>CM048654.1:62179610-64938360 GCA_026413185.1 Pueraria montana var. lobata | reverse complement strand
ACAATGGTGCTGAAGAGCGAGGAAGACAAAGACAACGGTGGGGCAGCGACATTGCAATGGAACAATGGCGAGGGTTGTATTTTGGCAGGGGCAACAATGAGGATGTGGTGAGGGAGCAATGACGCAATGGAGTAAGTAAAAGAAGGGCAGTTCTCCAGAACTTGAAAATCACATTGTGTGATAGATCCATGCTTGGCTAACTCATCAGCAGAAATATTTCCTTCACGATAGGTATGTTGCAAATGAAGATCCCAAGCATAATGCTTAAAAGCTTCAATTTTTCTGATTATAGAAGCATAAGGATGAAGAATGCTTCTATTATCTTAGATCAGTTGTAACCTTTGTCCCTTGCAAGTTCCAGACCATGAAGGATGGCAAGGAGCTCCGCTTGAAGGGAAGTAGCAAAATCGCAAGAGCCAACAAAACCAGTTTTCCAAATTCCCAAGGAGTCACGAACTAATCCACCAAATCCAAAGCCATTCTTTTCTTTAAATTACCAAACTCTTGAACTAAAATCCCAGGCCAGTCTGACCAAATTGTTTAGTGAACTAAGACATTTGTCTTTATTTTTGTTCCCTAATTAAAAAAAAAATTACAGTCAACAACAAAAATCTGATAACTGCAAGAGAGTGCGTGACATTTTAATGATGCATCATATTAAACGAACATGAAAGAGAAATATTCGAGAATCTGGGCAAGAAGCCCAATCTGAGTTACTAAAGGCAGTGAGTTTGAGATCAGACGAGGCTGAGAAAAATATGCCTTTTTTCCTTGTGAACTCTTAATATATTGCAAAAGGCGAATTGCTGCCTCTTGATGAGCTTTTCTGGGATTAGAAACAAAATGGGTAAGCCTGTTTACAGCAAAGGAAAGATCAGGCCTTGTGTTTGTTAGATATATCAACCTGCCAATCATTCTATGATAAGATATAGGATCCAGATGAGGAGGGCTCTCATCTGCTGAGAGTTTGAGATTAGGGACCATTGGAGTTGAAACTGGTTTGCAAGCTAGTAAACCTGCATCATCCAATAACTCCAATACATATTTTCTTTGCCTAAGAACAATCCCTTTGTGAGACCGAATAACCTCTCCAATCCAAGAAAAAATTGAAATCCACCTAAATCATTGATTTTAAACTTTTGGTCCAAGCATGAAAGAGAAATAACTGTTTTCAATCAGATCTGAACATACAATCATTAATAGTTTGCTTAAGAACTCATTGAATCTGCTTGAGCTCTTGACTCATATTTAAAAATAGTACTAATTAAAAATTGGCTTGGATAAACCTTTCTTAACCGTCAATTTCACAGCTAGTGAATGATTCGTTAAATATTAATAAAAAACAAGAGTGCTTCGCCATCTTAATTGTCATAGGTATCAAAAGTCTGTACACAAGCCTGTGAGCATTTTGGTGCCCTCCCAAGGCTTGTGCAGAAGAAAAAGTCTTTCTTGCAAAAGTTGCAAGGAAAAGTCCTAGCCTCTGATAATTTCTCCTCATTGTTATTCTCACCTCTCCCTCCAGTGTTGTTAGTAGCCCTAGAAGAAGTCGAACACCCTACGTTATTCATAGGATTGAAAAAAATCCAATTCCACTTTCGACCCTCTAATTGATTCATCTTTGGAGAGCATAACAAAATCCAACACCATATGGGAATTGGAATTGGAAGCTTGATGTCGTTCAGATTTGACACCCTTCTCCTTCATTGGTGTAACCGCATCATGATTCTTCTCTACTTCAGCAGTAGGTTTATGGGAAATGCTTTTGGAGGTGGCAGAGATGCTAGAGGCTTCAGAGGGACAACCTTCCGAAACGTGTGATGATGTCATTGTAAAATGTTTCACAAGTTTGGATCTGTGGGAGAGGGATTTAATAGAGAGGGGGGGCATGACCATGTTTATTCATTTAAAGATTTGAATTAATGCAAATATCTTTATTGAATAAGGAATGGGATCTCATGCATTTTGCAGTTATCATTTTGCATTATGCTACCAAAAGTTTGAAGAGCTATGAGCAAGCTTTCACCGATTCGTGCATCATCTTAGCATAAAGAAAGATTCCTAAAATTTGCTAATTATTAAGTAGTTCAAGTCATTCCATAACCATCATGTGGCTAATTAATCAAATAGCTTCTATGTAATTCAAATTTTATGTCTAACCGAGTAGCGGAATTGGTAACTTCAAAATTACTTGTTGAAGTAAAATTATGACTATATGCATCAGAAGCTCATTATGAAAGTTACAGAGAGTAAGATTTATTTTATCAATGAAATGGTGTGCAAGAATAAGTTACATACTTATTTGCTGTTTCATCAAAACCAGTCCCACTGAATCGTGATTAGATATGTTGTGTGGGGAGTTTCAATTAATTAGACTGGTTTTGCAATTTCACTTCAAAAAAATAATCATGGAATGAATTCATGCAATAGCAGAAATAATAAAATTAGAAGAAAAAAAATGAGTGTGTTGATCTAATAGATAAACAAGGCCAAATACTTGAACTCTGAATTCATACACATTTACTTCTTGATATGTTCCAAGTTGCCACAATAATTTATGTGCCATGAACTCTGGACTCTCATATTAAAACAGTTCAGCAATGCACTAAACTGATCTTTTAGCAGTTTGGTTTTTTAAAACTAACCTAACAAACTGGTTCAGCTCAGTTATTATTAGAAATAGTTCATTTTTTTTTTAAGTTCCATTCAACTCAGTTCTTGAAAGTTCACTTTAGTTCAGTTTTTTCTTGCCACCCCTAGTTCTAATGGCTTAATTAGGTTTTGCAATTTCAGTGGCCCTAATTTGCAAATTTTAGTTCCGAGGACTCACTAACATTCCATTCTTAATTTCAGCAACATTCTTGCCATACTTGTGGAAGTTCAATTTCAATGAATGACTTACAATACACAAAAATTCAATGGCCCTAATTTGTAAATTTTAGTTTCGAGGACTCACCCAGATTCCTTTTTTAATTTAAGTAACATTCTTGCCATACTCGTAGAAGTTCATTTTTCATGAAGGATATACGATACACGAAATTTTGTAACACTAAGAAAGAATTTTAGACTCTAGAAGTTTGTAAAATCTTGAATAATTATTGAAGTTCATAGATCGCACTAGTGAATATTGCTAGAGCTTGGGGAATGTTCTATAGTAAGGCATTAAGAAATAATGAGGGTTTACGAAAAAATAATTGGGACCTCACACAACAAGGGTATTTCATTTATAACTAGATTTTATACATGTGCATTGCACGTATTTGTTTATATTATTTATTTTAAGAATAAATAATCTATGCATTGACAATTTAAAAGGTTATTATATTATCATCTAATTACAAACCGTCATAGTTGTGAAAACCAGACCAGACTGGCTGGTCTGACTGGTTGGACCGGGAACCGGTGCCTTGACCGGTCCGGTTAAGCTATTGAACCAGTTATGCAATTGACCTGGTTTGTTCCGGATCAACCCAGTGACCTGGCCCGAGTTGACCTGGTTCAATTTGAGTTTTTTTTTTTATATAATTCTTGAAACGACGTAGCTATTTGAAATTCTTTTCAAGGTACCATTTGAAATTATCCCATGGTAGAAGCTTGGTAATTCGAACGTTAAATGCTTGGTATCCATAAGATTTTAGTGGACCTTTTTTTGGTATATATTCCAGCGAAATTTTTTATAAAACAGAAAGGTGAGAGCTTTTTTTAAATTGTTAATAGTTAATTGCTAAATAGTATATAATAATATAATAATATGCTCCTATAATATTATTTTGATCTTGACATCAGTATATAATAACTAATTATTATTATTATCTTGATCTTAATATGATTTAATATTTATGTACTTTATACGTCTTCATCAGACTTACTCATGACCTTCCGACAACTTTCGTACTTAGCCATGAAAAGTAACAAGAGTTTCCTTAGAAATTTAATGATAACACCCAACAAAATAATTTAGTAATAAATGATTATATAATATTTATAGTTTCATCATGACAATGATTTTAATTTTGGAGTATGGACTATGGATTGATCACATTTTGTTAGCTATGTTATATATATATATATATATATATATATATATATATATATATATATATATATTAATTTTTTAATATATACCGGATCAACCAGTTTAATAAGCGACCCACCGATTCGACCACTTACCCTTTAACCCAAAGCCTCGACTGGGTTAGTTTTCACAACATTGCAAACCGTTATACTAGTATATGATAAGATTGTTAACTTTTTCAATAATTATTTTAAGTCATATAAAAGGTGATTTCTTATTAGTTGATAATGTAAAACTTTTTAAACTAACAATGCATAAAAATTATACTTCTATTTTTAATATTTGTAGTTATTTTTTTCGATGCATGTACGTAAATTAAGATTTTTAAAACAAAATTGTGATA
This sequence comes from Pueraria montana var. lobata, assembly GCA_026413185.1. Classification (NCBI taxonomy): domain Eukaryota; kingdom Viridiplantae; phylum Streptophyta; class Magnoliopsida; order Fabales; family Fabaceae; genus Pueraria; species Pueraria montana. The sequence goes on along the minus strand of CM048654.1, from coordinate 64,933,945 downwards.
TATCATGTATAATTATATTAAAATTGAGGATGCTATAAATATATATATATATATATATATATATATATATATATATATATAATTTATCTATTAATTCTTATCCTTAATTATTATTCTAAATAAATTATTTAAAATTTAACTAAATATCTATAAAATCTTTATTTTTAATTATTATTATTCATAAAATATTTTGGTACTTTCTCTCATATCTTTATCAAAGGTATAGTAACTAAATTAAACGTAAAGTACACTTATCCATAATTTTTCCAAAAAAATTCAGAAGAGTTTCCCCTATATTTTGGTACTTTCCCTCATACATTTATTAAAGGTATAACAATGAGACACCAAAGATCCACCTAATTAAACAGTTTATATCTCAACAATCTAATAGGACCAACTAATAACAAAACCATGTCAAATACCTCTTTTATCAACTAATTTCAAGACACAAATCAAATTATTCAACAACCAAGGCAGATTTCAAACTTTTATTTCATATATCATAAGTTATATACTCTGAATCCACCATAAAAGAGAAACATATATGTACAATGGTGGAAGCTTGCTGGTAATAACAAGGAGTGTGAGTTGGTGGTGGGAAAAGGGAAAGAAAAAGAGCCTGCAAAAGGGAAAGGGAGAAAAACATGAGAAGAAAAATAAATTATGTTATTAAGAATTTACGTGCTTGTCAGAAAATTGACTAAATTTTAAAGAGAAAAAAACACTTCCAGTATACCTAGATGGCAGTCGTGACAATAGTAAGATCAATACTAAATGTGTCTAACCTAATCAAAGGTATCTTCGATCCTATGTTCAATTTAAGAGAACTAATTGCATTGGTCATTTTCTTCACAACAAAAAGAGAGAATTATTTCAAATCTCAACAACAAGATAATAAAGAATTAAAAAAGGGGAAGAGATAACCACAAATGCAGATGAGGGCATGAAATTCAGCAAGGATTGGCTGAGAAAGAAAGAGAGGTTCTAAAGCCCCTTCAATAAAATACCTACAACAAGAAAAAAAATCATGAATTTCTTCCCAAATTTTAGTAACTAAAGTAACTATATAACTTTAATATCTTATACTAGCTTCTCTCCTCAATTAATCCATTTGTCTCACTCAACTTTCTCTTAAGAGTTCTAATCTTGGTAAATGAGTTTAGTTAACACATCATCCCATAATTCCTTCACTAAATTGTATTTTAATTAGTAGTCGATCTTTAAATCTTGTACTTTACTTTCATTTATAGTTTATGTCTTGTACAAAACATAACTAATTAATTTATGTCTACTAGCTCTTTAGTAGGGATGGCAATGGGTAGGGTCTGGGTATGGTCCTATAGTACCCGTCCCCATACCCATGTTTAAAAAATACCCGTACCCGGCTCCATACCCGCACGGGTAGCAACTTTAATCCCCATCCCCGTACCTGCTGGGTACCTATATACCCATACCCACACCCACTACCCGCACTTTACTTATGTATGAAGATAATTAATAAATAAAAAAAAATAGGCTTAAATTCAATTTTGATCCCCTATTTTGCACAATCCACAATCTTGGGCCCTCTATTTCAAAATAGAGACATTTAGTCCCCCAATTTTGTAAAATCTGTAATTTTGGTCCTTCCATCAAATTGAAAGCATTGACAGTTAAGAAATTAATGTTGACCTTGACGTGACCCAAATATAATGACGTGAAAATGAGATTATTTATTTATTTAATTATTTTAAATACATGGTAATAATTATTTGTTTATCTACGTCGCTAAAGTACATGTCACGTCGATTTTAATGGTTGGGGTAGTCATGAGTCCTAATATAAAAATCACAAGTCTTAATCATTTATTTTAAACTAGTTCTACGTTGTTGAAGCACATAGCACGTTGTAGTCAAATAAATGATATTACCTTTTTTTAAAATATATTTTTCATCAATTATTCTACTAAGTATTTAAAATAATTAAAAATTAAATAAATAATCTTGTGTCACGTCACTATATTTGGACCACGTTAAGGTTAATGTTAATTTCTTAATAGTCAACACTTTCAATTTGATGGAAGGACCAAAATTACAGATTTTACAAATTGGGGGACTAAATGTCTCTATTTTAAAATAGGGAGACCAAAATTGCAGATTGTGTAAAATAGTGAGACTAAATGTCTCTATTTTAAAATAGGGTAACTAAAATTGCAAACTGTGCAAAATAGAGGGACCAAAATTGCATTTAAGCCATAAAAATATTAATTAAAAAATTACTACAAGTAAATTGAAAATTCACACTTGAGTAATTCAAACTTAACATTAAAAACATCCACACATAATATTAAAAATATAAAATATAAAATTATTGTTAGTTATAACATAAATCTTTTATTGTTAGTGTTAGTTTATGTAAAATATAATTTTTTTTATAGAAAAGTATATATATAACATAATTATTTATTTAAGTTATTTTAATTACATTGATATATATATATGGTAGTGCAGGGCGGGGCGGGGCGGGGCGGGTACTATAGTACTCGTACCCGCACCCATACTCGCGAAAAAATGCGGGTAAATACCCAGCCCCAATAAGCAAGTATTTACCCAACCCGCTTGCGGATATTTTTGCAAGTACCCGTAGGGTCCAGGTACACTTTGCCATCCCTACTCTTTAGTCTTTAACTTTCTTTTAACTAATTCTACACAAACCAATATTTTCCAACTACTAAATTATATGGATAAGGTTAACTAATTGTACTTAATTAGTTTTCGAATCTTATAACTAAAACCATTGACCTCAAACTAAGCTCTAATAAAGTGGAAGCCTTTTTCTTTTAAATTGTAAATTTTCTTCTACATAAATACAAGACACAAGTGCTATTAGCACTATCTAGTTCAACATAAGTAGAATGTGTAAATTTTAAGATGCATTAATCTTGTTGTTTGCCAAATATTGTAGTTTAGGTAAAACAAAAATGGCATCATTAGAATATTTTAAATATTTTTAAACCACTTACAAGTTACAATCAATTTGTTACTAAGTTAAGAGTTAGGGCAAACCACAATAGTGAGATAAGTCGTATAATAATAAGTTCTTAGTTTAACCATTCACGAGCACTGAACTTGATGGAAATATTAGGTATGAATTAGAGAAATGAGTGGCGAAAAGAGCTTCAAAGGTTCCTTTTTTTTTTTTTTGTTTCAGTTATATTATGTGCAAGACACATTAATAGTTTGCTCAAACTTGTTAAAGGAAAATACATGAACTATCTGATGTCTATTTTAGATACTTTGCTTCAAAGCATAACTTGTTTCAGTCATGTGCAATGCTTGTTTCTTAAGTTATTTAAAGACTCTTTGCAACACAAAGATTCTGATAACAACTCTACTTATAAATTTTTCTACTTTTAAATCCAACTTATATATATTTCAATGAACTATCTCTACTAACACATGAAATATTGAATCACAATTTAAAACCTCCATTCTAGAACCTGACATAAGAAAGCCTTGACATATTCAACTTGAGTTCTTACCAAAAAAAATTAACGCAATCAAAGCCAAAGAGAGTTTAGGGTTTACCTTGTGCAAACATCATCGCAAGTGTCATTAAAGCTGTTAGGGTTTGTCTTAGGGTAATAGGGATGAAGTCGTGAGGTTTTTCGGTGGTGGAAAAAGTCACAACTCAAAGCTTTTCCAGTGGCAGAGAGGGTCGCAATGTGTGGTTGTTGGTGAGGGTGTTGTGTGAGACATTGGTGCTGAAGAGCAAGGAAGAAGAAGACAATGGTGGTGCAATGACATTGTAATGGAACAATGGCAAGGATCGTGGTTCGACAGGGGTAGTAACGAGGATGTGGTGAGGGAGCAATGATGCAATGGAGTAAGTTGCAAAGGTTTAGGAGCGAAAAGCAATGGAGTCACGAGGGAAGAGGAAAATGAGTTTCTAGGGAGCGAGGATGAGAATGAAAGTGAGTTGCAAGTTTATAGAGCCATTTTGTGACACCCTAAATATGTAGAGCTCACATGTCCGATAAAACGATAACTAACTCATAGGAGATATACTGATTGCAAAAAGATGATTTTCTCAAAACCTTCAATTTGGATGAAAATAAATAAAATACGGCTCTTTCAAAAACTCGTTCATTTCCTTACTTATAAAACATCTTTTGAAACGTCCAATGTCATTCATACGACGTAAATCTCAAGATACAAATAATATAATAATTAAATGAAGGCATACAATGCAATAACATAATTCAATAAACCTAAAGTGCAGAGGTCTCCTTTCTAGGTAGTACCACTCATTTATGAATTACATAAGTCCAACATCAAGTCTCAACAATCAATTTAATGCCAAAATTAAAAAACATGAGCATATGGTACAAGTAAAGTGAAAATTGTTTAACATATCATTTTAATCCGGAATGTCCTGAGTTTTGGCAGAGTTACTCCCCAACATACACATAATAACACATAAATTAGGCTTCTCGAAATTCAACCCACAAATATGATTTTTAATTTATTCTTCAATATTGGCAGCTTGCAGAAAAACAGAGTTTAGCAATTATTAAAAATAGAATATCAAATCATAAATTTATGAAACTTTCCAGTTACAATTCACAATTTTCTATATAACACATAAAATTTTCAGAATTTATTGAGCACCACAAGTGCCCCTTTTATATTTCTTTTCCCCTGCAGCTCAAAAACAGAGTATGCACATCTAATTTCAAAATAATTATCATATTATTTTGAAAAATTCCTAGAAAATTACCACACATCATACGGGTTATAAATAAGGTTTTATAATTTTTACAGAAATTGTTTAGCAAGAAAACTATTTTTCCCAATTAATTTACAGTGCAGATCAGAACTGAATTTCTCCACAAATATTTCCAAATTAAATATTAAAACAACTTATAAAATTGTGAGAAAAATCATAGATAGTCTAAATACACCCTAATAGAGGTTAATGGCCTCAAATTCCAAATATACTTCAATATTCAAAATTAAATCATCTAATTTCACTCATATAACAGATATAGGGTAACATAAAAATTAATTAAAATAAAATAGTAGATGAGCTCGAAAATTTCCAAAAAAAATTGTGTTGGTTCTAGGGACCATTTTACATATAAAAATTCTCTCAAAACATCAAAAAATGGCACAGAAAAATTTAAAATAAATCCCAAACAGCAGCAGTACTAATATGCAATCATGAGAAATTTCACACAATAAAGCTAATACCCGCGAAATAGAGAGTACCCATGACCCAATAATCAATATTAATGGAGAAACACTCGATGAACAAGAACAAAACCTCAAGGAAATGAAAAGCCGCTCCATACCTAAAGTTTTGAGAGCAAGGAAAAGAGGATTGAAGTGTAGAAAGTGCTCTTGATGGGTCTCAAACACCTAAGAACCATTTTGTCACCAAAGAAGGAAATTAATGAGCATTTCAAGCTCCAAGAGTGAAGAACAAAGGTAGGAGATGATGATCTAGGACTTACCTTCACAAGAGCTAGCCAACAATGATCTCCCAAGACCCAAAACCCTCACTAGAAGGTCTCCCTCACACAAAGAAAATGAGAGAACTCTCCCTCTCTTCCTCTCTTGATTTCGGCGTCCCTATGGGAGAGGAGAGACACCACTTTGCCTTTTATAATGGGTCCCCAACCCTAATGGGGGCCCAATAGGTCTACATGCTAGGTTAATTCCTTAATTAGTGTATTTAATTAAAGTCCAAGTTAACTTAATTAACAAGAGAGACTATTAATTTCTAACATGTGTAAATCTCAAATAATCATCCTCTTATTATCCCCCCCCCCCCCCCCCCCCCCTTGTATTATTTTAATGAAGCTCAAGTCTAATTATAACTAATTTCTATAATTATTTACTCACATATTTTATTTCTATTTAATTTCTAGACTTTAATAATTAACATCACAAATAATCACTAATTTAATTGTTACAACTAGAGAATTAATTTTTCCTTCTTCTTCCTATAATAAATTTTTGTCAACTATAATAGTGCCATTAATAAAATATATTCTTTACTAAGGTGTGACTAGTCCTTGACCAAAGTCAACCTTTAATTAAATTATATTCTGTCAATTATTTTTCCTACTCAATTGAATTATTTTCAACCGTTATCTATTTATTTAATTACTCACACATTTAATCAAATTTGAAACACAACAAAACCACACAATTATACTAAGATAAAGAGTTGCAAAAATTGGGATGTTACACATTGTGCATTGATTCTAGTTTGAACCGATGAAAAAAAAATCTACATCGGTTCAAATTAAAACAGGTGTAAAAATGGATTTTTTACATTTGTTATTTAAAAAATGATGTAAAATAGTTACTTTTAATTTCAAAATTGCCAACGCATCCATTTCTATAGTTAAACAGTCAGCGTACAAAGCCATTTTGAAAGCTTATTTTTGCACTAATGATAATATATTATTTAAGTTTATTCACTCTCTTTTTTGTCCTTAATTGATTTCCAAATCAAGTTGTTGAAAAAGCAAAACATAACAGATTAGCTAGGTTTGGATTCAGCCTTTCTGGGCAAATATTTAATAGTTGAATGGTATTTGAAAATAATGATTTTAGCTCCTATGAGATATGGTCAAAACTTTCCAAGGCAAAGACTATGTTAGTAGTTATTTCTTAGTTGTTGCATAGTTAACTTGATGTGAGCACCCAATCTTGTCCAAATAAATAAATAAATAACTAGCAAAAATATATTTAAATTTGTTTTCTAAAAATATAACATTTGTTTAATGATGTCAGTCTAGATACAAAAAAAAAAAAAAGAAATTAAAAAAAAAAGAAATACATCAAAAAATGAAAAAAATACAAATAAAAAAGTCTTCTCCTACTCTGTTGCACCGCTTCCTATTCTGCTGCTGCACCACCTCCTACTCTGCTTCCTCCATTTTTTTCAAAATTGGTTCTGCTCCATGAACACCATTGTCAACCTGCACCTTCACAATGTCCATATTTTTCAAACCCTCCTCGAACACCATTGTCAACCTGCACCTTCACAATGCCCATATTTTTTCAAACCCTCCTCTGCACTAGGGATAACATTGTCAACAAAGCAACTCAGCAAATCAATAAAAAATCAATCGGTGTGTCTATAAATTGAGCAAGCTCAACCAGAGAAGGGGTCGGAAAAAAAAGGAGAGTTTAATATAGAAACAGAGATTAGAGAGAGTTTGTGGAGAAGAGGAGAGGAGAGAAAGGAGATTAGAGAGTTCGTACTAGGAGTGAAGAAATGAGGGACTGTTTGATCAAGCTGTGGGAAGGGGTAGCTATAGTACACGAGATTGGAGCTTTTGGCTTACAATAGGTTACCCCTTTGTCCATCACATTCCTTTGGTTTTGATTCATCCCTGATGATCACATTGTAAGAGCTTAGCTTCTCTTCCCTTTTTTCATGTACTTCTGTCTTTTAATGCTATACTCTATCCTGCTTTGTTCTTGGTCCTGTACCTATTGTGATCATGTAATGAAATAAATATCCATCAATCAAATTTAAATGAAGCCAGTAACAAACAGTTTCTGTATGTGCATATGAGTTTTATTCCCAAGCCAACAATTGTCACATAATAATAATAAAAAAAGTAAATAAAAAGAAGTGTCATCCCCTCACCGTTGGTTCTCTGCCGCGTGAACGACCACGGCGTTTGTCATCCGCGAACGTCGCTGAGTCGGAATCACACCGTAGTGGCACCGGCACACACAGCCATTGCGCGTCTTCTTCCACCACCGTGTGCACCACTATCGTTGCCCACCGCTACATACGCCAGCATGGCGTCACCACGTACGACTGCCTTGAAGTATGAATTGCACCGATGTGGCATTCACATAGAAGTCCCAAAACCTCTTTTCCCTTTCATTACATTGCTGTTCGGAGTTCACTCTTAATTTAGGGACAATTGAAGGGGCTTCATTGCACTGTTTGTTTGTTGGGCCTGGTAGGTTTAAAGGAAATCCAATGAGTTCGGATTGGATATCGGATTTCACTTTTGAAAATCAAATCCGATCCACCTGATTAATTAGTATGTTTTATTTTTTTAATTTTTTTAACCTTTTTAGTTTGGGCTTTTTAGCCCAGCCCAATTTTATTGTATTTTTTCATTTTAAGGCTACTAATCAATTATTACTATAATTATAATATAAGACATGATTTAATTTTTAACTTGAATGGAACATGTTTCATATTAGACTAATAGTTAAAAAATAGTTTTTGAGTTAAATGTAGTAAATTGCATACTATTAGAATCACTTTCCTTTTTTTTTTTTTTTAAAAAAAAATCATTTTATTTTTATTTTTATTATTTTAATAATAAATCCGATGATCCTATCCAATCCGATTATAATCGGATTGGTTCGGATCGGATTGCAAAATTAAATTAGGCAAAATCCAATCTGAACCAATCCAATTAAAATTGATTGGGTCGGATTAAAAAATGCCACGGATCCAATCCTATCCGACACGTGTCCACCCCTACAAGTTGTGTATGATCATAGGCATGATGCTGGGGATAGATTAAGTCAAGGGGTAGATATCAGAACCTACACATGACTTAAGGATCATCAAAAGTTGTGCTTCAAGTTGTTTGTGATGACAGATGTGTCTCACTATCCAGAAGTAGACACAAGTCAAGACATGCATCAGTGCTTGGACAACACTAATTCTGAAGCTATGAGTTCCTCATGATCCTTGATAATTTTCAAATCAAAGGAACTCAAGGAAGACAGTTGTCCTAATTAAAGAACAAGCAACCAAGTAGAATGAAGATTGTACCATATTGCACTGCAGTAACAATGCATCTACAGTAAACATGCCGCAAAAATAATCTTCAAAAAGCTTCCCATGATTCAAATTAAAAAAAAAATCATGAGGAACCACTAAGACCAACAGGTAGCACTCAACGAATCTTTCTCAATGGATCCTTCAATGGATTTATTTCAAATTCAATGAGTGCAAGTTGGTTGACAGTAGAGAAGAGTAAAGATGAAGAAGACACCTCAATGAGTTGTAGAAGACAGAGCTTGAAGATGCGTAGAATAGTAAGCTACAAGAACTAATTGGACAGCTCATGCAACAATTTGAAAGTTGAATTCAACCTTCAACAACCACAACAACGGCTAGCTCCTGATCATTCTATAAATTGATCAAATTTGAGGGAGTAACTTGCAAGGAAAGATTGCCAAAGAAAGATGGTAAGGTCAGGTGAACCAACCCTTTATGAGAAGGAACTTCCTTAGCCAAAAACACTATAGTTGGAGCCTGTAGAGCAAAATCCGAAAAGAGTGTTTGTAAACACCTTCATCAATGGAGCCTTAGTAGAAGGCGTCCCAAAATTTGTAGTGTCCATTCCCTAGGATTAGAGGGAAAGAACTTAGAAGAGTAATTAGGGGACTGTTGCTTCTGAAGTTTAGAGGGAACACAGCATGTGCTACTGATGGTGTAATGCTTGGAGAAGCTCTTCGAAACAATACTTGAATAGAGCCTGCAAAGGCCAAGAGAATATTGAGGTAAAGCCTAGATAGTTGCGGTTTTTAGCCGCCGGAAACCGCATTTTAAATTTTTTAACAGTCACGTCATCACTTAACTAATGGCAAGGATCCAACATAAAACTTATTTTTTATCAGGGACTCAAAACAACAAAAAAATTTATCAGGGACCCAAAGCAAAATTCGAGAATTTATCAGGGACCTAAAAGTTATTTAAGCCTAAAAATAAAGTACACTTATCCATAATTTTTTTAGAAAAATTTAGCAGAGTCTCCTCAATATTTTGGTACTTTTTCATACCTTTATTAAAGGTATAGCAACCAGACATCAAGATCCACTTAATTAAACCGTTGATATCTCAACAACAATCCAATAGGATCAACTAATAATAAAACCATGATATATACCACTTTTATCAACTAATTTCTAGACACAAATCAAATTATGCAACAATCAAGGTAGATTTCAAACTTTTATTTCATGTATCATAACAGGGAGTGCGAGTTGGTGTGGGAAAATGGAAAGGAAAAGAGAGCTTGTGAAAGAGAGAAGGAGAAACACGTGAAAAGAAAAACAAACCATGTTATTAAGAATTTATGTGCTATTCAGCAAATTGATTAAATTTAAAAGAGGGAAAAGCACTTCTAGTATACCTAGATGGCTATGGTGACAACAGTAACATCAATGCCAAATGTGTCTAACCTAATCAAAGGTATCTTCGATCTTGCGTTCAAATTAAGGGAACTAATTGCATTGGTTATTGTCTTCACAACAACAAGTGAAAATTATTTCAAATCTCAACAACAAGATAAATAAAGAATAAAAAGAGGGAAAGACCTAACCACAAACGCAGATGGGGGCATGAAACTCAACAAGAAATGGCTGAGAAAGAAGGAGAGGTTCTAAAGCCCCTTCAATAAAATACCTACAACAAGAAAAAAAAATCATGAATTTCTGCCCAAATTTTAGTAACTAAAGTAACTATATAACTTTCATTTCATATACTAGCTTCTCTCCTCAATTAATCCATTTATCTCACTCAACTTTCTCTTAAGAGTTCTAATCTTGGTAATTGAGTTTAGTTAACATATCATCTCATAATTCCTTCACTAAATTGTATTTTAAATTAGTAGTCATTCTTTAAATGCTGTACTTTACTTTCACTTAGAGTTTATGTCTACATAAATACAAGACACAAGTGCTATTATAGCACTATCTAGTTCAACACAAGTGCTATTTCCAATTTTAAGATGCATTAATCTTCTCGTTTGCCAAATATTATAGTTTAGGTACAACAAAAATGGTACCATTAGAATATTTTAAGTATTTTTAAACCACTTACAAGTTACAAGCAGTTTGTTACTAAGTTAGGAGTTAGAGCAACCACAAAAGTCAGATAAGTCGTATAATAATTTATTAAAGTTTTTACTTTAACCATTCACAAGCACTGAACTTGATGGAAATTGAGAAGAAACCAAAAATAAAATATTAGGTATGAATTAGAGAAATTATAAGTGGTGAAAAGAGCTAGTTTCAAAGGTTCCTTTTTTTCTGTTTCAGTCATATTATGTGCAAGACACATTAATAGTTTGCTCTAACATGTTAAAGGAAAATACATGAACTATCTTATGCCTCTTTCAGATACTTTGCTTCAAAGCAGAACTTGTTTCAGTCATATGCAATGCTTGTTTCTTAAGTTATTTGAAGACTTTTTGCATCACAAAGAATCTGATAAAAATTCTACTTGTAAATTTTTTTCTACTTTTAAATCCAAATTATTTATATTTCAATGAACTATCTCTACTGACACATGAAATATGGAATCACAATTTAAAACCTCCATTCTACAACCTGACATAAGAAAGTCTTGACATATTCAAATTGATTGCTTACAAATAAAATAAAATTGACGCTAACAAATCCAAAGAGAGCTTAGGGTTTACTTTGTGCAAACGTCATCGCAAGTGTCATCGAAGCTGTTGGGGTTTGTTGTGGGGTAGTAGGGGCGAAGTCGTGAGGTTTTTCGGTGGTAGAGAAGGTTGCAACTCAAAGCTTTTCGAGAGGCAGAGAGGGTCGCAATGTGTGCTTGTTTGTGAGGACGGTTGTGTGTGACAATGGTGTTGAAGAGTGACGAAGACGAAGACAATCATGGTGCAGCGACATTGCAATGGAACAATGGCGAGGGTTGTGGTTCGGTAGGGGCAACAATGAAGACGTGATGAAGGAGCAATGACGCAATGGAGTAAGTAAAAGAAGAGCAGTTCTCCGGAGAACTGGAATTCAAATTGTTGGATAGATCCATGCTTGGCTAACTCATCAGCACACATATTTCCTTCACGAAAGGTACGTTGGAAATGAAGATCCCAAGCATAATGCTTAAAAGCTTGAATTTTTCTGATTATAGAAGCATAAGGATGAAGAGTGCTTCTATTATCTGAGATCAGTAGTAACGCCAGTCTTGAACTAAAAAGGAGTATTTTGTCTCATCCCAGGCCTTTCCGATCCAAATAGTTTAGTGAACTAAGACATTTGTCTTTATTTTTGTTCCCTAATTAAAAAAACAAATTACACTCAACAACTAGACCCCCTCGGTATTTTAATTAAAGGAACATGAAAGAGAAATAACTGTTTTAATAAGATTCGAACATACACTCATTAATAATTTGCATAAGAGCTCATTGAGTCTGCTTGAGCTCTTGACTCGTATTTAAAAAGAGTACTAATTAAAAATTGGCTTGGATAAAACTTTCTTAACCGTCAATTTCATAGCTAGTGAATGATTCATTAAATATTAATAAAAACAAGAGTACTACGCCATCTTAATTGTCATAGGTATCAAAAGTCTGTACAGAAAATTTAAAACTCATAACTAATTAGCTAATAAACTAGAATACCACGTCACCCATCTGCAATTGTAAAGGAAAAAGAAAAATGAAACAAAACACAATTTGCAATAATAATTGCTTTGTAAAATATATAATTAGACACCTAAAATTTCGTAGTGCCCCAGATAACACAAACAATAGAGTACCAATCAATCAAACACAAACATTGATGATTATCCAAATTAAAACAAGATCAAAACTTAAAGCTTAAGTGATAAACCAATCTCTTCAAAATAATCAAGACTAGAGGGCCCTTCTTGAATGGGATCATCATCACCACCCACACTACTCAATGGGGCTGAGTTTGATTTGGTAGCAACGTTAGTAGAAGATTCTCCAAGGACAAGAATGTTGTGTCCAATAGTACCACGATCATCTTGTGTCCTCAAAGTTGTATCACTCCCTAGTATCCTAATTCCACCATTCGCATGCAAACCCTCCATCCTCAATCTATCAAGAGAAGTGTTTAGCATCTCTTGTGATCTTGACCACCCTTGACCAAACCTAAAACCAAGTGAGGATGAAGGATATGATTGCTTGTGAATCATAGACTCCATTCTAACCCCAAGTGCCCTATTATATGATCCATAAAAGGAGTGTGTGGGATGATCAAGGTAATAAAGAAAATGAGGGTTCCCACAAGCACCAACATTGATCCCTTGGCGACGTCTTGCAAGAGCACGCTCTTGCCTGTGATCATTTTGGTGCCCTCCCAAGGCTTGTGCAGAAGAAAACTCTTTCTTGCAAAAGTTGCAAGGAAAAGTCCTAGCCTCTGATAATTTCTCCTCATTGTTATTCTCACCTCTCCCTCCAGTGTTGTTAGTAGCCCTAGAAGAAGACGAACACCCCACGTTATTCATAGGATTGAAAAAATCCAATTCCACTTTCGACCCCCTAATTGATTAATCTTTGGAGAGCATAACAAAATCCAACACCATATGGGAATTGGAACTGGAAGCTTGATCTCGTTCTTCAGCAGTAGGTTTATGGTAAATGCCTTCCGAGGTGGCAGAGATGCTAGAGGCTTTAGAGGGACAACCTTCCAAAATGTGTGATGATGCCATTGTAAAATGTTTCACAATTTTGGATCTGTGGCAGAGGGATTGAATAGAGAGGGCGGCATGAACATGTTTTTTTATTTAAAGATTTGAATAAATGCACATATCTTTATTGAATAAGGAATGGGATCTCATGCATTTTGCAGTTATCATTTTGCATTATGCTACCAAAAGTTTGAAGAGGTATGAGCAAGCTTTCACAGAATCATGCATGATCTTAGCATAAACAAAGATTCCTAAAATGTGTCTAATTACTAAGTAGTTCAAGTCATTCCCATAACTAGCATGTGGCTAATTAATCAAATAGCTACTATGTAATTCAATTTTTATGTCTAACCGAGTAGCAAAATTGGTAACATTGAAAATTTATGATCTTAGCTTAAACAAAGATTCCTAAAATGTGTCTAATTGTTAAGTAGTTCAAGCCATTCCATAAGCAGCACGTGGCTAATTAATCAAATAGCTTCTATGTAATTCAAATTTTATGTCTAATCAAGTAGTGAAATTGGTAACTTTGAAATTTTATGATCTTAGCATAACCAAAGATTCCTAAAATGTGTTTAATTACTGAGTAGTTCAAGTAATTCCATAACCATCATGTGGCTAATTTATCAAATAGCTTCTACGTAATTCAAATTTTATGTCTAACCGAGTAGAAATTGGTAAATTCAAAATTTTATGATCTTAGCATAAACAAAGATTCCTAAAATGTGTCTAATTAGTAAGTAATTCAAGTCGTTCCATAACCAGCATGTGGCTAATTAATCAAATAACTTCTATGTAATTCAAATTTTATGTGTAATTGAGTAGCGAAATTGGTAAATTCGAAATTTTATGATCTTAGCATAAACAAAGATTCCTAAAATGTGTCTAATTACTAAGTAATTCAAGTCGTTCCATAACCAGCATGTGGCTAATTAATCAAATAGCTTCTATGTAATTCAAATTTTATGTGTAATTGAGTAGCGAAATTGGTAAATTCGAAATTTTATGATCTTAGCATAAACAAAGATTCCTAAAATGTGTGTAATTACTAAGTAGTTCAAGTCATTCTATAACCAGCATGTGGCTAATTAATCAAATAGCTTCTATGTAATTCAAATTTTATGTCTAACCGAGTAGCGAAATTGGTAACTTCGAAATTTTATGATCTTAGTATAAACAAAGATTCCTAACATGTGTCTAATTACTAAGTAGCTCAAGTCATTCCATAAGCAGCATCTGGCTAGTTAATCAAATAGCTTCTATGTAATTCAAATTTTATGTTTAACCGAGTAGCGAAATTGGTGACTTTGAAATTACTTGTTGAAGTAAAATTACTTGGGCGTTTCTGTGGTGGAAAAATCAATATTTGAAAGTAATTTTGGGATATAATTTTGGCTTCATTAATGCTCTATATTTTTTCTAATATGATTTTAACTACACGGTCTAATGTGGCGAATAATTACACAAATAATTAAAATCTTTCCAGAGCGGGCATGTAAACAATTTATCTATTAGTTCTTATCCGTAATTATTATTTTACATAAATTATTTAAAATGTAACTAAATATCTATAATATTTTCGTACTTTATCTCATATCTTTATCAAAGGTATAATAACTAAATTAAAAATAAGGCTTAAATAACTTTTAGGTCCCTGATAAATTACCGAATTTTGCTTCGGGTCCCCGATAAATTATTTTGTTGTTTTGAGTTCCTGATAAAAAAAAATTCTTTTGCATCTCTGCCGTCAGTTAAGTGATGATGTGGCCGTTAAAAATTTTAAAATGCAATTTCCGGCGGGTAAAAAACCGCCACTATCTATTTCAAATTTTAAATTACAACTTTTGGCGGCAAAAAACTACCAGAATCAATTTATTATTTACCGCATTTTACTTCCTTCCTCTCCAATATATCTTCGGACTCACTTTTTTTTTAATGAGATCTTCGGACTCACATTTTCTACAAGCTCTCAATATTTAATTTAATATTATAATAACAAACCCAACAAAAATTCTTCACTCTGGTATAACCACTCATCATCCTCACTCTTCCGTTCTTTGTTATGGCACTTCAGAAGTCTCTCTCCGACGATAACCTTCCTCCGTTATTGGCGAAGCCTGATGCCGCTGTCACTCCCATCGTCTGTAGCCTCTTTGGCTTCAACTAGAAGTCAGCTCCTCGGTGCCACGCTGCGCCGACACCGTTTGGGAAGATCTCCAAGGGCAAGTCGCACACCTCGATGTGCTCTTAGGTGACGTTCATCACGACAAACCCAGTGAACTTCTGGCCAATCTCAGATCTGGAATAGCTTATATTTGGAAATTTCAGATATGAAAATGCTTAGATATAAAACTCAAATCTGCAGTGAAGATCTTCCCGGGGCGCTTCTTCTTCCAGTCCTCAAATGCACTGTTGGGTTCCGCCGCGGGATTCACAACCACTCCTTTCACACGCTGAGAAAACCGACAACATTTAGAGTTTATGTCTAGTACAAAATATAGCTAATTAATTTATGTCTTCTAGCTCTGTAGTCTTTAACTTTCCTTTAACTAATTCTACACAAACCAGTATTTTCCAACTAATTCTACACAAACCAATAGTTTCCAACTACCAAATTATATGGATAAGGCTAACTAATTGTACTAAATTATTTTTCCAATCTTATAACTAACTAAAACCATTGTGCTCAAACTAAGCTCTAATAAAGTGGCAGCCTTTTTCTTTTAAATTATAAATTCTTCTACATAAATACAAGACACAAGTGCTATTATAGCACTATCTAGTTCAACACAAGTGCTATTTCCAATTTTAAGATGCATTAATCTTCTCGTTTGCCAAATATTATAGTTTAGGTACAACAAAAATGGTATCATTAGAATATTTTAAGTATTTTAAAACCACTTACAAGTTACAAGTAGTTTGTTACTAAGTTAGGAGTTAGGGCAACCACAAAAGTCAGATAAGTCGTACAATAATTTATTAAAGTTTTTACTTTAACCATTCACAAGCACTGAACTTGATGGAAATTGAAAAGAAACCAAAAATAAAACATTATGTATGAATTAGAGAAATTATAAGTGGTGAAAAGAGTTAGTTTCAAAGGTTCCTTATTATTATTTTTTTGTTTCAGTCATATTATGTGCAAGACACGTTAATAGTTTGCTCTAACATGTTAAAGGAAAATACATGAACTATCTTATGCCTCTTTCAGATACTTTGCTTCAAAGCAGAACTTGTTTCAGTCATATGCAATGCTTGTTTCTTAAGTTATTTCAAGACTTTTTGCAACACAAAGATTCTGATAAAAAATTCTACCTGTAAAATTTTTTTCTACTTTAAAATCCAAATTATTTATATTTCAATGAACTATCTCTACTGACACATGAAATATGGAATCACAATTTATAACCTCCATTCTGCAACTTGACATAAGAAAGTCTTGACATATTCAAATTGAGTGCTTACAAATAAAATAAAATAAAATAAAACTGACGCAAACAAAGCCAAAGAGTGTTTAGGGTTTATTTTGTGCAAATGTCGTCGCAAGTGTCATAGAAGCTGTTGGGGTTCGTTGCAGGGTCGTAGGGACGAAGTTGTGATGTTTTTCGGTGGTGGAGAGGGTTGCAACTCAAAGCGTTTCCAGTGGCAGAGAGGGTCTCAATGTGTGGTGGTCACAATGTGTGGTTGTTCGTGAGGACGGTTGTGTGAGACAATGGTGCTGAAGAGCGAGGAAGACAAAGACAACGGTGGGGCAGCGACATTGCAATGGAACAATGGCGAGGGTTGTATTTCGGCAGGGGCAACAATGAGGACGTGGTGAGGGAGCAATGACGCAATGGAGTAAGTTGCAAAGGTTTAGGAGCAAAAACCAATGGAGTCACGAGGGAAGAGGAAAATGAGTTTCTAGGGCGCGACGATGAAAATGAAAGTGAGTTGCAAGTTTAAAGAGCCATTTTGTGACACCCTAAATATGTAGAGCTCACATGTCCGATAAAACGATAACTAACTCATAGGAGATATACTTATTGCGAAAGATGATTTTCTCAAAACCTTCAATTTGGATGAAAAGAAATAAAATACAGCTCTTTCAAAAACTCGTTCATTTCCTTACTTATAAAACATCTTTCGAAACGTCCAATGTCATTCATACAACAGAAATCTCAAGATACAAATAATATAATAATTAAATGAAGGCATACAATGCAATAACATAGTTCAATAAACCTAAAGTGCAGAGGTCTCCTTTCAAGGTAGTACCCCTCATTTATGCATCACATAAATCCAACATCAAGTCTCAACAATCAATTTAATGCCAAAATTCAAAAACATGAGCATACGGTACAAGTAAAGTGAAAATTGTTTAACATATCATTTTAATCCGGAATGTCCTGATTTTTTACAGAGTTACTCCCCAACATACACATAATAATACATAAATTAGGCTTCTCGAAATTCAACCCAAAAATATGATTTTTAATTTATTCTTCAATATTGGCTCCTTGCAGAAAAACAGAGTTTAGAAATTATTAAAAATAGAAGATCAACTCATAAATTTATGAAACTTTCCAGTTACAATTAAAAATTTTCTATATAACACATAAAATTTTCAGAATTTATTGAGCACCACAAGTGCCCCTTTTATATTTCTTTTCCGCTGTAGCTCAAAAACAGAGTATGCACATCTAATTTCAAAATAATTATGATATTATTTTTAAAATTCCAAGAAAATTACAACACATTACACAGGGTATAGTTAAGGTTTTATAATTTTTCCAGAAATTTTTTAGCACGAAAACTATTTTTCCCAATTAATTTACAGTGCAGGTTAGAACTCAATTTCTCCACAAATATTTCCAAATTAAATAATAAAACAACTTATAAAATTGGGAGAAAAATCAGAGATAGTCTACATACACCCTATCAGAGGTTCATGGCATCAAATTTCAAATATACTTCCACCTTGGAAATTAAATAATCTAATTTCACTCATATGACAGATTCAGGGTAACACAAAAATTAATTCAAATAAAATAGTAGCTTAGCTCGAAAATTTTCGAAATTTTTTTTGGTGGTTCTAGAGATAATTTTACATAGAAAAATGCTCTCAAAACCTCAAAAAATAACACAAAAAAAATTCAAAATAAATCCCAAACAGCAGCAGTACTATTATGCAATCAAGAGAAATTTAACACAATAAAGCTAATACCCGCGAAATAGAGAGTACCCATGACACAATAGTCAATATTAATGGAGAAACACTCCATGAACAAGAACAAAACCCCAAGGAAATGAAAAGACGCTCCATACCTAAAGCTTTGAGAGCAAGAAAAAGAGGATTGAAGTATAGAAAGTGTGCTTGATGGGTCTCAAACACCTAAGAACCATTTTGTCACCAAAGAAGGAAATTAATGAGCATTTCAAGCTCCAAGAGTGAAGAACAAAGGTAGGAGATGATGATCTAGGACTTACCTTCACAAGAGCTAGCCAACAATGATCTCCCAAGACCCAAAACCCTCACTAGAAGGTCTCCCTCACACAATGAAAATGGGAGAACTCTCCCTCTCTTTCTCTCTTGATTTCGGCGCCCCTATGGGAGAGGAGAGACTCCACCTTGCCTTTTATAATGGGTCCCCAACCCTAATGGGGGCCCAATAGGTCTACATGCTAGGTTAATTCCTTAATTAGTGTATTTAATTAAAGTCCAAGTTAACTTAATTAAGGAGAGAGACTATTAATTTCTAACATGTGTTAATCTCAAATAATTATCCTCTTATTATTCCCCCCTTGTATTATTTTAATGAAGCTCAAGTCTAATTAAAACTAATTTCTATAATTATTTACTCTCATAATTTATTTCTATTTAATTTCTAGACTTTAATAATTAACATCACAAATAATCACTAATTTAATTGATACAACTAGAGAATTAATTTTTCCTTCTTCTTGCTATAATAAATTTTTGTCAACTATAATAGTGCCATTAATAAAATATATTCTTTACTAAGGTTTGACTAATTTGACTAGTCCTTGACCAAAGTCAACCTTTAATTAAATTCTATTCTATCAATTATTTTTCCTACTCAATTGAATTATTTTCAACCATCATCTATTTATTTAATTACTCACACGTTTAATCAAATTTAAAACACAACAAAACCACACAATTATACTAAGATAAAGAGTTGCAAAAATTGGGATGTTACACATTTTACATTGATTCTAGTTTGAACCGATGAAACAAAAATCTACATCAGTTCAAATTAAAATAGGTGTAAAAATGGATTTTTTACATTTGTTATTTAAAAAATGATGTAAAATAGTTACTTTTAATTTCAAAATTGCCAACGCATCAATTTCTACAGTTAAACAATCAGCGTAGAAAGGCATTTTGAAAGCTTATTTTTGCACTAATGATAATATATTTATAGTTTATTCACTCTCTTTTTTGTCCTTAATTGATTTCCAAATCAAGTTGTTGAAAAAGCAAAACACAATAGATTAGCTAGGTTTGGATTCAGCCTTTCTGGGCAAATATTTAATAGTTGAATGGTATTTGAAAATAATGATTTTAGCTCCTATGAGATATGGTCAAAACTTTCCAAGGCAAAGACTATGGTTAGTAGTTATTTCTTAGTTGTTGCATAGTTAACTTGATGTGAGCACCCAATTTTGTCCAAATAAATAAAAAAAAAAAACCTAGCAAAAATATATTTAAATTTGTTTTCTAAAAATATAACATTTGTATAATGATGTCAGTCCAGATACAAAAAAAAAAAAGAAATACATCAAAAAATGAAAAAAAATACAAATGAAAAAGTCTGCTCCTACTCTGTTGCACCGCTTCCTATTCTGCTGCTGCACCACCTCCTACTCTGCTTCCTCCTCCATTTTTTTCAAAATTGGTTCTGCTCCATGAACACCATTGTCAACCTGCACCTTCATAATGTCCATATTTTTCAAACCCTCCTCGAACACCATTGTCAACCTGCACCTTCACAATGCCCATATTTTTTCAAACCCTCCTCTGCACCATGGATAACATTGTCAACAAAGCAACTCAGCAAATCAATAAAAAAAATCAATTACTGTGTCCATAAATTGAGCAAGCTCAATCAGAGAAGCGGTCGGAAAAAAAGGGAGAGTGAAATATAGAAACAGAGATTAGAGAGAGTTTGTGGAGAAGAGGAGAGGAGAGAAAGGAGATTAGAGTGTTCGTACTGGGAGTGAAGAAATGAGGGACTGTTTGATCAAGCTGTGGGAAGGGGTAGCTATAGTACACGAGATTGGAGCTTTTGGCTTACAACAGGTAACCCCTTTGTCCATCACATTCCTTTGGTTTTGATTCATCCCTGATGATGACATTGTAAGAGCTCGGCTTCTCTTCCCCTTTTTCTTGTACTTCTGTCTTTTGATGCTATACTCTGTCCTGCTTTGTTCTTGGTCTTGTACCTGTTGTGATCATGTAATGAAATAAATAACTGTCAATCAAATTTAAATGAAGCCAGTAACAAACAGTTTCTGTGTGTGCATATGAGTTTTATTCTGAAGCCAACAAATGTCACATAATAATAAAAAAAAAGGAAATAAAAAAAAGTGTCATCCCCTCACCGCTGTGCGATCCTGGTTCTCTGCCGCGTGAACGACAACGGCGTTTGTCATCTGCAACCGCCGCTGAGTCGAAATCACACCGTAGCGCCACCAGCGCACAGCCACTGCGCCTCTTCTTCCACCACCGCGTGCACCGCTATCGTTGCCCACCGTTACATGCGCGAGCATGGCGTCGGCACGTGCGACTGCCTTGAAGTTGGAATCGCACTGCTATGGTACTCACATAGAAGTCCCAAAACCTCTTTTCCCTTTCGTGACATTGTTGTTCCGAATTCACTCTTAATTTGGGGACAATTGAAGAGGCTTCGTTTCACTGTTTGTTTGTTGTGCCTGGTAGGTTTAAAGGAAAGAGTTTGGGTCTGATAATGTGGTTGATTGCTTTGAAATAAATAAACAATGATATAAAAAATAATAATGAAAGTAAACAAATCAAAAAATAATCAAACACGTGTGAGGTATATCTATTTGATGTTCAGGCAATTTGACGTTAGTTTAAATCTTAGGTAATAGGCAAAACGTAAATAACTTAAAAGTAAAACCTTTATTTGGATTTTATAATTGCATTTACTATTCATGTATTTATAGTATAGTCATGACTATTTCTTTTAGACAAAGTCTAGTTTTTCTTCTAAGCCACCCATTTTTTTTACTAAATCATATAGTTAATAATGTAATCAAAATAAATCAAAATATATAAAGGTTTAGTAATAGTCACCTAGGATGTACTTCCAATTTGATTATTTGCAAAAGTCATTAGAAGTTAATGATAACCACTTTAGATGTATTTCTAATTTGGTTATCATGAAAGCTTTTAAATAAAAAATTAAAAATATAATAAAGGTTTAGCGATAGCCACTTTAGATGCACTTCTAATTTGGCTATTGTGAAAGTCACTAAAGATTAACGATGATCACTTTGGATGCACTTCTAATTTGATTATCATGAAAGCTTTTGAATAAAAATTAAAAAAACAAAAATATCAACACCAAATATTTTCTACAAAAGAACCACATAACTCTGAATTCTCCATTGCACCTGGAGATACATTGGAGCAAGGGACCACTCCTGTCGAGCTAAAAAGATATATATATATATATATATATATATATATATATATAATTTGTAAAGATAAAAAAAAATAATTATAATTTGTAAAGATAAAAAAAAAATTCCTTTTTTTTCATAATAATAAACTTCTTTTTAATAATAAAAATTCTCTTGTTAAAATAAATAAATAAATAAATAAAATGACCAAAAATATTCTTGTTTTATTTTGAGGGGTAAAATAAATAATTTTAAAGTTAATTAAATTTTGCACATTTAATTAGAGGTAACCATCATAGGATGGACATCGTAGGGTACTAACACCTTCCCTACGCGTAATTGACTCCCGAAACCAAAATCTGGTTTCTAAGGCCATTTTCTTTTTAAAGGTTTTTTTTAATATAGTTTTCCTTAATAAACTCTGGTGGCGACTCCTTTGCTTTTAAAAATTATATTTTTCGTCATCTTGCCACGACCCTAGTTGCGACACTTGATGCTTGTTAAGAACCCTACTAACATAGTAAATGGTGTGAAAAATCTTCTCTTTTCATTGCCCAGGCATAGTTACCACAAGTCACTAGCATTGCACATTAGTTCAAAAGGAAAATTCCAGTCATGTGCAACAATGACAAGAAATGAAATCATTTTCTCTTCAAGAAGATCAAAGCCTCTTAAATACGCTTTGTCAGAGGCAACGTGTAACATCCCAACATATTAGTATAATTAAATAGAATAAATAAACTAGTTAAATTAAATTAATAACAAAGGGTTAGGAGGAGGCCCATGAGAACTAATTAAGTTAATGAATTGTGTAGTTAAGGAATGGGCTAATAAAGGCCCAATAAGGGTTCAAGTGAGGCTAGACTAACCGTAAGCCACACACACAAACTTCACTTGTCTAGAAGGGAAAAAGAAAAAAATAATAAGAGAAGGAGGAGGTGGAAAAGGAAATAAGAGGGGCCCCAACTCACCCACAGAGAACCCCTATCAAATTCAAGGTGAGTGCAACCATTTGCATACTTCTTATTCCTCATACATTGTTCTTCTATGTCTCCCCATCCTTTTTTATCCTCTTGAATGTTTGTATTTTAAACTTCTATGGATATAGTAAAGGTTTAAAAAAGGGGTTTTAGTGGTTAATTACATTATTGATAGGTTTCATATAGGGGTTTGATGGTTATTAAATGACACTGATGTATGTGTCTTATTTTGCATTCGGAAGGATTAGAAGGCCATGAGAATCCTGTTGAGACAAAGTCCATGCATCCAAAAGCAAATGTTTTAATGATGACAAACCATTATGAAGCAAAATTGTAAGTGACTAAACCTAGTTACTAATGGTTGCTTTGAGTGTTCTTATATAAAATAAGACAAATTCAAAAGCATGGAACATGTGTGAAGCATAGGCCTATAATGGGAGCTTTTCATGACATAGATTATGCAATTAGAAGCCGGATTACAAGAAGGAGAGCTATTCAGAAGCTAGAAAGGCAGTCATGTTTTCTAGGTTAAAGTACAGATATTGGAAGCTGTTACGGGTGGCCATGGATCGGAATCAATCCGACAAACCGGTGAATCCGAACCGATCCAAACTGAAAAATCCGGATTGGTTCGAATCATTGGTTTGGATTAGATTGAAAAATTGCAAATCCGATCAGTTCGATCGGATATCGGATTTCACTTTTGAAAATCAAATCCGATCCGATCCACCTGATTAATTAGTATGTTTTATTTTTTTATATTTTTTTAACCTTTTAGTTTGGGCTTTTTAGCCCAGCCCAATTTTATTGTATTTTTTCATTTTAATGCTACTAATCAATTATTACTATAATTATAATATAAGACATGATTTAATTTTTAACTTGGAATGGAACATGTTTCATATTAGACTAGTAGTTAAAAAATAGTTTTTGAGTTAAATGTAGGAAATTGCATACTATCATAATCACTTTCCTATTTTTTTTTTAAAAAACTTTTATTTTTATTTTTATTATTTTAATAATAAATCCGATGATCCTATCCAATCCGATTATAATCGGATTGGTTCGGATCGGATTGCAAAGTTAAATTAGGCAAAATCTGATCCGAACCAATCCAATTAAAATTGATTGGGTCGGATTAAAAAATGCCACGAATCCGATCCTATCCGACCCGTGTCCACCCCTACAAGCTGCGTATGATCAGAGGCATGATGCTGGGGATAGCTTAAGTCAAGGGGTAGATATCAAAACCTACACATGACTTAAGGATCATCAAAAGCTATGCTTCAAGTTGTTTCTGATGACAGATGTATCTCACTATCCAGAAGTAGACACCAATCAAGACATGCATCAGTGCTTGGACAACACTAATTCTGAAGCTATAAGTTCCTCGTGATCCTTGATAATTTTCAAATCAAAGGAAATCAAGGAAGACAGTTGTCCTAATCAAAGAACAAGCAACCAAGTAGAATGAACATTGTACCATATTGCACTTTAGTAACAATGCATCTACAGTAAACATGCCGCAAAAATAATCTTCAAAAAGCTTCCCATGATTCAAATTAAAAAAAAAATCATGAGGAACCACTGAGACCAACAGGTAGCACTCAACGAATCTTTCTCAATGGATCCTTCAACGGATTTATGTCAAATTCAATGAGTGCAAATTGGTTGACAGTAGAGAAAAGTAAAGATGAAGAAGACAACTCAATGAGTTGTAGAAGACAAAGCTTGTAGATGCATAGAATAGTACGCTACAGGAACTAATTGGACAACTCATGCAACAATTTGAAAGTTGAATTCAACCTTCAACAACCACAACAACGGCTAGCTCCTGATCATTCTATAAATTGATCAAATTTGAGGGAGTAACTTGCAAGGAAAGATTAAGGAAAGATTGCCAAAGAAAGATGGTAAGGTCAGGTGAACCAACCCTTTATGAGAAGGAACTTCCTTAGCCAAAAACACTATAGGTGGAGCCTATAGAGCAAAATCCAAAAAGAGTGTTTGTAAACACCTTCATCAATGGAGCCTTAGTAGAAGGCATCCCAAAATGTGTAGTGTCCATTCCCTAGGATTAGAGGGAAAGAACTTAGAAGAGTAATTAGGGGACTATTGCTTCTGAAGTTTAGAGGGAACACAACAGGTACTACAAATGGTGTAATGCTTGGAGAGGCTTTTCGAAACAATACTTGAATAGAGCCTGCAAAGGCCAAGAGAATATTGAGGTAAAGCCTAGAAAGGCTTTTTGAAAGAATACTTAAGAGGAGCCTACCGGGGCTTAGAGAATACTGAGGTGAAGCCTGGAGAGACTTTTCGAAAGAATACTCAAGTGGAGCTTGTAGAGGCTTAGAGAATACTGGTTGTAAGAGCCTGTGGAGACTTCAGAAAAGAAAGAATACCACAGTTGAGTGCTTGGTCTTAGTGGAGAAAGCCTACAGGTGTAAGTACTGGACGTAGCTCAGGTTGAATAATTCCTTGGTGTGATTCTTTCCTTCGTTGTTGCTTCTTATTTATACTTGTTGTTGTGTGCTTAAAATTTGTTTATGAAAGACCTTATTTTGAAAAGTTTAACTCTGATATTTGATCAAAAGGCTTTCATAAAACATTTTCATTATTTAGAAGCAACACCTACTCACAATATAAAAGTGAAAAACAGAATATGTAATCTAACAGAATTTAGTATTTTGAGAGTAGGTTTTGAAGCAATAGAACACAAAATTACTTGGATGTATTTACTTTAAAATATTTTTTTATCCAAGTACTTGTGAAGGAAAAGTTATACTCCCATAAGTCTTTTGATTTCTAAGCGTAAAGCTTAAGAACCAGAAATCAGAAGCAAGTGTGCTTGTGCGAAAAAATAGCCTGATCAGTTGTTGTGTCATTATTCAACCGCCCTTCTAGTGACCAACTGATTCACTTCAAAGCCTTCATTGATACAGGATCATGAAACTATGAATTCCAA
This sequence comes from Pueraria montana var. lobata, assembly GCA_026413185.1. Lineage (NCBI taxonomy): Eukaryota > Viridiplantae > Streptophyta > Magnoliopsida > Fabales > Fabaceae > Pueraria > Pueraria montana. The sequence goes on along the minus strand of CM048654.1, from coordinate 64,907,899 downwards.
TTATGACGATCTGCGCTAAGAGTGGATAACCATGTTAAGTATTGGAACCAAAGACATAGAATGTCTAACCCCTAAAAATCTCACAGTTTTGATGATAACAAAGGATATTAAACTTTGATAAACTAATGAGATTAATTGAGCTATGCGGGAAAAACACATGTGTCCAACAAAAGTATAGGTATATTCGTTTTATCTTAGACGCAAAAAATAAGTTTTAAAGTATAGTGTCAAACGCGCTAAAAAGGACTTGCGTCCTAGCCTTTATAAAAATCTAGTGTCCAAAGTGTTATTATAAAAAGTTGCATCCAAAGGCCTTTTGAAAATCCAACATCCAATGCGTTGTCATCACCAACACTTCTTTCAAGAAAACTTACACAAACATTCTATATCATAATAAGTTTTCTTCATCCAAATGAACACATGCTTAAGGCTCTTTGTTCAATAACGTTCGATATGCTAAGGTATACTGCTCATATGTTCTTCATCGTATGAACTTTATGTTATTATTCCCTTTGTTTTTTCGAATAAGCTCTAACATATGAATTTCTAGCATTTAATGAAAAGCAAGGTTTCTTGAGTATAAGTACAACCTCTGATCAAAAGCAAGTCACATATCGAGTTAGTACAAAGGAGAAGACTGGTGTAGGAATAAGTAAAGAAGCAATTCACTTTTCAGAAGATGACAGTACCTTTTTGGGAAAGAAATGACACGTACTTTTTTCTCTCTCCTCTGTAGAAGTAGACACGCCAAAGAGGAAACGTGACTGGCTGTGAAAGAATACTTAGGACTACTTTCTTGAGTATAAGATTGTAGTGGGTTTTGTCGGAAATGGCATAGAAGAATACTTGCTTGTAACCATGTTGGTTAGTGGAACCCTTCATGTTGAAGGAGAACTAGACGTAGCTTAGGTTGAGTGAACCAATATAAAAAGCTTGTGTTCTTTGTTTTTGCTTCTCCCTTCATGTTTTCCTTGGACGAAACATTTTTTGACTTGTTTAAAACGTTGTTCTTTGCAAAAAAACTTTTTAAACGCACATACACACTATTCAACTCCACTTCTAGTGTGTTTCTTGTTATTTCACTAAGCGTTGGCGTTAAGCATGACATGAGTCACGCTAATGTAATGCATCTAGAGAGGGCTCTGAGACCCTTACATTGGTGTGCTAAGCATGAGGTTACTAATGCTTAGCGTGCAACCTTTAAAGGTGAGGTCTGTGCCTCAATGCAATCCACGCTAAGTGCCACCCTGTATTCACTAAGTGTAGACACCATAGAGAGATGACCTTGATTCTCTGAGGATTAACACTAAGCACCAATATGTTAGCGCTAAGCACAGGGTCTTTCGCACTTTGTGTGACCATGTCAACTCTAAGGGTGGCGTCCTTGGACAATAATGTTATGTATATGACTTTCAAAGTCCTTATATTGGGCAAGAATTATGTATTTCTTTTATTTGGGTTATGTAAGGTACCCTGAGAACTCCATATGTATATTGTTCATGTTATGATTATGAGTTTTTAAATAAGTGATTGAGATTATCCGACGATTCCGCATATGTAGGTATAAGGTTACAGTAATGTCTCTTAGGGTGTTACACGAAGAGAGCATCCTTGACAAGAAGGTTTCACAATGATTTTGAAATCTGAGATTTTTTTTTTTATAAATCTTCAATAAAAATTGACTTGGCCCAAGAAACTCCCCTCTTCACATTAGTGGGAAGCGATTTTCTTACAATCACCTCGATCTTTGCCTTGTCCACTTCGATACCCTTGACTGAGATTTTATGTCCCAACACAATTCCTTCTTTCACCATGAAATATTTTCTTCCAAATTCAAAACTAGATTGGTTTTCGTGCATCTTTTGAGCGTGAAACCAAATTTGCAAAGCATATTGTATCAAAGGAGGTTCCAAATACTAAAAAATAGTCCATGAAATCCTCAATGGACTTTTCAATATGTCCACAAAGATAGATATCATAAATCTCAAAAAGGTTGTTGGTGCATTGCATAATTTGAAGGGCATCCTTTTTTAGGCAAAAACACCAAACGGGCATGCAAATGCAATTTTCTTCTAATCATTCAAATTGATGGCTATTTGATGGTATCCAAAGTAGTCATCGAGGAAACAATAAAACTCTTACCTGACTAATCTCTCCAGCATTTGATCTATAAAAGGCAAAGGGAAATTATCCTTCATAGTGGCTTGGTTAAGCCATTGATAATCAAGGAACATACACCATCCCATGATTGTGCAGGTTAGAATGAGTTCATTCTTCTCATTTGAAATTATAGTCGTTTCACCTTTCTTAAGGACAACGTAGACTAACCATGAACTATACATTGAAAATAAGACAAATACACCCACCTCTAACAATTTGAGCACTTCTTTATTACTTTCATGGCTAGGTTCAACCTTTGATGAGTTTACACAACTAGTTTATAATCCTTTTCAGACAAAATTATGTTTTTTTGAATGGCTTCAGACAAAATTATGTGAATACAAAATGATTGGATGATTCCATATAGATCTGATAGAGTCCATCCAATAGCCATCTTATGGTACTTCAAGACATGAATAAGCTTATCCTTTTCTTCCTTCAAAGTTGTACTAATTTCTATAACCGAATTTCATTCATATCACCTATGTACATATACTTCAAATTCATCACCTTTTAACTCTTTCTTTTAGTTGATAACTTCTTCCATCCCTTGATTTTCAAGTTGTAACATGCAATCCTCTATTTTGTTATCCATTTGATCTTCAACTTGAGATATAACATTGTCTGTCACATTTTTCAAGGGATTAATAGGCTATTAATGTTTTGGAAATGTCTTCCAACAATAAATTCACCATGTCCACAGTAAAACAATGTTCTCTTTCGTTCAAATGATTCATGGCATCATAAACATTAAAAATTTTCTCATCATCATCTATTCTCAGCACTTGACCCCACTGTGCATCAACCAATGTGTGCTCAATTCTCAAGAATGGTCTACCAAGAATGAATAGGGACCTCAGTGCCTTCTCATCTATGTCCATAATTGCAAAATCAATTGGAAAGGTGAATTTATACACTTTAACCATCATATTTTTATCTATCCCTTATGGATGTTTAACTAAGCGATCAGGGTCGACCCAGTGTCTTGTTTGGAGGTGTGACGGCACAGGGTCCACGACTAAAAGGGGCCCTAAAAATTAAAAAAATAAAATTATATGATCATGTAATAATTTTTTATATTATTTTTTGTTATTTTTATAATTGAAATTCTTGTTTTATTTCATGTCTCTTTAAAAAAAAAACAAATGAAAATGTGACATGTAATTAAAAGTATTATTCTATTGGTTGTTAGTTTTTTTTTTTTGTTACAATCAAAAATCCTCAATGTGTTTTCAAATTACTGTGACATATTAACATGTAATGAATATATGATAATAGACTTAAATTATTTGTTTTTTTTAACAAAATAAGAAACACAAACAAAGACTCAAATTATAATGGAAATAAAACTAAGCGTTAGTATATTAATAAAGAACAAAAATAAAGATTTAATATATATGAAATGATATTTTGTCGTTAATAGATGATAGCGATCAAACTAGAGCATTTTCTTTGAGACACAAAATATAAAACTAAATTAAATTAAATTACAAATATAAAATTGATATTTTAAAAATATATAAGTAAATCAAAATTACAAAAAAAAATGTGACGGGTTCCTTGCAGGTTTACCCAAATCCAATAAAACCCAATCAAAATGTGGATGAGTTTAAAAAATATAAATTTGCCTCTTTTAAATCTGAACCTATCCTACGTTCTGCAGGGATGGGGATGGGGAGAGCAAACCTGTCCTTGATTCGTCCAGTTGTCATGCCTACCTTATATATAGATATTTATGTTACATAATAGTTTTTGGGAATAAATTGAATGATAGATGATAACATAAGAGTAAATTGAATAAAAAAATGTGATATATCTTTTTGAGATTTATTAAATTATGTTATTCTTTTAATGTAACAAAATATAACATTTTTAATGAAACTACGTGTCTATTTTTTAATGTAATATATATTTATATTTTCAAATACTTAAATATATAAAAGAGTCACATTTAGTGTTTCACCCTGGACCCATAAAATCTCCAGACCTGTGAGCGATCAACAAGTTGCTGTATCATTCTTGTAGGTTTGGTATTATCAGCTCCTATATTCCTCAATATGGAGAATGACATCAAGTTAATACTTGCTCCTAAGCCATATAAAGTTTTCCCAATGGTCACATATACTATAGTGCAAGGTATGATAAGACTTCCAAGGTGCTTAAGCTTATAGTAGGAGTGGTCTACTAACCACCACACTGCATTGCTGATTGAGGAGCAGTTTTGAGTTTTTCTTTTTCCAACTCATTTTCTTAGCAAGCAACTCCTTTACAAATTTAGCATATTTGGGCATTTGTTCAAGTGCTTTTAAGAATGGAATTCTAATTTGCAATTTCTTCAAAATTTCAAGAAATTTAGAGAATTGTCTTCATCTCTACCTTTTTTTTTCTTGCTTAATTAGTAAGGGTAGGTTAGTTTTATGTATTGTGGAGGATTTCACCCTTTTTCTTATTCTTCTAGAATTTGTTTCTTAGTCATGCGCAAATATAGAATCTTTATCAATCAACTTCTCTTTATTTTCTTCATTTTTTAGATCTCTGTCTTTATCATCTACTACTTCTTTTTCTAATTGAGGTTTCTCTATGTTTTCCAATTCTTGCTCTTCTATGATTTCCTCTGTATAAATGGAGTAATCCCTTACCTCTTTCTCTTTTTCATACTTTTTTGTTGTTCTAGGAGGTAAATTCCTACCACTCCTAAGAATGATAGGTTTACACAAGTCCTTTACACTTTACTTACCATATTTTTAGGAGGGATTTTTTTTATATTTTTGCTTCTATTTGTTTAGAGAGTTTCCTTAGCTGATTTTCCAAGGTTTTAATGGATGCTTCAATGTTTTTAGGAGTTGAAGTTGGTGACCATTTTCAATACAGGATTGAACTATATGTAATTAGTCCTTTGACCAGTTCTAATTGAGTGGTACATATTAGTGGATTATATTTAGACATCCACATCTTTTGATTAGATAGTTAATAACATTTTATATAATTAATATTTATATAATTTACAATATATTATATAATGGCAAATGCTAATAACAAATTCGTTAACATATTTTTTCTAATTCACATTCTATTATTAATTAAAATTTATAAAAAACTACAAAATTAGGATAGAGACTCATTAAATGAAAAGTGGAACTTATAAAAGTTTATAATTTTCAATAAATTTCAGCCAATTGGAGAGAGTGTGTTGTTAACATTTTTCTTATATAATTAATATTTTATATAATTATATATAAAAACTGTAGATTAAGGTTATGCATTTTATATGTATTTATTATTATTATTATTATTATTATTATTATTATTATTATTATTTATTGATTTTATTAATATTTTTAAGTTTATAAATTTATTTTATTTTTTTATTTAAGTATAGTTATTGATTTTAATTAATTATTGATTTCTAAGATACTTTTTTATTTTTCTTTTTTCTTTTTATCCTCTTCTTTCTGACATACAGGATGGTTTCTCCAAGCTAGTTTCGGTATGAACCTTCTGAGGTTCTTCTTTTCTCCCAAAAGGCATATATCCTCTTGCTTTTCAGTAGCTTTCTCAACTTCATCTTTTTCTTCTTCTTCCTCACCATTTATCGCTATCTCATGGTAAAACAATAAGGATACTACATAGCACTTAATGTGTAACATCAGCATCGTTAGTAGGGTTAGATAATAAATATCTACTTTTAGATAAACATGAATGACAAAATGTAGTATCTAGAATTATTTTTAAATTTTTTTAGATCGAGAGACTAAATTAACAACACCACACAAATTCAAGGACCAAAATAGTGATTTAGTCAAACTGAAACAAAACACAATTTGCAAAAACAATTACATTTTAAATATATATTTTGATACCTAAAAGTTCACAATGCCCCAGATCCTTTAAACAGTTCACATCAAATAAAAACATTGATAATCATCTAAATAAATTGAAACAAGTTCAAAACTTATAGCTTAAGTGATAAATCAATCCCAGAAGAATCAGAACGAGAGGTTTCTTCTTGCTTGGAATGATCACCACCCAAGGTACTCAATGTTGTTGACCTATCCAAGGCCCAGTTTGATTTGGTAGCAACATTTGTAGAAGAATCTCTGAGGATGGGAATGTGTCCAATAGTACCACGATCATCTTCAGTCTTCAAATTTGCATGCAAACCCTCCATCCTCAATCTACCAAGGGAAGGGTTGAGCATCTCTTGTCTTGACCACCTTTGACCTAACCTAAAACCAAATGAGGTTGAAGGATATGATGGCTTGTGAATCATAGACTCCATCCGAACCCCAAGTGCCCTATTGTAGGATCCATAAAAGGAGTGTGTGGGATAAGGGTAATAAAGAAAAGGAGAGTGCCCTAAAGCACCAACATCATCAATCCCTTGGCCACACTTTTCAAGAGCACGCTCCTGCTTGTGGGCATTTTGGTGTCCCCCCAAAGCTTGTGATGAAGAAAACTCTTTCTTGCAAAAGTTGCAAGAAAAAGTCTTAGCCTCTGATGGTTTCTCCTCAATATTATTGTTCTCATCTCTCCCTTTGGTGTAATTAGCACTAGAAGAAGATGAACCGCCCAGGTTCATGGGGTTGAAAAACTCCAATTCCACTTTCGACCCCCGAATTGATTCATCCTTGGAGAGCTTAACAAAGTCCAACACCATATGGGAATTGGAATTGGAAGCTGGATCTTGTTCAGATTTATCACCCTTCTCCTTCATTATCAACTCATCATTCTTCTCTTCTTCAACACATGGTTTATGGGAAATGACTTCGGAGCTGGAAGAGGCTTCAGAGGAACAAATTTCCAAACCGTGTGATGATGCCATGGCACAAACGAGAAATGATTCTCTCTTCTTAGATCTGTGGGAGTGAGATTGAATAGAGAGGGAGCGTGACCTGGTTATTTATTTATGGATTTGAGTTAATATGCAAATATCTTTCACTCATGAACAAGGAAAGGGATCTCATTCATTTTTGTAATTATTATTTTTTCATATGCTAGCAAAAATTTGAAGAGGTGTGAGCAAGCTTGAACCAATTTGTTCACGACCGTTGCATAAACAAAATTTCCTAAAATGGTTTTAACTACACGGCCAAATGTGTCTAATTACTCAAGTAGTTCAAATCATGCCATATAAGCATGTGGCTAATTACTCAAATAGGTTCTATGTAGTTGAAATTTGATGTCAAACCGAGTGGTGAAATTGGTAACTTCGAAATTACTTGTTGGAGTAAAATTACTTGGGCGTTCAAGAACTTCTTTAGCAGAAAAATAATTGGAAGTAATTTTGGGCTCATTAATGCTCTATATTTTCTAAAATGATTTTAACTACATAGTCTAATATTGTGGCGAATAATTAATCAAATAGTTAAAATATTTCCATAGCCAGCATGTGGCTAATTACTCAAATAATATACTATCGCAGGTGACAGATTCTATGTTGTTCAAATTTGATGTCAAAGCCCAATCGGTAACTTTGAAAATTACTTGGGTGTTCAAGAGCTTCCCTGGTGGAAAAATCAATGGAAGTAATTTTGTGATATAATTTTGACTTCATTAATGCTCTATATTTTCCTAACAAATCCATTGTTTTCCTCAAAGCGCAAGTTGCTCCAATAGGTTCAAAATTTCAAATATCTTTATCACTAGTAGTTTCTGTGAGGAAAACCCAGTTTAATGAGTACCAATAAGCCATATTAAACTAAAAGAACTTATTCTAACCTTAATTTTTCTCATAAAAAAGCTTGCTGTCAATTCATTTTTATTTAAACCAGGAATGCATAGCACTATACTAGTGGCTAAGGTTTTGTAATTTCAGTGGCTTTAATTTGCAAAGTTTAGGTTTGAGGACTCACCCACATAATCACTTTCCGTTTTCAATAAGCATGGTGTTATGCCACAACATTCTTGCCATACTTGTGGAAATTTATTTTTCATGAAGGACTTAAGATACACTAAATTTGTAACACTCAAGAAGATTTTTAGATCAAACTTGTGAATAGTGCTTGAACTTGAGGTAAGAAATAATGAGGGTTTAAGAGAAAATAATTAGGAGCTCACTCATCTCAACAAGTGAATTTTACATATAACTAGATTTTAAACTTGTGATTCGTTTAAATTATACATTTTTTATATTTATATTTAATATTTTTAAAAATATGTATATATGAATAAAATTATTAATTTTTAAAATATTTAGTAACAAATTAAATATAACTACATTAAAATTGAGGAAGATGATTAATTATATTTTTAATTGAGCAGATGTTGTATTGAAAAATATTAAACCTATTAAAATTTATTATGATTTGTTCTTTCTATAAGAAATAATAATAGTGATGTAATACCTATATGAGATATATAAATTAAAAAATATATATATCATAAATATAATTTTTTAATTATTTAAATTGAGTACTTACTTTTGCTATTGTGAATACTATGTTTACATGTAATTGAATTTTATTTGTTTATAATTAATAATTTTAAATTTATTTATTTTAAAATTAAAACATTTTAAAACTATAATTTAATCATTTTGGTTTATTATATGTAATATTAATGAAGTGGAAGCCTTTTTCTTTTAAATTATAAATTCTTCTACATAAATACAAGACACAAGTGCTATTATAGCACTATCTAGTTCAAGACAAGTGCTATTTCCAATTTTAAGATGCATTAATCTTCTCATTTGCCAAATATTATAGTTTAGGTACAACAAAATGGTATCATTAGAATATTTTAAGTATTTTTAAACCACTTACAAGTTACAAGCAGATTGTTACTAAGTTAGGAGTTAGGGCAACCACAATAGTTAGATAAGTCGTATAATAATTTATTAAAGTTCTTACTTTAACCATTCACAAGCGCTGAACTTGATGGAAATTGAAAAGAAACCAAAAATAAAATATTAGGTATGAATTTAGAGAAATTATAAGTGGTGAAAAGAGCCAGTTTCAAAGGTTTTTTTTTTCAGTCATATTATGTGCAAGACACATTAATAGTTTGCTCTAATATGTTAAAGGAAAATACATGAACTATATTATGCCTCTTTCAGATACTTTGCTTTAAAGCAGAACTTGTTTCAGTCATATGCAATGCTTGTTTCTTAAGTTATTTCAAGACTTTTTGCAACACAAAGATTCTGATAAAAATTCTACATGTAAATTTTTTTTCTACTTTTAAATCCAAATTATTTATATTTCAATGAACTATCTCTACTGATACATGAAATATGGAATCACAATTTAAAACCTCCATTCTACAACCTGACATAAGAAAGTCTTGACATATTCAAATTGAGTGCTTACAAATAAAATAAAATAAAATAAAATTGACGCAAACAAAGCCAAAGAGAGTTTAGGGTTTACTTTGTGCAAACGTCATTGCAAGTGTCATCGAAGCTGTTGGGGTTCGTTGCGGGGTAGTAGGGGCAAAGTCATCAGGCTTTTCGGTGGTGGAGAGGGTTGCAACTCAAAGCTTTTCTAATGGCAGAGAGGGTTGCAATGTGTGGTTGTTCATGAGGACGGTTGTGTGGGACAATGGTGTTGACGAGCGAGGAAGACGAAGACAATGGTGGTGCAGTGACATTGCAATGGAACAATGGCGAGGGTTGTGGTTCGGCAGGGGCAACAATGAGGACGTGGTGAGGGAGCAATGACACAATGGAGTAACTAAAAGAAGAGCAGTTCTCCAGAACTTGAAAATCACATTGTAAGATAGATCCATGCTTGGCTAACTCATAAGCACACATATTTCCTTCACGAAAGGTACGTTGGAAATGAAGATCCCAAGCATAATGCTTAAAAGCTTGAATTTTTCTGATTATAGAAGCATAAGGATGAAGAGTGCTTCTATTATCTGATATCAGTATTAATGGCAGTCTTGAACTAAAAAGGAGTATTTTATCTCATCCCAGGCCAGTCCGATCCAAATTGTTTAGTGAACTAAGACATTTGTCTTTATTTTTGTTCCCTAATTAAAGAAAAAATTACAGTCAACAACTAGACCCCCTCGGTATTTTAATTAAAGGAACATGAAACAGAAATAACTGTTTTCAATCAGATCCGAACATACAATCATTAATAATTTGCTTAAGAGCTCATTGAGTCGGCTTGAGCTCTTGACTCGTATTTAAAAAGAGTACTAATTAAAAATTGGGTTGGATAAACCTTTCTTAACTGTCAAGTTCACAGCTAGTGAATGATTCATTAAATATTAATAAAAACAAGAGTGCTTCATCATCTTAATTTTCATAGGTATCAAAAGTCTGTATGGAAAATCAAAAACTCGTAACTAATGAGCTAATAAACTCGAATACCACATCACCCATCTGCAATTGTAAAGGAAAACGAAAAATGAAACAAAACACAATTTGCAATAATAATTGCTTTTTAAAATATATAATTAGACACCTAAAATTTTATAGTGTCCCAGATAACTCAAACAACAAAGTACCAATCAATCAAACACAAACATTGATGATTATCCAAATTAAAACAAGATCGAAACTTAAATCTTAAGTGATAAATCAATCTCATCAGAATAATCAGGACTAGAGTGTCCTTCTTGCATGGGATCATCATCACCACCCACAGTACTCAATGGGGCTGAGTTTGATTTGGTAGCAACGTTTGTAGAAGATTCTCCAAGGAATGGAATATCGTGTCCAATAGTACCACGATCATCTTGTGTCCTCAAAGTTGTATCACTCTCTAGGGTCCTAATTCCACTATTAGCATGCAAACCCTCCATCCTCAATCTATCAGGAGAAGGGTTTAGCATCTCTTGTGATCTTGACCACTCTTGACCAAACCTAAAACCAAGTGAGGAGGAAGGATATGATGGCTTGTGAATAATAGACTCCATTCTAACCCCAAGTGCCCTATTATATGATCCATTAAAGGAGTGTGTGGGATGATCAGGGTAACAAAGAAAACGAGGGTTCCCAAATGCACCAACATTGATCCCTTGGAGATGCCTTGCAAGAGTATACTCTTGCTTGTGATCATTTTGGTGCCTTCCCAAGCCTTGTGCAGAAGAAAACTCTTTCTTGCAAAAGTTGCAAGGAAAAGTCCCAGCCTCTGATGATTTCTCCTCATTGTTATTCTCACCTCTCCCTTCAGTGTTGTTAGGCCTAGAAGAAGATGAACACCCCACGTTATTCATAGGATTGAAAAAATCTAATTCCACTTTTGACCCTCTAATTGATTCATCTTTTGAATTGGAATTGGAAGTTTGATGTCGTTCTGATTTTAACACTCTTCTCCTTCATTGGTGTAATCTCATTGTGATTCTTCTCTTCTTCAGCAGTAGGTTTATGGGAAATGCCTTCGGAGGTGGCAGAGATGCTAGAGGCCTCAGAGAGACAACCTTCCAAAACATGTGATGATGCCATTGTAAAATGTTTCACAATTTTGGATCTGTGGGAGAGAGGGGGCATGACCATGTTTATTTATTTAAAGATTTTAATTAATGCAAATATCTTTATTGAATAAGGATTGGGTCTCATGCTTTATGCAGTTATCATTTTGCATTATGCTACGAAAAGTTTGAAGAGGTATGAGCAAGCTTTCACAGATTTGTGCATGATCTTAGCATAAACAAAGATTCCTAAAATGTGTCTAATTACTAAGTAGTGCAAGTCATTCCCATAACCAGCATGTGGCTACTTAACCAAATAGCTATAGCTTCTATGTAATTCAATTTTTATGTCTAACCGAGTAGCGAAATTGGTAACTTCGAAATTACTTGTTGAAGTAAAATTACTTGGGCATTTATGCGGTGGAGAAATCAATATATGAAAGTAATTTTGGGATATGATTTTGGCTTCATTAATGCTCTATATTTTTTCTAAAATGATTTTAACTTCACGGTCTAATGTGGCGAATAATTACTCAAATAATTAAAATCTTTCCAGAGCGGGCATGTGGCAAATTATTCAAATAATACCATCACAACTTCTATGTAGTTCAAATGATACCAAAGAAAAAACGGGAACTTTGAAATTACTTGTTGAAGTAAAATTACTTGGACTTTCAAGAGCTTCTGTGGTGAAAGATTCACCAAAAATAAAGCTTTTGTGGTGGAAAAATCAATGGAAGTAATTTTGTGATATAATTTTGGCTTCATTAATGCTCAATATTGTCCTAACATATCCCTTGTTTTCCTACTAGGTTCAAAATTTCAAATATCTTTTCACCAGTAGTTTATGTGAAAACCCAGTTGAATGGGTACCTCTAAGCCACATTAAACTAAAATAACTTATTCTAACAATAGTTTTTCTCATAAAAAAGCTTGTTTTCCATTTAGTTTCATTTAAACCATGAATGCATAGCATAGTTCTAATTAGGGGTGGCCAAAAAGGCTGAACTGAACTTTTAAGAACTAAATTGAACTATTAAAGTGGTTTGCCCAAACCAAACTGAACTACAAAACAATGATCAAGCAAAATGAATTGAACTATTGTTTGGTTCAGTGAACTGTATTTTAGAAGTTCAAACTAAATTGTTCTATTTATTTGCTGAAAGGTTTATATAACAGATGTATAAACTATAAAGCATAAAGAATATGATAGATTTATGAAAAAGTAATCCTGTGGCAATAAAGTGCAAGCATACATGACTATATGCATCAGAAGCTTATTATGAAAGTTACAAAGAGTAAGATTTATTTTATCAATGAATTGGTGTGCGATAATAAGTTACATACTTATTTGCTGTTTCATCAAAACCAGTCCCACTGAATCGTGATTAGATATGTTGTGTGGGGATTTTCAATTACTTAGACTGGTTTTGCAATTTCACTTCAAAAAAATAATCATGGAATGAATTCATGCAATAGCAGAAATAATCAAATTATAAAAAAGAATGAGTGTGCTGATCTAATAGATAAACAAGGCCAAATACATGAACTCTGAATTCATACACATTTACTTCTTGATATGTTCCAAGTTGCCACAATAATTTATGTGCCATGTACTCTGAACTCTCATATTAAAACAGTTCAGCAGTGCACTGAACTGATCTTTTAGCAGTTTGGTTTTTTAAAACTAAACTAACAAACTGGTTAGGTTCAGTTATTATTAGAAATAGTTCAGTTTTTTTAAGTTCAATTCAGCTCATTACTTGAAAGTTCACTTTGGTTCAGTTTTTTCTTGCCACCCCTAGTTCTAATGGCTTAATTAGGTTTTGCAATTTCAGTGGCCATAATTTGCAAATTTTAGTTCCAAGGACTCACTAACATTCCATTCTTAATTTCAGAAACATTCTTGCCATACTTGTGGAAGTTCAATTTCAATGAATGACTTACAATACACAAAAATTTGATGACCCTAATTTGTAAATTTTAGTTTCGAGGACTCACCCAGATTCCTTTTTTAATTTTAGTAACATTCTTGCCATACTTGTGGAAGTTCTTTTTCATGAAGGACATATGATACACGAAATTTTGTAACACTAAGAAAGAATTTTAGACTCTAGAAGTTTGTAAAATCTTGAATAATTATTGAAGTAGATCGCACAAGTGAATATTGCTAGAGCTTGGGGAATGTTCTATAGTAAGGTATTAAGAAATAATGAGGGTTTACGAAAAAATAATTGGGAGCTCACACAACAAGGGTATTTCATTTATAACTAGATTTTATACATGTGCATTGCACGTATTTGTTTATATTATTAATTTTAAGAATAAATAATCTATGCATTGACAATTTAAAAGGTTATTATATTGTCGTCTAATTACAAACCGTGATAGTTGTGAAAACTAGACCGGACTGGCTGGTCTGACCGGTTGGACTGGGAACCGGTGTCCTGACCGGTCCGGTTAAGCTATCGGACTAGTTATACAATCGACCTAGTTTGACCCGGATCAACCCGGTGACTTGGCCCGGGTTGACCCAGTTCAATTTGAGTTTTTTTTTTTTTTTTTTTTTTTTTTTTTTTTTTTTTATGATTCTTGAAACAAAGTAGCTATTTGAAATTCTTTTCATGGTACCATTCGAAATTAACCCGTGGTAGAAGCTTGGTAATTCAAATGTTAAATGCTTGGTATCCATAATATTTTAATGGACCTTTTTTGGTATATATTCCAGCAAATTTTTTTATAAAACAGAAAGTTGAGAGCTTTTTCTAAATTGTTAATAGTGAATTGCTAAATAGTATATAATAATATAATAATATGCTCCTATAATATTATTTTGATCTTGACAACAGTATATAATAATTAATTATTATTATTATCTTGATCTTAATATGATTTAATATTTATGTACTTTATACATCTTCACCAGACTTGCTCATGACCTTCCGACAACTTTTGTACTTAGCCATGAAAAATAACTAGAGTTTCCTTAGTAATTTAATGATAATACCCAACAAAATAATTTAGTAATAAATGATTAAATAATATATATAGTTTCATCATGACAATGATTATAATTTTGGAGTATGGACTATGGATTGATCACATTTTGTTAGCTATATGTATATACAGCAGATCAAGTGGTTCAATAAACAACCTACCAATTTGACCACTGACTCATTAACTCAGTGCCTCGACCGGATCGATTTTCACAACACTGCAAACTGTTATACTAGTATATGATAAGTTTGTTAACTTTTTCAATAATTATAGTCATACAAAAGGTGATTTCTTATTAGTTGATAATGTAAAACTTTTTAAACTGACGATGCTTAAAAATTAAACTTCTATTTTTAATATTTGTAGTTATTTTTTTAGATGCATGTACGTAAATCAAATTAAGATTTATTTTGAAAACTATTTGTGATATATCATGTATAATTATATTTAAATTGAGGATGCTATATATATATATATATGTATATATATATATATATATATATATATATATATGATAATTTATCTATTAAGTCTTATCCTTAATTATTATTTAAAATAAATTATTTAAAATTTAACTAAATATCTATAAAATATTTTGGTACTTTCTCTCATATCTTTATCAAAGGTATAGTAACTAAATTAAATTTAAAGTACACTTACCATAATTTTTCCAAAAAAATTTAGCAGAGTTTCCCCTATATTTTGGTACTTTCCCTCATACCTTTATTAAAGGTATAACAACGCGATATCAAAGATCCACCTAATTAAACAATTTATATCTCAACAATCTCATAGGACCAACTAATAACAAAACCATGTCACATACCACTTTTATCAACTAATTTCAAGACAAAAATCAAATTATTCAACAACCAAGGCATATTTCAAACTTTTATTTCATATATCATAAGTTATATACTCTGAATCCACCATAAAAGAGAAACATATATGTACAATGGTAGAGGCTTGGTAGTAATAACAAGGAGCGCGAGTTGGTGGTGGGAGAAGGGAAAGAAAAAGAGCCCGTAAAAGGGAAAGGGAGAAACACATGAGAAGAAAAATAAACCATGTTATTAAGAATTTACGTGCTACTCAGCAAATTGACTAAATTTAAAAGAGAAAAAATCACTTCCAGTATACCTAGATGGCAGTGGTGACAATAGTAAGATCAATACTATATGTGTCTAACCTAATGAAAGGTATCTTCGATCCTATGTTCAATTTAAGAGAACTAATTGCACTGGTCATTTTCTTCACAACAAAAAGTGAAAATTATTTCAAATCTCAACAAGATAATAAAGAATGAAAAAAAGAGAAAGAGACAAATGCATATGAGGGCATGAAATTCAACAAGGATTGGCTGAGAATGAAACAGAAGTTCTAAAGCCCCTTCAATAAAAACCTACAACAAGAAAAAAAAATCATGAATTTCTTCCCAAATTTTAGTAACTAAAGTAACTATATAACTTTAATTTCTTATACTAGCTTCTCTCCTCGCTTAATCCATTTATCTTACTCAACTTTCTCTTAAGAGTTTTAATCTTGGTAAATGAGTTTAGTTAACACATCATCCCATAATTCCTTCACTAAATTGTACTTTAATTAGTAGTCGTTCTTTATATCTTGTACTTTACATTCATTTAGAGTTTATGTCTAGTACAAATCATAACTAATTAATTTATGTCTACTAGCTCTTTAGTCTATAACTTTCCTTTAACTAATTATACACAAACCAATATTTTCCAACTACTAAATTATATGGATAAGGTTAACTAATTGTACTAAATTATTTTTCCAATCTTATAACTACCTAAAACCATTGTGCTCAAACTAAGCTCTAATAAAGTGGAAGCCTTTTTCTTTTAAATAGTAAATTCTTCTACATAAATACAAGACACAAGTGTTATTAGCACTATCTAGTTCAACATAAGTACAATGTCTAAATTTTAAGATGCATTGATCTTGTCGTTTGCCAAATATTATAGTTTAGGTAAAACAAAAATGGAATCATTAGAATATTTTAAGTATTTTTAAACCACTTACAAACTACAATTAATTTGTTACTAAGTTAGGAGTTAGGGCAACCACAATACTGAGATAAGTCATATAATAATAAATTCTTAGTTTAACCATTCACGAGCACTGAACATGATGGAAATATTAGGTATGAATTAGAGAAATGAGTGGTGAAAAGAGCTTCAAAGGTTCCTTTTTTATTTGTTTGCTTCAGTCATAATATGTGCAAGACACATTAATAGTTTGCTCTAACCTGTTAAAGGAAAATACATGAACTATCTGATGCCTATTTCAGATACTTTGCTTCAAAGCGTAACTTGTTTCAGTCATATGCAATGCTTGTTTCTTAAGTTATTTCAAGACTCATTGCAACACAAAGATTCTGATAAAAATTCTACTTATAAATTTTTTCTACTTTTAAATCCAACTTATATATATTTCAATGAACTATCTCTACTGACACATGAAGTATGGAATCAAAATTTAAAACCTCCATTCTACAACCTGACATAAGAAAGCCTTGACATATTCAACTTGAGTGCTTACCAAAAAAAAAATTGACACAATCAAAGCCAAAGAGAGTTTAGGGTTTACCTTGTGTAAACTTCATTGCAAGTGTCATTAAAGCTGTCAAGGTTCGTCGCAAGGTAATAGGGGTGAAGTCGTGAGGTTTTTCGGTGGTGGAGAGGGTTGCAACTCAAAGCTTTTCTAATGGCAGAGAGGGTTGCAATTATAGTGGCGGATGCATGTTCACACTTGTGGGGGCAATTGCCCCCACAAGATGTTTTTTTTTATTTGTTAATGTGTTATACAAAAAAATATATTGCCCCCACATGCTGTGCCCAAAGCCCAAATAGACATAAGATATTCAATATAAAAACTGCATGCTTAAGCCCAAATCGTTTAGCCCAATTTGGCAATTCCCATTCTGTAACAGTAATACAAAAAAGAGCACACCTTTCATCCTAACTTACATTACACGTTTTCATTTTATGATTACATCGTCCCAATTCCCAAACAGAGCAAGTAAGGTTCTAAGAGAGATTGACACCGTCTCACTTGCTTACGCATTTCTGGTTCCTTTTTTTTTCTAAATCTAATGCATCCTATTTCTTCCCTTTGAACATGATTCCTGAATCTGATTCACACAGTCACGGTCACGGACGTTGCATTGCAGATTTGCGGTTTTGAAGAGTTGCGGAATTCTTGTACAAGCTTTTGTTTTGTGACTTAAAGGTAATTTTTTTATCCAAAAATAGTCTTTTACTCTTTTCTCATTTCAAATAGAAATTATTGGTGGCATGGGCATGACTGCAACTTGATTAAACTTATAGAACTTGAAATACATATAGAACTTTTTGACATTTGATTCAGTATAGATAGATTTTATAGATATAAATTATAATTAATCTTGCAATGGTATTGATACTCCTCCGGAGAACACATTACAAACAGTCTGGTAGCTTGGTTTTGGTTAGGATTCTTCTTATATATGAACACTTAAAGGGAATTAATTTTTTAGGGCCCTCGTAGCTTCTGGTTTTGGTGTAGAATGGATGACTCTTATAAGCAATCAGTTTTAGTCTTCTAAACTTGGGTTCTATGAAAAAGGGCATATAACTTTTTGAATATCTAGATGTTTTGTTTGGCTAGCAAGAGTTCCCCAACTAAATATTAATCATTAGCTTTGGTGTCTTGCTGTATATATGGTCGGTCTGGCAGCATAGTAGCTACAGTTATTTGGTTCTAAAAGATTGATGCTATGTTTTGGTTATAATAGGTACATACATGCTATTGTTACAAACTTACAAATGTAGCATGCTTTTGTAATTTGCAATATTTCCACGGGTACCACTGGTACCCTTTTGTTTTCAATAAATTTTTCTGCTAGGTGTTAGCTGATAAAAAAAACTAATTTGCTTCATTTTATTCTTTTTATGTCACTATGTGAAACTGAAAGCTACTTTATTCAGTTTTTTTTACCTTAATTAGCTTTATATTTTTTTTTGTAGTGTGCTAGAAATGGAGAGATATTTAAAAAGGAATTCCACATCAAAGTCTCAAGAATTTATTGAAAGTGAAAAACCACCAATATCCATGAAAAACAGATTCTTAGAAGTTTATTTGAAAAATCTTCCTGCTGATCCAGGAGAGAGGAAACAAATATCATGTTATCATCCTATTGATCGGGATAACATCCGAAGAGCTTATTTGCAAAAGGGACCTTGTCAACCAAGAAAGCATGATTTTCTAAAACGACAATTTGGGACTCTATTTCGAAAGTTTAATCCTGACTGGTTTTTGGAATTTGGCAATTGGTTGGAATATAGTGTGTCAAAAGATGCCGCATTTTGTTTATGCTATTATCTCATGAGACCTAACATGGGGGAACAAAAAAATGGTGATGCATTTTCGATTGACGGTTTTTCAAACTGAAAAAAAAAATGATAGGTTGAAAACCCATGTTGGAGACTTTAATAGTGCTCACAATCAAGCTTTGAGAAGTTGTCAAGCATTAATGAATAGAAAATAGCATATTGAAGTTGCTATTAACAAGCAGGGCCGGCCCTGGGGGTGGCAAATGGGTGCGACCGCCCAGGGCCCACGTAAGGACGGGCCCAAAAAATATTTTTTTTATATAGTTGTATGGTAATTTTTTTAATGTTGTTTTGTATTATTTTTATAAATAGATTAAATTTTTTTTTATCATATCTCTTTCTTTATATCTAAATTAAAATATAAAATGTTATTATGAAGTACTAGTATATTAGTGGTTAGTTTTTTCTTAATGTGTTACATTTATAAATTTATTTAAGTATTTTTTTTCTCATTGTAACATATCAACATGTATATAAACTTAAAGTGTTTGTTTTATCAACAAGATAAAAAAAACATAAACTAAATCTCAAATTATAAAGGAGCCTACTTCTATACTATAAATAAAATCCCTATCTTGAATAATAAAACTTTCACTCTCCTCACTCTCTCAACTAGAGATTTGTAACACTTTTTTTTTTGTCTTTCGCAGGTGCATTAACATTCTCTATAGTTGGGCAAAAAACATCTCTATCAATAATCTCAAACTACTCTCCATTTATGTTTTTTTATATATACTTAAGTTTCTTAATCACCTATTCGATCGTTTCAATTTAAAAATAACATTATATCACAATTTAAATTATTTATTATAAATCTAAAATATAATTTATATATTTTAAAAAATTATTTATTATGGACTTTGTTAAGAATATTTATTATTAATTTTAATAGTAACATAATTTAAAATTTTAAAACTATTTATTTATTATGAATAATAACGTATAAAAATAACCGTTTATCTTCTATAACACACATACTAAAATACTAGTTAAAACTCAGAGAAAGTATATTAATAAACATAAAAAAATGCATATAAGTTTAATATGAGACAATGATATTTTGCCAATGACTAATGATAGCGTAGGGGTAAATTGAATGAAAAATGAAATTCATCTTATTTAAATTTTTTAAAACTATGTTATTCGCTTAATTAATAAAACATTTTTTATTGAAATTATATGTACTACTTTTTTATATAATTTATGTTTATATTATCGAATACTTATATATAGGGGCCTTATAACGCATAGGGTTGGCGCATTGGTGTAAGCTCTACTGTGTTCACGTATGAGGGAACGATTTATTTAGCGAAAAAATAAATGTTAGATTCCCTTTGTGTACAAAATTTTCTTAGGTCAGTGGTAGCCACACACCGTGAGCCGAATTACTCTCGAACCCAATGAGGTAGAGGACACCCGTGGTCTCTAACCCAGAACCAATATATATATATATATATATATATATATATATATATATATATATATTAGGGATTTTCTAACATAGACCCACTTAAAAATTAGAAGGTGTATGTTAGCATCCAACACCTTTTCATTTTGACAAAAATACCACTTTTACTTGATTTAGTTTGAGATAAATTAAAGGACAGCTTTGTAATTTTCTTCCATTTTTTAAAATAAAAAAAAAGCTCAAAATTCTTTTCTCTTTCCCATGTTGTCTTCTTTCTCGCGTTTCCCTCTCGTCCATGGAGGTCTAAAAAAACCGCAACTTTCACCTTGATTTTCCCACTCCCTCCCCTGCAACTTGGTGATCCGTCTTCATCACGAACTAGTAATAATAATAATTCAATTCAACACCTGAAGAATGGAATTGGAATTAGAATTGGTGATTTGGAATTGGAATTGGGTCATAGGAGAATGGAATTGGAGAGAGAGAGTTCTAAAGGGGGATTGTAGTGAGAAAGAAGGGTGAAAATTTGGAAAATAAAGGGAACAACGGAGGCCATAATAATGGAATGAATTTTTTTGTGTTTTTTTTTTTTAAGAATGAAGGTCCGGCAAATACTTTAAAAGCAATGCCAAGAAAGATGCCCATGATAATGTACAGTTCGTGCACATTTGATTTAATAGAATTTGATTTATGTATGTATCTTGCACCAGAGGAGGAGATTCATAAGCATTATATTTCACAGTTGTTTTATTGTTGTTATATGGATGGATGATAGATTGGTTGCAGCGTAGCAAGGAGAATGACGATGGTGGGAAAGAGAAAAGGGAAATTTTGAGTTTTGATTTTTTCTAAAAAAATAAAATGAAATAAAAATTACATAGTTGTCCTTTAATTTTTGCTTATTTAAGTGAAAGAAAAATGGTTTTTTTGTCCAGATGAAAAGGTGCTGAATGCTAACATACACCTTCTAATTTTTAAGTGGGTCTATGTTAGCAAACCCCTATATATATATATATATATATATATATATATATATATATATATATATATATATATATATATATATATATATATATAGGAGCCTTATTTTATTGTTTCGCCCATTGTAACATCCCATCTTTATCTTATAGGAATTTATTTTGTTTGAAATATTTTAAGGAATTTAATTATTTCTTAAAATACGTTTGATTAATTTTAAAGGAATTCGACACGCGATAAGTTTGCAGTTAATTCCTTGTGTATTTTAATCTTGGGGTTTGCAAGTTTATTATCATGAAATTTATTTCATGATGAGTAAGATATGTGATTTAATTTAATTATTCCAAGTTTTAAT
Organism: Pueraria montana var. lobata; assembly: GCA_026413185.1. Taxonomy (NCBI): domain Eukaryota; kingdom Viridiplantae; phylum Streptophyta; class Magnoliopsida; order Fabales; family Fabaceae; genus Pueraria; species Pueraria montana. The sequence continues at coordinate 64,886,247 of CM048654.1, read as the reverse complement.
TGGATCTCTTTATGTGTGATTTAAATATATTTAATTTGGTTAATTTTGTGTGTTGTTTGAATTTATCAAATTAGCACATTAATGTTTGCTAATTAAAATATGTGAATTTACTCATTTATTTGATTGAGTATGTTATGAAATGACTTTATTAGTTGAACCTTGTGTGATAATTTTTAGTGATTGAATTACTTGAAATACATGCCATGTGTCAAATAAAATGCCTAAAAACTTAAAAGTGGAACATGCTGAAATTTCACTGCACAATAGCTGTCTCTGTTTTTCGAGAATTACTCCCTTTGTAGTTTGAATTTTTTTACAATTTTTGGAGGGATAACAAATTTATATGTCTATAATGTCTCTGTAAAATATCATAATTTATTTCCAAGTAGAAAATACTTGGCAAATTATTTATTGACTACTGTTCTGTCAAAATCCTGACAGAAACCAGCAGCAAAAACACATTTAATTGAACCCTTATGTAATTTTGTAAAAATCTGAGAAATTGAAGTTTTGAACTAGATATGTTGAGAATCCCAGCTGTAAAGTTTCGTGCAAATAAAAAATCATTTGTTAGGGTAACTGACTTTTCAAAGACAGGACAACTTAAAAGGAATAAAGCAGAAAGTTTGTTTCCCTCAAAATTAACCCAAAATAAATACAAATGAATAATGGGAGAGGGAGACAGAGAAGCTCACGTGAGAAAGGAGGGAGAGGGAGAGGAACTCTGATTTTTTTCAGATCACTTGGTGTAACACCCTAGAGGATATTACCTTTGTCTTCCTATATTGCTAAATTATAAGAAGTTAGCATATAAGAATATCAGAGTTAACTATGCGGAAGCTAAAACTTAAACTTATATATTACATGAAGTAAATCTAGTACAAAGCTCTTGGCACTTATGTGTCGTACAAGGCATAAGTAGGATGCATAAAACATGAACTAAATTCCCTTACATTGGGAATTATACTAAACTATACTAGTGACATCTCCCTCCTGGGAAGCAGCTCCATGCTCCGAGCTCCTCTCACAAGGTGTCCACATGCTAACCTGTAAAAACATGGAAACTAAAGGGATGAGACATAATGTCTCAGTGAGTGCTTTGAGGACTCTAGGCTAACTCTCTATTCTAAAAACCTCTTACTTAACTCTCACGACTACTCTTTTCTTTTCTTGATACTCACACTCACAGCTTTTACCTCATCACTTCTACGTTGCTATTTCTTAGGATCATACCTTGACCCTTGTTGAGGCACATAGAGTTGGCCTCCTATGCCAAATCTAATGCCACTAGTGCACTAAGGCACTTTACATCATTCATTTACTCTTGACCACTCACTAAGGTCTCACTTTTCTATAACATTGGATGGGAACATGTGTAACCTTTCCTACCTCTGGCTTGCCCAACTTGGGCTTATATCACCTCTCTTGCGAGGCATAACATCTGAATACCTCTCTGGGTAGCTTACATTAACTTTCTAGGGTTTAACTGTAACCCCTTTCCTACCTCTAAGGGTAGAATCTAGCTACACACGTTCTCATCTAATGTATAGATTTATCTTACATCTCTCACCTAACAACTAGGCTCAAGACTCCTCTCATGTTCTAACATAGAACATACATACATCAGGCACATCAACATATCATAGATTGTTTCTACAACTGTGTGGTTGGTATTATTCTTTCATTTAAGTTATATCTTGAGTTCCGTCATTACCTTAATTGGTTGAGCTCTAGCCATCAAGAGGTGTCCCTCTTGCTCACAACCTTTAATTAATCCCCACCGGTCCAAGTGGGTTGACTACAACTCCATTATAAGGAGGAGTCTCCTCTCTAACTTGTTCTTCTCTATGAAGAACCCCTTCTCCCTGTGAAGAAGGTTGGTTTTCCCCCATGGGTGTCTGGGTGACGGTCCCTTCGCTCACCACTAGGGGGCCTCTTAGCCCTTTAACATAACTTATCCCCTTTATTGGGATCATAACTTCCTTTGAAAACTCTTTCATAAAACCTTTTCATAAAGAAGCCTTTCTAAAACTCATCACTCCTTGTTGACATAGAGGATCCTTAACCCTTTGCACACCGTTGTATGCCGAGGGTGCAGCTCTCGGACGTGACTGGTACCGGGGAAGGTTCCACCCTATGTCACTGAGGAGATATCTTTTCTAAAAACCTTTCATGAAACTATAAACTTTGCTTAAAAACCTTTTCGGAAACTTAGGGGAAACTCCCCACCTTTTTCTAAGAGGCATAGGTATAGTCTTAAGTATTTTAGGTGTCTTTTATTAAAATGGTTTATCGTTACATATAAACAATCTTAAACATAAGCCTCAACCACATGAATACAACTACCATTATCATCCACAATCAACATCACATAGCATCAAACAATCATAAATAAACATGGGTAAAAGCTTAGGAAGGAATTATATATCTATAGCCCTTATACTCCACCAAAGGTCCCCTTAAAAAGGGTTCCCAAACTGCTATCTTATCATACCTATGCTTAAGCTAGAACTTGATCTCGCTTAAGCTAGACTGGCAATCCTATTCCCTAGAGTCTCACACTTAAGCGATAGAGTGCCTCGCTTAAGCGTCAAAGCCTCGACTCAAGCCAATTTAGCCCACTTCATATTCGGCCCAAAATTCGCTTAAGCCATAATTTTTGGCTCAAGCCAACAATCCGCTTAAGCCCAAAATTTTTGGCTTAAGCCAATTTTCGCCCACTTCACATTCGACCAAAAATCCGCTTAAGCCATAATTTTCGGCTCAAGCCAATTTTTGTCCAAAATGCTAAATCTAGCATACGATCCCAAATCCGCTTAAGCCTAGATTTTTGGCTTAAGCCAATTTGCAATTTTCTGCACATGGCTTCTTCGAAATTCCCAATTCCGGGCCCATCAAGCATCCAAACTCACAATAATCAACCCTTAAACACTTCTATTACACTTCCAATGATTGATTTTCCCAATAAACCCCTTAATCAAACATAATCACTAAAAAACCCAAAATCTCCAATCCTAAGGTTTAAAAGAGAAAAAGGGGGAAAACATGCAAACCAAGGGGATAGGAAAGGACTAGGGGGAAGCACTCACACTGTGGGTCTCGGATCTCTGCTCCGCTCCTCTTCTCTTCCTCTTCTTCCTTCTTCTCCTCCTTCTCTCTAACTCCTTTTCTTTCTTTCACTTTCTCTCTCTAACTCTCCCTCTCCCTTTCTATTTAAACCGTGGGGTGTGCGGGCTTAGTGGGCCTTGGCTCCCCATCAGGGTCCTATTATCTTATTTATGTTATATCCTATTATAAGGTAACTATTATTAATAATGCTTAAGGGTATCCTTAAACCACTTAATACAAAAGCTATTCCATAAAGGTATCTCTTTATCATTTATTTCTAAGGTCCCTAAATTTGGGATGTTAGACTTGGTGCCATCTTTTCACCTGCCATACACTATTCATTTCAACGCTTCCACACTCCAAATCTTCATCATGTAGTCAATTTCTCCTCCAACAAGCTAAGTGACCCCTATTGGCTCTCATTGCCACCCCCACATGTTCACCTTCAGCCAACACTCTTCTAGAGTGTTCTCCCTCACCTATAAATAGAGCTCTCACCAAGCTCATTTCACACAAACACACAACAAAGCTACTAGTGCATAGTAGAGAGAGTTTTAGTGAGATAGTGAGGTTTTGGTGTTGGGGAAAGCTTGGAGAGGGAGCCTTGCCCCTTGGAGGTGTTCAGCCAGCCTTTAGAGGGGAGGAAGAAAGTTTTCCAGCCACCACCTTGCTCCCTAGGCTACACGAAATTAATTAAGGTATGGGGGGAGTGGGGTTGTTTCTTTCATTTTGATGTTGCTCCATGGTTTGGGTTGTGATGGTTCTTGAAGAACCTCTCATTTCATGTTCTTGCTAAATTGTTACTTTGATCTCTATATTTCATGTGTTCTTATTGCTGCATATTGCTACTATGTGTTGTTGCATGAAAACTGTTGGTTGATGCGTGAAATGCATGAAAATGTGATGTTGAGGTGTTATTGGGCTGCTGCCATTTTATTGCAATGTGAAGAGATGATGTTTTGGTGTTGGGAATAAATTATGTACATGATAAAATTGGGCCTTGGTGTGACCATGTGAGAGAAAAAAAAATACATGTGCATGTGTGTACTGTACGTGAGAAAAAGGAAGGGAGGGGTGTGTGTTAGCAATTTGTTTTAAATGGTTAAGTGTGTGGGTGTGTGTGACATGAGTGAATGTGAGGGAGGGGAGTGTGTTAGTGAATTTATTTTAAGTAGTTTGAAGAGTATTAAGTGATAAAATTAATTTTTATAATTATATTATGCTACTGTTTTAGAATTAAATAAATGGTTTAAAAAGAAAAAAAATCATTTGGGAATCTATGATTTTAATTATACATGAAGAATCAAATTTTTGAATCCTATTAGTCTCAAGATCACATTTTGTACAAATAGGAGGGCAAATTCTATTTTTATCTCTTACATAATTACTTGATTTTGACATGAAAAATTACTTTGTTAAATAATAAATATTCTCTAAAATGTTACTATCTTATGTAAAGGAAACAATAAATTACATGAATAAGTTATTACTTATGAAGGGAGAAAAATTAATTGATGAGAAACAACACGTATTATTTTGTGTGAATATTATAATAAGGTTTTGAAAGGATTGTTATGAGTTAACTATTAGAGTTAAGTAACGAGTATTATTTCATGTGACATGGGTAAAATTTTATAAAGGAGTTATTATGAATAGTATTTTATATATCATTTTATGTGAAAAAGTTGTGAGTTATTATCATAATTTTTTTTTAACTAATAAAGTTAAATGGTGGAAGTATTATTTTAAGTTATATACATAACAGCTTATGCAAAGGAGTAATTATGGATAATATTCTAAGAAGGGAAAGCTATCTTTTTATGTGAAAATAATGATTATCTTATATATAGATTTATTTTAAGGAATATATATATATATGAAAAATATTCCATGAGAAAAAGTTATTATTTTATTTGGAAGTATTTATTTTCCTATGGATAGTCTTATTTTCAAGAAATAATAAGAAAAGAAATTTAATTATGATGACATTGTCACTTTTATAAAGAACGCGTATTATGTTTGCCTTATGGGAATTTATATTTTAAAAGTTAAATATATTCTTTAATACGGTGGTATAAGGCTTAAATAAATATTTGATGACAAGGTTATGATATAATTATCCAAGTATGCTTGACTAAGAATTAATTTAAGTAGTGGGTAATTAAATTGGAAGGTGTACCACTAAGCGCGTATGATTGCTTCTTGCACTATGTCCTTGTGATTGGTATTTACGATTGAATTATGAATCATTATCATGTGGAGGGTGAGAACGACCCTTGTGAATGTTTATTGATATGTATGATTGAGATATAATGATAATGATGTGAAGGGTGAGAACGACCCTTGTAATGAATAGACCTCTTGGAGTTACTCCAAGGATAAGTACCTTAGAGCCTTAAGGGCTTGGATTAGCCATGCTGGACAGAAGGTATGCTTGGACGTGGTGCGGGAAGCTACAGTGTGGTACACTGTAGATGGCTTAGGGCGTGGCCTTTTGTGGGTCTAAGGGGTGAATGGCGCAAGTGCGTGGAATCCTAGGGTTGGGCTTGCAATCCACGAGCCGGGATGAGCGATTGCCAGCACGCACACCTCAATAAATGTCGGGCTATCTGTGATGGAGCAGAGGGTATATCTCTTGTGGGGTTTCGACCGGGGGACTACGCGTAACAAGATAAATATGTATGTTGATAACTGACATGCCAGGATAGGTGTCAGTGTACAAAGGATTGAGGATCAGAGATATACTTACTTCCCATCGCATCTCGAAGGATGAATTGTGATTTGATGGTTGATCAACCGAGAGTAAGGATCCATACGATGACGATGATGATGATGGCGATGTTAGTAATGAGGATTGGATATAACTTAGCAATATAGATAGGTCCCCCGTAAAATATGTGTGCTTGATTGATTGTGTGTTGGAGTGAGAAAACGTCTCAACTCTTTCCATGGAAACGACATCGAAAGAATACAACCTCATTCCATACTTTTTCTGTTTCTTTGTATGTTCTGTTCTACAAAGATGAACCCATCAACATGGAACTTGGAAGTGACATTTGGATCGATAGAGTAGTGGCCTTCCGACGAGGACGAGTGCAGTGGAGGCCTCATCATTCGTAACCTACCATCGTTAGGTGAACCTATGGTGTCAGCTGAGCTCGCTTTTCCCGTAGGATTATTCTCCGCACTTGACTGGGAGCAGTCTACTATTAACCCTTGGATCGACGACGAGTATATGTGCCCACCTGTGTCACCTCTCATACCTGGGAGCAATGAACGACATCTTATCGAGCTCGATGATGAGGTAGGGGACTAGTGTGTCGATATTGCTCTGTTAGGGGTTTTTGAGTCGGGGTATAATGGCATCTTTCTTATGATGTATTTCCTTTTCTGATGTATTTCCATTTCAGTGTAATCATTTGATGTACTAAAACCTTATGGTGATTATGATTAATGTTATGATCTTGTTGTTGGTGTTTAAATTAATCCCATATTTTATTATCGATGTTTATTGCGCGAAAAATTTACACAGTTTTTCATAAGTAAATAATTAAAGAATTTTTATTAAAATTAATCCAAGCTTTCAAATAGGATTATTAATTAATGAATATAAGGGGTGTTACATTTAGTGGCATCAGAGTAGTTCGGTCCTTGTGAAGGCCTGGGTTATGGACTTGACTATTGCTTGCTGTGTGTTCTTGCATTCTCTGTTGAAAAACAAAAGTGTGAGATGTAAATATAGGATCTTAGGATAGAAACGGTTCAAGAACATCGATGGCAACGATAACGTGCATCGAAAGGAACATGGACATTAGAGAAATTGTCTAAAGTCTTAGAGTATTACTTTAGTTGGTTGTGGTACAGTAATGCAAAGAGTGCATTCTAGGGAAGGCTTTGACTAAGGAAAGACTGGGTACTTAAGTGGTCTGGTCTTGGAAGTTAACTTGAGGTGTACTGATTATCATTGAGGGTACATTATTCGGAGTAAGAACTAAGGCAATTACTCTTGCTACAGGAAGATGGCATCTCAAAGGCTACTTGAAAGGATGACTGCAGTACTTGAGGCTGTAGCTCAAAACAACCAAGCTGAACTTGTTGAGTATGGACGGTTGACCTCTTTCAAGAAAAATGATCCACCTCAGTTTCACGGAGAATACAACCCGGAAGGAGCACAACGATGGCTAGAAGCTATAGAGAAGATCTTTACTGCTATGGCGTGTACTGAGGGACATAAGGTGAACTAAGCTACTTTTATGTTTGTTGGAGAACCTGAATACTGGTGGAGGAACACCAGGGAACAATTGATTGCTAAAGGAAGACAAATCAACTGGGAGGTATTTCGCCAAAAGTTTTTGGAAAAGTATTTTCCGGAGGATCTTAGAAGGAGGAAGGAGATAGAATTTTTGGAATTAAAGCAAGGAATGATATCTGTAGGTGAATATGCCACCAAGTTTGAGGAGCTATCAAAGTATTGTCCTTATTATAGGGACATGGATGAAAGGTCTAAGTGCTCAAAGTTTGAGAATGGGTTGAGGTCCGACATCAAGCAAGCTATAGGATATCTGGAAATTGCTCAATTCCCAATATTGGTGAATCGTTTCCGCATCTATGAAAATGGCACGAAGGCGAGGCAAGCTCAATGCGAAAGGAAACCCCACAAGGATAAGAAGATGAACTTCTTAGAGATAGGAAGATCCTATCAAGCTTCATCCCAACCAACCAACAAACCCTTCATTCAAGGAAATGATGTTACTCCATCAAGGGGTTCCCATGTACCAGTTAAGTGTTATCGTTGTGGAGGACCACACTATAAGAAGGATTATCCCAAATCGATTGTTACTTGCTTCAAGTGTGGGAAGCCGGGTCACTACAGCAACAACTGCATTGAATTTAACGAGGAACGGTACAATGGGAACAATGGGAGAGCGCCAGCAAGAAACCTAAGGACCAATAGCAAGGTTTTCACCATGAGGGGTACTGGGGCAACAGTACCTGATAATCAAGTTAACAACAGTTTATCAAAGGATCCCAAGAACTGAAGATGTTAGGGGAATAAGACTAGTAGCTTAAGATTGTATGTGTTTTCTTATTTTGTAGAAATATCATACTATGATGTCCTAAGTAATGTATGTTGTTGTCTCTCTTTTGAATAAAAGAACCTTGTCGCTTAAATGTTTTGATTTGTCCTCTCTTGATATTAGAAATACTTCCATCATCAAAGAAGAGCTTCTTTGAATGAATGAAAATCTCTGTGTTTTCAATCAAAATACCCTAGATTAAGAAGTAATTTTCTCTTTTATTGAGAAATACTTCCTTCCCCAAATTCAAAAAGTTATTTCTAAATCTATTTTGCTTGAGCCTATCATCATGATGGTTCTGTTATTAGTTCAAAGGCTAGTTAAGATCATTTATTTTAACCTAGTCATTTCCTTCAATATTCCTAGATTTGAAAAAACACTTCATCAAGGTGACATTTGGAGAAGTGATGGTTCTCTCTACGGCTAAAGCAATAATCTACATAAGACTCTTGTCTTGTCAAGATTTCTGACTAGGGCAGAATCTTTCATCGATGCCTCATCTACCCTAAGTATGATGGTGTGACTTTGAGACTGATCAACTCAAAGCTACATTAAGTACTGAACAGTAGTGGGCGATATGTGTGACAACTTATGGGTTGAGAAAACTAAAGGTATCTCCCATAGGTTAAGTCTGACCACGCTTCTACATCTACAAAGAGGATAGCCACAATCAAGGACAATCAAGGAAGACAAAAGAAGGACCATATCTCCGTGACCCTTGATAGTTTGAAGTACGGACTTTGGAGCAAATTTCAAGGACAAAATTCCTAAAAGGTGGGGAGAGTTGTAACATCCCGTTTTTCATCTTATAGGAATTTATTTTGTTTGAAATATTTTAAGGAATTTAATTATTTCTTAAAATACATTTGATTAATTTTAAAGCAATTCGGCACGCGATAAGTTTCCAGTTAATTCCTTGTGTATTTTAATCTTGGGGTTTGCAAGTTTATTATCATGAAATTTATTTCATGATGAGAAAGATATGTGATTTAATTTAATTATTGCAAGTTTTAATTGGATCTCTTTATGTGTGATTTAAATATATTTAATTTGGTTAATTTTGTGTGTTGTTTGAATTTATCAAATTAGCACATTAATGTTTGCTAATTAAAATATGTGAATTTACTCATGTATTTGATTGAGTATGTTATGAAATGACTTTATTAGTTGAACCTTGTGTGATAATTTTTAATGATTGAATTACTTGAAATATATGCCATGTGTCAAATAAAATGCCTAAAAACTTAAAAGTGGAACATGCTGAAATTTCACTGCACAATAGCTGTCTCTGTTTTTCGAGAATTACTCCCTTTGTAGTTTGAATTTTTTTTACAATTTTTGGAGAGATAACACCTTTATATGTCTATAATGTCCCTGTAAAATATCATAATTTATTTCCAAGTAGAAAATACTTGGCGAATTATTTATTGACTACTGTTCTGTCAAAATTCTGACAGTAACCAGCCGCAAAAACACATTTAATTGAACCCTTATATAATTTTGTAAGAATCTGAGAAATTGACGTTTTGAACTAGACATGTTGAGAATCTCAGCTGTAAAGTTTCGTACAAATTAAAAATCATTTGATATGGTAACTGACTTTTCAAAGACAGGACAACTTAAAAGCAATAAAGCAGAATGTTTGTTTCCCTCAAAATTAACCCAAAATAAATACAAATGAATAATGGGAGAGGGAGAGAGAGAAACTCACGTGAGAAAGGAGGGAGAGGGAGAGGAACTCTGATTTTTTTCAGATCACATGGTGCCATCTTTTCACCTGCCATACACTATTCATTTCAACACTTCCACACTCCAAATCTTCATCATATAGTCAATTTCTCCTCCAGCAAGCTAAGTAACCCCTATTGGCTCTCATTGCCACCCCCACATGTTCACCTTCAGCCAACACTCTTCTAGAGTGTTCTCCCTCACCTATAAATAGAGCTCTCACCAAGCTCATTTCACACAAACACACAACAAAGCTACTAGTGCAAAGTAGAGAGAGTTTTAGTGAGATAGTGAGGTTTTGGTGTTGGAGAAAGCTTGTAGAGGGAGCCTTGTCCCTTGGAGGTGTTCAGCCAGCCTTTAGAGAGGAGGAAGAAAGTTTTCCAGCCACCACCTTGCTCCCTAGGCTACACGAAATCAATTAAGGTATGGGGGGAGTGGGGTTGTTTCTTTCATTTTGATGTTGCTCCATGGTTTGGGTTGTGATGGTTCTTGAAGAACCTCTCATTTCATGTTCTTGCTAAATTGTTACTTTGATCTCTATATTTCATGTGTTCTTATTGCTGCATATTGCTACTATGTGTTGTTGCATGAAAACTGTTGGTTGATGCGTGAAATGCATGAAAATGTGATGTTGAGGTGTTATTGGGCTGCTGCCATTTTATTGCAATGTGAAGAGATGATGTTTTGGTGTTGGGAATAAATTATGTACATGATAAAATTGGGCCTTGGTGTGACCATGTGAGAGAAAAAAAAATACATGTGCATGTGTGTACTGTACGTGAGAAAAAGGAAGGGAGGGGTGTGTGTTAGCAATTTGTTTTAAATGGTTAAGTGTGTGGGTGTGTGTGACATGAGTGAATGTGAGGGAGGGGAGTGTGTTAGTGAATTTATTTTAAGTAGTTTGAAGAGTATTAAGTGATAAAATTAATTTTTATAATTATATTATGCTACTGTTTTAGAATTAAATAAATGGTTTAAAAAGAAAAAAAATCATTTGGGAATCTATGATTTTAATTATACATGAAGAATCAAATTTTTGAATCCTATTAGTCTCAAGATCACATTTTGTACAAATAGGAGGGCAAATTCTATTTTTATCTCTTACATAATTACTTGATTTTGACATGAAAAATTACTTTGTTAAATAATAAATATTCTCTAAAATGTTACTATCTTATGTAAAGGAAACAATAAATTACATGAATAAGTTATTACTTATGAAGGGAGAAAAATTAATTGATGAGAAACAACACATATTATTTTGTGTGAATATTATAATAAGGTTTTGAAAGGATTGTTATGAGTTAACTATTAGAGTTAAGTAACGAGTATTATTTCATGTGACATGGGTAAAATTTTATAAAGGAGTTATTATGAATAGTATTTTATATATCATTTTATGTGAAAAAGTTGTGAGTTATTATCATAATTTTTTTTTAACTAATAAAGTTAAATGGTGGAAGTATTATTTTAAGTTATATACATAACAGCTTATGCAAAGGAGTAATTATGGATAATATTCTAAGAAGGGAAAGCTATCTTTTTATGTGAAAATAATGATTATCTTATATATAGATTTATTTTAAGGAATATATATATATATGAAAAATATTCCATGAGAAAAAGTTATTATTTTATTTGGAAGTATTTATTTTCCTATGGATAGTCTTATTTTCAAGAAATAATAAGAAAAGAAATTTAATTATGATGACATTGTCACTTTTATAAAGAACGCGTATTATGTTTGCCTTATGGGAATTTATATTTTAAAAGTTAAATATATTCTTTAATACGGTGGTATAAGGCTTAAATAAATATTTGATGACAAGGTTATGATATAATTATCCAAGTATGCTTGACTAAGAATTAATTTAAGTAGTGGGTAATTAAATTGGAAGGTGTACCACTAAGCGCGTATGATTGCTTCTTGCACTATGTCCTTGTGATTGGTATTTACGATTGAATTATGAATCATTATCATGTGGAGGGTGAGAACGACCCTTGTGAATGTTTATTGATATGTACGATTGAGATATAATGATAATGATGTGAAGGGTGAGAACGACCCTTGTAATGAATAGACCTCTTGGAGTTACTCCAAGGATAAGTACCTTAGAGCCTTAAGTGCTTGGATTAGCCAAGCTGGACGGAAGGTTCGCTTGGATGTGGTGTGGGAAGCTACAGCGTGGTACACTGTAGATGGCTTAGGGCGTGGCCTTATGTGGGTCCAAGGGGTGAATGGCATGAGTGCGTGGAATCCTAGTGTGTCGATACTGCTCTGTTAAGGGTTTTTGAGTCGAGGTATAATGGGGTCTTTCTTATGATGTATTTCCTTTTCTGATGTATTTCCATTTCAGTGTAATCATTTGATGTACTAAAACCTTATGGTGATTATGATTAATGTTATGATCTTGTTGTTGGTGTTTAAATTAATCCCACATTTTATTATCGATGCTTATTGCGCGAAAAATTTACACAATTTTCATAAGTTACTAATTAAAGAATATTTATTAAAATTAATCCAAGCTTTCAAATAGGATTATTAATTAAATGAATATAAGGGGTGTTACACCCATGGCCCATAAAATGTCAGGACCGGCATTAACAAGCAATCAGATTTAATGAAAATGGAACACAAGATTCATAAGACGACTACAATTAACTGTATTTGATTTCTATTGAGGCAAGGGTTGGCAATTCGTGGTCATGATGAATCAGTTCATTAACAAAATCAAGGTAATTTCCTTGAGCTTCTACATTTTTTGGCCAATCATAATGAAGAGATTGATAAGGTTGTAAAAAATGCTCATGGAAATCTCAAACTAGTGGCACCTAATATTCAAAAGGATATTGTGACAACTGCAGCTTGTGAGACCACAAAAATTATTGTTGATGATGTTAGAGATGATTTCTTTGCCATTTTAATTGATGAATCTTGAGATATATCAATTAAGCAGCAAATGTCTGTTGTTTTGCGTTACATAGATAAAATGGAAGTGTCATTGAGAGGTTTCTTCGTCTTGTTCATGTTTCGGATACAAGTACCATATCTTTAAAATTGGCATTGGAATCATTATTTGCAAAACATAGTTTAAGCCTATCAAGAGTGCGTGGACAAGGATATGACGGGGCTATTAATATGCAAGGTGAATTCAATGGCCTCAAAAGTTTGATTTTGAAAGCTCAAGATTCATCAATTAAAATGGAAGTGTCATTAAGAGGTTTCTTGGTCTTGTTCATGTTTCAGATACAAGTACCATATCTTTAAAATTGACATTGGAATCATTGTTTGTAAAACATAGTTTAAGCCTATCAAGAGTGCATGGACAAGGATATGACGGGGCTATTAATATGCAAGGTGAATTCAATGGCCTCAAAAGTTTGATTTTGAAAGAAAACAGTTCTGTATTCTATGTCCATTGCTTTGCTCACCAACTTCAATTGGCACTTGTGACAGTTGCAAAAAAAAAAAAAAAAAACAAGTTGAAATTGGTTGTTTTTTTAGTTTGGTTAACAATCTATCTAATGTTGTTGGAGCTTCATGTAAATGACGGGAGATTCTTAGAGAAAGTCAAATTCTTAAAGTTACTGCAGCATTAAAGAGTGGAGAAATTTCTAGTGGTTTTGGCTTGAATCAAGAGACTACATTGAAACGAGCTGGAGATACAAGATGGGGTCACATTATGGTACACTACTTAGCTTTATCTCTTTGTTTACTTCAGTGATTGATGTCCTTGAAATTGTTGAGGAATATGGCATAAGCTCAGAGCAACGTGCTGAAGCATGTCATTTATTGAAATCTATGCATTCTTTTGAATTTATTTTGAACTTGCACTTGATGAGGCATATATTGGGGATCACTAATGAGTTGTCTCAAGCACTACAAAGAAGTGATCAAGATATTGTAAATGTTATAGCATTAGTTAGAGTGTGCAAGGAAAGATTACAATGCATGAGAGATGATGGTTGGCATACTTTATTAAATGAAGTATCATTGTTTTGTGAAAAACAAGATATTAAAATTCCAAATATGGATGATGCATTCATTACACAAGGAAGATCAAAGCGTAAAGTTCAAAAAGTTTCAAATCTCCATCACTTTCAAGTTGAGTTGTTTTATCAAGTGATTGATAGACAACTTCAAGAGCTAAACATAGATTTACTGAGGTGAATATTGAGTTGCTTCTTTGTGCAGAAGCTTAAATCCAATAGATTCATTTTTTGCATTTGATAAGGAAAAGTTGATTTGTTTGGCAAAGTTTTATCCATCAGAATTTTCTTCTGTGGAACTTATAGGGCTCGAAAGTCAACTTGAAACTTTTATTAGAGATGTTTCGTCTGATGATCAATTTTTAAAGTTAAATGGGATTATTGATCTTTCTCAAATGTTGGTGAAAACTAAAAAGCATATTGTGTATCCGATGGTATACTTACTTGTGAAGTTAGCTTTGATTTTGCTTGTGGCAACTGCAATAGTTGAAAGATGTTTCTCTGCAATGAATTTTGTGAAGAATAGAATGTGCAATCGCATGGGAGATGAATGGTTGAATGATTGTTTGGTTACATACATAGAGAGAGATATTTTTTTTAGTAATAACAATGAAAAAATTATAGAACATTTTCAAAATATGAAAATGCATAGAGGACAATTGTAATTTTTAGAAGCTTAAGTATTTTAGATTTCTTTTGTCATGAAATTATGTATTTTGTAAAAGTTTGTGATATTTTACTTTTGTGAAAATATTATGAATTATTTCTTGCCCCCACTAAGAAAAATTTCTGAATCCACCACTAGCAATGTGTGGTAGTCTCAATTATAGTTGTTTGTGGGGACGGTTGTGTGAGACAATGGTGTTGAAGAGCGAGGAAGAAGACAATGGTGGTGCAATGACATTACAATGGAACAATGGTGAGGGTTATGGTTCGGCAGGGGTAGTAACGAGGACGTGGTGAAGGAGCAATGACGCAATGGAGTAAGTTGCAAAGGTTTAGCAGTGAGAAGCAACGGAGTCGCGAGGGAAGAGGAAATGAGTTTCTAGGGTGCGAGGATGAAAATCAATGTGAGTTGAAAGTTTATAGAGCCATTTTACATTGATTCTAGTTTGAACCGATGATTAAAAATTTTTTTACATCGGTTCAAATTAAAACAGGTTTTACATTTGTTATTTAAAAAATGATGTAAAATAGTTGCTTTTAATTTCAAAATTGCCAACTCATCCATTTCTACATCGGTTGTTAAGCAATCAGCATAGAAAGGCATTGTGAAAGCTTATTTTTGCATTAATGATAATATATTATTTAAGTTTATTCACTATCTTTTTTGTACTCAATTGATTTCCAAATCAAGTTGTTGAAAAAGCAAAACATAACAGATTAGCTAGGTTTGGATTTAGCCTTTACGGGCAAATATTTAATAGTTGAATGGTATTTGAAAATATTGATTTTAGCTCCTATGAGATATGGTCAAAACTTTCCAAGGCAAAGACTATGGTTAGTAGTTATTTCTTAGTTGTTGCACAATTAACTTGATGCTTGTTAAGAACCCTACTAACATATTAAATGGTGTGGAAAATCTTCTCTTTTCGCTGCCCGAGCATAGTTACCACAAGTCACTAGCATTGCACATTAGTTCAAAAGGAAAATTCCAGTCATGTGCAACAATGACAAGAAGTGAAATCATTTTCTCTTCAATAAGATCAAAGCCACTTACATAGGCTTTGTCAGAGGCAAAGTGTAACATCCCAACATATTAGTACAATTAAATAGAATAAATAAACTAGTTAAATTAAATTAATAACAAAGGGTTAGAAGGAGCCCCATGAGAACTAATTAAGTTAATGAATTGTGTAGTTAAGGAATGGGCTAATAAAGGCCCAATAAGGTTTCAAGTGAGGCTAGACTAACCATAAGACACACACACACACTTCACTTGTCTAGAAGGGAAAAAGAAAAAAGAATAAGAGAAGGAGGAGGAGGAAAAGGAAATAAGAGGGGCCCCAACTCACCAACAGAGAACCCCTATCAAATTCAAGGTGAGTGCAACCCCTTGCATACTTCTGATTCCTTATACATTGTTCTTCTATGTCTCCCCATCCTCCTTTATTCCTTTGAATGTTTGTATTTTGAACTTCTATGGATACAGTAAAGGTTTAAAAGGGGGTTTTAGTGGTTAATTACATGATTGATAGGTTTCTTATGGGGATTTGATGTTTATTAAATGACACTGATGTATGTGTGTTATTTTGAATTTAGAAGGATTAGAAGGCCATGAGAAGCCTGTTGAGAGAAAGTCCATCCAGAAGCAAATGTTTTAATGATGGCAAACCACTATGAAGCAAAATTGCAAGTGACTAAACCTACCTACTAATGGTTGCTTTGAGTGTTCTTAAATAAGATAGGACAAATTCATAAGCATGGAACAGGTGTGAAGCATAGACCTATAGTGGAAGCTTTTCATGACATAGATTCTGCAATCTAAAGCCTACAGGTGTAAGTACTGGATGTATCCTAGATTGGGATGAACCAGTATAATTCCTTGGTGTGATTGTTTCCTTCATTGTTGCTTCTTATTTATCCTTGTTGTTTTGTGCTTAAAATTTGTTTCTAAAAAACCTTATTTTGAAAAGTTTAACTCTGATATTTGATCAAAAGGTTTTCATAAAATAGTTTCATTATTTAGAAGCAACACCTACTCATAGTATAAAAGTGAAAAGCAGAATATGCAATTTAACAGAATATGGTATTTTGAGAGTAGGTTCTGAAGCAGTAGAACACAAAATTACTTGGATGTATTTACTTTAAAAAAAAAATTTATCCAAGTACTTGTGAAGGAAAAGGTATACTCCCATAAGTCTTTTGATTTCTAAGCGTGAAGCTTAAGAACCAGAAATCAAAACCAAGTGTGCTTGTGCGAAAAAATAGCCTGACCCGTTGTTATGTCACTATTCAATCGCACTTTCTAGTTATTAACTAATTCACTTCAAATCCTTCATTGATACTGGATCACGAAACTATGAATTCCAATTTTGATGATATGCGCCCAAAGGTCTTTTAAAAATCCAACATCCAATGCATTGTCATCACCCAACACTTCTTTCAAGAAAACTTACACAAACATTCTATATCATAATAAGTTTTCTTCGTCCAAATGAACACATGCTTAAGGCTCTTTGTTCAATAACGTTTGATATGCTAAGGTATACTACTCATATAATCTTCATCGCATGAACTTTATGATATTATTCCTTGTGTTTTTTCGAATAAGCTCTAACATATGAATTTCTAGCATTTAATGAAAAAGCAAGGTTTCATGAGTATAAGTACAACCTTTGATCAAAAGCAAGTCACATGTTGAGGTTTAGTACAAATGAGAAGACTGAAGTAGGAATAAGCAAAGAAGCAATACACTTTTCAGAAGACGACATTACCTTTTTGGGAAAGAAAGGACACCTACTTTTTTCTCTCTCCTCTGCAGAAATAGACACGTCAAAGAGGAAACGTGACTGAAGTCTCCATGCATTAAATGAAAATTCATAATGAAAAGATTAAAGAAGCTCTTTCTCACAACGATCATATTTCCAAAAGACTCTATATTAAGACCTTAAGAGAAGAACTGAAGATCTAATGAACTATTGGACAGTCATTTTGTTGCTTTGAAAAACTCTCTAAGTTCTTTCTCTGCATGAAACACTCTAAGCTCAATAGTTTATCCTTTGCTTAGTAAAGTTATTTGTACTCGTGTTAAACTTACATATTCTCACTTTGTGAGTTGATTACGTTGTAATCTTTCAAACTTATTCAGTTTGTGAAAGCCAAAAGTGGCTTAGTGTAAAAGAATATTTAGGACTTGCCAAAAGTGGCATAGAAGAATACTTGCTTGTAACCATGTTGGTTAGTGGAACCCTTCGTGTTGAAGTAGAACTAGACGTAGCTTAGGTTGAGTGAACCAATATAAAAAGCTTGTGTTCTTCGTTTTTGCTTCTCCTTTCACGTTTTCCTTGGAAGAAACATTTTTTGACTTGTTTAAATCGTTGTTCTTTGCAAGAAGCTTTTTAAATGCACATACACACTATTCAACTCCACTTCTAATGTGTTTCTTGTTATTTCACTAAGCGTTGGCATTAAGCATTACATGAGTCACGCTAACGTAACGCATCTAGAGAGGGCTCTAAGACCCTTACATTAGTGTGCTAAGCATGAGGTTACTAATGCTTAAAGGCGAGGTCTGTGCCTCAGTGCAATCCACCCTATGTGCCACCCTGTATCCACTAAGTGTAGACACCATAGAGAGATGACCTTGATTCTTTGAGGATTAACACTAAGCACCAATATGTTAGCGCTAAGCACAGGGTCTTTCGCACTATGTGTGACCATGTCAACTCTAAGGGTGGGGTCCTTGGACAATAATGTTATGTATATAACTTTTATGCCTAATAAATGTTATCCCCTTCCTATATGAGTATGTTACAACGTGAAAGTATGTTCTTGAGTTGAGTGTATTATGAATGCATGCATGAGGCTAAGTTATCCCTTTGGCAAGGTGCGGCAATTGCCCTTCAGATCTCATAGAGTGGTAGAAAAATGAAATGTATAAGACTATGTTGCCCTCTTTGAGAAGAAGAAGCACTTGCCTTTAGATCCTAGATAGTGGTAAATAAGACAATGTAGCCCTCTTTGGCAAGAAAGAGTATCAGCCCATTTTAGATTCCGAAGAGAGGTGATAGACGTCCTTTGGTGCAAGAAGGATAGAATATTGCAAACCACAAGAGGGATGCCTCTTGAAGATTATGAACTCACAATCTGCCATGGAAGATGGATAACAGAATTATAAGATAAAGGTGTTTATGATTTATTAATGTGAGAATGTGTGTTATGTCTCAAGGAAATGTTTATATGCCTCATTGTCATGGATAGGTAAGATGTCTATATGCTATAAATGTGTTCATGTTAATTGTTATATACAATATGTATGTGATGTTATAGTGATCCCTAGGGCACTTGCTGGGACTTTTGTCTCACTAGTTTAAGTTTAAATGCCAAAGATTAAGCAGGTAGTGAATCCAGTGAATGGCAAATCGAGCAAGGATGTACCTTGTTTATATTGCTTTCACATAATGTAACATTATGAACTATTTATTTATGTTTTACGTTTAAGTCCCCATATTGGGCAAGAATTATGTATTTCTTTTATTTGGGTTATGTAAGGTACCGGAGTACTCTATATGTATATTGTTCATGTTTTGATTATGAGTTTTTAAATAAGTGATTGAGATTATCCGACGATTACACATATGTAGGTATAAGGTTACGGTAGTGTCCCTTAGGGTGTTACACGAAGAGATCATCCTTGACAAAAAGGTTTCACAATGATTTTGAAATCTGAGAATTTTTTTTTTCATAAATCTTCAGTAAAAATTGACTTGGCCCATGATTGTGCAGGTTAGAATGAGTTCATTCTTCTCATTTGAAATTATAGTCGTTTCACCTTTCTTAAGGACAACTTGCAGTAGACTAACCCATGAACTATATATTGAAAATAAGACAAATACACCCACATCTAACAATTTGAGCACTTCTTTGTTACTTTATGGCGAGGTTCAACCTTTGAAGAGTTTACACAACTGGTTTATAATCCTTTTCAGACAAAATGATGGGATGATTCCCTATAGATCTGATATAGTCCATCGAATAGCCATCTTATGGTCCTTCAAGAGATGAATAAGCTTATCTTTTTCTTCCTTCAAAGTTGTGCTAATTTCTATAACCGAATTTTCATTCATATCACCTATGTACACGTACTTCAAATTCATCACCTTTTAACTCTTTCTGTTGGTTGATAACTTCTTCCATCCCTTGATTTTCAAGTTGTGACATGCAATCCTCTATTTTGTTATCCATTTGATCTTCAACTTGAGATATAACATGTTTGTCACATTTTTCAAGGGATTAATAGGCTATTAATGTTTTGGAAATGTCTTCCATCAATAAATTCACCATGTTCACAGTAAAACAATGTTCTCTTTCATTCAAATGATTCATGGCATCATAAACATTAAAAATTTTCTCATCATCATCTATTCTCAACACTTGACCCCAATGTGCATCAATCAATGTGTGCTCAATTCTCAAGAATGGTCTACCAAGAATGAATAGGGACCTCAGTGTCTTCTCATCTATGTCCATAATTGCAAAATCAATTGGAAAGGTGAATTTATACACTTTAACCATCATATTTTTATCTATCCCTTATGGATGTTTAACTAAGCGATCAGGGTCAGCACAGGGTCAACGGGTAAAAGGGGCCCTAAAAATTAAAAAAATAAAATTATATGATCGTGTATTAATTTTTTATATTATTTTATGTTATTTTTATAACTAGATTGAAATTATTGTTTTATTTCATGTCTCTTTTAAAAAAAAAAATGAAAATGTGACATGTGATTAAAAGTATTATTCTATTGGTTGTTAGTTTTTTTTTTTTTTTTTGGTTACATTAAAAAATCCTCAATGAGTTTTCAAATTACTGTGACATATCCACATGCATGTAACGAATATATGATAATAGACTTAAATTTTTTTTTTAACAAAATAAGAAACACAAATAAAGACTCAAATTATAGTGGAAATAAAACTAAGCATTAGTATATTAATAAAGAACAAAAATAAAGATTTAATATATATGAAATGATATTTTGTCGATAATAGATGATAGCGATCAAACTAGAGCATTTTCTTTGAGACACAAAATATAAAACTAAATTAAATTAAATTACAAATATAAAATTGATATTTTAAAAATATATAAGTAAATTAAAATTATAAAAAAAATGTGACGGGTTCCTTGCAGGTTTACCCAAATCCAATAAAACCCAATCAAAATGTGGATGAGTTTAAAAAATATAAATCTGCCTCTTTTAAATCTAAACCTATCCTACCTTCCGCAGGGATGGGGATGGGGAGAGCAGACCTGTCCTTGATTCGTCCCGTTGTGATGCCTACCTACATAATAGTTTTTGGGAATAAATTGAATAATAGATGATAACATAAGAGTAAATTGAATAAAAAGTGTGATATATCTTTGAGATTTATTAAATTATGTTATTCGTTTAATGTAACAAAATATAACATTTTTAATGAAACTATGTGTCTATTTTTTAATGTAATATATATATTTATATTTTCAAATACTTAAATATATAAAAGAGTCACATTTAGTGTTTCACCCTGGACCCATAAAATCTCCAGACCTATGAGCGATCAACAAGTTGCTGTATCATTCTTGTAGGTTTGGTATTATCAGCTCCTATATTCCTCAATATGGAGAATGACATCAAGTTAATACTTGCTCCTAAGCCATATAAAGTTTTCCCAATGGTCACATGTACTATAGTGCAAGGTATGATAAGACTTCCAAGGTCCTTAAGCTTAGTAAGAGTGGTCTACTAGCCACCACTCTGCATTCCTTATTGAGGAGCAGTTTTGAGTTTTTCTTTTTCCAACTCATTTTCTTAGCAAGCAACTCCTTTATAAATTTAGCATATTTGGGCATTTGTTCAAGTGTTTTTAAGAATAGAATGCTAATTTGCAATTTCTTCAAAATTTCAAGAAATTTAGAGAATTGTCTTCATCTCTACCTTTTTTTTTTCTTGCTTAATTAGTAAGGGTAGGTTAGTTTTATGTACTGTGGAGTTTTTCACCCTTTTTCTTATTCTTCTAGAATTTGTTTCTTAGTCTTGCGCAAATATAGAATCTTTATCAATCAACTTCTCTTTATTTTCTTCATTTTTTAGATCTTTGTCTTTATCATCTACTACTTCTTTTTCTAATTGAGGTTTCTCTATGTTTTTCAATTCTTGCTCTTTTATGATTTCCTCTTTATAAATGGAGTAATCCCTTACCTCTTTCTCTTTTTCATACTTTTTTGTTGTTCTAGGAGGTAAATTCCTACCACTCCTAAGAATGATAGGTTTACACAAGTCCTTAACACTTGGCTTATCATATTTTTAGGAGGGATTTTTTTTTATATTTTTGCTTCTATTTGTTTAGAGAGTTTCCTTAGCTGATTTTCCAAGGTTTTAATGGATGCTTCAATGTTTTTAGGAGTTGATGTTGGTGACCATTTTCAATACAGGATTGAACTATATGTAATTAGTCCTTTGACCAGTTCTAATCGAGTGGTACATATTAGTGGATTATATTTAGACATCCACATTTTGATTAGATAGTTAATAACATTTTATATAATTAATATTTATATAATTTACAATATATTATTTAATGGGAATGCTAATAACAAATTCGTTAACATCTTTTTTCTAACACACACTATTATTAATTAAAATTTATTGAAAACTACAAAATTAGGATAGAGACTCATTAAATGAAAATTGAAACTTATAAAAATTTATAATTTTCAATAAATTTCAGCCAATTGGAGAGAGTGTGTTGTTAACATTTCTCTTATATAATTATATATAAAACTGTAGATTAAGGTTATGTATTTTATATGTATTTATTATTATTATTATTATTATTATTATTATTATTATTATTATTTATTGATTTTATTAATATTTTTAAGTTTATAAATTTATTTTATTTTTTATTTAAGTATAGTTATTGATTTTAATTAATTATTGATTTCTAAGATACTTTTTTATTTTTCTTTTTTCTTTTTATCCTCTTCTTTCTTACATATAGGATGGTTTTCTCCAAGCTAGTTTCGGTATGAACCTTTTGAGGTTCTTCTTTTCTCCCAAAAGGCTTATCCTCTTGCTTTTCAGTAGCTTTCTTAACTTCATCTTTTTCTTCTTCTTCCTTACCATTTATCGCTATCTCATGGTAAAACAATAAGGATGCTACATAGTACTTAATGAGTAACATCAGCACCTTTAATAGGGTTAGATAATAAACATCTACTTTTAGATTAACATGAATGACAAAATTTAGTATCAAGAACTATTTTTAATTTTTAGATCGAGAGACTAAATTAACAACAACACACAAATTCAAGGACCAAAATAGTGATTTAGTCAAACTGAAACAAAACACTATTTGCAAAAACAATTATGTTTTAAATATATATTTTGATACCTAAAAGTTCACAATGCCCCAGATCCTTTAAACAGTACATATCAAATAAAAACGTTGATAATCATCTAAATAAATTGAAACGAGTTCAAAACTTAAAGCTTAAGTGATAAATCAATCCCAGAAGAATCAGAACGAGAGTTTTCTTCTTGCTTGGAATGATCACCACCCATGGTACTCAATGTTGTTGACCTATCCAAGGCCCAGTTTGATTTGGTAGCAACATTTGTAGAAGAATCTCCAAGGATGGGAATGTGTCCAATAGTACCACGATCATCTTCAGTCTTCAAATTTGCATGCAAACCCTCCATCCTCAATCTACCAAGGGGAGGGTTTAGCATCTCTTGTCTTGACCACCTTTGACCAAACCTAAAACCAAATGAGGTTGAAGGGTATGATGGCTTGTGAATCATAGACTCCATCCGAACCCCAAGTGCCCTATTGTAGGATCCATAAAAGGAGTGTGTGGGATAAGGGTAATAAAGAAAAGGAGAGTGCCCTAAAGCACCAACATCGTCAATCCCTTGGCCACGCTTTGCAAGAGCACGCTCTTGCTTGTGGGCGTTTTGGTGTCCCCCCAAAGCTTGTGATGAAGAAAACTCTTTCTTGCAAAAGTTGCAAGAAAAAGTCTTAGCCTCTGATGGTTTCTCCTCAATATTATTGTTCTCATCTCTCCCTTTGGTGTAATTAGCACTAGAAGAAGATGAACCCCCCACGTTCATTGGATTGAAAAAATCCAATTCCACTTTCGACCCCCGAATTGATTCATCCTTGGAGATCTTAACAAAGTCCAACACCATATGGGAATTGGAATTGGAAGCTGGATCTTGTTCAGATTTATCACCCTTCTCCTTCATTATCAACTTATCATTCTTCTCTTCTTCAACACATGGTTTATGGGAAATGACTTCGGAGGTGGAAGAGGCTTCAGAGGAACAAATTTCCAAACCGTGTGATGAAGCCATGGCACAAACGAGAAATGATTCTCTCTTTTTAGATCTGTGGGAGTGAGATTGAATAGAGAGGGAGTGTGACCATGGTTATTTATTTATGGATTTGAGTTAATATGCAAATATCTTTCACTCATGAACAAGGAAAGGGATCTCATGCATTTTTGTAGTTATTATTTTTTCATTATGCTTGCAAAAATTTGAAGAGGTGTGAGCAAGCTTGAACCAATTTGTTCACGACCGTTGCATAAACAAAATTTCCTAAAATGATTTTAACTACACGGTCAAATGTGTCTAATTACTCAAGTAGTTCAAATCATGCCATAGAAGCATGTGGCTAATTACTCAAATAGGTTCTATGTAGTTGAAATTTGATGTCAAACCGAGTGATGAAATTGGTAACTTTGAAATTACTTGTTGGAGTAAAATTACTTGGGCATTCAAGAACTTCTTTAGGGGAAAAATAAATGGAAGTAATTTTGTGCTCATTAATGCTCTATATTTTCTAAAATGATTTTAACTACACAGTCTAATATTGTGGCGAATAATTAATCAAATAGTTAAAATATTTCCATAGCCAGCATGTGGCTAATTACTAAAATAATATACTATCGCAGGTGACAGCTTCTATGTCGTTCAAATTTGATGTCAAAGCCAAATTGGTAACTTTGAAAATTACTTGGGTGTTCAAGAGCTTCCCTGGTGAAAAAATCAATGGAAGTAATTTTGTGATATAATTTTGACTTCATTAATGCTCTATATTTTCCTAACAAATCCATTGTTTTCCTCAACGCGCGAGTTGCTCCAATAGGTTCAAAATTTCAAATATCTTATCACTAGTAGTTTCTGTGAAGAAAACCCAGTTTAATGAGTACCACTAAGCCATATAAAAAAGCTATACTAGTGGCTAAAGTTTTGTAATTTCAGTGGCTTTAATTTGCAAATTTTAGGTTCGAGGACTCACCCACATAACCGCTTTCCGTTTTCAATAAGCATGGTGTTATGCCACATGCAACATTCTTGCCATAGTTGTGGAAATTTATTTTTCATGAAGGACTTAAGATACACTAAATTTGTAACACAGGAAGATTTTTAGATCAAACTTGTGAATAGTGCTTGAACTTGAGGTAAGAAATAATGAGGGTTTAAGAGAAAATAATTAGGAGCTCACTCATCTCAACAAGTGAATTTTACATATAACTAGATTTTAAACCTGTGATTCGTTTAAATTATACATTTTTTATATTTATATTTAATATATTTAAAAATATGTATATATGAATAAAATTATTATTTTTTAAAATATTCAGTAACAATTTAAATATAACTACATTAAAATTGAGGAAAATGATTAATTGTATTTTTAATTGAGCAGATGTTGTATTAAAAAATATTAAACCTATTAAAATTTATTATGATTTGTTCTTTCTTTAAGAAATAATAATAGTGATGTAATACCTATATGAGATATATAAATTAAAAAAATATATATCATAAATATCAATTTTTAATTATTTAAATTGGGTACTTATTTTTGCTATTGTGGATACTATGTTTACATGTAATTGAATTTTATGTTTTTATAATTAATAATTTTAAATTTATTTATTTTAAAAATTAAAATATTTTAAAACTACAATTTAATCATTTTGGTTTATTACTTTTAATTATGTGATATTGATGAAGTTTTAAATTGGTTAAGATCATTATAACTTAAATTATTATTATTATTATTATTATTATTATTATTATTATTATTATTATTATTATTATTATTATTATTATTATTATTATTATTATTATTATTATTATTATTATTATTATTCTTATTATTCTTATTCTTATTATTATTATTATTGTTGTTGTTGTTGTTGTTGTTGTTGTTGTTGTTGTTGTTATTATTATTATTAGTATTATTATTATTATTTTAGTGAACTAAGACATTTGTTTTTATTTTTGTTCCCTAATTAGAAAACAAATTACAATCAACAACTAGACTCCCTTGGTATTTTAATTAAAGGAACATGAAAGAGAAATAACTGTTTTAATAAGACAATCATTAATAATTTGCATAAGAGCTCATTGAGTCTGCTTGAGCTCTTGACCCGTATTTAAAAAGAGTACTAATTAAAAATTGGCATGGATAAAACTTTCTTAACCGTCAATTTCACAGCTAGTGAATGATTCATTAAATATTAATAAAAACAAGAGAGCTTCGCCATCTTAATTGTCATAGGTACCAAAAGTCTGTACAGAAAATTTAAAACTCATAACTAATTAGCTAATAAACTAGAATACCATGTCACCCATCTGCAATTCTAAAGGAAAAAGAAAAATGAAACAAAACACAATTTGCAATAATAATTGCTTTTTAAAATATATAATCAGACACCTAAAATTTCGTAGTGCCCCAGATAACTCAAACAACAGAGTACCAATCAATCAAACACAAACATTGATGATTATCCAAATTAAAACAAGATCAAAACTTAAATCTTAAGTGATAAATCAATCTCTTCAGAATAATCAAGACTAGAGGGCCCTTCTTGCATGGGATCATCATCACCACCCACAGTACTCAATTGGGCTGAGTTTGAATTGGTAGCAACGTTTGTAGAAGATTCTCCAAGGACAGGAATGTTGTGTCCAATAGTACCACCATCATCTTGTGTCCTCAAAGTTGTATCACTCCCTAGTATCCTAATTCCACCATTCGCATGCAAACCCTCCATCCTCAATCTATCAAGAGAAGTGTTTAGCATCTCTTGTGATCTTGACCACCCTTGACCAAACCTAAAACCAAGTGAGGATGAAGGATATGATGGCTTGTGAATTATAGACTCCATTCTAACCCCAAGTGCCCTATTATATGATCCATAAAAGGAGTGTGTGGCATGATCAGGGTAATAAAGAAAATGAGGGTTCCCACAAGCACCAGCATTGATCCCTTGGCGACGCCTTGCAAGAGCACGCTCTCGCTTGTGAGCATTTTGGTGCCCTCCCAAGGCTTGTGCAGAAGAAAACTCTTTCTTGCAAAAGTTGCAAGAAAAAGTCCTAGCCTCTGATAATTTCTCCTCATTGTTATTCTCACCTCTCCCTCCAGTGTTGTTAGTAGCCCTAGAAGAAGACGAACACCCCACGTTATTCATAGGATTGAAAAAATCCAATTCCACTTTCGACCCTCTAATTGATTCATCTTTGGAGAGCATAACAAAATCCAACACCTTATGGGAATTGGAATTGGAAGCTTGATCTCGTTCTTCAGCAGTAGGTTTATGGGAAATGCCTTCTGAGGTGGCAGAGATGCTAGAGGCTTCAGAGGGACAACCTTCCAAAATGTGTGATGATGCCATTGTAAAATGTTTCACAATTTTGGATATGTGGCAGAGGGATTGAATAGAGAGGGGGGGCATGACCATGTTTTTTTATTTAAAGATTTGAATAAATGCACATATCTTTATTGAATAAGGAATGGGATCTCATGCATTTTGCTGTTATCATTTTGCATTATGCTACCAAAAGTTTGAAGAGGTATGAGCAAGCTTTCACAGATTCATGCATGATCTTAGCATAAACAAAGATCCCTAAAATGTGTCTAATTACTAAGTAGTTCAAGTCATTCTATAACCAGCATGTGGCTAATTAATCAAATAGCTTCTATGTAATTCAAATTTTATGTCTAACCGAGTAGCGAAATTGGTAACTTCAAAATTTTATGATCTTAGTATAAACAAAGATTCCTAACATGTGTCTAATTACTAAGTAGCTCAAGTCATTCCATAAGCAGCATCTGGCTAGTTAATCAAATAGCTTCGATGTAATTCAAATTTTATGTTTAACCGAGTAGTGAAATTGGTGACTTCGAAATTACTTGTGTTGAAGTAAAATTACTTGGGCGTTTCTGTGGTGGAAAAATCAATATTTGAAAGTAATTTTGGTATATAATTTTGGCTTCATTAATGCTCTATATTTTTTCTAATATGATTTTAACTACACGGTCTACTGTGGCGAATAATTACACAAATAATTAAAATTTTTCCAGAGCGGGCATGTAAACAATTTATCTATTAGCTCTTATCCATAATTATTATTTTACATAAATTATTTAAAATGTAAATAAATATCTATAAAAATTTTATATTTAACTATTATCATTATCCATAAAATATTTTCGTACTTTCTCTCATATCTTTATCAATGGTATAATAACTAAATTAAAAATAAGGCTTAAATAACTTTTAGGTCCCTGATAAATTACCGAATTTGGTTCGGGTCCCCGATAAATTTTTTTGTTGTTTTGAGTCCCTGATTAAAAAAAAATTTCTTTTGCATCTCTGCCATCAATTAAGTGATGATGTGGCCGTTAAAAATTTTAAAATGCAATTTCCGGCGGGTAAAAAACCGCCACTATCTATATCAAATTTTAAATTACAACTTCTGGCAGCAAAAAACTACCAGAATCAATTTATCATTTACCGCATTTTACTTCCTCTCCAATATATCTTCGGACTCACTTTTTTTTTTAAGAGATCTTCGGATTCACTTCTTCTACAAGCTCTCAATATTGAATTTAATATTATAATAACAAACCCAACAAAAATTCTTCACTTTGGTATAACCACTCATCATCCTCACTCTTCCGTTCTTTGTTATGGCACTTCAGAAGTCTCTCTCCAGCGACAACCTTCCTCCATTTTTGGCGAAGCCCAATGCCCCCGTCACTCCCATCATCTGCAGCCTCTTCGGCTTCAACTAGGAGTCAGCTCCTCGGTGCCGCGCCGCACTGACACCGTTTGGGAAGATCTCCAAGGGCAAGTCGCACACCTCGATGTGCTCTTAGGTAACATTCATCACGACGAACCCAGTGAACTTCTGGCCAATCTCTGATCTGGAGTAGCTTAGATTTGGAAATTTCAGATATGAAAATGCTTAGATATAAAACTCAAATCTGCAGTGAAGATCTTCCTGGGGCGCTTCTTCTTCCCGTCCTCAAATGCACTATTGGGTTCCGCCGCGGGATTCGCAACCACTCATTTCACATGCTGAGAAAATCGGCAACAAATTTTAAAGATCTACCCTTTGCTTGTTGTGAACTTTACTTTCTAAATATGTTTAAATCTTTCATTGTTTCCTATATGTGTGTTGTTTATGGTTTCTATTAATCAAAATCAGTTTTTGATGTTTTAGTTACTTGATTGAGAGAACGTGTTTTTTATTGAATAAGGACAATGTGGGATTGATTTTCACTAATGTATGGGTTGGATGGTGCCTGCAAGCTGCTTGTTGAAATGTATAAGAGAGGGTACAGGCTTAAGTTGCACAATCAGATATGTTTCTTTTTTTTTTAATTGATTCTGGCGGTTTTTAGCCGCCAGAAATTGTAATTTAAATTTTGAAATAGATAGTTGTGTTTTTTAGCTGCCAAAAATCACATTTTAAAATTTTTAATTGCCACGTCATCACTTAACTGACGGCAGGGATCCAACATAAAACTTATTTTTTATTAGGGACTCAAAACATCGAAAAAATTTATCGGGGATCCAAAGCAAAATTCGAGAATTTATCAGGGACCTCAAAGTTATTTAAGCCTAAAAATAAAGTACACTTATCAATAAAAAAATTTAAAAATTCAGCAGAGTCTTCTCTATCTTTTGGTACTTTTTCATACCTTTATTAATGGTATAGCAACCAAACATCAAGATCCACTTAATTAAACCGTTGATATCTCAACAACAATCCTATAGGATCAACTAATAATAAAACCATGACATATACCACTTTTATCAACTAATTTCAAGACACAAATCAAATTATGCAACAATCAAGCTAGATTTCAAATTTTTATTTCATGTATCATAACAAGGAGTGCGAGTTGGTGTGGGAAAACGGAAAGAAAAAGAGAGCTTGTGAAAGAGAGAAGGAGAAACACGTGAGAAGAAAACCAAACCATGTTATTAAGAATTTATGTTCTATTTAGCAAATTGATTAAATTTAAAAGAGGAAAAAGCACTTCCAGTATACCTAGATGGTTGTGGTGACAATAGTAAGATCAATGCCAAATGTGTCTAACCTAATCAAAGGTATCTATGATCTTGCATTCAAATTAAGGGAACTAATTGCATTGGTTATTTTCTTCACAACAATAAGTGAAAATTATTTCAAATCGCAACAAGATAAATAAAGAATCAAAAAAGAAAAAGACCTAACCACAAACGCAGATGGGGGCATGAAATTCAACAAGAAATGGCTGAGAAAGAAAGAGAGGTTCTAAAGCCTCTTCAATAAAATACCTACAACAAGAAAAAAAAAATCATGAATTTCTTCCCAAATTTTAGTAACTAAAGTAACTATATAACTTTAATTTCCTATACTGGCTTCTCTCCTCACTTAATCCATTTATCTCACTCAACTTTCTCTTAAGAGTTCTAATCTTGGTAAATGAGTTTAGTTAACACATCATCTCATAATTCCTTCACTAAATTGTATTTTAAATTAGTAGTCATTCTTTAAATGTTGTACTTTACTTTCATTTAGAGTTTATGTCTAGTACAAAATATAGCTAACTAATTTATGTCTTCTAGCTCTTTAGTCTTTAACTTTCCTTTAACTAATTCTACACAAACCAATATTTTCCAACTAATTCTACACAAACCAATAGTTTCCAACTACCAAATTATATGGATAAGGTTAACTAATTGTACTAAATTATTTTTCCAATCTTATAACTAACTAAAACCATTGTGCTCAAACTAAGCTCTAATAAAGTGGCAGCCTTTTTTCTTTTAAATTATAAATTCTTCTACATAAATACAAGACACAAGAGCTATTATAGCACTATTTAGTTCGACACAAGTGCTATTTCCAATTTTAAGATGCATTAATCTTCTCGTTTGCCAAATATTATAGTTTAGGTACAACAAAAATGGTATAAGTATTTTTAAACCACTTACAAGTTACAAGCAGTTTGTTACTAAGTTAGGAGTTAGGGCAACCACAAAAGTCAGATAAGTCGTATAATAATTTATTAAAGTTTTTACTTTAACCATTCACAAGCACTGAACTTGATGGAAATTGAAAAGAAACCAAAAATAAAATATTATGTATGAATTAGAGAAATTATAAGTGGTGAAAAGAGCTAGTTTCAAAGGTTCCTTATTATTATTATTTTTTTGTTTCAGTCATATTATGTGCAAGACAGATTAATAGTTTGCTCTAACATGTTAAAGGAAAATACATGAAATATCTTATGCCTCTTTCAGATACTTTGCTTCAAAGCAGAACTTGTTTCAGTCATATGCAATGCTTGTTTCTTAAGTTATTTCAAGACTTTTTGCAACACAAAGATTCTGATAAAAATTCTACCTGTAAATTTTTTTCCTACTTTAAAATCCAAATTATTTATATTTCAATGAACTATCTCTACTGACACATGAAATATGGAATCACAATTTATAACCTCCATTCTACAACTTGACATAAGAAAGTCTTGACATATTCAAATTGAGTGCTTACAAATAAAATAAAACTCACGCAAACAAAGCCAAAGAGAGTTTAGGGTTTACTTTGTGCAAATGTCTTCGCAAGTGTCATCGAAGCTGTTGGGGTTCGTTGCGGGGTAGTAGGGGCGAAGTTGTGTTATTTTTCGGTGGTGGAGAGGGATGCAACTCAAGGCGTTTCCAGTGACAGAGAAGGTCGCAATGTGTGGTTGTTCATGAGGACGGTTGTGTGAGACAATGGTGCTGAAGAGCGAGGAAGACAAAGACAATGGTGGGGCAGCGACGTTGCAATGGAACAATGGCGAGGGTTGTATTTCGGCAGGGGCAACAATGAGGACGTGGTGAGGGAGCAATGATGCAATGGAGTAAGTAAAAGAAGGGCAGTTCTCTAGAACTTGAAAATCACATTGTGAGATAGATCCATGCTTGGCTAACTCATCAGCAGACATATTTCCTTCACGATAGGTATGTTGCAAATGAAGATCCCAAGCATAATGCTTAAAAGCTTCAATTTTTCTGATTATAGAAGCATAAGGATGAAGAGTGCTTCTATTATCTTAGATCAGTTGTAACCTTTGTCCCATGCAAGATCCAGACCATGAAGGATGGCAAGGAGCTCCGCTTGAAGGGAAGTAGCAAAACCGCAAGAGCCAACAAAACCAGTTTTCCAAATTCCCAAGGAGTCACGAACTAATCCACCAAATCCAAAAGCCATTCTTTTCTTTAAATTACCAAACTCTTGAACTAAAATGCAGTATTTTATCTTATCCCAGGCCAGTCCAATCCAAATTGTTTAGTGAACTAAGACATTTGTCTTTATTTTTGTTCCCTAATTAAAAAAAAATTACAGTCAACAAAAAAAATCTGATAACTACAAGAGAGTGCGTGACATTTTAATGATGCATCATATTTTAAATAAACGAACATGAAAGAGAAATATTCGAGAATCTGGGCAAGAAGCCCAATCTGAGTCACTAAAGGAAGTGAGTTTGAGATCAGACGAGGCTGAGAAAAATATGCCTTTTTTCCTTTTGAACTCTTAATATATTGTAAAAGGCGAATTGCTGCCTCTTGATGAGCTTTTCTGGGATTAGAAACAAATTGGGTAAGCCTATTTACAGCAAAGGAAAGATCAGGCCTTGTGTTTGTTAGATATATCAACCTGCCAATCATTCTACGATAAGATGAAGGATCCAGATGAGGAGGGCTCTCATCTGCTGAGAGTTTGAGATT
Organism: Pueraria montana var. lobata; assembly: GCA_026413185.1. Taxonomy (NCBI): domain Eukaryota; kingdom Viridiplantae; phylum Streptophyta; class Magnoliopsida; order Fabales; family Fabaceae; genus Pueraria; species Pueraria montana. The sequence goes on along the minus strand of CM048654.1, from coordinate 64,853,565 downwards.
AGGGACCATTGGAGTTGAAAGGTTTGCAAGCTAGTAAACCTGCATCATCCAATAACTCCAATACATATTTTCTTTGCGTAAGAACAATCCCTTTGTGAGACCGAGAAACCTCTCCAATCCAAGAAAAAATGGAAGTCCACCTAAATCATTGATTTTAAACTTTTGGTCCAAGCATGAAAGAGAAATAACTGTTTTCAATCAAATCTGAACATACAATCATTAATAATTTGCTTAAGAGCTCATTGAGTCTGCTTGAGCTCTTGACTCATTTAAAAATAGTACTAATTAAAATTTGGCTTGGATAAACCTTTCTTAACCGTCAATTTCACTGCTAGTGAATGATTCATTAAATATTAATAAAAACAAGAGTGCTTCGCCATCTTAATTGTCATAGGTATCAAAAGTCTGTATGGAAAATCAAAAACTCATAACTAATGAGCTAATGAACTCGAATACCACATCACCCATCTGCAATTGTAAAGGAAAAAAGAAAAATGAAACAAAACACAATTTGCAATAATAATTGCTTTTTAAAATATATAATTAGACGCCTAAAATTTCGTAGTGCCCCAGATAACTCAAACAACAGAGTACCAATCAATCAAACACAAGCATTGATGATTATCCAAATTAAAACAAGATCAAAACATAAAGCTTAAGTGATAAATCAATCTCATCAGAATAATCAGGACTAGAGGGTCCTTCTTGCATGGGATCATCATCAACACCCACAGTACTCAATGGGGCTGAGTTTGATTTGGTAGCAATGTTTGTAGAAGATTCTCCAAGGAATGGAATATTGTGTCCAATTGTACCACGATCATCTTGCGTCCTCAAAGTTGTATCACTCCCTAGGATCCTAATTCTACTATTTGCATGCAAACCCTCCATCCTCAATCTATCAAGAGAAGGGTTTAGCATCTCTTGTGATCTTCACCACCCTTGACCAAACCTTAATCCAAGTGAGGATGAAGGATACGATGGCTTGTAAATCATAGACTCCATTCTAACCCCAAGTGCCCTATTATATGATCCATAAAAGGAGTGTGTGGAATGATAAGGGTAATAAAGAAAATGAGGATTCCCAAATGCACCAACATTGATCCCTTTGCGACGCCATGCAAGAGCACGCTCTTGCTTGTGAGCATTTTGGTGCCCTCCCAAGCCTTGTGCAGAAGAAAACTCTTTCTAGCAAAAGTTGCAAGGCAAAGTCCTAGCCTCTGATGATTTCTCATCATTGTTATTCTTACCTCTCACTTCAGTGTTGTTAGGCCTAGAAGAAGATGAACACCACACGTTATTCATAGGATTGAAAAAATCCAATTCCACTTTCGACCCTCTAAGTGATTCATCTTTGGAGAGCATAACAAAATCCAACACCATATGGGAATTGGAATTGGAAGCTTGATGTCATTCAGATTTGACACCCTTCTCCTTCATTGGTGTAACCTCATCGTGATTCTTCTCTACTTCAGCAGTAGGTTTATGGGAAATGCTTTTGGAGGTGGCAGAGATGCTAGAGGCTTTAGCAGGACAACCTTCCGAAACATGTGATGATGCCATTGTAAAATGTTTCACAATTTTGGATCTGTGGGAGAGGCATTTAATAGAGAGGGGGGGGGGGGTATGACCATGTTTATTTATTTAAAGATTTGAATTAATGCAAATATCTTTATTGAATAAGGAATGGGATCTCATGCATTTTGCATTTATCATTTGCATTATGCTACCAAAAGTTTGAAGAGCTATGAGCAAGCTTTCACCGATTTGTGCATCATTTTAGCATAAACAAAGATTCCTAAAATTTTTCTAATTACTAAGTAGTTCAAGTCATTCCATAACTATCATGTGGCTAATTAATCAAATAGCTTCTATGTAATTAAAATTTTATGTCTAACCGAGTAGCAAAATTGGTAACTTCGAAATTACTTGTTGAAGTAAAATTATGACTATATGCATCAGAAGCTCATTATGAAAGTTACAGAGAGTAAGATTTATTTTATCAATGAAATGGTGTGCGAGAATAAGTTACATACTTATTTGCTGTTTCATCAAAACCAGTCCCACTGAATCGTAATTAGATATGTTGTGTGGGGATTTTCAATTAATTAGACTGGTTTTGCAATTTCACTTCAAAAAAATAATCATGGAATGAATTCATGCAATAGCAGAAATAATAAAATTATAAAAAAAAAATGAGTGTGTTGATCTAATAGATAAACAACGCCAAATACATGAACTCTGAATTCATACACATTTACTTCTTTATATGTTCCAAGTTGCCACAATAATTTATGTGCCATGAACTCTGAACTCTCATATTAAAACAGTTTAGCAGTGCACTTAACTGATCTTTTAGCAGTTTGGTTTTTTAAACTAAACTAACAAACTGGTTCAGGTCAGTTATTATTAGAAATAGTTTAGGTTTTTTAAGTTCCATTCAACTCAGTTCTTGAAAGTTCACTTTAGTTCAGTTTTTTCTTGCCACCCCTAGTTCTAATGGCTTAATTATTTGCAATTTCAGTGGCCCTAATTTGCAAATTTTAGTTCCGAGGACTCACTAACATTCCATTCTTAATTTCAGCAACATTCTTGCCATACTTGTGGAAGTTCAATTTCAATGAATGACTTACAATTCACAAAAATTCAATGGCCCTAATTTGTAAATTTTAGTTTCGAGGACTCACCAAGATTCCTTTTTTAATTTAAGTAACATTCTTGCCATACTTGTGGAAGTTCATTTTTCATGAAGGACATACGATACACGAAATTTTGTAACACTAAGAAAGAATTTTAGACTCTAGAAGTTTGTAAAATCTTGAATAATTATTGAAGTAAATCGCACTAGTGAATATTGCTAGAGCTTGGGGAATGTTCTATAGAAAAGGTATTAAGAAATAATGAGGGTTTACGAAAAAAATAATTGGGAGCTCACACAACAAGGGTATTTCATTTATAACTAGATTTTATACACGTGCATTGCACGTATTTGTTTATATTATTTATTTTAAGAATAAATAATCTATGCATTGACAATTTAAAAGGTTATTATATTATCATCTAATTACAAACCGTCATAGTTGTGAAAACCAGACAAGGCTGGCTGGTCTGACCTGTTGGACCGGGAACTGGTGCCTTGACCGGTCCGGTTAAGCTATCGAACCAGTTATGCAATTGACCTGGTTTGATCCGGATCAACCCAGTGACCTGGCCCAGGTTGACCTGGTTCAATTTGAGTTTTTTTTTAATATAATTCTTGAAACGACATAGCTATTTGAAATTCTTTTCAAGGTACCATTTGAAATTATCCCATGGTAGAAGCTTGGTAATTCAAATGTTAAATGCTTGGTATCCATAAGATTTTAGTGGACCTTTTTTTGGTATATATTCCAGCGAAATTTTTTATAAAAAAGAAAGGTGAGAGCTTTTTTTAAATTGTTAATAGTTTTTTTTTTTACCGAAAAAGGAGGAGAGCTAAGGAAGCAATAGAGCCAAACATCCCAACTAGGTTGGCACCCTTGACTCTATCAAACCAAAAGCAACCCTCCGAATATTATAAAAAATAGAAAATAAAACAAGGACATGGGGGGGCATGAACCAAACCCATGCAACAAAAGACAGGATAAACCAGTGAACAAAAGTCATTTGAATCTATAGCTAGGAAGACTATTGCTATTCCTAAAAATGTCATGGTTAATAGAGGTAGGCGAAGAATCCCACCAGCAAAAGTCCTGTACATTGAGAGCAAGAGAGGCAATTCTATTTGCACACGTGTTGCCTTCTCTGTATATGTGAGAGATTTGAAATTACATTTGATTAGCAATCGATAGACAATTAATCCATCTGTTACGAAGAGACCAAGGGACACCTTTTCTGGAAGAGAAGGCTTCAACAACCAAGTTAGAATCACATTCTAACCATAGCCTATTCCAACCTTTTTTGTGAGCTATCTCAATGGCTGTCATAGCTCCTATGAACTCAGCATAAAGAGATGTGGAAATCCTCAAATTAACAGTAAAACAGCCAATTACTGCACCTCTAAAATCTCAAAAAATCCCACCAGCTGCAGACCTGCCAGGTGAGCCTTGAGCAGTTCCATCAGTGTTACATTTGATCCAAAAGCATAGAGGAGGATACCATATCACCTCCTTGATGTTGGGGGCCTTTTTTGAGTGACAGGAGACATTGAAAGATTTAAGAATCTGAAACTCTTTGATTGATGAGTCCATACTGCCACGTGACAGATTGCCAGTGAGAGAAGCTGCAGCTGAGATAATGCTTACGGCGGAATTAAAACTGATTTTTTTGTTCTCAAATCTAGCTTTATTTCTGCAGTGCCAAATGGTAGATATTACGCTCAAAATTGCAGCCAGTACAAGATCTTTTGTTTGTTTACTCCATCCAATATAGCAACATTCCAATAGGGAGTGAAAGCTAGAGGTGTCAAATGTAAAAAAAAATCTTGTTACCAAGCCAACTCCAAATTGTGTTTGCAAAAAAAATCTTGCTAAATAGTATATAATAATATAATAATATGCTCCTATAATATTATTTTGATCTTGACAGCAGTATATAATAACTAATTATTATTATTATCTTGATCTTAATATGATTTAATATTTATGTACTTTATACATCTTCATCATACTTGCTCATGACCTTCCAACAACTTTCGTACTTAGCCATGAAAATAACAAGAGTTTCCTTAGTAGTTTAATGATAATACCCAACAAAATAATTTAGTAATAAATGATTATATAATATTTATAGTTTCATCATGACAATGATTTTAATTTTGGAGTATGGACTATGGATTGATCACATGTTGTTAGCTATATATATATATATATATATATATATATATATATATATATATATATATATATATATATATATATTAATCTATACCAGGTCAACCAGTTCAATAAGCGACCAACCGATTCGACCACTGACCCTTTAACCAAGAGCCTCGACTGGGTCAGTTTACACAACACTGCAAACCGTTATACTAGTATATGATAAGATTGTTACCTTCTTCAATAATTATTTTAAGTCATATAAAAGGTGATTTCTTATTAGTTGATCATGTAAAACTTTTTAAACTAATGATGCATAAAAATTAAACTTCTATTTTTAATATTTGTAGTTATTTTTTTAGATGCATGTACGTAAATTAAGATTTTTTTTAAAAAATTTGATATATCATGTATAATTATATTAAAATTGAGGATGCTATAAATAAATAAATATATATATATATATATATATATATATAATTTATCTATTAATTCTTATCATTAATTATTATTTTAAATAAATTATTCAAAATTTAACTAAATATCTATAAAATCTTTATTTTTAATTATTATTATTCATAGAATATTTTGGTAATTTCTCTCATATCTTTATCAAAGGTATAGTAACGAAATTAAATATAAAGTACACTTATCCATAATTTTTCCAAAAACATTCAGAAGAGTTTCCCCTATATTTTGGTACTTTCCCTCATACATTTATTAAAGGTATAACAACGAGACATCAAAGATCCACCTAATTAAACAGTTTATATCTCAACAATCTAATAGGACCAACTAATAACAAAACCATGTCAAATACCACTTTTATCAACTAATTTCAAGACACAAATCAAATTATTCAACAACCAAGGCAGATTTCAAACTTTTATTTCATATATCATAAGTTATATACTCTGAATCCACCATAAAAGAGAAACATATATGTACAATGGTGGAGGCTTGCTGGTAATAACAAGGAGTGTGAGTTGGTGGTGGGAGAAGGGAAAGAAAAAGAGCCTGCAAAAGGGAAAGGGAGAAAAGCATGAGAAGAAAAATAAATCATGTTATTAAGAATTTACTTGCTTCTCAGCAAAATGACTAAATTTAAAAGAGAAAAAAAAAAACACTTCCAGTATACCTAGATGGCAGTCGTGACAATAGTAAGATCAATACTAAATGTGTCTAACCTAATCAAAGGTATCTTCGATCCTATGTTCAATTTAAGAGAACTAATTGCATTGGCCATTTTCTTCACAACAAAAAGAGAAAATTATTTCAAATCTCAACAACAAGATAATAAAGAATTAAAAAAGGGGAAGAGATAACCACAAATGCAGATGAGGGCATGAAATTCAACAAGGATTGGCTGAGAAAGAAAGAGAGGTTCTAAAGCCCCTTCAATAAAATACCTACAACAAGAAAACAAATCATGAATTTCTTCCCAAATTTTAGTAACTAAAGTAACTATATAACTTTAATATCTTATACTAGCTTCTCTCCTCACTTAATCCATTTATCTCACCCAACTTTCTCTTAAGAGTTCTAATCTTGGTAAATGAGTTTAGTTAACACATCATCCCATAATTCCTTCACTAAATTGTATTTTAATTAGTAGTTGTTCTTTAAATCTTGTACTTTACTTTCATTTATAGTTTATGTCTTGTACAAAACATAACTAATTAATTTATGTCTACTAGCTCTTTAGTCTTTAACTTTCCTTTAACTAATTCTACACAAACCAATATTTTCCAACTACTAAATTATATGGATAAGGTTATCTAATTGTACTAAATTATTTTTCCAATCTCATAACTAAAACCATTGTGCTCAAACTAAGCTCTAATAAAGTGGAAGCCTTTTTCTTTTAAATTGTAAATTTTCTTCTACATAAATACAAGACACAAGTCCTATTAGCACTATCTAGTTCAACATAAGTTGAATGTGTAAATTTTAAGATACATTAATCTTGTCGTTTGCCAAATATTGTAGTTTAGGTAAAACAAAAATGGCATCATTAGAATGTTTTAAATATTTTTAAACCACTTACAAGTTACAATCAATTTGTTACTAAGTTAAGAGTTAGGGCAACCACAATAGTGAGATAAGTCGTATAATAATAAGTTCTTAGTTTAACCATTCACGAGCACTGAACTTGATGGAAATATTAGGTATGAATTAGAGAAATGAGTGGCGAAAAGAGCTTCAAAGGTTCCTTTTTTTTTTGTTTTGTTTCAGTCACATTATGTGCAAGACACATTAATGGTTTGCTCTAACTTGTTAAAGGAAAACACATGAACTATCTGATGCCTATTTTAGATACTTTGCTTCAAAGCATAACTTGTTTCAATCATATGCAATGCTTGTTTCTTAAGTTATTTCAAGACTCTTTGCAACACAAAGATTCTGATAAAAATTCTACTTATAAATTTTTCTACTTTTAAATCCAACTTATATATATTTCAATGAACTATCTCTACTGACACATGAAATATGGAATCACAATTTAAAACCTCCATTCTACAAACTGACATAAGAAAGCCTTGACATATTCAACTTGAGTGCTTACCAAAAAAATTGATGCAATCAAAGCCAAAGAGAGTTTAGGGTTTACCTTCTGCAAATGTCGTCGCAAGTGTCATTAAAGTTGTCAGGGTTTGTCATAAGGTAATAGGGGTTAAGTCGTGAGGTTTTTCGGTGGTGGAAAAAGTCACAACTCGAAGCTTTTCCAGTGGCAGAGAGGGTCGCAATGTGTGGTTGTTCGTGAGGGCGTTGTGTGAGACGTTGGTGCTGAAGAGCACAGAAGAAGAAGACAACGGTGGTGCAACGACATTGTAATGGAACAATGGCAAGGATCGTGCTTCGACAGGGGTAATAACGAGGACGTGGTGAGGGAGCAATGATGCAATGGAGTGAGTTGCAAAGGTTTAGGAGCAAAAAGCAATGGAGTCACAAGGGAAGAGGAAAATGAGTTTCTAAGGCGCGAGGATGAAAATGAAAGTGAGTTGCAAGTTTATAGAGCCATTTTGTGACACCCTAAATATGTAGAGCTCACATGTCCGATAAAACGATAACTAACTCATAGGAGATATACTTACTGCGAAAAGATGATTTTCTCAAAACCTTCAATTTGGATGAAAAGAAATAAAATACAGCTCTTTCAAAAACTTGTTCATTTCCTTACTTATAAAACATCTTTCGAAACGTCCAATGTCATTCATACGACGGAAATCTCAAGATACAAATAATATAATAATTAAATGAAGGCATACAATGCAATAACATAATTCAATAAACCTAAAGTGCAGAGGTCTCTTTTCTAGGTAGTACCCCTCATTTATGCATCACATAAATCCAACATCAAGTCTCAACAATCAATTTAATGCCAAAATTCAAAAACATGAGCATACGGTACAAGTAAAGTGAAAATTGTTTAACATATCATTTTAATCTGGAATTACCTGATTTTTTACAGATTTACTCCCCAACATACACATAATAATACATAAATTAGGCTTCTCGAATTTCAACCCACAAATATGATTTTTAATTTATTCTTCAATATTGGCAGCTTGCAGAAAAACAGAGTTTAGCCATTATTAAAAATAGAAGATCAACTCATAAATTTATGAAACTTTCCAGTTAAAATTAAAAATTTTCTATATAACACATAAAATTTTCAGAATTTATTGAGCACCACAAGTGCCCCTTTTGTATTTCTTTTCCCCTGTAGCTCAAAAACAGAGTATGCACATCTAATTTCAAAATAATTATCATATTATTTTTAAAAATTCCAATAAAGATACCACTCATTATATAGGGTATAATTAAGGTTTTATACTTTTTTCAGCAATTTTTTAGCACGAAAACTATTTTTCCCAATTAATTTACAGTGCAGGTCAGAACTCAATTTCTCCACAAATATTTCCAAATTAAATAATAAAACAACTTATAAAATTGTGATAAAAATCAGAGAGAGTCTAAATAAACCCTATCAGAGTTTCATGGCCTCAAATTCCAAATATACTTCCATCTTGGAAATTAAATAATTTAATTTCACTCATATGACAGATTCAGCGTAACACAAAAATTAATTCAAATAAAATAGTAGATGAGCTCGAAAATTTCAGAAAATTTTGTGATGATTCTAGAGACAATTTTACATATACAAATTCTCTCAAAACCTCAAAAAAGAGCACACAAAAATTCAAAATAAATCCCAAACAGCAGCAGTACTAATATTCAATCAAGAGAAATTTCACACAATAAAGCTAATACCCGCGAAATAGAGAGTACCCATGACCCAATAATCAATATTAATGGAGAAACACTCCATGAACAAGAACAAAACCCCAAGGAAATGAAAAGCCGCTCCATACCTAAAGCTTTGAGAGCAAGAAAAAGAGGATTGAAGTGTAGAAAGTGCGCTTGATGGGTCTCAAACACCTAAGAACCATTTTGTCACCAAAGAAGGAAATTAATGAGCATTTCAAGCTCCAAGAGTGAAGAACAAAGGTAGGAGATGATGATCTAGGACTTACCTTCACAAGAGCTAGCCAACAATGATCTCCCAAGACCCAAAACCCTCACTAGAAGGTCTCCCTCACACAAAGAAAATGAGAGAACTCTCCCTCTCTTCCTCTCTTGATTTCGGCACCCCTATGGGAGAGGAGAGACTCCACTTTGCCTTTTATAATGGGCCCCAACCCTAATGGGGGCCCAATAGGTCTACATGCTAGGTTAATTCCTTAATTAGTGTATTTAATTAAAGTCCAAGTTAACTTAATTAAGGAGAGAGACTATTAATTTCTAACATGTGTTAATCTCAAATAATTATCCTCTTATTATTCCCCCCTTGTATTATTTTAATGAAGCTCAAGTCTAATTAAAACTAATTTCTATAATTATTTACTCTCATAATTTCTTTCTATTTAATTTCTAGACTTTAATAATTAACATCACAAATAATCACTAATTTAATTGATACAACTAGAGAATTAATTTTCCCTTCTTCTTGCTATAATAATTTTTTGTCAACTATAATAGTGCCATTAATAAAATATATTCTTTACTAAGGTTTGACTAGTTTGACTAGTCCTTGACCAAAGTCGACCTTTAATTAAATTCTATTCTATCAATTATTTTTCCTACTCAATTGAATTATTTTCGTCCATTATCTATTTATTTAATTACTCACACATTTAATCAAATTTAAAACAAAACAAAACCACACAATTATACTAAGATAAAGAGTTGCAAAAATTGGGATGTTACACATTTTACATTGATTCTAGTTTGAACCGATGAAAAAAAATCTACATCGGTTCAAATTAAAACAGGTGTAAAAATGGATTTTTTACATTTGTTATTTAAAAAATGATGTAAAATAGTTACTTTTAATTTCAAAATTGCCAACGCATCCACTTCTACAGTTAAACAAGCAGCATAGAAAGGCATTTTGAAAGCTTATTTTTGCACTATTGATAATATATTATTTAAGTTTATTCACTCTCTTTTGTCCTTATTTGATTTCCAAATCAAGTTGTTGAAAAAGCAAAACATAACAGATTAGCTAGGTTTGGATTTAGCCTTTCTGGGCAAATATTTAATAGTTGAATGGTATTTGAAAATAATGAATTTAGCTCCTATGAGATATGGTCAAAACTTTCCAAGGCAAAGACTATGGTTAGTAGTTATTTCTTAGTTGTTGCATAGTTAACTTGATGTGAGCACCCAATTTTGTCCAAATAAATAAAAAAAAAAACTAGCAAAAATATATTTCAAATTGTTTTCTAAAAATATAACATTTGTTTAATGATGTCAATCCAGATACAAATAAAGAAAAAAAAAAGAAAAAAAGAAATACATCAAAAAATAAAAAAAATACAAATGAAAAAGTCTGCTCCTACTCAGTTGCACCGCTTCCTATTCTGCTGCTGCACCACCTCCTACTCTGCTTCCTCCTCCATTTTTTTCAAAATTGGTTCTGCTCCACCAACACCATTGTCAACCTGCACCTTCACAATGTCCATATTTTTCAAACCCTCCTCGAACACCATTGTCAACCTGCACCTTCCCAATGCACATATTTTTTCAAACCCTCCTCTGCACCAGGGATAACATTGTCAACAAAGCAACTCAACAAATCAATAAAAAATAATCAGTGTGTCTATAAATTGAGTAAGCTCAACCAGAGAAGGGGTCGGACAAAAAAGGAGAGTGAAATATAGAAACAAAGATTAGAGAGAGTTTGTGGAGAAGAGGAGAGGAGAGAAAGGAGATTAGAGTGTTCGTACTGGGAGTGAAGAAAGGAGGGACTATTTGATCAAGCTGTGGGAAGGGGTAGCTATAGTACACGAGATTGTTGCTTTTGGCTTACAACAGGTAACCCCTTTGTCCATCACATTCGTTTGGCTTTGATTCATCCCTGTTGATCATATTTTAATAGCTTAGCTTCTCTTCCCCTTTTTCATGTACTTCTGTCTTTTGATGCTATACTCTGTCCTGCTTTGTTCTTGGTCCTGTACCTGTTGTGATCATGTAATGAAATAAATATCCGTCAATCAAATTTAAATGAAGCCAGTAACAAACAGTTTCTGTATGTGCATATGAGTTTTATTCCCAAGACAACAATTGTCACATAATAATAATAAAAAAGGAAATAAAAAGAAGTGTCATCCCCTCACCGCTGTGCGATCCTGGTTCTCTGCCGCGTGAACGACCACGGCGTTTGTCATCCACGACCACCGCTGAGTCGGAATCACACCATAGCGGCACTGGTACACACAGCCATTGCACGTCTTCTTCCACCCCCGTGTTCACCGCTATCGTTGCCCATCGCTACGTGTGCGAGCATGGCGTCGCCACGTGCGACTGCCTTGAAGTATGAATCGCACTGCTGTGGCATTCACATAGAAGTCCCAAAACCTCTTTTCCCTTTTGTTACATTGCTGTTTCGAGTTCACTCTTAATTTGGGGACAATTGAAGGGGGCTTCGTTGCACTGTTTGTTTGTTGGGCCTGGTAGGTTTAAAGGAAAGAGTTTGGGTCTGATAATGTGGTTGATTGCTTTGAAATAAATAAACAATGATATAAAAAATAATAATGAAAGTAAACAAATCAAAAAATAATCAAACAAGTGTGAGGTATATCTATCTATTTGATGTTCAGGCAATTTCACATTAGTTTAAATCTTAGGTAATATGCAAAACGTAAATAACTTAAAAGTAAAACCTTTATTTGGATTTAATAATTACATTTACTATTCATGTATTTATAGTATAGTCATAACTATTTCGTTTAGCCAAAGTCTAGTTTTTCTTCTAAGCCACCCTTGTTTTTGCTAAATCATATACTTAATAATGTAATCAAAATATATAAAGGTTTAGTAATAGTCACCTTGGATGTACTTCCAATTGGATTACTTGCAAAAGTCATTAAAATTTAATGATAACCACTTTAGATGTACTTCTAATTTGGTTATCATGAAAGTTTTTAAATAAAAAATTAAAAAAACAAAAAATATCAACACACAAATATTTTCTACAAAAGAACTACGTAACTCTGAATTCTCCATTGCACCTGGAGATACGTAGGAGCATGGGACCACTCCTATCAAGCTAAAAAGATAAAAAATATATATAATTTGTAAAGATAAAAAAAACAATAATAATTCCCTTTTTCATAATAATAAACTTCTTTTTAATGATAAAATTTCTCTTGTTAAAATAAATAAATAAATAAAATGACCAAAAATATTCTTGTTTTATTTTGAGGGGTAAAATAAATAATTTTAAAGTTATTTAAATTTTGCACATTTAATTAGATGTAACCGTCTTAGGACGGACGTCGTAGGGTGCTAACACCTTCCCTACGTATAATTGACTCCCGAACCCAAAATCTGGTTTCTAACACCATTTTCTTTTTAAAGGTTTTTTTTTATAGTTTTCCTTAAATTAAATTAATAACAAAGGGTTAGGAGGAGGCCCATGAGAACTAATTAAGTTAATTAATTTTGTAGTTAAGGAATGGGCTAATAAAGGCCCAATAAGGGTTCAACTGAGGCTAGACTAACCATAAGCCACACACACACACTTCACTTGTGTAGAAGGGAAAAAGAAAAAAGAATAAGAGAAGGAGGAGGAGGAAAAGGAAATAAGAGGAGCCCGAACTCACCCACAGAGAACCCCTATCAAATTCAAGGTGAGTGCAACCCTTTGCATACTTCTGATTCCTCGTACATTGTTCTTCTATGTCTCCCCATCCTCTTTTATTCCCTTGAATGTTTGTATTTTGAACGTCTATGGATATAGTAAAGGTTTAAAAATGGGGTTTTAGTGGTTAATTACATGATTGATAGGTTTCATATGGGGGTTTGATGGTTATTAAATGACACTGATGTATGTGTCTTATTTTGCATTCAGAAGGATTAGAAGGCCATGAGAATCCTTTTGAGACAAAGTCCATGCATCCAAAAGCAAATGTTTTAATGATGACAAACCACTATGAAGTAAAATTACAAGTGACTAAACCTAGCTACTAATGGTTACTTTGAGTGTTCTTATATAAAACAAGACAAATTTAGAAGCATGGAACATGTGTGAAGCATAGGCCTATAGTGGGAGCTTTTCATGACATAGATTCTACAATTAGAAGCAGGATTACAAGAAGGAGAGCTATTCAGAAGCTAGAAAGGCAGTCATGTTTTCTAGGTTAAAGTATAGATATTGGAAGCTGTTAGGGGTGGCCATGGATCGGAATCAATCCGACAAACTGGTGAATCCGAACCAATCCAAACTGAAAAATCCATATTGGATAGGATCAGATTGAAAAATTGCAAATCCGATTAGTTCAGATCGAATATCGGATTTCACTTTTGAAAATCAAATCCGATCCAATCAACCTGATTAATTAGTATGTTTTATTTTTTTTATATTTTTTTAACCTTTTTAGTTTGGGCTTTTCAGCCCAGCCCAATTTTATTGTATTTTTTCATTTTAAGGCTACTAATCAATTATTACTATAATTATAATATAAAACATGATTTAATTTTTAACTTGGAATGCAACATGTTTCATATTAGACTAGCAGTTAAAAAATAGTTTTTAAGTTAAATGTAGTAAATTGCATACTATTAGAATCACTTTCCTATTTTTTTTTAAAAAATCATTTTATTTTTATTTTTATTTTTTAATAATAAATCTGATGATCCTATCCGATCCGATTATAATCGGATTGGTTCGGATCGGATTGCAAAGTTAAATTAGGCAAAATCCGATCCGAACCAATCCAATAATAGATTGGGTCAGATTAAAAAATCCCACGATTTGATCCTATCCGACCCGTGTCCACCCCTAGAAGCTGTGTATGATCAGAGGCATGATGTTGGGGATAGCTTCTACACATGACTTAAGGATCATCAAAAGTTGTGCTTCAAGTTGTTTGTGATGACAAATGTGTCTCACTATCCAGAAGTAGACACCAGTCACAAGACATGCATCAGTGCTTGGACAACACTAATTTTGAAGCTATGAGTTCCTCGTGATCCTTGATAATTTTTAAATCAAAGGAACTCAAGGAAGACAATTGTCCTAATCAAAGAACAAGCAACCAAGTGGAATGAAGATTGTACCATATTGCATTGTAGTAACAATGCATCTATAGTAAACATGCCGCAAAAATAATCTTCAAAAGCTTCCCATGATTCAAATTCAAAAAAAAAAAAATCATGAGGAACCACTAAGACCAACAGGTAGCACTCAACGAATCTTTCTCAATGGATCCTTCAACGGATTTATTTCAAATTCAATTAGTGCAAGTTGGTTGACAGTAGAGAAGAGTAAAGATGAAGAAGACAACTCAATGAGTTATAAAGACAAAGCTTGAAGATGCATAGAATAGTAAGCTATAGGAACTAATTGGACAACTTATGCAACAATTTGAAAGTTGAATTCAACCTTCAACAACCACAACAATGGCTAGCTCCTGATCATTCTATAAATTGATCAAATTTGAGGGAGTAACTTGCAAGCAAAGATTGCCAAAGAAAGATGGTAAGGTCAGGTGAACCAACCCTTTATGAGAAAGAACTTCCTTAGCCAAAAAACACTATAGGTGGAGCTTGTAGAGCAAAATCCAAAAAGAGTGTTTGTAAACACCTTCATCAATGGATCCTTAGTAGAAGGCATTCCAAAATGTGTAGTGTCCATTCCCTAGGATTAGAGGGAAAGAACTTAGAAGAGTAATTAGGGGACTGTTGCTTCTGAAGTTTAGAGGGAACACAACAAGTGCTATTGATGGTGTAATGCTTGGAGAGGCTTTTCGAAAAAAAACTTGAATAGAGCTTGCAAAGGCCAAGAGAATATTGAGGTAAACCCTAGAGAGGCTTTTGGAAAGAATACTTAAGAAGAGCCTACAGAGGCTTAGAGAATACTAAGGTGAAGCCTGGAGAGACTTTTTGAAAGAATACTCAAGTGGAGCTTGTAGAGGCTTAGAGAATACTAGTTGTAAGAGCCTGTGGAGACTTCAGAAAAGAAAGAATACCACAGTTGAGTGCTTGGTCTTAGTGGAGAAAGCCTACAGGTGTAAGTACTGGACGTAGCTCAGGTTGAGGTGAACCAGTATAATTCCTTGGTGTGATTGTTTCCTTCATTGTTGCTTCTTATTTATACTTGTTGTGTGCTTAAAATTTGTTTATGAAAAACCTTATTTTGAAAAGTTTAACTCTGATATTTGATCCAAAGGTTTTCATAAAACATTTTCATTATTTAGAAGCAACACCTACTCACAATATAAAAGTGAAAAACAAAATATGTAATTTAATAGAATTTAGTATTTTGAGAGTAGGTTTTGAAGCAACAGAACACAAAATTACTTGGATGTATTTACTTTAATTTTTTTTTTATCCAAGTACTTGTGAAGGAAAAGGTATACTCCCATAAGTCATTTGATTTCTAAGCGTAAAGCTTAAGAACCAGAAATCAGAAACAAGTGTGCTTGTGCGAAAAATTAGCCTGATAAGGTGTTGTGTCATTATTCAACCGCCCTTCTAGTGACCAACTGATTCACTTCAAAGCCTTCATTGATACAGGATCACGAAACTATGAATTCCAATTATGACGATATGCGCTAAGAATGGATAACCATGTTAAGTATTGGAACAAAAGACATACAATGTCTAACCCCTAAAAATCTCATAGTTTTGATGATAAGAAAGGATATTAAAATGTCTAACCCTAAAAATCTCACAGTGTTGATGATAACAAAGGATATTAAACTTTGATAAACTGATGAGATTAATTGAGCTATGCGGGAAAAACACATGAGTCCAACAAAAGTATAGGTATATTTGTTTTATCTTAGACGCGAAAAATAAGTTTTAAAGTACAGTGTCAAACACGCTAAAAAGGACTTGCGTCCTAGCCTTTATAAAAATCTAGTGTCCAAAGTGCTATTATAAAAAGTTGCGTCCAATGGTCTTTTGAAAATCCAACATCCAATGTGTTGTCATCACCAACACTTCTTTCAAGAAAACTTATACAAACATTCTATATCATAATAAGTTTTCTTCGTCCAACTGAACACATGCTTAAGGCTCTTTGTTCAATAACGTTCGATATGCTAAGGTATACTGCTCATATATTCTTCATCGTATGAACTTTATGTTATTATTCCCTTTGTTTTTTTGAATAAGCTCTAACATATGAGTTTCTAGCATTTAATGAAAAGCAAGGTTTCTTGAGTATAATTACAACCTCTGATCAAAAGCAACTCACATCGAGTTTAGTACAAAGGAGAAGACTGATGTAGGAATAAGCAAAGAAGCAATTCACTTTTCAGAAGATGACAGTACCATTTTGGGAAAGAAATGACACCTACTTTTTTCTCTCTCCTCTATAGAAGTAGACACGTCAAAGAGGAAACGTGACTGGGTGTGAAAGAATACTTAGGACTACTTTCTTGAGTATAAGATTGTAGTGGGTTTTTCCGGAAATGGCATAGAAGAATACTTGCTTGTAACCATGTTGGTTAATGGAACCCTTCGTGTTGAAGGAGAACTAGACGTAGCTTCGGTTGAGTTAACTAATATAAAAAGCTTGTGTTCTTTGTTTTTGCTTCTCCCTTCATGTTTTCCTTGGAAAAAACATTTTTTGACTTGTTTAAAACGTTGTTCTTTGCGAAAAACTTTTTAAACGCACATACACACTATTCAACTCCACTTCTAGTGCGTTTCTTGTTATTTCACTAAGCGTTGGTGTTAAGCATGACATGAGTCACGCTAACGTAATGCATCTAGAGGGGGCTCTGAGACCCTTACATTGGTGTGCTAAGCGTGAGGTTACTAATGCTTAGCGTGCGACCTTTAAAGGCGAGGTCTGTGCCTCAGTGCAATCCACGATATGTGCCACCCTGTGTGCACTAAGTGTAGACGCCATAGAGAGATGACCTTGATTCTTTGAGGATTAACACTAAGCACCAATATGTTAGCGCTAAGCACAGGGTCTTTCGCACTATGTGTGACCATGTCAACTCTAAGGGTGGCGTCCTTGGACAATAATGTTATGTATATGACTTTCAAAGTCCCTATATTGGGCAAGAATTATGTATTTCTTTTATTTGGGTTATGTAAGGTACCCTGAGTACTCCATATGTATATTGTTCATGTTATGATTATGAGTTTTTAAATAAGTGATTGATATTATCTGACGATTCTGCATATGTAGGTATAAGGTTACGGTAATGTCCCTTAGGGTGTTACATGAGGAGAGCATCCTTGACAAGAAGGTTTCACAATGATTTTGAAATCTGAGAATTTTTTTTTATAAATCTTAAGTAAAAATTGACTTGGCCCAAGAAACTCCCCTCTTCACATTAGTGGGAAGCGATTTTCTTACTATCACCTCAATCTTTGCCTTGTCCACTTCGATACCCTTGACTGAGATTTTATGTCCCAACACAATTCCTTCTTTCACCATGAAATATTTTCTTCCAAATTCAAAACTAGATTGGTTTTCGTGCATCTTTTGAACGCGAAGCCAAATTTGCAAAGCATGTTGTATCAAAGGAGGTTCCAAATACTAAAAAATAGCCCATGAAATCCTCAATGGACTTTTCAATATGTCCACAAAGATAGGTATCATAAATCTCAAAAAGGTTGTTGGTGCATTGCAAAATTTGAAGGGCATCCTTTTTTAGGCAAAAACACCAAACGGGCATGCAAATGCAATTTTCTTCTAATCATTCAAATTGATGGCTAGTTGATGGTATCCAAAGTAGTCATCAAGGAAACAATAAAACTCTTACCTGACTAATCTCTCCAGCATTTGATCTATAAAAGGAAAAGGGAAATTATCCTTCATAGTGGCTTGGTTAAGCCATTGATAATCAACGAACATACACCATCCCATGATTGTGCAGCTTAGAATGAATTCAGTCTTCAAATTTGCATGCAAACCCTCCATCCTCAAGCTACCAAGGGAAGGGTTTAGCATCTCTTGTCTTGACCACCTTTGACCAAACCTAAAACCAAATGAGGTTGAAGGATATGATGGCTTGTGAATCATAGACTCCATCCGAACCCCAAGTGCTCTATTGTAAGATCCATAAAAGGAGTGTGTGGGATAAGGGTAATAAAGAAAAGGAGAGTGCCCTAAAGCACCAACATCATCAATCCCTTGGCCACGCTTTGCAAGAGCACGCTCTTGCTTGTGGGCGTTTTGGTGTCCCCCCAATGCTTGTGATGAAGAAAACTCTTTCTTGCAAAAGTTGCAAGAAAAAGTCTTAGCCTCTGATGGTTTCTCCTCAATATTATTGTTCTCATCTCTCCCTTTGGTGTAATTAGCACTAGAAGAAGATGAACCCCCCACGTTCATTGGATTGAAAAAATCCAATTCCACTTTCGACCCCCGAACTGATTCATCCTTGGAGATCTTAACAAAGTCCAACACCATATGGGAATTGGAATTGGAAGCTGGATCTTGTTCAGATTTATCACCCTTCTCCTTCATTATCAACTCATCATTCTTCTCTTCTTCAACACATGGTTTATGGGAAATGACTTCGGAGGTGGAAAAGGCTTCAGAGGAACAAATTTCCAAACCGTGTGATGAAGCCATGGCACAAACGAGAAATGATTCTCTCTTTTTAGATCTGTTGGAGTGAGATTGAATAGAGAGGGAGCATGACCATGGTTATTTATTTATGGATTTGAGTTAATATGCAAATATCTTTCACTCATGAACAAGGAAAGGGATCTCATGCATTTTTGTAGTTATTATTTTTTCATTATGCTAGCAAAAATTTGAAGAGGTGTGAGCAAGCTTGAACCAATTTGTTCACGACCGTTGCATAAACAAAATTTCCTAAAATGATTTTAACTACACGGTCAAATGTGTCTAATTACTCAAGTAGTTCAAATCATGCCATAGAAGCATGTGGCTAATTACTCAAATAGGTTCTATGTAGTTGAAATTTGGTGTCAAACCGAGTGATGAAATTGGTAACTTTGAAATTACTTGTTGGAGTAAAATTACTTGGGCATTCAAGAACTTCTTTAGGGGAAAAATAAATGGAAGTAATTTTGTGCTCATTAATGATCTATATTTTCTAAAATGATTTTAACTACACAGTCTAATATTGTGGCGAATAATTAATCAAATAGTTAAAATATTTCCATAGCCAGCATGTGGCTAATTACTCAAATAATATACTATCGCAGGTGACAGCTTCTATGTCGTTCAAATTTGATGTCAAAGCCAAATTGGTAACTTTGAAAATTACTTGGGTGTTCAAGAGCTTCCCTGGTGGAAAAATCAATGGAAGTAATTTTGTGATATAATTTTGACTTCATTAATGCTCTATATTTTCCTAACAAATCCATTGTTTTCCTCAACACGCGAGTTGCTCCAATAGGTTTAAAATTTCAAATATCTTATCACTAGTAGTTTCTGTGAAGAAAACCCAGTTTAATGAGTACCACTAAGCCATATAAAAAAGCTATACTAGTGGCTAAAGTTTTGTAATTTCAGTGGCTTTAATTTGCAAATTTTAGGTTCGAGGACTCACACACATAACCGCTTTCCGTTTTCAATAAGCATGGTGTTATGCCACATGCAACATTCTTGCCATACTTGTGGAAATTTATTTTTCATGAAGGACTTAAGATACACTAAATTTGTAACACAGGAAGATTTTTAGATCAAACTTGTGAATAGTGCTTCAACTTGAGGTAAGAAATAATGAGGGTTTAAGAGAAAATAATTACGAGCTCACTCATCTCAACAAGTGAATTTTACATATAACTAGATTTTAAACCTGTGATTCGTTTAAACTATACATTTTTTATATTTATATTTAATATTTTTAAAAATATGTATATATGAATAAAATTATTATTTTTTAAAATATTCAGTAACAATTTAAATATAACTACATTAAAATTGAGGAAAATGATTAATTGTATTTTTAATTGAGCAGATGTTGTATTAAAAAATATTAAACCTATTAAAATTTATTATGATTTGTTCTTTCTTTAAGAAATAATAATAGTGATGTAATACCTATATGAGATATATAAATTAAAAAAATATATATCATAAATATAAATTTTTAATTATTTAAATTGGGTACTTATTTTTGCTATTGTGGATACTATGTTTACATGTAATTGAATTTTATGTTTTTATAATTAATAATTTTAAATTTATTTATTTTAAAAATTAAAATATTTTAAAATTACAATTTAATCACTTTGGTTTATTACTTTTAATTATGTGATATTGATGAAGTTTTAAATTGGTTAAGATCATTATAACTTAAATTATTATTATTATTATTATTATTATTATTATTATTATTATTATTGTTGTTGTTGTTGTTGTTGTTGTTGTTGTTGTTGTTGTTGTTGTTGTTGTTGTTGTTGTTGTTGTTGTTGTTATTGTTGTTATTGTTGTTGTTGTTGTTATTATTATTATTATTATTATTATTATTATTATTATTATTATTATTATTATTATTATTATTATTCTTTTAGTGAACTAAGACATTTGTCTTTATTTTTGTTCCCTAATTAGAAAACAAATTACAATCAACAACTAGACTCCCTCGGTATTTTAATTAAAGGAACATGAAAGAGAAATAACTGTTTTAATAAGATCCAAACAGACAATCATTAATAATTTGCATAAGAGCTCATTGAGTCTGCTTGAGCTCTTGACTCGTATTTAAAAAGAGTACTAATTAAAAATTTGCATGGATAAAACTTTCTTAACCGTCAATTTCACAGCTAGTGAATGATTCATTAAATATTAATAAAAACAAGAGAGCTTCGCCATCTTAATTGTCATAGGTATCAAAAGTCTGTACAGAAAATTTAAAACTCATAACTAATTAGCTAATAAACTAGAATACCACGTCACCCATCTGCAATTGTAAAGGAAAAAGAAAAATGAAACAAAACACAATTTGCAATAATAATTGCTTTTTAAAATATATAATTAGACACTACCCACAGTATTCAATTGGGCTGAGTTTGAATTGGTAGCAACGTTTGTAGAATATTCTCCAAGGACAGGAATGTTGTGTCCAATAGTACCACCATCATCTTGTGTCCTCAAAGTTGTATCACTCCCTAGTATCCTAATTCCACCATTCGCATGCAAACCCTCCATCCTCAATCTATCAAGAGAAGTGTTTAGCATCTCTTGTGATCTTGACCACCCTTGACCAAACCTAAAACCAAGTGAGGATGAAGGATATGATGGCTTGTGAATCATAGACTCCATTCTAACCCCAAGTGCCCTATTATATGATCCATAAAAGGAGTGTGTGGGATGATCAGGGTAATAAAGAAAATGAGGGTTCCCACAAGCACCAGCATTGATCCCTTTGCAACGCCTTGCAAGAGCACGCTCTTGCCTGTGAGCATTTTGGTGCCCTCCCAAGGCTTGTGCAGAAGAAAACTCTTTCTTGCAAAAGTTGCAAGGAAAAGTCCTAGCCTCTGATAATTTCTCCTCATTGTTATTCTCACCTCTCTATCCAGTGTTGTTAGTAGCCCTAGAAGAAGACGAACACCCCACGTTATTCATAGGATTGAAAAAATCCAATTCCACTTTCGACCCTCTAATTGATTCATCTTTGGAGAGCATAACAAAATCCAACACCATATGGGAATTGGAATTGGAAGCTTGATCTTGTTCTTCAGCAGTAGGTCTATGGGAAATGCCTTCTGAGGTGGCAGAGATGCTAGAGGCTTCAGAGGGACAACCTTCCAAAATGTGTGATGATGCCATTGTAAAATGTTTCACAATTTTGGATATGTGGCAGAGGGATTGAATAGAGAGGGGGGGCATGACCATGTTTTTTTATTTAAAGATTTGAATAAATGCACATATCTTTATTGAATAAGGAATGGGATCTCATGCATTTTGCAGTTATCATTTTGCATTATGCTACCAAAAGTTTGAAGAGGTATGAGCAAGCTTTCACAGATTCATGCATGATCTTAGCATAAACAAAGATCCCTAAAATGTGTCTAATTACTCAGTAGTTCAAGTCATTCCCATAACTAGCATGTGGCTAATTAATCAAATAGCTTCTATGTAATTCAATTTTTATGTCTAACCGAGTAGCAAAATTCGTAACTTTGAAAATTTATGATCTTAGCACAAACAAAGATTCCTAAAATGTGTCTAATTGTTAAGTAGTTCGAGTCATTCCATAACCAGCATGTGGCTAATTAATCAAATAGCTTCTATGTAATTCAAATTTTATGCCTAACTGAGTAGTGAAATTGGTAAATTCAAAATTTTATGATCTTAGCATAAACAAAGATTCCTAAAATGTGTCTAATTACTAAGTAGTTCAAGTCATTCCATAACCAGTATGTGGCTAATTAATCAAATAGCTTCTATGCAATTCAAATTTTATGTGTAATTGAGTAGCAAAATTGGTAAATTCGAAATTTTATGATCTTAACATAAACAAAGATTCCTAAAATGTGTCTAATTACTAAGTAGTTCAAGTCATTCTATAACCAGCATGTGGCTAATTAATCAAATAGCTTCTATGTAATTCAAATTTTATGTCTAACCGAGTAGCAAAATTGGTAACTTCGAAATTTTATGATCTTAGTATAAACAAAGATTCCTAACATGTGTCTAATTACTAAGTAGCTCAAGTCATTCCATAAGCAGCATCTGGCTAGTTAATTAAATAGCTTCTATGTAATTCAAATTTTATGTTTAACCGAGTAGTGAAATTGGTGACTTCGAAATTACTTGTGTTGAAGTAAAATTACATGTGGCTAATTAATCAAATAGCTTCTATGTAATTCAAATTTTATGTGTAATTGAGTAGCGAAATTGGTAAATTCAAAATTTTATGATCTTAGCATAAACAAAGATTCCTAAAATGTGTCTAATTACTAAGTAGTTCAAGTCATTCTATAACCAGCATGTGGCTAATTAATCAAATAGCTTCTATGTAATTCAAATTTTATGCCTAACTGAGTAGTGAAATTGGTAAATTCAAAATTTTATGATCTTAGCATAAACAAAGATTCCTAAAATGTGTCTAATTACTAAGTAGTTCAAGTCATTCCATAACCAGTATGTGGCTAATTAATCAAATAGCTTCTATGCAATTCAAATTTTATGTGTAATTGAGTAGCAAAATTGGTAAATTCGAAATTTTATGATCTTAACATAAACAAAGATTCCTAAAATGTGTCTAATTACTAAGTAGTTCAAGTCATTCTATAACCAGCATGTGGCTAATTAATCAAATAGCTTCTATGTAATTCAAATTTTATGTCTAACCGAGTAGCAAAATTGGTAACTTCGAAATTTTATGATCTTAGTATAAACAAAGATTCCTAACATGTGTCTAATTACTAAGTAGCTCAAGTCATTCCATCAGCAGCATCTGGCTAGTTAATTAAATAGCTTCTATGTAATTCAAATTTTATGTTTAACCGAGTAGTGAAATTGGTGACTTCGAAATTACTTGTGTTGAAGTAAAATTACATGTGGCTAATTAATCAAATAGCTTCTATGTAATTCAAATTTTATGTGTAATTGAGTAGCGAAATTGGTAAATTCGAAATTTTATGATCTTAGCATAAACAAAGATTCCTAAAATGTGTCTAATTACTAAGTAGTTCAAGTCATTCTATAACCAGCATGTGGCTAATTAATCAAATAGCTTCTATGTAATTCAAATTTTATGTCTAACCGAGTAGCGAAATTGGTAACTTCGAAATTTTATGATCTTAGTATAAACAAAGATTCCTAACATGTGTCTAATTACTAAGTAGATCAAGTCATTCCATAAGCAGCATCTGGCTAGTTAATCAAATAGCTTCTATGTAATTCAAATTTTATGTTTAACCGAGTAGTGAAATTGGTGACTTCGAAATTACTTGTGTTGAAGTAAAATTAAAAATCAATATTTGAAAGTAATTTTGGGATATAATTTTGGCTTCATTAATGCTCTATATTTTTTCTAATGTGATTTTAACTACACGGTCTAATGTGGCGAGTAATTACATAAATAATTAAAATTTTTCCAGAGCGGGCATGTAAACAATTTATCTATTAGCTCTTATCCATAATTATTATTTTACATAAATTATTTAAAATATAAATAAATATCTATAAAAAATTTATATTTAACTATTATCATTATCCATAAAATATTTTCGTACTTTCTCTCATATCTTTATCAAAGGTATAATAACTAAATTAAAAATAAGGCTTAAATAAATTTTAGGTCCCTGATAAAAAAAAAATTTCTTTTGCATCTCTGCCGTCAATTAAGTGATGATGTGGCCGTTAAAAATTTTAAAATGCAATTTCCGGCGGGTAAAAAACCGCCACTATCTATATCAAATTTTAAATTACAACTTCTGGCAGCAAAAAACTACCAGAATCAATTTATCATTTACCACATTTTACTTCCTTCCTCTCCAATATATCTTCGGACTCACTTTTTTTTTTAAGAGATCTTCGGACTCACTTCTTCTACAAGCTCTCAATATTTAATTTAATATTATAATAACAAACCCAACAAAAATTCTTCACTTTGGTATAACCACTCATCATCCTCACTCTTCCGTTCTTTGTTATGGCACTTCAGAAGTCTCTCTCCAGCGACAACCTTCCTCCATTTTTGGCGAAGCCCGACGCCGCCGTCACTCCCATCGTCTGCAGCCTCTTCGGCTTCAACTAGGAGTCAGCTCCTCGGTGCCGCGCCATGCTGACACCATTTGGGAAGATCTCCAAGGGCAAGTCGCACACCTCAATGTGAAATTCTTAGGTGACGTTCATCACGACGAACCCAGTGAACTTCTGGCCAATCTCAGATCTGGAATAGCTTAGATTTGGAAATTTCAGATATGAAAATGCTTAGATATAAAACTCAAATCTGCAGTGAAGATCTTCCTGCGGCGCTTCTTCTTCCCATCCTCAAATGCACTGTTGGGTTCCGCCGCGGGATTCGCAACCACTCCTTTCACATGCTGAGAAAATTGGCAACAAATTTTAAAGATCTACCCTTTGCTTGTTGTCAGCTTTACTTTCTAAATATGTTTAAAGCTTTCATTGTTTCCTATATGTGTGTTGTTTATGGTTTCTATTAATCAAAATCAGTTTTTGATGTTTTAGTTACTTGATTGAGAGAACGTGTTTTTTATTGAATAAGGACAATGTGGGATTGATTTTCACTAATGTATGGGTTGGATGGTGCCTGCAAGCTGCTTGTTGAAATGTATAAGAGAGGGTACAGGCTTAAGTTACACAATCAGATATGTTTCTTTTTTTTTTTTTAATTGATTCTGGCGGTTTTTAGCCGCCAGAAACTGTAATTTAAATTTTGAAATAGATAGTTGTGGTTTTTTAGCTGCCAAAAATCACATTTTAAAATTTTTAACTGCCACATCATCACTTAACTGACCGCAGGGATCCAACATAAAACTTATTTTTTATCAGGGACTCAAAACATCGAAAAAATTTACCAGGGATCCAAAGCAAATTCGAGAATTTATCAGGGAAATCAAAGTAATTTAAGCCTAAAAATAAAGTACACTTATCAATAATTTTTTTAAAAAATTCAGCAAAGTCTCCTCTATCTTTTGGTACTTTTTTCATACCTTTATTAAAGGTATAGCAACCAGACATCAAGATCCACTTAATTAAACCGTTTATATCTCAACAACAATCCTATAGGATCAACTAATAATAAAACCATGACATATACCACTTTTATCAACTAATTTCAAGACACAAATCAAATTATGCAACAATCAAGGTAGATTTCAAACTTTTATTTCATGTATCTTAACAAGGAGTGCGAGTTGGTGTGGGAAAACGGAAAGAAAAAGAGAGCTTGTGAAAGAGAGAAGGAGAAACACGTGAGAAGAAAACCAAACCATGTTATTAAGAATTTATGTGCTATTCAGCAAATTGATTAAATTTAAAAGAGGAAAAAGCACTTCCAGTATACCTAGATGGTTGTGGTGACAATAGTAAGATCAATGCCAAATGTGTCTAACCTAATCAAAGGTATCTTTGATATTGCGTTCAAATTAAGGGAACTAATTGCATTGGTTATTTTCTTCACAACAATAAGTGAAAATTATTTCAAATCGCAACAAGATAAATAAAGAATCAAAAAAGAAAAAGACCTAACCACAAACGCATATTGGGGCATGAAACTCAACAAGAAATGGCTGAGAAAGAAAGAGAGGTTCTAAAGCCCCTTCAATAAAATACCTACAACAAGAAAAAAAAAATCATGAATTTCTTCCCAAATTTTAGTAACTAAAGTAACTATATAACTTTAATTTCCTATACTGGCTTCTCTCCTCACTTATTCCATTTATCTCACTCAACTTTCTCTTAAGAGTTCTAATCTTGGTAAATGAGTTTAGTTAACACATCATCTCATAATTCCTTCACTAAATTGTATTTTAAATTAGTAGTCATTCTTTAAATGTTGTACTTTACTTTCATTTAGAGTTTATGTCTAGTACAAAATATAGCTAATTAATTTATGTCTTCTAGCTCTTTAGTCTTTAACTTTCCTTTAACTAATTCTACACAAACCAATATTTTCCAACTAATTCTACACA
Source organism: Pueraria montana var. lobata (assembly GCA_026413185.1). Classification (NCBI taxonomy): domain Eukaryota; kingdom Viridiplantae; phylum Streptophyta; class Magnoliopsida; order Fabales; family Fabaceae; genus Pueraria; species Pueraria montana. The sequence goes on along the minus strand of CM048654.1, from coordinate 64,826,647 downwards.
AACCAATAGTTTCCAACTACCAAATTATATGGATAAGGTTAACTAATTGTACTAAATTATTTTTCCAATCTTATAACTAACTAAAACCATTGTGCTCAAACTAAGCTCTAATAAAGTGGCAGTCTTTTTCTTTTAAATTATAAATTCTTCTACATAAATACAAGACACAAGTGCTATTATAGCACTATCAAGTTCGACAAATGTGCTATTTCCAATTTTAAGATGCATTAATCTTCTCGTTTGCCAAATATTATAGTTTAGGTACAACAAAAATGGTATCATTAGAATATTTTAAGTATTTTTAAACCACTTACAAGTTACAAGCAGTTTGTTACTAAGTTAGGAGTTAGGGCAACCACAAAAGTCAGATAAGTCGTATAATAATTTATTAAAGTTTTTACTTTAACCATTCACAAGCACTGAACTTGATGGAAATTGAAAATAAACCAAAAATAAAATATTATGTATGAATTAGAGAAATTATAAGTGGTGAAAAGAGCTAGTTTCAAAGGTTCCTTATTATTATTATTATTATTTTGTTTCAGTCATATTATGTGCGAGACAGATTAATAGTTTGCTCTAACATGTTAAAGGAAAATACATGAAATATCTTATGCCTCTTTCAGATACTTTGCTTCAAAGAAGAACTTGTTTCAGTCATATGCAATGCTTGTTTCTTAAGTTATTTCAAGACTTTTTGCAACACAAAGATTATGATAAAAATTCTACCTGTAAAATTTTTCCTACTTTAAAATCCAAATTATTTATATTTCAATGAACTATCTCTACTGACACATGAAATATGGAATCACAATTTATAACCTCCATTCTACAACTTGACATAAGAAAGTCTTGACATATTCAAATTGAGTGCCTACAAATAAAATAAAACTGACGCAAACAAAGCCAAAGAGAGTTTAGGGTTTACTTTGTGCAAATGTCTTCGCAAGTGTCATCGAAGCTGTTGGGGTTCGTTGCGGGGTAGTAGGGGCGAAGTTGTGATGTTTTTCGATGGTGGAGAGGATTGCAACTCAAAGCGTTTACAGTGGCAGAGAGGGTCGCAATGTGTGGTGGTCACAATGTGTGGTTGTTCATGAGGACGGTTGTGTGAGACAATGGTGCTGAAGAGCGAGGAAGACAATGACAATGGTGGGGCAGCGATGTTGCAATGGAACAAAGGCGAGGGTTGTATTTCGGCAGGGGAAACAATGAGGACGTGGTGAGGGAGCAATGACGCAATGGAGTAAGTAAAAGAAGGGCAGTTCTCCAGAACTTGAAAATCACATTGTGAGATAGATCCATGCTTGGCTAACTCATCAGCAGACATATTTCCTTCACGATAGGTATGTTGCAAATGAAGATCCCAAGCATAATGCTTAAAAGCTGCAATTTTTCTGATTATAGAAGCATAAGGATGAAGAGTGCTTCTATTATCTTAGATCAGTTGTAACCTTTGTCCCATGCAAGATCCAGACCATGAAGGATGGCAAGGAGCTCCGCTTGATGGGAAGTAGCAAAACCGCAAGAGCCAACAAAACCAGTTTTCCAAATTCCCAAGGAGTCACGAACTAATCCACCAAATCCAAAAGCCATTCTTTTCTTTAAATTACCAAACTCTTGAACTAAAATGCAGTATTTTATCTTATCCCAGGCCAGTCCGATCCAAATTGTTTAGTGAACTAAGACATTTGTCTTTATTTTTGTTCCCTAATTAAAAAAAAATTACAGTCAAGAAAAAAAATCTGATAACTACAAGAGAGTGCATGACATTTTAATGATGCATCATATTTTAAATAAACGAACATGAAAGAGAAATATTCGAGAATCTGGGCAAGAAGCCCAATCTGAGTCACTAAAGGAAGTGAGTTTGAGATCAGACAAGGCTGAGAAAAATATGCCTTTTTTCCTTTTGAACTCTTAATATATTGTAAAAGGCGAATTGATGCCTCTTGATGAGCTTTTCTGGGATTAGAAACAAATTGGGTAAGCCTGTTTACAGCAAAGGAAAGATCAGGCCTTGTGTTTGTTAGATATATCAACCTGCCAATCATTCTACGATAAGATGAAGGATCCAGATGAGGAGGGCTCTCATCTGCTGAGAGTTTGAGATTAGGGACCATTGGAGTTGAAACTGGTTTGCAAGCTAGTAAACCTGCATCATCCAATAACTCCAATACATATTTTCTTTGCGTAAGAACAATCCCTTTGTGAGACCGAGCAACCTCTCCAATCCAAGAAAAAATGGAAGTCCACCTAAATCATTGATTTTAAACTTTTGGTCCAAGCATGAAAGAGAAATAACTGTTTTCAATCAAATCTGAACATACAATCATTAATAATTTGCTTAAGAGCTCATTGAGTCTGCTTGAGCTCTTGACTCATTTAAAAATAGTACTAATTAAAAATTGGCTTGGATAAACCTTTCTTAACCGTCAAATTCACTGCTAGTGAATGATTCATTAAATATTAATAAAAACAAGAGTGCTTCGCCATCTTAATTGTCATAGGTATCAAAAGTCTGTATGGAAAATAAAAAACTCATAACTAATGAGCTAATGAACTCGAATACCACATCACCCATCTGCAATTGTAAAGGAAAAAAGAAAAATGAAACAAAACACAATTTGCAATAATAATTGCTTTTTAACATATATAATTAGACGCCTAAAATTTTGTAGTGCCCCAGATAACTCAAACAACAGAGTACCAATCAATCAAACACAAGCATTGATGATTATCCAAATTAAAACAAGATCAAAACATAAAGCTTAAGTGATAAATCAATCTCATCAGAATAATCAGGACTAGAGGGTCCTTCTTGCATGGGATCATCATCAACACCCACAATACTCAATGGGGCTGAGTTTGATTTGGTAGCAATGTTTGTAGAAGATTCTCCAAGGAATGGAATATTGTGTCCAATAGTACCACGATCATCTTGTGTCCTCAAAGTTGTATCACTCCCTAGGATCCTAATTCTACTATTTGCATGCAAACCCTCCATCACTACTACAAAAAAGGCATTTAACATCGGTTAAAAAAGCCCTTCAACATCGGTTTTTGAAACGATGTTGAGAATACCTTTTTACATCGGTTGTTTCTTAAACCGATGTAAAAAGTGTGTAAAAATGGATAAATCTGTCAACTTTCTACATCGGTTATTTCTTCAATCGATGTAGAATGTACCTAAACGACATCAATTTTCTGCAAAACCGATGTTGTTTGGGTACTTTCTACATCGGTTGAAGCCACAACCGATGTAAAATGTCGCTGTAATATAAAAAAAAAAATATATGGCAATTTTGAGTTTTAAAACCCAAATCAGTTTACAAATACATTATTTCTGAAATTGCATAAAAATAATTGTGTAATAACTTCCTAATACACAATTATAATGCTTAAGTCAAATTTTGGCCTATCAAAATACAGCAGCAACAATAAAGAGTTTTGCATGAACACTAATTCAATGGATAGTAAAGCACAAGGTCTCAATTGTGTACCATGCCTCCTCTCCACATCCATTCGTGAGGTGAGTGCAGCACCATAGCACATTTTATCATGTCAAAATGATAAATTTAGCGTTAGTCATAAATTAAGACAGTGATGCAAATTCAAATGTGGGGAACTAAAAAAATACTTAGATAAATGCATGTTCGAGAAAAAAAAAGTGGTTCATATAATGACATAATATAATAGCTTAGTGTCTTCATACACAACTCTATTTTTTAATTATTATTTCTAGCAACATAGATTGTTATCATATCATACAATCATCATTCCATAATTATCCATAATTCATATATATTGAAAAAGATAATTTAATGACGTAATAGATCACTTGGTCTAATGGCATTCAGCTCAGGTCTAGAAACCATGGCATTCAGCACTCACTTTGAATAAGTAAAACTTACTTTAAGTGGTGGAAAGTGGAAACAAAGATGTCATCAAGAAAATCATTTACAGGCTATAAGATGTCATCTGATTTAATACATTTTTATTGAATTCTAGCAAGCCCGATAACTTCTATGACAATTATATTTACTTTTTATTTATTAAAAACTACCAGAATTTTTAACTTGTTATATCATGAGATATAAATATACTTAAAATTATGATTTCATTATCAATTAAAAAAAATTTAATACCTTCCGTTGTCACAATGTTATAAAGGATACTGACTTATTTTATAAAAGATATATGTTTTTTTAATACTATAGTTTTTATGTGAAATAGAGGAAAATTCTGGAATGCCCATTTTTTCTCATTGGTGAACATTTGAGTCAAGTAGGCCTTGTTGAAGGGTCCCAATCTTCCCATTTTTCATATGAGATGCTTCAATCTATCACATTGCTATAGCAGCTAACTTTAAATATTTCCTTATGCCATATTAGTACTAGTGTTCAGATGGGTTGCAAGCATAATTGACAATACATATGCAAGATCAAATACATAATTGTACAAATGCATGGACTTACCGAATTGACAGATCAAGAAAAGGCAAAGCCAATGCTGAAACAATTATTCACTCTTAAGTTTCTACTATTATCTTGAAGTGAGTGAAGTTGACAGTCATGAGATCCAAAGTCTAAGATCCCTAAAGTGGTGGATTTAGATTAGTTGGTTTTTAATGTCATTTTTCCATTTGGAAATCAATCACTAAATTTATTTTTGCATCCATATATCTATTAGAATTCTGCCAAAATTTAACCAACATTCAAGGTCAAGACAAAGTTGTTAATTAGTACCTCAAGTCCAAAGTCATCAATGTTCACTGAGAAACAAAAAATCAAAACCCTGTTGCAGAATGACTAAATTAGTATCAATGTTCATCAAAGTCATCAATGTTCACCGAAAAACAAAAAATCAAAACCCTGTTAATTAGTACCTCAAGTCCAAAGTCTTCATTCAGCAATTTGCAGCAAGCAAAACTCACCCATGACAAATACTTGTGTAATCTCTAGTCAGCTTAGGTATCAATAATAAATAAATTATCCAGTAGCACAAAGACAACACATGCTTCTCATGTTTGGACAAATAAAGTAGACAGATCACGCAATAACAAGTGGGGATTTATAACCATGACATGGGACATGTCAGTTATATAAAAAAAATACCTCAGGATATTTGACTGACAGAGTTTGATGATTTTAATAAGCCTTTGGAACAAGAATCATCATAGCTTCCTCAAGACTTCGACCATTTCTTATCAATAACTGAACCATAGTAGACCATTCATATCAATAAGCCTCTAGAACAAAAATCATCATAGCTTCCTTTTGGGTTTGTTTGACAAATGTGCAAATAAAATTATAGAAATACAATTATCCACTGCATTGCAACCTTTACACACAATTTTTACCCTCTAGCTCGATCAAATGACAAATTTCAGCAAGAGAAACCAAAGTTACCAAACCATACTGTCTAATAATATTTTCGCCATGAAAGATTGGTGGCCTCCTAGTCACAGGTTCCAAAAATACAACACCAAGACTATAAACATCACTTTGTCAGTCAATTTGTGAGTTAAGTACTCTGGATCAAGATAACCCTGCATGTTTAAAATAGAGAACAAAAAATAGAGAGATCAAATCTTTTGAACGCATAAATAAACTCAACCTAACTAAACAAAATTTGTCCCCTGAACACATGAACAGGCCACTCAAGAATGAAAAAACATCTCCCAGCCATTTATACTTTTTGGTTTTGAAAACAGTTTATCAAACAAAACCTAAATCATCTCAAATCTCAATTAACCAAACCAACACAACCTCGAAAAGCTCAACAACACTTGTGGACATTACTCACAGCGCTGCTATGGAGAAACCACCGAAACTAGAGCAAGTCCTCTTTGGCTTCTCTTCCACCAAAACCACTCCCAAACTAGTCCAGAAGAAGGCATCGCGGCGGGGCGAGGCACTGTTGTCGTCGTAGAGATAGTAGATCTAGCGCTTCTACGGGTCGTCCATGACAGTGTCGTTTTGAGGGCTCTGGTGCGGTGGAGTAGATGTCGTCAACGTCGCGGAAGGATTCTAGTGGTGGCAGTGGTGGCTCCGATTTTGTAGATCTAGCAATTTTGCAGGCCCCCATGACGGTGTCGTTTTGCGGCTCTGTGCGATGGAGGCGGGGGAAGGGAGAAGAGCGTGCGCGTGCGATTGGTTTGGAGGCTGACCTAATGGATGAGTGAGTGGAGAGGGGACCGTGAAGTCAAGAGACGTGGAGAACCCTGAGACAAATTTATATATTTACAAATTTGCCACCGTGCTTTTGAATTAACATCGGTTCTATTAAGAACCGATGTAGGAATCTCTATTTATTTACAAAATTGCCATCGCATTTTTCTTTTACATCAGTTGTCCCCTAACCGATGTCAAACTGGTGATGTAAAATGTATTTTTTATAGTAGTGCATCCTCAATCTATCAAGAGAAGGGTTTAGCATCTCTTGTGATCTTCACCACCCTTGACCAAACCTTAATCCAAGTGAGGATGAAGGATACGATGGCTTGTGAATCATAGACTCCATTCTAACCCCAAGTGCCCTATTATATGATCCATAAAAGGAGTGTGTGGAATGATAAGGGTAATAAAGAAAATGAGGATTCCCAAATGCACCAACATTGATCCCTTTGCGACGCCATGCAAGAGCACGCTCTTGCTTGTGAGCATTTTGGTGCCCTCCCAAGCCTTGTGCAGAAGAAAACTCTTTCTTGCAAAAGTTGCAAGGAAAAGTCCTAGCCTCTGATGATTTCTCATCATTGTTATTCTTACCTCTCACTTCAGTGTTGTTAGGCCTAGAAGAAGATGAACACCACACGTTATTCATAGGATTGAAAAAATCCAATTCCACTTTCGACCCTCTAAGTGATTCATCTTTGGAGAGCATAACAAAATCCAACACCATATGGGAATTGGAATTGGAAGCTTGATGTCGTTCAGATTTGACACCCTTCTCCTTCATTGATGTAGCCTCATCGTGATTCTTCTCTACTTCAGCAGTAGGTTTATGGGAAATGCTTTCGGAGGTGGCAGAGATGCTAGAGGCTTCAGAGGGACAACCTTCCGAAACGTGTGATGATGCCATTGTAAAATGTTTCACAATTTTGGATCTGTGGGAGAGGGATTTAATAGAGAGGGGGGGCATGACCATGTTTATTTATTTAAAGATTTGAATTAATGCAAATATCTTTATTGAATAAGGAATGGGACCTCGTGCATTTTGCATTTATGATTTGCATTATGCTACCAAAAGTTTGAAGAGCTATGAGCAAGCTTTCACCGATTTGTGCATCATTTTAGCATAAACAAAGATTCCTAAAATTTGTCTAATTACTAAGTAGTTCAAGTCATTCCATAACCATCATGTGGCTAATTAATCAAATAGCTTCTATGTAATTAAAATTTTATGTCTAACCGAGTAGCAAAATTGGTAACTTCGAAATTACTTGTTGAAGTAAAATTATGACTATATGCATCAGAAGCTCATTATGAAAGTTACAGAGAGTAAGATTTATTTTATCAATGAAATGGTGTGCGAGAATAAGTTACATACTTATTTGCTGTTTCAACAAAACCAGTCCCACTGAATCGTGATTAGATATGTTGTGTGGGGATTTTCAATTAATTAGACTGGTTTTGCAATTTCACTTCAAAAAAATAATCACGGAATGAATTCATGCAATAGCAGAAATAATAAAATTATAAAAAAAAATGAGTGTGTTGATCTAATAGATAAACAACACCAAATACATGAACTCTGAATTCATACACATTTACTTCTTTATATGTTCCAAGTTGCCACAATAATTTATGTGCCATGAACTCTGAACTCTCATATTAAAACAGTTTAGCAGTGCACTGAACTGATCTTTTAGCAGTTTGGTTTTTTAAAACTAAACTAACAAACTGGTTCAGTTCAGTTATTATTAGAAATAGTTTAGGTTTTTTAAGTTCCATTCAACTCAGTTCTTGAAAGTTCACTTTAGTTCAGTTTTTTCTTGCCACCCCTAGTTCTAATGGCTTAATTATTTGCAATTTCAGTGGCCCTAATTTGCAAATTTTAGTTCCGAGGACTCACTAACATTCCATTCTTAATTTCAGCAACATTCTTGCCATACTTGTGGAAGTTCAATTTCAATGAATGACTTACAATTCACAAAAATTCAATGGCCCTAATTTGTAAATTTTAGTTTTGAGGACTCACCAAGATTCCTTTTTTAATTTAAGTAACATTCTTGCCATACTTGTGGAAGTTCATTTTTCATGAAGGACATACGATGCACGAAATTTTGTAACACTAAGAAAGAATTTTAGACTCTAGAAGTTTGTAAAATCTTGAATAATTATTGAAGTAAATCGCACTAGTGAATATTGCTAGAGCTTGGGGAATGTTCTATAGAAAAGGTATTAAGAAATAATGAGGGTTTACGAAAAAAATAATTGGGAGCTCACACAACAAGGGTATTTCATTTATAACTAGATTTTATACACGTGCATTGCACGTATTTGTTTATATTATTTATTTTAAGAATAAATAATCTATGCATTGACAATTTAAAAGGTTATTATATTATCATCTAATTACAAACCATCATAGTTGTGAAAACCAGACAAGGCTGGCTGGTCTGACCTGTTGGACCGGGAACTGGTGCCTTGACCGGTCCGGTTAAGCTATCGAACCAGTTATGCAATTGACCTGGTTTGATCCGGATCAACCCAGTGACCTGGCCCGGGTTGACCTGGTTCAATTTGAGTTTTTTTTTTAATATAATTCTTGAAACGACGTAGCTATTTGAAATTCTTTTCAAGGTACCATTTGAAATTATCCCATGGTAGAAGCTTGGTAATTCAAATGTTAAATGCTTGGTATCCATAAGATTTTAGTGGACCTTTTTTTGGTATATATTCCAGCGAAATTTTTTATAAAACAGAAAGGTGAGAGCTTTTTTTAAATTGTTAATAGTTAATTGCTAAATAGTATATAATAATATAATAATATGCTCCTATAATATTATTTTGATCTTGACAGCAGTATATAATAACTAATTATTATTATTATCTTGATCTTAATATGATTTAATATTTATGTACTTTATACATCTTCATCATACTTGCTCATGACCTTCCAACAACTTTCGTACTTAGCCATGAAAATAACAAGAGTTTCGTTAGTAATTTAATGATAATACCCAACAAAATAATTTAGTAATAAATGATTGTATAATATTTATAGTTTCATCATGACAATGATTTTAATTTTGGAGTATGGACTATGGATTGATCACATTTTGTTAGCTATATATAAATATATCTATACCAGGTCAACCAATTCAATAAGCGACCCACCGATTCGACCACTGACCCTTTAACCCAGAGCCTTGACTGGGTCAGTTTACACAACACTGCAAACCGTTATACTAGTATATGATAAGATTGTTACCTTTTTCAATAATTATTTTAAGTCATATAAAAGGTGATTTCTTATTAGTTGATCATGTAAAACTTTTTAAAATAATGATGCATAAAAATTAAACTTCTATTTTTAATATTTGTAGTTATTTTTTTAGATGCATGTACGTAATTTAGATTTTTTAAATTTTTTTTGATATATCATGTATAATTATATTAAAATTGAGGATGCTATAAATATATATATATATATATATATATATATAATTTATCTATTAATTCTTATCATTAATTATTATTTTAAATAAATTATTAAAAATTTAACTAAATATCTATAAAATCTTTATTTTTAATTATTATTATTCATAGAATATTTTGGTACTTTCTCTCATATCTTTATCAAAGGTATAGTAACTAAATTAAATATAAAGTACACTTATCCATAATTTTTCCAAAAACATTCAGAAGAGTTTCCCCTATATTTTGGTACTTTCCCTCATACATTTATTAAAGGTATAACAACGAGACATCAAAGATCCACCTAATTAAACAGTTTATATCTCAACAATCTAATAGGACCAACTAATAACAAAACCATGTCAAATACCACTTTTATCAACTAATTTCAAGACACAAATCAAATTATTCAACAACCAAGGCAGATTTCAAACTTTTATTTCATATATCATAAGTTATATACTCTGAATCCACCATAAAAGAGAAACATATATGTACAATGGTGGAGGCTTGCTGGTAATAACAAGGAGTGTGAGTTGGTGGTGGGAGAAGGGAAAGAAAATGAGCCTGCAAAAGGGAAAGGGAGAAAAGCATGAGAAGAAAAATAAATCATGTTATTAAGAATTTACGTGCTTCTCAGCAAAATGACTAAATTTAAAAGAGAAAAAAAACACTTCCAGTATACCTAGATGGCAGTCGTGACAATAGTAAGATCAATACTAAATGTGTCTAACCTAATAAAAGGTATCTTCGATCCTAAGTTCAATTTAAGAGAACTAATTGCATTGGTCATTTTCTTCACAACAAAAAGAGAAAATTATTTCAAATCTCAACAACAAGATAATAAAGAATTAAAAAAGGGGAGGAGATAACCACAAATGCAGATGAGGGCATGGAATTCAACAAGGATTGGCTGAGAAAGAAAGAGAGGTTCTAAAGCCCCTTCAATAAAATACCTACAACAAGAAAACAAATCATGAATTTCTTCCCAAATTTTAGTAACTAAAGTAACTATATAACTTTAATATCTTATACTACCTTCTCTCCTCACTTAATCCATTTATCTCACCCAACTTTCTCTTAAGAGTTCTAATCTTGGTAAATGAGTTTAGTTAACACATCATCCCATAATTCCTTCACTAAATTGTATTTTAATTAGTAGTCGTTCTTTAAATCTTGTACTTTACTTTCATTTATAGTTTATTTCTTGTACAAAACATAACTAATTAATTTATGTCTACTAGCTCTTTAGTCTTTAACTTTTCTTTAACTAATTCTACACAAACCAATATTTTCCAACTACTAAATTATATGGATAAGGTTATCTAATTGTACTAAATTATTTTTCCAATCTCATAACTAAAACCATTGTGCTCAAACTAAGCTCTAATAAAGTGGAAGCCTGTTTCTTTTAAATTGTAAATTTTCTTCTACATAAATACAAGACACAAGTGCTATTAGCACTATCTAGTTCAACATAAGTAGAATGTGTAAATTTTAAGATGCATTAATCTTGTCGTTTGCCAAATATTGTAGTTTAGGTAAAACAAAAATGGCATCATTAGAATATTTTAAATATTTTTAAACCACTTACAGGTTACAATCAATTTGTTACTAAGTTAAGAGTTAGGGCAACAACAATAGTGAGATAAGTCATATAATAATAAGTTCTTAGTTTAACCATTACGAGCACTGAACTTGATGGAAATATTAGGTATGAATTAGAGAAAGGAGTGGCGAAAAGAGCTTCAAAGGTTCCTTTTTTGTTTTGTTTTGTTTCAGTCATATTATGTGCAAGACACATTAATGGTTTGCTCTAACTTGTTAAAGGAAAATACATGAACTATCTGATGCCTATTTTAGATACTTTGCTTCAAAGCATAACTTGTTTCAGTCATATGCAATGCTTGTTTCTTAAGTTATTTCAAGACTCTTTGCAACACAAAGATTCTGATAACAATTCTACTTATAAATTTTTCTACTTTTAAATCCAACTTATATATATTTCAATGAACTATCTCTACTGACACATGAAATATGGAATCACAATTTAAAACCTCCATTCTACAACCTGACATAAGAAAGCCTTGACATATTCAACTTGAGTGCTTACCCAAAAAAATTGATGCAATCAAAGCCAAAGAGAGTTTAGGGTTTACCTTGTGCAAACGTCGTCGCAAGTGTCATTAAAGCTGTCACGGTTTGTCATAAGGTAATAGGGGTTAAGTCGTGAGGCTTTTCGGTGGTGGAAAAAGTCACAACTCGAAGCTTTTCCAGTGGCAGAGAGGGTCGGAATGTGTGGTTGTTCGTGAGGGCGTTGTGTGAGACGTTGGTGCTGAAGAGCACAGAAGAAGAAGACAACGGTGGTGCAACGACATTGTAATGGAACAATGGCAAGGATCGTGGTTCGACAGGGGTAGTAACGAGGACGTGGTGAGGGAGCAATGATGCAATGGAGTAAGTTGCAAAGGTTTAGGAGCAAAAAGCAATGGAGTCACAAGGGAAGAGGAAAATGAGTTTCTAGGGCCCGAGGATGAAAATGAAAGTGAGTTGCAAGTTTATAGAGCCATTTTGTGACACCCTAAATATGTAGAGCTCACATGTCCGATAAAATGATAACTAACTCATAGGAGATATACTTATTGCGAAAAGATGATTTTCTCAAAACCTTCAATTTGGATGAAAAGAAATAAAATACGGCTCTTTCAAAAACTCGTTCATTTCCTTACTTATAAAACATCTTTCGAAATGTCCAATGTCATTCATACGACGGAAATCTCAAGAAACAAATAATATAATAATTAAATTAAGGCATACAATGCAATAACATAATTCAATAAACCTAAAGTGCAGAGGTCTACTTTCTAGGTAGTACCCCTCATTTATGCATCACATAAATCCAACATCAAGTCTCAACAATCAATTTAATGCCAAAATTCAAAAACATGAGCATACGGTACAAGTAAAGTGAAAATTGTTTAACATATCATTTTAATCCGGAATGTCCTGATTTTTTACAGATTTACTCCCCAACATACACATAATAATACATAAATTAGGCTTCTCGAAATTCAACCCACAAATATGATTTTTAATTTATTCTTCAATATTGGCAGCTTGCAGAAAAACAGAGTTTAGCCATTATTAAAAATAGAAGATCAACTCATAAATTTATGAAACTTTCCAGTTAAAATTAAAAATTTTCTATATAACAAATAAAATTTTCAGAATTTATTGAGCACCACAAGTGCCCCTTTTATATTTCTTTTCCCCTGTAGCTCAAAAACAGAGTATGCACATCTAATTTCAAAAAAATTATCATATTATTTTTAAAAATTCCAATAAAATTACCACTCATTATATAGAGTATAATTAAGGTTTTATACTTTTTTCAGAAATTTTTTAGCACGAAAACTATTTTTCCCAATTAATTTACAGTGCAGGTCAGAACTCAATTTCTCCACAAATATTTCCAAATTAAATAATAAAACAACTTATAAAATTGTGAGAAAAATCAGAGATAGTCTAAATACAACCTATCAGAGTTTCATGGCCTCAAATTCCAAATATACGTCCATCTTGGAAATTAAATAATCTAATTTCACTCATATGACAGATTCAGGGTAACACAAAAATTAATTCAAATAAAATAGTATATGAGCTCGAAAATTTCCGAAAAATTTTGTGATGATTATAGAGACCATTTTACACATAAAAATTCTCTCAAAACCTCAAAAAAGAGCACACAAAAATTCAAAATAAATCCCAAACAGCAGCAGTACTAATATTCAATCAAGAGAAATTTCACACAATAAAGCTCATACCCGCAAAATAGAGAGTACCCATGACCCAATAATCAATATTAATGGAGAAACACTCCATGAACAAGAACAAAACCCCAAGGAAATGAAAAGCCGCTCCATACCTAAAGCTTTGAGAGCAAGAAAAAGAGGATTGAAGTGTAGAAAGTGTGCTTGATGGGTCTCAAACACCTGAGAACCATTTTGTCACCAAAGAAGGAAATTAATGAGCATTTCAAGCTCCAAGAGTGAAGAACAAAGGTAGGAGATGATGACCTCGGACTTACCTTCACAAGAGCTAGCCAACAATGATCTCCCAAGACCCAAAACCCTCACTAGAAGGTCTCCCTCACACAAAGAAAATGAGAGAACTCTCCCTCTCTTCCTCTCTTGATTTCGGCGCCCCTATGGGAGAGGAGAGACTCCACTTTGCCTTTTATAATGGGTCCCCAACCCTAATGGGGGCCCAATAGGTCTACATGCTAGGTTAATTCCTTAATTAGTGTATTTAATTAAAGTCCAAGTTAACTTAATTAAGGAGAGAGACTATTAATTTCTAACATGATTTAATCTCAAATAATTATCCTCTTATTATTCCCCCCTTGTATTATTTTAATGAAGCTCAAGTCTAATTAAAACTAATTTCTATAATTATTTACTCTCATAATTTATTTCTATTTAATTTCTAGACTTTAATAATTAACATCACAAATAATCACTAATTTAATTGATACAACTAGAGTATTAATTTTCCCTTCTTCTTGCTATAATAAATTTTTGTCAACTATAATAGTGCCATTAATAAAATATATTCTTTACTAAGGTTTGACTAGTTTGACTAGTCCTTGACCAAAGTCAACCTTTAATTAAATTCTATTCTATCAATTATTTTTCCTACTCAATTGAATTATTTTCAACCATTATCTATTTATTTAATTACTCACACATTTAATCAAATTTAAAACACAACAAAACCACACAATTATACTAAGATAAAGAGTTGCAAAAATTGGGATGTTACACATTTTACATTGATTCTAGTTTGAACCGATGAAAAAAAAATCTACATCGGTTCAAATTAAAACAGGTGTAAAAATGGATTTTTTACATTTGTTATTTAAAAAATGATGTAAAATAGTTACCTTTAATTTCAAAATTGCCAACGCATCCATTTCTACAGTCAAACAATCAGCGTAGAAAGGCATTTTGAAAGCTTATTTTTGCACTAATGATATTTTAAGTATTCACTCTCTTTTTTGTCCTTAATTGATTTCCAAATCAAGTTGTTGAAAAAGCAAAACATAACAGATTAGCTAGGTTTGGATTCAGCCTTTCTGGGCAAATATTTAATAATTGAATGGTATTTAAAAATAATGAATTTAGCTCCTATGAGATATGGTCAAAACTTTCCAAGGCAAAGACTATGGTTAGTAGTTATTTCTTAGTTGTTGCATAGTTAACTTGATGTGAGCACCCAATTTTGTCCAAATAAATAAAAAAAACTAGCAAAAATATATTTAAATTTGTTTTCTAAAAATATAACATTTGTTTAATGATGTCAATCCAGATACAAATAAAGAAAAAAAGAAAAAAAGAAATACATCAAAAAATTAAAAAAAATACAAATGAAAAAGTCTGCTCCTACTCTGTTGCACCGCTTCCTATGATGCTGCTGCACCACCTCCTACTCTGCTTCCTCCTCCATTTTTTTCAAAATTGGTTCTGCTCCATGAACACCATTGTCAACCTACACCTTCACAATGTCCATATTTTTCAAACCCTCCTCGAACACCATTGTCAACCTGCACCTTCACAATGCACATATTTTTTCAAACCCTCCTCTGCACCAGGGATAACATTGTCAACAAAGCAACTCAACAAATCAATAAAATAATCAGTGTGTCTATAAATTGAGCAAGCTCAACCAGAGAAGGGATCGGACAAAAAAGGAGAGTGAAATATAGAAACAGAGATTAGAGAGAGTTTGTGGAGAAGAGGAGAGGAGAGAAAGGAGATTAGAGTGTTCGTACTGGGAGTGAAGAAAGGAGGGACTGTTTGATCAAGCTATGTGAAGGGGTAGCTATAGTACACGAGATTGGAGCTTTTGGCTTACAACAGGTAACCCCTTTGTCCATCACATTCGTTTGGCTTTGATTCATCCCTGTTGATCACATTTTAATAGCTTAGCTTCTCTTCCCCTTTTTCATGTACTTCTGTCTTTTGATGCTATACTCTGTCCTGCTTTGTTCTTGGCCTTGTACCTGTTGTGATCATGTAATGAAATAAATATCCTTCAATCAAATTTAAATGAAGCCAGAAACAAACAGTTTCTGTATGTGCATATGAGTTTTATTCCCAAGACAACAATTGTCACATAATAATAATAAAAAAGGAAATAAAAAGAAGTGTCATCCCCTCACCGCTGTGCGATTCTGGTGCTCTGCCGCGTGAACTACCACGGCGTTTGTCATCCACGACCACCGCTGAGTCGGAATCACACCGTAGCAGCAACGGCACACACAGCCATTACGCGTCTTCTTCCACCACCGTGTGCACCGCTATCGTTGCCCACCGCTACATGTGCGAGCATGGCGTCGCCACGTGCGACTTCCTTGAAGTATGAATCGCACTGCTATGGCATTCACATAGAAGTCCCAAAACCTCTTTTCCCTTTCGTTACATTGCTGTTCCGAGTTCACTCTTAATTTGGGGACAATTGAAGGGGCTTCGTTGCACTGTTTGTTTGTTGGGCCTGGTAGGTTTAAAGGAAAGAGTTTGGGTCTGATAATGTGGTTGATTGCTTTGAAATAAATAAACAATGATATAAAAAATAATAATGAAAGTAAACAAATCAAAAAATAATCAAACACGTGTGAGGTATATCTATCTATTTGATGTTCAGGCAATTTCACATTAGTTTAAATCTTAGGTAATATGCAAAACGTAAATAACTTAAAAGTAAAACCTTTATTTGGATTTAATAATTGCATTTACTATTCATGTATTTATAGTATAGTCATAACTATTTCGTTTAGCCAAAGTCTAGTTTTTCTTCTAAGCCAGCCTTGTTTTTGCTAAATCATATACTTAATCATGTAATCAAAATAAATCAAAATATATAAAGGTTTAGTAATTGTCACCTTGGATGTACTTCCAATTTGATTATTTGCAAAAGTCATTAAAATTTAATGATAACCACTTTAAATGTACTTCTAATTTGGTTATCATGAAAGTTTTTAAATAAAAAATTAAAAAAACAAAAATATCAACACACAAATATTTTCTACAAAAGAACTACGTAACTCTGAATTCTCCATTGCACCTGGAGATACGTAGGAGCATGGGACCACTCCTGTCAAGCTAAAAAGCTAAAAAATATATATAATTTGTAAAGATAAAAAAAACAATAATAATTCCCTTTTTCATAATAATAAACTTCTTTTTAATGATAAAAATTCTCTTGTTAAAATAAATAAATAAATAAAATGACCAAAAATATTCTTGTTTTATTTTGAGGGGTAAAATAAATAATTTTAAAGTTATTTAAATTTTGCACATTTAATTAGATGTAACCGTCTTAGGACGGACGTCGTAGGGTGCTAACACCTTCCCTACGCATAATTGACTCCCGAACCCAAAATCTGGTTTCTAAGACCATTTTCTTTTTAAAGGTTTTTTTTATAGTTTTCCTTAAATTAAATTAATAACAAAGGGTTAGGAGGAGGCCCATGAGAACTAATTAAGTTAATGAATTGTGTAGTTAAGGAATGGGCTAATAAAGGCCCAATAAGGGTTCAATTGAGGCTAGACTAACCATAAGCCACACACACACACTTCACTTGTCTAGAAGGGAAAAAGAAAAAAGAATAAGAGAAGGAGGAGGAGGAAAAGGAAATAAGAGGGGCCCCAACTCACCCACAGAGAACCCCTATCAAATTCAAGGCGAGTACAACCCTTTGCATACTTCTGATTCCTCGTACATTGTTCTTCTATGTCTCCCCATCCTCTTTTATTCCCTTGAATGTTTGTATTTTGAACGTCTATGGATATAGTAAAGGTTTAAAAATGGGGTTTTAGTGGTTAATTACATGATTGATAGGTTTCATATGGGGGTTTGATGGTTATTAAATGACACTGATGTATGTGTCTTCTTTTGCATTCAGAAGGATTAGAAGGCCATGAGAATCCTTTTGAGACAAAGTCCATGCATCCAAAAGCAAATGTTTTAATGATGACAAACCACTATGAAGTAAAATTACAAGTGACTAAACCTAGCTACTAATGGTTGCTTTGAGTGTTCTTATATAAAACAAGACAAATTTAGAAGCATGGAACATGTGTGAAGCATAGGCCTATAGTGGGAGCTTTTCATGACATAGATTCTACAATTAGAAGCAGGATTACAAGAAGGAGAGCTATTCAGAAGCTAGAAAGGCAGTCATGTTTTCTAGGTTAAAGTATAGATATTGGAAGTTGTTAGGGGTGGCCAAGGATCGGAATCAATCCGACAAACAGGTGAATCCGAACCGATCCAAACTGAAAAATCCAGATTGGTTCGGATCATTGGTTTGGATCATATTGAAAAATTGCAAATCCGATGAGTTCAAACCGGATATCGGATTTCACTTTTGAAAATCAAATCCGATCCGATCCACCTGATTAATTAGTATGTTTTATTTTTTTTATATTTTTTTAACCTTTTTAGTTTGGGCTTTTCAGCCCAGCCCAATTTTATTGTATTTTTTCATTTTAAGGCTACTAATCAATTATTACTATAATTATAATATAAAACATGATTTAATTTTTAACTTGGAATGGAACATATTTCATATTAGACTAGCAGTTAAAAAATAGTTTTTAAGTTAAATGTAGTAAATTGCATACTATTAGAATCACTTTCCTATTTTTTTTTTAAAAAAAATCATTTTATTTTTATTTTTATTTTTTAATAATAAATCTGATGATCCTATCCGATCTGATTATAATCAGATTGGTTCGGATCGGATTGCAAAGTTAAATTAGGCAAAATCCGATCCGAACCAATCCAATTAAAATTGATTGGGTCGGATTAAAATATCCCACGATTTGATCCTATCTGACCCGTGTCCACCCCTAGAAGCTGTGTATGATCAGAGGCATAATGTTGGGGATAGCTTAAGTCAAGGGGTAGATATCAGAACCTACACATGACTTAAGGATCATCAAAAGTTGTGCTTCAAGTTGTTTGTGATGACAAATGTGTCTCACTATCCAGAAGTAGACACCAGTCACAAGACATGCATCAGTGCTTGGACAACACTAATTTTGAAGCTATGAGTTCCTCGTGATCCTTGATAATTTTCAAATCAAAGGAACTCAAGGAAGACAGTTGTCCTAATCAAAGAACAAGCAACCAAGTAGAATGAAGATTGTACCATATTGCATTGTAGTAACAATGCATCTATAGTAAACATGCCGCAAAAATAATCTTCAAAAGCTTCCCATGATTCAAATTCAAAAAAAAAATTCATGAGGAACCACTAAGACCAATAGGTAGCACTCAACGAATCTTTCTCAATGGATCCTTCAACGGATTTATTTCAAATTCAATTAGTGCAAGTTGGTTGACAGTAGAGAAGAGTAAAGATGAAGAAGACAACTCAATGAGTTATAAAGACAAAGCTTGAAGATGCATAGAATAGTAAGCTATAGGAACTAATTGGACAACTTATGCAACAATTTGAAAGTTGAATTCAACCTTCAACAACCACAACAATGGCTAGCTCCTGATCATTCTATAAATTGATCAAATTTGAGGGAGTAACTTGCAAGGAAAGCTTGCCAAAGAAAGATGGTAAGGTCAGGTGAACCAACCCTTTATGAGAAAGAACTTCCTTAGCCAAAAAACACTATAGGTGGAGCCTGTAGAGCAAAATCCAAAAAGAGTGTTTGTAAACACCTTCATCAATGGATCCTTAGTAGAAGGCATCCCAAAATGTGTAGTGTCCATTCCCTAGGATTAGAGGGAAAGAACTTAGAAGAGTAATTAGGGGACTGTTGCTTCTGAAGTTTAGAGGGAACACAGCAGGTGCTATTGATGGTGTAATGCTTGGAGAGGCTTTTCGAAACAAAACTTGAATAGAGCCTGCAAAGGCCAAGAGAATATTGAGGTAAACCCTAGAGAGGCTTTTGGAAAGAATACTTAAGAAGAGCCTACAGAGGCTTAGAGAATACTGAGGTGAAGCCTGGAGAGACTTTTCGAAAGAATACTCAAGTGGAGCTTGTAGAGGCTTAGAGAATACTGGTTGTAAGAGCCTGTGGAGACTTCAGAAAAGAAAGAATACCACAGTTGAGTGCTTGGTCTTAGTGGAGAAAGCCTACAGGTGTAAGTACTGGACGTAGCTCAAGTTGAGGTGAACCAGTATAATTCCTTGGTGTGATTGTTTCCTTCATTGTTGCTTCTTATTTATACTTGTTGTGTGCTTAAAATTTGTTTATGAAAAACCTTATTTTGAAAAGTTTAACTCTGATATTTGATCAAAAGGTTTTCATAAAACATTTTCATTATTTAGAAGCAACACCTACTCACAATATAAAAGTGAAAAACAGAATATGTAATTTAATAGAATTTAGTATTTTGAGAGTAGGTTTTGAAGCAATAGAACACAAAATTACTTGGATGTATTTACTTTAAATTTTTTTTTATCCAAGTACTTGTGAAGGAAAAGGTATACTCCCATAAGTCGTTTGATTTCTAAGCGTAAAGCTTAAGAACCAGAAATCAGAAACAAGTGTGCTTGTGCGAAAAATTAGCCTGATAAGGTGTTGTGTCATTATTCAACCGCCCTTCTAGTGACCAACTGATTCACTTCAAAGCCTTCATTGATACAGGATCACGAAACTATGAATTCCAATTATGACGATATGTGCTAAGAATGGATAACCATGTTAAGTATTGGAACAAAAGACATACAATGTCTAACCCCTAAAAATCTCATAGTTTTGATGATAACAAAGGATATTAAAATGTCTAACCCTAAAAATCTCACAGTGTTGATGATAACAAAGGATATTAAACTTTGATAAACTAATGAGATTAATTGAGCTATGCGGGAAAAACACATGAGTCCAACAAAAGTATAGGTATATTTGTTTTATCTTAGACGCAAAAAATAAGTTTTAAAGTACAGTGTCAAACACGCTAAAAAGGACTTGCGTCCTAGCCTTTATAAAAATCTAGTGTCCAAAGTGCTATTATAAAAAGTTGCGTCCAAAGGTCTTTTGAAAATCCAACATCCAATGTGTTGTCATCACCAACACTTCTTTCAAGAAAACTTATACAAACATTCTATATCATAATAAGTTTTCTTCGTCCAACTGAACACATGCTTAAGGCTCTTTGTTCAATAACGTTTGATATGCTAAGGTATACTGCTCATATATTCTTCATCGTATGAACTTTATGTTATTATTCCCTTTGTTTTTTTGAATAAGCTCTAACATATGAATTTCTAGCATTTAATGAAAAGCAAGGTTTCTTGAGTATAATTACAACCTCTGATCAAAAGCAACTCACATCGAGTTTAGTACAAAGGAGAAGACTGATGTAGGAATAAGCAAAGAAGCAATTCACTTTTCAGAAGATGACAGTACCTTTTTGGGAAAGAAATGACACCTACTTTTTTCTCTCTCCTCTATAGAAGTAGACACGTCAAAGAGGAAACATGACTGGGTGTGAAAGAATACTTAGGACTACTTTCTTGAGTATAAGATTGTAGTGGGTTTTTCCGGAAATGGCATAGAAGAATACTTGCTTGTAACCATGTTGGTTAATGGAACCCTTCGTGTTGAAGGAGAACTAGACATAGCTTCGGTTGAGTGAACTAATATAAAAAGCTTGTGTTCTTTGTTTTTGCTTCTCCCTTCATGTTTTCCTTGGACAAAACATTTTTTGACTTGTTTAAAACGTTGTTCTTTGCGAAAAACTTTTTAAACGCACATACACACTATTCAACTCCACTTCTAGTGCGTTTCTTGTTATTTCACTAAGCATTGGTGTTAAGCATGACATGAGTCACGCTAACGTAATGCATCTAGAGAGGGCTCTGAGACCCTTACATTGGTGTGCTAAGCGTGAGGTTACTAATGCTTAGCGTGCGACCTTTAAAGGTGAGGTCTGTGCCTCAGTGCAATCCACGAGAAGTGCCACCCTGTGTGCACTAAGTGTAGACACCATAGAGAGATAACCTTGATTCTTTGAGGATTAACACTAAGCACCAATATGTTAGCGCTAAGCACAGGGTCTTTCGCACTATCTGTGACCATGTCAACTCTAAGGGTGGCGTCCTTGGACAATAATGTTATGTATATGACTTTCAAAGTCCGTATATTGGGCAAGAATTATGTATTTCTTTTATTTGGGTTATGTAAGGTACCCTGAGTACTCCATATGTATATTGTTCATGTTATGATTATGAGTTTTTAAATAAGTGATTGAGATTATCCGACGATTCTGCATATGTAGGTATAAGGTTACGGTAATGTTCTTAGGGTGTTACATGAGGAGAGCATCCTTGACAAGAAGGTTTCACAATGATTTTGAAATCTGAGAAATTTTTTTTATAAATCTTAAGTAAAAATTGACTTGGCCCAAGAAACTCCCCTCTTCACATTAGTGGGAAGCGATTTTCTTACTATCACCTCAATCTTTGCCTTGTCAACTTCGATACCCTTGACTGAGATTTTATGTCCTAACACAATTCCTTCTTTCACCATGAAATATTTTCTTCCAAATTCAAAACTAGATTGGTTTTCATGCATCTTTTGAGCGCGAAGCCAAATTTGCAAAGCATGTTGTATCAAAGGAGGTTCCAAATACTAAAAAATAGCCCATGAAATCCTCAATGGACTTTTCAATATGTCCACAAAGATAGGTATCATAAATCTCAAAAAGGTTGTTGGTGCATTGCAAAATTTGAAGGGCATCCTTTTTTAGGCAAAAACACCAAACGGGCATGCAAATGCAATTTTCTTCTAATCATTCAAATTGATGGCTATTTGATGGTATCCAAAGTAGTCATTGAGGAAACAATAAAACTCTTACCTGACTAATCTCTCCAGCATTTGATCTATAAAAGGGAAAGGGAAATTATCCTTCATAGTGGCTTGGTTAAGCCATTGATAATCAAGGAACATACACCATCCCATGATTGTGCAGGTTAGAATGAATTCATTCTTCTCATTTGAAATTATAGTCGTTTCACCTTTCTTAAGGACAACTTGCAGTAGACTATATAATCCATGAACTATATATTGAAAATAAGACAAATACACCCACATCTAACAATTTGAGCACTTCTTTATTACTTTATGGCGAGGTTCAACCTTTGAAGAGTTTACACAACTGGTTTATAATCCTTTTCAGACAAAATGATGGGATGATTCCCTATAGATCTGATATAGTCCATCCAATAGCCATCTTATGGTCCTTCAAGACATGAATAAGCTTATCTTTTTCTTCCTTCAAAGTTGTGCTAATTTCTATAACCGAATTTTCATTCATATCACCTATGTACACATACTTCAAATTCATCACCTTTTAACTCTTTCTTTTAGTTGATAACTTCTTGCATCCCTTGATTTTTAAGTTGTAACATGCAATC
The DNA here is from genome assembly GCA_026413185.1 of Pueraria montana var. lobata. Taxonomy (NCBI): domain Eukaryota; kingdom Viridiplantae; phylum Streptophyta; class Magnoliopsida; order Fabales; family Fabaceae; genus Pueraria; species Pueraria montana. Next base: position 64,803,565 of record CM048654.1, on the reverse strand, counting down.
CTCTATTTTGTTATCCATTTGATCTTCAACTTGAGATATAACATTGTCTGTCACAGTTTTCAAGGGATTAATAGGCTATTAATGTTTAGGAAATGTCTTCCAACAATAAATTCACCATGTCCACAATAAAACAATGTTCTCTTTCGTTCAAATGGTTCATGGCATCATAAACATTAAAAATTTTCTCATCATCATCTATTCTCTACACTTGACCCCAATGTGCATCAATCAATGTGTGCTCAATTCTCAAGAATGGTCTACCAAGAATGAATAGGGACCTCAATGCCTTCATCTATGTCCATAATTGCAAAATCAATCATATTTTTATCTATCCCTTATGGATGTTTAACTAAGCCATCAGGGTCGGCCCAGTGTCCTGTCTGGAGGTGTGACGGCACAGGGTCCACGGCTAAAAGGGACCATAAAAATTAAAAAAAATAAAATTATATGATCGTGTAATAATTTTTTATATTATTTTGTTATTTTTATTACTAGATTGAAATTATTGTTTTATTTCATGTCTCTTTTAAAAAAAAACAAATGAAAATGTGACATGTGATTAAAAGTATTATTCTATTGGTTGTTAGTTTTTTTTTTATTACATTCAAAAATCCTCAATGAGTTTTCAAATTACTGTGACATATCAACATGTAACGTAATAGACTTAATTTTTTTTTTTAACAAAATAAGAAACACAAACAAAGACTCAAATTATAAAGGAAACAAAACTAAGCGTTAGTATATTAATAAAGAACAAAAACAAAGATTTAATATATATGAAATGATATTTTGTCAATAATAGACGATAGTGAGCAAACTAGAGCATTTTCTTTGAGACACAAAATATAAAACTAAATTAAATTAAATTACAAATATAAAATTAATATTTTAAAAATATATAAGTAAATTAAAATTATAAAAAAAATTGACGGGTTCCTCGCAGGTTTACCCTAATCCAATAAAACCCAATCGAAATGTGGATGAGTTAAAAAAATATAAATTTGCCTCTTTTAAATCTGAACCTATCCTACCTTCTGCAGGGATGGGGACGGGGAGAGCAAACCTGTCATCGATTCATCCTGTTGTCATGCCTACCTTATATATAGATATTTATGTTACATAATAGTTTTTGGGAATAAATTGAATGATAGATGATAACACAAGAGTAAATTGAATAAAAAAATGTGATATATCTTTTTGAGATTTATTAAATTATGTTATTCGTTTAATGTAACAAAATATAACATTTTAAATGAAGCTACATGCCTATTTTTTAATGTAATATATATTTATATTTTCAAATGCTTAAATATATGAATGTCATTTAGTATTTCACCCTGGACCCATAAAATCTCCAGACCTGTGAGCGATCAACAATTGCAGTATCATTCTTGTAGGTTTGGTATTATCAACTCCTATATTCCTTAATATGGAGAATGACATCAAGTTAATACTTGCTCCTAAGCCATATAAAGTTTTCCCAATGGTCACATATACTATAGTGCAAGGTATGGTAAGACTTCCAAGGTCCTTAAGCTTAGTAGGAGTGGTCTACTAACCACCACACTGCATTCAACTTCTCTTTATTTTGTTCATTTTTTAGATCTTTGTCTTTATCATCTACTACTTCTTTTTCTAATTGAGGTTTCTCTATGTTTTCCAATTCTTGCTCTTCTATGATTTCCTCTTTATAAATGGAGTAATCCCTTACCTCTTTCTCTTTTTCATATTTTTTGTTGTTCTAGGAGGTAAATTCCTACCACTCCTAAGAATGATAGGTTTACACAAGTCCTTTACACTTGACTTACCGTATTTTTAGGAGGGATTTTTTATATTTTTGCTTCTATTTGTTTAGAGAGTTTCCTTAGCTGATTTTCCAAGGTTTTAATGGATGCTTCAATGTTTTTAGGAGTTGAAGCTGGTGACCATTTTCAATACAGGATTGAACTATATGTAATTAGTCCTTTGACCAGTTCTAATCGAGTGGTACATATTAGTGGATTATATTTAGACATCCACATCTTTTGATTAGATAGTTAATAACATTTTATATAATTAATATTTATATAATTTACAATATATTATATAACGGCAAATGCTAATAACAAATTCGTTAACATATTTTTTCTAACACACATTCTATTATTAATTAAAATTTATTAAAAACTACAAAATTAGGATAGAGACTCATTAAATGAAAAGTAAAACTTATAAAAATTTATAATTTTTAATAATTTCAGCCAATTGGAGAGAGTGTGTTGTTAACATTTCACTTATATAATTAATATTTTATATAATTATATATAAAACTGTAGATTAAGGTTATGTATTTTATATGTATTTATTATTATTATTATTATTATTATTATTATTATTATTATTATTATTATTATTATTATTATTATTATTTATTAAGTTTATTTATTGATTTTATTAATATTTTTAAGTTTATAAATTTATTTTATTTTTTATTTAAGTATAGTTATTGATTTTAATTAATTATTGATTTCTAAGATACTTTTTTATTTTTCTTTTTTCTTTTTATCCTCTTCTTTCTGACATACAGGATGGTTTCTCCAAGCTAGTTTCGGTATGAACCTTCTGAGGTTCTTCTTTTCTCCCAAAAGGCTTATATCCTCTTGCTTTTCAGTAGCTTTCTCAACTTCATCTTTTTTTCTTCTTCCTCACCATTTATCGCTATCTCATGGTAAAACAATAAGGATACTACATAGCACTAATGTGTAACATCAGCACCGTTAATAGGGTTAGATAATAAACATCTACTTTTAGATTAACATGATGACAAAATGTAGTATCTAGAATTATTTTTAAATTTTTTTAGATCGAGAGACTAAATTAACAACACCACACAAATTCAAGGACCAAAATAGTGATTTAGTCAAACTGAAACAAAACACAATTTGCAAAAACAATTACATTTTAAATATATATTTTGATACCTAAAAGTTCACAATGCCCCAGATCCTTTAAACAGTACACATCAAATAAAAACATTGATAATCATCTAAATAAATTGAAACAAGTTCAAAACTTAAAGCTTAAGTGATAAATCAATCCCAGAAGAATCAGAACGAGAGGTTTCTTCTTGCTTGGAATGATCACCACCCATGGTACTCAATGTTGACCTATTCAGGGCCCAGTTTGATTTAGTAGCAACATTTGTAGAAGAATCTCCAAGGATGGGAATATGTCCAATAGTACCACGATCATCTTCAGTCTTCAAATTTGCATGCAAACCCTCCATCCTCAAGCTACCAAGGGAAGGGTTTAGCATCTCTTGTCTTGACCACCTTTGACCAAACCTAAAACCAAATGAGGTTGAAGGATATGATGGCTTGTGAATCATAGACTCCATCCGAACCCCAAGTGCTCTATTGTAAGATCCATAAAAGGAGTGTGTGGGATAAGGGTAATAAAGAAAAGGAGAGTGCCCTAAAGCACCAACATCATCAATCCCTTGGCCACGCTTTGCAAGAGCACGCTCTTGCTTGTGGGCGTTTTGGTGTCCCCCCAATGCTTGTGATGAAGAAAACTCTTTCTCGCAAAAGTTGCAAGAAAAAGTCTTAGCCTCTGATGGTTTCTCCTCAATATTATTGTTCTCATCTCTCCCTTTGGTGTAATTAGCACTAGAAGAAGATGAACCCCCCACGTTCATTGGATTGAAAAAATCCAATTCCACTTTCGACCCCCGAATTGATTCATCCTTGGAGATCTTAACAAAGTCCAACACCATATGGGAATTGGAATTGGAAGCTGGATCTTGTTCAGATTTATCACCCTTCTCCTTCATTATCAACTCATCATTCTTCTCTTCTTCAACACATGGTTTATGGGAAATGACTTCGGAGGTGGAAGAGGCTTCAGAGGAACAAATTTCCAAACCGTGTGATGAAGCCATGGCACAAACGAGAAATGATTCTCTCTTTTTAGATCTGTTGGAGTGAGATTGAATAGAGAGGGAGCGTGACCATGGTTATTTATTTATGGATTTGAGTTAATATGCAAATATCTTTCACTCATGAACAAGGAAAGGGATCTCATGCATTTTTGTAGTTATTATTTTTTCATTATGCTAGCAAAAATTTGAAGAGGTGTGAGCAAGCTTGAACCAATTTGTTCACGACTGTTGCATAAACACAATTTCCTAAACTGATTTTAACTACACGGTCAAATGTGTCTAATTACTCAAGTAGTTCAAATCATGCCATAGAAGCATGTGGCTAATTACTCAAATAGGTTCTATGTAGTTGAAATTTGATGTCAAACCGAGTGATGAAATTGGTAACTTTGAAATTACTTGTTGGAGTAAAATTACTTGGGCATTCAAGAACTTCTTTAGGGAAAAAATAAATGGAAGTAATTTTGTGCTCATTAATGCTCTATATTTTCTAAAATGATTTTAACTACACAGTCTAATATTGTGGCGAATAATTAATCAAATAGTTAAAATATTTCCATAGCCAGCATGTGGCTAATTACTCAAATAATATACTATCGCAGGTGACAGCTTCTATGTCGTTCAAATTTGATGTCAAAGCCAAATTGGTAACTTTGAAAATTACTTGGGTGTTCAAGAGCTTCCCTGGTGGAAAAATCAATGGAAGTAATTTTGTGATATAATTTTGACTTCATTAATGCTCTATATTTTCCTAACAAATCCATTGTTTTCCTCAACGCGCGAGTTGCTCCAATAGGTTCAAAATTTCAAATATCTTATCACTAGTAGTTTCTGTGAAGAAAACCCAGTTTAATGAGTACCACTAAGCCATATAAAAAAGCTATACTAGTGGCTAAAATTTTGTAATTTCAGTGGCTTTAATTTGCAAATTTTAGGTTCGAGGACTCACCCACATAACCGCTTTCCATTTTCAATAAGCATGGTGTTATGCCATATGCAACATTCTTGCCATACTTGTGGAAATTTATTTTTCATGAAGGACTTAAGATACACTAAATTTGTAACACAGGAAGATTTTTTGATCAAACTTGTGAATAGTGCTTGAACTTGAGGTAAGAAATAATGAGGGTTTAAGAGAGAATAATTAGGAGCTCACTCATCTCAACAAGTGAATTTTACATATAACTAGATTTTAAACCTGTGATTCGTTTAAATTATACATTTTTTTATATTTATATTTAATATTTTTAAAAATATGTATATATGAATAAAATTATTATTTTTTAAAATATTCAGTAACAATTTAAATATAACTACATTAAAATTGAGGAAAATGATTAATTGTATTTTTAATTGAGCAGATGTTGTATTAAAAAATATTAAACCTATTAAAATTTATTATGATTTGTTCTTTCTTTAAGAAATAATAATAGTGATGTAATACCTATATGAGATATATAAATTAAAAAAATATATATATCATAAATATAAATTTTTAAGTATTTAAATTGGGTACTTATTTTAGCTATTGTGGATACTATGTTTACATGTAATTGAATTTTATGTTTTTATAATTAATAATTTTAAATTTATTTATTTTAAAAATTAAAATATTTTAAAACTACAATTTAATCATTTTGGTTTATTACTTTTAATTATGTGATATTGATGAAGTTTTAAATTGGTTAAGATCATTATAACTTAAATTATTATTATTATTATTATTATTATTATTATTATTATTGTTGTTGTTGTTGTTGTTGTTGTTGTTGTTGTTGTTGTTATTATTATTATTTTTATTATTATTATTATTATTATTATTATTATTATTATTATTATTATTATTATTATTGTTATTATTATTATTATTATTATTATTATTATTATTATTATTATTATTATTATTATTATTATTATTATTGTTGTTGTTGTTGTTGTTGTTGTTGTTGTTGTTGTTATTATTATTATTTTTATTATTATTATTATTATTATTATTATTATTATTATTATTATTATTGTTATTATTATTATTATTATTATTATTATTATTATTATTATTATTATTATTATTATTTTAGTGAACTAAGACATTTGTCTTTATTTTTGTTCCCTAATTAAAAAACAAATTACACTCAACAACTAGACTCCCTCGGTATTTTAATTAAAGGAACATGAAAGAGAAATAACTGTTTTAATAAGATCCAAACATACAATCATTAATAATTTGCATCAGAGCTCATTGAGTCTGCTTGAGATCTTGACTCGTATTTTAAAAGAGTACTAATTAAAAATTGGCATGGATAAAACTTTCTTAACCGTCAATTTCACAGCTAGTGAATGATTCATTAAATATTAATAAAAACAAGAGAGCTTCGCCATCTTAATTGTCATAGGTATCAAAAGTCTGTACAGAAAATTTAAAACTCATAACTAATTAGCTAATAAACTAGAATACCACGTCACCCATCTGCAATTGTAAAGGAAAAAGAAAAATGAAACAAAACACAATTTGCAATAATAATTGCTTTTTCAAATATATAATTAGACACCCAAAATTTCGTAGTGCCCCAGATAACTCAAACAACAGAGTACCAATCAATCAAACACAAACATTGATGATTATCCAAATTAAAACAAGATCAAAACTTAAATCTTAAGTGATAAATCAATCTCTTCAGAATAATCAAGACTAGAGGGCCCTTCTTGCGTGGGATCATCATCACCACCCACAGTACTCAATTGGGCTGAGTTTGAATTGGTAGCAACGTTTGTAGAAGATTCTCCAAGGACAGGAATGTTGTGTCCAATAGTACCACGATCATCTTGTGTCCTCAAAGTTGTATCACTCCCTAGTATCCTAATTCCACCATTCGCTTGCAAACCCTCCATCCTCAATCTATCAAGAGAAGTGTTTAGCATCTCTTGTGATCTTGACCACCCTTGACCAAACCTAAAACCAAGTGAGGATGAAGGATATGATGGCTTGTGAATCATAGACTCCATTCTAACCCCAAGTGCCCTATTATATGATCCATAAAAGGAGTGTGTGGGATGATCAGGGTAATAAAGAAAATGAGGGTTCCCACAAGCACCAGCATTGATCCCTTGGCGACGCCTTGCAAGAACACGCTCTTGCCTGTGAGCATTTTGGTGCCCTCCCAAGGCTTGTGCAGAAGAAAACTCTTTCTTGCAAAAGTTGCAAGGAAAAGTCCTAGCCTCTGATAATTTCTCCTCATTGTTATTCTCACCTCTCCCTCCAGTGTTGTTAATAGCCCTAGAAGAAGACGAACACCCAACGTTATTCATAGGATTGAAAAAATCCAATTCCACTTTCGACCCTCTAATTGATTCATCTTTGGAGAGCATAACAAAATCCAACACCATATGGGAATTGGAATTGGAAGCTTGATCTCGTTCTTCAGCAGTAGGTTTATGGGAAATGCCTTCTGAGGTGGCAGAGATGCTAGAGGCTTCAGAGGGACAACCTTCCAAAATGTGTGATGATGCCATTGTAAAATGTTTCACAATTTTGGATATGTGGCAGAGGGATTGAATAGAGAGGGGGGGCATGACCATGTTTTTTTATTTAAAGATTTGAATAAATGCACATATCTTTATTGAATAAGGAATGGGATCTCATGCATTTTGCAGTTATCATTTTGCATTATGCTACCAAAAGTTTGAAGAGGTATGAGCAAGCTTTCACAGATTCATGCATGATCTTAGCATAAACAAAGATCCCTAAAATGTGTCTAATTACTAAGTAGTTCAAGTCATTCCCATAACTAGCATGTGGCTAATTAATCAAATAGCTTCTATGTAATTCAATTTTTATGTCAAACCGAGTAGCAAAATTTGTAACTTTGAAAATTTATGATCTTAGCACAAACAAAGATTCCTAAAATGTGTCTAATTGTTAAGTAGTTTGAGTCATTCCATAACCAACATGTGGCTAATTAATCAAATAGCTTCTATGTAATTCAAATTTTATGTCTAATCGAGTAGTGAAATTGGTAACTTTGAAATTTTATGATCTTAGCATAACCAAAGATTCCTAAAATGTGTTTAATTACTGAGTAGCTCAAGTAATTCCATAACCATCATGTGGCTAATTAATCAAATAGCTTCTATGTAATTCAAATTTTATGCCTAACTGAGTAGCGAAATTGGTAAATTCAAAATTTTATGATCTTAGCAGAAACAAAGATTCCTAAAATGTCTCTAATTACTAAGTAGTTCAAGTCATTCCATAACCAGCATGTGGCTAATTAATCAAATAGCTTCTATGTAATTCAAATTTTATGTGTAATTGAGTAGCGAAATTGGTAAATTCGAAATTTTATGATCTTAACATAAACAAAGATTCCTAAAATGTGTCTAATTACTAAGTAGTTCAAGTCATTCTATAAGCAGCATGTGGCTAATTAATCAAATAGCTTCTATGTAATTCAAATTTTATGTCTAACCGAGTAGCGAAATTGGTAACTTCGAAATTTTATGATCTTAGTATAAACAAAGATTCCTAACATGTGTCTAATTACTAAGTAGCTCAAGTCATTCCATAAGCAGCATCTGGCTAGTTAATCAAATAGCTTCTATGTAATTCAAATTTTATGTTTAACCGAGTAGTGAAATTGGTGACTTCGAAATTACTTGTGTTGAAGTAAAATTACATGTGGCTAATTAATCAAATAGCTTCTATGTAATTCAAATTTTATGTGTAATTGAGTAGCGAAATTGGTAAATTCAAAATTTTATGATCTTAGCATAAACAAAGATTCCTAAAATGTGTCTAATTACTAAGTAGTTCAAGTCATTCTATAACCAGCATGTGGCTAATTAATCAAATAGCTTCTATGTAATTCAAATTTTATGTCTAACCGAGTAGCGAAATTGGTAACTTCGAAATTTTATGATCTTAACATAAACAAAGATTCCTAAAATGTGTCTAATTACTAAGTAGTCCAAGTCATTCTATAAGCAGCATCTGGCTAATTAATCAAATAGCTTCTATGTAATTCAAATTTTATGTCTAACCGAGTAGCGAAATTGGTAACTTCGAAATTTTATGATCTTAGTATAAACAAAGATTCCTAACATGTGTCTAATTACTAAGTAGCTCAAGTCATTCCATAAGCAGCATCTGGCTAGTTAATCAAATAGCTTCTATGTAATTCAAATTTTATGTTTAACCGAGTAGTGAAATTGGTGACTTCGAAATTACTTGTGTTGAAGTAAAATTACATGTGGCTAATTAATCAAATAGCTTCTATGTAATTCAAATTTTATGTGTAATTGAGTAGCGAAATTGGTAAATTCAAAATTTTATGATCTTAGCATAAACAAAGATTCCTAAAATGTGTCTAATTACTAAGTAGTTCAAGTCATTCTATAATCAGCATGTGGCTAATTAATCAAATAGCTTCTATGTAATTCAAATTTTATGTCTAACCGAGTAGCGAAATTGGTAACTTCGAAATTTTATGATCTTAACATAAACAAAGATTCCTAAAATGTGTCTAATTACTAAGTAGTCCAAGTCATTCTATAAGCAGCATCTGGCTAATTAATCAAATAGCTTCTATGTAATTCAAATTTTATGTCTAACCGAGTAGCAAAATTGGTAACTTCGAAATTTTATGATCTTAGTATAAACAAAGATTCCTAACATGTGTCTAATTACTAAGTAGCTCAAGTCATTCCATAAGCAGCATCTGGCTAGTTAATCAAATAGCTTCTATGTAATTCAAATTTTATGTTTAACCGAGTAGTGAAATTGGTGACTTCGAAATTACTTGTGTTGAAGTAAAATTACATGTGGCTAATTAATCAAATAGCTTCTATGTAATTCAAATTTTATGTGTAATTGAGTAGCGAAATTGGTAAATTCAAAATTTTATGATCTTAGCATAAACAAAGATTCCTAAAATGTGTCTAATTACTAAGTAGTTCAAGTCATTCTATAATCAGCATGTGGCTAATTAATCAAATAGCTTCTATGTAATTCAAATTTTATGTCTAACCGAGTAGCGAAATTGGTAACTTCGAAATTTTATGATCTTAGTATAAACAAAGATTCCTAACATGTGTCTAATTACTAAGTAGCTCAAGTCATTCCATAAGCAGCATCTGGCTAGTTAATCAAATAGCTTCTATGTAATTCAAATTTTATGTTTAACCGAGAAGTGAAATTGGTGACTTCGAAATTACTTGTGTTGAAGTAAAATTACTTGGGCGTTTCTGTGGTGGAAAAATCAATATTTGAAAGTAATTTTGGGATATAATTTTGGCTTCATTAATGCTCTATATTTTTTCTAATATGATTTTAACTACACGGTCTAATGTGGCGAATAATTACACAAATAATTAAAATTTTTCCAGAGCGGGCATGTAAACAATTTATCTATTAGCTCTTATCCATAATTATTATTTTACAAATTATTTAAAATGTAAATAAATATCTATAAAAATTTTATATTTAACTATTATCATTATCCATAAAATATTTTCGTACTTTCTCTCATATCTTTATCAAAGGTATAATAACTAAATTAAAAATAAGGCTTAAATAACTTTTAGGTCCCTGATAAATTACCGAATTTTGTTCGGGTCCCCGATAAATTTTTTTGTTGTTTTGAGTCCCTGATAAAAAAAAATTTCTTTTGCATCTCTGCCGTCAATTAAGTGATGATGTGGCCGTTAAAAATTTTAAAATGCAATTTTCGGCGGGTAAAAAACTGCCACTATCTATTTCAAATTTTAAATTACAACTTCTGGCAGCAAAAAACTACCAGAATCAATTTATCATTTACCGCATTTTACTTCCTTCCTCTCCAATATATCTTCGGACTCACTTCTTTTTTTTTTTAAGAGATCTTCGGACTCACTTCTTCTACAAGCTCTCAATATTTAATTTAATATTATAATAACAAACCCAACAAAAATTCTTCACTTTGGTATAACCACTCATCATCCTCACTCTTCCGTTCTTTGTTATGGCACTTCAGAAGTCTCACTCCAGCGACAACCTTCCTCCATTTTTGGCGAAGCCCAATGCCGCCGTCACTCCCATCATCTGCAGCCTCTTCGGCTTCAACTAGGAGTCAGCTCCTCGGTGCCGCGCTGCGCTGACACCGTTTGGGAAGATCTCCAAGGGCAAGTCGCACACCTCGATGTGCTCTTAGGTAACGTTCATCACGACGAACCCAGTGAACTTCTGGCCAATCTCTGATCTGGAATAGCTTAGATTTGGAAATTTCAGATATGAAAATGCTTAGATATAAAACTCAAATCTGCAGTGAAGATCTTCCTGGGGCGCTTCTTCTTCCCGTCCTCAAATGCACTGTTGGGTTCCGCCGCGGGATTCGCAACCACTCCTTTCACATGCTGAGAAAATCGGCAACAAATTTTAAAGATCTACCCTTTGCTTGTTGTGAACTTTACTTTCCAAATATGTTTAAATCTTTCATTGTTTCCTATATGTGTGTTGTTTATGGTTTCTATTAATCAAAATCAGTTTTTGATGTTTTAGTTACTTGATTGAGAGAACGTGTTTTTTATTGAATAAGGACAATGTGGGATTGATTTTCACTAATGTATGGGTTGGATGGTGCCTGCAAGCTGCTTGTTGAAATGTATAAGAGAGGGTACAGGCTTAAGTTGCACAATCAAATATGTTTCTTTTTTTTTTTAATTGATTCTGGCGGTTTGTAATTTAAATTTTGAAATAGATAGTTGTGGTTTTTTAGCTGCCGAAAATTGCATTTTAAAATTTTTAACTGCCACGTCATCACTTAACTGACGTCAGGGATCCAACATAAAACTTATTTTTTATCAGGGACTCAAAACATCGAAAAAATTTATCGGGGATCAAAAGCAAAATTCGAGAATTTATGAGGGACCTCAAAGTTATTTAAGCCTAAAAATAAAGTACACTTATCAATAATTTTTTTAAAAATTCAGCAGAGTCTTCTCTATCTTTTGGTACTTTTTTCATACCTTTATTAATGGTATAGCAACCAAACATCAAGATCCACTTAATTAAACCGTTGATATCTCAACAACAATCCTATAGGATCAACTAATAATAAAACCATGACATATACCACTTTTATCAACTAATTTCAAGACACAAATCAAATTATGCAACAATCAAGCTAGATTTCAAATTTTTATTTCATGTATCATAACAAGGAGTGCGAGTTGGTGTGGGAAAACGGAAAGAAAAAGAGAGCTTGTGAAAGAGAGAAGGAGAAACACGTGAGAAGAAAACCAAACCATGTTATTAAGAATTTATGTTCTATTCAGCAAATTGATTAAATTTAAAAGAGGAAAAAGCACTTCCAGTATACCTAGATTGTTGTGGTGACAATAGTAAGATCGATGCCAAATGTGTCTAACCTAATCAAAGGTATCTATGATCTTGCATTCAAATTAAGGGAACTAATTGCATTGGTTATTTTCTTCACAACAATAAGTGAAAATTATTTCAAATCGCAACAAGATAAATAAAGAATCAAAAAAGAAAAAGACCTAACCACAAACACAGATGGGGGCATGAAACCAACAAGAAATGGCTGAGAAAGAAAGAGAGGTTCTAAAGCCCCTTCCATAAAATACCTACAACAAGAAAAAAAAAATCATGAAAGAGAGGTTCTTCCCAAATTTTAGTAACTAAAGTAACTATATAACTTTAATTTCCTATACTGGCTTCTCTCCTCACTTAATCCATTTATCTCACTCAACTTTCTCTTAAGAGTTCTAATCTTGGTAAATGAGTTTAGTTAACACATCATCTCATAATTCCTTCACTAAATTGTATTTTAAATTAGTAGTCATTCTTTAAATGTTGTACTTTACTTTCATTTAGAGTTTATGTCTAGTACAAAATATAGCTAATTAATTTATGTCTTCTAGCTCTTTAGTCTTTAACTTTCCTTTAACTAATTCTACACAAACCAATATTTTCCAACTAATTCTACACAAACCAATAGTTTCCAACTACCAAATTATATGGATAAGGTTAACTAATTGTACTAAATTATTTTTCCAATCTTATAACTAACTAAAACCATTGTGCTCAAACTAAGCTCTAATAAAGTGGCAGCCTTTTTCTTTTAAATTATAAATTCTTCTACATAAATACAAGACACAAGTGCTATTATAGCACTATCTAGTTCGACACAAGTGCTATTTCCAATTTTAAGATGCATTAATCTTCTCGTTTGCCAAATATTATAGTTTAGGTACAACAAAAATGGTATCATTAGAATATTTTAAGTATTTTTAAACCACTTAGCTGTTACAAGCAGTTTGTTACTAAGTTAGGAGTTAGGGCAACCACAAAGTCAGATAAGTCGTATAATAATTTACTAAAGTTTTTACTTTAACCATTCACAAGCACTGAACTTGATGGAAATTGAAAATAAACCAAAAATAAAATATTATGTATGAATTAGAGAAATTATAAGTGGTGAAAAGAGCTAGTTTCAAAGGTTCCTTATTATTATTATTATTTTGTTTCAGTCATATTATGTGCAAGACAGATTAATAGTTTGCTCTAACATGTTAAAGGAAAATACATGAAATATCTTATGCCTCTTTCAGATACTTTGCTTCAAAGCAGAACTTGTTTCACTCATATGCAATGCTTTTTTCTTAAGTTATTTCAAGACTTTTTGCAACACAAAGATTCTGATAAAAATTCTACCTGTAAAATTTTTACTACTTTAAAATCCAAATTATTTATATTTCAATGAACTATCTCTACTGACACATGAAATATGGAATCACAATTTATAACCTCCATTCTACAACTTGACATAAGAAAGTCTTGACATATTCAAATTGAGTGCTTACAAATAAAATAAAATTGACGCAAACAAAGCCAAAGAGAGTTTAGGGTTTACTTTGTGCAAATGTCTTCGCAACTGTCATCGAAGCTATTGGGGTTCGTTGCGGGGTCGTAGGGGCGAAGTTGTGTTGTTTTTCGGTGGTGGAGAGGGATGCAACTCAAGGCATCTCTAGTGGCAGAGAGGGTCGCAATGTGTGGTGGTCACAATGTGTGGTTGTTCATGAGGACGGTTGTGTGAGACAATGGTGCTGAAGAGCGAGGAAGACAAAGACAATGGTGGGGCAGCGACGTTGCAATGGAACAATGGCGAGGGTTGTATTTCGGCAGGGGCAACAATGAGGACGTGGTGAGGGAGCAATGACGCAATGGAGTAGGTAAAAGAAGGGAAGTTCTCCAAAACTTGAAAATCACATTGTGAGATAGATCCATGCTTGGCTAACTCATCAGCAGACATATTTCCTTCACGATAGGTATGTTGCAAATGAAGATCCCAAGCATAATGCTTAAAAGCTTCAATTTTTCTGATTATAGAAGCATAAGGATGAAGAGTGCTTCTATTATCTTAGATCAGCTGTAACCTTTGTCCCATGCAAGATCCAGACCATGAAGGATGGCAAGGAGCTCCGCTTGAAGGGAAGTAGCAAAACCGCAAGAGCCAACAAAACCAGTTTTCCAAATTCCCAAAGAGTCACGAACTAATCCACCAAATCCAAAAGCCATTCTTTTCTTTAAATTACCAAACTCTTGAACTAAAATGCAGTATTTTATCTTATCCCAGGCCAGTCCGATCCAAATTGTTTAGTGAACTAAGACATTTGTCTTTATTTTTGTTCCCTAATTAAAAAAAAATTACAGTCAACAAAAAAAATCTGATAACTACAAGAGAGTGCGTGACATTTTAATGATGCATCATATTTTAAATAAACGAACATGAATGAGAAATATTCGAGAATCTGGGCAAGAAGCCCAATCTGAGTCACTAAAGGAAGTGAGTTTGAGATCAGACGAGGCTGAGAAAAATATGCCTTTTTTCCTTTTGAACTCTTAATATATTGTAAAAGGCGAATTGCTGCCTCTTGATGAGCTTTTCTGGGATTAGAAACAAATTGGGTAAGCCTGTTTACAGAAAAGGAAAGATCAGGCCTTGTGTTTGTTAGATATATCAACTTGCCAATCATTCTATGATAAGATGAAGGATCCAGATGAGGAGGGCTCTCATCTGCTGAGAGTTTGAGATTAGGGACCATTGGAGTTGAAATTGGTTTGCAAGCTAGTAAACCTGCATCATCCAATAACTCCAATACATATTTTCTTTGTGTAAGAACAATCCCTTTGTGAGACCGAGCAACCTCTCCAATCCAAGAAAAATGGAAGTCCACCTAAATCATTGATTTTAAACTTTTGGTCCAAGCATGAAAGATAAATAACTGTTTTCAATCAAATCCGAACATACAATCATTAATAATTTGCTTAAGAGCTCATTGAGTCTGCTTGAGCTCTTGACTCATTTAAAAATAGTACTAATTAAAAATTGGCTTGGATAAACCTTTCTTAACCGTCAATTTCACTGCTAGTGAATGATTCATTAAATATTAATAAAAACAAGAGTGCTTCGCCATCTTAATTGTCATAGGTATCAAAAGTCTGTATGGAAAATAAAAAACTCATAACTAATGAGCTAATGAACTCGAATACCACATCACCCATCTGCAATTGTAAAGGAAAAAAGAAAAATGAAACAAAACACAATTTACAATAATAAATGCTTTTTAAAATATATAATTAGACGCCTAAAATTTCGTAGTGCCCCAGATAACTCAAACAACGGAGTACCAATCAATCAAACACAAGCATTGATGATTATCCAAATTAAAACAAGATCAAAACATAAAGCTTAAGTGATAAATCAATCTCATCAGAATAATCAGGACTAGAGGGTCCTTCTTGCATGGGATCATCATCAACACGCACAGTACTCAATGGGGCTGAGTTTGATTTGGTAGCAACGTTTGTAGAAGATTCTCCAAGGAATGGAATATTGTGTCCAATAGTACCACAATCATCTTGTGTCCTCAAAGTTGTATCACTCCCTAGGATCCTAATTCTACTATTTGCATGCAAACCCTCCATCCTCAATCTATCAAGAGAAGGGTTTAGCATCTCTTGTGATCTTCACCACCCTTGACCAAACCTTAATCCAAGTGAGGATGAAGGATACGATGGCTTGTGAATCATAGACTCCATTCTAACCCCAAGTGCCCTATTCTATGATCCATAAAAGGAGTGTGTGGAATGATAAGGGTAATAAAGAAAATGAGGATTCCCAAATGCACCAACATTGATCCCTTTGCGACGCCATGCAAGAGCACGCTCTTGCTTGTGAGCATTTTGGTGCCCTCCCAAGCCTTGTGCAGAAGAAAACTCTTTCTTGCAAAAGTTGCAAGGAAAAGTCCTAGCCTCTGATGATTTCTCATCATTGTTATTCTTACCTCTCACTTCAGTGTTGTTAGGCCTAGAAGAAGATGAACACCACACGTTATTCATAGGATTGAAAAAATCCAATTCCACTTTCGACTCTAAGTGATTCATCTTTGGAGAGCATAACAAAATCCAACACCGTATGGGAATTGGAATTGGAAGCTTGATGTCGTTCAGATTTGACACCCTTCTCCTTCATTGGTGTAACCTCATCGTGATTCTTCTCTACTTCAGCAGTAGGTTTATGGGAAATGCTTTCGGATGTGGCAGAGATGCTAGAGGCTTCAGAGGGACAACCTTCCGAAACGTGTGATGATGCCATTGTAAAATGTTTCACAATTTTGGATCTGTGGGAGAGGGATTTAATAGAGAGGGGGGCATGACCATGTTTATTTATTTAAAGATTTGAATTAATGCAAATATCTTTATTGAATAAGGAATGGGATCTCATGCATTTTGCATTTATCATTTGCATTATGCTACCAAAAGTTTGAAGAGCTATGAGCAAGCTTTCACCGATTTGTGCATCATTTTAGCATAAACAAAGATTCCTAAAATTTTTCTAATTACTAAGTAGTTCAAGTCATTCCATAACTATCATGTGGCTAATTAATCAAATAGCTTCTATGTAATTAAAATTTTATGTCTAACCGAGTAGCAAAATTGGTAACTTCGAAATTACTTGTTGAAGTAAAATTATGACTATATGCATCAGAAGCTCATTATGAAAGTTACAGAGAGTAAGATTTATTTTATCAATGAAATGGTGTGCGAGAATAAGTTACATACTTATTTGCTGTTTCATCAAAACCAGTCCCACTGAATCGTGATTAGATATGTTGTGTGGGGATTTTCAATTAATTAGACTGGTTTTGCAATTTCACTTCAAAAAAATAATCATGGAATGAATTCATGCAATAGCAGAAATAATAAAATTATAAAAAAAATGAGTGTGTTGATCTAATAGATAAACAACGCCAAATACATGAACTCTGAATTCATACACATTTACTTCTTTATATGTTCCAAGTTGCCACAATAATTTATGTGCCATGAACTCTGAACTCTCATATTAAAACAGTTTAGCAGTGCACTGAACTGATCTTTTAGCAGTTTGGTTTTTTAAAACTAAACTAACAAACTGGTTCAGTTCAGTTATTATTAGAAATAGTTTAGGTTTTTTAAGTTCCATTCAACTCAGTTCTTGAAAGTTCACTTTAGTTCAGTTTTTTCTTGCCACCCCTAGTTCTAATGGCTTAATTATTTGCAATTTCAGTGGCCCTAATTTGCAAATTTTAGTTCCGAGGACTCACTAACATTCCATTCTTAATTTCAGCAAGATTCTTGCCATACTTGTGGAAGTTCAATTTCAATGAATGACTTACAATTCACAAAAATTCAATGGCCCTAATTTGTAAATTTTAGTTTCGAGGACTCACCAAGATTCCTTTTTTAATTTAAGTAACATTCTTGCCATACTTGTGGAAGTTCATTTTTCATGAAGGACATACGATACACGAAATTTTGTAACACTAAGAAAGAATTTTAGACTCTAGAAGTTTGTAAAATCTTGAATAATTATTGAAGTAAATCGCACTAGTGAATATTGCTAGAGCTTGGGGAATGTTCTATAGAAAGGTATTAAGAAATAATGAGGGTTTACGAAAAAAATAATTGGGAGCTCACACAACAAGGGTATTTCATTTATAACTAGATTTTATACACGTGCATTGCACGTATTTGTTTATATTATTTATTTTAAGAATAAATAATCTATGCATTGACAATTTAAAAGGTTATTATATTATCATCTAATTACAAACCGTCATAGTTGTGAAAACCAGACAAGGCTGGCTGGTCTGACCTGTTGGACCGGGAACTGGTGCCTTGACCGGTCCGGTTAAGCTATCGAACCAGTTATGCAATTGACCTGGTTTGATCCGGATCAACCCAGTGACCTGGCCCGGGTTGACTTGGTTCAATTTGAGTTTTTTTTAATATAATTCTTGAAACGACGTAGCTATTTGAAATTCTTTTCAAGGTACCATTTGAAATTATCCCATGGTAGAAGCTTGGTAATTCAAATGTTAAATGCTTGGTATCCATAAGATTTTAGTGGACCTTTTTTCGGTGTATATTCCAGCGAAATTTTTTATAAAACAGAAAGGTGAGAGCTTTTTTTAAATTGTTAATAGGTTTTTTTTTTTACCAAAAAAGGAGGAGAGCTAAGGAAGCAATAGAGCCAAACATCCCAACTAGGTTGGCACCCTTGACTCTATCAAACCAAAAGCAACCCTCCGAATATTATAAAAAATAGAAAATAAAACAAGGACATGGGGGGCATGAACCAAACCCATGCAACAAAAGATAGGATAAACCAGTGAACAAAAGTCATTTGAATCTATAGCTAGGAAGACTATTGCTATTCCTAAAAATGTCATGGTTAATAGAGGTAGGCGAAGAATCCCACCGGCAAAAGTCCTGTACATTGAGAGCAAGAGAGGCAATTCTATCTGCACACGTGTTGCCTTCTCTGTATATGTGAGAGATTTGAAATTGCATTTGATTAGCAATCGATAGACAATTAATCCATCTGTTACGAAGAGACCAAGGGACACCTTTTCTGGAAGAGAAGGCTTCAACAACCAAGTTAGAATCACATTCTAACCATACCCTATTCCAACCTTTTTTGTGAGCTATCTCAATGGCTGTCATAGCTCCTATGAACTCAGCATAAAGAGATGTGGAAATCCTCAAATTAACAGCAAAACAGCCAATTACTGCACCTCTAAAATCTCAAAAAATCCCACCAGCTGCAGACATGCCAGGTGAGCCTTGAGCAGTTCCATCAGTGTTACATTTGATCCAAAAGCATAGAGGAGGATACCATATCACCTCCTTGATGTTGGGGGCCTTTTTTGAGTGACAGGAGACATTGAAAGATTTAAGAATCTGAAACTCTTTGATTGATGAGTCCATACTGCCACGTGACAGATTGCCAGTGAGAGAAGCTGCAACTGAGATAATGCTTACGGCAGAATTAAAACTGATTTTTTTGTTCTCAAATCTAGCTTTATTTATGCAGTGCCAAATGGTAGATATTACGCTCAAAATTGCAGCCAGTACAAGATCTTTTGTTTGTTTACTCCATCCAATATAGCAACATTCCAATAGGGAGTGAAAGCTAGAGGTGTCAAATGTAAAAAAAATCTTGTTACCAAGCCAACTCCAAATTGTGTTTGCAAAAAAAATCTTGCTAAATAGTATATAATAATATAATAATATTCTCCTATAATATTATTTTGATCTTGACAGCAGTATATAATAACTAATTATTATTATTATCTTGATCTTAATATGATTTAATATTTATGTACTTTATACATCTTCATCATACTTGCTCATGACCTTCCAACAACTTTCGTACTTAGTCATGAAAATAACAAGAGTTTCCTTAGTAATTTAATGATAATACCCAACAAAATAATTTAGTAATAAATGATTTTAATATAATATTTATAGTTTCATCATGACAATGATTTTAATTTTGGAGTATGGACTATGGATTGATCACATTTTGTTAGCTATATATATATATATATATATATATATATATATATATATATATATATATATATATATATATATATATATATATATATATTAATCTATACCAAGTCAACCAGTTCAATAAGCGACCCACCGATTCGACCACTGACCCTTTAACCCAGAGCCTCGACTGGGTCAGTTTACACAACACTGCAAACCGTTATACTAGTATATGATAAGATTGTTACCTTTTTCAATAATTATTTTAAGTCATATAAAAGGTGATTTCTTATTAGTTGATCATGTAAAACTTTTTAAACTAATGATGCATAAAAATTAAACTTCTATTTTTAATATTTGTAGTTATTTTTTTAGATGCATGTACGTAAATTAAGATTTTTTAAAAAAAATTGATATATCATGTATAATTATATTAAAATTGAGGATGCTATAAATAAATAAATATATATATATATATATATAATTTATCTATTAATTCTTATCATTAATTATTATTTTAAATAAATTATTTAAAATTTAACTAAATATCTATAAAATCTTTATTTTTAATTATTATTATTCATAAAATATTTTGGTACTTTCTCTCATATCTTTATCAAAGGTATAGTAACTAAATTAAATATAAAGTACACTTATCCATAATTTTTTTAAAAACATTCAGAAGAGTTTCCCCTATATTTTGGTACTTTCCCTCATACATTTATTAAAGGTATAACAACGAGACATCAAAGATCCACCTAATTAAACAGTTTATATCTCAACAATCTAATCGGACCAACTAATAACAAAACCATGTCAAATACCACTTTTATCAACTAATTTCAAGACACAAATCAAATTATTCAACAACCAAAGCAGATTTCAAACTTTTATTTCATATATCATAAGTTATATACTCTGAATCCACCATAAAAGAGAAACATATATGTACAATGGTGGAGGCTTGCTGGTAATAACAAGGAGTGTGAGTTGGTGATGGGAGAAGGGAAAGAAAAAGAGCCTGCAAAAGGGAAAGGGAGAAAAGCATGAGAAGAAAAATAAATCATGTTATTAAGAATTTATGTGCTTCTCAGAAAAATGACTAAATTTAAAAGAGAAAAAAAAACACTTCCAGTATACCTAGATGGCAGTCGTGACAATAGTAAGATCAATACTAAATGTGTCTAACCTAATCAAAGGTATCTTCGATCCTATGTTCAATTTAAGAGAACTAATTGCATTGGTCATTTTCTTCACAACAAAAAGAGAAAATTATTTCAAATCTCAACAACAAGATAATAAAGAATTAAAAAAGGGGAAGAGATAACCACAAATGCAGATGAGGGCATGAAATTCAACAAGGATTGGCTGAGAAAGAAAGAGAGGTTCTAAAGCCCCTTCAATAAAATACCTACAACAAGAAAACAAATCATGAATTTCTTCCCAAATTTTAGTAACTAAAGTAACTATATAACTTTAATATCTTATACTAGCTTCTCTCCTCACTTAATCCATTTATCTCACCCAACTTTCCCTTAAGAGTTCTAATCTTGGTAAATGAGTTTAGTTAACACATCATCCCATAATTCCTTCACTAAATTGTATTTTAATTAGTAGTCGTTCTTTAAATCTTGTACTTTACTTTCATTTATAGTTTATGTCTTGTACAAAACATAACTAATTAATTTATGTCTACTAGCTCTTTAGTCTTTAACTTTCCTTTAACTAATTCTACACAAACCAATATTTTCCAACTACTAAATTATATGGATAAGGTTATCTAATTGTACTAAATTATTTTTCCAATCTCATAACTAAAACCATTGTGCTCAAACTAAGCTCTAATATAGTGGAAGCCTTTTTCTTTTAAATTGTAAATTTTCTTCTACATAAATACAAGACACAAGTCCTATTAGCACTATCTAGTTCAACATAAGTTGAATGTGTAAATTTTAAGATACATTAATCTTGTCGTTTGCCAAATATTGTAGTTTAGGTAAAACAAAAATGGCATCATTAGAATACTTTAAATACTTTTAAACCACTTACAAGTTACAATCAATTTGTTACTAAGTTAAGAGTTAGGGCAACCACAATAGTGAGATAAGTCTTATAATAATAAGTTCTTAGTTTAACCATTCACGAGCACTGAACTTGATGGAAATATTAGGTATGAATTAGAGAAATGATTGGCGAAAAGAGCTTCAAAGGTTCCTTTTTTTTTTTTTGTTTTGTTTCAGTCACATTATGTGCAAGACACATTAATGGTTTGCTCTAACTTGTTAAAGGAAAACACATGAACTATCTTATGCCTATTTTAGATACTTTGCTTCAAGGCATAACTTGTTTCAGTCATATGCAATGCTTGTTTCTTAAGTTATTTCAAGACGCTTTGCAACACAAAGATTCTGATAAAAATTCTACTTATAAATTTTTCTACTTTTAAATCCAACTTATATATATTTCAATGAACTATCTCTACTGACATATGAAATATGGAATCACAATTTAAAACCTCCATTCTACAACCTGACATAAGAAAGCCTTGACATATTCAACCTGAGTGCTTTCCAAAAAAAAATTGATGCAATCAAAGCCAAAGAGAGTTTAGGGTTTACCTTGTGCAAACGTCGTCGCAAGTGTCATTAAAGTTGTCAGGGTTTGTCATAAGGTAATAGGGGTTAAGTCGTGAGGTTTTTCGGTGGTGGAAAAAGTCACAACTCGAAGCTATTCCAGTGGCAGAGAGGGTCGCAATGTGTGGTTGTTCGTGAGGGCGTTGTGTGAGACGTTGGTGCTGAAGAGCACAGAAGAAGAAGACAACGGTGGTGCAACGACATTGTAATGGAACAATGGCAAGGATCGTGGTTCGACATGGGTAGTAACGAGGACGTGGTGAGGGAGCAATGATGCAATGGAGTAAGTTGCAAAGGTTTAGGAGCAAAAAGCAATGGAGTCACAAGGGAAGAGGAAAATGAGTTTCTAGGGCCCGAGGATGAAAATGAAAGTGAGTTGCAAGTTTATACAGCCATTTTGTGACACCCTAAATATGTAGAGCTCACATGTCCGATAAAACGATAACTAACTCATAGGAGATATACTTATTGTGAAAAGATGATTTTCTCAAAACCTTCAATTTGGATGAAAAGAAATAAAATACGGCTCTTTCAAAAACTCGTTCATTTCCTTACTTATAAAACATCTTTCGAAACATCCAATGTCATTCATACAACGGAAATCTCAAGATACAAATAATATAATAATTAAATGAAGGCATACAATGCAATAACATAATTCAATAAACCTAAAGTGCAGAGGTCTCCTTTCTAGGTAGTACCCCTCATTTATGCATCACATAAATCCAACATCAAGTCTCAACAATCAATTTAATGCCAAAATTCAAAAACATGAGCATACGGTACAAGTAAAGTGAAAATTGTTTAACATATCATTTTAATCCGGAATGTCCTGATTTTTTACATATTTACTCCCCAACATACACATGATAATACATAAATTAGGCTTCTCGAAATTCAACCCACAAATATGATTTTTAATTTATTCTTCAATATTGGCAGCTTGCAGAAAAACAGAGTTTAGCCATTATTAAAAATAGAAGATCAACTCATAAATTTATGAAACTTTCCAGTTAAAATTAAAAATTTTCTATATAACACATAAAATTTTCAGAATTTATTGAGCACCAAAAGTGCCCCTTTTATATTTCTTTTCCCCTGTAGCTCAAAAACAGAGTATGCACATCTAATTTCAAAATAATTATCATATTATTTTTAAAAATTCCAATAAAATTACCACTCATTATATAGGGTATAATTAAGATTTTACACTTTTTTCAGCAATTTTTTAGCAAGAAAACTATTTTTCCCAATTAATTTACAGTGCAGGTCAGAACTCAATTTCTCCACAAATATTTCCAAATTAAATAATAAAACAACTTATAAAATTGTGAGAAAAATCAGAGAGAGTCTAAATACACCCTATCAGATTTTCGTGGCCTCAAATTCCAAATATACTTCCGTCTTGGAAATTAAATAATCTAATTTCACTCATATGACAGATTCAGGGTAACACAAAAATTAATTCAAATAAAATAGTAGATGAGCTCGAAAATTTCTGAAAAATTTTGTGATGATTCTACAGACCATTTTACATATAAAAATTCTCTCAAAACCTCAAAAAACAGCACACAAAAATTCAAAATAAATCCCAAACAGCAGCAGTACTAATATTCAATCAAGAGAAATTTCACACAATAAAGCTAATACCCGCGAAATAGAGAGTACCCATGACCCAATAATCAATATTAATGGAGAAAAACTCCATGAACAAGAGCAAAACCCCAAGGAAATGAAAAGCCGCTCCATACCTAAAGCTTTGAGAGCAAGAAAAAGAGGATTGAAGTGTAGAAAGTGCGCTTGATGGGTCTCAAACACCTAAGAACCATTTTGTCACCAAAGAAGGAAATTAATGAGCATTTCAAGCTCCAAGAGTGAAGAACAAAGGTAGGAGATGATGATCTAGGACTTACCTTCACAAGAGCTAGCCAACAATGATCTCCCAAGACCCAAAACCCTCACTAGAAGGTCTCCCTCACACAAAGAAAATGAGAGAACTCTCCCTCTCTTCCTCTCTTGATTTCGGCACCCCTATGGGAGAGGAGAGACTCCACTTTGCCTTTTATAATGGGTCCCCAACCCTAATGGGGGCCCAGTAGGTCTACATGCTAGGTGAATTCCTTAATTAGTGTATTTAATTAAAGTCCAAGTTAACTTAATTAAGGAGAGAGACTATTAATTTCTAACATGTGTTAATCTCAAATAATTATCCTCTTATTATTCCCCCCTTGTATTATTTTAATGAAGCTCAAGTCTAATTAAAACTAATTTCTATAATTATTTACTCTCATAATTTATTTCTATTTAATTTCTAGACTTTAATAATTAACATCACAAATAATCACTAATTTAATTGATACAACTAGAAAATTAATTTTCCCTTCTTCTCGCTATAATAAATTTTTGTCAACTATAATAGTGCCATTAATAAAATATATTCCTTACTAAGGTTTGACTAGTTTGACTAGTCCTTGACCAAAGTCAACCTTTAATTAAATTCTATTCTATCAATTATTTTTCCTACTTAATTGAATTATTTTCAACCATTATCTATTTATTTAATTACTCACACATTTAATCAAATTTAAAACACAAAAAAACCACACAATTATACTAAGATAAAGAGTTGCAAGAATTGGGATGTTACACATTTTACATTGATTCTAGTTTGAACCGATGAAAAAAAAAATCTACATCGGTTCAAATTAAAACAGGTGTAAAAATGGATTTTTTACATTTTTTATTTAAAAAACAATGTAAAATAGTTACGTTTAATTTCAAAATTGCCAACACATCCATTTCTACAGTTAAACAAGCAGCGTAGAAAGGCATTTTGAAAGCTTATTTTTGCACTAATGATAATATATTATTTAAGTTTATTCACTCTCTTTTTTGTCCTTAATTGATTTCCAAATCAAGTTGTTGAAAAAGCAAAACATAACAGATTAGCTAGGTTTGGATTCAGCCTTTCTGGGCAAATATTTAATAGTTGAATGGTATTTGAAAATAATGAATTTAGCTCCTATGAGATATGGTCAAAACTTTCCAAGGCAAAGACTATGGTTAGTAGTTATTTCTTAGTTGTTGCATAGTTAACTTGATGTGAGCACCCAATTTTGTCCAAATAAATAAATAAAAAAACTAGCAAAAATATATTTAAAATTGTTTTCTAAAAATATAACATTTGTTTAATGATGTCAATCCAGATACAAATAAAGAAAAAAAAAGAAAAAAAGAAATACATCAAAAAATAAAAAAAATACAAATGAAAAAGTCTGCTCCTACTCTGTTGCACCGCTTCCTATTCTGCAGCTGCACCACCTCCTACTCTGCTTCCTCCTCCATTTTTTTCAAAATTGGTTCTGCTCCATGAACACCATTGTCAACCTGCACCTTTACAATGTCCATATTTTTCAAACCCTCCTCGAACACCATTGTCAACCTGCACCTTCACAATGCACATATTTTTTCAAACCCTCCTCTGCACCAGGGATAACATTGTCAACAAAACAACTTAACAAATCAATAAAAAATAATCAGTGTGTCTATAAATTGAGCAAGCTCAACCAGAGAAGGGGTCGGACAAAAAAGGAGAGTGAAATATAGAAACAGAGATTAGAGAGAGTTTGTGGAGAAGAGGAGAGGAGAGAAAGGAGATTAGAGTGTTTGTACTGGGAGTGAAGAAAGGAGGGACTATTTGATCAAGCTGTGGGAAGGGGTAGCTATAGTACACGAGATTGGAGCTTTTGGCTTACAACAGGTAACCCCTTTGTCCATCACATTCGTTTGGCTTTGATTCATCCCTGTTGATCACATTTTAATAGCTTAGCTTCTCTTCCCCTTTTTCATGTACTTCTGTCTTTTGATGCTATACTTTGTCCTGCTTTGTTCTTGGTCCTATACCTGTTGTGATCATGTAATGAAATAAATATCCGTCAATAAAATTTAAATGAAGCCAGTAACAAACAGTTTCTGTATGTGCATATGAGTTTTATTCCCAAGACAACAATTGTCACATAATAATAATAAAAAAGGAAATAAAAAGAAGTGTCATCCCCTCACCGCTGTGCGATCCTGGTTCTCTGCCACGTGAACAACCACGGCATTTGTCATCCACGACCACCGCTGAGTCGAAATCACACCATAGCAGCACCGGTACACACAGCCATTGCATGTCTTCTTCCACCACCGTGTGCACCGCTATCGTTGCCCACCGCTACATGTGCGAGCATGGCGTCGCCACGTGCGACTGCCTTGAAGTATGAATCTAACTTCTGTGGCATTCACATAGAAGTCCCAAAACCTCTTTTCCCTTTCGTTACATTGCTGTTCCGAGTTCACTCTTAATTTGGGGACAATTGAAGGGGCTTCGTTGCACTGTTTGTTTGTTGGGCCTGGTAGGTTTAATGGAAATAGTTTGGGTCTGATAATGTGGTTGATTGCTTTGAAATAAATAAACAATGATATAAAAAATAATAATGAAAGTAAACAAATCAAAAAATAATCAAACACGTGTGAGGTATATCTATCTATTTGATGTTCAGGCAATTTCACATTAGTTTAAATCTTAGGTAATATGCAAAACGTAAATAACTTAAAAGTAAAACCTTTATTTGGATTTAATAATTGCATTTACTATTCATGTATTTATAGTATAGTCATAACTATTTCGTTTAGCCAAAGTCTAGTTTTTCTTCTAAGCCACCCTTGTTTTTGCTAAATCATATACTTAATAATGTAATCAAAATAAATCAAAATATATAAAGGTTTAGTAATAGTCACCTTGGATGTACTTCCAATTTGATTATTTGCAAAAGTCATTAAAATTTAATGATAACCACTTTAGATGTACTTCTAATTTGGTTATCATGAAAGTTTTTAAATAAAAAATTAAAAAAACAAAAATATCAACACACAAATATTTTCTACAAAAGAACTACGTAACTCTGAATTCTCCATTGCACCTGGAGATACGTAGGAGCATGGGACCACTCCTGTCAAGCTAAAAAGATAAAAAAAAATATAATTTGTAAAGATAAAAACAAACAATAATAATTCCCTTTTTCATAATAATAAACTTCTTTTTAATGATAAAAATTCTCTTGTTAAAATAAATAAATAAATAAAATGACCAAAAATATTCTTGTTTTATTTTGAGGGGTAAAATAAATAATTTTAAAGTTATTTAAATTTTGCACATTTAATTAGATGTAACCGTCTTAGGACGGACGTCGTAGGGTGCTAACACCTTCCCTACACATAATTGACTCCCGAACCCAAAATCTAGTTTCTAACACCATTTTCTTTTTAAAGGTTTTTTTTTATAAATTAAATTAATAACAAAGGGTTAGGAGGAGGCCCATGAGAACTAATTAAGTTAATGAATTGTGCAGTTAAGGAATGGGCTAATAAAGGCCCAATAAGGGTTCAACTGAGGCTAGACTAACCATAAGCCACACACACACACTTCACTTGTCTAGAAGGGAAAAAGAAAAAAGAATAAGAGAAGGAGGAGGAGGAAAAGGAAATAAGAAGGGCCCCAACTCACCCACAGAGAACCCCTATCAAATTCAAGGTGAGTGCAACCCTTTGCATACTTCTGATTCCTCGTACATTGTTCTTCTATGTCTCCCCATCCTCTTTTATTCCCTTGAATGTTTGTATTTTGAACGTCTATGGATATAGTAAAGGTTTAAAAATGGGGTTTTAGTGGTTAATTACATGATTGATAGGTTTCATATGGGGGTTTGATGGTTATTAAATGACATTGATATATGTGTCTTATTTTGCATTCAGAAGGATTAGAAAGGCAGTCATGTTTTCTAGGTTAAAGTATAGATATTGGAAGCTGTTAGGGGTGGCCATGGATCGGAATCAATCCGACAAATCGGTGAATCCGAACCATCCAAATTGAAAAATCCAGATTGGTTCGGATCATTGGTTTGGATCAGATTGAAAAATTGCAAATCCGATGAGTTCAGATCGAATATCGGATTTCACTTTTGAAAATCAAATCCGATCCGATCCACCTGATTAATTAGTATGTTTTATTTTTTTTTATATTTTTTTAACCTTTTTAGTTTGGGCTTTTCAGCCCAGCCCAATTTTATTGTATTTTTTCATTTTAAGGCTACTAATCAATTATTACTATAATTATAATATAAAACATGATTTAATTTTTAACTTGGAATGAAACATGTTTCATATTAGACTAGCAGTTAAAAATAGTTTTTAAGTTAAATGTAGTAAATTGCATACTATTAGAATCACTCTCCTATTTTTTTTTTTTTAAAAAATCATTTTATTTTTATTTTTATTTTTTAATAATAAATCTGATGATCCTATCCGATCCGATTATAATCGGATTGGTTCGGATCGGATTGCAAAGTTAAGTTAGGCAAAATCCGATCCGAACCAATCCAATTAAAATTGATTGGGTCGGATTAAAAAATCCCACGATTTGATCCTATCCAACCCGTGTCCACCCCTAGAAGCTGTGTATGATCAGAGGCATGATGTTGGGGATAGCTTAAGTCAAGGGGTAGATATCAGAACCTACACATGACTTAAGGATCATCAAAAGTTGTTCTTCAAGTTATTTGTGATGACAAATGTGTCTCACTATCCAAAAGTAGACACCAGTCACAAGACATGCATCAGTGCTTGGACAACACTAATTTTGAAGCTATGAGTTCCTCGTGATCCTTGATAATTTTCAAATCAAAGGAACTCAAGGAAGATAGTTGTCCTAATCAAAGAACAAGCAACCAAGTAGAATGAAGATTGTACCATATTGCATTGTAGTAACAATGCATCTATAGTAAACATGCCGTAAAAATAATCTTCAAAAGCTTCCCATGATTCAAATTCAAAAAAAAAATCATGAGGAACCACTAAGACCAACAGGTAGCACTCAACGAATCTTTCTCAATGGATCCTTCAACGAATTTATTTCAAATTCAATTAGTGCAAGTTGGTTGACAGTAGAGACGAGTAAAGATGAAGAAGACAACTCAATGAGTTATAAAGACAAAGCTTGAAGATGCATAGAATAGTAAGCTATAGGAACTAATTGGACAGCTTATGCAACAATTTGAAAGTTGAATTCAACCTTCAACAACCACAACAATGGCTAGCTCCTGATCATTCTATAAATTGATCAAATTTGAAGGAGTAACTTGCAAGGAAAGATTGCAAAAGAAAGATGGTAAGGTCAGGTGAACCAACCCTTTATGAGAAAGAACTTCCTTAGCCAAAAAACACTATAGGTGGAGCCTGTAGAGCAAAATCCAAAAAGAGTGTTTGTAAACACCTTCATCAATGGATCCTTAGTAGAAGGCATTCCAAAATGTGTAGTGTCCATTCCCTAGGATTAGAGGGAAAGAACTTAGAAGAGTAATTAGGGGACTGTTGCTTCTGAAGTTTAGAGGGAACACAACAGGTGCTATTGATGGTGTAATGCTTGGAGAGGCTTTTCGAAACAAAACTTGAATAGAGCCTGCAAAGGCCAAGAGAATATTGAGGTAAATCCTAGAGAGGCTTTTGGAAAGAATACTTAAGAAGAGCCTACAGAGGCTTAGAGAATACTGAGGTGAAGCCTGGAGAGACTTTTCGAAAGAATACTCAAGTGGAGCTTGTAGAGGCTTAGAGAATACTGGTTGTAAGAGCCTGTGGAGACTTCAGAAAAGAAAGAATACCACAGTTGAGTGTTTGGTCTTAGTGGAGAAAGCCTACAGGTGTAAGTACTGGACGTAGCTCAGGTTGAGGTGAACCAGTATAATTCCTTGGTGTGATTGTTTCCTTCATTGTTGCTTCTTATTTATACTTGTTGTGTGCTTAAAATTTGTTTATGAAAAACCTTATTTTGAAAAGTTTAACTCTGATATTTGATCAAAAGGTTTTCATAAAACATTTTCATTATTTAGAAGCAACACCTACTCACAATATAAAAGTAAAAATAGAATATGTAATTTAATAGAATTTAGTATTTTGAGAGTAGGTTTTGAAGCAATAGAACACAAAATTACTTGGATGTATTTACTTTAATTTTTTTTTTATCCAAGTACTTGTGAAGGAAAAGGTATACTCCCATAAGTCGTTTGATTTCTAAGTGTAAAGCTTAAGAACCAGAAATCAGAAACAAGTGTGCTTGTGCGAAAAATTAGCCTGATAAGGTGTTGTGTCATTATTCAACCGCCCTTCTAGTGACCAACTGATTCACTTCAAAGCCTTCATTGATACAGGATCATGAAACTATGAATTCCAATGATGACGATATGCGCTAAGAATGGATACCCATGTTAAGTATTGGAACAAAAGACATACAATGTCTAACCC
Organism: Pueraria montana var. lobata; assembly: GCA_026413185.1. Lineage (NCBI taxonomy): Eukaryota > Viridiplantae > Streptophyta > Magnoliopsida > Fabales > Fabaceae > Pueraria > Pueraria montana. The sequence continues at coordinate 64,772,796 of CM048654.1, read as the reverse complement.
TTAAAAATCTCATAGTTTTGATGATAACAAAGGATATTAAAATGTCTAACCCTAAAAATCTCACAGTGTTGATGATAACAAAGGATATTAAACTTTGATAAACTAATGAGATTAATTGAGCTATGCGGGAAAAACACATGAGTCCAACAAAAGTATAGGTATATTCGTTTTATCTTAGACACGAAAAATAAGTTTTAAAGTATAGTGTCAAACATGCTAAAAAGGACTTGCGTCCTAGCCTTTATAAAAATCTAGTGTCCAAAGTGCTATTATAAAAAGTTGCGTCCAAAGGTCTTTTGAAAATCCAACATCCAATGTGTTGTCATCACCAACACTTCTTTCAAGAAAACTTACACAAAACATTTCGTGTTGAAGGAGAACTAGACGTAGCTTCGGTTGAGTGAACTAATATAAAAAGCTTGTGTTCTTTGTTTTTGCTTCTCCCTTCATGTTTTCCTTGGACAAAACATTTTTTGACTTGTTTAAAACGTTGTTCTTTGCGAAAAAAATTTTAAACCCACATACACACTATTCAACTCCACTTCTAGTGCGTTTCTTGTTATTTCACTAAGCGTTGGTGTTAAGCATGACATGAGTCACGCTAACGTAATGCATCTAGAGAGGGCTCTGAGACCCTTACATTGGTGTGCTAAGCGTGAGGTTACTAATGCTTAGCGTGCGACCTTTAAAGGTGAGGTCTGTGCCTCAGTGCAATCCACGAGAAGTGCCACCCTGTGTGCACTAAGTGTAGACACCATAGAGAGATGACCTTGATTCTTTGAGGATTAACACTAAGCACCAATATGTTAGCGCTAAGCACAGGGTCTTTCGCACTATTTGTGACCATGTCAACTCTAAGGGTGGCGTCCTTGGACAATAATGTTATGAATATGACTTTCAAAGTCCGTATATTGGGCAAGAATTATGTATTTCTTTTATTTGGGTTATGTAAGGTACCCTGAGTACTCCATATGTATATTGTTCATGTTATGATTATGAGTTTTTAAATAAGTGATTGAGATTATCCGACGATTCTGCATATGTAGGTATAAGGTTACGGTAATGTCCTTAGGGTGTTACATGAGGAGAGCATCCTTGACAAGAAGGTTTCACAATGATTTTGAAATCTGAGAAATTTTTTTTATAAATCTTAAGTAAAAATTGACTTGGCCCAAGAAACTCCCCTCTTCACATTAGTGGGAAGCGATTTTCTTACTATCACCTCAATCTTTGCCTTGTCAACTTCGATACCCTTGACTGAGATTTTATGTCCTAACACAATTCCTTCTTTCACCATGAAATATTTTCTTCCAAATTCAAAACTAGATTGGTTTTCATGCATCTTTTGAGCGCGAAGCCAAATTTGCAAAGCATGTTGTATCAAAGGAGGTTCCAAATACTAAAAAATAGCCTATGAAATCCTCAATGGACTTTTCAATATGTCCACAAAGGTAGGTATCATAAATCTCAAAAAGGTTGTTGGTGCATTGCAAAATTTGAAGGGCATCCTTTTTTAGGCAAAAACACCAAACGGGCATGCAAATGCAATTTTCTTCTAATCATTCAAATTGATGGCTATTTGATGGTATCCAAAGTAGTCATCGAGGAAACAATAAAACTCTTACCTGACTAATCTCTCCAGCATTTGATCTATAAAAGGGAAAGGGAAATTATCCTTCATAGTGGCTTGGTTAAGCCATTGATAATCAAGGAACATACACCATCCCATGATTGTGCAGGTTAGAATGAATTCATTCTTCTCATTTGAAATTATAGTCGTTTCACCTTTCTTAAGGACAACTTGCAGTAGACTATATAATCCATGAACTATATATTGAAAATAAGACAAATACACCCACATCTAACAATTTGAGCACTTCTTTATTACTTTATGGCGAGGTTCAACCTTTGAAGAGTTTACACAACTGGTTTATAATCCTTTTCAGACAAAATGATGGGATGATTCCCTATAGATCTGATATAGTCCATCCAATAGCCATCTTATGGTCCTTCAAGACATGAATAAGCTTATCTTTTTCTTCCTTCAAAGTTGTGCTAATTTCTATAACCGAATTTTCATTCATATCACCTATGTACACATACTTCAAATTCATCACCTTTTAACTCTTTCTTTTAGTTGATAACTTCTTGCATCCCTTGATTTTTAAGTTGTAACATGCAATCCTCTATTTTGTTATCCATTTGATCTTCAACTTGAGATATAACATTGTCTGTCACAGTTTTCAAAGGATTAATAGGCTATTAATGTTTAGGAAATGTCTTCCAACAATAAATTCACCATGTCCACAATAAAACAATGTTCTCTTTCGTTCAAATGGTTCATGGCATCATAAACATTAAAAATTTTCTCATCATCATCTATTCTCTACACTTGACCCCAATGTGCATCAATCAATGTGTGCTCAATTCTCAAGAATGGTCTACCAAGAATGAATAGGGACCTCAATGCCTTCATCTATGTCCATAATTGCAAAATCAATCATATTTTTATCTATCCCTTATGGATGTTTAACTAAGCCATCAGGGTCGGCCCAGTGTCTTGTCTGGAGGTGTGACGGCACAGGGTCCACGGCTAAAAGGGACCATAAAAATTAAAAAAAATAAAATTATATGATCGTGTAATAATTTTTTATATTATTTTGTTATTTTTATTACTAGATTGAAATTATTGTTTTATTTCATGTCTCTTTTAAAAAAAAAAACAAATGAAAATGTGACATGTGATTAAAAGTATTATTCTATTGGTTGTTAGTTTTTTTTTTTATTACATTCAAAAATCCTCAATGAGTTTTCAAATTACTGTGACATATCAACATGTAACGTAATAGACTTAATTTTTTTTTTTAACAAAATAAGAAACACAAACAAAGACTCAAATTATAAAGGAAACAAAACTAAGCGTTAGTATATTAATAAAGAACAAAAATAAAGATTTAATATATATGAAATGATATTTTGTCAATAATAGACGATAGTGAGCAAACTAGAGCATTTTCTTTGAGACACAAAATATAAAACAAAATTAAATTAAATTACAAATATAAAATTAATATTTTAAAAATATATAAGTAAATTAAAATTATAAAAAAAAATTGACGGGTTCCTCGCAGGTTTACCCTAATCCAATAAAACCCAATCGAAATGTGGATGAGTTAAAAAAATATAAATTTGCCTCTTTTAAATCTGAACCTATCCTACCTTCTGCAGGGATGGGGACGGGGAGAGCAAACCTGTCATCGATTCGTCCTGTTGTCATGCCTACCTTATATATAGATATTTATGTTACATAATAGTTTTTGGGAATAAATTGAATGATAGATGATAACACAAGAGTAAATTGAATAAAAAAATGTGATATATCTTTTTGAGATTTATTAAATTATGTTATTCGTTTAATGTAACAAAATATAACATTTTAAATGAAGCTACATGCCTATTTTTTAATGTAATATATATTTATATTTTCAAATGCTTAAATATATGAATGTCATTTAGTGTTTCACCCTGGACCCATAAAATCTCCAGACCTGTGAGCGATCAACAATTGCAGTATCATTCTTGTAGGTTTGGTATTATCAGCTCCTATATTCCTTAATATGGAGAATGACATCAAGTTAATACTTGCTCCTAAGCCATATAAAGTTTTCCCAATGGTCACATATACTATAGTGCAAGGTATGGTAAGACTTCCAAGGTCCTTAAGCTTAGTAGGAGTGGTCTACTAACCACCACACTGCATTCAACTTCTCTTTATTTTGTTCATTTTTTAGATCTTTGTCTTTATCATCTACTACTTCTTTTTCTAATTGAGGTTTCTCTATGTTTTCCAATTCTTGCTCTTCTATGATTTCCTCTTTATAAATGGAGTAATCCCTTACCTCTTCTCTTTTTCATATTTTTTGTTGTTCTAGGAGGTAAATTCCTACCACTCCTAAGAATGATAGGTTTACACAAGTCCTTTACACTTGACTTACCGTATTTTTAGGAGGGATTTTTTATATTTTTGCTTCTATTTGTTTAGAGAGTTTCCTTAGCTGATTTTCCAAGGTTTTAATGGATGCTTCAATGTTTTTAGGAGTTGAAGCTGGTGACCATTTTCAATACAGGATTGAACTATATGTAATTAGTCCTTTGACCAGTTCTAATCGAGTGGTACATATTAGTGGATTATATTTAGACATCCACATCTTTTGATTAGATAGTTAATAACATTTTATATAATTAATATTTATATAATTTACAATATATTATATAACGGAAAATGCTAATAACAAATTCGTTAACATATTTTTTCTAACACACATTCTATTATTAATTAAAATTTATTAAAAACTACAAAATTAGGATAGAGACTCATTAAATGAAAAGTAAAACTTATAAAAATTTATAATTTTTAATAATTTCAGCCAATTGGAGAGAGTGTGTTGTTAACATTTCACTTATATAATTAATATTTTATATAATTATATATAAAACTGTAGATTAAGGTTATGTATTTTATATGTATTTATTATTATTATTATTATTATTATTATTATTATTATTATTATTATTTATTAAGTTTATTTATTGATTTTATTAATATTTTTAAGTTTATAAATTTATTTTATTTTTTATTTAAGTATAGTTATTGATTTTAATTAATTATTGATTTCTAAGATACTTTTTTATTTTTCTTTTTTCTTTTTATCCTCTTCTTTCTGACATACAGGATGGTTTCTCCAAGCTAGTTTCGGTATGAACCTTCTGAGGTTCTTCTTTTCTCCCAAAAGGCTTATATCCTCTTGCTTTTCAGTAGCTTTCTCAACTTCATCTTTTTTTCTTCTTCCTCGCCATTTATCGCTATCTCATGGTAAAACAATAATTATACTACATAGCACTAATGTGTAACATCAGCACCGTTAATAGGGTTAGATAATAAACATCTACTTTTAGATTAACATGATGACAAAATGTAGTATCTAGAATTATTTTTAAATTTTTTTAGATCGAGAGACTAAATTAACAACACCACACAAATTCAAGGACCAAAATAGTGATTTAGTCAAACTGAAACAAAACACAATTTGCAAAAACAATTACATTTTAAATATATATTTTGATACCTAAAAGTTCACAATGCCCCAGATCCTTTAAACAGTACACATCAAATAAAAACATTGATAATCATCTAAATAAATTGAAACAAGTTCAAAACTTAAAGCTTAAGTGATAAATCAATCCCAGAAGAATCAGAACGAGAGGTTTCTTCTTGCTTGGAATGATCACCACCCATGGTACTCAATGTTGACCTATTCAGGGCCCAGTTTGATTTAGTAGCAACATTTGTAGAAGAATCTCCAAGGATGGGAATATGTCCAATAGTACCACGATCATCTTCAGTCTTCAAATTTGCATGCAAACCCTCCATCCTCAAGCTACCAAGGGAAGGGTTTAGCATCTCTTGTCTTGACCACCTTTGACCAAACCTAAAACCAAATGAGGTTGAAGGATATGATGGCTTGTGAATCATAGACTCCATCCGAACCCCAAGTGCTCTATTGTAAGATCCATAAAAGGAGTGTGTGGGATAAGGGTAATAAAGAAAAGGAGAGTGCCCTAAAGCACCGACATCATCAATCCCTTGGCCACACTTTGCAAGAGCACGCTCTTGCTTGTGGGCGTTTTGGTGTCCCCCCAATGCTTGTGATGAAGAAAACTCTTTCTTGCAAAAGTTGCAAGAAAAAGTCTTAGCCTCTGATGGTTTCTCCTCAATATTATTGTTCTCATCTCTCCCTTTGGTGTAATTAGCACTAGAAGAAGATGAACCCCCCACGTTCATTGGATTGAAAAAATCCAATTCCACTTTCGACCCCCGAATTGATTCATCCTTGGAGATCTTAACAAAGTCCAACACCATATGGGAATTGGAATTGGAAGCTGGATCTTGTTCAGATTTATCACCCTTCTCCTTCATTATCAACTCATCATTCTTCTCTTCTTCAACACATGGTTTATGGGAAATGACTTCGGAGGTGGAAGAGGCTTCAGAGGAACAAATTTCCAAACCGTGTGATGAAGCCATGGCACAAACGAGAAATGATTCTCTCTTTTTAGATCTGTTGGAGTGAGATTGAATAGAGAGGGAGCGTGGCCATGGTTATTTATTTATGGATTTGAGTTAATATGCAAATATCTTTCACTCATGAACAAGGAAAGGGATCTCATGCATTTTTGTAGTTATTATTTTTTCATTATGCTAGCAAAAATTTGAAGAGGTGTGAGCAAGCTTGAACCAATTTGTTCACGACCGTTGCATAAACAAAATTTCCTAAACTGATTTTAACTACACGGTCAAATGTGTCTAATTACTCAAGTAGTTCAAATCATGCCATAGAAGCATGTGGCTAATTACTCAAATAGGTTCTATGTAGTTGAAATTTGATGTCAAACCGAGTGATGAAATTGGTAACTTTGAAATTACTTGTTGGAGTAAAATTACTTGGGCATTCAAGAACTTCTTTAGGGAAAAAATAAATGGAAGTAATTTTGTGCTCATTAATGCTCTATATTTTCTAAAATGATTTTAACTACACAGTCTAATATTGTGGCGAATAATTAATCAAATAGTTAAAATATTTCCATAGCCAGCATGTGGCTAATTACTGAAATAATATACTATCGCAGGTGACAGCTTCTATGTCGTTCAAATTTGATGTCAAAGCCAAATTGGTAACTTTGAAAATTACTTGGGTGTTCAAGAGCTTCCCTGGTGGAAAAATCAATGGAAGTAATTTTGTGATATAATTTTGACTTCATTAATGCTCTATATTTTCCTAACAAATCCATTGTTTTCCTCAACGCGCGAGTTGCTCCAATAGGTTCAAAATTTCAAATATCTTATCACTAGTAGTTTCTGTGAAGAAAACCCAGTTTAATGAGTACCACTAAGCCATATAAAAAAGCTATACTAGTGGCTAAAATTTTGTAATTTCAGTGGCTTTAATTTGCAAATTTTAGGTTCGAGGACTCACCCACATAACCGCTTTCCGTTTTCAATAAGCATGGTGTTATGCCATATGCAACATTCTTGCCATACTTATGAAGGACTTAAGATACACTAAATTTGTAACACAGGAAGATTTTTTGATCAAACTTGTGAATAGTGCTTGAACTTGAGGTAAGAAATAATGAGGGTTTAAGAGAGAATAATTAGGAGCTCACTCATCTCAACAAGTGAATTTTACATATAACTTTTAAACCTGTGATTCGTTTAAATTATACATTTTTTTATATTTATATTTAATATTTTTAAAAATATGTATATATGAATAAAATTATTATTTTTTAAAATATACAGTAACAATTTAAATATAACTACATTAAAATTGAGGAAAATGATTAATTGTATTTTTAATTGAGCAGATGTTGTATTAAAAAATATTAAACCTATTAAAATTTATTATGATTTGTTCTTTCTTTAAGAAATAATAATAGTGATGTAATACCTATATGAGATATATAAATTAAAAAAATATATATCATAAATATAAATTTTTAATTATTTAAATTGGGTACTTATTTTAGCTATTGTGGATACTATGTTTACATGTAATTGAATTTTATGTTTTTATAATTAATAATTTTAAATTTATTTATTTTAAAAATTAAAATATTTTAAAACTACAATTTAATCATTTTGGTTTATTACTTTTAATTATGTGATATTGATGAAGTTTTAAATTGGTTAAGATCATTATAACTTAAATTATTATTATTATTATTATTATTATTATTATTATTATTATTATTATTATTGTTGTTGTTGTTGTTGTTGTTGTTGTTGTTGTTGTTGTTGTTATTATTATTTTTATTATTATTATTATTATTATTATTATTATTATTATTGTTATTATTATTATTATTATTATTATTATTATTATTATTTTAGTGAACTAAGACATTTGTCTTTATTTTTGTTCCCTAATTAAAAAACAAATTACACTCAACAACTAGACTCCCTCGGTATTTTAATTAAAGGAACATGAAAGAGAAATAACTGTTTTAATAAGATCCAAACATACAATCATTAATAATTTGCATCAGAGCTCATTGAGTCTGCTTGAGCTCTTGACTCGTATTTAAAAAAAGTACTAATTAAAAATTGGCATGGATAAAACTTTCTTAACCGTCAATTTCACAGCTAGTGAATGATTCATTAAATATTAATAAAAACAAGAGAGCTTCGCCATCTTAATTGTCATAGGTATCAAAAGTCTGTACAGAAAATTTAAAACTCATAACTAATTAGCTAATAAACTAGAATACCACGTCACCCATCGGCAATTGTAAAGGAAAAAGAAAAATGAAACAAAACACAATTTGCAATAATAATTGCTTTTTAAAATATATAATTAGACACCCAAAATTTCGTAGTGCCCCAGATAACTCAAACAACAGAGTACCAATCAATCAAACACAAACATTGATGATTATCCAAATTAAAACAAGATCAAAACTTAAATCTTAAGTGATAAATCAATCTCTTCAGAATAATCAAGACTAGAGGGCCCTTCTTGCGTGGGATCATCATCACCACCCACAGTACTCAATTGGGCTGAGTTTGAATTGGTAGCAACGTTTGTAGAAGATTCTCCAAGGACAGGAATGTTATGTCCAATAGTACCACGATCATCTTGTGTCCTCAAAGTTGTATCACTCCCTAGTATCCTAATTCCACCATTCGCTTGCAAACCCTCCATCCTCAATCTATCAAGAGAAGTGTTTAGCATCTCTTGTGATCTTGACCACCCTTGACCAAACCTAAAACCAAGTGAGGATGAAGGATATGATGGCTTGTGAATCATAGACTCCATTCTAACCCCAAGTGCCCTATGATATGATCCATAAAAGGAGTGTGTGGGATGATCAGGGTAATAAAGAAAATGAGGGTTCCCACAAGCACCAGCATTGATCCCTTGGCGACGCCTTGCAAGAACACGCTCTTGCCTGTGAGCATTTTGGTGCCCTCCCAAGGCTTGTGCAGAAGAAAACTCTTTCTTGCAAAAGTTGCAAGGAAAAGTCCTAGCCTTTGATAATTTCTCCTCATTGTTATTCTCACCTCTCCCTCCAGTGTTGTTAATAGCCCTAGAAGAAGACGAACACCCCACGTTATTCATAGGATTGAAAAAATCCAATTCCACTTTCGACCCTCTAATTGATTCATCTTTGGAGAGCATAACAAAATCCAACACCATATGGGAATTGGAATTGGAAGCTTGATCTCGTTCTTCAGCAGTAGGTTTATGGGAAATGCCTTCTGAGGTGGCAGAGATGCTAGAGGCTTCAGAGGGACAACCTTCCAAAATGTGTGATGATGCCATTGTAAAATGTTTCACAATTTTGGATATGTGGCAGAGGGATTGAATAGAGAGGGGGGGCATGACCATGTTTTTTTATTTAAAGATTTGAATAAATGCACATATCTTTATTGACTAAGGAATGGGATCTCATGCATTTTGCAGTTATCATTTTGCATTATGCTACCAAAAGTTTGAAGAGGTATGAGCAAGCTTTCACAGATTCATGCATGATCTTAGCATAAACAAAGATCCCTAAAATGTGTCTAATTACTAAGTAGTCAAGTCATTCCCATAACTAGCATGTGGCTAATTAATCAAATCGCTTCTATGTAATTCAATTTTTATGTCAAACCGAGTAGCAAAATTCATAACTTTGAAAATTTATGATCTTAGCACAAACAAAGATTCCTAAAATGTGTCTAATTGTTAAGTAGTTTGAGTCATTCCATAACCAACATGTGGCTAATTAATCAAATAGCTTCTATGTAATTCAAATTTTATGTCTAATCGAGTAGTGAAATTGGTAACTTTGAAATTTTATGATCTTAGCATAACCAAAGATTCCTAAAATGTGTTTAATTACTGAGTAGCTCAAGTAATTCCATAACCATCATGTGGCTAATTAATCAAATAGCTTCTATGTAATTCAAATTTTATGCCTAACTGAGTAGCGAAATTGGTAAATTCAAAATTTTATGAATTTAGCAGAAACAAAGATTCCTAAAATGTCTCTAATTACTAAGTAGTTCAAGTCATTCCATAACCAGCATGTGGCTAATTAATCAAATAGCTTCTATGTAATTCAAATTTTATGTGTAATTGAGTAGCGAAATTGGTAAATTCGAAATTTTATGATCTTAACATAAACAAAGATTCCTAAAATGTGTCTAATTACTAAGTAGTTCAAGTCATTCTATAAGCAGCATGTGGCTAATTAATCAAATAGCTTCTATGTAATTCAAATTTTATGTCTAACCGAGTAGCGAAATTGGTAACTTCGAAATTTTATGATCTTAACATAAACAAAGATTCCTAAAATGTGTCTAATTACTAAGTAGTTCAAGTCATTCTATAAGCAGCATCTGGCTAATTAATCAAATAGCTTCTATGTAATTCAAATTTTATGTCTAACCGAGTAGCGAAATTGGTAACTTCGAAATTTTATGATCTTAGTATAAACAAAGATTCCTAACATGTGTCTAATTACTAAGTAGCTCAAGTCATTCCATAAGCAGCATCTGGCTAGTTAATCAAATAGCTTCTATGTAATTCAAATTTTATGTTTAACCGAGTAGTGAAATTGGTGACTTCGAAATTACTTGTGTTGAAGTAAAATTACATGTGGCTAATTAATCAAATAGCTTCCATGTAATTCAAATTTTATGTGTAATTGAGTAGCGAAATTGGTAAATTCGAAATTTTATGATCTTAGCATAAACAAAGATTCCTAAAATGTGTCTAATTACTAAGTAGTTCAAGTCATTCTATAACCAGCATGTGGCTAATTAATCAAATAGCTTCTATGTAATTCAAATTTTATGTCTAACCGAGTAGCGAAATTGGTAACTTCGAAATTTTATGATCTTAGTATAAACAAAGATTCCTAACATGTGACTAATTACTAAGTAGCTCAAGTCATTCCATAAGCAGCATCTGGCTAGTTAATCAAATAGCTTCTATGTAATTCAAATTTTATGTTTAACCGAGAAGTGAAATTGGTGACTTCGAAATTACTTGTGTTGAAGTAAAATTACTTGGGTGTTTCTGTGGTGGAAAAATCAATATTTGAAAGTAATTTTGGGATATAATTTTGGCTTCATTAATGCTCTATATTTTTTTCTAATATGAATTTAACTACACGGTCTAATGTGGCGAATAATTACACAAATAATTAAAATTTTTCCAGAGCGGGCATGTAAACAATTTATCTATTAGCTCTTATCCATAATTATTATTTTACAAATTATTTAAAATGTAAATAAATATCTATAAAAATTTTATATTTAACTATTATCATTATCCATAAAATATTTTCGTACTTTCTCTCATATCTTTATCAAAGGTATAATAACTAAATTAAAAATAAGGCTTAAATAACTTTTAGGTCCCTGATAAATTACCGAATTTTGTTCGGGTCCCCGATAAATTTTTTTGTTGTGTTGAGTCCCTGATAAAAAAAAATTTCTTTTGCATCTCTGCCGTCAATTAAGTGATGATGTGGCCGTTAAAAATTTTAAAATGCAATTTTCGGCGGGTAAAAAACCGCCACTATCTATTTCAAATTTTAAATTACAACTTCTGGCAGCAAAAAACTACCAGAATCAATTTATCATTTACCGCATTTTACTTCCTTCCTCTCCAATATATCTTCGGACTCACTTTTTTTTTTAAGAGATCTTCGGACTCACTTCTTCTACAAGCTCTCAATATTTAATTTAATATTATAATAACAAACCCAACAAAAATTCTTCAGTTTGGTATAACCACTCATCATCCTCACTCTTCCGTTCTTTGTTATGGCACTTCAGAAGTCTCACTCCAGCGACAACCTTCCTCCATTTTTGGCGAAGCCCAATGCCGCCGTCACTCCCATCATCTGCAGCCTCTTCGGCTTCAACTAGGAGTCAGCTCCTCGGTGCCGCGCTGCGCTGACACCGTTTGGGAAGATCTCCAAGGGCAAGTCGCACACCTCGATGTGCTCTTAGGTAACGTTCATCACGACGAACCCAGTGAACTTCTGGCCAATCTCTGATCTGGAATAGCTTAGATTTGGAAATTTCAGATATGAAAATGCTTAGATATAAAACTCAAATCTGCAGTGAAGATCTTCCTGGGGCGCTTCTTCTTCCCGTCCTCAAATGCACTGTTGGGTTCCGCCGCGGGATTCGCAACCACTCCTTTCACATGTTGAGAAAATCGGCAACAAATTTTAAAGATCTACCCTTTGCTTGTTGTGAACTTTACTTTCTAAATATGTTTAAATCTTTCATTGTTTCCTATATGTGTGTTGTTTATGGTTTCTATTAATCAAAATCAGTTTTTGATGTTTTAGTTACTTGATTGAGAGAACGTGTTTTTTATTGAATAAGGACAATGTGGGATTGATTTTCACTAATGTATGGGTTGGATGGTGCCTGCAAGCTGCTTGTTGAAATGTATAAGAGAGGGTACAGGCTTAAGTTGCACAATCAAATATGTTTCTTTTTTTTTTTTTAAATTGATTCTGGCGGTTTGTAATTTAAATTTTGAAATAGATAGTTGTGGTTTTTTAGCTGCCGAAAATTGCATTTTAAAATTTTTAACTGCCACGTCATCACTTAACTGACGTCAGGGATCCAACATAAAACTTATTTTTTATCAGGGACTCAAAACATCGAAAAAATTTATCGGGGATCAAAAGCAAAATTCGAGAATTTATGAGGGACCTCAAAGTTATTTAAGCCTAAAAATAAAGTACACTTATCAATAATTTTTTTAAAAATTCAGCAGAGTCTTCTCTATCTTTTGGTACTTTTTTCATACCTTTATTAATGGTATAGCAACCAAACATCAAGATCCACTTAATTAAACCGTTGATATCTCAACAACAATCCTATAGGATCAACTAATAATAAAACCATGACATATACCACTTTTATCAACTAATTTCAAGACACAAATCAAATTATGCAACAATCAAGCTAGATTTCAAATTTTTATTTCATGTATCATAACAAGGAGTGCGAGTTGGTGTGGGAAAACGGAAAGAAAAAGAGAGCTTGTGAAAGAGAGAAGGAGAAACACGTGAGAAGAAAACCAAACCATGTTATTAAGAATTTATGTTCTATTCAGCAAATTGATTAAATTTAAAAGAGGAAAAAGCACTTCCAGTATACCTAGATTGTTGTGGTGACAATAGTAAGATCGATGCCAAATGTGTCTAACCTAATCAAAGGTATCTATGATCTTGCATTCAAATTAAGGGAACTAATTGCATTGGTTATTTTCTTCACAACAATAAGTGAAAATTATTTCAAATCGCAACAAGATAAATAAAGAATCAAAAAAGAAAAAGACCTAACCACAAACACAGATGGGGGCATGAAACCAACAAGAAATGGCTGAGAAAGAAAGAGAGGTTCTAAAGCCCCTTCCATAAAATACCTACAACAAGAAAAAAAAAATCATGAAAGAGAGGTTCTTCCCAAATTTTAGTAACTAAAGTAACTATATAACTTTAATTTCCTATACTGGCTTCTCTCCTCACTTAATCCATTTATCTCACTCAACTTTCTCTTAAGAGTTCTAATCTTGGTAAATGAGTTTAGTTAACACATCATCTCATAATTCCTTCACTAAATTGTATTTTAAATTAGTAGTCATTCTTTAAATGTTGTACTTTACTTTCATTTAGAGTTTATGTCTAGTACAAAATATAGCTAATTAATTTATGTCTTCTAGCTCTTTAGTCTTTAACTTTCCTTTAACTAATTCTACACAAACCAATATTTTCCAACTAATTCTACACAAACCAATAGTTTCCAACTACCAAATTATATGGATAAGGTTAACTAATTGTACTAAATTATTTTTCCAATCTTATAACTAACTAAAACCATTGTGCTCAAACTAAGCTCTAATAAAGTGGCAGCCTTTTTCTTTTAAATTATAAATTCTTCTACATAAATACAAGGCACAAGTGCTATTATAGCACTATCTAGTTCGACACAAGTGCTATTTCCAATTTTAAGATGCATTAATCTTCTCGTTTGCCAAATATTATAGTTTAGGTACAACAAAAATGGTATCATTAGAATATTTTAAGTATTTTTAAACCACTTAGCTGTTACAAGCAGTTTGTTACTAAGTTAGGAGTTAGGGCAACCACAAAGTCAGATAAGTCGTATAATAATTTACTAAAGTTTTTACTTTAACCATTCACAAGCACTGAACTTGATGGAAATTGAAAATAAACCAAAAATAAAATATTATGTATGAATTAGAGAAATTATAAGTGGTGAAAAGAGCTAGTTTCAAAGGTTCCTTATTATTATTATTATTTTGTTTCAGTCATATTATGTGCAAGACAGATTAATAGTTTGCTCTAACATGTTAAAGGAAAATACATGAAATATCTTATGCCTCTTTCAGATACTTTGCTTCAAAGCAGAACTTGTTTCACTCATATGCAATGCTTGTTTCTTAAGTTATTTCAAGACTTTTTGCAACACAAAGATTCTGATAAAAATTCTACCTGTAAAATTTTTACTACTTTAAAATCCAAATTATTTATATTTCAATGAACTATCTCTACTGACACATGAAATATGGAATCACAATTTATAACCTCCATTCTACAACTTGACATAAGAAAGTCTTGACATATTCAAATTGAGTGCTTACAAATAAAATAAAATTGACGCAAACAAAGCCAAAGAGAGTTTAGGGTTTACTTTGTGCAAATGTCTTCGCAACTGTCATCGAAGCTATTGGGGTTCGTTGCGGGGTCGTAGGGGCGAAGTTGTGTTGTTTTTCGGTGGTGGAGAGGGATGCAACTCAAGGCATTTCCAGTGGCAGAGAGGGTCGCAATGTGTGGTGGTCACAATGTGTGGTTGTTCATGAGGACGGTTGTGTGAGACAATGGTGCTGAAGAGCGAGGAAGACAAAGACAATGGTGGGGCAGCGACGTTGCAATGGAACAATGGCGAGGGTTGTATTTCGGCAGGGGCAACAATGAGGACGTGGTGAGGGAGCAATGACGCAATGGAGTAGGTAAAAGAAGGGAAGTTCTCCAAAACTTGAAAATCACATTGTGAGATAGATCCATGCTTGGCTAACTCATCAGCAGACATATTTCCTTCACGATAGGTATGTTGCAAATGAAGATCCCAAGCATAATGCTTAAAAGCTTCAATTTTTCTGATTATAAAAGCATAAGGATGAAGAGTGCTTCTATTATCTTAGATCAGCTGTAACCTTTGTCCCATGCAAGATCCAGACCATGAAGGATGGCAAGGAGCTCCGCTTGAAGGGAAGTAGCAAAACCGCAAGAGCCAACAAAACCAGTTTTCCAAATTCCCAAGGAGTCACGAACTAATCCACCAAATCCAAAAGCCATTCTTTTCTTTAAATTACCAAACTCTTGAACTAAAATGCGGTATTTTATCTTATCCCAGGCCAGTCCGATCCAAATTGTTTAGTGAACTAAGACATTTGTCTTTATTTTTGTTCCCTAATTAAAAAAAAATTACAGTCAACAAAAAAAATCTGATAACTACAAGAGAGTGCGTGACATTTTAATGATGCATCATATTTTAAATAAACGAACATGAATGAGAAATTGGTTTGCAAGCTAGTAAACCTGCATCATCCAATAACTCCAATACATATTTTCTTTGTGTAAGAACAATCCCTTTGTGAGACCGAGCAACCTCTCCAATCCAAGAAAAATGGAAGTCCACCTAAATCATTGATTTTAAACTTTTGGTCCAAGCATGAAAGAGAAATAACTGTTTTCAATCAAATCCGAACATACAATCATTAATAATTTGCTTAAGAGCTCATTGAGTCTGCTTGAGCTCTTGACTCATTTAAAAATAGTACTAATTAAAAATTGGCTTGGATAAACCTTTCTTAACCGTCAATTTCACTGCTAGTGAATGATTCATTAAATATTAATAAAAACAAGAGTGCTTCGCCATCTTAATTGTCATAGGTATCAAAAGTCTGTATGGAAAATAAAAAACTCATAACTAATGAGCTAATGAACTCGAATACCACATCACCCATCTGCAATTGTAAAGGAAAAAAGAAAAATGAAACAAAACACAATTTACAATAATAAATGCTTTTTAAAATATATAATTAGACGCCTAAAATTTCGTAGTGCCCCAGATAACTCAAACAACGGAGTACCAATCAATCAAACACAAGCATTGATGATTATCCAAATTAAAACAAGATCAAAACATAAAGCTTAAGTGATAAATCAATCTCATCAGAATAATCAGGACTAGAGGGTCCTTCTTGCATGGGATCATCATCAACACGCACAGTACTCAATGGGGCTGAGTTTGATTTGGTAGCAACGTTTGTAGAAGATTCTCCAAGGAATGGAATATTGTGTCCAATAGTACCACAATCATCTTGTGTCCTCAAAGTTGTATCACTCCCTAGGATCCTAATTCTACTATTTGCATGCAAACCCTCCATCCTCAATCTATCAAGAGAAGGGTTTAGCATCTCTTGTGATCTTCACCACCCTTGACCAAACCTTAATCCAAGTGAGGATGAAGGATACGATGGCTTGTGAATCATAGACTCCATTCTAACCCCAAGTGCCCTATTCTATGATCCATAAAAGGAGTGTGTGGAATGATAAGGGTAATAAAGAAAATGAGGATTCCCAAATGCACCAACATTGATCCCTTTGCGACGCCATGCAAGAGCACGCTCTTGCTTGTGAGCATTTTGGTGCCCTCCCAAGCCTTGTGCAGAAGAAAACTCTTTCTTGCAAAAGTTGCAAGGAAAAGTCCTAGCCTCTGATGATTTCTCATCATTGTTATTCTTACCTCTCACTTCAGTGTTGTTAGGCCTAGAAGAAGATGAACACCACACGTTATTCATAGGATTGAAAAAATCCAATTCCACTTTCGACTCTAAGTGATTCATCTTTGGAGAGCATAACAAAATCCAACACCGTATGGGAATTGGAATTGGAAGCTTGATGTCGTTCAGATTTGACACCCTTCTCCTTCATTGGTGTAACCTCATCGTGATTCTTCTCTACTTCAGCAGTAGGTTTATGGGAAATGCTTTCGGATGTGGCAGAGATGCTAGAGGCTTCAGAGGGACAACCTTCCGAAACGTGTGATGATGCCATTGTAAAATGTTTCACAATTTTGGATCTGTGGGAGAGGGATTTAATAGAGAGGGGGGCATGACCATGTTTATTTATTTAAAGATTTTAATTAATGAAAATATCTTTATTGAATAAGGAATGGGATCTCATGCATTTTGCATTTATCATTTGCATTATGCTACCAAAAGTTTGAAGAGCTATGAGCAAGCTTTCACCGATTTGTGCATCATTTTAGCATAAACAAAGATTCCTAAAATTTTTCTAATTACTAAGTAGTTCAAGTCATTCCATAACTATCATGTGGCTAATTAATCAAATAGCTTCTATGTAATTAAAATTTTATGTCTAACCGAGTAGCAAAATTGGTAACTTCGAAATTACTTGTTGAAGTAAAATTATGACTATATGCATCAGAAGCTCATTATGAAAGTTACAGAGAGTAAGATTTATTTTATCAATGAAATGGTGTGCGAGAATAAGTTACATACTTATTTGCTGTTTCATCAAAACCAGTCCCACTGAATCGTGATTAGATATGTTGTGTGGGGATTTTCAATTAATTAGACTGGTTTTGCAATTTCACTTCAAAAAAATAATCATGGAATGAATTCATGCAATAGCAGAAATAATAAAATTATAAAAAAAAATGAGTGTGTTGATCTAATAGATAAACAACGCCAAATACATGAACTCTGAATTCATACACATTTACTTCTTTATATGTTCCAAGTTGCCACAATAATTTATGTGCCATGAACTCTGAACTCTCATATTAAAACAGTTTAGCAGTGCACTGAACTGATCTTTTAGCAGTTTGGTTTTTTAAAACTAAACTAACAAACTGGTTCAGTTCAGTTATTATTAGAAATAGTTTAGGTTTTTTAAGTTCCATTCAACTCAGTTCTTGAAAGTTCACTTTAGTTCAGTTTTTTCTTGCCACCCCTAGTTCTAATGGCTTAATTATTTGCAATTTCAGTGGCCCTAATTTGCAAATTTTAGTTCCGAGGACTCACTAACATTCCATTCTTAATTTCAGCAAGATTCTTGCCATACTTGTGGAAGTTCAATTTCAATGAATGACTTACAATTCACAAAAATTCAATGGCCCTAATTTGTAAATTTTAGTTTCGAGGACTCACCAAGATTCCTTTTTTAATTTAAGTAACATTCTTGCCATACTTGTGGAAGTTCATTTTTCATGAAGGACATACGATACACGAAATTTTGTAACACTAAGAAAGAATTTTAGACTCTAGAAGTTTGTAAAATCTTGAATAATTATTGAAGTAAATCGCACTAGTGAATATTGCTAGAGCTTGGGGAATGTTCTATAGAAAGGTATTAAGAAATAATGAGGGTTTACGAAAAAAATAATTGGGAGCTCACACAACAAGGGTATTTCATTTATAACTAGATTTTATACACGTGCATTGCACGTATTTGTTTATATTATTTATTTTAAGAATAAATAATCTATGCATTGACAATTTAAAAGGTTATTATATTATCATCTAATTACAAACCGTCATAGTTGTGAAAACCAGACAAGGCTGGCTGGTCTGACCTGTTGGACCGGGAACTGGTGCCTTGACCGGTCCGGTTAAGCTATCGAACCAGTTATGCAATTGACCTGGTTTGATCCGGATCAACCCAGTGACCTGGCCCGGGTTGACTTGGTTCAATTTGAGTTTTTTTTAATATAATTCTTGAAACGACGTAGCTATTTGAAATTCTTTTCAAGGTACCATTTGAAATTATCCCATGGTAGAAGCTTGGTAATTCAAATGTTAAATGCTTGGTATCCATAAGATTTTAGTGGACCTTTTTTTGGTGTATATTCCAGCGAAATTTTTTATAAAACAGAAAGGTGAGAGCTTTTTTTAAATTGTTAATAGGTTTTTTTTTTTACCAAAAAAGGAGGAGAGCTAAGGAAGCAATAGAGCCAAACATCCCAACTAGGTTGGCACCCTTGACTCTATCAAACCAAAAACAACCCTCCGAATATTATAAAAAATAGAAAATAAAACAAGGACATGGGGGGGCATGAACCAAACCCATGCAACAAAAGACAGGGTAAACCAGTGAACAAAAGTCATTTGAATCTATAGCTAGGAAGACTATTGCTATTCCTAAAAATGTCATGGTTAATAGAGGTAGGCGAAGAATCCCACCAGCAAAAGTCCTGTACATTGAGAGCAAGAGAGGCAATTCTATCTGCACACGTGTTGCCTTCTCTGTATATGTGAGAGATTTGAAATTGCATTTGATTAGCAATCGATAGACAATTAATCCATCTGTTACGAAGAGACCAAGGGACACCTTTTCTGGAAGAGAAGGCTTCAACAACCAAGTTAGAATCACATTCTAACCATAGCCTATTCCAACCTTTTTTGTGAGCTATCTCAATGGCTGTCATAGCTCCTATGAACTCAGCATAAAGAGATGTGGAAATCCTCAAATTAACAGCAAAACAGCCAATTACTGCACCTCTAAAATCTTGAAAAATCCCACCAGCTGCAGACATGCCAGGTGAGCCTTGAGCAGTTCCATCAGTGTTACATTTGATCCAAAAGCATAGAGGAGGATACCATATCACCTCCTTGATGTTGGGGGCCTTTTTTGAGTGACAGGAGACATTGAAAGATTTAAGAATCTGAAACTCTTTGATTGATGAGTCCATACTGCCACGTGACAGATTGCCAGTGAGAGAAGCTGCAACTGAGATAATGCTTACGGCAGAATTAAAACTGATTTTTTTGTTCTCAAATCTAGCTTTATTTCTGCAGTGCCAAATGGTAGATATTACGCTCAAAATTGCAGCCAGTACAAGATCTTTTGTTTGTTTACTCCATCCAATATAGCAACATTCCAATAGGGAGTGAAAGCTAGAGGTGTCAAATGTAAAAAAAATCTTGTTACCAAGGCAACTCCAAATTGTGTTTGCAAAAAAAATCTTGCTAAATAGTATATAATAATATAATAATATTCTCCTATAATATTATTTTGATCTTGACAGCAGTATATAATAACTAATTATTATTATTATCTTGATCTTAATATGATTTAATATTTATGTACTTTATACATCTTCGTCATACTTGCTCATGACCTTCCAACAACTTTCGTACTTAGTCATGAAAATAACAAGAGTTTCCTTAGTAATTTAATGATAATACCCAACAAAATAATTTAGTAATAAATGATTTTAATATAATATTTATAGTTTCATCATGACAATGATTTTAATTTTGGAGTATGGACTATGGATTGATCACATTTTGTTAGCTATATATATATATATATATATATATATATTAATCTATACCAAGTCAACCAGTTCAATAAGCAACCCACCGATTCGACCACTGACCCTTTAACCCAGAGCCTCGACTGGGTCAGTTTACACAACACTGCAAACCGTTATACTAGTATATGATAAGATTGTTACCTTTTTCAATAATTATTTTAAGTCATATAAAAGGTGATTTCTTATTAGTTGATCATGTAAAACTTTTTAAACTAATGATGCATAAAAATTAAACTTCTATTTTTAATATTTGTAGTTATTTTTTTAGATGCATGTACGTAAATTAAGATTTTTTTAAAAAAAATTGATATATCATGTATAATTATATTAAAATTGAGGATGCTATAAATATATATATATATATATATATATATATAATTTATCTATTAATTCTTATCATTAATTATTATTTTAAATAAATTATTTAAAATTTAACTAAATATCTATAAAATCTTTATTTTTAATTATTATTATTCATAAAATATTTTGGTACTTTCTCTCATATCTTTATCAAAGGTATAGTAACTAAATTAAATATAAAGTACACTTATCCATAATTTTTTTAAAAACATTCAGAAGAGTTTCCCCTATATTTTGGTACTTTCCCTCATACATTTATTAAAGGTATAACAACGAGACATCAAAGATCCACCTAATTAAACAGTTTATATCTCAACAATCTAATCGGACCAACTAATAACAAAACCATGTCAAATACCACTTTTATCAACTAATTTCAAGACACAAATCAAATTATTCAACAACCAAGGCAGATTTCAAACTTTTATTTCATATATCATAAGTTATATACTCTGAATCCACCATAAAAGAGAAACATATATGTACAATGGTGGAGGCTTGCTGGTAATAACAAGGAGTGTGAGTTGGTGATGGGAGAAGGGAAAGAAAAGAGCCTGCAAAAGGGAAAGGGAGAAAAGCATGAGAAGAAAAATAAATCATGTTATTAAGAATTTATGTGCTTCTCAGAAAAATGACTAAATTTAAAAGAGAAAAAAAAAACACTTCCAGTATACCTAGATGGCAGTCGTGACAATAGTAAGATCAATACTAAATGTGTCTAACCTAATCAAAGGTATCTTCGATCCTATGTTCAATTTAAGAGAACTAATTGCATTGGTCATTTTCTTCACAACAAAAAGAGAAAATTATTTCAAATCTCAACAACAAGATAATAAAGAATTAAAAAAGGGGAAGAGATAACCACAACTGCAGATGAGGGCATGAAATTCAACAAGGATTGGCTGAGAAAGAAAGAGAGGTTCTAAAGCCCCTTCAATAAAATACCTACAACAAGAAAACAAATCATGAATTTCTTCCCAAATTTTAGTAACTAAAGTAACTATATAACTTTAATATCTTATACTAGCTTCTCTCCTCACTTAATCCATTTATCTCACCCAACTTTCCCTTAAGAGTTCTAATCTTGGTAAATGAGTTTAGTTAACACATCATCCCATAATTCCTTCACTAAATTGTATTTTAATTAGTAGTCGTTCTTTAAATCTTGTACTTTACTTTCATTTATAGTTTATGTCTTGTACAAAACATAACTAATTAATTTATGTCTACTAGCTCTATAGTCTTTAACTTTCCTTTAACTAATTCTACACAAACCAATATTTTCCAACTACTAAATTATATGGATAAGGTTATCTAATTGTACTAAATTATTTTTCCAATCTCATAACTAAAACCATTGTGCTCAAACTAAGCTCTAATATAGTGGAAGCCTTTTTCTTTTAAATTGTAAATTTTCTTCTACATAAATACAAGACACAAGTCCTATTAGCACTATCTAGTTCAACATAAGTTGAATGTGTAAATTTTAAGATACATTAATCTTGTCGTTTGCCAAATATTGTAGTTTAGGTAAAACAAAAATGGCATCATTAGAATATTTTAAATACTTTTAAACCACTTACAAGTTACAATCAATTTGTTACTAAGTTAAGAGTTAGGGCAACCACAATAGTGAGATAAGTCTTATAATAATAAGTTCTTAGTTTAACCATTCACGAGCACTGAACTTGATGGAAATATTAGGTATGAATTAGAGAAATGATTGGCGAAAAGAGCTTCAAAGGTTCCTTTTTTTTTTTGTTTTGTTTCAGTCACATTATGTGCAAGACACATTAATGGTTTGCTCTAACTTGTTAAAGGAAAACACATGAACTATCTGATGCCTATTTTAGATACTTTGCTTCAAGGCATAACTTGTTTCAGTCATATGCAATGCTTGTTTCTTAAGTTATTTCAAGACGCTTTGCAACACAAAGATTCTGATAAAAATTCTACTTATAAATTTTTCTACTTTTAAATCCAACTTATATATATTTCAATGAACTATCTCTACTGACATATGAAATATGGAATCACAATTTAAAACCTCCATTCTACAACCTGACATAAGAAAGCCTTGACATATTCAACCTGAGTGCTTTCCAAAAAAAATTGATGCAATCAAAGCCAAAGAGAGTTTAGGGTTTACCTTGTGCAAACGTCGTCGTAAGTGTCATTAAAGTTGTCAGGGTTTGTCATAAGGTAATAGGGGTTAAGTCGTGAGGTTTTTCGGTGGTGGAAAAAGTCACAACTCGAAGCTTTTCCAGTGGCAGAGAGGGTCGCAATGTGTGGTTGTTCGTGAGGGCGTTGTGTGAGACGTTGGTGCCGAAGAGCACAAAAGAAGAAGACAACGGTGGTGCAACGACATTGTAATGGAACAATGGCAAGGATCGTGGTTCGACATGGGTAGTAACGAGGACGTGGTGAGGGAGCAATGATGCAATGGAGTAAGTTGCAAAGGTTTAGGAGCAAAAAGCAATGGAGTCACAAGGGAAGAGGAAAATGAGTTTCTAGGGCCCGAGGATGAAAATGAAAGTGAGTTGCAAGTTTATAGAGCCATTTTGTGACACCCTAAATATGTAGAGCTCACATGTCCGATAAAACGATAACTAACTCATAGGAGATATACTTATTGCGAAAAGATGATTTTCTCAAAACCTTCAATTTGGATGAAAAGAAATAAAATACGGCTCTTTCAAAAACTCGTTCATTTCCTTACTTATAAAACATCTTTCGAAACGTCCAATGTCATTCATACAACGGAAATCTCAAGATACAAATAATATAATAATTAAATGAAGGCATACAATGCAATAACATAATTCAATAAACCTAAAGTGCAGAGGTCTCCTTTCTAGGTAGTACCCCTCATTTATGCATCACATAAATCCAACATCAAGTCTCAACAATCAATTTAATGCCAAAATTCAAAAACATGAGCATACGGTACAAGTAAAGTGAAAATTGTTTAACATATCATTTTAATCCGGAATGTCCTGATTTTTTACAGATTTACTCCCCAACATACACATGATAATACATAAATTAGGCTTCTCGAAATTCAACCCACAAATATGATTTTTAATTTATTCTTCAATATTGGCAGCTTGCAGAAAAACAGAGTTTAGCCATTATTAAAAATAGAAGATCAAATCATAAATTTATGAAACTTTCCAGTTAAAATTCAAAATTTTCTATATAACACATAAAATTTTCAGAATTTATTGAGCACCACAAGTGCCCCTTTTATATTTCTTTTCCCCTGTAGCTCAAAAACAGAGTATGCACATCTAATTTCAAAATAATTATCATATTATTTTTAAAAATTCCAATAAAATTACCACTCATTATATAGAGTATAATTAAGATTTTATACTTTTTTCACCAATTTTTTAGCACCAAAACTATTTTTCCCAATTAATTTACAGTGCAGGTCAGAACTCAATTTCTCCACAAATATTTCCAAATTAAATAATAAAACAACTTATAAAATTGTGAGAAAAATCAGAGAGAGTAAAAAATACACCCTATCAGATTTTCATGGCCTCAAATTCCAAATATACTTCCGTCTTGGAAATTAAATAATCTAATTTCACTCATATGACAGATTCAGGGTAACACAAAAATTAATTCAAATAAAATAGTAGATGAGCTCGAAAATTTCCGAAAAATTTTGTCATGATTCTACAGACCATTTTACATATAAAAATTCTCTCAAAACCTCAAAAAACAGCACACAAAAATTCAAAATAAATCCCAAACAGCAGCAGTACTAATATTCAATCAAGAGAAATTTCACACAATAAAGCTAATACCCGCGAAATAGAGAGTACCCATGACCCAATAATCAATATTAATGGAGAAAAACTCCATGAACAAGAGCAAAACCCCAAGGAAATGAAAAGCCACTCCATACCTAAAGCTTTGAGAGCAAGAAAAAGAGGATTGAAGTGTAGAAAGTGCGCTTGATGGGTCTCAAACACCTAAGAACCATTTTGTCACCAAAGAAGGAAATTAATGAGCATTTCAAGCTCCAAGAGTGAAGAACAATGGTAGGAGATGATGATCTAGGACTTACCTTCACAAGAGCTAGCCAACAATGATCTCCCAAGACCCAAAACCCTCACTAGAAGGTCTCCCTCACACAAAGAAAATGAGAGAACTCTCCCTCTCTTCCTCTCTTGATTTCGGCACCCCTATGGGAGAGGAGAGACTCCACTTTGCCTTTTATAATGGGTCCCCAACCCTAATGGGGGCCCAGTAGGTCTACATGCTAGGTGAATTCCTTAATTAGTGTATTTAATTAAAGTCCAAGTTAACTTAATTAAGGAGAGAGACTATTAATTTCTAACATGTGTTAATCTCAAATAATTATCCTCTTATTATTCCCCCCTTGTATTATTTTAATGAAGCTCAAGTCTAATTAAAACTAATTTCTATAATTATTTACTCTCATAATTTATTTCTATTTAATTTCTAGACTTTAATAATTAACATCACAAATAATCACTAATTTAATTGATACAACTAGAGAATTAATTTTCCCTTCTTCTTGCTATAATAAATTTTTGTCAACTATAATAGTGCCATTAATAAAATATATTCTTTACTAAGGTTTGACTAGTCCTTGACCAAAGTCAACCTTTAATTAAATTCTATTCTATCAATTATTTTTCCTACACAATTGAATTATTTTCAACCATTATCTATTTATTTAATTACTCACACATTTAATCAAATTTAAAACACAACAAAACCACACAATTATACTAAGATAAAGAGTTGCAAAAATTGGGATGTTACACATTTTACATTGATTCTAGTTTGAACCGATGAAAAAAAAATCTACATCGGTTCAAATTAAAACAGGTGTAAAAATGGATTTTTTACATTTGTTATTTAAAAAACGATGTAAAATAGTTACTTTTAATTTCAAAATTGCCAACGCATTCATTTCTACAGTTAAACAAGCAGTGTAGAAAGGCGTTTTGAAAGCTTATTTTTGCACTAATGATAATATATTATTTAAGTTTATTCACTCTCTTTTTTGTCCTTAATTGATTTCCAAATCAAGTTGTTGAAGAAGCAAAACATAACAGATTAGCTAGGTTTGGATTCAGCCTTTCTGGGCAAATATTTAATAGTTGAATGGTATTTGAAAATAATGAATTTAGCTCCTATGAGATATGGTCAAAACTTTCCAAGGCAAAGACTATGGTTAGTAGTTATTTCTTAGTTGTTGCATAGTTAACTTGATGTGAGCACCCAATTTTGTCCAAATAAATAAATAAAAAACTAGCAAAAATATATTTAAAATTGTTTTCTAAAAATATAACATTTGTTTAATGATGTCAATCCAGATACAAATAAAGAAAAAAAAAAGAAAAAAAGAAAAACATCAAAAAATAAAAAAAAATACAAATGAAAAAGTCTGCTCCTACTCTGTTGCACCGCTTCCTATTCTGCTGCTGCACCACCTCCTACTCTGCTTCCTCCTCCATTTTTTTCTAAATTGGTTCTGCTCCATGAACACCATTGTCAACCTGCACCTTTACAATGTCCATATTTTTCAAACCCTCCTCGGACACCATTGTCAACCTGCACCTTCACAATGCACATATTTTTTCAAACCCTCCTCTGCACCAGGGATAACATTGTCAACAAAACAACTCAACAAATCAATAAAAAATAATCAGTGTGTCTATAAATTGAGCAAGCTCAACCAGAGAAGGGGTCGGACAAAAAAGGAGAGTGAAATATAGAAACAGAGATTAGAGAGAGTTTGTGGAGAAGAGGAGAGGAGAGAAAGGAGATTAGAGTGTTTGTACTGGGAGTGAAGAAAGGAGGGACTATTTGATCAAGCTGTGGGAAGGGGTAGCTATAGTACACGAGATTGGAGCTTTTGGCTTACAACAGGTAACCCCTTTGTCCATCACATTCGTTTGGCTTTGATTCATCCCTGTTGATCACATTTTAATAGCTTAGCTTCTCTTCCCCTTTTTCATGTACTTCTGTCTTTTGATGCTATACTCTGTCCTGCTTTGTTCTTGGTCCTGTACCTGTTGTGATCATGTAATGAAATAAATATCCGTCAATAAAATTTAAATGAAGCCAGTGACAAACAGTTTCTGTATGTGCATATGAGTTTTATTCCCAAGACAACAATTGTCACATAATAATAATAAAAAAGGAAATAAAAAGAAGTGTCATCCCCTCACCGCTGTGCGATCCTGGTTCTCTGCCGCGTGAACAACCACGGCATTTGTCATCCACGACCACCGCTGAGTCGGAATCACACCATAGCAGCACCGGTACACACAGCCATTGCATGTCTTCTTCCACCACCGTGTGCACCGCTATCGTTGCCCACCGCTACATGTGCGAGCATGGCGTCGCCACGTGCGACTGCCTTGAAGTATGAATCTAACTTCTATGGCATTCACATAGAAGTCCCAAAACCTCTTTTCCCTTTCGTTACATTGCTGTTCCGAGTTCACTCTTAATTTGGGGACAATTGAAGGGGCTTCGTTGCACTGTTTGTTTGTTGGGCCTGGTAGGTGTAAAGGAAAGAGATTGGGTCTGATAATGTGGTTGATTGCTTTGAAATAAATAAACAATGATATAAAAAATAATAATGAAAGTAAACAAATCAAAAAATAATCAAACACGTGTGAGGTATATCTATCTGTTTGATGTTCAGGCAATTTCACATTAGTTTAAATCTTAGGTAATATGCAAAACGTAAATAACTTAAAAGTAAAACCTTTATTTGGATTTAATAATTGCATTTACTATTCATGTATTTATAGTATAGTCATAACTATTTCGTTTAGCCAAAGTCTAGTTTTTCTTCTAAGCCACCCTTGTTTTTGCTAAATCATATACTTAATAATGTAATCAAAATAAATCAAAATATATAAAGGTTTAGTAATAGTCACCTTGGATGTACTTCCAATTTGATTATTTGCAAAAGTCATTAAAATTTAATGATAACCACTTTAGATGTACTTCTAATTTGGTTATCATGAAAGTTTTTAAATAAAAAATTAAAAAAACAAAAATATCAACACACAAATATTTTCTACAAAAGAACTACGTAACTCTAAATTCTCCATTGCACCTGGAGATACGTAGGAGCATGGGACCACTCCTGTCAAGCTAAAAAGATAAAAAAAAAATATAATTTGTAAAGATGAAAACAAACAATAATAATTCCCTTTTTCATAATAATAAACTTCTTTTTAATGATAAAAATTCTCTTGTTAAAATAAATAAATAAATAAAATGACCAAAAATATTCTTGTTTTATTTTGAGGGGTAAAATAAATAATTTTAAAGTTATTTAAATTTTGCACATTTAATTAGATGTAACCGTCTTAGGACGGACGTCGTAGGGTGCTAACACCTTCCCTACGCATAATTGACTCCCGAACCCAAAATCTAGTTTCTAACACCATTTTCTTTTTAAAGGTTTTTTTTTATAGTTTTCCTTAAATTAAATTAATAACAAAGGGATAGGAGGAGGCCCATGAGAACTAATTAAGTTAATGAATTGTGCAGTTAAGGAATGGGCTAATAAAGGCCCAATAAGGGTTCAACTGAGGCTAGACTAACCATAAGCCACACACACACACTTCACTTGTCTAGAAGGGAAAAAGAAAAAAGAATAAGAGAAGGAGGAGGAGGAAAAGGAAATAAGAAGGGCCCAACTCACCCACAGAGAACCCCTATCAAATTCAAGGTGAGTGCAACCCTTTGCATACTTCTGATTCCTCGTACATTGTTCTTCTATGTCTCCCCATCCTCTTTTATTCCCTTGAATGTTTGTATTTTGAACGTCTATGGATATAGTAAAGGTTTAAAAATGGGGTTTTAGTGGTTAATTACATGATTGATAGGTTTCATATGGGGGTTTGATGGTTATTAAATGACACTGATATATGTGTCTTATTTTGCATTCAGAAGGATTAGAAAGACAGTCATGTTTTCTAGGTTAAAGTATAGATATTGGAAGCTGTTAGGGGTGGCCATGGATCGGACTCAATCCGACAAATCGGTGAATCCGAACCGATCCAAACTGAAAAATCCAGATTGGTTCAGATCATTGGTTTGGATCAGATTGAAAAATTGCAAATCCGATGAGTTCATATCGAATATCGGATTTCACTTTTGAAAATCAAATCCGATCCGATCCACCTGATTAATTAGTATGTTTTATTTTTTTTTTATATTTTTTTAACCTTTTTAGTTTGGGCTTTTCAGCCCAGCCCAATTTTATTGTATTTTTTCATTTTAAGGCTACTAATCAATTATTACTATATTTATAATATAAAACATGATTTAATTTTTAACTTGGAATGAAACATGTTTCATATTAGACTAGCAGTTAAAAATAGTTTTTAAGTTAAATGTAGTAAATTGCATACTATTAGAATCACTCTCCTATTTTTTTTTTTTAAAAAAATCATTTTATTTTTATTTTTATTTTTTAATAATAAATCTGATGATCCTATCCGATCCGATTATAATCGGATTGGTTCGGATCGGATTGCAAAGTTAAGTTAGGCAAAATCCGATCCGAACCAATCCAATTAAAATTGATTGGGTCGGATTAAAAAATCCCACGATTTGATCCTATCCAACCCGTGTCCACCCCTAGAAGCTGTGTATGATCAGAGGCATGATGTTGGGGATAGCTTAAGTCAAGGGGTAGATATCAGAACCTACACATGACTTAAGGATCATCAAAAGTTGTGCTTCAAGTTATTTGTGATGACAAATGTGTCTCACTATCCAGAAGTAGACACCAGTCACAAGACATGCATCAGTGCTTGGACAACACTAATTTTGAAGCTATGAGTTCCTCGTGATCCTTGATAATTTTCAAATCAAAGGAACTCAAGGAAGATAGTTGTCCTAATCAAAGAACAAGCAACCAAGTAGAATGAAGATTGTACCATATTGCATTGTAGTAACAATGCATCTATAGTAAACATGCCGCAAAAATAATCTTCAAAAGCTTCCCATGATTCAAATTCAAAAAAAAAATCATGAGGAACCACTAAGAGCAACAAGTAGCACTCAACGAATCTTTCTCAATGGATCCTTCAACGAATTTATTTCAAATTCAATTAGTGCAAGTTGGTTGACAGTAGAGACGAGTAAAGATGAAGAAGACAACTCAATGAGTTATAAAGACAAAGCTTGAAGATGCATAGAATAGTAAGCTATAGGAACTAATTGGACAGCTTATGCAACAATTTGAAAGTTGAATTCAACCTTCAACAACCACAACAATGGCTAGCTCCTGATCATTCTATAAATTGATCAAATTTGAAGGAGTAACTTGCAAGGAAAGATTGCAAAAGAAAGATGGTAAGGTCAGGTGAACCAACCCTTTATGAGAAAGAACTTCCTTAGCCAAAAAACACTATAGGTGGAGCCTGTAGAGCAAAATCCAAAAAGAGTGTTTGTAAACACCTTCATCAATGGATCCTTAGTAGAAGGCATCCCAAAATGTGTAGTGTCCACTCCCTAGGATTAGAGGGAAAGAACTTAGAAGAGTAATTAGGGGACTGTTGCTTCTGAAGTTTAGAGGGAACACAACAGGTGCTATTGATGGTGTAATGCTTGGAGAGGCTTTTCGAAACAAAACTTGAATAGAGCCTGCAAAGGCCAAGAGGATATTGAGGTAAATCCTAGAGAGGCTTTTGGAAAGAATACTTAAGAAGAGCCTACAGAGGCTTAGAGAATACTGAGGTGAAGCGTGGAGAGACTTTTCGAAAGAATACTCAAGTGGAGCTTGTAGAGGCTTAGAGAATACTGGTTGTAAGAGCCTGTGAAGACTTCAGAAAAGAAAGAATACCACAGTTGAGTGCTTGGTCTTAGTGGAGAAAGCCTACAGGTGTAAGTACTGGACGTAGCTCAGGTTGAGGTGAACCAGTATAATTCCTTGGTGTGATTGTTTCCTTCATTGTTGCTTCTTATTTATACTTGTTGTGTGCTTAAAATTTGTTTATGAAAAACCTTATTTTGAAAAGTTTAACTCTGATATTTGATCAAAAGGTTTTCATAAAACATTTTCATTATTTAGAAGCAACACCTACTCACAATATAAAAGTGAAAAACAGAATATGTAATTTAATAGAATTTAGTATTTTGAGAGTAGGTTTTGAAGCAATAGAACACAAAATTACTTGGATGTATTTACTTTAATTTTTTTTTTTATCCAAGTACTTGTGAAGGAAAAGGTATACTCCCATAAGTCGTTTGATTTCTAAGTGTAAAGCTTAAGAACCAGAAATCAGAAACAAGTGTGCTTGTGCGAAAAATTAGCCTGATAAGGTGTTGTGTCATTATTCAACCGCCCTTCTAGTGACCAACTGATTCACTTCAAAGCCTTCATTGATACAGGATCACGAAACTATGAATTCCAATTATGACGATATGCGCTAAGAATGGATACCCATGTTAAGTATTGGAACAAAAGACATACAATGTCTAACCCTTAAAAATCTCATAGTTTTGATGATAACAAAGGATATTAAAATGTCTAACCCTAAAAATCTCACAGTGTTGATGATAACAAAGGATATTAAACTTTGATAAACTAATGAGATTAATTGAGCTATGCGGGAAAAACACATGAGTCCAACAAAAGTATAGGTATATTCGTTTTATCTTAGACACGAAAAATAAGTTTTAAAGTATAGTGTCAAACATGCTAAAAAGGACTTGCGTCCTAGCCTTTATAAAAATCTAGTGTCCAAAGTGCTATTATAAAAAGTTGCGTCCAAAGGTCTTTTGAAAATCCAACATCCAATGTGTTGTCATCACCAACACTTCTTTCAAGAAAACTTACACAAACATTCTATATCATAGTAAGTTTTCTTCGTCCAACTAAACACATGCTTAAGGCTCTTTGTTCAATTACGTTTGATATGCTAAGGTATACTGCTCATATATTCTTCATCGTATGAACTTTATGTTATTATTCCCTTTGTTTTTTTGAATAAGCTCTAACATATGAATTTCTAGCATTTAATGAAAAGCAAGGTTTCTTGAGTATAATTACAACCTCTGATCAAAAGCAACTCACATCGAGTTTAGTACAAAGGAGAAGACTGATGTAGGAATAAGCAAAGAAGCAATTCACTTTTCAGAAGATGACAGTACCTTTTTGGGAAAGAAATGACACCTACTTTTTTCTCTCTCCTCTATAGAAGTAGACACGACAAAGAGGAAACATGACTGGGTGTGAAAGAATACTTAGGACTACTTTCTTGAGTATAAGATTGTAGTGGGTTTTTCCGGAAATGGCATAGAAGAATACTTGCTTGTAACCGTGTTGGTTAATGGAACCCTTCATGTTGAAGGAGAACTAGACGTAGCTTTGGTTGAGTGAACTAATATAAAAAGATTGTGTTCTTTGTTTTTGCTTCTCCCTTCATGTTTTCCTTGGACAAAACATTTTTTGACTTGTTTAAAACGTTGTTCTTTGCGAAAAACTTTTTAAACGCACATACACACTATTGAACTCCACTTCTAGTGCGTTTCTTGTTATTTCACTAAGCGTTGGTGTTAAGCATGACATGAGTCACGCTAACGTAATGCATCTAGAGAGGGCTCTGAGACCCTTACATTGGTGTGCTAAGCGTGAGGTTACTAATGCTTAGCATGCGACCTTTAAAGGCGAGGTCTGTGCCTCAGTGCAATCCACGATAAGTGCCACCCTCTGTGCACTAAGTGTAGACACAATAGAGAGATGACCTTGATTCTTTGAGGATTAACACTAAGCACCAATATGTTAGTGCTAAGCACGGGGTCTTTCGCACTATGTGTGACCATGTCAACTCTAAGGGTGGCGTCCTTGGACAATAATGTTATGTATATGACTTTCAAAGTCCCTATATTGGGCAAGAATTATGTATTTCTTTTATTTGGGTTATGTAAGGGTCACTTGACTTACCGTATTTTTAGGAGGGATTTTTTATATTTTTGCTTCTATTTGTTTAGAGAGTTTCCTTAGCTGATTTTCCAAGGTTTTAATGGATGCTTCAATGTTTTTAGGAGTTGAAGCTGGTGACAATTTTCAATACAGGATTGAACTATATGTAATTAGTCCTTTGACCAGTTCTAATCGAATGGTACATATTAGTGGATTATATTTAGACATCCACATCTTTTGATTAGATAGTTAATAACATTTTATATAATTAATATTTATATAATTTACAATATATTATATAACGGAAAATGCTAATAACAAATTCGTTAACATATTTTTTCTAACACACATTCTATTATTAATTAAAATTTATTAAAAACTACAAAATTAGGATAGAGACTCATTAAATGAAAAGTAAAACTTATAAAAATTTATAATTTTTAATAATTTCAGCCAATTGGAGAGAGTGTGTTGTTAACATTTCACTTATATAATTAATATTTTATATAATTATATATAAAATTGTAGATTAAGGTTATGTATTTTATATGTATTTATTATTATTATTATTATTATTATTATTATTATTTATTAAGTTTATTTATTGATTTTATTAATATTTTTAAGTTTATAAATTTATTTTATTTTTTATTTAAGTATAGTTATTGATTTTAATTAATTATTGATTTCTAAGATACATTTTTATTTTTCTTTTTTCTTTTTATCCTCTTCTTTCTGACATACAGGATGGTTTCTCCAAGCTAGTTTCGGTATGAACCTTCTGAGGTTCTTCTTTTCTCCCAAAAGGCTTATATCCTCTTGCTTTTCAGTAGCTTTCTCAACTTCATCTTTTTTTCTTCTTCCTCGCCATTTATCGCTATCTCATGGTAAAACAATAAGGATACTACATAGCACTAATGTGTAACATCAGCACCGTTAATAGGGTTAGATAATAAACATCTACTTTTAGATTAACATGATGACAAAATGTAGTATCTAGAATTATTTTTAAATTTTTTTAGATCGAGAGACTAAATTAACAACACCACACAAATTCAAGGACCAAAATAGTGATTTAGTCAAACTGAAACAAAACACAATTTGCAAAAACAATTACATTTTAAATATATATTTTGATACCTAAAAGTTCACAATGCCCCAGATCCTTTAAACAGTACACATCAAATAAAAACATTGATAATCATCTAAATAAATTGAAACAAGTTCAAAACTTAAAGCTTAAGTGATAAATCAATCCCAGAAGAATCAGAACGAGAGGTTTCTTCTTGCTTGGAATGATCACCACCCATGGTACTCAATGTTGACCTATTCAGGGCCCAGTTTGATTTAGTAGCAACATTTGTTGAAGAATCTCCAAGGATGGGAATATGTCCAATAGTACCACGATCATCTTCAGTCTTCAAATTTGCATGCAAACCCTCCATCCTCAAGCTACCAAGGGAAGGGTTTAGCATCTCTTGTCTTGACCACCTTTGACCAAACCTAAAACCAAATGAGGTTGAAGGATATGATGGCTTGTGAATCATAGACTCCATCCGAACCCCAAGTGCTCTATTGTAAGATCCATAAAAGGAGTGTGTGGGATAAGGGTAATAAAGAAAAGGAGAGTGCCCTAAAGCACCAACATCATCAATCCCTTGGCCACGCTTTGCAAGAGCACGCTCTTGCTTGTGGGCGTTTTGGTGTCCCCCCAATGCTTGTGATGAAGAAAACTCTTTCTTGCAAAAGTTGCAAGAAAAAGTCTTAGCCTCTGATGGTTTCTCCTCAATATTATTGTTCTCATCTCTCCCTTTGGTGTAATTAGCACTAGAAGAAGATGAACCCCCCACGTTCATTGGATTGAAAAAATCCAATTCCACTTTCGACCCTCGAATTGATTCATCCTTGGAGATCTTAACAAAGTCCAACACCATATGGGAATTGGAATTGGAAGCTGGATCTTGTTCAGATTTATCACCCTTCTCCTTCATTATCAACTCATCATTCTTCTCTTCTTCAACACATGGTTTATGGGAAATGACTTCGGAGGTGGAAGAGGCTTCAGAGGAACAAATTTCCAAACCGTGTGATGAAGCCATGGCACAAACGAGAAATGATTCTCTCTTTTTAGATCTGTTGGAGTGAGATTGAATAGAGAGGGAGCGTGACCATGGTTATTTATTTATGGATTTGAGTTAATATGCAAATATCTTTCACTCATGAACAAGGAAAGGGATCTCATGCATTTTTGTAGTTATTATTTTTTCATTATGCTAGCAAAAATTTGAAGAGGTGTGAGCAAGCTTGAACCAATTTGTTCACGACCGTTGCATAAACAAAATTTCCTAAACTGATTTTAACTACACGGTCAAATGTGTCTAATTACTCAAGTAGTTCAAATCATGCCATAGAAGCATGTGGCTAATTACTCAAATAGGTTCTATGTAGTTGAAATTTGATGTCAAACCGAGTGATGAAATTGGTAACTTTGAAATTACTTGTTGGAGTAAAATTACTTGGGCATTCAAGAACTTCTTTAGGGGAAAAATAAATGGAAGTAATTTTGTGCTCATTAATGCTCTATATTTTCTAAAATGATTTTAACTACACAGTCTAATATTGTGGCGAATAATTAATCAAATAGTTAAAATATTTCCATAGCCAGCATGTGGCTAATTACTGAAATAATATACTATCGCAGGTGACAGCTTCTATGTCGTTCAAATTTGATGTCAAAGCCAAATTGGTAACTTTGAAAATTACTTGGGTGTTCAAGAGCTTCCCTGGTGGAAAAATCAATGGAAGTAATTTTGTGATATAATTTTGACTTCATTAATGCTCTATATTTTCCTAACAAATCCATTGTTTTCCTCAACGCGCGAGTTGCTCCAATAGGTTCAAAATTTCAAATATCTTATCACTAGTAGTTTATGTGAAGAAAACCCAGTTTAATGAGTACCACTAAGCCATATAAAAAAGCTATACTAGTGGCTAAAATTTTGTAATTTCAGTGGCTTTAATTTGCAAATTTTAGGTTCGAGGACTCACCCACATAACCGCTTTCCGTTTTCAATAAGCATGGTGTTATGCCATATGCAACATTCTTGCCATACTTGTGGAAATTTATTTTTCATGAAGGACTTAAGATACACTAAATTTGTAACACAGGAAGATTTTTTGATCAAACTTGTGAATAGTGCTTGAACTTGAGGTAAGAAATAATGAGGGTTTAAGAGAGAATAATTAGGAGCTCACTCATCTCAACAAGTGAATTTTACATATAACTAGATTTTAAACCTGTGATTCGTTTAAATTATACATTTTTTTATATTTATATTTAATATTTTTAAAAATATGTATATATGAATAAAATTATTATTTTTTAAAATATTCAGTAACAATTTAAATATAACTACATTAAAATTGAGGAAAATGATTAATTGTATTTTTAATTGAGCAGATGTTGTATTAAAAAATATTAAACCTATTAAAATTTATTATGATTTGTTCTTTCTTTAAGAAATAATAATAGTGATGTAATACCTATATGAGATATATAAATTAAAAAAATATATATCATAAATATAAATTTTTAATTATTTAAATTGGGTACTTATTTTAGCTATTGTGGATACTATGTTTACATGTAATTGAATTTTATGTTTTTATAATTAATAATTTTAAATTTATTTATTTTAAAAATTAAAATATTTTAAAACTACAATTTAATCATTTTGGTTTATTACTTTTTATTATGTGATATTGATGAAGTTTTAAATTGGTTAAGATCATTATAACTTAAATTATTATTATTATTATTATTATTATTATTATTATTATTATTATTATTATTATTATTATTATTATTATTATTATTATTATTATTATTCTTGTTGTTGTTGTTGTTGTTGTTGTTGTTGTTGTTGTTGTTGTTGTTGTTGTTGTTATTATTATTATTTTTATTATTATTATTATTATTATTATTATTATTATTATTATTATTGTTATTATTATTATTATTATTATTATTATTATTATTATTATTATTTTAGTGAACTAAGACATTTGTCTTTATTTTTGTTCCCTAATTAAAAAACAAATTACACTCAACAACTAGACTCCCTCGGTATTTTAATTAAAGGAACATGAAAGAGAAATAACTGTTTTAATAAGATCCAAACATACAATCATTAATAATTTGCATCAGAGCTCATTGAGTCTGCTTGAGCTCTTGACTCGTATTTAAAAAGAGTACTAATTAAAAATTGGCATGGATAAAACTTTCTTAACCGTCAATTTCACAGCTAGTGAATGATTCATTAAATATTAATAAAAACAAGAGAGCTTCGCCATCTTAATTGTCATAGGTATCAAAAGTCTGTACAGAAAATTTAAAACTCATAACTAATTAGCTAATAAACTAGAATACCACGTCACCCATATGCAATTGTAAAGGAAAAAGAAACATGAAAAAAACACAATTTGCAATAATAATTGCTTTTTAAAATATATAATTAGACACCCAAAATTTCGTAGTGCCCCAGATAACTCAAACAACAGAGTACCAATCAATCAAACACAAACATTGATGATTATCCAAATGAAAAGAAGATCAAAACTTAAATCTTAAGTGATAAATCAATCTCTTCAGAATAATCAAGACTAGAGGGCCCTTCTTGCGTGGGATCATCATCACCACCCACAGTACTCAATTGGGCTGAGTTTGAATTAGTAGCAACGTTTGTAGAAGATTCTCCAAGGACAGGAATGTTGTGTCCAATAGTACCACGATCATCTTGTGTCCTCAAAGTTGTATCACTCCCTAGTATCCTAATTCCACCATTCGCTTGCAAACCCTCCATCCTCAATCTATCAAGAGACGTGTTTAGCATCTCTTGTGATCTTGACCACCCTTGACCAAACCTAAAACCAAGTGAGGATGAAGGATATGATGGCTTGTGAATCATAGACTCCATTCTAACCCCAAGTGCCCTATTATATGATCCATAAAAGGAGTGTGTGGGATGATCAGGGTAATAAAGAAAATGAGGGTTCCCACAAGCACCAGCATTGATCCCTTGGCGACGCCTTGCAAGAACACGCTCTTGCCTGTGAGCATTTTGGTGCCCTCCCAAGGCTTGTGCAGAAGAAAACTCTTTCTTGCAAAAGTTGCAAGGAAAAGTCCTAGCCTCTGATAATTTCTCCTCATTGTTATTCTCACCTCTCCCTCCAGTGTTGTTAATAGCCCTAGAAGAAGACGAACACCCCACGTTATTCATAGGATTGAAAAAATCCAATTCCACTTTCGACCCTTTAATTGATTCATCTTTGGAGAGCATAACAAAATCCAACACCATATGGGAATTGGAATTGGAAGCTTGATCTCGTTCTTCAGCAGTAGGTTTATGGGAAATGCCTTCTGAGGTGGCAGAGATGCTAGAGGCTTCAGAGGGACAACCTTCCAAAATGTGTGATGATGCCATTGTAAAATGTTTCACAATTTTGGATATGTGGCAGAGGGATTGAATAGAGAGGGGGGGCATGGCCATGTTTTTTTATTTAAAGATTTGAATAAATGCACATATCTTTATTGAATAAGGAATGGGATCTCATGCATTTTGCAGTTATCATTTTGCATTATGCTACCAAAAGTTTGAAGAGGTATGAGCAAGCTTTCACAGATTCATGCATGATCTTAGCATAAAAAAAGATCCCTAAAATGTGTCTAATTACTAAGTAGTTCAAGTCATTCCCATAACTAGCATGTGGCTAATTAATCAAATAGCTTCTATGTAATTCAATTTTTATGTCAAACTGAGTAGCAAAATTCGTAACTTTGAAAATTTATGATCTTAGCACAAACAAAGATTCCTAAAAT
This sequence comes from Pueraria montana var. lobata, assembly GCA_026413185.1. Classification (NCBI taxonomy): domain Eukaryota; kingdom Viridiplantae; phylum Streptophyta; class Magnoliopsida; order Fabales; family Fabaceae; genus Pueraria; species Pueraria montana. The sequence continues at coordinate 64,734,102 of CM048654.1, read as the reverse complement.
GTGTCTAATTGTTAAGTAGTTTGAGTCATTCCATAACCAACATGTGGCTAATTAATCAAATAGCTTCTATGTAATTCAAATTTTATGTCTAATCGAGTAGTGAAATTGGTAACTTTGAAATTTTATGATCTTAGCATAACCAAAGATTCCTAAAATGTGTTTAATTACTGAGTAGCTCAAGTAATTCCATAACCATCATGTGGCTAATTAATCAAATAGCTTCTATGTAATTCAAATTTTATGCCTAACTGAGTAGCGAAATTGGTAAATTCAAAATTTTATGATCTTAGCAGAAACAAAGATTCCTAAAATGTGTCTAATTACTAAGTAGTTCAAGTCATTCCATAACCAGCATGTGGCTAATTAATCAAATAGCTTCTATGTAATTCAAATTTTATGTGTAATTGAGTAGCGAAATTGGTAAATTCGAAATTTTATGATCTTAACATAAACAAAGATTCCTAAAATGTGTCTAATTACTAAGTAGTTCAAGTCATTCTATAAGCAGCATCTGGCTAATTAATCAAATAGCTTCTATGTAATTCAAATTTTATGTCTAACCGAGTAGCGAAATTGGTAACTTCGAAATTTTATGATCTTAGTATAAACAAAGATTCCTAACATGTGTCTAATTACTAAGTAGCTCAAGTCATTCCATAAGCAGCATCTGGCTAGTTAATCAAATAGCTTCTATGTAATTCAAATTTTATGTTTAACCGAGTAGTGAAATTGGTGACTTCGAAATTACTTGTGTTGAAGTAAAATTACATGTGGCTAATTAATCAAATAGCTTCTATGTAATTCAAATTTTATGTGTAATTGAGTAGCGAAATTGGTAAATTCGAAATTTTATGATCTTAGCATAAACAAAGATTCCTAAAATGTGTCTAATTACTAAGTAGTTCAAGTCATTCTATAACCAGCATGTGGCTAATTAATCAAATAGCTTCTATGTAATTCAAATTTTATGTCTAACCGAGTAGCGAAATTGGTAACTTCGAAATTTTATGATCTTAACATAAACAAAGATTCCTAAAATGTGTCTAATTACTAAGTAGTTCAAGTCATTCTATAAGCAGCATCTGGCTAATTAATCAAATAGCTTCTATGTAATTCAAATTTTATGTCTAACCGAGTAGCGAAATTGGTAACTTCGAAATTTTATGATCTTAGTATAAACAAAGATTCCTAACATGTGTCTAATTACTAAGTAGCTCAAGTCATTCCATAAGCAGCATCTGGCTAGTTAATCAAATAGCTTCTATGTAATTCAAATTTTATGTTTAACCGAGTAGTGAAATTGGTGACTTCGAAATTACTTGTGTTGAAGTAAAATTACATGTGGCTAATTAATCAAATAGCTTCTATGTAATTCAAATTTTATGTGTAATTGAGTAGCGAAATTGGTAAATTCGAAATTTTATGATCTTAGCATAAACAAAGATTCCTAAAATGTGTCTAATTACTAAGTAGTTCAAGTCATTCTATAACCAGCATGTGGCTAATTAATCAAATAGCTTCTATGTAATTCAAATTTTATGTCTAACCGAGTAGCGAAATTGGTAACTTCGAAATTTTATGATCTTAACATAAACAAAGATTCCTAAAATGTGTCTAATTACTAAGTAGTTCAAGTCATTCTATAAGCAGCATCTGGCTAATTAATCAAATAGCTTCTATGTAATTCAAATTTTATGTCTAACCGAGTAGCGAAATTGGTAACTTCGAAATTTTATGATCTTAGTATAAACAAAGATTCCTAACATGTGTCTAATTACTAAGTAGCTCAAGTCATTCCATAAGAAGCATCTGGCTAGTTAATCAAATAGCTTCTATGTAATTCAAATTTTATGTTTAACCGAGTAGTGAAATTGGTGACTTCGAAATTACTTGTGTTGAAGTAAAATTACATGTGGCTAATTAATCAAATAGCTTCTATGTAATTCAAATTTTATGTGTAATTGAGTAGCGAAATTGGTAAATTCGAAATTTTATGATCTTAGCATAAACAAAGATTCCTAAAATGTGTCTAATTACTAAGTAGTTCAAGTCATTCTATAACCAGCATGTGGCTAATTAATCAAATAGCTTCTATGTAATTCAAATTTTATGTCTAACCGAGTAGCGAAATTGGTAACTTCGAAATTTTATGATCTTAGTATAAACAAAGATTCCTAACATGTGTCTAATTACTAAGTAGCTCAAGTCATTCCATAAGCAGCATCTGGCTAGTTAATCAAATAGCTTCTATGTAATTCAAATTTTATGTTTAACCGAGAAGTGAAATTGGTGACTTCGAAATTACTTGTGTTGAAGTAAAATTACTTGGGCGTTTCTGTGGTGGAAAAATCAATATTTGAAAGTAATTTTGGGATATAATTTTGGCTTCATTAATGCTCTATATTTTTTCTAATATGATTTTAACTACACGGTCTAATGTGGCGAATAATTACACAAATAATTAAAATTTTTCCAGAGCGGGCATGTAAACAATTTATCTATTAGCTCTTATCCATAATTATTATTTTACAAATTATTTAAAATGTAAATAAATATCTATAAAAATTTTATATTTAACTATTATCATTATCCATAAAATATTTTCGTACTTTCTCTCATATCTTTATCAAAGGTATAATAACTAAATTAAAAATAAGGCTTAAATAACTTTTAGGTCCCTGATAAATTACTGAATTTTGTTCGGGTCCCCGATAAATTTTTTTGTTGTTTTGAGTCCCTGATAAAAAAAAATTCTTTTGCATCTCTCCCGTCAATTAAGTGATGATGTGGCCGTTAAAAATTTTAAAATGCAATTTTCGGCGGGTAAAAAACCGCCACTATCTATTTCAAATTTTAAATTACAACTTCTGGCAGCAAAAAACTACCAGAATCAATTTATCATTTACCGCATTTTACTTCCTTCCTCTCCAATATATCTTCGGACTCACTTCTTTTTTTTTTTAAGAGATCTTCGGACTCACTTCTTCTACAAGCTCTCAATATTTAATTTAATATTATAATAACAAACCCAACAAAAATTCTTCACTTTGGTATAACCACTCATCATCCTCACTCTTCCGTTCTTTGTTATGGCACTTCAGAAGTCTCACTCCAGCGACAACCTTCCTCCATTTTTGGCGAAGCCCAATGCCGCCGTCACTCCCATCATCTGCAGCCTCTTCGGCTTCAACTAGGAGTCAGCTCCTCGGTGCCGCGCTGCGCTGACACCGTTTGGGAAGATCTCCAAGGGCAAGTCGCACACCTCGATGTGCTCTTAGGTAACGTTCATCACGACGAACCCAGTGAACTTCTGGCCAATCTCTGATCTGGAATAGCTTAGATTTGGAAATTTCAGATATGAAAATGCTTAGATATAAAACTCAAATCTGCAGTGAAGATCTTCCTGGGGCGCTTCTTCTTCCCGTCCTCAAATGCACTGTTGGGTTCCGCCGCGGGATTCGCAACCACTCCTTTCACATGCTGAGAAAATCGGCAACAAATTTTAAAGATCTACCCTTTGCTTGTTGTGAACTTTACTTTCTAAATATGTTTAAATCTTTCATTGTTTCCTATATGTGTGTTGTTTATGGTTTCTATTAATCAAAATCAGTTTTTGATGTTTTAGTTACTTGATTGAGAGAACGTGTTTTTTATTGAATAAGGACAATGTGGGATTGATTTTCACTAATGTATGGGTTGGATGGTGCCTGCAAGCTGCTTGTTGAAATGTATAAGAGAGGGTACAGGCTTAAGTTGCACAATCAAATATGTTTCTTTTTTTTTTTTTTTTAATTGATTCTGGCGGTTTGTAATTTAAATTTTGAAATAGATAGTTGTGGTTTTTTAGCTGCCAAAAATTGCATTTTAAAATTTTTAACTGCCACGTCATCACTTAACTGACGTCAGGGATCCAACATAAAACTTATTTTTTATCAGGGACTCAAAACATCGAAAAAATTTATCGGGGATCAAAAGCAAAATTCGAGAATTTATGAGGGACCTCAAAGTTATTTAAGCCTAAAAATAAAGTACACTTATCAATAATTTTTTTAAAAATTCAGCAGAGTCTTCTCTATCTTTTGGTACTTTTTTCATACCTTTATTAATGGTATAGCAACCAAACATCAAGATCCACTTAATTAAACCGTTGATATCTCAAAAACAATCCTATAGGATCAACTAATAATAAAACCATGACATATACCACTTTTATCAACTAATTTCAAGACACAAATCAAATTATGCAACAATCAAGCTAGATTTCAAATTTTTATTTCATGTATCATAACAAGGAGTGCGAGTTGGTGTGGGAAAACGGAAAGAAAAAGAGAGCTTGTGAAAGAGAGAAGGAGAAACACGTGAGAAGAAAACCAAACCATGTTATTAAGAATTTATGTTCTATTCAGCAAATTGATTAAATTTAAAAGAGGAAAAAGCACTTCCAGTATACCTAGATGGTTGTGGTGACAATAGTAAGATCAATGCCAAATGTGTCTAACCTAATCAAAGGTATCAATGATCTTGCATTCAAATTAAGGGAACTAATTGCATTGGTTATTTTCTTCACAACAATAAGTGAAAATTATTTCAAATCGCAACAAGATAAATAAAGAATCAAAAAAGAAAAAGACCTAACCACAAACACAGATGGGGGCATGAAACCAACAAGAAATGGCTGAGAAAGAAAGAGAGGTTCTAAAGCCCCTTCCATAAAATACCTACAACAAGAAAAAAAAATCATGAAAGAGAGGTTCTTCCCAAATTTTAGTAACTAAAGTAACTATATAACTTTAATTTCCTATACTGGCTTCTCTCCTCACTTAATCCATTTATCTCACTCAACTTTCTCTTAAGAGTTCTAATCTTGGTAAATGAGTTTAGTTAACACATCATCTCATAATTCCTTCACTAAATTGTATTTTAAATTAGTAGTCATTCTTTAAATGTTGTACTTTACTTTCATTTAGAGTTTATGTCTAGTACAAAATATAGCTAATTAATTTATGTCTTCTAGCTCTTTAGTCTTTAACTTTCCTTTAACTAATTCTACACAAACCAATATTTTCCAACTAATTCTACACAAACCAATAGTTTCCAACTACCAAATTATATGGATAAGGTTAACTAATTGTACTAACTTATTTTTCCAATCTTATAACTAACTAAAACCATTGTGCTCAAACTAAGCTCTAATAAAGTGGCAGCCTTTTTCTTTTAAATTATAAATTCTTCTACATAAATACAAGACACAAGTGCTATTATAGCACTATCTAGTTCGACACAAGTGCTATTTCCAATTTTAAGATGCATTAATCTTCTCGTTTGCCAAATATTATAGTTTAGGTACAACAAAAATGGTATCATTAGAATATTTTAAGTATTTTTAAACCACTTAGCTGTTACAAGCAGTTTGTTACTAAGTTAGGAGTTAGGGCAACCACAAAGTCAGATAAGTCGTATAATAATTTACTAAAGTTTTTACTTTAACCATTCACAAGCACTGAACTTGATGGAAATTGAAAATAAACCAAAAATAAAATATTATGTATGAATTAGAGAAATTATAAGTGGTGAAAAGAGCTAGTTTCAAAGGTTCCTTATTATTATTATTATTTTGTTTCAGTCATATTATGTGCAAGACAGATTAATAGTTTGCTCTAACATGTTAAAGGAAAATACATGAAATATCTTATGCCTCTTTCAGATACTTTGCTTCAAAGCAGAACTTGTTTCACTCATATGCAATGCTTGTTTCTTAAGTTATTTCAAGACTTTTTGCAACACAAAGATTCTGATAAAAATTCTACCTGTAAAATTTTTACTACTTTAAAATCCAAATTATTTATATTTCAATGAACTATCTCTACTGACACATGAAATATGGAATCACAATTTATAACCTCCATTCTACAACTTGACATAAGAAAGTCTTGACATATTCAAATTGAGTGCTTACAAATAAAATAAAATTGACGCAAACAAAGCCAAAGAGAGTTTAGGGTTTACTTTGTGCAAATGTCTTCGCAACTGTCATCGAAGCTATTGGGGTTCGTTGCGGGGTCGTAGGGGCGAAGTTGTGTTGTTTTTCGGTGGTGGAGAGGGATGCAACTCAAGGCATTTCCAGTGGCAGAGAGGGTCGCAATGTGTGGTGGTCACAATGTGTGGTTGTTCATGAGGACGGTTGTGTGAGACAATGGTGCTGAAGAGCGAGGAAGACAAAGACAATGGTGGGGCAGCGACGTTGCAATGGAACAATGGCGAGGGTTGTATTTCGGCAGGGGCAACAATGAGGACGTGGTGAGGGAGCAATGACGCAATGGAGTAGGTAAAAGAAGGGAAGTTCTCCAAAACTTGAAAATCACATTGTGAGATAGATCAATGCTTGGCTAACTCATCAGCAGACATATTTCCTTCACGATAGGTATGTTGCAAATGAAAATCCCAAGCATAATGCTTAAAAGCTTCAATTTTTCTGATTATAGAAGCATAAGGATGAAGAGTGCTTCTATTATCTTAGATCAGCTGTAACCTTTGTCCCATGCAAGATCCAGACCATGAAGGATGGCAAGGAGCTCCGCTTGAAGGGAAGTAGCAAAACCGCAAGAGCCAACAAAACCAGTTTTCCAAATTCCCAAGGAGTCACGAACTAATCCACCAAATCCAAAAGCCATTCTTTTCTTTAAATTACCAAACTCTTGAACTAAAATGCAGTATTTTATCTTATCCCAGGCCAGTCCGATCCAAATTGTTTAGTGAACTAAGACATTTGTCTTTATTTTTGTTCCCTAATTAAAAAAAAATTACAGTCAACAAAAAAAATCTGATAACTACAAGAGAGTGCGTGGCATTTTAATGATGCATCATATTTTAAATAAACGAACATGAATGAGAAATATTCGAGAATCTGGGCAAGAAGCCCAATCTGAGTCACTAAAGGAAGTGAGTTTGAGATCAGACGAGGCTGAGAAAAATATGCCTTTTTTCCTTTTGAACTCTTAATATATTGTAAAAGGCGAATTGCTGCCTCTTGATGAGCTTTTCTGGGATTAGAAACAAATTGGGTAAGCCTGTTTACAGCAAAGGAAAGATCAGGCCTTGTGTTTGTTAGATATATCAACTTGCCAATCATTCTATGATAAGATGAAGGATCCAGATGAGGAGGGCTCTCATCTGCTGAGAGTTTGAGATTAGGGACCATTGGAGTTGAAATTGGTTTGCAAGCTAGTAAACCTGCATCATCCAATAACTCCAATACATATTTTCTTTGTGTAAGAACAATCCCTTTGTGAGACCGAGCAACCTCTCCAATCCAAGAAAAATGGAAGTCCACCTAAATCATTGATTTTAAACTTTTGGTCCAAGCATGAAAGAGAAATAACTGTTTTCAATCAAATCCGAACATACAATCATTAATAATTTGCTTAAGAGCTCATTGAGTCTGCTTGAGCTCTTGACTCATTTAAAAATAGTACTAATTAAAAATTGGCTTGGATAAACCTTTCTTAACCGTCAATTTCACTGCTAGTGAATGATTCATTAAATATTAATAAAAACAAGAGTGCTTCGCCATCTTAATTGTCATAGGTATCAAAAGTCTGTATGGAAAATAAAAAACTCATAACTAATGAGCTAATGAACTCGAATACCACATCACCCATCTGCAATTGTAAAGGAAAAAAGAAAAATGAAACAAAACACAATTTACAATAATAAATGCTTTTTAAAATATATAATTAGACGCCTAAAATTTCGTAGTGCCCCAGATAACTCAAACAACGGAGTACCAATCAATCAAACACAAGCATTGATGATTATCCAAATTAAAACAAGATCAAAACATAAAGCTTAAGTGATAAATCAATCTCATCAGAATAATCAGGACTAGAGGGTCCTTCTTGCATGGGATCATCATCAACACGCACAGTACTCAATGGGGCTGAGTTTGATTTGGTAGCAACGTTTGTAGAAGATTCTCCAAGGAATGGAATATTGTGTCCAATAGTACCACAATCATCTTGTGTCCTCAAAGTTGTATCACTCCCTAGGATCCTAATTCTACTATTTGCATGCAAACCCTCCATCCTCAATCTATCAAGAGAAGGGTTTAGCATCTCTTGTGATCTTCACCACCCTTGACCAAACCTTAATCCAAGTGAGGATGAAGGATACGATGGCTTGTGAATCATAGACTCCATTCTAACCCCAAGTGCCCTATTATATGATCCATAAAAGGAGTGTGTGGAATGATAAGGGTAATAAAGAAAATGAGGATTCCCAAATGCACCAACATTGATCCCTTTGCGACGCCATGCAAGAGCACGCTCTTGCTTGTGAGCATTTTGGTGCCCTCCCAAGCCTTGTGCAGAAGAAAACTCTTTCTTGCAAAAGTTGCAAGGAAAAGTCCTAGCCTCTGATGATTTCTCATCATTGTTATTCTTACCTCTCACTTCAGTGTTGTTAGGCCTAGAAGAAGATGAACACCACACGTTATTCATAGGATTGAAAAAATCCAATTCCACTTTCGACTCTAAGTGATTCATCTTTGGAGAGCATAACAAAATCCAACACCGTATGGGAATTGGAATTGGAAGCTTGATGTCGTTCAGATTTGACACCCTTCTCCTTCATTGGTGTAACCTCATCGTGATTCTTCTCTACTTCAGCAGTAGGTTTATGGGAAATGCTTTCGGATGTGGCAGAGATGCTAGAGGCTTCAGAGGGACAACCTTCCGAAACGTGTGATGATGCCATTGTAAAATGTTTCACAATTTTGGATCTGTGGGAGAGGGATTTAATAGAGAGGGGGGCATGACCATGTTTATTTATTTAAAGATTTGAATTAATGCAAATATCTTTATTGAATAAGGAATGGGATCTCATGCATTTTGCATTTATCATTTGCATTATGCTACCAAAAGTTTGAAGAGCTATGAGCAAGCTTTCACCGATTTGTGCATCATTTTAGCATAAACAAAGATTCCTAAAATTTTTCTAATTACTAAGTAGTTCAAGTCATTCCATAACTATCATGTGGCTAATTAATCAAATAGCTTCTATGTAATTAAAATTTTATGTCTAACCGAGTAGCAAAATTGGTAACTTCGAAATTACTTGTTGAAGTAAAATTATGACTATATGCATCAGAAGCTCATTATGAAAGTTACAGAGAGTAAGATTTATTTTATCAATGAAATGGTGTGCGAGAATAAGTTACATACTTATTTGCTGTTTCATCAAAACCAGTCCCACTGAATCGTGATTAGATATGTTGTGTGGGGATTTTCAATTAATTAGACTGGTTTTGCAATTTCACTTCAAAAAAATAATCATGGAATGAATTCATGCAATAGCAGAAATAATAAAATTATAAAAAAAATGAGTGTGTTGATCTAATAGATAAACAACGCCAAATACATGAACTCTGAATTCATACACATTTACTTCTTTATATGTTCCAAGTTGCCACAATAATTTATGTGCCATGAACTCTGAACTCTCATATTAAAACAGTTTAGCAGTGCACTGAACTGATCTTTTAGCAGTTTGGTTTTTTAAAACTAAACTAACAAACTGGTTCAGTTCAGTTATTATTAGAAATAGTTTAGGTTTTTTAAGTTCCATTCAACTCAGTTCTTGAAAGTTCACTTTAGTTCAGTTTTTTCTTGCCACCCCTAGTTCTAATGGCTTAATTATTTGCAATTTCAGTGGCCCTAATTTGCAAATTTTAGTTCCGAGGACTCACTAACATTCCATTCTTAATTTCAGCAACATTCTTGCCATACTTGTGGAAGTTCAATTTCAATGAATGACTTACAATTCACAAAAATTCAATGGCCCTAATTTGTAAATTTTAGTTTCGAGGACTCACCAAGATTCCTTTTTTAATTTAAGTAACATTCTTGCCATACTTGTGGAAGTTCATTTTTCATGAAGGACATACGATACACGAAATTTTGTAACACTAAGAAAGAATTTTAGACTCTAGAAGTTTGTAAAATCTTGAATAATTATTGAAGTAAATCGCACTAGTGAATATTGCTAGAGCTTGGGGAATGTTCTATAGAAAGGTATTAAGAAATAATGAGGGTTTACGAAAAAAATAATTGGGAGCTCACACAACAAGGGTATTTCATTTATAACTAGATTTTATACACGTGCATTGCACGTATTTGTTTATATTATTTATTTTAAGAATAAATAATCTATGCATTGACAATTTAAAAGGTTATTATATTATCATCTAATTACAAACCATCATAGTTGTGAAAACCAGACAAGGCTGGCTGGTCTGACCTGTTGGACCGGGAACTGGTGCCTTGACCGGTCCGGTTAAGCTATCGAACCAGTTATGCAATTGACCTGGTTTGATCCGGATCAACCCAGTGACCTGGCCCGGGTTGACTTGGTTCAATTTGAGTTTTTTTTAATATAATTCTTGAAACGACGTAGCTATTTGAAATTCTTTTCAAGGTACCATTTGAAATTATCCCATGGTAGAAGCTTGGTAATTCAAATGTTAAATGCTTGGTATCCATAAGATTTTAGTGGACCTTGTTTTGGTGTATATTCCAGCGAAATTTTTTATAAAACAGAAAGGTGAGAGCTTTTTTTAAATTGTTAATAGGTTTTTTTTTTACCAAAAAAGGAGGAGAGCTAAGGAAGCAATAGAGCCAAACATCCCAACTAGGTTGGCACCCTTGACTCTATCAAACCAAAAGCAACCCTCCGAATATTATAAAAAATAGAAAATAAAACAAGGACATGGGGGGCATGAACCAAACCCATGCAACAAAAGACAGGATAAACCAGTGAACAAAAGTCATTTGAATCTATAGCTAGGAAGACTATTGCTATTCCTAAAAATGTCATGGTTAATAGAGGTAGGCGAAGAATCCCACCAGCAAAAGTCCTGTACATTGAGAGCAAGAGAGGCAATTCTATCTGCACACGTGTTGCCTTCTCTGTATATGTGAGAGATTTGAAATTGCATTTGATTAGCAATCGATAGACAATTAATCCATCTGTTACGAAGAGACCAAGGGACACCTTTTCTGGAAGAGAAGGCTTCAACAACCAAGTTAGAATCACATTCTAACCATAGCCTATTCCAACCTTTTTTGTGAGCTATCTCAATGGCTGTCATAGCTCCTATGAACTCAGCATAAAGAGATGTGGAAATCCTCAAATTAACAGCAAAACAGCCAATTACTGCACCTCTAAAATCTCAAAAAATCCCACCAGCTGCAGACATGCCAGGTGAGCCTTGAGCAGTTCCATCAGTGTTACATTTGATCCAAAAGCATAGAGGAGGATACCATATCACCTCCTTGATGTTGGGGGCCTTTTTTGAGTGACAGGAGAAATTGAAAGATTTAAGAATCTGAAACTCTTTGATTGATGAGTCCATACTGCCACGTGACAGATTGCCAGTGAGAGAAGCTGCAACTGAGATAATGCTTACGGCAGAATTAAAACTGATTTTTTTGTTCTCAAATCTAGCTTTATTTCTGCAGTGCCAAATGGTAGATATTACGCTCAAAATTGCAGCCAGTACAAGATCTTTTGTTTGTTTACTCCATCCAATATAGCAACATTCCAATAGGGAGTGAAAGCTAGAGGTGTCAAATGTAAAAAAAATCTTGTTACCAAGCCAACTCCAAATTGTGTTTGCAAAAAAAATCTTGCTAAATAGTATATAATAATATAATAATATTCTCCTATAATATTATTTTGATCTTGACAGCAGTATATAATAACTAATTATTATTATTATCTTGATCTTAATATGATTTAATATTTATGTACTTTATACATCTTCATCATACTTGCTCATGACCTTCCAACAACTTTCGTACTTAGTCATGAAAATAACAAGAGTTTCCTTAGTAATTTAATGATAATACCCAACAAAATAATTTAGTAATAAATGATTTTAATATAATATTTATAGTTTCATCATGACAATGATTTTAATTTTGGAGTATGGACTATGGATTGATCACATTTTGTTAGCTATATTATATATATATATATATATATATATATATATATATATATTAATCTATACCAAGTCAAGCGACCCACCGATTCGACCACTGACCCTTTAACCCAGAGCCTCGACTGGGTCAGTTTACACAACACTGCAAACCGTTATACTAGTATATGATAAGATTGTTACCTTTTTCAATAATTATTTTAAGTCATATAAAAGGTGATTTCTTATTAGTTGATCATGTAAAACTTTTTAAACTAATGATGCATAAAAATTAAACTTCTATTTTTAATATTTGTAGTTATTTTTTTAGATGCATGTACGTAAATTAAGATTTTTTTAAAAAAAATTTATATATCATGTATAATTTTATTAAAATTGAGGATGCTATAAATAAATAAATATATATATATATATATAATTTATCTATTAATTCTTATCATTAATTATTATTTTAAATAAATTATTTAAAATTTAACTAAATATCTATAAAATCTTTATTTTTAATTATTATTATTCATAAAATATTTTGGTACTTTCTCTCATATCTTTATCAAAGGTATAGTAACTAAATTAAATATAAAGTACACTTATCCATAATTTTTTTAAAAACATTCAGAAGAGTTTCCCCTATATTTTGGTACTTTCCCTCATACATTTATTAAAGGTATAACAACGAGACATCAAAGATCCACCTAATTAAACAGTTTATATCTCAACAATCTAATCGGACCAACTAATAACAAAACCATGTCAAATACCACTTTTATCAACTAATTTCAAGACACAAATCAAATTATTCAACAACCAAGGCAGATTTCAAACTTTTATTTCATATATCATAAGTTATATACTCTGAATCCACCATAAAAGAGAACCATATATGTACAATGGTGGAGGCTTGCTGGTAATAACAAGGAGTGTGAGTTGGTGATGGGAGAAGGGAAAGAAAAAGAGCCTGCAAAAGGGAAAGGGAGAAAAGCATGAGAAGAAAAATAAATCATGTTATTAAGAATTTATGTGCTTCTCAGAAAAATGACTAAATTTAAAAGAGAAAAAAAAACACTTCCAGTATACCTAGATGGCAGTCGTGACAATAGTAAGATCAATACTAAATGTGTCTAACCTAATCAAAGGTATCTTCGATCCTATGTTCAATTTAAGAGAACTAATTGCATTGGTCATTTTCTTCACAACAAAAAGAGAAAATTATTTCAAATCTCAACAACAAGATAATAAAGAATTAAAAAAGGGGAAGAGATAACCACAAATGCAGATGAGGGCATGAAATTCAACAAGGATTGGCTGAGAAAGAAAGAGAGGTTCTAAAGCCCCTTCAATAAAATACCTACAATAAGAAAACAAATCATGAATTTCTTCCCAAATTTTAGTAACTAAAGTAACTATATAACTTTAATATCTTATACTAGCTTCTCTCCTCACTTAATCCATTTATCTCACCCAACTTTCCCTTAAGAGTTCTAATCTTGGTAAATGAGTTTAGTTAACACATCATCCCATAATTCCTTCACTAAATTGTATTTTAATTAGTAGTCGTTCTTTAAATCTTGTACTTTACTTTCATTTATAGTTTATGTCTTGTACAAAACATAACTAATTAATTTATGTCTACTAGCTCTATAGTCTTTAACTTTCCTTTAACTAATTCTACACAAACCAATATTTTCCAACTACTAAATTATATGGATAAGGTTATCTAATTGTACTAAATTATTTTTCCAATCTCATAACTAAAACCATTGTGCTCAAACTAAGCTCTAATATAGTGGAAGCCTTTTTCTTTTAAATTGTAAATTTTCTTCTACATAAATACAAGACACAAGTCCTATTAGCACTATCTAGTTCAACATAAGTTGAATGTGTAAATTTTAAGATACATTAATCTTGTCGTTTGCCAAATATTGTAGTTTAGGTAAAACAAAAATGGCATCATTAGAATATTTTAAATACTTTTAAACCACTTACAAGTTACAATCAATTTGTTACTAAGTTAAGAGTTAGGGCAACCACAATAGTGAGATAAGTCTTATAATAATAAGTTCTTAGTTTAACCATTCACGAGCACTGAACTTGATGGAAATATTAGGTATGAATTAGAGAAATGATTGGCGAAAAGAGCTTCAAAGGTTCCTCTTTTTTTTGTTTTGTTTCAGTCACATTATGTGCAAGACACATTAATGGTTTGCTCTAACTTGTTAAAGGAAAACACATGAACTATCTGATGCCTATTTTAGATACTTTGCTTCAAGGCATAACTTGTTTCAGTCATATGCAATGCTTGTTTCTTAAGTTATTTCAAGACGCTTTGCAACACAAAGATTCTGATAAAAATTCTACTTATAAATTTTTCTACTTTTAAATCCAACTTATATATATTTCAATGAACTATCTCTACTGACATATGAAATATGGAATCACAATTTAAAACCTCCATTCTACAACCTGACATAAGAAAGCCTTGACATATTCAACCTGAGTGCTTTCCAAAAAAAATTGATGCAATCAAAGCCAAAGAGAGTTTAGGGTTTACCTTGTGCAAACGTCGTCGCAAGTGTCATTAAAGTTGTTAGGGTTTGTCATAAGGTAATAGGGGTTAAGTCGTGAGGTTTTTCGGTGGTGGAAAAAGTCACAACTCGAAGCTTTTCCAGTGGCAGAGAGGGTCGCAATGTGTGGTTGTTCGTGAGGGCGTTGTGTGAGACGTTGGTGCTGAAGAGCACAGAAGAAGAAGACAACGGTGGTGCAACGACATTGTAATGGAACAATGGCAAGGATCGTGGTTCGACATGGGTAGTAACGAGGACGTGGTGAGGGAGTAATGATGCAATGGAGTAAGTTGCAAAGGTTTAGGAGCAAAAAGCAATGGAGTCACAAGGGAAGAGGAAAATGAGTTTCTAGGGCCTGAGGATGAAAATGAAAGTGAGTTGCAAGTTTATAGAGCCATTTTGTGACACCCTAAATATGTAGAGCTCACATGTCCGATAAAACGATAACTAACTCATAGGAGATATACTTATTGCGAAAAGATGATTTTCTCAAAACCTTCAATTTGGATGAAAAGAAATAAAATACGGCTCTTTCAAAAACTCGTTCATTTCCTTACTTATAAAACATCTTTCGAAACGTCCAATGTCATTCATACAACGGAAATCTCAAGATACAAATAATATAATAATTAAATGAAGGCATACAATGCAATAACATAATTCAATAAACCTAAAGTGCAGAGGTCTCCTTTCTAGGTAGTACCCCTCATTTATGCATCACATAAATCCAACATCAAGTCTCAACAATCAATTTAATGCCAAAATTCAAAAACATGAGCACACGGTACAAGTAAAGTGAAAATTGTTTAACATATCATTTTAATCCGGAATGTCCTGATTTTTTACATATTTACTCCCCAACATACACATGATAATAAATAAATTAGGCTTCTCGAAATTCAACCCACAAATATGATTTTTAATTTATTCTTCAATATTGGCAGCTTGCAGAAAAACAGAGTTTAGCCATTATTAAAAATAGAAGATCAACTCATAAATTTATGAAACTTTCCAGTTAAAATTCAAAATTTTCTATATAACACATAAAATTTTCAGAATTTATTGAGCACCAAAAGTGCCCCTTTTATATTTCTTTTCCCCTGTAGCTCAAAAACAGAGTATGCACATCTAATTTCAAAATAATTATCATATTATTTTTAAAAATTCCAATAAAATTACCACTCATTATATAGGGTATAATTAAGATTTTATACTTTTTTCAGCAATTTTTTAGCACGAAAACTATTTTTCCCAATTAATTTACAGTGCAGGTCAGAACTCAATTTCTCCACAAATATTTCCAAATTAAATAATAAAACAACTTATAAAATTGTGAGAAAAATCAGAGAGAGTATAAATACACCCTATCAGATTTTCATGGCCTCAAATTCCAAATATACTTCCGTCTTGGAAATTAAATAATCTAATTTCACTCATATGACAGATTCAGGGTAACACAAAAATTAATTCAAATAAAATAGTAGATGAGCTCGAAAATTTCCGAAAATTTTTGTCATGATTATACAGACCATTTTACATATAAAAATTCTCTCAAAACCTCAAAAAACAGCACACAAAAATTCAAAATAAATCCCAAACAGCAGCAGTACTAATATTCAATCAAGAGAAATTTCACACAATAAAGCTAATACCCGCGAAATAGAGAGTACCCATGACCCAATAATCAATATTAATGGAGAAAAACTCCATGAACAAGAGCAAAACCCCAAGGAAATGAAAAGCCGCTCCATACCTAAAGCTTTGAGAGCAAGAAAAAGAGGATTGAAGTGTAGAAAGTGTGCTTGATGGGTCTCAAACACCTAAGAACCATTTTGTCACCAAAGAAGGAAATTAATGAGCATTTCAAGCTCCAAGAGTGAAGAACAAAGGTAGGAGATGATGATCTAGGACTTACCTTCACAAGAGCTAGCCAACAATGATCTCCCAAGACCCAAAACCCTCACTAGAAGGTCTCCCTCACACAAAGAAAATGAGAGAACTCTCCCTCTCTTCCTCTCTTGATTTCGGCGCCCCTATGGGAGAGGAGAGACTCCACTTTGCCTTTTATAATGGGTCCCCAACCCTAATGGGGGCCCAGTAGGTCTACATGCTAGGTGAATTCCTTAATTAGTGTATTTAATTAAAGTCCAAGTTAACTTAATTAAGGAGAGAGACTATTAATTTCTAACATGTGTTAATCTCAAATAATTATCCTCTTATTATTCCCCCCTTGTATTATTTTAATGAAGCTCAAGTCTAATTAAAACTAATTTCTATAATTATTTACTCTCATAATTTATTTCTATTTAATTTCTAGACTTTAATAATTAACATCACAAATAATCACTAATTTAATTGATACAACTAGAAAATTAATTTTCCCTTCTTCTCGCTATAATAAATTTTTGTCAACTATAATAGTGCCATTAATAAAATATATTCCTTACTAAGGTTTGACTAGTTTGACTAGTCCTTGACCAAAGTCAACCTTTAATTAAATTCTATTCTATCAATTATTTTTCCTACTTAATTGAATTATTTTCAACCATTATCTATTTATTTAATTACTCACACATTTAATCAAATTTAAAACACAACAAAACCACACAATTATACTAAGATAAAGAGTTGCAAGAATTGGGATGTTACACATTTTACATTGATTCTAGTTTGAACCGATGAAAAAAAAAAATCTACATCAGTTCAAATTAAAACAGGTGTAAAAATGGATTTTTTACATTTTTTATTTAAAAAACAATGTAAAATAGTTACTTTTAATTTCAAAATTGCCAACGCATCCATTTCTACAGTTAAACAAGCAGCGTAGAAAGGCATTTTGAAAGCTTATTTTTGCACTAATGATAATATATTATTTAAGTTTATTCACTCTCTTTTTTGTCCTTAATTGATTTCCAAATCAAGTTGTTGAAAAAGCAAAACATAACAGATTAGCTAGGTTTGGATTCAGCCTTTCTGGGCAAATATTTAATAGTTGAATGGTATTTGAAAATAATGAATTTAGCTCCTATGAGATATGGTCAAAACTTTCCAAGGCAAAGACTATGGTTAGTAGTTATTTCTTAGTTGTTGCATAGTTAACTTGATGTGAGCACCCAATTTTGTCCAAATAAATAAATAAAAAAATAAAAAAACTAGCAAAAATATATTTAAAATTGTTTTCTAAAAATATAACATTTGTTTAATGATGTCAATCCAGATACAAATAAAGAAAAAAAAAAGAAAAAAAGAAATACATCAAAAAATAAAAAAAATACAAATGAAAAAGTCTGCTCCTACTCTGTTGCACCGCTTCCTATTCTACTGGTGCACCACCTCCTACTCTGCTTCCTCCTCCATTTTTTTCAAAATTGGTTCTGCTCCATGAACACCATTGTCAACCTGCACCTTTACAATGTCCATATTTTTCAAACCCTCCTCGAACACCATTGTCAACCTGCACCTTCACAATGCACATATTTTTTCAAACCCTCCTCTGCACCAGGGATAACATTGTCAACAAAACAACTTAACAAATCAATAAAAAATAATCAGTGTGTCTATAAATTGAGCAAGCTCAACTAGAGAAGGGGTCGGACAAAAAAGGAGAGTGAAATATAGAAACAGAGATTAGAGAGAGTTTGTGGAGAAGAGGAGAGGAGAGAAAGGAGATTAGAGTGTTTGTACTGGGAGTGAAGAAAGGAGGGACTATTTGATCAAGCTGTGGGAAGGGGTAGCTATAGTACACGAGATTGGAGATTTTGGCTTACAACAGGTAACCCCTTTGTCCATCACATTCGTTTGGCTTTGATTCATCCCTGTTGATCACATTTTAATAGCTTAGCTTCTCTTCCCCTTTTTCATGTACTTCTGTCTTTTGATGCTACACTCTGTCCTGCTTTGTTCTTGGTCCTATACCTGTTGTGATCATGTAATGAAATAAATATCCGTCAATAAAATTTAAATGAAGCCAGTAACAAACAGCTTCTGTATGTGCATATGAGTTTTATTCCCAAGACAACAATTGTCACATAATAATAATAAAAAAGGAAATAAAAAGAAGTGTCATCCCCTCACCGCTGTGCGATCCTAGTTCTCTGCCGCGTGAACAACCACGGCATTTGTCATCCACGACCACCGCTGAGTCGGAATCACACCATAGCAGCACCGGTACACACAGCCATTGCATGTCTTCTTCCACCACCGTGTGCACCGCTATCGTTGCCCACCGCTACATGTGCGAGCATGGCGTCGCCACGTGCGACTGCCTTGAAGTATGAATCTAACTTCTGTGGCATTCACATAGAAGTCCCAAAACCTCTTTTCCCTTTCGTTACATTGCTGTTCCGAGTTCACTCTTAATTTGGGGACAATTGAAGGGGCTTCGTTGCACTGTTTGTTTGTTGGGCCTGGTAGGTTTAATGGAAAGAGTTTGGGTCTGATAATGTGGTTGATTGCTTTGAAATAAATAAACAATGATATAAAAAATAATAATGAAAGTAAACAAATCAAAAAATAATCAAACATGTGTGAGGTATATCTATCTATTTGATGTTCAGGCAATTTCACATTAGTTTAAATCTTAGGTAATATGCAAAACGTAAATAACTTAAAAGTAAAACCTTTATTTGGATTTAATAATTGCATTTACTATTCATGTATTTATAGTATAGTCATAACTATTTCGTTTAGCCAAAGTCTAGTTTTTCTTCTAAGCCACCCTTGTTTTTGCTAAATCATATACTTAATAATGTAATCAAAATAAATCAAAATATATAAAGGTTTAGTAATAGTCACCTTGGATGTACTTCCAATTTGATTATTTGCAAAAGTCATTAAAATTTAATGATAACCACTTTAGATGTACTTCTAATTTGGTTATCATGAAAGTTTTTAAATAAAAAATTAAAAAAACAAAAATATCAACACACAAATATTTTCTACAAAAGAACTACGTAACTCTGAATTCTCCATTGCACCTGGAGATACGTAGGAGCATGGGACCACTCCTGTCAAGCTAAAAAGATAAAAAAAAAAATATAATTTGTAAAGATAAAAACAAACAATAATAATTCCCTTTTTCATAATAATAAACTTCTTTTTAATGATAAAAATTCTCTTGTTAAAATAAATAAATAAATAAAATGACCAAAAATATTCTTGTTTTATTTTGAGGGGTAAAATAAATAATTTTAAAGTTATTTAAATTTTGCACATTTAATTAGATGTAACCGTCTTAGGACGGACGTCGTAGGGTGCTAACACCTTTCCTACGCATAATTGACTCCCGAACCCAAAATCTAGTTTCTAACACCATTTTCTTTTTAAAGGTTTTTTTTTTATAGTTTTCCTTAAATTAAATTAATAACAAAGGGTTAGGAGGAGGCCCATGAGAACTAATTAAGTTAATGAATTGTGCAGTTAAGGAATGGGCTAATAAAGGCCCAATAAGGGTTCAACTGAGGCTAGACTAACCATAAGCCACACACACACACTTCACTTGTCTAGAAGGGAAAAAGAAAAAAGAATAAGAGAAGGAGGAGGAGGAAAAGGAAATAAGAAGGGCCCCAACTCACCCACAGAGAACCCCTATCAAATTCAAGGTGAGTGCAACCCTTTGCATACTTCTGATTCCTCGTACATTGTTCTTCTATGTCTCCCCATCCTCTTTTATTCCCTTGAATGTTTGTATTTTGAACGTCTATGGATATAGTAAAGGTTTAAAAATGGGGTTTTAGTGGTTAATTACATGATTGATAGGTTTCATATGGGGGTTTGATGGTTATTAAATGACACTGATATATGTGTCTTATTTTGCATTCAGAAGGATTAGAAAGGCAGTCATGTTTTCTAGGTTAAAGTATAGATATTGGAAGCTGTTAGGGGTGGCCATGGATCGGAATCAATCCGACAAATCGGTGAATCCGAACCGATCCAAACTGAAAAATCCAGATTGGTTCGGATCATTGGTTTGGATCAGATTGAAAAATTGCAAATCCGATGAGTTCAGATCGAATATCGGATTTCACTTTTGAAAATCAAATCCGATCCGATCCACCTGATTAATTAGTATGTTTTATTTTTTTTTTATATTTTTTTAACCTTTTTAGTTTGGGCTTTTCAGCCCAGCCCAATTTTATTGTATTTTTTCATTTTAAGGCTACTAATCAATTATTACTATAATTATAATATAAAACATGATTTAATTTTTAACTTGGAATGAAACATGTTTCATATTAGACTAGCAGTTAAAAATAGTTTTTAAGTTAAATGTAGTAAATTGCATACTATTAGAATCACTCTCCTATTTTTTTTTTTTAAAAAATCATTTTATTTTTATTTTTATTTTTTAATAATAAATCTGATGATCCTATCCGATCCGATTATAATCGGATTGGTTCGGATTGGATTGCAAAGTTAAGTTAGGCAAAATCCGATCCGAACCAATCCAATTAAAATTGATTGGGTCGGATTAAAAAATCCCACGATTTGATCCTATCCAACCCGTGTCCACCCCTAGAAGCTGTGTATGATCAGAGGCATGATGTTGGGGATAGCTTAAGTCAAGGGGTAGATATCAGAACCTACACATGACTTAAGGATCATCAAAAGTTGTGCTTCAAGTTATTTGTGATGACAAATGTGTCTCACTATCCAAAAGTAGACACCAGTCACAAGACATGCATCAGTGCTTGGACAACACTAATTTTGAAGCTATGAGTTCCTCGTGATCCTTGATAATTTTCAAATCCAAGGAACTCAAGGAAGATAGTTGTCCTAATCAAAGAACAAGCAACCAAGTAGAATGAAGATTGTACCATATTGCATTGTAGTAACAATGCATCTATAGTAAACATGCCGCAAAAATAATCTTCAAAAGCTTCCCATGATTCACATTCAAAAAAAAAATCATGAGGAACCACTAAGACCAACAGGTAGCACTCAACGAATCTTTCTCAATGGATCCTTCAACGAATTTATTTCAAATTCAATTAGTGCAAGTTGGTTGACAGTAGAGACGAGTAAAGATGAAGAAGACAACTCAATGAGTTATAAAGACAAAGCTTGAAGATGCATAGAATAGTAAGCTATAGGAACTAATTGGACAGCTTATGCAACAATTTGAAAGTTGAATTCAACCTTCAACAACCACAACAATGGCTAGCTCCTGATCATTCTATAAATTGATCAAATTTGAAGGAGTAACTTGCAAGGAAAGATTGCAAAAGAAAGATGGTAAGGTCAGGTGAACCAACCCTTTATGAGAAAGAACTTCCTTAGCCAAAAAACACTATAGGTGGAGCCTGTAGAGCAAAATCCAAAAAGAGTGTTTGTAAACACCTTCATCAATGGATCCTTAGTAGAAGGCATCCCAAAATGTGTAGTGTCCATTCCCTAGGATTAGAGGGAAAGAACTTAGAAGAGTAATTAGGGGACTGTTGCTTCTGCAGTTTAGAGGGAACACAACAGGTGCTATTGATGGTGTAATGCTTGGAGAGGCTTTTCGAAACAAAACTTGAATAGAGCCTGCAAAGGCCAAGAGATTATTGAGGTAAATCCTAGAGAGGCTTTTGGAAAGAATACTTAAGAAGAGCCTACAGAGGCTTAGAGAATACTGAGGTGAAGCCTGGAGAGACTTTTCGAAAGAATACTCAAGTGGAGCTTGTAGAGGCTTAGAGAATACTGGTTGTAAGAGCCTGTGGAGACTTCAGAAAAGAAAGAATACCACAGTTGAGTGCTTGGTCTTAGTGGAGAAAGCCTACAGGTGTAAGTACTGGACGTAGCTCAGGTTGAGGTGAACCAGTATAATTCCTTGGTGTGATTGTTTCCTTCATTGTTGCTTCTTATTTATACTTGTTGTGTGCTTAAAATTTGTTTATGAAAAACCTTATTTTGAAAAGTTTAACTCTGATATTTGATCAAAAGGTTTTCATAAAACATTTTCATTATTTAGAAGCAACACCTACTCACAATATAAAAGTGAAAAATAGAATATGTAATTTAATAGAATTTAGTATTTTGAGAGTAGGTTTTGAAGCAATAGAACACAAAATTACTTGGATGTATTTACTTTAATTTTTTTTTTATCCAAGTACTTGTGAAGGAAAAGGTATACTCCCATAAGTCGTTTGATTTCTAAGTGTAAAGCTTAAGAACCAGAAATCAGAAACAAGTGTGCTTGTGCGAAAAATTAGCCTGATAAGGTGTTGTGTCATTATTCAACCGCCCTTCTAGTGACCAACTGATTCACTTCAAAGCCTTCATTGATACAGGATCACGAAACTATGAATTCCAATTATGACGATATGCGCTAAGAATGGATACCCATGTTAAGTATTGGAACAAAAGACATACAATGTCTAACCCTTAAAAATCTCATAGTTTTGATGATAACAAAGGATATTAAAATGTCTAACCCTAAAAATCTCACAGTGTTGATGATAACAAAGGATATTAAACTTTGATAAACTAATGAGATTAATTGAGCTATGCAGGAAAAACACATGAGTCCAACAAAAGTATAGGTATATTCGTTTTATCTTAGACACGAAAAATAAGTTTTAAAGTATAGTGTCAAACATGCTAAAAAAGACTTGCATCCTAGCCTTTATAAAAATCTAGTGTCCAAAGTGCTATTATAAAAAGTTGCGTCCAAAGGTCTTTTGAAAATCCAACATCCAATGTGTTGTCATCACCAACACTTCTTTCAAGAAAACTTACACAAACATTCTATATCATAGTAAGTTTTCTTCGTCCAACTAAACACATGCTTAAGGCTCTTTGTTCAATTACGTTTGATATGCTAAGGTATACTGCTCATATATTCTTCATCGTATGAACTTTATGTTATTTTTCCCTTTGTTTTTTTTGAATAAGCTCTAACATATGAATTTCTAGCATTTAATGAAAAGCAAGGTTTCTTGAGTATAATTACAACCTCTGATCAAAAGCAACTCACATCGAGTTTAGTACAAAGGAGAAGACTGATGTAGGAATAAGCAAAGAAGCAATTCACTTTTCAGAAGATGACAGTACCTTTTTGGGAAAGAAATGACACCTACTTTTTTCTCTCTCCTCTATAGAAGTAGACACGTCAAAGAGGAAACGTGACTGGGTGTGAAAGAATACTTAGGACTACTTTCTTGAGTATAAGATTGTAGTGGGTTTTTCCGGAAATGGCATAGAAGAATACTTGCTTGTAACCATGTTGGTTAATGGAACCCTTCATGTTGAAGGAGAACTAGACGTAGCTTTGGTTGAGTGAACTAATATAAAAAGATTGTGTTCTTTGTTTTTGCTTCTCCCTTCATGTTTTCCTTGGACAAAACATTTTTTGACTTGTTTAAAACGTTGTTCTTTGCGAAAAACTTTTTAAACGCACATACACACTATTCAACTCCACTTCTAGTGCGTTTCTTGTTATTTCACTAAGCGTTGGTGTTAAGCATGACATGAGTCACGCTAACGTAATGCATCTAGAGAGGGCTCTGAGACCCTTACATTGGTGTGCTAAGCGTGAGGTTACTAATGCTTAGCATGCGACCTTTAAAGGCGAGGTCTGTGCCTCAGTGCAATCCACGATAAGTGCCACCCTCTGTGCACTAAGTGTAGACACAATAGAGAGATGACCTTGATTCTTTGAGGATTAACACTAAGCACCAATATGTTAGTGCTAAGCACGGGGTCTTTCGCACTATGTGTGACCATGTCAACTCTAAGGGTGGCGTCCTTGGACAATAATGTTATGTATATGACTTTCAAAGTCCCTATATTGGGCAAGAATTATGTATTTCTTTTATTTGGGTTATGTAAGGGTCACTTGACTTACCGTATTTTTTGGAGGGATTTTTTATATTTTTGCTTCTATTTGTTTAGAGAGTTTCCTTAGCTGATTTTCCAAGGTTTTAATGGATGCTTCAATGTTTTTAGGAGTTGAAGCTGGTGACAATTTTCAATACAGGATTGAACTATATGTAATTAGTCCTTTGACCAGTTCTAATCGAATGGTACATATTAGTGGATTATATTTAGACATCCACATCTTTTGATTAGATAGTTAATAACATTTTATATAATTAATATTTATATAATTTACAATATATTATATAATGGCAAATGCTAATAACAAATTCGTTAACATATTTTTTCTAACACACATTCTATTATTAATTAAAATTTATTAAAAACTACAAAATTAGGATAGAGACTCATTAAATGAAAAGTGAAACTTATAAAAATTTATAATTTTTAATAATTTCAGCCAATTGGAGAGAGTGTGTTGTTAACATTTCTCTTATTTAATTAATATTTTATATAATTATATATAAAACTGTAGATTAAGGTTATGTATTTTATATGTATTTATTATTATTATTATTATTATTATTATTATTATTATTATTATTTATTAAGTTTATTTATTGATTTTATTAATATTTTTAAGTTTATAAATTTATTTTATTTTTTATTTAAGTATAGTTATTGATTTTAATTAATTATTGATTTCTAAGATACATTTTTATTTTTCTTTTTTCTTTTTATCCTCTTCTTTCTGACATACAGGATGGTTTCTCCAAGCTAGTTTCGGTATGAACCTTCTGAGGTTCTTCTTTTCTCCCAAAAGGCTTATATCCTCTTGCTTTTCAGTAGCTTTCTCAACTTCATCTTTTTTTCTTCTTCCTCACCATTTATCGCTATCTCATGGTAAAACAATAAGGATACTAGAAAGCACTAATGTGTAACATCAGCACCGTTAATAGGGTTAGATAATAAACATCTACTTTTAGATTAACATGATGACAAAATGTAGTATCTAGAATTATTTTTAAATTTTTTTAGATCGAGAGACTAAACTAACAACACCACACAAATTCAAGGACCAAAATAGTGATTTAGTCAAACTGAAACAAAACACAATTTGCAAAAACAATTACATTTTAAATATATATTTTGATACCTAAAAGTTCACAATGCCCCAGATCCTTTAAACAGTACACATCAAATAAAAACATTGATAATCATCTAAATAAATTGAAACAAGTTCAAAACTTAAAGCTTAAGTGATAAATCAATCCCAGAAGAATCAGAACGAGAGGTTTCTTCTTGCTTGGAATGATCACCACCCATGTTACTCAATGTTGACCTATCCAGGGCCCAGTTTGATTTAGTAGCAACATTTGTAGAAGAATCTCCAAGGATGGGAATATGTCCAATAGTACCACGATCATCTTCAGTCTTCAAATTTGCATGCAAACCCTCCATCCTCAAGCTACCAAGGGAAGGGTTTAGCATCTCTTGTCTTGACCAACTTTGACCAAACCTAAAACCAAATGAGGTTGAAGGGTTTAGCATCTATTGTAAGATCCATAAAAGGAGTGTGTGGGATAAGGGTAATAAAGAAAAGGAGAGTGCCCTAAAGCACCAACATCATCAATCCCTTGGCCACGCTTTGCAAGAGCACGCTCTTGCTTGTGGGCGTTTTGGTGTCCCCCCAATGCTTGTGATGAAGAAAACTCTTTCTTGCAAAAGTTGCAAGAAAAAGTCTTAGCCTCTGATGGTTTCTCCTCAATATTATTGTTCTCATCTCTCCCTTTGGTGTAATTAGCACTAGAAGAAGATGAACCCCCCACGTTCATTGGATTGAAAAAATCCAATTCCACTTTCGACCCCCAAATTGATTCATCCTTGGAGATCTTAACAAAGTCCAACACCATATGGGAATTGGAATTGGAAGCTGGATCTTGTTCAGATTTATCACCCTTCTCCTTCATTATCAACTCATCATTCTTCTCTTCTTCAACACATGGTTTATGGGAAATGACTTCGGAGGTGGAAGAGGCTTCAGAGGAACAAATTTCCAAACCGTGTGATGAAGCCATGGCACAAACGAGAAATGATTCTCTCTTTTTAGATCTGTTGGAGTGAGATTGAATAGAGAGGGAGCGTGACCATGGTTATTTATTTATGGATTTGAGTTAATATGCAAATATCTTTCACTCATGAACAAGGAAAGGGATCTCATGCATATTTGTAGTTATTATTTTTTCATTATGCTAGCAAAAATTTGAAGAGGTGTGAGCAAGCTTGAACCAATTTGTTCACGACCGTTGCATAAACAAAATTTCCTAAACTGATTTTAACTACACGGTCAAATGTGTCTAATTACTCAAGTAGTTCAAATCATGCCATAGAAGCATGTGGCTAATTACTCAAATAGGTTCTATGTAGTTGAAATTTGATGTCAAACCGAGTGATGAAATTGGTAACTTTGAAATTACTTGTTGGAGTAAAATTACTTGGGCATTCAAGAACTTCTTTAGGGGAAAAATAAATGGAAGTAATTTTGTGCTCATTAATGCTCTATATTTTCTAAAATGATTTTAACTACACAGTCTAATATTGTGGCGAATAATTAATCAAATAGTTAAAATATTTCCATAGCCAGCATGTGGCTAATTACTGAAATAATATACTATCGCAGGTGACAGCTTCTATGTCGTTCAAATTTGATGTCAAAGCCAAATTGGTAACTTTGAAAATTACTTGGGTGTTCAAGAGCTTCCCTGGTGGAAAAATCAATGGAAGTAATTTTGTGATATAATTTTGACTTCATTAATGCTCTATATTTTCCTAACAAATCCATTGTTTTCCTCAACGCGCAAGTTGCTCCAATAGGTTCAAAATTTCAAATATCTTATCACTAGTAGTTTCTGTGAAGAAAACCCAGTTTAATGAGTACCACTAAGCTATACAAAAAAGCTATACTAGTGGCTAAAGTTTTGTAATTTCAGTGGCTTTAATTTGCAAATTTTAGGTTCGAGGACTCACCCACATAACCACTTTCCGTTTTCAATAAGCATGGTGTTATGCCACATGCAACATTCTTGCCATACTTGTGGAAATTTATTTTTCATGAAGGACTTAAGACACACTAAATTTGTAGCACAGGAAGATGTTTAGATCAAACTTGTGAATAGTGCTTGAACTTGAGGTAAGAAATAATGAGGGTTTAAGAGAAAATAATTAGGAGCTCACTCATCTCAACAAGTGAATTTTACATATAACTAGATTTTAAACCTGTGATTCGTTTAAATTATACATTTTTTATATTTATATTTAATATTTTTAAAAATATGTATACATGAATAAAATTATTATTTTTTAAAATATTCAGTAATAAGTTAAATATAACTACATTAAAATTGAGGAAAATGATTAATTGTATTTTTAATTGAGCAGATGTTGTATTAAAAAATATTAAACCTATTAAAATTTATTATGATTTGTTCTTTCTTTAAGAAATAATAATAGTGATGTAATACCTATATGAGATATATAAATTAAAAAAATATATATCATAAATATAAATTTTTAATTATTTAAATTGGGTACTTATTTTTGCTATTGTGGATACTATGTTTACATGTAATTGAATTTTATGTTTTTATAATTAATAATTTTCAATTTATTTATTTTAAAAATTAAAATATTTTAAAACTACAATTTAATCATTTTGGTTTATTAATTATGTGATATTGATGAAGTTTTAAATTGGTTAAGATCATTATAACTTAAATTATTATTATTATTATTATTATTATTATTATTATTATTATTATTATTATTATTATTATTATTATTATTATTATTATTATTATTGTTGTTGTTGTTGTTGTTGTTGTTGTGAACTAAGACATTTGTCTTTATTTTTGTTCCCTAATTAAAAAACAAATTACACTCAACAACTAGACTCCCTCGGTATTTTAATTAAAGGAACATGAAAGAGAAATAACTGTTTTAATAAGATCCAAACATACAATCATTAATAATTTGCATAAGAGCTCATTGAGTCTGCTTGAGCTCTTGACTCGTATTTAAAAAGAGTACTAATTAAAAATTGGCATGGATAAAACTTTCTCAACCATCAATTTCACAGCTAGTGAATGATTCATTAAATATTAATAAAAACAAGAGAGCTTCGCCATCTTAATTGTCATAGGTATCAAAAGTCTGTACAGAAAATTTAAAATTCATAACTAATTAGCTAATAAACTAGAATACCACGTCACCCATCTGCAATTGTTAAGGAAAAAGAAAAATGAAACAAAACACAATTTGCAATAATAATTACTTTTTAAAATATATAATTAGACACCTAAAATTTCGTAGTGCCCCAGATAACTCAAACAACAGAGTACCAATCAATCAAACACAAACATTGATGATTATCCAAATTAAAACAAGATCAAAACTTAAATCTTAACTGATAAATCAATCTCTTCAGAATAATCAAGACTAGAGGGCCCTTCTTGCATGGGATCATCATCACCACCCACAGTACTCAATTGGGCCGAGTTTGAATTGGTAGCAACGTTTGTAGAAGATTCTCCAAGGACAGGAATGTTGTGTCCAATAGTACCACGATCATCTTGTGTCCTCAAAGTTGTATCACTCCCTAGTATCCTAATTCCACCATTCGCATGCAAACCCTCCATCCTCAATCTATCAAGAGAAGTGTTTAGCATCTCTTGTGATCTTGACCACCCTTGACCAAACCTAAAACCAAGTGACGATGAAGGATATGATGGCTTGTTAATCATAGACTCCATTCTAACCCCAAGTGCCCTATTATATGATCCATAAAAGGAGTGTGTGGGATGATCAGGGTAATAAAGAAAATAAGGGTTCCCACAAGCACCAGCATTGATCCCTTGGCGACGCCTTGCAAGAGCACGCTCTTGCCTGTGAGCATTTTGGTGCCCTCCCAAGGCTTGTGCTGAAGAAAACTCTTTCTTGCAAAAGTTGCAAGGAAAAGTCCTAGCCTCTGATAATTTCTCCTCATTGTTATTCTCACCTCTGCCTCCAGTGTTGTTAGTAGCCCTAGAAGAAGACGAACACCCCACGTTATTCATAGGATTGAAAAAATCCAATTCCACTTTCGACCCTCTAATTGATTCATCTTTGGAGAGCATAACAAAATCCAACACCATATGGGAATTGGAATTGGAAGCTTGATCTCGTTCTTCAGCAGTAGGTTTATGGGAAATGCCTTCTGAGGTGGCAGAGATGATAGAGGCTTCAGAGGGACAACCTTCCAAAATGTGTGATGATGCCATTGTAAAATGTTTCACAATTTTGGATATGTGGCAGAGGGATTGAATAGAGAGGGGGGCATGACCATGTTTTTTTATTTAAAGATTTGAATAAATGCACATATCTTTATTGAATAAGGAATGGGATCTCATGCATTTTGCAGTTATCATTTGGCATTATGCTACCAAGAGTTTGAATAGGTATGAGCAAGCTTTCACAGATTCATGCATGATCTTAGCATAAACAAAGATCCCTAAAATGTGTCTAATTACTAAGTAGTTCAAGTCATTCCCATAACTAGCATGTGGCTAATTAATCAAATAGCTTCTATGTAATTCAATTTTTATGTCTAACCGAGTAGCAAAATTCGTAACTTTGAAAATTTATGATCTTAGCACAAACAAAGATTCCTAAAATGTGTCTAATTGTTAAGTAGTTCGAGTCATTCCATAACCAGCATGTGGCTAATTAATCAAATAGCTTCTATGTAATTCAAATTTTATGTCTAATCGAGTAGTGAAATTGGTAACTTTGAAATTTTATGATCTTAGCATAACCAAAGATTCCTAAAATGTGTTTAATTACTGAGTAGCTCAAGTAATTCCATAACCATCATGTGGCTAATTAATCAAATAGCTTCTATGTAATTCAAATTTTATGCCTAACTGAGTAGCGAAATTGGTAAATTCAAAATTTTATGATCTTAGCAGAAACAAAGATTCCTAAAATGTGTCTAATTACTAAGTAGTTCAAGTCATTCCATAACCAGCATGTGGCTAATTAATCAAATAGCTTCTATGTAATTCAAATTTTATGTGTAATTGAGTAGCGAAATTGGTAAATTCGAAATTTTATGATCTTAACATAAACAAAGATTCCTAAAATGTGTCTAATTACTAAGTAGTTCAAGTCATTCTATAAGCAGCATGTGGCTAATTAATCAAATAGCTTCTATGTAATTCAAATTTTATGTCTAACCGAGTAGCGAAATTGGTAACTTCGAAATTTTATGATCTTAGTATAAACAAAGATTCCTAACATGTGTCTAATTACTAAGTAGCTCAAGTCATTCCATAAGCAGCATCTGGCTAGTTAATCAAATAGCTTCTATGTAATTCAAATTTTATGTTTAACCGAGTAGTGAAATTGGTGACTTCGAAATTACTTGTGTTGAAGTAAAATTACTTGGGCGTTTCTGTGGTGGAAAAATCAATATTTGAAAGTAATTTTGGGATATAATTTTGGCTTCATTAATGCTCTATATTTTTTCTAATATGATTTTAACTACACGGTCTAATGTTGCGAATAATTACACAAATAATTAAAATTTTTCCAGAGCGGGCATGTAAACAATTTATCTATTAGCTCTTATCCATAATTATTATTTTACATAAATTATTTAAAATGTAAATAAATATCTATAAAAATTTTATATTTAACTATTATCATTATCCATAAAATATTTTCGTACTTTCTCTCATATCTTTATCAAAGGTATAATAACTAAATTAAAAATAAGGCTTAAATAACTTTTAGGTCCATGATAAATTACCGAATTTTGTTCGGGTCCCCGATAAATTTTTTTGTTGTTTTGAGTCCCTGATAAAAAAAAATTTCTTTTGCATCTCTGCCGTCAATTAAGTGATGATGTGGCCGTTAAAAATTTTAAAATGCAATTTCCGGCGGGTAAAAAACCGCCACTATCTATATCAAATTTTAAATTACAACTTCTGGCAGCAAAAAACTACCATAATCAATTTATCATTTACCGCATTTTACTTCCTTCCTCTCCAATATATCTTCGGACTCACTTTTTTTTTTAAGAGATCTTCGGACTCACTTCTTCTACAAGCTCTCAATATTTAATTTAATATTATAATAACAAACCCAACAAAAATTCTTCACTTTGGTATAACCACTCATCATCCTCACTCTTCCGTTCTTTGTTATGGCACTTCAGAAGTCTCTCTCCAGCGACAACCTTCCTCCATTTTTGGAAAAGCCCGACGCCGCCATCACTCCCATCGTCTGCAGCCTCTTTGGCTTCAACTAGGAGTCAGCTCCTCGGTGCCGCGCCACGCTGACACCATTTGGGAAGATCTCCAAGGGCAAGTCGCACACCTCGATGTGCTCTTAGGTGACGTTCATCACGACGAACCCAGTGAACTTCTGGCCAATCTCAGATCTGGAATAGCTTAGATTTGGAAATTTCAGATATGAAAATGCTTAGATATAAAACTCAAATCTGCAGTGAAGATCTTCCTGGGGCGCTTCTTCTTGCCATCCTCAAATGCACTGTTGGGTTCCGCCGCGGGATTCGCAACCACTCCTTTCACATGCTGAGAAAATCGGCAACAAATTTTAAAGATCTACCCTTTGCTTGTTTTCAGCTTTACTTTCTAAATATGTTTAAAGCTTTCATTGTTTCCTATATGTGTGTTGTTTATGGTTTCTATTAATCAAAATCAGTTTTTGATGTTTTAGTTACTTGATTGAGAGAACGTGTTTTTTATTGAATAAGGACAATGTGGGATTGATTTTCACTAATGTATGGGTTGGATGGTGCCTGCAAGCTGCTTGTTGAAATGTATAAGAGAGGGTACAGGCTTAAGTTACACAATCAGATATGTTTCTTTTTTTTTTTTTTTAAATTGATTCTGGCGGTTTTTAGCCGCTAGAAATTGTAATTTTAATTTTGAAATAGATAGTTGTGGTTTTTTAGCTGCCGAAAATCGCATTTTAAAATTTTTAACTGCCACATCATCACTTAACTGACCGCAGGGATCCAACATAAAACTTATTTTTTATCAGGGACTCAAAACATCGAAAAAATTTATCAGGGATCCAAAGCAAAATTCGAGAATTTATCAGGGAAATCAAAGTAATTTAAGCCTAAAAATAAAGTACACTTATCAATAATTTTTTTTAAAAATTCAGCAGAGTCTCCTCTATCTTTTGGTACTTTTTTCATACCTTTATTAAAGGTATAGCAACCAGACATCAAGATCCACTTAATTAAACCGTTGATATCTCAACAACAATCCTATAGGATCAACTAATAATAAAACCATGACATATACCGCTTTTATCAACTAATTTCAAGACACAATCAAATTATGCAACAATCAAGGTAGATGTCAAACTTTTATTTCATGTATCATAACAAGGAGTGTGAGTTGGTGTGGGAAAACGGAAAGAAAAAGAGAGCTTGTGAAAGAGAGAAGGAGAAACACGTGAGAAGAAAACCAAACCATGTTATTAAGAATTTATGTGCTATTCAACAAATTGATTAAATTTAAAAGAGTAAAAAGCACTTCCAGTATACCTAGATGGTTGTGGTGACAATAGTAAGATCAATGCCAAATGTGTCTAACCTAATCAAAGGTATCTTTGATATTGCGTTCAAATTAAGGGAACTTATTGCATTGGTTATTTTCTTCACAACAATAAGTGAAAATTATTTCAAATCGCAACAAGATAAATAAATAATCAAAAAAGAAAAGACCTAACCACAAACGCATATGGGGGCATGAAACTCAACAAGAAATGGCTGAGAAAGAAAGAGAGGTTCTAAAGCCCCTTCAATAAAATACCTACAACAAGAAAAAAAAATCATGAATTTCTTCCCAAATTTTAGTAACTAAAGTAACTATGTAACTTTAATTTCCTATACTGGCTTCTCTCCTCACTTAATCCATTTATCTCACTCAACTTTCTCTTAAGAGTTCTAATCTTGGTAAATGAGTTTAGTTAACACATCATCTCATAATTCCTTCACTAAATTGGATTTTAAATTAGTAGTCATTCTTTAAATGTTGTACTTTACTTTCATTTAGAGTTTATGTCTAGTACAAAATATAGCTAATTAATTTATGTCTTCTAGCTCTTTAGTCTTTAACTTTCCTTTAACTAATTCTACACAAACCAATATTTTCCAACTAATTCTACACAAACCAATAGTTTCCAACTACCAAATTATATGGATAAGGTTAACTAATTGTACTAAATTATTTTTTCAATCTTATAACTAACTAAAACCATTGTGCTCAAACTAAGCTCTAATAAAGTGGCAGCCTTTTTCTTTTAAATTATAAATTCTTCTACATAAATACAAGACACAAGTGCTATTATAGCACTATCTAGTTCGACACAAGTGCTATTTCCAATTTTAAGATGCATTAATCTTCTCGTTTGCCAAATATTATATTTTAGGTACAACAAAAATGGTATCATTAGAATATTTTAAGTATTTTTAAACCACTTACAAGTTACAAGCAGTTTGTTACTAAGTTAGGAGTTAGGGCAACCACAAAAGTCAGATAAGTCGTATAATAATTTATTAAAGTTTTTACTTTAACCATTCACAAGCACTGAACTTGATGGAAATTGAAAATAAACCAAAAATAAAATATTATGTATGAATTAGAGAAATTATAAGTGGTGAAAAGAGCTAGTTTCAAAGGTTCCTTATTATTATTATTATTTTGTTTCAGTCATATTATGTGCAAGACAGATTAATAGTTTGCTCTAACTTGTTAAAGGAAAATACATGAAATATCTTATGCCTCTTTTAGATACTTTGCTTCAAAGCAGAACTTGTTTCAGTCATATGCAATGCTTGTTTCTTAAGTTATTTCAAGACTTTTTGCAACACAAAGATTCTGATAAAAATTCTACCTGTAAAATTTTTACTACTTTAAAATCCAAATTGTTTATATTTCAATGAACTATTTCTACTGACACATGAAATATGGAATCACAATTTATAACCCCCATTCTACAACTTGACATAAGAAAGTCTTGACATATTCAAATTGAGTGCTTACAAATAAAATAAAATAAAATAAAACTGACGCAAACAAACCCAATGAGAGTTTAGGGTTTACTTTGTGCAAATGTCTTCGCAAGTGTCATCGAAGCTGTTGGGGTTCGTTGCGGGGTAGTAGGGGCGAAGTTGTGATGTTTTTCGGTGGTGGAGAGGGTTGCAACTCAAAGCGTTTCCAGTGGCAGAGAGGGTCGCAATGTGTGGTGGTCACAATGTGTGGTTGTTTGTGAGGACGGTTGTGTGAGACAATGGTGCTGAAGAGCGAGGAAGACAAAGACAACGGTGGGGCAGCGACATTGCAATGGAACAATGGCGAGGGTTGTATTTCGGCAGGGGCAACAATGAGGATGTGGTGAGGGAGCAATGACACAATGGAGTAAGTAAAAGAAGGGCAGTTCTCCAGAACTTGAAAATCACATGGTGAGATAGATCCATGCTTGGCTAACTCATCAGCAGACATATTTCCTTCACGATTGGTATGTTGCAAATGAAGATCCCAAGCATAATGCTTAAAAGCTTTAATTTTTCTGATTATAGAAGCATAAGGATGAAGAGTGCTTCTATTATCTTAGATCAGTTGTAACCTTTGTCCCATGCAAGATCCAGACCATGAAGGATGGCAAGGAGCTCCGCTTGAAGGGAAGTAGCAAAACCGCAAGAGCCAACAAAACCAGTTTTCCAAATTCCCAAGGAGTCACGAACTAATCCACCAAATCCAAAAGCCATTCTTTTCTTTAAATTACCAAACTCTTGAACTAAAATGCAGTATTTTATCTTATCCCAGGCCAGTTCGATCCAAATTGTTTAGTGAACTAAGACATTTGTCTTTATTTTTGTTCCCTAATTAAAAAAAAATTACAGT
Organism: Pueraria montana var. lobata; assembly: GCA_026413185.1. Classification (NCBI taxonomy): domain Eukaryota; kingdom Viridiplantae; phylum Streptophyta; class Magnoliopsida; order Fabales; family Fabaceae; genus Pueraria; species Pueraria montana. The sequence continues at coordinate 64,698,769 of CM048654.1, read as the reverse complement.
CAACAACAAAAATCTGATAACTGCAAGAGAGTGCGTGACATTTTAATGATGCATCATATTTAATAAACGAACATGAAAGAGAAATATTCGAGAATCTGGGCAAGAAGCCCAATCTGAGTCACTAAAGGAAGTGAGTTTGAGATCAGACGAGGCTAAGAAAAATATGCCTTTTTTCCTTTTGAACTCTTAATATATTGTAAAAGGCGAATTGCTGCCTCTTGATGAGCTTTTCTGGGATTAGAAACAAATTGGGTAAGCCTGTTTACAGCAAAGGAAAGATCAGGCCTTGTGTTTGTTAGATATATCAACCTGCCAATCATTCTACGATAAGATGAAGGATCCAGATGAGGAGGGCTCTCATCTGCTGAGAGTTTGAGATTAGGGACCATTGGAGTTGAAACTGGTTTGCAAGCTAGTAAACCTGCATCATCCAATAACTCCAATACATATTTTCTTTGCGTAAGAACAATCCCTTTGTGAGACCGAGCAACCTCTCCAATCCAAGAAAAAATTGAAGTCCACCTAAATCATTGATTTTAAACTTTTGATCCAAGCAAGAAACAGAAATAACTGTTTTCAATCAAATCTGAACATACAATCTTTAATAATTTGCTTAAGAGCTCATTGAGTCTGCTTGAGCTCTTGACGTGTATTTAAAAATAGTACTAATTAAAAATTGGCTTGGATAAACCTTTCTTAACCGTCAATTTCACTGCCAGTGAATGATTCATTAAATATTAATAAAAACAAGAGAGCTTCGCCATCTTAATTGTCATAGGTATCAAAAGTCTGTATGGAAAATCAAAAACTCATAACTAATGAGCTAATGAACTCGAATACCACATCACCCATCTGCAATTGTAAAGGAAAAAAGAAAAATGAAACAAAACACAATTTGCAATAATAATTTCTTTTTAAAATATATAATTAGACGCCTAAAATTTCGTAGTTCCCCAGATAACTCAAACAACAGAGTACCAATCAATCAAACACAAGCATTCATGATTATCCAAAATTAAAACAAGATCAAAACATAAAGCTTAAGTGATAAATCAATCTCATCAGAATAATCAGGACTAGAGGGTCCTTCTTGCATGGGATCATCATCAACACCCACAGTACTCAATGGGACTGAGTTTGATATGGTAGCAACGTTTGTAGAAGATTCTCCAAGGAATGCAATATTGTGTCCAATAGTACCACGATCATCTTGCGTCCTCAAAGTTGTATCACTCCCTAGGATCCTAATTCTACTATTTGCATGCAAACCCTCCATCCTCAATCTATCAAGAAAAGGGTTTAGCATCTCTTGTGATCTTCACCACCCTTGACCAAACCTTAATCCAAGTGAGGATGAAGGATACGATGGCTTGTGAATCATAGACTCCATTCTAACCCCAAGTGCCCTATTATATGATCCATAAAAGGAGTGTGTGGGATGATAAGGGTAATAAAGAAAATGAGGATTCCCAAATGCACCAACATTGATCCCTTTGCGACGCCATGCAAGAGCACGCTCTTGCTTGTGAGCATTTTGGTGCCCTCCCAAGCCTTGTGCAGAAGAAAACTCTTTCTTGCAAAAGTTGCAAGGAAAAGTCCTAGCCTCTGATGATTTCTCATCATTGTTATTCTCACCTCTCACTTCAGTGTTGTTAGGCCTAGAAGAAGATGAACACCACATGTTATTCATAGGATTGAAAAAATCCAATTCCACTTTCGACCCTCTAAGTGATTCATCTTTGGAGAGCATAACAAAATCCAACACCATATGGGAATTGGAATTGGAAGCTTGATGTCGTTCAGATTTGACACCCTTCTCCTTCATTGGTGTAACCTTATCGTGATTCTTCTCTACTTCAGCAGTAGGTTTATGGGAAATGCTTTTGGAGGTGGCAGAGATGCTAGAGGCTTCAAAGGGACAACCTTCCGAAACGTGTGATGATGCCATTGTAAAATGTTTCACAATTTTGGATCTATGGGAGAGGGATTTAATAGAGAGGGGGGGCATGACCATGTTTATTTATTTAAAGATTTGAATTAATGCAAATATCTTTATTGAAAAAGGAATGGGATTTCATGCATTTTGTATTTATCATTTGCATTATGCTACCAAAAGTTTGAAGAGCTATGAGCAAGCTTTCACCGATTCGTGCATCATTTTAGCATAAACAAAGATTCCTAAAATTTGTCTAATTACTAAGTAGTTCAAGTCATTCCATAACCATCATGTGGCTAATAAATCAAATAGCTTCTATGTAATTCAAATTTTATGTCTAACCGAGTAGCAAAATTGGTAACTTCGAAATTACTTGTTGAAGTAAAATTATGACTATATGCATCAGAAGCTCATTATGAAAGTTACAGAGAGTAAGATTTATTTTATCAATGAAATGGTGTGCGAGAATAAGTTACATACTTATTTGCTGTTTCATCAAAACCAGTCCCACTGAATCGTCATTAGATATGTTGTGTGGGGATTTTCAATTAATTAGACTGGTTTTGCAATTTCACTTCAAAAAAATAATCATGGAATGAATTCATGCAATAGCAGAAATAATAAAATTATATATAAAAAAAAAGTGTGTTGATCTAATAGATAAACAAGGCCAAATACATGAACTCTGAATTCATACACATTTACTTCTTTATATGTTCCAACTTGCCACAATAATTTATGTGCCATGAACTCTGAACTCTCATATTAAAACAGTTTAGCAGTGCACTGAACTGATCTTTTAGCAGTTTGGTTTTTTAAAACTAAACTAACAAACTGGTTCAGTTCAGTTATTATTAGAAATAGTTTAGTTTTTTTAAGTACCATTCAACTCAGTTCTTGAAAGTTCACTTTAGTTCAGTTTTTTCTTGCCACCCCTAGTTCTAATGGCTTAATTATTTGCAATTTCAGAGTTCCGAGGACTCACTAATATTCCATTCTTAATTTCAGCAACATTCTTGCCATACTTGTGGAAGTTCAATTTCAATGAATGACTTACAATTCACAAAAATTCAATGGCCCTAATTTGTAAATTTTAGTTTCGAGGACTCACCAAGATTCCTTTTTTAATTTAAGTAACATTCTTGCCATACTTGTGGAAGTTCATTTTTCATGAAGGACATACGATACACGAAATTTTGTAACACTAAGAAAGAATTTTAGACTCTAGAAGTTTGTAAAATCTTGAATAATTATTGAAGTAAATCGCACTAGTGAATATTGCTAGAGCTTGGGGAATGTTCTATAGAAAGGTATTAAGAAATAATGAGGGTTTACGAAAAAAAAAATTGGGAGCTCACACAACAAGGGTATTTCATTTATAACTAGATTTTATACATGTGCATTGCACGTATTTGTTTATATTATTTATTTTAAGAATAAATAATCTATACATTCACAATTTAAAAGGTTATTGTATTATCATCTAATTACAAACCGTCATAGTTGTGAAAACCAGACCAGGCTGGCTGGTCTGACCTGTTGGACCGGGAACTGGTGCCTTTACCGGTCTGGTTAAGCTATCGAACCAGTTATGCAATTGACCTGGTTTGATCCGGATCAACCCAATGACCTGGCCCGGGTTGACCTGGTTCAATTTGAGTTTTTTTTTTTATATAATTCTTGAAACGACATAGCTATTTGAAATTCTTTTCAAGGTACCATTTAAAATTATCCCATGGTAGAAGCTTGGTAATTCAAATGTTAAATGCTTGGTATCCATAAGATTTTAGTGGACCTTTTTTTGGTATATATTCCAGCGAAATTTTTTATAAAACAGAAAGGTGAGAGCTTTTTTAAATTGTTAATAGTTAATTGCTAAATAGTATATAATAATATAATAATATGCTCCTATAATTTTATTTTGATCTTGACAGCAGTATATAATAACTAATTATTATCATTATCTTGATCTTAATATGATTTAATATTTATGTACTTTATACATCTTCATCATACTTGCTCATGACCTTCCAACAACTTTCGTACTTAGCCATGAAAAAAAACAAGAGTTTCCTTAGTAATTTAATGATAATACCCAATAAAATAATTTAGTAATAAATGATTGTATAATATTTATAGTTTCATCATGACAATGATTTTAATTTTGGAGTATGGACTATGGATTGATCACATTTTGTTAGCTATATATATATATATATATATATATATATATATACCAGGTCAACCAGTTCAATAAGTGACCCACCGATTCGACCACTGACCCTTTAACCCAGAGCCTCGACTGGGTCAGTTTACACAACACTGCAAACCGTTATACTAGTATATGATAAGATTGTTACCTTTTTCAATAATTATTTTAAGTCATATAAAAGGTGATTTCTTATTAGTTGATCATGTAAAACTTTTTAAACTAATGATGCATAAAAATTAAACTTCTATTTTTAATATTTGTAGTTTATTTTTTAGATGCATGTACATAAATTAAGATTTTTTTAAAAAAAATTTGATATATCATATTATATTAAAATTGAGGATGCTATAAATAAATATATATATATATATATATATAATTTATCTATTAATTCTTATCATTAATTATTATTTTAAATAAATTATTCAAAATTTAACTAAATATCTATAAAATCTTTATTTTTAATTATTATTATTCATAGAATATTTTGGTACTTTCTCTCATATCTTTATCAAAGGTATAGTAACTAAATTAAATATAAAGTACACTTATCCATAATTTTTCCAAAAACATTCAGAAGAGTTTCCCCTATATTTTGGTACTTTCCCTCATAGATTTATTAAAGGTATAACAACGAGACATCAAAGATCTACCTAATTAAACAGTTTATATCTCAACAATCTAATAGGACCAACTAATAACAAAACCATGTCAAATACCACTTTTATCAACTAATTTCAAGACACAAATCAAATTATTCAACAACCAAGGCAGATTTCAAACTTTTATTTCATATATCATAAGTTATATACTCTGAATCCACCATAAAAGAGAAACATATATGTACAATGGCGTAGGCTTGCTGGTAATAACAAGGAGTGTGAGTTGGTGGTGGGAGAAGGGAAAGAAAAAGAGCCTGCAAAAGGGAAAGGGAGAAAAGCATGAGAAGAAAAATAAATCATGTTATTAAGAATTTATGTGCTTCTCAGAAAAATGACTAAATTTAAAAGAGAAAAAAAAACACTTCCAGTATACCTAGATGGCAGTCGTGACAATAGTAAGATCAATACTAAATGTGTCTAACCTAATCAAAGGTATCTTCGATCCTATGTTCAATTTAAGAGAACTAATTGCATTGGTCATTTTCTTCACAACAAAAAGAGAAAATTATTTCAAATCTCAACAACAAGATAATAAAGAATTAAAAAAGGGGAAGAGATAACCACAAATGCAGATGAGGGCATGAAATTCAACAAGGATTGGCTGAGAAAGAAAGAGAGGTTCTAAAGCCCCTTCAATAAAATACCTACAACAAGAAAACAAATCATGAATTTCTTCCCAAATTTTAGTAACTAAAGTAACTATATAACTTTAATATCTTATACTAGCTTCTCTCCTCACTTAATCCATTTATCTCACCCAACTTTCTCTTAAGAGTTCTAATCTTGGTAAATGAGTTTAGTTAACACATCATCCCATAATTCCTTCACTAAATTGTATTTTAATTAGTAGTCGTTCTTTAAATCTTGTACTTTACTTTCATTTATAGTTTATGTCTTGTACAAAACAGAACTAATTAATTTATGTCTACTAGCTCTTTAGTCTTTAACTTTCTTTTAACTAATTCTACACAAACCAATATTTTCCAACTACTAAATTATATGGATAAGGTTATCTAATTGTACTAAATTATTTTTCCAATCTCATAACTAAAACCATTGTGCTCAAACTAAGCTCTAATAAAGTGGAAGCCTTTTTCTTTTAAATTGTAAATTTTCTTCTACATAAATACAAGACACAAGTGCTATTAGCACTATCTAGTTCGACATAAGTAGAATGTGTAAATTTTAAGATGCATTAATCTTGTCGTTTGCCAAATATTGTAGTTTAGGTAAAACAAAAATGGCATCATTAGAATATTTTAAATATTTTTAAACCACTTACAGGTTACAATCAATTTGTTACTAAGTTAAGAGTTAGGGCAACCACAATAGTGAGATAAGTCGTATAATAATAAGTTCTTAGTTTAACCATTACGAAAACTGAACTTGATGGAAATATTAGGTATGAATTAGAGAAATGAGTAGTGAAAAGAGCTTCAAAGGTTCTGTTTTTTTGTTTTGATTCAGTCATATTATGTGCAAGACACATTAATGGTTTGCTCTAACTTGTTAAAGGAAAATACATGAGCTATCTGATGCCTATTTTAGATACTTTGCTTCAAAGCATAACTTGTTTCAGTCATATGGAATGCTTGTTTCTTAAGTTATTTCAAGACTCTTTGCAACACAAAGATTCTGATAACAATTCTACTTATAAATTTTTCTACTTTTAAATCCAACTTATATATATTTCAATGAACTATCTCTACTGACACATGAAATATGGAATCACAATTTAAAACCTCCATTCTACAACCTGACATAAGAAAGCCTTGACATATTCAACTTGAGTGCTTACCAAAAAAAATTGATGCAATCAAAGCCAAAGAGAGTTTAGGGTTTACCTTGTGCAAACGTCGTCGCAAGTGTCATTAAAGCCGTCAGGGTTTGTCATAAGGTAATAGGGGTTAAGTCGTGAGGTTTTTCGTTGGTGGAAAAAGTCACAACTCAAAGCTTTTCCAGTGGCAGAGAGGGTCACAATGTGTGGTTGTTCGTGAGGGCATTGTGTGAGATGTTGGTGCTGAAGAGCACAGAAGAAGAAAAACAGAGTTTAGCCATTATTAAAAATAGATTATCAACTCGTAAATTTATGAAACTTTCCAGTTAAAATTCAAAATTTTCTATATAACACATAAAATTTTCAGAATTTATTGAGCACCACAAGTGCCCCTTTTATATTTCTTTTCCCCTGTAGCTCAAAAACAGAGTATGCACATCTAATTTCAAAATAATTATCATATTTTTTTAAAAAATTCCAATAAAATTACCACACATTATAAAGGGTGTATTTAAGGTTGTATACTTTTTTCAGAAATTTTTGAGCACGAAAAATATTTTTCCCAATTAATTTACAGTGCAGGTCAGAACTCAATTTCTCCACAAATATTTCCAAATTCAATAATAAAACAACTTATAAAATTGTGAGAAAAATCAGAGATAGTCTACATACACCCTGTCAGAGTTTAATGTCCTCAAATTCCAAATATAATTCCATCTTTGAAATTAAATAATCTAATTTCACTCATATGACAGATTCAGGGTAACACAAAAATTAATTCAAATAAAATAGTAGATGAGCTCGAAATTTTCCGAAATTTTTTTTTGATGATTCTAGAGACCATTTTACATATAAAAATTCTCTCAAAACCTCAAAAAAGAGCACACAAAAATTCAAAATAAATCCCAAACAGCAGCAGTACTAATATTCAATCAAGAGAAATTTCACACAACAAAACTAATACCCGCGAAATAGAGAGTACCCATGACCCAATAATCAATATTAATGGAGAAACATCCATGAACAAGAACAAAACCCCAAGGAAATGAAAAGCCGCTCCATACCTAAAGCTTTGAGAGCAAGAAAAAGAGGATGGAAGTGTAGAAAGTGCGCTTGATGGGTCTCAAACACCTAAGAACCATTTTGTCACCAAAGAAGGAAATTAATGAGCATTTCAAGCTCCAAGAGTGAAGAACAAAGGTAGGAGATGATGATATAGGACTTACCTTCACAAGAGCTAGCCAACAATGATCTCCCAAGACCCAAAACCTTCACTAGAAGGTCTCCCTCACACAAAGAAAATGAGAGAACTCTCCCTCTCTTCCTCTCTTGATTTCGGCGCCCCTATGGGAGAGGAGAGACTCCACTTTGCCTTTTATAATGGGTCCCCAACCCTAATGGGGGCCCAATAGGTCTACATGCTAGGTTAATTCCTTAATTAGTGTATTTAATTAAAGTCCAAGTTAACTTAATTAAGGAGAGAGACTATTAATTTCTAACATGTGTTAATCTCAAATAATTATCCTCTTATTATTCCCCCCTTGTATTATTTTAATGAAGCTCAAGTCTAATTAAAACTAATTTCTATAATTATTTACTCTCATAATTTATTTCTATTTAATTTCTAGACTTTAATAATTAACATCACAAATAATCACTAATTTAATTGATACAACTAGAGAATTAATTTTCCCTTCTTCTTGCTATAATAAATTTTTGTCAACTATAATAGTGCCATTAATAAAATATATTCTTTACTAAGGTTTGACTAGTTTGACTAGTCCTTGACCAAAGTCAACCTTTAATTAAATTCTATTCTATCAATTATTTTTCCTACACAATTGAATTATTTTCAACCATTATCTATTTATTTAATTACTCACACATTTTATCAAATTTAAAACACAACAAAACCACACAATTATACTAAGATAAAGAGTCGCAAAAATTGGGATGTTACACATTTTACATTGATTCTAGTTTGAACCGATGAAAAAAAAATCTACATCAGTTCAAATTAAAACAGGTGTAAAAATGGATTTTTTACATTTGTTATTTAAAAAATGATGTAAAATAGTTACTTTTAATTTCAAAATTGCTAACGCATCCATTTCTACAGTTAAACAAGCAGCGTAGAAAGGCGTTTTGAAAGCTTATTTTTGCACTAATGATAATATATTATTTAAGTTTATTCACTCTCTTTTTTGTCCTTAATTGATTTCCAAATCAAGTTGTTGAAAAAGCAAAACATAACAGATTAGCCAGGTTTGGATTCAGCCTTTCTGGGCAAATATTTAATAGTTGAATGGTATTTGAAAATAATGAATTTAGCTCCTATGAGATATGGTCAAAACTTTCCAAGGCAAAGACTATGGTTAGTAGTTATTTCTTAGTTGTTGCATAGTTAACTTGATGTGAGCACCCAATTTTGTCCAAATAAATAAATAAATAAACTAGCAAAAATATATTTAAAATTGTTTTCTAAAAATATAACATTTGTTTAATGATGTCAATCCAGATACAAATAAAGAAAAAAAAGAAAAAAAGAAATACATCAAAAAATAAAAAAAATACAAATGAAAAAGTCTGCTCCTACTCTGTTGCACCGCTTCCTATTCTGCTGCTGCAGCACCTCCTACTCTGCTTCCTCCTCCATTTTTTTCAAAATTGGTTCTCCTCCATGAACACCATTGTCAACCTGCACCTTTACAATGTCCATATTTTTCAAACCCTCCTCGAACACCATTGTCAACCTGCACCTTCACAATGCACATATTTTTTCAAACCCTCCTCTGCACCAGGGATAACATTGTCAACAAAGCAACTCAACAAATCAATAAAAAATAATCAGTCTATCTATAAATTGAGCAAGCTCAACCAGAGAAGGGGTCGGACAAAAAAGGAGAGTGAAATATAGAAACAGAGATTAGAGAGAGTTTGTGGAGAAGAGGAGAGGAGAGAAAGGAGATTAGAGTGTTCGTACTGGGAGTGAAGAAAGGAGGGACTGTTTGATCAAGCTGTGGGAAGGGGTAGCTATAGTACACGAGATTGGAGCTTTTGGCTTACAACAGGTAACCCCTTTGTCCATCACATTCGTTTGGCTTTGATTCATCCCTGTTGATCACATTTTAATAGCTTAGCTTCTCTTCCCATTTTTCATGTACTTCTGTCTTTTGATGCTATACTCTGTCCTACTTTGTTCTTGGTCCTGTACCTGTTGTGATCATGTAATGAAATAAATATCCGTCAATCAAATTTAAATGAAGCCAGTAACAAACAGTTTCTGTATGTGCATATGAGTTTTATTCCCAAGACAACAATTGTCACATAATAATAATAAAAAAGGAAATAAAAAGAAGTGCCATCCCCTCACCGTTGTGCGATCCTGGTTCTCTGCCGTGTGAACGACCACGGCGTTTGTCATCCACGACCACCGCTGAGTCATTGCATGTCTTCTTCCACCATCGTGTGCACTGCTATCGTTGCCCACCGCTACATGTGCGAGCATGGCGTCACCACGTGCGACTGCCTTGAAGTATGAATCGCACTGCTGTGGCATTCACATAGAAGTCCCAAAACCTCTTTTCCCTTTCGTTACATTGCTGTTCCGAGTTCACTCTTAATTTGGGGACAATTGAAGGGGCTTCGTTGCACTGTTTGTTTGTTGGGCATGGTAGGTTTAAAGGAAAGAGTTTGGGTTTGATAATGTGGTTGATTGCTTTGAAATAAATAAACAATGATATAAAAAATAATAATGAAAGTAAACAAATCAAAAAATAATCAAACACGTGTGAGGTATATCTATCTATTTGATGTTCAGGCAATTTCACATTAGTTTAAATCTTAGGTAATATGCAAAACGTAAATAACTTAAAAGTAAAACCTTTATTTGGATTTAATAATTGCATTTACTATTCATGTATTTATAGTATAGTCATAACTATTTCGTTTAGCCAAAGTCTAGTTTTTCTTCTAAGCCACCCTTGTTTTTGCTAAATCATATACTTAATAATGTAATCAAAATAAATCAAAATATATAAAGGTTTAGTAATAGTCACCTTGGATGTACTTCCAATTTGATTATTTGCAAAAGTCATTAAAATTTAATGATAACCACTTTAGATGTACTTCTAATTTGGTTATCATGAAAGTTTTTAAATAAAAAATTAAAAAAACAAAAATATCAACACACAAATATTTTCTACAAAAGAACTACGTAACTCTGAATTCTCCATTGCACCTGGAGATACGTAGGAGCATGGGACCACTCCTGTCAAGCTAAAAAGATAAAAAAAATATATAATTTGTAAAGATAAAAACAACAATAATAATTCCCTTTTTCATAATAATAAACTTCTTTTTAATGATAAAAATTCTCTTGTTAAAATAAATAAATAAATAAAATGACCAAAAATATTCTTGTTTTATTTTGAGGGGTAAAATAAATAATTTTAAAGTTATTTAAATTTTGCACATTTAATTAGATGTAACCGTCTTAGGACGGACGTCGTAGGGAGCTAACACCTTCCCTACGAATAATTGACTCCCAAACCCAAAATCTGGTTTCTAACACCATTTTCTTTTTAAAGGTTTTTTTTTATAGTTTTCCTTAAATTAAATTAATAACAAAGGGTTAGGAGGAGGCCCATGAGAACTAATTAAGTTAATGAATTGTGTAGTTAAGGAATGGGCTAATAAAGGCCCAATAAGGGTTCAACTGAGGCTAGACTAACCATAAGTCACACACACACACTTCACTTGTCTAGAAGGGAAAAAGAAAAAAGAATAAGAGAAGGAGGAGGAGGAAAAGGAAATAAGAAGGGCCCCAACTCACCCACAGAGAACCCCTATCAAATTCAAGGTGAGTGCAACCCTTTGCATACTTCTGATTCCTCGTACATTGTTCTTCTATGTCTCCCCATCCTCTTTTATTCCCTTGAATGTTTGTATTTTGAACGTCTATGGATATAGTAAAGGTTTAAAAATGGGGTTTTAGTGGTTAATTACATGATTGATAGGTTTCATATGGGGGTTTGATGGTTATTAAATGACACTGATGTATGTGTCTTATTTTGCATTCAGAAGGATTAGAAGGCCATGAGAATCCTTTTGAGACAAAGTCCATGCATCCAAAAGCAAATGTTTTAATGATGACAAACCACTATGGAGTAAAATTACAAGTGACTAAACCTAGCTACTAATGGTTGCTTTGAGTGTTCTTATATAAAACAAGACAAATTTAGAAGCATGGAACATGTGTGAAGCATAGGCCTATAGTGGGAGCTTTTCATGACATAGATTCTACAATTAGAAGCATGATTACAAGAAGGAGAGCTATTCAGAAGCTAGAAAGGCAGGCATGTTTTCTAGGTTAAAGTATAGATATTGGAAGCTGTTAGGGGTGGCCATGGATCGGAATCAATCCGACAAATCGGTGAATCCGAACCGATCCAAACTGAAAAATCCAGATTGGTTCGGATCATTGGTTTGGATCAGATTGAAAAATTGCAAATCCGATGAGTTCAGATCGGATATCGGATTTCACTTTTGAAAATCAAATCCGATCCGATCCACCTGATTAATTAGTATGTTTTATTTATTTTTTTCTATTTTTTTAACCTTTTTAGTTTGGGCTTTTTAGCCCAGCCCAATTTTATTGTATTTTTTCATTTTAAGGCTACTAATCAATTATTACTATAATTATAATATAAAACATGATTTAATTTTTAACTTGGAATGGAACATGTTTCATATTAGACTAGCAGTTAAAAAATAGTTTTTAAGTTAAATGTAGTAAATTGCATACTATTAGAATCACTTTCCTATTTTTTTTTTTTTAAAAATCATTTTATTTTTATTTTTATTTTTTAATAATAAATCTGATGATCCTATCCAATCTGATTATAATCGGATTGGTTCGGATCGGATTGCAAAGTTAAATTAGGCAAAATCCGATCCAAACCAATCCAATTAAAATTGATTGGGTCAGATTAAAAAATCCCACGATTTGATCCTATCCGACCCGTGTCCACCCCTAGAAGCTGTGTATGATCAGAGGCATGATGTTGGGGATAGCTTAAGTCAAGGGGTAGATATCAGAACCTACATATGACTTAAGGATCATCAAAAGTTGTGCTTCAAGTTGTTTGTGATGACAAATGTGTCTCACTATCCAGAAGTAGACACCAGTCACAAGACATGCATCAGTGCTTCGACAACACTAATTTTGAAGCTATGAGTTCCTCGTGATCCTTGATAATTTTCAAATCAAAGGAACTCAAGGAAGACAGTTGTCCTAATCAAAGAACAAGCAACCAAGTAGAATGAAGATTGTACCATATTGCATTGTAGTAACAATGCATCTATAGTAAACATGCCGCAAAAATAATCTTCAAAAGCTTCCCATGATTCAAATTCAAAAAAAAAAATCATGAGGAACCACTAAGACCAACAGGTAGCACTCAACGAATCTTTCTCAATGGATCCTTCAACGGATTTATTTCAAATTCAATTAGTGCAAGTTGGTTGACAGTAGAGAAGAGTAAAGATGAAGAAGACAACTCAATTAGTTATAAAGACAAAGCTTGAAGATGCATAGAATAGTAAGCTATAGGAACTAATTGGACAGCTTATGCAACAATTTGAAAGTTGAATTCAACCTTCAACAACCACAACAATGGCTAGCTCCTGATCATTCTATAAATTGATCAAATTTGAGGGAGTAACTTGCAAGGAAAGATTGCCAAAGAAAGATGGTAAGGTCAAGTGAACCAACCCTTTATGAGAAAGAACTTCCTTAGCCAAAAAACACTATAGGTGGAGCCTGTAGAGCAAAATCCAAAAAGAGTGTTTGTAAACACCTTCATCAATGGATCCTTAGTAGAAGGCATCCCAAAATGTGTAGTGTCCATTCCCTAGGATTAGAGGGAAAGAACTTAGAAGAGTAATTAGGGGACTGTTGCTTCTGAAGTTTAGAGGGAACACAACAGGTGCTATTGATGGTGTAATGCTTGGAGAGGCTTTTCGAAACAAAACTTGAATAGAGCCTGCAAAGGCCAAGAGAATATTGAGGTAAACCCTAGAGAGGCTTTTGGAAAGAATACTTAAGAAGAGCCTACAGAGGCTTAGAGAATACTGAGGTGAAGCCTGGAGAGACTTTTCGAAAGAATACTCAAGTGGAGCCTGTAGAGGCTTAGAGAATACTGGTTGTAAGAGCCTGTGGAGACTTCAGAGAAGAAAGAATACCACAGTTGAGTGCTTGGTCTTAGTGGAGAAAGCCTACAGGTGTAAGCACTGGACGTAGCTCAGGTTGAGGTGAACCAGTATAATTCCTTGGTGTGATTGTTTCCTTCATTGTTGCTTCTTGTTTATACTTGTTGTGTGCTTAAAATTTGTTTATGAAAAACCTTATTTTGAAAAGTTTAACTCTGATATTTGATCAAAAGGTTTTCATAAAACATTTTCATTATTTAGAAGCAACACCTACTCACAATATAAAAGTGAAAAATAGAATATGTAATTTAATAGAATTTAGTATTTTGAGAGTAGGTTTTGAAGCAATAGAACACAAAATTACTTGGATGTATTTACTTTAATTTTTTTTTTATCCAAGTACTTGTGAAGGAAAAGGTATACTCCCATAAGTCGTTTGATTTCTAAGCGTAAAGCTTAAGAACTAGAAATCAGAAACAAGTGTGCTTGTACGAAAAATTAGCTTGATAAGGTGTTGTGTCATTATTCAACCGCCCTTCTAATGACCAACTAATTCACTTCAAAGCCTTCATTGATACAGGATCACGAAACTATGAATTCCAATTATGACGATATGCGCTAAGAATGGATAACCATGTTAAGTATTGGAACAAAAGACATACAATGTCTAACCCCTAAAAATCTCATAGTTTTGATGATAACAAAGGATATTAAAATGTCTAACCCTAAAAATCTCACAGTGTGTATGATAACAAAGGATATTAAACTTTGATAAACTAATGAGATTAATTGAGCTATGCGGGAAAAACACGAGTCCAACAAAAGTATAGGTATATTCGTTTTATCTTAGACGCGAAAAATAAGTTTTAAAGTATAGTGTCAAACACGCTAAAAAGGACTTGCGTCCTAGCCTTTATAAAAATCTAGTGTCCAAAGTGCTATTATAAAAAGTTGCGTCCAAAGGTCTTTTGAAAATCCAACATCCAATGTGTTGTCATCACCAACACTTCTTTCAAGAAAACTTACACAAACATTCTATATCATAATAAGTTTTCTTCGTGCAACTGAACACATGCTTAAGGCTCTTTGTTCAATTACGTTCGATATGCTAAGGTATACTGCTCATATATTCTTCATCGTGTGAACTTTATGTTATTATTCCCTTTGTTTTTTTGAATAAGCTCTAACATATGAATTTCTAGCATTTAATGAAAAGCAAGGTTTCTTGAGTATAATTACAACCTCTGATCAAAAGCAACTCACATCGAGTTTAGTACAAAGGAGAAGACTGATGTAGGAATAAGCAAAGAAGTAATTCACTTTTCAGAAGATGACAGTACCTTTTTGGGAAAGAAATGACACCTACTTTTTTCTCTCTCCTCTATAGAAGTAGACACGTCAAAGAGGAAACGTGACTGGGTGTGAAAGAATACTTAGGACTACTTTCTTGAGTATAAGATTGTAGTGGGTTTTTCCGGAAATGGCATAGAAGAATACTTGCTTGTAACCATGTTGGTTAATGGAACCTTTCGTGTTGAAGGAGAACTAGACGTAGCTTCGGTTGAGTGAACTAATATAAAAAGCTTGTGTTCTTTGTTTTTGCTTCTCCCTTCATGTTTTCCTTGGACAAAACATTTTTTGACTTGTTTAAAACATTGTTCTTTGCGAAAAACTTTTTAAACGCACATACACACTATTCAACTCCACTTCTAGTGCGTTTCTTGTTATTTCACTAAGCGTTGGTGTTAAGCATGACATGAGTCACGCTAACGTAATGCATCTAGAGAGGGCTTTGAGACCCTTACATTGGTGTGCTAAGCGTGAGGTTACTAATGCTTAGCATGCGACCTTTAAAGGCGAGGTATGTGCCTCAGTGCAATCCACGCTAAGTGCCACCTTGTATGCACTAAGTGTAGACACCATAGAGAGATGACCTTGATTCTCTGAGGATTAACACTAAGCACCAATATGTTAGCACTAAGCACAGGGTCTTTCGCACTATGTGTGACCATGTCAACTCTAAGGGTGGCATCGTTGGACAATAATGTTATGTATATGACTTTCAAAGTCCCTATATTGGGCAAGAATTATGTATTTCTTTTATTTGGGTTATGTAAGGTACCCTGAGTACTCCATATGTATAGTGTTCATGTTACGATTATGAGTTTTTAAATAAGTGATTGAGATTATCCGACGATTCTGCATATGTAGGTATAAGGTTACGGTAATGTCCCTTAGGGTGTTACATGAGGAGAGCATCCTTGACAAGAAGGTTTCCCAATGATTTTGAAATCTGAGAAATTTTTTTTATAAATCTTCAGTAAAAATTGACTTGGCCCAAGAAACTCCCCTCTTCACATTAGTGGGGAGCAATTTTCTTACTATCACCTCAATCTTTGCCTTGTTCACTTCGATACCCTTGACTGAGATTTTATGTCCCAACACAATTCCTTCTTTCACCATGAAATATTTTCTTCCAAATTCAAAACTAGATTGGTTTTCGTGCATCTTTTGAGCGCGAAGCCAAATTTGCAAAGCATGTTGTATCAAAGGAGGTTCCAAATACTAAAAAATAGTCCATGAAATCCTCAATGGACTTTTCAATATGTCCACAAAGATAGGTATCATAAATCTCAAAAAGGTTGTTGGTGCATTGCATAATTTGAAGGGCATCCTTTTTTAGGCAAAAACACCAAACGGGCATGCAAATGCAATTTTCTTCTAATCATTCAAATTGATGGCTATTTGATGGTATCCAAAGTAGTCATCGAGGAAGCAATAAAACTCTTACCTGACTAATCTCTCCAGCATTTGATCTATAAAAGGCAAAGGGAAATTATCCTTCATAGTGGCTTGGTTAAGCCATTGATAATCAAGGAACATACACCATCCCATGATTGTGCAGGTTAGAATGAATTCATTCTTCTCATTTGAAATTATAGTCGTTTCACCTTTCTTAAGGACAACTTGCAGTAGACTATATAATCCATGAACTATATATTGAAAATAAGACAAATACACCCACATCTAACAATTTGAGCACTTCTTTATTACTTTATGGCGAGGTTCAACCTTTGAAGAGTTTACACAACCGGTTTATAATCCTTTTCAGACAAAATGATGGGATGATTCCCTATAGATCTGATATAGTCCATCCAATAGCCATCTTATGGTCCTTCAAGACATGAATAAGCTTATCTATTTCTTCCTTCAAAGTTGTGCTAATTTCTATAACCGAATTTTCATTCATATCACCTATGTACACATACTTCAAATTCATCACCTTTTAACTCTTTCTTTTAGTTGATAACTTCTTGCATCCCTTGATTTTCAAGTTGTAACATGCAATCCTCTATTTTGTTATCCATTTGATCTTCAACTTGAGATATAACATTGTCTGTCACATTTTTCAAGGGATTAATAGGCTATTAATGTTTAGGAAATGTCTTCCAACAATAAATTCACCATGTCCACAGTAAAACAATGTTCTCTTTCGTTCAAATGGTTCATGGCATCATAAACATTAAAAATTTTCTCATCATCATCTATTCTCTACACTTGACCCCAATGTGCATCAATCAATGTGTGCTCAATTCTCAAGAATGGTCTACCAAGAATGAATAGGGACCTCAATGCCTTCATCTATGTCCATAATTGCAAAATCAGTCATATTTTTATCTATCCCTTATGGATGTTTAACTAAGCCATCAGGGTCGGCCTAGTGTCCTGTCTGGAGGTGTGACGGCATAGGGTCCATGGCTAAAAGGGACCCTAAATATTAAAAAAATAAAATTATAAGATCATGTAATAATTTTTATATTATTTTATGTTATTTTTATTACTAGATTGAAATTATTGTTTTATTTCATGTCTCTTTTTTTTAAAAAAAAAAACAAATGAAAATGTGACATGTGATTAAAAGTATTATTCTATTGGTTGTTAGTTTTTTTTTTATTACATTCAAAAATCCTCAATGAGTTTTCAAATTACTGTGACATATCAACATGTAACGTAATAGACTTAATTTTTTTTTTTAACAAAATAAGAAACACAAACAAAGACTCAAATTATAAAGGAAATAAAACTAAGTGTTAGTATATTAATAAAGAACAAAAATAAAGATTTAATATATATGAAATGATATTTTGTCAATAATAGACGATAGCGAGCAAACTAGAGCATTTTCTTTGAGACACAAAATATAAAACTAAATTAAATTAAATTACAAATATAAAATTAATATTTTAAAAATATATAAGTAAATTAAAATTATAAAAAAAAAATTGACGGGTTCCTCGCAGGTTTACCCAAATCCAATAAAACCCAATCGAAATGTGGATGAGTTAAAAATATATAAGTTTGCCTCTTTTAAATCTGAACCTATCCTACCTTCTGCAGGGATGGGGATGGGGAGAGCAAACCTGTCATTGATTCGTCCTGTTGTCATGCCTACCTTATATATAGATATTTATGTTACATAATAGTTTTTGGGAATAAATTGAATGATAGATGATAACACAAGAGTAAATTGAATAACAAAATGTGATATATCTTTTTGAGATTTATTAAATTATGTTATTCGTTTAATGTAACAAAATATAACATTTTAAATGAAACTACGTGCCTATTTTTTAATGTAATATATATTTATATTTTCAAATACTTAAATATATGAATGTCATTTAGTGTTTCACCCTGGACCCATAAAATCTCCAGACCTGTGAGCGATCAACAATTGCAGTATCATTCTTGTAGGTTTGGTATTATCAGCTCCTATATTCCTTAATATGGAGAATGACATCAAGTTAATACTTGCTCCTAAGCCATATAAAGTTTTCCCAATGGTCACATATACTATAGTGCAAGGAATGGTAAGACTTCCAAGGTCCTTAAGCTTAGTAGGAGTGGTCTACTAACCACCACACTGCATTCAACTTCTCTTTATTTTGTTCATTTTTTAGATCTTTGTCTTTATCATCTACTACTTCTTTTTCTAATTGAGGTTTCTCTATGTTTTCCAATTCTTGCTCTTCTATGATTTCCTCTTTATAAATGGAGTAATCCCTTACCTCTTTCTCTTTTTCATATTTTTTGTTGTTCTAGGAGGTAAATTCCTACCACTCCTAAGAATGATAGGTTTACACAAGTCCTTTACACTTGACTTACCGTATTTTTAGGAGGGATTTTTTATATTTTTGCTTCTATTTGTTTAGAGAGTTTCCTTAGCTGATTTTCCATGGTTTTAATGGATGCTTCAATGCGTTTAGGAGTTGAAGCTGGTGACCATTTTCAATACAGGATTGAACTATATGTAATTAATCCTTTGACCAGTTCTAATCGAGTGGTACATATTAGTGGATTATATTTAGACATCCACATCTTTTAATTAGATAGTTAATAACATTTTATATAATTAATATTTATATAATTTACAATATATTATATAATGTCAAATGCTAATAACAAATTCGTTAACATATTTTTTCTAACACACATTCTATTATTAATTAAAATTTATTAAAAACTACAAAATTAGGATAGAGACTCATTAAATGAAAAGTGAAACTTATAAAAATTTATAATTTTTAATAATTTCAGCCAATTGGAGAGAGTGTGTTGTTAACATTTCTCTTATATAATTAATATTTTATATAATTATATATAAAACTGTAGATTAAGGTTATGTATTTTATATGTATTTATTATTATTATTATTATTATTATTATTATTATTATTTATTAAGTTTATTTATTGATTTTATTAATATTTTTAAGTTTATAAATTTATTTTATTTTTTATTTAAGTATAGTTATTGATTTTAATTAATTATTGATTTCTACAATACTTTTTTATTTTTCTTTTTTCTTTTTATCCTCTTCTTTCTAACATACAGGATGGTTTCTCCAAGCTAGTTTCGGTATGAACCTTCTGAGGTTCTTCTTTTCTCCCAAAAGGCTTATATCCTCTTGCTTTTCAGTAGCTTTCTCAACTTCATCTTTTTTTCTTCTTCCTCACCATTTATCGCTATCTCATGGTAAAACAATAAGGATTCTACATAGCACTAATGTGTAACATCAGCACCGTTAATAGGGTTAGATAATAAACATCTTCTTTTAGATTAACATGATGACAAAATGTAGTATCTAGAATTATTTTTAAATTTTTTTAGATCGAGAGACTAAATTAACAACACCACACAAATTCAAGGACCAAAATAGTGATTTAGTCAAACTGAAACGAAACACAATTTGCAAAAACAATTACATTTTAAATATATATTTTGATACCTAAAAGTTCACAATGCCCCAGATCCTTTAAACAGTACACATCAAATAAAAACATTGATAATCATCTAAATAAATTGAAACAAGTTCAAAACTTAAAGCTTAAGTGATAAATCAATCCCAGAAGAATCAGAACGAGAGGTTTCTTCTTGCTTGGAATGATCACCACCCATGGTACTCAATGTTGACCTATCCAGGGCCTAGTTTGATTTGGTAGCAACATTTGTAGAAGAATCTCCAAGGATGGGAATATGTCCAATAGTACCATGATCATCTTCAGTCTTCAAATTTGCATGCAAACCCTCCATCCTCAAGCTACCAAGGGAAGGGTTTAGCATCTCTTGTCTTGACCACCTTTGACCAAACCTAAAACCAAATGAGGTTGAAGGATATGATGGCTTGTGAATCATAGACTCCATCCGAACCCCAAGTGCTCTATTGTAAGATCCATAAAAGGAGTGTGTGGGATAAGGGTAATAAAGAAAAGGAGAGTGCCCTAAAGCACCAACATCATCAATCCCTTGGCCACACTTTGCAAGAGCACGCTCTTGCTTGTGGGCGTTTTGGTGTCCCCCGAAAGCTTGTGATGAAGAAAACTCTTTCTTGCAAAAGTTGCAAGAAAAAGTCTTAGCCTCTGATGGTTTCTCCTCAATATTATTGTTCTCATCTCTCCCTTTGGTGTAATTAGCACTAGAAGAAGATGAACCCCCCACGTTCATGGGGTTGAAAAACTCCAATTCCACTTTTGACCCCCGAATTGATTCATCCTTGGAGAGCTTAACAAAGTCCAACACCATATGTGAATTGGAATTGGAAGCTGGATCTTGTTCAGATTTATCACCCTTCTCCTTCGTTATCAACTCATCATTCTTCTCTTCTTCAACACATGGTTTATGGGAAATGACTTCGAAGGGGGAAGAGGCTTCAGAGGAACAAATTTCCAAACCGTGTGATGATGCCATGGCACAAACGAGAAATGATTCTCTCTTTTTAGATCTGTTGGAGTGAGATTGAATAGAGAGGGAGCGTGACCATGGTTATTTATTTATGGATTTGAGTTAATATGCAAATATCTTTCACTCATGAACAAGGAAAGGGATCTCATGCATTTTTGTAGTTATTATTTTTTCATTATGCTAGCAAAAATTTGAAGAGGTGTGAGCAAGCTTGAAAAAATTTGTTCACGACCGTTGCATAAACAAAATTTCCTAAAATGATTTTAACTACACGGTCAAATGTGTCTAATTACTCAAGTAGTTCAAATCATGCCATAGAAGCATGTGGCTAATTACTCAAATAGGTTCTATGTAGTTGAAATTTGATGTCAAACCGAGTGATGAAATTGGTAACTTTGAAATTACTTGTTGGAGTAAAATTACTTGGGCATTCAAGAACTTCTTTAGGGGAAAAATAAATGGAAGTAATTTTGTGCTCATTAATGCTCTATATTTTCTAAAATGATTTTAACTACACAGTCTAATATTGTGGCGAATAATTAATCAAATAGTTAAAATATTTCCATAGCCAGCATGTGGCTAATTACTCAAATAATATACTATCGCAGGTGACAGCTTCTATGTCGTTCAAATTTGATGTCAAAGCCAAATTGGTAACTTTGAAAATTACTTGGGTGTTCAAGAGCTTCCCTGGTGGAAAAATCAATGGAAGTAATTTTGTGATATAATTTTGACTTCATTAATGCTCTATATTTTCCTAACAAATCCATTGTTTTCCTCAACGCGCGAGTTGCTCCAATAGGTTCAAAATTTCAAATATCTTATCACTAGTAGTTTCTATGAAGAAAACCCAGTTTAATGAGTACCACTAAGCCATATAAAAAAGCTATACTAGTGGCTAAAGTTTTGTAATTTCAGTGGCTTTAATTTGCAAATTTTAGGTTCGAGGACTCACACACATAACCGCTTTCCGTTTTCAATAAGCATGGTGTTATGCCACATGCAACATTCTTGCCATACTTGTGGAAATTTATTTTTCATGAAGGACTTAAGATACACTAAATTTGTAACACAGGAAGATTTTTAGATCAAACTTGTGAATAGTGCTTGAACTTGAGGTAAGAAATAATGAGGGTTTAAGAGAAAATAATTAGGAGCTCACTCATCTCAACAAGTGAATTTTACATATAACTAGATTTTAAACCTGTGATTCGTTTAAATTATACATTTTTTATATTTATATTTAATATTTTTAAAAATATGTATATATGAATAAAATTATTATTTTTTAAAATATTCAGTAACAATTTAAATATAACTACATTAAAATTGAGGAAAATGATTAATTGTATTTTTAATTGAGCAGATGTTGTATTAAAAAATATTAAACCTATTAAAATTTATTATGATTTGTTCTTTCTTTAAGAAATAATAATAGTGATGTAATACCTATATGAGATATATAAATTAAAAAAATATATATCATAAATATAAATTTTTAATTATTTAAATTGGGTACTTATTTTTGCTATTGTGGATACTATGTTTACATGTAATTGAATTTTATGTTTTTATAATTAATAGTTTTAAATTTATTTATTTTAAAAATTAAAATATTTTAAACTACAATTTAATCATTTTGGTTTATTACTTTTAATTATGTGATATTGATGAAGTTTTAAATTGGTTAAGATCATCATAACTTAAATTATTATTATTATTATTATTATTATTATTGTTGTTGTTGTTAAATTATTATTATTATTATTATTATTATTGTTGTTGTTGTTGTTGTTGTTGTTGTTGTTGTTGTTGTTGTTGTTGTTGTTGTTGTTGTTGTAGTTGTTATTATTATTATTATTATTATTATTATTATTATTATTATTATTATTATTATTGTTGTTGTTGTTGTTGTTGTTGTTGTTGTTGTTGTTGTTGTTGTTGTTGTTGTTGTTGTTATTTTAGTGAACTAAGACATTTGTCTTTATTTTTGTTCCCTAATTAAAAACAAATTACACTCAACAACTAGACTCCCTCGGTATTTTAATTAAAGGAACATGAAAGAGAAATAACTGTTTTAATAAGATCCAAACATACAATCATTAATAATTTGCATAAGAGCTCATTGAGTCTGCTTGAGCTCTTGACTCGTATTTAAAAAGAGTACTAATTAAAAATTGGCATGGATAAAACTTTCTCAACCGTCAATTTCACAGCTAGTGAATGATTCATTGAATATTAATAAAAACAAGAGAGCTTCGCCATCTTAATTGTCATAGGTATCAAAAGTCTGTACAGAAAATTTAAAACTCATAACTAATTAGCTAATAAACTAGAATACCACGTCACCCATCTGCAATTGTAAAGGAAAAAGAAAAATGAAACAAAACACAATTTGCAATAATAATTGCTTTTTAAAATATATAATTAGACACCCAAAATTTCGTAGTGCCCCAGATAACTCAAACAACAGAGTACCAATCAATCAAACACAAACATTGATGATTATCCAAATTAAAACAAGATCAAAACTTAAATCTTAAGTGATAAATCAATCTCTTCAGAATAATCAAGACTAGAGGGCCCTTCCTGCGTGGGATCATCATTACCACCCACAGTACTCAATTGGGCTGAGTTTGAATTGGTAGCAACGTTTGTAGAAGATTCTCCAAGGACAGGAATGTTGTGTCCAATAGTACCACGATCATCTTGTGTCCTCAAAGTTGTATCACTCCCTAGTATCCTAATTCCACCATTCGCTTGCAAACCCTCCATCCTCAATCTATCAAGAGAAGTGTTTAGCATCTCTTGTGATCTTGACCACCCTTGACCAAACCTAAAACCAAGTGAGGATGAAGGATATGATGGCTTGTGAATCATAGACTCCATTCTAACCCCAAGTGCCCTATTATATGATCCATAAAAGGAGTGTGTGGGATGATCAGGGTAATAAAGAAAATGAGGGTTCCCACAAGCACCAGCATTGATCCCTTGGCGACGCCTAGCAAGAGCACGCTCTTGCCTGTGAGCATTTTGGTGCCCTCCCAAGGCTTGTGCAGAAGAAAACTCTTTCTTGCAAAAGTTCCAAGGAAAAGTCCTAGCCTCTGATAATTTCTCCTCATTGTTATTCTCACCTCTCCCTCCAGTGTTGTTAGTAGCCCTAGAAGAAGACGAACACCCCACGTTATTCATAGGATTGAAAAAATCCAATTCCACTTTCGACCCTCTAATTGATTCATCTTTGGAGAGCATAACAAAATCCAACACCATATGGGAATTGGAATTGGAAGCTTGATCTCGTTGTTCAGCAGTAGGTTTATGGGAAATGCCTTATGAGGTGGCAAAGATGCTAGAGGCTTCAGAGGGACAACCTTCCAAAATGTGTGATGATGCCATTGTAAAATGTTTCACAATTTTGGATATGTGGCAGAGGGATTGAATAGAGAGGGGGGGGGGGCATGACCATGTTTTTTTATTTAAAGATTTGAATAAATGCACATATCTTTATTGAATAAGGAATGGGATCTCATGCATTTTGCAGTTATCATTTTGCATTATGCTACCAAAAGTTTGAAGAGGTATGAGCAAGCTTTCACAGATTCACTCCCATCGTCTGCAGCCTCTTCGGCTTCAACTAGGAGTCAGCTCCTCAGTGCCGCGCCACGCTGACACCATTTGGGAAGATCTCCAAGGGCAAGTCGCACACCTCGATGTGCTCTTAGGTGACGTTCATCACGACGAACCCAGTGAACTTCTGGCCAATCTCAGATCTGGAATAGCTTAGATTTGGAAATTTCAGATATGAAAATGCTTAGATATAAAACTGAAATCTGCAGTGAAGATCTTCCTGGGGCGCTTCTTCTTCCCGTCCTCAAATGCACTGTTGGGTTCCGCCGCGGGATTCGCAACCACTCCTTTCACATGCTGAGAAAATCGGCAACAAATTTTAAAGATCTACCCTTTGCTTGTTGTCAGCTTTACTTTCTAAATATGTTTAAAGCTTTCATTGTTTCCTATATGTGTGTTGTTTATGGTTTCTATTAATCAAAATCAGTTTTTGATGTTTTAGTTACTTGATTGAGAGAACGTGTTTTTTATTGAATAAGGACAATGTGGGATTGATTTTCACTAATGTATGGGTTGGATGGTGCCTGCAAGCTGCTTGTTGAAATGTATAAGAGAGGGTACAGGCTTAAGTTACACAATCAGATATGTTTCTTTTTTTTTTTTTAAATTGATTCTAGCAGTTTTTAGCCGCCAGAAATTGTAATTTAAATTTTGAAATAGATAGTTGTGGTTTTTTAGCTGCCGAAAATCGCATTTTAAAATTTTAACTGCCACATCATCACTTAACTGACCACAGGGATCCAACATAAAACTTATTTTTTATCAGGGACTCAAAACATCGAAAAAATTTATCGGGGATCCAAAGCAAATTTCGAGAATTTATCAGGGAAATCAAAGTAATTTAAGCCTAAAAATAAAGTACACTTATCAATAATTTTTTTAAAAAATTCAGCAGAGTCTCCTCTATCTTTTGGTACTTTTTTCATACCTTTATTAAAGGTATAGCAACCAGACATCAAGATCCACTTAATTAAACCGTTGATATCTCAACAACAATCCTATAGGATCAACTAATAATAAAACCATGACATATACCACTTTTATCAACTAATTTCAAGACACAAATCAAATTATGCAACAATCAAGGTAGATTTCAAACTTTTATTTCATGTATCATAACAAGGAGTGCGAGTTGGTGTGGGAAAATGGAAAGAAAAAGAGAGCTTGTGAAAGAGAGAAGGAGAAACACATGAGAAGAAAACCAAACCATGTTATTAAGAATTTATGTGCTATTCAGCAAATTGATTAAATTTAAAAGAGGAAAAAGCACTTCCAGTATACCTAGATGGTTGTGGTGACAATAGTAAGATCAATGCCAAATGTGTCTAACCTAATCAAAGGTATCTTTGATATTGCGTTCAAATTAAGGGAACTAATTGCATTGGTTATTTTCTTCACAACAATAAGTGAAAATTATTTCAAATCGCAACAAGATAAATAAAGAATCAAAAAAGAAAAAGACCTAACCACAAACGCATATGGGGGCATGAAACTCAACAAGAAATGGCTGAGAAAGAAAGAGAGGTTCTAAAGCCCCTTCAATACAATACCTACAACAAGAAAAAAAAATCATGAATTTCTTCCCAAATTTTAGTAACTAAAGTAACTATATAACTTTAATTTCCTATACTGGCTTCTCTCCTCACTTAATCCATTTATCTCACTCAACTTTCTCTTAAGAGTTCTAATCTTGGTAAATGAGTTTAGTTAACACATCATCTCATAATTCCTTCACTAAATTGTATTTTAAATTAGTAGTCATTCTTTAAATGTTGTACTTTACTTTCATTTAGAGTTTATGTCTAGTACAAAATATAGCTAATTAATTTATGTCTTCTAGCTCTTTAGTCTTTAACTTTCCTTTAACTAATTCTACACAAACCAATATTTTCCAACTAATTCTACACAAACCAATAGTTTCCAACTACCAAATTATATGGATAAGGTTAACTAATTGTACTAAATTATTTTTTCAATCTTATAACTAACTAAAACCATTGTGCTCAAACTAAGCTCTAATAAAGTGGCAGCCTTTTTCTTTTAAATTATAAATTCTTCTACATAAATACAAGACACAAGTGCTATTATAGCACTATCTAGTTCGACACAAGTGCTATTTCCAATTTTAAGATGCATTAATCTTCTCGTTTGCCAAATATTATAGTTTAGGTACAACAAAAATGGTATCATTAGAATATTTTAAGTATTTTTAAACCACTTACAAGTTACAAGCAGTTTGTTACTAAGTTAGGAGTTAGGGCAACCACAAAAGTCAGATAAGTCGTATAATAATTTATTAAAGTTTTTACTTTAACCATTCACAAGCACTGAACTTGATGGAAATTGAAAAGAAACCAAAAATAAAATATTATGTATGAATTAGAGAAATTATAAGTGGTGAAAAGAGCTAGTTTCAAAGGTTCCTTATTATTATTATTATTATTTTGTTTCAGTCATATTATGTGCAAGACAGATTAATAGTTTGCTCTAACATGTTAAAGGAAAATACATGAAATATCTTATGCCTCTTTCAGATACTTTGCTTCAAAGCAGAACTTGTTTCAGTCATATGCAATGCTTGTTTCTTAAGTTATTTCAAGACCTTTTGCAACACAAAGATTCTGATAAAAATTCTACCTGTAAAATTTTTCCTACTTTAAAATCCAAATTATTTATATTTCAATGAACTATCTCTACTGACACATGGAATATGGAATCACAATTTATAACCTCCATTCTACAACTTGACATAAGAAAGTCTTGACATATTCAAATTGAGTGCTTACAAATAAAATAAAATAAAATAAAACTGACGCAAACAAAGCCAAAGAGAGTTTAGGGTTTACTTTGTGCAAATGTCTTCGCAAGTGTCATCGAAGCTGTTGGGGTTCGTTGCGGGGTAGTAGGGGCGAAGTTGTGATGTTTTTCGGTGGTGGAGAGGTTGCAACTCAAAGCGTTTCCAGTGGCAGAGAGGGTCGCAATGTGTGGTGGTCACAATGTGTGGTTGTTCGTGAGGACGGTTGTGTGAGACAATGGTGCTGAAGACAATGGTGCTAAAGAGCGAGGAAGACAAAGACAACGGTGGGGCAGCGACGTTGCAATGGAACAATGGCGAGGGTTGTATTTCGGCAGGGGCAACAATGAGGACGTGGTGAGGGAGCAATGACACAATGGAGTAAGTAAAAGAAGGGCAGTTCTCCAGAACTTGAAAATCACATTGTGAGATAGATCCATGCTTGGCTAACTCATCAGCAGACATATTTCCTTCACGATTGGTATGTTGCAAATGAAGATCCCAAGCATAATGCTTAAAAGCTTTAATTTTTCTGATTATAGAAGCATAAGGATGAAGAGTGCTTCTATTATCTTAGATCAGTTGTAACCTTTGTCCCATGCAAGATCCAGACCATGAAGGATGGCAAGGAGCTCCGCTTGAAGGGAAGTAGCAAAACCGCAAGAGCCAACAAAACCAGTTTTCCAAATTCCCAAGGAGTCACGAACTAATCCACCAAATCCAAAAGCCATTCTTTTCTTTAAATTACCAAACTCTTGAACTAAAATGCAGTATTTTATCTTATCCCAGGCCAGTTCGATCCAAATTGTTTAGTGAACTAAGACATTTGTCTTTATTTTTGTTCCCTAATTAAAAAAAAAATTACAGTCAACAACAAAAATCTGATAACTGCAAGAGAGTGCGTGACATTTTAATGATGCATCATATTTAATAAACGAACATGAAAGAGAAATATTCGAGAATCTGGGCAAGAAGCCCAATCTGAGTTACTAAAGGAAGTGAGTTTGAGATCAGACGAGGCTGAGAAAAATATGCCTTTTTTCCTTTTGAACTCTTAATATATTGTAAAAGGCGAATTGCTGCCTCTTGATGAGCTTTTCTGGGATTAGAAACAAATTGGGTAAGCCTGTTTACAGCAAAGGAAAGATCAGGCCTTGTGTTTGTTAGATATATCAACCTGCCAATCATTCTACGATAAGATGAAGGATCCAGATGAGGAGGGCTCTCATCTGCTGAGAGTTTGAGATTAGGGACCATTGGAGTTGAAACTGGTTTGCAAGCTAGTAAACCTGCATCATCCAATAACTCCAATACATATTTTCTTTGCGTAAGAACAATCCCTTTGTGAGACCGAGCAACCTCTCCAATCCAAGAAAAAATTGAAGTCCACCTAAATCATTGATTTTAAACTTTTGGTCCAAGCATGAAAGAGAAATAACTGTTTTCAATCAAATCTGAACATACAATCATTAATAATTTGCTTAAGAGCTCATTGAGTCTGCTTGAGCTCTTGACTCGTATTTAAAAATAGTA
Source organism: Pueraria montana var. lobata (assembly GCA_026413185.1). Taxonomy (NCBI): domain Eukaryota; kingdom Viridiplantae; phylum Streptophyta; class Magnoliopsida; order Fabales; family Fabaceae; genus Pueraria; species Pueraria montana. The sequence continues at coordinate 64,669,775 of CM048654.1, read as the reverse complement.
CTAATTAAAAATTGGCTTGGATAAACCTTTCTTAACCGTCAATTTCACTGCTAGAGAATGATTCATTAAATATTAATAAAAATAAGAGTGCTTCGCCATCTTAATTGTCATAGGTATCAAAAGTCTGTATGGAAAATCAAAAACTCATAACTAATGAGCTAATGAACTCGAATACCACATCACCCATCTGCAATTGTAAAGGAAAAAAGAAAAATGAAACAAAACACAATTTGCAATAATAATTGCTTTTTAAAATATATAATTAGACGCCTAAAATTTCGTAGTGCCCCAGATAACTCAAACAACAGAGTACCAATCAATCAAACACAAGCATTGATGATTATCCAAATTAAAACAAGATCAAAACATAAAGCTTAAGTGATAAATCAATCTCATCAGAATAATCAGGACTAGAGGGTCCTTCTTGCATGGGATCATCATCAACACCCACAGTACTCAATGGGATCATGTTTGTAGAAGATTCTCCAAGGAATGGAATATTGTGTCCAATAGTACCACGATCATCTTGCGTCCTCAAAGTTGTATCACTCCCTAGGATCCTAATTCTACTATTTGCATGCAAACCCTCCATCCTCAATCTATCAAGAGAAGGGTTTAGCATCTCTTGTGATCTTCACCACCCTTGACCAAACCTTAATCCAAGTGAGGATGAAGGATACGATGGCTTGTAAATCATAGACTCCATTCTAACCCCAAGTGCCCTATTATATGATCCATAAAAGGAGTGTGTGGGATGATAAGGGTAATAAAGAAAATGAGGATTCCCAAATGCACCAACATTGATCCCTTTGCAACGCCATGCAAGAGCACGCTCTTGCTTGTGAGCATTTTGGTGCCCTCCCAAGCCTTGTGCAGAAGAAAACTCTTTCTTGCAAAAGTTGCAAGGAAAAGTCCTAGCCTCTGATGATTTCTCATCATTGTTATTCTTACCTCCCACTTCAGTGTTGTTAGGCCTAGAAGAAGATGAACACCACACGTTATTCATAGGATTGAAAAAATCCAATTCCACTTTCGACCCTCTAAGTGATTCATCTTTGGAGAGCATAACAAAATCCAACACCATATGGGAATTGGAATTGGAAGCTTGATGTCGTTCAGATTTGGCACCCTTCTCCTTCATTGGTGTAACCTCATCGTGATTCTTCTCTACTTCAGCAGTAGGTTTATGGGAAATGCTTTCGGAGGTGGCAGAGATGCTAGAGGCTTCAGAGGGACAACCTTCCGAAACGTGTGATGATGCCATTGTAAAATGTTTCACAATTTTGGATATGTGGGAGAGGGATTTAATAGAGAGGGGGGGCATGACCATGTTTATTTATTTAAAGATTTGAATTAATGCAAATATCTTTATTGAAAAAGGAATGGGATTTCATGCATTTTTTATTTATCATTTGCATTATGCTACCAAAAGTTTGAAGAGCTATGAGCAAGCTTTCACCAATTCGTGCATCATTTTAGCGTAAACAAATATTCCTAAAATTTGTCTAATTACTAAGTAGTTCAAGTCATTCCATAACCATCATGTGGCTAATCAATCAAATAGCTTCTATGTAATTCAAATTTTATGTCTAACCGAGTAGCAAAATTGGTAACTTCGAAATTACTTGTTGAAGTAAAATTATGACTATATGCATCAGAAGCTCATTATGAAAGTTACAGAGAGTAAGATTTATTTGCTGTTTCATCAAAACCAGTCCCACTGAATCGTGATTAGATATGTTGTGTGGGGATTTTCAATTAATTAGACTGGTTTTGCAATTTCACTTCAAAAAAATAATCATGGAATGAATTCATACAATAGCAGAAATAATAAAATTATATATAAAAAAAAGAGTGTGTTGATCTAATAGATAAACAAGGCCAAATACATGAACTCTGAATTCATACACATTTACTTCTTTATATGTTCCAAGTTGCCACAATAATTTATGTGCCATGAACTTTGAACTCTCATATTAAAACAGTTTAGCAGTGCACTGAACTGATCTTTTAGCAGTTTGGTTTTTTAAACCTAAACTAACAAACTGGTTCAGTTCAGTTATTATTAGAAATAGTTTAGTTTTTTTAAGTTCCATTCAACTCAGTTCTTGAAAGTTCACTTTAGTTCAGTTTTTTCTTGCCACCCCTAGTTCTAATGGCTTAATTATTTGCAATTTCAGAGTTCCAAGGACTCACTAACATTCCATTCTTAATTTCAGCAACATTCTTGCCATACTTGTGGAAGTTCAATTTCAATGAATGACTTACAATTCACAAAAATTCAATGGCCCTAATTTGTAAATTTTAGTTTCGAGGACTCACCAAGATTCCTTTTTTAATTTAAGTAACATTCTTGCCATACTTGTGGAAGTTCATTTTTCATGAAGGACATACGATACACGAAATTTTGTAACACTAAGAAAGAATTTTAGACTCTAAAAGTTTGTAAAATCTTGAATAATTATTGAAGTAAATCGCACTAGTGAATATTGCTAGAGCTTGGGGAATGTTCTATAGAAAGGTATTAAGAAATAATGAGGGTTTACGAAAAAAATAATTGGGAGCTTACACAACAAGGGTATTTCATTTATAACTAGATTTTATACACGTGCATTGCACGTATTTGTTTATATTATTTATTTTAAGAATAAATAATCTATGCATTGACAATTTAAAAGGTTATTATATTATCATCTAATTACAAACCGTCATAGTTGTGAAAACCAGACCAGGATGGCTGGTCTGACCTGTTGGACCGGGAACTGGTGCCTTGACCAGTTTGGTTAAGCTATCGAACCAATTATGCAATTGACCTAGTTTGATCCGGATCAACCCAGTGACCTGGCCCGGGTTGACCTGGTTCAATTTGAGTTTTTTTTTTATATAATTCTTGAAACGACGTAGCTATTTGAAATTCTTTTCAAGGTACCATTTGAAATTATCCCATGGTAGAAGCTTGGTAATTCAAATGTTAAATGCTTGGTATCCATAAGATTTTAGTGGACCTGTTTTTGGTATATATTCCAGCGAAATTTTTTATAAAACAGAAAGGTGAGAGCTTTTTTTAAATTGTTAATAGTTAATTGCTAAATAGTATATAATAATATAATAATATGCTCCTATAATATTATTTTGATCTTGACAGCAGTATATAATAACTAATTATTATTATTATCTTGATCTTAATATGATTTAATATTTATGTACTTTATACATTTTCATCATACTTGCTCATGACCTTCCAACAACTTTCATACTTAGCCATGAAAATAACAAGAGTTTCCTTAGTAATTTAATGATAATACCCAACAAAATAATTTAGTAATAAATGATTATATAATATTTATAGTTTCATCATGACAATGATTTTAATTTTGGAGTATGGACTATGGATTGATCACATTTTGTTAGCTATATATATATATATATATATATATATATATATATATATATATATATATATATATATATATATATCTATACCAGGTCAACCAATTCAATAAGCGACCCACCGATTCGACCACTGACCCTTTAACCCAGAGCCTTGACTGGGTCAGTTTACACAACACTGCAAACCGTTATACTAGTATATGATAATATTGTTACCTTTTTCAATAATTATTTTAAGTCATATAAAAGGTGATTTCTTATTAGTTGATCATGTAAAACTTTTTAAACTAATGATGCATAAAAATTAAACTTCTATTTTTAATATTTGTAGTTATTTTTTTAGATGCATGTACATAAATTAAGATTTTTTTAAAAAAAAATTGATATATCATATTATATTAAAATTGAGGATGCTATAAATATATATATATATATATATATATATATATATAATTTATCTATTAATTCTTATCATTAATTATTATTTTAAATAAATTATTCAAAATTTAACTAAATCTGAAGAGTTGGCTATACTTCTTGTAAGAGAGGAGTGCGTCAAGGAGACCCTTTGTCCCCTCTTTTATTCTGTTTGGCTGAGGATGTTCTTAGTAGAGGGATTTCTTATTTGGTTGCAAATCATTATCTGTTACCTATGGCAAGTCCAAAAGGTTTTTCATCTCCTACACATGCCCTATACGCGGATGATATTATGGTTTTTTGCAGGGGAACCTCTAAAAATCTCAATAACTTGATGTTGTTGCTAAAATTTTATGGAGATGCCTCGGGACAACATATCAGTCCGGAAAAGTGTAAGTTTTTTTCAGGATCTATGCCTTGTGGTAGAATTAATAGTCTTCGTCAATGCTTGGGTTTTGGAGCTGGTTCTTTGCCATTTAACTATCTTGGAGTTCCTATTTTTGTTGGCAAACCAAGAGCTCGATATCTTAGTCCAATTGCAGATAAAATCAAAGCAAAACTTGTCTCCTGGAAAGGCTCACTTCTATCTATTATGGGGTGAGCTCAATTGATTAAATCTGTTATTTCTGGTATGGTCTTGTTTAGTTTTCAGGTATATTCTTGGCCTTCATCTTTGCTGAAATCTATTGAATGTTGGCTGCGGAATTTTCTTTGGTCTGGGGATATTAACTCTCGCAAGCTGGTTACTGTAGCCTGGAGCAAAGTTTACAGACCGTTAAATGAGGGTGGATTAGGCTTAAGATCTTTGGTTGCGCTTAATGAGGCTTCCATGTTAAAGTTGATGTGGAACTTTGTGCACTCAGATTCAGATTGGGCTGTTTTTATGAGAGCTAGATTTTTAAAGCATGGGAAGCCTATGGTCAGTTATAAATCATCCTCAGTTTGGATTTCAATGAAGCATAAATGGCAGCAGGTTGTTGAGAATACAAGATGGGTTGTCAATTCTGGTGATAGAGTTAATTTTTGGACAGATGTTTGGTGTCTTGATACCTCTTTGGCTGATGCGCTTAACATTCCGAATCACTATAGGAGATTTTTACAGTCTTCTGTAAATTGTTTTGTGATTAATGATCAGTGGAATTTGCCTGCAGTAGTGCTGGAGAAGCTTCCTCATTTGCATGATATGCTGTCTAATATTATTGTTCCTTCGTCTAGTGACAAGGGTGCTGATCAAGCCGTTTGGAGGCATTCTGTTGATGGTCTTTTATCTTTTAAAGCTGCTGTTTTATATACTATTCCCCCTGGACAGCTCTGTTCTTGGTCTAAGGTAATATGGCGCAACTCTATTCCTCCTTCTCGCAGTTTTATTTTTTGGAGGCTCATACATAATAAGATGCCCACAGATGAGTGTCTTCGTGCTAGAGGCTGTGTGGTGGTTTCTGTTTGTAGTCTCTGTGGTGCTTCAGATGAGACATCTGATCATCTGTTCCTGAGATGTGGTTTTGCTGGCAATATTTGGATGTGGTTGCAATCTCTCATTAAAATCAATTTTGATTTGTCCACCTGCTTGTCTGTATTGAATTCTTTGGATAAGGAAATTGGTCAAGTGAAAGAAGTTATGATATCAGCAGTGGTACATGTTTTTTGGGTTATTTGGCTTTGTAGAAATAGTTTGAGATTTAGAAATACTCGTATTTCTTTGCATCAGGCTGTTTCTATGATCTTCTCTGCTGCTTCACTAACCGGATATCTGTCGAAGGGATTTGCTCGGAATACTATATACGATTTCTCCTTTTTGCAGAATTTTTTGGTAAAAGCTAAGTATAAAAAGCATGTGGAGGCTAAGCAAGTTGTCTGGTATCCGCCAGCCTGTGGTTTTATAAAGTGCAATACGGATGGGGCCTCTAGAGGGTCTCCTGGTCATGCAGCTAGTGGGGGAATCTTTAGGGACAGCTTTGGTGCATTTCGTGGTTGCTTTTCAGTATATATAGGTGTCAAGTCTGCTTTGCATGCAGAGCTTTTTTCTGTCATGATGGCAATTGAACATGCATTTTTGGTGGGATGGACTAGGCTATGGTTGGAATGTGATTCTACATTGGTTTTAGCTGCTTTTACTAATGAGAATATTGTTCCTTGGGAGTATCGAAGCAGGTGGAAGCGTTGCCTTAGATTGACTTCTCAAATGCAATTTCTATCTTCTCATATATACAGAGAAGGAAATCAGTGTGCTGATAGGTTGGCGAATTACGGAGTTGAACATGGTCTGGAAGTTACTTGGTGGGAGTCAATTCCACATTTTATTAGTCTTTGCTTTTTTCGCAATCGTTGTGGATTGCCCTCTTTCCGATTTTGTTGATTTTGTTTTCATGGGTTTTGGTCTAGTCCCCCCATGTTTTTCTGTTGGATTCTTTTTTCCTTAGTTATTTTATTCTGTGGTTTGCGGGCTGATGATTGATAGGCAAGGGGGTGCCAACATAGTTGAGATGTCTTTGTTCTATTTTGAGGCTTCGCACTCTACAACCCTTTATATAAAAAAAAAACTAAATATCTATAAAATCTTTATTTTTAATTATTATTATTCATAGAATATTTTGGTACTTTCTCTCATATCTTTATCAAAGGTATAGTAACTAAATTAAATATAAAGTACACTTATCCATAATTTTTCCAAAAACATTCAGAAGAGTTTCCCCTATATTTTGGTACTTTCCCTCATACATTTATTAAAGGTATAACAACAAGACATCAAAGATCCACCTAATTAAACAGTTTATATCTCAACAATCTAATAGGACCAACTAATAACAAAACCATGTCAAATACCACTTTTATCAACTAATTTCAAGACACAAATCAAATTATTCAACAACCAAGGCAGATTTCAAACTTTTATTTCATATATCATAAGTTATATACTCTGAATCCACCATAAAAGAGAAACATATATGTACAATGGCGGAGGCTTGCTGGTAATAACAAGGAGTGTGAGTTGGTGGTGGGAGAAGGGAAAGAAAAAGAGCCTGCAAAAGGGAAAGGGAGAAAAGCATGAGAAGAAAAATAAATCATGTTATTAAGAATTTATGTGCTTCTCAGAAAAATGACTAAATTTAAAAGAGAAAAAAAAAACACTTCCAGTATACCTAGATGGCAGTCGTGACAATAGTAAGATCAATACTAAATGTGTCTAACCTAATCAAAGGTATCTTCGATCCTATGTTCAATTTAAGAGAACTAATTGCATTGGTAATTTTCTTCACAACAAAAAGAGAAAATTATTTCAAATCTCAACAAAAAGATAATAAAGAATTAAAAAAGGGGAAGAGATAACCACAAATGCAGATGAGGGCATGAAATTCAACAAGGATTGGCCGAGAAAGAAAGAGAGGTTCTAAAGCCCCTTCAATAAAATACCTACAACAAGAAAACAAATCATGAATTTCTTCCCAAATTTTAGTAACTAAAGTAACTATATAACTTTAATATCTTATACTAGCTTCTCTCCTCACTTAATCCATTTATCTCACCCAACTTTCTCTTAAGAGTTCTAATCTTGGTAAATGAGTTTAGTTAACACATCATCCCATAATTCCTTCACTAAATTGTATTTTAATTAGTAGTCGTTCTTTAAATCTTGTACTTTACTTTCATTTATAGTTTATGTCTTGTACAAAACATAACTAATTAATTTATGTCTACTAGCTCTTTAGTCTTTAACTTTCTTTTAACTAATTCTACACAAACCAATATTTTCCAACTACTAAATTATATGGATAAGGTTATCTAATTGTACTAAATTATTTTTCCAATCTCATAACTAAAACCATTGTGCTCAAACTAAGCTCTGATAAAGTGGAAGCCTTTTTCTTTTAAATTGTAAATTTTCTTCTACATAAATACATGACACAAGTGCTATTAGCACTATCTAGTTCAACATAAGTAGAATGTGTAAATTTTAAGACGCATTAATCTTGTCGTTTGCCAAATATTGTAGTTTAGGTAAAACAAAAATGGCATCATTAGAATATTTTAAATATTTTTAAACCACTTACAGGTAACAATCAATTTGTTACTAAGTTAAGAGTTAGGGCAACCACAATAGTGAGATAAGTCGTATAATAATAAGTTCTTAGTTTAACCATTACGAGCGCTGAACTTTATGGAAATATTAGGTATGAATTAGAGAAATGAGTGGTGAAAAGAGCTTCAAAGGTTCCTTTTTGTTTTTTTGTTGTTTCAGTCATATTATGTGCAAGACACATCAATGGTTTGCTCTAACTTGTTAAAGGAAAATACATGAACTATCTGATGCCTATTTTAGATACTTTGCTTCAAAGCATAACTTGTTTCAGTCATATGCAATGCTTGTTTCTTAAGTTATTTCAAGACTCTTTGCAACACAAAGATTCTGATAACAATTCTACTTATAAATTTTTCTACTTTTAAATCCAACTTATATATATTTCAATGAACGATCTCTACTGACACATGAAATATGGAATCACAATTTAAAACCTCCATTCTACAACCTGACATAAGAAAGCCTTGACATATTCAACTTGAGTGCTTACCAAAAAAAATTGATGCAATCAAAGCCAAAGAGAGTTTAGGGTTTACCTTGTGCAAACGCGTCGCAAGTGTCATTAAAGCTGTCAGGGTTTGTCATAAGGTAATAGGGGTTAAGTCGTGAGGTTTTTCGGTGGTGGAAAAAGTCACAACTCGAAGCTTTTCCAGTGGCAGAGAGGGTCGCAATGTGTGGTTGTTCGTGAGGGCGTTGTGTGAGACGTTGGTGCTGAAGAGCACAGAAGAAGAAGACAACGGTGGTACAACGACATTGTAATGGAACAATGGCAAGGATCGTGGTTCGACAGGGGTAGTAAGGAGGACGTGGTGAGGGAGCAATGATGCAATGGAGTAAGTTGCAAAGGTTTAGGAGCAAAAAGCAATGGAGTCACAAGGGAAGAGGAAAATGAGTTTCTAGGGCGCGAGGATGAAAATGAAAGTGAGTTGCAAGTTTATAGAGCCATTTTGTGACACCTTAAATATGTAGAGCTCACATGTCCGATAAAAGGATAACTAACTCATAGGAGATATACTTATTGCGAAAAGATGATTTTCTCAAAACCTTCAATTTGGATGAAAAGAAATAAAATACGGCTCTTTCAAAAACTCGTTCATTTCCTTACTTATAAAACATCTTTCGAAACGTCCAATGTCATTCATACGACGGAAATCTCAAGATACAAATAATATAATAATTAAATGAAGGCATACAATGCAATAACATCATTCAATAAACCTAAAGTGCAGAGGTCTCCTTTCTAGGTAGTACCCCTCATTTATGCATCACATAAATCCAACATCAAGTCTCAACAATCAATTTAATGCCAAAATTCAAAAACATGAGCATACGGTACAAGTAAAGTGAAAATTGTTTAACATATCATTTTAATCCGGAATGTCCTGATTTTTTACATATTTACTCCCCAACATACACATAATAATACATAAATTAGGCTTATCGAAATTCAACCCACAAATATGATTTTTAATTTATTCTTCAATATTGGCAGCTTGCAGAAAAACAGAGTTTAGCCATTATTAAAAATAGAAGATCAACTCATAAATTTATGAAACTTTCCAGTTAAAATTAAAAATTTTACAGTGCAGGTCAGAACTCAATTTCTCCACAAATATTTCCAAATTAAATAATAAAACAACTTATAAAATTGTGAGAAAAATCATAGATAGTCTACATACACCCTATCAGAGTTTAATGTCCTCAAATTCCAAATATACTTCCATATTGGAAATTAAATAATCTAATTTCACTCATATGACAGATTCAGGGTAACACAAAAATTAATTCAAATAAAATAGTAGATGAGCTCGAAATTTTCCGAAACATTTTGGGATGATTCTAGAGACCATTTTACATATAAAAATTCTCTCAAAACCTCAAAAAAGAGCACACAAAAATTCAAAATAAATCCCAAACAGCAGCAGTACTAATATTCAATCAAGAGAAATTTCACACAACAAAGCTAATACCCGCGAAATAGAGAGTACCCATGACCCAATAATCAATATTAATGGAGAAACACTCCATGAACAAGAACAAAACCCCAAGGAAATGAAAAGCTGCTCCATACCTAAAGCTTTGAGAGCAAGAAAAAGAGGATTGAAGTGTAGAAAGTTCGCTTGATGGGTCTCAAACACCTAAGAACCATTTTGTCACCAAAGAAGGAAATTAATGAGCATTTCAAGCTCCAAGAGTGAAGAACAAAGGTAGGAGATGATGATATAGGACTTACCTTCACAAGAGCTAGCCAACAATGATCTCCCAAGACCCAAAACCCTCACTAGAAGGTCTCCCTCACACAAAGAAAATGAGAGAACTCTCCCTCTCTTCCTCTCTTGATTTCGGCGCCCCTATGGGAGAGGAGAGACTCCACTTTGCCTTTTATAATGGGTCCCCAACCCTAATGGGGGCCCAATAGGTCTACATGCTAGGTTAATTCCTTAATTAGTGTATTTAATTAAAGTCCAAGTTAACTTAATTAAGGAGAGAGACTATTAGTTTATAATATGTGTTAATCTCAAATAATTATCCTCTTATTATTCCCCCCTTGTATTATTTTAATGAAGCTCAAGTCTAATTAAAACTAATTTCTATAATTATTTACTCTCATAATTTATTTCTATTTAATTTCTAGACTTTAATAATTAACATCACAAATAATCACTAATTTAATTGATACAACTAGAGAATTAATTTTCCCTTCTTCTTGCTATAATAAATTTTTGTCAACTATAATAGTTCCATTAATAAAATATATTCTTTACTAAGGTTTGACTAGTTTGACTAGTCCTTGACCAAAGTCAACCTTTAATTAAATTCTATTCTATCAATTATTTTTCAACCATTATCTATTTATTTAATTACTCACACATTTAATCAAATTTAAAACACAACAAAACCACACAATTATACTAAGATAAAGAGTTGCAAAAATTGGGATGTTACACATTTTACATTGATTCTAGTTTGAACCGATGAAAAAAAAATCTACATCGGTTCAAATTAAAACAGGTGTAAAAATGGATTTTTTACATTTGTTATTTAAAAAACGATATAAAATAGTTACTTTTAATTTCAAAATTGCCAACGCATCCATTTCTACAGTTAAACAAGCAGCGTAGAAAGGCATTTTGAAAGCTTATTTTTGCACTAATGATAATATATTATTTAAGTTTATTCACTCTCTTTTTTGTCCTTAATTGATTTCCAAATCAAGTTGTTGAAAAAGCAAAACATAACAGATTAGCTAGGTTTGGATTCAGCCTTTCTGGGCAAATATTTAATAGTTGAATGGTATTTGAAAATAATGAATTTAGCTCCTATGAGATATGGTCAAAACTTTCCAAGGCAAAGACTATGGTTAGTAGTTATTTCTTAGTTGTTGCATAGTTAACTTGATGTGAGCACCCAATTTTGTCCAAATAAAAAAAAAACTAGCAAAAATATATTTAAAATTGTTTTCTAAAAATATAACATTTGTTTAATGATGTCAATCCAGATACAAATAAAGAAAAAAAAAGAAAAAAAGACAAACATCAAAAAATAAAAAAAATACAAATGAAAAAGTCTGCTCCTACTCTGTTGCACCGCTTCCTATTCTGCTGCTGCACCACCTCCTACTCTGCTTCCTCCTCCATTTTTTTCAAAATTGGTTCTGCTCCATGAACACCATTGTCAACCTGCACCTTCACAATGTCCATATTTTTCAAACCCTCCTCGAGATTAGAGAGAGTTTGTGGAGAAGAGGAGAGGAGAGAAAGGAGATTAGAGTGTTCGTACTAGGAGTGAAGAAAGGAGGGACTGTTTGATCAAGCTGTGGGAAGGGGTAGCTATAGTACACGAGATTGGAGCTTTTGGCTTACAACAGGTAACCCCTTTGTCCATCACATTCGTTTGGCTTTGATTCATCCCTGTTGATCACATTTTAATAGCTTAGCTTCTCTTCCCCTTTTTCATGTAATTCTGTCTTTTGATGCTATACTCTGTCCTGCTTTGTTCTTGGTCCTGTACCTGTTGTGATCATGTAATGAAATAAATATCCGTCAATCAAATTTAAATGAAGCCAGTAACAAACAGTTTTTGTATGTGCATATGAGTTTTATTCCCAACACAACAATTGTCACATAATAATAATAAAAAAGGAAATAAAAAGAAGTGTCATCCCCTCACCACTGTGCGATCCTGGTTCTCTGCCGCGTGAACGACAACGGCGTTTGTCATCCACGACCACCGCTGAGTCGGAATCACACCGTAGCGGCACCGGCACACACAGCCATTGCGCGTCGTCTTCCACCACCGTGTGCACCGCTATCGTTGCCCACCGCTACATGTGCGAGCATGGCGTCGCCACGTGCGACTTCCTTGAAGTATGAATTGCACTGCTGTGGCATTCACATAGAAGTCCCAAAACCTCTTTTCCCTTAAAATTTAATGATAACCACTTTAGATGTACTTCTAATTTGGTTATCATGAAAGTTTTTAAATAAAAAATTAAAAAAACAAAAATATCAACACACAAATATTTTCTACAAAAGAACTACGTAACTCTGAATTCTCCATTGCACCTGGAGATACATAGGAGCATGGGACCACTCCTGTCAAGCTAAAAAGATAAAAAAATATATATAATTTGTAAAGATAAAAAAAAAATAATTCCCTTTTTCATAATAATAAACTTCTTTTTAATGATAAAAATTCTCTTGTTAAAATAAATAAATAAATAAAATGACCAAAAACATTCTTGTTTTATTTTGAGGGGTAAAATAAATAATTTTAAAGTTATTTAAATTTTGCACATTTAATTAGATGTAACCGTCTTAGGACGGACGTCGTAGGGTGCTAACACCTTCCCTACGCATAATTGACTCCCGAACCCAAAATCTGGTTTCTAAGACCATTTTCTTTTTAAAGGTTTTTTTTTTATAGTTTTCCTTAAATTAAATTAATAACAAAGGGTTAGGAGGAGGCCCATGAGAACTAATTAAGTTAATGAATTGTGTAGTTAAGGAATGGGCTAATAAAGGCCCAATAAGGGTTCAACTGAGGCTAGACTAACCATAAGCCACACACACACACACACACTTGACTTGTCTAGAAGGGAAAAAGAAAAAAAAAATAAGAGAAGGAGGAGGAGGAAAAGGAAATAAGAGGGACCCCAACTCACCCACAGAGAACCCCTATCAAATTCAAGGTGAGTGCAACCCTTTGCATACTTCTGATTCCTCGTACATTGTTCTTCTATGTCTCCCCATCCTCTTTTATTCCCTTGAATGTTTGTATTTTGAACATCTATGGATATAGTAAAGGTTTAAAAATGGGGTTTTAGTGGTTAATTACATGATTGATAGGTTTCATATGGGGGTTTGATGGTTATTAAATGACACTGATGTATGTGTCTTATTTTGCATTCAGAAGGATTAGAAGGCCATGAGAATCCTTTTGAGACAAAGTCCATGCATCCAAAAGAAAATGTTTTAATGATGACAAACCACTATGAAGTAAAATTACAAGTGACTAAACCTAGCTACTAATGGTTGCTTTGAGTGTTCTTATATAAAACAAGACAAATTTAGAAGCATGGAACATGTGTGAAGCATAGGCCTATAGTGGGAGCTTTTCATGACATAGATTCTACAATTAGAAGCAGGATTACAAGAAGGAGAGCTATTCAAAAGCTAGAAAGGCAGTCATGTTTTCTAGGTTAAAGTATAGATATTGGAAGCTGTTAGGGGTGGCCATGGATCGGAATCAATCCGACAAATCGGTGAATCCGAACTGATCCAAACTGAAAAATCTAGATTGGTTCGGATCATTGGTTTAGATCAGATGGAAAAATTGCAAATCCGATGAGTTCAGACCGGATATCGGATTTCACTTTTGAAAATCAAATCTGATCCGATCCACCTGATTAATTAGTATGTTTTATTTTTTTTTTATATTTTTTAACCTTTTTAGTTTGGGCTTTTCAGCCCAGCCCAATTTTATTGTATTTTTTCATTTTAAGGCTACTAATCAATTATTACTATAATTATAATATAAGACATGATTTAATTTTTAACTTGGAATGGAACATGTTTCATATTAGACTAGCAGTTAAAAAATAGTTTTTAAGTTAAATGTAGTAAATTGCATACTATTAGAATCACTTTCCCATTTTTTTTTAAAAAATCATTTTATTTTTATTTTTATTTTTTAATAAAAAATTTGATGATCCTATCCGATCCAATTATAATTGGATTGGTTCAGATCGGATTGCAAAGTTAAATTAGGCAAAATCCGATCCGAACCAATCCAATTAAAATTGATTGGGTCGGATTAAAAAATCCCACAATTTGATCATATTCGACCCATGTCCACCCCTAGAAGTTGTGTATGATCAGAGGCATGATGTTAGGGATAGCTTAAGTCAAGGGGTAGATATCAGAACCTACACATGACTTAAGGATCATCAAAAGTTGTGCTTCAAGTTGTTTGTGATGACAAATGTGTCTCACTATCCAGAAGTAGACACCAGTCACAAGACATGCATCAGTGCTTCGACAACACTAATTTTGAAGCTATGAGTTCCTCGTGATCCTTGATAATATTCAAATCAAAGGAACTCAAGGAAGACAGTTGTCCTAATCAAAGAACAAGCAACCAAGAAGAATGAAGATTGTACCATATTGCATTGTAGTAACAATGCATCTACAGTAAACATGCCGCAAAAATAATCTTCAAAAGCTTCCCATGATTCAAATTCAAAAAAAAAATCATGAGGAACCACTAAGACCAACAGGTAGCTCTCAATGAATCTTTCTCAATGGATCTTTCAATGGATTTATTTCAAATTCAATTAGTGTAAGTTGGTTGACAGTAGAGAAGAGTAAAGATGAAGAAGACAACTCAATGAGTTATAAAGACAAAGCTTGAAGATGCATAGAATAGTAAGCTATAGGAACTAATTGGACAGCTTATGCAACAATTTGAAAGTTGAATTCAACCTTCAACAACCACAACAATGGCTAGCTCCTGATCATTCTATAAATTGATCAAATTTGAGGGAGTAACTTGCAAGGAAAGATTGCCAAAGAAAGATGGTAAGGTCAGGTGAACCAACCCTTTATGAGAAAGAACGTCCTTAGCCAAAAAACACTATAGGTGGAGCCTGTAGAGCAAAATCCAAAAAGAGTGTTTGTAAACACCTTCATCAATGGATCCTTAGTAGAAGGCATCCCAAAATGTGTAGTGTCCATTCCCTAGGATTAGAGGGAAAGAACTTAGAAGAGTAATTAGGGGACTGTTGCTTCTGAAGTTTAGAGGGAACACAGCAGGTGCTATTGATGGTGTAATGCTTGGAGAGGCTTTTCGAAACAATACTTGAATAGAGCCTGCAAAGGCCAAGAGAATATTGAGGTAAACCCTAGAGAGGCTTTTGGAAAGAATACTTAAGAAGAGCCTACAGAGGCTTAGAGAATACTGAGGTGAAGCCTGGAGAGACTTTTCGAAAGAATACTCAAGTGGAGCTTGTAGAGGCTTAGAGAATACTAGTTGTAAGAGCCTGTGGAGACTTCAGAAAAGAAAGAATACCACAGTTGAGTGCTTGGCCTTAGTGGAGAAAGCCTATAGGTGTAAGTACTGGACGTAGCTCAAGTTGAGGTGAACCAGTATAATTCCTTGGTGTGATTGTTTCCTTCATTGTTGCTTCTTATTTATACTTGTTGTGTGCTTAAAATTTGTTTCTGAAAAACCTTATTTTGAAAAGTTTAACTCTAATATTTGATCAAAAGGTTTTCATAAAACATTTTCATTATTTAGAAGCAACACCTACTCACAATATAAAAGTGAAAAATAGAATATGTAATTTAATAGAATTTAGTATTTTGAGAGTAGGTTTTGAAGCAATAGAACACAAAATTACTTGGATGTATTTACTTCTAAATTTTTTTTATCCAAGTACTTGTGAAGGAAAAGGTATACTCCCATAAGTCGTTTGATTTCTAAATGTAAAGCTTAAGAACCAGAAATCAGAAACAAGTGTGCTTGTGCGAAAAATCAGCCTGATAAGGTGTTGTGTC
This sequence comes from Pueraria montana var. lobata, assembly GCA_026413185.1. Classification (NCBI taxonomy): domain Eukaryota; kingdom Viridiplantae; phylum Streptophyta; class Magnoliopsida; order Fabales; family Fabaceae; genus Pueraria; species Pueraria montana. The sequence continues at coordinate 64,653,833 of CM048654.1, read as the reverse complement.
ATTATTTAACCACCCTTCTAGTGATCAACTTATTCACTTCAAAGCCTTCATTGATACAGGATCACGAAACTATGAATTCCAATTATGACTATATGCGCTAAGAATGGATAACCATGTTAAGTATTGGAACAAAAGACATACAATGTCTAACCCCTAAAAATCTCATAGTTTTGATGATAACAAAGGATATTAAAATGTCTAAGCCTAAAAATCTCATAGTTTTGATGATAACAAAGGACATTAAACTTTGATAAACTAATGAGATTAATTGAGCTATGTAGGAAAAACACATGAGTCCAACAAAAGTATAGGTATATTCGTTTTATCTTAGACGCGAAAAATAAGTTTTAAAGTATAGTGTCAAACACGCTAAAAAGGACTTGCGTCCTAGCCTTTATAACAATCTAGTGTCCAAAGTGCTATTATAAAAAGTTGCGTCCAAAGGTCTTTTGAAAATCCAACATCCAATGTGTTGTCATCACCAACACTTCTTTCAAGAAAACTTACACAAACATTCTATATCATAATAAGTTTTCTTTGTCCAACTGAACACATGCTTAAGGCTCTTTGTTCAATTACGTTCGATATGCTAAGGTATTCTGCTCATATATTCTTCATCGTATGAACTTTATGTTATTATTCCCTTTGTTTTTTTGAAGAAGCTCTAACATATGAATTTCTAGCATTTAATGAAAAGCAAGGTTTCTTGAGTATAATTACAACCTCTGATCAAAAGCAACTCACATAGAGTTTAGTACAAAGGAGAAGACTGATGTAGGAATAAGCAAAGAAGTAATTCACTTTTCAGAAGATGACAGTACCTTTTTGGGAAAGAAATGACACCTACTTTTTTCTCTCTCCTCTATAGAAGTAGACACGTCAAAGAGGAAACGTGACTGGGTGTGAAAGAATACTTAGGACTACTTTCTTGAGTATAAGATTGTAGTGGGTTTTTCCAGAAATGGCATAGAAGAATACTTGCTTGTAACCATGTTGGTTAATGGAACCCTTCGTGTTGAAGGAGAACTAGACGTAGCTTAGGTTGAGTGAACTAATATAAAAAGCTTGTGTTCTTTGTTTTTGCTTCTCCCTTCACGTTTTCCTTGGACGAAACATTTTTTGACTTGCTTAAAACGTTGTTCTTTGCGAAAAACTTTTTAAACACACATACACACTATTCAACTCCACTTCTAGTGCGTTTCTTGTTATTTCACTAAGCGTTGGTGTTAAGCATGACATGAGTCACGCTAACGTAATGCATCTAGAGAGGGCTCTGAGACCCTTACATTGGTGTGCTAAGCGTGAGGTTACTAATGCTTAGCGTGCGACCTTTAAAGGCGAGGTCTGTGCCTAAGTGCAATCCACGCTAAGTGCCACCCTATATGCACTAAGTGTAGACACCATAGAGAGATGACCTTGATTCTCTGAGGATTAACACTAAGCACCAATATGTTAGCGCTAAGCACAGGGTCTTTCGCACTATGTGTGACCATGTCAACTCTAAGGGTGGCATCGTTGGACAATAATGTTATGTATATGACTTTCAAAGTCCCTATATTGGGCAAGAATTATGTATTTCTTTTATTTGGGTTATGTAAGGTACCCTGAGTACTCCATATGTATAGTGTTCATGTTATGATTATGAGTTTTTAAATAAGTGATTGAGATTATCCGATGATTCTGCATATGTAGGTATAAGGTTACGGTAATGTCCCTTAGGGTGTTACATGAGGAGAGCATCCTTGACAAGAAGGTTTCCCAATGATTTTGAAATCTGAGAAATTTTTTTTATAAATCTTTAGTAAAAATTTACTTGGCCCAAGAAACTCCCCTCTTCACATTAGTGGGAAGCAATTTTCTTACTATCACCTCAATCTTTGCCTTGTCCACTTCGATACCCTTGACTGAGATTTTATGTCCCAACACAATTCCTTCTTTCACCATGAAATATTTTCTTCCAAATTCAAAACTAGATTGGTTTTCGTGCATCTTTTGAGCGCGAAGCCAAATTTGCAAAGCATGTTGTATCAAAGGAGGTTCCAAATACTAAAAAATAGTCCATGAAATCCTCAATGGACTTTTCAATATGTCCACAAAGATAGGTATCATAAATCTCAAAAAGATTGTTGGTGCATTGCATAATTTGAAGGGCATCCTTTTTGAGGCAAAAACACCAAACGGGCATGCAAATGCAATTTTCTTCTAATCATTCAAATTGATGGCTATTTGATGGTATCCAAAGTAGTCATCGAGGAAGCAATAAAACTCTTACCTGACTAATCTCTCCAGCATTTGATCTATAAAAGGCAAAGGGAAATTATCCTTCATAGTGGCTTGGTTAAGCCATTGATAATCAAGGAACATACACCATCCCATGATTGTGCAGGTTAGAATGAATTCATTCTTCTCATTTGAAATTATAGTCGTTTCACCTTTCTTAAGGACAACTTGCAGTAGACTATATAATCCATGAACTATATATTGAAAATAAGACAAATACACCCACATCTAACAATTTGAGCACTTCTTTATTACTTTATGGCGAGGTTCAACCTTTGAAGAGTTTACACAACTGGTTTATAATCCTTTTCAGACAAAATGATGGGATGATTCCCTATAGATCGGATATAGTCCATCCAATAGCCATCTTATGGTCCTTCAAGACATGAATAAGCTTATCTTTTTCTTCCTTCAAAGTTGTGCTAATTTCTATAACCGAATTTTCATTCATATCACCTATGTACACATACTTCAAATTCATCACCTTTTAACTCTTTCTTTTAGTTGATAACTTCTTGCATCCCTTGATTTTCAAGTTGTAACATGCAATCCTCTATTTTGTTATCCATTTGATCTTCAACTTGAGATATAACATTGTCTGTCACATTTTTCAAGGGATTAATAGGCTATTAATGTTTAGGAAATGTCTTCCAACAATAAATTCACCATGTCCACAGTAAAACAAAGTTCTCTTTCGTTCAAATGGTTCATGGCATCATAAACATTAAAATTTTTCTCATCATCATCTATTCTCTACACTTGACCCCAATGTGCATCAATCAATGTGTGCTCAATTCTCAAGAATGGTCTACCAAGAATGAATAGGGACCTCAATGCCTTCATCTATGTCCATAATTGCAAAATCAATCATATTTTTATCTATCCCTTATGGATGTTTAACTAAGCCATCAGGGTCGGCCCAGTGTCCTGTCTGGAGGTGTGACGGCACAGGGTCCATGGCTAAAAGGGACCCTAAAAATTAAAAAAATAAAATTATATGATCGTGTAATAATTTTTATATTATTTTATGTTATTTTTATTACTAGATTGAAATTATTGTTTTATTTCATGTCTCTTTTTTTTTAAAAAAAAAAACAAATGAAAATGTGACATGTGACATGTGATTAAAAGTATTTATTCTATTGGTTGTTAGTTTTTTTTTTATTACATTCAAAAATCCTCAATGAGTTTTCAAATTACTGTGACATATCAACATGTAACGTAATATACTTAATTTTTTTTTTTAACAAAATAAGAAACACAAACAAAGACTCAAATTATAAAGGAAATAAAACTAAGTGTTAGTATATTAATAAAGAACAAAAATAAAGATTTAATATATATGAAATGATATTTTGTCAATAATAGACGATAGCGAGCAAACTAGAGCATTTTCTTTGAGACACAAAATATAAAACTAAATTAAATTAAATTACAAATATAAAATTAATATTTTAAAAATATATAAGTAAATTAAAATTATAAAAAAAAGTTGACGGGTTCCTCGCAGGTTTACCCAAATCCAATAAAACCCAATCGAAATGTGGATGAGTTAAAAAAGTATAAATTTGCCTCTTTTAAATCTGAACCTATCCTACCTTCTGCAGGGATGGGGACGGGGAGAGCAAACCTGTCATCGATTCGTCCTGTTGTCATGCCTACCTTATATATAGATATTTATGTTACATAATAGTTTTTGGGAATAAATTGAATGATAGATGATAACACAAGAGTAAATTGAATAAAAAAATGTGATATATCTTTTTGAGATTTATTAAATTATGTTATTCGTTTAATGTAACAAAATATAACATTTTAAATGAAACTACGTGCCTATTTTTTAATGTAATATATATTTATATTTTCAAATACTTAAATATATGAATGTCATTTAGTGTTTCACCCTGGACCCATAAAATCTCCAGACCTGTGAGCGATCAACAATTGCAGTATCATTCTTGTAGGTTTGGTATTATCAGCTCCTATATTCCTTAATATGGAGAATGACATCAAGTTAATACTTGCTCCTAAGCCATATAAAGTTTTCCCAATGGTCACATATACTATAGTGCAAGGTATGGTAAGACTTCCAAGGTCCTTAAGCTTAGTAGGAGTGGTCTACTAACCACCACACTGCATTCAACTTCTCTTTATTTTGTTCATTTTTTAGATCTTTGTCTTTATCATCTACTACTTCTTTTTCTAATTGAGGTTTCTCTATGTTTTCCAATTCTTGCTCTTCTATGATTTCCTCTTTATAAATGGAGTAATCCCTTACCTCTTTCTCTTTTTCATATTTTTTTGTTGTTCTAGGAGGTAAATTCCTACCACTCCTAAGAATGATAGGTTTACACAAGTCCTTTACACTTGACTTACCGTATTTTTAGGAGGGATTTTTTATATTTTTGCTTCTATTTGTTTAGAGAGTTTCCTTAGCTGATTTTCCAAGGTTTTAATGGATGCTTCAATGTTTTTAGGAGTTGAAGCTGGTGACCATTTTCAATACAGGATTGAACTATATGTAATTAGTCCTTTGACCAGTTCTAATCGAGCGGTACATATTAGTGGATTATATTTAGACATCCACATCTTTTGATTAGATAGTTAATAACATTTTATATAATTAATATTTATATAATTTACAATATATTATATAATGGCAAATGCTAATAACAAATTCGTTAACATATTTTTTCTAACACACATTCTATTATTAATTAAAATTTATTAAAAACTACAAAATTAGGATAGAGACTCATTAAATGAAAAGTGAAACTTATAAAAATTTATAATTTTTAATAATTTCAGCCAATTGGAGAGAGTGTGTTGTTAACATTTCTCTTATATAATTAATATTTTATATAATTATATATAAAACTGTAGATTAAGGTTATGTATTTTATATGTATTTATTATTATTATTATTATTATTATTTATTAAGTTTATTTATTCATTTTATTAATATTTTTAAGTTTATAAATTTATTTTATTTTTTATTTAAGTATAGTTATTGATTTTAATTAATTATTGATTTCTAAGATACTTTTTTATTTTTCTTTTTTCTTTTTATCCTCTTCTTTCTGACATACAGGATGATTTCTCCAAGCTAGTTTCGGTATGAACCTTCTGAGGTTATTCTTTTCTCCCAAAAGGCTTATATCCTCTTGCTTTTCAGTAGCTTTCTCAACTTCATCTTTTTTTCTTCTTCCTCACCATTTATCGCTATCTCATGGTAAAACAATAAGGATACTACATAGCACTAATGTGTAACATCAGCACCGTTAATAGGGTTAGATAATAAACATCTACTTTTAGATTAACATGATGACAAAATGTAGTATCTAGAATTATTTTTAAATTTTTTTAGATCGAGAGACTAAATTAACAACACCACACAAATTCAAGGACCAAAATAGTGATTTAGTCAAACTGAAACAAAACACAATTTGCAAAAACAATTAAATTTTAACTATATATTTTGATAACTAAAAGTTCACAATGCCCCCAGATCCTTTAAACAGTACACATCAAATAAAAACATTGATAATCATCTAAATAAATTGAAACAAGTTCAAAACTTAAAGCTTAAGTGATAAATCAATCCCAGAAGAATCAGAACGAGAGGTTTCTTCTTGCTTGGAATGATCACCACCCATGGTACTCAATGTTGACCTATCCAGGGCCCAGTTTGATTTGGTAGCAACATTTGTAGAAGAATCTCCAAGGATGGGAATATGTCCAATAGTACCACGATCATCTTCAGTCTTCAAATTTGCATGCAAACCCTCCATCCTCAAGCTACCAAGGGAAGGGTTTAGCATCTCTTGTCTTGACCACCTTTGACCAAACCTAAAACCAAATGAGGTTGAAGGATATGATGGCTTGTGAATCATAGACTCCATCCGAACCCCAAGTGCTCTATTGTAAGATCCATAAAAGGAGTGTGTGGGATAAGGGTAATAAAGAAAAGGAGAGTGCCCTAAAGCACCAACATCATCAATCCCTTGGCCACGCTTTGCAAGAGCACGCTCTTACTTGTGGGCATTTTGGTGTCCCCCCAATGCTTGTGATGAAGAAAACTCTTTCTTGCAAAAGTTGCAAGAAAAAGTCTTAGCCTCTGATGGTTTCTCCTCAATATTATTGTTCTCATCTCTCCCTTTGGTGTAATTAGCACTAGAAGAAGATGAACCCGGCACGTTCATGGGGTTGAAAAACTCCAATTCCACTTTCAACCCCCCAATTGATTCATCCTTGGAGAGCTTAACAAAGTCCAACAGCATATGGGAATTGGAATTTGAAGCTGGATCTTGTTCAGATTTATCACCCTTCTCCTTCGTTATCAACTCATCATTCTTCTCTTCTTCAACACATGGTTTATGGGAAATGACTTCGAAGGTGGAAGAGGCTTCAGAGGAACAAATTTCCAAACCGTGTGATGATGCCATGGCACAAACGAGAAATGATTCTCTCTTCTTAGATCTGTGGGAGTGAGATTGAATAGAGAGGGAGCGTGACCTGGTTATTTATTTATGGATTTGAGTTAATATGCAAATATCTTTCACTCATGAACAAGGAAAGGGATCTCATGCATTTTTGTAGTTATTATTTTTTCATATGCTAGCAAAAATTTGAAGAGGTGTGAGCAAGCTTGAACCAATTTGTTCACGACCGTTGCATAAACAAAATTTCCTAAAATGATTTTAACTACACAGTCATATGTGTCTAATTACTCAAGTAGTTCAAATCATGCCATAGAAGCATGTGGCTAATTACTCAAATAGGTTCTATGTAGTTGAAATTTGATGTCAAACCGAGTGGTGAAATTGGTAACTTTGAAATTACTTGTTGGAGTAAAATTGCTTGGACATTCAAGAACTTCTTTAGCGGAAAAATAAATGGAAGTAATTTTGTGCTCATTAATGCTCTATATTTTCTAAAATGATTTTAACTACACAGTCTAATATTGTGGCGAATAATTAATCAAATAGTTAAAATATTTCCATAGCCAGCATGCGGTTGATTACTAAAATAATATACTATCGCAGGTGACAGCTTCTATGTTGTTCAAATTTGATGTCAAAGCCAAATCGGTAACTTTGAAAATTACTTGGGTGTTCAAGAGCTTCCCTGGTGGAAAAATCAATGGAAGTAATTTTGTGATATAATTTTGACTTCATTAATGCTCTATATTTTCCTAACAAATCCATTGTTTTCCTCAAAGCGCGAGTTGCTCCAATAGGTTCAAAATTTCAAATATCTTTATCACTAGTAGTTTCTGTGAGGAAAACCCAGTTTAATGAGTACCACTAAGCCATATTAAATTAAAATAACTTATTCTAACCTTGATTTTTCTCATAAAAAAGCTTGCTTTCAATTCATTTTTATTTAAACCAGGAATGCATAGCACTATACTAGTGGCTAAGGTTTTGTAATTTCAGTGGCTTTAATTTGCAAATTTTAGGTTTGAGGACTCACCCACATAACCGCTTTCCGTTTTCAATAAGCATGGTGTTATGCCACAACATTCTTGCCATACTTGTGGTAATTTATTTTTCATGAAGGACTTAAGATACACTAAATTTGTAACAGTCAAGAAGATTTTTAGATCAAACTTGTGAATAGTTCTTGAACTTGAGGTAAGAAATAATGAGGGTTTAAGAGAAAATAATTAGGAGCTCACTCATCTCAACAAGTGAATTTTACATATAACTAGATTTTAAACTTGTAATTCGTTTAAATTATACATTTTTTATATTTATATTTAATATTTTTAAAAATATGTATATATGAATAAAATTATTCATTTTTAAAATATTTAGTAACAAATTAAATATAACTACATTACAATTGAGGAAGTTGATTAATTATATTTTTAATTGAGAAGATGTTGTATTTTTTTTTTTAAAAAAGATTGAAAAGCATCAGACTAGCACCAGTAATCCCAACTAGGTTGGCACCAAAGGAACTAGAAATCACCTGCTCCCAAACTTTAATTTATTGATAAAACAAATCAAAACAAGAAAAAAGTGGGGGGACCAAACCAAAACCCACAAAATTAACAAAATCTATAAGCTGGAAGGCCAAGCCTATCCCTAGAGAAGCAATCCCTAATACAGTTCGGAACAGAATCCCACCAAACTAGGCCAGACGACGAGATACCAAGATTAGCAAGTCGGTCAGCACAACAATTACCTTCACGGTAAATATGAGACACAACAAACTCCAAAGATGAGAGCTGGACTAAACAATTTTTCCATTTAACTTGAAGCTGCCAAGGAACAATATGTGGAGCTTGAAAAGCTTCAACGACTAGTTTTGAATCACATTCCAACCATAGTTTCAACCAACCTCTCTGAAGAGCTAAATCAACTGCAGTAATTGCGGCAACAAGTTCAGCATGCAAAGAATATGAACATCCGATCGACAACGAAAATCCACCCAAGAAATCACCCGCAGAATTTCTAAACAAAGCTCCACAAGCAGCAGGTCCAGGGGCCCCTTTGGCTGCCCCATCAGTATTACATTTAATCCAGCCCCTAAGAGGTGGACACCAAAGAACTTGTTTGATGTTAGGGGCTTTTGCAACATGTCCCAAAACCTGAAACTGCTTCAAAATAGACCAATCAACAACAGAGTTTCGCATGGTTCCCTTGGAAAAATTACCAGCAAGAGAAACAGCAGCAATAATATTATTTCTAATCCTGTTTACAGTCATAGGCCCACATTGAAATCTAGCCTGATTACGGCTTATCCAAATGAACCAAATGGTGTTAACAATAGCTGCAACAAAAATATCTTGAAGTTGAGTACTGGAGGCTTTCGAAGCATTAGATAATAACAGAAGCAAAGAAGATTTATCTATGTGACATTGAAGAGTATAACTCAACCAATTCCAAAGCTCGACAGCAACTGGACAAGAGAGGAACAAATGATCAGCAGTTTCCACATGCTCAGAACAATGAGAGCACATGGAGACCAAAGTGCAACCACGAGCTTGTAAAATATCATCAGTAGGTATTTTGCCCTGCAGACCTCTCCAAACCAGAAAAGATCTAGTTGGAGGAACTGAAGATCTCCATAAAATTTTACTCCAAGGAACTAAAAAGGACTGGTTCTGCAAAAAATCATAAGCCCCCTTAAAAGACAGAACCCCTGAATCCGAAGGGCACCAAACAACATAATCCGGTTCAGGAACACTAGGAAGAGTAGTCTCTCTCATCATATTAGCCACCTCAGGAAATAAATCTGCAAAAACATCCGGAATCCGCCAATCATTCTGATAGATAAAATCACTAACTTTAGATTGAAGGTCAGAATGCATTGTAGAAGGCAAATTCACTATATCAACAATAGGATTATTAAGCCATTTATCCGTCCAGAAAGAAATAGAGCAGCCAGAGCCAAGCACCCATTTAGAATTGGAACGAGCAACATCAACAAAAGGTCGAAGACCTGGCCAAAGAGAAGACCGAACATACATAGTCAAGGTCTTTCCAGCACGCAGAAAACGGGAACGCATAAAGGAGGCCCATTGACAGCTAGAGAAAAGAAAATTCCAACTAAGCTTAAGCATAGCTGCATTATTGATACTTCGAAAAGGTCGAATACCCAGACCACCTGCTTCAACAGGAGAGCAAACCTTGTGCCAAGCCACAGTAACCATCTTTCGTTGATGAATATCCCCTGCCCAGATAAAATTCCGCGACCATGAATCTAACTGTTTTAACAAAGAAGCAGGCCAAGCATAAATATGAAAAGAGTGTATAAGCATCCCCTGGATAACAGACTTGACTAACTGCACACGTCCCATAATAGAGAGCAAGGACCCTTTCCACTTCGAAAGCTTTGATTTAATTTTATCAGCAATAGGCTGTAAATGAATTCGTCGAGGCTTCCCAAGAAATAAAGGCACCCCTAAGTAAACAAAGGGAAGGCTACCCATAGAAAATCCAAGGATACCTTTAATATCAATCACTCTGCGAGGAGACAGGTTGCAAGAATAGAAGCGACATTTGGAAAAATTGAGAAGTTGTCCGGATGCTTCACCATACATTCTAAGAAGAGATATTAAAGATTGCAGAGATTTTTTAGAGCCACGACAGAAAACCATAACATCATCAGCAAAAAGAACATGGCTAGGAACAACAATTCCCCTTGGCCCGGAAATGAGTTGAAGCTTATTCTCCTGAACCAGCTGAGCAATACCACGGCTTAACACCTCTTCAGCTAAACAAAACAACAAAGGGGAGAGGGGGTCACCTTGACGAACACCTCTTTTACATTGAAAGAAGCCGACAGGCTTGCCATTCACCAAAAAGGACAACTTAGCAGAACTAAGAATAGTTTGTACCCAATGGCAAAAGGTGGGGCAAAAACCAAACGCTTTTAAAACATCAATTAAAAATTTCCAATCAATGGTATCAAAGGCCTTCTTAATATCAAGCTTAAGAGCTAGGTTACCTCCAAATGAACGATCAGGCAACATATTGATGGCTTCCGAAGCAACCCCAATGCAATCCTCTATAGAACGACCTCTAATAAATCCTCTCTGTTGAGGAGAAATAATGCTGGGGGCAATCAACGCAAGACGCTCAGCAAGGATTTTAGTAATAATCTTGAATTGAAAGTTTGCAAGCGCAATAGGACGAAATTGATCAATAGCATCCGCTCCAGGGACTTTAGGGATTAACACCACCATATTAGAATTCAGGTTAGGCAGAATCCAACCTTGGGAAAAAAATTGAAAAGTAGACGCAAACACATCATCCTCCACAATATCCCAAAAGGTTTGATAAAAACATCCCCCAAAACCATCAGGACCAGGGGCGCCTTCGTTGTTCATCCCAAACACTGCAGATTTCACTTCTTCACGAGTAGGCACTTTCGTAAGCATCACATTATCTTGAGAAGAAACAACACAAGGAACGGTATTCCCAATGAGCTGATTCGCAGTACAGTTATTATCAGAAGCATAAATATCCTGAAAATAAGACAACACCTCACTTTCAAGCTCCTCCTGAGAGTTCAAAATATTCGTACCTTTCCTCAGAAAAGACATTTTCTTGGACGTCTGTTTGATACGAGCTGTTTTATGGAAAAAAGAAGTGTTACGATCACCAAAACAGTGCCATTTAATACGAGACTTCTCTTTCCAAAAAGATTCTTGGAATCCAAGGACTTTCTGATATTCAATCTGAGCATTTAGTTCTTGATCCTTAAGATCAGAAGAATACCCTTCCAAATCAATAATACTCTGAACGTCATCCAAATTCTTCTTAGCCCGAGCAACCTGTAACTGAATATCCCCAAACACTAGATGATTCCATTGCTTGAGGTCAGCTTTCAAAAGCTTGAGTTTTTGACTAAGGATATACATTGGACACCCAACAATCTTTCTCTGCCAAGCTTCCTTCACCACACGACGACAATCGGAATGCTCAGTCCACATCTTCAAAAACTTGAAGGGAGAGGCAAAGGACTTGCAACCCCTTTGCAAGGAGAGAAGAAGGGGATGATGGTCTGAGTGCATACGTGTTAGAGAACAACAAGAAATTGTCTGCCAAAAATCGAAACAAGCGTCATTGCATACAGCCCTGTCCAGTCTCATATTTATGTGTGCCCGACCTTGCCTACCATTAGACCATGTGAACCTGGGACCTGAGGTAGGAAGGTGAGTTAAACCGCAACTATCAGACCAGGCCTGGAATTCATTACAAGATATAGAAAGGGGAAGCCTACCACCACGTTTTTCATGCGCCCCCAAAATAGCATTATAATCGCCTAAAAAACACCAAGGATCCTCAGAAGATTGTTGAAGAACGGCAAGCTCTTCCCACAAATTTCTTCTAGCAACATAAGAGGTGCTAGCATAAATGGCAGAAAAGAAAATACGTTTACCTTCAAAAGAGAGGGAGAAAGAAATATGCTGAGAGGACAGTGCCACAATAGAAGGCATAAAGTTCTCAGAACAGAGAGCCCACAAATTAGGCTTAAGCTCACCTCTATTATTCACCGCAAAAAGACGAAGATTAAGCATCTTCCAAAAAGACAGAGGAATAGAATCAGGACTCACCCAAGGTTCAGCTAAAAAAAGACAATCTGGTTTATGAGTCTGGCACATTTGCTTCAGGAAGTCTAGAGTTGGCTGTCTAGCCAAGCCTCTAACATTCCAAAAAAGCACTTTCATCATGCAAGATTACGTAAACCCGCCCTAGTCAAGGGCTTTGATGTTTGCAAACCAGAAGAATTTTTTTTACGCCTTAATTTTTTCTGCTGAGATTTAGAAAGAACCATAGTATAACCAGCTTCATGATCTTGTGAAACATCCTCATTTGGTTGTATCTGATCTTCTTGCTCTTCCTCTACCATATCAACCCACAACCTTGAAACCAAGTTCAAATCATGTTGTACCGGTATAGGCATTTCAGAAACAGGGGTGGACATAACATGACCAACCTCTCGACCAGAATTCTGGGAATCTGGAACTACAAGCCCTTCCTCTTGGACCACCCGATCCGATCCAACCTCAGCAATTGGCGACTCAGGGTGCAAAGACTCATCACAGGAAGAACTGTCATCCTGAGTTCCTTCTCCAACAGCAGGTGGCACTACCTGCAACGAACAATTAAGTGACTGTCCTTGATCAACAAGAATATCATCCGGAACGATAGGCACAGGACGCCGCCCATCCACAGTAGAAATATCCACATGCATAGCCTCCTTAGCATGACTAGGTTCTGCGACACCAGCGCTTGAAGTCTCTATCCCGTTCTTCTTGGGGATGTAATGTAGATTCACCTTCTTCTTGCCTTCTGCTATCTCCTGTTTTTTATTCACGTCAGCCTTTTGAGCATGTCTACAATTCGAAATAGAGTGCCCAATGATCTTACAACTATCACAAAAGGTTGGAATCTTTTCATAGACCAGCTCCACAAAAAAAGCAAAACCATCCCGCTCGACTAAGATCTGATCACGAAGCTCCTTTTTTAAATCAATGTCCACCAACACCCGTGCAAAGTGTCCAAAGGATCTGTTAACAGTGGCATCATCAAGGGCCAAGGGAACCCCAATACCATGTGCTATAGAAAACAGGATTCTTGGCCTCCAATATTCTTGAGGAAGACCAAGAATTCGAACCCAGCATTGCGCATTGGAATGACGAACAGAATTTGGGTTGAAATCAGGAGTCCAAGCAAAAAGACGAAGAACACCAGGTTCAAGATTCCAAGAACCCCCAGCAAGAACCCTACGAAGATCCTCAATGGAGGAGAAGGAAAATTCGAAAAAGCCTTTCCCTATGGAAATCATACGCCAAACCCCTAAAGGTTTCCAAATCTTACCCAATTTGCTACGCAAATCCTGAATTTTTGGAGGTGAATCTCCTTTGGCCAGCAGCAACCTTCCATGAAGGTTGTTTTTACAACTTTCCAGACCGGCTTTATACTCATCTTCTGGTATCTTAATGGCTAGGGCATCTCCTTTCAAACAAGGAACTGGGAGTTGACTCAACGGAATATCACACGCGTTATGGAGCGCTTGAACAAAAGATTTCTTCTGTGGCAAAACCGCACCAGCGGGGGGAGTCGTGACAGAGCATGAATTAGCATCAAGGAATTTCCAAGGAATGATTGGCAAAGAACCCTCCATGGAAGCATGCATGCAGGAACACGTGATAAACCCTAGGAGGTGCAAACCCTAGCAGAGCAACACATGATCTCTCTCCTACTAGGCATTAAAAAACACTTATCAGATGAGATATATAAATTTATTATGATTTGTTCTTTCTTTAAGAAATAATAATAGTGATGTAATACCTATATGAGATATATAAATTAAAAAATATATATATATCATAAATATAATTTTTTTAATTATTTAAATTGAGTACTTATTTTTGCTATTGTGAATACTATGTTTACATGTAATTGAATTTTATTTGTTTATAATTAATAATTTTAAATTTATTTATTTTAAAAATTAAAATATCTTAAAACTATAATTTAATCATTTTGGTTTATTATATGTGATATTAATGAAGTTTTAAATTGGTTAACATCATTACAACATTTATTATTATTATTATTATTATTATTATTATTATTATTATTATTATTATTATTATTATTATTATTAATTTGTTCTTTAATTTTCATTTCATTACTTGTTATATTTTAAAGTTATAAATCTAGAATTTATTAAAAAAAAGATTACTTATCTATAAGGATGGATGACTTTATATATTATTAATTCTCTTAATCCATTTATCTCGTTCAACTTTCTCTTAAAAGTTCTAATCTTGGTAAATGAGTTTAGTTAATTCATTATCTCATAATTGCTTCAATAAATTGTATTTTAAATTAGTAGTCATTCTTCAAATGTTGTACTTTACTTTCATTTAGAGTTTATGCTAGTACAAAATATAGCTAATTAATTTATGTCTACTAGCTCTTTAGTCTTTAACTTTCCTTTAACTAATTCTACACAAACCAATATTTTCCAACTACTAAATTATACGGATAAGGTTAACTAATTGTACTAAATTATTTTTCCAATCTTATAACTAACTAAAACCATTGTGCTCAAACTAAGCTCTAATAAAGAGGCAGCCTTTTTCTTTTAAATTATAAATTCTTCTACATAAATACAAGACACAAGTGCTATTATAGCACTATCTAGTTCAAGACAAGTGCTATTTCCAATTTTAAGATGCATTAATCTTCTCGTTTGCCAAATATTATAGTTTAGGTACAACAAAATGGTATCATTAGAATATTTTAAGTATTTTTAAACCACTTACAAGTTACAAGCAGATTGTTACTAAGTTAGGAGTTAGGGCAACCACAATTGTTAGATAAGTCGTATAATAATTTATTAAAGTTCTTACTTTAACTATTCACAAGCACTGAACTTGATGGAAATTGAAAAGAAACCAAAAATAAAATATTAGGTATGAATTTAGAGAAATTATAAGTGGTGAAAAGAGCCAGTTTCAAAGGTTCCTTATTTTTTTTTTCAGTCATATTATGTGCAAGACACATTAATAGTTTGCTCTAACATGTTAAAGGAAAATACATGAATTATCTTATGCCTCTTTCAGATACTTTGCTTCAAAGCACAACTTGTTTCAGCATATGCAATGCTTGTTTCTTAAATTATTTCAAGACTTTTTGCAACACAAAGATTCTGTTAAAACTTCTACTTGTAAATTTTTTTTCTACTTTTAAATCCAAATTATTTATATTTCAATGAATTATCTCTACTGATACATGAAATATGGAATCACAATTTAAAACCTCCAGTCTACAACCTGACATAAGAAAGTCTTGACATATTCAAATTGAGTGCTTACAAATAAAATAAAATAAAATAAAATAAAATTGACGCAAACAAAGCCAAAGAGAGTTTAGGGTTTACTTTGTGCAAATGTCATCGCAAGTGTCATCGAAGCTGTTGGGGTTCGTTGTGGGTAGTAGGGGCAAAGTCATGAGGCTTTTCGGTGGTGGAGAGGGTTGCAACTCAAAGCTTTTCCAGTGGCAGAGAGGGTCGCAATGTGTGGTGGTCACAATGTGTGGTTGTTCGTGAGGACGGTTGTGTGAGACAATGGTGTTGACGAGCGAGGAAGACGTAGACAATGGTGGTGCAGCGACATTGCAATGGAACAATGGCGAGGGTTGTGGTTTGGCAGGGGCAACAATGAGGACATGGTGAGGGAGCAATGATACAATGGAGTAAGTAAAAGAAGAGCAGTTCTCCAGAACTTGAAAATCACATTGTGAGATAGATCCATGCTTGGCTAACTCATAAGCACACATATTTCCTTCACGAAAGGTATGTTGGAAATGAAGATCCCAAGCATAATGATTAAAAGCTTGAATTTTTCTGATTATAGAAGCATAAGGATGAAGAGTGCTTCTATTATCTGATATCAGTAGTAACGCCAGTCTTGAACTAAAAAGGAGTATTTTATCTCATCCCAGGCCAGTCCGATCCAAATTGTTTAGTGAACTAAGACATTTGTCTTTATTTTTGTTCCCTAATTAAAGAAAAAATTACAGTCAACAACTAGACCCCCTCGGTATTTTAATTAAAGGAACATGAAACAGAAATAACTGTTTTCAATCAGATCCGAACATACAATCATTAATAATTTGCTTAAGAGCTCATTGAGTCGGCTTGAGCTCTTGACTTGCATTTAAAAAGAGTACTAATTAAAAATTGGGTTGGATAAACCTGTCTTAACCGTCAATTTCACAGCTAGTGAATGATTCATTAAATATTAATAAAAACAAGAGTGCTTCATTGTCTTAATTGTCATAGGTATCAAAAGTCTGTACGGAAAATAAAAAACTCATAACTAATGAGTTAATAAACTCGAATACCACATCACCCATCTGCAATTGTAAAGGAAAAAGAAAAATGAAACAAAACACAATTCGCAATAATAATTGCTTTTTAAAATATATAATTAGACACCTAAAATTTTATAGTGTCCCAGATAACTCAAACAACAGAGTACCAATCAATCAAACACAAACATTGATGATTATCCAAATTAAAACAAGATCGAAACTTAAATCTTAAGTGATAAATCAATCTCATCAGAATAATCAGGACTAGAGCGTCCTTCTTGCATGGGATCATCATCACCACCCACAGTACTCAATGGGGCTGAGTTTGATGTGGTAGCAACGTTTGTAGAAGATTCTCCAAGGAATGGAATATCGTGTCCAATAGTACCACGATCATCTTGTGTCCTCAAAGTTGTATCACTCTCTAGGATACTAATTCCACTATTTGCATGCAAACCCTCCATCCTCAATCTATTTAGCATCTCTTGTGATCTTGACCACTCTTGACCAAACGTAAAACCAAGTGAGGATGAAGGATATGATGGCTTGTGAATAATAGACTCCATTCTAACCCCAAGTGCCCTATTATATGATCCATTAAAGGAGTGTGTGGGATGATCAGGGTAACAAAGAAAATGAGGGTTCCCAAATGCACCAACATTGATCCCTTGGAGACGCCTTGCAAGAGCACACTCTTGCTTGTGAGCATTTTGGTGCCCTCCCAAACCTTGTGCAGAAGAAAACTCTTTCTTGCGAAAGTTGCAAGGAAAAGTCCTAGCCTCTAATGATTTCTCCTCATTGTTATTCTCACCTCTCCCTTCAGTGTTGTTAGGCCTAGAAGAAGATGAACACCCCACGTTATTCATAGGATTGAACAAATCCAATTCCACTTTCGACCCTCTAATTGATTCATCTTTGGAATTGGAATTGGAAGTTTGATGTCGTTCAGATTTTAACACTCTTCTCCTTCATTGGTGTAACCTCATTGTGATTCTTCTCTTCTTCAGCAGTAGGTTTATGGGAAATGCCTTCAGAGGTGGCAGAGATGCTAGAGGCCTAAGAGGGACAACCATCCAAAACATGTGATGATGCCATTGTAAAATTTTTCACAATTTTGGATCTGTGGGAGAGAGGGGGCATGACCATGTTTATTTATTTAAAGATTTTAATTAATGCAAATATCTTTATTGAATAAGGAATGGGATCTCATGCTTTTTGCAGTTATCATTTTGCATTATGCTACGAAAAGTTTGAAGAGGTATGAGCAAGCTTTCACAGATTTGTGCATGATCTTACCATAAACAAAGATTCCTAAAATGTGTCTAATTACTAAGTAGTGCAAGTCATTCCCATAACCAGCATGTGGCTACTTAATCAAATAGCTTCTATGTAATTCAATTTTTATGTCTAACCGAGTAGCAAAATTGGTACCTTCGAAATTACTTGTTGAAGTAAAATTACTTGGGCATTTATGTGGTGGAGAAATCAATATATGAAAGTAATTTTGGGATATGATTTTGGCTTCATTAATGCTCTATATTTTTTCTAAAATGATTTTAACTTCAAGGTCTAATGTGGCGAATAATTACTCAAATAATTAAAATCTTTCCAGAGCGGGCATGTGGCAAATTATTCAAATAATACCATCACAACTTCTATGTAGTTCAAATGATGCCAAAGAAAAAATGGTAACTTTGAAATTACTTGTTGAAGTAAAATTACTTGGACTTTCAAGAGCTTCTGTGGTGAAAGATTCACCAAAAAAAAAAAGCTTTTGTGGTGGAAAAATCAATGGAAGTAATTTTGTGATATAATTTTGGCTTCATTAATGCTCAATATTGTCCTAACATATCCCTTGTTTTCCTACTAGGTTCAAAATTTCAAATATCTTTTCACCAGTAGTTTATGTGAAAACCCAGTTGAATGGGTACGTCTAAGCCATATTAAACTAAAATAACTTATTCTAACAATAGTTTTTCTCATAAAAAAGCTTGTTTTCCATTTAGTTTTATTCAAACCATGAATGCATAGCATAGTTCTAATTAGGGGTGGCCAAAAAGGCTGAACTGAACTTTTAAGAACTAAATTGAACTATTAAAGTGGTTTGCCCAATCCAAACTGAACTACAAAACAATGATCAAGCAAAACGAATTGAACTATTGTTTGGTTCAGTGAACTGTATTTTAGAACTTCAAACTAAATTGTTCTATTTATTTGCTGAAAGGTTTATATAACAAATGGTTCCTTGGGAGTACACCAGTACAGAAGGGAGAAATGAGAGAAACAAAAAACATGCAGAGGTTCAACTAAAATAGAAGACAATGCAATGTATCCTAAATTAAATAGATGGCTATTTCTCATAGTTTTTGACAATGAGCTAACAGATTACAGATGTATAAACTATAAAGCATAAAGAATATGATAGATTTATGAAAAACTAATCCTGTGGCAATAAAGTGCAAGCATACATGACTATATGCATCAGAAGCTCATTATGAAAGTTACAGAGAGTAAGATTTATTTTATCAATGAATTGGTGTGCGAGAATAAGTTACATACTTATTTGCTGGTTCATCAAAACCAGTCCCACTGAATCGTGATTAGATATGTTGTGTGGGGATTTTCAATTAATTAGACTGGTTTTGAAATTTCACTTCAAAAAAATAATCATGGAATGAATTCACGCAATAGCAGAAATAATAAAATTATAAATATAAAATGAGTGTGCTGATCTAATAGATAAACAAGGCCAAATACATGAACTCTGAATTCATACATATTTACTTCTTGATATGTTCCAAGTTGCCACAATAATTTATGTGCCATGAACTCTGAACTCTCATATTAAAACAGTTCAGCAGTGCACTGAACTGATCTTTTAGCAGTTTGGTTTTTTAAAACTAAACTAACAAACTGGTTAAGTTCAGTTATTATTAGAAATAGTTCAGTTTTTTTTAGTTCAATTCAGCTCATTACTTGAAAGTTCACTTTAGTTCAGTTTTTTCTTGCCACCCCTAGTTCTAATGGCTTGATTAGGTTTTGCAATTTCAGTGGCCATAATTTGCAAATTTTAGTTCCAAGGACTCACTAACATTCCATTCTTAATTTCAGCAACATTCGTGCCATACTTGTGGAAGTTCAATTTCAATGAATGACTTACAATACACAAAAATTCAATGGCCCTAATTTTTAAATTTTAGTTTCGAGGACTCACCCAGATTCCTTTTTTAATTTTAGTAACATTCTTGCCATACTTGTGGAAGTTCTTTTTCATGAAGGACATACGATACACGAAATTTTGTAGCACTGAGATAGAATTTTAGACTCTAGAAGTTTGTAAAATCTTGAATAATTATTGAAGTAGATTGCACAAGTGAATATTGCTAGAGCTTGGGGAATGTTCTATAGTAAGGTATTAAGAAATAATGAGGGTTTACGAAAAAATAATTGGGAGCTCACACAGCAAGGGTATTTCATTTATAACTAGATTTTATACATGTGCATTGCACGTATTTGTTTATATTATTTATTTTAAGAATAAATAATCTATGCATTGACAATTTAAAAGGTTATTATATTGTCGTCTAATTACAAACCGTGATAGTTGTGAAAATCAGACCAGACTGGCTGGTCTGACCGGTTGGATTGGGAACTGGTGTTCTGATCGGTCCGGTTAAGCTATCGGACTAGTTATACAATCGACCTAGTTTGACCCGGATCAACCCGATGACTTGGCCTAGGTTGACCCAGTTCAATTTGAGTTTTTTTTTTTTTTTATGATTCTTGAAACGAAGTAGCTATTTGAAATTCTTTTCATGGTACCATTTGAAATTAACCCGTGGTAGAAGCTTGGTAATTCAAATGTTAAATGCTTGGTATCCATAATATTTTAATGGACATTTTTTGGTATATATTCCAGCAATTTTTTTTATAAAACAGAAAGTTAAGAGCTTTTTCTAAATTGTTAATAGTGAATTGCTAAATAGTATATAATAATATAATAATATGCTCCTATAATATTATTTTGATCTTGACAACAGTATATAATAATTAATTATTATTATTATCTTGATCTTAATATGATTTAATATTTATGTACTTTATACATCTTCACTAGACTTGCTCATGACCTTCCGACAACTTTCGTACTTAGCCATGAAAAATAACAAGAGTTTCCTTAGTACTTTAATGATAATACCCAACAAAATAATTTAGTAATAAATGATTAAATAATATATATAGTTTCATCATGACAATGATTATAATTTTGGAGTATGGACTATGGATTGATCACATTTTGTTAGCTATATATATATACACCAGGTCAAGTGGTTCAATAAACAACCTACCAATTTGACCACTGGCTCATTAACCCAGTGCCTCGACCGGATCGATTTTCACAACACTGCAAACTGTTATACTAGTATATGATAAGTTTGTTAACTTTTTCAATAATTATTTTAAGTCATACAAAAGGTGATTTCTTATTAGTTGATAATGTAAAACTTTTTAAACTAGCGATGCTTAAAAATTAAACTTCTATTTTTAATATTTGTAGTTATTTTTTTAGATGCATGTATGTAAATCAAATTAATATTTATTTTGAAAACTATTTGTGATATATCATGCATAATTATATTTAAATTGAGGATACTATATATATATATATATATATATATATATATATATATATATATGTGTGTGTGTGTGTGTGTGTGTGTGTGTGTGTGTGTGTGTGTGTGTGTATATATATATATATATGTGTGTGTGTATGTATATATATATATATATATATGATAATTTATCAATTAATTCTTATCCTTAATTATTATTTAAAATAAATTATTTAAAATTTAACTAAATATCTTTAAAATCTTTATTTTTAATTATTATTATTCATAAAATATTTTGGTACTTTCTCTAATATCTTTATCAAAGGTATAGTAACTAAATTAAATTTAAAGTACACTTATCCATAATTTTTCCAAAAAAAATCAGAAGAGTTTCCCCTACATTTTGGTACTTTCCCTCATACCTTTATTAAAGGTATAACAACGAGATATCAAAGATCCACCTAATTAAAACAGTTTATATCTCAACAATCTAATAGGACCAACTAATAACAAAACCATGCCACATACCACTTTTATCAACTAATTTCAAGACAAAAATCAAATTATTCAACAACCAAGGCAGATTTCAAACTTTTATTTCATATATCATAAGTTTTATACTCTGAATCCACCATAAAAGAGAAATATATATGTACAATGGTGGAGGCTTGCTGGTAATAACAAGAAGTGCGAGTTGGTGGTGCGAGAAGGGAAAGAAAAAGAGCCCGCAAAAGGGAAAGGGAGAAACACATGAGAAGAAAAATAAACCATGTTATTAAGAATTTACGTGCTACTCAGCAAATTGACTAAATTTAAAAGAGAAAGAATCACTTCCAGTATACCTAGATGGCAGTGGTGACAATAGTAAGATCAATACTATATGTGTCTAACCTAATGAAAGGTATCTTCGATCCTGTGTTCAACTTAAGAGAACTAATTGCACTGGTCATTTTCTTCACAACAAAAAGTGAAAATTATTTCAAATCTCAACAAGATAATAAAGAATGAAAAAAGAGAAAGAGACAAATGCATATGAGGGAATGAAATTCAACAAGGATTGGCTGAGAATCAAACAGAGGTTCTAAAGCCCCTTCAATAAAAACCTACAACAAGAAAAAAAAAATCATGAATTTCTTCCGAAATTTTAGTAACTAGAGTAACTATATAACTTTAATTTCTTATACTAGCTTCTCTCCTCACTTAATCCATTTATCTCACTCAACTTTCTCTTAAGAGTTTTAATCTTGGTAAATGAGTTTAGTTAACACATCATCCCATAATTCCTTCACTAAATTGTATTTTAATTAGTAGTCATTCTTTATATCTTGTACTTTACTTTCATTTAGAGTTTATGTCTAGTACAAAACATAACTAATTAATTTATGTCTAATAGCTCTTTAGTCTTTAACTTTCCTTTAACTAATTATACACAAACCAATATTTTCCAACTACTAATTAGATGGATAAGGTTAACTAATTGTACTAAATTATTTTTCCAATCTTATAACTACCTAAAACCATTGTGCTCAAACTATGCTCTAATAAAATGGAAGCCTTTTTCTTTTAAATAGTAAATTCTTCTACATAAATACAAGACACAAGTGCTATTAGCACTATCTAGTTCAACATAAGTACAATGTGTAAATTTTAAGATGCATTGATCTTGTCGTTTACCAAATATTATAGTTTAGGTAAAACAAAAATGGCATCATTAGAATATTTTAAGTATTTTTAAACCACTTACAAACTACAATCAATTTGTTACTAAGTTAGGAGTTAGGGCAACCACAATAGTGAGATAAGTCATATAATAATAAATTATTAGTTTAACCATTCACGAGCAATGAACATGATGGAAATATTAGGTATGAATTAGAGAAATGAGTGGCGAAAAGAGCTTCAAAGGTTCCATTTTTTTTTTCTTTTCTGTTTCAGTCATAATATGTGCAAGACACATTAATAGTTTGCTCTAACTTGTTAAAGGAAAATACATGAACTATCTGATGCCTATTTCAGATACTTTGCTTCAAAGCATAACTTGTTTCAGTCATATGCAATGCTTGTTTCTTAAGTTATTTCAAGACTCATTGCAACACAAAGATTCTGATAAAAATTCTACTTATAAATTTTTTCTACTTTTAAATCCAACTTATATATATTTCAATGAGCTATCTCTACTGACACATGAAGTATGGAATCAAAATTTAAAACCTCCATTGTACAACCTGACAAAAGAAAGCCTTGACATATTCAACTTGAGTGCTTACCAAAAAAAAAATTGATGCAATCAAAGCCAAAGAGAGTTTAGGGTTTACCTTGTGCAAACGTCATTGCAAGTGTCATTAAAGCTGTCAAGGTTCGTCGCAAGGTAATAGGGGTGAAGTCGTGAGGTTTTTCGGTGGTGGAGAGGGTTGCAACTCAAAGCTTTTCCAATGGCAGAGAGGGTCACAATTATAGTGGCAGATGCAGGTTCACACTTGTGGGGGCAATTGCCCCCACAAGATGTTTTTTTTTTATTTGTTAATGTGTTATACAAAAAAATATATTGGCCCCACATGCTGTGCCCAAAGCCCAAATAGACATAAGATATTCAATATAAAAACTACATGCTTAAGCCCAAATCGTTTAGCCCAATTTGGCAATTCCCATTCTGTAACAGTAATACAAAAAAGAGCACACCTTTCATCCTAACTTACATTACACGTTTTCATTTTATGATTACACCCTCCCAATTCCCAATCATAGCTAGTAAGGTTCTAAGAGAGATTGACACCGTCTCACTTGCTTCTGCATTTCTGGTTCCTTTTTTTTCTAAATCTAATGCATCATATTTCTTCCCTTTGAACTTGATTCCTGAATCTGATTCACACAGTCACGGTCATGGACGTTGCAGAGTTGCGGAATTCCTGTACAAGCTTTTGTTTTGTGACTTAAAGGTAATTTTTTATCCAAAAATAGTCTTTTACTCTTTTCTCATTTCTAATAGAAATTATTGGTGGCATGAGCATGACTGCAACTTGATTAAACTTATAGAACTTGAAATACATATAGAACTTTTTGACATTTGATTCAGTATAGATAGATTTTATAGATATAAATTATAATTAATCTTGCAATGGTATTGATACTCCTCCGGAGAACACATTACAAACAGTCTGGTATCTTGGTTTTGGTTAGGATTCTTCTTATATATGAACACTAAAAGGGAATTAATTTTTTAGGGCCCTCGTAGCTTCTGGTTTTGGTGTAGAAAGGATGACTCTTATAAGCAATCAGTTTTAGTCTTCTAAACTTGGGTTCTATGAAAAAGGGCATATAACTTTTTGAATATCTAGATTTTTTGTTTGGCTAGCAAGAGTTCCCCAACTAAATAGTAATCATTAGCTTTGGTGTCTTGCTGTATATATGGTCAGTCTGGCAGCATAGCAGCTACAGTTATTTGGTTCTAAAAGATTGATGCTATGTTTTGGTTATAATAGGTACATACATGCTATTGTTACAAACTTACAAATGTAGCATGCTTTTGTAATTTGTGATGTTTCCACGGGTACCATTGGTACCCTTTTGTTTTCAATAATTTTTTCTGCTAGGTGTTAGCTGATAAAAAAAATTAATTTGCTTCATTTTATTCTTTTTATGTCACTATGTGAAACTGAAAGCTACTTTATTCAGTTTTTTTTTTTACCTTAATTAGCTTTATATTTTTTTTTTTTTGTAGTGTGCTAGAAATGGAGAAATATTTAAAAAGGAATTCCACATCAGATTCTCGAGAATTTATTGAAAGTGAAAAACCACCAACATCCGTGAAAAAGAGATTCTTAGAAGTTTATTTGAAAAATCCTCCTGCTGATCCAAGAGAGAGGAAACAAATATCATGTTATCATCCTAATGATCGGGATAACATCCGAAGAGCTTATTTGCAAAAGGGACCTTGTCAACCAAGAGAGCATGATTTTCCAAAACGGCAATTTGGGACTCTATTTCGAAAGTTTAATCCTGACTGGTTTTTGGAATTTGGCAATTGGTTGGAATATAGTGTGTCAAAAGATGCCGCAATCAAGCTTTGAGAAGTTGTCAAGCATTAATGAATAGAAAATAGCATATTGAAGTTGCTATTAACAAGCAGGGCCGGCCTTGAGGGGGTGGAAAATGGGTTTGACCGCCCAGGGCCCACGGTAAGGAGGGGCCCAAAAAATATTTTTTTTATATAGTTGTATGGTAATTTTTTTAATGTTGTTTTGTAATATTTTTATAAATAGATTAAATTTTTTTTTATCATCTCTCTTTCTTTATATCTAAATTAAAATATAAAATGTTATTATGAAGTACTAGTATGTTAGTTGTTAGTTTTTTTCTTAATGTGATACATTTATAAATTTATTTAAGTATTTTTTTCTCATTGTAACATGACAACATGCATATAAACTTAAAGTGTTTGTTTTATCAACAAGATAAAAAAAACATAAACTAAATCTCAAATTATAAAGGAGCCTACTTCTATACTATAAATAAAATCCCTATCTTGAATAATAAAACTTTCACTCTCCTCACTCTCTCAACTAGAGATTTGTAACACTTTTTTTTTTTGTCTTTCGCAGGTACATTTCACACATTCTCTATAGTTGGGCAAAAAACATCTCTATCAATAATCTCAAACTACTCTCCATTTATGTTTTTTTTATATATACTTAAGTTTCTTAATCGCCTATTCGATCGTTTCAATTTAAAAATATCACAATTTAAATTATTTATTATAAATCTAAAATATAATTTATATATTTTAAAAAATTATTTATTGTGGACTTTGTTAAGAATATTTATTATTAATTTTAATAATAACATAATTTAAAATTTTAAAACTATTTATTTATTATGAATAATAACTAAAAAATAATCGTTTATCTTCTGTAACACACATACTAAAGTACTAGTTAAAACTCAGAGTAAGTATATTAATAAACATAAAAAAAATGCATATAAGTTTAATATGAGACAATGATATTTTGCCAATGACTGACGATAGTGTAGGGGTAAATTGAATGAAAAATGTAATTCATCTTATTTAAACTTTTTAAAACTATGTTATTCGCTTAATTAATAAAACATTTTTTACTGAAATTATATGTACTACTTTTTTTATATAATTTATGTTTATATTATCGAATACTTATATATAGGGGCCTTATAACCCATAGGGTTGGCGCATTGGTGTAAGCTCTACTGTGTTCACATGTGAGGGAATGATCTATTTAGCAGAAAAATCCATGTTAGATTCCATTCGTGTGCAAAATTTTCTTAGGTCAGCGGCAGCCACACACTGTGAGCCAAATTAGTCTCGGACCCAATGAGGTAAAGGACACCCGTGGTCTCTAACCCAGGACCTATATATATATATATATTAGGAGCCTTATTTTATTGTTTCGCCCATGGACCATAAAATGTCAAGACCGGCATTAACAAGCAATCAAATTTAATGAAAATGGAATACATGATTCATTTGACGACTACAATTAACTGTATTCGATTTCTATTAAGGCAAGGGTTGGCATTTCGTGGTCATGATGAATCAGTTCATTCACAAAATCAAGGTAATTTCCTTGAGCTTCTACATTTTTTGGCCAATCATAATGAAGAGATTGATAAGGTTCTAGAAAATGCTCGTGGAAATCTCAAACTAATGGCACCTAATATTCAAAAGGATATTGTGACAACCGCAGCTTGTGAGACCATAAAAATTATTGTTGATGATTTCTTTGCCATTTTAATTGATGGATCTTGAGATATATCAATTAAGGAGCAAATGTCTGTTGTTTTGCGTTACATAGATAAAATGGAATTGTCATTGAGAGGTTTCTTGGTCTTATTCATGTTTCGGATACAAGTACCATATCTTTAAAATTGGCATTGGAATTATTGTTTGCAAAACATAGTTTAAGCCTATCAAGAGTGCGTGGACAAGGATATGACGGGGCTATTAATATGCAAGGTGAACTCAATGGCCAAAAAAGTTTGATTTTGAAAGAAAATAGTTATGTATTCTATGTTCATTGCTTTGCTCACCAACTTCAATTGGCACTTGTGACAGTTGCAAAAAAAAAAGTTGAAATTGGTTTTTTTTTTTAGTTTGGTTAACAATCTATCTAATGTTGTTAGAGCTTCATGTAAATGACGGGAGATTCTTAGAGAAAGTCAAATTCTTAAAGTTACTGAAGCATTAAAGAGTGGAGAAATTTCTAGAGATTTTGGCTTGAATCAAGAGACTACATTGAAACGAGCTGGAGATACAAGATGAGGCTCACATTATGGTACACTACTTAGCTTTATCTCTTTTTTTACTTCAGTGATTGATGTCCTTGAAATTGTTGAGGAATATGGCATAAGCTCATAGCAACGTGCTGAAGCATGTCAATTATTGAAATCTATGCATTCTTTTGAATTTATTTTTAACTTGCACTTGATGAGGCATATATTGGGGATCACTAATGAGTTGTCTCAAGCACTACAAATAAGTAATCAAGATATTGTAAATGTTATAGCATTAGTTAGAGTGTGCAAGGAAAGATTACAATGCATGAGAGATGATGGTTAGAATACTTTATTAAATGAAGTATCATTGTTTTGTGAAAAACAAGATATTAACATTCCAAATATGGATGATGCATTCATTACACAAGGAAGATCAAAGCGTAAAGTTCAAAAAGTTTCAAATCTCCATCACTTTCAAGTTGAGTTGTTTTATCAAGTGATTGATAGAAAACTTCAAGAGCTAAACATAGATTTACTGAGGTGAACATTGAGTTGCTTCTTTGTGTAGAAGCTTAAATCCAAGAGATTCATTTTTTGCATTTGATAAGGAAAAGTTTATTTGTTTGGCAAAGTTTTATCCATCAGACTTTTCTTCTGTGGAACTTATGGGGCTCGAAAGTCAACTTGAAACTTTTATTAGAGATGTTTGGTCTGATGGTCAATTTTTAAAGTTAAATGGGATTATTGATCTTTCTCAAATGTTGGTGAAAACTAAAAAGCATATTATGTATCCGATGGTATACTTACCTGTGAAGTTAGCTTTGATTTTGCTTGTGGCAACTGCAATAGTTGAAAGATGTTTCTCTGCAATGAATTTTGTGAAGAATAGAATGTGCAATCGCATGGGAGATGAATGGTTGAATGATTGTTAAGTTACATACATAGAGAGAGATATTTTTTTTAGTAATAACAATGAAAAAATCATAGAACATTTTCAAAGTATGAAAATGCATAGAGGACAATTATAATTTTTAGAAGCTTAAGTATTTTAGATTTCTTTTGTCATGAAATTATGTATTTTGTAAAAGTTTGTGATATTTTACTTTTGTGAAAATATTATAAATTATTTCTTGCCCCCACTAAGAAAAATTTCTGAATCCACCACTAGCAATGTGTGGTAGTCTCAATTGTAGTTGTTCGTGGGGACGGTTGTGTGAGACAATGGTGCTGAAGAGCGAGGAAGAAGAAGACAATGGTGGTGCAATGACATTACAATGGAACAATGGCGAGGGTTGTGGTTCGGCAGGGTTAGTAATGAGGACGTGGTGAGGGAGCAATGACGCAATGGAGTAAGTTGCAAAGGTTTAGGAGTGAGAAGCAATGGAGTCGTGAGGGAAGAGGAAATGAGTTTCTAGGGCGCGAGGATGAAAATCAATGTGAGTTGTAAGTTTATAGAGCCATTTTACATTGATTCTAGTTTGAACTGATGAATAAAAATAAATTACATAGGTTCAAATTAAAACAGGTCTTACATTTGTTATTTAAAAAATGATCTAAAATAGTTGCTTTTAATTTCAAAATTGCCAACTCATCCATTTCTACATCGGTTGTTAAAGCTTATTTTTGCATTAATGATAATATATTATTTAAGTTTATTCACTATCTTTTTTGTCCTCAATTGATTTCCAAATCAAGTTCTTGAAAAAGCAAAACATAACAGATTAGCTAGGTTTGAATTCAGCCTTTTTGGGCAAATATTTAATAGTTGAATGGTATTTGAAAATAATGATTTTAGCTCCTATGAGATATGGTCAAAACTTTCCAAGGCAAAAACTATGGTTTGTAGTTATTTCTTAGTTGTTGTACAATTAACTTAATGCTCGTTAAGAACCCTACTAACATATTAAATGGTGTGGAAAATCTTCTTTTTTCGCTGCCCGAGCATAGTTACCACAAGTCACTAGCATTGAGTTCAAAAGGAAAATTCCAGTCATATGCAACAATGACAAAAAGTGAAATCATTTTCTCTTCAATAAGATCAAAGCCACTTAAATAGGCTTTGTCAGAGACAAAGTGTAACATCCCAACATATTAGTACAATTAAATAGAATAAATAAACTAGTTAAATTAAATTAATAACAAAGGGTTAGGAGGAGCCCCATGAGAACTAATTAAGTTAATGAATTGTGTAGTTAAGGAATGGGCTAATAAAGGCCCAATAATGTTTCAAGTGAGGCTAGACTAACCATAAGCCATACACACACACATCACTTGTCTAGAAGGGAAAAAGAAAAAAGAATAAGAGAAGAAGGAGGAGGAAAAGGAAATAAGAGGGGCCCCAACTCACCCACAGAGAACCACTATCAAATTCAAGGTGAGTGCAACCCCTTGCATACTTCTGATTCCTCATACATTGTTCTTCTATGTCTCCCCATCCTCTTTTATTCCCTTGAATGTTTGTATTTTGAACTTCTATGGATACAGTAAAGGTTTAAAAGGGGGTTTTAGTGGTTAATTACATGATTGATAGGTTTCATATGGGGGTTTGATGTTTATTAAATGACACTGATGTATGTGTTATTTTGAATTTAAAAGGATTAGAAGGCCATGAGAAGCCTGTTGAGACAAAGTCCATCCAGAAGCAAATGTTTTAATGATGGCAAACCACTATAAAGGAAAATTGCAAGTGACTAAACCTACCTACTAATGGTTGCTTTGAGTGTTCTTATATAAGACAGGACAAATTCATAAGCATGGAACAGGTGTGAAGCATAGACCTATAGTGGAAGCTTTTCATGACATAGATTATGCAATCAGAAGCAGGATTACAAGGAGAGCTATTTAGAAGATAGAAAGGCAATCATGTTTTCTAGGTTAAAGTGCAGATATTGGAAGTTGTGTATGATCAGAGGCATGATGCTGAGGATAGCTTAAGTCAAGGGGTAGATATCAGAACCTACACATGACTTAAGGATCATCAAAAGTTGCGCTTCAAGTTGTTTGTGATTACAGATGTGTCTCACTATCTAGAAACAGACACAAGTCAAGACATGCATTAGTGCTTGGACAACACTAATTCTGAAGCTATGAGTTCCTCGTGATCCTTGATAATTTTCAAATCAAAGGAACTCAAGGAAGACAATTGTCCTAATCAAAGAACAAGCAACCAAGTAGAATGAAGATTTACCATATTGCACTGTAGTAACAATGCATATACAAAAACATGTTGCATAAATAATCTTCAAAAAGATTCCCATGATTCAAATTAAAAAAAATCATAAGGAACCACCAAAACCAATAGGTAGCACTCAACGAATCTTTCTCAATGGATCCTTCAACAAATTTATTTCAAATTCAATGAGTGCAAGCTGGTTGATAGTGGAGAAGAGTAGAAATGAAGAAGAAAACTAAATAAGTTGTAGAAGACAAAGCTTGAAGATGGATAGAACGACAAGTTGTAGGAACTAATTGGACAACTCATGCAGCAATTTGAAAGTTGAATTCAACCTTCAACAACCACAACAACGGCTAGCTCCTGATCATTCTATAAATTAATCAAATTTGAAGGAGCAACTTTTAAGGAAGGATTGCCAAAGAAAGATGGTAAGGTCAGGTGAACCAACCCTTTATCAAAAGGAACTTCCTTAGCTAAAAACACTATAGGTGGAGCCTATAGAGCCAAATCCGAAAAGAGTGTTTGTAAACACCTTCATCAATGGAGCCTTAGTAGAAGGCATCCCAAAATGTGTAATGTCCTTTCCTTAGGATTAGAGGGAAAGAACTTAGAAAAGTAATAAGGGGATTGCTGCTTCTAAAGTTTAGAGGGAACATAGCAGGTAGCTATTTGAGTCTAATAGCAGGTGCTACTGAGGGTGAAAAGCTTGGAGAGGCTTTTCAAAAGAATACTTGAATAGTGCCTGCAAAGGCCTAGAGAATATTGAGGTGAAACCTGGAGAGGCTTTCCGAAAGAATACTCAGGAAGAACCTGGAGAGGCTTAGAGAATACTGAGGTGAAGCATGGAGAGGCTTGTCGAAAGAATACTTAGGTGGAGCCTGCAGAGGCTTAGAGAATACTGGTTGTAGGAGCCTATGGAAACTTCAGAAAAGAAAGAATGCCACAATTGAGTGCTTGGTCTTAGTGGAGAAAGTGTATAGGTGTAAGTAATGGATGTATCCCAGGTTAGGGTGAACCAGTATAATTCCTTGGTGTGATTGTTTCCTTCATTGTTACTTCTTATTTATCCTTGTTGTTGTGTGCTTAAAATTTGTTTCTAAAAAACCTTATATTGAAAAGTTTAACTCTGATATTTGATCAAAAGGTTTTCATAAAATAGTTTCATTATTTAGAAGCAACACCTACTCGCAGTATAAAAGTGAAAAGCAACATATGTAATTTAATAGAATATGGTATTTTGAGAGTAGGTTCTGAAGTAGTAGGACACAAAATTACTTGGATGAATTTACTTTAAAATATTTTTTTATCCAAGTACTTGTGAAGGAAAAGGTATACTCCTATAAGTCTTTTGATTTCTAAGCGTGAAGCTTAAGAAGCAGAAATCTGAAGCAAGTGTGCTTGTGCGAAAAAATAGCCTTACCGGTTGTTGTGTCACTATTCAACCGCCCTTTCTAGTGATCAACTAATTCACTTAAAATCCTTCATTGATACAGGATCACGAAACTATGAATTCCAATTTTGACGATCTGCGCTAAGAGGGGATAACCATGTTAATTATTGGAACCAAAGACATAGAATGTCTAACCCCTAAAAATCTCACAGTTTTGATGAGATAACAAAGGATATTAAACTTTGATAAACTAATGAGATTAATTGAGCTATACGAGAAAAACATGCGTCCAACAAAAGTATACGTATATTCGTTTTATCTTAGACGCGAAAAATAAGTTTTAAAGTATAGTGTCAAACACGCTAAAAAGGACTTGCGTCCTAAACTTTATAAAATCTAGTGTCCAAAGTGCTATTAAAAAAAGTTGCGTCCAAAGATCTTTTGAAAATCCAACGTCCAATGCGTTGTCATCACCCAACACTTCTTTCAAGAAAACTTACACAAACATTCTATATCATAATAAGTTTTCTTCGTCCAAATGAACACATGCTTAAGGCTCTTTGTTCAATAACGTTTGATATGCTAAGGTATACTACTCATATATTCTTTATCGCATGAACTTTATGCTATTATTCCCTGTGTTTTTTCAAATAAGCTCTAACATATGAATTTCTAGCATTTAATGAAAAAGCAAGGTTTCCTGGGTATAAGTACAACCTCTGGTCAAAAGCAAGTCACATGTCTGAGGTTTACTACAAATGAGAAGACTGAAGTAGGAATAAGCAAAGAAGCAATACACTTTTCAAAAGATGACAGTACCATTTTGGGAAAGAAAGGACACCTACTTTTTTCTCTCTCCTCTGCAGAAATAGACACGTCAAAGAGGAAATGTGACTGAAGTCACCAATCATTAAATGAAAATTCATAACAAAAAGATTAAAGAAGCTCTTTCTCACAACGATCATATTTCCAAAAGACTCTATATAAAGACCTCAAGAGAAGAACTGAAGATCTAACGAATTATTGGACAGTCATTCTGTTGCTTTGAAAAACTCTTTAAGTTCTTTCTCTGCATGAAACACTCTAAGCTCAATAGTTTATCCTTTGCTTATTAAATTTATTTGTACTCGTGTTAAACTTACATATTCTCACTTTGTGAGTTGATTACATTGTAATCTTTCAAACTTATTCAGTTTGTGAAAGCCAAAAGTGGCTTAGTGTGAAAGAATACTTAGGACTACTTTCTTGAGTATAAGATTGTAGTGGGTTTTGCCAAAAGTAGCATAGAAGAATACTTGCTTGTAACCATGTTGGTTAGTGGAACCCTTCGTGTTGAAGGAGAACTAGACGTAGCTTAGGTTGAGTGAACCAATATAAAAAGCTTGTGTTCTTTGTTTTTGATTCTCCTTTCACGTTTTCCTTGGAAGAAACATTTTTTGACTTGTTTAAAACATTGTTCTTTGCAAGAAGCTTTTTAAACGCACATACACACTATTCAACTCCACTTCTAGTGTGTTTCTTGTTATTTCACTAAGCGTTGGCATTAAGCATTACATGAGCCACGCTAACGTAACGCATCTAGAGAGGGCTCTAAGACCCTTACATTGGTGTGCTAAGCATGAGGTTACTAATGCTTAAAGGCGAGGTTTGTGCCTCAGTGCAATCCACCCTATGTGCCACCCTGTATGCACTAATTGTAGACACCATAGAGAGATCACCTTGATTCTTTGAGGATTAACACCAAGCACCAATATGTTAGCGCTAAGCATAGGGTCTTTCGCACTATGTGTGACCATGTCAACTCTAAGGGTGGGGTCCTTGGACAATAATGTTATGTATATAACTTTTATGCCTAATAAATGTTATCCCCTTCCTATATGAGTATGTTACAACGTGAAAGTATGTACTTGAGTTGAGTGTATTATGAATGCATGCATGAGGCTAAGTTATCCCTTTGGCAAGGTGTGGCAATTGCCCTTCAGATCTCATAGAGTGGTAGAAAAATGAAATGTATAAGACTATGTTGCCCTCTTTGAGAAGAAGAAGCACTTGCCTTTAGATCCTAGATAGTGGTAAATAAGACAATGTAGCCCTCTTTGGCAAGAAAGAGTATCAGCCCATTTTAGATTCCAAAGAGAGGTGATAGACGTCCTTTGGTGCAAGAAGGATAGAATATTGCAAACCACAAGAGGGATGCCTCTTGAAGATTATGAACTCACAATCTGCCATGGAAGATGGATAACAGAATTATAAGATAAAGGTGTTTATGATTTATTAATGTGAGAATGTGTGTTATGTCTCAAGGAAATGTTTACATGCCTCATTGTCATGGATAGGTAAGATGTCTATATGCTATAAATGTGTTAATGTTAATGATGTTATATACAATATGTATGTGATGTTATAGTGATCCCTAGGGCACTTGCTAGGACTTTTGTCTCACTAGTTTAAGTTTAAATGCTAAAGATTAAGCAGGTAGTGAATCCAGTGAATGGCAAATCGAGCAAAGGTTTACCTTGTTTATATTGCTTTCACATAATGTAACATTATGATCTATTTATTTATGTTGTACGTTTAAGTCGCCATATTGGGCAAGAATTATGTATTTCTTTTATTTGGGTTATGTAAGGTACCCTGAGTACTCCGTATGTATATTGTTCATGTTATGATTATGTGTTTTTAAATAAGTTATTGAAATTATCCGACGACTCCACATATGTAGGTATAAGGTTATGTTAATGTCCCTTAGGGTGTTACACGAAGAGATCATCCTTGACAAGAAGGTTTCACAATGATTTTGAAAACTGAGAATTTTTTTTCATAAATCTTCAGTAAAAATTGACTTGGCCCAAGAAACTCCTTACCCCTCCTCACATTAGTGGGAAGCAATTTTCTTTCTATCACCTCACTCTTTGCCTTGTCCACTTCGATACCCTTGACTGAGATTTTATGTCCCAACACAATTCCTTCTTACACCATGAAATATTTTCTTCCAAATTCAAAACTAGATTGTTTTCGTGCATCATTTGAGCGCGAAGCCAAATTTGCAAAGCATGTATCAAAGGAGGTTCCAAATACTAAAAAATAGTCCATGAAATCCTTAATGGACTTTTCAATATGTCCACAAAGATAGATATCATAAATCTCAAAAAGGTTGTTGGTGCATTGCATAATTTGAAGGGCATCCTTTTTTAGGCAAAAACACCAAACGGGCATGCAAATGCAATTTTCTTCTAATCATTCAAATTGATGGCTATTTGATGGTATCCAAAGTAGTCATCGAGGAAACAATAAAAGTCTTAACCGAATAATCTCTCCAGCATTTGATCTATAAAAGGCAAAGCGAAATTATCCTTCATAGTGGCTTGGTTAAGCCATTGATAATCAAGGAACATACACCATCCCATGATTGTGCAGGTTAGAATGAGTTCATTCTTCTCATTTGAAATTATAGTCGTTTCACCTTTCTTAAGGACAACTTGCAGTAGACTAACCCATGAACTATATATTGGAAATAAGACAAATACACCCACATCAAACAATTTGAGCACTTCTTTGTTACTTTATGGCGAGGTTCAACCTTTGAAGATTTTACACAACTGGTTTATAATCCTTTTCAGACAAAATGATGGGATGATTCCCTATAGATCTGATATAGTCCATCCAATATCCATCTTATGGTCCTTCAAGACATGAACAAGCTTATCTTTTTCTTCCTTCAAAGTTGTGGTAATTTCTATAACCGAATTTTCATTCATATCATCTATGTACACATACTTCAAATTCATCACCTTTTAACTCTTTCTTTTAGTTGATAACTTCTTCCATCCCTTGATTTTCAAATTGTAACATGCAATCCTCTATTTTGTTATCCATTTGATCTTCAACTTGAGACATAACATTGTCTGTCACATTTTTCAAGGGATTAATAGGCTATTAATGTTTAGGAAATGTCTTCCAACAATAAATTCGCCATGTCCACAGTAAGACAACGTTCTCTTTCGTTCAAATGATTCATGGCATCATAAACATTAAAATTTTTCTCATCATCATCTATTCTCAACATTTGACCCCAATGTGCATCAATCAATGTGTGCTCAATTCTCAAGAATGGTCTACCAAGAATGAATAGGGACCTCAGTTCCTTCATCTATGTCCATAATTGCAAAATCAATTGGAAAAGTGAACTTATACACTTTAACCATCATATTTTTATCTATCCCTTATGGATGTTTAACTAAGCCATCAGGGTCGGCCCAGTGTCCTGGCTGGAGGTGTGACGGCACAGTGTCCACGGCTAAAAGGGACCCTAAAAATTAAAAAAATAAAATTATATGATTGTGTAATAATTTTTTTATATTATTTTATGTTATTTTATAACTAGATTGAAATTATTGTTTTATTTCATGTCCCTTTAAAAAAAACAAATGAAAATGTTACATGTGATTAAAAGTATTATTCTATTGGTTGTTAGTTTTTTTTTTTTTTTGTTACATTCAAAAATCCTCAATGAGTTTTCAAATTACTGTGACATATCAACATGTAACGAATATATGATAATAGACTTAAATTTTTTTTTTTAACAAAACAAGAAACACAAACAAAGACTCAAATTATAAAGGAAATAAAACTAAATGTTAGTATATTAATAAAGAACAAAAATAAAGATTTAATATATATGAAATGATATTTTGTCAATAATAGACGATAGCGAGAAAACTAGAGCTTTTTTTTTACACACAAAATATTAAACTAAATTAAATTAAATTACAAATATAAAATTAATATTTTAAAAATATATAAGTAGATTAAAATTATAAAAAAAAAATGTGATGGGTTCCTCACAGGTTTACCCAAATCCAATAAAACCCAATCGAAATGTGGATGAGTTAAAAAAATATAAATCTGGCTCTTTTAAATCTGAACCTATCTTACCTGTCATCGATGGGGAGAGCAAACCTGTCATCGATTCGTCCCGTTGTCATGCCTACCTTATATATAGATATTTATGTTATATAATAGTTTTTGGGAATAAATTGAATGATAGATGATAACATAAGAGTAAATTGAATAAAAAAATGTGATGATATATCTTTTTGAGATTTATTAAATTATGTTATTCGTTTAATGTAACAAAATATAACATTTTTAATGAAACTACGTGTCTATTTTTTAATGTAATATATATTTATATTTTCAAATACTTAAATATATAAAAGAGTCACATTTAGTGTTTCACCCTAGACCCATAAAATCTCCAGACCTGTGAGCGATCAACAAGTTGCTGTATCATTCTTGTAGGTTTGGTATTATCAGCTCCTATATTCCTCAATATGGAGAATGGCATCAAGTTAATACTTGCTCCTATGCCATATAAAGTTTTCCCAATGGTCACATGTACTATAGTGCAAGGTATGATAAGACTTCCAAGGTCCTTAAGCTTAGTAAGAGTGGTCTACTAACCACCACTCTGCATTCCTTATTGAGGAGCAGTTTTGAGTTTTTCTTTTTCCAACTCATTTTCTTAGCAAGCAACTCCTTTACAAATTTAGCATATTTGGGCATTTGTTCAAGTGCTTTTAAGAATGGAATGCTGATTTGCAATTTCTTCAAACTTTCAAGAAATTTAGAGAATTGTCTTCATCTGTACCTTTTTTTTTCTTGCTTAGTAGGTTAGTTTTATGTACTGTGGAGGATTTCACCCTTTTCTTATTCTTCTAGAATTTGTTTCTTAGTCTTGCGCAAATATAGAATCTTTATCAATCAACTTCTCTTTATTTTCTTCATTTTTTAGATCTTTGTCTTTATCATCTACTACTTCTTTTTCTAATTGAGGTTTCTCTATGTTTTTCTATTCTTGCTCTTTTATGATTTCCTCTTTATAAATGGAGTAATCCCTTACCTCTTTCTCTTTTTCATACTTTTTTGTTGTTCTAGGAGGTAAATTCCTACCACTCCTAAGAATGATAGGTTTACACAAGTCCTTAACACTTGACTTATCATATTTTTAGGAGGGATTTTTTATATTTTTGCTTCTATTTGTTTAGAGAGTTTCCTTATATGATTTTCCAAGGTTTTAATGGATGCTTCAATGTTTTTAGGAGTTGAAGTTGGTGACCATTTTCAATACAGGATTGAACTATATGTAATTAGTCCTTTGACCAGTTCTAATCGAGTGGTACATATTAGTGGATTATATTTAGACATCCACATCTTTTGATTAGATAGTTAATAACATTTTATATAATTAATATTTATATAATTTACAATATATTATTTAATGGGAATGCTAATAACAAATTCGTTAACATATTTTTTCTAACACACACTATTATTAATTAAAATTTATTGAAAACTACAAAATTAGGATAGAGACTCATTAAATGAAAATTGAAACTTATAAAAATTTATAATTTTCAATAAATTTCAGCCAATTGGAGAGAGTGTGTTGTTAACATTTCTCTTATATAATTATATATAAAACTGTAGATTAAGGTTATGTATTTTATATGTATTTATTATTATTATTATTATTATTATTATTTATTAATTTTATTAATATTTTTAAGTTTATAAATTTATTTTATTTTTTATTTAAGTATAGTTATTGATTTTAATTAATTATTGATTTCTAAGATACTTTTTTATTTTTCTTTTTTCTTTTTATCCTCTTCTTTCTTACATATAGGATGGTTTCTCCAAGCTAGTTTCGGTATGAACCTTTTGAGGTTCTTATTTTCTCCCAAAAGGCTTATCCTCTTGCTTTTCAGTAGCTTTCTTAACTTCATCTTTTTCTTCTTCTTCCTCACCATTTATTGCTATCTCATGGTAAAACAATAAGGAT
Organism: Pueraria montana var. lobata; assembly: GCA_026413185.1. Lineage (NCBI taxonomy): Eukaryota > Viridiplantae > Streptophyta > Magnoliopsida > Fabales > Fabaceae > Pueraria > Pueraria montana. The sequence continues at coordinate 64,614,936 of CM048654.1, read as the reverse complement.
GCTACATAGTACTTAATGAGTAACATCAGCACCTTTAATAGGGTTAGATAATAAACATCTACTTTTAGATTAACATGAATGACAAAATGTAGTATCAAGAACTATTTTTAATTTTTAGATCGAGAGACTAAATTAACAACACCACACAAATTCAAGGACCAAAATAGTGATTTAGTCAAACTGAAACAAAACACTATTTGCAAAAACAATTACGTTTTAAATATATATTTTGATACCTAAAAGTTCACAATGCCCCAGATCCTTTAAACAGTACATATCAAATAAAAACATTGATAATCATCTAAATAAATTGAAACAAGTTCAAAACTTAAAGCTTAAGTGATAAATCAATCCCAGAAGAATCAGAACGAGAGGTTTCTTCTTGCTTGGAATGATCTCCACCCATGGTACTCAATGTTGTTGACCTATCCAAGGCCCAGTTTGATTTGGTAGCAACATTTGTAGAAGAATCTCCAAGGATGGGAATGTGTCCAATAGTACTACGATCATCTTCAGTCTTCAAATTTGCATGCAAACCCTCCATCCTCAATCTACCAAGGGAAGGGTTTAGCATCTCTTGTCTTGACCACCTTTGACCAAACCTAAAACCAAATGAGGTTGAAGGGTATGATGGCTTGTGAATCATAGACTCCATCCGAACCCCAAGTGCCCTATTGTAGGATCCATAAAAGGAGTGTGTGGGATAAGGGTAATAAAGAAAAGGAGAGTGCCCTAAAGCACCAACATCGTCAATCCCTTGGCCACGCTTTGCAAGAGCACGCTCTTGCTTGTGGGCGTTTTGGTGTCCCCCCAAAGCTTGTGATGAAGAAAACTCTTTCTTGCAAAAGTTGCAAGAAAAAGTCTTAGCCTCTAATGGTTTCTCCTCAATATTATTGTTCTCATCTCTCCCTTTGGTGTAATTAGCACTAGAAGAAGATGAACCCCCTACGTTCATGGGGTTGAAAAACTCCAATTCCACTTTCGACCCCCGAATTGATTCATCCTTGGAGAGCCTAACAAAGTCCAACACCATATGGGAATTGGAATTGGAAGCTGGATCTTGTTCAGATTTATCACCCTTCTCCTTCATTATCAACTCATCATTCTTCTCTTCTTCAACATATGGTTTATGGGAAATGACTTCGGAGGTGGAAGAGGCTTCAGAGGAACAAATTTCCAAACCGTGTGATGATGCCATGGCACAAACGAGAAATGATTCTCTCTTTTTAGATCTGTGGGAGTGAGATTGAATAGAGAGGGGGCGTGACCATGGTTATTTATTTAAGGATTTGAGTTAATATGCAAATATCTTTCACTCATGAACAAGGAAAGGGATCTCATGCATTTTTGTAGTTATTATTTTTTCATATACTAGCAAAAATTTGAATAGGTGTGAGCTAGCTTGAACCAATTTGTTCACGACCATTGCATAAACAAAATTTCCTAAAATGGTTTTAACTACACGGTCAAATGTGTCTAATTACTCAAGTAGTTCAAATCATGCCATAGAAGCATGTGGCTAATTACTCAAATAGGTTCTATGTAGTTGAAATTTGATGTCAATCCGAGTGGTGAAATTGGTAACTTCGAAATTACTTGTTGGAGTAAAATTACTTGGGCGTTCAAGAACTTCTTTAGCAGAAAAATAAATGGAAGTAATTTTGGGCTCATTAATTGTCTATATTTTCTAAAATGATTTTAACTACATAGTCTAATATTGTGGCCAATAATTAATCAAATGGTTAAAATATTTCCATAGCCAGCATGTGGCTAATTACCCAAATAATATACTATCGCAGATGACAGCTTCTATGTTGTTCAAATCTGATGTCAAAGCCAAATCGGTAACTTTGAAAATTACTTGAGTGTTCAAGAGCTTCCCTGGTGGAAAAATCAATGGAAGTAATTTTGTGATATAATTTTGACTTCATTAATGCTCTATATTTTCCTAACAAATTCATTGTTTTCCTCAACGCGCAAGTTGCTCCAATAGGTTCAAAATTTCAAATATCTTTATCACTAGTAGTTTCTGTGAGGAAAACCCAGTTTAATGAGTACCACTAAGCCATATTAAACTAAAAGAACTTATTCTAACCTTAATTTTTCGCATAAAAAAGCTTGTTTTCAATTCATTTTTATTTAAACCAGGAATGCATAGCACTATTCTAGTGGTTAAGGTTTTGTAATTTCAGAGGCTTTAATTTGCAAAATTTAGGTTCGAGGACTCACCCACATAACCGCTTTCCGTTTTCAATAAGCATGGTGTTATGCCACAACATTCATGCCATACTTGTGGAAATTTATTTTTCATGAAGGACTTAAGATACACTAAATTTGTAACACTCAAGAAGAGTTTTAGATCAAACTTGTGAATAGTGCTTGAACTTGAGGTAAGAAATAATGAGGGTTTAAGAGAAAATAATTAGGAGCTCACTCATCTCAACAAGTGAATTTTACATATAACTAGATTTTAAACTTGTGATTCGTTTAAATTATACATTTTTAATATTTATATTTAATATTTTTAAAAATATGTATATATGAATAAAATTATTAATTTTTAAAATATTTAGTATCAAATTAAATATAACTACATTAAAATTGAGGAAGATGATTAATTATAATTTTAATTGAGCAGATGTTGTATTGAAAAATATTAAACCTATTAAAATTTATTATGATTTGTTCTTTCTTTAAGTAATAATAATAGTGATGTAATACCTATTTGAGATATATAAATTAAAAAATATATATCATAAATATAATTTTTTAATTATTTAAATTGAGTACTTATTTTTGCTATTGTGAATACTATGTTTACATGTAATTGAATTTTATTTGATTATAATTAATAATTTTAAATTTATTTATTTTAAAAATTAAAATATTTTAAAACTATAATTTAATCATTTTGGTTTATTATATGTAATATTAATGAAGTTTTAAATTGGTTAACATCATTACAACTTTAATTATTATTATTATTATTATTATTATTATTATTATTATTATTATTATTATTATCATTATTACTATTATTATTATTATTATTATTATTATTATTATTATTATTATTATTATTATTATTATTATTATTATTATTAATTTGTTCTTTAATTTTAATTTCATTACTTCTTATATTGTAAAGTTATCAATCTAGAATTTATTAAAAAAAGGTTACTTATCTATAAGGATGGATGACTTTATATATTATTAATTCTCTTAATCCATTTATCTCATTCAACTTTCTCTTAAAAGTTCTAATCTTGGTAAATGTGTTTAGTTAATTCACTATCTCATAATTGCTTCAATAAATTGTATTTTAAATTAGTAGTCATTCTTTAAATGCTGTACTTTACTTTCATTTAGAGTTTATGTCTAGTACAAAATATAGCTAATTAATTTATGTCTACTAGCTCTTTAGTCTTTAACTTTCCTTTAACTAATTCTACACAAACCAATATTTTCCAACTACTAAATTATATAGATAAGGTTAACTAATTGTACTAAATTATTTTTCCAATCTTATAACTAACTAAAACCATTGTGCTCAAACTAAGCTCTAATAAAGTGGCAGCCTTTTTCTTTTAAATTATAAATTCTTCTACATAAATACAAGACACAAGTGCTATTATAGCACTATCTAGTTCAAGACAAGTGCTATTTCCAATTTTAAGATGCATTAATCTTCTCATTTGCCAAATATTATAGTTTAGGTACAACAAAAATCGTATCATTAGAATATTTTAAGTATTTTTAAACCACTTACAAGTTACAAGCAGATTGTTACTAAGTTAGGAGTTAGGGCAACCACAATAGTTAGATAAGTCGTATAATAATTTATTAAAGTTCTTACTTTAACCATTCACAAGCACTGAACTTGATGGAAATTGAAAAGAAACCAGAAATAAAATATTAGGTATGAATTTAGAGAAATTATAAGTGGTGAAAAGAGCCAGTTTCAAAGGTTCCTTTTTTTTTTTTTTCAGTCATATTATGTGCAAGACACATTAATAGTTGGCTCTAACATGTTAAAGGACATGAACTATCTTATGCCTCTTTCAGATACTTTGCTTCAAAGCAGAACTTGTTTCAGTCATATGCAATGCTTGTTTCTTAAGTTATTTCAACAACTTTTGCAACACAAAGATTCTGATAAAAATTCTACTTGTAAATTTTTTTTCTACTTTTAAATCCAAATTATTTATATTTCAATGAACTATCTCTACTGATACATGGAATATGGAATCACAATTTAAAACCTCCCTTCTACAACCTGACATAAGAAAGTCTTGACATATTCAAATTGAATGCTCACAAATAAAATAAATTTCACGCAATCAAAGCCAAAGAGAGTTTAGGGTTTACTTTGCGCAAACGTCATCGCAAGTGTCATCGAAGCTGTTGGGGTTCGTTGCGGGGTAGTAGGGGCAAAGTCATGAGGCTTTTCGGTGGTGGAGAGGGTTGCAACTCAAAGCTTTTCCAGTGGCAGAGAGGGTCGCAATGTATGGTGGTCACAATATGTGGTTGCTCATGAGGACAGTTGTCTAAGACAATGGTGTTGACGACCGAGGAAGACGAAGACAATGGTGGTGCAGCGACATTGCAATGGAACAATGGCGAGGGTTGGGGTTTGGCAGGGGCAACAATGAGGACGTGGTGAGGGAGCAATGACACAATGGAGTAAGTAAAAGAAGAGCAGTTCTCCAGAACTTGAAAATCACATTGTGAGATAGATCCATGCTTGGCTAACTCATAAGCACACATATTTCCTTCACGAAAGGTACGTTGGAAATGAAGATCCCAAGCATAATTCTTAAAAGCTTGAATTTTTCTGATTATAGAAGCATAAGGATGAAGAGTGCTTCTATTATCTGATATCACTAGTAACGCTAGTCTTGAACTAAAAAGGAGTATTTTATCTCATCCCAGGCCAGTCCGATCCAAATTGTTTAGTGAACTAAGACATTTGTCTTTATTTTTGTTCCCTAATTAAAGAAAAAATTACAGTCAACAACTAGACCCCCTGGGTATTTTAATTAATGGAACATGAAACAGAAATAACTGTTTTCATTCAGATCCAAACATACAATCATTAATAATTTGCTTAAGAGCTCATTGAGTCGGCTTGAGCTCTTGACTTGTATTTAAAAAGAGTACTAATTAAAAATTGGGTTGGATAAACCTTTCTTAAATCGTCAATTTCACAGCTAGTGAATGATTCATTACATATTAATAAAAACAAGAGTGCTTCATCATCTTAATTGTCATAGGTATCAAAAGTCTGTACGGAAAATCAAAAACTCATAACTAATGAGCTAATAAACTCGAATACCACATCACCCATCTGCAATTGTAAAGGAAAAAGAAAAATGAAACAAAACACAATTCGCAATAATAATTGCTTTTTAAAATATATAATTAGACACCTAAAATTTTATAGTGTCCTAGATAACTCAAACAACAGAGTACCAATCAATCAAACACAAACATTGATGATTATCCAAATTAAAACAAGATCGAAACTTAAATCTTAAGTGATAAATCAATCTCATCAGAATAATCAGGACTAGAGCGTCCTTCTTGCACGGGATCATCATCACCACCCACAGTACTCAATGGGGCTGAGTTTGATTTGGTAGCAACGTTTGTAGAAGATTCTCCAAGGAATGGAATATCGTGTCCAATAGTACCATGATCATCTTGTGTCCTCAAAGTTGTATCACTCTCTAGGATCCTAATTCCACTATTTGCATGCAAACCCTCCATCCTCAATCTATCAGGAGAAGGGTTTAGCATCTCTTGTGATCTTGACCACTCTTGACCAAACCTAAAACCAAGTGAGGATGAAGGATATGATGGCTTGTGAATAATAGACTCCATTCTAACCCCAAGTGCCCTATTATATGATCCATTAAAGGAGTGTGTGGGATTATCAGGGTAAAAAAGAAAACGAGGGTTCCCAAATGCACCAACATTGATCCCTTGGAGACGCCTTGCAAGAGCACACTCTTGCTTGTGAGCATTTTGGTGCCCTCCCAAGCCTTGTGCAGAAGAAAACTCTTTCTTGCAAAAGTTGCAAGGAAAAGTCCTAGCCTCTGATGATTTCTCCTCATTGTTATTCTCACCTCTCCCTTTAGTGTTGTTAGGCCTAGAAGAAGATGAACACCCCACGTTATTCATAGGATTGAAAAAATCCAATTCCACTTTCGACCCTCTAATTGATTCATCTTTGGAATTGGAAGTTTGATGTCATTCAGATTTTAACACTCTTCTCCTTCATTGTGATTCTTCTCTTCTTCAGCAGTAGGTTTATGGGAAATGCCTTCAGAGGTGGCAAGATGCTACAGGCCTCAGAGGGACAACCTTCCAAAACATGTGATGATGCCATTGTAAAATGTTTTACAATTTTGGATCTGTGGGAGAGAGGGGGCATGACCATGTTTGTTTATTTATTTAAAGATTTTAATTAATGCAAATATCTTTATTGAATAAGGAATGGGATCTCATGCTTTTTTCAGTTATCATTTTGCATTATGCTACGAAAAGTTTGAAGAGGTATGAGCAAGCTTTCACAGATTTGTGCATGATCTTACCATAAACAAAGATTCCTAAAATGTGTCTAATTACTAATGCTTAAAGGCGACGTCTGTGCCTCAGTGCAATCCACGATAAGTGCCACCCTGTGTGCACTAAGTGTAGACACCATAGAGAGATGACCTTGATTCTTTGAGGATTAACACTAAGCACCAATATGTTAGCGCTAAGCACAGGGTCTTTCGCACTATGTGTGACCATGTCAACTCTAAGGGTGGCGTCCTTGGACAATAATGTTATGTATATGACTTTCAAAGTCCCTATATTGGACAAGAATTATGTATTTCTTTTATTTGGGTTATGTAAGGTACCCTGAGTACTCCATATGTATATTGTTCATGTTATGATTATGAGTTTTTAAATAAGTGATTGAGATTATCCGACGATTCTGCATATGTAGGTATAAGGTTACGGTAATGTCCTTAGGGTGTTACATGAGGAGAGCATCCTTGACAAGAAGGTTTCACAATGATTTTGAAATCTGAGAATTTTTTTTTATAAATCTTAAGTAAAAATTGACTTGGCCCAAGAAACTCCCCTCTTCACATTAGTGGGAAGCGATTTTCTTACTATCACCTCAATCTTTGCCTTGTCCACTTCGATACCCTTGACTGAGATTTTATGTCCCAACACAATTCCTTCTTTCACCATGAAATATTTTCTTCCAAATTCAAAACTAGATTGGTTTTCGTGCATCTTTTGAGCGCGAAGCCAAATTTGCAAAGCATGTTGTATCAAAGGAGGTTCCAAATACTAAAAAATAGCCCATGAAATCCTCAATGGACTTTTCAATATGTCCACAAAGATAGGTATCATAAATCTCAAAAAGGTTGTTGGTGCATTGCAAAATTTGAAGGGCATCCTTTTTTAGGCAAAAACACCAAACGGGCATGCAAATGCAATTTTCTTCTAATCATTCAAATTGATGGCTATTTGATGGTATCCAAAGTAGTCATCGAGGAAACAATAAAACTCTTACCTGACTAATCTCTCCAGCATTTGATCTATAAAAGGAAAAGGGAAATTATCCTTCATAGTGGCTTGGTTAAGCCATTGATAATCAAGGAAGATACACCATCCCATGATTGTGCAGGTTAGAATGAATTCATTCTTCTCATTTGAAATTATAGTCGTTTCACCTTTCTTAAGGACAACTTGCAGTAGACTATATAATCCTTGAACTATATATTGAAAATAAGACAAATACACCCACATCTAACAATTTGAGCACTTCTTTATTACTTTATGGCGAGGTTCAACCTTTGAAGAGTTTACACAACTGGCTTATAATCCTTTTCAGACAAAATGATGGGATGATTCCCTATAGATCTGATATAGTCTATCCAATAGCCATCTTATGGTCCTTCAAGACATGAATAAGCTTATCTTTTTCTTCCTTCAAAGTTGTGCTAATTTCTATAACCGAATTTTCATTCATATCACCTATGTACACATACTTCAAATTCATCACCTTTTAACTCTTTCTTTTAGTTGATAACTTCTTGCATCCCTTGATTTTCAAGTTGTAACATGCAATCCTCTATTTTGTTATCCATTTGATCTTCAACTTGAGATATAACATTGTCTGTCACATTTTTCAAGGGATTAATAGGCTATTAATGTTTAGGAAATGTCTTCCAACAATAAATTCACCATGTCCACAATAAAACAATGTTCTCTTTCGTTCAAATGGTTCATGGCATCATAAACATTAAAAATTTTCTCATCATCATCTATTCTCTACACTTGACCCCAATGTGCATCAATCAATGTGTGCTCAATTCTCAAGAATGGTCTACCAAGAATGAATAGGGACCTCAATGCCTTCATCTATGTCCATAATTGCAAAATCAATCATATTTTTATCTATCCCTTATGGATGTTTAACTAAGCCATCAGGGTCGGCCCAGTGTCCTGTCTGGAGGTGTGACGGCACAGGGTCCACGGCTAAAACGGACCATAAAAATTAAAAAAATAAAATTATATGATCGTGTAATAATTTTTTATATTATTTTGTTATTTTTATTACTAGATTGAAATTATTGTTTTATTTCATGTCTCTTTTAAAAAAAAAAAACAAATGAAAATGTGACATGTGATTAAAAGTATTATTCTATTGGTTGTTAGTTTTTTTTTTTTATTACATTCAAAAATCCTCAATGAGTTTCAAATTACTGTGACATATCAACATGTAATGTAATAGACTTAATTTTTTTTTTTTAACAAAATAAGAAACACAAACAAAGACTCAAATTATAAAGGAAATAAAACTAAGCGTTAGTATATTAATAAAGAACAAAAATAAAGATTTAATATATATGAAATGATATTTTGTCAATAATAGACAATAGTGAGCAAACTAGAGCATTTTCTTTGAGACACAAAATATAAAACTAAATTAAATTAAATTACAAATATAAAATTAATATTTTAAAAATATATAAGTAAATTAAAATTATAAAAAAAAATTGATGGGTTCCTCGCAGGTTTACCCTAATCCAATAAAACCCAATCGAAATGTGGATGAGTTAAAAAAATATAAATTTGCCTCTTTTAAATCTGAACCTATCCTACCTTCTGCAGGGATGGGGACGGGGAGAGCAAACCTGTCATCGATTCGTCCTGTTATCATGCCTACCTTATATATAGATATTTATGTTACATAATAGTTTTTGGGAATAAATTGAATGATAGATGATAACACAAGAGTAAATTGAATAAAAAAATGTGATATATCTTTTTGAGATTTATTAAATTATGTTATTCGTTTAATGTAACAAAATATAACATTTTAAATGAAGCTACATGCCTATTTTTTAATGTAATATATATTTATATTTTCAAATACTTAAATATATGAATGTCATTTAGTGTTTCACCCTGGACCCATAAAATCTCCAGACCTGTGAGCGATCAACAATTGCTGTATCATTCTTGTAGGTTTGGTATTATCAGCTCCTATATTCCTTAATATGGAGAATGACATCAAGTTAATACTTTCTCCTAAGCCATATAAAGTTTTCCCAATGGTCACATATACTATAGTGCAAGGTATGGTAAGACTTCCAAGGTCCTTAAGCTTAGTTGGAGTGGTCTACTAACCACCACACTGGATTCAACTTCTCTTTATTTTGTTCATTTTTTAGATCTTTGTCTTTATCATCTACTACTTCTTTTTCTAATTGAGGTTTCTCTATGTTTTCCAATTCTTGCTCTTCTATGATTTCGTCTTTATAAATGGAGTAATCCCTTACCTCTTTCTCTTTTTCATATTTTTTGTTGTTCTAGGAGGTAAATTCCTACCACTCCTAAGAATGATAGGTTTACACAAGTCCTTTACACTTGACTTACCGTATTTTTAGGAGGGATTTTTTATATTTTTGCTTCTATTTGTTTAGAGAGTTTCCTTAGCTGATTTTCCAAGGTTTTAATGGATGCTTCAATGTTTTTAGGAGTTGAAGCTGGTGACCATTTTCAATACAGGATTGAACTATATGTAATTAGTCCTTTGACCAGTTCTAATCGAGTGGTACATATTAGTGGATTATATTTAGACATCCACATCTTTTGATTAGATAGTTAATAACATTTTATATAATTAATATTTATATAATTTACAATATATTATATAATGGCAAATGCTAATAACAAATTCGTTAACATATTTTTTCTAACACACATTCTATTATTAATTAAAATTTATTAAAAACTACAAAATTAGGATAGAGACTCATTAAATGAAAAGTGAAACTTATAAAAATTTATAATTTTTAATAATTTCAGCCAATTGGAGAGAGTGTGTTGTTAACATTTCACTTATATAATTAATATTTTATATAATTATATATAAAACTGTAGATTAAGGTTATGTATTTTATATGTATTTATTATTATTATTATTATTATTATTATTATTATTATTATTATTATTATTATTATTATTATTATTATTTATTAAGTTTATTTATTGATTTTATTAATATTTTTAAGTTTATAAATTTATTTTATTTTTTATTTAAGTATAGTTATTGATTTTAATTAATTATTGATTTCTAAGATACTTTTTATTTTTCTTTTTTCTTTTTATCCTCTTCTTTCTGACATACAGGATGGTTTCTCCAAGCTAGTTTCGGTATGAACCTTCTGAGGTTCTTCTTTTCTCCCAAAAGGCTTATATCCTCTTGCTTTTCAGTAGCTTTCTCAACTTCATCTTTTTTTCTTCTTCCTCGCCATTTATCGCTATCTCATGGTAAAACAATAAGGATACTACATAGCACTAATGTGTAACATCAGCACCGTTAATAGGGTTAGATAATAAACATCTACTTTTAGATTAACATGATGACAAAATGTAGTATCTAGAATTATTTTTAAATTTTTTTAGATCGAGAGACTAAATTAACAACACCACACAAATTCAAGGACCAAAATAGTGATTTAGTCAAACTGAAACAAAACACAATTTGCAAAAACAATTACATTTTAAATATATATTTTGATACCTGAAAGTTCACGATGCCCCAGATCCTTTAAACAGTACACATCAAATAAAAACATTGATAATCATCTAAATAAATTGAAACAAGTTCAAAACTTAAAGCTTAAGTGATAAATCAATCCCAGAAGAATCAGAACGAGAGGTTTCTTCTTGCTTGGAATGATCACCACCCATGGTACTCAATGTTGACCTATCCAGGGCCCAGTTTGATTTAGTAGCAACATTTGTAGAAGAATCTCCAAGGATGGGAATATGTCCAATAGTACCACGATCATCTTCAGTCTTCAAATTTGCATGCAAACCCTCCATCCTCAAGCTACCAAGGGAAGGGTTTAGCATCTCTTGTCTTGACCACCTTTGACCAAACCTAAAACCAAATGAGGTTGAAGGATATGATGGCTTGTGAATCATAGACTCCATCCGAACCCCAAGTGCTCTATTGTAAGATCCATAAAAGGAGTGTGTGGGATAAGGGTAATAAAGAAAAGGAGAGTGCCCTAAAGCACCAACATCATCAATCCCTTGGCCACGCTTTGCAAGAGCACGCTCTTGCTTGTGGGCGTTTTGGTGTCCCCCCAATGCTTGTGATGAAGAAAACTCTTTCTTGCAAAAGTTGCAAGAAAAAGTCTTAGCCTCTGATGGTTTCTCCTCAATATTATTGTTCTCATCTCTCCCTTTGGTGTAATTAGCACTAGAAGAAGATAAACCCCCCACGTTCATGGGGTTGAAAAACTCCAATTCCACTTTCGACCCCCGAATTGATTCATCCTTGGAGATCTTAACAAAGTCCAACACCATATGGGAATTGGAATTGGAAGCTGGATCTTGTTCAGATTTATCACCCTTCTCCTTCATTATCAACTCATCATTCTTCTCTTCTTCAACACATGGTTTATGGGAAATGACTTCGTAGGTGGAAGAGGCTTCAGAGGAACAAATTTCCAAACCGTGTGATGAAGCCATGGCACAAACGAGAAATGATTCTCTCTTTTTAGATCTGTTGGAGTGAGATTGAATAGAGAGGGAGCGTGACCATGGTTATTTATTTATGGATTTGAGTTAATATGCAAATATCTTTCACTCATGAACAAGGAAAGGGATCTCATGCATTTTTGTAGTTATTATTTTTTCATTATGCTAGCAAAAATTTGAAGAGGTGTGAGCAAGCTTGAACCAATTTGTTCACGACCGTTGCATAAACAAAATTTCCTAAAATGATTTTAACTACACGGTCAAATGTGTCTAATTACTCAAGTAGTTCAAATCATGCCATAGAAGCATGTGGCTAATTACTCAAATAGGTTCTATGTAGTTGAAATTTGATGTCAAACAGAGTGATGAAATTGGTAACTTTGAAATTACTTGTTGGAGTAAAATTACTTGGGCATTCAAGAACTTCTTTAGGGAAAAAATAAATGGAAGTAATTTTGTGCTCATTAATGCTCTATATTTTCTAAAATGATTTTAACTACACAGTCTAATATTGTGGCGAATAATTAATCAAATAGTTAAAATATTTCCATAGCCAGCATGTGGCTAATTACTCAAATAATATACTATCGCAGGTGACAGCTTCTATGTCGTTCAAATTTGTTGTCAAAGCCAAATTGGTAACTTTGAAAATTACTTGGGTGTTCAAGAGCTTCCCTGGTGGAAAAATCAATGGAAGTAATTTTGTGATATAATTTTGACTTCATTAATGCTCTATATTTTCCTAACAAATCCATTGTTTTCCTCAACGCATGAGTTGCTCCAATAGGTTCAAAATTTCAAATATCTTATCACTAGTAGTTTCTGTGAAGAAAACCCAGTTTAATGAGTACCACTAAGCCATATAAAAAAGCTATACTAGTGGCTAAAATTTTGTAATTTCAGTGGCTTTAATTTGCAAACTTTAGGTTCGAGGACTCACCCACATAACCGCTTTCCGTTTTCAATAAGCATGGTGTTATGCCATATGCAACATTCTTGCCATACTTGTGGAAATTTATTTTTCATGAAGGACTTAAGATACACTAAATTTGTAACACAGGAAGATTTTTTGATCAAACTTGTGAATAGTGCTTGAACTTGAGGTAAGAAATAATGAGGGTTTAAGAGAGAATAATTAGGAGCTCACTCATCTCAACAAGTGAATTTTACATATAACTAGATTTTAAACCTGTGATTCGTTTAAATTATACATTTTTTATATTTATATTTAATATTTTTAAAAATATGTATATATGAATAAAATTATTATTTTTTAAAATATTCAGTAACAATTTAAATATAACTACATTAAAATTGAGGAAAATGATTAATTGTATTTTTAATTGAGCAGATGTTGTATTAAAAAATATTAAACCTATTAAAATTTATTATGATTTGTTCTTTCTTTAAGAAATAATAATAGTGATGTAATACCTATATGAGATATATAAATTAAAAAAATATATATCATAAATAAAAAATTTTAATTATTTAAATTGGGTACTTATTTTTGCTATTGTGGATACTATGTTTACATGTAATTGAATTTTATGTTTTTATAATTAATAATTTTAAATTTATTTATTTTAAAAATTAAAATATTTTAAAACTACAATTTAATCATTTTGGTTTATTACTTTTAATTATGTGATATTGATGAAGTTTTAAATTGGTTAAGATCATTATAACTTAAATTATTATTATTATTATTATTATTATTATTATTATTATTATTATTATTGTTGTTGTTGTTGTTGTTGTGGTTGTTGTTGTTGTTGTTGTTGTTGTTGTTGTTATTGTTATTATTATTATTATTATTATTATTATTATTATTATTATTATTATTGTTGTTATTATTATTATTATTATTATTATTATTATTATTATTATTATTATTATTATTATTATTATTTTAGTGAACTAAGACATTTGTCTTTATTTTTGTTCCCTAATTAAAAAACAAATTACACCCAACAACTAGACTCCCTCGGTATTTTAATTAAAGGAATATGAAAGAGAAATAACTGTTTTAATAAGATCCAAACATACAATCATTAATAATTTGCATAAGAGCTTACTGAGTCTGCTTGAGCTCTTGACTCGTATTTAAAAAGAGTACTAATTAAAAATTGGCATGGATAAAACTTTCTTAACCGTCAATTTCACAGCTAGTGAATGATTCATTAAATATTAATAAAACCAAGAGAGCTTCGCCATCTTAATTGTCATAGGTATCAAAAGTCTGTACAGAAAATTTAAAACTCATAACTAATTAGCTAATAAACTAGAATACCACGTCACCCATCTGCAATTGTAAAGGAAAAAGAAAAATGAAACAAAACACAATTTGCAATAATAATTGCTTTTTAAAATATATAATTAGACACCTAAAATTTCGTAGTGCCCCAGATAACTCAAACAACAGAGTACCAATCAATCAAACACAAACATTGATGATTATCCAAATTAAAACAAGATCAAAACTTAAATCTTAAGTGATAAATCAATCTCTTCAGAATAATCAAGACTAGAGGGCCCTTCTTGCGTGGGATTATCACCACCACCGACAGTACTAAATTGGGCTGAGTTTGAATTGGTAGCAACGTTTGTAGAAGATTCTCCAAGGACAGGAATGTTGTGTCCAATAGTACCACGATCATCTTGTGTCCTCAAAGTTGTATCACTCCCTAGTATCCTAATTCCACTATTCGCATGCAAACCCTCCATCCTCAATCTATCAAGAGAAGTGTTTAGCATCTCTTGTGATCTTGACCACCCTTGACCAAACCTAAAACCAAGTGAGGATGAAGGATATGATGGCTTGTGAATCATAGACTCCATTCTAACCCCAAGTGCCCTATTATATGATCCATAAAAGGAGTGTGTGGGATGATCAGGGTAATAAAGAAAATGAGGGTTCCCACAAGCACCAGCATTGATCCCTTGGCGACGCCTTGCAAGAGCACGCTCTTGCCTGTGAGCATTTTGGTGCCCTCCCAAGGCTTGTGCAGAAGAAAACTCTTTCTTGCAAAAGTTGCAAGGAAAAGTCCTAGCCTCTGATAATTTCTCCTCATTGTTATTCTCACCTCTCTCTCCAGTGTTGTTAATAGCCCTAGAAGAAGACGAACACCCCACGTTATTCATAGGATTGAAAAAATCCAATTCCACTTTCGACCCTCTAATTGATTCATCTTTGGAGAGCATAACAAAATCCAACACCATATGGGAATTGGAATTGGAAGCTTGATCTCGTTCTTCAGTAGTAGGTTTATGGGAAATGCCTTCTGAGGTGGCAAAGATGCTAGAGGCTTCAGAGGGACAACCTTCCAAAATGTGTGATGATGCCATTGTAAAATGTTTCACAATTTTGGATAGGTGGCAGAGGGATTGAATAGAGAGGGGGGGCATGACCATGTTTTTTTATTTAAAGATTTGAATAAATGCACATATCTTTATTGAATAAGAAATGGGATCTCATGCATTTTGCAGTTATCATTTTGCATTATGCTACCAAAAGTTTGAAGAGGTATGAGCAAGCTTTCACAGATTCATGCATGATCTTAGCATAAACAAAGATCCCTAAAATGTGTCTAATTACTAAGTAGTTCAAGTCATTCCCATAACTAGCATGTGGCTAATTAATCAAATAGCTTCTATGTAATTCAATTTTTATGTCTAACCGAGTAGCAAAATTCGTAACTTTGAAAATTTATGATCTTAGCACAAACAAAGATTCCTAAAATGTGTCTAATTGTTAAGTAGTTTGAGTCATTCCATAACCAGCATGTGGCTAATTAATCAAATAGCTTCTATGTAATTCAAATTTTATGTCTAATCGAGTAGTGAAATTGGTAACTTTGAAATTTTATGATCTTAGCATAACCAAAGATTCCTAAAATGTGTTTAATTACTGAGTAGCTCAAGTAATTCCATAACCATCATGTGGCTAATTAATCAAATAGCTTCTATGTAATTCAAATTTTATGCCTAACTGAGTAGCGAAATTGGTAAATTCAAAATTTTATGATCTTAGCAGAAACAAAGATTCCTAA
Source organism: Pueraria montana var. lobata (assembly GCA_026413185.1). NCBI lineage: Eukaryota > Viridiplantae > Streptophyta > Magnoliopsida > Fabales > Fabaceae > Pueraria > Pueraria montana. The sequence goes on along the minus strand of CM048654.1, from coordinate 64,598,817 downwards.
AATGTGTCTAATTACTAAGTAGTTCAAGTCATTCCATAACCAGCATGTGGCTAATTAATCAAATAGCTTCTATGTAATTCAAATTTTATGTGTAATTGAGTAGCGAAATTGGTAAATTCGAAATTTTATGATCTTAGCATAAACAAAGATTCCTAAAATGTGTCTAATTACTAAGTAGTTCAAGTCATTCTATAACCAGCATGTGGCTAATTAATCAAATAGCTTCTATGTAATTCAAATTTTATGTCTAACCGAGTAGCGAAATTGGTAACTTCGAAATTTTATGATCTTAGTATAAACAAAGATTCCTAACATGTGTCTAATTACTAAGTAGCTCAAGTCATTCCATAAGCAGCATCTGGCTAGTTAATCAAATAGCTTCTATGTAATTCAAATTTTATGTTTAACCGAGAAGTGAAATTGGTGACTTCGAAATTACTTGTGTTGAAGTAAAATTACTTGGGCGTTTCTGTGGTGGAAAAATCAATATTTGAAAGTAATTTTGGGATATAATTTTGGCTTCATTAATGCTCTATATTTTTTCTAATATGATTTTAACTACACGGTCTAATGTGGCGAATAATTACACAAATAATTAAAATTTTTCCAGAGCGGGCATGTAAACAATTTATCTATTAGCTCTTATCCATAATTATTATTTTACATAAATTATTTAAAATGTAAATAAATATCTATAAAAAATTTATATTTAACTATTATCATTATCCATAACATATTTTCGTACTTTCTCTCATATCTTTATCAAAGGTATAATAACTAAATTAAAAATAAGGCTTAAATAACTTTTAGGTCCCTGATAAATTACCGAATTTTGTTCGGGTCCCCGATAAATTTTTTTGTTGTTTTGAGTCCCTGATAAAAAAAAATTTCTTTTGCATCTCTGCCGTCAATTAAGTGATGATGTGGCCGTTAAAAATTTTAAAATGCAATTTTCGGCTGGTAAAAAACCGCCACTATCTATTTCAAATTTTAAATTACAACTTCTGGCAGCAAAAAACTACCAGAATCAATTTATCATTTACCGCATTTTACTTCCTTCCTCTCCAATATATCTTCGGACTCACTTTTTGTTTTTTAAGAGATCTTCGGACTCACTTCTTCTACAAGCTCTCAATATTTAATTTAATATTATAATAACAAACCCAACAAAAATTCTTCACTTTGGTATAACCACTCATCATCCTCACTCTTCCATTCTTTGTTATGGCACTTCAGAAGTCTCACTCCAGCGACAACCTTCCTCCATTTTTGGCGAAGCCCAATGCCGCCGTCACTCCCATCATCTGCAGCCTCTTCGGCTTCAACTAGGAGTCAGCTCCTCGGTGGCGCGCTGCGCTAACACCGTTTGGGAAGATCTCCAAGGGCAAGTCGCACACCTCGATGTGCTCTTAGGTAACGTTCATCACGACGAACCCAGTGAACTTCTGGCCAATCTCTGATCTGGAATAGCTTAGATTTGGAAATTTCATATATGAAAATGTAGCCACTTCTAGACGAAACACACTCCCTGAGGCGTGCAAGAGCACTGCCCTAAAGGACTTATCCGCGGATCACCGCGCAAGCCCTCCAGGATACAACAGGAACTTCTCAGAATGCACTGAGGCACAGAACTGGCAAGGAAAAGTTTAACCCAGGAACAGAAGAGGAAGAAAAGACGAAGAGGGTGTAGTTTCGGTACTCCCCAAACGTGTAGCACGAATGGGTATTTAAAAGCGTAAAAATTAAAACGTTAATAAAAATGAACGTTAATAAAAAATGAACGTTAAACCAAATATACGATAATATCTTCAAACGGTAAAAAAACAGATACGATCGTAAATTTAAAACAGTCATAAACTGATACGATCGTACAGATAAAACGGTAAAAAATAGATACGATCGTACATATTAAAACGTTCATAAACGGATCAGAAAACGGTCACATAAAACGGTCACAAAATCAAATTCCTTATTTTCCGTAACCACATAACTCAATAAAACGGTAACATGAAAAACATGATTTTCGGATAAGCTTTAAATTTAAATAAACTTAAACCGAAAATAAATAATTTTATTAAAACACAGAGTAAAAACAGTACAAAGCCCATTCTCGCACGCGCAGGGGGGGGAAATACGAAAGGCCCATGAGGCCCAAACTCATGCGCGCGAGGCTTCCACCTTTTACTAGCCTCTTTGGAAGCTATAAACACAAAAGGATATATAAACTAGTGAGGCAAAGCTATCCTAGGCAATGTGGGACTTTGCCTTTTGTAATACTTTCCAAAACTCAAAAAATACAACAAATGCTTAGATATAAAACTCAAATCTGCAGTGAAGATCTTCCTGGGGCGCTTCTTCTTCCCGTCCTCAAATGCACTGTTGGGTTCCGCCGCGGGATTCGCAACCACTCCTTTCACATGCTGAGAAAATCGGCAACAAATTTTAAAGATCTACCCTTTGCTTGTTGTGAACTTTACTTTCTAAATATGTTTAAATCTTTCATTGTTTCCTATATGTGTGTTGTTTATGGTTTCTATTAATCAAAATCAGTTTTTGATGTTTTAGTTACTTGATTGAGAGAACGTGTTTTTTATTGAATAAGGACAATGTGGGATTGATTTTCACTAATGTATGGGTTGGATGGTGCCTGCAAGCTGCTTGTTGAAATGTATAAGAGAGGGTACAGGCTTAAGTTGCACAATCAAATATGTTTCTTTTTTTTTTTAATTGATTCTGGCAGTTTGTAATTTAAATTTTGAAATAGATAGTTGTGGTTTTTTAGCTGCCGAAAATTTGATTTTAAAATTTTTAACTGTCACGTCATCACTTAACTGACGTCAGGGATCCAACATAAAACTTATTTTTTATCAGGGACTCAAAACATCGAAAAAATTTATCGGGGATCCAAAGCAAAATTCGAGAATTTATCAGGGACCTCAAAGTTATTTAAGCCTAAAAATAAAGTACACTTATCAATAATTTTTTTTAAAAATTCAGCAGAGTCTTCTCTATCTTTTGGTACTTTTTTCATACCTTTATTAATGGTATAGAAACCAAACATCAAGATCCACTTAATTAAACCGTTGATATCTCAACAACAATCCTATAGGATCAACTAATAATAAAACCATGACATATACCACTTTTATCAACTAATTTCAAGACACAAATCAAATTATGCAACAATCAAGCTAGATTTCAAATTTTTATTTCATGTATCATAACAAGGAGTGCGAGTTGGTGTGGGAAAACGGAAAGAAAAAGAGAGCTTGTGAAAGAGAGAAGGAGAAACACGTGAGAAGAAAACCAAACCATGTTATTAAGAATTTATGTTCTATTCAGCAAATTGATTAAATTTAAAAGAGGAAAAAGCACTTCCAGTATACCTAGATGGTTGTGGTGACAATAGTAAGATCAATGCCAAATGTGTCTAACCTAATCAAAGGTATCTATGATCTTGCATTCAAATTAAGGGAACTAATTGCATTGGTTATTTTCTTCACAACAATAAGTGAAAATTATTTCAAATCGCAACAAGATAAATAAAGAATCAAAAAAGAAAAAGACCTAACCACAAACGCAGATGGGGGCATGAAACCAACAAGAAATGGCTGAGAAAGAAAGAGAGGTTCTAAAGCCCCTTCAATAAAATACCTACAACAAGAAAAAAAAAATCATGAAAGAGAGGTTCTTCCCAAATTTTAGTAACTAAAGTAACTATATAACTTTAATTTCCTATACTGGCTTCTCTCCTCACTTATTCCATTTATCTCACTCAACTTTCTCTTAAGAGTTCTAATCTTGGTAAATGAGTTTAGTTAACACATCATCTCATAATTCCTTCACTAAATTGTAATTTAAATTAGTAGTCATTCTTTAAATGTTGTACTTTACTTTCATTTAGAGTTTATGTCTAGTACAAAATATAGCTAATTAATTTATGTCTTCTAGCTCTTTAGTCTTTAACTTTCCTTTAACTAATTCTACACAAACCAATATTTTCCAACTAATTCTACACAAACCAATAGTTTCCAACTACCAAATTATATGGATAAGGTTAACTAATTGTACTAAATTATTTTTCCAATCTTATAACTAACTAAAACCATTGTGCTCAAACTAAGCTCTAATAAAGTGGCAGCCTTTTTCTTTTAAATTATAAATTCTTCTACATAAATACAAGACACAAGTGCTATTATAGCACTATCTAGTTCGACACAAGTGCTATTTCCAATTTTAAGATGCATTAATCTTCTCGTTTGCCAAATATTATAGTTTAGGTACAACAAAAATGGTATCATTAGAATATTTTAAGTATTTTTAAACCACTTACAAGTTACAAGCAGTTTGTTACTAAGTTAGGAGTTAGGGCAACCACAAAAGTCAGATAAGTCGTATAATAATTTACTAAAGTTCTTACTTTAACCATTCACAAGCACTGAACTTGATGGAAATTGAAAACAAACCAAAAATAAAATATTATGTATGAATTAGAGAAATTATAAGTGGTGAAAAGAGCTAGTTTCAAAGGTTCCTTATTATGTGCTGATAGATTAGCCTTCCAAGGTTTTTCTATACAAGGTTTTTTTTGGTGGGAATCTGTTCCTTCTTTTATTAGGGATGATTTTCTTAGAAACAAGGCGGGTCTTCCGTCGTTTAGGTTCAATTAGTTGTTTGCTCCATGGGCTTTGGTTTGGTCCCCCATGCGTTTTGTATCTATTCCTTCTTTTTTTTTATATATATATATCCGCCTTGCTTTTTGGTAGAGGGCAGGATTCCAACTGTTGGGATAATGCTCTTTTACCTTGGCATGCGGTCTTTGCTAAAAAAAAAAAAAAATGTGCAAGACAAATTAATAGTTTGCTCTAACATGTTAAAGGAAAATACATGAAATATCTTATGCCTCTTTCAGATACTTTGCTTCAAAGCAGAACTTGTTTCAGTTATATGCAATGCTTGTTTCTTAAGTTATTTCAAGACTTTTTGCAACACAAAGATTCTGATAAAAATTCTACCTGTAAAATTTTTACTACTTTAAAATCCAAATTATTTATATTTCAATGAACTATCTCTACTGACACATGAAATATGGAATCACAATTTATAACCTCCATTCTACAACTTGACATAAGAAAGTCTTGACATATTCAAATTGAGTGCTTACAAATAAAATAAAATAAAATAAAACTGACGCAAACAAAGCCAAAGAGAGTTTAGGGTTTACTTTGTGCAAATGTCTTCGCAAGTGTCATCGAAGCTGTTGGGGTTCGTTGCGGGGTCGTAGGGGCGAAGTTGTGTTGTTTTTCGGTGGTGGAGAGGGATGCAACTCAAGGCGTTTCCAGTGGCAGAGAGGGTCGCAATGTGTGGTGGTCACAATGTGTGGTTGTTCATGAGGACGGTTGTGTGAGACAATGGTGCTGAAGAGCGAGGAAGACAAAGACAATGGTGGGGCAGCGACGTTGCAATGGAACAATGGCGAGGGTTGTATTTCGGCAGGGGCAACAATGAGGACGTTGTGAGGGAGCAATGACGCAATGGAGTAAGTAAAAGAAGGGAAGTTCTCCAAAACTTGAAAATCACATTGTGAGATAGATCCATGCTTGGCTAACTCATCAGCAGACATATTTCCTTCACGATAGGTATGTTGCAAATGAAGATCCCAAGCATAATGCTTAAAAGCTTCAATTTTTCTGATTATAGAAGCATAAGGATGAAGAGTGCTTCTATTATCTTAGATCAGTTGTAACCTTTGTCCCATGCAAGATCCAGACCATGAAGGATGGCAAGGAGCTCCGCTTGAAGGGAAGTAGCAAAACCGCAAGAGCCAACAAAACCAGTTTTCCAAATTCCCAAGGAGTCACGAACTAATCCACCAAATCCAAAAGCCATTCTTTTCTTTAAATTACCAAACTCTTGAACTAAAATGCAGTATTTTATCTTATCCCAGGCCAGTCCGATCCAAATTGTTTAGTGAACTAAGACATTTTTCTTTATTTTTGTTCCCTAATTAAAAAAAATTACAGTAAACAAAAAAAATCTGATAACTACAAGAGAGTGCGTGACATGTTAATGATGCATCATATTTTAAATAAACGAACATGAAAGAGAAATATTCGAGAATCTGGGCAAGAAGCCCAATCTGAGTCACTAAAGGAAGTGAGTTTGAGATCAGACAAGGCTGAGAAAAATATGCCTTTTTTCCTTTTGAACTCTTAATATATTGTAAAAGGCGAATTGCTGCCTCTTGATGAGCTTTTCTGGGATTAGAAACAAATTGGGTAAGCCTGTTTACAGCAAAGGAAAGATCAGGCCTTGTGTTTGTTAGATATATCAACCTGCCAATCATTCTACGATAAGATGAAGGATCAAGATGAGGAGGGCTCTCATCTGCTGAGAGTTTGAGATTAGGGACCATTGGAGTTGAAACTGGTTTGCAAGCTAGTAAACCTGCATCATCCAATAACTCCAATACATATTTTCTTTGCGTAAGAACAATCCCTTTGTGAGACCGAGCAACCTCTCCAATCCAAGAAAAATGGAAGTCCACCTAAATCATTGATTTTAAACTTTTGGTCCAAGCATGAAAGAGAAATAACTGTTTTCAATCAAATCTGAACATACAATCATTAATAATTTGCTTAAGAGCTCATTGAGTCTGCTTGAGCTCTTGACTCATTTAAAAATAGTACTAATTAAAAATTGGCTTGGATAAACCTTTCTTAACCGTCAATTTCACTGCTAGTGAATGATTCATTAAATATTAATAAAAACAAGAGTGCTTCGCCATCTTAATTGTCATAGGTATCAAAAGTCTGTATGGAAAATAAAAAACTCATAACTAATGAGCTAATGAACTCGAATACCACATCACCCATCTGCAATTGTAAAGGAAAAAAGAAAAATGAAACAAAACACAATTTGCAATAATAATTGCTTTTTAAAATATATAATTAGACGCCTAAAATTTTGTAGTGCCCCAGATAACTCAAACAACAGAGTACCAATCAATCAAACACAAGCATTGATGATTATCCAAATTAAAACAAGATCAAAACATAAAGCTTAAGTGATAAATCAATCTCATCAGAATAATCAGGACTAGAGGGTCCTTCTTGCATGGGATCATCATCAACACCCACAGTACTCAATGGGGCTGAGTTTGATTTGGTAGCAACGTTTGTAGAAGATTCTCCAAGGAATGGAATATTGTGTCCAATAGTACCACAATCATCTTGTGTCCTCAAAGTTGTATCACTCCCTAGGATCCTAATTCTACTATTTGCATGCAAACCCTCCATCCTCAATCTATCAAGAGAAGGGTTTAGCATCTCTTGTGATCTTCACCACCCTTGACCAAACCTTAATCCAAGTGAGGATGAAGGATACGATGGCTTGTGAATCATAGACTCCATTCTAACCCCAAGTGCCCTATTATATGATCCATAAAAGGAGTGTGTGGAATGATAAGGGTAATAAAGAAAATGAGGATTCCCAAATGCACCAACATTGATCCCTTTGCGACGCCATGCAAGAGCACGCTCTTGCTTGTGAGCATTTTGGTGCCCTCCCAAGCCTTGTGCAGAAGAAAACTCTTTCTTGCAAAAGTTGCAAGGAAAAGTCCTAGCCTCTGATGATTTCTCATCATTGTTATTCTTACCTCTCACTTTAGTGTTGTTAGTCCTAGAAGAAGATGAACACCACACGTTATTCATAGGATTGAAAAAATCCAATTCCACTTTCGACCCTCTAAGTGATTCATCTTTGGAGAGCATAACAAAATCCAACACCATATGGGAATTGGAATTGGAAGCTTGATGTCGTTCAGATTTGACACCCTTCTCCTTCATTGGTGTAACCTCATCGTGATTCTTCTCTACTTCAGCAGTAGGTTTATGGGAAATGCTTTCGGATGTGGCAGAGATGCTAGAGGCTTCAGAGGGACAACCTTCCGAAACGTGTGATGATGCCATTGTAAAATGTTTCACAATTTTGGATCTGTGGGAGAGGGATTTAATAGAGAGGGGGGCATGACCATGTTTATTTATTTAAAGATTTGAATTGATGCAAATATCTTTATTGAATAAGGAATGGGATCTCATGCATTTTGCATTTATCATTTGCATTATGCTACCAAAAGTTTGAAGAGCTATGAGCAAGCTTTCACCGATTTGTGCATCATTTTAGCATAAACAAAGATTCCTAAAATTTTTCTAATTACTAAGTAGTTCAAGTCATTCCATAACTATCATGTGGCTAATTAATCAAATAGCTTCTATGTAATTAAAATTTTATGTCTAACCGAGTAGCAAAATTGGTAACTTCGAAATTACTTGTTGAAGTAAAATTATGACTATATGCATCAGAAGCTCATTATGAAAGTTACAGAGAGTAAGATTTATTTTATCAATGAAATGGTGTGCGAGAATAAGTTACATACTTATTTGCTGTTTCATCAAAACCAGTCCCACTGAATCGTGATTAGATATGTTGTGTGGGGATTTTCAATTAATTAGACTGGTTTTGCAATTTCACTTCAAAAAAAATAATCATGGAATGAATTCATGCAATAGCAGAAATAATAAAATTATAAAAAAAATGAGCGTGTTGATCTAATAGATAAACAACGCCAAATACATGAACTCTGAATTCATACACATTTACTTCTTTATATGTTCCAAGTTGCCACAATAATTTATGTGCCATGAACTCTGAACTCTCATATTAAAACAGTTTAGCAGTGCACTGAACTGATCTTTTAGCAGTTTGGTTTTTTAAAACTAAACTAACAAACTGGTTCAGTTCAGTTATTATTAGAAATAGTTTAGGTTTTTTAAGTTCCATTCAACTCAGTTCTTGAAAGTTCACTTTAGTTCAGTTTTTTCTTGCCATCCCTAGTTCTAATGGCTTAATTATTTGCAATTTCAGTGGCCCTAATTTGCAAATTTTAGTTCCAAGGACTCACTAACATTCCATTCTTAATTTCAGCAACATTCTTGCCATACTTGTGGAAGTTCAATTTCAATGAATGACTTACAATTCACAAAAATTCAATGGCCCTAATTTGTAAATTTTAGTTTCGAGGACTCACCAAGATTCCTTTTTTAATTTAAGTAACATTCTTGCCATACTTGTGGAAGTTCATTTTTCATGAAGGACATACGATACACGAAATTTTGTAACACTAAGAAACAATTTTAGACTCTAGAAGTTTGTAAAATCTTGAATAATTATTGAAGTAAATTGCACTAGTGAATATTGCTAGAGCTTGGGGAATGTTCTATAGAAAGGTATTGAGAAATAATGAGGGTTTACGAAAAAAATAATTGGGAGCTCACACAACAAGGGTATTTCATTTATAACTAGATTTTATACACGTGCATTGCACGTATTTGTTTATATTATTTTTTTTAAGAATAAATAATCTATGCATTGACAATTTAAAAGGTTATTATATTATCATCTAATTACAAACCGTCATAGTTGTGAAAACCAGACAAGGCTGGCTGGTCTGACCTGTTGGACCGGCAACTGGTGCCTTGACCGGTCCGGTTAAGCTATCGAACCAGTTATGCAATTGACTTGATTTGATCCGGATCAACCTAGTGACCTGGCCTGGGTTGACCTGGTTCAATTTGAGTTTTTTTTAATATAATTCTTGAAATGACGTAGCTATTTGAAATTCTTTTCAAGGTACCATTTGAAATTATCCCATGGTAGAAGCTTGGTAATTCAAATGTTAAATGCTTGGTATCCATAAGATTTTAGTGGACCTTTTTTTTGGTGTATATTCCAGCGAAATTTTTTATAAAACAGAAAGGTGAGAGCTTTTTTTAAATTGTTAACAGTTTTTTTTTTTTTTACCAAAAAAGGAGGAGAGTTAAGGAAGCAATAGAGCCAAACATCCCAACTAGGTTGGCACCCTTGACTCTATCAAACCAAAAGCAACCCTCCGAATATTATAAAAAATAGAAAATAAAACAAGGACATGGGGGGGCATGAACCAAACCCATGCAACAAAAGACAGGATAAACCAGTGAACAAAAGTCATTTGAATCTATAGCTAGGAAGACTATTGCTATTCCTAAAAATGTCATGGTTAATAGAGGTAGGCGAAGAATCCCACCAGCAAAAGTCCTGTACATTGAGAGCAAGAGAGGCAATTCTATCTGCACACGTGTTACCTTCTTTGTATATGTGAGAGATTTGAAATTGGATTTGATTAGCAATCGATAGACAATTAATCCATCTGTTACGAAGAGACCAAGGGACACCTTTTCTGGAAGAGAAGGCTTCAACAACCAAGTTAGAATCACATTCTAACCATAGCCTATTCCAACCTTTTTTGTGAGCTATCTCAATGGCTGTCATAGCTCCTATGAACTCAGCATAAAGAGATGTGGAAATCCTCAAATTAACAGCAAAACAGCCAATTACTGCACCTCTAAAATCTCGAAAAATCCCACCAGCTGCAGACATGCCAGGTGAGCCTTGAGCAGTTCCATCAGTGTTACTTTTGATCCAAAAGCATAGAGGAGGATACCATATCACCTCCTTGATGTTGGGGGCCTTTTTTGAGTGACAGGAGACATTGAAAGATTTAAGAATCTGAAACTCTTTGATTGATGAGTCCATACTGCCACGTGACAGATTGCCAGTGAGAGAAGCTGCAGCTGAGATAATGCTTACGGCAGAATTAAAACTGATTTTTTTGTTCTCAAATCTAGCTTTATTTCTGCAGTGCCAAATGGTAGATATTACGCTCAAAATTGCAGCCAGTACAAGATCTTTTGTTTGTTTACTCCATCCAATATAGCAACATTCCAATAGGGAGTGAAAGCTAGAGGTGTCAAATGTAAAAAAAATCTTGTTACCAAGCCAACTCCAAATTGTGTTTGCAAAAACAATCTTGCTAAATAGTATATAATAATATAATAATATTCTCCTATAATATTATTTTGATCTTGACAGCAGTATATAATAACTAATTATTATTATTATCTTGATCTTAATATGATTTAATATTTATGTACTTTATACATCTTCATCATACTTGCTCATGACCTTCCAACAACTTTCGTACTTAGCCATGAAAATAACAAGAGTTTCCTTAGTAATTTAATGATAATACCCAACAAAATAATTTAGTAATAAATGATTTTAATATAATATTTATAGTTTCATCATGACAATGATTTTAATTTTGGAGTATGGACTATGGATTGATCACATTTTGTTAGCTATATATATATATATATATATATATATATATATATATATATATATATATATATATTAATCTATACCAGGTCAACTAGTTCAATAAGCGACCCACCGATTCGACCACTGACCCTTTAACCCAGAGCCTCGACTGGGTCAGTTTACACAACACTGCAAACCGTTATACTAGTATATGATAAGATTGTTACCTTTTTCAATAATTATTTTAAGTCATATAAAAGGTGATTTCTTATTAGTTGATCATGTAAAACTTTTTAAACTAATGATGCATAAAATTAAACTTCTATTTTTAATATTTGTAGTTATTTTTTTAGATGCATGTACGTAAATTAAGATTTTTTTTAAAAAAATTGATATATCATGTATAATTATATTAAAATTGAGGATGCTATAAATATATATATATATATATATATATATATATAATTTATCTATTAATTCTTATCATTAATTATTATTTTAAATAAATTATTTAAAATTTAACTAAATATCTATAAAATCTTTATTTTTAATTATTATTATTCATAGAATATTTTGGTACTTTCTCTCATATCTTTATCAAAGGTATAGTAACCAAATTAAATATAAAGTACACTTATCCATAATTTTTCCAAAAACATTTAGAAGAGTTTCCCCTATATTTTGGTACTTTCTCTCATACATTTATTAAAGGTATAACAACGAGACATCAAAGATCCACCTAATTAAACAGTTTATCTCTCAACAATCTAATAGGACCAACTAATAACAAAACCATGTCAAATACCACTTTTATCAACTAATTTCAAGACACAAATCAAATTATTCAACAACCAAGGCAGATTTCAAACTTTTATTTCATATATCATAAGTTATATACTCTGAATCCACCATAAAAGAGAAACATATATGTACAATGGTGGAGGCTTGCTGGTAATAACAAGGAGTGTGAGTTGGTGGTGGGAGAAGGGAAAGAAAAAGAGTCTGCAAAAGGGAAAGGGAGAAAAGCATGAGAAGAAAAATAAATCATGTCATTAAGAATTTACTTGCTTCTCAGCAAAATGACTAAATTTAAAAGAGAAAAAAAAAACACTTCCAGTATACCTAGATGGCAGTCGTGACAATAGTAAGATCAATACTAAATGTGTCTAACCTAATCAAAGGTATCTTCGATCCTATGTTCAATTTAAGAGAACTAATTGCATTGGTCATTTTCTTCACAACAACAAGAGAAAATTATTTCAAATCTCAACAACAAGATAATAAAGAATTAAAAAAGGGGAAGAGATAACCACAAATGCAGATGAGGGCATGAAATTCAACAAGGATTGGCTGAGAAAGAAAGAGAGATTCTAAAGCCCCTTCAATAAAATACCTACAACAAGAAAACAAATCATGAATTTCTTCCCAAATTTTAGTAACTAAAGTAACTATATAACTTTAATATCTTATACTAGCTTCTCTCCTCACTTAATCCATTTATCTCACCCAACTTTCTCTTAAGAGTTCTAATCTTGGTAAATGAGTTTAGTTAACACATCATCCCATAATTCCTTCACTAAATTGTATTTTAATTAGTAGTCATTCTTTAAGTCTTGTACTTTACTTTCATTTATAGTTTATGTCTTGTACAAAACATAACTAATTAATTTATGTCTACTAGCTCTTTAGTCTTTAACTTTCCTTTAACTAATTCTACACAAACCAATATTTTCCAACTACTAAATTATATGGATAAGGTTATCTAATTGTACTAAATTATTTTTCCAATCTCATAACTAAAACCATTGTGCTCAAACTAAGCTCTAATATAGTGGAAGCCTTTTTCTTTTAAATTGTAAATTTTCTTCTACATAAATACAAGACACAAGTCCTATTAGCACTATCTAGTTCAACATAAGTTGAATGTGTAAATTTTAAGATACATTAATCTTGTCGTTTGCCAAATATTGTAGTTTAGGTAAAACAAAAATGGCATCATTAGAATATTTTAAATACTTTTAAACCACTTACAAGTTACAATCAATTTGTTACTAAGTTAAGAGTTAGGGCAACCACAATAGTGAGATAAGTCGTATAATAATAAGTTCTTAGTTTAACCATTCATGAGCACTGAACTTGATGGAAATATTAAGTATGAATTAGAGAAATGATTGGCGAAAAGAGCTTCAAAGGTTCCTTTTTTTTTTTTGTTTTGTTTCAGTCACATTATGTGCAAGACACATTAATGGTTTGCTCTAACTTGTTAAAGGAAAACACATGAACTATTTGATGCCTATTTTAGATACTTTGCTTCAAGGCATAACTTGTTTCAGTCATATGCAATGCTTGTTTCTTAAGTTATTTCAAGACTCTTTGCAACACAAAGATTCTGATAAAATTCTACTTATAAATTTTTCTACTTTTAAATCCAACTTATATATATTTCAATGAACTATCTCTACTGACACATGAAATATGGAATCACAATTTAAAACCTCCATTCTACAACCTGACATAAGAAAGCCTTGACATATTCAACTTGAGTGCTTTCCAAAAAAAATTGATGCAATCAAAGCCAAAGAGAGTTTAGGGTTTACCTTGTGCAAACATCGTCGCAAGTGTCATTAAAGTTGTCAGGGTTTGTCATAAGGTAATAGGGGTTAAGTCGTGAGGTTTTTCGGTGGTAGAAAAAGTCACAACTCGAAGCTTTTCCAGTGGCAGAGAGGGTCGCAATGTGTGGTTGTTCGTGAGGGCGTTGTGTGAGACGTTGGTGCTGAAGAGCACAGAAGAAGAAGACAACGGTGGTGCAACGACATTGTAATGGAACAATGGCAAGGATCGTGGTTCGACATGGGTAGTAACGAGGACGTGGTGAGGGAGCAATGATGCAATGGAGTAAGTTGCAAAGGTTTAGGAGCAAAAAGCAATGGAGTCACAAGGGAAGAGGAAAATGAGTTTCTAGGGCGCGAGGATGAAAATGAAAGTGAGTTGCAAGTTTATAGAGCCATTTTGTGACACCCTAAATATGTAGAGCTCACATGTATGATAAAACGATAACTAACTCATAGGAGATATACTTATTGCAAAAAGATGATTATCTCAAAACCTTCAATTTGGATGAAAAGAAATAAAATACGGCTCTTTCAAAAACTCGTTCATTTCCTTACTTATAAAACATCTTTCGAAACGTCCAATGTCATTCATACGACGGAAATCTCAAGATACAAATAATATAATAATTAAATGAAGGCATACAATGCAATAACATAATTCAATAAACCTAAAGTGCAGAGGTTTCCTTTGTAGGTAGTACCCCTCATTTATGCATCACATAAATCCAACATCAAGTCTCAACAATCAATTTAATGCCAAAATTCAAAAACATGAGCATACGGTACAAGTAAAGTGAAAATTGTTTAACATATCATTTTAATCCGGAATGTCCTGATTTTTTACATATTTACTCCCCAACATACACATGATAATACATAAATTAGGCTTCTCGAAATTCAACCCACAAATATGATTTTTAATTTATTCTTCAATATTGGCAGCTTGCAGAAAAACAGAGTTTAGCCATTATTAAAAATAGAGGATCGACTCATAAATTTATGAAACTTTCCAGTTAAAATTCAAAATTTTCTATATAACACATAAATTTTTCAGAATTTATTGAGCACCAAAAGTGCCCCTTTTATATTTCTTTTCCCCTGTAGCTCAAAAACAGAGTATGCACATCTAATTTCAAAATAATTATCATATTTTTTTTAAAAATTCCAATAAAATTACCACACATTATACAGGGTATATTTAAGGTTGTATACTTTTTTCAGAAATTTTTTAGCACGAAAACTATTTTTCCCAATTAATTTACAGTGCAGGTCAGAACTCAATTTCTCCACAAATGTTTCCAAATTAAATAATAAAACAACTTATAAAATTGTGAGAAAAATCAGAGATAGTCTACATACACCCTATCAGAGTTTAATGTCCTCAAATTCTAAATATAATTCCATCTTGGAAATTAAATAATCTAATTTCACTCATATGACAGATTCAGGGTAACACAAAAATTAATTCAAATAAAATAGTAGATGAGCTCGAAATTTTCCGAAAATTTTTGTGATGATTCTAGAGACCATTTTACATATAAAAATTCTCTCAAAACCTCAAAAAAGAGCACACAGAAATTCAAAATAAATCCCAAACAGCAGCAGTACTAATATTCAATCAAGAGAAATTTCACACAACAAAGCTAATACCCGCGAAATAGAGAGTACCCATGACCCAATAATCAATATTAATGGAGAAACACTCCATGAACAAGAACAAAACCCCAAGGAAATGAAAAGCCGCTCCATACCTAAAGCTTTGAGAGCAAGAAAAAGAGGATTGAAGTGTAGAAAGTGCGCTTGATGGGTCTCAAACACCTAAGAACCATTTTGTCACCAAAGAAGGAAATTAATGAGCATTTCAAGTTCCAAGAGTGAAGAACAAAGGTAGGAGATGATGATCTAGGACTTACCTTCACAAGAGCTAGCCAACAATGATCTCCCAAGACCCAAAACCCTTACTAGAAGGTCTCCCTCACACAAAGAAAATGAGAGAACTCTCCCTCTCTTCCTCTCTTGATTTCGGCGCCCCTATGGGAGAGGAGAGACTCCACTTTGCCTTTTATAATGGGTCCCCAACCCTAATGGGGGCCCAATAGGTCTACATGCTAGGTTAATTCCTTAATTAGTGTATTTAATTAAAGTCCAAGTTAACTTAATTAAGGAGAGAGACTATTAATTTCTAACATGTGTTAATCTCAAATAATTATCCTCTTATTACTCCCCCCTTGTATTATTTTAATGAAGCTCAAGTCTAATTAAAACTAATTTCTATAATTATTTACTCTCATAATTTATTTCTATTTAATTTCTAGACTTTAATAATTAACATCACAAATAATCACTAATTTAATTGATACAACTAGAGAATTAATTTTCCCTTCTTCTTGCTATAATAAATTTTTGTCAACTATAATAGTGCCATTAATAAAATATATTCTTTACTAAGGTTTGACTAGTTTGACTAGTCCTTGACCAAAGTCAACCTTTAATTAAATTCTATTCTATCAATTATTTTTCCTACACAATTGAATTATTTTCAACCATTATCTATTTATTTAATTACTCACACATTTAATCAAATTTAAAACACAACAAAACCACACAATTATACTAAGATAAAGAGTTGCAAAAATTGGGATGTTACACATTTTACATTGATTCTAGTTTGAACCGATGAAAAAAAAATCTACATCGGTTCAAATTAAAACAGGTGTAAAAATGGATTTTTTACATTTGTTATTTAAAAAATGATGTAAAATAGTTACTTTTAATTTCAAAATTGCCAACGCATTCATTTCTACAGTTAAACAAGCAGTGTAGAAAGGCGTTTTGAAAGCTTATTTTTGCACTAATGATAATATATTATTTAAGTTTATTCACTCTCTTTTTTGTCCTTAATTGATTTCCAAATCAAGTTGTTGAAAAAGCAAAACATAACAGATTAGCTAGGTTTGGATTCAGCCTTTCTGGGCAAATATTTAATAGTTGAATGGTATTTGAAAATAATGAATTTAGCTCCTATGAGATATGGTCAAAACTTTCCAAGGCAAAGACTATGGTTAGTAGTTATTTCTTAGTTGTTGCATAGTTAACTTGATGTGAGCACCCAATTTTGTCCAAATAAATAAATAAAAAACTAGCAAAAATATATTTAAAATTGTTTTCTAAAAATATAACATTTGTTTAATGATGTCAATCCAGATACAAATAAAGAAAAAAAGAAAAACATCAAAAAATAAAAAAAATACAAATGAAAAAGTCTGCTCCTACTCTGTTGCACCGCTTCCTATTCTGCTGCTGCACCACCTCCTACTCTGCTTCCTCCTCCATTTTTTTCTAAATTGGTTCTGCTCCATGAACACCATTGTCAACCTGCACCTTTACAATGTCCATATTTTTCAAACCCTCCTCGGACACCATTGTCAACCTGCACCTTCACAATGCACATATTTTTTCAAACCCTCCTCTGCACCAGGGATAACATTGTCAACAAAACAACTCAACAAATCAATAAAAAATAATCAGTGTGTCTATAAATTGACCAAGCTCAACCAGAGAAGGGGTCGGACAAAAAAGGAGAGTGAAATATAGAAACAGAGATTAGAGAGAGTTTGTGGAGAAGAGGAGAGGAGAGAAAGGAGATTAGAGTGTTTGTACTGGGAGTGAAGAAAGGAGGGACTATTTGATCAAGCTGTGGGAAGGGGTAGCTATAGTACACGAGATTGGAGCTTTTGGCTTACAACAGGTAACACCTTTGTCCATCACATTCGTTTGGCTTTGATTCATCCCTGTTGATCACATTTTAATAGCTTAGCTTCTCTTCCCCTTTTTCATGTACTTCTGTCTTTTGATGCTATACTCTGTCCTGCTTTGTTCTTGGTCCTGTACCTGTTGTGATCATGTAATGAAATAAATATCCGTCAATCAAATTTAAATGAAGCCAGTAACAAACAGTTTCTGTATGTGCATATGAATTGTATTCCCAAGACAACAATTGTCACATAATAATAATAAAAAAGGAAATAAAAAGAAGTGTCATCCCCTCACCGTTGTGCGATCCTGGTTCTCTTCCGCGTGAACGATCACGGCGTTTGTCATCCACGACCACCGCTGAGTCGGAATCACACCATAGCGGCACCAGTACACACAGCCATTGCATGTCTTCTTCCACCACCATGTGCACTGCAATCGTTGCCCACCGCTACATGTGCGAGCATGGCGTCGCCACGTGCGACTGCCTTGAAGTATGAATCGTACTGCTGTGGCATTCACATAGAAGTCCCAAAACCTCTTTTCCCTTTCGTTACATTGTTGTTCCGAGTTCACTCTTAATTTGGGGACAATTGAAGGGGCTTCGTTGCACTATTTGTTTGTTGGGCCTGGTAGGTTTAAAGGAAAGAGTTTGGGTCTGATAATGTGGTTGATTGCTTTGAAATAAATAAACAATGATATAAAAAATAATAATGAAAGTAAACAAATCAAAAAATAATCAAACACGTGTGAGGTATATCTATCTATTTGATGTTCAGGCAATTTCACATTAGTTTAAATCTTAGGTAATATGCAAAACGTAAATAACTTAAAAGTAAAGCCTTTATTTGGATTTAATAATTGCATTTACTATTCATGTATTTATAGTATAGTCATAACTATTTCGTTTAGCCAAAGTCTAGTTTTTCTTCTAAGCCACCCTTGTTTTTGCTAAATCATATACTTAATAATGTAATCAAAATAAATCAAAATATATAAAGGTTTAGTAATAGTCACCTTGGATGTACTTCCAATTTGATTATTTGCAAAAGTCATTAAAATTTAATGATAACCACTTTAGATGTACTTCTAATTTGGTTATCATGAAAGTTTTTAAATAAAAAATTAAAAAAACAAAAATATCAATACACAAATATTTTCTACAAAAGAACTACTTAACTCTGAATTCTCCATTGCACCTGGAGATACGTAGGAGCATGGGACCACTCCTGTCAAGCTAAAAAGATAAAAAAAAAAAAATTGTAAAGATAAAAAAAAACAATAATAATTCCCTTTTTCATAATAATAAACTTCTTTTTAATGATAAAAATTCTCTTGTTAAAATAAATAAATAAATAAAATGACCAAAAATATTCTTGTTTTATTTTGAGGGGTAAAATAAATAATTTTAAAGTTATTTAAATTTTGCACGTTTAATTAGATGTAACCGTCTTAGGACGGACGTCGTAGGGTGCTAACACCTTCCCTACGCATAATTGACTCCCAAACCCAAAATCTGGTTTCTAACACCATTTTCTTTTTAAAGGTTTTTTTTTTATAGTTTTCCTTAAATTAAATTAATAACAAAGGGTTAGGAGGAGGCCCATGAGAACTAATTAAGTTAATGAATTGTGTAGTTAAGGAATGGGCTAATAAAGGCCCAATAAGGGTTCAACTGAGGCTAGACTAACCATAAGTCACACACACACACTTCACTTGTCTAGAAGGGAAAAAGAAAAAAGAATAAGAGAAGGAGGAGGAGGAAAAGGAAATAAGAAGGGCCCCAACTCACCCACAGAGAACCCCTATCAAATTCAAGGTGAGTGCAACCCTTTGCATACTTCTGATTCCTCGTACATTGTTCTTCTATGTCTCCCCATCCTCTTTTATTCCCTTGAATGTTTGTATTTTGAATGTCTATGGATATAGTAAAGGTTTAAAAATGGGGTTTTAGTGGTTAATTACATGATTGATAGGTTTCATATGGGGGTTTGATGGTTATTAAATGACACTGATGTATGTGTCTTATTTTGCATTCAGAAGGATTAGAAGGCCATGAGAATCCTTTTGAGACAAAGTCCATGCATCCAAAAGCAAATGTTTTAATGATGACAAACCACTATGAAGTAAAATTACAAGTGACTAAACCTAGCTACTAATGGTTGCTTTGAGTGTTCTTATATAAAACAAGACAAATTTAGAAGCATGGAACATGTGTGAAGCATAGGCCTATAGTGGGAGCTTTTCATGACATAGATTCTACAATTAGAAGCATGATTACAAGAAGGAGAGCTATTCAGAAGCTAGAAAGGCAGTCATGTTTTCTAGGTTAAAGTATAGATATTGGAAGTTGTTAGGGGTGGCCATGGATCGGAATCAATCCGACAAACCGGTGAATCCGAACTGATCCAAACTGAAAAATCCAGATTGGTTCGGATCATTGGTTTGGATCAGATTGAAAAATTGCAAATCCGATGAGTTCAGATCGGATATCGGATTTCACTTTTGAAAATCAAATCCGATCCGATCCACCTGATTAATTAGTATGTTTTATTTTTTTTTTTCTATTTTTTAACCTTTTTAGTTTGGGCTTTTTAGACCAGCCCAATTTTATTGTATTTTTTCATTTTAAGGCTACTAATCAATTATTACTATAATTATAATATAAAACATGATTTAATTTTTAACTTGGAATGGAACATGTTTCATATTAGACTAGCAGTTAAAAAATAGTTTTTAAGTTAAATGTAGTAAATTGCATACTATTAGAATCACTTTCCTAATTTTTTTTTTAAAAAAATCATTTTATTTTTGTTTTTATTTTTTAATAATAAATCTGATGATCCTATCCAATCCGATTATAATTGGATTGGTTCGGATCGGATTGCAAAGTTAAATTAGGCAAAATCCGATCCGAACCAATGCAATTAAAATTGATTGGGTCAGATTAAAAAATCCCACGATTTGATCCTATCCGACCCGTGTCCACCCCTAGAAGCTGTGTATGATCAGAGGCATGATGTTGGGGATAGCTTAAGTCAAGGGGTAGATATCAGAACCTACATATGACTTAAGGATCATCAAAAGTTGTGCTTCAAGTTGTTTGTGATGACAAATGTGTCTCACTATCCAGAAGTAGACACCAGCCACAAGACATGCATCAGTGCTTGGACAACACTAATTTTGAAGCTATGAGTTCCTCGTGATCCTTGATAATTTTCAAATCAAAGGAACTCAAGGAAGACAGTTGTCCTAATCAAAGAACAAGCAACCAAGTAGAATGAAGATTGTACCATATTGCATTGTAGTAACAATGCATCTATAGTAAACATGCCGCAAAAATAATCTTCAAAAGCTTCCCATGATTCCAATTCAAAAAAAAACTCATGAGGAACCACTAAGACCAACAGGTAGCACTCAATGAATCTTTCTCAATGGATCCTTCAACGGATTTATTTCAAATTCAATTAGTGCAAGTTGGTTGACAGTAGAGAAGAGTAAAGATGAAGAAGACAACTCAATGAGTTATAAAGACAAAGCTTGAACATGCATAGAATAGTAAGCTATAGGAACTAATTGGACAGCTTATGCAATAATTTGAAAGTTGAATTCAACCTTCAACAACCACAACAATGGCTAGCTCCTGATCATTCTATAAATTGATCAAATTTGAGGGAGTAACTTGCAAGGAAAGATTGCCAAAGAAAGATGGTAAGGTTAGGTGAACCAACCCTTTATGAGAAAGAACTTCCTTAGCCAAAAAACACTATAGGTGGAGCCTGTAGAGCAAAATCCAAAAAGAGTGTTTGTAAACACCTTCATCAATGGATCCTTAGTAGAAGGCATCCCAAAATGTGTAGTGTCCATTCCCTACGATTAGAGGGAAAGAACTTAGAAGAGTAATTAGGGGACTGTTGCTTCTGAAGTTTAGAGGGAACACAGCAGGTGCTATTGATGGTGTAATGCTTGGAGAGGCTTTTCGAAACAAAACTTGAATAGAGCCTGCAAAGGCCAAGAGAATATTGAGGTAAACCCTAGAGAGGCTTTTGGAAAGAATACTTAAGAAGAGCCTACAGAGGCTTAGAGAATACTGAGGTGAAGCCTGGAGAGACTTTTTGAAAGAATACTCAAGTGGAGCTTGTAGAGGCTTAGAGAATACTGGTTGTAAGACCCTGTGGAGACTTCAGAAAACAAAGAATACCACAGTTGAGTGCTTGGTCTTAGTGGAGAAAGCCTACAGGTGTAAGTACTGGACGTAGCTCGGGTTGAGGTGAACCAGTATAATTCCTTGGTGTGATTGTTTCCTTCATTGTTGCTTCTTATTTATACTTGTTGTGTGCTTAAAATTTGTTTATGAAAAACCTTATTTTGAAAAGTTTAACTCTGATATTTGATCAAAAGGTTTTCATAAAACATTTTCATTATTTAGAAGCAACACCTAGTCACAATATAAAAGTGAAAAACAGAATATGTAATTTAATAGAATTTAGTATTTTGAGAGTAGGTTTTGAAGCAATAGAACACAAAATTACTTGGATGTATTTACTTCTAAATTTTTTTTTATCCAAGTACTTGTGAAGGAAAAGGTATACTCCCATAAGTCGTTTGATTTCTAAGCGTAAAGCTTAAGAACCAGAAATCAGAAACAAGTGTGCTTGTGCGAAAAATTAGCCTGATAAGGTGTTGTGTCATTATTCAATCGCCCTTCTAGTGACCAACTGATTCACTTCAAAGCCTTCATTGATACAGGATCACGAAACTATGAATTCCAATTATGACGATATGCGCTAAGAATGGATAACCATGTTAAGTATTGGAACAAAAGACATACAATGTCTAACCCCTAAAAATCTCATAGTTTTGATGATAACAAAGGATATTAAAATGTCTAACCCTAAAAATCTCACAGTGTTGATGATAACAAAGGATATTAAACTTTGATAAACTAATGAGATTAATTGAGCTATGCGGGAAAAACACGTGAGTCCAACAAAAGTATAGGTATATTCGTTTTATCTTAGACGCGAAAAATAAGTTTTAAAGTATAGTGTCAAACACGCTAAAAAGGACTTGCGTCCTAGCCTTTATAAAAATCTAGTGTCCAAAGTGCTATTATAAAAAGTTGCGTCCAAAGGTCTTTTGAAAATCCAACATCCAATGTGTTGTCATCACCAACACTTCTTTCAAGAAAACTTACACAAACATTCTATATCATAATAAGTTTTCTTCGTCCAACTGAACACATGCTTAAGGCTCTTTGTTCAATTACGTTCGATATGCTAAGGTATACTGCTCATATATTCTTCATCGTATGAACTTTATGTTATTATTCCCTTTGTTTTTTTGAATAAGCTCTAACATATGAATTTCTAGCATTTAATGAAAAGCAAGGTTTCTTGAGTATAATTACAACCTCTGATCAAAAGCAACTCACATCGAGTTTAGTACAAAGGAGAAGACTGATGTAGGAATAAGCAAAGAAGTAATTCACTTTTCAGAAGATGACAGTACCTTTTTGGGAAAGAAATGACACCTACTTTTTTCTCTCTCCTCTATAGAAGTAGACACGTCAAAGAGGAAACGTGATTGGGTGTGAAAGAATACTTAGGACTACTTTCTTGAGTATAAGATTGTAGTGGGTTTTTCCGGAAATGGCATAGAAGAATACTTGCTTGTAACCATGTTGGTTAATGGAACCCTTCGTGTTGAAGGAGAACTAGACGTAGCTTCGGTTGAGTGAACTAATATAAAAAGCTTGTGTTCTTTGTTTTTGCTTCTCCCTTCATGTTTTCCTTGGACAAAACATTTTTTGACTTGTTTAAAACATTGTTCTTTGCGAAAAACTTTTTAAACGCACATACATACTATTCAACTCCTCTTCTAGTGCGTTTCTTGTTATTTCACTAAGCGTTGGTGTTAAGCATGACATGAGTCACGCTAACGTAATGCATCTAGAGAGGGCTCTGAGACCCTTACATTGGTGTGCTAAGCGTGAGGTTACTAATGCTTAGCATGCGACCTTTAAAGGCGAGGTCTGTGCCTCAGTGCAATCCACGCTAAGTGCCACCCTGTATGCACTAAGTGTAGACACCATAGGGAGATGACCTTGATTCTCTGAGGATTAACACTAAGCACCAATATGTTAGTGCTAAGCACAGGGTCTTTCGCACTATGTGTGACCATGTCAACTCTAAGGGTGGCATCCTTGGACAATAATGTTATGTATATGACTTTCAAAGTCCCTATATTAGGCAAGAATTATGTATTTCTTTTATTTGGGTTATGTAAGGTACCCTGAGTACTCCATATGTATAGTGTTCATGTTATGATTATGAGTTTTTAAATAAGTGATTGAGATTATCCGACGATTCTGCATATGTAGGTATAAGGTTACGGTAATGTCCCTTAGGGTGTTACATGAGGAGAGCATCCTTGACAAGAAGGTTTCCCAATGATTTTGAAATCTGAGAAATTTTTTTTATAAATCTTCAGTAAAAATTGACTTGGCCCAAGAAACTCCCCTCTTCACATTAGTGGGGAGCAATTTTCTTACTATCACCTCAATCTTTGCCTTGTTCACTTCGATACCCTTGACTGAGATTTTATGTCCCAACACAATTCCTTCTTTCACCATGAAATATTTTCTTCCAAATTCAAAACTAGATTGGTTTTCGTGCATCTTTTGAGCGTGAAGCCAAATTTGCAAAGCATGTTGTATCAAAGGAGGTTCCAAATACTAAAAAATAGTCCATGAAATCCTCAATGAACTTTTCAATATGTCCACAAAGATAGGTATCATAAATCTCAAAAAGGTTGTTGGTGCATTGCATAATTTGAAGGGCATCCTTTTTTAGGCAAAAACACCAAACGGGCATGCAAATGCAATTTTCTTCTAATCATTCAAATTGATGGCTATTTGATGGTATCCAAAGTAGTCATCGAGGAAGCAATAAAACTCTTACCTGACTAATCTCTCCAGCATTTGATCTATAAAAGGCAAAGGGAAATTATCCTTCATAGTGGCTTGGTTAAGCCATTGATAATCAAGGAACATACACCATCCCATGATTGTGCAGGTTAGAATGAATTCATTCTTCTCATTTGAAATTATAGTCGTTTCACCTTTCTTAAGGACAACTTGCAGTAGACTATATAATCCATGAACTATATATTGAAAATAAGACAAATACACCCACATCTAACAATTTGAGCACTTCTTTATTACTTTATGGCGAGGTTCAACCTTTGAAGAGTTTACACAACTGGTTTATAATCCTTTTCAGACAAAATGATGGGATGATTCCCTATAGATCTGATATAGTCCATCCAATAGCCATCTTATGGTCCTTCAAGACATGAATAAGCTTATCTTTTTCTTCCTTCAAAGTTGTGCTAATTTCTATAACCGAATTTTCATTCATATCACCTATGTACACGTACTTCAAATTCATCACCTTTTAACTCTTTCTTTTAGTTGATAACTTCTTGCATCCCTTGATTTTCAAGTTGTAACATGCAATCCTCTATTTTGTTATCCATTTGATCTTCAACTTGAGATATAACATTGTCTGTCACATTTTTTAAGGGATTAATAGGCTATTAATGTTTAGGAAATGTCTTCCAACAATAAATTCACCATGTCCACAGTAAAACAATGTTCTCTTTCGTTCAAATGGTTCATGGCATCATAAACATTAAAAATTTTCTCATCATCATCTATTCTCTACACTTGACCCCAATGTGCATCAATCAATGTGTGCTCAATTCTCAAGAATGGTCTACCAAGAATGAATAGGGACCTCAATGCCTTCATCTATGTCCATAATTGAAAAATCAATCATATTTTTATCTATCCCTTATGGATGTTTAACTAAGCCATCAGGGTCGGCCCAGTGTCCTGTCTGGAGGTGTGACGGCACAGGGTCCACGACTAAAAGGGACCCTAAAAATTAAAAAAATAAAATTATATGATCATGTAATAATTTTTATATTATTTTATGTTATTTTTATTACTAGATTGAAATTATTGTTTTATTTCATGTCTCTTTTTAAAAAAAAAAAAAAAACAAATGAAAATGTGACATGTGACATGTGATTAAAAGTATTATTCTATTGGTTGTTAGTTTTTTTTTTTATTACATTCAAAAATCCTCAATAAGTTTTCAAATTACTGTGACATATCAACATGTAACGTAATAGACTTAAATTTTTTTTTTTTTTTAACAAAATAAGAAACACAAACAAAGACTCAAATTATAAAGGAAATAAAACTAAGTGTTAGTATATTAATAAAGAACAAAAATAAAGATTTAATATATATGAAATGATATTTTGTCAATAATAGACGATAGCGAGCAAACTAGAGCATTTTCTTTGAGACACAAAATATAAAACTAAATTAAATTACAAATATAAAATTAATATTTTAAAAATATATAAGTAAATTAAAATTATAAAAAAAAATTTGACGGGTTCCCCGCAGGTTTACCCAAATCCAATAAAACCCAATCGAAATGTGGATGAGTTAAAAAAATATAAATTTGCCTCTTTTAAATCTGAACCTATCCTACCTTCTGCAGGGATGGGGATGGGGAGAGCAAACCTGTCATCGATTCGTCCTGTTGTCATGCCTACCTTATATATAGATATTTATGTTACATAATAGTTTTTGGGAATAAATTGAATGATAGATGATAACACAAGAGTAAATTGAATAAAAAAATGTGATATATCTTTTTGAGATTTATTAAATTATGTTATCCGTTTAATGTAACAAAATATAACATTTTAAATGAAACTACGTGCCTATTTTTTAATGTAATATATATTTATATTTTCAAATACTTAAATATATGAATGTCATTTAGTGTTTCACCCTGGACCCATAAAATCTCCAGACCTGTGAGCGATCAACAATTGCAGTATCATTCTTGTAGGTTTGGTATTAGCAGCTCCTATATTCCTTAATATGGAGAATGACATCAAGTTAATACTTGCTCCTAAGCCATATAAAGTTTTCCCAATGGTCACATATACTATAGTGCAAGGTATGGTAAGACTTCCAAGGTCCTTAAGCTTAGTAGGAGTGGTCTACTAACCACCACACTGCATTCAACTTCTCTTTATTTTGTTCAATTTTTAGATCTTTGTCTTTATCATCTACTACTTCTTTTTCTAATTGAGGTTTCTCTATGTTTTCCAATTCTTGCTCTTCTATGATTTCCTCTTTATAAATGGAGTAATCCCTTACCTCTTTCTCTTTTTCATATTTTTTGTTGTTCTAGGAGGTAAATTCCTACCACTCCTAAGAATGATAGGTTTACACAAGTCCTTTACACTTGACTTACCGTATTTTTAGGAGGGATTTTTTATATTTTTGCTTCTATTTGTTTAGAGAGTTTCCTTAGCTGATTTTCCATGGTTTTAATGGATGCTTCAACGTGTTTAGGAGTTGAAGCTGGTGACCATTTTCAATACAGGATTGAACTATATGTAATTAGTCCTTTGACCAGTTCTAATCGAGTGGTACATATTAGTGGATTATATTTAGACATCCACATCTTTTGATTAGATAGTTAATAACATTTTATATAATTAATATTTATATAATTTACAATATATTATATAATGTCAAATGCTAATAACAAATTCGTTAACATATTTTTTCTAACACACATTCTATTATTAATTAAAATTTATTAAAAACTACAAAATTAGGATAGAGACTCATTAAATGAAAAGTGAAGCTTATAAAAATTTATAATTTTTAATAATTTCAGCCAATTGGAGAGAGTGTGTTGTTAACATTTCTCTTATATAATTTATATTTTATATAATTATATATAAAACTTTAGATTAAGGTTATGTATTTTATATGTATTTATTATTATTATTATTATTATTATTATTATTATTATTAAGTTTATTTATTGATTTTATTAATATTTTTAAGTTTATAAATTTATTTTATTTTTTATTTAGGTATAGTTATTGATTTTAATTAATTATTGATTTCTACGATACTTTTTATTTTTCTTTTTTCTTTTTATCCTCTTCTTTCTGACATACAGGATGGTTTCTCCAAGCTAGTTTCGGTATGAACCTTCTGACGTTCTTCTTTTCTCCCAAAAGGCTTATATCCTCTTGCTTTTCAGTAGCTTTCTCAACTTCATCTTTTTTTCTTCTTCCTCACCATTTATCGCTATCTCATGGTAAAACAATAAGGATACTACATAGCACTAATGTGTAACATCAGCACCGTTAATAGGGTTAGATAATAAACATCTACTTTTAGATTAACATGATGACAAAATGTAGTATCTAGAATTATTTTTAAATTTTTTTAGATCGAGAGACTAAATTAACAACACCACACAAATTCAAGGACCAAAATAGTGATTTAGTCAAACTGAAACAAAACACAAGTTGCAAAAACAATTACATTTTAAATATATATTTTGATACCTAAAAGTTCACAATGCCCCAGATCCTTTAAACAGTACA
Source organism: Pueraria montana var. lobata (assembly GCA_026413185.1). Classification (NCBI taxonomy): domain Eukaryota; kingdom Viridiplantae; phylum Streptophyta; class Magnoliopsida; order Fabales; family Fabaceae; genus Pueraria; species Pueraria montana. The sequence goes on along the minus strand of CM048654.1, from coordinate 64,570,750 downwards.
CATCAAATAAAAACATTGATAATCATCTAAATAAATTGAAACAAGTTCAAAACTTAAAGCTTAAGTGATAAATCAATCCCAGAAGAATCAGAACGAGAGGTTTCTTCTTGCTTGGAATGATCACCACCCATGGTACTCAATGTTGACCTATCCAGGGCCCAGTTTGATTTGGTAGCAACATTTGTAGAAGAATCTCCAAGGATGGGAATATGTCCAATAGTACCACGATCATCTTCAGTCTTCAAATTTGCATGCAAACCCTCCATCCTCAAGCTACCAAGGGAAGGGTTTAGCATCTCTTGTTTTCACCACCTTTGACCAAACCTAAAACCAAATGAGGTTGAAGGATATGATGGCTTGTGAATCATAGACTCCATCCGAACCCCAAGTGCTCTATTGTAAGATCCATAAAAGGAGTGTGTGGGATAAGGGTAATAAAGAAAAGGAGAGTGCCCTAAAGCACCAACATCATCAATCCTTTGGCCACGCTTTGCAAGAGCACGCTCTTGCTTGTGGGCGTTTTGGTGTCCCCCCAAAGCTTGTGATGAAGAAAACTCTTTCTTGCAAAAGTTGCAAGAAAAAGTCTTAGCCTCTGATGGTTTCTCCTCAATATTATTGTTCTCATCTCTCCCTTTGGTGTAATTAGCACTAGAAGAAGATGAACCCCCCACGTTCATGGGGTTGAAAAACTCCAATTCCACTTTCGACCCCCGAATTGATTCATCCTTGGAGAGCTTAACAAAGTCCAACACCATATGGGAATTGGAATTGGAAGCTGGATCTTGTTCAGATTTATCACCCTTCTCCTTCGTTATCAACTCATCATTCTTCTCTTCTTCAACACATGGTTTATGGGAAATGACTTCGAAGGTGGAAGAGGCTTCAGAGGAACAAAATTCCAAACCGTGTGATGATGCCATGGCACAAACGAGAAATGATTCTCTCTTTTTAGATCTGTTGGAGTGAGATTGAATAGAGAGGGAGCGTGACCATGGTTATTTATTTATGGATTTGAGTTAATATGCAAATATCTTTCACTCATGAACAAGGAAAGGGATCTCATGCATATTTGTAGTTATTATTTTTTCATTATGCTAGCAAAAATTTGAAGAGGTGTGAGCAAGCTTGAACCAATTTGTTCACGACCGTTGCATAAACAAAATTTCCTAAAATGATTTTAACTACACGGTCAAATGTGTCTAATTACTCAAGTAGTTCAAATCATGCCATAGAAGCATGTGGCTAATTACTCAAATAGGTTCTATGTAGTTGAAATTTGATGTCAAACCGAGTGATGAAATTGGTAACTTTGAAATTACTTGTTGGAGTAAAATTACTTGGGCATTCAAGAACTTCTTTAGGGGAAAAATAAATGGAAGTAATTTTGTGCTCATTAATGCTCTATATTTTCTAAAATGATTTTAACTACACAGTCTAATATTGTGGCGAATAATTAATCAAATAGTTAAAATGTTTCCATAGCCAGCATGTGGCTAATTACTCAAATAATATACTATCGCAGGTGACAGCTTCTATGTCGTTCAAATTTGATGTCAAAGCCAAATTGGTAACTTTGAAAATTACTTGGGTGTTCAAGAGCTTCCCTGGTGGAAAAATCAATGGAAGTAATTTTGTGATATAATTTTGACTTCGTTAATGCTCTATATTTTCCTAACAAATCCATTGTTTTCCTCAACGCGCGAGTTGCTCCAATAGGTTCAAAATTTCAAATATCTTATCACTAGTAGTTTCTGTGAAGAAAACCCAGTTTAATGAGTACCACAAAGCCATATAAAAAAGCTATACTAGTGGCTAAAGTTTTGTAATTTCAGTGGCTTTAATTTGCAAATTTTAGGTTCAAGAACTCACACACATAACCGCTTTCCGTTTTCAATAAGCATGGTGTTATGCCACATGCAACATTCTTGCCATACTTGTGGAAATTTATTTTTCATGAAGGACTTAAGATACACTAAATTTGTAACACAGGAAGATTTTTAGATCAAACTTGTGAATAGTGCTTGAACTTGAGGTAAGAAATAATGAGGGTTTAAGAGAAAATAATTAGGAGCTCACTCATCTCAACAAGTGAATTTTACATATAACTAGATTTTAAACCTGTGATTCGTTTAAATTATACATTTTTTATATTTATATTTAATATTTTTAAAAATATGTATATATGAATAAAATTATTATTTTTTAAAATATTCAGTAACAATTTAAATATAACTACATTAAAATTGAGGAAAATGATTAATTGTATTTTTAATTGAGCAGATGTTGTATTAAAAATATTAAACCTATTAAAATTTATTATGATTTGTTCTTTCTTTAAGAAATAATAATAGTGATGTAATACCTATATGAGATATATAAATTAAAAAAATATATATCATAAATATAAATTTTTAATTATTTAAATTGGGTACTTATTTTTGCTATTGTGGATACTATGTTTACATGTAATTGAATTTTATGTTTTTATAATTAATAATTTTAAATTTATTTATTTTAAAAATTAAAATATTTTAAAACTACAATTTAATCATTTTGGTTTATTACTTTTAATTATGTGATATTGATGAAGTTTTAAATTGGTTAAGATCATTATAACTTAAATTATTATTATTATTATTATTATTATTATTGTTGTTGTTGTTGTTGTTGTTGTTGTTGTTGTTGTTGTTGTTGTTGTTGTTGTTGTTATTATTATTATTATTATTATTATTATTATTGTTATTTTGGTGAACTAAGACATTTGTCTTTATTTTTGTTCCCTAATTAAAAAACAAATTACACTCAACAACTAGACTCCCTCGGTATTTTAATTAAAGGAACAGGAAAGAGAAATAACTGTTTTAATAAGATCCAAACATACAATCATTAATAATTTGCATAAGAGCTCATTGAGTCTGCTTGAGCTCTTGACTCGTATTTAAAAAGAGTACTAATTAAAAATTGGCATGGATAAAACTTTCTTAACTGTCAATTTCACAGCTAGTGAATGATTCATTAAATATTAATAAAAACAAGAGAGCTTCGCCATCTTAATTGTCATAGGTATCAAAAGTCTGTACAGAAAATTTAAAACTCATAACTAATTAGCTAATAAACTAGAATACCACGTCACCCATCTGCAATTGTAAAGGAAAAAGAAAAATGAAACAAAACACAATTTGCAATAATAATTGCTTTTTAAAATATATAATTAGACACCCAAAATTTCGTAGTGCCCCAGATAACTCAAACAACAGAGTACCAATCAATCAAACACAAACATTGATGATTATCCAAATTAAAACAAGATCAAAACTTAAATCTTAAGTGATAAATCAATCTCTTCAGAATAATCAAGACTAGAGGGCCCTTCTTGCGTGGGATCATCATCACCACCCACAGTACTCAATTGGGCTGAGTTTGAATTGGTAGCAACGTTTGTAGAAGATTCTCCAAGGACAGGAATGTTGTGTCCAATAGTACCACGATCATCTTGTGTCCTCAAAGTTGTATCACTCCCTAGTATCCTAATTCCACCATTCGCTTGCAAACCCTCCATCCTCAATCTATCAAGAGAAGTGTTTAGCATCTCTTGTGATCTTGACCACCCTTGACCAAACCTAAAACCAAGTGAGGATGAAGGATATGATGGCTTGTGAATCATAGACTCCATTCTAACCCCAAGTGCCCTATTATATGATCCATAAAAGGAGTGTGTGGGATGATCAGGGTAATAAAGAAAATGAGGGTTCCCACAAGCACCAGCATTGATCCCTTGGCGACGCCTTGCAAGAGCACGCTCTTGCCTGTGAGCATTTTGGTGCCCTCCCAAGGCTTGTGCAGAAGAAAACTCTTTCTTGCAAAAGTTGCAAGGAAAAGTCCTAGCCTCTGATAATTTCTCCTCATTGTTATTCTCACCTCTCCCTCCAGTGTTGTTAATAGCCCTAGAAGAAGACGAACACCCCACGTTATTCATAGGATTGAAAAAATCCAATTCCACTTTCGACCCTCTAATTGATTCATCTTTGGAGAGCATAACAAAATCCAACACCATATGGGAATTGGAATTGGAAGCTTGATCTCGTTCTTCAGTAGTAGGTTTATGGGAAATGCCTTCTGAGGTGGCAGAGATGCTAGAGGCTTCAGAGGGACAACCTTCCAAAATGTGTGATGATGCCATTGTAAAATGTTTCACAATTTTGGATATGTGGCAGAGGGATTGAATAGAGAGGGGGGGCATGACCATGTTTTTTTATTTAAAGATTTGAATAAATGCACATATCTTTATTGAATAAGAAATGGGATCTCATGCATTTTGCAGTTATCATTTTGCATTATGCTACCAAAAGTTTGAAGAGGTATGAGCAAGCTTTCACAGATTCATGCATGATCTTAGCATAAACAAAGATCCCTAAAATGTGTCTAATTACTAAGTAGTTCAAGTCATTCCCATAACTAGCATGTGGCTAATTAATCAAATAGCTTCTATGTAATTCAATTTTTATGTCTAACCGAGTAGCAAAATTTGTAACTTTGAAAATTTATGATCTTAGCACAAACAAAGATTCCTGAAATGTGTCTAGTTGTTAAGTAGTTCGAGTCATTCCATAACTAGCATGTGGCTAATTAATCAAATAGCTTCTACGTAATTCAAATTTTATGTCTAATCGAGTAGTGAAATTGGTAACTTTGAAATTTTATGATCTTAGCATAACCAAAGATTCCTAAAATGTGTTTAATTACTGAGTAGCTCAAGTAATTCCATAACCATCATGTGGCTAATTAATCAAATAGCTTCTATGTAATTCAAATTTTATGTCTAATCGAGTAGTGAAATTGGTAACTTTGAAATTTTATGATCTTAGCATAACCAAAGATTCCTAAAATGTGTTTAATTACTGAGTAGCTCAAGTAATTCCATAACCATCATGTGGCTAATTAATCAAATAGCTTCTATGTAATTCAAATCTTATGCCTAACTGAGTAGCGAAATTGGTAAATTCAAAATTTTATGATCTTAGCAGATACAAAGATTCCTAAAATGTGTCTAATTACTAAGTAGTTCAAGTCATTCCATAACCAGCATGTGGCTAATTAATCAAATAGCTTCTATGTAATTCAAATTTTATGTGTAATTGAGTAGCGAAATTGGTAAATTCAAAATTTTATGATCTTAACATAAACAAATATTCCTAAAATGTGTCTAATTACTAAGTAGTTCAAGTCATTCTATAACCAGCATGTGGCTAATTAATCAAATAGCTTCTATGTAATTCAAATTTTATGTCTAACCGAGTAGCGAAATTGGTAACTTCAAAATTTTATGATCATAGTATAAACAAAGATTCCTAACATGTGTCTAATTACTAAGTAGCTCAAGTCATTCCATAAGCAGCATCTGGCTAGTTAATCAAATAGCTTCTATGTAATTCAAATTTTATGTTTAACCGAGTAGTGAAATTGGTGACTTCGAAATTACTTGTGTTGAAGTAAAATTACATGTGGCTAATTAATCAAATAGCTTCTATGTAATTCAAATTTTATGTGTAATTGAGTAGCGAAATTGGTAAATTCAAAATTTTATGATCTTAGCATAAACAAAGATTCCTAAAATGTGTCTAATTACTAAGTAGTTCAAGTCATTCTATAACCAGCATGTGGCTAATTAATCAAATAGCTTCTATGTAATTCAAATTTTATGTCTAACCGAGTAGCGAAATTGGTAACTTCGAAATTTTATGATCTTAGTAAAAACAAAGATTCCTAACATGTGTCTAATTACTAAGTAGCTCAAGTCATTCCATAAGCAGCATCTGGCAAGTTAATCAAATAGCTTCTATGTAATTCAAATTTTATGTTTAACCGAGAAGTGAAATTGGTGACTTCGAAATTACTTGTGTTGAAGTAAAATTACTTGGGCGTTTCTGTGGTGGAAAAATCAATATTTGAAAGTAATTTTGGGATATAATTTTGGCTTCATTAATGCTCTATATTTTTTCTAATATGATTTTAACTACACGGTCTAATGTGGCGAATAATTACACAAATAATTAAAATTTTTTCAGAGCGGGCATGTAAACAATTTATCTATTAGCTCTTATCCATAATTATTATTTTACATAAATTATTGAAAATGTAAATAAATATCTATAAAAATTTTATATTTAACTATTATCATTATCCATAAAATATTTTCGTACTTTCTCTCATATCTTTATCAAAGGTATAATAACTAAATTAAAAATAAGGCTTAAATAACTTTTAGGACCCTGATAAATTACCGAATTTTGTTCGGGTCCCCGATAAATTTTTTTGTTGTTTTGAGTCCCTGATAAAAAAAAAATTCTTTTGCATCTCTGCCGTCAATTAAGTGATGATGTGGCCGTTAAAAATTTTAAAATGCAATTTTCGGCGGGTAAAAAACCGCCACTATCTATATCAAATTTTAAATTACAACTTCTGGCAGCAAAAAACTACCAGAATCAATTTATCATTTACCGCATTTTACTTCCTTCCTCTCCAATATATCTTCGGACTCACTTTTTTTTTTTTAAGAGATCTTCGGACTCACTTCTTCTACAAGCTCTCAATATTTAATTTAATATTATAATAACAAACCCAACAAAAATTCTTCACTTTGGTATAACCACTCATCATCCTCACTCTTCCGTTCTTTGTTATGGCACTTCAGAAGTCTCTCTCCAGCGACAACCTTCCTCCATTTTTGGCGAAGCCCGACGCCGCCGTCACTCCCATCGTCTGCAGCCTCTTCGGCTTCAACTAGGAGTCAGCTCCTCAGTGCCGCGCCACGCTGACACCATTTGGGAAGATCTCCAAGGGCAAGTCGCACACCTCGATGTGCTCTTAGGTGACGTTCATCACGACGAACCCAGTGAACTTCTGGCCAATCTCAGATCTGGAATAGCTTAGATTTGGAAATTTCAGATATGAAAATGCTTAGATATAAAACTCAAATCTGCAGTGAAGATCTTCCTGGGGTGCTTCTTCTTCCCATCCTCAAATGCACTGTTGGGTTCCGCCGCGGGATTCGCAACCACTCCTTTCACATGCTGAGAAAATCGGCAACAAATTTTAAAGATCTACCCTTTGCTTGTTGTCAGCTTTACTTTCTAAATATGTTTAAAGCTTTCATTGTTTCCTATATGTCTGTTGTTTATGGTTTCTATTAATCAAAATCAGTTTTTGATGTTTTAGTTACTTGATTTAGAGAACGTGTTTTTTATTGAATAAGGACAATGTGGGATTGATTTTCACTAATGTATGGGTTGGATGGTGCCTGCAAGCTGCTTGTTGAAATGTATAAGAGAGGGTACAGGCTTAAGTTACACAATCAGATATGTTTCCTTTTTTTTTTTTAAATTGATTCTGGCGGTTTTTAGCCGCCAGAAATTGTAATTTTAATTTTGAAATAGATAGTTGTGGTTTTTTAGCTGCCGAAAATCGTATTTTAAAAATTTTTAACTGCCACATCATCACTTAACTGACCGCAGGGATCCAACATAAAACTTATTTTTTATTAGGGACTCAAAACATCGAAAAAATTTATCGGGGATCCAAAGCAAAATTCGAGAATTTATCAGGGAAATCAAAGTAATTTAAGCCTAAAAATAAAGTACACTTATCAATAATTTTTTTTAAAAATTCAGCAGAGTCTCCTCTATCTTTTGGTACTTTTTTCATACCTTTATTAAAGGTATAGCAACCAGACATCAAGATCCACTTAATTAAACCGTTGATATGTCAACAACAATCCTATAGGATCAACCAATAATAAAACCATGACATATACCACTTTTATCAACTAATTTCAAGACACAAATCAAATTATGCAACAATCAAGGTAGATTTCAAACTTTTATTTCATGTATCATAACAAGGAGTGCGAGTTGGTGTGGGAAAATGGAAAGAAAAAGAGAGCTTGTGAAAGAGAGAAGGAGAAACACGTGAGAAGAAAACCAAACCATGTTATTAAGAATTTATGTGCTATTCAGCAAATTGATTAAATTTAAAAGAGGAAAAAGCACTTCCAGTATACCTAGATGGTTGTGGTGACAATAGTAAGATCAATGCCAAATGTGTCTAACCTAATCAAAGGTATCTTTGATATTGCGTTCAAATTAAGGGAACTAATTGCATTGGTTATTTTCTTCACAACAATAAGTGAAAATTATTTCAAATCGCAACAAGATAAATAAAGAATCAAAAAAGAAAAAGACCTAACCACAAACGCATATGGGGGCATGAAACTCAACAAGAAAGGGCTGAGAAAGAAAGAGAGGTTCTAAAGCCCCTTCAATAAAATACCTACAACAAGAAAAAAAAAATCATGAATTTCTTCCCAAATTTTAGTAACTAAAGTAACTATATAACTTTAATTTCCTATACTGGCTTCTCTCCTCACTTAATCCATTTATCTCACTCAACTTTCTCTTAAGAGTTCTAATCTTGGTAAATGAGTTTAGTTAACACATCATCTCATAATTCCTTCACTAAATTGTATTTTAAATTAGTAGTCATTCTTTAAATGTTGTACTTTACTTTCATTTAGAGTTTATGTCTAGTACAAAATATAGCTAATTAATTTATGTCTTCTAGCTCTTTAGTCTTTAACTTTCCTTTAACTAATTCTACACAAACCAATATTTTCCAACTAATTCTACACAAACCAATAGTTTCCAACTACCAAATTATATGGATAAGGTTAACTAATTGTACTAAATTATTTTTCCAATCTTATAACTAACTAAAACCATTGTGCTCAAACTAAGCTCTAATAAAGTGGCAGCCTTTTTCTTTTAAATTATAAATTCTTCTACATAAATACAAGACACAAGTGCTATTATAGCACTATCTAGTTCGACACAAGTGCTATTTCCAATTTTAAGATGCATTAATCTTCTTGTTTGCCAAATATTATAGTTTAGGTACAACAAAAATGGTATCATTAGAATATTTTAAGTATTTTTAAACCACTTACAAGTTACAAGCAGTTTGTTACTAAGTTAGGAGTTAGGGCAACCACAAAAGTCAGATAAGTCGTATAATAATTTATTAAAGTTTTTACTTTAACCATTCAAAAGCACTGAACTTGATGGAAATTGAAAATAAACCAAAAATAAAATATTATGTATGAATTAGAGAAATTATAAGTGGTGAAAAGAGCTAGTTTCAAAGGTTCCTTATTATTATTATTATTATTTTGTTTCAGTCATATTATGTGCAAGACAGATTAATAGTTTGCTCTAACATGTTAAAGGAAAATACATGAAATATCTTATGCCTCTTTCAGATACTTTGCTTCAAAGCAGAACTTGTTTCAGTCATATGCAATGCTTGTTTCTTAAGTTATTTCAAGACTTTTTGCAACACAAAGATTCTGATAAAAATTCTACCTGTAAAATTTTTCCTACTTTAAAATCCAAATTATTTATATTTCAATGAACTATCTCTACTGACACATGAAATATGGAATCACAATTTATAACCTCTATTCTACAACTTGACATAAGAAAGTCTTGACATATTCAAATTGAGTGCTTACAAATAAAATAAAATAAAATAAAACTGACGCAAACAAAGCCAAAGAGAGTTTAGGGTTTACTTTGTGCAAATGTCTTCGCAAGTGTCATCGAAGCTGTTGGGGTTCGTTGCGGGGTAGTAGGGGCGAAGTTGTGATGTTTTTCGGTGGTGGAGAGGGTTGCAACTCAAAGCGTTTCCAGTGGCAGAGAGGGTTGCAATGTGTGGTGGTCACAATGTGTGGTTGTTCGTGAGGACGGTTGTGTGAGACAATGGTGCTGAAGAGCGAGGAAGACAAAGACAACGGTGGGGCAGCGACGTTGCAATGGAACAATGGCGAGGGTTGTATTTCGGCAGGGGCAACAATGAGGACGTGGTGAGGGAGCAATGACACAATGGAGTAAGTAAAAGAAGGGCAGTTCTCCAGAACTTGAAAATCACATTGTGAGATAGATCCATGCTTGGCTAACTCATCAGTAGACATATTTCCTTCACGATTGGTATGTTGCAAATGAAGATCCCAAGCATAATGCTTAAAAGCTTTAATTTTTCTGATTATAGAAGCATAAGGATGAAGAGTGCTTCTATTATCTTAGATCAGTTGTAACCTTTGTCCCATGCAAGATCCAGACCATGAAGGATGGCAAGGAGCTCCGCTTGAAGGGAAGTAGCAAAACCGCAAGAGCCAACAAAACCAGTTTTCCAAATTCCCAAGGAGTCACGAACTAATCCACCAAATCCAAAAGCCATTCTTTTCTTTAAATTACCAAACTCTTGAACTAAAATGCAGTATTTTATCTTATCCCAGGCCAGTTCGATCCAAATTGTTTAGTGAACTAAGACATTTGTCTTTATTTTTGTTCCCTAATTAAAAAAAAAATTACAGTCAACAACAAAAATCTGATAACTGCAAGAGAGTGCGTGACATTTTAATGATGCATCATATTTAATAAACGAACATGAAAGAGAAATATTCGAGAATCTGGGCAAGAAGCCCAATCTGAGTCACTAAAGGAAGTGAGTTTGAGATCAGACGAGGCTGAGAAAAATATGCCTTTTTTCCTTTTGAACTCTTAATATATTGTAAAAGGCGAATTGCTGCCTCTTGATGAGCTTTTCTGGGATTAGAAACAAATTGGGTAAGCCTGTTTACAGCAAAGGAAAGATCAGGCCTTGTGTTTGTTAGATATATCAACCTGCCAATCATTCTACTACGATAAGATGAAGGATCCAGATGAGGAGGGCTCTCATCTGCTGAGAGTTTGAGATTAGGGACCATTGGAGTTGAAACTGGTTTGCAAGCTAGTAAACCTGCATCATCCAATAACTCCAATACATATTTTCTTTGCGTAAGAACAATCCCTTTGTGAGACCGAGCAACCTCTCCAATCCAATAAAAAATTGAAGTCCACCTAAATCATTGATTTTAAACATTTGGTCCAAGCATGAAAGAGAAATAACTGTTTTCAATCAAATCTGAACATACAATCATTAATAATTTGCTTAAGAGCTCATTGAGTCTGCTTGAGCTCTTGACTCGTATTTAAAAATAGTACTAATTAAAAATTGGCTTGGATAAACCTTTCTTAACCGTCAATTTCACTGCTAGTGAATGATTCATTAAATATTAATAAAAACAAGAGTGCTTCGCCATCTTAATTGTCATAGGTATCAAAAGTCTGTATGGAAAATCAAAAACTCATAACTAATGAGCTAATGAACTCGAATACCACATCACCCATCTGCAATTGTAAAGGAAAAAAGAAAAATGAAACAAAACACAATTTGCAATAATAATTGCTTTTTAAAATATATAATTAGACGCCTAAAATTTCGTAGTGCCCCAGATAACTCAAACAACAGAGTACCAATCAATCAAACACAAGCATTGATGATTATCCAAATTAAAACAAGATCAAAACATAAAGCTTAAGTGATAAATCAATCTCATCAGAATAATCAGGACTAGAGGGTCCTTCTTGCATGGGATCATCATCAACACCCACAGTACTCAATGGGGCTGAGTTTGATTTGGTAGCAACGTTTGTAGAAGATTCTCCAAGGAATGGAATATTGTGTCCAATAGTACCACGATCATCTTGCGTCCTCAAAGTTGTATCACTCCCTAGGATCCTAATTCTACTATTTGCATGCAAACCCTCCATCCTCAATCTATCAAGAGAAGGGTTTAGCATCTCTTGTGATCTTCACCACCCTTGACCAAACCTTAATCCAAGTGAGGATGAAGGATACGATGGCTTGTAAATCATAGACTCCATTCTAACCCCAAGTGCCCTATTATATGATCCATAAAAGGAGTGTGTGGGATGATAAGGGTAATCAAGAAAATGAGGATTCCCAAATGCACCAACATTGATCCCTTTGCAACGCCATGCAAGTGCACGCTCTTGCTTGTGAGCATTTTGGTGCCCTCCCAAGCCTTGTGCAGAAGAAAACTCTTTCTTGCAAAAGTTGCAAGGAAAAGTCCTAGCCTCTGATGATTTCTCATCATTGTTATTCTTACCTCTCACTTCAGTGTTGTTAGGCCTAGAAGAAGATGAACACCACACGTTATTCATAGGATTGAAAAAATCCAATTCCACTTTCGACCCTCTAAGTGATTCATCTTTGGAGAGCATAACAAAATCCAACACCATATGGGAATTGGAATTGGAAGCTTGATGTCGTTCAGATTTGACACCCTTCTCCTTCATTGGTGTAACCTCATCGTGATTCTTCTCTACTTCGGCAGTAGGTTTATGGGAAATTCTTTCGGAGGTGGCAGAGATGCTAGAGGCTTCAGAGGGACAACCTTCCGAAACGTGTGATGATGCCATTGTAAAATGTTTCACAATTTTGGATATGTGGGAGAGGGATTTAATAGAGAGGGGGGGCATGACCATGTTTATTTATTTAAAGATTTGAATTAATACAAATATCTTTAATGAAAAAGGAATGGGATTTCATGCATTTTTTATTTATCATTTGCATTATGCTACCAAAAGTTTGAAGAGCTATGAGCAAGCTTTCACCGATTCGTGCATCATTTTAGCATAAACAAATATTCCTAAAATTTGTCTAATTACTAAGTAGTTCAAGTCATTCCATAACCATCATGTGGCTAATCAATCAAATAGCTTCTATGTAATTCAAATTTTATGTCTAACCGAGTAGCAAAATTGGTAACTTCGAAATTACTTGTTGAAGTAAAATTATGACTATATGCATCAGAAGCTCATTATGAAAGTTACAGAGAGTAAGATTTATTTGCTGTTTCATCAAAACCAGTCCCACTGAATCGTGATTAGATATGTTGTGTGGGGATTTTAAATTAATTAGACTGGTTTTGCAATTTCACTTCAAAAAAATAATCATGGAATGAATTCATACAATAGCAGAAATAATAAAATTATATATAAAAAAAAAAAAAGAGTGTGTTGATCTAATAGATAAACAAGGCCAAATACATGAACTCTGAATTCATACACATTTACTTCTTTATATGTTCCAAGTTGCCACAATAATTTATGTGCCATGAACTTTGAACTCTCATATTAAAACAGTGTAGCAGTGCACTGAACTGATCTTTTAGCAGTTTGGTTTTTTAAAACTAAACTAACAAATTGGTTCAGTTCAGTTATTATTAGAAATAGTTTAGTTTTTTTAAGTTCCATTCAACTCAGTTCTTGAAAGTTCACTTTAGTTCAGTTTTTTCTTGCCACCCCTAGTTCTAATGGCTTAATTATTTGCAATTTCAGAGTTCCGAGGACTCACTAACATTCCATTCTTAATTTCAGTAACATTCTTGCCATACTTGTGGAAGTTCAATTTCAATGAATGACTTACAATTCACAAAAATTCAATGGCCCTAATTTGTAAATTTTAGTTTCGAGGACTCACCAAGATTCCTTTTTTAATTTAAGTAACATTCTTGCCATACTTGTGGAAGTTCATTTTTCATGAAGGACATACGATACACGAAATTTTGTAACACTAAGAAAGAATTTTAGACTCTAAAAGTTTGTAAAATCTTGAATAATTATTGAAGTAAATCGCACTAGTGAATATTGCTAGAGCTTGGGGAATGTTCTATAGAAAGGTATTAAGAAATAATGAGGGTTTACGAAAAAAATAATTGGGAGCTTACACAACAAGGGTATTTCATTTATAACTAGATTTTATACATGTGCATTGCACGTATTTGTTTATATTATTTATTTTAAGAATAAATAATCTATGCATTGACAATTTAAAAGGTTATTATATTATCATCTAATTACAAACCGTCATAGTTGTGAAAACCAGACCAGGCTGGCTGGTCTGACCTGTTGGACCGGGAACTGGTGCCTTGACCAGTCCGATTAAGCTATCGAACCAATTATGCAATTGACCTAGTTTGATCCGGATCAACCCAGTGACCTGGCCCGGGTTGACCTGGTTCAATTTGAGTTTTTTTTTTTTATATAATTCTTGAAACGACGTAGCTATTTGAAATTCTTTTCAAGGTACCATTTGAAATTATCCCATGGTAGAAGCTTGGTAATTCAAATGTTAAATGCTTGGTATCCATAAGATTTTAGTGGACCTTTTTTTGGTATATATTCCAGCGAAATTTTTTATAAAACAGAAAGGTGAGAGCTTTTTTTAAATTGTTAATAGTTAATTGCTAAATAGTATATAATAATATAATAATATGCTCCTATAATATTATTTTGATCTTGACAGCAGTATATAATAACTAATTATTATTATTATCTTGATCTTAATATGATTTAATATTTATGTACTTTATACATTTTCATCATACTTGCTCATGACCTTCCAACAACTTTCGTACTTAGCCATGAAAATAACAAGAGTTTCCTTAGTAATTTAATGATAATACCCAACAAAATAATTTAGTAATAAATGATTATATAATATTTATAGTTTCATCATGACAATGATTTTAATTTTGGAGTATGGACTATGGATTGATCACATTTTGTTAGCTATATATATATATATATATATATATATATATATATATATATATATATATATATACCAGGTCAACCAGTTCAATAAGCGACCCACCGATTCGACCACTGACCCTTTAACCCAGAGCCTTGACTGGGTCAATTTAAACAACACTGCAAACAGTTATACTAGTATATGATAAGATTGTTACCTTTTTCAATAATTATTTTAAGTCATATAAAAGGTGATTTCTTATTAGTTGATCATGTAAAACTTTTTAAACTAATGATGCATAAAAATTAAACTTCTATTTTTAATATTTGTAGTTATTTTTTTAGATGCATGTACGTAAATTAAGATTTTTTAAAAAAAAAATTTGATATATCATGTATAATTATATTAAAATTGAGGATGCTATAAATATATATATATATATATATATATATATATATATATATATATATATATAATTTATCTATTAATTCTTATCATTAATTATTATTTTAAATAAATTATTCAAAATTTAACTAAATATCTATAAAATCTTTATTTTTAATTATTATTATTCATAGAATATTTTGGTACTTTCTCTCATATCTTTATCAAAGGTATAGTAACTAAATTAAATATAAAGTACACTTATCCATAATTTTTCCAAAAACATTCAGAAGAGTGTCCCCTATATTTTGGTACTTTCCCTCATACATTTATTAAAGGTATAACAACGAGACATCAAAGATCCACCTAATTAAACAGTTTATATCTCAACAATCTAATAGGACCAACTAATAACAAAACCATGTCAAATACCACTTTTATCAACTAATTTCAAGACACAAATCAAATTATTCAACAACCAAGGCAGATTTCAAACTTTTATTTCATATATCATAAGTTATATACTCTGAATCCACCATAAAAGAGAAACATATATGTACAATGGCGGAGGCTTGCTGGTAATAACAAGGAGTGTGAGTTGGTGGTGGGAGAAGGGAAAGAAAAAGAGCCTGCAAAAGGGAAAGGGAGAAAAGCATGAGAAGAAAAATAAATCATGTTATTAAGAATTTATGTGCTTCTCAGAAAAATGACTAAATTTAAAAGAGAAAAAAAACACTTCCAGTATACCTAGATGGCAGTCGTGACAATAGTAAGATCAATACTAAATGTGTCTAACGTAATCAAAGGTATCTTCGATCCTATGTTCAATTTAAGAGAACTAATTGCATTGGTCATTTTCTTCACAACAAAAAGAGAAAATTATTTCAAATCTCAACAAGATAATAAAGAATTAAAAAAGGGGAAGAGATAACCACAAATGCAGATGAGGGCATGAAATTCAACAAGGATTGGCTGAGAAAGAAAGAGAGGTTCTAAAGCCCCTTCAATAAAATACCTACAACAAGAAAACAAATCATGAATTTCTTCCCAAAATTTAGTAACTAAAGTAACTATATAACTTTAATATCTTATACTAGCTTCTCTCCTCACTTAATCCATTTATCTCACCCAACTTTCTCTTAAGAGTTCTAATCTTGGTAAATGAGTTTAGTTAACACATCATCCCATAATTCCTTCACTAAATTGTATTTTAATTAGTAGTCGTTCTTTAAATCTTGTACTTTACTTTCATTTATAGTTTATGTCTTGTACAAAACATAACTAATTAATTTATGTCTACTTGCTCTTTAGTCTTTAACTTTCTTTTAACTAATTCTACACAAACCAATATTTTCCAACTACTAAATTATATGGATAAGGTTATCTAATTGTACTAAATTATTTTTCCAATCTCATAACTAAAACCATTGTGCTCAAACTAAGCTCTAATAAAGTGGAAGCCTTTTTCTTTTAAATTGTAAATTTTCTTCTACACAAATACAAGACACAAGTGCTATTAGCACTATCTAGTTCAACATAAGTAGAATGTGTAAATTTTAAGATGCATTAATCTTGTCGTTTGCCAAATATTGTAGTTTAGGTAAAACAAAAATGGCATCATTAGAATATTTTAAATATTTTTAAACCACTTACAGGTTACAATCAATTTGTTACTAAGTTAAGAGTTAGGGCAACCACAATAGTGAGATAAGTTGTATAATAATAAGTTCTTAGTTTAACCATTACGAGCACTGAACTTGATGGAAATATTAGGTATGAATTAGAGAAATGAGTGGCGAAAAGAGCTTCAAAGGTTCCTTTTTTTTTTTTTTTTTTTGTTTCAGTCATATTATGTGTAAGACACATTAATGGTTTGCTCTAACTTGTTAAAGGAAAATACATGAACTATCTGATGCCTATTTTAGATACTTTGCTTCAAAGCATAACTTGTTTCAGTCATATGCAATGCTTGTTTCTTAAGTTATTTCAAGACTCTTTACAACACAAAGATTCTGATAACAATTCTACTTATAAATTTTTCTACTTTTAAATTCAACTTATATATATTTCAATGAACTATCTCTACTGACACATGAAATATGGAATCACAATTTAAAACCTCCATTCTACAACCTGACATAAGAAAGCCTTGACATATTCAACTTGAGTGCTTACCAAAAAAAATTGATGCAATCAAAGCCAAAGAGAGTTTAGGGTTTACCTTGTGCAAACGTCGTCGCAAGTGTCATTAATGCTGTCAGGGTTTGTCATAAGGTAATAGGGGTTAAGTCGTGAGTTTTTTCGGTGGTGGAAAAAGTCACAACTCGAAGCTTTTCCAGTGGTAGAGAGGGTCGCAATGTGTGGTTGTTCGTGAGGGCGTTGTGTGAGACGTTGGTGCTGAAGAGCACAGAAGAAGAAGACAACGGTGGTACAACGACATTGTAATGGAACAATGGCAAGGATCGTGGATCGACAGGGGTAGTAAGGAGGACGTGGTGAGGGAGCAATGATGCAATGGAGTAAGTTGCAAAGGTTTAGGAGCAAAAAGCAATGGAGTCACAAGGGAAGAGGAAAATGAGTTTCTAGGGCGCGAGGATGAAAATGAAAGTGAGTTGCAAGTTTATAGAGCCATTTTGTGACACCTTAAATATGTAGAGCTCACATGTCCGATAAAATGATAACTAACTCATAGGAGATATACTTATGGCGAAAAGATGATTTTCTCAAAACCTTCAATTTGGATGAAAAGAAATAAAATACGGCTCTTTCAAAAACTTGTTCATTTCCTTACTTATAAAACATCTTTCGAAACGTCCAATGTCATTCATACGACGGAAATCTCAAGATACAAATAATATAATAATTAAATGAAGGCATACAATGCAATAACATCATTCAATAAACCTAAAGTGCAGAGGTCTCCTTTCTAGGTAGTACCCCTCATTTATGCATTACATAAATCCAACATCAAGTCTCAACAATCAATTTAATGCCAAAATTCAAAAACATGAGCATACGGTACAAGTAAAGTGAAAATTGTTTAACATATCATTTTAATCCGGAATGTCCTGATTTTTTACATATTTACTCCCCAACATACACATAATAATACATAAATTAGGCTTATCGAAATTCAACCCACAAATATGATTTTTAATTTATTCTTCAATATTGGCAGCTTGCAGAAAAACAGAGTTTAGCCATTATTAAAAATAGAAGATCAACTCATAAATTTATGAAACTTTCCAGTTAAAATTAAAAATTTTATATATAACACATAAAATTTTCAGAATTTATTGAGCACCACAAGTGCCCCTTTTATATTTCTTTTCCCCTGTAGCTCAAAAACAGAGTATGCACATCTAATTTCAAAATAATTATCATATTTTTTTAAAAATTCCAATAAAATTACCACACATTATAAAGGGTATATTTAAGGTTTTATACTTTTTTCAGAAATTTTTGAGCACGAAAAATATTTTTCCCAATTAATTTACAGTGCAGGTCAGAACTCAATTTCTCCACAAATATTTCCAAATTAAATAATAAAACAACTTATAAAATTGTGAGAAAAATCAGAGATAGTCTACATACACCCTATCAGAGTTTAATGTCCTCAAATTCCAAGTATACTTCCATCTTGGAAATTAAATAATCTAATTTCACTCATATGACAGATTCAGGGTAACACAAAAATTAATTCAAATAAAATAGTAGATGAGCTCGAAATTTTCCGAAAATTTTTGTGATGATTCTAGAGACCATTTTACATATAAAAATTCTCTCAAAACCTCAAAAAAGAGCACACAAAAATTCAAAATAAATCCCAAACAGCAGCAGTACTAATATTCAATCAAGAGAAATTTCACACAACAAAGCTAATACCCGCAAAATAGAGAGTACCCATGACCCAATAATCAATATTAATGGAGAAACACTCCATGAACAAGAACAAAACCCCAAGGAAATGAAAAGCCGCTCCATACCTAAAGCTTTGAGAGAAAGAAAAAGAGGATTGAAGTGTAGAAAGTGCGCTTGATGGGTCTCAAACACCTAAGAACCATTTTGTCACCAAAGAAGGAAATTAATGAGCATTTCAAGCTCCAAGAGTGAAGAACAAAGGTAGGAGATGATGATATAGGACTTACCTTCACAAGAGCTAGCCAACAATGATCTCCCAAGACCCAAAACCCTCACTAGAAGGTGTCCCTCACACAAAGAAAATGAGAGAACTCTCCCTCTCTTCCTCTCTTGATTTCGGCTCCCCTATGGGAGAGGAGAGACTCCACTTTGCCTTTTATAATGGGTCCCCAACCCTAATGGGGGCCCAATAGGTCTACATGCTAGGTTAATTCCTTAATTAGTGTATTTAATTAAAGTCCAAGTTAACTTAATTAAGGAGAGAGACTATTAATTTCTAACATGTGTTAATCTCAAATAATTATCCTCTTATTATTCCCCCCTTGTATTATTTTAATGAAGCTCAAGTCTAATTAAAACTAATTTCTATAATTATTTACTCTCATAATTTATTTCTATTTAATTTCTAGACTTTAATAATTAACATCACAAATAATCACTAATTTAATTGATACAACTAGAGAATTAATTTTCCCTTCTTCTTGCTATAATAAATTTTTGTCAACTATAATAGTGCCATTAATAAAATATATTCTTTACTAAGGTTTGACTAGTTTGACTAGTCCTTGACCAAAGTCAACCTTTAATTAAATTCTATTCTATCAATTATTTTTCCTACACAATTGAATTATTTTCAACCATTATCTATTTATTTAATTACTCACACATTTAATCAAATTTAAAACACAACAAAACCACACAATTATACTAAGATAAAGAGTTGCAAAAATTGGGATGTTACACATTTTACATTGATTATAGTTTGAACCGATGAAAAAAAAATCTACATCGGTTCAAATTAAAACAGGTGTAAAAATGGATTTTTTACATTTGTTCTTTAAAAAACGATGTAAAATAGTTACTTTTAATTTCAAAATTGCCAACGCATCCATTTCTACAGTTAAACAAGCAGTGTAGAAAGGCGTTTTGAAAGCTTATTTTTGCACTAATGATAATATATTATTTAAGTTTATTCGCTCTCTTTTTTGTCCTTAATTGATTTCCAAATCAAGTTGTTGAAAAAGCTAAACATAACAGATTAGCTAGGTTTGGATTCAGCCTTTCTGGGCAAATATTTAATAGTTGAATGGTATTTGAAAATAATGAATTTAGCTCCTATGAGATATGGTCAAAACTTTCCAAGGCAAAGACTATGGTTAGTAGTTATTTCTTAGTTGTTGCATAGTTAACTTGATGTGAGCACCCAATTTTGTCCAAATAAATAAATAAAAAACTAGCAAAAATATATTTAAAATTGTTTTCTAAAAATATAACATTTGTTTAATGATGTCAATCCAGATACAAATAAAGAAAAAAAAAGAAAAAAAGAAATACATCAAAAAATAAAAAAAAATACAAATGAAAAGGTCTGCTCCTACTCTGTTGCACCGCTTCCTATTCTGCTGCTGCACCACCTCCTACTCTGCTTCCTCCTCCATTTTTTTCAAAATTGGTTCTGCTCCATGAACACCATTGTCAACCTGCACCTTTACAATGTCCATATTTTTCAAACCCTCCTCGAACACCATTGTCAACCTGCACCTTCACAATGCACATATTTTTTCAAACCCTCCTCTGCACCAGGGATAACATTGTCAACAAAGCAAGTCAACAAATCAATAAAAAATAATCAGTGAGTCTATAAATTGAGCAAGCTCAACCAGAGAAGGGGTCGGACAAAAAAGGAGAGTGAAATATAGAAACAAAGATTAGAGAGAGTTTGTGGAGAAGAGGAGAGGAGAGAAAGGAGATTAGAGTGTTCGTACTGGGAGTGAAGAAAGGAGGGACTGTTTGATCAAGCTGTGGGAAGGGGTAGCTATAGTACACGAGATTGGAGCTTTTGGCTTACAACAGGTAACCCCTTTGTCCATCACATTCATTTGGCTTTGATTCATCCCTGTTGATCACATTTTAATAGCTTAGCTTCTCTTCCCCTTTTTCATGTACTTCTGTCTTTTGATGCTATACTCTGTCCTGCTTTGTTCTTGGTCCTGTACCTATTGTGATCATGTAATGAAATAAATATCCGTCAATCAAATTTAAATGAAGCCAGTAACAAACAGTTTCTGTATGTGCATATGAGTTTTATTCCCAAGACAACAATTGTCACATAATAATAATAAAAAAGGAAATAAAAAGAAGTGTCATCCCCTCACCACTGTGCGATCCTGGTTCTCTGCCGCGTGAACGACCACGGCGTTTGTCATCCACGACCACCGCTGAGTCGGAATCACACCGTAGCGGCACCGGCACACACAACCATTGCGCGTCTTCTTCCACCACCGTGTGCACCGCTATCGTTGCCCACCGCTACATGTTCGAGCATGGCATCGCCACGTGCGACTTCCTTGAAGTATGAATCGCACTGCTGTGGCATTCACATAGAAGTCCCAAAACCTCTTTTCCCTTAAAATTTAATGATAACCACTTTAGATGTACTTCTAATTTGGTTATCATGAAAGTTTTTAAATAAAAAATTAAAAAAACAAAAATATCAACACACAAATATTTTCTACAAAAGAACTACGTAACTCTGAATTCTCCATTGCACCTGGAGATACGTAGGAGCATGGGACCACTCCTGTCAAGCTAAAAAGATAAAAAAAAAATATATAATTTGTAAAGATAAAAAAATAATAATAATTCCCTTTTTCATAATAATAAACTTCTTTTTAATGATAAAAATTCTCTTGTTAAAATAAATAAATAAATAAAATGACCAAAAATATTCTTGTTTTATTTTGAGGGGTAAAATAAATAATTTTAAAGTTATTTAAATTTTGCACATTTAATTAGATGTAACCGTCTTAGGACGGACGTCGTAGGGTGCTAACACCTTCCCTACGCATAATTGACTCCCGAACCCAAAATCTGGTTTCTAAGACCATTTTCTTTTTAAAGGTTTTTTTTATAGTTTTCCTTAAATTAAACTAATAACAAAGGGTTAGGAGGAGGCCCATGAGAACTAATTAAGTTAATGAATTGTGTAGTTAAGGAATGGGCTAATAAAGGCCCAATAAGGGTTCAACTGAGGCTAGACTAACCATAAGCCACACACACACACTTGACTTGTCTAGAAGGGAAAAAGAAAAAAGAATAAGAGAAGGAGGAGGAGGAAAAGGAAATAAGAGGGGCCCCAACTCACCCACAGAGAACCCCTATCAAATTCAAGGTGAGTGCAACCCTTTGCATACTTCTGATTCCTCGTACATTGTTCTTCTATGTCTCCCCATCCTCTTTTATTCCCTTGAATGTTTGTATTTTGAACGTCTATGGATATAGTAAAGGTTTAAAAATGGGGTTTTAGTGGTTAATTACATGATTGATAGGTTTCATATGGGGGTTTGATGGTTATTAAATGACACTGATGTATGTGTCTTATTTTGCATTCAGAAGGATTAGAAGGCCATAAGAATCCTTTTGAGACAAAGTCCATGCATCCAAAAGCAAATGTTTTAATGATGACAAACCACTATGAAGTAAAATTACAAGTGACTAAACCTAGCTACTAATGGTTGCTTTGAGTGTTCTTATATAAAACAAGACAAATTTAGAAGCATGGAACATGTGTGAAGCATAGGCCTATAGTGGGAGCTTTTCATGACATAGATTCTACAATTAGAAGCAGGATTACAAGAAGGAGAGCTATTCAGAAGCTAGAAAGGCAGTCATGTTTTCTAGGTTAAAGTATAGATATTGGAAGCTGTTAGGGGTGGCCATGGATCGGAATCAATCCGACAAATCGGTGAATCCGAACTGATCCAAACTGAAAAATCTAGATTGGTTCGGATCATTGGTTTAGATCAGATTGAAAAATTGCAAATCCGATGAGTTCAGACCGGATATCGGATTTCACTTTTGAAAATCAAATCTGATCCGATCCACCTGATTAATTAGTATGTTTTATTTATTTTTTATATTTTTTAACCTTTTTAGTTTGGGCTTTTCAGCCCAGCCCAATTTTATTGTATTTTTTCATTTTAAGGCTACTAATCAATTATTACTATAATTATAATATAAGACATGATTTAATTTTTAACTTGGAATGGAACATGTTTCATATTAGACTAGCAGTTAAAAAATAGTTTTTAAGTTAAATGTAGTAAATTGCATACAATTAGAATCACTTTCCTATTTTTTTTTTTTAAAAAATCATTTTATTTTTATTTTTATTTTTTAATAAAAAATCTGATGATCCTATCCGATCCGATTATAATTGGATTGGTTCGGATCGGATTGCAAAGTTAAATTAGGCAAAATCCGATCCGAACCAATCCAATTAAAATTGATTGGGTCGGATTAAAAAATCCCACAATTTGATCCTATTCGACCCATGTCCACCCCTAGAAGCTGTGTATGATCAGAGGCATGATGTTGGGGATAGCTTAAGTCAAGGGGTAGATATCAAAACCTACACATGACTTAAGGATCATCAAAAGTTGTGCTTCAAGTTGTTTGTGATGACAAATGTGTCTCACTATCCAGAAGTAGACACCAGTCACAAGACATGCATCAGTGCTTCGACAACACTAATTTTGAAGCTATGAGTTCCTCGTGATCCTTGATAATATTCAAATCAAAGGAACTCAAGGAAGACAGTTGTCCTAATCAAAGAACAAGCAACCAAGAAGAATGAAGATTGTACCATATTGCATTGTAGTAACAATGCATCTACAGTAAACATGCCGCAAAAATAATCTTCAAAAGCTTCCCATGATTCAAATTCAAAAAAAAAAATCACGAGGAACCACTAAGACCAACAGG
This sequence comes from Pueraria montana var. lobata, assembly GCA_026413185.1. Lineage (NCBI taxonomy): Eukaryota > Viridiplantae > Streptophyta > Magnoliopsida > Fabales > Fabaceae > Pueraria > Pueraria montana. Next base: position 64,546,972 of record CM048654.1, on the reverse strand, counting down.
TAGCACTCAATGAATCTTTCTCAATGGATCTTTCAACGGATTTATTTCAAATTCAATTAGTGTAAGTTGGTTGACAGTAGAGAAGAGTAAAGATGAAGAAGACAACTCAATGAGTTATAAAGACAAAGCTTGAAGATGCATAGAATAGTAAGCTATAGGAACTAATTGGACAGCTTATGCAACAATTTGAAAGTTGAATTCAACCTTCAACAACCACAACAATGGCTAGCTCCTGGTCATTCTATAAATTGATCAAATTTGAGGGAGTAACTTGCAAGGAAAGATTGCCAAAGAAAGATGGTAAGGTCAGGTGAACCAACCCTTTATGAGAAAGAACTTCCTTAGCCAAAAAACACTATAGGTGGAGCCTGTAGAGCAAAATCCAAAAAGAGTGTTTGTAAACACCTTCATCAATGGATCCTTAGTAGAAGGCATCCCAAAATGTGTAGTGTCCATTCCCTAGGATTAGAGGGAAAGAACTTAGAAGAGTAATTAGGGGACTGTTGCTTCTGAAGTTTAGAGGGAACACAGCAGGTGCTATTGATGGTGTAATGCTTGGAGAGGCTTTTCGAAACAATACTTGAATAGAGCCTGCAAAGGCCAAGAGAATATTGAGGTAAACCCTAGAGAGGCTTTTGGAAAGAATACTTAAGAAGAGCCTACAGAGGCTTAGAGAATACTAAGGTGAAGCCTGGAGAGACTTTTTGAAAGAATACTCAACTGGAGCTTGTAGAGGCTTAGAGAATACTGGTTGTAAGAGCCTGTGGAGACTTCAGAAAAGAAAGAATACCACAGTTGAGTGCTTGGCCTTAGTGGAGAAAGCCTATAGGTGTAAGTACTGGATGTAGCTTAAGTTGAGGTGAACCAGTATAATTCCTTGGTGTGATTGTTTCCTTCATTGTTGCTTCTTATTTATACTTGTTGTGTGCTTAAAATTTGTTTCTGAAAAAGCTTATTTTGAAAAGTTTAACTCTGATATTTGATCAAAAGGTTTTCATAAAACATTTTCATTATTTAGAAGCAACACCTACTCACAATATAAAAGTGAAAAATAGAATATGTAATTTAATAGAATTTAGTATTTTGAGAGTAGGTTTTGAAGCAATAGAACACAAAATTACTTGGATGTATTTACTTCTAAATTTTTTTTATCCAAGTACTTGTGAAGGAAAAGGTATACTCCCATAAGTCGTTTGATTTCTAAACGTAAAGCTTAAGAACCAGAAATCAGAAACAAGTGTGCTTGTGCGAAAAATTAGCCTGATAAGGTGTTGTGTCATTATTTAACCACCCTTCTAGTGATCAACTGATTCACTTCAAAGCCTTCATTGATACAGGATCACGAAACTATGAATTCCAATTATGACGATATGCGCTAAGAATGGATAACCATGTTAAGTATTGGAACAAAAGACATACAATGTCTAACCCCTAAAAATCTCATAGTTTTGATGATAATAAAGGATATTAAAATGTCTAACCCTAAAAATCTCACAGTTTTGATGATAACAAAGGATATTAAACTTTGATAAACTAATGAGATTAATTGAGCTATGCAGGAAAAACACATGAGTCCAACAAAAGTATAGGTATATTCGTTTTATCTTAGACGCGAAAAATAAGTTTTAAAGTATAGTGTCAAACACGCTAAAAAGGACTTGCGTCCTAGCCTTTATAAAAATCTAGTGTCCAAAGTGCTATTATAAAAAGTTGCGTCCAAAGGTCTTTTGAAAATCCAACATCCAATGTGTTGTCATCACCAACACTTCTTTCAAGAAAACTTACACAAACATTCTATATCATAATAAGTTTTCTTTGTCCAACTGAACACATGCTTAAGGCTCTTTGTTCAATTACGTTCGATATGCTAAGGTATACTGCTCATATATTCTTCATCGTATGAACTTCATGTTATTATTCCCTTTGTTTTTTTTGAACAAGCTCTAACATATGAATTTCTAGCATTTAATGAAAAGCAAGGTTTCTTGAGTATAATTACAACCTCTGATCAAAAGCAACTCACATCGAGTTTAGTACAAAGGAGAAGACTGATGTAGGAATAAGCAAAGAAGTAATTCACTTTTCAGAAGATGACAGTACCTTTTTGGGAAAGAAATGACACCTACTTTTTTCTCTCTCCTCTATAGAAGTAGACACGTCAAAGAGGAAACGTGATTGGGTGTGAAAGAATACTTAGGACTACTTTCTTGAGTATAAGATTGTAGTGGGTTTTTCCGGAAATGGCATAGAAGAATACTTGCTTGTAACCATGTTGGTTAATGGAACCCTTCGTGTTGAAGGAGAACTAGACGTAGCTTAGGTTGAGTGAACTAATATAAAAAGCTTGTGTTCTTTTTTTTGCTTCTCCCTTCATGTTTTCCTTGGATGAAACATTTTTTGACTTGCTTAAAACGTTGTTCTTTGCGAAAAACTTTTTAAATGCACATACACACTATTCAACTCCACTTCTAGTGCGTTTCTTGTTATTTCACTAAGCGTTGGTGTTAAGCATGACATGAGTCACGCTAACGTAATGCATCTAGAGAGGACTTTGAGACCCTTACATTGGTGTGCTAAGCGTGAGGTTACTAATGCTTAGCGTGCGACCTTTAAAGGCGAGGTCTGTGCCTCAGTGCAATCCACGCTAAGTGCCACCCTGTATGCACTAAGTGTAGACACCATAGAGAGATGACCTTGATTCTCTGAGGATTAACACTAAGCACCAATATGTTAGCGCTAAGCATAGGGTCTTTCGCACTATGTGTGACCATGTCAACTCTAAGGGTGGCATCCTTGGACAATAATGTTATGTATATGACTTTCAAAGTCCCTATATTGGGCAAGAATTATGTATTTCTTTTATTTGGGTTATGTAAGGTACCCTGAGTACTCCATATGTATAGTGTTCATGTTATGATTATGAGTTTTTAAATAAGTGATTGAGATTATCCGACGATTCTGCATATGTAGGTATAAGGTTACGGTAATGTCCCTTAGGGTGTTACATGAGGAGAGCATCCTTGACAAGAAGGTTTCCCAATGATTTTGAAATCTGAGAAATTTTTTTTTATAAATCTTTAGTAAAAATTGACTTGGCCCAAGAAACTCCCCTCTTCACATTAGTGGGAAGCAATTTTCTTACTATCACCTCAATCTTTGCCTTGTCCACTTCGATACCCTTGACTGAGATTTTATGTCCCAACACAATTCCTTCTTTCACCATGCAATATTTTCTTCCAAATTCAAAACTAGATTGGTTTTCGTGCATCTTTTGAGCGCGAAGCCAAATTTGCAAAGCATGTTGTATCAAAGGAGGTTCCAAATACTAAAAAATAGTCCATGAAATCCTCAATGGACTTTTCAATATGTCCACAAAGATAGGTATCATAAATCTCAAAAAGGTTGTTGGTGCATTGCATAATTTGAAGGGCATCCTTTTTTAGGCAAAAACACCAAACGGGCATGCAAATGCAATTTTCTTCTAATCATTCAAATTGATGGCTATTTGATGGTATCCAAAGTAGTCATCGAGGAAGCAATAAAACTCTTACCTGACTAATCTCTCCAGCATTTGATCTATAAAAGGCAAAGGGAAATTATCCTTCATAGTGGCTTGGTTAAGCCATTGATAATCAAGGAACATACACCATCCCATGATTTTGCAGGTTAGAATGAATTCATTCTTCTCATTTGAAATTATAGTCGTTTCACCTTTCTTAAGGACAACTTGCAGTAGACTATATAATCCATGAACTATATATTGAAAATAAGACAAATACACCCACATCTAACAATTTGAGCACTTCTTTATTACTTTATGGCGAGGTTCAACCTTTGAAGAGTTTACACAACTGGTTTATAATCCTTTTCAGACAAAATGATGGGATGATTCCCTATAGATCTGATATAGTCCATCCAATAGCCATCTTATGGTCCTTCAAGACATGAATAAGCTTATCTTTTTCTTCCTTCAAAGTTGTGCTAATTTCTATAACCGAATTTTCATTCATATCACCTATGTACACATACTTCAAATTCATCACCTTTTAACTCTTTCTTTTATTTGATAACTTCTTGCATCCCTTGATTTTCAAGTTGTAACATGCAATCCTCTATTTTGTTATCCATTTGATCTTCAACTTGAGATATAACATTGTCTGTCACATTTTTCAAGGGATTAATAGGCTATTAATGTTTAGGAAATGTCTTCCAACAATAAATTCACCATGTCCACAGTAAAACAATGTTCTCTTTCGTTCAAATGGTTCATGGCATCATAAACATTAAAAATTTTCTCACCATCATCTATTCTCTACACTTGACCCCAATGTGCATCAATCAATGTGTGCTCAATTCTCAAGAATGGTCTACCAAGAATGAATAGGGACCTCAATGCCTTCATCTATGTCCATAATTGCAAAATCAATCATATTTTTATCTATCCCTTATGGATGTTTAACTAAGCCATCAGGGTCGGCCCAGTGTCCTGTCTGGAGGTGTGACGGCACAAGGTCCACAGCTAAAAGGGACCCTAAAAATTAAAAAAATAAAATTATATGATCGTGTAATAATTTTTATATTATTTTATGTTATTTTTATTACTAGATTGAAATTATTGTTTTATTTCATGTCTCTTTTTTTTTTAAAAAAAAACAAATGAAAATGTGACATGTGACATGTGATTAAAAGTATTATTCTATTGGTTGTTAGTTTTTTTTTATTACATTCAAAAATCCTCAATGAGTTTTCAAATTACTGTGACATATCAACATGTAACATAATAGACTTAATTTTTTTTTTTAACAAAATAAGAAACACAAACAAAGACTCAAATTATAAAGGAAATAAAACTAAGTGTTAGTATATTAATAAAGAACAAAAATAAAGATTTAATATATATGAAATTATATTTTGTCAATAATAGACGATAGCGAGCAAACTAGAGCATTTTCTTTGACACAAAATATAAAAATAAATTAAATTAAATTACAAATATAAAATTAATATTTTAAAAATATATAAGTAAATTAAAATTATAAAAAAAATTTGACGGGTTCCTCGCAGGTTTACCCAAATCCAATAAAACCCAATCGAAATGTGGATGAGTTAAAAAAAATATAAATTTGCCTCTTTTAAATCTGAACCTATCCTACCTTCTGCAGGGATGGGGACGGGGAGAGCAAACCTGTCATCGATTCGTCCTGTTGTCATGCCTACCTTATATAGATATTTATGTTACATAATAGTTTTTGGGAATAAATTGAATGATAGATGATAACACAAGAGTAAATTGAATAAAAAAATGTGATATATCTTTTTGAGATTTATTAAATTATGTTATTCGTTTAATGTAACAAAATATAACATTTTAAATGAAACTACGTGCCTATTTTTTAATGTAATATATATTTATATTTTCAAATACTTAAATATATGAATGTCATTTAGTGTTTCACCCTGGACCCATAAAATCTCCAAACCTGTGAGCGATCAACAATTGCAGTATCATTCTTGTAGGTTTGGTATTATCAGCTCCTATATTCCTTAATATGGAGAATGACATCAAGTTAATACTTGCTCCTAAGCCATATAAAGTTTTCCCAATGGTCACATATACTATAGTGCAAGGTATGGTAAGACTTCCAAGGTCCTTAAGCTTAGTAGGAGTGGTCTACTAACCACCACACTGCATTCAACTTCTCTTTATTTTGTTCATTTTTTAGATCTTTGTCTTTATCATCTACTACTTCTTTTTCTAATTGAGGTTTCTCTATGTTTTCCAATTCTTGCTCTTCTATGATTTCCTCTTTATAAATGGAGTAATCCCTTACCTCTTTCTCTTTTTCATATTTTTTGTTCTTCTAGGAGGTAAATTCCTACCACTCCTAAGAATGATAGGTTTACACAAGTCCTTTACACTTGACTTACCGTATTTTTAGGAGGGATTTTTTATATTTTTGCTTCTATTTGTTTAGAGAGTTTCCTTAGCTGATTTTCCAAGGTTTTAATGGATGCTTCAATGTTTTTAGGAGTTGAAGCTGGTGACCATTTTCAATACAGGATTGAACTATATGTAATTAGTCCTTTGACCAGTTCTAATCGAGTGGTACATATTAGTGGATTATATTTAGACATCCACATCTTTTGATTAGATAGTTAATAACATTTTATATAATTAATATTTATATAATTTACAATATATTATATAATGGCAAATGCTAATAACAAATTCGTTAACATATTTTTTCTAACACACATTCTATTATTAATTAAAATTTATTAAAAACTACAAAATTAGGATAGAGACTCATTAAATGAAAAGTGAAACTTATAAAAATTTATAATTTTTAATAATTTCAGCCAATTGGAGAGAGTGTGTTGTTAACATTTCACTTATATAATTAATATTTTATATAATTATATATAAAACTGTAGATTAAGGTTATGTATTTTATATGTATTTATTATTATTATTATTTATTAAGTTTATTTATTGATTTTATTAATATTTTTAAGTTTATAAATTTATTTTATTTTTTATTTAAGTATAGTTATTGATTTTAATTAATTATTGATTTCTAAGATACTTTTTATTTTTCTTTTTTCTTTTTATCCTCTTCTTTCTGACATACAGGATGGTTTCTCCAAGCTAGTTTCGGTATGAACCTTCTGAGGTTCTTCTTTTCTCCCAAAAGGCTTATATCCTCTTGCTTTTCAGTAGCTTTCTCAACTTCATCTTTTTTTCTTCTTCCTCACCATTTATCGCTATCTCATGGTAAAACAATAAGGATACTACATAGCACTAATGTGTAACATCAGCACTGTTAATAGGGTTAGATAAAAAACATCTACTTTTAGATTAACATGATGACAAAATGTAGTATCTAGAATTATTTTTAAATTTTTTTAGATCGAGAGACTAAATTAACAACACCACACAAATTCAAGGACCAAAATAGTGATTTAGTCAAACTGAAACAAAACACAATTTGCAAAAACAATTACATTTTAACTATATATTTTGATAACTAAAAGTTCACAATGCCCCCAGATCCTTTAAACAGTACACATCAAATAAAAACATTGATAATCATCTAAATAAATTGAAACAAGTTCAAAACTTAAAGCTTAAGTGATAAATCAATCCCAGAAGAATCAGAACGAGAGGTTTCTTCTTGCTTGGAATGATCACCACCCATGGTACTCAATGTTGACCTATCCAGGGCCCAGTTTGATTTGGTAGCAACATTTGTAGAAGAATCTCCAAGGATGGGAATATGTCCAATAGTACCACGATCATCTTCAGTCTTCAAATTTGCATGCAAACCCTCCATCCTCAAGCTACCAAGGGAAGGGTTTAGCATCTCTTGTCTTGACCACCTTTGACCAAACCTAAAACCAAATGAGGCTGAAGGATATGATGGCTTGTGAATCATAGACTCCATCCAAACCCCAAGTGCTCTATTGTAAGATCCATAAAAGGAGTGTGTGGGATAAGGGTAATAAAGAAAAGGAGAGTGCCCTAAAGCACCAACATCATCAATCCCTTGGCCACGCTTTGCAAGAGCACGCTCTTGCTTGTGGGCGTTTTGGTATCCCCCCAATGCTTGTGATGAAGAAAACTCTTTCTTGCAAAAGTTGCAAGAAAAAGTCTTAGCCTCTGATGGTTTCTCCTCAATATTATTGTTCTCATCTCTCCCTTTGGTGTAATTAGCACTAGAAGAAGATGAACCCCCCACGTTCATGGGGTTGAAAAACTCCAATTCCACTTTCAACCCCCCAATTGATTCATCCTTGGAGAGCTTAACAAAGTCCAACACCATATGGGAATTGGAATTTGAAGCTGGATCTTGTTCAGATTTATCACCCTTCTCCTTCGTTATCAACTCATCATTCTTCTCTTCTTCAACACATGGTTTATGGGAAATGACTTCGAAGGTGGAAGAGGCTTCAGAGGAACAAATTTCCAAACTGTGTGATGATGCCATGGCACAAACGAGAAATGATTCTCTCTTCTTAGATCTGTGGGAGTGAGATTGAATAGAGAGGGAGCGTGACCTGGTTATTTATTTATGGATTTGAGTTAATATGCAAATATCTTTCACTCATGAACAAGGAAAGGGATCTCATGCATTTTTGTAGTTATTATTTTTTCATATGCTAGCAAAAATTTGAAGAGGTGTGAGCAAGCTTGAACCAATTTGTTCACGACCGTTGCATAAACAAAATTTCCTAAAATGATTTTAACTACACAGTCATATGTGTCTAATTACTCAAGTAGTTCAAATCATGCCATAGAAGCATGTGGCTAATTACTCAAATAGGTTCTATGTAGTTGAAATTTGATGTCAAACCGAGTGGTGAAATTGGTAACTTTGAAATTACTTGTTGGAGTAAAATTGCTTGGACATTCAAGAACTTCTTTAGCGGAAAAATAAATGGAAGTAATTTTGTGCTCATTAATGCTCTATATTTTCTAAAATGATTTTAACTACATAGTCTAATATTGTGGCGAATAATTAATCAAATAGTTAAAATATTTCCATAGCCAGCATGCGGTTGATTACTCAAATAATATACTATCGCAGGTGACAGCTTCTATGTTGTTCAAATTTGATGTCAAAGCCAAATCGGTAACTTTGAAAATTACTTGGGTGTTCAAGAGCTTCCCTGGTGCAAAAATCAATGGAAGTAATTTTGTGATATAATTTTGACTTCATTAATGCTCTATATTTTCCTAACAAATCCATTGTTTTCCTCAAAGCGCGAGTTGCTCCAATAGGTTCAAAATTTCAAATATCTTTATCACTAGTAGTTTCTGTGAGGAAAACCTAGTTTAATGAGTACCACTAAGCCATATTAAATTAAAATAACTTATTCTAACCTTGATTTTTCTCATAAAAAAGCTTGCTTTCAATTCATTTTTATTTAAACCAGGAATGCATAGCACTATACTAGTGGCTAAGGTTTTGTAATTTCAGTGGCTTTAATTTGCAAATTTTAGGTTTGAGGACTCACCCACATAACTGCTTTCCGTTTTCAATAAGCATGGTGTTATGCCACAACATTCTTGCCATACTTGTGGTAATTTATTTTTCATGAAGGACTTAAGATACACTAAATTTGTAACAGTCAAGAAGATTTTTAGATCAAACTTGTGAATAGTTCTTGAACTTGAGGTAAGAAATAATGAGGGTTTAAGAGAAAATAATTAGGAGCTCACTCATCTCAACAAGTGAATTTTACATATAACTAGATTTTAAACTTGTAATTCGTTTAAATTATACATTTTTTATATTTATATTTAATATTTTTAAAAATATGTATATATGAATAAAATTATTCATTTTTAAAATATTTAGTAACAAATTAAATATAACTACATTATAATTGAGGAAGTTGATTAATTATATTTTTAATTGAGCAGATGTTGTATTGAAAAATATTAAACCTATTAAAATTTATTATGATTTGTTCTTTCTTTAAGAAATAATAATAGTGATGTAATACCTATATGAGATATATAAATTAAAAAATATATATATCATAAATATAATTTTTTTAATTATTTAAATTGAGTACTTATTTTTGCTATTGTGAATACTATGTTTACGTGTAATTGAATTTTATTTGTTTATAATTAATAATTTTAAACTTATTTATTTTAAAAATTAAAATATTTTAAAACTATAATTTAATCATTTTGGTTTATTATATGTGATATTAATGAAGTTTTAAATTGGTTAACATCATTACAACTTTAATTATTATTATTATTATTATTATTATTATTATTATTATTAATTTGTTCTTTAATTTTCATTTCATTACTTGTTATATTTTAAAGTTATAAATCTAGAATTTATTAAAAAAAAGATTACTTATCTATAAGGATGGATGACTTTATATATTATTAATTCTCTTAATCCATTTATCTCATTCAACTTTCTCTTAAAAGTTCTAATCTTGGTAAATGAGTTTAGTTAATTCATTATCTCATAATTGCTTCAATAAATTGTATTTTAAATTAGTAGTCATTCTTCAAATGCTGTACTTTACTTTCATTTAGAGTTTATGCTAGTACAAAATATAGCTAATTAATTTATGTCTACTAGCTCTTTAGTCTTTAACTTTCCTTTAACTAATTCTACACAAACCAATATTTTCCAACTACTAAATTATACGGATAAGGTTAACTAATTGTACTAAATTATTTTTCCAATCTTATAACTAACTAAAACCATTGTGCTCAAACTAAGCTCTAATAAAGAGGCAGCCTTTTTCTTTTAAATTATAAATTCTTCTACATAAATACAAGACACAAGTGCTATTATAGCACTATCTAGTTCAAGACAAGTGCTATTTCCAATTTTAAGATGCATTAATCTTCTCGTTTGCCAAATATTATAGTTTAGGTACAACAAAATGGTATCATTAGAATATTTTAAGTATTTTTAAACCACTTACAAGTTACAAGCAGATTGTTACTAAGTTAGGAGTTAGGGCAACCACAATTGTTAGATAAGTCGTATAATAATTTATTAAAGTTCTTACTTTAACCATTCACAAGCACTGAACTTGATGGAAATTGAAAAGAAACCAAAAATAAAATATTAGGTATGAATTTAGAGAAATTATAAGTGGTGAAAAGAGCCAGTTTCAAAGGTTCCTTATTTTTTTTTTCAGTCATATTATGTGCAAGACACATTAATAGTTTGCTCTAACATGTTAAAGGAAAATACATGAATTATCTTATGCCTCTTTCAGATACTTTGCTTCAAAGCATAACTTGTTTCAGCATATGCAATGCTTGTTTCTTAAATTATTTCAAGACTTTTTGCAACACAAAGATTCTGTTAAAACTTCTACTTGTAAATTTTTTTTCTACTTTTAAATCCAAATTATTTATATTTCAATGAATTATCTCTACTGATACATGAAATATGGAATCACAATTTAAAACCTCCAGTCTACAACCTGACATAAGAAAGTCTTGACATATTCAAATTGAGTGCTTACAAATAAAATAAAATAAAATAAAATAAAATTGACGCAAACAAAGCCAAAGAGAGTTTAGGGTTTACTTTGTGCAAACGTCATCGCAAGTGTCATCGAAGCTGTTGGGGTTCGTTGCGGGTAGTAGGGGCAAAGTCATGAGGCTTTTCGGTGGTGGAGAGGGTTGCAACTCAAAGCTTTTCCAGTGGCAGAGAGGGTTGCAATGTGTGGTGGTCACAATGTGTGGTTGTTCGTGAGGACGGTTGTGTGAGACAATGGTGTTGACGAGCGAGGAAGACGTAGACAATGGTGGTGCAGCGACATTGCAATGGAACAATGGCGAGGGTTGTGGTTCGGCAGGGGCAACAATGAGGACATGGTGAGGGAGCAATGACACAATGGAGTAAGTAAAAGAAGAGCAGTTCTCCAGAACTTGAAAATCACATTGTGAGATAGATCCATGCTTGGCTAACTCATAAGCACACATATTTCCTTCACGAAAGGTATGTTGGAAATGAAGATCCCAAGCATAATGATTAAAAGCTTGAATTTTTCTGATTATAGAAGCATAAGGATGAAGAGTGCTTCTATTATCTGATATCAGTAGTAACGCCAGTATTGAACTAAAAAGGAGTATTTTATCTCATCCCAGGCCAATCCGATCCAAATTGTTTAGTGAACTAAGACATTTGTCTTTATTTTTGTTCCCTAATTAAAGAAAAAATTACAGTCAACAACTAGACCCCCTCGGTATTTTAATTAAAGGAACATGAAACAGAAATAACTGTTTTCAATCAGATCCGAACATACAATCATTAATAATTTGCTTAAGAGCTCATTGAGTCGGCTTGAGCTCTTGACTTGCATTTAAAAAGAGTACTAATTAAAAATTGGGTTGGATAAACCTTTCTTAACCGTCAATTTCACAGCTAGTGAATGATTCATTAAATATTAATAAAAACAAGAGTGCTTCATTGTCTTAATTGTCATAGGTATCAAAAGTCTGTACGGAAAATAAAAAACTCATAACTAATGAGTTAATAAACTCGAATACCACATCACCCATCTGCAATTGTAAAGGAAAAAGAAAAATGAAACAAAACACAATTCGCAATAATAATTGCTTTTTAAAATATATAATTAGACACCTAAAATTTTATAGTGTCCCAGATAACTCAAACAACAGAGTACCAATCAATCAAACACAAACATTGATGATTATCCAAATTAAAACAAGATCGAAACTTAAATCTTAAGTGATAAATCAATCTCATCAGAATAATCAGGACTAGAGCGTCCTTCTTGCATGGGATCATCATCACCACCCACAGTACTCAATGGGGCTGAGTTTGATGTGGTAGCAACGTTTGTAGAAGATTCTCCAAGGAATGGAATATCGTGTCCAATAGTACCACGATCATCTTGTGTCCTCAAAGTTGTATCACTCTCTAGGATACTAATTCCACTATTTGCATGCAAACCCTCCATCCTCAATCTATTTAGCATCTCTTGTGATCTTGACCACTCTTGACCAAACCTAAAACCAAGTGAGGATGAAGGATATGATGGCTTGTGAATAATAGACTTCATTCTAACCCCAAGTGCCCTATTATATGATCCATTAAAGGAGTGTGTGGGATGATCAGGGTAACAAAGAAAATGAGGGTTCCCAAATGCACCAACATTGATCCCTTGGAGACGCCTTGCAAGAGCACACTCTTGCTTGTGAGCATTTTGGTGCCCTCCCAAACCTTGTGCAGAAGAAAACTCTTTCTTGCGAAAGTTGCAAGGAAAAGTCCTAGCCTCTAATGATTTCTCCTCATTGTTATTCTCACCTCTCCCTTCAGTGTTGTTAGGCCTAGAAGAAGATGAACACCCCACGTTATTCATAGGATTGAACAAATCCAATTCCACTTTCGACCCTCTAATTGATTCATCTTTGGAATTGGAATTGGAAGTTTGATGTCGTTCAGATTTTAACACTCTTCTCCTTCATTGGTGTAACCTCATTGTGATTCTTCTCTTCTTCAGCAGTAGGTTTATGGGAAATGCCTTCAGAGGTGGCAGAGATGCTAGAGGCCTAAGAGGGACAACCATCCAAAACATGTGATGATGCCATTGTAAAATTTTTCACAATTTTGGATCTGTGGGAGAGAGGGGGCATGACCATGTTTATTTATTTAAAGATTTTAATTAATGCAAATATCTTTATTGAATAAGGAATGGGATCTCATGCTTTTTGCAGTTATCATTTTGCATTATGCTACGAAAAGTTTGAAGAGGTATGAGCAAGCTTTCACAGATTTGTGCATGATCTTACCATAAACAAAGATTCCTAAAATGTGTCTAATTACTAAGTAGTGCAAGTCATTCCCATAACCAGCATGTGGCTACTTAATCAAATAGCTTCTATGTAATTCAATTTTTATGTCTAACCGAGTAGCAAAATTGGTACCTTCGAAATTACTTGTTGAAGTAAAATTACTTGGGCATTTATGTGGTGGAGAAATCAATATATGAAAGTAATTTTGGGATATGATTTTGGCTTCATTAATGCTCTATATTTTTTCTAAAATGATTTTAACTTCAAGGTCTAAAGTGGCGAATAATTACTCAAATAGTTAAAATCTTTCCAGAGCGGGCATGTGGCAAATTATTCAAATAATACCATCACAACTTCTATGTAGTTCAAATGATGCCAAAGAAAAAATGGTAACTTTGAAATTACTTGTTGAAGTAAAATTACTTGGACTTTCAAGAGCTTCTGTGGTGAAAGATTCACCAATAAAAAAAAGCTTTTGTGGTGGAAAAATCAATGGAAGTAATTTTGTGATATAATTTTGGCTTCATTAATGCTCAATATTGTCCTAACATATCCCTTGTTTTCCTACTAGGTTCAAAATTTCAAATATCTTTTCACCAGTAGTTTATGTGAAAACCCAGTTGAATGGGTACGTCTAAGCCATATTAAACTAAAATAACTTATTCTAACAATAGTTTTTCTCATAAAAAAGCTTGTTTTCCATTTAGTTTTATTTAAACCATGAATGCATAGCATAGTTCTAATTAGGGGTGGCCAAAAAGGCTGAACTGAACTTTTAAGAACTAAATTGAACTATTAAAGTGGTTTGCCCAATCCAAACTGAACTACAAAACAATGATCAAGCAAAACGAATTGAACTATTGTTTGGTTCAGTGAACTGTATTTTAGAACTTCAAACTAAATTGTTCTATTTATTTGCTGAAAGGTTTATACAACAAATGGTTCCTTGGGAGTACACCAGTACAGAAGGGAGAAATGAGAGAAACAAAAAACATGCAGAGGTTCAACTAAAATAGAAGACAATGCAATGTATCCTAAATTAAATAGATGGCTATTTCTCATAGTTTTTGACAATGAGCTAACAGATTACAGATGTATAAACTATAAAGCATAAAGAATATGATAGATTTATGAAAAACTAATCCTGTGGCAATAAAGTGCAAGCATACATGACTATATGCATCAGAAGCTCATTATGAAAGTTACAGAGAGTAAGATTTATTTTATCAATGAATTGGTGTGCGAGAATAAGTTACATACTTATTTGCTGGTTCATCAAAACCAGTCCCACTGAATCGTGATTAGATATGTTGTGTGGGGATTTTCAATTAATTAGACTGGTTTTGCAATTTCACTTCAAAAAAATAATCATGGAATGAATTCACGCAATAGCAGAAATAATAAAATTATAAATAAAAAATGAGTGTGCTGATCTAATAGATAAACAAGGCCAAATACATGAACTCTGAATTCATACATATTTACTTCTTGATATGTTCCAAGTTGCCACAATAATTTATGTGCCATGAACTCTGAACTCTCATATTAAAACAGTTCAGCAGTGCACTGAACTGATCTTTTAGCAGTTTGGTTTTTTAAAACTAAACTAACAAACTGGTTAAGTTCAGTTATTATTAGAAATAGTTCAGTTTTTTTTAGTTCAATTCAGCTCATTACTTGAAAGTTCACTTTAGTTCAGTTTTTTCTTGCCACCCCTAGTTCTAATGGCTTGATTAGGTTTTGCAATTTCAGTGGCCATAATTTGCAAATTTTAGTTCCAAGGACTCACTAACATTCCATTCTTAATTTCAGCAACATTCGTGCCATACTTGTGGAAGTTCAATTTCAATGAATGACTTACAATACACAAAAATTCAATGGCCCTAATTTTTAAATTTTATTTTCGAGGACTCACCCAGATTCCTTTTTTAATTTTAGTAACATTCTTGCCATACTTGTGGAAGTTCTTTTTCATGAAGGACATACGATACACGAAATTTTGTAGCACTAAGAAAGAATTTTAGACTCTAGCAGTTTGTAAAATCTTGAATAATTATTGAAGTAGATTGCACAAGTGAATATTGCTAGAGCTTGGGGAATGTTCTATAGTAAGGTATTAAGAAATAATGAGGGTTTACGAAAAAATAATTGGGAGCTCACACAGCAAGGGTATTTCATTTATAACTAGATTTTATACATGTGCATTGCACGTATTTGTTTATATTATTTATTTTAAGAATAAATAATCTATGCATTGACAATTTAAAAGGTTATTATATTGTCGTCTAATTACAAACCGTGATAGTTGTGAAAATCAGACCAGACTAGCTGGTCTGACCGGTTGGACTGGGAACTGGTGTTCTGATCGGTCCGGTTAAGCTATCGGACTAGTTATACAATCGACCTAGTTTGACCCGGATCAACCCGATGACTTGGCCTAGGTTGACCCAGTTCAATTTGAGTTTTTTTTTTTATGATTCTTGAAACGAAGTAGCTATTTGAAATTCTTTTCATGGTACCATTTGAAATTAACCCGTGGTAGAAGCTTGGTAATTCAAATGTTAAATGCTTGGTATCCATAATATTTTAATGGACCTTTTTTGGTATATATTCCAGCAAATTTTTTTATAAAACAGAAAGTTGAGAGCTTTTTCTAAATTGTTAATAGTGAATTGCTAAATAGTATATAATAATATAATAATATGCTCCTATAATATTATTTTGATCTTGACAACAGTATATAATAATTAATTATTATTATTATCTTGATCTTAATATGATTTAATATTTATGTACTTTATACATCTTCACTAGACTTGCTCATGACCTTCCGACAACTTTCGTACTTAGCCATGAAAAATAACAAGAGTTTCCTTAGTAATTTAATGATAATACCCAACAAAATAATTTAGTAATAAATGATTAAATAATATATATAGTTTCATCATGACAATGATTATAATTTTGGAGTATGGACTATGGATTGATCACATTTTGTTAGCTATATATATATACACCAGGTCAAGTGGTTCAATAAACAACCTACCAATTTGACCACTGACTCATTAACCCAGTGCCTCGACCGGATCGATTTTCACAACACTGCAAACTGTTATACTAGTATATGATAAGTTTGTTAACTTTTTCAATAATTATTTTAAGTCATACAAAAGGTGATTTCTTATTAGTTGATAATGTAAAACTTTTTAAACTAGCGATGCTTAAAAATTAAACTTCTATTTTTAATATTTGTAGTTATTTTTTTAGATGCATGTATGTAAATCAAATTAATATTTATTTTGAAAACAATTTGTGATATATCATGCATAATTATATTTAAATTGAGGATACTATATATATATATATATATATATGTATGTATATATATATATATATGATAATTTATCAATTAATTCTTATCCTTAATTATTATTTAAAATAAATTATTTAAAATTTAACTAAATATCTTTAAAATCTTTATTTTTAATTATTATTATTCATAAAATATTTTGGTACTTTCTCTAATATCTTTATCAAAGGTATAGTAACTAAATTAAATTTAAAGTACACTTATCCATAATTTTTCCAAAAAAAATCAGCAGAGTTTCCCCTACATTTTGGTACTTTCCCTCATACCTTTATTAAAGGTATAACAACGAGATATCAAAGATCCACCTAATTAAAACAGTTTATATCTCAACAATCTAATAGGACCAACTAATAACAAAACCATGCCACATACCACTTTTATCAACTAATTTCAAGACAAAAATCAAATTATTCAACAACCAAGGCAGATTTCAAACTTTTATTTCATATATCATAAGTTTTATACTCTGAATCCACCATAAAAGAGAAATATATATGTACAATGGTGGAGGCTTGCTGGTAATAACAAGAAGTGCGAGTTGGTGGTGCGAGAAGGGAAAGAAAAAGAGCCCGCAAAAGGGAAAGGGAGAAACACATGAGAAGAAAAATAAACCATGTTATTAAGAATTTACGTGCTACTCAGCAAATTGACTAAATTTAAAAGAGAAAGAATCACTTCCAGTATACCTAGATGGCAGTGGTGACAATAGTAAGATCAATACTATATGTGTCTAACCTGATGAAAGGTATCTTCGATCCTATGATCAACTTAAGAGAACTAATTGCACTGGTCATTTTCTTCACAACAAAAAGTGAAAATTATTTCAAATCTCAACAAGATAATAAAGAATGAAAAAAGAGAAAGAGACAAATGCATATGAGGGAATGAAATTCAACAAGGATTGGCTGAGAATCAAACAGAGGTTCTAAAGCCCCTTCAATAAAAACCTACAACAAGAAAAAAAAAATCATGAATTTCTTCCCAAATTTTAGTAACTAGAGTAACTATATAACTTTAATTTCTTATACTAGCTTCTCTCCTCACTTAATCCATTTATCTCACTCAACTTTCTCTTAAGATTTTTAATCTTGGTAAATGAGTTTAGTTGACACATCATCCCATAATTCCTTCACTAAATTGTATTTTAATTAGTAGTCGTTCTTTATATCTTGTACTTTACTTTCATTTAGAGTTTATGTCTAGTACAAAACATAACTAATTAATTTATGTCTAATAGCTCTTTAGTCTTTAACTTTCCTTTAACTAATTATACACAAACCAATATTTTCCAACTACTAATTAGATGGATAAGGTTAACTAATTGTACTAAATTATTTTTCCAATCTTATAACTACCTAAAACCATTGTGCTCAAACTATGCTCTAATAAAATGGAAGCCTTTTTCTTTTAAATAGTAAATTCTTCTACATAAATACAAGACACAAGTGCTATTAGCACTATCTAGTTCAACATAAGTACAATGTGTAAATTTTAAGATGCATTGATCTTGTCGTTTGCCAAATATTATAGTTTAGGTAAAACAAAAATGGCATCATTAGAATATTTTAAGTATTTTTAAACCACTTACAAACTACAATCAATTTGTTACTAAGTTAGGAGTTAGGGCAACCACAATAGTGAGATAAGTCATATAATAATAAATTATTAGTTTAACCATTCACGAGCAATGAACATGATGGAAATATTAGGTATGAATTAGAGAAATGAGTGGCGAAAAGAGCTTCAAAGGTTCCATTTCTTTTTTTTTTTGTTTGAGTCATAATATGTGCAAGACACATTAATAGTTTGCTCTAACTTGTTAAAGGAAAATACATGAACTATCTGATGCCTATTTCAGATACTTTGCTTCAAAGCATAACTTGTTTCAGTCATATGCAATGCTTGTTTCTTAAGTTATTTCAAGACTCATTGCAACACAAAGATTCTGATAAAAATTCTACTTATAAATTTTTTCTACTTTTAAATCCAACTTATATATATTTCAATGAGCTATCTCTACTGACACATGAAGTATGGAATCAAAATTTAAAACCTCCATTGTACAACTTGACAAAAGAAAGCCTTGACATATTCAACTTGAGTGCTTACCAAAAAAAAAAATTTGACGCAATCAAAGCCAAAGAGAGTTTAGGGTTTACCTTGTGCAAACGTCATTGCAAGTGTCATTAAAGCTGTCAAGGTTCGTCGCAAGGTAATAGGGGTGAAGTCGTGAGGTTTTTCGGTGGTGGAGAGGGTTGCAACTCAAAGCTTTTCCAATGGCAGAGAGGGTCACAATTATAGTGGCAAATGCAGGTTCACACTTGTGGGGGCAATTGCCCCCACAAGATGTTTTTTTTTTATTTGTTAATGTGTTATACAAAAAAATATATTGGCCCCACATGCTGTGCCCAAAGCCCAAATAGACATAAGATATTCAATATAAAAACTACATGCTTAAGCCCAAATCGTTTAGCCCAATTTGGCAATTCCCATTCTGTAACAGTAATACAAAAAAGAGCACACCTTTCATCCTAACTTACATTACACGTTTTCATTTTATGATTACACCCTCCCAATTCCCAATCATAGCTAGTAAGGTTCTAAGAGAGATTGACACCGTCTCACTTGCTTCTGCATTTCTGGTTCCTTTTTTTTCTAAATCTAATGCATCATATTTCTTCCCTTTGAACTTGATTCCTGAATCTGATTCACACAGTCACGGTCATGGACGTTGCAGAGTTGCGGAATTCCTGTACAAGCTTTTGTTTTGTGACTTAAAGGTAATTTTTTATCCAAAAATAGTCTTTTACTCTTTTCTCATTTCTAATAGAAATTATTGGTGGCATGAGCATGACTGCAACTTGATTAAACTTATAGAACTTGAAATACATATAGAACTTTTTGACATTTGATTCAGTATAGATAGATTTTATAGATATAAATTATAATTAATCTTGCAATGGTATTGATACTCCTCCGGAGAACACATTACAAACAGTCTGGTAGCTTGGTTTTGGTTAGGATTCTTCTTATATATGAACACTAAAAGGGAATTAATTTTTTAGGGCCCTCGTAGCTTCTGGTTTTGGTGTAGAATGGATGACTCTTATAATCAATCAGTTTTAGTCTTCTAAACTTGGGTTCTATGAAAAAGGGCATATAACTTTTTGAATATCTAGATTTTTTGTTTGGCTAGCAAGAGTTCCCCAACTAAATAGTAATCATTAGCTTTGGTGTCTTGCTGTATATATGGTCAGTCTTGCAGCATAGCAGCTACAGTTATTTGGTTCTAAAAGATTGATGCTATGTTTTGGTTATAATAGGTACATACATGCTATTGTTACAAACTTACAAATGTAGCATGCTTTTGTAATTTGTGATGTTTCCACGGGTACCATTGGTACCCTTTTGTTTTCAATAATTTTTTCTGCTAGGTGTTAGCTGATAAAAAAAATTAATTTGCTTCATTTTATTCTTTTTATGTCACTATGTGAAACTGAAAGCTACTTTATTCAGTTTTTTTTTACCTTAATTAGCTTTATATTTTTTTTTTGTAGTGTGCTAGAAATGGAGAAATATTTAAAAAGGAATTCCACATCAGATTCTCGAGAATTTATTGAAAGTGAAAAACCACCAACATCCGTGAAAAAGAGATTCTTAGAAGTTTATTTGAAAAATCCTCCTGCTGATCCAAGAGAGAGGAAACAAATATCATGTTATCATCCTAATGATCGGGATAACATCCGAAGAGCTTATTTGCAAAAGGGACCTTGTCAACCAAGAGAGCATGATTTTCCAAAATGGCAATTTGGGACTCTATTTCAAAAGTTTAATCCTGACTGGTTTTTGGAATTTGGCAATTGGTTGGAATATAGTGTGTCAAAAGATGCCGCAATCAAGCTTTGAGAAGTTGTCAAGCATTAATGAATAGAAAATAGCATATTGAAGTTGCTATTAACAAGCAAGGCCGGCCTTGAGGGGGTGGAAAATGGGTTTGAGCGCCCAGGGCCCACGGTAAGGAGGGGCCCAAAAAATATTTTTTTTATATAGTTGTATGGTAATTTTTTTAATGTTGTTTTGTAATATTTTTATAAATACATTAAATTTTTTTTATCATCTCTCTTTCTTTATATCTAAATTAAAATATAAAATGTTATTATGAAGTACTAGTATGTTAGTTGTTAGTTTTTTTCTTAATGTGATACATTTATAAATTTATTTTATTATTTTTTTCTCATTGTAACATGACAACATGTATATAAACTTAAAGTGTTTGTTTTATCAACAAGATAAAAAAAACATAAACTAAATCTCAAATTATAAAGGAGCCTACTTCTATACTATAAATAAAATCCCTATCTTGAATAATAAAACTTTCACTCTCCTCACTCTCTCAACTAGAGATTTGTAACACTTTTTTTTTTGTCTTTCGCAGGTACATTTCACACATTCTCTATAGTTGGGCAAAAAACATCTCTAACAATAATCTCAAACTACTCTCCATTTATGTTTTTTTATATATACTTAAGTTTCTTAATCGCCTATTCGATCGTTTCAATTTAAAAATAACATTATATCACAATTTAAATTATTTATTATAAATCTAAAATATAATTTATATATTTTAAAAAATTATTTATTATGGACTTTGTTAAGCATATTTATTATTAATTTTAATAATAACATAATTTAAAATTTTAAAACTATTTATTTATTATGAATAATAACTAAAAAATAATCGTTTATCTTCTGTAACACACATACTAAAGTACTAGTTAAAACTCAGAGTAAGTATATTAATAAACATAAAAAAAAAAATGCATATAAGTTTAATATGAGACAATGATATTTTGCCAATGACTGACGATAGTGTAGGGGTAAATTGAATGAAAAATGTAATTCATCTTATTTAAACTTTTTAAAACTATGTTATTTGCTTAATTAATAAAACATTTTTTACTGAAATTATATGTACTACTTTTTTTATATAATTTATGTTTATATTATTGAATACTTATATATAGGGGCCTTATAACCCATAGGGTTGGCGCATTGGTGTAAGCTCTACTGTGTTCACATGTGAGGGAATGATCTATTTAGCAGAAAAATCCATGTTAGATTCCATTCGTGTGCAAAATTTTCTTAGGTCAGCGGCAGCCACACACTGTGAGCCGAATTAGTCTCGAACCCAATGAGGTAGAGGACACCCGTGGTCTCTAACCCAGGACCTATATATATATATATATATATATATATATATATATATATATATATAGGAGCCTTATTTTATTGTTTCGCCCATGGACCATAAAATGTCAAGACCGGCATTAACAAGCAATCAAATTTAATGAAAATGGAATACATGATTCATTTGACGACTACAATTAATTGTATTTGATTTCTATTAAGGCAAGGGTTGGCATTTCGTGGTCATGATGAATCAGTTCATTCACAAAATCAAGGTAATTTCCTTGAGCTTCTACATTTTTTGGCCAATCATAATGAAGAGATTGATAAGGTTCTAGAAAATGCTCGTGGAAATCTCAAACTAATGGCACCTAATATTCAAAAGGATATTGTGACAACCGCAGCTTGTGAGACCATAAAAATTATTGTTGATGATTTCTTTGCCATTTTAATTGATGGATCTTGAGATATATCAATTAAGGAGCAAATGTCTATTGTTTTGCGTTACATAGATAAAATGGAATTGTCATTGAGAGGTTTCTTGGTCTTATTCATGTTTCGGATACAAGTACCATATCTTTAAAATTGGCATTGGAATCATTGTTTGCAGAACATAGTTTAAGCCTATCAAGAGTGCGTGGACAAGGATATGACGGGGCTATTAATATGCAAGGTGAACTCAATGGCCTCAAAAGTTTGATTTTGAAAGAAAATAGTTCTGTATTCTATGTTCATTGCTTTGCTCACCAACTTCAATTGGCACTTGTGATAGTTGCAAAAAAAAAAAGTTGAAATTGGTTTTTTTTTTAGTTTGGTTAACAATCTATCTAATGTTGTTAGAGCTTCATGTAAATGACGGGAGATTCTTAGAGAAAGTCAAATTCTTAAAGTTACTTAAGCATTAAAGAGTGGAGAAATTTCTAGAGATTTTGGCTTGAATCAAGAGACTACATTGAAACGAGCTGGAGATACAAGATGAGGCTCACATTATGGTACACTACTTAGCTTTATCTCTTTTTTTACTTCAGTGATTGATGTCCTTGAAATTGTTGAGGAATATGGCATAAGCTCATAGCAACGTGCTGAAGCATGTCAATTATTGAAATCTATGCATTCTTTTGAATTTATTTTTAACTTGCACTTGATGAGGCATATATTGGGGATCACTAATGAGTTGTCTCAAGCACTACAAAGAAGTAATCAAGATATTGTAAATGTTATAGCGTTAGTTAGAGTGTGCAAGGAAAGATTACAATGCATGAGAGATGATGGTTGGAATACTTTATTAAATGAAGTATCATTGTTTTGTGAAAAACAAGATATTAACATTCCAAATATGGATGATGCATTCATTACAAAAGGAAGATCAAAGCATAAAGTTCAAAAAGTTTCAAATCTCCATCACTTTCAAGTTGAGTTGTTTTATCAAGTGATTGATAGAAAACTTTAAGAGCTAAACATAGATTTACTGAGGTGAACATTGAGTTGCTTCTTTGTGTAGAAGCTTAAATCCAAGAGATTCATTTTTTGCATTTGATAAGGAAAAGTTTATTTGTTTGGCAAAGTTTTATCCATAAGACTTTTCTTCTGTGGAACTTATGGGGCTCGAAAGTCAACTTGAAACTTTTATTAGAGATGTTTGGTCTGATGGTCAATTTTTAAAGTTAAATGGGATTATTGATCTTTCTCAAATGTTGGTGAAAACTAAAAAGCATATTGTGTATCCGATGGTATACTTACCTGTGAAGTTAGCTTTGATTTTGCTTGTGGCAACTGCAATAGTTGAAAGATGTTTCTCTGCAATGAATTTTGTGAAGAATAGAATGTGCAATCGCATGGGAGATGAATGGTTGAATGATTGTTAGGTTACATACATAGAGAGAGATATTTTTTTTAGTAATAACAATGAAAAAATCATAGAACATTTTCAAAGTATGAAAATGCATAGAGGACAATTGTAATTTTTAGAAGCTTAAGTATTTTAGATTTCTTTTGTCATGAAATTATGTATTTTGTAAAAGTTTGTGATATTTTACTTTTGTGAAAATATTATAAATTATTTCTTGCCCGCACTAAGAAAAATTTCTGAATCCACCACTAGCAATGTGTGGTAGTCTCAATTGTAGTTGTTCGTGGGGACGGTTGTGTGAGACAATGGTGCTGAAGAGCGAGGAAGAAGAAGACAATGGTGGTGCAATGACATTACAATGGAACAATGGCGAGGGTTGTGGTTCGGCAGGGGTAGTAACGAGGACGTGGTGAGGGAGCAATGACGCAATGGAGTAAGTTGCAAAGGTTTAGGAGTGAGAAGCAATGGAGTCGTGAGGGAAGAGGAAATGAGTTTCTAGGGCGCGAGGATGAAAATCAATGTGAGTTGTAAGTTTATAGAGCCATTTTACATTGATTCTAGTTTGAACCAATGAATAAAAATAAATTACATAGGTTCAAATTAAAACAGGTCTTACATTTGTTATTTAAAAAATGATCTAAAATAGTTGCTTTTAATTTCAAAATTGCCAACTCATCCATTTCTACATCGGTTGCTAAAGCTTATTTTTGCATTAATGATAATATATTATTTAAGTTTATTCACTATCTTTTTTGTCCTCAATTGATTTCCAAATCAAGTTCTTGAAAAAGCAAAACATAACAGATTAGCTAGGTTTGAATTCAGCCTTTTTGGGCAAATATTTAATAGTTGAATGGTATTTGAAAATAATGATTTTAGCTCCTATGAGATATGGTCAAAACTTTCCAAGGCAAAGACTATGGTTAGTAGTTATTTCTTAGTTGTTGCACAATTAACTTAATGCTCGTTAAGAACCCTACTAACATATTAAATGGTGTGGAAAATCTTCTCTTTTCGCTGCCCGAGCATAGTTACCACAAGTCACTAGCATTGAGTTCAAAAGGAAAATTCCAGTCATATGCAACAATGACAAGAAGTGAAATCATTTTCTCTTCAATAAGATCAAAGCCACTTAAATAGGCTTTGTCAGAGACAAAGTGTAACATCCCAACATATTAGTACAATTAAATAGAATAAATAAACTAGTTAAATTAAATTAATAACAAAGGGTTAGGAGGAGCCCCATGAGAACTAATTAAGTTAATGAATTGTGTAGTTAAGGAATGGGCTAATAAAGGCCCAATATGTTTCAAGTGAGGCTAGACTAACCATAAGCCACACACACACACATCACTTGTCTAGAAGGGAAAAAGAAAAAAGAATAAGAGAAGAAGGAGGAGGAAAAGGAAATAAGAGGAGCCCCAACTCACCCACAGAGAACCACTATCAAATTCAAGGTGAGTGAAACCCCATGCATACTTCTGATTCCTCATACATTGTTCTTCTATGTCTCCCCATCCTCTTTTATTCCCTTGAATGTTTGTATTTTGAACTTCTATGGATACAGTAAAGGTTTAAAAGGGGGTTTTAGTGGTTAATTACATGATTGATAGGTTTCATATGGGGGTTTGATGTTTATTAAATGACACTGATGTATGTGTTATTTTGAATTTAAAAGGATTAGAAGGCCATGAGAAGCCTGTTGAGACAAAGTCCATCCAGAATCAAATGTTTTAATGATGGCAAACCACTATAAAGCAAAATTGCAAGTGACTAAACCTACCTACTAATGGTTGCTTTGAGTGTTCTTATATAAGACAGGACAAATTCATAAGCATGGAACAGGTGTGAAGCATAGACCTATAGTGGAAGCTTTTCATGACATAGATTATGCAATCAGAAGCAGGATTACAAGGAGAGCTATTTAGAAGAATGAAAGGCAATCATGTTTTCTGGGTTAAAGTGCAGATATTGGAAGCTGTGTATGATCAGAGGCATGATGTTGGGGATAGCTTAAGTCAAGGGGTAGATATCAGAACCTCACATGACTTAAGGATCATCAAAAGTTGCGCTTCAAGTTGTTTGTGATGACAGATGTGTCTCACTATCTAGAAACAGACACAAGTCAAGACATGCATCAGTGCTTGGACAACACTAATTCTGAAGCTATGAGTTCCTCGTGATCCTTGATAATTTTCAAATCAAAGGAACTCAAGGAAGACAATTGTCCTAATCAAAGAACAAGCAACCAAGTAGAATGAAGATTTACCATATTGCACTGTAGTAACAATGCATATACAAAAAACATGTTGCATAAATAATCTTCAAAAAGATTCCCATGATTCAAATTAAAAAAAATCATAAGGAACCACCAAAACCAATAGGTAGCACTCAACGAATCTTTCTCAATGGATCCTTCAACGAATTTATTTCAAATTCAATGAGTGCAAGCTGGTTGACAGTGGAGAAGAGTAGAAATGAAGAAGAAAACTAAATAAGTTGTAGAAGACAAAGCTTGAAGATGGATAGAACGACAAGTTGTAGGAACTAATTGGACAACTCATACAGCAATTTGAAAGTTGAATTCAACCTTCAACAACCACAACAACGGCTAGCTCCTGATCATTCTATAAATTAATCAAATTTGAAGGAGCAACTTTTAAGGAAGGATTGCCAAAGAAAGATGGTAAGGTCAGGTGAACCAACCCTTTATCAGAAGGAACTTCCTTAGCTAAAAACACTATAGGTGGAGCCTGTAGAGCCAAATCCGAAAAGAGTGTTTGTAAACACCTTCATCAATGGAGCCTTAGTAGAAGGCATCCCAAAATGTATAGTGTCCATTCCTTAGGATTAGAGGGAAAGAACTTAGAAAAGTAATAAGGGGATTGCTGCTTCTAAAGTTTAGAGGGAACATAGCAGGTAGCTATTTGAGTCTAATAGCAGGTGCTACTGAGGGTGAAAAGCTTGGAGAGGCTTTTCAAAAGAATACTTGAATAGTGCCTGCAAAGGCCTAGAGAATATTGAGGTGAAACCTGGAGAGGCTTTCCGAAAGAATACTCAGGAAGAGCCTGGAGAGGCTTAGAGAATACTGAGGTGAAGCATGGAGAGGCTTGTCGAAAGAATACTTAGGTGGAGCCTGCAGAGGCTTAGAGAATACTGGTTGTAGGAGCCTATGGATACTTCATAAAAGAAAGAATGCCACAATTGAGTGCTTGGTCTTAGTGGAGAAAGTGTATAGGTGTAAGTAATGGATGTATCCCAGGTTAGGGTGAACCAGTATAATTCCTTGGTGTGATTGTTTCCTTCATTGTTACTTCTTATTTATCCTTGTTGTTGTGTGCTTAAAATTTGTTTCTAAAAAACCTTATATTGAAAAGTTTAACTCTGATATTTGATCAAAAGGTTTTCATAAAATAGTTTCATTATTTAGAAGCAACACCTACTCACAGTATAAAAGTGGAAAGCAACATATGTAATTTAATAGAATATGGTATTTTGAGAGTAGGTTCTGAAGTAGTAGGACACAAAATTACTTGGATGAATTTACTTTAAAATATTTTTTTATCCAAGTACTTGTGAAGGAAAAGGTATACTCCCATAAGTCTTTTGATTTCTAAGCGTGAAGCTTAAGAACCAGAAATCTGAAGCAAGTGTGCTTGTGCAAAAAAATAGCCTTACCGGTTGTTGTGTCACTATTCAACCGCCCTTTCTAATGATCAACTAATTCACTTAAAATCCTTCATTGATACAGGATCACGAAACTATGAATTCCAATTTTGACGATCTGCGCTAAGAGGGGATAACCATGTTAATTATTGGAACCAAAGACATAGAATTTCTAACCCCTAAAAATCTCACAGTTTTGATGAGATAACAAAGGATATTAAACTTTGATAAACTAATGATATTAATTGAGCTATACGAGAAAAACATGCGTCCAACAAAAGTATACGTATATTCGTTTTATCTTAGACGCGAAAAATAAGTTTTAAAGTATAGTGTCAAACACGCTAAAAAGGACTTGCGTCCTAGACTTTATAAAATCTAGTGTCCAAAGTGCTATTAAAAAAAGTTGCATCCAAAGGTCTTTTGAAAATCCAACGTCCAATGCGTTGTCATCACCCAACACTTCTTTCAAGAAAACTTACACAAACATTCTATATCATAATAAGTTTTCTTCGTCCAAATGAACACATGCTTAAGGCTCTTTGTTCAATAACGTTTGATATGCTAAGGTATACTACTCATATATTCTTTATCGCATGAACTTTATGCTATTATTCCCTGTGTTTTTTCAAATAAGCTCTAACATATGAATTTCTAGCATTTAATGAAAAAGCAAGGTTTCCTGGGTATAAGTACAACCTCTGGTCAAAAGCAAGTCACATGTCTGAGGTTTACTACAAATGAGAAGACTGAAGTAGGAATAAGCAAAGAAGCAATACACTTTTCAAAAGATGACAGTACCTTTTTGGGAAAGAAAGGACACCTACTTTTTTCTCTCTCCTCTGCAGAAATAGACACGTCAAAGAGGAAACGTGACTGAAGTCACCAATCATTAAATGAAAATTCATAACAAAAAGATTAAAGAAGCTCTTTCTCACAACGATCATATTTCCAAAAGACTCTATATAAAGACCTCAAGAGAAGAACTGAAGATCTAACGAATTATTGGACAGTCATTTTGTTGCTTTGAAAAACTCTTTAAGTTCTTTCTCTGCATGAAACACTCTAAGCTCAATAGTTTATCCTTTGCTTATTAAAGTTATTTGTACTCGTGTTAAACTTACATATTCTCACTTTGTGAGTTGATTACATTGTAATCTTTCAAACTTATTCAGTTTGTGAAAGCCAAAAGTGACTTAGTGTGAAAGAATACTTAGGACTACTTTCTTGAGTATAAGATTGTAGTGGGTTTTGCCAAAAGTAGCATAGAAGAATACTTGCTTGTAACCATGTTGGTTAGTGGAACCCTTCGTGTTGAAGGAGAACTAGACGTAGCTTAGGTTGAGTGAACCAATATAAAAAGCTTGTGTTCTTTGTTTTTGATTCTCCTTTCACGTTTTCCTTGGAAGAAACATTTTTTGACTTGTTTAAAACATTGTTCTTTGCAAGAAGCTTTTTAAACGCACATACACACTATTCAACTCCACTTCTAGTGTGTTTCTTGTTATTTCACTAAGCGTTGGCATTAAGCATTACATGAGTCACGCTAACGTAACGCATCTAGAGAGGGCTCTAAGACCCTTACATTGGTGTGCTAAGCATGAGGTTACTAATTCTTAAAGGCGAGGTTTGTGCCTCAGTGCAATCCACCCTATGTGCCACCCTGTATGCACTAATTGTAGACACCATAGAGAGATCACCTTGATTCTTTGAGGATTAACACCAAGCACCAATATGTTAGCGCTAAGCATAGGGTCTTTCGCACTATGTGTGACCATGTCAACTCTAAGGGTGGGGTCCTTGGACAATAATGTTATGTATATAACTTTTATGCCTAATAAATGTTATCCCCTTCCTATATGAGTATGTTACAACGTGAAAGTATGTACTTGAGTTGAGTGTATTATGAATGCATGCATGAGGCTAAGTTATCCCTTTGGCAAGGTGTGGCAATTGCCCTTCAGATCTCATAGAGTGGTAGAAAAATGAAATGTATAAGACTATGTTGCCCTCTTTGAGAAGAAGAAGCACTTGCCTTTAGATCCTAGATAGTGGTAAATAAGACAATGTAGCCCTCTTTGGCAAGAAAGAGTATCAGCCCATTTTAGATTCCAAAGAGAGGTGATAGACGTCCTTTGGTGCAAGAAGGATAGAATATTGCAAACCACAAGAGGGATGCCTCTTGAAGATTATGAACTCACAATTGCCATGGAAGATGGATAACAGAATTATAAGATAAAGGTGTTTATGATTTATTAATGTGAGAATGTGTGTTATGTCTCAAGGAAATGTTTACATGCCTCATTGAAATGGATAGGTAAGATGTCTATATGCTATAAATGTGTTAATGTTAATGATGTTATATACAATATGTATGTGATGTTATAGTGATCCCTAGGGCACTTGCTAGGACTTTTGTCTCACTAGTTAAGTTTAAATGCTAAAGATTAAGCAGGTAGTGAATCCAGTGAATGGCAAATCGAGCAAGGGTTTACCTTGTTTATATTGCTTTCACATAATGTAACATTATGAACTATTTATTTATGTTGTACGTTTAAGTCCCCATATTGGGCAAGAATTATGTATTTCTTTTATTTGGGTTATGTAAGGTACCCTGAGTACTCCATATGTATATTGTTCATGTTATGATTATGAGTTTTTAAATAAGTTATTGAAATTATCCGACGACTCCACATATGTAGGTATAAGGTTATGGTAATGTCCCTTAGGGTGTTACACGAAGAGATCATCCTTGACAAGAAGGTTTCACAATGATTTTGAAAACTGAGAATTTTTTTTCATAAATCTTCAGTAAAAATTGACTTGGCCCAAGAAACTCCTTACCCCTCCTCACATTAGTGGGAAGCAATTTTCTTTCTATCACCTCACTCTTTGCCTTGTCCACTTCGATACCCTTGACTGAGATTTTATGTCCCAACACAATTCCTTCTTACACCATGAAATATTTTCTTCCAAATTCAAAACTAGATTGTTTTGGTGCATCATTTGAGCGCGAAGCCAAATTTGCAAAGCATGTATCAAAGGAGGTTCCAAATACTAAAAAATAGTCCATGAAATCCTTAATGGACTTTTCAATATGTCCACAAAGATAGATATCATAAATCTCAAAAAGGTTGTTGGTGCATTGCATAATTTGAAGGGCATCCTTTTTTAGGCAAAAACACCAAACGGGCATGCAAATGCAATTTTCTTCTAATCATTCAAATTGATGGCTATTTGATGGTATCCAAAGTAGTCATCGAGGAAACAATAAAAGTCTTAATCGAGTAATCTCTCCAGCATTTGATCTATAAAAGGCAAAGCGAAATTATCCTTCATAGTGGCTTGGTTAAGCCATTGATAATCAAGGAACATACACCATCCCATGATTGTGCAGGTTAGAATGAGTTCATTCTTCTCATTTGAAATTATAGTCGTTTCACCTTTCTTAAGGACAACTTGCAGTAGACTAACCCATGAACTATATATTGGAAATAAGACAAATACACCCACATCAAACAATTTGAGCACTTCTTTGTTACTTTATGGCGAGGTTCAACCTTTGAAGATTTTACACAACTGGTTTATAATCCTTTTCAGACAAAATGATGGGATGATTCCCTATAGATCTGATATAGTCCATCCAATAGCCATCTTATGGTCCTTCAAGACATGAACAAGCTTATCTTTTTCTTCCTTCAAAGTTGTGGTAATTTCTATAACCGAATTTTCATTCATATCATCTATGTACACATACTTCAAATTCATCACCTTTTAACTCTTTCTTTTAGCTGATAACTTCTTCCATCCCTTGATTTTCAAATTGTAACATGCAATCCTCTATTTTGTTATCCATTTGATCTTCAACTTGAGACATAACATTGTCTGTCACATTTTTCAAGGGATTAATAGGCTATTAATGTTTAGGAAATGTCTTCCAACAATAAATTCGCCATGTCCACAGTAAGACAACGTTCTCTTTCGTTCAAATGATTCATGGCATCATAAACATTAAAAATTTTCTCATCATCATCTATTCTCAACATTTGACCCCAATGTGCATCAATCAATGTGTGCTCAATTCTCAAGAATGGTCTACCAAGAATGAATAGGGACCTCAGTTCCTTCATCTATGTCCATAATTGCAAAATCAATTGGAAAAGTGAATTTATACACTTTAACCATCATATTTTTATCTATCCCTTATGGATGTTTAACTAAGCCATCAGGGTCGGCCCAGTGTCCTAGCTGGAGGTGTGACGGCACAGGGTCCACGGCTAAAAGGGACCCTAAAAATTAAAAAAATAAAATTATATGATTGTGTAATAATTTTTTTATATTATTTTATGTTATTTTATAACTAGATTGAAATTATTGTTTTATTTCATGTCCCTTTAAAAAAAACAAATGAAAATGTTACATGTGATTAAAAGTATTATTCTATTGGTTGTTAGTTTTTTTTTTTTTGTTACATTCAAAAATCCTCAATGAGTTTTCAAATTACTGTGACATATCAACATGTAACGAATATATGATAATAGACTTAAATTTTTTTTTTAACAAAATAAGAAACACAAACAAAGACTCAAATTATAAAGGAAATAAAACTAAGCGTTAGTATATTAATAAAGAACAAAAATAAAGATTTAATATATATGAAATGATATTTTGTCAATAATAGACGATAGCGAGCAAACTAGAGCTTTTTTTTTACACACAAAATATTAAACTAAATTAAATTAAATTACAAATATAAAATTAATATTTTAAAAATATATAAGTAGATTAAAATTATAAAAAAAAAATGTGATGGGTTCCTCACAGGTTTACCCAAATCCAATAAAACCCAATCGAAATGTGGATGAGTTAAAAAAATATAAATCTGGCTCTTTTAAATCTGAACCTATCTTACCTGTCATCGATGGGGAGAGCAAACCTGTCATCGATTCGTCCCGTTGTCATGCCTACCTTATATATAGATATTTATGATATATAATAGTTTTTGGGAATAAATTGAATGATAGATGATAACATAAGAGTAAATTGAATAAAAAAATGTGATGATATATCTTTTTGAGATTTATTAAATTATGTTATTCGTTTAATGTAACAAAATATAACATTTTTAATGAAACTACGTGTCTATTTTTTAATGTAATATATATTTATATTTTCAAATACTTAAATATATAAAAGAGTCACATTTAGTGTTTCACCCTAGACCCATAAAATCTCCAGACCTGTGAGCGATCAACAAGTTGCTGTATCATTCTTGTAGGTTTGGTATTATCAGCTCCTATATTCCTCAATATGGAGAATGGCATCAAGTTAATACTTGCTCCTATGCCATATAAAGTTTTCCCAATGGTCACATGTACTATAGTGCAAGGTATGATAAGACTTCCAAGGTCCTTAAGCTTAGTAAGCGTGGTCTACTAACCACCACTCTGCATTCCTTATTGAGGAGCAGTTTTGAGTTTTTCTTTTTCCAACTCATTTTCTTAGCAAGCAACTCCTTTACAAATTTAGCATATTTGGGCATTTGTTCAAGTGCTTTTAAGAATGGAATGCTGATTTGCAATTTCTTCAAACTTTCAAGAAATTTAGAGAATTGTCTTCATCTGTACCTTTTTTTTTCTTGCTTAGTAGGTTAGTTTTATGTACTGTGGAGGATTTCACCCTTTTCTTATTCTTCTAGAATTTGTTTCTTAGTCTTGCGCAAATATAGAATCTTTATCAATCAACTTCTCTTTATTTTCTTCATTTTTTAGATCTTTGTCTTTATCATCTACTACTTCTTTTTCTAATTGAGGTTTCTCTATGTTTTTCAATTCTTGCTCTTTTATGATTTCCTCTTTATAAATGGAGTAATCCCTTACCTCTTTCTCTTTTTCATACTTTTTTGTTGTTCTAGGAGGTAAATTCCTACCACTCCTAAGAATGATAGGTTTACACAAGTCCTTAACACTTGGCTTATCATATTTTTAGGAGGGATTTTTTATATTTTTGCTTCTATTTGTTTAGAGAGTTTCCTTAGCTGATTTTCCAAGGTTTTAATGGATGCTTCAATGTTTTTAGGAGTTGAAGTTGGTGACCATTTTCAATACAAGATTGAACTATATGTAATTAGTCCTTTGACCAGTTCTAATCGAGTGGTACATATTAGTGGATTATATTTAGACATCCACATCTTTTGATTAGATAGTTAATAACATTTTATATAATTAATATTTATATAATTTACAATATATTATTTAATGGGAATGCTAATAACAAATTCGTTAACATATTTTTTCTAACACACACTATTATTAATTAAAATTTATTGAAAACTACAAAATTAGGATAGAGACTCTTTAAATGAAAATTGAAACTTATAAAAATTTATAATTTTCAATAAATTTCAGCCAATTGGAGAGAGTGTGTTGTTAACATTTCTCTTATATAATTATATATAAAACTGTAGATTAAGGTTATGTAATTATATGTATTTATTATTATTATTATTATTATTATTATTATTATTATTATTATTATTTATTGATTTTATTAATATTTTTAAGTTTATAAATTTATTTTATTTTTTATTTAAGTATAGTTATTGATTTTAATTAATTATTGATTTCTAAGATACTTTTTTATTTTTTTTTTCTTTTTATCCTCTTCTTTCTTGCATATAGGATGGTTTCTCCAAGCTAGTTTCGGTATGAACCTTTTGAGGTTCTTCTTTTCTCCCAAAAGGCTTATCCTCTTGCTTTTCAGTAGCTTTCTTAACTTCATCTTTTTCTTCTTCTTCCTCACCATTTATCGCTATCTCATGGTAAAACAATAAGGATGCTACATAGTACTTAATGAGTAACATCAGCAACTTTAATAGGGTTAGATAATAAACATCTACTTTTAGATTAACATGAATGACAAAATGTAGTATCAAGAACTATTTTTAATTTTTAGATCGAGAGACTAAATTAACAACACCACACAAATTCAAGGACCAAAATAGTGATTTAGTCAAACTGAAACAAAACACTATTTGCAAAAACAATTATGTTTTAAATATATATTTTGATACCTAAAAGTTCACAATGCCCCAGATCCTTTAAACAGTACATATCAAATAAAAACATTGATAATCATCTAAATCAATTGAAACAAGTTCAAAACTTAAAGCTTAAGTGATAAATCAATCCCAGAAGAATCAGAACGAGAGGTTTCTTCTTGCTTGGAATGATCACCACCCATGGTACTCAATGTTGTTGACCTATCCAAGGCCCAGTTTGATTTGGTAGCAACATTTGTAGAAGAATCTCCAAGGATGGGAATGTGTCCAATAGTACTACGATCATCTTCAGTCTTCAAATTTGCATGCAAACCCTCCATCCTCAATCTACCAAGGGAAGGGTTTAGCATCTCTTGTCTTGACCACCTTTGACCAAACCTAAAACCAAATGAGGTTGAAGGGTATGATGGCTTGTGAATCATAGACTCC
Source organism: Pueraria montana var. lobata (assembly GCA_026413185.1). NCBI lineage: Eukaryota > Viridiplantae > Streptophyta > Magnoliopsida > Fabales > Fabaceae > Pueraria > Pueraria montana. Next base: position 64,512,093 of record CM048654.1, on the reverse strand, counting down.
ATCCGAACCCCAAGTGCCCTATTGTAGGATCCATAAAAGGAGTGTGTGGGATAAGGGTAATAAAGAAAAGGAGAGTGCCCTAAAGCACCAACATCGTCAATCCCTTGGCCACGCTTTGCAAGAGCACGCTCTTGCTTGTGGGCGTTTTGGTGTCCCCCCAAAGCTTGTGATGAAGAAAACTCTTTCTTGCAAAAGTTGCAAGAAAAAGTCTTAGCCTCTAATGGTTTCTCCTCAATATTATTGTTCTCATCTCTCCCTTTGGTGTAATTAGCACTAGAAGAAGATGAACCCCCTACGTTCATGGGGTTGAAAAACTCCAATTCCACTTTCGACCCCCGAATTGATTCATCCTTGGAGAGCCTAACAAAGTCCAACACCATATGGGAATTGGAATTGGAAGCTGGATCTTGTTCAGATTTATCACCCTTCTCCTTCATTATCAACTCATCATTCTTCTCTTCTTCAACATATGGTTTATGGGAAATGACTTCGGAGGTGGAAGAGGCTTCAGAGGAACAAATTTCCAAACAGTGTGATGATGCCATGGCACAAACGAGAAATGATTCTCTCTTTTTAGATCTGTGGGAGTGAGATTGAATAGAGAGGGGGCGTGACCATGGTTATTTATTTAAGGATTTGAGTTAATATGCAAATATCTTTCACTCATGAACAAGGAAAGGGATCTCATGCATTTTTGTAGTTATTATTTTTTCATATGCTAGCAAAAATTTGAATAGGTGTGAGCAAGCTTGAACCAATTTGTTCATGACCATTGCATAAACAGAATTTCCTAAAATGGTTTTAACTACATGGTCAAATGTGTCTAATTACTCAAGTAGTTCAAATCATGCCATAGAAGCATGTGGCTAATTACTCAAATAGGTTCTATGTAGTTGAAATTTGATGTCAATCCGAGTGGTGAAATTGGTAACTTCGAAATTACTTGTTGGAGTAAAATTACTTGGGCGTTCAAGAACTTCTTTAGCAGAAAAATAAATGGAAGTAATTTTGGGCTCATTAATGCTCTATATTTTCTAAAATGATTTTAACTACATAGTCTAATATTGTGGCCAATAATTAATCAAATAGTTAAAATATTTCCATAGCCAGCATGTGGCTAATTACTCAAATAATATACTATCGCAGATGACAGCTTCTATGTTGTTCAAATCTGATGTCAAAGCCAAATCGGTAACTTTGAAAATTACTTGAGTGTGCAAGAGCTTCCCTGGTGGAAAAATCAATGGAAGTAATTTTGTGATATAATTTTGACTTCATTAATGCTCTATATTTTCCTAACAAATTCATTGTTTTCCTCAACGCGCAAGTTGCTCCAATAGGTTCAAAATTTCAAATATCTTTATCACTAGTAGTTTCTGTGAGGAAAACCCAGTTTAATGAGTACCACTAAGCCATATTAAACTAAAAGAACTTATTCTAACCTTAATTTTTCTCATAAAAAAGCTTGTTTTCAATTCATTTTTATTTAAACCAGGAATGCATAGCACTATTCTAGTGGTTAAGGTTTTGTAATTTCAAAGGCTTTAATTTGCAAATTTTAGGTTCGAGGACTCACCCACATAACCGCATTCCGTTTTCAATAAGCATGGTGTTATGCCACAACATTCATGCCATACTTGTGGAAATTTATTTTTCATGAAGGACTTAAGATACACTAAATTTGTAACACTCAAGAAGATTTTTAGATCAAACTTGTGAATAGTGCTTGAACTTGAGGTAAGAAATAATGAGGGTTTAAGAGAAAATAATTAGGAGCTCACTCATCTCAACAAGTGAATTTTACATATAACTAGATTTTAAACTTGTGATTCGTTTAAATTATACATTTTTTATATTTATATTTAATATTTTTAAAAATATGTATATATGAATAAAATTATTAATTTTTAAAATATTTAGTATCAAATTAAGTATAACTACATTAAAATTGAGGAAGATGATTAATTATATTTTTAATTGAGCAGATGTTGTATTGAAAAATATTAAACCTATTAAAATTTATTATGATTTGTTCTTTCTTTAAGTAATAATAATAGTGATGTAATACCTATTTGAGATATATAAATTAAAAAATATATATCATAAATATAATTTTTTAATTATTTAAATTGAGTACTTATTTTTGCTATTGTGAATACTATGTTTACATGTAATTGAATTTTATTTGATTATAATTAATAATTTTAAATTTATTTATTTTAAAAATTAAAATATTTTAAAACTATAATTTAATCATTTTGGTTTATTATATGTAATATTAATGAAGTTTTAAATTGGTTAACATCATTACAACTTTAATTATTATTATTATTATTATTACTATTATTATTATTATTATTATTATTATTATTATTATTATTATTATTATTATTATTATTATTATTAATTTGTTCTTTAATTTTAATTTCATTACTTCTTATATTGTAAAGTTATCAATCTAGAATTTATTAAAAAAAAGGTTACTTATCTATAAGGATGGATGACTTTATATATTATTAATTCTCTTAATCCATTTATCTCATTCAACTTTCTCTTAAAAGTTCTAATCTTGGTAAATATGTTTAGTTAATTCACTATCTCATAATTGCTTCAATAAATTGTATTTTAAATTAGTAGTCATTCTTTAAATGCTGTACTTTACTTTCATTTAGAGTTTATGTCTAGTACAAAATATAGCTAATTAATTTATGTCTACTAGCTCTTTAGTCTTTAACTTTCCTTTAACTAATTCTACACAAACCAATATTTTCCAACTACTAAATTATATGGATAAGGTTAACTAATTGTACTAAATTATTTTTCCAATCTTATAACTAACTAAAACCATTGTGCTCAAACTAAGCTCTAATAAAGTGGCAGCCTTTTTCTTTTAAATTATAAATTCTTCTACATAAATACAAGACACAAGTGCTATTATAGCACTATCTAGTTCAAGACAAGTGCTATCACAATTTAAAACCTCCATTCTACAACCTGACATAAGAAAGTCTTGACATATTCAAATTGAATGGTCACAAATAAAATAAATTTCACGCAATCAAAGCCAAAGAGAGTTTAGGGTTTACTTTGTGCAAACGTCATCGCAAGTGTCATCGAAGCTGTTGGGGTTCATTGCGGGGTAGTAGGGGCAAAGTCGTGAGGCTTTTCGGTGGTGGAGAGGGTTGCAACTCAAAGCTTTTCCAGTGGCAGAGAGGGTCGCAATGTATGGTGGTCACAATATGTGGTTGCTCGTGAGGACAGTTGTCTGAGACAATGGTGTTGACGAGCGAGGAAGACGAAGACAATGGTGGTGCAGCGACATTGCAATGGAACAATGGCGAGGGTTGGGGTTTGGCAGGGGCAACAATGAGGACGTGGTGAGGGAGCAATGACACAATGGAGTAAGTAAAAGAAGAGCAGTTCTCCAGAACTTGAAAATCACATTGTGAGATAGATCCATGCTTGGCTAACTCATAAGCACACATATTTCCTTCACGAAAGGTACGTTGGAAATGAAGATCCCAAGCATAATGCTTAAAAGCTTGAATTTTTCTGATTATAGAAGCATAAGGATGAAGAGTGCTTCTATTATCTGATATCAGTAGTAACGCTAGTCTTGAACTAAAAAGGAGTATTTTATCCCATCCCAGGCCAGTCCGATCCAAATTGTTTAGTGAACTAAGACATTTGTCTTTATTTTTGTTCCCTAATTAAAGAAAAAATTACAGTCAACAACTAGACCCCCTGGGTATTTTAATTAATGGAACATGAAACAGAAATAACTATTTTCATTCAGATCCAAACATACAATCATTAATAATTTGCTTAAGAGCTCATTGAGTCGGCTTGAGCTCTTGACTTGTATTTAAAAAGAGTACTAATTAAAAATTGGGTTGGATAAACCTTTCTTAAACCGTCAATTTCACAGCTAGTGAATGATTCATTACATATTAATAAAAACAAGAGTGCTTCATCATCTTAATTGTCATAGGTATCAAAAGTTTGTACGGAAAATCAAAAACTCATAACTAATGAGCTAATAAACTCGAATACCACATCACACATCTGCAATTGTAAAGGAAAAATAAAAATGAAACAAAACACAATTCGCAATAATAATTGCTTTTTAAAATATATAATTAGACACCTAAAATTTTATAGTGTCCTAGATAACTCAAACAACAGAGTACCAATCAATCAAACACAAACATTGATGATTATCCAAATTAAAACAAGATCGAAACTTAAATCTTAAGTGATAAATCAATCTCATCAGAATAATCAGGACTAGAGCATCCTTCTTGCACGGGATCATCATCACCACCCACAGTACTCAATGGGGCTGAGTTTGATTTGGTAGCAACGTTTGTAGAAGATTCTCCAAGGAATGGAATATCGTGTCCAATAGTACCACGATCATCTTGTGTCCTCAAAGTTGTATCACTCTCTAGGATCCTAATTCCACTATTTGCATGCAAACCCTCCATCCTCAATCTATCAGGAGAAGGGTTTAGCATCTCTTGTGATCTTGACCACTCTTGACCAAACCTAAAACCAAGTGAGGATGAAGGATATGATGGCTTGTGAATAATAGACTCCATTCTAACCCCAAGTGCCCTATTATATGATCCATTAAAGGAGTGTGTGTGATTATCAGGGTAAAAAAGAAAACAAGGGTTCCCAAATGCACCAACATTGATCCCTTGGAGACGCCTTGCAAGAGCACACTCTTGCTTGTGAGCATTTTGGTGCCCCCCCAAGCCTTGTGCAGAAGAAAACTCTTTCTTGCAAAAGTTGCAAGGAAAAGTCCTAGCCTTTGATGATTTCTCCTCATTGTTATTCTCACCTCTCCCTTCAGTGTTGTTAGGCCTAGAAGAAGATGAACACCCCATGTTATTCATAGGATTGAAAAAATCCAATTCCACTTTCGACCCTCTAATTGATTCATCTTTGGAATTGGAATTGGAAGTTTGATGTCATTCAGATTTTAACACTCTTCTCCTTCATTGTGATTCTTCTCTTCTTCAGCAGTAGGTTTATGGGAAATGCCTTCAGAGGTGGCAAGATGCTAGAGGCCTCAGAGGGACAACCTTCCAAAACATGTGATGATGCCATTGTAAAATGTTTTACAATTTTGGATCTGTGGGAGAGAGGGGGCATGACCATGTTTGTTTATTTATTTAAAGATTTTAATTAATGCAAATATCTTTATTGAATAAGGAATGGGATCTCATGCTTTTTTCAGTTATCATTTTGCATTATGCTACGAAAAGTTTGAAGAGGTATGAGCAAGCTTTCACAGATTTGTGCATGATCTTACCATAAACAAAGATTCCTAAAATGTGTCTAATTACTAAGTAGTGCAAGTCATTCCCATAACCAGCATGTGGCTACTTAATCAAATAGCTTTTATGTAATTCAATTTTTATGTCTAAACGAGTAGCGAAATTGGTAACTTCGAAATTACTTGTTGAAGTAAAATTACTTGGGCATTTATGTGGTGGAGAAATCAATATGTGAAAGTAATTTTGGGATTTGATTTTGGCTTCATTAATGCTCTATATTTTTTCTAAAATGATTTTTACTTCACGGTCTAATGTGGCGAATAATTACTCAAATAATTAAAATCTTTCCAGAGCGGGCATGTGGCAAATTATTCAAATAATACCATCACAACTTCTATGTAGTTCAATTGATGCCAAAGAAAAAATGGTAACTTTGAAATTACTTGTTGAAGTAAAATTACTTGGACTTTCAAGAGCTTCTGTGGTGAAAGATTCACCAAAAAAAAAAAGCTTTTGTGGTGGAAAAATCAATGGAAGTAATTTTTTGATATAATTTTGGCTTCATTAATGCTCAATATTGTCCTAACATATCCCTTGTTTTCCTACTAGGTTCAAAATTTCAAATATCTTTTCACCAGTAGTTTATGTGAAAAACCCAGTTGAATGGGTACCTCTAAGCCATATTAAACTAAAATAACTTATTCTAACAATAGTTTTTCTCATAAAAAGCTTGTTTTCCATTTAGTTTTATTTAAACCATGAATGCATAGCATAGTTCTAATTAGGGGTGGCCAAAAAGGCTGAACTGAACTTTTAAGAACTAAATTGAACTATTAAAGTGGTTTGCCCAAACCAAACTGAAGTACAAAACAATGATCAAGCAAAACGAATTGAACTATTGTTTGGTTCAGTGAACTGTATTTTAGAAGTTCAAACTAAACTGTTCTATTTATTTGCTGAAAGGTTTATATAACAAATGGTTCCTTGGGAGTACACCAGTACAGAAGGGAGAAATGAGAGAAACAAAAAACATGCAGAGGTTCAACTAAAATAGAAGACAATGCAATGTATCCTAAATTAAATAGATGGCTATTTCTCATAGTTTTTGACAACGAGCTAACAGATTACAGATGTATAAACTATAAAGCATAAAGAATATGATAGATTTATGAAAAAGTAATCCTGTGGCAATAAAGTGCAAGCATACATGACTATATTCATCAGAAGCTTATTATGAAAGTTACAGAGAGTAGGATTTATTTTATCAATGAATTGGTGTGCGAGAATAAGTTACATACTTATTTGCTGTTTCATCAAAACCAGTCCCACTGAATCGTGATTAGATATGTTGTGTGGGGATTTTCAATTAATTACACTGGTTTTGCAATTTCACTTCAAAAAAATAATCATGGAATGAATTCATGCAATAGCAGAAATAATAAAATTATATATAAAAAAAATGAGTGTGCTGATCTAATAGATAAACAAGGCCAAATACATGAACTCTGAATTCATACACATTTACTTCTTGATATGTTCCAAGTTGCCACAATAATTTATGTGCCATGAACTCTGAACTCTCATATTAAAACAGTTCAGCAGTGCACTGAACTGATCTTTTAGCAGTTTGGTTTTTTAAAACTAAACTAACAAACTGGTTAAGTTCAGTTATTATTAGAAATAGTTCAGTTTTTTTAAGTGCAATTCAGCTCATTACTTGAAAGTTCACTTTAGTTCAGTTTTTTCTTGCCACCCCTAGTTCTAATGGCTTGATTAGGTTTTGCAATTTCAGTGGCCATAATTTGCAAATTTTAGTTCCAAGGACTCACTAACATTCCATTCTTAATTTCAGCAACATTCTTGCCATACTTGTGGAAGTTCAATTTCAATGAATGACTTACGATACACAAAAATTCAATGGCCCTAATTTGTAGATTTTATTTTCGAGGACTCACCCAGATTCCTTTTTTAATTTTAGTAACATTCTTGCCATACTTGTGGAAGTTCTTTTTGATGAAGGACATACGATACACGAAATTTTGTAACACTAAGAAAGAATTTTAGACTCTAGAAGTTTGTAAAATCTTGAATAATTATTGAAGTAGACCGCACAAGTGAATATTGCTAGAGCTTGGGGAATGTTCTACAGTAAGGTATTAAGAAATAATGAGGGTTTACGAAAAAATAATTGGGAGCTCACACAACAAGGGTAGTTCATTTATAACTAGATTTTATACATGTGCATTGCACGTATTTGTTTATATTATTTATTTTAAGAATAAATAATCTATTCATTGACAATTTAAAAGGTTATTATATTGTCATCTAATTGCAAACTGTGATAGTTGTGAAAATCAGACCGGACTGGCTGGTCTGACCAGTTGGATTGGGAACCGGTGTCCTTACCGGTCCGGTTAAGCTATCGGACTAGTTATACAATCGAGCTAGTTTGACCCGGATCAACCTGGTGACTTGGCCCGGGTTGACCCAGTTCAATTTGATTTTTTTTTTATGATTCTTGAAACGAAGTAGCTATTTGAAATTCTTTTCATGGTACCATTCGAAATTAACCCATGGTAGAAGCTTGGTAATTCGAATGTTAAATGCTTGGTATCCATAATATTTTAATGGACCTTTTTTGGTATATATTCCAGCAAATTTTTTTATAAAACAGAAAGTTGAGAGCTTTTTTTCTAAATTGTTAATAGTGAATTGCTAAATAGTATATAATAATATGATAATATGCTCCTATAATATTATTTTGATCTTGACAACAGTATATAATAATTAATTATTATTATTATCTTGATCTTAATATGATTTAATATTTATGTACTTTATACATCTTCACCAGACTTGCTCATGACCTTCCGACAACTTTCGTACTTAGCCATTAAAAATAACAAGAGTTTCCTTAGTAATTTAATGATAATACCCAACAAAATAATTTAGTAATAAATGATTAAATAATATATATAGTTTCATCTTGACAACGATTTTAATTTTGGAGTATGGACTATGGATTGATCACATTTTGTTAGCTATATATATACACACTAGGTCAAGTGGTTCAATAAACAACCTACCAATTTGACCACTGACCCATTAATCCAGTGCCTCGACCGGATCGATTTTCACAACACTGCAAACTGTTATACTAGTATATGATAAATTTGTTAACTTTTTCAATAATTATTTTAAGTCATACAAAAGGTGATTTCTTATTAGTTGATAATGTAAAACTTTTTAAACTAACGATGCTTAAAAATTAAACTTCTATTTTTAATATTTTTAGTTCTTTTTTTAGATGCATGTACGTAAATCAAATTAAGATTTATTTTGAAAAATATTTGTGATATATCATGTATAATTATATTTAAATTGAGGATGCTATATATATATATATATATATATATATATATGATAATTTATCTATTAATTCTTATCCTTAATTATTATTTAAAATTTAACTAAATATCTATAAAATCTTTATTTTTAATTATTATTCATAAAATATTTTGGTACTTTCTCTCATATCTTTATCAAAGGTATAGTAACTAAATTAAATTTAAAGTACACTTATCCATATTTTTTCCAAAAAAATTCAGCAAAGTTTCCCCTATATTTTGGAACTTTCCCTCATACCTTTATTAAAGGTATAACAACGAGATATCAAAGATCCACCTAATTAAACAGTTTATATCTCAACAATCTAATAGGACCAACTAATAACAAAACCATGTCACATACCACTTTTATCAACTAATTTCAAGACAAAAATCAAATTATTCAACAACCAAGGCAGATTTCAAACTTTTATTTCATATATCATAAGTTATATACTCTGAATCCACCATAAAAGAGAAACATATATGTACAATGGTGGAGGCTTGCTGGTAATAACAAGGAGTGTGAGTTGGTGGTGGGAGAAGGGAAAGAAAAAGAACCCGCAAAAGGGAAAGGGAGAAACACATGAGAAGAAAAATAAACCATGTTATTAAGAATTTACGTGCTACTTAACAAATTGACTAAATTTAAAAGAGAAAAAATCACTTCCAGTATACCTAGATGGCAGTGGTGACAATAGTAAAATCAATACTATATGTGTCTAACCTAATGAAAGGTATCTTCGATCCTATGTTCAATTTAAGAGAACTAATTGCAATGGTCATTTTCTTCACAACAAAACGTGAAAATTATTTCAAATCTCAACAAGATAATAAAGAATGAAAAAAGAGAAAGAGACAAATGCATATGAGGGCATGAAATTCAACAAGGATTGGCTGAGAATGAAACAGAGGTTCTAAAGCCCCTTCAATAAAAACCTACAACAAGAAAAAAAAAATCATGAATTTCTTCCCAAATTTTAGTAACTAAAGTAACTATATAACTTTAATTTCTTATACTAGCTTCTCTCCTCACTTAATCCATTTATCTCACTCAACTTCCTCTTAAGAGTTTTAATCTTGGTAAATGAGTTTAGTTAACACATCATCCCATAATTCCTTCACTAAATTGTTTTTTAATTAGTAGTCGTTCTTTACATCTTGTACTTTACTTTCATTTAGAGTTTATGTCTAGTACAAAACATAACTAATTAATTTATGTCTACTAGCTCTTTAGTCTTTAAATTTCCTTTAACTAATTATACACAAACCAATATTTTCCAACTACTAAATTATATGGATAAGGTTAACTAATTGTACTAAATTATTTTTCCAATCTTATAACTACCTAAAACCATTGTGCTCAAACTAAGCTCTAATAAACTGGAAGCCTTTTTCTTTTAAATAGTTAATTCTTCTACATAAATACAAGACACAAGTGCTATTAGCACTATCTAGTTCAACATAAGTACAATGTGTAAATTTTAAGATGCATTGATCTTGTTGTTTGGCAAATATTATAGTTTAGGTAAAACAAAAATGGCATCATTAGAATATTTTAAGTATTTTTAAACCACTTACAAACTACAATCAATTTGTTACTAAGTTAGGAGTTAGGGAAATCACAATAGTGAGATAAGACATATAATAATAAATTCTTAGTTTAACCATTCACGAGCACTGAACATGATGGAAATATTAGGTATGAATTAGAGAAATGAGTGGCGAAAAGAGCTTCAAAGGTTCCTTATTTTTTTTTCATTCATAATATGTGCAAGACACATTAATAGTTTGCTCTAACTTGTTAAAGGAAAATACATGAACTATCTGATGCCTATTTTAGATACTTTGCATCAAAGCATAACTTGTTTCAGTCATATGCAATGCTTGTTTCTTAAGTTATTTCAAGACTCATTGCAACACAAAGATTCTGATAAAAATTCTACTTATAAATTTTTTCTACTTTTAAATCCAACTTATATATATTTCAATGAACTATCTCTACTAACACATGAAGTATGGAATCAAAATTTAAAACCTCCATTCTACAACCTGACATAAGAAAGCCTTGACATATTCACTTGAGTGCTTACCAAAAAAAAATTGACGCAATCAAAGCCAAAGAGAGTTTAGGGTTTACCTTGTGCAAACGTCATTGCAAGTGTCATTAAAGCTGTCAAGGTTCGTCGCAAGGTAATAGGGGTGAAGTCGTGAGGTTTTTCGGTGGTCGAGAGGGTTGCAACTCAAAGCTTTTCCAATGGCGAAGAGGGTCGCAATTATAGTGGCAGATGCAAGTTCACACTTGTGGGGGCAATTGCCCCCACAAGATGTTTTTTTTATTATTTGTTAATGTGTTATACAAAAAAATATATTGCCCCACATGCTGTGCCCAAAGCCCAAATAGACATAAGATATTCAATATAAAAACTGCATGCTTAAGCCCAAATCGTTTATCCCGATTTGGCAATTCCCATTCTGTAACAGTAATACAAAAAAGAGCACACCTTTCATCCTAACTTACATTACACGTTTTAATTTTATGATTACACCCTCCCAAGTCCCAAACAGAGCAAGTAAGGTTCTACGAGAGATTGACACCGTGTCACTTGCTTACGCATTTCTGGTTCCTTTTTTTTTTCTAAATCTAATGCATCATATTTCTTCCCTTTGAACTTGATTCCTGAATCTGATTCACACAGTCACGGTCACGGACGTTGCATTGTGGAGTTGCGGTTTTGCGGAGTTGCAGAGTTGCGGTTTTGCAGAGTTACAGAATTCTTGTACAAGCTTTTGTTTTGTGACTTAAAGGTAAATTTTTTATCCAAAAATAGTCTTTTACTCTTTTCTCATTTCTAATAGAAACTATTGGTGGCATTAGCATGACTGTAACTTGATTAAACTTATAGAACTTGAAATACATATAGAACTTTTTGACATTTGATTCAGTATAGATAGATTATATATATATAAATTATAATTACTCTTGCAATGGTATTGATACTCCTCCGGAGAACACATTACAAACAGTCTGGTAGCTTGGTTTTGGTTAGGATTCTTCTTATATATGAACACTAAAAGGGAATTAATTTTTTAGGGCCCTCGTAGCTTCTGGTTTTGGTGTAGAATGGATGACTCTTATAAGCAATCAGTTTTAGTCTTCTAAACTTGGGTTCTATGAAAAAGGGCATATAACTTTTTGAATATCTAGATTTTTTGTTTGGCTAGCAAGAGTTCCCCAACTAAATAGTAATCATTAGCTTTGGTGTCTTGCTGTATATATGGTCAGTCTGGCAGCATAGCAGCTACAGTTATTTGGTTCTAAAAGATTGATGCTATGTTTTGGTTATAATAGGTACATACATGCTATTGTTACAAACTTACAAATGTAGCATGCTTTTGTAATTTGTAATGTTTCCACGGGTACCATTGGTACCCTTTTGTTTTCAATAATTTTTTCTGCTAGGTGTTAGCTGATAAAAAAAATTAATTTGCTTCATTTTATTCTTTTTATGTCACTATGTGAAACTGAAAGCTACTTTATTCAGTTTTTTTACCTTAATTAGCTTTATATTTTTTTTTGTAGTGTGCTAGAAATGGAGAAATATTTAAAAAGGAATTCCACATCAGATTCTCGAGAATTTACTGAAAGTGAAAACCACCAACATCCGTGAAAAAGAGATTCTTAGAAGTTTATTTGAAAAATCCTCCTGCTGATCCAAGAGAGAGGAAACAAATATCATGTTATCATCCTAATGATCGGGATAACATCCGAAGAGCTTATTTGCAAAGGGACCTTGTCAACCAAGAGAGCATGATTTTACAAAACGGCAATTTGGGACTCTATTTCGAAAGTTTAATCCTGACTGGTTTTTGGAATTTGGCAATTGGTTGGAATATAGTGCGTCAAAAGATGCCGCAATCAAGCTTTGAGAAGTTGTCAAGCATTAATGAATAGAAAATAGCATATTGAAGTTGCTATTAACAAGCAGGGCCGGCCCTGGGGGGTGGAAAATGGGTGCGACCGCCCAGGGCCCACGGTAAGGAGGGGCCCAAAAAATATTTTTTCTATATAGTTGTATGGTAATTTTTTTAATGTTGTTTTGTATTATTTTTATAAATAGATTAAATTTTTTTATCATATCTCTTTCTTTATATGTAAATTAAAATATAAAATGTTATTATGAAGTACTAGTATGTTAGTGGTTAGTTTTTTTCTTAATGTGATACATTTATAAATTTATTTAAGTATTTTTTTCTCATTGTAACATATCAACATGTATATAAACTTAAAGTGTTTGTTTTATCAACAATATAAAAAAAAATAAACTAAATCTCAAATTATAAAGGAGCCTACTTCTATACTATAAATAAAATCCCTATCTTGAATAATAAAACTTTCACTCTCCTCACTCTCTCAACTAGAGATTTGTAACACTTTTTTTTTTGTCTTTCGCAGGTACATTTCACACATTCTCTATAGTTGGGCAAAAAACATCTCTATCAATAATTTCAAACTACTCTCCATTTATGTTTTTTTATATATACTTAAGTTTCTTAATCGCCTATTCGATCGTTTCAATTTAAAAATAACATTATATCACAATTTAAATTATTTATTATAAATCTAAAATATAATTTATATATTTTAAAAATTATTTATTTTGGACTTTGTTAAGAATATTTATTATTAATTTTAATAATAACATAATTTAAAATTTCAAAACTATTTATTTATTATGAATAATAACATATAAAAATAACCGTTTATCTTCTGTAACACACATACTAAAATACTAGTTAAAACTCAGAGTAAGTATATTAATAAACATAAAAAAAAATGCATATAAGTTTAATATGAGACAATGATATTTTGCCAATGACTGACGATAGCATAGGGGTAAATTGAATGAAAAATGTAATTCATCTTATTTAATTTTTTTAAAAATATGTTATTCGCTTAATTAATAAAACATTTTTTACTGAAATTATATGTAGTACCTTTTTTTTATATAATTTGTTTATATTATCGAATATATAGGGGCCTTATAACCCATAGGGTTGGCACATTGGTGTAAGCTCTACTGTGTTCACTTCTGAGGGAACGATCTATTTAGCGGAAAAATCCATGTTAGATTCCCTTCGTGTGCAAATTTTCTTAGGTCAGCGGCAGCCACACACCGTGAGCCGAATTAGTCAGACCCAATGAGGTAGAGGACACCCGTGGTCTCTAACCCAGGACCAATATATATATATATATATATATATATAGACACACACACACACACACAAACACACACACACACACACATATATATATAGGAGCCTTATTTTATTGTTTTGCCCATGGCCCATAAAATGTCAGGACCGGCATTAACAAGCAATCAGATTTAATGAAAATGGAATACAAGATTCATTTGACGACCATAATTAACTGTATTCGATTTCTATTAAGGCAAGGGTTGGCATTTCGTGGTCATGATGAATCAGTTCATTCACAAAATCAAGGTAATTTCCTTGAGCTTCTACATTTTTTGGCCAATCATAATGAAGAGATTGATAAGGTTCTAAAAAATGCTCGTGGAAATCTCAAACTAATGGCACCTAATATTCAAAAGGATATTGTGACAACCGCAGCTTGTGAGACCACAAAAATTATTGTTGATGATTTCTTTGCCATTTTAATTGATGAATCTTGAGATATATCAATTAAGGAGAAAATGTCTATTGTTTTGCGTTACATAGATAAAATGGAAGTGTCATTGAGAGGTTTCTTGGTCTTATTCATGTTTCGGATACAAGTACCATATCTTTAAAATTGGCATTGGAATCATTGTTTGCAAACATAGTTTAAGCCTATCAAGAGTGCGTGGAGAAGGATATGACGGGGCTATTAATATTCAAGGTGAATTCAATGGCTTCAAAAGTTTGATTTTGAAAGAAAACAGTTTTGTATTCTATGTTCATTGCTTTGCTCACCAACTTCAATTGGCACTTGTGACAGTTGCAAAAAAAAAAAAGTTGAAATTGGTTGTTTTTTTAGTTTGGTTAACAATCTATCTAATGTTGTTAGAGCTTCATGTAAATGACGGGAGATTCTTAGAGAAAATCAAATTCTTAAAGTTACTGAAGCATTAAATAGTGGAGAAATTTCTAGTGGTTTTGGCTTGAATCAAGAGACTACATTGAAACAAGATGGAGATACAAGATGGGACTCACATTATGGTACACTACTTAGCTTTATCTCTTTGTTTACTTCAGTGATTGATGTCCTTGAAATTGTTGAGGAATATGGCATAAGCTCAGAGCAACGTGCTGAAGCATGTCAATTATTGAAATCTATGCATTCTATTGAATTTATTTTTAACTTGCACTTGATGAGGCATATATTGGGGATCACTAATGAGTTGTCTCAAGCACTACAAAGAAGTGATCAAGATACTGTAAATGTTATAGCATTAATTAGAGTGTGCAAGGAAAGATTACAATGCATGAGAGATGATGGTTGGCATACTTTATTAAATGAAGTATCATTGTTTTGTGAAAAACAAGATATTAACATTCCAAATATGGATGATGCATTCATTACACAAGGAAGATCAAAGCGTAAAGTTCAAAAAGTTTCAAATCTCCATCACTTTTAAGTTGAGTTGTTTTATCAAGTGATTGATAGACAACTTCAAGAGCTAAACATAGATTTACTGAGGTGAACATTGAGTTGCTTCTTTGTGTAGAAGCTTAAATCCAAGAGATTCATTTTTTGCATTTGATAAGGAAAATTTGATTTGTTTGGCAAAGTTTTATGCATCAGAATTTTATTCTGTGGAACTTTTGGGGCTCGAAAGTCAACTTGAAACTTTTATTAGAGATGTTTGGTCTGATGATCAATTTTTATAGTTAAATGGGATTATTGATCTTTCTCAAATTTTGGTGAAAACTAAAAAGCATATTGTGTATCCGATGGTATACTTACTTGTGAAGTTAGCTTTGATTTTGCTTGTGGCAACTGCAATAGTTGAAAGATGTTTCTCAGCAATGAATTTTGTGAAGAATAGAATGTGCAATCACATGGGAGATGAATGGTTGAATGATTGTTTGGTTACATACATAGAGAGAGATATTTTTTTTAGAAATAACAATGAAAAAATCATAGAACATTTTCAAAGTATGAAAATGCATAGAGGACAATTGTCATTTTTAGAAGCTTAAGTATTTTAGATTTCTTTTGTCATGAAATTATGTATTTTGTAAAAGTTTGTGATATTTTACTTTTGTGAAAATATTATAAATTATTTCTTGCCTCCACTAAGAAAAATTTCTGAAACCACTAGCAATGTGTGGTAGTCTTAATTGTAGTTGTTCGTGGGGATGGTTGTGTGAGACAATGGTGCTGAAAAGCGAGGAAGAAGAAGACATTGGTGGTGCAATGACATTACAATGGAACAATGGCGAGGGTTGTGGTTCGGCAGGGGTAGTATCGGGGACGTGGTGAGGGAGCAATGACGCAATGGAGTAAGTTGCAAAGGTTTAGGAGTGAGAAGTAATGGAGTCGTGAGGGAAGAGGAAATGAGTTTCTAGGGCACGAGGATGAAAATCAATGTGAGTTGCAAGTTTATAGAGCCATTTTACATTGATTCTAGTTTGAACCGATGAATAAAAAAAAAATTACATAGGTTCAAATTAAAACAGGTTTTACATTTTTTATTTAAAAAACAATGTAAAATAGTTGCTTTTAATTTTAAAATTGCCAACTCATCCATTTCTACATTGGTTGTTAAACAATCAGCATAGAAAGGCATTGTGAAAACTTATTTTTGCATTAATGATAATATATTGTTTAAGTTTATTCACTATCATTTTTGTCCTCAATTGATTTCCAAATCAAGTTGTTGAAAAAGCAAAACATAACAGATTAGCTAGGTTTGGATTCAGCCTTTCTGGGCAAATATTTAATAGTTGAATGGTATTTGAAAATAATGATTTTAGCTCCTATGAGATATGGTCAAAACTTTCCAAGGCAAAGACTATGGTTAGTAGTTATTTCTTAGTTGTTGCACAATTAACTTGATGCTCGTTAAGAACCCTACTAACATATTAAATGGTGTGAAAAATCTTCTCTTTTCGCTGCCCGAGCATAGTTACCACAAGTCACTAGCATTGCACATTAGCTCAAAAGGAAAATTCCAGTCATATGCAACAATGATACGAAGTGAAATCAATTTCTCTTCAATAAGATCAAAGCCACTTAAATAGGCTTTGTCAGAGACAAAGTATAACATCCCAACATGTTAGTACAATTAAATAGAATAAAAAACTAGTTAAATTAAATAAATAACAAAGGGTTAGGAGGAGCCCCATGAGAACTAATTAAGTTAATGAATTATGTAGTTAAGGAATGGGCTAATAAAGGCCCAATAAGGTTTCAAGTGAGGCTAGACTAACCATAAGCCACACACACACTTCACTTGTCTAGAAGGGAAAAAGAAAAAAGAATAAGAGAAGAAGGAGGAGGAAAAGGAAATAAGAGGGGCCCCAACTCACCCACAGAGAACCCCTATCAAATTCAAGGTGAGTGCAACCCCTTGCATACTTATGATTCTTCATACATTGTTCTTCTATCTCTCCCCATCCTCTTTTATTCCCTTGAATGTTTGTATTTTGAACTTCTATGGATACAGTAAAGGTTTAAAAGGGGGTTTTAGTGGTTAATTACATGATTGATAGGTTTCATATGGGGTTTGATGTTTATTAAATGACACTGATGTATGTGTTATTTTGAATTTAGAAGGATTAGAAGGCCATGAGAAGCCTGTTGAGACAAAGTCCATCTAGAAGCAAATGTTTTAATGATGGCAAACCACTATGAAGCAAAATTGCAAGTGACTAAACCTACCTACTAATGGTTGCTTTGAGTGTTCTTATATAAGACAAGACAAATTCATAAGCATGGAACAGGTGTGAAGCATAGACCTATAGTGGAAGCTTTTCATGACATGGATTCTGCAATCAGAATCAGGATTACAAGGAGAGCTATTTAGAAGATAGAAAGGCAATCATATTTTCTAGGTTAAAGTGCAGATATTGGAAGCTGTGTATGATCAGAGGCATGATGCTGGGGATAGCTTAAGTCAAGGGGTAGATATCAGAACCTACACATGACTTAAGGATCATCAAAAGTTGCGCTTCAAGTTGTTTGTGATGACAGATGTGTCTCACTATCTAGAAGCAGACACAAGTCAAGACATTCATCAGTGCTTGGACAACACTAATTTTGAAGCTATGAGTTCCTCGTGATCCTTGATAATTTTCAAATCAAAGGAACTCAAGGAAGAAAATTGTCCTAATCAAAGAACAAGCAACCAAGTAGAATGAAGATTTACCATATTGCACTGTAGTAACAATGCATCTACAAAAAACATGTTGCATAAATAATCTTCAAAAAGCTTCCCATGATTCAAATTAAAAAAAAAATCATAAGGAACCACCAAAACCAATAGGTAGCACTCAACGAATCTTTCTCAACAAATCCTTCAATGAATTTATTTCAAATTCAATGAGTGCAAGCTGGTTGACAGTGGAGAAGAGTAGAAATGAAGAAGAAAACTAAATGAGTTGTAGAAGACAAAGCTTGAAGATGGATAGAATGACAAGCTGTAGGAACTAATTGGATAACTCATGCAGCAATTTGAAAGTTGAATTCAACCTTCAAAAACCACAACAACGGCTAGCTCCTGATCATTCTATAAATTAATTAAATTTGAAGGAGCAACTTTTAAGGAAGGATTGCCAAAGAAAGATGGTAAGGTTAGGTGAACCAACCCTTTATCAGAAGGAACTTCCTTAGCCAAAAACACTATAAGTGGAGCCTGTAAAGCCAAATCCAAAAAGAGTGTTTGTAAACACCTTTATCAATGGAGCCTTAGTAGAAGGCATCCCAAAATGTGTAGTGTCCATTCCTTAGGATTAGAGGGAAAGAACTTAGAAAAGTAATAAGGGGATTGTTGCTTCTAAAGTTTAGAGGGAACATAGCAGGTAGCTATGTGAATCTAATAGCAGGTGCTACTGAGGGTGTAAAGGTTGGAAAGGCTTTTCAAAATAATACTTGAATAAAGCCTGCAAAGGCCTAGAGAATACCGAGGTGAAACCTGGAGAGGCTTTTCGAAAGAATACTCAGGAAGAGCCTGCAGAGGCTTAGAGAATACTGAGGTGAAGCCTGGAGAGGCTTGTCGAAAGAATACTTAGGTGGAGCCTGCATAGGCTTAGAGAATAGTGGTTGTAGGAGCCTGTGGAGACTTCAAAAAAGAAAGAATACCAAAATTGAGTGCTTGGTCTTAGTGGAGAAATCCTATAGGTGTAAGTACTAGATGTATCCCAGGTTGGGGTGAACCAGTATAATTCCTTGGTGTGATTGTTTCCTTCATTGTTGCTTCTTATTTATCCTTGTTGTTGTGTGCTTAAAATTTGTTTCTAAAAAACCTTACTTTGAAAAGTTTAACTCTGATATTTGATCAAAAGGTTTTCATAAATAGTTTCATTATTTAGAAGCAACACCTACTCACAGTATAAAAGTGAAAAGCAGAATATGTAATTTAACAGAATATGGTATTTTGAGAGTAGGTTCTGAAGTAGTATAACACAAAATTACTTGGATGTATTTACTTTAAAATATTTTTTTTATCCAAGTACTTGTGAAGGAAAAGGTATACTCCCATAAGTCTTTCGATTTCTAAGCGTGAAGCTTAAGAACCATAAATCAGAAGCAAGTGTGCTTGTGCGAAAAAATAGCCTGATCGGTTGTTGTGTCACGAAACTATGAATTCCAATTTTGACGATCTGCGCTAAGAGTGGATAACCATGTTAAGTATTGGAACCAAAGACATAGAATGTCTAACCCCTAAATATCTCACAGTTTTGATGAGATAACAAAGGATATTAAACTTTGATAAACCAATGAGATTAATTGAGCTATGCAAGAAAAACATGCGTCCAACAAAAGTATAGGTATATTCGTTTTATCTTAGACGCGAAAAATAAGTTTTAAAGTATAGTGTCAAACGCGCTAAAAAGGACTTGCGTCCTAGACTTTATAAAATCTAGTGGCCAAAGTGCTATTAAAAAAGTTGCGTCCAAAGGTCTTTTGAAAATCCAACGTCCAATGCGTTGTCATCACCCAACACTTCTTTCAAGAAAACTTGCACAAACATTCTATATCATAATAAGTTTTCTTCATCCAAATGAACACATGCTTAAGGCTCTTTGTTCAATAACGTTTGATATGCTAAGGTATACTACTCATATTCTTCATCGCATGAACTTTATGCTATTATTCCCTGTGTTTTTTCAAATAAGCTCTAACATATGAATTTCTAGCATTTAATGAAAAAGCAAGGTTTCCTGGGTATAAGTACAACCTTTGGTCAAAAGCAAGTCACATGTCGAGGTTCAGTACAAATGAGAAGACTAAAGTAGGAATAAGCAAAGAAGCAATACACTTTTCAGAAGATGACAGTACCTTTTTGGGAAAGAAAGGACACCTACTTTTTTCTCTCTCCTCTGCAGAAATAGACACGTCAAAGAGGAAACGTGACTGAAGTCTCCATGCATTAAATGAAAATTCATAAGGGAAAGATTAAATAAGCTCTTTCTCACAACGATCATTTTTCCAAAAGACTCTATATAAAGACCTCAAGAGAAGAACTGAAGATCTAACGAACTATTGGACAGTCATTTAGTTGCTTTGAAAAACTCTCTAAGTTCTTTCTCAGCATGAAGCAATCTAAGCTCAATAGTTATTCCTTTGCTTAGTAAAGTTATTTGTACTCGTGTTAAACTAACATATTCTCACTTTGTGAGCTGATTATGTTGTAATCTTTCAAACTTATTCAGTTTGTGAAAGCCAAAAGTGGCTTAGTGTGAAAGAATACTTAGGACTACTTTCTTGAGTATAAGATTGTAGTGGGTTTTGCCAAAAGTGGCATAGAAGAATACTTGCTTGTAACCATGTTGGTTAGTGGAACCCTTCGTGTTGAAGGAGAACTAGACGTAGCTTAGGTTGAGTGAACCAATATAAAAAGCTTGTGTTCTTTGTTTTTGCTTCTCCTTTCATGTTTTCCTTGGAAGAAACATTTTTTGACTTGTTTAAAACGTTGTTCTTTGCAAGAAGCTTTTTAAACGCACATACACACTATACAACTCCACTTCTGCTGTGTTTCTTGTTATTTCACTAAGTGTTGGCATTAAGCATTACATGGCCACGCTAACGTAACGCATCTAGAGAGGGCTCTAAGACCCTTACATTGGTGTGCTAAGCATGAGGTTACTAATGCTTAAAGGCGAGGTCTGTGCCTCAATGCAATCCACCCTATGTGCCACCCTGTATGCACTAATTGTAGACACCATAGAGAGATCACCCTGATTCTTTGAGGATTAACACTAAGCACCAATATGTTAGCGCTAAGCACAGGGTCTTTCGCACTATGTGTGACCATGTCAACTCTAAGGGTGGGGTCCTTGGACAATAATGTTATGTATATAACTTTTATGCCTAATAAATGTTATCCCCTTCCTATATGAGTATGTTACAACGTGAAAGTATGTGCTTGAGTTAAGTGTATTATGAATGCATGCATGAGGCTAAGTTATTCCTTTGGCAAGGTGCGGCAATTGCCCTTCAGATCTCATAGAGTGGTAGAAAAATGAAATGTATACGACTATGTTGCCCTCTTTGAGAAGAAGAAGCACTTGCCTTTAGATCCTAGATAGTGGTAAATAAGACAATGTAGCCCTCTTTGGCAAGAAAGAGTATCAGCCCATTTTAGATTCCGAAGAGAGGTGATAGACGTCCTTTGGTGCAAGAAGGATAGAATATTGCAAACCACAAGAGGGATGCCTCTTGAAGATTATGAACTCACAATCTGCCATGGAAGATGGATAACAGAATTATAAGATAAAGGTGTTTATGATTTATTAATGTGAGAATGTGTGTTATGTCTCAAGGAAATGTTTATATGCCTCATTGTCATGGATAGGTAAGATGTCTATATGCTATAAATGTGTTCATGTTAATTGTTATATACAATATGTATGTGATGTTATAGTGATCCCTAGGGCACTTGCTGGGACTTTTGTCTCACTAGTTTAAGTTTAAATGCTAAAGATTAAGCAGGTAGTGAATCCAGTGAATGGCAAATCGAGCAAGGATGTACCTTGTTTATATTGCTTTCACATAATGTAACATTATGAACTATTTATTTATGTTTTACGTTTAAGTCCCCATATTGGGCAAGAATTATGTATTTCTTTTATTTGGGTTATGTAAGGTACCCTGAGTACTCTATATGTATATTGTTCATGTTTTGATTATGAGTTTTTAAATAAGTGATTGAGATTATCCGACGATTACACATATGTAGGTATAAGGTTACGGTAGTGTCCCTTAGGGTGTTACACGAAGAGATCATCCTTGACAAGAAGGTTTCACAATGATTTTGAAATCTGAGAATTTTTTTTTCATAAATCTTCAGTAAAAATTGACTTGGCCCATGATTGTGCAGGTTAGAATGAGTTCATTCTTCTCATTTGAAATTATAGTCGTTTCACCTTTCTTAAGGACAACTTGCAGTAGACTAACCCATGAACTATATATTGAAAATAAGACAAATACACCCACATCTAACAATTTGAGCACTTCTTTGTTACTTTATGGCGAGGTTCAACCTTTGAAGAGTTTACACAACTGGTTTATAATCCTTTTCAGACAAAATGATGGGATGATTCCCTATAGATCTGATATAGTCCATCGAACAGCCATCTTATGGTCCTTCAAGAGATGAATAAGCTTATCTTTTTCTTCCTTCAAAGTTGTGCTAATTTCTATAACCGAATTTTCATTCATATCACCTATGTACACATACTTCAAATTCATCACCTTTTAACTCTTTCTTTTGGTTGATAACTTCTTCCATCCCTTGATTTTCAAGTTGTGACATGCAATCCTCTATTTTGTTATCCATTTGATCTTCAACTTGAGATATAACATGTTTGTCACATTTTTCAAGGGATTAATAGGCTATTAATGTTTTGGAAATGTCTTCCAACAATAAATTCACCATGTTCACAGTAAAACAATGTTCTCTTTCATTCAAATGATTCATGGCATCATAAACATTAAAATTTTTCTCATCATCATCTATTCTCAACACCTGACCCCAATGTGCATCAATCAATGTGTGCTCAATTCTCAAGAATGGTCTACCAAGAATGAATAGGGACCTTAGTGTCTTCTCATCTATGTCCATAATTGCAAAATCAATTGGAAAGGTGAATTTATACACTTTAACCATCATATTTTTATCTATCCCTTATGGATGTTTAACTAAGCGATCAGGGTCAGCACAGGGTCAACGGGTAAAAGGGGCCCTAAAAATTAAAAAAATAAAATTATATGATCGTGTATTAATTTTTTATATTATTTTATGTTATTTTTATAACTAGATTGAAATTATTGTTTTATTTCATGTCTCTTTTTAAAAAAAAACAAATGAAAATGTGACATGTGATTAAAAGTATTATTCTATTGGTTGTTATTTTTTTTTTTTTGTTACATTCAAAAATCCTCAATGAGTTTTCAAATTACTGCGACATATCCACATACATGTAACGAATATATGATAATAGACTTAAATTTTTTTTTTTAACAAAATAAGAAACACAAATAAAGATTCAAATTATAGTGGAAATAAAACTAAGCATTAGTATAATAATAAAGAACAAAAATAAAGATTTAATATATATGAAATGATATTTTGTCGATAATAGATGATAGCGATCAAACTAGAGCATTTTCTTTGAGACACAAAATATAAAACTAAAATAAATTAAATTACAAATATAAAATTGATATTTTAAAAATATATAAGTAAATTAAAATTATAAAAAAAAAATGTGACGGGTTCCTTGCAGGTTTACCCAAATCCAATAAAACCCAATCAAAATGTGGATGAGTTTAAAAAATATAAATCTGCCTCTTTTAAATCTAAACCTATCCTACCTTCCGCAGGGATGGGGATGGGGAGAGCAGACCTGTCCTTGATTCGTCCCGTTATGATGCCTACCTTATAAATAGATATTTATGTTACATAATAGTTTTTGGGAATAAATTGAATAATAGATCATAACATAAGAGTAAATTGAATAAAAAATGTGATATATCTTTGAGATTTATTAAATTATGTTATTCGTTTAATGTAACAAAATATAACATTTTTAATGAAACTATGTGTCTATTTTTTAATGTAATATATATTTATATTTTCAAATACTTAAATATATAAAAGAGTCACATTTAGTGTTTCACCCTGGACCCATAAAATCTCCAGACCTGTGAGCGATCAACGAGTTGCTGTATCATTCTTGTAGGTTTGGTATTATCAGCTCCTATATTCCTCAATATGGAGAATGACATCAAGTTAATACTTGCTCCTAAGCCATATAAAGTTTTCCCAATGGTCACATGTACTATAGTGCAAGGTATGATAAGACTTCCAAGGTCCTTAAGCTTAGTAAGAGTGATCTAATAACCACCACTCTGCATTCCTTATTCAGGAGCAGTTTTGAGTTTTTCTTTTTCCAACTCATTTTCTTAGCAAGCAACTCCTTTATAAATTTAGCATATTTGGACATTTGTTCAAGTGCTTTTAAGAATGGAATGCTAATTTGCAATTTCTTCAAAATTTCAAGAAATTTAGAGAATTGTCTTCATCTCTACCTTTTTTTTTTCGTGCTTAATTAGTAAGGGTAGGTTAGTTTTATGTACTGTGGAGTTTTTCACCCTTTTTCTTATTCTTCTAGAATTTGTTTCTTAGTCTTGCGCAAATATAGAATCTTTATCAATCAACTTCTCTTTATTTTCTTCATTTTTTAGATCTTTGTCTTTATCATCTACTACTTCTTTTTCTAATTGAGGTTTCTCTATGTTTTCCAATTCTTGCTCTTTTATGATTTCCTCTTTATAAATGGAGTAATCCCTTACCTCTTTCTCTTTTTCATACTTTTTTGTTGTTCTAGGAGGTAAATTCCTACCACTCCTAAGAATGATAGGTTTACACAAGTCCTTTACACTTGACTTACCATATTTTTAGGAGGGATTTTTTTATATTTTTGCTTCTATTTGTTTAGAGAGTTTCCTGATTTTCCGAGGTTTTAATGGATGCTTCAATGTTTTTAGGAGTTGAAGTTGGTGACCATTTTCAATACAGGATTGAACTATATGTAATTAGTCCTTTGATCAGTTCTAATCGAGTGGTACATATTAGTGGATTATATTTAGACATCCACATCTTTTGATTAGATAGTTAATAACATTTTATATAATTAATATTTATATAATTTACAATATATTACATAATGGCGAATGCTAATAACAAATTCGTTAACATATTTTTTCTAACACACATTCTATTATTAATTAAAATTTATTGAAAGCTACAAAATTAGGGTAGAGACTAATTAAATGAAAATTGAAACTTATAAAAATTTATAATTTTCAATAAATTTCAGCCAATTGGAGAGAGTGTGTTGTTAACATTTCTCTTATATAATTAATATTTTATATAATTATATATAAAACTGTAGATTAAGGTTATGTATTTTATATGTATTTATTATTATTATTATTATTATTATTATTATTATTATTATTATTATTATTATTATTAAGTTTATTTATTGATTTTATTAATATTTTTAAGTTTATAAATTTTTTTTATTTTTTTTATTTAAGTATAGTTATTGATTTTAATTAATTATTGATTTCTAAGATACTTTTTTATTTTTCTTTTTATCCTCTTCTTTCTGACATACAGGATGGTTTCTCCATGCTAGTTTCGGTATGAACCTTTTGAGGTTCTTCTTTTCTCCCAAAAGGCTTATCCTCTTGCTTTTCAGTAGCTTTCTTAACTTCATCTTTTTCTTCTTCTTCCTCACCATTTATCGCTATCTCATGGTAAAACAATAAGGATGCTACATGGTACTTAATGATAACATCAGCACCGTTAAAAGGGTTAGATAATAAACATCTACTTTTAGATTAACATGAATGACAAAATGTAGTATCAAGAACTATTTTTAATTTTTAGATCGAGAGACTAAATTAACAACACCACACAAATTCAAGGACCAAAATAGTGATTTAGTCAAACTGAAACAAAACACAATTTGCAAAAACAATTACATTTTAACTATATATTTTGATAACTAAAAGTTCACAATGCCCCCAGATCCTTTAAACAGTACACATCAAATAAAAACATTGATAATCATCTAAATAAATTGAAACAAGTTCAAAACTTAAAGCTTAAGTGATAAATCAATCCCAGAAGAATCAAAACGAGAGGTTTCTTCTTGCTTGGAATGATCACCACCCATGGTACTCAATGTTGTTGACCTATCCAAGGCCCAGTTTGATTTGGTAGCAACATTTGTAGAAGAATCTCCAAGGATGGGAATGTGTCCAATAGTACCACGATCATCTTCAGTCTTCAAATTTGCATGCAAACCCTCCATCCTCAATCTACCAAGGGGAGGGTTTAGCATCTCTTGTCTGAATCACCTTTGACCAAACCTAAAACCAAATGAGGTTGAAGGGTATGATGGCTTGTGAATCATAGACTCCATCCGAACCCCAAGTGCCCTATTGTAGGATCCATAAAAGGAGTGTGTGGGATAAGGGTAATAAAGAAAAGGAGAGTGCCCTAAAGCACCAACATCATCAATCCCTTGGCCACGCTTTGCAAGAGCACGCTCTTGCTTGTGGGCGTTTTGGTGTCCCCCCAAAGCTTGTGATGAATAAAACTCTTTCTTGCAAAAGTTGCAAGAAAAAGTCTTAGCCTCTGATGGTTTCTCCTCAATATTATTGTTCTCGTCTCTCCCTTTGGTGTAATTAGCACTAGAAGAAGATGAACCCCCCACGTTCATTGGATTGAAAAAATCCAATTCTACTTTCGACCCCCGAATTGATTCATCCTTGGAGATCTTAACAAAGTCCAACACCATATGGGAATTGGAATTGGAAGCTGGATCTTGCTCAGATTTATCACCCTTCTCCTTCATTATCAACTCATCATTCTTCTCTTCTTCAACACATGGTTTATGGGAAATGACTTCGAAGGTGGAAGAGGCTTCAGAGGAACAAATTTCCAAACCGTGTGATGATGCCATGGCACAAACGAGAAATGATTCTCTCTTTTTAGATCTATGGGAGTGAGATTGAATAGAGAGGGAGCGTGACCATGGTTATTTATTTATGGATTTGAGTTAATATGCAAATATCTTTCACTCATGAACAAGGAAAGGGATCTCATGCATTTTTGTAGTTATTGTTTTTTCATTATGCTAGCAAAAATTTGAAGAGGTGTGAGCAAGCTTGAACCAATTTGTTCACGACCGTTGCATAAACAAAATTTCCTAAAATGATTTTAACTACACGGTCAAATGTGTCTAATTACTCAAGTAGTTCAAATCATACCATAGAAGCATGTGGCTAATTACTCAAATAGGTTCTATGTAGTTGAAATTTGATGTCAAACCGATTGATGAAATTGGTAACTTTGAAATTACTTGTTGGAGTAAAATTACTTGGGCATTCAAGAACTTCTTTAGGGGAAAAATAAATGGAAGTAATTTTGTGCTCATTAATGCTCTATATTTTCTAAAATGATTTTAACTACACAGTCTAATATTGTGGCGAATAATTAATCAAATAGTTAAAATATTTCCATGGCCAGCATGTGGCTAATTACTCAAATAATATACTATGGCAGATGACAGCTTCTATGTTGTTCAAATCTGATGTCAAAGCCAAATCGGTAACTTTGAAAATTACTTAGGTGTTCAAGTGCTTCCCTGGTGGAAAAATCAATGGAAGTAATTTTGTGATATAATTTTGACTTCATTAATGTTCTATATTTTCCCAACAAATCCATTGTTTTCCTCAACGCGCGAGTTGCTCCAATAGGTTCAAATTTTCAAATATCTTTATCACTAGTAGTTTCTGAGAGGAAAACCCAGTTTAATGAGTACCACTAAGCCATATTAAACTAAAAGAACTTATTCTAACCTTAATTTTTCTCATAGAAAAGCTTGCTTTCAATTCATTTTTATTTAAACCAGGAATGCATAGCACTATACTAGTGGCTAAGGTTTTGTAATTTCAGTGGCTTTAATTTGCAAATTTTAGGTTTGAGGACTCACCCACATAACCGCTTTCCGTTTTCAATAAGCATGGTGTTATGCCACAACATTCTTGCCATACTTGTGGAAACTTATTTTTAATGAAGGACTTAAGATACACTAAATTTGTAACACTCAAGAAGATTTTTAGATCAAACTTGTGAATAGTGCTTGAACTTGAGGTAAGAAATAATGAGCGTTTAAGAGAAACTAATTAGGAGCTCACTCATCTCAACAAGTGAATTTTACATATAACTAGATTTTAAACTTGTGATTCGTTTAAATTATACATTTTTTATGTTCATATTTAATATTTTTTAAAAATGTATATATGAATAAAATTATTAATTTTTAAAATATTTAGTAACAAATTAAATATAACTACATTAAAATTGAGGAAGATGATTAATTATATTTTTAACTGAGCAGATGTTGTATTGAAAAATATTAAACCTATTAAAATTTATTATGATTTGTTCTTTCTTTAAGAAATAATAATAGTGATGTAATACCTATATGAGATATATAAATTAAAAAATATATATATCATAAATATATTTTTTTAATTATTTAAATTGAGTACTTATTTTTGCTATTGTGAATACTATGTTTACATGTAATTGAATTTTATTTGTTTATAATTAATAATTTTAAATTTATTTATTTTAAAAATTAAAATATTTTAAAACTATATTTTAATCATTTTGGTTTATTATATGTGATATTAATGAAGTTTTAAATTGGTTAACATCATTACAACTTTAATTATTTTTATTATTATTATTATTATTATTATTATTATTATTATTATTATTATTAATTTGTTCTTTAATTTTAATTTCATCACTTGTTATATTTTAAAGTTATCAATCTAGAATTTATTAAAAAAAGGTTACTTATCTATAAGGATGGATGACTTTATGTATTATTAATTCTCTTAATCCATTTATCTCATTCAACTTTCTATTAAAAGTTCTAATCTTGGTAAATGAGTTTAGTTAATTCATTATCTCATAATTGCTTCAATAAATTGTATTTTAAATTAGTAGTCATTCTTTAAATGCTGTACTTTACTTTCATTTAGAGTTTATGTCTAGTACAAAATATAGCTAATTAATTTATGTCTACTAGCCCTTTAGTCTTTAACTTTCCTTTAACTAATTCTACACAAACCAATATTTTCCAACTACTAAATTATACGGATAAGGTTAACTAATTGTACTAAATTATTTTTCCAATCTTATAACTAACTAAAACCATTGTGCTCAAACTAAGCTCTAACAAAGTGGCAGCCTTTCTCTTTTAAATTATAAACTCTTCTACATAAATACAAGACACAAGTGCTATTATAGCACTATCTAGTTCAAGACAAGTGCTATTTCCAATTTTAAGATGCATTAATTTTCTCGTTTGCCAAATATTATAGTTTAGGTACAACAAAAATGGTATCATTAGAGTATTTTAAGTATTTTTAAACCACTTACAAGTTACAAGCATATTGTTACTAAGTTAGGAGTTAGGGCAACCACAATAGTTAGATAAGTCGTATAATAATTTATTAAAGTTCTTACTTTAACCATTCACAAGCACTGAACTTGATGGAAATTGAAAAGAAACCAAAAATAAAATATTAGGTATGAATTTAGAGAAATTATAAGTGGTGAAAAGAGCCAGTTTCAAAGGTTCCTTTTTTTTTTTTTTCAGTCATATTATGTGCAAGACACATTAACAGTTTGCTCTAACATGTTAAAGGAAAATACCTGAACTATCTTATGCCTCTTTCAGATACTTTGCTTCAAAGCAGAACTTGTTTTAGTCGTATGCAATGCTTGTTTCTTAAGTTATTTCAAGACTTTTTGCAACACAAAGATTCTGATAAAAGTTCTACTTGTAATTTTTTTTCTACTTTTAAATCCAAATTATTTATATTTCAATGAACTATCTCTACTGATACATGAAATATGGAATCACAATTTAAAACCTCCATTCTACAACCTGAAAGTCTTGACATATTCAAATTGAGTGCTTACAAATAAAATAAAATAAAATTGACGCAAACAAAGCCAAAGAGAGTTTAGGGTTTACTTTGTGCAAACATCATCGCAAGTGTCATCGAAGCTGTTGGGGTTCGTTGCGGGGTAGTAGGGGCAAAGTCGTGAGGCTTTTCGGTGGTGGAGAGGGTTGCAACTCAAAGGTTTTCCAGTGGCAGAGAGGGTCGCAATGTGTGGTTGATCGTGAGGACGGTTGTGTGAGACAATGGTGTTGACGAGCAAGGAAGATGAAGATGATGGTGGTGCAGCGACATTGCAATGGAACAATGGCGAGGGTTGTGGTTCGGCAGGGGCAACAATGAGGACGTGGTGAGGGAGCAATGACACAATGGAGTAAGTAAAAGAAGAGCAGTTCTCCAGAACTTGAAAATCACATTGTGAGATAGATCCATGCTTGGCTAACTGATAATTTGCTTAAGAGCTCATTAAGTCTGCTTGAGCTCTTGACTCGTATTTAAAAAGAGTACTAATTAAAATTTGGGTTGGATAAACCTTTCTTAACCGTCAATTTCACAGCTAGTGAGTGATTCATTAAATATCAATAAAAACAAGAGTGCTTCATCATCTTAATTGTCATAGGTATCAAAAGTCTGTACGAAAAATCAAAAACTCATAACTAATGAGCTAATAAACTCGAATACCACAACACCCATATGCAATTGTAAAGGAAAAAGAAAAATGAAACAAAACATAATTTGCAATAATAATTGCTTTTTAAAATATATAATTAGACACCTAAAATGTTATAGTGTCCCAGATAACTCAAACAACAGAGTACCAATCAATCAAACACAAACATTGATGATTATCCAAATTAAAACAAGATCGAAACTTAAATCTTAAGTGATAAATCAATCTCATCAGAATAATCAGGACTAGAGCGTCCTTCTTGCATGGGATCATCATCACCACCCACAGTACTCAATGGGGATGAGTTTGATTTGGTAGCAACGTTTGTAGAAGATTCTCCAAGGAATGGAATATCGTGTCCAATAGTACCACGATCATCTTGTGTCCTCAAAGTTGTATCACTCTCTAGGATCCTAATTCCACTATTTGCATGCAAACCCTCCATCCTCAATCTATCAAGAGAAGGGTTTAGCATCCCTTGTGATCTTGACAACTCTTGACCAAACCTAAAACCAAGTGAGGATGAAGGATATGATGGCTTGTGAATAATAGACTCCATTCTAATCCCAAGTGCCCTATTATATGATCCATTAAAGGAGTGTGTGGGATGATCAGGGTAACAAAGAAAATGAGGGTTCCCAAATGCACCAACATTGATCCCTTGGAGACGCCTTGCAAGAGCACACTCTTGCTTGTGAGCATTTTGGTGCCCTCCCAAGCCATGTGCAGAAGAAAACTCTTTCTTGCAAAAGTTGCAAGGAAAAGTCCTAGCCTCTGATGATTTCTCCTCATTGTTATTATCACCTCTCCCTTCAGTGTTGTTAGGCCTAGAAGAAGATGAACACCCCACGTTATTCACAGGATTCAAAAAATCCAATTCCACTTTTGACCCTCTAATTGATTCATCTTTGGAATTGGAATTGGAAGTTTGATTTTGTTCAGATTTAACACTCTTCTCCTTCATTGGTGTAACCTCATTGTGATTCTTCTCTTCTTCAGCAGTAGGTTTATGGGAAATGCCTTCGGAGGTGACAGAGATGCTAGAGGCCTCTGATGTGATCCCTTTTGGAGCAAGGGAAGCTCCAAAGAAAATGAAGAAGAGGAAGTGAAATAGAAACTAAAATTGCATTAATTCTTCTGTCCCTTTAACAGAACAATTACGACCAATATATATCGGCAACATGGTGCCAACCTGCACTAAGCACTACGCCAGTTCACTCAACAATTTCCTAACAAACTCAGCAACAAACCAAATTCTAGAACCTCCTAGCTGAGCTACACTAACTGATATAACATAATAAGCAATATTATTAATAAAAGACAATTAGTTCCTATTGGGCCTAATAGCAAAACAAACTCTGAACTTCAATAGTTTGGGCCGTATCAATACTTCCCCCATCAAACCAACCTTGTCCTCAAGGTTGGACATGGACCGCAAACCTTGACCTTAAGTAATTTGCCCTCCAGGCGTGTCCGAATCTAGTAACGGATGCCCCACAAGAGTGTGTGGTGACGCATCATCTTCTTCGGCTACCAACAGAAGGAATCTTCCTCTGCAACGATGAGTGGGGGAGAACTTCTTATCGCAATAGAAATAGAGCCCTTTTCTACAACGTTCAGCTATCTCCGCATCTGTGAGGTGTTTGTAGCGCGTGTGTCATGGTGGGGCTATGAGTAATGGAGGAAGGGTTTTGGTTGGAATGGACTCAAGACTTGAGTACGACGGCGTCGTAAACGTGGGGGACACTAGTGGAGGGAGCGAAACTAGGGTGGTCTTGCTAAGGGGTGGGGATTGCCATGGAAGTGGTGGTGAAGGGCAGACGATACGATAGAGATCGTTCAGCTTCTCCTCGTGCAAGCGTGCTAACCCAGCAGCGTGAGACAATGTAATGGGTTGTTGAGCCAGCACTTCACGTCGGATCTCGGGCTTGAGCCCCGAAATGAAACAACTCAACAAAAATGGGGGACTCAACCCCACAATGCGATTAGCAAGGGATTTGAACTCCGCAAGGTAGTCAGGAATCGAAGAAGACTGAGTAAGCCTGAACAACTTACCGCGTGGGCATCAAAAGTAGTGGGGGCAAATCGGGCTTCCAACGCCTGAAGAAATTGTTGCCACGATAGAATTTGACCATTGCGGTACATCCATTGGTACCAAGCCAACGCTGGCCCATCCAAGTAGAAGGATGCCACCATGATTCGCTCTTCTTCCGGGGTATAGTGGTAATCAAAGAATTGGGAAAATTTGAATAACCAACCAAGAGGGTCAGAACCCTCAAATCTGGGGACATCAAGCTTGAGGAAGTATTTGTGGGTAGAGGATGAATCATTGGAGGGGGAAAATGGAGTGATGGAGGCGGAGGAGGTGCGACCTTCCAAGGCAGCGACACGAAGGGCTACATCTTCCATCTTGTTGGTGAAGGTGGTTTGGAATTGGTTGAATTTCTGTAGAAGCTCATGAAGCTTGTCGGAATTGATGGTTGAATCTTTGGAGCGGGTGCCGTCAGCCATGGGGAGGGTGAATACAGCAATGAAAGCACCAATTGATGTGATCCCTTTTGGAGCAAGGGAAGCTCCAAAGAAAATGAAGAAGAGGAAGTGAAATAGAAACTAAAATTGCATTAATTCTTCTCTCCCTTTAACAGAACAATTACAACCAATATATCAGCAACATGGTGCCAACCTGCACTAAGCACTACGCCAGTTCACTCAACAATTTCCTAACAAACTCAACAACAACCCAAATTCTAAAACCTCCTAGCTGAGCTACACTATCTGATATAACATAATAAGCAATATTATTAATAAAATACAATTAGTTCCTATTGGGCCTAATAGCAAAACGAACTCTGAACTTCAATAGTTTGGGCCGTATCAGCCTCCGAGGGACAACCTTCCAAAACATGTGATGATGCCATTGTAAAATGTTTCACAATTTTGGATCTGTGGGAGAGGGGGGGCATGACCATGTTTATTTATTTAAAGATTTTAATTAATGCAAATATCTTTATTGAATAAGGAATGGGATCTCATGCATTATGCTATGAAAAGTTTGAAGAGGTATGAGCAAGGTTTCACAGATTTATGCATGATCTTAGCATAAACAAAGATTCCTAAAATGGGTCTAATTACTAAGTAGTGCAAGTCATTTCCATAACCAGCATGTGGCTACTTAATCAAATAGCTTCTATGTAATTCAATTTTTATGTCTAACCGAGTAGTGAAATTGGTAACTTCGAAATTACTTGTTGAAGTAAAATTACTTGGGCATTTATGTGGTGGAGAAATCAATATATGAAAGTAATTTTGGGATATGACTTTGGCTTCATTAATGCTCTATATTTTTTCTAAAATGATTTTAACTTCACGGTCTAATGTGGCGAATAATTACTCAAATAATTAAAATCTTTCCAGAGCGGGCATGTGGCAAATTATTCAAATAATACCATCACAACTTCTATGTAGTTCAAATGATGCCAAAGAAAAAATGGTAACTTTGAAATTACTTGTTGAAGTAAAATTACTTGGACTTTCAAGAGCTCTGTGGTGAAAGATTCACCAAAAAAAAAAAAAAAAAAGCTTTTGTGGTAGAAAAATCAATGGAAGTAATTTTGTGATATAATTTTGCCTTCATTAATGCTCAATATTGTCCTAACATATCCCTTGTTTTCCTACTAGGTTCAAAATTTCAAATATCTTTTCACCAGTAGTTTATGTGAAAACCCAGTTGAATGGGTACCTCTAAGCCATATTAAACTAAAATAACTTATTCTAACAATAGTTTTTTCTCATAAAAAAGCTTGTTTTCCATTTAGTTTTATTTAAACCATGAATGCATAGCATAGTTCTAATTAGGGGTGGCCAAAAAGGCTGAACTGAACTTTTAAGAACTAAATTGAACTATTAAAGTGGTTTGCCCAAACCAAACTAAACTACAAACAATGATCAAGCAAAACGAATTGAACTATTGTTTGGTTCAGTGAACTGTATTTTAGAAGTTCAAACTAAATTGTTCTATTTATTTGCTGAAAGGTTTATATAACAAATGGTTCCTTGGGAGTACACCAGTACAGAAGGGAGAAATGAGAGAAACAAAAAACATGCAGAGGTTCAACTAAAATAGAAGACAATGCAATGTATCCTAAATTAAATAGATGTCTATTTCTCATAGTTTTTGACAATGAGCTAACAGATTACAGATGTATAAACTATAAAGCATAAAGAATATGATAGATTTATGAAAAAGTAATCCTGTGGCAATAAAGTGCAAGCATACATGACTATATCCATCAGAAGCTTATTATGAAAGTTACAGAGAGTAAGATTTATTTTATCAATGAATTCGTGTGCGAGAATAAGTTACATACTTATTTGCTGTTTCATCAAAACCTGAATCGTGATTAGCTATGTTGTGTGGGGATTTTCAATTAATTAGACTGGTTTTGCAATTTCACTTCAAAAAAATAATCATGGAATGAATTCATGCAATGGCAGAAATAATAAAATTATAAAAATAAAAAAAAATGAGAGTGCTGATCTAATAGATAAACAAGGCCAAATACATGAACTCTGAATTCATACACATTTACTTCTTGATATGTTCCAAGTTGCCACAATAATTTATGTGCCATGAACTCTGAACTCTCATATTAAAACAGCTCAGCAGTGCACTGAACTGATCTTTTAGCAGTTTGGGTTTTTAAAACTAAACTAACAAACTGGTTAAGTTCAGTTATTATTAGAAATAGTTCAGTTTTTTTAAGTTCAATTCAGCTCATTACTTGAAAGTTCACTTTAGTTCAGTTTTTTCTTGCCACCCCTAGTTCTAATGGCTTAATTAGGTTTTGCAATTTCAGTAGCCATAATTTGCAAATTTTTAGTTCCAAGGACTCACTAACATTCAATTCTTAATTTCAGCAACATTCTTGCCATACTTGTGGAAGTTCAATTTCAATGAATGACTTACAATACACAAAAATCCAATGGCCCTAATTTGTAAATTTTAGTTTCGAGGACTCACCCAGATTCCTTTTTTTAATTTTAGTATCAATCTTGCCATACTTGTGGAAGTTCATTTTTCATGAAGGACATACGATACACAAAATTTTGTAACACTAAGAAAGAATTTTAGACTCTAGAAGTTTGTAAAATCTTGAATAATTATTGAAGTAGATCGCACTAGTGAATATTGCTAAAGCTTGGGGAATGTTCTATAGTAAGGTATTAAGAAATAATGAGGGTTTACGAAAAAGTAATTGGGAGCTCACACAACAAAGGTATTTCATTTATAACTAGATTTTATACGTGTGCATTGCATGTATTTGTTTATATTATTTATTTTAAGAATAAATAATCTATGCATTGACAATTTAAAAGGTTATTATATTGTCATCTAA
Source organism: Pueraria montana var. lobata (assembly GCA_026413185.1). Taxonomy (NCBI): domain Eukaryota; kingdom Viridiplantae; phylum Streptophyta; class Magnoliopsida; order Fabales; family Fabaceae; genus Pueraria; species Pueraria montana. The sequence continues at coordinate 64,476,121 of CM048654.1, read as the reverse complement.
TTACAAACCGTGATAGTTGTGAAAACCAGACCGGACTGGCTGGTCTAACCGGTTGAATTGGGAACCGGTGTCCTGACCGGTCCGGTTAAGCTATCGGACTAGTTATACAATCGACCTGGTTTGACCCAGATCAACCTAGTGACTTGGCCCGGGTTGACCCAGTTCAATTTGAGTTTTTTTTTTTTTATGATTCTTGAAACAAAGTAGCTATTTGAAATTCTTTTCATGGTACCATTCAAAATTAACCCATGGTAGAAGCTTTGTAATTCAAATGTTAAATGCTTGGTATCCATAATATTTTAATGGACCTTTTTTGCTATATATTCCACCAAATTTTTTATAAAATAGAAAGTTGAGAGCTTTTTCTAAATTGTTAATAGTGACTTGCTAAATAGTATATAATAATATAATAAGATGTTCCTATAATATTATTTTGATCTTGACAATAGTATATAATAATTAATTATTATTATTATTATCTTGATGTTAATATAATTTAATATTTATGTACTTTATACATCTTCACCAGACATGCTCATTACCTTTTGACAACTTTCGTACTTAGCCATGAAAAATAACAAGAGTTTCCTTAGTAATTTAATGATAATACCCAACAAAATAATTTAGTAATAAATGATTAAATAATATATATAGTTTCATCATGACAATGATTTTAATTTTGGAGTATGGACTATGGATTGATCACATTTTGTTATCTATATATATATATACACCAGGTCAAGTGGTTTAATAAACAACCTACCAATTTGACCACTGACCCATTAACCCAGTGCCTCGACCGAATCGGTTTTCACAACACTGCAAACTATTATACTAGTATATGATAGGTTTGTTAACTTTTTCAATAATTATTTTAAGTCATACAAAAGGTGATTTCTTATTAGTTGATAATGTAAAACTTTTTAAACTGACGATGCTTAAAAATTAAACTTCTATTTTTAATATTTGTAGTTATTTTTTTAGATGCATGTACGTAAATCAAATTAAAATTTATTTTGAAAAATATTTGTGATATATCATGTATAATTATATTTAAATTGAGGATGCTATATATATATATAATTTATTTATTAATTCTTATCCTTAATTATTATTTAAAATTTAACTAAATATCTATAAAATCTTTATTTTTAATCTCCTTATATATATATAAATGAATAAGAGATTCTCTTCTCTCCTTGCTTCACTCTCTCCACTCTCTCTCACATTCACTCTTATTTGAATACTTTCATCATCTCATGGAGTGGTGTAGTTCATTCTCCGAGCATGCATTTGGTTCTTCTATTTTTCCTAAAATTTCTCTTATCAAGTTTTGTAACTACCCCACATTAACAATATTTCTATAACTACCTTCATTCACTTCTTCATCTGATACTATTTTTTTATCAGTTTTTTTAAATCTATTTTTTAATTCCGAAGATTTCTCTCTTTCATCAATAATTTCAAATCCTTAATTCAATTTACTTTTCAATTTTAAAATATTAAAGTTACATCATTACATCTTCTGTTATATTTTTTTTTCTTTTAAAAAAAATTATAGTTTCTAATTTCTTTTATAATTATCTCTTTTTCAAAATTTCTTTCGATATGCTATATAATTCTTTTTTTTTTTCAAATCTTATACTCTCTAATCTTTTGGGCTTTTTTTTTAATATTTCTTTTATCTAATTTTCTAACTCTATTTTTAATTCCAAACATTTCTCTCTTTCATCAATAATTCTAGATCCTTAATTCAATTTTCAAATTTAATATTAAAAAAAGTAAAGTTACATCATTACATCTTCCCTTATTTTTTTTCTTTTGAAAAAATTATAGTTTCTAATTTCTTTTATAATTATCTCTTTTTCAAAATTTCTTTCGATGTACTATATTATTTTTTTTTCTTCAAATCTTATACTCTCTAATCTATTGGGTTTTTAATATTAAAAAAAATTAAAGTTAAATTGTTACATCTTTTCCTTATTATTATTTTTTAATTTTATAGCTTCTAATTTCTTTTATAATTATCGCTTTTTTAAAATTTCTTTCAATGTGCTATATAATTCTTTGCTTTTTTTTTCAAATTTCTTTCTATTGACTATATAAATAAGGTAGTGAAAATTTCAATAAGCCCGTGCATTGCACAGGCTAAAACACTAGTTATTATTATTCATAAAAAATTTTGGTACTTTCTCTCATATCTTTATCAAAGGTATAGTAACTAAATTAAATTTAAAGTACACTTATCCATAATTTTTCCAAAAAAAATCAGCAGAGTTTCCCCTATATTTTGGTACTTTCCCTCATACCTTTATTAAAGGTATAACAACGAGATATCAAAGATCCACCTAATTAAAACAGTTTATATCTCAACAATCTAATAGGACCAACTAATAACAAAACCATGCCACATACCACTTTTATCAACTAATTTCAAGACAAAAATCAAATTATTCAACAACCAAGGCAGATTTCAAACTTTTATTTCATATATCATAAGTTATATACTCTGAATCCACCATAAAGAGAAACATATATGTACATTGGTGGAGGCTTGCTGGTAATAACAAGGAGTGCGAGTTGGTGGTGGAAGAATGGAAAGAAAAAGAGCCCACAGAGGGGAAAGGGAGAAACACATGAGAAGAAAAATAAACCATGTTATTAAGAATTTACGTGCTACTCAGCAAATTGACTAAATTTAAAAGAGAAAAAATCACTTCCAGTATACCTAGATGTCAGTGATGACAATAGTAAGATCAATACTATATGTGTCTAACCTAATGAAAGGTATCTTCGATCCTATGTTCAATTTAAGAGAACTAATTGTATTGGTCATTTTCTTCACAACAAAAAGTGAAAATTATTTCAAATCTCAACAAGATAATAAAGAATGAAAAAAGAGAAAGAGACAAATGCAGATGAGGGCATGAAATTCAACAAGGATTGGCTGAGAATGAAACAGAGTTTCTAAAGCCCCTTCAATAAAAACCTACGACAAGAAAAAAAAAATCATGAATTTCTTCCCAAATTTTAGTAACTAAAGTAACTATACAACTTTAATTCCTTATACTAGCTTCTCTCCTCACTTAATCCATTTACCTCACTAAACTTTCTCTTAAGAGTTTTAATCTTGGTAAATGAGTTTAATTAACACATCATCCCATAATTCCTTCACCAAATTATTTTTTAATTAGTAGTCGTTCTTTAAATCTTGTACTTTACTTTCATTTAGAGTTTATGTCTAGTACAAAACATAACTAATTAATTTATGTCTAGTGGCTCTTTAGTCTTTAACTTTCCTTTAACTAATTATACACAAACCAATATTTTCCAACTACTAAATTATACAGATAAGGTTAACTAATTGTACTAAATTATTTTTTCAATCTTATAACTACCTAAAACCATTGTGCTCAAACTAAGCTCTAATAAAGTGGAAGAATTTTTCTTTTAAATAGTAAATTCTTCTACATAAATACAAGACACAAGTGCTATTAGCACTATCTAGTTCAACATAAGTACAATGTGCAAATTTTAAGATGCATTAATCTTGTCGTTTGCCAAATATTATAGTTTAGGTAAAACAAAAATGGCATCATTAGAATATTTTAAGTATTTTTTAATCACTTACAAACTACAATCAATTTGTTACTAAGTTAGGAGTTAGGGCAACCACAATAGTGAGATAAGTCATATAATAATAAATTCTTAGTTTAACCATTCACGAGCACTGAACATGATGGAAATATTAGGTATGAATCAGAGAAATGAGTGGCAAAAAGAGCTTCAAAGGTTCCTTTTTTTTTGTTTCAGTCATACTATGTGCAAGACACATTAATAGTTTGCTCTAACTTGTTAAAGGAAAATATATGAACTATCTGATGCCTATTTCAGATACTTTGCTTCAAAGCACAACTTGTTTCAGTCATATGCAATGCTTGTTTCTTAAGTTATTTCAAGATTCATTGCAACACAAAGATTCTGATAAAAAGTCTACTTATAAATTTTTTCTACTTTTAAATCCAACTTATATATATTTCAATGAACTATCTCTACTGACACATGAAGTATGGAATCAAAATTTAAAACCTCCATTCTACAACCTGACATAAGAAAGCCTTGACATATTCAACTTGAGTGCTTATCAAAAAAAATTGACGCAATCAAAGCCAAAGAGAGTTTAGGGTTTACCTTGTGCAAACGTCGTTGCAAGTGTCATTAAAGCTGTTAGGGTTCGTCGCAAGGTAACAGGGGTGAAGTCGTGAGGTTTTTCGGAACTCGAAGCTTTTCCAATGGTAGAGAGGGTCGCATTATAGTGGCAGATGCAGGTTCACACTTGTGGGGCCACGATGTTTTTTTTCTTATTTGTTAATGTGTTATACAAAAAAATAGAAAAATTGATTTCCCCTACATTTGTTAATGTGACACAAAAATATATTTCCCCTACATGTTGTGCCCAAAGCTCAAATAGACATAAGACATTCAATAGAAAAATTGCATGCTTAAGCCCAAATCGTTTAGCCCAATTTGGCAATTCCCATTCTGTAACAGTAATACAAAAAAGAGCACACCTTTCATCCTAACTTACATTACACGTTTTCATTTTGTGATTACACCCTCCCAATTCCCAAACAGTAAGTAAGGTTCTAAGAGAGATTGACACCGTCTCACTTGCTTACGCATTTCTGGTTCCTTTTTTTCTTCTTCTAAATCTAATGCCTCATATTTCTTCCCTTTGAACTTGATTCCTGAATCTGATACACATAGTCACGGTCACGGACGTTGCATTGCGGAGTTGCAGAGTTGCGGTTTTGCAGAGTTGCGGAATTCTTGTACAAGCTTTTGTTTTGTGACTTAAAGGTCAATTTTTTATCCAAAAATAGTCTTTTACTCTTTTCTCATTTCTAATAGAAATTATTGGTGGCATGAGCATGACTGCAACTTGATTAAACGTATAGAACTTGAAATACATATAGAACTTTTTGACATTTGATTCAGTATAGATAGATTTTATAGATATAAATTATAATTAATCTTGCAATGGTATTGAAACTCCTCAGGGGAACACATTACATACTGTCTGGTAGCTTTGTTTTGGTTACAATTCTTCTTATATGAACACTAAAAGGGAATTAATTTTTTAGGGCCCTCGTAGCTTCTGGTTTTGGTGTAGAATGGATGACTCTTATAAGCAATCAGTTTTAGTCTTCTAAACTTGGGTTCTACGAAAAAGGGCATACAACTTTTTGAATATCTAGATTTTTTGTTAGGCTAGCAAGAGTTCCCCAAGTAAATAGTAATAATTAGCTTTGGTGTCTTGTTGTATATATGGTCGGTCTGGCAACATAGTAGCTACAGTTATTTGGTTCTAAAAGATTGATGCTATGTTTTGGTTATAATAGGTACATACATGCTATTGTTACAAACTTACAAATGTAGCATGCTTTTGTAATTTGTAATGTTTCAATGGGTACCACTAGTACCCTTTTGTTTTCAATAAATTTTTCTGCTAGGTGTTAGCTGATAAAAAAAGTTAATTTGCTTCATTGTATTCTTTTTATGTCACTATGTGAAACTCAAAGCTACTTTATTCAGTTTTTTTTTACCTTAATTAGCTTTATATTTTTTTTTTGTAGTGTGCTAGAAATGGAGAAATATTTAAAAAGGAATTCCACATCAGATTCTCAAGAATTTATTGAAAGTGAAAAACCACCAACATCCATGAAAAATAGATTCTTAGAAGTTTATTTGAAAAATCCTCCTGCTGATCCAAGAGAGAGGAAACAAATATCATGTTATCATCCTAATGATCGGGATAACATCCGAAGAGCTTATTTGCAAAAGGGACCTTGTCAACCAAGAGAGCATGATTTTTCAAAACGGCAATTTGGGACTCTATTTCGAAAGTTTAATCCTGACTGGTTTTTGGAATTTGGCAATTGGTTGGAATATAGTGTGTCAAAAGATGCCGCAATCAAGCTTTGAGAAGTTGTCAAGCATTAATGAATAGAAAATAGCATATTGAAGTTGCTATTAACAAGCAGGGCCGGCCTTGAGGGGGTGGAAAATGGGTTTGACCGCCCAGGGCCCACGGTAAGGAGGGGCCCAAAAAATATTTTTTTTATATAGTTGTATGGTAATTTTTTTAATGTTGTTTTGTATTATTTTTATAAATAGATTAAATTTTTTTTTTATCATCTCTCTTTCTTTATATCTAAATTAAAATATAAAATGTTATTATGAAGTACTAGTATGTTAGTGGTTAGTTTTTTTCTTAATGTGATACATTTATAAATTTATTTAAGTATTTTTTCTCATTGTAACATATCAACATGTATATAAACTTAAAGTGTTTGTTTTATCAACAAGATAAAAAAAAACATAAACTAAATCTCAAATTATAAAGGACCCTACTTCTATACTATAAATAAAATCCCTATCTTGAATAATAAAACTTTCACTCTCCTCACTCTCTCAACTAGAGATTTGTAACACTTTTTTTTTGTCTTTCGCAGGTACATTTCACACATTCTCTATAGTTGGGCAAAAAACATCTCTATCAATAATCTCAAACTACTCTCCATTTATGTTTTTTTATATATACTTAAGTTTCTTAATCGCCTATTCGATCATTTCAATTTAAAAATAACATTATATCACAATTTAAATTATTTATTATAAATCTAAAATATAATTTATATATTTTAAAAAATTATTTATTATGGACTTTGTTAAGAATATTTATTATTAATTTTAATAATAACATAATTTAAAATTTTAAAACTATTTATTTATTATGAATAATAACTAAAAAATAATCGTTTATCTTCTGTAACACACATACTAAAGTACTAGTTAAAACTCAGAGTAAGTATATTAATAAACATAAAAAAAATGCATATAAGTTTAATATGAGACAATGATATTTTGCCAATGACTGATGATAGTGTAGGGGTAAATTGAATGAAAAATGTAATTCATCTTATTTAAATTTTTTAAAACTATGTTATTCGCTTAATTAATAAAACATTTTTTTACTGAAATTATATGTACTACTTTTTTTTTTATATAATTTATGTTTATATTATCAAATACTTATATATAGGGGCCTTATAACCCATAGGGTTGGCGCGTTGGTGTAAGCTCTACTGTGTTCACATGTGAGGGAACGATCTATTTAGCAGAAAAATCCACGTTAGATTCCATTCGTATGCAAAATTTTCTTAGGTCAGTGGCAGCCACACACTGTGAGCCGAATTAGTCTCGGACCCAATGAGGTAGAGGACACCTGTGATCTCTAACCCAGGGCCAATATATATATATATATATATATATATATATATATATATATATATATATATATATATATATATATATATAGGAGACTTATTTTATTGTTTCACCCATGGCCCATAAAATGTCAAGACCGGCATTAACAAGCAATCAGATTTAATGAAAATGGAATACATGATTCATTTGACGACTACAATTAACTGTATTCGATTTCTATTAAGGCAAGGGTTGGCATTTCATGGTCATGATGAATCAGTTCATTCACAAAATCAAGGTAATTTCCTTGAGCTTCTACATTTTTTGGCCAATCATAATGAAGAGATTGATAAGGTTCTAAAAAATGCTCGTGGAAATCTCAAACTAATGGCACCTAATATTCAAAAGGATATTGTGACAACCGCAGCTTGTGAGACCACAAAAATTATTGTTGATGATTTCTTTGCCATTTTAATTGATGAATCTTGAGATATATCAATTAAGGAGCAAATGTCTGTTATTTTGCGTTACATAGATAAAATGGAATTGTCATTGAGAGGTTTCTTGGTCTTATTCATGTTTTGGATACAAGTACCATATCTTTAAAATTGGCATTGGAATCATTGTTTGCAAAACATAGTTTAAGCCTATCAAGAGTGCATGGACAAGGATATGACGGGGCTATTAATATGCAAGGTGAACTCAATGGCCTCAAAAGTTTGATTTTGAAAGAAAATAGTTCTGTATTCTATGTTCATTGCTTTGCTCACCAACTTCAATTGGCACTTGTGACAGTTGCAAAAAAAAAAAAAAAGTTGAAATTGGTTGTTTTTTTAGTTTGGTTAACAATCTATCTAATGTTGTTAGAGCTTCATGTAAATGACGGGAGATTCTTAGAGAAAGTCAAATTCTTAAAGTTACTGAAGCATTAAAGAGTGGAGAAATTTCTAGAGATTTTGGCTTGAATCAAGAGACTACATTGAAAGGAGCTGGAGATACAAGATGAGGCTCACATTATGGTACACTACTTAGCTTTATCTCTTTTTTTACTTCAGTGATTGATGTCCTTGAAATTGTTGAGGAATATGGCATAATCTCATAGCAACGTGCTGAAGCATGTCAATTATTGAAATCTATGCATTCTTTTGAATTTATTTTTAACTTGCACTTGATGAGGCATATATTGGGGATCACTAATGAGTTGTCTCAAGCACTACAAAGAAGTAATCAAGATATTGTAAATGTTATAGCATTAGTTAAAGTGTGCAAGGAAAGATTACAATGCACGAGAGATGATGGTTGGAATACTTTATTAAATGAAGTATCATTGTTTTGTGAAAAACAAGATATTAACATTCCAAATATGGATGATGCATTCATTACACAAGGAAGATCAAAGCGTAAAGTTCAAAAAGTTTCAAATCTCCATCACATTCAAGTTGAGTTGTTTTATCAAGTGATTGATAGAAAACTTCAAGAGCTAAACATAGATTTACTGAGGTGAACATTGAGTTGCTTCTTTGTGTAGAAGCTTAAATCCAAGAGATTCATTTTTTGCATTTGATAAGGAAAAGTTGATTTGTTTGGCAAAGTTTTATCCATCGGACTTTTCTTCTGTGGAACTTATGGGGCTCGAAAGTCAACTTGAAACTTTTATTAGAGATGTTTGCTCTGATGGTCAATTTTTAAAGTTAAATGGGATTATTGATCTTTCTCAAATGTTGGTGAAAACTAAAAAGCATATTGTGTATCCGATGGTATACTTACCTGTGAAGTTAGCTTTGATTTTGCTTGTGGCAACTGCAATAGTTGAAAGATGTTTCTCTGCAATGAATTTTGTGAAGAATAGAATGTGCAATCGCATGGGAGATGAATGGTTGAATGATTGTTAGGTTACATACATAGAGAGAGATATTTTTTTTAGTAATAACAATGAAAAAATCATAGAACATTTTCAAAGTATGAAAATGCATAGAGGACAATTGTAATTTTTAGAAGCTTAAGTATTTTAGATTTCTTTTGTCATGAAATTATGTATTTTGTAAAAGTTTGTGATATTTTACTTTTGTGAAAATATTATAAATTATTTCTTGCCCCCACTAAGAAAAATTTCTGAATCCACCACTAGCAATGTGTGGTAGTCTCAATTGTAGTTGTTCGTGGGGACAGTTGTGTCAGACAATGGTGCTAAAGAGCGAGGAAGAAGAAGACAATGGTGCTGAAGAGCAAGGAAGAAGAAGACAATGGTGGTGCAATGACATTACAATGGAACAATGGTGAGGGTTGTGGTTCGGCAGGGGTAGTAACGAGGATGTGGTGAGGGAGCAATGACGTAATGGAGTAAGTTGCAAAGGTTTAGGAGTGAGAAGCAATGGAGTCATGAGGGAAGAGGAAATGAGTTTCTAGGGCGCGAGGATGAAAATCAATGTGAGTTGTAAGTTTATAGAGCCATTTTACATTGATTCTAGTTTGAACCGATGAATAAAAATAAATTACATAGGTTCAAATTAAAACAGGTCTTACATTTGTTATTTAAAAAATGATCTAAAATAGTTGCTTTTAATTTCAAAATTGCCAACTCATCCATTTCTACATCGGTTGTTAAAGCTTATTTTTGCATCAATGATAATATATTATTTAAGTTTATTCACTATCTTTTTTGTCCTCAATTGATTTCAAAATCAAGTTCTTGAAAAAGCAAAACATAACAGATTAGCTAGGTTTGGATTCAGCCATTTTGGGCAAATATTTAATAGTTGAATGGTATTTGAAAATAATGATTTTAGCTCCTATGAGATATGGTCAAAACTTTCCAAGGCAAAGACTATGGTTAGTAGTTATTTCTTAGTTGTTGCACAATTAACTTGATGCTCGTTAAGAACCCTACTAACATATTAAATGGTGTGGAAAATCTTCTCTTTTCGCTGCCCGAGCATAGTTACCACAAGTCACTAGCATTGAGTTCAAAAGGAAAATTCCAGTCATATGCAACAATGACAAGAAGTGAAATCATTTTCTCTTCAATAAGATCAATGCCACTTAAATAGGCTTTGTCAGAGACAAAGTGTAACATCCCAACATATTAGTACAATTAAATAGAATAAATAAACTAGTTAAATTAAATTAATAAGAAAGGGTTAGGAGGAGCCCCATGAGAACTAATTAAGTTAATGAATTGTGTAGTTAAGGAATGGGCTAATAAAGGCCCAATAATGTTTCAAGTGAGGCTACACTAACCATAAGCCACACACACACACATCACTTGTCTAGAAGGGAAAAAGAAAAAAGAATAAGAGAAGAAGGAGGAGGAAAAGGAAACAAGAGGGGCCCCAACTCACCCACAGAGAACCACTATCAAATTCAAGGTGTGTGCAACCCCGTGCATACTTCTGATTCCTCATACATTGTTCTTCTATGTCTCCCTATCCTCTTTTAATCCCTTGAATGTTTGTATTTTGAACTTCTATGGATACAGTAAAGGTTTAAAAGGGGGTTTTAGTGGTTAATTACATGATTGATAGGTTTCATATGGGGGTTTGATGTTTATTAAATGACACTGATGTATGTGTTATTTTGAATTTAAAAGGATTAGAAGGCCATGAGAAGCCTGTTGAGACAAAGACCATCCAGAAGCAAATGTTTTAATGATGGCAAACCACTATAAAGCAAAATTGCAAGTGACTAAACCTACCTACTAATGGTTGCTTTGAGTGTTCTTATATAAGACAGGACAAATTCATAAGCATGGAACAAGTGTGAAGCATAGACATATAGTGGAAGCTTTTCATGACATAGATTCTGCAATCAGAAGCAGGATTACAAGGAGAGCTATTTAGAAGATAGAAAGTCAATCATGTTTTCTAGGTTAAAGTGCAGATATTGGAAGCTGTGTATGATCAGAGGCATGATGCTGGGGATAGCTTAAGTCAAGGGGTAGATATCAGAACCTACACATGACTTAAGGATCATCAAAAGTTGCGCTTCAAGTTGTTTGTGATGACAGATGTGTCTCATTATCTATAAGCAGACACAAGTCAAGACATGCATCAGTGCTTGGATAACACTAATTCTGAAGCTTTGAGTTCCTCGTGATCCTTGATAATTTTCAAATCAAAGGAACTCAAGGAAGACAATTGTCCTAATCAAAGAACAAGCAACCAAGTAGAATGAAGATTTACCATATTGCACTGTAGTAACAATGCATATACAAAAAACATGTTGCATAAATAATCTTCAAAAAGATTCCCATGATTCAAATTCAAAAAAAATCATAAGGAACCACCATAACCAATAGGTAGCACTCAACGAATCTTTCTCAATGGATCCTTCAACGAATTTATTTCAAATTCAATGAGTGCAAGCTGGTTGACAGTGGAGAAGAGTAGAAATGAAGAAGAAAACTAAATAAGTTGTAGAAGACAAAGCTTGAAGATGGATAGAACGACAAGCTGTAGGAACTAATTGGACAACTCATGCAGCAATTTGAAAGTTGAATTCAACCTTCAACAACCACAACAACGGCTAGCTCCTGATCATTCTATAAATTAATCAAATTTGAAGGAGCAACTTTTAAGGAAGGATTGCCAAAGAAAGATGGTAAGGTCAGGTGAACCAACCCTTTACCAGAAGGAACTTCCTTAGCCAAAAACACTATAGGTGGAGCCTGTAGAGCCAAATCTGAAAAGAGTGTTTGTAAACACCTTCATCAATGGAGCCTTAGTAGAAGGCATCCAAAAATGTGTAGTGTCCATTCCTTAGGATTAGAGGGAAAGAACTTAGAAAAGTAATAAGGGGATTGCTGCTTCTAAAGTTTAGAGGGAACATAGCAGGTAGCTATTTGAGTCTAATAGCAGGTGCTACTGAGGGTGGAGAGCTTAGAGAGGCTTTTCAAAAGAATACTTGAATAGTGCCTACAAAGGTCTAGAGAATATTGAGGTGAAACCTGGAGAGGCTTTCCGAAAGAATACTTAGGAAGAGCCTGGAGAGGCTTAGAGAATACTAAGGTGAAGCATGGAGAGGCTTGTCGAAAGAATACTTAGGTGGAGCCTGCAGAGGCTTAGAGAATACCGGTTGTAGGAGCCTATGGAAACTTCAGAAAAGAAAGAATGCCACAATTGAGTGCTTGGTCTTAGTGGAGAAAGCGTATAGGTGTAAGTAATGGATGTATCCCAGGTTAGGGTGAACCAGTATAATTCCTTGGTGTCATTGTTTCCTTCATTGTTACTTCTTATTTATCCTTGTTGTTGTGTGCTTAAAATTTGTTTCTAAAAACCCTTATATTGAAAAGTTTAACTCTGATATTTGATCAAAAGGTTTTCATAAAATAGTTTCATTATTTAGAAGCAACACCTACTCACAGTATAAAAGTGAAAAGCAGAATATGTAATTTAATAGAATATGGTATTTTGATAGTAGGTTCTGAAGTAGTAGGACACAAAATTACTTGGATGAATTTACTTTAAAATATTTTTTTATCCAAGTACTTGTGAAGGAAAAGGTATACTCCCATAAGTCTTTTGATTTCTAAGCGTGAAGCTTAAGAACCAGCAATCAGAAGCAAGTGTGCTTGTGCGAAAAAATAGCCTTACCAATTGTTGTGTCACTATTCAACCACCCTTTCCAGTGATCAACTAATTCACTTAAAATCCTTCATTGATACAGGATCACAAAACTATGAATTCCAATTTTGACGATCTGCGCTAAGAAGGGATAACCATGTTAAGTATTGGAACCAAAGACATAGAATGTCTAACCCTTAAAAATCTCACAGTTTTGATGAGATAACAAAGGATATTAAACTTTGATAAACTAATGAGATTAATTGAGCTATACGAGAAAAACATGCGTCCAACAAAAGTATACGTATATTCGTTTTATCTTAGACGCGAAAAATAAGTTTTAAGTATAGTGTCAAACACGCTAAAAAGGACTTGCATCCTAGACTTTATAAAATCTAGTGTCCAAAGTGCTATTAAAAAAAGTTGCGTCCAAAGGTCTTTTGAAAATCCAACGTCCAATGCGTTGTCATCACCCAACACTTCTTTCAAGAAAACTTACACAAACATTCTATATCATAATAAGTTTTCTTCGTCCAAATGAACACATGCTTAAGGCTCTTTGTTCAATAACGTTTGATATGCTAAGGTATACTACTCATATATTCTTTATCGCATGAACTTTATGCTATTATTCCCTGTGTTTTTTGAAATAAGCTCTAACATATGAATTTCTAGCATTTAATGAAAAAGCAAGGTTTCCTGGGTATAAGTACAACCTCTGGTCAAAAGCAAGTCACATGTATGAGGTTTAGTACAAATGAGAAGACTGAAGTAGGAATAAGCAAAGAAGCAATACACTTTTCAAAAGATGACAATACCTTTTTGGGAAAGAAAGGACACCTACTTTTTTCTCTCTCCTCTGCAGAAATAGACACGTCAAAGAGGAAACGTGACTGAAGTCACCAATCATTAAATGAAAATTCATAATGAAAAGATTAAAGAAGCTCTTTCTCACAACGATCATATTTCCAAAAGACTCTATATAAAGACCTCAAGAGAAGAACTGAAGATCTAACGAATTATTGGACAGTCATTTTGTCGCTTTGAAAAACTCTTTAAGTTCTTTCTCTGCATGAAACACTCTAAGCTCAATAGTTTATCCTTTGCTTAGTAAAGTTATTTGTACTCGTGTTAAACTTACATATTCTCACTTTGTGAGTTGATTACATTGTAATCTTTCAAACTTATTTAGTTTGTGAAAGCCAAAAGTGGCTTAGTGTGAAAGAATACTTAGGACTACTTTCTTGAGTATAAGATTGTAGTGGGTTTTGCCAAAAGTAGCATAGAAGAATACTTGCTTGTAACCATGTTGGTTAGTGGAACCCTTCGTGTTGAAGGAGAACTAGACATAGCTTAGGTTGAGTGAACCAATATAAAAAGCTTGTGTTCTTTGTTTTTGCTTCTCCTTTCACGTTTTGCTTGGAAGAAACATTTTTTGACTTGTTTAAAACATTGTTCTTTGCAAGAAGCTTTTTAAACGCACATACACACTATTCAACTCCACTTCTAGTGTGTTTCTTGTTATTTCACTAAGCGTTGGCATTAAGCATTACATGAGTCACGCAAACGTAACACATCTAGAGAGGGCTCTAAGACCCTTACATTGGTGTGCTAAGCATGAGGTTACTAATGCTTAAAGGCGAGGTTTGTGCCTCAGTGCAATCCACCCTATGTGCCACCCTGTATGCACTAATTGTAGACACCAGAGAGAGATCACCTTGATTCTTTGAGGATTAACACTAAGCACCAATATGTTAGCGCTAAGAACAGGGTCTTTCGCACTATGTGTGACCATTCAACTCTAAGGATGGCGTCCTTGGACAATAATGCTATGTATATAACTTTTATGCCTAATAAATGTTATCCCCTTCCTATATGAGTATGTTACAATGTGAAAGTATGTACTTGAGTTGAGTGTATTATGAATGCATGCATGAGGCTAAGTTATCCCTTTGGCAAGGTGCGGCAATTGCCCTTCAGATCTCATAGAGTGGTAGAAAAATGGAATGTATAAGACTATGTTGCCCTCTTTGAGAAGAAGAAGCACTTGCCTTTAGATCCTAGATAGTGGTAAATAAGACAATGTAGCCCTCTTTGGCAAGAAAGAGTATCAGCCCTTTTTAGATTCCAAAGAGAGGTGATAGACGTCCTTTGGTGCAAGAAGGATAGAATATTGCAAACCACAAGAGGGATGCCTCTTGAAGATTATGAACTCACAATCTGCCATGGAAGATGGATAACAGAATTATAAGATAAAGGTGTTTATGATTTATTAATGTGAGAATGTGTGTTGTCTCAAGGAAATGTTTACATGCCTCATTGTCATGGATAGGTAAGATGTCTATATGCTATAAATGTGTTCATGTTAATGATGTTATATACAATATGTATGTGATGTTATAGTGATCCCTAGGGCACTTGCTAGGACTTTTGTCTCACTAGTTTAAGTTTAAATGCTAAAGATTAAGCAGGTAGTGAATCCAGTGAATGGCAAATCGAGCAAGGGTTTACCTTGTTTATATTGCTTTCACATAATGTAACATTATGAACTATTTATTTATGTTGTACGTTTAAGTCCCCATATTGGGCAAGAATTATGTATTTCTTTTATTTGGGTTATGTAAGGTACCCTAAGTACTCCATATGTATATTGTTCATGTTATGATTATGAGTTTTTAAATAAGTTATTGAAATTATCCGACGACTCCACATATATAGGTATAAGGTTACAGTAATGTCCCTTAGGGTGTTACACGAAGAGATCATCCTTGACAAGAAGGTTTCACAATGATTTTGAAAACTGAGAATTTTTTTTCATAAATCATCAGTAAAAATTGACTTGGCCCAAGAAACTCCTTACCCCTCTTCACATTAGTGGGAAGCAATTTTCTTTCTATCACCTCAATCTTTGCCTTGTCCACTTCGATACCCTTGACTGAGATTTTATGTCCCAACACAATTCCTTCTTGCACCATTAAATATTTTCTTCCAAATTCAAAACTAGATTGTTTTCGTGCATCTTTTGAGTGCGAAGCCAAATTTGCAAAGCATGTATCAAAGGAGGTTCCAAATACTAAAAATAGTCCATGAAATCCTCAATGGACTTTTCAATATTTCCACAAAGATAGATATCATAAATCTCAAAAAGGTTGTTGGTGCATTGCATAATTTGAAGGGCATCCTTTTTTAGGCAAAAACACCAAACGGGCATGCAAATGCAATTTTCTTCTAATCATTCAAATTGATGGCTATTTGATGGTATCCAAAGTAGTCATCGAGGAAACAATAAAAGCCTTAACCGACTAATCTCTCCAGCATTTGATCTATAAAAGGCAAAGCGAAATTATCCTTCATAGTGGCTTGGTTAAGCCATTGATAATCAAGGAACATACACCATCCCATGATTGTGCAAGTTAGAATGAATTCATTCTTCTCATTTGAAATTATAGTCGTTTCACCTTTCTTAAGGACAACTTGCAGTAGACTAACCCATGAACTATATATTGAAAATAAGACAAATACACCCACATCTAACAATTTGAGCACTTCTTTGTTACTTTATGGCGAGGTTCAACCTTTGAAGTGTTTACACAACTGGTTTATAATCCTTTTCAGACAAAATGATGGGATGATTCACCTTTTAACTCTTTCTTTTAGTTGATAACTTCTTCCATCCCTTGATTTTCAAGTTGTAACATGCAATCCTCTATTTTGTTATCCATTTGATCTTCAACTTGAGATATAACATGTCTGTCACATTTTTCAAGGGATTAATGGGCTATTAATGTTTTGGAAATGTCTTCCAACAATAAATTCACCATGTCCACAGTAAAACAA
Organism: Pueraria montana var. lobata; assembly: GCA_026413185.1. NCBI lineage: Eukaryota > Viridiplantae > Streptophyta > Magnoliopsida > Fabales > Fabaceae > Pueraria > Pueraria montana. The sequence goes on along the minus strand of CM048654.1, from coordinate 64,459,457 downwards.
TGTTCTCTTTCGTTCAAATGATTCATGGCATCATAAACATTAAAAATTTTCTCATCATCATCTATTCTCAACACTTGACCCCAATGTGCATCAATCAATGTGTGCTCAATTCTCAAGAATGGTCTACCAAGAATGAATAGGGACCTCAGTGCCTTCATCTATGTCCATAATTGCAAAATCAATTGGAAAAGTGAATTTATACACTTTAACCATCACATTTTTATCTATCCCTTATGGATGTTTAACTAAGCCATTAGGGTCGGCCTAGTGTCCTGTCTGGGGGTGTGACCGCACAGGGTCCACGGCTAAAAGGGACCCTAAAAATTAAAAAAATAAAATTATATGATCGTGTAATAATTTTTTGGGTAAAATATATTTTTGGTCCCTCATTTTATCTAAATTTCTTCTTTTAGTCTCTCATAAATTTTTTCTATGTTTTTAGTCCCTCAAAAATTGTTTTCTTTTGTTTTTAGTCCCTGACATTAAATTTAACTGTTAAATGATGTCGTGACGAGCATAATTTGTTCTTAAAAAATTTCTGTTTAAGTTTCTAGCAGTTTTTAACTATTGCAAATTTCTGGCAAACTAAAACTGTCAGAAATATTAAAAAAATAATAAAAAAAATCAAAACCTCGAACACCAGATTTTCTGAAGTCACAAGAAATGTTACAAAAGTAAACATTTATGACTGCCAAAAAATTTGTAACAGGTTAAAAGTCTCTAGAAACTTAATTAGGAAATTTTCACACACACACAGATTATGTCTGTCATGTCATCACTTAACAGTTGAAATTAATGTCAGGGACTAAAAACAGAACAAAACAATTTATAAGGGACTAAAAATAGAACAGAACAATTTATGAGGGACTAAAAACAGTAAAAAAAAATTTATGAGGGACTAAAAACAGAAATTAAGATAAAATGAGGGACTAAAAACATATTTTACCCTAATTTTTTATATTATTTGATGTTATTTTATAACTAGATTGAAATTATTGTTTTATTTCATGTCTCTTTAAAAAAAAACAAATGAAAATGTGACTTGTGATTAAAAGTATTATTCTATTGGTTGTTAGTTTTGTTTTTTTTTTTTGGTTACATTCAAAAACCCTCAATGAGTTTTCAAATTACTGTGACATATCAACATGTAACGAATATATGATAATAGACTTAAATTATTTTTTTAACAAAATAAGAAACACAAACAAAGACTCAAATTATAAAGGAAATAAAACTAAGCATTAGTATATTAATAAAGAACAAAAATAAAGATTTAATATATATGAAATGATATTTTGTCAATAATAGACGATAGCGAGCAAAATAGAGCATTTTCTTTGAGACACAAAATATTAAACTAAATTAAATTAAATTAAAAATATAAAATTAATATTTTAAAAATATATAAGAAAATTAAAATTATAAAAAAAATGTGACGGGTTCCTCGCAGGTTTACCCAAATCCAATAAAACCCAATCGAAATGTGGATGAGTTAAAAAAATATAAATCTGGCTCTTTTAAATCTGAATCTATCCTACCTTCTGCAGGGATGGGGATGGGGAGAGCAAACCTATCTCGATTCGTCCTATTGTCATGCCTACCTTATATATAGACATTTATGTTATATAATAGTTTTTGGGAATAAATTGAATGATAGATAATAACATAAGAGTAAATTGAATAAAAAAATGTGATATATCTTTTTGAGATTTATTAAATTATGTTATTTGTTTAATGTAACAAAATATAACATTTTTAATGAAACTACATGTCTATTTTTTAATGTAATATATATTTATATTTTCAAATACTTAAATATATGAAAGAGTCACATTTAGTGTTTCACCCTGGACCCATAAAATCTCCAGACCTGTGAGCGATCAACAATTGCAGTATCATTCTTGTAGGTTTGGTATTATCAGCTCCTATATTCCTTAATATGGAGAATGACATCAAGTTAATACTTGCTCCTAAGCCATATAAAGTTTTCCCAATGGTCACATGTACTATAGTGCAAGGTATGGTAAGATTTCCAAGGTCCTTAAGCTTACGTAGGAGTGGTCTACTAACCACCCCACTGCATTCCTTATTGAGGAGCAGTTTTGAGTTTTTCTTTTTCCAACTCATTTTCTTAGCAAGCAACTCCTTTACAAATTTAGCATATTTGGGCATTTGGTCAAGTGCTTTTAAGAATGGAATGCTAATTTGCAATTTCTTCAAAATTTCAAGAAATTTAGAGAATTGTCTTCATCTCTACCCTTTTTTTTTCTTGCTTAATTAATAAGGGTAGGTTAGTTTTATGTATTGTGGAGGATTTCACCCTTTTTCTTATTCTTCTAGAATTTGTTTCTTAGTCATGCGCAAATATAGAATCTTTATCAATCAACTTCTCTTTATTTTCTTCATTTTTTAGATCTTTGTCTTTATCATCTACTACTTCTTTTTCTAATTGAGGTTTCTCTATGTTTTCCGATTCTTGCTCTTCTATGATTTCCTCTTTATAAATGAAGTAATCCCTTGCCTCTTTCTCTTTTGCATACTTTTTTGTTGTTCTAGGAGGTAAATTCCTACCACTCCTAAGAATGATAGGTTTACAAGTCCTTTACACTTGACGTACCATATTTTTAGGAGGGATTTTTTATATTTTTCATGGTACCATTTGAAATTAACCTGTGGTAGAAGCTTGGTAATTCAAATGTTAAATGCTTGGTATCCATAATATTTTAATGGACCTTTTTTGGTATATATTCCAGCAAATTTTTTTATAAAACAGAAAGTTGAGAGATTTTTCTAAATTGTTAAAAGTGAATTGCTAAATAGTATATAATAATATAATAATATGCTCCTATAATATTATTTTGATCTTGACAACAGTATATAATAATTAATTATTCTTATTATTATCTTGATCTTAATATGATTTAATATTTATGTACTTTATACATCTTCACCAGACTTGCTCATGACCTTCCGATAACTTTCGTACTTAGCCATGAAAAATAACAAGAGTTTCCTTAGTAATTTAATGATAATACCCAACAAAATAATTTAGTAATAAATGATTAAATAATATATATAGTTTCATCATGACAATGATTATAATTTTGGAGTATGGACTATGGATTGATCACATTTTGTTAGCTATATATATATACACCAGGTCAAGTGGTTCAATAAACAACCTACCAATTTGACAACTGACTCATTAACCCAGTGCCTCGACCGGATTGATTTTCACAACACTGCAAACTGTTATACTAGTATATGATAAGTTTGTTAACTTTTTCAATAATTATTTTAAGTCATACAAAAGGTGATTTCTTATTAGTTGATAATGTAAAACTTTTTAAACTAACGATGCTTAAAAATTAAACTTCTATTTTTAATATTTGTAGTTATTTTTTTAGATGCATGTACGTAAATCAAATTAAGATTTAAAAACTCAAATTGAACTGGGTCAACCCGGGCCAAGTCACTGGGTTGATCCGGGTCAAACTAGGTCGATTGTATAACTAGTCCGATAGCTTAACCGGACCAATCAGGACACTGGTTCCCAGTCCAACCAGTCAGACCAGCCAGTCCGGTCTGGTTTTCACAACTATCACGGTTTGTAATTGGACGACAATATAATAACCTTTTAAATTGTCAATGCATAGATTATTTATTCTTAAAATAATTAATATAAACAAATACATGCAATGTACATGTATAAAATCTAGTTATAAATGAAATACCTTTGTTGTGTGAGCTCCCAATTATTTTTTCGTAAACCCTCATTATTTCTTAATACCTTACTATAGAACATTCCCTAAGCTTTAGCAATATTCACTAGTGCGATCTACTTCAATAATTATTCAAGATTTTACAAACTTCTAGAGTATAAAATTCTTTCTTAGTGTTACAAAATTTTGTGTATCGTATGTCCTTCATGAAAAATGAACGTCCACAAGTATGGCAAGATTGATACTAGAATTAAAAAAAGGAATCTGGGTGAGTCCTCGAAACTAAAATTTACAAATTAGGGCCATTGGATTTTTTTGTATTGTAAGTCATTCATTGAAATTGAACTTCCAGAAGTATGGCAAGAATGTTGCTGAAATTAAGAATTGAATGTTAGTGAGTCCTTGGAACTAAAAATTTGCAAATTATGGCTACTGAAATTGCAAAACCTAATTAAGCCATTAGAACTAGGGGTGGCAAGAAAAAACTGAACTAAAGTGAACTTTCAAGTAATGAGCTGAATTGAACTTAAAAAAACTGAACTATTTCTAATAATAACTGAACTTAACCAGTTTGTTAGTTTAGTTTTAAAAAACCAAACTGCTAAAAGATCAGTTCAGTGCGCTGCTGAGCTATTTTAATATGAGAGTTCAGAGTTCATGGCACATAAATTATTGTGGCAACTTGGAACATATCAAGAAGTAAATGTGTATGAATTCAGAGTTCATGTATTTGGCCTTGTTTATCTATTGGATCAGCACTTTCATTTTTTTTTATAATTTTATTATTTCTGCCATTGCATGAATTCATTCCATGATTATTTTTTTGAAGTGAAATTGCAAAACCAGTCTAATTAATTGAAAATCCCCACACAACATAGCTAATCACGATTCAGTGGGACTGGTTTTGATGAAACAGCAAATAAGTATGTAACTTATTCTCGCACACGAATTCATTGATAAAATAAATCTTACTCTCTGTAACTTTCATAATAAGCTTCTGATGGATATAGTCATATATGCTTGCACTTTATTGCCACAGGATTACTTTTTCATAAATCTATCATATTCTTTATGCTTTATAGTTTATACATTTGTAATCTGTTAGCTCATTGTCAAAAACTATGAGAAATAGACATCTATTTAATTTAGGATACATTGCATTGTCTTCTATTTTAGTTGAACCTCTGCATGTTTTTTGTTTCTCTCATTTCTCCCTTCTGTACTGGTGTACTCCCAAGGAACCATTTGTTATATAAACCTTTCAGCAAATAAATAGAACAATTTAGTTTGAACTTCTAAAATACAGTTCACTGAACCAAACAATAGTTCAATTCATTTTGCTTTATCATTGTTTTGTAGTTTAGTTTGGTTTGGGCAAACCACTTTAGTAGTTCAATTTAGTTCTTAAAAGTTCAGGTCAGCCTTTTTGGCCACCCCTAATTAGAACTATGCTATGCATTCATGGTTTAAATAAAACTAAATGGAAAACAAGCTTTTTTATGAGAAAAAACTATTGTTAGAATAAGTTATTTTAGTTTAATATGGCTTAGAGGTACCCATTCAACTGGGTTTTCACATAAACTACTGGTGAAAAGATATTTGAAATTTTGAACCTAGTAGGAAAACAAGGGATATGTTAGGACAATATTGAGCATTAATGAAGCCAAAATTATATCACAAAATTACTTCCATTGATTTTTCTACCACAAAAGCTTTTTTTTTTTTTGGTGAATCTTTCACCACAGAGCTCTTGAAAGTCCAAGTAATTTTACTTCAACAAGTAATTTCAAAGTTACCATTTTTTCTTTGGCATCATTTGAACTACATAGAAGTTGTGATGGTATTATTTGAATAATTTGCCACATGCCCGCTCTGGAAAGATTTTAATTATTTGAGTAATTATTCGCCACATTAGACTGTGAAGTTAAAATCATTTTAGGAAAAATATAGAGCATTAATGAAGCCAAAGTCATATCCCAAAATTACTTTCATATATTGATTTCTCCACCACATAAATGCCCAAGTAATTTTACTTCAACAAGTAATTTCGAAGTTACCAATTTCACTACTTGGTTAGACATAAAAATTGAATTACATAGAAGCTATTTGATTAAGTAGCCACATGTTGGTTATGGGAATGACTTGCACTACTTAGTAATTAGACCCATTTTAGGAATCTTTGTTTATGCTAAGATCATGCATAAATCTGTGAAAGCTTGCTCATACCTCTTCAAACTTTTGGTAGCATAATGCATGAGATCCCATTCCTTATTCAATAATGATATTTGCATTAATTAAAATCTTTAAATAAATAAACATGGTCATGCCTCCCCTCTCTCACAGATCCAAAATTGTGAAACATTTTACAATGGCATCATCACATGTTTTGGAAGGTTGTCCCTCGGAGGCTGATACGGCTCAAACTATTGAAGTTCAGAGTTCGTTTTGCTATTAGGCCCAATAGGAACTAATTGTCTTTTATTAATAATATTGCTTATTATGTTATACCAGATAGTGTAGCTCAGCTAGGAGGTTCTAGAATTTGGTTTGTTGTTGAGTTTGTTAGGAAATTGTTGAGTGAACTAGCATAGTGCTTAGTGCAGGTTGGCACCATGTTGCTGATATATTGGTTGTAATTGTTCTGTTAAAGGGAGAGAAGAATTAATGCAATTTTAGTTTCTATTTCACTTCCTCTTCTTCATTTTCTTTGGAGCTTCCCTTGCTCCAAAAGGGATCACATCAATTGGTGGTTTCATTGCTGTACTCACCCTCCCCATGGCTGACGGCACCCGCTCCAAACATTCAACCATCAATTCCGACAAGCTTCATGAGCTTCTACAGAAATTCAACCAATTCCAAACCACCTTCACCAACAAGATGGAAGACGTAGCCCTTCGTGTCGCTGCCTTGGAAGGTCGCACCTCCTTCGCCTCCATCACTCCATTTTCCCCCTCCAATGATTCATCCTCTACCCACAAACACTTCCTCAAGCTTGATGTCCCCAGATTTGAGGGTTCTGACCCTCTTGGCTGGTTATTCAAAATTTCCCAATTCTTTGATTACCACTGTACCCCGGAGGAAGAGCGAATCACGGTGGCACCCTTCTACTTGGATGGACCAGCGTTGGCTTGGTACCAATGGATGTACCGCAATGGTCAAATTCTATCATGGCAACAATTTCTTCCGGCGTTGGAAGCCCGATTGGCCCCCACTACTTTTGATGACCCACGCGGTAAGTTGTTCAAGCTTACTCAGTCTTCTTCGGTTCCTGACTACCTTGCGGAGTTTGAATCCCTTGCTAATCGCATTGTGGGGTTGAGTCCCCCATTTTTGTTGAGTTGTTTCATTTCGGGGCTCAAGCCCGAGATCCAACGTGAAGTGCTAGCTCAACAACCCTTTACATTGTCTCACGCTGCTGGGTTAGCACGCTTGCACGAGGAGAAGCTGAACGAACTTTACCGTATAGTCTGCCCTTCACCACCACTTCCATGGCAATCCCCACCCCTTAGCAAGACCACCTTAGTTTCGCCCCCTCCACCAGTGTCCCCCACGTTTACGACGCCGTCGCACTCAAGTCTTGAGTCCATTCCAACCAAAACCCTTCCTCCATTACTCACAGCCCCACCACGACACACGCGCTACAAACACCTCACGGATGCGGAGGTAGTTGAACGTTGTGGAAAAGGGCTCTATTTCTATTGCGATTAGAAGTTCTCCCCCACTCATCGTTGCAGAGGAAGATTCCTTCTGTTGGTAGCCGAAGAAGATGATGCATCACCACAAACTCTTGTGGGGAATCTGTTACTGGATTCGGACACGCCTGGAGGGCAAATTACTTAAGGTCAAGGGTTGCGGTCCATGTCCAACCATGAGGACAAGGTTGGTTTGATGGGGGAAGTATTGATATGGCCCAAACTATTGAAGTTCAGAGTTTGTTTTGCTATTAGGCCCAATAGGAACTAATTGTCTTTTATTAATAATATTGCTTATTATGTTATGTCAGATAGTGTAGCTCAGCTAGGAGGTTCTGGAATTTGGTTTGTTGATGAGTTTGTTAGGAAATTGTTGAGTGAACTGGCGTAGTGCTTAGTGCAGGTTGGCACCATGTTGCTGATATATATTGGTTGTAATTGTTCTGTTAAAGGGAGAGAAGAATTAATGCAATTTTAGTTTCTATTTCACTTCCTCTTCTTCATTTTCTTTGGAGCTTCCCTTGCTCGAAAAGGGATCACATCAGAGGCCTCTAGCATCTCTGTCACCTCCGAAGGCGTTTCCCATAAACCTACTGCTGAAGAAGAGAAGAATCACAATGAGGTTACACCAATGAAGGAGAAGAGTGTTAAATCTGAACGAAATCAAACTTCTAATTCCAATTCCAAAGATGAATCAATTAGAGGGTCAAAAGTGGAATTGGATTTTTTCAATCCTATGAATAACGTGGGGTGTTCATCTTCTTCTAGGCCTAACAACACTGAAGGGATAGGTGATAATAACAATGAGGAGAAATCATCAGAGGCTAGGACTTTTCCTTGCAACTTTTGCAAGAAAGAGTTTTCTTCTGCACAAGGCTTGGGAGGGCACCAAAATGCTCACAAGCAAGAGTGTGCTCTTGCAAGGCGTCTCCAAGGGATCAATGTTGGTGCATTTGGGAACCCTCATTTTCTTTGTTACCCCGATCATCCCACACACTCCTTTAATGGATCATATAATAGGGCACTTGGGATTAGAATGGAGTCTATTATTCACAAGCCATCATATCCTTCATCCTCACTTGGTTTTAGGTTTGGTCAAGAGTGGTCAAGATCACAAGGGATGCTAAACCCTTCTCTTGATAGATTGAGGATGGAGGGTTTGCATGCAAATAGTGGAATTAGGATCCTAGAGAGTGATACAACTTTGAGGAAACAAGATGATCATGGTACTATTGGACACGATATTCCATTCCTTGGAGAATCTTCTACAAACGTTGCTACCAAATCAAACTCAACCCCATTGAGTACTGTGGGTGGTGATGATGATCCCATGCAAGAAGGACGCTCTAGTGCTGATTATTCTGATGAGATTGATTTATCACTTATGATTTAAGTTTCAATCTTGTTTTAATTTGGATAATCATCAATGTTTGTGTTTGATTGATTGGTACTCTATTGTTTGAGTTATCTGGGACACTATAAAATTTTAGGTGTCTAATTATATATTTTAAAAAGCAATTATTATTGCAAATTGTGTTTTGTTTCATTTTTCTTTTTCCTTTACAATTGCATATGGGTGATGTGGTATTCGAGTTTATTAGCTCATTAGTTATAAGTTTTTGATTTTCCGTACAGACTTTTGATACCTATGACAATTAAGATGATGAAGCACTCTTGTTTTTATTAATATTTAATTAATCACTCACTAGCTGTGAAATTGACGGTTAAGAAAGGTTTATCCAACCCAAATTTTAATTAGTACTCTTTTTAAATACGAGTCAAGAGCTCAAGCACACTCAATGAGCTCTTAAGCAAATTATTAGTTAGCCAAGCATGGATCTATCTCACAATGTGATTTTCAAGTTCTGGAGAACTGCTCTTCTTTTACTTACTCCATTGTATCATTGCTCCTTCACCACGTCCCCATTGTTGCCCCTGCCGAACCACAACCCTCGCCATTGTTCCATTGCAATGTCGCTGCACCACCATCATCTTCATCTTCCTTGCTCGTCAACACCATTGTCTCACACAACCGTCCTCACGAACAACCACACATTGCGACCCTCTCTGCCACTGGAAAACCTTTGACTTGCAACCCTCTCCACCACCGAAAAGCCTCACGACTTTGCCCCTACTACCTCGCAACGAACCCCAACAGCTTCGATGACACTTGTGATGACGTTTGCACAAAGTAAACCCTAAACTCTCTTTGGCTTTGTTTGCGTCAATTTTATTTTATTTTATTTTATTTGTAAGCACTCAATTTGAATATGTCAAGACTTTCAGGTTGTAGAAAGGAGGTTTTAAATTGTGATTCCATATTTCATGTATCAGTAGAGATAGTTCATTGAAATATAAATAATTTGGATTTAAAAGTAGAAAAAAAATTTACAAGTAGAATTTTTATCAGAATCTTTGTGTTGCAAAAAGTCTTGAAATAACTTAAGAAACAAGCATTGCATACGACTGAAACAAGTTCTACTTTGAAGCAAAGTATCTGAAAGAGGCATAAGATAGTTCAGGTATTTTCCTTTAACATGTTAGAGCAAACTATTAATGTGTCTTGCACATAATATGACTGGAAAAAAAAATAAGGAACCTTTGAAATTGGCTCTTTTCACCACTTATAATTTCTCTAAATTCATACCCAATATTTTATTTTTGGTTTCTTTTCAATTTCCATCAAGTTCAGTGCTTGTGAATGGTTAAAGTAAGAACTTTAATAAATTATTATACGACTTATCTAACTATTGTGGTTGCCCTAACCCCTAACTTAGTAACAATCTGCTTGTAACTTGTAAGTGGTTTAAAAATACTTAAAATATTCTAATGATACCATTTTTGTTGTACCTAAACTATAATATTTGGCAAATGAGAAGATTAATGCATCTTAAAATTGGAAATAGCACTTGTCTTGAACTAGATAGTGCTATAATAGCACTTGTGTCTTGTATTTATGTAGAAGAATTTATAATTTAAAAGAAAAAGGCTGCCACTTTATTAGGGCTTAGTTTGAGCACAATGGTTTTAGTTAGTTATAAGATTGGAAAAATAATTTAGTACAATTAGTTAACCTTATCCGTATAATTTAGTAGTTGGAAAATATTGGTTTGTGTAGAATTAGTTAAAGGAAAGTTAAAGACTAAAGAGCTAGTAGACATAAATTAATTAGCTATATTTTGTACTAGACATAAACTCTAAATGAAAGTAAAGTACAGCATTTAAAGAATGACTACTAATTTAAAATACAATTTATTGAAGCAATTATGAGATAATGAATTAACTAAACTCATTTACCAAGATTAGAACTTTTAAGAGAAAGTTGAATGAGATAAATGGATTAAGATAATTAATAATATATAAAGTCATCCATCCTTATAGATAAGTAACCTTTTTTTTAATAAATTCTAGATTGATAACTTTAAAACATAACAAGTAATGAAATTAAAATTAAAGAACAAATTAATAATAATAATAATAATAATAATAATAATAATAATAATAATTAAAGTTGTAATGATGTTAACCAATTTAAAACTTCATTAATATCACATATAATAAACCAAAATGATTAAAATATAGTTTTAAAATATTTTAATTTTTAAAATAAATAAATTTAAAATTATTAATTATAAACGAATAAAATTCAATTACATGTAAACATGGTATTCACAATAGCAAAAATAAGTACTCAATTTAAATAATTAAAAAATTATATTTATGATATATATATTTTTAATTTATATATCTCATATAGGTATTACATCACTATTATTATTTCTTAAAGAAAGAACAAATCATAATAAATTTTAATAGGTTTAATATTTTTCAATACAACATCTGCTCAATTAAAAATATAATTAATCATCTTCCTCAATTTTAATGTAGTTATATTTAATTTGTTACTAAATATTTTAAAAATTAATAATTTTATTCATATATATATAGTTTTAAAAATATTAAATATGAATATAAAAAATGTATAATTTAAACGAATCACAAGTTTAAAATCTAGTTATATGTAAAATTCACTTGTTGAGATGAGTGAGCTCCTAATTAGTTTCTCTTAAACCCTCATTATTTCTTACCTCAAGTTCAAGCACTATTCACAAGTTTGATCTAAAAATCTTCTTGAGTGTTACAAATTTAGTGTATCTTAAGTCCTCCATTAAAAATAAATTTCCACAAGTATGGCAAGAATGTTGTGGCACAACACCATGCTTATTGAAAACGGAAAGCGGTTATGTGGGTGAGTCCTCAAACCTAAAATTTGCAAATTAAAGCCACTGAAATTACAAAACCTTAGCCACTAGTATAGTGCTATGCATTCCTGGTTTAAATAAAAATGAATTGAAAGCAAGCTTTTCTATGAGAAAAATTAAGGTTAGAATAAGTTCTTTTAGTTTAATATGGCTTAGTGGTACTCATTAAACTGGGTTTTCCTCACAGAAACTACTAGTGATAAAGATATTTGAAATTTTGAACCTATTGGAGCAACTCGCGCGTTGAGGAAAACAATGGATTTGTTGGGAAATATATAGAGCATTAATGAAGTCAAAATTATATCACAAAATTACTTCCATTGATTTTTCCACCAGGGAAGCACTTGAACACCTAAGTAATTTTCAAAGTTACCGATTTGGCTTTGACATCAGATTTGAACAACATAGAAGCTGTCATCTGCGATAGTATATTATTTGAGTAATTAGCCACATGCTGGCTATGGAAATATTTTAACTATTTGATTAATTATTCACCACAATATTAGACTGTGTAGTTAAAATCATTTTAGAAAATATAGAGCATCAATGAGCACAAAATTACTTCCATTTATTTTTCCGCTAAAGAAGTTCTTGAATGTCCAAGTAATTTTACTCCAACAAGTAATTTCAAAGTTACCAATTTCACCACTCGGTTTGACATCAAATTTCAACTACATAGAACCTATTTGAGTAATTAGCCACATGGTTCTATGGCATGATTTGAACTACTTGAGTAATTAGACACATTTGACCATGTAGTTAAAATCATTTTAGGAAATTTTGTTTATGCAACGGTCGTGAACAAATTGGTTCAAGCTTGCTCACACCTCTTCAAATTTTTGCTAGCATAATGAAAAAATAATAACTACAAAAATGCATGAGATCCCTTTCCTTGTTCATGAGTGAAAGATATTTGCATATTAACTCAAATCCATTAATAAATAACCATGGTCACGCCCCCTCTCTATTCAATCTCACTCTCACAGATCTAAAAAGAGAGAATCATTTCTCGTTTGTGCCATGGCATCATCACACGGTTTGGAAATTTGTTCCTCTGAAGTCTCTTCCACCTCCGAAGTCATTTCCATAAACCATGTGTTGAAGAAGAGAAGAATGATGAGTTGATAATGAAGGAGAAGGGTGATAAATCTGAACAAGATCCAGCTTCCAATTCCCATATGGTGTTGGACTTTGTTAAGCTCTCCAAGGATTAATCAATTCGGGGGTCGAAAGTGGAATTGGAGTTTTTCAACCCCTTGAACGTGGGCGGTTCATCTTCTTCTAGTGCTAATTACACCAAAAGGAGAGATAAGAACAATAATATTGAGGAGAAACCATAAGAGGCTAAGACTTTTTCTTGCAACTTTTGCAAGAAAGAGTTTTATTCATCACTAGCTTTGGGGGGACACCATAACGCCTACAAGCAAGAGCGTGCTTTAGGGCACTCTCCTTTTGTTTATTACCCTTATCCAACACACTCCCTTTATGGATCCTACAATAGGGCACTTGGGGTTCGGATGGAGTCTATGATTCACAAGCCATCATACCCTTCAACCTCATTTGGTTTTAGGTTTGGTCAAAGGTGGTCAAGACAAGAGATGCTAAACCCTTCCATTGGTAGATTGAGGATGGAGGGTTTGCATGCAAATTTGAAGACTGAAGATGATCGTGGTACTATTGGACACATTCCCATCCTTGGAGATTCTTCTACAAATGTTGCTACCAAATCAAACTGGGCCCTGGATAGGTCAACATTGAGTACCATGGGTGGTGATCATTCCAAGCAAGAAGAAACCTCTCGTTCTGATTCTTCTGGGATTGATTTATCACTTAAGCTTTAAATTTGAACTTGTTTCAATTTATTTAGATGATTATCAATGTTTTTATTTGATGTGTACTGTTAAAGGATCTGGGTCATTGTGAACTTTTAGGTATCAAAATATATAGTTAAAATGTAATTGTTTTTGCAAATTGTGTTTTGTTTCAGTTTGACTAAATCACTATTTTGGTCCTTGAATTTGTGTGGTGTTGTTAATTTAGTCTCTTGATCTAAAAATTAAAAATAGTTCTTGATACTACATTTTGTCATTCATGTTAATCTAAAAGTAGATGTTTATTATCTAACCCTATTAACGGTGCTGATGTTACTCATTAAGTACTATGTAGCATCCTTATTGTTTTACCATGCGATAGCGATAAATGGTGAGGAAGATGAAGAAAAAGGTGAAGTTAAGAAAGCTACGGAAAAGCAAGAGGATAAGCCTTTCGGGAGAAAAGAAGAACCTCAAAAGGTTCATACCGAAACTAGCTTGGAGAAACCATCCTATATGTCAGAAAGAAGAGGATAAAAAGAAAAAAGAAAAAAAAAGTATCTTAGAAATCAATAATGAATTAAAATCAATAACTATACTTAAATAAAAAAATAAAATAAATTTATAAACTTAAAAATATTAATAAAAATCAATAAATAAACTTAATAAATAATAATAATAATAATAATAATAATAATAATAATAAACATATAAAATACATAACCGTAATCTACAGTTTTATATATAATTATATAAAATATTAATTATATAAGAGAAATATTAACAACACACTCTCTCCAATTGGCTGAAATTTATTGAAAATTATAAATTTTTATAAGTTTCACTTTTCATTTAATGACTCTCTATCCTAATTTTGTAGTTTTCAATAAATTTTAACTAATAATAGAATGTGTGTTAGAAAAAGTATATATGTTAACGAATTTGTTATTAGCATTCGTCATTATATAATATATTGTAAATTATACGAATATTAATTATATGAAATGTTATTAACTATCTAATCAAAAGATGTGGATGTATAAATATAATCCAATAATATGTACCACTTGATTAGAACTGGTCAAAGGACTAATTACATATAGTTCAATCCTGTATTGAAAATGGTCACCAACTTCAACTCCTAAAAACATTGAAGCATCCAGTAAAACCTTGGAAAATCAGCTAAGGAAACTCTCTAAACAAATAGAAGCTATATATATATATACATATATATATATATATATATATGATAATTTATCAATTAAGTCTTATCCTTAATTATTATTTAAAATAAATTATTTAAAATTAAACTAAATATCTTTAAACTCTTTATTTTTAATTATTATTATTCATAAAATATTTTGGTACTTTCTCTCATATCTTTATCAAAGGTATAGTAACTAAATTAAATTTAAAGTACACTTATCCATAATTTTTCCAAAAAAATTCAGCAGAGTTTCCCCTACATTTTGGTACTTTCTCTCATACCTTTATTAAAGGTATAACAACGAGATATCAAAGATCCACCAAATTAAATAGTTTATATCTCAACAATCTAATAGGACCAACTAATAACAAAACCATGTCACATACCACTTTTATCAACTAATTTCAAGACAAAAATCAAATTATTTAACAACCAAGGCAGATTTCAAACTTTTATTTCATATATCATAAGTTTTATACTCTGAATCCACCATAAAAGAGAAATATATATGTACAATGGTGGAGGCTTGCTGGTAATAACAAGGAGTGCGAGTTGGTAGTGGGAGAAGGGAAAGAAAAAGAGCCCGCAAAAGGGAAAGGGAGAAACACATGAGAAGAAAAATAAACCATGTTATTAAGAATTTACGTGCTACTCAGCAAATTGACTAAATTTAAAAGAGAAAAAATCACTTCCAGTATACCTAGATGGCAGTGGTGACAATAGTAAGATCAATACTATATGTGTCTAACCTAATGAAAGGTATCTTCGATCCTATGTTCAATTTAAGAGAACTAATTGCACTGGTCATTTTCTTCACAACAAAAAGTGAAAATTATTTCAAATCTCAACAAGATAATAAAGAATGAAAAAAGAGAAAGAGACAAATGCATATGAGGGAATGAAATTCAACAAGGATTGGCTGAGAATGAAACAGAGGTTCTAAAGCCCCTTCAATAAAAACCTACAACAAGAAAAAAAAATCATGAATTTCTTCCCAAATTTTAGTAACTAGAGTAACTATATAACTTTAATTTCTTATACTAGCTTCTCTCCTCACTTAATCCATTTATCTCACTCAACTTTCTCTTAAGAGTTTTAATCTTGGTAAATGAGTTTAGTTAACACATCATCCCATAATTCCTTCACTAAATTGTATTTTAATTAGTAGTCGTTCTTTATATCTTGTACTTTGCTTTCATTTAGAGTTTATGTCTAGTACAAAACATAACTAATTAATTTATGTCTACTAGCTCTTTAGTCTTTAACTTTCCTTTAACTAATTATACACAAACCAATATTTTCCAACTACTAAATTATATGGATAAGGTTAACTAATTGTACTAAATTATTTTTCCAATCTTATAACTACCTAAAACCATTGTCCTCAAACTAAGCTCTAATAAAATGGAAGCCTTTTTCTTTTAAATAGTAAATTCTTCTACATAAATACAAGACACAAGTGCTATTAGCACTATCTAGTTCAACATAAGTACAATGTGTAAATTTTAAGATGCATTGATCTTGTCGTTTTCCAAATATTATAGTTTAGGTAAAACAAAAATGGCATCATTAGAATATTTTAAGTATTTTTAAACCACTTACAAACTACAATCAATTTGTTACTAAGTTAGGAGTTAGGGCAACCACAATAGTGAGATAAGTCATATAATAATAAATTCTTAGTTTAACCATTCACGAGCAATGAACATGATGGAAATATTAGGTATGAATTAGAGAAATGAGTGGCGAAAAGAGCTTCAAAGGTTCCATTTTTTTTTTGTTTCAGTCATAATATGTGCAAGACACATTAATATTTGCTCTAACTTGTTAAAGGAAAATACATGAACTATCTGATGCCTATTTCAGATACTTTGCTTCAAAGCTTAACTTGTTTCAGTCATATGCAATGCTTGTTTCTTAAGTTATTTCAAGACTTATTGCAACACAAAGATTCTGATAAAAATTCTACTTATAAATTTTTTCTACTTTTAAATCCAACTTATATATATTTCAATGAACTATCTCTACTGACACATGAAGTATGGAATCAAAATTTAAAACCTCCATTCTACAACCTGACAAAAGAAAGCCTTGACATATTCAACTTGAGTGCTTACCAAAAAAAATTGACGCAATCAAAGCCAAAGAGAGTTTAGGGTTTACCTTGTGCAAACGTCATTGCAAGTGTCATTAAAGCTGTCAAGGTTCGTCACAAGGTAATAGGGGTGAAGTCGTGAGGTTTTTCGGTGGTGGAGAGGGTTGCAACTCAAAGCTTTTCCAATGGCAGAGAGGGTCACAATTATAGTGGCAGATGCAGGTTCACACTTGTGGGGGCAATTGCCCCCACAAGATGTCTTTTTGTTTTATTTGTTAATGTGTTATACAAAAAAATATATTGGCCCCACATGCTGTGCCCAAAGCCCAAATAGACATAAGATATTCAATATAAAAACTGCATGCTTAAGCCCAAATCGTTTAGCCCAATTTGGCAATTCCCATTCTGTAACAGTAATACAAAAAAGAACACACCTTTCATCCTAACTTACATTACATGTTTTCATTTTATGATTACACCCTCCCAATTCCCAATCATAGCAAGTAAGGTTCTAAGAGAGATTGACACCGTCTCACTTGCTTCCGCATTTTTGGTTCCTTTTTTTTCTAAATCTAATGCATCATATTTCTTCCCTTTGAACTTGATTCCTGAATCTGATTCACACAGTCACGGTCACGGACGTTGCATTGCAGAGTTGTGGTTTTGAGGAGTTGCAGAGTTGTGCTTTTGCAGAGTTACGGAATTCTTGTACAAGCTTTTGTTTTGTGACTTAAAGGTAATTTTTTATCCAAAAATAATCTTTTACTCTTTTCTCATTTCTAATAGAAATTATTGGTGGCATGAACATGACTGCAACTTGATTAAACTTATAGAACTTGAAATACATATAGAACTTTTTGACATTTGATTCAGTATAGATAGATTTTATAGATATAAATTATAATTAATCTTGCAATGGTATTGATACTCCTCCGGAGAACACATTACAAACAGTCTGGTAGCTTGGTTTTGGTTAGGATTCTTCTTATATATGAACCCTAAAAGGGAATTAATTTTTTAGGGCCCTCATAGCTTCTGGTTTTGGTCTAGAATGGATGACTCTTATAAGCAATCAGTTTTAGTCTTCTAAACTTGGGTTCTATGAAAAAGGGCATATAACTTTTTGAATATCTAGATTTTTTGTTTGGCTAGCAAGAGTTCCCCAACTAAATAGTAATCATTAGCTTTGGTGTCTTGCTGTATATATGGTCAGTCTGGCAGCATAGTAGCTACAGTTATTTGGTTCTAAAAGATTGATGCTATGTTTTGGTTATAATAGGTACATACATGCTATTGTTACAAACTTACAAATGTAGCATGCTTTTGTAAGTTGTAATGTTTCCATGGGTAGCATTGGTACCCTTTTGTTTTCAATAATTTTTTCTGCTAGGTGTTAGCTGATAAAAAAAAATTAATTTGCTTCATTTTATTCTTTTTATGTCACTATGTGAAACTGAAAGCTACTTTATTCAGTTTTTTTTACCTTAATTAGCTTTATATTTTTTTTTTGTAGTGTGCTAGAAATGGAGAAATATTTAAAAAGGAATTCCACATTAGAGTCTCGAGAATTTATTGAAAGTGAAAAACCACCAACATCCGTGAAAAAGAGATTCTTAGAAGTTTATTTGAAAAATCTTCCTGCTGATCCAGGAGAGAGGAAGAAAATATCATGTTATCATCCTAATGATCGGGATAACATCCGAAGAGGTTATTTGCAAAAGGGACCTTGTCAACCAAGAGAGCATGATTTTCCAAAACGACAATTTGGGACTCTATTTCGAAAGTTTAATCCTGATTGATTTTTTGAATTTGGCAATTGGTTGGAATATAGTGTGTCAAAAGATGCCACATTTTGTTTATGCTATTATCTCATGAGACCTGACATGGGGGAACAAAAAAATGGTGATGCATTTTCGGCTGACGGTTTTTCAAACTGAAAAAAAAATGATAGGTTGAAAACCCATGTTGGAGACTTTAATAGTACTCACAATCAAGCTTTGAGAAGTTGTCAAGCATTAATGAATAGAAAATAGCATATTGAAGTTGCTTTTAACAAGCAGGGCCAGCCCTGGGGGGTGGAAAATGGGTGCGACCGCCCAGGGCCCACGGTAAGGAGGGGCCCAAAAAATATTTTTTTTATATAGTTGTATGGTAATTTTTTTAATGTTGTTTTGTATTATTTTTATAAATAGATTAAATTTTTTTTTTCATATCTCTTTCTTTATATCTAAATTAAAATATAAAATGTTATTATGAAGTACTAGTATATTAGTGGTTAGTTTTTTTCTTAATGTGTTACATTTATAAATTTATTTAAGTATTTTTTTTCTCATTGTAACATATCAACATGTATATAAACTTAAAGTGTTTGTTTTATCAACAAGATAAAAAAAAACATAAACTAAATCTTAAATTATAAAATCCCTATCTTGAATAATAAAACTTTCACTCTCCTGACTCTCTCAACTAGAGATTTGTTACACTTTTTTTTTTTTTTTTTGTCTTTTGCAGGTGCATTTACACATTCTCTATAGTTGGGCAAAAACCATCTCTATCAATAATCTCAAACTACTCTCCATTTATGTTTTTTTATATATACTTAAGTTTCTTAATCACCTATTCAATCGTTTCAATTTAAAAATAACATTATATCACAATTTAAATTATTTATTATAAATCTAAAATATAATTTATATATTTTAAAAAATTATTTATTATGGACTTTGTTAAGAATATTTATTATTAATTTTAATAATAACATAATTTAAAATTTTAAAACTATTTATTTATTATGAATAATAACATATAAAAATAACTGTTTATCTTCTGTAACACACATACTAAAATACTAGTTAAAACTCAGAGTAATTATATTAATAAACATAAAAAAATGCATATAAGTTTAATATGAGACAATGATATTTTGCCAATGACTGACGATATTCTAGGGGTAAATTGAATGAAAAATGTAATTCATCTTATTTAAACTTTTTAAAACTATGTTATTCGCTTAATTAATGAAACATTTTTTTACTAAAATTATATGTACTACTTTTTTTATATAATTTATGTTTATATTATCGAATACTTATATATAGGTGCCTTATAACCCATAGGGATGGCCCTTTGGTGTAAGCTCTACTGTGTTCACATGTGAGGGAACGATCTATTTAGCGGAAAAATCCATGTTAGATTCCCTCCGTGTGCAAAATTTTCTTAGGTCAGCGGCAGCCACATACTGCGAGCCGAATTAGTCTCGGACCCAATGAGGTAGAGGAGCCTTATTTTATTGTTTCACCCATGGCCCATAAAATGTCAAGACCGGCATTAACAAGCAATCAGATTTAATGAAAATGGAATACAAGATTCATTTAACGACTACAATTAACTGTATTCAATTTCTATTGAGGCAAGGGTTGGCATTTCGTGGTCATGATGAATCAGTTCATTCACAAAATCAAGGTAATTTCCTTGAGCTTCTACATTTTTTGGCCAATCATAATGAAGAGATTGATAAGGTTCTAAAAAATGCTCGTGGAAATCTCAAACTAGTAGCACCTAATATTCAAAAGGATATTGTGACAACTGCAGCTTGTGAGACCACAAAAATTATTGTTGATGATGTTAGAGATTATTTCTTTGCCATTTTAATTGATGAATCTTGAGATATATCAATTAAGGATCAAATGTCTGTTGTTTTGCATTACGTAGATAAAATGGAAGTGTCATTGAGAGGTTTCTTGGTCTTGTTTATGTTTCAGATACAAGTACCATATCTTTAAAATTGGCATTGGAATCATTGTTTGCAAAACATAGTTTAAGCCTATCAATAGTGCGTGGACAAGGATATGACGGGCTATTAATATGCAAGGTGAATTCAATGGCCTTAAAAGTTTGATTTTGAAAGAAAACAGTTATGTATTCTATGTTCATTGCTTTGCTCACCAACTTCAATGGGCACTTGTGACAGTTGCAAAAAAAAAAAAAAGGTGAAATTGGTTGTTTTTATAGTTTGGTTAACAATCTATCTAATGTTGTTGGAGCTTCATGTAAATGACAAGAGATTCTTAGAGAAAGTCAAATTCTTAAAATTACTGAAGCATTAAAGAGTGGAGAAATTTCTAGTGGTTTTGGCTTGAATCAAGAGACTACATTGAAACGAGCTGGAGATACAAGGTGGGGCTCACATTATGGTACACTACTTAGCTTTATCTCTTTGTTTACTGCAGTGATTGATGTCCTTGAAATTGTTGAGGAATATGGCATAAGCTCATAGCAACGTGCTGAAGCATGTCATTTATTGAAATCTATGCATTCTTTTGAATTTAATTTTAAATTGCAGTTGATGAGGCATATATTGGGGATCACTAATGAGTTGTCTCAAGCACTACAAAGAAGTGATCAAGATATTGTAAATGTTATAGCATTAGTTAGAGTGTGCAAGGAAAGATTACACTACTTCAAAGATGATGGTTGGCATACTTTATTAAATGAAGTATCATTGTTTTGTGAAAAACAAGATATTAAAATTCCAAATATGGATGATGCATTCATTACACAAGGAAGATCAAAGCGTAAAGTTCAAAAAGTTTCAAATCTCCATCACTTTCAAGTTGAGTTGTTTTATCAAGTGAACATTGAGTTGCTTCTTTGTGTAGAAGCTTAAATCCAGGAGATTCATTTTTTGCATTTGATAAGGAAAAGTTGATTTGTTTGACAAAGTTTTATCCATCAGAATTTTCTTCTATGGAACTTATGGGGCTCAAAAGTCAACTTGAAACTTTTATTAGAGATGATTGGTCTGATGATCAATTTTTAAAGTTAAATGGGATTATTGATCTTTCTCAAATGTTGGTGAAAACTAAAAAGCATATTGTGTATCCAATGGTATACTTACTTGTGAAGTTAGCTTTGATTTTGCTTGTGGCAACTGCAATAGTTGAAAGATGTTTCTCTGTAATGAATTTTGTGAAGAATAGAATGTGCAATCGCATGGGAGATGAATGGTTGAATGATTGTTTGGTTACATACATAGAGAGAGATATTTTTTTTAGTAATAACAATGAAAAAATCATAGAACATTTTCAAAGTATGAAAATGCATAGAGGACAATTGTAATTTTTAGAAGTATTTTAGATTTCTTTTGTCATGAAATTATGTATTTTGCAAAAGTTTGTGATATTTTACTTTTGTGAAAATATTATAAATTATTTCTTGCCCCCACTAAGAAAAATTTCTGAATCCACCACTAGCAATGTGTGGTAGTTTCAATTGTAGTTGTTCGTGGGGAAGGTTGTGTGAGACAATGGTGCTGAAGAGCGAGGAAGAAGAAGACAATGGTGGTGCAATGACATTACAATGGAACAATGGCGAGGGTTGTGGTTCGGCAGGGGTAGTAATGAGGACGTGGTGAGGGAGCAATGACACAATGGAGTAAGTTCCAAAAGTTTAGGAGTGAGAAGCAATGGAGTCATGAGGGAAGAGGAAATGAGTTTCTAGGGTGCGAGGATGAAAATCAATGGGAGTTGCAAGTTTATAGAGCCATTTTACATTGATTCTAGTTTGAACCGATGAATTAAAAAAAATTTACATCGATTCAAATTAAAACAGGTTTTACATTTGTTATTTAAAAAACGATGTAAAATAGTTTCTTTTAATTTCAAAATTTCCAACTCATCCATTTCTACATCGATTGTTAAACAATCAGTGTAGAAAGGCATTATGAAAGCTTATTTTTGTATTAATGATAATATATTATTTAAGTTTGTTCACTATTTTTTTTGTCCTCAATTGATTTCCAAATCAAGTTGTTGAAAAGGCAAAATATAACAGATTAGCTAGGTTTGGATTCAGCCTTTTTGGGCAAATATTTAATAGTTGAATGGTATTTGAAAATATTGGTTTTAGCTCCTATGAGATATGGTCAAAACTTTCCAAGGCAAAGACTATGGTTAGTAGTTATTTCTTAGTTGTTGCACAACTAACTTGATGCTCGTTAAGAACCCTACTAACATATTAAATGGTGTGGAAAATCTTCTCTTTTAGCTGCCCGAGCATAGTTACCACAAGTCACTAGCATTGCACATTAATTCAAAAGGAAAATTCCAGTCATGTGCAACAATGACAAGTGAAATCATTTTCTCTTCAATAAGATCAAAGCCACTTAAATAGGCTTTGTCAGAGACAAAGTGTAACATCCCAACATATTAGTACAATTAAATAGAATAAATAAAATAGTTAAATTAAATTAATAACAAAGGGTTAGGAGGAGACCCATGAGAACTAATTAAGTTAATGAATTGTGTAGTTAAGGAATGGGCTAATAAAGGCCCAATAAGGTTTCAAGTGAGGGTAGACTAACCATAAGCCACACACACACACTTCATTTGTCTAGAAGGGACAAAGAAAAAAGAATAAGAGAAGGAGGAGGAGGAAAAGGAAATAAGAGGGGCCCCAACTCACCCATAGAGAACCCCTATCAAATTCAAGGTGAGTGCAACCCCTTGCATACTTTTGATTCCTCATACATTGTTCTTCTGTGTCTCCCCATCCTCTTTTATTCCCTTGAATGTTTGTATTTTGAACTTCTATGGATACAGTAAAGGTTTAAAAGGGGGTTTTAGTGGTTAATTACATGATTGATAGGTTTCGTATTCGGGTTTGATGTTTATTAAATGACACTGATGTATGTGTGTTATTTTGAATTTAGAAGGATTAGAAGGCCATGAGAAGCCTGTTGAGACAAAGTCCATCCAGAAGCAAATGTTTTAATGATGGCAAACCACTATGAAGCAAAATTGCAAGTGACTAAACCTACCTACTAATGGTTGCTTTGAGTGTTCTTATATAAGACAGGACAAATTCATAAGCATGGAACAGGTGTAAAGCATAGACCTATAGTGGAAGCTTTCAATGACATAGATTTTGCAATCAGAAGTAGGATTACAAGGAGAGCTATTTAGAAAATAGAAAGGTAATCATGTTTTCTAGGTTAAAGTGCAGATATTGGAAGCTGTGTATGATCAGAGGCATGATGCTGGGGATAGCTTAAGTGAAGGGGTAGATATCAGAACCTACACATGACTTAAGGATCATCAAAAGTTGCGCTTCAAGTTGTTTGTGATGACAGATGGGTAGAAGCAGACACGAGTCAAGACATGCATCAGTGCTTGGACAACACTAATTCTGAAGCTATGAGTTCCTCGTGATCCTTGATAATTTTCAAATCAAAGGAACTCAAGGAAGACAATTGTCCTAATCAAAGAACAAGCAACCAAGTAGAATGAAGATTTACCATATTGCACTGTAGTAACAATGCATCTACAAAAAACATGTTGCATAAATAATCTTCAAAAAGCTTTTCCCATGATTCAAATTCAAAAAAAAAAAAAAATCATAAGGAACCACCAAAACCAACAGGTACACTCAACGAATCTTTCTCAACGGATCCTTCAACGAATTTATTTCAAATTCAATTAGTGCAAGCTGGTTGACAGTGGAGAAGAGTAGAAATGAAGAAGAAAACTAAATGAGTTGTAGAAGACAAAGCTTGAAGATGGATAGAATGACAAGCTGTAGGAACTAATTGGACAACTCATGCAGCAATTTGAAAGTTGAATTCAACCTTCAACAACCACAACAATGGCTAGCTCCTGATCATTCTATAAATTAATCAAATTTGAAGGAGCAACTTTTAAGGAAGGATTGCCAAAGAAAGATGGTAAGGTCATGTGAACCAACCCTTTATCAAAAGAAACTTCCTTAGCCAAAAACACTATAGGTGGAGCCTGTAGAGCCAAATCCAAAAAGAGTGTTTGTAAACACCTTCATCAATGGAGCCTTAGTAGAAGGCATCCCAAAATTTGTAGTGTCCATTCCTTAGGATTAGAGGGAAATAACTTAGAAAAGTAATAAGGGGATTGTTGCTACTAAAGTTTAGAGGGAACACAATAGGTAGATATGTGAGTCTAATAGCAGGTGCTACTGAGGGTGTAAAGCTTGGAGAGGCTTTTCAAAAGAATACTTGAATAGAGCCTGCAAAGGCCTAGAGAATATTGAGGTGAAACCTAGAGAGACTTTTCGAAAGAATACTTAGGAAGAGCCTGCAGAGGCTTAGAGAATATTGAGGTGAAGCATGGAGAGGCTTCTCGACAGAATACTTAGGTGGAGCCTGCAGAGGCTTAGAGAATACTGGTTGTAGGAGCCTGTGGAGACTTCAGAAAAGAAAGAATACCACAATTGAGTGCTTGGTCTTAGTGGAGAAAGCCTACAGCGGTAAGTACTGGATGTATCCCAGGTTGGGGTGAACCAGTATAATTCCTTGGTGTGATTGTTTCCTTCATTGTTGCTTATTATTTATCCTTGTTGTTGTGTGCTTAAAATTTGTTTCTAAAAAACCTTATTTTGAAAAGTTTAACTCTGATATTTGATCAAAAGGTTTTCATAAAATAGTTTCATTATTTAGAAGCAACACCTACTCACAGTATAAAAGTGAAAAGCATAATATGTAATTTAACAGAATATGGTATTTTGAGAGTAGGTTCTGAAGTAGTAGAACACAAAATTACTTGGATGTATTTACTTTAAAATATTTTTTTTATCCAAGTACTTGTGAAGGAAAAGGTATACTCCCATAAGTCTTTTGATTTCTAAGCGTGAAGCTTAAGAACTAGAAATCATAAGCAAGTGTGCTTGTGCAAAAAAATAGCCTGACCAGTTGTTGTGTCACTATTCAACCGCCCTTTCTAGTGATCAACTAATTCACTTCAAATCCTTCATTGATACAGGATCACGAAACTATGAATTCCAATTTTGACGATTTGCGCTAAGAGTGGATAACCATGTTAAGTATTGGAACCAAAGACATAGAATGTCTAACCCCTAAAAATCTAACAGTTTTGATGAGATAACAAAGGATATTAAACTTTGATAAACTAATGGGATTAATTGAGCTATGCGAGAAAAACATGCGTCCAACAAAAGTTTAGGTATATTCGTTTTATCTTAGACGCGAAAAATAAGTTTTAAAGTATAGTGTCAAACACGCTAAAAAGGACTTGCGTCCTAGACTTTATAAAAATCTAGTGTCCAAAGTGCTATTAAAAAAAGTTACGTCCAAAGGTCTTTTGAAAATCCAACGTCCAATGTGTTGTCATCACCCAACACTTCTTTCAAGAAAACTTACACAAACATTCTATATCATAATAAGTTTTCTTCGTCCAAATGAACACATGCTTAAGGCTCTTTGTTCAATAACGTTTGATATGCTAAGGTATACTACTCATATATTCTTCATCGCATGAACTTTATGCTATTATTCCCTACGTTTTTTCGAATAAGCTCTAACATATGAATTTCTAGCATTTAATGAAAAAGCAAGGTTTCCTGAGTATAAGTACAACCTCTGATCAAAAGCAAGTCACATGTCGAGGTTTAGTACAAATGAGAAGACTGAAGTAGGAATAAGCAAAGAAGCAATACACTTTTCAGAAGATGACAGTACCTTTTTGGGAAAGAAAGGACACCTACTTTTTTCTCTCTCCTCTGCAGAAATAGACACGTCAAAGAGGTACCTTTTTGGGAAAGAAAGGACACCTACTTTTTTCTCTCTCCTCTGCAGAAATAGACACGTCAAAGAGGAAACGTGACTGAAGTCTCCATGCATTAAATGAAAATTCATAATAGAAAGATTGAAGAAGCTCTTTCTCACAATGATCATATTTCCAAAAGACTCTATATAAAGACCTCAAGAGAAGAACTAAAGATCTAATGAACTATTGGACAGTCATTTTGTTGCTTCGAAAAACTCTCTAAGTTCTTTCTCTGCATGAAGCAATCTAAGCTCAATAGTTTATTCCTTTGCTTAGTAAAGTTATTTGTACTCGTGTTAAACTAACATATTCTCACTTTGTGAGTTGATTACGTTGTAATCTTTCAAACTTATTCAGTTTGTGAAAGCCAAAAGTGGCTTAGTGTGAAAGAATACTTAGGACTACTTTCTTGAGTATAAGATTGTAGTGGGTTTTGCCAAAAGTGGCATAGAAGAATACTTGCTTATAACCATGTTGGTTAGTGGAACCCTTCATGTTGAAGGAGAACTAGACGTAGCTTAGGTTGAGTGAACCAATATAAAAAGCCTGTGTTCTTTGTTTTTGCTTCTCCTTTCACATTTTCCTTGGAAGAAACATTTGTTGACTTATTTAAAACGTTGTTCTTTGAGAGAAGCTTTTTAAACGCACATACACACTATTCAACTCCACTTCTAGTGTGTTTCTTGTTATTTCACTAAGCGTTGGCATTAAGCATTACATGAGTCACGCGCATTAAGCATTACATGAGTCACGCTAACGTAATGCATCTAGAGAGGGCTCTAAGACCCTTACATTGGTGTGCTAAGCATGAGGTTACTAATGCTTAAAGGCGAGGTCTGTGCCTTAGTGCAATCCACCCTATGTGCCACCCTGTATGCACTAAGTGTAGACACCATAGAGAGATGACCTTGATTCTTTGAGGATTAATACTAAGCACCAATATGTTAGCGCTAAGCATAGGATCTTTCGCACTATGTGTGACCATGTCAACTCTAAGGGTGGGGTCCTTGGACAATAATGTTATGTATATAACTTTTATGCCTAATAAATGTTATCCCCTTCCTATATGAGTATGTTACAACGTGAAAGTATGTGCTTGAGTTGAGAGTATTATGAATGCATGCATGAGGCTAAGTTATCCCTTTGGCAAGGTGCGGCAATTGCCCTTCAGATCTCATAGAGTGGTAGAAAAATGAAATGTATAAGACTATGTTGCCCTCTTTGAGAATAAGAAGCACTTTCCTTTAGATCCTAGATAGTGGTAAATAAGACAGTGTAGCCCTCTTTGGCAAGAAAGAGTATCAGCCCATTTTAGATTCCAAAAAGAGGTGATAGACGTCCTTTGGTGCAAGAAGGATAGAATATTGCAAACCACAAGAGGGATGCCTCTTGAAGATTATTATGAACTCACAATCTGCCAAGGCAGATGGATAACAGAATTATAAGATAAAGGTGTTTATGATTTATTAATGTGAGAATGTGTGTTATGTCTCAAGGAAATGTTTATATGCCTCATTGTCATGAATAGGTAAGATGTCTATATGCTATAAATGTGTTCATGTTATATACAATATGTATGTGATGTTATAGTGATCCCTAAGGCACTTGCTGGGACTTTTGTCTCACTAGTTTAAGTTTAAATGCTAAATATTAAGCACGTAGTAAATCCAGTGAATGGCAAATCGAGCAAGGATTTACCTAGTTTATATTGCTTTCACATAATGTAACATTATGAACTATTTATTTATGTTTTACGTTTAAGTCCTCATATTGGACAAGAATTATGTATTTCTTTTATTTGGGTTATGTAAGGTACCCTGAGTACTCCATATGTATATTGTTCATGTTATGATTATGAGTTTTTAAATAAGTGATTGAGATTGTCCGACGATTCCACATATGTAGGTATAAGGTTACGGTAATGTCCCTTAGTGTGTTACACGAAGAGATCATCCTTGACAAGAAGGTTTCACAATGATTTTGAAATCTGTGAATTTTTTTTCATAAATCTTCAGTAAAAATTGACTTGGCCCAAGAAACTCCTTACCCCTCTTCACATTAGTGGGAAGCGATTTTCTTTCTATCACCTCAATCTTTGCCTTGTCCACTTCGATACCCTTGACTGAGATTTTATGTCCCAACACAATTCCTTCTTTCACCATGAAATATTTTCTTCCAAATTTAAAACTAGATTGTTTTCGTGCATCTTTTGAGCGAGAAGACAAATTTGCAAAGCATGTATCAAAGGAGGTTCCAAATACTAAAAAATAGTCCATGAAATCCTCAATGGACTTTTCAATATGTCCACAAAGATAGATATCATAAATCTTAAAAGGGTTGTTGGTGCATTGCATAATTTGAAGGGCATCCTTTTTTAGGCAAAAACACCAAACGGGCATGCAAATGCAATTTTCTTCTAATCATTCAAATTGATGGCTATTTGATGGTATCCAAAGTAGTCATCGAGGAAACAATAAAAGTCTTAACCGACTAATCTCTCCAGCATTTGATCTATAAAAGGCAAAGCGAAATTATCCTTCATAGTGGCTTGGTTAAGCCATTGATAATCAAGGAACATACACCATCCCATGATTGTGCAGGTTAGAATGAATTCATTCTTCTCATTTGAAATTATAGTCGTTTCACCTTTCTTAAGGACAACTTGCAGTAGGCTAACCCATGAACTATATATTGAAAATAAGACAAATACACCCACATCTAACAATTTGAGCACTTCTTTGTTACTTTATGGCGAGGTTCAACCTTTGAAGTGTTTACACAACTGGTTTATAATCCTTTTCAGACAAAATGATGGGATGATTCCCTATAGATCTGATATAGTCCATCCAATAGCCATCTTATGGTCCTTCAAGACATGAATAAGCCTATCTTTTTCTTCCTTCAAAGTTGTGCTTATTTCTATAACCGAATTTTCATTCATATCACCTATGTACACATACTTCAAATTCATCACCTTTTAACTCTTTCTTTTAGTTGATAACTTCTTCCATCCCTTGATTGTCAAGTTGTAACATGCAATCCTCTATTTTGTTATCCATTTGATCTTCAACTTGAGATATAACATGTCTGTCACATTTTTCAAGGGATTAATAGGCTATTAATGTTTTGGAAATGTCTTCCAACAATAAATTCACCATGTCCACAGTAAAACAATGTTCTCTTTCGTTCAAATGATTCATGGCATCATAAACATTAAAAATTTTCTCATCATCATCTATTCTCAACACTTGACCCCAATGTGCATCAATCAATGTGTGCTCAATTCTCAAGAATGGTCTACCAAGAATGAATAGGGACCTCAGTGTCTTCTCATCTATGTCCATAATTGCAAAATCAATTGGAAAGGAGAATTTATACACTTTCACCATCATATTTTTATCTATCCCTTATGGATGTTTAACTAAGTGATCAAGGTCGGCCCAGTGTCGGTCTGGAGGTGTGACGGCATAGGGTCCATGGCTAAAAGCGGCCCTAAAAATTAAAAAAAAAATTATATGATCGTGTAATAATTTTTTATATTATTTTGTTATTTTTAATTTTTATAACTAGATTGAAATTATTGTTTTATTTCATGTCTCTTTTAAAAAAAAAAACAAATGAAAATGTGACATGTGATTAAAAGTATTATTCTATTGGTTGTTAGTTTTTTTTTTTTTTTGTTACATTAAAAAATCCTCAATGAGTTTTCAAATTACTGTCACATATCCACATGCATGTAACGAATATATGATAATAGACTTAAATTATTTATTTATTTTAACAAAATAAGAAACACAAACAAAGACTCAAATTATAGTGGAAATAAAACTAAGCATTAGTATATTAATAAAGAACAAAAATAAAGATTTAATATATATGAAATGATATTTTGTTGATAATAGATGATAGCGATCAAACTAGAGCATATTCTTTGAGACACAAAATATAAAACTAAATTAAATTAAATTACAAATATAAAATTGATATTTTAAAAATATATAAGTAAATTAAAATTATAAAAAAAATGTGACGGGTTCCTTGTAGGTTTACCCAAATCCAATAAACCCCAATCGAAATGTGGATGAGTTTAAAAAATATAAATATGCCTCTTTTAAATCTAAACCTATCCTACCTTCCACGGGGATGGGGATGGGAAGAGCAAACCTGTCCTTCATTCGTCCCGTTGTCATAATGTGATATATCTTTGAGATTTATTAAATTATGTTATTCGTTTAATGTAACAAAATATAACATTTTTAATGAAACTACGTATCTATTTTTTAATGTAATATATATTTATATTTTCAAATACTTAAATATATAAAAGAGTCACATTTAGTGTTTCACCCTGGACCCATAAAATCTCCAGACCTGTGAGCGATCAACAAGTTGTTGTATCATTCTTGTAGGTTTTGGTATTATCAGCTCCTATATTCCTCAGTATGGAGAATGACATCAAGTTAATACTTGCTCCTAAGCCATATAAAGTTTTCCCAATGGTCACATGTACTATAGTGCAAGGTATGATAAGACTTCCAAGGTCCTTAAGCTTAGTAAGAGTGGTCTACTAACAACCACTCTGCATTCCTTATTGAGGAGCAGTTTTGAGTTTTTCTTTTTCCAACTCATTTTCTTAGCAAGCAACTCCTTTATAAATTTAGCATATTTGGGCATTTGTTCAAGTGCTTTTAAGAATGGAATGCTAATTTGCAATTTCTTCAAAATTTCAAGAAATTTAGAGAATTGTCTTCATCTCTACCTTTTTTTTTTCTTGCTTAATTAGTAAGGGTAGGTTAGTTTTATGTACTGTGGACGATTTCACCCTTTTTCTTATTCTTCTAGAATTTGTTTCTTAGTCTTGCGCAAATATATAATCTTTATCAATTAACTTCTCTTTATTTTCTTCATTTTTTAGATCTTTGTCTTTATCATCTACTACTTCTTTTTCTAATTGAGGTTTCTCTATGTTTTCCAATTCTTGCTCTTTTATGATTTCCTCTTTATAAATGGAGTAATCCCTTACCTCTTTCTCTTTTTCATACTTTTTGTTGTTCTAGGAGGTAAATTCCTACCACTCCTAAGAATGATAGGTTTACACAAGTCCTTTACACTTGACTTACCATATTTTTAGGAGGGATTTTTTATATTTTTGCTTCTATTTGTTTAGAGAGTTTCCTTAGCTGATTTTCCAAGGTTTTAATGGATGCTTCAATGTTTTTAGGAGTTGAAGTTGGTGACCATTTTCAATACAGGATTGAACTATATGTAATTAGTCCTTTGACCAGTTCTAATCGAGTGGTACATATTAGTGGATTATATTTAGACATCCACATCTTTTGATTAGATAGTTAATAACATTTTATATAATTAATATTTATATAATTTACAATATATTATATAATGGCGAATGCTAATAACAAATTCGTTAACATATTTTTTTCTAACACACATTCTATTATTAATTAAAATTTATTGAAAACTACAAAATTAGGATAGAGACTCATTAAATGAAAATTGAAACTTATAAAAATTTATAATTTTCAATAAATTTTAGCCAATTGGAGAGAGTGTGTTGTTAACATTTCTCTTATATAATTAATATTTTATATAACTATATATAAAGCTGTAGATTAAGGTTATGTATTTTTATGTATTTATTATTATTATTATTATTTATTAAGTTTATTTATTGATTTTGTTAATATTTTTAAGTTTATAAATTTATTTTATTTTTTTATTTAAGTATAGTTATTGATTTTAATTAATTATTGATTTCTAAGATACTTTTTTATTTTTCTTTTTTCTTTTTATCCTCTTCTTTCTGACATATAGGATGGTTTCTCCAAGCTAGTTTCGGTATGAACCTTTTGATGTTCTTCTTTTCTCCCAAAAGGCTTATCCTCTTGCTTTTCAGTAGCTTTCTTAACTTCATCTTTTTCTTCTTCTTCCTCACCATTTATCGCTATCTCATGGTAAAACATTAAGGATGCTACATAGTACTTAATGAGTAACATCAGCACCATTAATAGGGTTAGATAATAAACATCTACTTTTAGATTAAAATGAATGACAAAATGTAGTATCAAGAACTATTTTTACTTTTTAGATCGAGAGACTAAATTAACAACACCACACAAATTCAAGGACCAAAATAGTGATTTAGTCAAACTGAAACAAAACACAATTTGCAAAAACAATTACATTTTAACTATATATTTTGATACCTAAAAGTTCACAATACCCCAGATCCTTTAAACAGTACACATCAAATAAAAACATTGATAATCATCTAAATAAATTAAAACAAGTTCAAAACTTAAAGCTTAAGTGATAAATCAATCCCAGAAGAATCAGAACGAGAGGTTTCTTCTTGCTTGGAATGATCACCACCCATGGTACTCAATGTTGTTGACCTATCCAAGGCCCAGTTTGATTTGGTAGGAACATTTGTAGAAGAATCTCCAAGGATGGGAATGTGTCCAATAGTACTACGATCATCTTCAGTCTTCAAATTTGCATGCAAACCCTCCATCCTCAATCTACCAAGGGAAGGGTTTAGCATCTCTTGTCTTGACCACCTTTGACCAAACCTAAAACCAAATGAGGTTGAAGGGTATGATGGCTTGTGAATCATAGACTCCATCCGAACCCCAAGTGCTCTATTGTAGGATCCATAAAAGGAGTGTGTGGGATAAGGGTAATAAAGAAAAGGAGAGTGCCCTAAAGCACCAACATCATCAATCCCTTGGCCACGCTTTGCAAGAGCACGCTCTTGCTTGTGGGCGTTTTGGTGTCCCCCCAAAGCTTGTGATGAAGAAAACTCTTTCTTGCAAAATTTGCAAGAAAAAGTCTTTGCCTCTAATGGTTTCTCCTCAATATTATTGTTCTCATGTCTCCCTTTGGTGTAATTAGCACTAGAAGAAGATGAACCCCCTACGTTCATGGGGTTGAAAAACTCCAATTTCACTTTCGACCCCCGAATTGATTCATCCTTGGAGAGCTTAACAAAGTCCAACACCATATGGGAATTGGAATTGGAAGCTGGATCTTGTTCAGATTTATCACCCTTCTCCTTCATTATCAACTCGTCATTCTTCTCTTCTTCAACATATGGTTTATGGGAAATGACTTCGGAGGTGGAAGAGGCTTCAGAGGAACAAATTTCCAAACCGTGTGATGATGCCATGGCACAAACGAGAAATGATTCTCTCTTTTTAGATCTGTGGGAGTGAGATTGAATAGAGAGGGGGCGTGACCATGGTTATTTATTTAAGGATTTGAGTTAATATGCAAATATCTTTCACTCATGAACAAGGAAAGGGATCTCATGCATTTTTGTAGTTATTATTTTTTCATATGCTAGCAAAAATTTGAATAGGTGTGAGCAAGCTTGAACCAATTTGTTCACGACCATTGCATAAACAAAATTTCCTAAAATGGTTTTAACTAC
The DNA here is from genome assembly GCA_026413185.1 of Pueraria montana var. lobata. Classification (NCBI taxonomy): domain Eukaryota; kingdom Viridiplantae; phylum Streptophyta; class Magnoliopsida; order Fabales; family Fabaceae; genus Pueraria; species Pueraria montana. Next base: position 64,425,628 of record CM048654.1, on the reverse strand, counting down.
ACGTTCAAATGTGTCTAATTACTCAAGTTGTTCAAATCATGCCATAGAAGCATGTGGCTAATTACTCAAATAGGTTCTATGTAGTTGAAATTTGATGTCAATCCGAGTGGTGAAATTGGTAACTTCGAAATTACTTGTTGGAGTAAAATTACTTGGGCATTCAAGAACTTCTTTAGCAGAAAAATAAATGGAAGTAATTTTGGGCTCATTAATGCTCTATATTTTCTAAAATGATTTTAACTACATAGTCTAATATTGTGGCCAATAATTAATCAAATAGTTAAAATATTTCCATAGCCAGCATGTGGCTAATTACTCAAATAATATACTATCGCAGATGACAGCTTCTATGTTGTTCAAATCTGATGTCAAAGCCAAATCGGTAACTTTGAAAATTACTTGAGTGTTCAAGAGCTTCCCTGGTGGAAAAATCAATGGAAGTAATTTTGTGATATAATTTTGACTTCATTAATGCTCTATATTTTCCTAACAAATTCATTGTTTTCCTCAACACGCAAGTTGCTCCAATAGGTTCAAAATTTCAAATATCTTTATCACTAGTAGTTTCTGTGAGGAAAACCCAGTTTAATGAGTACCACTAAGCCATATTAAACTAAAAGAACTTATTCTAACCTTAATTTTTCTCATAAAAAAGCTTGTTTTCAATTCATTTTTATTTAAACCAGGAATGCATAGCACTATTCTAGTGGTTAAGGTTTTGTAATTTCAGAGGCTTTAATTTGCAAATTTTAGGTTCAAGGACTCACCCACATAACCGCTTTCCATTTTCAATAAGCATGGTGTTATGCCACAACATTCATGCCATACTTGTGGAAATTTATTTTTCATGAAGGACTTAAGATACACTAAATTTGTAACACTCAAGAAGATTTTTAGATCAAACTTGTGAATAGTGCTTGAACTTGAGGTAAGAAATAATGAGGGTTTAAGAGAAAATAATTAGGAGCTCACTCATCTCAACAAGTGAATTTTACATATAACTAGATTTTAAACTTGTGATTCGTTTAAATTATACATTTTTTATATTTATATTTAATATTTTTAAAAATATGTATATATGAATAAAATTATTAATTTTTAAAATATTTAGTAACAAATTAAATATAACTACATTAAAATTGAGGAAGATGATTAATTATATTTTTAATTGAGCAGATGTTGTATTGAAAAATATTAAACCTATTAAAATTTATTATGATTTGTTCTTTCTTTAAGTAATAATAATAGTGATGTAATACCTATTTGAGATATATAAATTAAAAAATATATATCATAAATATAATTTTTTAATTATTTAAATTGAGTACTTACTTTTGCTATTGTGAATACTATGTTTACATGTAATTGAATTTTATTTGATTATAATTAATAATTTTAAATTTATTTATTTTAAAAATTAAAATATTTTAAAACTATAATTTAATCATTTTGGTTTATTATATGTAATATTAATGAAGTTTTAAATTGGTTAACATCATTACAACTTTAATTATTATTATTATTATTATTATTATTATTATTATTATTATTATTATTATTATTATTATTATTATTATTATTATTATTATTATTATTATTAATTTGTTCTTTAATTTTAATTTCATTACTTCTTATATTGTAAAGTTATCAGTCTAGAATTTATTAGAAAAAGGTTACTTATCTATAAGGATGGATGGCTTTATATATTATTAATTCTCTTAATCCATTTATCTCATTCAACTTTCTCTTAAAAGTTCTAATCTTGGTAAATGTGTTTAGTTAATTCATTATCTCATAATTGCTTCAATAAATTGTATTTTAAATTAGTAGTCATTCTTTAAATGCTGTACTTTACTTTCATTTAGAGTTTATGTCTAGTACAAAATATAGCTAATTAATTTATGTCTACTAGCTCTTTAGCCTTTAACTTTCCTTTAACTAATTCTACACAAACCAATATTTTCCAACTACTAAATTATACGGATAAGGTTAACTAATTGTACTAAATTATTTTTCCAATCTTATAACTAACTAAAACCATTGTGCTCAAACTAAGCTCTAATAAAGTGGCAGCCTTTTTCTTTTAAATTATAAATTCTTCTACATAAATACAAGACACAAGTGCTATTATAGCACTATCTAGTTCAAGACAAGTGCTATTTCCAATTTTAAGATGCATTAATCTTCTCGTTTGCCAAATATTATAGTTTAGGTACAACAAAAATCATATCATTAGAATATTTTAAGTATTTTTAAACCACTTACAAGCATAGTTTTAAAAACCGACCCGGTGACCGACCCGGTCAGGGCACTGGGTCACTGGGTCAGTGGTCGAACCGGTGGGTCACTAATTGACCCGCATGACCCGGTCTGTATTAAAAAATTTGAAAATTTTATACCTGTCTTAAAAAAGTAAAAAAAAAAAATCACATAACAAATTAATATAATTCCACAAGCTCATTTTTCAAGTTCAAATCTATTGATATTCATAGTAATAAAATCACATTATAAATTACTTATTAAACTTTTTTAAAGTTTAAACAGAATTTAAAATAATAGAATCGCACTATCAACTGTACCATCACTTCTTCAAACAAAATTCACAGTGATAGAATCACAGTATCAATTACCTAAGAATCACTACTCATAAATAATAAAAACAGAATTAACTAAAAATAACATTCAAGTTGGATTAAATAGAATCATGTCTTTCTTTTGATTTTTTATCCAAATAACGTCGTTTCAAGAAATTTAAAAAAAAAATTAAAATTAAAATTTAAAAAAAAAAATTTTTTTTTTTAATTTTTTTTTAAAAAAAAATTAAAAAATTTAAAAAAAAAAAAAAAAAAAGGCGGACCGGGTCGATGACCGGGTCGGGTCACCGGGTCACCGGGTCAACCCCGGGTTTGACCGGGTCACACCGGGTTTGACCGGGTTTGACCGGGTCGATAACATGACCGGTCCGATGACCGACTCGACCCGGTCTGACCACCGGTTCCCGGTCCGACCGGTCCGACCGGCCGGGTCGGTCCGGGTTTTAAAACTATGCTTACAAGTTACAAGCAGATTGTTACTAAGTTAGGAGTTAGGGCAACCACAATAGTTAGATAAGTCGTATAATAATTTATTAAAGTTCTTACTTTAACCATTCACAAGCACTGAACTTGATGGAAATTGAAAAGAAACCAGAAATAAAATATTAGGTATGAATTTAGAGAAATTATAAGTGGTGAAAAGAGCCAGTTTCAAAGGTTCCTTATTTTTTTTTCAGTCATATTATGTGCAAGACACATTAATAGTTTGCTCTAACATGTTAAAGGACATGAACTATCTTATGCCTCTTTCAGATACTTTGCTTCAAAGCAGAACTTGTTTTAGTCATATGCAATGCTTGTTTCTTAAGTTATTTCAACAACTTTTGCAACACAAAGATTCTGATAAAAATTCTACTTGTAAATTTTTTTTCTACTTTTAAATCCAAATTATTTATATTTCAATGAACTATCTCTATTGATACATGGAATATGGAATCACAATTTAAAACCTCCATTCTACAACCTGACATAAGAAAGTCTTGACATATTCAAATTGAATGCTCACAAATAAAATAAATTTCATGCAATCAAAGCCAAAGAGAGTTTAGGGTTTACTTTGTGCAAACGTCATTGCAAGTGTCATCGAAGCTGTTGGGGTTCGTTGCGGGGTAGTAGGGGCAAAGTCGTGAGGCTTTTCGGTGGTGGAGAGGGTTGCAACTCAAAGCTTTTCCAGTGGCAGAGAGGGTCGCAATGTATGGTGGTCACAATATGTGGTTGCTCGTGAGGACAGTTGTCTGAGACAATGGTGTTGACGAGCAAGGAAGACAAAGACAATGGTGGTGCAGCGACATTGCAATGGAACAATGGCGAGGGTTGGGGTTTGGCAGGGGCAACAATGAGGACGTGGTGAGGGAGCAATGACACAATGGGGTAAGTAAAAGAAGAGCAGTTCTCCAGAACTTGAAAATCACATTGTGAGATAGATCCATGCTTGGCTAACTCATAAGCACACATATTTCCTTCACAAAAGGTACGTTGGAAATGAAGATCCCAAGCATAATGCTTAAAAGCTTGAATTTTTCTGATTATAGAAGCATAAGGATGAAGAGTGCTTCTATTATCTGATATCAGTAGTAACGGCAGTCTTGAACTAAAAAGGAGTATTTTATCTCATCCCAGGCCAGTCCGATCCAAATTGTTTAGTGAACTAAGACATTTGTCTTTATTTTTGTTCCCTAATTAAAGAAAAAATTACAGTCAACAACTAGACCCCCTGGGTATTTTAATTAATGGAACATGAAACAGAAATAGCTGTTTTCATTCAGATCCAAACATACAATCATTAATAATTTGCTTAAGAGCTCATTGAGTCGGCTTGAGCTCTTGACTTGTATTTAAAAAGAGTACTAATTAAAAATTGGGTTGGATAAACCTCTCTTAAACCGTCAATTTCACAGCTAGTGAATGATTCATTATATATTAATAAAAACAAGAGTGCTTCATCATCTTAATTGTCATAGGTATCAAAAGTCTGTACGGAAAATCAAAAACTCATAACTAATGAGCTAATAAACTCGAATACCACATCACCCATCTGCAATTGTAAAGGAAAAATAAAAATGAAACAAAACACAATTCGCAATAATAATTGCTTTTTAAAATATATAATTAGACACCTAAAATTTTATAGTGTCCTAGATAACTCAAACAACAGAGTACCAATCAATCAAACACAAACATTGATGATTATCCAAATTAAAACAAGATCGAAACTTAAATCTTAAGTGATAAATCAATCTCATCAGAATAATCAGGACTAGAGCATCCTTCTTGCACGGGATCATCATCACCACCCACAGTACTCAATGGGGCTGAGTTTGATTTGGTAGCAACGTTTGTAGAAGATTCTCCAAGGAATGGAATATCGTGTCCAATAGTACCACGATCATCTTGTGTCCTCAAAGTTGTATCACTCTCTAGGATCCTAATTCCACTATTTGCATGCAAACCCTCCATCCTCAATTTATCAGGAGAAGGGTTTAGCATCTCTTGTGATCTTGACCACTCTTGACCAAACCTAAAACCAAGTGAGGATGAAGGATATGATGGCTTGTGAATAATAGACTCCATTCTAACCCCAAGTGCCCTATTGTATGATCCATTAAAGGAGTGTGTGGGATTATCAGGGTAAAAGAGAAAACGAGGGTTCCCAAATGCACCAACATTGATCCCTTGGAGACGCCTTGCAAGAGCACACTCTTGCTTGTGAGCATTTTGGTGCCCTCCCAAGCCTTGTGCAGAAGAAAACTCTTTCTTGCAAAAGTTGCAAGGAAAAGTCCTAGCCTCTGATGATTTCTCCTCATTGTTATTCTCACCTCTCCCTTCAGTGTTGTTAGGCCTAGAAGAAGATGAACACCCCACGTTATTCATAGGATTGAAAAAATCCAATTCCACTTTCGACCCTCTAATTGATTCATCTTTGGAATTGGAATTGGAAGTTTGATGTCATTCAGATTTTAACACTCTTCTCCTTCATTGTGATTCTTCTCTTCTTCAGCAGTAGGTTTATGGGAAATGCCTTCAGAGGTGGCAGAGATGCTAGAGGCCTCAGAGGGACAACCTTCCAAAACATGTGATGATGCCATTGTAAAATGTTTTACAATTTTGGATCTGTGGGAGAGAGGGGGCATGACCATGTTTGTTTATTTATTTAAAGATTTTAATTAATGCAAATATCTTTATTGAATAAGGAATGGGATCTCATGCTTTTTTCAGTTATCATTTTGCATTATGCTACGAAAAGTTTGAAGAGGTATGAGCAAGCTTTCACAGATTTGTGCATGATCTTACCATAAACAAAGATTCCTAAAATGTGTCTAATTACTAAGTAGTGCAAGTCATTCCCATAACCAGCATGTGGCTACTTAATCAAATAGCTTCTATGTAATTCAATTTTTATGTCTAAACGAGTAGCGAAATTGGTAACTTCGAAATTACTTGTTGAAGTAAAATTACTTGGGCATTTATGTTGTGGAGAAATCAATTTATGAAAGTAATTTTGGGATATGATTTTGGCTTCATTAATGCTCTATATTTTTTCTAAAATGATTTTTACTTCACAGTCTAATGTGGCGAATAATTACTCAAATAATTAAAATCTTTCCAGAGCGGGCATGTGGCAAATTATTCAAATAATACCATCACAACTTCTATGTAGTTCAATTGATGCCAAAGAAAAAATGGTAACTTTGAAATTACTTGTTGAAGTAAAATTACTTGGACTTTCAAGAGCTTCTGTGGTGAAAGATTCACCAAAAAAAAAAGCTTTTGTGGTGGAAAAATCAATGGAAGTAATTTTTTGATATAATTTTGGCTTCATTAATGCTCAATATTGTCCTAACATATCCCTTGTTTTCCTACTAGGTTCAAAATTTAAAATATCTTTTCACCAGTAGTTTATGTGAAAAACCAGTTGAATGGGTACCTCTAAGCCATATTAAACTAAAATAACTATTCTAACAATAGTTTTTCTCATAAAAAAGCTTGTTTTCCATTTAGTTTTATTTAAACCATGAATGCATAGCATAGTTCTAATTAGGGGTGGCCAAAAAGGCTGAACTGAACTTTTAAGAACTAAATTGAACTATTAAAGTGGTTTGCCCAAACCAAACTGAAGTACAAAACAATGATCAAGCAAAACGAATTGAACTATTGTTTGGTTCAGTGAACTGTATTTTAGAAGTTCAAACTAAATTGTTATATTTATTTGCTGAAAGGTTTATATAACAAATGGTTCCTTGGGAGTACACCAGTACAGAAGGAAGAAATGAGAGAAACAAAAAACATGCAGAGGTTCAACTAAAATAGAAGACAATGCAATGTATCCTAAATTAAATAGATGGCTATTTCTCATAGTTTTTGACAATGAGCTAACAGATTACAGATGTATAAACTATAAAGCATAAAGAATATGATAGATTTATGAAAAAGTAATCCTGTGGCAATAAAGTGCAAGCATACATTCATCAGAAGCTTATTATGAAAGTTACAGAGAGTAAGATTTATTTTACCAATGAATTGGTGTGCGAGAATAAGTTACATACTTATTTGCTGTTTCATCAAAACCAGTCCCACTGAATCGTGATTAGATATGTTGTGTGGGGATTTTCAATTAATTACACTGGTTTTGCAATTTCACTTCAAAAAAATAATCATGGAATGAATTCATGCAATAGCAGAAATAATAAAATTATATAAAAAAAAATGAGTGTGCTGATCTAATAGATAAACAAGGCCAAATACATGAACTCTGAATTCATACACATTTACTTCTTGATATGTTCCAAGTTGCCACAATAATTTATGTGCCATGAACTCTGAACTCTCATATTAAAACAGTTCAGCAGTGCACTGAACTGATCTTTTAGCAGTTTGGTTTTTTAAAACTAAACTAACAAACTGGTTAAGTTCAGTTATTATTAGAAATAGTTCAGTTTTCTTAAGTTCAATTCAGCTCATTACTTGAAAGTTCACTTTAGTTCAGTTTTTTCTTGCCACCCCTAGTTCTAATGGCTTGATTAGGTTTTGCAATTTCAGTGGCCATAATTTGCAAATTTTAGTTCCAAGGACTCACTAACATTCCATTCTTAATTTCAGCAACATTCTTGCCATACTTGTGGAAGTTCAATTTCAATGAATGACTTACGATACACAAAAATTCAATGGCCCTAATTTGTAGATTTTATTTTCGAGGACTCACCCAGATTCCTTTTTTAATTTTAGTAACATTCTTGCCATACTTGTGGAAGTTCTTTTTCATGAAGGACATACGATACACGAAATTTTGTAACACTAAGAAAGAATTTTAGACTCTAGAAGTTTGTAAAATCTTGAATAATTATTGAAGTAGACCGCACAAGTGAATATTGCTAGAGCTTGGGGAATGTTCTATAGTAAGGTATTAAGAAATAATGAGGGTTTACGAAAAAATAATTGGGAGCTCACACAACAAGGGTAGTTCATTTATAACTAGATTTTATACATGTGCATTGCACGTATTTGTTTATATTATTTATTTTAAGAATAAATAATCTATTCATTGACAATTTAAAAGGTTATTATATTGTCATCTAATTGCAAACTGTGATAGTTGTGAAAACCAGACCGGACTGGCTGGTCTGACCGGTTGGATTGGGAACCGGTGTCCTTACCGGTCCGGTTAAGCTATCGGACTAGTTATATAATCGAGCTAGTTTGACCCGGATCAACCTGGTGACTTGGCCCGGGTTGACCCAGTTCAATTTGATTTTTTTTTTATGATTCTTGAAACGAAGTAGCTATTTGAAATTCTTTTCATGGTACCATTCGAAATTAACCCATGGTAGAAGCTTGGTAATTCAAATGTTAAATGCTTGGTATCCATAATATTTTAATGGACCTTTTTTGGTATATATTCCAGCAAAATTTTTTATAAAACAGAAAGTTGAGAGCTTTTTCTAAATTGTTAATAGTGAATTGCTAAATAGTATATAATAATATAATAATATGCTCCTATAATATTATTTTGATCTTGACAACAGTATATAATAATTAATTATTATTATTATTATCTTGATCTTAATATGATTTAATATTTATGTACTTTATACATCTTCACCAGACTTGCTCATGACCTTCCGACAACTTTTGTACTTAGCCATTAAAAATAACAAGAGTTTCCTTAGTAATTTAATGATAATACCCAACAAAATAATTTAGTAATAAATGATTAAATAATATATATAGTTTCATCTTGACAACGATTTTAATTTTGGAGTATGGACTATGGATTGATCACATTTTGTTAGCTATATATATATACACACTAGGTCAAGTGGTTCAATAAACAACCTACCAATTTGACCACTGACCCATTAATCCAGTGGCTCGACCGGATCGATTTTCACAACACTGCAAACTGTTATACTAGTATATGATAAATTTGTTAACTTTTTCAATAATTATTTTAAGTCATACAAAAGGTGATTTCTTATTAGTTGATAATGTAAAACTTTTTAAACTAACGATGCTTAAAAATTAAACTTCTATTTTTAATATTTTTAGTTATTTTTTTTAGATGCATGTACGTAAATCAAATTAAGATTTATTTGAAAAATATTTGTGATATATCATGTATAATTATATTTAAATTGAGGATGCTATATATATATATATATATATATATATATATATATATATATATATGTATGTATGTATGTATGTATATATATATATATATATGATAATTTATCTATTAATTCTTATCCTTAATTATTATTTAAAAGAAATTATTTAAAATTTAACTAAATATCTATAAAATCTTTATTTTTAATTATTATTATTCGTAAAATATTTTGGTACTTTCTCTCATATCTTTATCAAAGGTATAGTAACTAAATTAAATTTAAAGTACACTTATCCATAATTTTTCCAAAAAAATTCAGCAGAGTTTCCCCTATATTTTGGAACTTTCCCTCATACCTTTATTAAAGGTATAACAACGAGATATCAAAGATCCACCTAATTAAACAGTTTATATCTCAACAATCTAATAGGACCAACTAATAACAAAACCATGTCACATACCACTTTTATCAACTAATTTCAAGACAAAAATCAAATTATTCAACAACCAAGGCAGATTTCAAACTTTTATTTCATATATCATAAGTTTTATACTCTGAATCCACCATAAAAGAGAATATATATGTACAATGGTGGAGGCTTGCTGGTAACAACAAGAAGTGCGAGTTGGTGGTGCGAGAAGGGAAAGAAAAAGAGCCCGCAAAAGGGAAAGGGAGAAACACATGAGAAGAAAAATAAACCATGTTATTAAGAATTTACGTGCTACTCAGCAAATTGACTAAATTTAAAAGAGAAAAAATCACTTCCAGTATACCTAGATGGCAGTGGTGACAATAGTAAGATCAATACTATATGTGTCTAACCTAATGAAAGGTATCTTCGATCCTATGTTCAAGTTAAGAGAACTAATTGCACTGGTCATTTTCTTCACAACAAAAAGTGAAAATTATTTCAAATCTCAACAAGATAATAAAGAATGAAAAAAGAGAAAGAGACAAATGCATATGAGGGAATGAAATTCAACAAGGATTGGCTGAGAATCAAACAGAGGTTCTAAAGCCCCTTCAATAAAAACCTACAACAAGAAAAAAAAATCATGAATTTCTTCCCAAATTTTAGTAACTAGAGTAACTATATAACTTTAATTTCTTATACTAGCTTCTCTCCTCACTTAATCCATTTATCTCACTCAACTTTCTCTTCAGAGTTTTAATCTTGGTAAATGAGTTTAGTGAACACATCATCCCATAATTCCTTCACTAAATTGTATTTTAATTAGTAGTCGTTCTTTATATCTTGTACTTTACTTTCATTTAGAGTTTATGTCTAGTACAAAACATAACTAATTAATTTATGTCTACTAGCTCTTTAGTCTTTAACTTTCCTTTAACTAATTATACACAAACCAATATTTTCCAACTACTAATTAGATGGATAAGGTTAACTAATTGTACTAAATTATTTTTCCAATCTTATAACTACCTAAAACCATTGTGCTCAAACTATGCTCTAATAAAATGGAAGCCTTTTTCTTTTAAATAGTAAATTCTTCTACATAAATACAAGACACAAGTGCTATTAGCACTATCTAGTTCAACATAAGTACAATGTGTAAATTTTAAGATGCATTGATCTTGTCGTTTGCCAAATATTATAGTTTAGGTAAAACAAAAATGGCCTCATTAGAATATTTTAAGTATTTTTAAACCACTTACAAACTACAATCAATTTGTTACTAAGTTAGGAGTTAGGGCAACCACAATAGTGAGATAAGTCATATAATAATAAATTATTAGTTTAACCATTCACGAGCAATGAACATGATGGAAATATTAGGTATGAATTAGAGAAATGAGTGGCGAAAAGAGCTTCAAAGGTTCCATATATTTTTTTTTGTTTCAGTCATAATATGTGCAAGACACATTAATAGTTTGCTCTAACTTGTTAAAGGAAAATACATGAACTATCTGATGCCTATTTCAGATACTTTGCTTCAAAGCATAACTTGTTTCAGTCATATGCAATGCTTGTTTCTTAAGTTATTTCAAGACTGGTTGCAACACAAAGATTCTGATAAAAATTCTACTTATAAATTTTTTCTACTTTTAAATCCAACTTATATATATTTCAATGAGCTATCTCTATTGACACATGAAGTATGGAATCAAAATTTAAAACCTCCATTGTACAACCTGACAAAAGAAAGCCTTGACATATTCAACTTGAGTGCTTACCAAAAAAAAAATTGACGCAATCAAAGCCAAAGAGAGTTTAGGGTTTACCTTGTGCAAACGTCATTGCAAGTGTCATTAAAGCTGTCAAGGTTCGTCGCAAGGTAATAGGGGTGAAGTCGTGAGGTTTTTCAGTGGTGGAGAGGGTTGCAACTCAAAGCTTTTCCAATGGCAGAGAGGGTCACAATTATAGTGGCAGATGCAGGTTCACACTTGTGGGGGCAATTGCCCCCACAAGATGTTTTTTTTTATTTGTTAATGTGTTATACAAAAAAATATATTGGCCCCACATGCTGTGCCCAAAGCCCAAATAGACATAAGATATTCAATATAAAAACTACATGCTTAAGCCCAAATCGTTTAGCCCAATTTGGCAATTCCCATTCTGTAACAGTAATACAAAAAAGAGCACACCTTTCATCCTAACTTACATTACACGTTTTCATTTTATGATTACACCCTCCCAATTCCCAATCATAGCTAGTAAGGTTCTAAGAGAGATTGACACCGTCTCACTTGCTTCTGCATTTCTGGTTCCTTTTTTTTCTAAATCTAATGCATCATATTTCTTCCCTTTGAACTTGATTCCTGAATCTGATTCACACAGTCACGGTCATGGACGTTGCAGAGTTGCGGAATTCCTGTACAAGCTTTTGTTTTGTGACTTAAAGGTAATTTTTTATCCAAAAATAGTCTTTTACTCTTTTCTCATTTCTAATAGAAATTATTGGTGGCATGAGCATGACTGCAACTTGATTAAACTTATAGAACTTGAAATACATATAGAACTTTTTGACATTTGATTCAGTATAGATAGATTTTATAGATATAAATTATAATTAATCTTGCAATGGTATTGATACTCCTCCGGAGAACACATTACAAACAGTCTGGTATCTTGGTTTTGGTTAGGATTCTTCTTATATATGAACACTAAAAGGGAATTAATTTTTTAGGGCCCTCGTAGCTTCTGGTTTTGGTGTAGAAAGGATGACTCTTATAAGCAATCAGTTTTAGTCTTCTAAACTTGGGTTCTATGAAAAAGGGCATATAACTTTTTGAATATCTAGATTTTTTGTTTGGCTAGCAAGAGTTCCCCAACTAAATAGTAATCATTAGCTTTGGTGTCTTGCTGTATATATGGTCAGTCTGGCAGCATAGCAGCTACAGTTATTTGGTTCTAAAAGATTGATGCTATGTTTTGGTTATAATAGGTACATACATGCTATTGTTACAAACTTACAAATGTAGCATGCTTTTGTAATTTGTGATGTTTCCACGGGTACCATTGGTACCCTTTTGTTTTCAATAATTTTTTCTGCTAGGTGTTAGTTGATAAAAAAAATTAATTTGCTTCATTTTATTCTTTTTATGTCACTATCTGAAACTGAAAGCTACTTTATTCAGTTTTTTTTTACCTTAATTAGCTTTATATTTTTTTTGTAGTGTGCTAGAAATGGAGAAATATTTAAAAAGGAATTCCACATCAGAGTCTCAAGAATTTATTGAAAGTGAGAAACCACCAACATCCATGAAAAAGAGATTCTTAGAAGTTTATTTGAAAAATCTTCCTACTGGTCCAGGAGAGAGGAAACAAATATCATGTTATCATCCTAATGATCGGGATAACATCCGAAGAGCTTATTTGCAAAAGGGACCTTGTCAACCAAGAGAGCATGATTTTCCAAAACGACAATTTGGGACTCTATTTCGAAAGTTTAATCCTAACTGGTTTTGGGAATTTGGCAATTGGTTGGAATATAGTGTGTCAAAAGATGCCGCATTTTGTTTATGCTATTATCTCATGAGCCCTGACATGGGGGAACAAAAAAATGGTGAAGCATTTTCGACTGACGGTTTTTCAAACTGAAAAAAAAATGATAGGTTGAAAACCCATGTTGAAGACTTTAATAGTGCTCACAATCAAGCTTTGAGAAGTTGTCAAGCATTAATGAGTACAAAATAGCATATTGAAGTTGCTATTAACAAGTAGGGGTGGCAAATGGGTGCGACCGCCCAGAGCCCACGGTAAGGAGGGGCCCAAAAAATATTTTTTTTATATAGTTGTATGGTAATTTTTTTAATGTTGTTTTGTATTATTTTTATAAATAGATTAAAATTATTATTTTTATCATATCTCTTTCTTTATATCTAAATTAAAATATAAAATGTTATTATGAAGTAGTAGTATATTAGTGGTTAGTTTTTTTCTTAATGTGTTACATTTATAAATTTATTTAAGTATCTTTTTCTCATTGTAACTTATCAACATGTATATAAACTTAAAGTGTTTGTTTTATCAACAAGATAAAGAAAAACATAAACTAAATCTCAAATTATAAAGGAGCCTACTTCTATACTATAAATAAAATCCCTATCTTGAATAATAAAACTTTCACTATCCTCACTCTCTCAACTAGAGATTTGTAACACTTTTTTTTTGTCTTTCGCAGGTGCATTTCACACATTCTCTATAGTTGGGCAAAAACATCTCTATCAATAATCTCAAACTACTCTCCATTTATGTTTTTTTATATATACTTAAGTTTCTTAATCGCCTATTCGATCGTTTCAATTTAAAAATAACATTATATCACAATTTAAATTATTTATTATAAACCTAAAATATAATTTATATATTTTAAAAAATTATTTATTATGGACTTTGTTAAGAATATTTATTATTAATTTTAATAATAACATAATTTAAAATTTTTAAACTATTTATTTATTATGAATAATAACATAAAAATAACTATTTATCTTTTGTAACACACATACTAAAATACTAGTTAAAACTCAGAGTAAGTATATTAATAAACATAAAAAAAATGCATATAAGTTTAATAAGAGACAATGATATTTTGCAAATGACTGACGATAGCGTAGGGGTAAATTGAATGAAAAATGTAATTCTTCTTATTTAATTTTTTTAAAACTATGTTATTCGCTTAATTAATAAAACATTTTTTACTGAAATTATATGTACTACTTTTTTTTTATATAATTTATGTTTATATTATCGAATACTTATATATAGGGGCCTTATAACCCATAGGGTTGGGGCATTGGTGTAAGCTCTACTATGTTCACATGTGAGGGACGATCTATTTAGTGGAAAAATCCATGTTAGATTCCATTCGTGTGCAAAATTTTCTTAAGTCAGTGACAGCCACACACCGCGAGCCGAATTAGTCTCGGACCCAATGAGGTAGAGGACACCCGTGATCTCTAACCCAGGACCAATATATATATATATTTATATATATGAGCCTTATTTTATTGTTTCGCCCATGGCCCATAAAATGTCAGGACTGGCATTAACAAGCAATCAGATTTAATGAAAATGGAATACAGGATTCATTTGACGACTACAATTAACTTTATTCGATTTCTATTGAGGCAAGGGTTGGCATTTCGTGGTCATGATGAATCAGTTCATTCACAAAATCATGGTAATTTCCTTGAGCTTCTACATTTTTTGGCCAATCATAATGAAGAGATTGATAAGGTTCTAAAAAATGCTCGTGGAAATCTCAAACTAGTGGTACCTAATATTCAAAAGGATATTGTGACAACTGCAGCTTGTGAGACCACAAAAGTTATTGTTGATGATGTTAGAGATGATTTCTTTGCCATTTTAATTGATGAATCTTGAGATATATCAATTAAGGAGAAAATGTCTGTTGTTTTGCGTTACGTAGATAAAATGGAAGTGTGATTGAGAAGTTTCTTGGTCTTGTTCATGTTTCGGATACAAGTACCATATCTTTAAAATTGGCATTGGAATCATTGTTTGCAAAACATAGTTTAAGCCTATCAAGAGTGCATGGACAAGGATATGATGGGGCTATTAATATGCAAGGTGAATTCAATGGCCTCAAAAGTTTGATTTTGAAAGAAAATAGTTATGTATTCTATGTTCATTGCTTTACTCACCAACTTCAATTGGCACTTGTGACAGTTGCAAAAAAAAAAAAACAAGTTCAAATTGGTTGTTATTTTAATTTGGTTGACAATCTATCTAATGTTGTTGGAGCTTCATGTAAATGATGGGAGATTCTTTGAGAAAGTCAAATTCTTAAAGTTACTGAAGCATTAAAGAGTGGAGAAATTTCTAGTGGTTTTGGCTTGAATCAAGAGACTACATTGAAATGAGCTGGAGATACAAGATGAGGCTCACATTATGGTACACTACTTAGCTTTATCTCTTTGTTTACTTCAGTGATTGATGTCCTTGAAATTGTTGAGGAATATGGCATAAGCTCAGAGCAACATGTTGAAGCATGTCATTTATTGAAATCTATGCATTCTTTTGAATTTATTTTTAACTTGCACTTGATGAGGCATATATTGGGAATCACTAATGAGTTGTCTCAAGCACTACAAAGAAGTGATCAAGATATTGTAAATGTAATAGCATTAGTTAGAGTGTGCAAGGAAAGATTACAATGCATGAGAGATGATGGTTGGCATACTTTATTAAATGAAGTATCATTGTTTTGTGAAAAACAAGATATTAACATTCCAAATATGGATGATGCATTCATTACACAAGGAAGATCAAAGCGTAAAGTTCAAAAAGTTTCAAATCTCCATCTCTTTCAAGTTGAGTTGTTTTATCAAGTGATTGATAGACAACTTCAAGAGCTAAACATAGATTTACTGAGGTGAACATTGAGTTGCTTCTTTGTGTAGAAGCTTAAATCCAAGAGATTCATTTTTTTGCATTTGATAAGTAAAAGTTGATTTCTTTGGCAAAGTTTTATCCATCAGAATTTTCTTCTATGGAACTTATGGGGCTCGAAAGTCAACTTGAAACTTTTATTAGAGATGTTTGGTCTGATGATCAATTTTTAAAGTTAAATGGGACTATTGATCTTTCTCAAATGTTGGTGAAAACTAAAAAGCATATTGTGTATCCAATGGTATACTTACTTGTGAAGTTAGCTTTGATTTTGCTTGTGGCAACTGCAATAGTTGAAAGATGTTTCTCTACAATGAATTTTGTGAAGGTATACTACTACTCATATATTCTTCATCGCATGAACTTTATGCTATTATTCCCTGTGTTTTTTTGAATAAGCTCTAACTTATGAATTTCTAGCATTTAATGAAAAAGCAAGGTTTCCTGAGTATAAGTACAACCTCTGATCAAAAGCAAGTCACATGTTGAGGTTTAGTACAAACAAGAAGACTGAAGTAGGAATAAGCAAAGAAGCAGTACACTTTTCAGAAGATGACAGTACCTTTTTGGGAAAGAGAGGACACCTACTTTTTTCTCTCTCCTCTGCAGAAATAGACACGTCAAAGAGGAAACGTGATTGAAGTCTCCATGCATTAAATGAAAATTCATAACGGAAAGATTAAAGAAGCTTTTTCACACAACGATCATATTTCCAAAAGACTCTATATAAAGACCTCAAGAGAAGAACTAAAGATCTAACGAACTATTGGACAGCCATTTTGTTGCTTTGAAAAACTCTCTAAGTTCTTTCTCTGCATGAAACACTCTAAGCTCAATAGTTTATCCTTTGCTTTGTAAAGTTATTTGTACTCGTGTTAAACTTACATATTCTCACTTTGTGAGTTGATTACGTTGTAATCTTTCAAACTTATTCAATTTGTGAAAGCCAAAAGTGGCTTAGTGTGAAAGAATACTTAGGACTACTTTCTTGAGTATAAGATTGTAGTGGGTTTTGCAAAAAGTGGCATAGAAGAATACTTGCTTGTAACCATGTTGGTTAGTGGAACCCTTCGTGTTGAAGGAGAACTAGACGTAGCTTAGGTTGAGTGAACCAATATAAAAAACTTGTGTTCTTTGTTTTTGCTTCTCCTTTCACGTTTTCCTTGGAAGAAAGATTTTTTGACTTGTTTAAAACGTTCTTTGCAAGAAGCTTTTTAAATGCACATACACACTATTCAACTCCACTTCTAGTGTGTTTCTTGTTATTTCACTAGGCGTTGGCATTAAGCATTACATGAGTCACGCTAACGTAACGCATCTAGAGAGGGCTCTAAGATCCTTACATTGGTGTGCTAAGCATGAGGTTACTAATGCTTAAAGGCGAGGTCTGTGCCTCATTGCAATCCACCCTATGTGCCACCCTGTATGCACTAAGTGTAGACACCATAGACAGATGACCTTGATTCTTTGAGGATTAACACTAAGCACCAATATGTTAGCGCTAAGCACAGGGTCTTTCACACTATGTGTGACCATGTCAACTCTAAGGGTGGGGTCCTTGGACAATAATGTTATGTATATAACTTTTATGCCTAATAAATGTTATCCCCTTCCTATATGAGTATGTTACATCGTGAAAGTATGTGCTTGAGTTGAGTGTATTATGAATGCATGCATGAGGCTAAGTTATCCCTTTGGCAAGGTGCGGCAATTGCCCTTCAGATCTCATAGAGTGGTAGAAAAATGAAATGTATAAGACTGTGTTGCCCTCTTTGAGAAGAAGAAGCACTTGTCTTTAGATCCTAGATAGTGGTAAATAAGACAATGTAGCCCTCTTTGGCAAGAAAGAGTCTCAGCCGATTTTAGATTCCAAAGAGAGGTGATAGACGTCCTTTGGTGCAAGAAGGATAGAATATTGCAAACCACAAGAGGGATGCCTCTTGAAGATTATGAACTCACAATCTGCCATGGAAGATGGATAACAGAATTATAAGATAAAGGTGTTTATGATTTATTAATGTGAGAATGTGTGTTATGTCTCAAGGAAATGTTTATATGCCTCATTGTCATGGATAGGTAAGATGTCTATAAGCTATAAATGTGTTCATGTTATCAGGGGCGGAACCGGATTTTCATATTAGGGGGGGCCAAGGATAAAAAATAAAATTATTCAGTAAATATATATGCATTAATTTTTATATAAAATATTCATATTTTGATCATTCAAAACGTTAATTATTTGATAAAGGAAACATAATTAGGATAGGGAAAAAAAACAAAAACAAAAAAATCTTGTTAATTATTTTATTTTTGTTTAAAGATTTTCAATTAATAAATCATAATCGTATCTCTTGCACTCTCATTTTGGGAGTCCATAATAAAGCAATATACGTACCCATTTTCAATTCATAATATACTAAATATAGTTGCTAGAAAGAAAAAAATTAAATATAGTGTATTTCCATATTCAATTAATATGCATGTAAACTGATAAAAAAAAATTAATATACTAATTAATTGAGAACGGTGTATATATAATAATACAAGAAGAAGAAGAAAAAAAGAAAACTGAAACAATAAACATTTCAATTTTACAAAAAGTACATGTGATAATGTCTTTTTGTGATCAACGTTTGTCCTGTTTCTTGTGATAATATATATACATATTTTCATTGAGGGCTATTGAATAGAATATATAGAAGTATAATAATGTAAATACTTTTGTTGTTGCTTTGCCACTTTGCAGATGTAAAGTGTTTCCAAAATTGATTTCAGACCAAATACTAATTACGAATTATGTGTATTGTTCAATGCGATTGTGAGATTGAAAATTAAGAGTAAATATTAGGATTTAATTTTGTTTATTTTTTTAATATAATTAAGTAAAAAAAATCACAGACTCACCATAAGTCCACAAGTCCACCAATATTTAAGAAAGTTTAAAAAACAAATAAAAACTCATTATTCAATAATTAAAATTTGCTAAAATATAATACTTTATGTTTTACGTTTAAGTCCCCATATTGGGCAAGAATTATGTATTTCTTTTATTTGGGTTATGTAAGGTACCCTGAGTACTCCATATGTATATTGTTCATGTTTTGATTATGAGTTTTTAAATAAGTGATTGAGATTATCCGAGGATTCCACATATGTAGGTATAAGGTTACGGTAATGTCCCTTAGGATGTTACACGAAGAGATCATCCTGGACAAGAAGGTTTCACAATGATTTTGAAATCTGGGAATTTTTTTTCATAAATCTTCAGTAAAAATTGACTTGGCCCAAGTTTTAAAAAAACAAATGAAAATGTGACATGTGATTAAAAGTATTATTCTATTGGTTGTTAGTTTTTTTTTTTTTTTTTGTTACATTCAAAAATCCTCGATGAATTTTCAAATTACTGTGACATATCAACATGCTTATTTATTTTTTTAACAAAATAAGAAACACAAACAAAGACTCAAATTATAGTGGAAATAAAACTAAGCATTAGTATATTAATAAAGAACAAAAATAAAGATTTAATATATATGAAATGATATTTTTTCGATAATAGATGATAGCGATCAAACTAGATCATTTTCTTTGAGACACAAAATATAAAACTAAATTTATTGATTCGTTAACAAATTCTATTATATAATGGCGAATGATAATAAAAATTCGTTAACATATTTTTTCTAACACACATTCTATTATTAATTAAAATTTATTGAAAACTACAAAATTAGGATAGAGACTAATTAAATGAAAATTGAAACTTATAAAAATTTATAATTTTCAATAAATTTCAGCCAATTGGAGAGAGTGTGTTGTTAACATTTCTCTTATATAATTAATATTTTATATAATTATATATAAAACTGTAGATTAAGGTTATGTATTTTATATGTATTTATTATTATTATTATTATTTATTGATTTTATTAATATTTTTAAGTTTATAAATTTATTTTATTTTTTATTTAAGTATAGTTATTGATTTCTAAGATACTTTTTTATTTTTCTTTTTTCTTTTTATCCTCTTCTTTCTGACATACAGGATGGTTTCTCCAAGCTATTTTCGGTATGAACCTTTTGAGGTTCTTCTTTTCTCCCAAAAGGCTTATCCTCTTGCTTTTCAGTAGCTTTCTCAACTTCATCTTTTTCTTCTTCTTCTTCACCATTTATCGCTATCTCATGGTAAAACAATAAGGATACTACATAGTACTTAATGTGTAACATCAACACCGCTAATAGGGTTAGATAATAAACATCTACTTTTAGATTAACATGAATGACAAAATGTAGTATCTAGTTAAATTTTTAGATCGAGAGACTAAATTAACAACACCACATAAATTCAAGGACCAAAATAGTGATTTAGTCAAACTGAAACAAAACACAATTTGCAAAAACAATTACGTTTTAAATATATATTTTGATACCTAAAAGTTCAAAATGCCCCAGATCCTTTAAACAGTACACGTCAAATAAAAACATTGATAATCATCTAAATAAATTGAAACAAGTTCAAAACTTAAAGCTTAAGTGATAAATCAATCCCAGAAGAATCAGAACGAGAGGTTTCTTCTTCCTTGGAATGATCACCACCCATGGTACTCAATGTTGACCTATCCAGGGCCCAGTTTGATTTGGTAGCAACATTTGTAGAAGAATCTCCAAGGATGGGAATGTGTCCAATTGTACCACGATCATCTTCAGTCTTCAAATTTGCATGCAAACCCTCCATCCTCAATCTACCAAGGGAAGGGTTTAGCATCTCTTGTCTTGACCACCTTTGACCAAACCTAAAACCAAATGAGGTTGAAGGGTATGATGGCTTGTGAATCATAGACTCCATCCGAACCCCAAGTGCCCTATTGTAGGATCCATAAAAGGAGTGTGTGGGATAAGGGTAACAAAGAAAAGGAGAGTTCCCTAAAGCACCAACATCATCAATCCCTTGGCCACGCTTTGCAAGAGCACGCTCTTGCTTGTGGGCGTTTTGGTGTCCCCCCAAAGCTTGTGATGAAGAAAACTCTTTCTTGCAAAAGTTGCAAGAAAAAGTCTTAGCCTCTGATGGTTTCTCCTCAATATTATTGTTCTCATCTCTCCCTTTGGTGTAATTAGCACTAGAAGAAGATGAACCCCGCACGTTCATTGGATTGAAAAAATCCAATACCACTTTCGACCCCTGAATTGATTCATCCTTGGAGAGCTTAACAAAGTCCAACACCATATGGGAATTCGAATTGGAAGCTGGATCTTGTTCAGATTTATCACCCTTCTCCTTCATTATCAACTCATCATTCTTCTCTTCTTCAACACATGGTTTATGGGAAATGACTTCGGAGGTGGAAGAGACTTCAGAGGAACAAATTTCCAAACCGTGTGATGATGCCATGGCACAAACGAGAAATGATTCTCTCTTTTTAGATCTGTGAGAGTGAGATTGAATAGAGAGGGGGCGTGACCATGGTTATTTATTTATGGATTTGAGTTAATATGCAAATATCTTTCACTCATGAACAAGGAAAGGGATCTCATGCATTTTTGTAGTTATTATTTTTTCATTATGCTAGCAAAAATTTGAAGAGGTGTGAGCAAGCTTGAACCAATTTGTTCACGACCGTTGCATAAACAAAATTTCCTAAAATGATTTTAACTACATGGTCAAATGTGTCTAATTACTCAAGTAGTTCAAATCATGCCATAGAACCATGTGGCTAATTACTCAAATAGGTTCTATGTAGTTGAAATTTGATGTCAAACCGAGTGGTGAAATTGGTAACTTTGAAATTACTTGTTGGAGTAAAATTACTTGGACATTCAAGAACTTCTTTAGCGGAAAAATAAATGGAAGTAATTTTGTGCTCATTAATGCTCTATATTTTCTAAAATGATTTTAACTACACAGTCTAATATTGTGGCGAATAATTAATCAAATAGTTAAAATATTTCCATAGCCAGCATGTGGCTAATTACTCAAATAATATACTATCGCAGATGACAGCTTCTATGTTGTTCAAATCTGATGTCAAAGCCAAATCGGTAACTTTGAAAATTACTTAGGTGTTCAAGAGTTTCCCTGGTGGAAAAATCAATGGAAGTAATTTTGTGATATAATTTTGACTTCATTAATGCTCTATATTTTCCCAACAAATACATTGTTTTCCTCAACGCGCGAGTTGCTCCAATAGGTTCAAAATTTCAAATATCTTTATCACTAGTAGTTTCTGTGAGGAAAACCCAGTTTAATGAGTACCACTAAGCCATATTAAACTAAAAGAACTTATTCTAACCTTAATTTTTCTCATAGAAAGGCTTGTTTTCAATTCATTTTTATTTAAACCAGGAATGCATAGCACTATACTAGTGGCTAAGGTTTTGTAATTTCAGTGGCTTTAATTTGCAAATTTTATGTTTGAGGACTCACCCACATAACCGCTTTCCGTTTTCAATAAGCATGGTGTTATGCCACAACATTCTTGCCATACTTGTGGAAATTTATTTTTCATGAAGGACTTAAGATACACTAAATTTGTAACACTCAAGAAGATTTTTAGATCAAACTTGTGAATAGTGCTTGAACTTGAGGTAAGAAATAATGAGGGTTTAAGAGAAACTAATTAGGAGTTCACTCATCTCAACAAGTGAATTTTACATATAACTAGATTTTAAACTTGTGATTCGTTTAAATTATACATTTTTTATATTCATATTTAATATTTTTAAAAATATGTATATATGAATAAAATTATTAATTTTTAAAATATTTAGTAACAAATTAAATATAACTACATTAAAATTGAGGAAGATGATTAATTATATTTTTAATTGAGCAGATGTTGTATTGAAAAATATTAAACCTATTAAAATTTATTATGATTTGTTCTTTCTTTAAGAAATAATAATAGTGATGTAATACCTATTTGAGATATATAAATTAAAAAATATATATCATAAATATAATTTTTTAATTATTTAAATTGAGTACTTATTTTTGCTATTGTGAATACTATGTTTACATGTAATTGAATTTTATTTGTTTATAATTAATAATTTTAAATTTATTTATTTTAAAAATTAAAATATTTTAAAACTATATTTTAATCATTTTGGTTTATTATATGTGATATTAATGAAGTTTTAAATTGGTTAACATCATTACAACTTTTATTATTATTATTATTATTATTATTATTATTATTATTATTATTATTAATTTGTTCTTTAATTTTAATTTCATTACTTGTTATATTTTAAAGTTATCAATCTAGAATTTATTAAAAAAAGGGTTACTTATCTATAAGGATGGATGATGTTATATATTATTAATTCTCTTAATCCATTTATCTCATTCAACTTTCTCTTAAAAGTTCTAACCTTGGTAAATGAGTTTAGTTAATTCATTATCTCATAATTGCTTCAATAAATTGTAAAATTAGTAGTCATTCTTTAAATGCTGTACTTTACTTTCATTTAGAGTTTATGTCTAGTACAAAATATAGCTAATTAATTTATGTCTACTAGCTCTTTAGTCTTTAACTTTCCTTTAACTAATTCTACACAAACCAATATTTTCCAACTACTAAATTATACGGATAAGGTTAACTAATTGTACTAAATTATTTTTCCAATCTTATAACTAACTAAAACCATTGTGCTCAAACTAAGCTCTAATAAAGTGGCAGCCTTTTTCTTTTAAATTATAAATTCTTCTACATAAATACAAGACACAAGTGCTATTATAGCACTATCTAGTTCAAGACAAGTGCTATTTCCAATTTTAAGATGCATTAATCTTCTCGTTTGCCAAATATTATAGTTTACGTACAACAAAAATGGTATCATTAGAATATTTTAAGTATTTTTAAACCACTTACAAGTTACAAGCAGATTGTTACTAAGTTAGGAGTTAGGGCAGCCACAATAGTTAGATAAGTCGTATAATAATTTATTAAAGTTCTTACTTTAACCATTCACAAGCACTGAACTTGATGGAAATTGAAAAAAAACCAAAAATAAAATATTAGGTATGAATTTAGAGAAATTATAAGTGGTGAAAAGAGCCAGTTTCAAAGGTTCCTTATTTTATTTTTTTTCAGTCATATTATGTGCAAGACACATTAATAGTTTGCTCTAACATGTTAAAGGAAAATACCTGAACTATCTTATGCCTCTTTCAGATACTTTGCTTCAAAGCAGAACTTGTTTCAGTCGTATGCAATGCTTGTTTCTTAAGTTATTTCAAGACTTTTTGCAACACAAAGATTCTGATAAAAATTCTACTTGTAAATTTTTTTTCTACTTTTAAATCCCAATTATTTATATTTCAATGAACTATCTCTACTGATACATGAAATATGGAATCACAATTTAAAACCTCCATTCTACAACCTGAAAGTCTTGACATATTCAAATTGAGTGCTTACAAATAAAATAAAATAAAATAAAATTGACGCAAACAAAGCCGAAGAGAGTTTAGGGTTTACTTTGTGCAAACGTCATCGCAAGTGTCATCGAAGCTGTTGGGGTTCGTTGCGGGGTAGTAGGGGCAAAGTCGTGAGGCTTTTCGGTGGTGGAGAGGGTTGCAACTCAAAGGTTTTCCAGTGGCAGAGAGGGTCGCAATGTGTGGTTGTTCGTGAGGACGGTTGTGTGAGACAATGGTGTTGACGAGTGAGGAAGATGAAGATGATGGTGGTGCAGCGACATTGCAATGGAACAATGGCGAGGGTTGTGGTTCGGCAGGGGCAACAATGAGGAAGTGGTGAGGGAGCAATGACACAATGGAGTAAGTAAAAGAAGAGCAGTTCTCCAGAACTTGAAAATCACATTGTGAGATAGATCCATGCTTGGCTAACTAATAATTTGCTTAAGAGCTCATTGAGTCTGCTTGAGCTCTTGACTCGTATTTAAAAAGAGTACTAATTAAAAATTGGGTTGGATAAACCTTTCTTAACCGTCAATTTCACAGCTAGTGAGTGATTCATTAAATATTAATAAAAACAAGAGTGCTTCATCATCTTAATTGTCATAGGTATCAAAAGTCTGTACGGAAAATCAAAAACTCATAACTAATGAGCTAATAAACTCGAATACCACATCACCCATTTGCAATTGTAAAGGAAAAAGAAAAATGAAACAAAACACAATTTGCAATAATAATTGCTTTTTAAAATATATAATTAGACACCTAAAATTTTATAGTGTCCCAAATAACTCAAACAACAGAGTACCAATCAATCAAACACAAACATTGATGATTATCCAAATTAAAACAAGATCGAAACTTAAATCTTAAGTGATAAATCAATCTCATCAGAATAATCAGGACTAGAGCGTCCTTCTTGCATGGGATCATCATCACCACCCACAGTACTCAATGGGGATGAGTTTGATTTGGTAGCAACATTTGTAGAAGATTCTCCAAGGAATGGAATATCGTGTCCAATAGTACCACGATCATCATGTGTCCTCAAAGTTCTATCACTCTCTAGGATCCTAATTCCACTATTTGCATGCAAACCCTCCATCCTCAATCTATCAAGAGAAGGGTTTAGCATCCCTTGTGATCTTGACCACTCTTGACCAAACCTAAAACCAAGTGAGGATGAAGGATATGATGACTTGTGAATAATAGACTCCATTCTAATCCCAAGTGCCCTATTATATGATCCATTAAAGGAGTGTGTGGGATGATTGGGGTAACAAAGAAAATGAGGGTTCCCAAATGCACCAACATTGATCCCTTGGAGACGCCTTGCAAGAGCACACTCTTGCTTGTGAGCATTTTGGTGCCCTCCCAAGCCTTGTGCAGAAGAAAACTCTTTCTTGCAAAAGTTGCAAGGAAAAGTCCTAGCCTCTGATGATTTCTCCTCATTGTTATTATCACCTCTCCCTTCAGTGTTGTTAGGCCTAGAAGAAGATGAACACCCCACGTTATTCATAGGATTGAAAAAATCCAATTGCACTTTTGACCCTCTAATTGATTCATCTTTGGAATTGGAATTGGAAGTTTGATTTCGTTCAGATTTAACACTCTTCTCCTTCATTGGTGTAACCTCATTGTGATTCTTCTCTTCTTCAGCAGTAGGTTTATAGGAAATGCCTTCGGAGGTGGCAGAGATGCTAGAGGCCTCTGATGTGATCCCTTTTCGAGCAAGGGAAGCTCCAAAGAAAATGAAGAAGAGGAAGTGAAATAGAAACTAAAATTGCATTAATTCTTCTCTCCCTTTAACAAAACAATTACAACCAATATATATCAGCAACATGGTGCCAACCTGCACTAAGCACTACACCAGTTCACTCAACAATTTCCTAACAAACTCAGCAACAAACCAAATTCTAGAACCTCCTAGTTGAGCTACACTATCTGATATAACATAATAAGCAATATTATTAATAAAAGACAATTAGTTCCTATTCGGCCTAATAGCAAAATGAACTCTGAACTTCAATAGTTTGGGTCGTATCAATACTTCCCCCATCAAACCAACCTTGTCCTCAAGGTTGGACATGGACCGCAAACCTTGACCTTAAGTAATTTGCCCTCCAGGCGTGTCCGAATCCAGTAACGGATGCCCCACAAGAGTTTGTGGTGCCCCACAAGAGTTTGTGGTGCCCCACAAGAGTTTGTGGTGACGTATCATCTTCTTCGGCTACCAACAGAAGGAATCTTCCTCTATAACAATGAGTGCGGGAGAACTTCTGATCGCAATAGAAATAAAGCCCTTTTCCACAACGTTCAGCTATCTCCGCATCCGTGAGGTGTTTATAGCGCGTGTGTCGTGGTGGGGCTTTGAGTAATGGAGGAAGGGTTTTGGTTGGAATGGACTCAAGACTTGAGTGCGACGACGTCGTAAACGTGGGGGACACTGGTGGAGGGGGTGAAACTAGGGTGGTCTTGCTAAGGGGTGGGGATTCCCATGGAAGTGGTGGTGAAGGGCAGATGATACGGTAGAGATCGTTCAGCTTCTCCTTGTGCAAGCGTGCTAACCCAGCAGCGTGAGACAATGTAATGGGTTGTTGAGCCAGCACTTCACGTCGGATCTCGGGCTTGAGCCCTGAAATGAAACAACTCAACAAAAACGAGGGACTCAACCCCACAATGCGATTAGCAAGGGATTCGAACTCCGCAAGGTAGTCAGGAACCGAAGAAGACTGAGTAAGCTTGAACAACTTACCGCGTGGGTCATCAAAAGCAGTGGGGGCGAATCGGGCTTCCAACGCCTGAAGAAATTGTTGCTACGATAGAATTTGACCATTGCGGTACATCCATTGGTACCAAGCCAACGCTGGTCCATCAAAAGCAGTGGGGGCGAATCGGGCTTCCAACGCCTGAAGAAATTGTTGCTACGATAGAATTTGACCATTGCGGTACATCCATTGGTACCAAGCCAACGCTGGTCCATCCAAGTAGAAGGATGCCACCGTGATTCGCTCTTCCTCCGGGGTACAGTGGTAATCAAAGAATTGGGAAATTTTGAATAACCAGCCAAGAGGGTCAGAACCCTCAAATCTGGGGACATCAAGCTTGAGGAAGTGTTTGTGGGTAAAGGATGAATCATTGGAGGGGAAAATGAAGTGATGGAGGCAAAGGAGGTGCGACCTTCCAAGGCAGTGACACGAAGGGCTACGTCTTCCATCTTGTTGGTGAAGGTGGTTTGGAATTGGTTGAATTTCTATAGAAGCTCATCAAGCTTGTCGGAATTGATGGTTGAATGTTTGGAGCAGGTGCCGTCAGCCATGGGAGGGTGAGTACAGCAATGAAAGTACCAATTGATGTGATCCCTTTTGGAGCAAGGGAAGCTCCAAAGAAAATGAAGAAGATGAAGTGAAATAGAAACTAAAATTGCATTAATTCTTCTCTCCCTTTAACAGAACAATTACAACCAATATATATCAGCAACATGGTGCCAACCTGCACTAAGCACTACGCCAGTTCACTCAACAATTTCCTAACAAACTCAACAACAAACCAAATTCTAGAACCTCCTAGCTGAGCTACACTATCTGATATAACATAATAAGCAATATTATTAATAAAAGACAATTAGTTCCTATTGGGCCTAATAGCAAAATGAACTCTAAACTTCAATAGTTTGGGTCGTATCAGACTCAGAGGGACAACCTTCCAAAACATATGATGATGCCATTGTAAAATGTTTCACAATTTTGGATCTGTGGGAGAGGGGGGGGGGGGGGGCATGACCATGTTTATTTATTTAAAGATTTTAATTAATGCAAATATCTTTATTGAATAAGGAATGGGATCTCATGCATTTTGCAGTTATCATTTTGCATTATGCTACCAAAAGTTTGAAGAGGTATGAGCAAGCTTTGAAAGATTTATGCATGATCTTAGCATAAACAAAGATTCCTAAAATGTGTCTAATTACTAAGTAGTGCAAGTCATTCCCATAACCAGCATGTGGCTACTTAATCAAATAGCTTCTATGTAATTCAATTTTTATGTCTAACCGAGTAGTGAAATTGGTAACTTCGAAATTACTTGTTGAAGTAAAATTACTTGGGCATTTATGTGGTGGAGAAATCAATATATGAAAGTAATTTTGGGATATGACTTTGGCTTCATTAATGCTCTATATTTTTTCTAAAATGATTTTAACTTCACGGTCTAATGTGGCGAATAATTACTCAAATAATTAAAATCTTTCCAGAGCGGGCATGTGGAAAATTATTCAAATAATACCATCACAACTTCTATGTAGTTCAAATGATGCCAAAGAAAAAATGGTAACTTTGAAATTACTTGTTGAAGTAAAATTACTTGGACTTTCAAGAGCTCTGTGGTGAAAGATTCACCAAAAAAAAAAAGCTTTTGTGGTAGAAAAATCAATGGAAGTAATTTTGTGATATAATTTTGGCTTCATTGATGCTCAATATTGTCCTAACATATCCCTTGTTTTCCTACTAGGTTCAAAATTTCAAATATCTTTTCACCAGTAGTTTATGTGAAAACCCAGTTGAATGGGTACCTCTAAGCCATATTAAACTAAAATAACTTATTCTAACAATAGTTTTTTCTCATAAAAAAGCTTGTTTTCCATTTAGTTTTATTTAAACCATGAATGCATAGCATAGTTCTAATTAGGGGTGGCCAAAAAGGCTGAACTGAACTTTTAAGAACTAAATTGAACTATTAAAGTGGTTTGCCCAAACCAAACTAAACTACAAAACAATGATCAAGCAAAATGAATTGAACTATTGTTTGGTTCAGTGAACTGTATTTTAGAAGTTCAAACTAAATTGTTCTATTTATTTGCTGAAAGGTTTATATAACAAATGGTTCCTTGGGAGTACACCAGTACAGAAGGGAGAAATGAGAGAAACAAAAAACATGCAGAGGTTCAACTAAAATAGAAAACAATGCAATGTATCCTAAATTAAATAGATGTCTATTTCTCATAGTTTTTGACAATGAGCTAACAGATTACAGATGTATAAACTATAAAGCATAAAGAATATGATAGATTTATGAAAAAGTAATCCTGTGGCAATAAAGTGCAAGCATACATGACTATATCCATCAGAAGCTTATTATGAAAGTTACAGAGAGTAAGATTTATTTTATCAATGAATTCGTGTGCGAGAATAAGTTACATACTTATTTGCTGTTTCATCAAAAATTGTCCTACTGAATCGTGATTAGCTATGTTGTGTGGGGATTTTCAATTAATTAGACTGGTTTTGCAATTTCACTTCAAAAAAATAATCATGGAATGAATTCATGCAATGGCAGAAATAATAAAATTATTAAAAAAAAATGAGAGTGCTGATCTAATAGATAAACAAGGCCAAATACATGAACTCTGAATTCATACACATTTACTTCTTGATATGTTCCAAGTTGCCACAATAATTTATGTGCCATGAACTCTGAACTCTCATATTAAAACAGCTCAGCAGTGCACTGAACTGATCTTTTAGCAGTTTGGTTTTTTAAAACTAAACTAACAAACTGGTTAAGTTCAGTTATTATTAGAAATAGTTCAGTTTTTTTAAGTTCAATTCAGCTCATTACTTGAAAGTTCACTTTAGTTCAGTTTTTTCTTGCCACCCCTAGTTCTAATGGCTTAATTAGGTTTTGCAATTTCAGTAGCCATAATTTGCAAATTTTTAGTTCCAAGGACTCACTAACATTCAATTCTTAATTTCAGCAACATTCTTGCCATACTTGTGGAAGTTCAATTTCAATGAATGACTTACAATACACAAAAATCCAATGGCCCTAATTTGTAAATTTTAGTTTTGAGGACTCACCCAGATTCCTTTTTTTAATTTTAGTATCAATCTTGCCATACTTGTGGAAGTTCATTTTTCATGAAGGACATACGATACACAAAATTTTGTAACACTAAGAAAGAATTTTAGACTCTAGAAGTTTGTAAAATCTTGAATAATTATTGAAGTAGATCGCACTAGTGAATATTGCTAAAGCTTAGGGAATGTTCTATAGTAAGGTATTAAGAAATAATGAGGGTTTACGAAAAAGTAATTGGGAGCTCACACAACAAAGGTATTTCATTTATAACTAGATTTTATACATGTGCATTGCATGTATTTGTTTATATTATTTATTTTAAGAATAAATAATCTATACATTGACAAATTAAAAGGTTATTATATTGTCATCTAATTACAAACCGTGATAGTTGTGAAAACCAGACCGGACTGGCTGGTCTAACCGGGTGAATTAGGAACTGGTGTCCTGACCGGTCCGGTTAAGCTATCGGACTAGTTATACAATCGACCTGGTTTGACCCAGATCAACCTGGTGACTTGGCCCGGGTTGACCCAGTTCAATTTGAGTTTTTTTTTTATGATTCTTGAAACAAAGTAGCTATTTGAAATTCTTTTCATGGTACCATTCAAAATTAACCCATGGTAGAAGCTTTGTAATTCAAATGTTAAATGCTTGGTATCCATAATATTTTAATGGACCTTTTTTGCTATATATTCCAGCAAATTTTTTATAAAATAGAAAGTTGAGAGCTTTTTCTAAATTCTTAATAGTGAATTGCTAAATAGTATATAATAATATAATAAGATGTTCCTATAATATTATTTTGATCTTGACAACAATATATAATAATTAATTATTATTATTATCTTGATCTTAATGTAATTTAATATTTATGTACTTTATACATCTTCACCAGACATGCTCATGACCTTTTGACAACTTTCGTACTTAGCCATGAAAAATAACAAGAGTTTCCTTAGTAATTTAATGATAATACCCAACAAAATAATTTAGTAATAAATGATTAAATAATATATATAGTTTCATCATGACAATGATTTTAATTTTGGAGTATGGACTATGGATTGATCACATTTTGTTATCTATATATATATATACACCAGGTCAAGTGGTTTAATAAACAACCTACCAATTTGACCACTGATCCATTAACCCAGTGCCTCGACCGAATCGGTTTTCACAACACTGCAAACTATTATACTAGTATATGATAAGTTTGTTAACTTTTTCAATAATTATTTTAAGTCATACAAAAGGTGATTTCTTATTAGTTGATAATGTAAAACTTTTTAAACTGACGATGCTTAAAAATTAAACTTCTATTTTTAATATTTGTAGTTATTTTTTTAGATGCATGTACGTAAATCAAATTAAAATTTATTTTGAAAAATAATTGTGATATATCATGTACAATTATATTTAAATTGAGGATGCTATATATATATATATATATATATATATATATATATATATATATATATATATATATATATATAATTTATTTATTAATTCTTATCCTTAATTATTATTTAAAATTTAACTAAATATCTATAAAATCTTTATTTTTAATCTCCTTATATATATAAATGAATAAGAGATTCTCTTCTCTCCTTGCTTCACTCTCTCCACTCTCTCTCACATTCACTCTTACTTGAATACTTTCATCATCTCATGGAGTGGTGTAGTTCATTCTCCGAGCATGCATTTGGTTCTTCTATTTTTCCTAAAATTTCTCTTATCAAGTTTTGTAACTACCCCACATTAACAATATTTCTATAACTACCTTCATTCACTTCTTCATCTGATACAATTTTTTTTTATCAGTTTTTTTAAATCTATTTTTTAATTCCGAATATTTCTCTCTTTCATCAATAATTTCAAATCCTTAATTCAATTTACTTTTCAATTTTAAAATATTAAAGTTACATCATTACATCTTCTGTTATATTTTTTTTTCTTTTAAAAAAATTATAGTTTCTAATTTCTTTTATAATTATCTCTTTTTCAAAATTTCTTTCGATATGCTATATAATTCTTTTTTTTTTCAAATTTTATACTCTCTAATCTTTTGGGCTTTTTTTTTAATATTTCTTTTATCTAATTTTCTAACTCTATTTTTAATTCCAAAGATTTCTCTCTTTCATCAATAATTCTAGATCCTTAATTCAATTTTCAAATTTAATATTAAAAAAAGTAAAGTTACATCATTACATCTTCCCTTATTTTTTTTCTTTTGAAAAAATTATAGTTTCTAATTTCTTTTATAATTATCTCTTTTTCAAAATTTCTTTCGATGTACTATATTATTTTTTTCTTCTTCAAATTTTATACTCTCTAATCTATTGGGTTTTTAATATTAAAAAAAATTAAAGTTAAATTGTTACATCTTTTCCTTATTATTATTTTTTAATTTTATAGCTTCTAATTTCTTTTATAATTATCGCTTTTTTAAAATTTCTTTCAATGTGCTATATAATTCTTTGGTTTTTTTTTCAAATTTCTTTCTATTGACTATATAAATAAGGTAGTGAAAATTTTAATAAGCCCGTGCATTGCACGGGCTAAAACACTAGTTATTATTAAATTTAAAGTACACTTATCCATAATTTTTCCAAAAAAATTAAGCAGAGTTTCCCCTATATTTTGGTACTTTCCCTCATACCTTTATTAAAGGTATAACAACGAGATATCAAAGATCCACCTAATTAAACAGTTTATATCTCAACAATCTAATAGGACCAACTAATAACAAAACCATGTCACATACCACTTTTATCAACTAATTTCAAGACAAAAATCAAATTATTCAACAACCAAGGCAGATTTCAAACTTTTATTTCATATATCATAAGTTATATACTCTGAATCCACCATAAAGAGAAACATATATGTACAATGGTGGAGGCTTGCTGGTAATAACAAGGAGTGCGAGTTGGTGGTGGGAGAAGGGAAAGAAAAAGAGCCCGCAAAGGGGAAAGGGAGAAACACATGAGAAGAAATACAAACCATGTTATTAAGAATTTACGTGCTACTCAGCAAATTGACTAAATTTAAAAGAGAAAAAATCACTTCCAGTATACCTAGATGGCAGTGGTGACAATAGTAAGATCAATACTATATGTGTCTAACCTAATGAAAGGTATCTTCGATCCTATGTTCAATTTAAGAGAACTAACTGCACTGGTCATTTTCTTCACAACAAAAAGTGAAAATTATTTCAAATATCAACAAGATAATAAAGAATGAAAAAAGAGAAAGAGACAAATGCAGATGAGGGCATGAAATTCAACAAGGATTGGCTGAGAATGAAATAGAGTTTCTAAAGCCCCTTCAATAAAAACCTACAACAAGAAAAAAAAATCATGAATTTCTTCCCAAATTTTAGTAACTAAAGTAACTATACAACTTTAATTCCTTATACTAGCTTCTCTCCTCGCTTAATCCATTTACCTCACTAAACTTTCTCTTAAGAGTTTTAATCTTGGTAAATGAGTTTAATTAACACATCATCCCATAATTCCTTCACCAAATTGTTTTTTAATTAGTAGTCGTTCTTTAAATCTTGTACTTTACTTTCATTTAGAGTTTATGTCTAGTACAAAACATAACTAATTAATTTATGTCTAGTAGCTCTTTAGTCTTTAACTTTCCTTTAACTAATTATACACAAACCAATATTTTCCAACTACTAAATTATACAGATAAGGTTAACTAATTGTACTAAATTATTTTTTCAATCTTATAACTACCTAAAACCATTGTGCTCAAACTAAGCTCTAATAAAGTGGAAGAATTTTTCTTTTCAATAGTAAATTCTTCTACAAAAATACAAGACACAAGTGCTATTAGCACTATCTAGTTCAACATAAGTACAATGTGTAAATTTTAAGATGCATTAATCTTGTCATTTGCCAAATATTTAGGTAAAACAAAAATGGCATCATTAGAATATTTTAAGTATTTTTTAATCACTTACAAACTACAATCAATTTGTTACTAAGTTAGGAGTTAGGGCAACCACAATAGTGAGATAAGTCATATAATAATAAATTCTTAGTTTAACCATTCACGAGCACTGAACATGATGGAAATATTAGGTATGAATCAGAGAAATGAGTGGCGAAAAGAGCTTCAAAGGTTCCTTTTTTTTTGTTTCAGTCACACTATGTGCAAGACACATTAATAGTTTGCTCTAACTTGTTAAAGGAAAATATATGAACTATCTGATGCCTATTTCAGATACTTTGCTTCAAAGCACAACTTGTTTCAGTCATATGCAATGCTTGTTTCTTAAGTTATTTCAAGATTCATTGCAACACAAAGATTCTGATAAAAAGTCTACTTATAAATTTTTTCTACTTTTAAATCCAACTTATATATATTTCAATGAACTATCTCTACTGACACATGAAGTATGGAATCAAAATTTAAAACCTCCATTCTACAACCTGACATAAGAAAGCCTTGACATATTCAACTTGAGTGCTTACCAAAAAAAATTGACGCAATCAAAGCCAAAAGAGAGTTTAGGGTTTACCTTGTGCAAACGTCGTTGCAAGTATCATTAAAGCTGTTAGGGTTCGTCGCAAGGTAACAGGGGTGAAGTCGTGAGGTTTTTCGGAACTCGAAGCTTTTCCAATGGTAGAGAGGGTCGCATTATAGTGGCGGATGCAGGTTCACACTTGTGGGGCCACGATGTTTTTTTTCTTATTTGTTAATGTGTTATACAAAAAAATATATTGCCCCCACATGTTGTGCCCAAAGCTCAAATAGACATAAGACATTCAATATAAAAATTGCATGCTTAAGCCCAAATCGTTTAGCCCAATTTGGCAATTCCCATTCTGTAACAGTAATACAAAAAAGAGCACACCTTTCATCCTAACTTACATTACACATTTTCATTTTATGATTACACCCTCCCAATTCCCAAACAGTAAGTAAGGTTCTAAGAGAGATTGACACCGTCTCACTTGCTTACGCATTTCTGGTTCCTTTTTTTTTTTTTTCTAAATCTAATGCCTCATATTTCTTCCCTTTGAACTTGATTCCTGAATCTGATACACATAGTCACGGTCACGGACGTTGCATTGCGGAGTTGCAGAGTTGCGGAATTCTTGTACAAGCTTTTGTTTTGTGACTTAAAGGTCAATTTTTTATCCAAAAATAGTCTTTTACTCTTTTCTCATTTCTAATAGAAATTATTGGTGGCATGAGCATGACTGCAACTTGATTAAACTTATAGAACTTGAAATACATATAGAACTTTTTGACATTTGATTCAGTATAGATAGATTTTATAGATATAAATTATAATTAATCTTGCAATGGTATTGAAACTCCTCAGGGGAACACATTACATACTGTCTGGTAGCTTTGTTTTGGTTACGATTCTTCTTATATGAACACTAAAAGGGAATTAATTTTTTAGGGCCCTCGTAGCTTCTGGTTTTGGTGTAGAATGGATGACTCTTATAAGCAATCAGTTTTAGTCTTCTAAACTTGGGTTCTACGAAAAAGGGCATACAACTTTTTGAATATCTAGATTTTTTGTTAGGCTAGCAAGAGTTCCCCAAGTAAATAGTAATCATTAGCTTTGGTGTCTTGTTGTATATATGGTCGGTCTGGCAACATAGTAGCTACAGTTATTTGGTTCTAAAAGATTGATGCTATGTTTTGGTTATAATAGGTACATACATGCTATTGTTACAAACTTGCAAATGTAGCATGCTTTTGTAATTTGTAATGTTTCCACGGGTACCACTAGTACCCTTTTGTTTTCAATAAATTTTTCTGCTAGGTGTTAGCTGATAAAAAAAGTTAATTTGCTTCATTGTATTCTTTTTATGTCACTATGTGAAACTCAAAGCTACTTTATTCAGTTTTTTTTTAGCTTAATTAGCTTTATATTTTTTTTTTTGTAGTGTGCTAGAAATGGAGAAATATTTAAAAAGGAATTCCACATCAGATTCTCAAGAATTTATTGAAAGTGAAAAACCACCAACATCCATGAAAAATAGATTCTTAGAAGTTTATTTGAAAAATCCTACTGCTGATCCAAGAGAGAGGAAACAAATATCATGTTATCATCCTAATGATCGGGATAACATCCGAAGAGCTTATTTGCAAAAGGGACCTTGTCAACCAAGAGAGCATGATTTTTCAAAACGGCAATTTGGGACTCTATGTCGAAAGTTTAATCCTGACTGGTTTTTGGAATTTGGCAATTGGTTGGAATATAGTGTGTCAAAAGATGCCGCAATCAAGCTTTGAGAAGTTGTCAATCATTAATGAATAGAAAATAGCATATTGAAGTTGTTATTAACAAGCAGGGCCGGCCTTGAGGGGGTGGAAAATGGGTTTGACCGCCCAGGGCCCATGGTAAGGAGGGGACCAAAAAATATTTTTTTTATATAGTTGTATGGTAATTTTTTTAATGTTGTTTTGTATTATTTTTATAAATAGATTAAATTTTTTTTTATCATCTCTCTTTCTTTATATCTAAATTAAAATATAAAATGTTATTATGAAGTACTAGTATGTTAGTGGTTAGTTTTTTTTCTTAATGTGATACATTTATAAATTTATTTAAGTATTTTTTTTCTCATTGTAACATATCAACATGTATATAAACTTAAAGTGTTTGTTTTATCAACAAGATAAAAAAAACATAAACTAAATCTCAAATTATAAAGGAGCCTACTTCTATACTATAAATAAAATCCCTATCTTGAATAATAAAACTTTCACTCTCCTCACTCTCTCAACTAGAGATTTGTAACACTTTTTTTTTTTTGTCTTTCGCAGGTACATTTCACACATTCTCTATAGTTGGGCAAAAAACATCTCTATCAATAATCTCAAACTACTCTCCATTTATGTTTTTTTATATATACTTAAGTTTCTTAATCGCCTATTCGATCGTTTCAATTTAAAAATAACATTATATCACAATTTAAATTATTTATTATAAATCTAAAATATAATTTATATATTTTAAAAAATTATTTATTATGGACTTTGTTAAGAATATTTATTATTAATTTTAATAATAACATAATTTAAAATTTTAAAACTATTTATTTATTATGAATAATAACTAAAAAATAATCGTTTATCTTCTGTAACACACATACTAAAGTACTAGTTAAAACTCAGAGTAAGTATATTAATAAACATAAAAAAAAATGCATATAAGTTTAATACGAGACAATGATATTTTGCCAATGACTGATGATAGTGTAGGGGTAAATTGAATGAAAAATGTAATTCATCTTATTTAAAATTTTTAAAACTATGTTATTCGCTTAATTAATAAAACATTTTTTACTGAAATTATATGTACTACTTTTTTTTTATATAATTTATGTTTATATTATCAAATACTTATATATAGGGGCCTTATAACCCATAGGGTTGGCACATTGGTGTATGCTCTACTGTGTTCACATGTGAGGGAACGATCTATTTAGCAGAAAAATCCATGTTAGATTCCATTCGTAAGCAAAATTTTCTTAGGTCAGTGGCAGCCACACACTGTGAGCCGAATTAGTCTCGGACCCAATGAGGTAGAGGA
Source organism: Pueraria montana var. lobata (assembly GCA_026413185.1). Lineage (NCBI taxonomy): Eukaryota > Viridiplantae > Streptophyta > Magnoliopsida > Fabales > Fabaceae > Pueraria > Pueraria montana. The sequence continues at coordinate 64,387,701 of CM048654.1, read as the reverse complement.
CACCCGTGGTCTCTAACCCAGGACCAATATATATATAGGAGCCTTATTTTATTGTTTCGCCCATGGCCCATAAAATGTCAAGACCGGCATTAACAAGCAATCAGATTTAATGAAATTGGAATACATGATTCATTTGACGACTACAATTAACTGTATTCGATTTCTATTAAGGCAAGGGTTGGCATTTCGTGGTCATGATGAATCAGTTCATTCACAAAATCAAGGTAATTTCCTTGAGCTTCTACATTTTTTGGCCAATCATAATGAAGAGATTGATAAGGTTCTAAAAAATGCTCGTGGAAATCTCAAACTAATGGCACCTAATATTCAAAAGGATATTGTGACAACCGCAGCTTGTGAGACCACAAAAATTATTGTTGATGATTTCTTTGCCATTTTAATTGATGAATCTTGAGATATATCAATTAAGGAGCAAATGTCTGTTGTTTTGCGTTACATAGATAAAATGGAATTGTCATTGAGAGGTTTCTTGGTCTTATTCATGTTTCAGATACAAGTACCATATCTTTAAAATTGGCATTGGAATCATTGTTTGCAAAACATAGTTTAAGCCTATCAAGAGTGCGTGGACAAGGATATGACGGGGCTATTAATATGCAAGGTGAACTCAATGGCCTCAAAAGTTTGATTTTGAAAGAAAATAGTTTTGTATTCTATGTTCATTGCTTTGCTCACCAACTTCAATTGGCACTTGTGACAGTTGCAAAAAAAAAAAAGTTGAAATTGGTTGTTTTTTTAGTTTGGTTAACAATCTATCTAATGTTGTTAGAGCTTCATGTAAATGATGGGAGATTCTTAGAGAAAGTCAAATTCTTAAAGTTATTGAAGCATTAAAGAGTGGAGAAATTTCTAGAGATTTTGGCTTGAATCAAGAGACTACATTGAAACGAGCTGGAGATACAAGATGAGGCTCACATTATGGTACACTACTTAGCTTTATCTCTTTTTTTACTTCAGTGATTGATGTCCTTGAAATTGTTGAGGAATATGGCATAATCTCATAGCAACGTGCTGAAGCATGTCAATTATTGAAATCTATGCATTCTATTGGTTGTTAGTTTTTTTTTTTTTTGTTACATTCAAAAATCCTCAATGAGTTTTCAAATGACTGTGACATATCAACATGTAACGAATATATGATAATAGACTTAATTTTTTTTTTTTAACAAAATAAGAAACACAAACAAAGACTCAAATTATAAAGGAAATAAAACTAAGCATTAGTATATTAATAAAGAACAAAAATAAAGATTTAATATATATGAAATGATATTTTGTCAATAATAGACGATAGCGAGCAAACTAGAGCTTTTTTTTTAGACACAAAATATTAAACTAAATTAAATTAAATTACAAATATAAATTAATATTTTAAAAATATATAAGTAGATTAAAATTATAAAAAAAAATGTGACGGGTTCCTCACAGGTTTACCCAAATCCAATAAAACCCAATCGAAATGTGGATGAGTTAAAAAAATATAAATATGGCTATTTTAAATCTGAACCTATCTTACCTGTCATCATGGGGAGAGCAAACCTGTCATCGATTCGTCCCGTTGTCATGCCTACCTTATATATAGATATTTATGTTATATAATAGTTTTTGGGAATAAATTGAATGATAGATGATAACATAAGAGTAAATTGAATAAAAAAATGTGATGATATATCTTTTTGAGATTTATTAAATTATGTTATTCGTTTAATGTAACAAAATATAACATTTTTAATGAAACTACGTGTCTATTTTTTAATGTAATATATATTTATATTTTCAAATACTTAAATATATAAAAGAGTCACATTTAGTGTTTCACCCTAGACCCATAAAATCTCCAGACCTGTGAGCGATCAACAAGTTGCTGTATCATTCTTGTAGGTTTGGTATTATCAGCTCCTATATTCCTCAATATGGAGAATGACATCAAGTTAATACTTGCTCCTAAGCCATATAAAGTTTTCCCAATGGTCACATGTACTATAGTGCAAGGTATGATAAGACTTCCAAGGTCCTTAAGCTTAGTAAGAGTGGTCTACTAACCACCACTCTGCATTCCTTATTGAGGAGCAGTTTTGAGTTTTTCTTTTTCCAACTCATTTTCTTAGCAAGCAACTCCTTTACAAATTTAGCATATTTGGGAATTTGTTCAAGTGCTTTTAAGAATGGAATGCTGATTTGCAATTTCTTCAAACTTTCAAGAAATTTAGAGAATTGTCTTCATCTGTACCTTTTTTCTCTTGCTTAGTAGGTTAGTTTTATGTACTGTGGAGGATTTCACCCTTTTCTTATTCTTCTAGAATTTGTTTCTAAGTCTTGCGAAAATATAGAATCTTTATCAATCAACTTCTCTTTATTTTCTTCATTTTTTAGATCTTTGTCTTTATCATCTAATACTTCTTTTTCTAATTGAGGTTTCTCTATTTTTTCAATTCTTGCTCTTTTATGATTTCCTCTTTATAAATGGAGTAATCCCTTACCTCTTTCTCTTTTTCATACTTTTTTGTTGTTCTAGGAGGTAAATTCCTACCACTCCTAAGAATGATAGGTTTACACAAGTCCTTAACACTTGACTTACCATATTTTTAGGAGGGATTTTTTATATTTTTGCTTCTATTTGTTTAGAGAGTTTCCTTAGCTGATTTTCCAAGGTTTTAATGGATGCTTCAATGTTCTTAGGAGTTGAAGTTGGTGACCATTTTCAATACAGGATTGAACTATATGTAATTAGTCCTTTGACCAGTTCTAATCGAGTGGTACATATTAGTGGATTATATTTAGACATCCACATCTTTTGATTAGATAGTTAATAACATTTTATATAATTAATATTTATATAATTTACAATATATTATTTAATGGGAATGCTAATAACAAATTCGTTAACATATTTCTTCTAACACACACTATTATTAATTAAAATTTATTGAAAACTACAAAATTAGGATAGAGACTTATTAAATGAAAATTGAAACTTATAAAAATTTATAATTTTCAATAAATTTCAGCCAATTGGAGAGAGTGTGTTGTTAACATTTCTCTTATATAATTAATATTTTATATAATTATATATAAAACTGTAGATTAAGGTTATGTATTTTATATGTATTTATTATTATTATTATTATTATTATTATTATTATTATTATTTATTGATTTTATTAATATTTTAAGTTTATAAATTTATTTTAGTTTTTATTTAAGTATAGTTATTGATTTTAATTAATTATTGATTTCTAAGATACTTTTTTATTTTTCTTTTTTCTTTTTATCCTCTTCTTTCTTACATATAGGATGGTTTCTCCAAGCTAGTTTCGGTATGAACCTTTTGGGTTCTTCTTTTCTCCCAAAAGGCTTATCCTCTTGCTTTTCAGTAGCTTTCTTAACTTCATCTTCTTCTTCTTCTTCCTCACCATTTATCGCTATCTCATGGTAAAACAATAAGGATGCTACATAGTACTTAATGAGTAACATCAGCACCTTTAATAGGGTTAGATAATAAACATCTACTTTTAGATTAACATGAATGACAAAATGTAGTATCAAGAACTATTTTTAATTTTTAGATCGAGAGACTAAATTAACAACACCACACAAATTCAAGGACCAAAATAGTGATTTAGTCAAACTGAAACAAAACACTATTTGCAAAAACAATTACGTTTTAAATATATATTTTGATACCTAAAAGTTCACAATGCCCCAGATCCTTTAAACAGTACACATCAAATAAAAACATTGATAATCATCTAAATAAATTGAAACAAGTTCAAAACTTAAAGCTTAAGTGATAAATCAATCCCAGAAGAATCAGAACGAGAGGTTTCTTCTTGCTTGGAATGATCACCACCCATGGTACTCAATGTTGTTGACCTATCCAAGGCCCAGTTTGATTTGGTAGCAACATTTGTAGAAGAATCTCCAAGGATGGGAATGTGTCCAATAGTACTACGATCATCTTCAGTCTTCAAATTTGCATGCAAACCCTCCATCCTCAATCTACCAAGGGAAGGGTTTAGCATCTCTTGTCTTGACCACCTTTGACCAAAACTAAAACCACATGAGGTTGAAGGGTATGATGGCTTGTGAATCATAGACTCCATCCGAACCCCAAGTGCCCTATTGTAGGATCCATAAAAGGAGTGTGTGGGATAAGGGTAATAAAGAAAAGGAGAGTGCCCTAAAGCACCAACATCATCAATCCCTTGGCCACGCTTTGCAAGAGCACGCTCTTGCTTGTGGGCGTTTTGGTGTCCCCCCAAAGCTTGTGATGAAGAAAACTCTTTCTTGCAAAAGTTGCAAGAAAAAGTCTTAGCCTCTGATGGTTTCTCCTCAATATTATTGTTCTCAACTCTCCCTTTGGTGTAATTAGCACTAGAAGAAGATGAACCCCCCACGTTCATTGGGTTGAAAAAATCCAATTCCACTTTCGACCCCCGAATTGATTCATCCTTGGAGAGCTTAACAAAGTCCAACACCATATGGGAATTGGAATTGGAAGCTGGATCTTGTTCAGATTTATCACCCTTCTCCTTCATTATCAACTCATCATTCTTCTCTTCTTCAACACATGGTTTATGGGAAATGACTTCGGAGGTGGAAGAGACTTCAGAGGAACAAATTTCCAAACCGTGTGATGATGCCATGGCACAAACGAGAAATGATTCTCTCTTTTTAGATCTGTGAGAGTGAGATTGAATAGAGAGGGGGCGTGACCATGGTTATTTATTTATGGATTTGAGTTAATATGCAAATATCTTTCACTCATGAACAAGGAAAGGGATCTCATGCATTTTTGTAGTTATTATTTTTTCATTATGCTAGCAAAAATTTGAAGAGGTGTGAGCAAGCTTGAACCAATTTGTTCACGACCGTTGCATAAACAAAATTTCCTAAAATGATTTTAACTATATGGTCAAATGTGTCTAATTACTCAAGTAGTTCAAATCATGCCATAGAACCATGTGGCTAATTACTCAAATATGTTCTATGTAGTTGAAATTTGATGTCAAACCGAGTGGTGAAATTGGTAACTTTGAAATTACTTGTTGGAGTAAAATTACTTGGACATTCAAGAACTTCTTTAGCGGAAAAATAAATGGAAGTAATTTTGTGCTCATTAATGCTCTATATTTTCTAAAATGATTTTAACTACACAGTCTAATATTGTGGCGAATAATTAATCAAATAGTTAAAATATTTCCATAGCCAGCATGTGGCTAATTACTCAAATAATATACTATCGCAGATGACAGCTTCTATGTTGTTCAAATCTGATGTCAAAGCCAAATCGGTAACTTTGAAAATTACTTAGGTGTTCAAGAGCTTCCCTGGTGGAAAAATCAATGGAAGTAATTTTGTGATATAATTTTGACTTCATTAATGCTCTATATTTTCCCAACAAATCCATTGTTTTCCTCAACGCGCGAGTTGCTCCAATAGGTTCAAAATTTCAAATATCTTTATCACTAGTAGTTTCTGTGAGGAAAACCCAGTTTAATGAGTACCACTAAGCCATATTAAACTAAAAGAACTTATTCTAACCTTAATTTTTCTCATAGAAAGGCTTGTTTTCAATTCATTTTTATTTAAACCAGGAATGCATAGCACTATACTAGTGGCTAAGGTTTTGTAATTTCAGTGGCTTTAATTTGCAAATTTTATGTTTGAGGACTCACCCACATAACCGCTTTCCGTTTTCAATAAGCATGGTGTTATGCCACAACATTCTTGCCATACTTGTGGAAATTTATTTTTCATGAAGGACTTAAGATACACTAAATTTGTAACACTCAAGAAGATTTTTAGATCAAACTTGTGAATAGTGCTTGAACTTGAGGTAAGAAATAATGAGGGTTTAAGAGAAACTAATTAGGAGCTCACTCATCTCAACAAGTGAATTTTACATATAACTAGATTTTAAACTTGTGATTCGTTTAAATTATACATTTTTTATATTCATATTTAATATTTTTAAAAATATGTATATATGAATAAAATTATTAATTTTTAAAATATTTAGTAACAAATTAAATATAACTACATTAAAATTGAGGAAGATGATTAATTATATTTTTAATTCAGCAGATGTTGTATTGAAAAATATTAAACCTATAAAATTTTATTATGATTTGTTCTTTCTTTAAGAAATAATAATAGTGATGTAATACCTATATGAGATATATAAATTAAAAAATATATATCATAAATATAATTTTTTAATTATTTAAATTGAGTACTTATTTTTGCTATTGTGAATACTATGTTTACATGTAATTGAATTTTATTTGTTTATAATTAATATTTTAAATTTATTTATTTTAAAAATTAAAATATTTTAAAACTATATTTTAATCATTTTGGTTTATTATATGTGATATTAATGAAGTTTTAAATTGGTTAACATCATTACAACTTTAATTATTATTATTATTATTATTATTATTATTATTATTATTGTTATTATTATTATTATTATTATTATTAATTTGTTCTTTAATTTTAATTTCATTACTTGTTATATTTTAAAGTTATCAATCTAGAATTTATTAAAAAAAGGGTTACTTATCTATAAGGATGGATGATTTTATATATTATTAATTCTCTTAATCCATTTATCTCATTCAACTTTCTCTTAAAAGTTCTAATCTTGGTAAATGAGTTTAGTTAATTCATTATCTCATAATTGCTTCAATAAATTGTATTTTAAATTAGTAGTCATTCTTTAAATGCTGTACTTTACTTTCATTTAGAGTTTATGTCTAGTACAAAATATAGCTAATTAATTTATGTCTACTAGCTCTTTAGTCTTTAACTTTCCTTTGACTAATTCTACACAAACCAATATTTTCCAACTACTAAATTATACGGATAAGGTTAACTAATTGTACTAAATTATTTTTCCAATCTTATAACTAACTAAAACCATTGTGCTCAAACTAAGCTCTAATAAAGTGGCAGCCTTTTTCTTTTAAATTATAAATTCTTCTACATAAATACAAGACACAAGTGCTATTATAGCACTATCTAGTTCAAGACAAGTGCTATTTCCAATTTTAAGATGCATTAATCTTCTCGTTTGCCAAATATTATAGTTTAAGTACAACAAAAATGGTATCATTAGAATATTTTAAGTATTTTTAAACCACTTACAAGTTACAAGCAGATTGTTACTAAGTTAGGAGTTAGGGCAGCCACAATAGTTAGATAAGTCGTATAATAATTTATTAAAGTTCTTACTTTAACCATTCACAAGCACTGAACTTGATGGAAATTGAAAAGAAACCAAAAATAAAATATTAGGTATGAATTTAGAGAAATTATAAGTGGTGAAAAGAGCCAGTTTCAAAGGTTCCTTATTTTTTTTTTCAGTCATATTATGTGCAAGACACATTAATAGTTTGCTCTAACATGTTAAAGGAAAATACCTGAACTATCTTATGCCTCTTTCAGATACTTTGCTTCAAAGCAAAACTTGTTTCAGTCGTATGCAATGCTTGTTTCTTAAGTTATTTCAAGACTTTTTGCAACACAAAGATTCTGATAAAAATTCTACTTGTAAATTTTTTTTCTACTTTTAAATCCAAATTATTTATATTTCGATGAACTATCTCTACTGATACATGAAATATGGAATCACAATTTAAAACCTCCATTCTACAACCTGAAAGTCTTGACATATTCAAATTGAGTGCTTACAAATAAAATAAAATAAAATAAAATTGACGCAAACAAAGCCAAAGAGAGTTTAGGGCTTACTTTGTGCAAACATCATCGCAAGTGTCATCGAAGCTGTTGGGGTTCGTTGCGGGGTAGTAGGGGCAAAGTCGTGAGGCTTTTCGGTGGTGGAGAGGGTTGCAACTCAAAGGTTTTCCAGTGGCAGAGAGGGTCGCAATGTGTGGTTGTTCGTGAGGACGGTTGTGTGAGACAATGGTGTTGACGAGTGAGGAAGATGAAGGTGATGGTGGTGCAGCGACATTGCAATGGAACAATGGCGAGGGTTGTGGTTCGGCAGGGGCAACAATGAGGAAGTGGTGAGGGAGCAATGACACAATGGAGTAAGTAAAAGAAGAGCAGTTCTCCAGAACTTGAAAATCACATTGTGAGATAGATCCATGCTTGGCTAACTAATAATTTGCTTAAGAGCTCATTGAGTCTGCTTGAGCTCTTGACTCGTATTTAAAAAGAGTACTAATTAAAAATTGGGTTGGATAAACCTTTCTTAACCGTCAATTTCACAGCTAGTGAGTGATTCATTAAATATTAATAAAAACAAGAGTGCTTCATCATCTTAATTGTCATAGGTATCAAAAGTCTGTACGGAAAATCAAAAACTCATAACTAATGAGCTAATAAACTCGAATACCACATCACCCATTTGCAATTGTAAAGGAAAAAGAAAAATGAAACAAAACACAATTTGCAATAATAATTGCTTTTTAAAATATATAATTAGACACCTAAAATTTTATAGTGTCCCAAATAACTCAAACAACAGAGTACCAATCAATCAAACACAAACATTGATGATTATCCAAATTAAAACAAGATCGAAACTTAAATCTTAAGTGATAAATCAATCTCATCAGAATAATCAGGACTAGAGCGTCCTTCTTGCATGGGATCATCATCACCACCCACAGTACTCAATGGGGATGAGTTTGATTTGGTAGCAACATTTGTAGAAGATTCTCCAAGGAATGGAATATCGTGTCCAATAGTACCACGATCATCATGTGTCCTCAAAGTTGTATCACTCTCTAGGATCCTAATTCCACTATTTGCATGCAAACCCTCCATCCTCAATCTATCAAGAGAAGGGTTTAGCATCCCTTGTGATCTTGACCACTCTTGACCAAACCTAAAACCAAGTGAGGATGAAGGATATGATGACTTGTGAATAATAGACTCCAATCTAATCCCAAGTGCCCTATTATATGATCCATTAAAGGAGTGTGTGGGATGATCGGGGTAACAAAGAAAATGAGGGTTCCCAAATGCACCAACATTGATCCCTTGGAGACGCCTTGCAAGAGCACACTCTTGCTTGTGAGCATTTTGGTGCCCTCCCAAGCCTTGTGCAGAAGAAAACTCTTTCTTGCAAAAGTTGCAAGGAAAAGTCCTAGCCTCTGATGATTTCTCCTCATTGTTATTATCACCTCTCCCTTCAGTGTTGTTAGGCCTAGAAGAAGATGAACACACCACGTTATTCATAGGATTGAAAAAATTCAATGCCACTTTTGACCCTCTAATTGATTCATCTTTGGAATTGGAATTGGAAGTTTGATTTCGTTCAGATTTAACACTCTTCTCCTTCATTGGTGTAACCTCATTGTGATTCTTCTCTTCTTCAGCAGTAGGTTTATAGGAAATGCCTTCGGAGGTGGTAGAGATGCTAGAGGCCTCTAATGTGATCCCTTTTCGAGCAAGGGAAGCTCCAAAGAAAATGAAGAAGAGAAAGTGAAATAGAAACTAAAATTGCATTAATTCTTCTCTCCCTTTAACGAAACAATTACAACCAATATATATCAGCAACATGGTGCCAACCTGCACTAAGCACTACGCCAGTTCACTCAACAATTTCCTAACTCAGCAACAAACCAAATTCTAGAACCTCCTAGTTGAGCTACACTATCTGATATAACATAATAAGCAATATTATTAATAAAAGACAATTAGTTCCTATTGGGCCTAATAGCAAAACGAACTCTGAACTTCAATAGTTTCGGCCGTATCAATACTTCCCCCATCAAACCAACCTTGTCCTCAAGGTTGGACATGGACCGCAAACCTTGACCTTAAGTAATTTGCCCTCCAGGCGTGTCCGAATCCAGTAACGGATGCCCCACAAGAGTTTGTGATGACGTATCATCTTCTTCGGCTACCAACAGAAGGAATCTTCCTCTATAACGATGAGTGGGGGAGAACTTCTGATCGCACTAGAAATATAGCCCTTTTCCACAACGTTCAGCTATCTCCGCATCCGTGAGGTGTTTATAGCGCGTGTGTCGTGGTGGGGCTGTGAGTAATGGAGGAAGGGTTTTGGTTGGAATGGACTCAAGACTTGAGTGCGACGACGTCGTAAACGTGGGGGACACTGGTGGAGGGGGCGAAACTAGGGTGGTCTTGCTAAGGGGTGGGGATTGCCATGGAAGTGGTGGTGAAGGGCAGACGATACGGTAGAGATCGTTCAGCTTCTCCTCGTGCAAGCGTGCTAACCCAGCAGTGTGAGACAATGTAATGGGTTGTTGAGCCAGCACTTCACGTCGGATCTCGGGCTTGAGCCTTGAAATGAAACAACTCAACAAAAACGAGGGACTCAACCCCACAATGCGATTAGCAAGGGATTCGAACTCCGCAAGGTAGTCAGGAACCGAAGAAGACTGAGTAAGCTTAAACAACTTACCGCGTGGGTCATCAAAAGCAGTGGGGGCGAATCGGGCTTCCAACGCTTGAAGAAATTGTTGCCACGATAGAATTTGACCATTGCGGTACATCCATTGGTACCAAGCCAACGCTGGTCCATCCAAGTAGAAGGATGCCACCGTGATTCGCTCTTCCTCCGGGGTACAGTGGTAATCAAAGAATTGGGAAATTTTGAATAACCAGCCAAGAGGGTCAGAACCCTCAAATCTGGGGACATCAAGCTTGAGGAAGTGTTTATGGGTAAAGGATGAATCATTGGAGGGGAAAATGAAGTGATGGAGGCGAAGGAGGTGCGACCTTCCAATTCAGCGACACGAAGGGCTACGTCTTCCATCTTGTTGGTGAAGGTCGTTTGGAATTGGTTGAATTTCTGTAGAAGCTCATCAAGCTTGTCGGAATTGATGGTTGAATGTTTGGAGCAGGTGCCGTCAGCCATGGGAGGGTGAGTACAGCAATGAAAGCACCAATTGATGTGATCCCTTTTGGAGCAAGGGAAGCTCCAAAGAAAATGAAGAAGAGGAAGTGAAATAGAAACTAAAATTGCATTAATTCTTCTCTCCCTTTAACAGAACAATTACAACCAATATATATCAGCAACATGGTGCCAACCTGCACTAAGCACTACGCCAGTTCACTCAACAATTTCCTAACAAACTCAACAACAAACCAAATTCTAGAACCTCCTAGCTGAGCTACACTATCTGATATAACATAATAAGCAATATTATTAATAAAAGACAATTAGTTCCTATTGGGCCTAATAGCAAAATGAACTCTGAACTTCAATAGTTTGGGTCGTATCAGAGACTCAGAGGGACAACCTTCCAAAACATATGATGATGCCATTGTAAAATGTTTCACAATTTTGGATCTGTGGGAGAAGGGGGGCATGACCATGTTTATTTATTTAAAGATTTTAATTAATGCAAATATCTTTATTGAATAAGGAATGGGATCTCATGCATTTTGCAGTTATCATTTTGCATTATGCTCCCAAAAGTTTGAAGAGGTATGAGCAAGCTTTGAAAGATTTATGCATGATCTTAGCATAAACAAAGATTCCTAAAATGTGTCTAATTACTAAGTAGTGCAAGTCATTCCCATAACCAGCATGTGGCTACTTAATCAAATAGCTTCTATGTAATTCAATTTTTATGTCTAACCGAGTAGTGAAATTGGTAACTTCGAAATTACTTGTTGAAGTAAAATTACTTGGGCATTTATGTGGTGGAGAAATCAATATATGAAAGTAATTTTGGGATATGACTTTGGCTTCATTAATGCTCTATATTTTTTCTAAAATGATTTTAACTTCACGGTCTAATGTGGCGAATAATTACTCAAATAATTAAAATCTTTCCAGAGCGGGCATGTGGCAAATTATTCAAATAATACCATCACAACTTCTATGTAGTTCAAATGATGCCAAAGAAAAAATGGTAACTTTGAAATTACTTGTTGAAGTAAAATTACTTGGACTTTCAAGTGCTCTGTGGTGAAAGATTCACCAAAAAAAAAAAAAAGCTTTTGTGGTAGAAAAATCAATGGAAGTAATTTTGTGATATAATTTTGGCTTCATTAATGCTCAATATTGTCCTAACATATCCCTTGTTTTCCTACTAGGTTCAAAATTTCAAATATCTTTTCACCAGTAGTTTATGTGAAAACCCAATTGAATGGGTACCTCTAAGCCATATTAAACTAAAATAACTTATTCTAACAATAGTTTTTCTCATAAAAAAGCTTGTTTTCCATTTAGTTTTATTTAAACCATGAATGCATAGCATAGTTCTAATTAGGGGTGGCCAAAAAGGCTGAACTGAACTTTTAAGAACTAAATTGAACTATTAAAGTGGTTTGCCCAAACCAAACTGAAGTACAAAACAATGATCAAGCAAAACGAATTGAACTATTGTTTGGTTCAGTGAACTGTATTTTAGAAGTTCAAACTAAATTGTTCTATTTATTTGCTGAAAGGTTTATATAACAAATGGTTCCTTGGGAGTACACCAGTACAGAAGGGAGAAATGAGAGAAACAAAAAACATGCAGAGGTTCAACTAAAATAGAAAACAATGCAATGTATCCTAAATTAAATAGATGTCTATTTCTCATAGTTTTTGACAATGAGCTAACAGATTACAGATGTATAAACTATAAAGCATAAAGAATATGATAGATTTATGAAAAAGTAATCCTGTGGCAATAAAGTGCAAGCATACATGACTATATCCATCAGAAGCTTATTATGAAAGTTACAGAGAGTAAGATTTATTTTATCAATGAATTCGTGTGCGACAATAAGTTACATACTTATTTGCTGTTTCATCAAAAATTGTCCCACTGAATCGTGATTAGCTATGTTGTGTGGGGATTTTCAATTAATTAGACTGGTTTTGCAATTTCACTTCAAAAAAATAATCATGGAATGAATTCATGCAATAGCAGAAATAATAAAATTATAAAAAAAAAAATGATAGTGCTGATCTAATAGATAAACAAGGCCAAATACATGAACTTTGAATTCATACACATTTACTTCTTGATATGTTCCAAGTTGCCACAATAATTTATGTGCCATGAACTCTGAACTCTCATATTAAAACAGCTCAGCAGTGCACTGAACTGATCTTTTAGCAGTTTGGTTTTTTAAAACTAAACTAACAAACTAGTTAAGTTCAGTTATTGATTATCAACTTCAGTAAGAATCCTGGAAGGGAGCTATGGAGGCTGGGGCAGCCGTCTGCCCCTGGCCCTTTCTAAATCAAGGTTCTTCACCTGTGAGGGAAGTTCCCAAAGCCACCTCTCCAACCACAAAGCTTAAATCTTTCGCCCAGGTTCTTTCTAAATCCTTTAGCTTTCCCCTTTGTCAGCTCCCAAAGCCATGTATCAAAGGGGATGCAATCTCCATTCGGATCTCTGAAGATGAATATCAGCAAGGCCTCCGAAGTTGCAAAAACAATCTACATGGTAGACTGATTCTTCCCAAGGGTTCAAGTCCAATTAAAGTGAATGATTTAAAGGAAAAGCTCTCAAAGCTTTGGAACCCAGTTGCTCAGTGGAAGTTGATACTACTCGGTAAGGGTTTTTTCGAAATCAGCTTTGCTTTAGTGGATGACCTCAGAAACATTTGGACGGTTGGCACTTGGAACCTCCAACCTGGTCTTCTTCGACTCTCTCAGTGGAGTGCTGACTTCAATCCAAGCAAAATGAGACAAACTCATGCCCAATGCTGGATTCGATTATACAATCTTCCGATGGAATATTGGAGGCCCAAAACTCTCTGTGAGATTGCAGCTGGGGTAGGCACTCCAATTGCCTTAGATGAGGCTACCAAGAACAAACAGTTTGGTCACTTTGCCAGAGTCTTGGTGGATATAGATCTGGCTAAAATGCTGCCTACTGAAATTCTTGTTGAAAGGGAATCTTTCGCTTTTTCTTGTTTCTCTTGAGTATGAGAAATTGCCTCTTTTTTGCAGCTTTTGTGGCTCCATTGGGCATTCACTGGAGCAGTGCAGGAAAAAAGAACTACAACCAATGAATAAACCAAAGATTGACAAGCCTTTTCAGAAAAAGCAACACTCCAAGCAAGATCACTTTGATGCTAACTTGAACCAAAGTAGCACAGAACATGCTTGTCAAAAATCCGCACACACTGAAGAGACAGAAGTTGTACAAGACACGCATGCTACAATTCCATTGAATCCCATGGATCACTTGGACAAGGCTCAAGACATCAACAGAAACTCTGACAACACTCCATCAGATGAAGTGCAGAATACTATTATTGACTCTCAGGAGGATGCTAATCCTGCCCCAAACTCTCATGCTCAAGTAGAGAACCAGATAGCAATTATTCCTACAGAGATTTCAAATGCTGATATCTCTGTACAGAAGCCAAGTGGAGTGGTTTCTGCAGACTTCCAAGAGGGTCACCTTGAGATATTTCTCAATGGAATAGAGAATCAAGAGAGCACACAATCAGTTTGTGAAAAGGATGCTGCTGATTTTTTGCAAGTTCAACATCAAACTCCTGTAGAAATAGATCATGTTTCTCCTACTCAAGATGCGGATGGAGGGAATGGTTCAATGAATCCTCGGGTTCTACATGATATGCACATTTTGTCCAAGTTCTGGGGAGATGTTGTGGATGAGACTGACGAAGACATACCCCCTGATAGGCCTTCTCAAGAACTTAATCAGGATGTTAACTTCACCATGGTCCTCCCTAAAACCCAAAAACATAGGCTGAAAAAAGGAGCTAAGCAAGGTTCTAAGCATAAGGAGGTTAGAACCAGCTCAAGACACTAGGCTAGTTCTCATATCTCCTCTGTTTTTTGGGTTAAGATGAAGTTCATTTCTTTTGGTGATTGTGTGCATATATGATTGTTGTCTCCAAGCATCATGCAGAAATCACTGCTGTCTCTCTTTGCAGCACATTTCTATGTGGATTGAGTTAATTCTCTGCAACAATTTCACTGCATAGAGTTAACTAGTAATTTGGATTCTTTTAATTGGTTTTTATAGGTTTTTTTGGGCTTTATCCTCACATTCAGCAGTGAGGAGTGCTGTTGTAAAAGCTAGATCTTCCTAGCTTTAGTCTTATATAGCTTCTCTTTGCTTTTTCTTTGTTTCGCTTTTCTCTTCATGGGTTTCGGCTATATCCCCCCATGCTTTTGTTTCTTTTTCCTTTTTAATATATTCCTCGTATGCTAAAAAAAAAAAAAGTTCAGTTATTATTAGAAATAGTTCAGTTTTTTTAAGTTCAATTCAGCTCATTACTTGAAAGTTCACTTTAGTTCAGTTTTTTCTTGCCACCCCTAATTCTAATGGCTTAATTAGGTTTTGCAATTTCAGTAGCCATAATTTGCAAATTTTTAGTTCCAAGGACTCACTAACATTCAATTCTTAATTTGAGCAACATTCTTGCCATACTTGTGGAAGTTCAATTTCAATGAATGACTTACAATACACAAAAATTCAATGGCCCTAATTTGTAAATTTTAGTTTCGAGGACTCACCTAGATTCCTTTTTTTTTAATTTTAGTAACAATCTTGCCATTCTTGTGGAAGTTCATTTTTCATGAAGGACATACGATACACAAAATTTTGTAACACTAAGAAAGAATTTTAGACTCTAGAAGTTTGTAAAATCTTGAATAATTATTGAAGTAGATCGCACTAGTGAATATTGCTAAAGCTTAGGGAATGTTCTATAGTAAGGTATTAAGAAATAATGAGGGTTTACGAAAAAATAATTGGGAGCTCACACAACAAAGGTATTTCATTTATAACTAGATTTTATACATGTGCATTGCATGTATTTGTTTATATTATTTATTTTAAGAATAAATAATCTATGCATTGAAAATTTAAAAGGTTATTATATTGTCATCTAATTACAAACCGTGATAGTTGTTAAAACCAGACTGGACTGGCTAGTCTAACTGGTTGGATTGGGAACCGGTGTCCTGACCGGTCCGGTTAAGTTATCGGACTAGTTATACAATCGACTTGGTTTGACCCAGATCAACCCGGTGACTTGGCCCGGGTTGACCCAGTTCAATTGAGTTTTTTTTTTTTTTATGATTCTTGAAACAAAGTAGCTATTTGAAATTCTTTTCATGGTACCATTCAAAACTAACCCATGGTAGAAGCTTGGTATCCATAATATTTTAATGGACCTTTTTTGGTATATATTCCAGCAAATTTTTTATAAAATAGAAAGTTGAGAGCTTTTTCTAAATTGTTAATAGTGAATTGCTAAATAGTATATAATAATATAATAAGATGTTCCTATAATATTATTTTGATCTTGACAACAGTATATAATAATTAATTATTATTATTATCTTGATCTTAATATAATTTAATATTTATGTACTTTATACATCTTCACCAGACATGCTCATGACCTTTTGACAACTTTCGTACTTAGTCATGAAAAATAACAAGAGTTTCCTTAGTAATTTATTGATAATACCCAACAAAATAATTTAGTAATATTTGGATTATGGACTACGGATTGATCACATTTTGTTATCTATATATATATATACACCAGGTCAAGTGGATTAATAAACAACCTACCAATTTGACCACTGACCCATTAACCCAGTGCCTCGACCGAATCGGTTTTTTCAACACTACAAACTGTTATACTAGTATATGATAAGTTTGTTAACTTTTTCAATAATTATTTTAAGTCATACAAAAGGTGATTTCTTATTAGTTGATAATGTAAAACTTTTTAAACTGACGATGCTTAAAAATTAAACTTCTATTTTTAATATTTGTAGTTATTTTTTTAGATGCATGTACGTAAATCAAATTAAGATTTATTTTGAAAAATATTTATGATATATCATGTATAATTATATTTAAATTGAGGATGCTATATATATATATATATATATATATATATATATATATATATATATATATATATATATATATATATATATATATATATATGATAATTTATTTATTAATTCTTATCCTTAATTATTATTTAAAATAAATTATTTAGAATTTAACTAAATATCTATAAAATATTTATTTTTAATCTCCTTATATATAAATGAATAAGAGATTCTTTTCTCTCCTTGCTTCACTCTCTCCACTCTCTCTCACATTCACTCTTATTTGAATACTTTCATCATCTCATGGAGTGGTGTAGTTCATTCTCCGAGCATGCATTTGGTTCTTCTATTTTTCCTAAAATTTATCTTATCAAGTTTTGTAACTACCCCACATTACCAATATTTCTATAACTACCTTCATTCACTTCTTTATCTGATACTACTTTTTTTATCAATTTTTTTAATTCTATTTTTTAATTCCAAAGATTTCTCTCTTTCATCAATAATTTCAAATCCTTAATTCAATTTACTTTTCAATTTTAAAATATTAAAGTTACATGATTACATCTTCCATTATATTTTTTTTCTTTTAAAAAAAATTATAGTTTCTAATTTCTTTTATAATTATCTCTTTTTCAAAATTTCTTTCAATATGCTATATAATTCTTTTTTTTCAAATTTTATACTCTCTAATCTTTTGGGCTTTTTTTTAATATTTCTTTTATCTAATTTTCTAACTCTATTTTTAATTCCAAAGATCTCTCTCTTTCATCAATAATTCTAGATCCTTAATTCAATTTACTTTTCAATTTTCAAATTTAATATTAAAAAAAATTAAAGTTACATCATTACATCTTCCCTTATTTTTTTTCTTTTGAAAAAATTATTGTTTCTAATTTCTTTTATAATTATCTCTTTTCAAAATTTCTTTCGATGTACTATATTATTTTTTTTCCTTCAAATTTTATACTCTCTAATCTATTGGGTTTTTAATATTAAAAAAAATTAAAGTTAAATTGTTACATCTTTTCCTTACTATTATTTTTTTAATTTTATAGCTTCTAATTTCTTTTATAATTATCACTTTTTTAAAATTTCTTTCAATGTGCTATATAATTCTTTGGTTTTTTTTTTTCAAATTTCTTTCTATTGACTATATAAATAAGGTAGTGAAAATTTTAATAAGCCCATGCATTGCACGGGCTAAAACACTAGTTATTATTATTCATAAAAAAATTTGGTACTTTCTCTCATATCTTTATCAAAGGTATAGTAACTAAATTAAATTTAAAGTACACTTATCCATAATTTTTCCAAAAAAAATCAGCAAAGTTTCCCCTATATTTTGGAAATTTCCCTCATGCCTTTATTAAAGGTATAACAACGAGATATCAAAGATCCACCTAATTAAACAGTTTATATCTCAACAATCTAATAGGACCAACTAATAACAAAACCATGTCACATACCACTTTTATCAACTAATTTCAAGACCAAAATCAAATTATTCAACAACCAAGGCAGATTTCAAACTTTTATTTCATATATCATAAGTTATATACTCTGAATCCACCATAAAGAGAAACATATATGTACAATGGTGGAGGCTTGCTGGTAATAACAAGGAGTGCGAGTTGGTGGTGGGAGAAGGGAAAGAAAAAGAGCCCGCAAAGGGGAAAGGGAGAAACACATGAGAAGAAAAATAAACCATGTTATTAAGAATTTACGTGCTACTCAGCAAATTGACTAAATTTAAAAGAGAAAAAATCACTTCCAGTATACCTAGATGGCAGTGGTGACAATAGTAAGATCAATACTATATGTGTCTAACCTAATGAAAGGTATCTTCGATCCTATGTTCAATTTAAGAGAACTAATTGTATTGGTCATTTTCTTCACAACAAAAAGTGAAAATTATTTCAAATCTCAACAAGATAATAAAGAATGAAAAAAGAGAAAGAGACAAATGCAGATGAGGGCATGAAATTCAACAAGGATTGGCTGAGAATGAAATAGAGTTTCTAAATCCCCTTCAATAAAAACCTACAACAAGAAAAAAAAAAATCATGAATTTCTTCCCAAATTTTAGTAACTAAAGTAACTATACAACTTTAATTCCTTATACTAGCTTCTCTCCTCACTTAATCCATTTACCTCACTAAACTTTCTCTTAAGAGTTTTAATCTTGGTAAATGAGTTTAGTTAACACATCATCCCATAATTCCTTCACCAAATTGTTTTTTAATTAGTAGTCATTCTTTAAATCTTGTACTTTACTTTCATTTAGAGTTTATGTCTAGTATAAAACATAACTAATTAATTTATGTCTAGTAGCTCTTTAGTCTTTAACTTTCCTTTAACTAATTATACACAAACCAATATTTTCCAACTACTAAATTATACGGATAAGGTTAACTAATTGTACTAAATTATTTTTCCAATCTTATAGCTACCTAAAACCATTGTGCTCAAACTAAGCTCTAATAAAGTGGAAGAATTTTTCTTTTAAATAGTAAATTCTTCTACATAAATACAAGACACAAGTGCTATTAGCACTATCTAGTTCAACATAAGTACAATGTGTAAATTTTAAGATGCATTAATCTTGTCGTTTGCCAAATATTATAGTTTAGGTAAAACAAAAATGGCATCATTAGAATATTTTAAGTATTTTTTAACCACTTACAAACTACAATCAATTTGTTACTAAGTTAGGAGTTAGGGCAACCACAATAGTGAGATAAGTCATAGAATAATAAATTCTTAGTTTAACCATTCACGAGCACTGAACGTGATGGAAATATTAGGTATGAATTAGAGAAATGAGTGGCGAAAAGAGCTTCAAAGGTTCCTTTTTTTTTTTGTTTCAGTCATACTATGTGCAAGACACATTAATAGTTTGCTCTAACTTGTTAAAGGAAAATATATGAAATATCTGATGCCTATTTCAGATACTTTGCTTCAAAGCACAACTTGTTTCAGTCATATGCAATGCTTGTTTCTTAAGTTATTTCAAGATTCATTGCAACACAAAGATTCTGATAAAAAGTCTACTTATAAATTTTTTCTACTTTTAAATCCAACTTATATATATTTCAATGAACTATCTCTACTGACACATGAAGTATGGAATCAAAATTTAAAACCTCCATTCTACAACCTGACATAAGAAAGCCTTGACATATTCAACTTGAGTGCTTACCAAAAAAAATTGACGCAATCAAAGCCAAAGAGAGTTTAAGGTTTACCTTGTGCAAACGTCGTTGCAAGTGTCATTAAAGCTGTTAGGGTTCGTCGCAAGGTAACAGGGGTGAAGTCGTGACGTTTTTCGGAACTCGAAGCTTTTCCAATGGTAGAGAGGGTCGCATTATAGTGGCGGATGCAGGTTCACACTTGTGGGGGCAATTGCCCCCACAAGATATTTTTTTTCTTATTTGTTAATGTGTTATACAAAAAAATATATTGCCCCCACATGTTGTGCCCAAAGCTCAAATAGACATAAGACATTCAATATAAAAACTGCATGCTTAAGCCCAAATCGTTTAGCCCAATTTGGCAATTCCCATTCTATAACAGTAATACAAAAAAGAGCACACCTCTCATCCTAACTTACATTACACGTTTTCATTTTATGATTACACCCTCCCAATTCCCAAACAGTAAGTAAGGTTCTAAGAGAGATTGACACCGTCTCACTTGCTTACGCATTTCTGGTTCTTTTTTTTTTTTTTCTAAATCTAATGCCTCATATTTCTTCCCTTTGAACTTGATTCCTGAATCTGATACACACAGTCACGGTCACGGACGTTGCATTGCGGAGTTGCAGAGTTGCGGTTTTGCAGAGTTGCGGAATTCTTGTACAAGCTTTTGTTTTGTGACTTAAAGGTAAATTTTTTATCCAAAAATAGTCTTTTACTCTTTTCTCATTTCTAATAGAAATTATTGGTGGCATGAGCATGACTGCAACTTGATTAAACTTATAGAACTTGAAATACATATAGAACTTTTTGACATTTGATTCAGTATAGATAGATTTTATAGATATAAATTATAATTAATCTTGCAATGGTATTGAAACTCCTCAGGAGAACACATTACATACTGTCTGGTAGCTTTGTTTTGGTTAGGATTCTTCTTATATGAACACTAAAAGGGAATTAATTTTTTAGGGCCCTTGTAGCTTCTGGTTTTGGTGTAGAATGGATGACTCTTATAAGCAATCAGTTTTAGTCTTCTAAACTTGGGTTCTACGAAAAAGGGCATACAACTTTTTGAATATCTAGATTTTTTGTTAGGCTAGGAAGAGTTCCCCAAGTAAATAGTAATCATTAGCTTGGGTGTCTTGTTGTATATATGGTCGGTCTGGCAACATAGTAGCTACAGTTATTTGGTTCTAAAAGATTGATGCTATGTTTTGGTTATAATAGGTACATACATGCTATTATTACAAACTTACAAATGTAGCATGCTTTTGTAATTTGTAATGTTTTGTTTTCAATAAATTTTTCTGCTAGGTGTTAGCTAATAAAAAAAATTAATTTGCTTCATTGTATTCTTTTTATGTCACTAAGTGAAACTCAAAGCTACTTTATTCAGTTTTTTTTTACCTTAATTAGCTTTATATTTTTTTTTTTTGTAGTGTGCTAGAAATGGAGAAATATTTAAAAAGGAATTCCACATCAGATTCTCGAGAATTTATTGAAAGTGAAAAACCACCAACATCCGTGAAAAAGAGATTCTTAGAAGTTTATTTGAAAAATCCTCCTGCTGATCCAAGAGAGAGGAAACAAATATCATGTTATCATCCTAATGATCGGGATAACATCCGAAGAGCTTATTTGCAAAAGGGGCCTTGTCAACCAAGAGAGCATGATTTTCCAAAACAGCAATTTGGGACTCTATTTCGAAAGTTTAATCCTGACTGGTTTTTGGAATTTGGCAATTGGTCGGAATATAGTGTGTCAAAAGATGCCGCAATCAAGCTTTGAGAAGTTGTCAAGCATTATTGAATAGAAAATAGCATATTGAAGTTGCTATTAACAAGCAGGGCCGGCCTTGAGGGGGTGGAAAATGGGTTCGACCGCCCAGGGCCCACGGTAAGGAGGGGCCCAAAAAATATTTTTTTTTATATAGTTGTATATTAATTTTTTTTAATGTTATTTTGTATTATTTTTATAAATAGATTAAACTTATTTTTTTATCATCTCTCTTTCTTTATATCTAAATTAAAATATAAAATGTTATTATGAAGTACTAGTATGTTAGTGGTTAGTTTTTTTCTTAATGTGATACATTTATAAATTTATTGAAGTATTTTTTTCTCATTGTAACATATCAACATGTACATAAACTTAAAGTGTTTGAGTACTAGTATGTTAGTGGTTAGTTTTTTTCTTAATGTGATACATTTATAAATTTATTGAAGTATTTTTTTCTCATTGTAACATATCAACATGTACATAAACTTAAAGTGTTTGTTTTATCAACAAGATAAAAAAAACATAAACTAAATCTCAAATTATAAAGGAGCCTACTTCTATACTATAAATAAAATCCCTATCTTGAATAGTAAAACTTTCACTCTCCTCACTCTCTCAACTAGAGATTTGTAACACTTTTTTTTTTTTTGTCTTTCGCAGGTACATTTCACACATTCTCTATAGTTGGGCAAAAAACATCTCTATCAATAATCTCAAACTACTCTCCATTTATGTTTTTTTATATATACTTAAGTTTCTTAATCGCCTATTCGATCGTTTCAATTTAAAAATAACATTATATCACAATTTAAATTATTTATTATAAATATAAAATATAATTTATATATTTTAAAAAATTATTTATTATGGACTTTGTTAAGAATATTTATTATTAATTTTAATAATAACATAATTTAAAATTTTAAAACTATTTATTTATTATGAATAATAACTAAAAAATAATCGTTTATCTTCTGTAACACACATACTAAAGTACTAGTTAAAACTCAGAGTAAGTATATTAATAAACATAAAAAAATGCATATAAGTTTAATATGAGACAATGATATTTTGCCAATGACTGACGATAGCGTAGGGGTAAATTGAATGAAAAATGTAATTCATCTTATTTAATTTTTTTAAAAATATGTTATTTCCTTAATTAATAAAACATTTTTTACTGAAATTATATGTACTACTTTTTTTATATAATTTATGTTTATATTATCGAATATTTATATATAGGGGCCTTATAACCCATAGGGTTGGCACGTTGGTGTAAGCTCTACTGTGTTCACATCTGAGGGAACGATCTATTTAGCGAAAAAATTCATGTTAGATTCCCTTTGTGTGCAAATTTTCTTAGGTCAGTGGCAACCACACACCATGAGCCGAATTAGTCTCGGGCCCAATGAGGTAGAGGACACCCTTGGTCTCTAACCCATGACCAATATATATATATATATAGGAGCCTTATTTTATTGTTTCGCCCATGGCCCATAAAATGTCAAGACCGGCATTAACAAGCAATCAGATTTAATGAAAATGGAATACATGATTCATTTGACAACTACAATTAACAGTATTCGATTTCTATTAAGGCAAGGGTTGGCATTTCATGGTCATGATGAATCAGTTCATTCACAAAATCAAGGTAATTTCCTTGAGCTTCTACATTTTTTGGCCAATCATAATGAAGAGATTGATAAGGTTCTAAAAAATGCTCGTGGAAATCTCAAACTAATGGCACCTGATATTCAAAATCAAAAGGATATTGTGACAACCGCAGCTTGTGAGACCACAAAAATTATTGTTGATGATTTCTTTGCCATTTTAATTGATGAATCTTGAGATATATCAATTAAGGAGCAAATGTCTGTTGTTTTGCGTTACATAGATAAAATGGAATTGTCATTGAGAGGTTTCTTGGTCTTATTCATGTTTCGGATACAAGTACCATATCTTTAAAATTGGCATTGGAATCATTGTTTGCAAAACATAGTTTAAGCCTATCAAGAGCGCATGGACAAGGATATGATGGGGCTATTAATATGCAAGGTGAACTCAATGGCCTCAAAAGTTTGATTTTGAAAGAAAATAGTTCTGTATTCTATGTTCATTGCTTTGCTCACCAACTTCAATTGGCACTTGTGACAGTTGCAAAAAAAAAACAAACAAGTTGAAATTGGTTGTTTTTTTAGTTTGGTTAACAATCTATCTAATGTTGTTAGAGCTTCATGTAAATGACGGGAGATTCTTAGAGAAAGTCAAATTCTTAAAGTTACTGAAGCATTAAAGAGTGGAGAAATTTCTAGAGATTTTGGCTTGAATCAAGAGATTACATTGAAACGAGCTGGAGATACAAGATGAGGATCACATTATGGTACACTACTTAGCTTTATCTCTTTTTTTACTTCGGTGATTGATGTCCTTGAAATTGTTGAGGAATATTGCATAAGCTCGTAGCAACGTGCTAAAGCATGTCAATTATTGAAATCTATGCATTCTTTTGAATTTATTTTTAACTTGCACTTGATGAGGCATATATTGGGGATCACTAATGAGTTGTGTCAAGCACTACAAAGAAGTGATCAAGATATTGTAAATGTTATAGCATTAGTTAGAGTGTGCAAGGAAAGATTACAATGCATGAGAGATGATGGTTGGAATACTTTATTAAATGAAGTATCATTGTTTTGTGAAAAACAAGATATTAACATTCCAAATATGGATGATGCATTCATTACACAAGGAAGATCAAAGCGTAAAGTTCAAAAAGTTTCAAATCTCCATCACTTTCAAGTTGAGTTGTTTTATCAAGTGATTGATAGAAAACTTCAAGAGCTAAACATAGATTTACTGAGGTGAACATTGAGTTGCTTCTTTGTGTAGAAGCTTAAATCCAAGAGATTCATTTTTTCCATTTGATAAGGAAAAGTTGACTTGTTTGGCAAAGTTTTATCCATCAGACTTTTCTTCTGTGGAACTTATGGGGCTCGAAAGTCAACTTGAAACTTTTATTAGAGATGTTTGGTCTGATGATCAATTTTTAAAGTTAAATGGGATTATTGATCTTTCTCAAATGTTGGTGAAAACTAAAAAGCATATTATGTATCCGATGGTATACTTACTTGTGAAGTTAGCTTTGATTTTGCTTGTGGCAACTGCAATTGTTGAAACATGTTTCTCTACAATGAATTTTGTGAAGAATAGAATGTGCAATCGCTTGGGAGATGAATGGTTGAATGATTGGTAGGTTACATACATAGAGAGAGATATTTTTTTTTAGTAATAACAATGAAAAAATCATAGAACATTTTCAAAGTATGAAAATGCATAGAGGACAATTCTAATTTTTAGAAGCTTAAGTATTTTAGATTTCTTTTGTCATGAAATTATGTATTTTGTAAAAGTTTGTGATATTTTACTTTTGTGAAAATATTATAAATTATTTCTTGCCCCCACTAAGAAAATTTTCTGAATCCACCACTAGCAATGTGTGGTAGTCTCAATTGTAGTTGTTCGTGGGGACGGTTGTGTGAGACAATGGTGCTGAAGAGCGAGGAAGAAGAAGACAATGGTGGTGCAATGACATTACAATGGAACAATGGCAAGGGTTGTGGTTCGGCAGGGGTAGTAACGAGGACGTGGTGAGGGAGCAATGACGCAATGGAGTAAGTTGCAAAGGTTCAGGAGTGAGAAGCAATGGAGTCGTGAGGGAAGAGGAAATGAGTTTCTAGGGCGCGAGGATGAAAATCAATGTGAGTTGTAAGTTTATAGAGCCATTTTACATTGATTCTAGTTTGAACCGATGAATAAAAATAAATTACATAGGTTCAAATTAAAACAGGTCTTACATTTGTTATTTAAAAAATGATCTAAAATAGTTGCTTTTAATTTCAAAATTGCCAACTCATCCATTTCTACATCGGTTGTTAAAGCTTATTTTTGCATCAATGATAATATATTATTTAAGTTTATTCACTATCTTTTTTGTCCCCAATTGATTTCCAAATCAAGTTGTTGAAAAAGAAAAACATAACAGATTAGCTAGGTTTGGATTCAGCCTTTTTGGGCAAATATTTAATAGTTGAATGGTATTTGAAAATAATGATTTTAACTCCTATGAGATATGGTCAAAACTTTCCAAGGCAAAGACTATGGTTAGTAGTTATTTCTTAGTTGTTGCACAATTAACTTGATGCTCATTAAGAACCCTACTAACATATTAAATGGTGTGGAAAATATTCTCTTTTCGCTGCCCGAGCATAGTTACCACAAGTCACTAGCATTGAGTTCAAAAGGAAAATTCCAGTCATATGCAACAATGACAAGAAGTGAAATCATTTTCTCTTAATTAAATAAGATCAAAGCCACTTAAATAGGCTTTGTCAGAGACAAAGTGTAACATCCCAACATATTAGTACAATTAAATAGAATAAATAAACTAGTTAAATTAAATTAATAACAAAGGGTTAGGAGGAGCCCCATTAGAACTAATTAAGTTAATGAATTGTGTAGTTAAGGAATGGGCTAATAAAGGCCCAATAATGTTTCAAGTGAGGCTAGACTAACCATAAGCCACACACACACACATCACTTGTCTAGAAGGGAAAAAGAAAAAAGAATAAGGGAAGAAGGAGGAGGAAAAGGAAATAAGAGGGGCCCCAACTCACCCACAGAGAACCACTATCAAATTCAAGGTGAGTGCAACCCCTTGCATACTTCTGATTCCTCATACATTGTTCTTCTATGTCTCCCCATCCTCTTTTATTCCTTTGAATGTTTGTATTTTGAACTTCTATGGATACAGTAAAGGTTTAAAAGGGGGTTTTAGTGGTTAATTACATGATTGATAGGTTTCATATGGGGGTTTGATATTTATTAAATGACACTGATGTATGTGTTATTTTGAATTTAAAAGGATTAGAAGGCCATGAGAAGCCTGTTAAGACAAAGTCCATCCAGAAGCAAATGTTTTAATGATGGCAAACCACTATAAAGCAAAATTGCAAGTGACTAAACCTACCTACTAATGGTTGCTTTGAGTGTTCTTATATAAGACAGGACAAATTCATAAGCATGGAACAGGTGTGAAGCATAGACCTATAGTGGAAGCTTTTCATGACATAGATTCTGCAATCAGAAGCAGGATTATAAGGAGAGCTATTTAGAAGATAGAAAGGCAATCATGTTTTCTAGGTTAAAGTGCAAATATCGGAAGTTTTGTATGATCAGAGGCATGATGCCGGGGATAGCTTAAGTCAAGGGGTAGATATCAGAACCTACACATGACTTAAGGATCATCAAAAGTTGTGCTTCAAGTTGTTTGTGATGACAGATGTGTCTACTATCTAGAAGCAGACACAAGTCAAGACATGCATCAGTGCTTAGACAACACTAATTCTGAAGCTATGAGTTCCTCGTGATCCTTGATAATTTTCAAATCAAAGGAACTCAAGGAAGACAATTGTCCTAATCAAAGAACAAGCAACCAAGTAGAATGAAGATTTACCATATTGCACTGTAGTAACAATGCATATACAAAAAACATGTTGCATAAATAATCTTCAAAAAGATTCCCATGATTCAAATTCAAAAAAAATCATAAGGAACCACCAAAACCAATAGGTAGCACTCAACGAATCTTTCTCAATGGATCCTTCAACGAATTTATTTCAAATTCAATGAGTGCAAGCTGGTTGACAGTGGAGAAGAGTAGAAATGAAGAAGAAAACTAAATAAGTTGTAGAAGACAAAGCTTGAAGATGGATAGAACGACAAGCTGTAGGAACTAATTGGACAACTCATGCAGCAATTTGAAAGTTGAATTCAACCTTCAACAACCACAACAATGGCTAGCTCCTGATCATTCTATAAATTAATCAAATTTGAAGGAGCAACTTTTAAGGAAGGATTGCTAAAGAAAGATGGTAAGGTCAGGTGAACCAACCCTTTATCAGAAGGAACTTCCTTAGCCAAAAACACTATAGGTGGAGCCTGTAGAGCCAAATCCGAAAAGAGTGTTTGTAAACACCTTCATCAATGGAGCCTTAGTAGAAGGCATCCCAAAATGTGTAGTGTCCATTCCTTAGGATTAGAGGGAAAGAACTTAGAAAAGTCTAATAAGGGGATTGCTGCTTCTAAAGTTTAGAGGGAACATAGCAGGTAGCTATTTGAGTCTAATAGCAGGTGCTACTGAGGGTGAAAAGCTTGGAGAGGCTTTTCAAAAGAATACTTGAATAGTGCCTGCAAAGGCCTAGAGAATATTGAGGTGAAACCTGGAGAGGCTTTCCAAAAGAATACTCAGGAAGAGCCTGCAGAGGCTTAGAGAATACTGAGGTGAAGCCTGGAGAGGCTGGTCGAAAGAATACTTTGGTGGAGCCTGCAGAGGCTTAGAGAATACCGGTTGTAGGAGCCTATGGAGACTTCAGAAAAGAAAGAATGCCATAATTGAGTGCTTGGTCTTAGTGGAGAAAGCGTATAGGTGTAAGTAATGGATGTATCCCAGGTTGGGGTGAAGCAGTATAATTCCTTGGTGTGATTGTTTCCTTCATTGTTACTTCTTATTTATCCTTGTTGTTGTGAGCTTAAAATTTGTTTCTAAAAAACCTTATATTGAAAAGTTTAACTCTGATATTTGATCAAAAGGTTTTCATAAAATAGTTTCATTATTTAGAAGCAACACCTACTCACAGTATAAAAGTGAAAAGCAGAATATGTAATTTAATAGAATATGGTATTTTGAGAGTAGGTTCTGAAGTAGTAGGACACAAAATTACTTGGATGAATTTACTTTAAAATATTTTTTTATCCAAGTACTTGTGAAGGAAAAGGTATACTCCCATAAGTCTTTTGATTTCTAAGCGTGAAGCTTAAGAACTAGAAATCAGAAGCAAGTGTGCTTGTGCAAAAAAATAGCCTTACCGGTTGTTGTGTCACTATTCAACCGCCCTTTCTAGTGATCAACTAATTCACTTAAAATCCTTCATTGATACAGGATCACAAAACTATGAATTCCAATTTTGACGATCTGCGCTAAGAGGGGATAACCATGTTAAGTATTGGAACCAAAGACATAGAATGTCAAACCCCTAAAAATCTCACAATTTTGTTGAGATAACAAAGGATATTAAACTTTGATAAACTAATGAGATTAATTGAGCTATATGAGAAAAACATGCGTCCAACAAAAGTATACGTATATTCGTTTTATCTTAGACACGAAAAATAAGTTTTAAAGTATAGTGTCAAACACGCTAAAAAGGACTTGCGTCCTAGACTTTATAAAATCTAGTGACCAAAGTGCAATTAAAAAAAGTTGCGTCCAAAGGTCTTTTGAAAATCCAACGTCCAATGCGTTGTCATCACCCAACACTTCTTTCAAGAAAACTTACACAAACATTCTATATCATAATAAGTTTTCTTCGTCCAAATGAACACATGCTTAAGGCTCTTTGTTCAATAACGTTTGACATGCTAAGGTATACTACTCATATATTCTTTATCACATGAACTTTATGCTATTATTCCCTGTGTTTTTTCAAATAAGCTCTAACATATGAATTTCTAGCATTTAATGAAAAAGCAGGGTTTCCTGGGTATAAGTACAACCTCTGGTCAAAAGCAAGTCACATGTCTGAGGTTTAGTACAAATGAGAAGACTGAAGTAGGAATAAGCAAAGAAGCAATACACTTTTCAAAACATGACAGTACCTTTTTGGGAAAGAAAAGACACCTACTTTTTTCTCTCTCCTCTGCAGAAATAGACACGTCAAAGAGGAAACATGACTGAAGTCACCATGCATTAAATGAAAATTCATAACGAAAAGATTAAAGAAGCTCTTTCTCACAACAATCATATTTCCAAAAGACTCCATATAAAGACCTTAAGAGAAGAACTGAAGATCTAACGAATTATTGGACAGTCATTTTGTTTCTTTGAAAAACTCTTTAAGTTCTTTCTCTGCATGAAACACTCTAAGGTCAATAGTTTATCCTTTGCTTAGTAAAGTTATTTGTACTCGTGTTAAAGTTACATATTCTCACTTTGTGAGTTGATTACATTGTAATCTTTCAAACTTATTTAGTTTGTGAAAGCCAAAAGTGACTTAGTGTGAAAGAATACTTAGGACTACTTTCTTGAGTATAAGATTGTAGTGGGTTTTGCCAAAAGTAACATAGTAGAATACTTGCTTGTAACCATGTTGGTTAGTGGAACCCTTCGTGTTGAAGGAGAACTAGACATAGCTTAGGTTGAGTGAACCAATATAAAAAGCTTATGTTCTTTGTTTTTGCTTCTCCTTTCACGTTTTCCTTGGAAGAAACATTTTTTGACTTGTTTAAAACATTGTTATTTGCAAGAAGCTTTTTAAACGCACATACACACTATTCAACTCCACTTCTAGTGTGTTTCTTGTTATTTCACTAAGCGTTGGCATTAAGCATTACATGAGTCACCCTAACGTAACGCATCTAGAGAGGGCTCTAAGACCCTTACATTGGTGTGCTAAGCATGAGGTTACTAATGCTTAAAGGCGAGGTCTGTGCCTCAGTGCAATCCACCCTATGTGCCACCCTGTATGCACTAATTGTAGACACCATAGAGAGATGACCTTGATTCTTTGAGGATTAACACTAAGCACCAATATGTTAGCGCTAAGCACAGGGTCTTTCGCACTATGTGTGACCATGTCAACTCTAAGGGTGGGGTCCTTGGACAATAATGTTATGTATATAACTTTTATGCCTAATAAATGTTATCCCCTTCCTATATGAGTATGTTACAACGTGAAAGTATGTGCTTGAGTTGAGTGTATTATGAATGCATGCATGAGGCTAAGTTATCCCTTTGGCAAGGTGCGGCAATTGCCCTTCAAATCTCATAAAGTGGTAGAAAAATGAAATGTATAAGACTATGTTGCCCTCTTTGAGAAGAAGAAGCACTTGCCTTTAGATCCTAGATAGTGGTAAATAAGACAATGTAGCCCTCTTTGGCAAGAAAGAGTATCAGCCCATTTTAGATTCCAAAGAGAGGTGATAGACGTCCTTTGGTGCAAGAAGGATAGAATATTGCAAACCACAAGAGGGATGCCTCTTGAAGATTATGAACTCACAATCTGCCATGGAAGATGGATAACAGAATTATAAGATAAAGGTGTTTATGATTTATTAATGTGAGAATGTGTGTTATGTCTCAAGGAAATGTTTACATGCCTCATTGTCATGGATAGGTAAGATGTCTATATGCTATAAATGTGTTAATGTTAATGATGTTATATACAATATGTATGTGATGTTATAGTGATCCCTAGGGCACTTGCTAGGACTTTTGTCTCACTAGTTTAAGTTTAAATGCTAAAGATTAAGCAGGTAGTGAATCCAGTGAATGGCAAATCGAGCAAGGGTTTACCTTGTTTATATTGCTTTCACATAATGTAACATTATGATCTATTTATTTATGTTGTACGTTTAAGTCGCCATATTGGGCAAGAATTATGTATTTCTTTTATTTGGGTTATGTAAGGTACCCTGAGTACTCCGTATGTATATTGTTCATGTTATGATTATGTGTTTTTAAATAAGTTATTGAAATTATCCGACGACTCCACATATGTAGGTATAAGGTTATGTTAATGTCCCTTAGGGTGTTACACGAAGAGATCATCCTTGACAAGAAGGTTTCACAATGATTTTGAAAACTGAGAATTTTTTTTCATAAATCTTCAGTAAAAATTGACTTGGCCCAAGAAACTCCTTACCCCTCCTCACATTAGTGGGAAGCAATTTTCTTTCTATCACCTCACTCTTTGCCTTGTCCACTTCGATACCCTTGACTGAGATTTTATGTCCCAACACAATTCCTTCTTACACCATGAAATATTTTCTTCCAAATTCAAAACTAGATTGTTTTCGTGCATCATTTGAGCGCGAAGCCAAATTTGCAAAGCATGTATCAAAGGAGGTTCCAAATACTAAAAAATAGTCCATGAAATCCTTAATGGACTTTTCAATATGTCCACAAAGATAGATATCATAAATCTCAAAAAGGTTGTTGGTGCATTGCATAATTTGAAGGGCATCCTTTTTTAGGCAAAAACACCAAACGGGCATGCAAATGCAATTTTCTTCTAATCATTCAAATTGATGGCTATTTGATGGTATCCAAAGTAGTCATCGAGGAAACAATAAAAGTCTTAACCGACTAATCTCTCCAGCATTTGATCTATAAAAGGCAAAGCGAAATTATCCTTCATAGTGGCTTGGTTAAGCCATTGATAATCAAGGAACATACACCATCCCATGATTGTGCAGGTTAGAATGAGTTCATTCTTCTCATTTGAAATTATAGTCGTTTCACCTTTCTTAAGGACAACTTGCAGTAGACTAACCCATGAACTATATATTGGAAATAAGACAAATACACCCACATCAAACAATTTGAGCACTTCTTTGTTACTTTATGGCGAGGTTCAACCTTTGAAGATTTTACACAACTGGTTTATAATCCTTTTCAGACAAAATGATGGGATGATTCCCTATAGATCTGATATAGTCCATCCAATATCCATCTTATGGTCCTTCAAGACATGAACAAGCTTATCTTTTTCTTCCTTCAAAGTTGTGGTAATTTCTATAACCGAATTTTCATTCATATCATCTATGTACACATACTTCAAATTCATCACCTTTTAACTCTTTCTTTTAGTTGATAACTTCTTCCATCCCTTGATTTTCAAATTGTAACATGCAATCCTCTATTTTGTTATCCATTTGATCTTCAACTTGAGACATAACATTGTCTGTCACATTTTTCAAGGGATTAATAGGCTATTAATGTTTAGGAAATGTCTTCCAACAATAAATTCGCCATGTCCACAGTATGACAACGTTCTCTTTCGTTCAAATGATTCATGGCATCATAAACATTAAAATTTTTCTCATCATCATCTATTCTCAACATTTGACCCCAATGTGCATCAATCAATGTGTGCTCAATTCTCAAGAATGGTCTACCAAGAATGAATAGGGACCTCAGTTCCTTCATCTATGTCCATAATTGCAAAATCAATTGGAAAAGTGAACTTATACACTTTAACCATCATATTTTTATCTATCCCTTATGGATGTTTAACTAAGCCATCAGGGTCGGCCCAGTGTCCTGGCTGGAGGTGTGACGGCACAGGGTCCACGGCTAAAAGGGACCCTAAAAATTAAAAAAATAAAATTATATGATTGTGTAATAATTTTTTTATATTATTTTATGTTATTTTATAACTAGATTGAAATTATTGTTTTATTTCATGTCCCTTTAAAAAAAACAAATGAAAATGTTACATGTGATTAAAAGTATTATTCTATTGGTTGTTAGTTTTTTTTTTTTTGTTACATTCAAAAATCCTCAATGAGTTTTCAAATTACTGTGACATATCAACATGTAACGAATATATGATAATAGACTTAAATTTTTTTTTTTTTAACAAAATAAGAAACACAAACAAAGACTCAAATTATAAAGGAAATAAAACTAAACGTTAGTATATTAATAAAGAACAAAAATAAAGATTTAATATATATGAAATGATATTTTGTCAATAATAGACGATAGCGAGCAAACTAGAGCTTTTTTTTTACACACAAAATATTAAACTAAATTAAATTAAATTACAAATATAAAATTAATATTTTAAAAATATATAAGTAGATTAAAATTATAAAAAAAAATGTGATGGGTTCCTCACAGGTTTACCCAAATCCAATAAAACCCAATCGAAATGTGGATGAGTTAAAAAAATATAAATCTGGCTCTTTTAAATCTGAACCTATCTTACCTATCATCGATGGGGAGAGCAAACCTGTCATCGATTCGTCCCGTTGTCATGCCTACCTTATATATAGATATTTATGTTATATAATAGTTTTTGGGAATAAATTGAATGATAGATGATAACATAAGAGTAAATTGAATAAAAAAATGTGATGATATATCTTTTTGAGATTTATTAAATTATGTTATTCGTTTAATGTAACAAAATATAACATTTTTAATGAAACTACGTGTCTATTTTTTAATGTAATATATATTTATATTTTCAAATACTTAAATATATAAAAGAGTCACATTTAGTGTTTCACCCTAGACCCATAAAATCTCCAGACCTGTGAGCGATCAACAAGTTGCTGTATCATTCTTGTAGGTTTGGTATTATCAGCTCCTATATTCCTCAATATGGAGAATGGCATCAAGTTAATACTTGCTCCTATGCCATATAAAGTTTTCCCAATGGTCACATGTACTATAGTGCAAGGTATGATAAGACTTCCAAGGTCCTTAAGCTTAGTAAGAGTGGTCTACTAACCACCACTCTGCATTCCTTATTGAGGAGCAGTTTTGAGTTTTTCTTTTTCCAACTCATTTTCTTAGCAAGCAACTCCTTTACAAATTTAGCATATTTGGGCATTTGTTCAAGTGCTTTTAAGAATGGAATGCTGATTTGCAATTTCTTCAAACTTTCAAGAAATTTAGAGAATTGTCTTCATCTGTACCTTTTTTTTTCTTGCTTAGTAGGTTAGTTTTATGTACTGTGGAGGATTTCACCCTTTTCTTATTCTTCTAGAATTTGTTTCTTAGTCTTGCGCAAATATAGAATCTTTATCAATCAACTTCTCTTTATTTTCTTCATTTTTTAGATCTTTGTCTTTATCATCTACTACTTCTTTTTCTAATTGAGGTTTCTCTATGTTTTTCAATTCTTGCTCTTTTATGATTTCCTCTTTATAAATGGAGTAATCCCTTACCTCTTTCTCTTTTTCATACTTTTTTGTTGTTCTAGGAGGTAAATTCCTACCACTCCTAAGAATGATAGGTTTACACAAGTCCTTAACACTTGACTTATCATATTTTTAGGAGGGATTTTTTATATTTTTGCTTCTATTTGTTTAGAGAGTTTCCTTAGCTGATTTTCCAAGGTTTTAATGGATGCTTCAATGTTTTTAGGAGTTGAAGTTGGTGACCATTTTCAATACAGGATTGAACTATATGTAATTAGTCCTTTGACCAGTTCTAATCGAGTGGTACATATTAGTGGATTATATTTAGACATCCACATCTTTTGATTAGATAGTTAATAACATTTTATATAATTAATATTTATATAATTTACAATATATTATTTAATGGGAATGCTAATAACAAATTCGTTAACATATTTTTTCTAACACACACTATTATTAATTAAAATTTATTGAAAACTACAAAATTAGGATAGAGACTCATTAAATGAAAATTGAAACTTATAAAAATTTATAATTTTCAATAAATTTCAGCCAATTGGAGAGAGTGTGTTGTTAACATTTCTCTTATATAATTATATATAAAACTGTAGATTAAGGTTATGTATTTTATATGTATTTATTATTATTATTATTATTATTATTATTATTTATTAATTTTATTAATATTTTTAAGTTTATAAATTTATTTTATTTTTTATTTAAGTATAGTTATTGATTTTAATTAATTATTGATTTCTAAGATACTTTTTTATTTTTCTTTTTTCTTTTTATCCTCTTCTTTCTTACATATAGGATGGTTTCTCCAAGCTAGTTTCGGTATGAACCTTTTGAGGTTCTTATTTTCTCCCAAAAGGCTTATCCTCTTGCTTTTCAGTAGCTTTCTTAACTTCATCTTTTTCTTCTTCTTCCTCACCATTTATTGCTATCTCATGGTAAAACAATAAGGATGCTACATAGTACTTAATGAGTAACATCAGCACCTTTAATAGGGTTAGATAATAAACATCTACTTTTAGATTAACATGAATGACAAAATGTAGTATCAAGAACTATTTTTAATTTTTAGATCGAGAGACTAAATTAACAACACCACACAAATTCAAGGACCAAAATAGTGATTTAGTCAAACTGAAACAAAACACTATTTGCAAAAACAATTACGTTTTAAATATATATTTTGATACCTAAAAGTTCACAATGCCCCAGATCCTTTAAACAGTACATATCAAATAAAAACATTGATAATCATCTAAATAAATTGAAACAAGTTCAAAACTTAAAGCTTAAGTGATAAATCAATCCCAGAAGAATCAGAATGAGAGGTTTCTTCTTGCTTGGAATGATCTCCACCCATGGTACTCAATGTTGTTGACCTATCCAAGGCCCAGTTTGATTTGGTAGCAACATTTGTAGAAGAATCTCCAAGGATGGGAATGTGTCCAATAGTACTACGATCATCTTCAGTCTTCAAATTTGCATGCAAACCCTCCATCCTCAATCTACCAAGGGAAGGGTTTAGCATCTCTTGTCTTGACCACCTTTGACCAAACCTAAAACCAAATGAGGTTGAAGGGTATGATGGCTTGTGAATCATAGACTCCATCCGAACCCCAAGTGCCCTATTGTAGGATCCATAAAAGGAGTGTGTGGGATAAGGGTAATAAAGAAAAGGAGAGTGCCCTAAAGCACCAACATCATCAATCCCTTGGCCACGCTTTGCAAGAGCACGCTCTTGCTTGTGGGCGTTTTGGTGTCCCCCCAAAGCTTGTGATGAAGAAAACTCTTTCTTGCAAAAGTTGCAAGAAAAAGTCTTAGCCTCTAATGGTTTCTCCTTAATATTATTGTTCTCATCTCTCCCTTTGGTGTAATTAGCACTAGAAGAAGATGAACCCCCTACGTTCATGGGGTTGAAAAACTCCAATTCCACTTTCGACCCCCGAATTGATTCATCCTTGGAGAGCTTAACAAAGTCCAACACCATATGGGAATTGGAATTGGAAGCTGGATCTTGTTCAGATTTATCACCCTTCTCCTTCATTATCAACTCATCATTCTTCTCTTCTTCAACATATGGTTTATGGGAAATGACTTCGGAGGTGGAAGAGGCTTCAGAAGAACAAATTTCCAAACCGTGTGATGATGCCATGGCACAAACGAGAAATGATTCTCTCTTTTTAGATCTGTGGGAGTGAGATTGAATAGAGAGGGGGCGTGACCATGGTTATTTATTTAAGGATTTGAGTTAATATGCAAATATCTTTCACTCATGAACAAGGAAAGGGATCTCATGCATTTTTGTAGTTATTATTTTTTCATATGCTAGCAAAAATTTGAATAGGTGTGAGCAAGCTTGAACCAATTTGTTCACGACCATTGCATAAACAAAATTTCCTAAAATGGTTTTAACTACACGGTCAAATGTGTCTAATTACCCAAGTAGTTCAAATCATGCCATAGAAGCATGTGGCTAATTACTCAAATAGGTTCTATGTAGTTGAAATTTGATGTCAATCCGAGTGGTGAAATTGGTAACTTCGAAATTACTTGTTGGAGTAAAATTACTTGGGCGTTCAAGAACTTCTTTAGCAGAAAAATAAATGGAAGTAATTTTGGGCTCATTAATTGTCTATATTTTCTAAAATGATTTTAACTACATAGTCTAATATTGTGGCCAATAATTAATCAAATGGTTAAAATATTTCCATAGCCAGCATGTGGCTAATTACTCAAATAATATACTATCGCAGATGACAGCTTCTATGTTGTTCAAATCTGATGTCAAAGCCAAATCGGTAACTTTGAAAATTACTTGAGTGTTCAAGAGCTTCCCTGGTGGAAAAATCAATGGAAGTAATTTTGTGATATAATTTTGACTTCATTAATGCTCTATATTTTCCTAACAAATTCATTGTTTTCCTCAACGCGCAAGTTGCTCCAATAGGTTCAAAATTTCAAATATCTTTATCACTAGTAGTTTCTGTGAGGAAAACCCAGTTTAATGAGTACCACTAAGCCATATTAAACTAAAAGAACTTATTCTAACCTTAATTTTTCTCATAAAAAAGCTTGTTTTCAATTCATTTTTATTTAAACCAGGAATGCATAGCACTATTCTAGTGGTTAAGGTTTTGTAATTTCAGAGGCTTTAATTTGCAAAATTTAGGTTCGAGGACTCACCCACATAACCGCTTTCCGTTTTCAATAAGCATGGTGTTATGCCACAACATTCATGCCATACTTGTGGAAATTTATTTTTCATGAAGGACTTAAGATACACTAAATTTGTAACACTCAAGAAGAGTTTTAGATCAAACTTGTGAATAGTGCTTGAACTTGAGGTAAGAAATAATGAGGGTTTAAGAGAAAATAATTAGGAGCTCACTCATCTCAACAAGTGAATTTTACATATAACTAGATTTTAAACTTGTGATTCGTTTAAATTATACATTTTTAATATTTATATTTAATATTTTTAAAAATATGTATATATGAATAAAATTATTAATTTTTAAAATATTTAGTATCAAATTAAATATAACTACATTAAAATTGAGGAAGATGATTAATTATAATTTTAATTGAGCAGATGTTGTATTGAAAAATATTAAACCTATTAAAATTTATTATGATTTGTGCTTTCTTTAAGTAATAATAATAGTGATGTAATACCTATTTGAGATATATAAATTAAAAAATATATATCATAAATATAATTTTTTAATTATTTAAATTGAGTACTTATTTTTGCTATTGTGAATACTATGTTTACATGTAATTGAATTTTATTTGATTATAATTAATAATTTTAAATTTATTTATTTTAAAAATTAAAATATTTTAAAACTATAATTTAATCATTTTGGTTTATTATATGTAATATTAATGAAGTTTTAAATTGGTTAACATCATTACAACTTTTATTATTATTATTATTATTATTATTATTATTATTATTATTATTATTATTATTATTATTATTATCATTATTACTATTATTATTATTATTATTATTATTATTATTATTATTATTATTATTATTATTATTAATTTGTTCTTTAATTTTAATTTCATTACTTCTTATATTGTAAAGTTATCAATCTAGAATTTATTAAAAAAAGGTTACTTATCTATAAGGATGGATGACTTTATATATTATTAATTCTCTTAATCCATTTATCTCATTCAACTTTCTCTTAAAAGTTCTAATCTTGGTAAATGTGTTTAGTTAATTCACTATCTCATAATTGCTTCAATAAATTGTATTTTAAATTAGTAGTCATTCTTTAAATGCTGTACTTTACTTTCATTTAGAGTTTATGTCTAGTACAAAATATAGCTAATTAATTTATGTCTACTAGCTCTTTAGTCTTTAACTTTCCTTTAACTAATTCTACACAAACCAATATTTTCCAACTACTAAATTATACAGATAAGGTTAACTAATTGTACTAAATTATTTTTCCAATCTTATAACTAACTAAAACCATTGTGCTCAAACTAAGCTCTAATAAAGTGGCAGCCTTTTTCTTTTAAATTATAAATTCTTCTACATAAATACAAGACACAAGTGCTATTATAGCACTATCTAGTTCAAGACAAGTGCTATTTCCAATTTTAAGATGCATTAATCTTCTCATTTGCCAAATATTATAGTTTAGGTACAACAAAAATGGTATCATTAGAATATTTTAAGTATTTTTAAACCACTTACAAGTTACAAGCAGATTGTTACTAAGTTAGGAGTTAGGGCAACCACAATAGTTAGATAAGTCGTATAATAATTTATTAAAGTTCTTACTTTAACCATTCACAAGCACTGAACTTGATGGAAATTGAAAAGAAACCAGAAATAAAATATTAGGTATGAATTTAGAGAAATTATAAGTGGTGAAAAGAGCCAGTTTCAAAGGTTCCTTTTTTTTTTTTTTCAGTCATATTATGTGCAAGACACATTAATAGTTGGCTCTAACATGTTAAAGGACATGAACTATCTTATGCCTCTTTCAGATACTTTGCTTCAAAGCAGAACTTGTTTCAGTCATATGCAATGCTTGTTTCTTAAGTTATTTCAACAACTTTTGCAACACAAAGATTCTGATAAAAATTCTACTTGTAAATTTTTTTTCTACTTTTAAATCCAAATTATTTATATTTCAATGAACTATCTCTACTGATACATGGAATATGGAATCACAATTTAAAACCTCCATTCTACAACCTGACATAAGAAAGTCTTGACATATTCAAATTGAATGCTCACAAATAAAATAAATTTCACGCAATCAAAGCCAAAGAGAGTTTAGGGTTTACTTTGTGCAAACGTCATCGCAAGTGTCATCGAAGCTGTTGGGGTTCGTTGCGGGGTAGTAGGGGCAAAGTCATGAGGCTTTTCGGTGGTGGAGAGGGTTGCAACTCAAAGCTTTTCCAGTGGCAGAGAGGGTCGCAATGTATGGTGGTCACAATATGTGGTTGCTCGTGAGGACAGTTGTCTAAGACAATGGTGTTGACAACCGAGGAAGACGAAGACAATGGTGGTGCAGCGACATTGCAATGGAACAATGGTGAGGGTTGGGGTTTGGCAGGGGCAACAATGAGGACGTGGTGAGGGAGCAATGACACAATGGAGTAAGTAAAAGAAGAGCAGTTCTCCAGAACTTGAAAATCACATTGTGAGATAGATCCATGCTTGGCTAACTCATAAGCACACATATTTCCTTCACGAAAGGTACGTTGGAAATGAAGATCCCAAGCATAATGCTTAAAAGCTTGAATTTTTCTGATTATAGAAGCATAAGGATGAAGAGTGCTTCTATTATCTGATATCAGTAGTAACGCTAGTCTTGAACTAAAAAGGAGTATTTTATCTCATCCCAGGCCAGTCCGATCCAAATTGTTTAGTGAACTAAGACATTTGTCTTTATTTTTGTTCCCTAATTAAAGAAAAAATTACAGTCAACAACTAGACCCCCTGGGTATTTTAATTAATGGAACATGAAACAGAAATAACTGTTTTCATTCAGATCCAAACATACAATCATTAATAATTTGCTTAAGAGCTCATTGAGTCGGCTTGAGCTCTTGACTTGTATTTAAAAAGAGTACTAATTAAAAATTGGGTTGGATAAACCTTTCTTAAACCGTCAATTTCACAGCTAGTGAATGATTCATTACATATTAATAAAAACAAGAGTGCTTCATCATCTTAATTGTCATAGGTATCAAAAGTCTGTACGGAAAATCAAAAACTCATAACTAATGAGCTAATAAACTCGAATACCACATCACCCATCTGCAATTGTAAAGGAAAAAGAAAAATGAAACAAAACACAATTCGCAATAATAATTGCTTTTTAAAATATATAATTAGACACCTAAAATTTTATAGTGTCCTAGATAACTCAAACAACAGAGTACCAATCAATCAAACACAAACATTGATGATTATCCAAATTAAAA
This sequence comes from Pueraria montana var. lobata, assembly GCA_026413185.1. Classification (NCBI taxonomy): domain Eukaryota; kingdom Viridiplantae; phylum Streptophyta; class Magnoliopsida; order Fabales; family Fabaceae; genus Pueraria; species Pueraria montana. The sequence goes on along the minus strand of CM048654.1, from coordinate 64,346,664 downwards.
CAAGATCGAAACTTAAATCTTAAGTGATAAATCAATCTCATCAGAATAATCAGGACTAGAGCGTCCTTCTTGCACGGGATCATCATCACCACCCACAGTACTCAATGGGGCTGAGTTTGATTTGGTAGCAACGTTTGTAGAAGATTCTCCAAGGAATGGAATATCGTGTCCACTAGTACCACGATCATCTTGTGTCCTCAAAGTTGTATCACTCTCTAGGATCCTAATTCCACTATTTGCATGCAAACCCTCCATCCTCAATCTATCAGGAGAAGGGTTTAGCATCTCTTGTGATCTTGACCACTCTTGACCAAACCTAAAACCAAGTGAGGATGAAGGATATGATGGCTTGTGAATAATAGACTCCATTCTAACCCCAAGTGCCCTATTATATGATCCATTAAAGGAGTGTGTGGGATTATCAGGGTAAAAAAGAAAACGAGGGTTCCCAAATGCACCAACATTGATCCCTTGGAGACGCCTTGCAAGAGCACACTCTTGCTTGTGAGCATTTTGGTGCCCTCCCAAGCCTTGTGCAGAAGAAAACTCTTTCTTGCAAAAGTTGCAAGGAAAAGTCCTAGCCTCTGATGATTTCTCCTCATTGTTATTCTCACCTCTCCCTTCAGTGTTGTTAGGCCTAGAAGAAGATGAACACCCCACGTTATTCATAGGATTGAAAAAATCCAATTCCACTTTCGACCCTCTAATTGATTCATCTTTGTAATTGGAATTGGAAGTTTGATGTCATTCAGATTTTAACACTCTTCTCCTTCATTGTGATTCTTCTCTTCTTCAGCAGTAGGTTTATGGGAAATGCCTTCAGAGGTGGCAAGATGCTAGAGGCCTCAGAGGGACAACCTTCCAAAACATGTGATGATGCCATTGTAAAATGTTTTACAATTTTGGATCTGTGGGAGAGAGGGGGCATGACCATGTTTGTTTATTTATTTAAAGATTTTAATTAATGCAAATATCTTTATTGAATAAGGAATGGGATCTCATGCTTTTTTCAGTTATCATTTTGCATTATGCTACGAAAAGTTTGAAGAGGTATGAGCAAGCTTTCACAGATTTGTGCATGATCTTACCATAAACAAAGATTCCTAAAATGTGTCTAATTACTAATGCTTAAAGGCGACGTCTGTGCCTCAGTGCAATCCACGATAAGTGCCACCCTGTGTGCACTAAGTGTAGACACCATAGAGAGATGACCTTGATTCTTTGAGGATTAACACTAAGCACCAATATGTTAGCGCTAAGCACAGGGTCTTTCGCACTATGTGTGACCATGTCAACTCTAAGGGTGGCGTCCTTGGACAATAATGTTATGTATATGACTTTCAAAGTCCCTATATTGGACAAGAATTATGTATTTCTTTTATTTGGGTTATGTAAGGTACCCTGAGTACTCCATATGTATATTATTCATGTTATGATTATGAGTTTTTAAATAAGTGATTGAGATTATCCGACGATTCTGCATATGTAGGTATAAGGTTACGGTAATGTCCTTAGGGTGTTACATGAGGAGAGCATCCTTGACAAGAAGGTTTCACAATGATTTTGAAATCTGAGAATTTTTGTTTATAAATCTTAAGTAAAAATTTACTTGGCCCAAGAAACTCCCCTCTTCACATTAGTGGGAAGCGATTTTCTTACTATCACCTCAATCTTTGCCTTGTCCACTTCGATACCCTTGACTGAGATTTTATGTCCCAACACAATTCCTTCTTTCACCATGAAATATTTTCTTCCAAATTCAAAACTAGATTGGTTTTTGTGCATCTTTTGAGCGCGAAGCCAAATTTGCAAAGCATGTTGTATCAAAGGAGGTTCCAAATACTAAAAAATAGCCCATGAAATCCTCAATGGACTTTTCAATATGTCCACAAAGATAGGTATCATAAATCTCAAAAAGATTGTTGGTGCATTGCAAAATTTGAAGGGCATCCTTTTTTAGGCAAAAACACCAAACGGGCATGCAAATGCAATTTTCTTCTAATCATTCAAATTGATGGCTATTTGATGGTATCCAAAGTAGTCATCGAGGAAACAATAAAACTCTTACCTGACTAATCTCTCCAGCATTTGATCTATAAAAGGAAAAGGGAAATTATCCTTCATAGTGGCTTGGTTAAGCCATTGATAATCAAGGAACATACACCATCCCATGATTGTGCAGGTTAGAATGAATTCATTCTTCTCATTTGAAATTATAGTGGTTTCACCTTTCTTAAGGACAACTTGCAGTAGACTATATAATCCATGAACTATATATTGAAAATAAGACAAATACACCCACATCTAACAATTTGAGCACTTCTTTATTACTTTATGGCGAGGTTCAACCTTTGAAGAGTTTACACAACTGGTTTATAATCCTTTTCAGACAAAATGATGGGATGATTCCCTATAGATCGGATATAGTCCATCCAATAGCCATCTTATGGTCCTTCAAGACATGAATAAGCTTATCTTTTTCTTCCTTCAAAGTTGTGCTAATTTCTATAACCGAATTTTCATTCATATCACCTATGTACACATACTTCAAATTCATCACCTTTTAACTCTTTCTTTTAGTTGATAACTTCTTGCATCCCTTGATTTTCAAGTTGTAACATGCAATCCTCTATTTTGTTATCCATTTGATCTTCAACTTGAGATATAACATTGTCTGTCACATTTTTCAAGGGATTAATAGGCTATTAATGTTTAGGAAATGTCTTCCAACAATAAATTCACCATGTCCACAGTAAAACAAAGTTCTCTTTCGTTCAAATGGTTCATGGCATCATAAACATTAAAAATTTTCTCATCATCATCTATTCTCTACACTTGACCCCAATGTGCATCAATCAATGTGTGCTCAATTCTCAAGAATGGTCTACCAAGAATGAATAGGGACCTCAATGCCTTCATCTATGTCCATAATTGCAAAATCAATCATATTTTTATCTATCCCTTATGGATGTTTAACTAAGCCATCAGGGTCGGCCCAGTGTCCTGCCTGGAGGTGTGACGGCACAGGGTCCACGGCTAAAATGGACCATAAAAATTAAAAAAATAAAATTATATGATCGTGTAATAATTTTTTATATTATTTTGTTATTTTTATTACTAGATTGAAATTATTGTTTTATTTCATGTCTCTTTTAAAAAAAAAAACAAATGAAAATGTGACATGTGATTAAAAGTATTATTCTATTGGTTGTTAGTTTTTTTTTTTATTACATTCAAAAATCCTCAATGAGTTTCAAATTACTGTGACATATCAACATGTAATGTAATAGACTTAAATTTTTTTTTTTAACAAAATAAGAAACACAAACAAAGACTCAAATTATAAAGGAAATAAAACTAAGCGTTAGTATATTAATAAAGAACAAAAATAAAGATTTAATATATATGAAATGATATTTTGTCAATAATAGACAATAGTGAGCAAACTAGAGCATTTTCTTTGAGACACAAAATATAAAACTAAATTAAATTAAATTACAAATATAAAATTAATATTTTAAAAATATATAAGTAAATTAAAATTATAAAAAAAATTGATGGGTTCCTCGCAGGTTTACCCTAATCCAATAAAACCCAATCGAAATGTGGATGAGTTAAAAAAATATAAATTTGCCTCTTTTAAATCTGAAGCTATCCTACCTTCTGCAGGGATGGGGACGGGGAGAGCAAACCTGTCATCGATTCGTCCTGTTATCATGCCTACCTTATATATAGATATTTATGTTACATAATAGTTTTTGGGAATAAATTGAATGATAGATGATAACACAAGAGTAAATTGAATAAAAAAATGTGATATATCTTTTTGAGATTTATTAAATTATGTTATTCATTTAATGTAACAAAATATAACATTTTAAATGAAGCTACATGCCTATTTTTTAATGTAATATATATTTATATTTTCAAATACTTAAATATATGAATGTCATTTAGTGTTTCACCCTGGACCCATAAAATCTCCAGACCTGTGAGCGATCAACAATTGCTGTATCATTCTTGTAGGTTTGGTATTATCAGCTCCTATATTCATTAATATGGAGAATGACATCAAGTTAATACTTTCTCCTAAGCCATATAAAGTTTTCCCAATGGTCACATATACTATAGTGCAAAGTATGGTAAGACTTCCAAGGTCCTTAAGCTTAGTAGGAGTGGTCTACTAACCACCACACTGCATTCAACTTCTCTTTATTTTGTTCATTTTTTAGATCTTTGTCTTTATCATCTACTACTTCTTTTTCTAATTGAGGTTTCTCTATGTTTTCCAATTCTTGCTCTTCTATGATTTCCTCTTTATAAATGGAGTAATCCCTTACCTCTTTCTCTTTTTCATATTTTTTGTTGTTCTAGGAGGTAAATTCCTACCACTCCTAAGAATGATAGGTTTACACAAGTCCTTTACACTTGACTTACCGTATTTTTAGGAGGGATTTTTTATATTTTTGCTTCTATTTGTTTAGAGAGTTTCCTTAGCTGATTTTCCAAGGTTTTAATGGATGCTTCAATGTTTTTAGGAGTTGAAGCTGGTGACCATTTTCAATACAGGATTGAACTATATGTAATTAGTCCTTTGACCAGTTCTAATCGAGTGGTACATATTAGTGGATTATATTTAGACATCCACATCTTTTGATTAGATAGTTAATAACATTTTATATAATTAATATTTATATAATTTACAATATATTATATAATGGCAAATGCTAATAACAAATTCGTTAACATATTTTTTCTAACACACATTCTATTATTAATTAAAATTTATTAAAAACTACAAAATTAAGATAGAGACTCATTAAATGAAAAGTGAAACTTATAAAAATTTATAATTTTTAATAATTTCAGCCAATTGGAGAGAGTGTGTTGTTAACATTTCACTTATATAATTAATATTTTATATAATTATATATAAAACTGTAGATTAAGGTTATGTATTTTATATGTATTTATTATTATTATTATTATTATTATTATTATTTATTAAGTTTATTTATTGATTTTATTAATATTTTTAAGTTTATAAATTTATTTTATTTTTTATTTAAGTATAGTTATTGATTTTAATTAATTATTGATTTCTAAGATACTTTTTATTTTTCTTTTTTCTTTTTATCCTCTTCTTTCTGACATACAGGATGGTTTCTCCAAGCTAGTTTCGGTATGAACCTTCTGAGGTTCTTCTTTTCTCCCAAAAGGCTTATATCCTCTTGCTTTTCAGTAGCTTTCTCAACTTCGTCTTTTTTTCTTCTTCCTCACCATTTATCGCTATCTCATGGTAAAACAATAAGGATACTACATAGCACTAATGTGTAACAACAGCACCGTTAATAGGGTTAGATAATAAACATCTACTTTTAGATTAACATGATGACAAAATGTAGTATCTAGAATTATTTTTAAATTTTTTTAGATCGAGAGACTAAATTAACAACACCACACAAATTCAAGGACCAAAATAGTGATTTAGTCAAACTGAAACAAAACACAATTTGCAAAAACAATTACATTTTAAATATATATTTTGATACCTGAAAGTTCACGATGCCCCAGATCCTTTAAACAGTACACATCAAATAAAAACATTGATAATCATCTAAATAAATTGAAACAAGTTCAAAACTTAAAGCTTAAGTGATAAATCAATCCCAGAAGAATCAGAACGAGAGGTTTCTTCTTGCTTGGAATGATCACCACCCATGGTACTCAATGTTGACCTATCCAGGGCCCAGTTTGATTTAGTAGCAACATTTGTAGAAGAATCTCCAAGGATGGGAATATGTCCAATAGTACCACGATCATCTTCAGTCTTCAAATTTGCATGCAAACCCTCCATCCTCAAGCTACCAAGGGAAGGGTTTAGCATCTCTTGTCTTGACCACCTTTGACCAAACCTAAAACCAAATGAGGTTGAAGGATATGATGGCTTGTGAATCATAGACTCCATCCGAACCCCAAGTGCTCTATTGTAAGATCCATAAAAGGAGTGTGTGGGATAAGGGTAATAAAGAAAAGGAGAGTGCCCTAAAGCACCAACATCATCAATCCCTTGGCCACGCTTTGCAAGAGCACGCTCTTGCTTGTGGGCGTTTTGGTGTCCCCCCAATGCTTGTGATGAAGAAAACTCTTTCTTGCAAAAGTTGCAAGAAAAAGTCTTAGCCTCTGATGGTTTCTCCTCAATATTATTGTTCTCATCTCTCCCTTTGGTGTAATTAGCACTAGAAGAAGATAAACCCCCCACGTTCATTGGATTGAAAAAATCCAATTCCACTTTCGACCCCCGAATTGATTCATCCTTGGAGATCTTAACAAAGTCCAACACCATATGGGAATTGGAATTGGAAGCTGGATCTTGTTCAGATTTATCACCCTTCTCCTTCATTATCAACTCATCATTCTTCTCTTCTTCAACACATGGTTTATGGGAAATGACTTTGTAGGTGGAAGAGGCTTCAGAGGAACAAATTTCCAAACCGTGTGATGAAGCCATGGCACAAACGAGAAATGATTCTCTCTTTTTAGATCTGTTGGAGTGAGATTGAATAGAGAGGGAGCGTGACCATGGTTATTTATTTATGGATTTGAGTTAATATGCAAATATCTTTCACTCATGAACAAGGAAAGGGATCTCATGCATTTTTGTAGTTATTATTTTTTCATTATGCTAGCAAAAATTTGAAGAGGTGTGAGCAAGCTTGAACCAATTTGTTCACGACCGTTGCATAAACAAAATTTCCTAAAATGATTTTAACTACACGGTCAAATGTGTCTAATTACTCAAGTAGTTCAAATCATGCCATAGAAGCATGTGGCTAATTACTCAAATAGGTTCTATGTAGTTGAAATTTGATGTCAAACCGAGTGATGAAATTGGTAACTTTGAAATTACTTGTTGGAGTAAAATTACTTGGGCATTCAAGAACTTCTTTAGGGAAAAAATAAATGGAAGTAATTTTGTGCTCATTAATGCTCTATATTTTCTAAAATGATTTTAACTACACAGTCTAATATTGTGGCGAATAATTAATCAAATAGTTAAAATATTTCCATAGCCAGCATGTGGCTAATTACTCAAATAATATACTATCGCAGGTGACAGCTTCTATGTGGTTCAAATTTGTTGTCAAAGCCAAATTGGTAACTTTGAAAATTACTTGGGTGTTCAAGAGCTTCCCTGGTGGAAAAATCAATGGAAGTAATTTTGTGATATAATTTTGACTTCATTAATGCTCTATATTTTCCTAACAAATCCATTGTTTTCCTCAACGCATGAGTTGCTCCAATAGGTTCAAAATTTCAAATATCTTATCACTAGTAGTTTCTGTGTAGAAAACCCAGTTTAATGAGTACCACTAGGCCATATAAAAAAGCTATACTGGTGGCTAAAATTTTGTAATTTCAGTGGCTTTAATTTGCAAACTTTAGGTTCGAGGACTCACCCACATAACCGCTTTCCGTTTTCAATAAGCATGGTGTTATGCCATATGCAACATTCTTGCCATACTTGTGGAAATTTATTTTTCATGAAGGACTTAAGATACACTAAATTTGTAACACACGAAGATTTTTTGATCAAACTTGTGAATAGTGCTTGAACTTGAGGTAAGAAATAATGAGGGTTTAAGAGAGAATAATTAGGAGCTCACTCATCTCAACAAGTGAATTTTACATATAACTAGATTTTAAACCTGTGATTCGTTTAAATTATACATTTTTTATATTTATATTTAATATTTTTAAAAATATGTATATATGAATAAAATTATTATTTTTTAAAATATTCAGTAACAATTTAAATATAACTACATTAAAATTGAGGAAAATGATTAATTGTATTTTTAATTGAGCAGATGTTGTATTAAAAAATATTAAACCTATTAAAATTTATTATGATTTGTTCTTTCTTTAAGAAATAATAATAGTGATGTAATACCTATATGAGATATATAAATTAAAAAAATATATATCATAAATATAAATTTTTAATTATTTAAATTGGGTACTTATTTTTGCTATTGTGGATACTATGTTTACATGTAATTGAATTTTATGTTTTTATAATTAATAATTTTAAATTTATTTATTTTAAAAATTAAAATATTTTAAAACTACAATTTAATCATTTTGGTTTATTACTTTTAATTATGTGATATTGATGAAGTTTTAAATTGGTTAAGATCATTATAACTTAAATTATTATTATTATTATTATTATTATTATTATTATTATTATTATTATTATTATTATTATTATTATTATTATTGTTGTTGTTGTTGTTCTGGTTGTTGTTGTTGTTGTTGTTGTTGTTGTTGTTTTTATTGTTATTATTATTATTATTATTATTATTATTATTATTGTTATTATTATTATTATTATTATTATTATTATTATTATTATTATTATTATTATTATTATTATTTTAGTGAACTAAGACATTTGTCTTTATTTTTGTTCCCTAATTAAAAAACAAATTACACTCAACAACTAGACTCCCTCGGTATTTTAATTAAAGGAATATGAAAGAGAAATAACTGTTTTAATAAGATCCAAACATACAATCATTAATAATTTGCATAAGAGCTTATTGAGTCTGCTTGAGCTCTTGACTCGTATTTAAAAAGAGTACTAATTAAAAATTGGCATGGATAAAACTTTCTTAACCGTCAATTTCACAGCTAGTGAATGATTCATTAAATATTAATAAAAACAAGAGAGCTTCGCCATCTTAATTGTCATAGGTATCAAAAGTCTGTACAGAAAATTTAAAACTCATAACTAATTAGCTAATAAACTAGAATACCACGTCACCCATCTGCAATTGTAAAGGAAAAAGAAAAATGAAACAAAACACAATTTGCAATAATAATTGCTTTTTAAAATATATAATTAGACACCTAAAATTTCGTAGTGCCCCAGATAACTCAAACAACAGAGTACCAATCAATCAAACACAAACATTGATGATTATCCAAATTAAAACACGATCAAAACTTAAATCTTAAGTGATAAATCAATCTCTTCAGAATAATCAAGACTAGAGGGCCCTTCTTGCGTGGGATTATCACCACCACCCACAGTACTAAATTGGGCTGAGTTTGAATTGGTAGCAACGTTTGTAGAAGATTCTCCAAGGACATGAATGTTGTGTCCAATAGTACCACGATCATCTTGTGTCCTCAAAGTTGTATCACTCCCTAGTATCCTAATTCCACTATTCGCATGCAAACCCTCCATCCTCAATCTATCAAGAGAAGTGTTTAGCATCTCTTGTGATCTTGACCACCCTTGACCAAACCTAAAACCAAGTGAGGATGAAGGATATGATGGCTTGTGAATCATAGACTCCATTCTAACCCCAAGTGCCCTATTATATGATCCATAAAAGGAGTGTGTGGGATGATCAGGGTAATAAAGAAAATGAGGGTTCCCACAAGCACCAGCATTGATCCCTTGGCGACGCCTTGCAAGAGCACGCTCTTGCCTGTGAGCATTTTGGTGCCCTCCCAAGGCTTGTGCAGAAGAAAACTCTTTCTTGCAAAAGTTGCAAGGAAAAGTCCTAGCCTCTGATAATTTCTCCTCATTGTTATTCTCACCTCTCCCTCCAGTGTTGTTAATAGCCCTAGAAGAAGACGAACACCCCACGTTATTCATAGGATTGAAAAAATCCAATTCCACTTTCGACCCTCTAATTGATTCATCTTTGGAGAGCATAACAAAATCCAACACCATATGGGAATTGGAATTGGAAGCTTGATCTCGTTCTTCAGTAGTAGGTTTATGGGAAATGCCTTCTGAGGTGGCAGAGATGCTAGAGGCTTCAGAGGGACAACCTTCCAAAATGTGTGATGATGCCATTGTAAAATGTTTCACAATTTTGGATAGGTGGCAGAGGGATTGAATAGAGAGGGGGGGCATGACCATGTTTTTTTATTTAAAGATTTGAATAAATGCACATATCTTTATTGAATAAGAAATGGGATCTCATGCATTTTGCAGTTATCATTTTGCATTATGCTACCAAAAGTTTGAAGAGGTATGAGCAAGCTTTCACAGATTCATGCATGATCTTAGCATAAACAAAGATCCCTAAAATGTGTCTAATTACTAAGTAGTTCAAGTCATTCCCATAACTAGCATGTGGCTAATTAATCAAATAGCTTCTATGTAATTCAATTTTTATGTCTAACCGAGTAGCAAAATTCGTAACTTTGAAAATTTATGATCTTAGCACAAACAAAGATTCCTAAAATGTGTCTAATTGTTAAGTAGTTTGAGTCATTCCATAACCAACATGTGGCTAATTAATCAAATAGCTTCTATGTAATTCAAATTTTATGTCTAATCGAGTAGTGAAATTGGTAACTTTGAAATTTTATGATCTTAGCATAACCAAAGATTCCTAAAATGTGTTTAATTACTGAGTAGCTCAAGTAATTCCATAACCATCATGTGGCTAATTAATCAAATAGCTTCTATGTAATTCAAATTTTATGCCTAACTGAGTAGCGAAATTGGTAAATTCAAAATTTTATGATCTTAGCAGAAACAAAGATTCCTAAAATGTGTCTAATTACTAAGTAGTTCAAGTCATTCCATAACCAGCATGTGGCTAATTAATCAAATAGCTTCTATGTAATTCAAATTTTATGTGTAATTGAGTAGCGAAATTGGTAAATTCGAAATTTTATGATCTTAGCATAAACAAAGATTCCTAAAATGTGTCTAATTACTAAGTAGTTCAAGTCATTCTATAACCAGCATGTGGCTAATTAATCAAATAGCTTCTATGTAATTCAAATTTTATGTCTAACCGAGTAGCGAAATTGGTAACTTCGAAATTTTATGATCTTAGTATAAACAAAGATTCCTAACATGTGTCTAATTACTAAGTAGCTCAAGTCATTCCATAAGCAGCATCTGGCTAGTTAATCAAATAGCTTCTATGTAATTCAAATTTTATGTTTAACCGAGAAGTGAAATTGGTGACTTCGAAATTACTTGTGTTGAAGTAAAATTACTTGGGCGTTTCTGTGGTGGAAAAATCAATATTTGAAAGTAATTTTGGGATATAATTTTGGCTTCATTAATGCTCTATATTTTTTCTAATATGATTTTAACTACACGGTCTAATGTGGCGAATAATTACACAAATAATTAAAATTTTTCCAGAGCGGGCATGTAAACAATTTATCTATTAGCTCTTATCCATAATTATTATTTTACATAAATTATTTAAAATGTAAATAAATATCTATAAAAATTTTATATTTAACTATTATCATTATCCATAAAATATTTTCATACTTTCTCTCATATCTTTATCAAAGGTATAATAACTAAATTAAAAATAAGGCTTAAATAACTTTTAGGTCCCTGATAAATTACCAAATTTTGTTCGGGTCCCCGATAAATTTTTTTGTTGTTTTGAGTCCCTGATAAAAAAAAATTTCTTTTGCATCTCTGCCGTCAATTAAGTGATGATGTGGCCGTTAAAAATTTTAAAATGCAATTTTCGGCTGGTAAAAAACCGCCACTATCTATTTCAAATTTTAAATTACAACTTATGGCAGCAAAAAACTACCAGAATCAATTTATCATTTACCGCATTTTACTTCCTTCCTCTCCAATATATCTTCGGACTCACTTTTTGTTTTTTAAGAGATCTTCGGACTCACTTCTTCTACAAGCTCTCAATATTTAATTTAATATTATAATAACAAACCCAACAAAAATTCTTCACTTTGGTATAACCACTCATCATCCTCACTCTTCCGTTCTTTGTTATGGCACTTCAGAAGTCTCACTCCAGCGACAACCTTCCTCCATTTTTGGCGAAGCCCAATGCCGCCGTCACTCCCATCATCTGCAGCCTCTTCGGCTTCAACTAGGAGTCAGCTCCTCGGTGCCGCGCTGCGCTAACACCGTTTGGGAAGATCTCCAAGGGCAAGTCGCACACCTCGATGTGCTCTTAGGTAACGTTCATCACGACGAACCCAGTGAACTTCTGGCCAATCTCTGATCTGGAATAGCTTAGATTTGGAAATTTCAGATATGAAAATGCTTAGATATAAAACTCAAATCTGCAGTGAAGATCTTCCTGGGGCGCTTCTTCTTCCCGTCCTCAAATGCACTGTTGGGTTCCGCCGCGGGATTCGCAACCACTCCTTTCACATGCTGAGAAAATCGGCAACAAATTTTAAAGTTCTACCCTTTGCTTGTTGTGAACTTTACTTTCTAAATATGTTTAAATCTTTCATTGTTTCCTATATGTGTGTTGTTTATGGTTTCTATTAATCAAAATCAGTTTTTGATGTTTTAGTTACTTGATTGAGAGAACGTGTTTTTTATTGAATAAGGACAATGTGGGATTGATTTTCACTAATGTATGGGTTGGATGGTGCCTGCAAGCTGCTTGTTGAAATGTATAAGAGAGGGTACAGGCTTAAGTTGCACAATCAAATATGTTTCTTTTTTTTTTTAATTGATTCTGGCAGTTTGTAATTTAAATTTTGAAATAGATAGTTGTGGTTTTTTAGCTGCCGAAAATTTGATTTTAAAATTTTTAACTGCCACGTCATCACTTAACTGACGTCAGGGATCCAACATAAAACTTATTTTTTATCAGGGACTCAAAACATCGAAAAAATTTATCGGGGATCCAAAGCAAAATTCGAGAATTTATCAGGGACCTCAAAGTTATTTAAGCCTAAAAATAAAGTACACTTATCAATAAATTTTTTTAAAAATTCAGCAGAGTCTTCTCTATCTTTTGGTACTTTTTTCATACCTTTATTAATGGTATAGCAACCAAACATCAAGATCCACTTAATTAAACCGTTGATATCTCAACAACAATCCTATAGGATCAACTAATAATAAAACCATGACATATACCACTTTTATCAACTAATTTCAAGACACAAATCAAATTATGCAACAATCAAGCTAGATTTCAAATTTTTATTTCATGTATCATAACAAGGAGTGCGAGTTGGTGTGGGAAAACGGAAAGAAAAAGAGAGCTTGTGAAAGAGAGCAGGAGAAACACGTGAGAAGAAAACCAAACCATGTTATTAAGAATTTATGTTCTATTCAGCAAATTGATTAAATTTAAAAGAGGAAAAAGCACTTCCAGTATACCTAGATGGTTGTGGTGACAATAGTAAGATCAATGCCAAATGTGTCTAACCTAATCAAAGGTATCTATGATCTTGCATTCAAATTAAGGGAACTAATTGCATTGGTTATTTTCTTCACAACAATAAGTGAAAATTATTTCAAATCGCAACAAGATAAATAAAGAATCAAAAAAGAAAAAGACCTAACCACAAACGCAGATGGGGGCATGAAACCAACAAGAAATGGCTGAGAAAGAAAGAGAGGTTCTAAAGCCCCTTCAATAAAATACCTACAACAAGAAAAAAAAATCATGAAAGAGAGGTTCTTCCCAAATTTTAGTAACTAAAGTAACTATATAACTTTAATTTCCTATACTGGCTTCTCTCCTCACTTAATCCATTTATCTCACTCAACTTTCTCTTAAGAGTTCTAATCTTGGTAAATGAGTTTAGTTAACACATCATCTCATAATTCCTTCACTAAATTGTAATTTAAATTAGTAGTCATTCTTTAAATGTTGTACTTTACTTTCATTTAGAGTTTATGTCTAGTACAAAATATAGCTAATTAATTTATGTCTTCTAGCTCTTTAGTCTTTAACTTTCCTTTAACTAATTCTACACAAACCAATATTTTCCAACTAATTCTACACAAACCAATAGTTTCCAACTACCAAATTATATGGATAAGGTTAACTAATTGTACTAAATTATTTTTCCAATCTTATAACTAACTAAAACCATTGTGCTCAAACTAAGCTCTAATAAAGTGGCAGCCTTTTTCTTTTAAATTATAAATTCTTCTACATAAATACAAGACACAAGTGCTATTATAGCACTATCTAGTTCGACACAAGTGCTATTTCCAATTTTAAGATGCATTAATCTTCTCGTTTGCCAAATATTATAGTTTAGGTACAACAAAAATGGTATCATTAGAATATTTTAAGTATTTTTAAACCACTTACAAGTTACAAGCAGTTTGTTACTAAGTTAGGAGTTAGGGCAACCACAAAAGTCAGATAAGTCGTATAATAATTTACTAAAGTTCTTACTTTAACCATTCACAAGCACTGAACTTGATGGAAATTGAAAATAAACCAAAAATAAAATATTATGTATGAATTAGAGAAATTATAAGTGGTGAAAAGAGCTAGTTTCAAAGGTTCCTTGTTATGTGCTGATAGATTAGCCTTCCAAGGTTTTTCTATACAAGGTTTTTTTTGGTGGGAATCTGTTCCTTCTTTTATTAGGGATGATTTTATTAGAAACAAGGCGGGTCTTCCGTCGTTTAGGTTCAATTAGTTGTTTGCTCCATGGGCTTTGGTTTGGTCCCCCATGCGTTTTGTATCTATTCCTTCTTTTTTTTTATATATATATATCCGCCTTGCTTTTTGGTAGAGGGCAGGATTCCAACTGTTGGGATAATGCTCTTTTACCTTGGCATGCGGTCTTTGCTAAAAAAAAAAAAAATGTGCAAGACAGATTAATAGTTTGCTCTAACATGTTAAAGGAAAATACATGAAATATCTTATGCCTCTTTCAGATACTTTGCTTCAAAGCAGAACTTGTTTCAGTCATATGCAATGCTTGTTTCTTAAGTTATTTCAAGACTTTTTGCAACACAAAGATTCTGATAAAAATTCTACCTGTAAAATTTTTACTACTTTAAAATCCAAATTATTTATATTTCAATGAACTATCTCTACTGACACATGAAATATGGAATCACAATTTATAACCTCCATTCTACAACTTGACATAAGAAAGTCTTGACATATTCAAATTGAGTGCTTACAAATAAAATAAAATAAAATAAAACTGACGCAAACAAAGCCAAAGAGAGTTTAGGGTTTACTTTGTGCAAATGTCTTCGCAAGTGTCATCGAAGCTGTTGGGGTTCGTTGCGGGGTCGTAGGGGCGAAGTTGTGTTGTTTTTCGGTGGTGGAGAGGGATGCAACTCAAGGCGTTTCCAGTGGCAGAGAGGGTCGCAATGTGTGGTGGTCACAATGTGTGGTTGTTCATGAGGACGGTTGTGTGAGACAATGGTGCTGAAGAGCGAGGAAGACAAAGACAATGGTGGGGCAGCGACGTTGCAATGGAACAATGGCGAGGGTTGTATTTCGGCAGGGGCAACAATGAGGACGTGGTGAGGGAGCAATGACGCAATGGAGTAAGTAAAAGAAGGGAAGTTCTCCAAAACTTGAAAATCACATTGTGAGATAGATCCATGCTTGGCTAACTCATCAGCAGACATATTTCCTTCACGATAGGTATGTTGCAAATGAAGATCCCAAGCATAATGCTTAAAAGCTTCAATTTTTCTGATTATAGAAGCATAAGGATGAAGAGTGCTTCTATTATCTTAGATCAGTTGTAACCTTTGTCCCATGCAAGATCCAGACCATGAAGGATGGCAAGGAGCTCCGCTTGAAGGGAAGTAGCAAAACCGCAAGAGCCAACAAAACCAGTTTTCCAAATTCCCAAGGAGTCACGAACTAATCCACCAAATCCAAAAGCCATTCTTTTCTTTAAATTACCAAACTCTTGAACTAAAATGCAGTATTTTATCTTATCCCAGGCCAGTCCGATCCAAATTGTTTAGTGAACTAAGACATTTTTCTTTATTTTTGTTCCCTAATTAAAAAAAAATTACAGTCAACAAAAAAAATCTGATAACTACAAGAGAGTGCGTGACATTTTAATGATGCATCATATTTTAAATAAACGAACATGAAAGAGAAATATTCGAGAATCTGGGCAAGAAGCCCAATCTGAGTCACTAAAGGAAGTGAGTTTGAGATCAGACAAGGCTGAGAAAAATATGCCTTTTTTCCTTTTGAACTCTTAATATATTGTAAAAGGCGAATTGCTGCCTCTTGATGAGCTTTTCTGGGATTAGAAACAAATTGGGTAAGCCTGTTTACAGCAAAGGAAAGATCAGGCCTTGTGTTTGTTAGATATATCAACCTGCCAATCATTCTACGATAAGATGAAGGATCAAGATGAGGAGGGCTCTCATCTGCTGAGAGTTTGAGATTAGGGACCATTGGAGTTGAAACTGGTTTGCAAGCTAGTAAACCTGCATCATCCAATAACTCCAATACATATTTTCTTTGCGTAAGAACAATCCCTTTGTGAGACCGAGCAACCTCTCCAATCCAAGAAAAATGGAAGTCCACCTAAATCATTGATTTTAAACTTTTGGTCCAAGCATGAAAGAGAAATAACTGTTTTCAATCAAATCTGAACATACAATCATTAATAATTTGCTTAAGAGCTCATTGAGTCTGCTTGAGCTCTTGACTCATTTAAAAATAGTACTAATTAAAAATTGGCTTGGATAAACCTTTCTTAACCGTCAATTTCACTGCTAGTGAATGATTCATTAAATATTAATAAAAACAAGAGTGCTTCGCCATCTTAATTGTCATAGGTATCAAAAGTCTGTATGGAAAATAAAAAACTCATAACTAATGAGCTAATGAACTCGAATACCACATCACCCATCTGCAATTGTAAAGGAAAAAAGAAAAATGAAACAAAACACAATTTGCAATAATAATTGCTTTTTAAAATATATAATTAGACGCCTAAAATTTCGCAGTGCCCCAGATAACTCAAACAACAGAGTACCAATCAATCAAACACAAGCATTGATTATTATCCAAATTAAAACAAGATCAAAACATAAAGCTTAAGTGATAAATCAATCTCATCAGAATAATCAGGACTAGAGGGTCCTTCTTGCATGGGATCATCATCAACACCCACAGTACTCAATGGGGCTGAGTTTGATTTGGTAGCAACGTTTGTAGAAGATTCTCCAAGGAATGGAATATTGTGTCCAATAGTACCACAATCATCTTGTGTCCTCAAAGTTGTATCACTCCCTAGGATCCTAATTCTACTATTTGCATGCAAACCCTCCATCCTCAATCTATCAAGAGAAGGGTTTAGCATCTCTTGTGATCTTCACCACCCTTGACCAAACCTTAATCCAAGTGAGGATGAAGGATACGATGGCTTGTGAATCATAGACTCCATTCTAACCCCAAGTGCCCTATTATATGATCCATAAAAGGAGTGTGTGGAATGATAAGGGTAATAAAGAAAATGGGGATTCCCAAATGCACCAACATTGATCCCTTTGCGACGCCATGCAAGAGCACGCTCTTGCTTGTGAGCATTTTGGTGCCCTCCCAAGCCTTGTGCAAAAGAAAACTCTTTCTTGCAAAAGTTGCAAGGAAAAGTCCTAGCCTCTGATGATTTCTCATCATTGTTATTCTTACCTCTCACTTTAGTGTTGTTAGGCCTAGAAGAAGATGAACACCACACGTTATTCATAGGATTGAAAAAATCCAATTCCACTTTCGACCCTCTAAGTGATTCATCTTTGGAGAGCATAACAAAATCCAACACCATATGGGAATTGGAATTGGAAGCTTGATGTCGTTCAGATTTGACACCCGTCTCCTTCATTGGTGTAACCTCATCGTGATTCTTCTCTACTTCAGCAGTAGGTTTATGGGAAATGCTTTCGGATGTGGCAGAGATGCTAGAGGCTTCAGAGGGACAACCTTCCGAAACGTGTGATGATGCCATTGTAAAATGTTTCACAATTTTGGATCTATGGGAGAGGGATTTAATAGAGAGGGGGGGCATGACCATGTTTATTTATTTAAAGATTTGAATTGATGCAAATATCTTTATTGAATAAGGAATGGGATCTCATGCATTTTGCATTTATCATTTGCATTATGCTACCAAAAGTTTGAAGAGCTATGAGCAAGCTTTCACCGATTTGTGCATCATTTTAGCATAAACAAAGATTCCTAAAATTTTTCTAATTACTAAGTAGTTCAAGTCATTCCATAACTATCATGTGGCTAATTAATCAAATAGCTTCTATGTAATTAAAATTTTATGTCTAACCGAGTAGCAAAATTGGTAACTTCGAAATTACTTGTTGAAGTAAAATTATGACTATATGCATCAGAAGCTCATTATGAAAGTTACAGAGAGTAAGATTTATTTTATCAATGAAATGGTGTGCGAGAATAAGTTACATACTTATTTGCTGTTTCATCAAAACCAGTCCCACTGAATCGTGATTAGATATGTTGTGTGGGGATTTTCAATTAATTAGACTGGTTTTGCAATTTCACTTCAAAAAAATAATCATGGAATGAATTCATGCAATAGCAGAAATAATAAAATTATAAAAAAAATGAGCGTGTTGATCTAATAGATAAACAACGCCAAATACATGAACTCTGAATTCATACACATTTACTTCTTTATATGTTCCAAGTTGCCACAATAATTTATGTGCCATGAACTCTGAACTCTCATATTAAAACAGTTTAGCGGTGCACTGAACTGATCTTTTAGCAGTTTGGTTTTTTAAAACTAAACTAACAAACTGGTTCAGTTCAGTTATTATTAGAAATAGTTTAGGTTTTTTAAGTTCCATTCAACTCAGTTCTTGAAAGTTCACTTTAGTTCAGTTTTTTCTTGCCACCCCTAGTTCTAATGGCTTAATTATTTGCAATTTCAGTGGCCCTAATTTGCAAATTTTAGTTCCAAGGACTCACTAACATTCCATTCTTAATTTCAGCAACATTCTTGCCATACTTGTGGAAGTTCAATTTCAATGAATGACTTACAATTTACAAAAATTCAATGGCCCTAATTTGTAAATTTTAGTTTCGAGGACTCACCAAGATTCCTTTTTTAATTTAAGTAACATTCTTGCCATACTTGTGAAAGTTCATTTTTCATGAAGGACATACAATACACGAAATTTTGTAACACTAAGAAAGAATTTTAGACTCTAGAAGTTTGTAAAATCTTGAATAATTATTGAAGTAAATCGCACTAGTGAATATTGCTAGAGCTTGGGGAATGTTCTATAGAAAGGTATTGAGAAATAATGAGGGTTTACGAAAAAAATAATTGGGAGCTCACACAACAAGGGTATTTCATTTATAACTAGATTTTATACACGTGCATTGCACGTATTTGTTTATATTATTTTTTTTTAAGAATAAATAATCTATGCATTGACAATTTAAAAGGTTATTATATTATCATCTAATTACAAACCGTCATAGTTGTGAAAACCAGACAAGGCTGGCTGGTCTGACCTGTTGGACCGGGAACTGGTGCCTTGACCGGTCCGGTTAAGCTATCGAACCAGTTATGCAATTGACCTGATTTGATCCGGATCAACCCAGTGACCTGGCCTGGGTTGACCTGGTTCAATTTGAGTTTTTTTTAATATAATTCTTGAAACGACGTAGCTATTTGAAATTCTTTTCAAGGTACCATTTGAAATTATCCCATGGTAGAAGCTTGGTAATTCAAATGTTAAATGCTTGGTATCCATAAGATTTTAGTGGACCTTTTTTTGGTGTATATTCCAGCGAAATTTTTTATAAAACAGAAAGGTGAGAGCTTTTTTTAAATTGTTAACAGTTTTTTTTTTTTTTTTTACCAAAAAAGGAGGAGAGTTAAGGAAGCAATAGAGCCAAACATCCCAACTAGGTTGGCACCCTTGACTCTATCAAACCAAAAGCAACCCTCCGAATATTATAAAAAATAGAAAATAAAACAAGGACATGGGGGGGCATGAACCAAACCCATGCAACAAAAGACAGGATAAACCAGTGAACAAAAGTCATTTGAATCTATAGCTAGGAAGACTATTGCTATTCCTAAAAATGTCATGGTTAATAGAGGTAGGCGAAGAATCCCACCAGCAAAAGTCCTGTACATTGAGAGCAAGAGAGGCAATTCTATCTGCACACGTGTTGCCTTCTTTGTATATGTGAGAGATTTGAAATTGGATTTGATTAGCAATCGATAGACAATTAATCCATCTGTTACGAAGAGACCAAGGGACACCTTTTCTGGAAGAGAAGGCTTCAACAACCAAGTTAGAATCACATTCTAACCATAGCCTATTCCAACCTTTTTTGTGAGCTATCTCAATGGCTGTCATAGCTCCTATGAACTCAGCATAAAGAGATGTGGAAATCCTCAAATTAACAGCAAAACAGCCAATTACTGCACCTCTAAAATCTCGAAAAATCCCACCAGCTGCAGACATGCCAGGTGAGCCTTGAGCAGTTCCATCAGTGTTACATTTGATCCAAAAGCATAGAGGAGGATACCATATCACCTCCTTGATGTTGGGGGCCTTTTTTGAGTGACAGGAGACATTGAAAGATTTAAGAATCTGAAACTCTTTGATTGATGAGTCCATACTGCCACGTGACAGATTGCCAGTGAGAGAAGCTGCAGCTGAGATAATGCTTACGGCAGAATTAAAACTGATTTTTTTGTTCTCAAATCTAGCTTTATTTCTGCAGTGCCAAATGGTAGATATTACGCTCAAAATTGCAGCCAGTACAAGATCTTTTGTTTGTTTACTCCATCCAATATAGCAACATTCCAATAGGGAGTGAAAGCTAGAGGTGTCAAATGTAAAAAAAATCTTGTTACCAAGCCAACTCCAAATTGTGTTTGCAAAAACAATCTTGCTAAATAGTATATAATAATATAATAATATTCTCCTATAATATTATTTTGATCTTGACAGCAGTATATAATAACTAATTATTATTATTATCTTGATCTTAATATGATTTAATATTTATGTACTTTATACATCTTCATCATACTTGCTCATGACCTTCCAACAACTTTCGTACTTAGCCATGAAAATAACAAGAGTTTCCTTAGTAATTTAATGATAATACCCAACAAAATAATTTAGTAATAAATGATTTTAATATAATATTTATAGTTTCATCATGACAATGATTTTAATTTTGGAGTATGGACTATGGATTGATCACATTTTGTTAGCTATATATATATATATATATATATATTAATCTATACCAGGTCAACCAGTTCAATAAGCGACCCACCGATTCGACCACTGACCCTTTAACCCAGAGCCTCGACTGGGTCAGTTTACACAACACTGCAAACCGTTATACTAGTATATGATAAGATTGTTACCTTTTTCAATAATTATTTTAAGTCATATAAAAGGTGATTTCTTATTAGTTGATCATGTAAAACTTTTTAAACTAATGATGCATAAAAATTAAACTTCTATTTTTAATATTTGTAGTTATTTTTTTAGATGCATGTACGTAAATTAAGATTTTTTAAAAAAAAATTGATATATCATGTATAATTATATTAAAATTGAGGATGCTATAAATATATATATATATATATATATATATATATAATTTATCTATTAATTCTTATCATTAATTATTATTTTAAATAAATTATTTAAAATTTAACTAAATATCTATAAAATCTTTATTTTTAATTATTATTATTCATAGAATATTTTGGTACTTTCTCTCATATCTTTATCAAAGGTATAGTAACCAAATTAAATATAAAGTACACTTATCCATAATTTTTCCAAAAACATTTAGAAGAGTTTCCCCTATATTTTGGTACTTTCCCTCATACATTTATTAAAGGTATAACAACGAGACATCAAAGATCCACCTAATTAAACAGTTTATATCTCAACAATCTAATAGGACCAACTAATAACAAAACCATGTCAAATACCACTTTTATCAACTAATTTCAAGACACAAATCAAATTATTCAACAACCAAGGCAGATTTCAAACTTTTATTTCATATATCATAAGTTATATACTCTGAATCCACCATAAAAGAGAAACATATATGTACAATGGTGGAGGCTTGCTGGTAATAACAAGGAGTGTGAGTTGGTGGTGGGAGAAGGGAAAGAAAAAGAGTCTGCAAAAGGGAAAGGGAGAAAAGCATGAGAAGAAAAATAAATCATGTCATTAAGAATTTACTTGCTTCTCAGCAAAATGACTAAATTTAAAAGAGAAAAAAAAAACACTTCCAGTATACCTAGATGGCAGTCGTGACAATAGTAAGATCAATACTAAATGTGTCTAACCTAATCAAAGGTATCTTCGATCCTATGTTCAATTTAAGAGAACTAATTGCATTGGTCATTTTCTTCACAACAACAAGAGAAAATTATTTCAAATCTCAACAACAAGATAATAAAGAATTAAAAAAGGGGAAGAGATAACCACAAATGCAGATGAGGGCATGAAATTCAACAAGGATTGGCTGAGAAAGAAAGAGAGGTTCTAAAGCCCCTTCAATAAAATACCTACAACAAGAAAACAAATCATGAATTTCTTCCCAAATTTTAGTAACTAAAGTAACTATATAACTTTAATATCTTATACTAGCTTCTCTCCCCACTTAATCCATTTATCTCACCCAACTTTCTCTTAAGAGTTCTAATCTTGGTAAATGAGTTTAGTTAACACATCATCCCATAATTCCTTCACTAAATTGTATTTTAATTAGTAGTCATTCTTTAAATCTTGTACTTTACTTTCATTTATAGTTTATGTCTTGTACAAAACATAACTAATTAATTTATGTCTACTAGCTCTTTAGTCTTTAACTTTCCTTTAACTAATTCTACACAAACCAATATTTTCCAACTACTAAATTATATGGATAAGGTTATCTAATTGTACTAAATTATTTTTCCAATCTCATAACTAAAACCATTGTGCTCAAACTAAGCTCTAATATAGTGGAAGCCTTTTTCTTTTAAATTGTAAATTTTCTTCTACATAAATACAAGACACAAGTCCTATTAGCACTATCTAGTTCAACATAAGTTGAATGTGTAAATTTTAAGATACATTAATCTTGTCGTTTGCCAAATATTGTAGTTTAGGTAAAACAAAAATGGCATCATTAGAATATTTTAAATACTTTTAAACCACTTACAAGTTACAATCAATTTGTTACTAAGTTAAGAGTTAGGGCAACCACAATAGTGAGATAAGTCGTATAATAATAAGTTCTTAGTTTAACCATTCACGAGCACTGAACTTGATGGAAATATTAGGTATGAATTAGAGAAATGATTGGCGAAAAGAGCTTCAAAGGTTCCTTTTTTTTTTTTGTTTTGTTTCAGTCACATTATGTGCAAGACACATTAATGGTTTGCTCTAACTTGTTAAAGGAAAACACTTGAACTATTTGATGCCTATTTTAGATACTTTGCTTCAAGGCATAACTTGTTTCAGTCATATGCAATGCTTGTTTCTTAAGTTATTTCAAGACTCTTTGCAACACAAAGATTCTGATAAAAATTCTACTTATAAATTTTTCTACTTTTAAATCCAACTTATATATATTTCAATGAACTATCTCTACTGACACATGAAATATGGAATCACAATTTAAAACCTCCATTCTACAACCTGACATAAGAAAGCCTTGACATATTCAACTTGAGTGCTTTCCAAAAAAAATTGATGCAATCAAAGCCAAAGAGAGTTTAGGGTTTACCTTGTGCAAACATCGTCGCAAGTGTCATTAAAGTTGTCAGGGTTTGTCATAAGGTAATAGGGGTTAAGTCGTGAGGTTTTTCGGTGGTAGAAAAAGTCACAACTCGAAGCTTTTCCAGTGGCAGAGAGGGTCGCAATGTGTGGTTGTTCGTGAGGGCGTTGTGTGAGACGTTGGTGCTGAAGAGCACAGAAGAAGAAGACAACGGTGGTGCAACGACATTGTAATGGAACAATGGCAAGGATCGTGGTTCGACATGGGTAGTAACGAGGACGTGGTGAGGGAGCAATGATGCAATGGAGTAAGTTGCAAAGGTTTAGGAGCAAAAAGCAATGGAGTCACAAGGGAAGAGGAAAATGAGTTTCTAGGGCGCAAGGATGAAAATGAAAGTGAGTTGCAAGTTTATAGAGCCATTTTGTGACACCCTAAATATGTAGAGCTCACATGTATGATAAAACGATAACTAACTCATAGGAGATATACTTATTGCAAAAAGATGATTATCTCAAAACCTTCAATTTGGATGAAAAGAAATAAAATACGACTCTTTCAAAAACTCGTTCATTTCCTTACTTATAAAACATCTTTCGAAACGTCCAATGTCATTCATACGACGGAAATCTCAAGATACAAATAATATAATAATTAAATGAAGGCATACAATGCAATAACATAATTCAATAAACCTAAAGTGCAGAGGTTTCCTTTGTAGGTAGTACCCCTCATTTATGCATCACATAAATCCAACATCAAGTCTCAACAATCAATTTAATGCCAAAATTCAAAAACATGAGCATACGGTACAAGTAAAGTGAAAATTGTTTAACATATCATTTTAATCCGGAATGTCCTGATTTTTTACATATTTACTCCCCAACATACACATGATAATACATAAATTAGGCTTCTCGAAATTCAACCCACAAATATGATTTTTAATTTATTCTTCAATATTGGCAGCTTGCAGAAAAACAGAGTTTAGCCATTATTAAAAATAGAGGATCGACTCATAAATTTATGAAACTTTCCAGTTAAAATTCAAAATTTTCTATATAACACATAAATTTTTCAGAATTTATTGAGCACCAAAAGTGCCCCTTTTATATTTCTTTTTCCCTGTAGCTCAAAAACAGAGTATGCACATCTAATTTCAAAATAATTATCATATTTTTTTTAAAAATTCCAATAAAATTACCACACATTATACAGGGTATATTTAAGGTTGTATACTTTTTTCAGAAATTTTTTAGCACGAAAACTATTTTTCCCAATTAATTTACAGTGCAGGTCAGAACTCAATTTCTCCACAAATGTTTCCAAATTAAATAATAAAACAACTTATAAAATTGTGAGAAAAATCAGAGATAGTCTACATACACCCTATCAGAGTTTAATGTCCTCAAATTCTAAATATAATTCCATCTTGGAAATTAAATAATCTAATTTCACTCATATGACAGATTCAGGGTAACACAAAAATTAATTCAAATAAAATAGTAGATGAGCTCGAAATTTTCCGAAAATTTTTGTGATGATTCTAGAGACCATTTTACATATAAAAATTCTCTCAAAACCTCAAAAAAGAGCACACAAAAATTCAAAATAAATCCCAAACAGCAGCAGTACTAATATTCAATCAAGAGAAATTTCACACAACAAAGCTAATACCCGCGAAATAGAGAGTACCCATGACCCAATAATCAATATTAATGGAGAAACACTCCATGAACAAGAACAAAACCCCAAGGAAATGAAAAGCCGCTCCATACCTAAAGCTTTGAGAGCAAGAAAAAGAGGATTGAAGTGTAGAAAGTGCGCTTGATGGGTCTCAAACACCTAAGAACCATTTTGTCACCAAAGAAGGAAATTAATGAGCATTTCAAGTTCCAAGAGTGAAGAACAAAGGTAGGAGATGATGATCTAGGACTTACCTTCACAAGAGCTAGCCAACAATGATCTCCCAAGACCCAAAACCCTTACTAGAAGGTCTCCCTCACACAAAGAAAATGAGAGAACTCTCCCTCTCTTCCTCTCTTGATTTCGGCGCCCCTATGGGAGAGGAGAGACTCCACTTTGCCTTTTATAATGGGTCCCCAACCCTAATGGGGGCCCAATAGGTCTACATGCTAGGTTAATTCCTTAATTAGTGTATTTAATTAAAGTCCAAGTTAACTTAATTAAGGAGAGAGACTATTAATTTCTAACATGTGTTAATCTCAAATAATTATCCTCTTATTATTCCCCCCTTGTATTATTTTAATGAAGCTCAAGTCTAATTAAAACTAATTTCTATAATTATTTACTCTCATAATTTATTTCTATTTAATTTCTAGACTTTAATAATTAACATCACAAATAATCACTAATTTAATTGATACAACTAGAGAATTAATTTTCCCTTCTTCTTGCTATAATAAATTTTTGTCAACTATAATAGTGCCATTAATAAAATATATTCTTTACTAAGGTTTGACTAGTTTGACTAGTCCTTGACCAAAGTCAACCTTTAATTAAATTCTATTCTATCAATTATTTTTCCTACACAATTGAATTATTTTCAACCATTATCTATTTATTTAATTACTCACACATTTAATCAAATTTAAAACACAACAAAACCACACAATTATACTAAGATAAAGAGTTGCAAAAATTGGGATGTTACACATTTTAGATTGATTCTAGTTTGAACCGATGAAAAAAAAATCTACATCGGTTCAAATTAAAACAGGTGTAAAAATGGATTTTTTACATTTGTTATTTAAAAAACGATGTAAAATAGTTACTTTTAATTTCAAAATTGCCAACGCATTCATTTCTACAGTTAAACAAGCAGTGTAGAAAGGCGTTTTGAAAGCTTATTTTTGCACTAATGATAATATATTATTTAAGTTTATTCACTCTCTTTTTTGTCCTTAATTGATTTCCAAATCAAGTTGTTGAAAAAGCAAAACATAACAGATTAGCTAGGTTTGGATTCAGCCTTTCTGGGCAAATATTTAATAGTTGAATGGTATTTGAAAATAATGAATTTAGCTCCTATGAGATATGGTCAAAACTTTCCAAGGCAAAGACTATGGTTAGTAGTTATTTCTTAGTTGTTGCATAGTTAACTTGATGTGAGCACCCAATTTTGTCCAAATAAATAAATAAATAACTAGCAAAAATATATTTAAAATTGTTTTCTAAAAATATAACATTTGTTTAATGATGTCAATCCAGATACAAATAAAGAAAAAAAAAAGAAAAAAAGAAAAACATCAAAAAATAAAAAAAATACAAATGAAAAAGTCTGCTCCTACTCTGTTGCACTGCTTCCTATTCTGCTGCTGCACCACCTCCTACTCTGCTTCCTCCTCCATTTTTTTCTAAATTGGTTCTGCTCCATGAACACCATTGTCAACCTGCACCTTTACAATGTCCATATTTTTCAAACCCTCCTCGGACACCATTGTCAACCTGCACCTTCACAATGCACATATTTTTTCAAACCCTCCTCTGCACCAGGGATAACATTGTCAACAAAACAACTCAACAAATCAATAAAAAATAATCAGTGTGTCTATAAATTGAGCAAGCTCAACCAGAGAAGGGGTCGGACAAAAAAGGAGAGTGAAATATAGAAACAGAGATTAGAGAGAGTTTGTGGAGAAGAGGAGAGGAGAGAAAGGAGATTAGAGTGTTTGTACTGGGAGTGAAGAAAGGAGGGACTATTTGATCAAGCTGTGGGAAGGGGTAGCTATAGTACACGAGATTGGAGCTTTTGGCTTACAACAGGTAACCCCTTTGTCCATCACATTCGTTTGGCTTTGATTCATCCCTGTTGATCACATTTTAATAGCTTAGCTTCTCTTCCCCTTTTTCATGTACTTCTGTCTTTTGATGCTATACTCTGTCCTGCTTTGTTCTTGGTCCTGTACCTGTTGTGATCATGTAATGAAATAAATATCCGTCAATCAAATTTAAATGAAGCCAGTAACAAACAGTTTCTGTATGTGCATATGAATTTTATTCCCAAGACAACAATTGTCACATAATAATAATAAAAAAGGAAATAAAAAGAAGTGTCATCCCCTCACCGTTGTGCGATCCTGGTTCTCTTCCGCGTGAACGACCACGGCGTTTGTCATCCACGACCACCGCTGAGTCGGAATCACACCATAGCGGCACCAGTACACACAGCCATTGCATGTCTTCTTCCACCACCGTGTGCACTGCAATCGTTGCCCACCGCTACAGGTGCGAGCATGGCGTCGCCACGTGCGACTGCCTTGAAGTATGAATCGTACTGCTGTGGCATTCACATAGAAGTCCCAAAACCTCTTTTCCCTTTCGTTACATTGCTGTTCCGAGTTCACTCTTAATTTGGGGACAATTGAAGGGGCTTCGTTGCACTATTTGTTTGTTGGGCCTGGTAGGTTTAAAGGAAAGAGTTTGGGTCTGATAATGTGGTTGATTGCTTTGAAATAAATAAACAATGATATAAAAAATAATAATGAAAGTAAACAAATCAAAAAATAATCAAACACGTGTGAGGTATATCTATCTATTTGATGTTCAGGCAATTTCACATTAGTTTAAATCTTAGGTAATATGCAAAATGTAAATAACTTAAAAGTAAAACCTTTATTTGGATTTAATAATTGCATTTACTATTCATGTATTTATAGTATAGTCATAACTATTTCGTTTAGCCAAAGTCTAGTTTTTCTTCTAAGCCACCCTTGTTTTTGCTAAATCATATACTTAATAATGTAATCAAAATAAATCAAAATATATAAAGGTTTAGTAATAGTCACCTTGGATGTACTTCCAATTTGATTATTTGCAAAAGTCATTAAAATTTAATGATAACCACTTTAGATGTACTTCTAATTTGGTTATCATGAAAGTTTTTAAATAAAAAATTAAAAAAA
The DNA here is from genome assembly GCA_026413185.1 of Pueraria montana var. lobata. Lineage (NCBI taxonomy): Eukaryota > Viridiplantae > Streptophyta > Magnoliopsida > Fabales > Fabaceae > Pueraria > Pueraria montana. The sequence continues at coordinate 64,318,205 of CM048654.1, read as the reverse complement.
CAAAAATATCAACACACAAATATTTTCTACAAAAGAACTACGTAACTCTGAATTCTCCATTGCACCTGGAGATACGTAGGAGCATGGGACCACTCCTGTCAAGCTAAAAAGATAAAAAAAAATATATAATTTGTAAAGATAAAAAAAAACAATAATAATTCCCTTTTTCATAATAATAAACTTCTTTTTAATGATAAAAATTCTCTTGTTAAAATAAATAAATAAATAAAATGACCAAAAATATTCTTGTTTTATTTTGAGGGGTAAAATAAATAATTTTAAAGTTATTTAAATTTTGCACGTTTAATTAGATGTAACCGTCTTAGGACGGACGTCGTAGGGTGCTAACACCTTCCCTACGCATAATTGACTCCCAAACCCAAAATCTGGTTTCTAACACCATTTTCTTTTTAAAGGTTTTTTTTTTATAGTTTTCCTTAAATTAAATTAATAACAAAGGGTTAGGAGGAGGCCCATGAGAACTAATTAAGTTAATGAATTGTGTAGTTAAGGAATGGGCTAATAAAGGCCCAATAAGGGTTCAACTGAGGCTAGACTAACCATAAGTCACACACACACACTTCACTTGTCTAGAAGGGAAAAAGAAAAAAGAATAAGAGAAGGAGGAGGAGGAAAAGGAAATAAGAAGGGCCCCAACTCACCCACAGAGAACCCCTATCAAATTCAAGGTGAGTGCAACCCTTTGCATACTTCTGATTCCTGGTACATTGTTCTTCTATGTCTCCCCATCCTCTTTTATTCCCTTGAATGTTTGTATTTTGAACGTCTATGGATATAGTAAAGGTTTAAAAATGGGGTTTTAGTGGTTAATTACATGATTGATAGGTTTCATATGGGGGTTTGATGGTTATTAAATGACACTGATGTATGTGTCTTATTTTGCATTCAGAAGGATTAGAAGGCCATGAGAATCCTTTTGAGACAAAGTCCATGCATCCAAAAGCAAATGTTTTAATGATGACAAACCACTATGAAGTAAAATTACAAGTGACTAAACCTAGCTACTAATGGTTGCTTTGAGTGTTCTTATATAAAACAAGACAAATTTAGAAGCATGGAACATGTGTGAAGCATAGGCCTATAGTGGGAGCTTTTCATGACATAGATTCTACAATTAGAAGCATGATTACAAGAAGGAGAGCTATTCAGAAGCTAGAAAGGCAGTCATGTTTTCTAGGTTAAAGTATAGATATTGGAAGTTGTTAGGGGTGGCCATGGATCGGAATCAATCCGACAAACCGGTGAATCCGAACTGATCCAAACTGAAAAATCCAGATTGGTTCGGATCATTGGTTTGGATCAGATTGAAAAATTGCAAATCCGATGAGTTCAGATCGGATATCGGATTTCACTTTTGAAAATCAAATCCGATCTGATCCACCTGATTAATTAGTATGTTTTATTTTTTTTTCTATTTTTTTAACCTTTTTAGTTTGGGCTTTTTAGACCAGCCCAATTTTATTGTATTTTTTCATTTTAAGGCTACTAATCAATTATTACTATAATTATAATATAAAACATGATTTAATTTTTAACTTGGAATGGAACATGTTTCATATTAGACTAGCAGTTAAAAAATAGTTTTTAAGTTAAATGTAGTAAATTGCATACTATTAGAATCACTTTCCTATTTTTTTTTTTAAAAAAATCATTTTATTTTTGTTTTTATTTTTTAATAATAAATCTGATGATCCTATCCAATCCGATTATAATTGGATTGGTTCGGATCGGATTGCAAAGTTAAATTAGGCAAAATCCGATCCGAACCAATGCAATTAAAATTGATTGGGTCAGATTAAAAAATCCCACGATTTGATCCTATCCGACCCGTGTCCACCCCTAGAAGCTGTGTATGATCAGAGGCATGATGTTGGGGATAGCTTAAGTCAAGGGGTAGATATCAGAACCTACATATGACTTAAGGATCATCAAAAGTTGTGCTTCAAGTTGTTTGTGATGACAAATGTGTCTCACTATCCAGAAGTAGACACCAGCCACAAGACATGCATCAGTGCTTGGACAACACTAATTTTGAAGCTATGAGTTCCTCGTGATCCTTGATAATTTTCAAATCAAAGGAACTCAAGGAAGACAGTTGTCCTAATCAAAGAACAAGCAACCAAGTAGAATGAAGATTGTACCATATTGCATTGTAGTAACAAAGCATCTATAGTAAACATGCCGCAAAAATAATCTTCAAAAGCTTCCCATGATTCAAATTAAAAAAAAAACTCATGAGGAACCACTAAGACCAACAGGTAGCACTCAACGAATCTTTCTCAATGGATCCTTCAACGGATTTATTTCAAATTCAATTAGTGCAAGTTGGTTGACAGTAGAGAAGAGTAAAGATGAAGAAGACAACTCAATGAGTTATAAAGACAAAGCTTGAACATGCATAGAATAGTAAGCTATAGGAACTAATTGGACAGCTTATGCAATAATTTGAAAGTTGAATTCAACCTTCAACAACCACAACAATGGCTAGCTCCTGATCATTCTATAAATTGATCAAATTTGAGGGAGTAACTTGCAAGGAAAGATTGCCAAAGAAAGATGGTAAGATTAGGTGAACCAACCCTTTATGAGAAAGAACTTCCTTAGCCAAAAAACACTATAGGTGGAGCCTGTAGAGCAAAATCCAAAAAGAGTGTTTGTAAACACCTTCATCAATGGATCCTTAGTAGAAGGCATCCCAAAATGTGTAGTGTCCATTCCCTAGGATTAGAGGGAAAGAACTTAGAAGAGTAATTAGGGGACTGTTGCTTCTGAAGTTTAGAGGGAACACAGCAGGTGCTATTGATGGTGTAATGCTTGGAGAGGCTTTTCGAAACAAAACTTGAATAGAGCCTGCAAAGGCCAAGAGAATATTGAGGTAAACCCTAGAGAGGCTTTTGGAAAGAATACTTAAGAAGAGCCTACAGAGGCTTAGAGAATACTGAGGTGAAGCCTGGAGAGACTTTTTGAAAGAATACTCAAGTGGAGCTTGTAGAGGCTTAGAGAATACTGGTTGTAAGACCCTGTGGAGACTTCAGAAAACAAAGAATACCACAGTTGAGTGCTTGGTCTTAGTGGAGAAAGCCTACAGGTGTAAGTACTGGACGTAGCTCAGGTTGAGGTGAACCAGTATAATTCCTTGGTGTGATTGTTTCCTTCATTGTTGCTTCTTATTTATACTTGTTGTGTGCTTAAAATTTGTTTATGAAAAACCTTATTTTGAAAAGTTTAACTCTGATATTTGATCAAAAGGTTTTCATAAAACATTTTCATTATTTAGAAGCAACACCTAGTCACAATATAAAAGTGAAAAACAGAATATGTAATTTAATAGAATTTAGTATTTTGAGAGTAGGTTTTGAAGCAATAGAACACAAAATTACTTGGATGTATTTACTTTAAATTTTTTTTTATCCAAGTACTTGTGAAGGAAAAGGTATACTCCCATAAGTCGTTTGATTTCTAAGCGTAAAGCTTAAGAACCAGAAATCAGAAACAAGTGTGCTTGTGCGAAAAATTAGCCTGATAAGGTGTTGTGTCATTATTCAATCGCCCTTCTAGTGACCAACTGATTCACTTCAAAGCCTTCATTGATACAGGATCACGAAACTATGAATTCCAATTATGACGATATGCGCTAAGAATGGATAACCATGTTAAGTATTGGAACAAAAGACATACAATGTCTAGCCCCTAAAAATCTCATAGTTTTGATGATAACAAAGGATATTAAAATGTCTAACCCTAAAAATCTCACAGTGTTGATGATAACAAAGGATATTAAACTTTGATAAACTAATGAGATTAATTGAGCTATGCGGGAAAAACACATGAGTCCAACAAAAGTATAGGTATATTCGTTTTATCTTAGACGCGAAAAATAAGTTTTAAAGTATAGTGTCAAACACGCTAAAAAGGACTTGCGTCCTAGCCTTTATAAAAATCTAGTGTCCAAAGTGCTATTATAAAAAGTTGCGTCCAAAGGTCTTTTGAAAATCCAACATCCAATGTGTTGTCATCACCAACACTTCTTTCAAGAAAACTTACACAAACATTCTATATCATAATAAGTTTTCTTCGTCCAACTGAACACATGCTTAAGGCTCTTTGTTCAATTACGTTCGATATGCTAAGGTATACTGCTCATATATTCTTCATCGTATGAACTTTATGTTATTATTCCCTTTGTTTTTTTGAATAAGCTCTAACATATGAATTTCTAGCATTTAATGAAAAGCAAGGTTTCTTGAGTATAATTACAACCTCTGATCAAAAGCAACTCACATCGAGTTTAGTACAAAGGAGAAGACTGATGTAGGAATAAGCAAAGAAGTAATTCACTTTTCAGAAGATGACAGTACCTTTTTGGGAAAGAAATGACACCTACTTTTTTCTCTCTCCTCTATAGAAGTAGACACGTCAAAGAGGAAACGTGATTGGGTGTGAAAGAATACTTAGGACTACTTTCTTGAGTATAAGATTGTAGTGGGTATTTCCGGAAATGGCATAGAAGAATACTTGCTTGTAACCATGTTGGTTAATGGAACCCTTCGTGTTGAAGGAGAACTAGACGTAGCTTCGGTTGAGTGAACTAATATAAAAAGCTTGTGTTCTTTGTTTTTGCTTCTCCCTTCATGTTTTCCTTGGACAAAACATTTTTTGACTTGTTTAAAACATTGTTCTTTGCGAAAAACTTTTTAAACGCACATACACACTATTCAACTCCTCTTCTAGTGCGTTTCTTGTTATTTCACTAAGCGTTGGTGTTAAGCATGACATGAGTCACGCTAACGTAATGCATCTAGAGAGGGCTCTGAGACCCTTACATTGGTGTGCTAAGCGTGAGGTTACTAATGCTTAGCATGCGACCTTTAAAGGCGAGGTCTGTGCCTCAGTGCAATCCACGCTAAGTGCCACCCTGTATGCACTAAGTGTAGACACCATAGGGAGATGACCTTGATTCTCTGAGGATTAACACTAAGAACCAATATGTTAGCGCTAAGCACAGGGTCTTTCGCACTATGTGTGACCATGTCAACTCTAAGGGTGGCATCCTTGGACAATAATGTTATGTATATGACTTTCAAAGTCCCTATATTGGGCAAGAATTATGTATTTCTTTTATTTGGGTTATGTAAGGTACCCTGAGTACTCCATATGTATAGTGTTCATGTTATGATTATGAGTTTTTAAATAAGTGATTGAGATTATCCGACGATTCTGCATATGTAGGTATAAGGTTACGGTAATGTCCCTTAGGGTGTTACATGAGGAGAGCATCCTTGACAAGAAGGTTTCCCAATGATTTTGAAATCTGAGAAATTTTTTTTATAAATCTTCAGTAAAAATTGACTTGGCCCAAGAAACTCCCCTCTTCACATTAGTGGGGAGCAATTTTCTTACTATCACCTCAATCTTTGCCTTGTTCACTTCGATACCCTTGACTGAGATTTTATGTCCCAACACAATTCCTTCTTTCACCATGAAATATTTTCTTCCAAATTCAAAACTAGATTGGTTTTCGTGCATCTTTTGAGCGTGAAGCCAAATTTGCAAAGCATGTTGTATCAAAGGAGGTTCCAAATACTAAAAAATAGTCCATGAAATCCTCAATGAACTTTTCAATATGTCCACAAAGATAGGTATCATAAATCTCAAAAAGGTTGTTGGTGCATTGCATAATTTGAAGGGCATCCTTTTTTAGGCAAAAACACCAAACAGGCATGCAAATGCAATTTTCTTCTAATCATTCAAATTGATGGCTATTTGATGGTATCCAAAGTAGTCATCGAGGAAGCAATAAAACTCTTACCTGACTAATCTCTCCAGCATTTGATCTATAAAAGGCAAAGGGAAATTATCCTTCATAGTGGCTTGGTTAAGCCATTGATAATCAAGGAACATACACCATCCCATGATTGTGCAGGTTAGAATGAATTCATTCTTCTCATTTGAAATTATAGTCGTTTCACCTTTCTTAAGGACAACTTGCAGTAGACTATATAATCCATGAACTATATATTGAAAATAAGACAAATACACCCACATCTAACAATTTGAGCACTTCTTTATTACTTTATGGCGAGGTTCAACCTTTGAAGAGTTTACACAACTGGTTTATAATCCTTTTAAGACAAAATGATGGGATGATTCCCTATAGATCTGATATAGTCCATCCAATAGCCATCTTATGGTCCTTCAAGACATGAATAAGCTTATCTTTTTCTTCCTTCAAAGTTGTGCTAATTTCTATAACCGAATTTTCATTCATATCACCTATGTACACGTACTTCAAATTCATCACCTTTTAACTCTTTCTTTTAGTTGATAACTTCTTGCATCCCTTGATTTTCAAGTTGTAACATGCAATCCTCTATTTTGTTATCCATTTGATCTTCAACTTGAGATATAACATTGTCTGTCACATTTTTCAAGGGATTAATAGGCTATTAATGTTTAGGAAATGTCTTCCAACAATAAATTCACCATGTCCACAGTAAAACAATGTTCTCTTTCGTTCAAATGGTTCATGGCATCATAAACATTAAAAATTTTCTCATCATCATCTATTCTCTACACTTGACCCCAATGTGCATCAATCAATGTGTGCTCAATTCTCAAGAATGGTCTACCAAGAATGAATAGGGACCTCAATGCCTTCATCTATGTCCATAATTGCAAAATCAATCATATTTTTATCTATCCCTTATGGATGTTTAACTAAGCCATCAGGGTCGGCCCAGTGTCCTGTCTGGAGGTGTGACGGCACAGGGTCCACGGCTAAAAGGGACCCTAAAAATTAAAAAAATAAAATTATATGATCATGTAATAATTTTTATATTATTTTATGTTATTTTTATTACTAGATTGAAATTATTGTTTTATTTCATGTCTCTTTTTTTAAAAAAAAAAACAAATGAAAATGTGACATGTGATTAAAAGTATTATTCTATTGGTTGTTAGTTTTTTTTTTTTATTACATTCAAAAATCCTCAATAAGTTTTCAAATTACTGTGACATATCAACATGTAACGTAATAGACTTAAATTTTTTTTTTTTTAACAAAATAAGAAACACAAACAAAGACTCAAATTATAAAGGAAATAAAACTAAGTGTTAGTATATTAATAAAGAACAAAAATAAAGATTTAATATATATGAAATGATATTTTGTCAATAATAGACGATAGCGAGCAAACTAGAGCATTTTCTTTGAGACACAAAATATAAAACTAAATTAAATTAAATTACAAATATAAAATTAATATTTTAAAAATATATAAGTAAATTAAAATTATAAAAAAAAATTTGACGGGTTCCTCGCAGGTTTACCCAAATCCAATAAAACCCAATCGAAATGTGGATGAGTTAAAAAAATATAAATTTGCCTCTTTTAAATCTGAACCTATCCTACCTTCTGCAGGGATGGGGATGGGGAGAGCAAACCTGTCATCGATTCGTCCTGTTGTCATGCCTACCTTATATATAGATATTTATGTTACATAATAGTTTTTGGGAATAAATTGAATGATAGATGATAACACAAGAGTAAATTGAATAAAAAAATGTGATATATCTTTTTGAGATTTATTAAATTATGTTATTCGTTTAATGTAACAAAATATAACATTTTAAATGAAACTACGTGCCTATTTTTTAATGTAATATATATTTATATTTTCAAATACTTAAATATATGAATGTCATTTAGTGTTTCACCCTGGACCCATAAAATCTCCAGACCTGTGAGCGATCAACAATTGCAGTATCATTCTTGTAGGTTTGGTATTAGCAGCTCCTATATTCCTTAATATGGAGAATGACATCAAGTTAATACTTGCTCCTAAGCCATATAAAGTTTTCCCAATGGTCACATATACTATAGTGCAAGGTATGGTAAGACTTCCAAGGTCCTTAAGCTTAGTAGGAGTGGTCTACTAACCACCACACTGCATTCAACTTCTCTTTATTTTGTTCATTTTTTAGATCTTTGTCTTTATCATCTACTACTTCTTTTTCTAATTGAGGTTTCTCTATGTTTTCCAATTCTTGCTCTTCTATGATTTCCTCTTTATAAATGGAGTAATCCCTTACCTCTTTCTCTTTTTCATATTTTTTGTTGTTCTAGGAGGTAAATTCCTACCACTCCTAAGAATGATAGGTTTACACAAGTCCTTTACACTTGACTTACCGTATTTTTAGGAGGGATTTTTTATATTTTTGCTTCTATTTGTTTAGAGAGTTTCCTTAGCTGATTTTCCATGGTTTTAATGGATGCTTCAACGTGTTTAGGAGTTGAAGCTGGTGACCATTTTCAATACAGGATTGAACTATATGTAATTAGTCCTTTGACCAGTTCTAATCGAGTGGTACATATTAGTGGATTATATTTAGACATCCACATCTTTTGATTAGATAGTTAATAACATTTTATATAATTAATATTTATATAATTTACAATATATTATATAATGTCAAATGCTAATAACAAATTCGTTAACATATTTTTTCTAACAAACATTCTATTATTAATTAAAATTTATTAAAAACTACAAAATTAGGATAGAGACTCATTAAATGAAAAGTGAAGCTTATAAAAATTTATAATTTTTAATAATTTCAGCCAATTGGAGAGAGTGTGTTGTTAACATTTCTCTTATATAATTTATATTTTATATAATTATATATAAAACTTTAGATTAAGGTTATGTATTTTATATGTATTTATTATTATTATTATTATTATTATTATTATTATTATTATTAAGTTTATTTATTGATTTTATTAATATTTTTAAGTTTATAAATTTATTTTATTTTTTATTTAGGTATAGTTATTGATTTTAATTAATTATTGATTTCTACGATACTTTTTTATTTTTCTTTTTTCTTTTTATCCTCTTCTTTCTGACATACAGGATGGTTTCTCCAAGCTAGTTTCGGTATGAACCTTCTGAGGTTCTTCTTTTCTCCCAAAAGGCTTATATCCTCTTGCTTTTCAGTAGCTTTCTCAACTTCATCTTTTTTTCTTCTTCCTCACCATTTATCGCTATCTCATGGTAAAACAATAAGGATACTACATAGCACTAATGTGTAACATCAGCACCGTTAATAGGGTTAGATAATAAACATCTACTTTTAGATTAACATGATGACAAAATGTAGTATCTAGAATTATTTTTAAATTTTTTTAGATCGAGAGACTAAATTAACAACACCACACAAATTCAAGGACCAAAATAGTGATTTAGTCAAACTGAAACAAAACACAATTTGCAAAAACAATTACATTTTAAATATATATTTTGATACCTAAAAGTTCACAATGCCCCAGATCCTTTAAACAGTACACATCAAATAAAAACATTGATAATCATCTAAATAAATTGAAACAAGTTCAAAACTTAAAGCTTAAGTGATAAATCAATCCCAGAAGAATCAGAACGAGAGGTTTCTTCTTGCTTGGAATGATCACCACCCATGGTACTCAATGTTGACCTATCCAGGGCCCAGTTTGATTTGGTAGCAACATTTGTAGAAGAATCTCCAAGGATGGGAATATGTCCAATAGTACCACGATCATCTTCAGTCTTCAAATTTGCATGCAAACCCTCCATCCTCAAGCTACCAAGGGAAGGGTTTAGCATCTCTTGTCTTGACCACCTTTGACCAAACCTAAAACCAAATGAGGTTGAAGGATATGATGGCTTGTGAATCATAGACTCCATCCGAACCCCAAGTGCTCTATTGTAAGATCCATAAAAGGAGTGTGTGGGATAAGGGTAATAAAGAAAAGGAGAGTGCCCTAAAGCACCAACATCATCAATCCTTTGGCCACGCTTTGCAAGAGCACGCTCTTGCTTGTGGGCGTTTTGGTGTCCCCCCAAAGCTTGTGATGAAGAAAACTCTTTCTTGCAAAAGTTGCAAGAAAAAGTCTTAGCCTCTGATGGTTTCTCCTCAATATTATTGTTCTCATCTCTCCCTTTGGTGTAATTAGCACTAGAAGAAGATGAACCCCCCACGTTCATGGGGTTGAAAAACTCCAATTCCACTTTCGACCCCCGAATTGATTCATCCTTGGAGAGCTTAACAAAGTCCAACACCATATGGGAATTGGAATTGGAAGCTGGATCTTGTTCAGATTTATCACCCTTCTCCTTCGTTATCAACTCATCATTCTTCTCTTCTTCAACACATGGTTTATGGGAAATGACTTCGGAGGTGGAAGAGGCTTCAGAGGAACAAATTTCCAAACCGTGTGATGATGCCATGGCACAAACGAGAAATGATTCTCTCTTTTTAGATCTGTTGGAGTGAGATTGAATAGAGAGGGAGCGTGACCATGGTTATTTATTTATGGATTTGAGTTAATATGCAAATATCTTTCACTCATGAACAAGGAAAGGGATCTCATGCATATTTGTAGTTATTATTTTTTCATTATGCTAGCAAAAATTTGAAGAGGTGTGAGCAAGCTTGAACCAATTTGTTCACGACCGTTGCATAAACAAAATTTCCTAAAATGATTTTAACTACACGGTCAAATGTGTCTAATTACTCAAGTAGTTCAAATCATGCCATAGAAGCATGTGGCTAATTACTCAAATAGGTTCTATGTAGTTGAAATTTGATGTCAAACCGAGTGATGAAATTGGTAACTTTGAAATTACTTGGTGGAGTAAAATTACTTGGGCATTCAAGAACTTCTTTAGGGGAAAAATAAATGGAAGTAATTTTGTGCTCATTAATGCTCTATATTTTCTAAAATGATTTTAACTACACAGTCTAATATTGTGGCGAATAATTAATCAAATAGTTAAAATATTTCCATAGCCAGCATGTGGCTAATTACTCAAATAATATACTATCGCAGGTGACAGCTTCTATGTCGTTCAAATTTGATGTCAAAGCCAAATTGGTAACTTTGAAAATTACTTGGGTGTTCAAGAGCTTCCCTGGTGGAAAAATCAATGGAAGTAATTTTGTGATATAATTTTGACTTCGTTAATGCTCTATATTTTCCTAACAAATCCATTGTTTTCCTCAACGCGCGAGTTGCTCCAATAGGCTCAAAATTTCAAATATCTTATCACTAGTAGTTTCTGTGAAGAAAACCCAGTTTAATGAGTACCACAAAGCCATATAAAAAAGCTATACTAGTGGCTAAAGTTTTGTAATTTCAGTGGCTTTAATTTGCAAATTTTAGGTTCGAGGACTCACACACATAACCGCTTTCCGTTTTCAATAAGCATGGTGTTATGCCACATGCAACATTCTTGCCATACTTGTGGAAATTTATTTTTCATGAAGGACTTAAGATACACTAAATTTGTAACACAGGAAGATTTTTAGATCAAACTTGTGAATAGTGCTTGAACTTGAGGTAAGAAATAATGAGGGTTTAAGAGAAAATAATTAGGAGCTCACTCATCTCAACAAGTGAATTTTACATATAACTAGATTTTAAACCTGTGATTCGTTTAAATTATACATTTTTTATATTTATATTTAATATTTTTAAAAATATGTATATATGAATAAAATTATTATTTTTTAAAATATTCAGTAACAATTTAAATATAACTACATTAAAATTGAGGAAAATGATTAATTGTATTTTTAATTGAGCAGATGTTGTATTAAAAATATTAAACCTATTAAAATTTATTATGATTTGTTCTTTCTTTAAGAAATAATAATAGTGATGTAATACCTATATGAGATATATAAATTAAAAAAATATATATCATAAATATAAATTTTTAATTATTTAAATTGGGTACTTATTTTTGCTATTGTGGATACTATGTTTACATGTAATTGAATTTTCTGTTTTTATAATTAATAATTTTAAATTTATTTCTTTTAAAAATTAAAATATTTTAAAACTACAATTTAATCATTTTGGTTTATTACTTTTAATTATGTGATATTGATGAAGTTTTAAATTGGTTAAGATCATTATAACTTAAATTATTATTATTGTTGTTGTTGTTGTTGTTGTTGTTGTTGTTGTTGTTGTTGTTGTTGTTGTTGTTATTATTATTATTATTATTATTATTATTATTATTATTGTTATTTTGGTGAACTAAGACATTTGTCTTTATTTTTGTTCCCTAATTAAAAAACAAATTACACTCAACAACTAGACTCCCTCGGTATTTTAATTAAAGGAACATGAAAGAGAAATAACTGTTTTAATAAGATCCAAACATACAATCATTAATAATTTGCATAAGAGCTCATTGAGTCTGCTTGAGCTCTTGACTCGTATTTAAAAATAGTACTAATTAAAAATTGGCATGGATAAAACTTTCTTAACTGTCAATTTCACAGCTAGTGAATGATTCATTAAATATTAATAAAAACAAGAGAGCTTCGCCATCTTAATTGTCATAGGTATCAAAAGTCTGTACAGAAAATTTAAAACTCATAACTAATTAGCTAATAAACTAGAATACCACGTCACCCATCTGCAATTGTAAAGGAAAAAGAAAAATGAAACAAAACACAATTTGCAATAATAATTGCTTTTTAAAATATATTAGACACCCAAAATTTCGTAGTGCCCCAGATAACTCAAACAACAGAGTACCAATCAATCAAACACAAACATTGATGATTATCCAAATTAAAACAAGATCAAAACTTAAATCTTAAGTGATAAATCAATCTCTTCAGAATAATCAAGACTAGAGGGCCCTTCTTGCGTGGGATCATCATCACCACCCACAGTACTCAATTGGGCTGAGTTTGAATTGGTAGCAACGTTTGTAGAAGATTCTCCAAGGACAGGAATGTTGTGTCCAATAGTACCACGATCATCTTGTGTCCTCAAAGTTGTATCACTCCCTAGTATCCTAATTCCACCATTCGCTTGCAAACCCTCCATCCTCAATCTATCAAGAGAAGTGTTTAGCATCTCTTGTGATCTTGACCACCCTTGACCAAACCTAAAACCAAGTGAGGATGAAGGATATGATGGCTTGTGAATCATAGACTCCATTCTAACCCCAAGTGCCCTATTATATGATCCATAAAAGGAGTGTGTGGGATGATCAGGGTAATAAAGAAAATGAGGGTTCCCACAAGCACCAGCATTGATCCCTTGGCGACGCCTTGCAAGAGCACGCTCTTGCCTGTGAGCATTTTGGTGCCCTCCCAAGGCTTGTGCAGAAGAAAACTCTTTCTTGCAAAAGTTGCAAGGAAAAGTCCTAGCCTCTGATAATTTCTCCTCATTGTTATTCTCACCTCTCCCTCCAGTGTTGTTAATAGCCCTAGAAGAAGACGAACACCCCACGTTATTCATAGGATTGAAAAAATCCAATTCCACTTTCGACCCTCTAATTGATTCATCTTTGGAGAGCATAACAAAATCCAACACCATATGGGAATTGGAATTGGAAGCTTGATCTCGTTCTTCAGTAGTAGGTTTATGGGAAATGCCTTCTGAGGTGGCAGAGATGCTAGAGGCTTCAGAGGGACAACCTTCCAAAATGTGTGATGATGCCATTGTAAAATGTTTCACAATTTTGGATATGTGGCAGAGGGATTGAATAGAGAGGGGGGGCATGACCATGTTTTTTTATTTAAAGATTTGAATAAATGCACATATCTTTATTGAATAAGAAATGGGATCTCATGCATTTTGCAGTTATCATTTTGCATTATGCTACCAAAAGTTTGAAGAGGTATGAGCAAGCTTTCACAGATTCATGCATGATCTTAGCATAAACAAAGATCCCTAAAATGTGTCTAATTACTAAGTAGTTCAAGTCATTCCCATAACTAGCATGTGGCTAATTAATCAAATAGCTTCTATGTAATTCAATTTTTATGTCTAACCGAGTAGCAAAATTTGTAACTTTGAAAATTTATGATCTTAGCACAAACAAAGATTCCTGAAATGTGTCTAGTTGTTAAGTAGTTCGAGTCATTCCATAACCAGCATGTGGCTAATTAATCAAATAGCTTCTATGTAATTCAAATTTTATGTCTAATCGAGTAGTGAAATTGGTAACTTTGAAATTTTATGATCTTAGCATAACCAAAGATTCCTAAAATGTGTTTAATTACTGAGTAGCTCAAGTAATTCCATAACCATCATGTGGCTAATTAATCAAATAGCTTCTATGTAATTCAAATTTTATGTCTAATCGAGTAGTGAAATTGGTAACTTTGAAATTTTATGATCTTAGCATAACCAAAGATTCCTAAAATGTGTTTAATTACTGAGTAGCTCAAGTAATTCCATAACCATCATGTGGCTAATTAATCAAATAGCTTCTATGTAATTCAAATTTTATGCCTAACAGAGTAGCGAAATTGGTAAATTCAAAATTTTATGATCTTAGCAGAAACAAAGATTCCTAAAATGTGTCTAATTACTAAGTAGTTCAAGTCATTCCATAACCAGCATGTGGCTAATTAATCAAATAGCTTCTATGTAATTCAAATTTTATGTGTAATTGAGTAGCGAAATTGGTAAATTCAAAATTTTATGATCTTAACATAAACAAATATTCCTAAAATGTGTCTAATTACTAAGTAGTTCAAGTCATTCTATAACCAGCATGTGGCTAATTAATCAAATAGCTTCTATGTAATTCAAATTTTATGTCTAACCGAGTAGCGAAATTGGTAACTTCAAAATTTTATGATCATAGTATAAACAAAGATTCCTAACATGTGTCTAATTACTAAGTAGCTCAAGTCATTCCATAAGCAGCATCTGGCTAGTTAATCAAATAGCTTCTATGTAATTCAAATTTTATGTTTAACCGAGTAGTGAAATTGGTGACTCCGAAATTACTTGTGTTGAAGTAAAATTACATGTGGCTAATTAATCAAATAGCTTCTATGTAATTCAAATTTTATGTGTAATTGAGTAGCGAAATTGGTAAATTCAAAATTTTATGATCTTAGCATAAACAAAGATTCCTAAAATGTGTCTAATTACTAAGTAGTTCAAGTCATTCTATAACCAGCATGTGGCTAATTAATCAAATAGCTTCTATGTAATTCAAATTTTATGTCTAACCGAGTAGCGAAATTGGTAACTTCGAAATTTTATGATCTTAGTAAAAACAAAGATTCCTAACATGTGTCTAATTACTAAGTAGCTCAAGTCATTCCATAAGCAGCATCTGGCTAGTTAATCGAATAGCTTCTATGTAATTCAAATTTTATGTTTAACCGAGAAGTGAAATTGGTGACTTCGAAATTACTTGTGTTGAAGTAAAATTACTTGGGCGTTTCTGTGGTGGAAAAATCAATATTTGAAAGTAATTTTGGGATATAATTTTGGCTTCATTAATGCTCTATATTTTTTCTAATATGATTTTAACTACACGGTCTAATGTGGCGAATAATTACACAAATAATTAAAATTTTTTCAGAGCGGGCATGTAAACAATTTATCTATTAGCTCTTATCCATAATTATTATTTTACATAAATTATTGAAAATGTAAATAAATATCTATAAAAATTTTATATTTAACTATTATCATTATCCATAAAATATTTTCGTACTTTCTCTCATATCTTTATCAAAGGTATAATAACTAAATTAAAAATAAGGCTTAAATAACTTTTAGGACCCTGATAAATTAGCGAATTTTGTTCGGGTCCCCGATAAATTTTTTTGTTGTTTTGAGTCCCTGATAAAAAAAAAATTCTTTTGCATCTCTGCCGTCAATTAAGTGATGATGTGGCCGTTAAAAATTTTAAAATGCAATTTTCGGCGGGTAAAAAACCGCCACTATCTATATCAAATTTTAAATTACAACTTCTGGCAGCAAAAAACTACCAGAATCAATTTATCATTTACCGCATTTTACTTCCTTCCTCTCCAATATATCTTCGGACTCACTTTTTTTTTTAAGAGATCTTCGGACTCACTTCTTCTACAAGCTCTCAATATTTAATTTAATATTATAATAACAAACCCAACAAAAATTCTTCACTTTGGTATAACCACTCATCATCCTCACTCTTCCGTTCTTTGTTATGGCACTTCAGAAGTCTCTCTCCAGTGACAACCTTCCTCCATTTTTGGCGAAGCCTGACGCCGCCGTCACTCCCATCGTCTGCAGCCTCTTCGGCTTCAACTAGGAGTCAGCTCCTCAGTGCCGCGCCACGCTGACACCATTTGGGAAGATCTCCAAGGGCAAGTCGCACACCTCGATGTGCTCTTAGGTGACGTTCATCACGACGAACCCAGTGAACTTCTGGCCAATCTCAGATCTGGAATAGCTTAGATTTGGAAATTTCAGATATGAAAATGCTTAGATATAAAACTCAAATCTGCAGTGAAGATCTTCCTGGGGTGCTTCTTCTTCCCATCCTCAAATGCACTGTTGGGTTCCGCCGCGGGATTCGCAACCACTCCTTTCACATGCTGAGAAAATCGGCAACAAATTTTAAAGATCTACCCTTTGCTTGTTGTCAGCTTTACTTTCTAAATATGTTTAAAGCTTTCATTGTTTCCTATATGTGTGTTGTTTATGGTTTCTATTAATCAAAATCAGTTTTTGATGTTTTAGTTACTTGATTTAGAGAACATGTTTTTTTATTGAATAAGGACAATGTGGGATTGATTTTCACTAATGTATGGGTTGGATGGTGCCTGCAAGCTGCTTGTTGAAATGTATAAGAGAGGGTACAGGCTTAAGTTACACAATCAGATATGTTTCTTTTTTTTTTTTTTTAAATTGATTCTGGCGGTTTTTAGCCGCCAGAAATTGTAATTTTAATTTTGAAATAGATAGTTGTGGTTTTTTAGCTGCCGAAAATCGTATTTTAAAAATTTTTAACTGCCACATCATCACTTAACTGACCGCAGGGATCCAACATAAAACTTATTTTTTATCAGGGACTCAAAACATCGAAAAATTTTATCGGGGATCCAAAGCAAAATTCGAGAATTTATCAGGGAAATCAAAGTAATTTAAGCCTAAAAATAAAGTACACTTATCAATAATTTTTTTTAAAAATTCAGCAGAGTCTCCTCTATCTTTTGGTACTTTTTTCATACCTTTATTAAAGGTATAGCAACCAGACATCAAGATCCACTTAATTAAACCGTTGATATCTCAACAACAATCCTATAGGATCAACTAATAATAAAACCATGACATAAACCACTTTTATCAACTAATTTCAAGACACAAATCAAATTATGCAACAATCAAGGTAGATTTCAAACTTTTATTTCATGTATCATAACAAGGAGTGCGAGTTGGTGTGGGAAAATGGAAAGAAAAAGAGAGCTTGTGAAAGAGAGAAGGAGAAACACGTGAGAAGAAAACCAAACCATGTTATTAAGAATTTATGTGCTATTCAGCAAATTGATTAAATTTAAAAGAGGAAAAAGCACTTCCAGTATACCTAGATGGTTGTGGTGACAATAGTAAGATCAATGCCAAATGTGTCTAACCTAATCAAAGGTATCTTTGATATTGCGTTCAAATTAAGGGAACTAATTGCATTGGTTATTTTCTTCACAACAATAAGTGAAAATTATTTCAAATTGCAACAAGATAAATAAAGAATCAAAAAAGAAAAAGACCTAACCACAAACGCATATGGGGGCATGAAACTCAACAAGAAAGGGCTGAGAAAGAAAGAGAGGTTCTAAAGCCCCTTCAATAAAATACCTACAACAAGAAGAAAAAAATCATGAATTTCTTCCCAAATTTTAGTAACTAAAGTAACTATATAACTTTAATTTCCTATACTGGCTTCTCTCCTCACTTAATCCATTTATCTCACTCAACTTTCTCTTAAGAGTTCTAATCTTGGTAAATGAGTTTAGTTAACACATCATCTCATAATTCCTTCACTAAATTGTATTTTAAATTAGTAGTCATTCTTTAAATGTTGTACTTTACTTTCATTTAGAGTTTATGTCTAGTACAAAATATAGCTAATTAATTTATGTCTTCTAGCTCTTTAGTCTTTAACTTTCCTTTAACTAATTCTACACAAATCAATATTTTCCAACTAATTCTACACAAACCAATAGTTTCCAACTACCAAATTATATGGATAAGGTTAACTAATTGTACTAAATTATTTTTCCAATCTTATAACTAACTAAAACCATTGTGCTCAAACTAAGCTCTAATAAAGTGGCAGCCTTTTTCTTTTAAATTATAAATTCTTCTACATAAATACAAGACACAAGTGCTATTATAGCACTATCTAGTTCGACACAAGTGCTATTTCCAATTTTAAGATGCATTAATCTTCTTGTTTGCCAAATATTATAGTTTAGGTACAACAAAAATGGTATCATTAGAATATTTTAAGTATTTTTAAACCACTTACAAGTTACAAGCAGTTTGTTACTAAGTTAGGAGTTAGGGCAACCACAAAAGTCAGATAAGTCGTATAATAATTTATTAAAGTTTTTACTTTAACCATTCACAAGCACTGAACTTGATGGAAATTGAAAATAAACCAAAAATAAAATATTATGTATGAATTAGAGAAATTATAAGTGGTGAAAAGAGCTAGTTTCAAAGGTTCCTTATTATTATTATTATTATTATTATTATTTTGTTTCAGTCATATTATGTGCAAGACAGATTAATAGTTTGCTCTAACATGTTAAAGGAAAATACATGAAATATCTTATGCCTCTTTCAGATACTTTGCTTCAAAGCAGAACTTGTTTCAGTCATATGCAATGCTTGTTTCTTAAGTTATTTCAAGACTTTTTGCAACACAAAGATTCTGATAAAAATTCTACCTGTAAAATTTTTCCTACTTTAAAATCCAAATTATTTATATTTCAATGAACTATCTCTACTGACACATGAAATATGGAATCACAATTTATAACCTCCATTCTACAACTTGACATAAGAAAGTCTTGACATATTCAAATTGAGTGCTTACAAATAAAATAAAATAAAATAAAACTGACGCAAACAAAGCCAAAGAGAGTTTAGGGTTTACTTTGTGCAAATGTCTTCGCAAGTGTCATCGAAGCTGTTGGGGTTCGTTGCGGGGTAGTAGGGGCGAAGTTGTGATGTTTTTCGGTGGTGGAGAGGGTTGCAACTCAAAGCGTTTCCAGTGGCAGAGAGGGTTGCAATGTGTGGTGGTCACAATGTGTGGTTGTTCGTGAGGACGGTTGTGTGAGACAATGGTGCTGAAGAGCGAGGAAGACAAAGACAACGGTGGGGCAGCGACGTTGCAATGGAACAATGGCAAGGGTTGTATTTCGGCAGGGGCAACAATGAGGACGTGGTGAGGGAGCAATGACACAATGGAGTAAGTAAAAGAAGGGCAGTTCTCCAGAACTTGAAAATCACATTATGAGATAGATCCATGCTTGGCTAACTCATCAGTAGACATATTTCCTTCACGATTGGTATGTTGCAAATGAAGATCCCAAGCATAATGCTTAAAAGCTTTAATTTTTCTGATTATAGAAGCATAAGGATGAAGAGTGCTTCTATTATCTTAGATCAGTTGTAACCTTTGTCCCATGCAAGATCCAGACCATGAAGGATGGCAAGGAGCTCCGCTTGAAGGGAAGTAGCAAAACCGCAAGAGCCAACAAAACCAGTTTTACAAATTCCCAAGGAGTCACGAACTAATCCACCAAATCCAAAAGCCATTCTTTTCTTTAAATTACCAAACTCTTGAACTAAAATGCAGTATTTTATCTTATCCCAGGCCAGTTCGATCCAAATTGTTTAGTGAACTAAGACATTTGTCTTTATTTTTGTTCCCTAATTAAAAAAAAAATTAC
This sequence comes from Pueraria montana var. lobata, assembly GCA_026413185.1. NCBI lineage: Eukaryota > Viridiplantae > Streptophyta > Magnoliopsida > Fabales > Fabaceae > Pueraria > Pueraria montana. The sequence goes on along the minus strand of CM048654.1, from coordinate 64,298,423 downwards.
AGTCAACAACAAAAATCTGATAACTGCAAGAGAGTGCGTGACATTTTAATGATGCATCATATTTAATAAACGAACATGAAAGAGAAATATTCGAGAATCTGGGCAAGAAGCCCAATCTGAGTCACTAAAGGAAGTGAGTTTGAGATCAGACGAGGCTGAGAAAAATATGCCTTTTTTCCTTTTGAACTCTTAATATATTGTAAAAGGCGAATTGCTGCCTCTTGATGAGCTTTTCTGGGATTAGAAACAAATTGGGTAAGCCTGTTTACAGCAAAGGAAAGATCAGGCCTTGTGTTTGTTAGATATATCAACCTGCCAATCATTCTACGATAAGATGAAGGATCCAGATGAGGAGGGCTCTCATCTGCTGAGAGTTTGAGATTAGGGACCATTGGAGTTGAAACTGGTTTGCAAGCTAGTAAACCTGCATCATCCAATAACTCCAATACATATTTTTTTTGCGTAAGAACAATCCCTTTGTGAGACCGAGCAACCTCTCCAATCCAAGAAAAAATTGAAGTCCACCTAAATCATTGATTTTAAACATTTGGTCCAAGCATGAAAGAGAAATAACTGTTTTCAATCAAATCTGAACATACAATCATTAATCATTTGCTTAAGAGCTCATTGAGTCTGCTTGAGCTCTTGACTCGTATTTAAAAATAGTACTAATTAAAAATTGGCTTGGATAAACCTTTCTTAACCGTCAATTTCACTGCTAGTGAATGATTCATTAAATATTAATAAAAACAAGAGTGCTTCGCCATCTTAATTGTCATAGGTATCAAAAGTCTGTATGGAAAATCAAAAACTCAGAACTAATGAGCTAATGAACTCGAATACCACATCACCCATCTGCAATTGTAAAGGAAAAAAGAAAAATGAAACAAAACACAATTTGCAATAATAATTGCTTTTTAAAATATATAATTAGACGCCTAAAATTTCGTAGTGCCCCAGATAACTCAAACAACAGAGTACCAATCAATCAAACACAAGCATTGATGATTATCCAAATTAAAACAAGATCAAAACATAAAGCTTAAGTGATAAATCAATCTCATCAGAATAATCAGGACTAGAGGGTCCTTCTTGCATGGGATCATCATCAACACCCACAGTACTCAATGGGGCTGAGTTTGATTTGGTAGCAACGTTTGTAGAAGATTCTCCAAGGAATGGAATATTGTGTCCAATAGTACCACGATCATCTTGCGTCCTCAAAGTTGTATCACTCCCTAGGATCCTAATTCTACTATTTGCATGCAAACCCTCCATCCTCAATCTATCAAGAGAAGGGTTTAGCATCTCTTGTGATCTTCACCACCCTTGACCAAACCTTAATCCAAGTGAGGATGAAGGATACGATGGCTTGTAAATCATAGACTCCATTCTAACCCCAAGTGCCCTATTATATGATCCATAAAAGGAGTGTGTGGGATGATAAGGGTAATAAAGAAAATGAGGATTCCCAAATGCACCAACATTGATCCCTTTGCAACGCCGTGCAAGAGCACGCTCTTGCTTGTGAGCATTTTGGTGCCCTCCCAAGCCTTGTGCAGAAGAAAACTCTTTCTTGCAAAAGTTGCAAGGAAAAGTCCTAGCCTCTGATGATTTCTCATCATTGTTATTCTTACCTCTCACTTCAGTGTTGTTAGGCCTAGAAGAAGATGAACACCACACGTTATTCATAGGATTGAAAAAATCCAATTCCACTTTCGACCCTCTAAGTGATTCATCTTTGGAGAGCATAAAAAAATCCAACACCATATGGGAATTGGAATTGGAAGCTTGATGTCGTTCAGATTTGACACCCTTCTCCTTCATTGGTGTAACCTCATCGTGATTCTTCTCTACTTCAGCAGTAGGTTTATGGGAAATTCTTTCGGAGGTGGCAGAGATGCTAGAGGCTTCAGAGGGACAACCTTCCGAAACGTGTGATGATGCCATTGTAAAATGTTTCACAATTTTGGATATGTGGGAGAGGGATTTAATAGAGAGGGGGGGGGGGGGGGGGCATGACCATGTTTATTTATTTAAAGATTTGAATTAATGCAAATATCTTTAATGAAAAAGGAATGGGATTTCATGCATTTTTTATTTATCATTTGCATTATGCTACCAAAAGTTTGAAGAGCTATGAGCAAGCTTTCACCGATTCGTGCATCATTTTAGCATAAACAAATATTCCTAAAATTTGTCTAATTACTAAGTAGTTCAAGTCATTCCATAACCATCATGTGGCTAATCAATCAAATAGCTTCTATGTAATTCAAATTTTATGTATAACCGAGTAGCAAAATTGGTAACTTCGAAATTACTTGTTGAAGTAAAATTATGACTATATGCATCAGAAGCTCATTATGAAAGTTACAGAGAGTAAGATTTATTTGCTGTTTCATCAAAACCAGTCCCACTGAATCGTGATTAGATATGTTGTGTGGGGATTTTCAATTAATTAGACTGGTTTTGCAATTTCACTTCAAAAAAATAATCATGGAATGAATTCATACAATAGCAGAAATAATAAAATTATATATAAAAAAAAAGAGTGTGTTGATCTAATAGATAAACAAGGCCAAATACATGAACTCTGAATTCATACACATTTACTTCTTTATATGTTCCAAGTTGCCACAATAATTTATGTGCCATGAACTTTGAACTCTCATATTAAAACAGTTTAGCAGTGCACTGAACTGATCTTTTAGCAGTTTGGTTTTTTAAAACTAAACTAACAAACTGGTTCAGTTCAGTTATTATTAGAAATAGTTTAGTTTTTTTAAGTTCCATTCAACTCAGTTCTTGAAAGTTCACTTTAGTTCAGTTTTTTCTTGCCACCCCTAGTTCTAATGGCTTAATTATTTGCAATTTCAGAGTTCCGAGGACTCACTAACATTCCATTCTTAATTTCAGTAACATTCTTGCCATACTTGTGGAAGTTCAATTTCAATGAATGACTTACAATTCACAAAAATTCAATGGCCCTAATTTGTAAATTTTAGTTTCGAGGACTCACCAAGATTCCTTTTTTAATTTAAGTAACATTCTTGCCATACTTGTGGAAGTTCATTTTTCATGAAGGACATACGATACACGAAATTTTGTAACACTAAGAAAGAATTTTAGACTCTAAAAGTTTGTAAAATCTTGAATAATTATTGAAGTAAATCGCACTAGTGAATATTGCTAGAGCTTGGGGAATGTTCTATAGAAAGGTATTAAGAAATAATGAGGGTTTACGAAAAAAATAATTGGGAGCTTACACAACAAGGGTATTTCATTTATAACTAGATTTTATACATGTGCATTGCACGTATTTGTTTATATTATTTATTTTAAGAATAAAAAATCTATGCATTGACAATTTAAAAGGTTATTATATTATCATCTAATTACAAACCGTCATAGTTGTGAAAACCAGACCAGGCTGGCTGGTCTGACCTGTTGGACCGGGAACTGGTGCCTTGACCAGTCCGATTAAGCTATCGAACCAATTATGCAATTGACCTAGTTTGATCCGGATCAACCCAGTGACCTGGCCCGGGTTGACCTGGTTCAATTTGAGTTTTTTTTTTTATATAATTCTTGAAACGACGTAGCTATTTGAAATTCTTTTCAAGGTACCATTTGAAATTATCCCATGGTAGAAGCTTGGTAATTCAAATGTTAAATGCTTGGTATCCATAAGATTTTAGTGGACCTTTTTTTGGTATATATTCCAGCGAAATTTTTTATAAAACAGAAAGGTGAGAGCTTTTTTTAAATTGTTAATAGTTAATTGCTAAATAGTATATAATAATATAATAATATGCTCCTATAATATTATTTTGATCTTGACAGCAGTATATAATAACTAATTATTATTATTATCTTGATCTTAATATGATTTAATATTTATGTACTTTATACATTTTCATCATACTTGCTCATGACCTTCCAACAACTTTCGTACTTAGCCATGAAAATAACAAGAGTTTCCTTAGTAATTTAATGATAATACCCAACAAAATAATTTAGTAATAGATGATTATATAATATTTATAGTTTCATCATGACAATGATTTTAATTTTGGAGTATGGACTATGGATTGATCACATTTTGTTATATATATATATATATATATATATATATATATATACCAGGTCAACCAGTTCAATAAGCGACCCACCGATTCGACCACTGACCCTTTAACCCAGAGCCTTGACTGGGTCAGTTTAAACAACACTGCAAACAGTTATACTAGTATATGATAAGATTGTTACCTTTTTCAATAATTATTTTAAGTCATATAAAAGGTGATTTCTTATTAGTTGATCATGTAAAACTTTTTAAACTAATGATGCATAAAAATTAAACTTCTATTTTTAATATTTGTAGTTATTTTTTTAGATGCATGTACGTAAATTAAGATTTTTTAAAAATTTTTTTGATATATCATGTATAATTATATTAAAATTGAGGATGCTATAAATATATATATATATATATATATATATAATTTATCTATTAATTCTTATCATTAATTATTATTTTAAATAAATTATTCAAAATTTAACTAAATATCTATAAAATCTTTATTTTTAATTATTATTATTCATAGAATATTTTGGTACTTTCTCTCATATCTTTATCAAAGGTATAGTAACTAAATTAAATATAAAGTACACTTATCCATAATTTTTCCAAAAACATTCAGAAGAGTTTCCCCTATATTTTGGTACTTTCCCTCATACATTTATTAAAGGTATAACAACGAGACATCAAAGATCCACCTAATTAAACAGTTTATATCTCAACAATCTAATAGGACCAACTAATAACAAAACCATGTCAAATACCACTTTTATCAACTAATTTCAAGACACAAATCAAATTATTCAACAACCAAGGCAGATTTCAAACTTTTATTTCATATATCATAAGTTATATACTCTGAATCCACCATAAAAGAGAAACATATATGTACAATGGCGGAGGCTTGCTGGTAATAACAAGGAGTGTGAGTTGGTGGTGGGAGAAGGGAAAGAAAAAGAGCCTGCAAAAGGGAAAGGGAGAAAAGCATGAGAAGAAAAATAAATCATGTTATTAAGAATTTATGTGCTTCTCAGAAAAATGACTAAATTTAAAAGAGAAAAAAAACACTTCCAGTATACCTAGATGGCAGTCGTGACAATAGTAAGATCAATACTAAATGTGTCTAACCTAATCAAAGGTATCTTCGATCCTATGTTCAATTTAAGAGAACTAATTGCATTGGTCATTTTCTTCACAACAAAAAGAGAAAATTATTTCAAATCTCAACAAGATAATAAAGAATTAAAAAAGGGGAAGAGATAACCACAAATGCAGATGAGGGCATGAAATTCAACAAGGATTGGCTGAGAAAGAAAGAGAGGTTCTAAAGCCCCTTCAATAAAATACCTACAACAAGAAAACAAATCATGAATTTCTTCCCAAAATTTAGTAACTAAAGTAACTATATAACTTTAATATCTTATACTAGCTTCTCTCCTCACTTAATCCATTTATCTCACCCAACTTTCTCTTAAGAGTTCTAATCTTGGTAAATGAGTTTAGTTAACACATCATCCCATAATTCCTTCACTAAATTGTATTTTAATTAGTAGTCGTTCTTTAAATCTTGTACTTTACTTTCATTTATAGTTTATGTCTTGTACAAAACATAACTAATTAATTTATGTCTAATTGCTCTTTAGTCTTTAACTTTCTTTTAACTAATTCTACACAAACCAATATTTTCCAACTACTAAATTATATGGATAAGGTTATCTAATTGTACTAAATTATTTTTCCAATCTCATAACTAAAACCATTGTGCTCAAACTAAGCTCTAATAAAGTGGAAGCCTTTTTCTTTTAAATTGTAAATTTTCTTCTACACAAATACAAGACACAAGTGCTATTAGCACTATCTAGTTCAACATAAGTAGAATGTGTAAATTTTAAGATGCATTAATCTTGTCGTTTGCCAAATATTGTAGTTTAGGTAAAACAAAAATGGCATCATTAGAATATTTTAAATATTTTTAAACCACTTACAGGTTACAATCAATTTGTTACTAAGTTAAGAGTTAGGGCAACCACAATAGTGAGATAAGTTGTATAATAATAAGTTCTTAGTTTAACCATTACGAGCACTGAACTTGATGGAAATATTAGGTATGAATTAGAGAAATGAGTGGTGAAAAGAGCTTCAAAGGTTCCTTTTTTTTTTTTTTTGTTTTGTTTCAGTCATATTATGTGCAAGACACATTAATGGTTTGTTCTAACTTGTTAAAGGAAAATACATGAACTATCTGATGCCTATTTTAGATACTTTGCTTCAAAGCATAACTTGTTTCAGTCATATGCAATGCTTGTTTCTTAAGTTATTTCAAGACTCTTTACAACACAAAGATTCTGATAACAATTCTACTTATAAATTTTTCTACTTTTAAATCCAACTTATATATATTTCAATGAACTATCTCTACTGACACATGAAATATGGAATGACAATTTAAAACCTCCATTCTACAACCTGACATAAGAAAGCCTTGACATATTCAACTTGAGTGCTTACCAAAAAAAATTGATGCAATCAAAGCCAAAGAGAGTTTAGGGTTTACCTTGTGCAAACGTCGTCGCAAGTGTCATTAATGCTGTCAGGGTTTGTCATAAGGTAATAGGGGTTAAGTCGTGAGGTTTTTCGGTGGTGGAAAAAGTCACAACTCGAAGCTTTTCCAGTGGCAGAGAGGGTCGCAATGTGTGGTTGTTCGTGAGGGCGTTGTGTGAGACGTTGGTGCTGAAGAGCACAGAAGAAGAAGACAACGGTGGTACAACGACATTGTAATGGAACAATGGCAAGGATCGTGGTTCGACAGGGGTAGTAAGGAGGACGTGGTGAGGGAGCAATGATGCAATGGAGTAAGTTGCAAAGGTTTAGGAGCAAAAAGCAATGGAGTCACAAGGGAAGAGGAAAATGAGTTTCTAGGGCGCGAGGATGAAAATGAAAGTGAGTTGCAAGTTTACAGAGCCATTTTGTGACACCTTAAATATGTAGAGCTCACATGTCCGATAAAACGATAACTAACTCATAGGAGATATACTTATTGCGAAAAGATGATTTTCTCAAAACCTTCAATTTGGATGAAAAGAAATAAAATACGGCTCTTTCAAAAACTTGTTCATTTCCTTACTTATAAAACATCTTTCGAAACGTCCAATGTCATTCATACGACGGAAATCTCAAGATACAAATAATATAATAATTAAATGAAGGCATACAATGCAATAACATCATTCAATAAACCTAAAGTGCAGAGGTCTCCTTTCTAGGTAGTACCCCTCATTTATGCATCACATAAATCCAACATCAAGTCTCAACAATCAATTTAATGCCAAAATTCAAAAACATGAACATACGGTACAAGTAAAGTGAAAATTGTTTAACATATCATTTTAATCCGGAATGTCCTGATTTTTTACATATTTACTCCCCAACATACACATAATAATACATAAATTAGGCTTATCGAAATTCAACCCACAAATATGATTTTTAATTTATTCTTCAATATTGGCAGCTTGCAGAAAAACAGAGTTTAGCCATTATTAAAAATAGAAGATCAACTCATAAATTTATGAAACTTTCCAGTTAAAATTAAAAATTTTATATATAACACATAAAATTTTCAGAATTTATTGAGCACCACAAGTGCCCCTTTTATATTTCTTTTCCCCTGTAGCTCAAAAACAGAGTATGCACATCTAATTTCAAAATAATTATCATATTTTTTTAAAAATTCCAATAAAATTACCACACATTATACAGGGTATATTTAAGGTTTTATACTTTTTTCAGAAATTTTTGAGCACGAAAAATATTTTTCCCAATTAATTTACAGTGCAGGTCAGAACTCAATTTCTCCACAAATATTTCCAAATTAAATAATAAAACAACTTATAAAATTGTGAAAAAAATCAGAGATAGTCTACATACACCCTATCAGAGTTTAATGTCCTCAAATTCCAAATATACTTCCATCTTGGAAATTAAATAATCTAATTTCACTCATATGACAGATTCAGGGTAACACAAAAATTAATTCAAATAAAATAGTAGATGAGCTCGAAATTTTCCGAAAATTTTTGTGATGATTCTAGAGACCATTTTACATATAAAAATTCTCTCAAAACCTCAAAAAAGAGCACACAAAAATTCAAAATAAATCCCAAACAGCAGCAGTACTAATATTCAATCAAGAGAAATTTCACACAACAAAGCTAATACCCGCGAAATAGAGAGTACCCATGACCCAATAATCAATATTAATGGAGAAACACTCCATGAACAAGAACAAAACCCCAAGGAAATGAAAAGCCGCTCCATACCTAAAGCTTTGAGAGAAAGAAAAAGAGGATTGAAGTGTAGAAAGTGCGCTTGATGGGTCTCAAACACCTAAGAACCATTTTGTCACCAAAGAAGGAAATTAATGAGCATTTCAAGCTCCAAGAGTGAAGAACAAAGGTAGGAGATGATGATATAGGACTTACCTTCACAAGAGCTAGCCAACAATGATCTCCCAAGACCCAAAACCCTCACTAGAAGGTGTCCCTCACACAAAGAAAATGAGAGAACTCTCCCTCTCTTCCTCTCTTGATTTCAGCTCCCCTATGGGAGAGGAGAGACTCCACTTTGCCTTTTATAATGGGTCCCCAACCCTAATGGGGGCCCAATAGGTCTACATGCTAGGTTAATTCCTTAATTAGTGTATTTAATTAAAGTCCAAGTTAACTTAATTAAGGAGAGAGACTATTAATTTCTAACATGTGTTAATCTCAAATAATTATCCTCTTATTATTCCCCCCTTGTATTATTTTAATGAAGCTCAAGTCTAATTAAAACTAATTTCTATAATTATTTACTCTCATAATTTATTTCTATTTAATTTCTAGACTTTAATAATTAACATCACAAATAATCACTAATTTAATTGATACAACTAGAGAATTAATTTTCCCTTCTTCTTGCTATAATAAATTTTTGTCAACTATAATAGTGCCATTAATAAAATATATTCTTTACTAAGGTTTGACTAGTTTGACTAGTCCTTGACCAAAGTCAACCTTTAATTAAATTCTATTCTATCAATTATTTTTCCTACACAATTGAATTATTTTCAACCATTATCTATTTATTTAATTACTCACACATTTAATCAAATTTAAAACACAACAAAACCACACAATTATACTAAGATAAAGAGTTGCAAAAATTGGGATGTTACACATTTTACATTGATTCTAGTTTGAACCGATGAAAAAAAAATCTACATCGGTTCAAATTAAAACAGGTGTAAAAATGGATTTTTTACATTTGTTCTTTAAAAAACGATGTAAAATAGTTACTTTTAATTTCAAAATTGCCAACGCATCCATTTCTACAGTTAAACAAGCAGTGTAGAAAGGCGTTTTGAAAGCTTATTTTTGCACTAATGATAATATATTATTTAAGTTTATTCACTCTCTTTTTTGTCCTTAATTGATTTCCAAATCAAGTTGTTGAAAAAGCAAAACATAACAGATTAGCTAGGTTTGGATTCAGCCTTTCTGGGCAAATATTTAATAGTTGAATGGTATTTGAAAATAATGAATTTAGCTCCTATGAGATATGGTCAAAACTTTCCAAGGCAAAGACTATGGTTAGTAGTTATTTCTTAGTTGTTGCATAGTTAACTTGATGTGAGCACCCAATTTTGTCCAAATAAATAAATAAAAAACTAGCAAAAATATATTTAAAATTGTTTTCTAAAAATATAACATTTGTTTAATGATGTCAATCCAGATACAAATAAAGAAAAAAAAAGAAAAAAAGAAATACATCAAAAAATAAAATAAAAATACAAATGAAAAGGTCTGCTCCTACTCTGTTGCATCGCTTCCTATTCTGCTGCTGCACCACCTCCTACTCTGCTTCCTCCTCCATTTTTTTCAAAATTGGTTCTGCTCCATGAACACCATTGTCAACCTGCACCTTTACAATGTCCATATTTTTCAAACCCTCCTCGAACACCATTGTCAACCTGCACCTTCACAATGCACATATTTTTTCAAACCCTCCTCTGCACCAGGGATAACATTGTCAACAAAGCAAGTCAACAAATCAATAAAAAATAATCAGTGTGTCTATAAATTGAGCAAGCTCAACCAGAGAAGGGGTCGGACAAAAAAGGAGAGTGAAATATAGAAACAAAGATTAGAGAGAGTTTGTGGAGAAGAGGAGAGGAGAGAAAGGAGATTATAGTGTTCGTACTGGGAGTGAAGAAAGGAGGGACTGTTTGATCAAGCTGTGGGAAGGGGTAGCTATAGTACACGAGATTGGAGCTTTTGGCTTACAACAGGTAACCCCTTTGTCCATCACATTCATTTGGCTTTGATTCATCCATGTTGATCACATTTTAATAGCTTAGCTTCTCTTCCCCTTTTTCATGTACTTCTGTCTTTTGATGCTATACTCTGTCCTGCTTTGTTCTTGGTCCTGTACCTGTTGTGATCATGTAATGAAATAAATATCCGTCAATCAAATTTAAATGAAGCCAGTAACAAACAGTTTCTGTATGTGCATATGAGTTTTATTCCCAAGACAACAATTGTCACATAATAATAATAAAAAAGGAAATAAAAAGAAGTGTCATCCCCTCACCACTGTGCGATCCTGGTTCTCTGCCGCGTGAACGACCACAGCGTTTGTCATCCACGACCACCGCTGAGTCGGAATCACACCGTAGCGGCACCGGCACACACAACCATTGCGCGTCTTCTTCCACCACCGTGTGCACCACTATCGTTGCCCACCGCTACATGTTCGAGCATGGCATCGCCACGTGCGACTTCCTTGAAGTATGAATCGCACTGCTGTGGCATTCACATAGAAGTCCCAAAACCTCTTTTCCCTTAAAATTTAATGATAACCACTTTAGATGTACTTCTAATTTGGTTATCATGAAAGTTTTTAAATAAAAAATTAAAAAAACAAAAATATCAGCACACAAATATTTTCTACAAAAGAACTACGTAACTCTGAATTCTCCATTGCACCTGGAGATACGTAGGAGCATGGGACCACTCCTGTCAAGCTAAAAAGATAAAAAAAAAATATAATTTGTAAAGATAAAAAAAAAAAAAAATTCCCTTTTTCATAATAATAATAATAAACTTCTTTTTAATGATAAAAATTCTCTTGTTAAAATAAATAAATAAATAAAATGACCAAAAATATTCTTGTTTTATTTTGAGGGGTAAAATAAATAATTTTAAAGTTATTTAAATTTTGCACATTTAATTAGATGTAACCGTCTTAGGACGGACGTCGTAGGGTGCTAACACCTTCCCTACGCATAATTGACTCCCGAACCCAAAATCTGGTTTCTAAGACCATTTTCTTTTTAAAGGTTTTTTTTATAGTTTTCCTTAAATTAAACTAATAACAAAGGGTTAGGAGGAGGCCCATGAGAACTAATTAAGTTAATGAATTGTGTAGTTAAGGAATGGGCTAATAAAGGCCCAATAAGGGTTCAACTGAGGCTAGACTAACCATAAGCCACACACACACACTTGACTTGTCTAGAAGGGAAAAAGAAAAAAGAATAAGAGAAGGAGGAGGAGGAAAAGGAAATAAGAGGGGCCCCAACTCACCCACAGAGAACCCCTATCAAATTCAAGGTGAGTGCAACCCTTTGCATACTTCTGATTCCTCGTACATTGTTCTTCTATGTCTCACCATCCTCTTTTATTCCCTTGAATGTTTGTATTTTGAACGTCTATGGATATAGTAAAGGTTTAAAAATGGGGTTTTAGTGGTTAATTACATGATTGATAGGTTTCATATGGGGGTTTGATGGTTATTAAATGACACTGATGTATGTGTCTTATTTTGCATTCAGAAGGATTAGAAGGCCATGAGAATCCTTTTGAGACAAAGTCCATGCATCCAAAAGCAAATGTTTTAATGATGACAAACCACTATGAAGTAAAATTACAAGTGACTAAACCTAGCTACTAATGGTTGCTTTGAGTGTTCTTATATAAAACAAGACAAATTTAGAAGCATGGAACATGTGTGAAGCATAGGCCTATAGTGGGAGCTTTCCATGACATAGATTCTACAATTAGAAGCAGGATTACAAGAAGGAGAGCTATTCAGAAGCTAGAAAGGCAGTCATGTTTTCTAGGTTAAAGTATAGATATTGGAAGCTGTTAGGGGTGGCCATGGATCGGAATCAATCCGACAAACCGGTGAATCCGAACTGATCCAAACTGAAAAATCTAGATTGGTTCGGATCGGATCATTGGTTTAGATCAGATTGAAAAATTGCAAATCCGATGAGTTCAGACCGGATATCGGATTTCACTTTTGAAAATCAAATCTGATCCGATCCACCTGATTATTTAGTATGTTTTATATTTTTTTTTTATATTTTTTAACCTTTTTAGTTTGGGCTTTTCAGCCCAGCCCAATTTTATTGTATTTTTTCATTTTAAGGCTACTAATCAATTATTACTATAATTATAATATAAGACATGATTTAATTTTTAACTTGGAATGGAACATGTTTCATATTAGACTAGCAGTTAAAAAATAGTTTTTAAGTTAAATGTAGTAAATTGCATACTATTAGAATCACTTTCCTATTTTTTTTTTTTAAAAAATCATTTTATTTTTATTTTTATTTTTTAATAAAAAATCTGATGATCCTATCCGATCCGATTATAATTGGATTGGTTCGGATCGGATTGCAAAGTTAAATTAGGCAAAATCCGATCCGAACCAATCCAATTAAAATTGATTGGGTCGGATTAAAAAATCCCACAATTTGATCCTATTCGACCCATGTCCACCCCTAGAAGCTGTGTATGATCAGAGGCATGATGTTGGGGATAGCTTAAGTCAAGGGGTAGATATCAAAACCTACACATGACTTAAGGATCATCAAAAGTTGTGCTTCAAGTTGTTTGTGATGACAAATGTGTCTCACTATCCAGAAGTAGACACCAGTCACAAGACATGCATCAGTGCTTCGACAACACTAATTTTGAAGCTATGAGTTCCTCGTGATCCTTGATAATATTCAAATCAAAGGAACTCAAGGAAGACAGTTGTCCTAATCAAAGAACAAGCAACTAAGAAGAATGAAGATTGTACCATATTGCATTGTAGTAACAATGCATCTACAGTAAACATGCCGCAAAAATAATCTTCAAAAGCTTCCCATGATTCAAATTCAAAAAAAAAAATCACGAGGAACCACTAAGACCAACAGGTAGCACTCAATGAATCTTTCTCAATGGATCTTTCAACGGATTTATTTCAAATTCAATTAGTGTAAGTTGGTTGACAGTAGAGAAGAGTAAAGATGAAGAAGACAACTCAATGAGTTATAAAGACAAAGCTTGAAGATGCATAGAATAGTAAGCTATAGGAACTAATTGGACAGCTTATGCAACAATTTGAAAGTTGAATTCAACCTTCAACAACCACAACAATGGCTAGCTCCTGGTCATTCTATAAATTGATCAAATTTGAGGGAGTAACTTGCAAGGAAAGATTGCCAAAGAAAGATGGTAAGGTTAGGTGAACCAACCCTTTATGAGAAAGAACTTCCTCAGCCAAAAAACACTATAGGTGGAGCCTGTAGAGCAAAATCCAAAAAGAGTGTTTGTAAACACCTTCATCAATGGATCCTTAGTAGAAGGCATCCCAAAATGTGTAGTGTCCATTCCCTAGGATTAGAGGGAAAGAACTTAGAAGAGTAATTAGGGGACTGTTGCTTCTGAAGTTTAGAGGGAACACAACAGGTGCTATTGATGGTGTAATGCTTGGAGAGGCTTTTCGAAACAATACTTGAATAGAGCCTGCAAAGGCCAAGAGAATATTGAGGTAAACCCTAGAGAGGCTTTTGGAAAGAATACTTAAGAAGAGCCTACAGAGGCTTAGAGAATACTGAGGTGAAGCCTGGAGAGACTTTTTGAAAGAATACTCAACTGGAGCTTGTAGAGGCTTAGAGAATACTGGTTGTAAGAGCCTGTGGAGACTTCAGAAAAGAAAGAATACCATAGTTGAGTGCTTGGCCTTAGTGGAGAAAGCCTATAGGTGTAAGTACTGGATGTAGCTTAAGTTGAGGTGAACCAGTATAATTCCTTGGTGTGATTGTTTCCTTCATTGTTGCTTTTTATTTATACTTGTTGTGTGCTTAAAATTTGTTTCTGAAAAAGCTTATTTTGAAAAGTTTAACTCTGATATTTGATCAAAAGGTTTTCATAAAACATTTTCATTATTTAGAAGCAACACCTACTCACAATATAAAAGTGAAAAATAGAATATGTAATTTAATAGAATTTAGTATTACTTGGATGTATTTACTTCTAATTTTTTTTTTATCCAAGTACTTGTGAAGGAAAAGGTATACTCCCATAAGTCGTTTGATTTCTAAACGTAAAGCTTAAGAACCAGAAATCAGAAACAAGTGTGCTTGTGCGAAAAATTAGCCTGATAAGGTGGTGTGTCATTATTTAACCACCCTTCTAGTGATCAACTGATTCACTTCAAAGCCTTCATTGATACAGGATCACGAAACTATGAATTCCAATTATGACGATATGCGCTAAGAATGGATAACCATGTTAAGTATTGGAACAAAAGACATACAATGTCTAACCCCTAAAAATCTCATAGTTTTGATGATAACAAAGGATATTAAAATGTCTAACCCTAAAAATCTCACAGTTTTGATGATAACAAAGGATATTAAACTTTGATAAACTAATGAGATTAATTGAGCTATGCAGGAAAAACACATGAGTCCAACAAAAGTATAGGTATATTCGTTTTATCTTAGACGCGAAAAATAAGTTTTAAAGTATAGTGTCAAACACGCTAAAAAGGACTTGCGTCCTAGCCTTTATAAAAATCTAGTGTCCAAAGTGCTATTATAAAAAGTTGCGTCCAAAGGTCTTTTGAAAATCCAACATCCAATGTGTTGTCATCACCAACACTTCTTTCAAGAAAACTTACACAAACATTCTATATCATAATAAGTTTTCTTTGTCCAACTGAACACATGCTTAAGGCTCTTTGTTCAATTACGTTCGATATGCTAAGGTATACTGCTCATATATTCTTCATCGTATGAACTTTATGTTATTATTCCCTTTGTTTTTTTTGAATAAGCTCTAACATATGAATTTCTAGCATTTAATGAAAAGCAAGGTTTCTTGAGTATAATTACAACCTCTGATCAAAAGCAACTCACATCGAGTTTAGTACAAAGGAGAAGACTGATGTAGGAATAAGCAAAGAAGTAATTCACTTTTCAGAAGATGACAGTACCTTTTTGGGAAAGAAATGACACCTACTTTTCTCTCTCTCCTCTATAGAAGTAGACACGTCAAAGAGGAAACGTGATTGGGTGTGAAAGAATACTTAGGACTACTTTCTTGAGTATAAGATTGTAGTGGGTTTTTCCGGAAATGGCATAGAAGAATACTTGCTTGTAACCATGTTGGTTAATGGAACCCTTCGTGTTGAAGGAGAACTAGACGTAGCTTAGGTTGAGTGAACTAATATAAAAAGCTTGTGTTCTTTGTTTTTGCTTCTCCCTTCATGTTTTCCTTGGATGAAACATTTTTTGACTTGCTTAAAACGTTGTTCTTTGCGAAAAACTTTTTAAATGCACATACACACTATTCAACTCCACTTCTAGTGCGTTTCTTGTTATTTCACTAAGCGTTGGTGTTAAGCATGACATGAGTCACGCTAACGTAATGCATCTAGAGAGGGCTTTGAGACCCTTACATTGGTGTGCTAAGCGTGAGGTTACTAATGCTTAGCGTGCGACCTTTAAAGGCGAGGTCTGTGCCTCAGTGCAATCCACGCTAAGTGCCACCCTGTATGCACTAAGTGTAGACACCATAGAGAGATGACCTTGATTCTCTGAGGATTAACACTAAGCACCAATATGTTAGCGCTAAGCACAGGGTCTTTCGCACTATGTGTGACCATGTCAACTCTAAGGGTGGCATCCTTGGACAATAATGTTATGTATATGACTTTCAAAGTCCCTATATTGGGCAAGAATTATGTATTTCTTTTATTTGGGTTATGTAAGGTACCCTGAGTACTCCATATGTATAGTGTTCATGTTATGATTATGAGTTTTTAAATAAGTGATTGAGATTATCCGACGATTCTGCATATGTAGGTATAAGGTTACGGTAATGTCCCTTAGGGTGTTACATGAGGAGAGCATCCTTGACAAGAAGGTTTCCCAATGATTTTGAAATCTGAGAATTTTTTTTTATAAATCTTTAGTAAAAATTGACTTGGCCCAAGAAACTCCCCTCTTCACATTAGTGGGAAGCAATTTTCTTACTATCACCTCAATCTTTGCCTTGTCCACTTCGATACCCTTGACTGAGATTTTATGTCCCAACACAATTCCTTCTTTCACCATGCAATATTTTCTTCCAAATTCAAAACTAGATTGGTTTTCGTGCATCTTTTGAGCGCGAAGCCAAATTTGCAAAGCATGTTGTATCAAAGGAGGTTCCAAATACTAAAAAATAGTCCATGAAATCCTCAATGGACTTTTCAATATGTCCACAAAGATAGGTATCATAAATCTCAAAAAGGTTGTTGGTGCATTGCATAATTTGAAGGGCATCCTTTTTTAGGCAAAAACACCAAACGGGCATGCAAATGCAATTTTCTTCTAATCATTCAAATTGATGGCTATTTGATGGTATCCAAAGTAGTCATCGAGGAAGCAATAAAACTCTTACCTGACTAATCTCTCCAGCATTTGATCTATAAAAGGCAAAGGGAAATTATCCTTCATAGTGGCTTGGTTAAGCCATTGATAATCAAGGAACATACACCATCCCATGATTGTGCAGGTTAGAATGAATTCATTCTTCTCATTTGAAATTATAGTCGTTTCACCTTTCTTAAGGACAACTTGCAGTAGACTATATAATCCATGAACTATATATTGAAAATAAGACAAATACACCCACATCTAACAATTTGAGCACTTCTTTATTACTTTATGGCGAGGTTCAACCTTTGAAGAGTTTACACAACTGGTTTATAATCCTTTTCAGACAAAATGATGGGATGATTCCCTATAGATCTGATATAGTCCATCCAATAGCCATCTTATGGTCCTTCAAGACATGAATAAGCTTATCTTTTTCTTCCTTCAAAGTTGTGCTAATTTCTATAACCGAATTTTCATTCATATCACCTATGTACACGTACTTCAAATTCATCACCTTTTAACTCTTTCTTTTAGTTGATAACTTCTTGCATCCCTTGATTTTCAAGTTGTAACATGCAATCCTCTATTTTGTTATCCATTTGATCTTCAACTTGAGATATAACATTGTCTGTCACATTTTTCAAGGGATTAATAGGCTATTAATGTTTAGGAAATGTCTTCCAACAATAAATTCACCATGTCCACTGTAAAACAATGTTCTCTTTCGTTCAAATGGTTCATGGCATCATAAACATTAAAAATTTTCTCATCATCATCTATTCTCTACACTTGACCCCAATGTGCATCAATCAATGTGTGCTCAATTCTCAAGAATGGTCTACCAAGAATGAATAGGGACCTCAATGCCTTCATCTATGTCCATAATTGCAAAATCAATCATATTTTTATCTATCCCTTATGGATGTTTAACTAAGCCATCAGGGTCGGCCCAGTGTCCTGTCTGGAGGTGTGACGGCACAAGGTCCACGGCTAAAAGGGACCCTAAAAATTAAAAAAATAAAATTATATGATCGTGTAATAATTTTTATATTATTTTATGTTATTTTTATTACTAGATTGAAATTATTGTTTTATTTCATGTCTCTTTTTTTTAAAAAAAAAAACAAATGAAAATGTGACATGTGACATGTGATTAAAAGTATTATTCTATTGGTTGTTAGTTTTTTTTTATTACATTCAAAAATCCTCAATGAGTTTTCAAATTACTGTGACATATCAACATGTAACATAATAGACTTAATTTTTTTTTTTTAACAAAATAAGAAACACAAACAAAGACTCAAATTATAAAGGAAATAAAACTAAGTGTTAGTATATTAATAAAGAACAAAAATAAAGATTTAATATATATGAAATGATATTTTGTCAATAATAGACGATAGCGAGCAAACTAGAGCATTTTCTTTGAGACACAAAATATAAAACTAAATTAAATTAAATTACAAATATAAAATTAATATTTTAAAAATATATAAGTAAATTAAAATTATAAAAAAAATTTGACGGGTTCCTCGCAGGTTTACCCAAATCCAATAAAACCCAATCGAAATGTGGATGAGTTAAAAAAATATAAATTTGCCTCTTTTAAATCTGAACCTATCCTACCTTCTGCAGGGATGGGGACGGGGAGAGCAAACCTGTCATCGATTCGTCCTGTTGTCATGCCTACCTTATATAGATATTTATGTTACATAATAGTTTTTGGGAATAAATTGAATGATAGATGATAACACAAGAGTAAATTGAATAAAAAAATGTGATATATCTTTTTGAGATTTATTAAATTATGTTATTCGTTTAATGTAACAAAATATAACATTTTAAATGAAACTACGTGCCTATTTTTTAATGTAATATATATTTATATTTTCAAATACTTAAATATATGAATGTCATTTAGTGTTTCACCCTGGACCCATAAAATCTCCAAACCTGTGAGCGATCAACAATTGCAGTATCATTCTTGTAGGTTTGGTATTATCAGCTCCTATATTCCTTAATATGGAGAATGACATCAAGTTAATACTTGCTCCTAAGCCATATAAAGTTTTCCCAATGGTCACATATACTATAGTGCAAGGTATGGTAAGACTTCCAAGGTCCTTAAGCTTAGTAGGAGTGGTCTACTAACCACCACACTGCATTCAACTTCTCTTTATTTTGTTCATTTTTTAGATCTTTGTCTTTATCATCTACTACTTCTTTTTCTAATTGAGGTTTCTCTATGTTTTCCAATTCTTGCTCTTCTATGATTTCCTCTTTATAAATGGAGTAATCCTTACCTCTTTCTCTTTTTCATATTTTTTGTTGTTCTAGGAGGTAAATTCCTACCACTCCTAAGAATGATAGGTTTACACAAGTCCTTTACACTTGACTTACCGTATTTTTAGGAGGGATTTTTTATATTTTTGCTTCTATTTGTTTAGAGAGTTTCCTTAGCTGATTTTCCAAGGTTTTAATGGATGCTTCAATGTTTTTAGGAGTTGAAGCTGGTGACCATTTTCAATACAGGATTGAACTATATGTAATTAGTCCTTTGACCAGTTCTAATCGAGTGGTACATATTAGTGGATTATATTTAGACATCCACATCTTTTGATTAGATAGTTAATAACATTTTATATAATTAATATTTATATAATTTACAATATATTATATAATGGCAAATGCTAATAACAAATTCGTTAACATATTTTTTCTAACACACATTCTATTATTAATTAAAATTTATTAAAAACTACAAAATTAGGATAGAGACTCATTAAATGAAAAGTGAAACTTATAAAAATTTATAATTTTTAATAATTTCAGCCAATTGGAGAGAGTGTGTTGTTAACATTTCACTTATATAATTAATATTTTATATAATTATATATAAAACTGTAGATTAAGGTTATGTATTTTATATGTATTTATTATTATTATTATTATTATTATTATTATTATTATTATTATTATTATTATTATTATTATTATTTATTAAGTTTATTTATTGATTTTATTAATATTTTTAAGTTTATAAATTTATTTTATTTTTTATTTAAGTATAGTTATTGATTTTAATTAATTATTGATTTCTAAGATACTTTTTATTTTTATTTTTTCTTTTTATCCTCTTCTTTCTGACATACAGGATGGTTTCTCCAAGCTAGTTTCGGTATGAACCTTCTGAGGTTCTTCTTTTCTCCCAAAAGGCTTATATCCTCTTGCTTTTCAGTAGCTTTCTCAACTTCATCTTTTTTTCTTCTTCCTCACCATTTATCGCTATCTCATGGTAAAACAATAAGGATACTACATAGCACTAATGTGTAACATCAGCACTGTTAATAGGGTTAGATAATAAACATCTACTTTTAGATTAACATGATGACAAAATGTAGTAGCTAGAATTATTTTTAAATTTTTTTAGATCGAGAGACTAAATTAACAACACCACACAAATTCAAGGACCAAAATAGTGATTTAGTCAAACTGAAACAAAACACAATTTGCAAAAACAATTACATTTTAACTATATATTTTGATAACTAAAAGTTCACAATGCCCCCAGATCCTTTAAACAGTACACATCAAATAAAAACATTGATAATCATCTAAATAAATTGAAACAAGTTCAAAACTTAAAGCTTAAGTGATAAATCAATCCCAGAAGAATCAGAACGAGAGGTTTCTTCTTGCTTGGAATGATCACCACCCATGGTACTCAATGTTGACCTATCCAGGGCCCAGTTTGATTTGGTAGCAACATTTGTAGAAGAATCTCCAAGGACGGGAATATGTCCAATAGTACCACGATCATCTTCAGTCTTCAAATTTGCATGCAAACCCTCCATCCTCAAGCTACCAAGGGAAGGGTTTAGCATCTCTTGTCTTGACCACCTTTGACCAAACCTAAAACCAAATGAGGTTGAAGGATATGATGGCTTGTGAATCATAGACTCCATCCAAACCCCAAGTGCTCTATTGTAAGATCCATAAAAGGAGTGTGTGGGATAAGGGTAATAAAGAAAAGGAGAGTGCCCTAAAGCACCAACATCATCAATCCCTTGGCCACGCTTTGCAAGAGCACGCTCTTGCTTGTGGGCGTTTTGGTGTCCCCCCAATGCTTGTGATGAAGAAAACTCTTTCTTGCAAAAGTTGCAAGAAAAAGTCTTAGCCTCTGATGGTTTCTCCTCAATATTATTGTTCTCATCTCTCCCTTTGGTGTAATTAGCACTAGAAGAAGATGAACCCCCCACGTTCATGGGGTTGAAAAACTCCAATTCCACTTTCAACCCCCCAATTGATTCATCCTTGGAGAGCTTAACAAAGTCCAACACCATATGGGAATTGGAATTTGAAGCTGGATCTTGTTCAGGTTTATCACCCTTCTCCTTCGTTATCAACTCATCATTCTTCTCTTCTTCAACACATGGTTTATGGGAAATGACTTCGAAGGTGGAAGAGGCTTCAGAGGAACAAATTTCCAAACCGTGTGATGATGCCATGGCACAAACGAGAAATGATTCTCTCTTCTTAGATCTGTGGGAGTGAGATTGAATAGAGAGGGAGCGTGACCTGGTTATTTATTTATGGATTTGAGTTAATATGCAAATATCTTTCACTCATGAACAAGGAAAGGGATCTCATGCATTTTTGTAGTTATTATTTTTTCATATGCTAGCAAAAATTTGAAGAGGTGTGAGCAAGCTTGAACCAATTTGTTCACGACCGTTGCATAAACAAAATTTCCTAAAATGATTTTAACTACACAGTCATATGTGTCTAATTACTCAAGTAGTTCAAATCATGCCATAGAAGCATGTGGCTAATTACTCAAATAGGTTCTATGTAGTTGAAATTTGATGTCAAACCGAGTGGTGAAATTGGTAACTTTGAAATTACTTGTTGGAGTAAAATTGCTTGGACATTCAAGAACTTCTTTAGCGGAAAAATAAATGGAAGTAATTTTGTGCTCATTAATGCTCTATATTTTCTAAAATGATTTTAACTACACAGTCTAATATTGTGGCGAATAATTAATCAAATAGTTAAAATATTTCCATAGCCAGCATGCGGTTGATTACTCAAATAATATACTATCGCAGGTGACAGCTTCTATGTTGTTCAAATTTGATGTCAAAGCCAAATCGGTAACTTTGAAAATTACTTGGGTGTTCAAGAGCTTCCCTGGTGGAAAAATCAATGGAAGTAATTTTGTGATATAATTTTGACTTCATTAATGCTCTATATTTTCCTAACAAATCCATTGTTTTCCTCAAAGCGCGAGTTGCTCCAATAGGTTCAAAATTTCAAATATCTTTATCACTAGTAGTTTCTGTGAGGAAAACCCAGTTTAATGAGTACCACTAAGCCATATTAAATTAAAATAACTTATTCTAACCTTGATTTTTCTCATAAAAAAGCTTGCTTTCAATTCATTTTTATTTAAACCAGGAATGCATAGCACTATACTAGTGGCTAAGGTTTTGTAATTTCAGTGGCTTTAATTTGCAAATTTTAGGTTTGAGGACTCACCCACATAACCGCTTTCCGTTTTCAATAAGCATGGTGTTATGCCACAACATTCTTGCCATACTTGTGGTAATTTATTTTTCATGAAGGACTTAAGATACACTAAATTTGTAACAGTCAAGAAGATTTTTAGATCAAACTTGTGAATAGTTCTTGAACTTGAGGTAAGAAATAATGAGGGTTTAAGAGAAAATAATTAGGAGCTCACTCATCTCAACAAGTGAATTTTACATATAACTAGATTTTAAACTTGTAATTCGTTTAAATTATACATTTTTTATATTTATATTTAATATTTTTAAAAATATGTATATATGAATAAAATTATTCATTTTTAAAATATTTAGTAACAAATTAAATATAACTACATTATAATTGTGGAAGTTGATTAATTATATTTTTAATTGAGCAGATGTTGTATTGAAAAATATTAAACCTATTAAAATTTATTATGATTTGTTCTTTCTTTAAGAAATAATAATAGTGATGTAATACCTATATGAGATATATAAATTAAAAAATATATAGATCATAAATATAATTTTTTTAATTATTTAAATTGATTACTTATTTTTGCTATTGTGAATACTATGTTTACATGTAATTGAATTTTATTTGTTTATAATTAATAATTTTAAACTTATTTATTTTAAAAATTAAAATATTTTAAAACTATAATTTAATCATTTTGGTTTATTATATGTGATATTAATGAAGTTTTAAATTGGTTAACATCATTACAACTTTAATTATTATTATTATTATTATTATTATTATTATTATTATTATTATTATTATTATTATTATTAATTTGTTCTTTAATTTTCATTTCATTACTTGTTATATTTTAAAGTTATAAATCTAGAATTTATTAAAAAAAAGATTACTTATCTATAAGGATGGATGACTTTATATATTATTAATTCTCTTAATCCATTTATCTCATTCAACTTTCTCTTAAAAGTTATAATCTTGGTAAATGTGTTTAGTTAATTCATTATCTCATAATTGCTTCAATAAATTGTATTTTAAATTAGTAGTCATTCTTCAAATGCTGTACTTTACTTTCATTTAGAGTTTATGCTAGTACAAAATATAGCTAATTAATTTATGTCTACTAGCTCTTTAGTCTTTAACTTTCCTTTAACTAATTCTACACAAACCAATATTTTCCAACTACTAAATTATACGGATAAGGTTAACTAATTGTACTAAATTATTTTTCCAATCTTATAACTAACTAAAACCATTGTGCTCAAACTAAGCTCTAATAAAGAGGCAGCCTTTTTCTTTTAAATTATAAATTCTTCTACATAAATACAAGACACAAGTGCTATTATAGCACTATCTAGTTCAAGACAAGTGCTATTTCCAATTTTAAGATGCATTAATCTTCTCGTTTGCCAAATATTATAGTTTAGGTACAACAAAATGGTATCATTAGAATATTTTAAGTATTTTTAAACCACTTACAAGTTACAAGCAGATTGTTACTAAGTTAGGAGTTAGGGCAACCGCAATTGTTAGATAAGTCGTATAATAATTTATTAAAGTTCTTACTTTAACCATTCACAAGCACTGAACTTGATGGAAATTGAAAAGAAACCAAAAATAAAATATTAGGTATGAATTTAGAGAAATTATAAGTGGTGAAAAGAGCCAGTTTCAAAGGTTCCTTATTTTTTTTTTCAGTCATATTATGTGCAAGACACATTAATAGTTTGCTCTAACATGTTAAAGGAAAATACATGAATTATCTTATGCCTCTTTCAGATACTTTGCTTCAAAGCACAACTTGTTTCAGCATATGCAATGCTTGTTTCTTAAATTATTTCAAGACTTTTTGCAACACAAAGATTCTGTTAAAACTTCTACTTGTAAATTTTTTTTCTACTTTTAAATCCAAATTATTTATATTTCAATGAATTATCTCTACTGATACATGAAATATGGAATCACAATTTAAAACCTCCAGTCTACAACCTGACATAAGAAAGTCTTGACATATTCAAATTGAGTGCTTACAAATAAAATAAAATAAAATAAAATAAAATTGAAAATCACATTGTGAGATAGATCCATGCTTTTCGGTGGTAGGGGCAAAGTCATGAGGCTTTTCGGTGGTGGAGAGGGTTGCAACTCAAAGCTTTTCCAGTGGTAGAGAGGGTTGCAATGTGTGGTGGTCACAATGTGTGGTTGTTCGTGAGGACGGTTGTGTGAGACAATGGTGTTGACGAGCGAGGAAGACGTAGACAATGGTGGTGCAGCGACATTGCAATGGAACAATGGCGAGGGTTGTGGTTCGGCAGGGGCAACAATGAGGACATGGTGAGGGAGCAATGACACAATGGAGTAAGTAAAAGAAGAGCAGTTCTCCAGAACTTGAAAATCACATTGTGAGATAGATCCATGCTTGGCTAACTCATAAGCACACATATTTCCTTCACGAAAGGTATGTTGGAAATGAAGATCCCAAGCATAATGATTAAAAGCTTGAATTTTTCTGATTATAGAAGCATAAGGATGAAGAGTGCTTCTATTATCTGATATCAGTAGTAACGCCAGTATTGAACTAAAAAGGAGTATTTTATCTCATCCCAGGCCAGTCCGATCCAAATTGTTTAGTGAACTAAGACATTTGTCTTTATTTTTGTTCCCTAATTAAAGAAAAAATTACAGTCAACAACTAGACCCCCTTGGTATTTTAATTAAAGGAACATGAAACAGAAATAACTGTTTTCAATCAGATCCGAACATACAATCATTAATAATTTGCTTAAGAGCTCATTGAGTCGGCTTGAGCTCTTGACTTGCATTTAAAAAGAGTACTAATTAAAAATTGGGTTGGATAAACCTTTCTTAACCGTCAATTTCACAGCTAGTGAATGATTCATTAAATATTAATAAAAACAAGAGTGCTTCATTGTCTTAATTGTCATAGGTATCAAAAGTCTGTACGGAAAATCAAAAACTCATAACTAATGAGTTAATAAACTCGAATACCACATCACCCATCTGCAATTGTAAAGGAAAAAGAAAAATGAAACAAAACACAATTCGCAATAATAATTGCTTTTTAAAATATATAATTAGACACCTAAAATTTTATAGTGTCCCAGATAACTCAAACAACAGAGTTCCAATCAATCAAACACAAACATTGATGATTATCCAAATTAAAACAAGATCGAAACTTAAATCTTAAGTGATAAATCAATCTCATCAGAATAATCAGGACTAGAGCGTCCTTCTTGCATGGGATCATCATCACCACCCACAGTACTCAATGGGGCTGAGTTTGATTTGGTAGCAACGTTTGTAGAAGATTCTCCAAGGAATGGAATATCGTGTCCAATAGTACCACGATCATCTTGTGTCCTCAAAGTTGTATCACTCTCTAGGATCCTAATTCCACTATTTGCATGCAAACCCTCCATCCTCAATCTATTTAGCATCTCTTGTGATCTTGACCACTCTTGACCAAACCTAAAACCAAGTGAGGATGAAGGATATGATGGCTTGTGAATAATAGACTCCATTCTAACCCCAAGTGCCCTATTATATGATCCATTAAAGGAGTGTGTGGGATGATCAGGGTAACAAAGAAAATGAGGGTTCCCAAATGCACCAACATTGATCCCTTGGAGACGCCTTGCAAGAGCACACTCTTGCTTGTGAGCATTTTGGTGCCCTCCCAAGCCTTGTGCAGAAGAAAACTCTTTCTTGCGAAAGTTGCAAGGAAAAGTCCTAGCCTCTAATGATTTCTCCTCATTGTTATTCTCACCTCTCCCTTCAGTGTTGTTAGGCCTAGAAGAAGATGAACACCCCACGTTATTCATAGGATTGAACAAATCCAATTCCACTTTCGACCCTCTAATTGATTCATCTTTGGAATTGGAATTGGAAGTTTGATGTCGTTCAGATTTTAACACTCTTCTCCTTCATTGGTGTAACCTCATTGTGATTCTTCTCTTCTTCAGCAGTAGGTTTATGGGAAATGCCTTCAGAGGTGGCAGAGATGCTAGAGGCCTAAGAGGGACAACCATCCAAAACATGTGATGATGCCATTGTAAAATTTTTCACAATTTTGGATCTGTGGGAGAGAGGGAGCATGACCATGTTTATTTATTTAAAGATTTTAATTAATGCAAATATCTTTATTGAATAAGGAATGGGATCTCATGCTTTTTGCAGTTATCATTTTGCATTATGCTACGAAAAGTTTGAAGAGGTATGAGCAAGCTTTCACAGATTTGTGCATGATCTTACCATAAACAAAGATTCCTAAAATGTGTCTAATTACTAAGTAGTGCAAGTCATTCCCATAACCAGCATGTGGCTACTTAATCAAATAGCTTCTATGTAATTCAATTTTTATGTCTAACCGAGTAGCAAAATTGGTACCTTCGAAATTACTTGTTGAAGTAAAATTACTTGGGCATTTATGTGGTGGAGAAATCAATATATGAAAGTAATTTTGGGATATGATTTTGGCTTCATTAATGCTCTATATTTTTTCTAAAATGATTTTAACTTCAAGGTCTAAAGTGGCGAATAATTACTCAAATAATTAAAATCTTTCCAGAGCGGGCATGTGGCAAATTATTCAAATAATACCATCACAACTTCTATGTAGTTCAAATGATGCCAAAGAAAAAATGGTAACTTTGAAATTACTTGTTGAAGTAAAATTACTTGGACTTTCAAGAGCTTCTGTGGTGAAAGATTCACCAATAAAAAAAAGCTTTTGTGGTGGAAAAATCAATGGAAGTAATTTTGTGATATAATTTTGGCTTCATTAATGCTCAATATTGTCCTAACATATCCCTTGTTTTCCTACTAGGTTCAAAATTTCAAATATCTTTTCACCAGTAGTTTATGTGAAAACCCAGTTGAATGGGTACGTCTAAGCCATATTAAACTAAAATAACTTATTCTAACAATAGTTTTTCTCATAAAAAAGCTTGTTTTCCATTTAGTTTTATTTAAACCATGAATGCATAGCATAGTTCTAATTAGGGGTGGCCAAAAAGGCTGAACTGAACTTTTAAGAACTAAATTGAACTATTAAAGTGGTTTGCCCAATCCAAACTGAACTACAAAACAATGATCAAGCAAAACGAATTGAACTATTGTTTGGTTCAGTGAACTGTATTTTAGAAGTTCAAACTAAATTGTTCTATTTATTTGCTGAAAGGTTTATATAACAAATGGTTCCCTGGGAGTACACCAGTACAGAAGGGAGAAATGAGAGAAACAAAAAACATGCAGAGGTTCAACTAAAATAGAAGACAATGCAATGTATCCTAAATTAAATAGATGGCTATTTCTCATAGTTTTTGACAATGAGCTAACAGATTACAGATGTATAAACTATAAAGCATAAAGAATATGATAGATTTATGAAAAAGTAATCCTGTGGCAATAAAGTGCAAGCATACATGACTATATGCATCAGAAGCTCATTATGAAAGTTACAGAGAGTAAGATTTATTTTATCAATGAATTGGTGTGCGAGAATAAGTTACATACTTATTTTCTGGTTCATCAAAACCAGTCCCACTGAATCGTGATTAGATATGTTGTGTGGGGATTTTCAATTAATTAGACTGGTTTTGCAATTTCACTTCAAAAAAATAATCATGGAATGAATTCACGCAATAGCAGAAATAATAAAATTATAAATAAAAAATGAGTGTGCTGATCTAATAGATAAACAAGGCCAAATACATGAACTCTGAATTCATACATATTTACTTCTTGATATGTTCCAAGTTGCCACAATAATTTATGTGCCATGAACTCTGAACTCTCATATTAAAACAGTTCAGCAGTGCACTGAACTGATCTTTTAGCAGTTTGGTTTTTTAAAACTAAACTAACAAACTGGTTAAGTTCAGTTATTATTAGAAATAGTTCAGTTTTTTTTAGTTCAATTCAGCTCATTACTTGAAAGTTCACTTTAGTTCAGTTTTTTCTTGCCACCCCTAGTTCTAATGGCTTGATTAGGTTTTGCAATTTCAGTGGCCATAATTTGCAAATTTTAGTTCCAAGGACTCACTAACATTCCATTCTTAATTTCAGCAACATTCGTGCCATACTTGTGGAAGTTCAATTTCAATGAATGACTTACAATACACAAAAATTCAATGGCCCTAATTTTTAAATTTTAGTTTCGAGGACTCACCCAGATTCCTTTTTTAATTTTAGTAACATTCTTGCCATACTTGTGGAAGTTCTTTTTCATGAAGGACATACGATACACGAAATTTTGTAGCACTAAGAAAGAATTTTAGACTCTAGAAGTTTGTAAAATCTTGAATAATTATTGAAGTAGATTGCACAAGTGAATATTGCTAGAGCTTGGGGAATGTTCTATAGTAAGGTATTAAGAAATAATGAGGGTTTACGAAAAAATAATTGGGAGCTCAAACAGCAAGGGTATTTCATTTATAACTAGATTTTATACATGTGCATTGCACGTATTTGTTTATATTATTTATTTTAAGAATAAATAATCTATGCATTGACAATTTAAAAGGTTATTATATTGTCGTCTAATTACAAACCGTGATAGTTGTGAAAATCAGACCAGACTGGCTGGTCTGACCGGTTGGACTGGGAACTGGTGTTCTGATCGGTCCGGTTAAGCTATCGGACTAGTTATACAATCGACCTAGTTTGACCCGGATCAACCCGATGACTTGGCCTAGGTTGACCCAGTTCAATTTGAGTTTTTTTTTTTATGATTCTTGAAACGAAGTAGCTATTTGAAATTCTTTTCATGGTACCATTTGAAATTAACCCGTGGTAGAAGCTTGGTAATTCAAATGTTAAATGCTTGGTATCCATAATATTTTAATGGACCTTTTTTGGTATATATTCCAGCAAATTTTTTTATAAAACAGAAAGTTGAGAGCTTTTTCTAAATTGTTAATAGTGAATTGCTAAATAGTATATAATAATATAATAATATGCTCCTATAATATTATTTTGATCTTGACAACAGTATATAATAATTAATTATTATTATTATCTTGATCTTAATATGATTTAATATTTATGTACTTTATACATCTTCACTAGACTTGCTCATGACCTTCCGACAACTTTCGTACTTAGCCATGAAAAATAACAAGAGTTTCCTTAGTAATTTAATGATAATACCCAACAAAATAATTTAGTAATAAATGATTAAATAATATATATAGTTTCATCATGACAATGATTATAATTTTGGAGTATGGACTATGGATTGATCACATTTTGTTAGCTATATATATATACACCAGGTCAAGTGGTTCAATAAACAACCTACCAATTTGACCACTGACTCATTAACCCAGTGCCTCGACCGGAACGATTTTCACAACACTGCAAACTGTTATACTAGTATATGATAAGTTTGTTAACTTTTTCAATAATTATTTTAAGTCATACAAAAGGTGATTTTTTATTAGTTGATAATGTAAAACTTTTTAAACTAGCGATGCTTAAAAATTAAACTTCTATTTTTAATATTTGTAGTTATTTTTTTAGATGCATGTATGTAAATCAAATTAATATTTATTTTGAAAACAATTTGTGATATATCATGCATAATTATATTTAAATTGAGGATACTATATATATATATATATATATATATATATATATATATATATATATGTATGTATGTATGTATGTATATATATATATATGATAATTTATCAATTAATTCTTATCCTTAATTATTATTTAAAATAAATTATTTAAAATTTAACTAAATATCTTTAAAATCTTTATTTTTAATTATTATTATTCATAAAATATTTTGGTACTTTCTCTAATATCTTTATCAAAGGTATAGTAACTAAATTAAATTTAAAGTACACTTATCCATAATTTTTCCAAAAAAAATCAGCATAGTTTCCCCTACATTTTGGTACTTTCCCTCATACCTTTATTAAAGGTATAACAACGAGATATCAAAGATCCACCTAATTAAAACAGTTTATATCTCAACAATCTAATAGGACCAACTAATAACAAAACCATGCCACATACCACTTTTATCAACTAATTTCAAGACAAAAATCAAATTATTCAACAACCAAGGCAGATTTCAAACTTTTATTTCATATATCATAAGTTTTATACTCTGAATCCACCATAAAAGAGAAATATATATGTACAATGGTGGAGGCTTTCTGGTAATAACAAGAAGTGCGAGTTGGTGGTGCGAGAAGGGAAAGAAAAAGAGCCCGCAAAAGGGAAAGGGAGAAACACATGAGAAGAAAAATAAACCATGTTATTAAGAATTTACGTGCTACTCAGCAAATTGACTAAATTTAAAAGAGAAAGAATCACTTCCAGTATACCTAGATGGCAGTGGTGACAATAGTAAGATCAATACTACATGTGTCTAACCTGATGAAAGGTATCTTCGATCCTATGTTCAACATAAGAGAACTAATTGCACTGGTCATTTTCTTCACAACAAAAAGTGAAAATTATTTCAAATCTCAACAAGATAATAAAGAATGAAAAAAGAGAAAGAGACAAATGCATATGAGGGAATGAAATTCAACAAGGATTGGCTGAGAATCAAATAGAGGTTCTAAAGCCCCTTCAATAAAAACCTACAACAAGAAAAAAAAATCATGAATTTCTTCCCAAATTTTAGTAACTAGAGTAACTATATAACTTTAATTTCTTATACTAGCTTCTCTCCTCACTTAATCCATTTATCTCACTCAACTTTCTCTTAAGAGTTTTAATCTTGGTAAATGAGTTTAGTTGACACATCATCCCATAATTCCTTCACTAAATTGTATTTTAATTAGTAGTCGTTCTTTATATCTTGTACTTTACTTTCATTTAGAGTTTATGTCTAGTACAAAACATAACTAATTAATTTATGTCTAATAGCTCTTTAGTCTTTAACTTTCCTTTAACTAATTATACACAAACCAATATTTTCCAACTACTAATTAGATGGATAAGGTTAACTAATTGTACTAAATTATTTTTCCAATCTTATAACTACCTAAAACCATTGTGCTCAAACTATGCTCTAATAAAATGGAAGCCTTTTTCTTTTAAATAGTAAATTCTTCTACATAAATACAAGACACAAGTGCTATTAGCACTATCTAGTTCAACATAAGTACAATGTGTAAATTTTAAGATGCATTGATCTTGTCGTTTGCCAAATATTATAGTTTAGGTAAAACAAAAATGGCATCATTAGAATATTTTAAGTATTTTTAAACCACTTACAAACTACAATCAATTTGTTACTAAGTTAGGAGTTAGGGCAACCACAATAGTGAGATAAGTCATATAATAATAAATTATTAGTTTAACCATTCACGAGCAATGAACATGATGGAAATATTAGGTATGAATTAGAGAAATGAGTGGCGAAAAGAGCTTCAAAGGTTCCATTTCTTTTTTTTTTTTTGTTTGAGTCATAATATGTGCAAGACACATTAATAGTTTGCTCTAACTTGTTAAAGGAAAATACATGAACTATCTGATGCCTATTTCAGATACTTTGCTTCAAAGCATAACTTGTTTCAGTCATATGCAATGCTTGTTTCTTAAGTTATTTCAAGACTCATTGCAACACAAAGATTCTGATAAAAATTCTACTTATAAATTTTTTCTACTTTTAAATCCAACTTATATATATTTCAATGAGCTATCTCTACTGACACATGAAGTATGGAATCAAAATTTAAAACCTCCATTGTACAACCTGACAAAAGAAAGCCTTGACATATTCAACTTGAGTGCTTACCAAAAAAAAAATTGACGCAATCAAAGCCAAAGAGAGTTTAGGGTTTACCTTGTGCAAACGTCATTGCAAGTGTCATTAAAGCTGTCAAGGTTCGTCGCAAGGTAATAGGGGTGAAGTCGTGAGGTTTTTCGGTGGTGGAGAGGGTTGCAACTCAAAGCTTTTCCAATGGCAGAGAGGGTCACAATTATAGTGGCAGATGCAGGTTCACACTTGTGGGGGCAATTGCCCCCACAAGATGTTTTTTTTTTATTTGTTAATGTGTTATACAAAAAAATATATTGGCCCCACATGCTGTGCCCAAAGCCCAAATAGACATAAGATATTCAATATAAAAACTACATGCTTAAGCCCAAATCGTTTAGCCCAATTTGGCAATTCCCATTCTGTAACAGTAATACAAAAAAGAGCACACCTTTCATCCTAACTTACATTACACGTTTTCATTTTATGATTACACCCTCCCAATTCCCAATCATAGCTAGTAAGGTTCTAAGAGAGATTGACACCGTCTCACTTGCTTCTGCATTTCTGGTTCCTTTTTTTTTCTAAATCTAATGCATCATATTTCTTCCCTTTGAACTTGATTCCTGAATCTGATTCACACAGTCACGGTCATGGACGTTGCAGAGTTGCGGAATTCCTGTACAAGCTTTTGTTTTGTGACTTAAAGGTAATTTTTTATCCAAAAATAGTCTTTTACTCTTTTCTCATTTCTAATAGAAATTATTGGTGGCATGAGCATGACTGCAACTTGATTAAACTTATAGAACTTGAAATACATATAGAACTTTTTGACATTTGATTCAGTATAGATAGATTTTATAGATATAAATTATAATTAATCTTGCAATGGTATTGATACTCCTCCGGAGAACACATTACAAACAGTCTGGTAGCTTGGTTTTGGTTAGGATTCTTCTTATATATGAACACTAAAAGGGAATTAATTTTTTAGGGCCCTCGTAGCTTCTGGTTTTGGTGTAGAATGGATGACTCTTATAAGCAATCAGTTTTAGTCTTCTAAACTTGGGTTCTATGAAAAAGGGCATATAACTTTTTGAATATCTAGATTTTTTGTTTGGCTAGCAAGAGTTCCCCAACTAAATAGTAATCATTAGCTTTGGTGTCTTGCTGTATATATGGTCAGTCTTGCAGCATAGCAGCTACAGTTATTTGGTTCTAAAAGATTGATGCTATGTTTTGGTTATAATAGGTACATACATGCTATTGTTACAAACTTACAAATGTAGCATGCTTTTGTAATTTGTGATGTTTCCACGGGTACCATTGGTACCCTTTTGTTTTCAATAATTTTTTCTGCTAGGTGTTAGCTGATAAAAAAAATTAATTTGCTTCATTTTATTCTTTTTATGTCACTATGTGAAACTGAAAGCTACTTTATTCAGTTTTTGTTTTACCTTAATTAGCTTTATATTTTTTTTTTGTAGTGTGCTAGAAATGGAGAAATATTTAAAAAGGAATTCCACATCAGATTCTCGAGAATTTATTGAAAGTGAAAAACCACCAACATCCGTGAAAAAGAGATTCTTAGAAGTTTATTTGAAAAATCCTCCTGCTGATCCAAGAGAGAGGAAACAAATATCATGTTATCATCCTAATGATCGGGATAACATCCGAAGAGCTTATTTGCAAAAGGGACCTTGTCAACCAAGAGAGCATGATTTTCCAAAATGGCAATTTGGGACTCTATTTCGAAAGTTTAATCCTGACTGGTTTTTGGAATTTGGCAATTGGTTGGAATATAGTGTGTCAAAAGATGCCGCAATCAAGCTTTGAGAAGTTGTCAAGCATTAATGAATAGAAAATAGCATATTGAAGTTGCTATTAACAGGCAGGGCCGGCCTTGAGGGGGTGGAAAATGGGTTTGAGCGCCCAGGGCCCACAGTAAGGAGGGGCCCAAAAAATATTTTTTTTATATAGTTGTATGGTAATTTTTTTAATGTTGTTTTGTAATATTTTTATAAATACATTAAAAATTTTTTTATCATCTCTCTTTCTTTATATCTAAATTAAAATATAAAATGTTATTATGAAGTACTAGTATGTTAGTTGTTAGTTTTTTTCTTAATGTGATACATTTATAAATTTATTTTATTATTTTTTTCTCATTGTAACGTGACAACATGTATATAAACTTAAAGTGTTTGTTTTATCAACAAGATAAAAAAAACATAAACTAAATCTCAAATTATAAAGGAGCCTACTTCTATACTATAAATAAAATCCCTATCTTGAATAATAAAACTTTCACTCTCCTCACTCTCTCAACTAGAGATTTGTAACACTTTTTTTTTTGTCTTTCGCAGGTACATTTCACACATTCTCTATAGTTGGGCAAAAAACATCTCTAACAATAATCTCAAACTACTCTCCATTTATGTTTTTTTTATATATACTTAAGTTTCTTAATCGCCTATTCGATCGTTTCAATTTAAAAATAACATTATATCACAATTTAAATTATTTATTATAAATCTAAAGTATAATTTATATATTTTAAAAAATTATTTATTATGGACTTTGTTAAGAATATTTATTATTAATTTTAATAATAACATAATTTAAAATTTTAAAACTATTTATTTATTATGAATAATAACTAAAAAATAATCGTTTATCTTCTGTAACACACATACTAAAGTACTAGTTAAAACTCAGAGTAAGTATATTAATAAACATAAAAAAAAATGCATATAAGTTTAATATGAGACAATGATATTTTGCCAATGACTGACGATAGTATAGGGGTAAATTGAATGAAAAATGTAATTCATCTTATTTAAACTTTTTAAAACTATGTTATTTGCTTAATTAATAAAACATTTTTTACTGAAATTATATGTACTACTTTTTTTATATAATTTATGTTTATATTATTGAATACTTATATATAGGGGCCTTATAACCCATAGGGTTGGCGCATTGGTGTAAGCTCTACTGTGTTCACATGTGAGGGAATGATCTATTTAGCAGAAAAATCCATGTTAGATTCCATTCGTGTGTAAAATTTTCTTAGGTCAGCGGCAGCCACACACTGTGAGCCGAATTAGTCTCGAACTCAATGAGGTAGAGGACACCCGTGGTCTCTAACCCAGGACCTATATATATATATATATATATATATATATATATATATATATATAGGAGCCTTATTTTATTGTTTCGCCCATGGACCATAAAATGTCAAGATCGGCATTAACAAGCAATCAAATTTAATGAAAATGGAATACATGATTCATTTGACGACTACAATTAACTGTATTTGATTTCTATTAAGGCAAGGGTTGGCATTTCGTGGTCATGATGAATCAGTTCATTCACAAAATCAAGGTAATTTCCTTGAGCTTCTACATTTTTTGGCCAATCATAATGAAGAGATTGATAAGGTTCTAGAAAATGCTCGTGGAAATCTCAAACTAATGGCACCTAATATTCAAAAGGATATTGTGACAACCGCAGCTTGTGAGACCATAAAAATTATTGTTGATGATTTCTTTGCCATTTTAATTGATGGATCTTGAGATATATCAATTAAGGAGCAAATGTCTATTGTTTTGCGTTACATAGATAAAATGGAATTGTCATTGAGAGGTTTCTTGGTCTTATTCATGTTTCGGATACAAGTACCATATCTTTAAAATTGGCATTGGAATCATTGTTTGCAGAACATAGTTTAAGCCTATCAAGAGTGCGTGGACAAGGATATGACGGGGCTATTAATATGCAATGTGAACTCAATGGCCTCAAAAGTTTGATTTTGAAAGAAAATAGTTCTGTATTCTATGTTCATTGCTTTGCTCACCAACTTCAATTGGCACTTGTGACAGTTGCAAAAAAAAAAGTTGAAATTGGTTTTTTTTTTAGTTTGGTTAACAATCTATCTAATGTTGTTAGAGCTTCATGTAAATGATGGGAGATTCTTAGAGAAAGTCAAATTCTTAAAGTTACTTAAGCATTAAAGAGTGGAGAAATTTCTAGAGATTTTGGCTTGAATCAAGAGACTACATTGAAACGAGCTGGAGATACAAGATGAGGCTCACATTATAGTACACTACTTAGCTTTATCTCTTTTTTTACTTCAGTGATTGATGTCCTTGAAATTGTTCAGGAATATGGCATAAGCTCATAGCAACGTGCTGAAGCATGTCAATTATTGAAATCTATGCATTCTTTTGAATTTATTTTTAACTTGCACTTGATGAGGCATATATTGGGGATCACTAATGAGTTGTCTCAAGCACTACAAAGAAGTAATCAAGATATTGTAAATGTTATAGCGTTAGTTAGAGTGTGCAAGGAAAGATTACAATGCATGAGAGATGATGGTTGGAATACTTTATTAAATGAAGTATCATTGTTTTGTGAAAAACAAGATATTAACATTCCAAATATGGATGATGCATTCATTACACAAGGAAGATCAAAGCATAAAGTTCAAAAAGTTTCAAATCTCCATCACTTTCAAGTTGAGTTGTTTTATCAAGTGATTGATAGAAAACTTTAAGAGCTAAACATAGATTTACTGAGGTGAACATTGAGTTGCTTCTTTGTGTAGAAGCTTAAATCCAAGAGATTCATTTTTTGCATTTGATAAGGAAAAGTTTATTTGTGTGGCAAAGTTTTATCCATAAGACTTTTCTTCTGTGGAACTTATGGGGCTCGAAAGTCAACTTGAAACTTTTATTAGAGATGTTTGGTCTGATGGTCAATTTTTAAAGTTAAATGGGATTATTTATCTTTCTCAAATGTTGGTGAAAACTAAAAAGCATATTGTGTATCCGATGGTATACTTACCTGTGAAGTTAGCTTTGATTTTGCTTGTGGCAACTGCAATAGTTGAAAGATGTTTCTCTGCAATGAATTTTGTGAAGAATAGAATGTGCAATCGCATGGGAGATGAATGGTTGAATGATTGTTAGGTTACATACATAGAGAGAGATATTTTTTTTAGTAATAACAATGAAAAAATCATAGAACATTTTCAAAGTATGAAAATGCATAGAGGACAATTGTAATTTTTAGAAGCTTAAGTATTTTAGATTTCTTTTGTCATGAAATTATGTATTTTGTAAAAGTTTGTGATATTTTACTTTTGTGAAAATATTATAAATTATTTCTTGCCCCCACTAAGAAAAATTTCTGAATCCACCACTAGCAATGTGTGGTAGTCTCAATTGTAGTTGTTTGTGGGGACGGTTGTGTGAGACAATGGTGCTGAAGAGCGAGGAAGAAGAAGACAATGGTGGTGCAATGACATTACAATGGAACAATGGCGAGGGTTGTGGTTCGGCAGGGGTAGTAACGAGGACGTGGTGAGGGAGCAATGACGCAATGGAGTAAGTTGCAAAGGTTTAGGAGTGAGAAGCAATGGAGTCGTGAGGGAAGAGGAAATGAGTTTCTAGGGCGCGAGGATGAAAATCAATGTGAGTTGTAAGTTTATAGAGCCATTTTACATTGATTCTAGTTTGAACCAATGAATAAAAATAAATTACATAGGTTCAAATTAAAACAGGTCTTACATTTGTTATTTAAAAAATGATCTAAAATAGTTGCTTTTAATTTCAAAATTGCCAACTCATCCATTTCTACATCGGTTGTTAAAGCTTATTTTTGCATTAATGATAATATATTATTTAAGTTTATTCACTATCTTTTTTGTCCTCAATTGATTTCCAAATCAAGTTCTTGAAAAAGCAAAACATAACAGATTAGCTAGGTTTGAATTCAGCCTTTTTGGGCAAATATTTAATAGTTGAATGGTATTTGAAAATAATGATTTTAGCTCCTATGAGATATGGTCAAAACTTTCCAAGGCAAAGACTATGGTTAGTAGTTATTTCTTAGTTGTTGCACAATTAACTTAATGCTCGTTAAGAACCCTACTAACATATTAAATGGTGTGGAAAATCTTCTCTTTTCGCTGCCCGAGCATAGTTACCACAAGTCACTAGCATTGAGTGCAAAAGGAAAATTCCTGTCATATGCAACAATGACAAGAAGTGAAATCATTTTCTCTTCAATAAGATCAAAGCCACTTAAATAGGCTTTGTCAGAGACAAAGTGTAACATCCCAACATATTAGTACAATTAAATAGAATAAATAAACTAGTTAAATTAAATTAATAACAAAGGGTTAGGAGGAGCCCCATGAGAACTAATTAAGTTAATGAATTGTGTAGTTAAGGAATGGGCTAATAAAGGCCCAATAATGTTTCAAGTGAGGCTAGACTAACCATAAGCCACACACACACACATCACTTGTCTAGAAGGGAAAAAGAAAAAAGAATAAGAGAAGAAGGAGGAGGAAAAGGAAATAAGAGGGGCCCCAACTCACCCACAGAGAACCACTATCAAATTCAAGGTGAGTGAAACCCCTTGCATACTTCTGATTCCTCATACATTGTTCTTCTATGTCTCCCCATCCTCTTTTATTCCCTTGAATGTTTGTATTTTGAACTTCTATGGATACAGTAAAGGTTTAAAAGGGGGTTTTAGTGGTTAATTACATGATTGATAGGTTTCATATGGGGGTTTGATGTTTATTAAATGACACTGATGTATGTGTTATTTTGAATTTAAAAGGATTAGAAGGCCATGAGAAGCCTGTTGAGACAAAGTCCATCCAGAATCAAATGTTTTAATGATGGCAAACCACTATAAAGCAAAATTGCAAGTGACTAAACCTACCTACTAATGGTTGCTTTGAGTGTTCTTATATAAGACAGGACAAATTCATAAGCATGGAACAGGTGTGAAGCATAGACCTATAGTGGAAGCTTTTCATGACATAGATTATGCAATCAGAAGCAGGATTACAAGGAGAGCTATTTAGAAGATAGAAAGGCAATCATGTTTTCTGGGTTAAAGTGCAGATATTGGAAGCTGTGTATGATCAGAGGCATGATGTTGGGGATAGCTTAAGTCAAGGGGTAGATATCAGAACCTCACATGACTTAAGGATCATCAAAAGTTGCGCTTCAAGTTGTTTGTGATGACAGATGTGTCTCACTATCTAGAAACAGACACAAGTCAAGACATGCATCAGTGCTTGGACAACACTAATTCTGAAGCTATGAGTTCCTCGTGATCCTTGATAATTTTCAAATCAAAGGAACTCAAGGAAGACAATTGTCCTAATCAAAGAACAAGCAACCAAGTAGAATGAAGATTTACCATATTGCACTGTAGTAACAATGCATATACAAAAAACATGTTGCATAAATAATCTTCAAAAAGATTCCCATGATTCAAATTAAAAAAAATCATAAGGAACCACCAAAACCAATAGGTAGCACTCAACGAATCTTTCTCAATGGATCCTTCAACGAATTTATTTCAAATTCAATGAGTGCAAGCTGGTTGACAGTGGAGAAGAGTAGAAATGAAGAAGAAAACTAAATAAGTTGTAGAAGACAAAGCTTGAAGATGGATAGAACGACAAGTTGTAGGAACTAATTGGACAACTCATACAACAATTTGAAAGTTGAATTCAACCTTCAACAACCACAACAACGGCTAGCTCCTGATCATTCTATAAATTAATCAAATTTGAAGGAGCAACTTTTAAGGAAGGATTGCCAAAGAAAGATGGTAAGGTCAGGTGAACCAACCCTTTATCAGAAGGAACTTCCTTAGCTAAAAACACTATAGGTGGAGCCTGTAGAGCCAAATCCGAAAAGAGTGTTTGTAAACACCTTCATCAATGGAGCCTTAGTAGAAGGCATCCCAAAATGTATAGTGTCCATTCCTTAGGATTAGAGGGAAAGAACTTAGAAAAGTAATAAGGGGATTGCTGCTTCTAAAGTTTAGAGGGAACATAGCAGGTAGCTATTTGAGTCTAATAGCAGGTGCTACTGAGGGTGAAAAGCTTGGAGAGGCTTTTCAAAACAATACTTGAATAGTGCCTGCAAAGGCCTAGAGAATATTGAGGTGAAACCTGGAGAGGCTTTCCGAAAGAATACTCAGGAAGAGCCTGGAGAGGCTTAGAGAATACTGAGGTGAAGCATGGAGAGGCTTGTCGAAAGAATACTTAGGTGGAGCCTGCAGAGGCTTAGAGAATACTGGTTGTAGGAGCCTATGGAAACTTCATAAAAGAAAGAATGCCACAATTGAGTGCTTGGTCTTAGTGGAGAAAGTGTATAGGTGTAAGTAATGGATGTATCCCAGGTTAGGGTGAACCAGTATAATTCCTTGGTGTGATTGTTTCCTTCATTGTTACTTCTTATTTATCCTTGTTGTTGTGTGCTTAAAATTTGTTTCTAAAAAACCTTATATTGAAAAGTTTAACTCTGATATTTGATCAAAAGGTTTTCATAAAATAGTTTCATTATTTAGAAGCAACACCTACTCACAGTATAAAAGTGGAAAGCAACATATGTAATTTAATAGAATATGGTATTTTGAGAGTAGGTTCTGAAGTAGTAGGACACAAAATTACTTGGATGAATTTACTTTAAAATATTTTTTTATCCAAGTACTTGTGAAGGAAAAGGTATACTCCCATAAGTCTTTTGATTTCTAAGCGTGAAGCTTAAGAACCAGAAATCTGAAGCAAGTGTGCTTGTGCGAAAAAATAGCCTTACCGGTTGTTGTGTCACTATTCAACCGCCCTTTCTAATGATCAACTAATTCACTTAAAATCCTTCATTGATACAGGATCACGAAACTATGAATTCCAATTTTGACGATCTGCGCTAAGAGGGGATAACCATGTTAATTATTGGAACCAAAGACATAGAATGTCTAACCCCTAAAAATCTCACAGTTTTGATGAGATAACAAAGGATATTAAACTTTGATAAACTAATGAGATTAATTGAGCTATACGAGAAAAACATGCGTCCAACAAAAGTATACCTATATTCGTTTTATCTTAGACGCGAAAAATAAGTTTTAAAGTATAGTGTCAAACACGCTAAAAAGGACTTGCGTCCTAGACTTTATAAAATCTAGTGTCCAAAGTGCTATTAAAAAAAGTTGCATCCAAAGGTCTTTTGAAAATCCAACGTCCAATGCGTTGTCATCACCCAACACTTCTTTCAAGAAAACTTACACAAACATTCTATATCATAATAAGTTTTCTTCGTCCAAATGAACACATGCTTAAGGCTCTTTGTTCAATAACGTTTGATATGCTAAGGTATACTACTCATATATTCTTTATCGCATGAACTTTATGCTATTATTCCCTGTGTTTTTTCAAATAAGCTCTAACATATGAATTTCTAGCATTTAATGAAAAAGCAAGGTTTCCTGGGTATAAGTACAACCTCTGGTCAAAAGCAAGTCACATGTCTGAGGTTTACTACAAATGAGAAGACTGAAGTAGGAATAAGCAAAGAAGCAATACACTTTTCAAAAGATGACAGTACCTTTTTGGGAAAGAAAGGACACCTACTTTTTTCTCTCTCCTCTGCAGAAATAGACACGTCAAAGAGGAAACGTGACTGAAGTCACCAATCATTAAATGAAAATTCATAACAAAAAGATTAAAGAAGCTCTTTCTCACAACGATCATATTTCCAAAAGACTCTATATAAAGACCTCAAGAGA
This sequence comes from Pueraria montana var. lobata, assembly GCA_026413185.1. Taxonomy (NCBI): domain Eukaryota; kingdom Viridiplantae; phylum Streptophyta; class Magnoliopsida; order Fabales; family Fabaceae; genus Pueraria; species Pueraria montana. The sequence continues at coordinate 64,256,711 of CM048654.1, read as the reverse complement.
AGAACTGAAGATCTAACGAATTATTGGACAGTCATTTTGTTGCTTTGAAAAACTCTTTAAGTTCTTTCTCTGCATGAAACACTCTAAGCTCAATAGTTTATCCTTTGCTTATTAAAGTTATTTGTACTCATGTTAAACTTACATATTCTCACTTTGTGAGTTGATTACATTGTAATCTTTCAAACTTATTCAGTTTGTGAAAGCCAAAAGTGGCTTAGTGTGAAAGAATACTTAGGACTACTTTCTTGAGTATAAGATTGTAGTGGGTTTTGCCAAAAGTAGCATAGAAGAATACTTGCTTGTAACCATGTTGGTTAGTGGAACCCTTCGTGTTGAAGGAGAACTAGACGTAGCTTAGGTTGAGTGAACCAATATAAAAAGCTTGTGTTCTTTGTTTTTGATTCTCCTTTCACGTTTTCCTTGGAAGAAACATTTTTTGACTTGTTTAAAACATTGTTCTTTGCAAGAAGCTTTTTAAACGCACATACACACTATTCAACTCCACTTCTAGTGTGTTTCTTGTTATTTCACTAAGCGTTGGCATTAAGCATTACATGAGTCACGCTAACGTAACGCATCTAGAGAGGGCTCTAAGACCCTTACATTGGTGTGCTAAGCATGAGGTTACTAATGCTTAAAGGCGAGGTTTGTGCCTCAGTGCAATCCACCCTATGTGCCACCCTGTATGCACTAATTGTAGACACCATAGAGAGATCACCTTGATTCTTTGAGGATTAACACCAAGCACCAATATGTTAGCGCTAAGCATAGGGTCTTTCGCACTATGTGTGACCATGTCAACTCTAAGGGTGGGGTCCTTGGACAATAATGTTATGTATATAACTTTTATGCCTAATAAATGTTATCCCCTTCCTATATGAGTATGTTACAACGTGAAAGTATGTACTTGAGTTGAGTGTATTATGAATGCATGCATGAGGCTAAGTTATCCCTTTGGCAAGGTGTGGCAATTGCCCTTCAGATCTCATAGAGTGGTAGAAAAATGAAATGTATAAGACTATGTTGCCCTCTTTGAGAAGAAGAAGCACTTGCCTTTAGATCCTAGATAGTGGTAAATAAGACAATGTAGCCCTCTTTGGCAAGAAAGAGTATCAGCCCATTTTAGATTCCAAAGAGAGGTGATAGACGTCCTTTGGTGCAAGAAGGATAGAATATTGCAAACCACAAGAGGGATGCCTCTTGAAGATTATGAACTCACAATTGCCATGGAAGATGGATAACAGAATTATAAGATAAAGGTGTTTATGATTTATTAATGTGAGAATGTGTGTTATGTCTCAAGGAAATGTTTACATGCCTCATTGAAATGGATAGGTAAGATGTCTATATGCTATAAATGTGTTAATGTTAATGATGTTATATACAATATGTATGTGATGTTATAGTGATCCCTAGGGCACTTGCTAGGACTTTTGTCTCACTAGTTAAGTTTAAATGCTAAAGATTAAGCAGGTAGTGAATCCAGTGAATGGCAAATCGAGCAAGGGTTTACCTTGTTTATATTGCTTTCACATAATGTAACATTATGAACTATTTATTTATGTTGTACGTTTAAGTCCCCATATTGGGCAAGAATTATGTATTTCTTTTATTTGGGTTATGTAAGGTACCCTGAGTACTCCATATGTATATTGTTCATGTTATGATTATGAGTTTTTAAATAAGTTATTGAAATTATCCGACGACTCCACATATGTAGGTATAAGGTTATGGTAATGTCCCTTAGGGTGTTACACGAAGAGATCATCCTTGACAAGAAGGTTTCACAATGATTTTGAAAACTGAGAATTTTTTTTCATAAATCTTCAGTAAAAATTGACTTGGCCCAAGAAACTCCTTACCCCTCCTCACATTAGTGGGAAGCAATTTTCTTTCTATCACCTCACTCTTTGCCTTGTCCACTTCGATACCCTTGACTGAGATTTTATGTCCCAACACAATTCCTTCTTACACCATGAAATATTTTCTTCCAAATTCAAAACTAGATTGTTTTCGTGCATCATTTGAGCGCGAAGCCAAATTTGCAAAGCATGTATCAAAGGAGGTTCCAAATACTAAAAAATAGTCCATGAAATCCTTAATGGACTTTTCAATATGTCCACAAAGATAGATATCATAAATCTCAAAAAGGTTGTTGGTGCATTGCATAATTTGAAGGGCATCCTTTTTTAGGCAAAAACACCAAACGGGCATGCAAATGCAATTTTCTTCTAATCATTCAAATTGATGGCTATTTGATGGTATCCAAAGTAGTCATCGAGGAAACAATAAAAGTCTTAACCGAGTAATCTCTCCAGCATTTGATCTATAAAAGGCAAAGCGAAATTATCCTTCATAGTGGCTTGGTTAAGCCATTGATAATCAAGGAACATACACCATCCCATGATTGTGCAGGTTAGAATGAGTTCATTCTTCTCATTTGAAATTATAGTCGTTTCACCTTTCTTAAGGACAACTTGCAGTAGACTAACCCATGAACTATATATTGGAAATAAGACAAATACACCCACATCAAACAATTTGAGCACTTCTTTGTTACTTTATGGCGAGGTTCAACCTTTGAAGATTTTACACAACTGGTTTATAATCCTTTTCAGACAAAATGATGGGATGATTCCCTATAGATCTGATATAGTCCATCCAATAGCCATCTTATGGTCCTTCAAGACATGAACAAGCTTATCTTTTTCTTCCTTCAAAGTTGTGGTAATTTCTATAACCGAATTTTCATTCACATCATCTATGTACACATACTTCAAATTCATCACCTTTTAACTCTTTCTTTTAGCTGATAACTTCTTCCATCCCTTGATTTTCAAATTGTAACATGCAATCCTCTATTTTGTTATCCATTTGATCTTCAACTTGAGACATAACATTGTCTGTCACATTTTTCAAGGGATTAATAGGCTATTAATGTTTAGGAAATGTCTTCCAACAATAAATTCGCCATGTCCACAGTAAGACAACGTTCTCTTTCGTTCAAATGATTCATGGCATCATAAACATTAAAATTTTTCTCATCATCATCTATTCTCAACATTTGACCCCAATGTGCATCAATCAATGTGTGCTCAATTCTCAAGAATGGTCTACCAAGAATGAATAGGGACCTCAGTTCCTTCATCTATGTCCATAATTGCAAAATCAATTGGAAAAGTGAATTTATACACTTTAACCATCATATTTTTATCTATCCCTTATGGATGTTTAACTAAGCCATCAGGGTCGGCCCAGTGTCCTAGCTGGAGGTGTGACGGCACAGGGTCCACGGCTAAAAGGGACCCTAAAAATTAAAAAAATAAAATTATATGATTGTGTAATAATTTTTTTATATTATTTTATGTTATTTTATAACTAGATTGAAATTATTGTTTTATTTCATGTCCCTTTAAAAAAAACAAATGAAAATGTTACATGTGATTAAAAGTATTATTCTATTGGTTGTTAGTTTTTTTTTTTTTTTTTGTTACATTCAAAAATCCTCAATGAGTTTTCAAATTACTGTGACATATCAACATGTAACGAATATATGATAATAGACTTAAATTTTTTTTTTAACAAAATAAGAAACACAAACAAAGACTCAAATTATAAAGGAAATAAAACTAAGTGTTAATAAAGAACAAAAATAAAGATTTAATATATATGAAATGATATTTTGTCAATAATAGACGATAGCGAGCAAACTAGAGCTTTTTTTTTACACACAAAATATTAAACTAAATTAAATTAAATTACAAATATAAAATTAATATTTTAAAAATATATAAGTAGATTAAAATTATAAAAAAAAAATGTGATGGGTTCCTCACAGGTTTACCCAAATCCAATAAAACCCAATCGAAATGTGGATGAGTTAAAAAAATATAAATCTGGCTCTTTTAAATCTGAACCTATCTTACCTGTCATCGATGGGGAGACCAAACCTGTCATCGATTCGTCCCGTTGTCATGCCTACCTTATATATAGATATTTATGATATATAATAGTTTTTGGGAATAAATTGAATGATAGATGATAACATAAGAGTAAATTGAATAAAAAAATGTGATGATATATCTTTTTGAGATTTATTAAATTATGTTATTCGTTTAATGTAACAAAATATAACATTTTTAATGAAACTACGTGTCCATTTTTTAATGTAATATATATTTATATTTTCAAATACTTAAATATATAAAAGAGTCACATTTAGTGTTTCACCCTAGACCCATAAAATCTCCAGACCTGTGAGCGATCAACAAGTTGCTGTATCATTCTTGTAGGTTTGGTATTATCAGCTCCTATATTCCTCAATATGGAGAATGGCATCAAGTTAATACTTGCTCCTATGCCATATAAAGTTTTCCCAATGGTCACATGTACTATAGTGCAAGGTATGATAAGACTTCCAAGGTCCTTAAGCTTAGTAAGAGTGGTCTACTAACCACCACTCTGCATTCCTTATTGAGGAGCAGTTTTGAGTTTTTCTTTTTCCAACTCATTTTCTTAGCAAGCAACTCCTTTACAAATTTAGCATATTTGGGCATTTGTTCAAGTGCTTTTAAGAATGGAATGCTGATTTGCAATTTCTTCAAACTTTCAAGAAATTTAGAGAATTGTCTTCATCTGTACCTTTTTTTTTCTTGCTTAGTAGGTTAGTTTTATGTACTGTGGAGGATTTCACCCTTTTCTTATTCTTCTAGAATTTGTTTCTTAGTCTTGCGCAAATATAGAATCTTTATCAATCAACTTCTCTTTATTTTCTTCATTTTTTAGATCTTTGTCTTTATCATCTACTACTTCTTTTTCTAATTGAGGTTTCTCTATGTTTTTCAATTCTTGCTCTTTTATGATTTCCTCTTTATAAATGGGGTAATCCCTTACCTCTTTCTCTTTTTCATACTTTTTTGTTGTTCTAGGAGGTAAATTCCTACCACTCCTAAGAATGATAGGTTTACACAAGTCCTTAACACTTGACTTATCATATTTTTAGGAGGGATTTTTTATATTTTTGCTTCTATTTGTTTAGAGAGTTTCCTTAGCTGATTTTTCAAGGTTTTAATGGATGCTTCAATGTTTTTAGGAGTTGAAGTTGGTGACCATTTTCAATACAGGATTGAACTATATGTAATTAGTCCTTTGACCAGTTCTAATCGAGTGGTACATATTAGTGGATTATATTTAGACATCCACATCTTTTGATTAGATAGTTAATAACATTTTATATAATTAATATTTATATAATTTACAATATATTATTTAATGGGAATGCTAATAACAAATTCGTTAACATATTTTTTCTAACACACACTATTATTAATTAAAATTTATTGAAAACTACAAAATTAGGATAGAGACTCTTTAAATGAAAATTGAAACTTATAAAAATTTATAATTTTCAATAAATTTCAGCCAATTGGAGAGAGTGTGTTGTTAACATTTCTCTTATATAATTATATATAAAACTGTAGATTAAGGTTATGTAATTATATGTATTTATTATTATTATTATTATTATTATTATTATTATTATTATTATTATTATTATTATTATTATTATTATTATTATTTATTGATTTTATTAATATTTTTAAGTTTATAAATTTATTTTATTTTTTATTTAAGTATAGTTATTGATTTTAATTAATTATTGATTTCTAAGATACTTTTTTTATTTTTTTTTCTTTTTATCCTCTTCTTTCTTGCATATAGGATGGTTTCTCCAAGCTAGTTTCGGTATGAACCTTTTGAGGTTCTTCTTTTCTCCCAAAAGGCTTATCCTCTTGCTTTTCAGTAGCTTTCTTAACTTCATCTTTTTCTTCTTCTTCCTCACCATTTATCGCTATCTCATGGTAAAACAATAAGGATGCTACATAGTACTTAATGAGTAACATCAGCAACTTTAATAGGGTTAGATAATAAACATCTACTTTTAGATTAACATGAATGACAAAATGTAGTATCAAGAACTATTTTTAATTTTTAGATCGAGAGACTAAATTAACAACACCACACAAATTCAAGGACCAAAATAGTGATTTAGTCAAACTGAAACAAAACACTATTTGCAAAAACAATTATGTTTTAAATATATATTTTGATACCTAAAAGTTCACAATGCCCCAGATCCTTTAAACAGTACATATCAAATAAAAACATTGATAATCATCTAAATAAATTGAAACAAGTTCAAAACTTAAAGCTTAAGTGATAAATCAATCCCAGAAGAATCAGAACGAGAGGTTTCTTCTTGCTTGGAATGATCACCACCCATGGTACTCAATGTTGTTGACCTATCCAAGGCCCAGTTTGATTTGGTAGCAACATTTGTAGAAGAATCTCCAAGGATGGGAATGTGTCCAATAGTACTACGATCATCTTCAGTCTTCAAATTTGCATGCAAACCCTCCATCCTCAATCTACCAAGGGAAGGGTTTAGCATCTCTTGTCTTGACCACCTTTGACCAAACCTAAAACCAAATGAGGTTGAAGGGTATGATGGCTTGTGAATCATAGACTCCATCCGAACCCCAAGTGCCCTATTGTAGGATCCATAAAAGGAGTGTGTGGGATAAGGGTAATAAAGAAAAGGAGAGTGCCCTAAAGCACCAACATCGTCAATCCCTTGGCCACGCTTTGCAAGAGCACGCTCTTGCTTGTGGGCGTTTTGGTGTCCCCCCAAAGCTTGTGATGAAGAAAACTCTTTCTTGCAAAAGTTGCAAGAAAAAGTCTTAGCCTCTAATGGTTTCTCCTCAATATTATTGTTCTCATCTCTCCCTTTGGTGTAATTAGCACTAGAAGAAGATGAACCCCCTACGTTCATGGGGTTGAAAAACTCCAATTCCACTTTCGACCCCCGAATTGATTCATCCTTGGAGAGCCTAACAAAGTCCAACACCATATGGGAATTGGAATTGGAAGCTGGATCTTGTTCAGATTTATCACCCTTCTCCTTCATTATCAACTCATCATTCTTCTCTTCTTCAACATATGGTTTATGGGAAATGACTTCGGAGGTGGAAGAGGCTTCAGAGGAACAAATTTCCAAACAGTGTGATGATGCCATGGCACAAACGAGAAATGATTCTCTCTTTTTAGATCTGTGGGAGTGAGATTGAATAGAGAGGGGGCGTGACCATGGTTATTTATTTAAGGATTTGAGTTAATATGCAAATATCTTTCACTCATGAACAAGGAAAGGGATCTCATGCATTTTTGTAGTTATTATTTTTTCATATGCTAGCAAAAATTTGAATAGGTGTGAGCAAGCTTGAACCAATTTGTTCATGACCATTGCATAAACAGAATTTCCTAAAATGGTTTTAACTACATGGTCAAATGTGTCTAATTACTCAAGTAGTTCAAATCATGCCATAGAAGCATGTGGCTAATTACTCAAATAGGTTCTATGTAGTTGAAATTTGATGTCAATCCGAGTGGTGAAATTGGTAACTTCGAAATTACTTGTTGGAGTAAAATTACTTGGGCGTTCAAGAACTTCTTTAGCAGAAAAATAAATGGAAGTAATTTTGGGCTCATTAATGCTCTATATTTTCTAAAATGATTTTAACTACATAGTCTAATATTGTGGCCAATAATTAATCAAATAGTTAAAATATTTCCATAGCCAGCATGTGGCTAATTACTCAAATAATATACTATCGCAGATGACAGCTTCTATGTTGTTCAAATCTGATGTCAAAGCCAAATCGGTAACTTTGAAAATTACTTGAGTGTGCAAGAGCTTCCCTGGTGGAAAAATCAATGGAAGTAATTTTGTGATATAATTTTGACTTCATTAATGCTCTATATTTTCCTAACAAATTCATTGTTTTCCTCAACGCGCAAGTTGCTCCAATAGGTTCAAAATTTCAAATATCTTTATCACTAGTAGTTTCTGTGAGGAAAACCCAATTTAATGAGTACCACTAAGCCATATTAAACTAAAAGAACTTATTCTAACCTTAATTTTTCTCATAAAAAAGCTTGTTTTCAATTCATTTTTATTTAAACCAGGAATGCATAGCACTATTCTAGTGGTTAAGGTTTTGTAATTTCAAAGGCTTTAATTTGCAAATTTTAGGTTCGAGGACTCACCCACATAACCGCATTCCGTTTTCAATAAGCATGGTGTTATGCCACAACATTCATGCCATACTTGTGGAAATTTATTTTTCATGAAGGACTTAAGATACACTAAATTTGTAACACTCAAGAAGATTTTTAGATCAAACTTGTGAATAGTGCTTGAACTTGAGGTAAGAAATAATGAGGGTTTAAGAGAAAATAATTAGGAGCTCACTCATCTCAACAAGTGAATTTTACATATAACTAGATTTTAAACTTGTGATTCGTTTAAATTATACATTTTTTATATTTATATTTAATATTTTTAAAAATATGTATATATGAATAAAATTATTAATTTTTAAAATATTTAGTATCAAATTAAGTATAACTACATTAAAATTGAGGAAGATGATTAATTATATTTTTAATTGAGCAGATGTTGTATTGAAAAATATTAAACCTATTAAAATTTATTATGATTTGTTCTTTCTTTAAGTAATAATAATAGTGATGTAATACCTATTTGAGATATATAAATTAAAAAATATATATCATAAATATAATTTTTTAATTATTTAAATTGAGTACTTATTTTTGCTATTGTGAATACTATGTTTACATGTAATTAAATTTTATTTGATTATAATTAATAATTTTAAATTTATTTCTTTTAAAAATTAAAATATTTTAAAACTATAATTTAATCATTTTGGTTTATTATATGTAATATTAATGAAGTTTTAAATTGGTTAACATCATTACAACTTTAATTATTATTATTATTATTATTATTATTATTATTATTATTATTACTATTATTATTATTATTATTATTATTATTATTATTATTATTATTATTATTATTATTAATTTGTTCTTTAATTTTAATTTCATTACTTCTTATATTGTAAAGTTATCAATCTAGAATTTATTAAAAAAAAGGTTACTTATCTATAAGGATGGATGACTTTATATATTATTAATTCTCTTAATCCATTTATCTCATTCAACTTTCTCTTAAAAGTTCTAATCTTGGTAAATATGTTTAGTTAATTCACCATCTCATAATTGCTTCAATAAATTGTATTTTAAATTAGTAGTCATTCTTTAAATGCTGTACTTTACTTTCATTTAGAGTTTATGTCTAGTACAAAATATAGCTAATTAATTTATGTCTACTAGCTCTTTAGTCTTTAACTTTCCTTTAACTAATTCTACACAAACCAATATTTTCCAACTACTAAATTATATGGATAAGGTTAACTAATTGTACTAAATTATTTTTCCAATCTTATAACTAACTAAAACCATTGTGCTCAAACTAAGCTCTAATAAAGTGGCAGCCTTTTTCTTTTAAATTATAAATTCTTCTACATAAATACAAGACACAAGTGCTATTATAGCACTATCTAGTTCAAGACAAGTGCTATTTCCAATTTTAAGATGCATTAATCTTCTCATTTGCCAAATATTATAGTTTAGGTACAACAAAAATCGTATCATTAGAATATTTTAAGTATTTTTAAACCACTTACAAGTTACAAGCAGATTGTTACTAAGTTAGGAGTTAGGGCAACCACAATAGTTAGATAAGTCGTATAATAATTTATTAAAGTTCTTACTTTAACCATTCACAAGCACTGAACTTGATGGAAATTGAAAAGAAACCAGAAATAAAATATTAGGTATGAATTTAGAGAAATTATAAGTGGTGAAAAGAGCCAGTTTCAAAGGTTCCTTTTTTTTTTTTCAGTCATATTATGTGCAAGACACATTAATAGTTTTCTCTAACATGTTAAAGGACATGAACTATCTTATGCCTCTTTAAGATACTTTGCTTCAAAGCAGAACTTGTTTCAGTCATATGCAATGCTTGTTTCTTAAGTTATTTCAACAACTTTTGCAACACAAAGATTCTGATAAAAATTCTACTTGTAAATTTTTTTTATACTTTTAAATCCAAATTATTTATATTTCAATGAACTGTCTCTACTGATACATGGAATATGGTATCACAATTTAAAACCTCCATTCTACAACCTGACATAAGAAAGTCTTGACATATTCAAATTGAATGCTCACAAATAAAATAAATTTCACGCAATCAAAGCCAAAGAGAGTTTAGGGTTTACTTTGTGCAAACGTCATCGCAAGTGTCATCGAAGCTGTTGGGGTTCATTGCGGGGTAGTAGGGGCAAAGTCGTGAGGCTTTTCGGTGGTGGAGAGGGTTGCAACTCAAAGCTTTTCCAGTGGCAGAGAGGGTCACAATGTATGGTGGTCACAATATGTGGTTGCTCGTGAGGACAGTTGTCTGAGACAATGGTGTTGACGAGCGAGGAAGACGAAGACAATGGTGGTGCAGCGACATTGCAATGGAACAATGGCGAGGGTTGGGGTTTGGCAGGGGCAACAATGAGGACGTGGTGAGGGAGCAATGACACAATGGAGTAAGTAAAAGAAGAGCAGTTCTCCAGAACTTGAAAATCACATTGTGAGATAGATCCATGCTTGGCTAACTCATAAGCACACATATTTCCTTCACGAAAGGTACGTTGGAAATGAAGATCCCAAGCATAATGCTTAAAAGCTTGAATTTTTCTGATTATAGAAGCATAAGGATGAAGAGTGCTTCTATTATCTGATATCAGTAGTAACGCTAGTCTTGAACTAAAAAGGAGTATTTTATCCCATCCCAGGCCAGTCCGATCCAAATTGTTTAGTGAACTAAGACATTTGTCTTTATTTTTGTTCCCTAATTAAAGACAAAATTACAGTCAACAACTAGACCCCCTGGGTATTTTAATTAATGGAACATGAAACAGAAATAACTGTTTTCATTCAGATCCAAACATACAATCATTAATAATTTGCTTAAGAGCTCATTGAGTCGGCTTGAGCTCTTGACTTGTATTTAAAAAGAGTACTAATTAAAAATTGGGTTGGATAAACCTTTCTTAAACCGTCAATTTCACATCTAGTGAATGATTCATTACATATTAATAAAAACAAGAGTGCTTCATCATCTTAATTGTCATAGGTATCAAAAGTCTGTACGGAAAATCAAAAACTCATAACTAATGAGCTAATAAACTCGAATACCACATCACCCATCTGCAATTGTAAAGGAAAAATAAAAATGAAACAAAACACAATTCGTAATAATAATTGCTTTTTAAAATATATAATTAGACACCTAAAATTTTATAGTGTCCTAGATAACTCAAACAACAGAGTACCAATCAATCAAACACAAACATTGATGATTATCCAAATTAAAACAAGATCGAAACTTAAATCTTAAGTGATAAATCAATCTCATCAGAATAATCAGGACTAGAGCATCCTTCTTGCACGGGATCATCATCACCACCCACAGTACTCAATGGGGCTGAGTTTGATTTGGTAGCAACGTTTGTAGAAGATTCTCCAAGGAATGGAATATCGTGTCCAATAGTACCACGATCATCTTGTGTCCTCAAAGTTGTATCACTCTCTAGGATCCTAATTCCACTATTTGCATGCAAACCCTCCATCCTCAATCTATCAGGAGAAGGGTTTAGCATCTCTTGTGATCTTGACCACTCTTGACCAAACCTAAAACCAAGTGAGGATGAAGGATATGATGGCTTGTGAATAATAGACTCCATTCTAACCCCAAGTGCCCTATTATATGATCCATTAAAGGAGTGTGTGGGATTATCAGGGTAAAAAAGAAAACGAGGGTTCCCAAATGCACCAACATTGATCCCTTGGAGACGCCTTGCAAGAGCACACTCTTGCTTGTGAGCATTTTGGTGCCCTCCCAAGCCTTGTGCAGAAGAAAACTCTTTCTTGCAAAAGTTGCAAGGAAAAGTCCTAGCCTCTGATGATTTCTCCTCATTGTTATTCTCACCTCTCCCTTCAGTGTTGTTAGGCCTAGAAGAAGATGAACACCCCATGTTATTCATAGGATTGAAAAAATCCAATTCCACTTTCGACCCTCTAATTGATTCATCTTTGGAATTGGAATTGGAAGTTTGATGTCATTCAGATTTTAACACTCTTCTCCTTCATTGTGATTCTTCTCTTCTTCAGCAGTAGGTTTATGGGAAATGCCTTCAGAGGTGGCAAGATGCTAGAGGCCTCAGAGGGACAACCTTCCAAAACATGTGATGATGCCATTGTAAAATGTTTTACAATTTTGGATCTGTGGGAGAGAGGGGGCATGACCATGTTTGTTTATTTATTTAAAGATTTTAATTAATGCAAATATCTTTATTGAATAAGGAATGGGATCTCATGCTTTTTTCAGTTATCATTTTGCATTATGCTACGAAAAGTTTGAAGAGGTATGAGCAAGCTTTCACAGATTTGTGCATGATCTTACCATAAACAAAGATTCCTAAAATGTGTCTAATTACTAAGTAGTGCAAGTCATTCCCATAACCAGCATGTGGCTACTTAATCAAATAGCTTCTATGTAATTCAATTTTTATGTCTAAACGAGTAGCGAAATTGGTAACTTCGAAATTACTTGTTGAAGTAAAATTACTTGGGCATTTATGTGGTGGAGAAATCAATATGTGAAAGTAATTTTGGGATTTGATTTTGGCTTCATTAATGCTCTATATTTTTTCTAAAATGATTTTTACTTCACGGTCTAATGTGGCGAATAATTACTCAAATAATTAAAATCTTTCCAGAGCGGGCATGTGGCAAATTATTCAAATAATACCATCACAACTTCTATGTAGTTCAATTGATGCCAAAGAAAAAATGGTAACTTTGAAATTACTTGTTGAAGTAAAATTACTTGGACTTTCAAGAGCTTCTGTGGTGAAAGATTCACCAAAAAAAAAAAGCTTTTGTGGTGGAAAAATCAATGGAAGTAATTTTTTGATATAATTTTGGCTTCATTAATGCTCAATATTGTCCTAACATATCCCTTGTTTTCCTACTAGGTTCAAAATTTCAAATATCTTTTCACCAGTAGTTTATGTGAAAAACCCAGTTGAATGGGTACCTCTAAGCCATATTAAACTAAAATAACTTATTCTAACAATAGTTTTTCTCATAAAAAGCTTGTTTTCCATTTAGTTTTATTTAAACCATGAATGCATAGCATAGTTCTAATTAGGGGTGGCCAAAAAGGCTGAACTGAACTTTTAAGAACTAAATTGAACTATTAAAGTGGTTTGCCCAAACCAAACTGAAGTACAAAACAATGATCAAGCAAAACGAATTGAACTATTGTTTGGTTCAGTGAACTGTATTTTAGAAGTTCAAACTAAACTGTTCTATTTATTTGCTGAAAGGTTTACATAACAAATGGTTCCTTGGGAGTACACCAGTACAGAAGGGAGAAATGAGAGAAACAAAAAACATGCAGAGGTTCAACTAAAATAGAAGACAATGCAATGTATCCTAAATTAAATAGATGGCTATTTCTCATAGTTTTTGACAACGAGCTAACAGATTACAGATGTATAAACTATAAAGCATAAAGAATATGATAGATTTATGAAAAAGTAATCCTGTGGCAATAAAGTGCAAGCATACATGACTATATTCATCAGAAGCTTATTATGAAAGTTACAGAGAGTAAGATTTATTTTATCAATGAATTGGTGTGCGAGAATAAGTTACATACTTATTTGCTGTTTCATCAAAACCAGTCCCACTGAATCGTGATTAGATATGTTGTGTGGGGATTTTCAATTAATTACACTGGTTTTGCAATTTCACTTCAAAAAAATAATCATGGAATGAATTCATGCAATAGCAGAAATAATAAAATTATATATAAAAAAAATGAGTGTGCTGATCTAATAGATAAACAAGGCCAAATACATGAACTCTGAATTCATACACATTTACTTCTTGATATGTTCCAAGTTGCCACAATAATTTATGTGCCATGAACTCTGAACTCTCATATTAAAACAGTTCAGCAGTGCACTGAACTGATCTTTTAGCAGTTTGGTTTTTTAAAACTAAACTAACAAACTGGTTAAGTTCAGTTATTATTAGAAATAGTTCAGTTTTTTTAAGTGCAATTCAGCTCATTACTTGAAAGTTCACTTTAGTTCAGTTTTTTTTTGCCACCCCTAGTTCTAATGGCTTGATTAGGTTTTGCAATTTCAGTGGCCATAATTTGCAAATTTTAGTTCCAAGGACTCACTAACATTCCATTCTTAATTTCAGCAACATTCTTGCCATACTTGTGGAAGTTCAATTTCAATGAATGACTTACGATACACAAAAATTCAATGGCCCTAATTTGTAGATTTTATTTTCGAGGACCCACCCAGATTCCTTTTTTAATTTTAGTAACATTCTTGCCATACTTGTGGAAGTTCTTTTTCATGAAGGACATACGATACACGAAATTTTGTAACACTAAGAAAGAATTTTAGACTCTAGAAGTTTGTAAAATCTTGAATAATTATTGAAGTAGACCGCACAAGTGAATATTGCTAGAGCTTGGGGAATGTTCTATAGTAAGGTATTAAGAAATAATGAGGGTTTACGAAAAAATAATTGGGAGCTCACACAACAAGGGTAGTTCATTTATAACTAGATTTTATACATGTGCATTGAACGTATTTGTTTATATTATTTATTTTAAGAATAAATAATCTATTCATTGACAATTTAAAAGGTTATTATATTGTCATCTAATTGCAAACTGTGATAGTTGTGAAAATCAGACCGGACTGGCTGGTCTGACCAGTTGGATTGGGAACCGGTGTCCTTACCGGTCCGGTTAAGCTATCGGACTAGTTATACAATCGAGCTAGTTTGACCCGGATCAACCTGGTGACTTGGCCCGGGTTGACCCAGTTCAATTTGATTTTTTTTTTTTATGATTCTTGAAACGAAGTAGCTATTTGAAATTCTTTTCATGGTACCATTCGAAATTAACCCATGGTAGAAGCTTGGTAATTCGAATGTTAAATGCTTGGTATCCATAATATTTTAATGGACCTTTTTTGGTATATATTCCAGCAAATTTTTTTATAAAACAGAAAGTTGAGAGCTTTTTTTCTAAATTGTTAATAGTGAATTGCTAAATAGTATATAATAATATAATAATATGCTCCTATAATATTATTTTGATCTTGACAACAGTATATAATAATTAATTATTATTATTATCTTGATCTTAATATAATTTAATATTTATGTACTTTATACATCTTCACCAGACTTGCTCATGACCTTCCGACAACTTTCGTACTTAGCCATTAAAAATAACAAGAGTTTCCTTAGTAATTTAATGATAATACCCAACAAAATAATTTAGTAATAAATGATTAAATAATATATATAGTTTCATCTTGACAACGATTTTAATTTTGGAGTATGGACTATGGATTGATCACATTTTGTTAGCTATATATATACACACTAGGTCAAGTGGTTCAATAAACAACCTACCAATTTGACCACTGACCCATTAATCCAGTGCCTCGACCGGATCGATTTTCACAACACTGCAAACTGTTATACTAGTATATGATAAATTTGTTAACTTTTTCAATAATTATTTTAAGTCATACAAAAGGTGATTTCTTATTAGTTGATAATGTAAAACTTTTTAAACTAACGATGCTTAAAAATTAAACTTCTATTTTTAATATTTTTAGTTCTTTTTTTAGATGCATGTACGTAAATCAAATTAAGATTTATTTTGAAAAATATTTGTGATATATCATGTATAATTATATTTAAATTGAGGATTCTATATATATATATATATATATATATATATATATATATATATATATGATAATTTATCTATTAATTCTTATCCTTAATTATTATTTAAAATTTAACTAAATATCTATAAAATCTTTATTTTTAATTATTATTCATAAAATATTTTGGTACTTTCTCTCATATCTTTATCAAAGGTATAGTAACTAAATTAAATTTAAAGTACACTTATCCATAATTTTTCCAAAAAAATTCAGCAAAGTTTCCCCTATATTTTGGAACTTTCCCTCATACCTTTATTAAAGGTATAACAACGAGATATCAAAGATCCACCTAATTAAACAGTTTATATCTCAACAATCTAATAGGACCAACTAATAACAAAACCATGTCACATACCACTTTTATCAACTAATTTCAAGACAAAAATCAAATTATTCAACAACCAAGGCAGATTTCAAACTTTTATTTCATATATCATAAGTTATATACTCTGAATCCACCATAAAAGAGAAACATATATGTACAATGGTGGAGGCTTGCTGGTAATAACAAGGAGTGCGAGTTGGTGGTGGGAGAAGGGAAACAAAAAAAACCCGCAAAAGGGAAAGGGAGAAACACATGAGAAGAAAAATAAACCATGTTATTAAGAATTTACGTGCTACTTAACAAATTGACTAAATTTAAAAGAGAAAAAATCACTTCCAGTATACCTAGATGGCAGTGGTGACAATAGTAAAATCAATACTATATGTGTCTAACCTAATGAAAGGTATCTTCGATCCTATGTTCAATTTAAGAGAACTAATTGCAATGGTCATTTTCTTCACAACAAAACGTGAAAATTATTTCAAATCTCAACAAGATAATAAAGAATGAAAAAAGAGAAAGAGACAAATGCATATGAGGGCATGAAATTCAACAAGGATTGGCTGAGAATGAAACAGAGGTTCTAAAGCCCCTTCAATAAAAACCTACAACAAGAAAAAAAAAATCATGAATTTCTTCCCAAATTTTAGTAACTAAAGTAACTATATAACTTTAATTTCTTATACTAGCTTCTCTCCTCACTTAATCCATTTATCTCACTCAACTTCCTCTTAAGAGTTTTAATCTTGGTAAATGAGTTTAGTTAACACATCATCCCATAATTCCTTCACTAAATTGTTTTTTAATTAGTAGTCGTTCTTTACATCTTGTACTTTACTTTCATTTAGAGTTTATGTCTAGTACAAAACATAACTAATTAATTTATGTCTACTAGCTCTTTAGTCTTTAAATTTCCTTTAACTAATTATACACAAACCAATATTTTCCAACTACTAAATTATATGGATAAGGTTAACTAATTGTACTAAATTATTTTTCCAATCTTATAACTACCTAAAACCATTGTGCTCAAACTAAGCTCTAATAAAGTGGAAGCCTTTTTCTTTTAAATAGTTAATTCTTCTACATAAATACAAGACACAAGTGCTATTAGCACTATCTAGTTCAACATAAGTACAATGTGTAAATTTTAAGATGCATTGATCTTGTCGTTTGGCAAATATTATAGTTTAGGTAAAACAAAAATGGCATCATTAGAATATTTTAAGTATTTTTAAACCACTTACAAACTACAATCAATTTGTTACTAAGTTAGGAGTTAGGGAAATCACAATAGTGAGATAAGACATATAATAATAAATTCTTAGTTTAACCATTCACGAGCACTGAACATGATGGAAATATTAGGTATGAATTAGAGAAATGAGTGGCAAAAGGAGCTTCAAAGGTTCCTTATTTTTTTTTCATTCATAATATGTGCAAGACACATTAATAGTTTGCTCTAACTTGTTAAAGGAAAATACATGAACTATCTGATGCCTATTTTAGATACTTTGCATCAAAGCATAACTTGTTTCAGTCATATGCAATGCTTGTTTCTTAAGTTATTTCAAGACTCATTGCAACACAAAGATTCTGATAAAAATTCTACTTATAAATTTTTTCTACTTTTAAATCCAACTTATATATATTTCAATGAACTATCTCTACTAACACATGAAGTATGGAATCAAAATTTAAAACCTCCATTCTACAACCTGACATAAGAAAGCCTTGACATATTCACTTGAGTGCTTACCAAAAAAAAATTGACGCAATCAAAGCCAAAGAGAGTTTAGGGTTTACCTTGTGCAAACGTCATTGCAAGTGTCATTAAAGCTGTCAAGGTTCGTCGCAAGGTAATAGGGGTGAAGTCGTGAGGTTTTTCGGTGGTCGAGAGGGTTGCAACTCAAAGCTTTTCCAATGGCGAAGAGGGTCGCAATTATAGTGGCAGATGCAAGTTCACACTTGTGGGGGCAATTGCCCCCACAAGATGTTTTTTTTATTATTTGTTAATGTGTTATACAAAAAAATATATTGCCCCACATGCTGTGCCCAAAGCCCAAATAGACATAAGATATTCAATATAAAAACTGCATGCTTAAGCCCAAATCGTTTATCCCGATTTGGCAATTCCCATTCTGTAACAGTAATACAAAAAAGAGCACACCTTTCATCCTAACTTACATTACACGTTTTAATTTTATGATTACACCCTCCCAAGTCCCAAACAGAGCAAGTAAGGTTCTACGAGAGATTGACACCGTGTCACTTGCTTACGCATTTCTGGTTCCTTTTTTTTTCTAAATCTAATGCATCATATTTCTTCCCTTTGAACTTGATTCCTGAATCTGATTCACACAGTCACGGTCACGGACATTGCATTGTGGAGTTGCGGTTTTGCGGAGTTGCAGAGTTGCGGTTTTGCAGAGTTACAGAATTCTTGTACAAGCTTTTGTTTTGTGACTTAAAGGTAAATTTTTTATCCAAAAATAGTCTTTTACTCTTTTCTCATTTCTAATAGAAATTATTGGTGCCATTAGCATGACTGTAACTTGATTAAACTTATAGAACTTGAAATACATATAGAACTTTTTGACATTTGATTCAGTATAGATAGATTATATATATATAAATTATAATTACTCTTGCAATGGTATTGATACTCCTCCGGAGAACACATTACAAACAGTCTGGTAGCTTGGTTTTGGTTAGGATTCTTCTTATATATGAACACTAAAAGGGAATTAATTTTTTAGGGCCCTCGTAGCTTCTGGTTTTGGTGTAGAATGGATGACTCTTATAAGCAATCAGTTTTAGTCTTCTAAACTTGGGTTCTATGAAAAAGGGCATATAACTTTTTGAATATCTAGATTTTTTGTTTGGCTAGCAAGAGTTCCCCAACTAAATAGTAATCATTAGCTTTGGTGTCTTGCTGTATATATGGTCAGTCTGGCAGCATAGCAGCTACAGTTATTTGGTTCTAAAAGATTGATGCTATGTTTTGGTTATAATAGGTACATACATGCTGTTGTTACAAACTTACTAATGTAGCATGCTTTTGTAATTTGTAATGTTTCCACGGGTACCATTGGTACCCTTTTGTTTTCAATAATTTTTTCTGCTAGGTGTTAGCTGATAAAAAAAATTAATTTGCTTCATTTTATTCTTTTTATGTCACTATGTGAAACTGAAAGCTACTTTATTCAGTTTTTTTACCTTAATTAGCTTTATATTTTTTTTTGTAGTGTGCTAGAAATGGAGAAATATTTAAAAAGGAATTCCACATCAGATTCTCGAGAATTTACTGAAAGTGAAAACCACCAACATCCGTGAAAAAGAGATTCTTAGAAGTTTATTTGAAAAATCCTCCTGCTGATCCAAGAGAGAGGAAACAAATATCATGTTATCATCCTAATGATCGGGATAACATCCGAAGAGCTTATTTGCAAAGGGACCTTGTCAACCCAGAGAGCATGATTTTCCAAAACGGCAATTTGGGACTCTATTTCGAAAGTTTAATCCTGACTGGTTTTTGGAATTTGGCAATTGGTTGGAATATAGTGTGTCAAAAGATGCCGCAATCAAGCTTTGAGAAGTTGTCAAGCATTAATGAATAGAAAATAGCATATTGAAGTTGCTATTAACAAGCAGGGCCGGCCCTGGGGGGTGGAAAATGGGTGCGACCGCCCTGGGCCCACGGTAAGGAGGGGCCCAAAAAATATTTTTTCTATATAGTTGTATGGTAATTTTTTTAATGTTGTTTTGTATTATTTTTATAAATAGATTAAATTTTTTTATCATATCTCTTTCTTTATATCTAAATTAAAATATAAAATGTTATTATGAAGTACTAGTATGTTAGTGGTTAGTTTTTTTCTTAATGTGATACATTTATAAATTTATTTAAGTATTTTTTTCTCATTGTAACATATCAACATGTATATAAACTTAAAGTGTTTGTTTTATCAACAATATAAAAAAAAATAAACTAAATCTCAAATTATAAAGGAGCCTACTTCTATACTATAAATAAAATCCCTATCTTGAATAATAAAACTTTCACTCTCCTCACTCTCTCAACTAGAGATTTGTAACACTTTTTTTTTTGTCTTTCGTAGGTGCATTTCACACATTCTCTATAGTTGGGCAAAAAACATCTCTATCAATAATTTCAAACTACTCTCCATTTATGTTTTTTTATATATACTTAAGTTTCTTAATCGCCTATTCGATCGTTTCAATTTAAAAATAACATTATATCACAATTTAAATTATTTATTATAAATCTAAAATATAATTTATATATTTTAAAAATTATTTATTTTGGACTTTGTTAAGAATATTTATTATTAATTTTAATAATAACATAATTTAAAATTTTAAAACTATTTATTTATTATGAATAATAACATATAAAAATAACCGTTTATCTTCTGTAACACACATACTAAAATACTAGTTAAAACTCAGAGTAAGTATATTAATAAACATAAAAAAAATGCATATAAGTTTAATATGAGACAATGATATTTTGCCAATGACTGACGATAGCATAGGGGTAAATTGAATGAAAAATGTAATTCATCTTATTTAATTTTTTTAAAAATATGTTATTCGCTTAATTAATAAAACATTTTTTACTGAAATTATATGTAGTACCTTTTTTTTTATATTATCGAATATATAGGGGCCTTATAACCCATAGGGTTGGCACATTGGTGTAAGCTCTACTGTGTTCACATCTGAGGGAACGATCTATTTAGCGGAAAAATCCATGTTAGATTCCCTTCGTGTGCAAATTTTCTTAGGTCAGCGGCAGCCACACACCGTGAGCCGAATTAGTCAGACCCAATGAGGTAGAGGACACCCGTGGTCTCTAACCCAGGACCAATATATATATATATATATATATATATATAGACACACACACACACACACACACACACACAAACACACACACACACACACATATATATAGGAGCCTTATTTTATTGTTTCGCCCATGGCCCATAAAATGTCAGGACCGGCATTAACAAGCAATCAGATTTAATGAAAATGGAATACAAGATTCATTTGACGACCATAATTAACTGTATTCGATTTCTATTAAGGCAAGGGTTGGCATTTCGTGGTCATGATGAATCAGTTCATTCACAAAATCAAGGTAATTTCCTTGAGCTTCTACATTTTTTGGCCAATCATAATGAAGAGATTGATAAGGTTCTAAAAAATGCTCGTGGAAATCTCAAACTAATGGCACCTAATATTCAAAAGGATATTGTGACAACCGCAGCTTGTGAGACCACAAAAATTATTGTTGATGATTTCTTTGCCATTTTAATTGATGAATCTTGAGATATATCAATTAAGGAGCAAATGTCTATTGTTTTGCGTTACATAGATAAAATGGAAGTGTCATTGAGAGGTTTCTTGGTCTTATTCATGTTTCGGATACAAGTACCATATCTTTAAAATTGGCATTGGAATCATTGTTTGCAAACATAGTTTAAGCCTATCAAGAGTGCGTGGAGAAGGATATGACGGGGCTATTAATATGCAAGGTGAATTCAATGGCTTCAAAAGTTTGATTTTGAAAGAAAACAGTTTTGTATTCTATGTTCATTGCTTTGCTCACCAACTTCAATTGGCACTTGTGACAGTTGCAAAAAAAAAAAAAGTTGAAATTGGTTGTTTTTTTAGTTTGGTTAACAATCTATCTAATGTTGTTAGAGCTTCATGTAAATGACGGGAGATTCTTAGAGAAAATCAAATTCTTAAAGTTACTGAAGCATTAAAGAGTGGAGAAATTTCTAGTGGTTTTGGCTTGAATCAAGAGACTACATTGAAACGAGATGGAGATACAAGATGGGACTCACATTATGGTACACTACTTAGCTTTATCTCTTTGTTTACTTCAGTGATTGATGTCCTTGAAATTGTTGAGGAATATGGCATAAGCTCAGAGCAACGTGCTGAAGCATGTCAATTATTGAAATATATGCATTCTATTGAATTTATTTTTAACTTGCACTTGATGAGGCATATATTGGGGATCACTAATGAGTTGTCTCAAGCACTACAAAGAAGTGATCAAGATACTATAAATGTTATAGCATTAATTAGAGTGTGCAAGGAAAGATTACAATGCATGAGAGATGATGGTTGGCATACTTTATTAAATGAAGTATCATTGTTTTGTGAAAAACAAGATATTAACATTCCAAATATGGATGATGCATTCATTACACAAGGAAGATCAAAGCGTAAAGTTCAAAAAGTTTCAAATCTCCATCACTTTTAAGTTGAGTTGTTTTATCAAGTGATTGATAGACAACTTCAAGAGCTAAACATAGATTTACTGAGGTGAACATTGAGTTGCTTCTTTGTGTAGAAGCTTAAATCCAAGAGATTCATTTTTTGCATTTGATAAGGAAAATTTGATTTGTTTGGCAAAGTTTTATGCATCAGAATTTTATTCTGTGGAACTTTTGGGGCTCGAAAGTCAACTTGAAACTTTTATTAGAGATGTTTGGTCTGATGATCAATTTTTATAGTTAAATGGGATTATTGATCTTTCTCAAATTTTGGTGAAAACTAAAAAGCATATTGTGTATCCGATGGTATACTTACTTGTGAAGTTAGCTTTGATTTTGCTTGTGGCAACTGCAATAGTTGAACGATGTTTCTCAGCAATGAATTTTGTGAAGAATAGAATGTGCAATCACATGGGAGATGAATGGTTGAATGATTGTTTGGTTACATACATAGAGAGAGATATTTTTTTTAGTAATAACAATGAAAAAATCATAGAACATTTTCAAAGTATGAAAATGCATAGAGGACAATTGTCATTTTTAGAAGCTTAAGTATTTTAGATTTCTTTTGTCATGAAATTATGTATTTTGTAAAAGTTTGTGATATTTTACTTTTGTGAAAATATTATAAATTATTTCTTGCCTCCACTAAGAAAAATTTCTGAAACCACTAGCAATGTGTGGTAGTCTTAATTGTAGTTGTTCGTGGGGATGGTTGTGTGAGACAATGGTGCTGAAAAGCGAGGAAGAAGAAGACATTGGTGGTGCAATGACATTACAATGGAACAATGGCGAGGGTTGTGGTTCGGCAGGGGTAGTATCGGGGACGTGGTGAGGGAGCAATGACGCAATGGAGTAAGTTGCAAAGGTTTAGGAGTGAGAAGTAATGGAGTCGTGAGGGAAGAGGAAATGAGTTTCTAGGGCGCGAGGATGAAAATCAATGTGAGTTGCAAGTTTATAGAGCCATTTTACATTGATTCTAGTTTGAACCGATGAATAAAAAAAAATTACATAGGTTCAAATTAAAACAGGTTTTACATTTTTTATTTAAAAAACAATGTAAAATAGTTGCTTTTAATTTCAAAATTGCCAACTCATCGATTTCTACATTGGTTGTTAAACAATCAGCATAGAAAGGCATTGTGAAAACTTATTTTTGCATTAATGATAATATATTGTTTAAGTTTATTCACTATCATTTTTGTCCTCAATTGATTTCCAAATCAAGTTGTTGAAAAAGCAAAACATAACAGATTAGCTAGGTTTGGATTCAGCCTTTCTGGGCAAATATTTAATAGTTGAATGGTATTTGAAAATAATGATTTTAGCTCCTATAAGATATGGTCAAAACTTTCCAAGGCAAAGACTATGGTTAGTAGTTATTTCTTAGTTGTTGCACAATTAACTTGATGCTCGTTAAGAACCCTACTAACATATTAAATGGTGTGAAAAATCTTCTCTTTTCGCTGCCCGAGCATAGTTACCACAAGTCACTAGCATTGCACATTAGCTCAAAAGGAAAATTCCAGTCATATGCAACAATGATAAGAAGTGAAATCAATTTCTCTTCAATAAGATCAAAGCCACTTAAATAGGCTTTGTCATAGACAAAGTATAACATCCCAACATGTTAGTACAATTAAATAGAATAAAAAACTAGTTAAATTAAATAAATAACAAAGGGTTAGGAGGAGCCCCATGAGAACTAATTAAGTTAATGAATTATGTAGTTAAGGAATGGGCTAATAAAGGCCCAATAAGGTTTCAAGTGAGGCTAGACTAACCATAAGCCACACACACACTTCACTTGTCTAGAAGGGAAAAAGAAAAAAGAATAAGAGAAGAAGGAGGAGGAAAAGGAAATAAGAGGGGCCCCAACTCACCCACAAAGAACCCCTATCAAATTCAAGGTGAGTGCAACCCCTTGCATACTTATGATTCTTCATACATTGTTCTTCTATCTCTCCCCATCCTCTTTTATTCCCTTGAATGTTTGTATTTTGAACTTCTATGGATACAGTAAAGGTTTAAAAGGGGGTTTTAGTGGTTAATTACATGATTGATAGGTTTCATATGGGGTTTGATGTTTATTAAATGACACTGATGTATGTGTTATTTTGAATTTAGAAGGATTAGAAGGCCATGAGAAGCCTGTTGAGACAAAGTCCATCTAGAAGCAAATGTTTTAATGATGGCAAACCACTATGAAGCAAAATTGCAAGTGACTAAACCTACCTACTAATGGTTGCTTTGAGTGTTCTTATATAAGACAAGACAAATTCATAAGCATGGAACAGGTGTGAAGCATAGACCTATAGTGGAAGCTTTTCATGACATGGATTCTGCAATCAGAAGCAGGATTACAAGGAGAGCTATTTAGAAGATAGAAAGGCAATCATGTTTTCTAGGTTAAAGTGCAGATATTGGAAGCTGTGTATGATCAGAGGCATGATGCTGGGGATAGCTTAAGTCAAGGGGTAGATATCAGAACCTACACATGACTTAAGGATCATCAAAAGTTGCGCTTCAAGTTGTTTGTGATGACAGATGTGTCTCACTATCTAGAAGCAGACACAAGTCAAGACATTCATCAGTGCTTGGACAACACTAATTTTGAAGCTATGAGTTCCTCGTGATCCTTGATAATTTTCAAATCAAAGGAACTCAAGGAAGAAAATTGTCCTAATCAAAGAACAAGCAACCAAGTAGAATGAAGATTTACCATATTGCACTGTAGTAACAATGCATCTACAAAAAACATGTTGCATAAATAATCTTCAAAAAGCTTCCCATGATTCAAATTAAAAAAAAAATCATAAGGAACCACCAAAACCAATAGGTAGCACTCAACGAATCTTTCTCAACAAATCCTTCAATGAATTTATTTCAAATTCAATGAGTGCAAGCTGGTTGACAGTGGAGAAGAGTAGAAATGAAGAAGAAAACTAAATGAGTTGTAGAAGACAAAGCTTGAAGATGGATAGAATGACAAGCTGTAGGAACTAATTGGATAACTCATGCAGCAATTTGAAAGTTGAATTCAACCTTCAAAAACCACAACAACGGCTAGCTCCTGATCATTCTATAAATTAATTAAATTTGAAGGAGCAACTTTTAAGGAAGGATTGCCAAAGAAAGATGGTAAGGTTAGGTGAACCAACCCTTTATCAGAAGGAACTTCCTTAGCCAAAAACACTATAAGTGGAGCCTGTAAAGCCAAATCCAAAAAGAGTGTTTGTAAACACCTTTATCAATGGAGCCTTAGTAGAAGGCATCCCAAAATGTGTAGTGTCCATTCCTTAGGATTAGAGGGAAAGAACTTAGAAAAGTAATAAGGGGATTGTTGCTTCTAAAGTTTAGAGGGAACATAGCAGGTAGCTATGTGAATCTAATAGCAGGTGCTACTGAGGGTGTAAAGGTTGGAGAGGCTTTTCAAAATAATACTTGAATAAAGCCTGCAAAGGCCTAGAGAATACCGAGGTGAAACCTGGAGAGGCTTTTCGAAAGAATACTCAGGAAGAGCCTGCAGAGGCTTAGAGAATACTGAGGTGAAGCCTGGAGAGGCTTGTCGAAAGAATACTTAGGTGGAGCCTGCATAGGCTTAGAGAATAGTGGTTGTAGGAGCTTGTGGAGACTTCAGAAAAGAAAGAATACCAAAATTGAGTGCTTGGTCTTAGTGGAGAAATCCTATAGGTGTAAGTACTAGATGTATCCCAGGTTGGGCTGAACCAGTATAATTCCTTGGTGTGATTGTTTCCTTCATTGTTGCTTCTTATTTATCCTTGTTGTTGTGTGCTTAAAATTTGTTTCTAAAAAACCTTATTTTGAAAAGTTTAACTCTGATATTTGATCAAAAGGTTTTCATAAATAGTTTCATTATTTAGAAGCAACACCTACTCACAGTATAAAAGTGAAAAGCAGAATATGTAATTTAACAGAATATGGTATTTTGAGAGTAGGTTCTGAAGTAGTATAACACAAAATTACTTGGATGTATTTACTTTAAAATATTTTTTTTTTATCCAAGTACTTGTGAAGGAAAAGGTATACTCCCATAAGTCTTTCGATTTCTAAGCGTGAAGCTTAAGAACCATAAATCAGAAGCAAGTGTGCTTGTGCGAAAAAATAGCCTGATCGGTTGTTGTGTCACGAAACTATGAATTCCAATTTTGACGATCTGCGCTAAGAGTGGATAACCATGTTAAGTATTGGAACCAAAGACATAGAATGTCTAACCCCTAAAAATCTCACAGTTTTGATGAGATAACAAAGGATATTAAACTTTGATAAACCAATGAGATTAATTGAGCTATGCAAGAAAAACATGCGTCCAACAAAAGTATAGGTATATTCGTTTTATCTTAGACGCGAAAAATAAGTTTTAAAGTATAGTGTCAAACGCGCTAAAAAGGACTTGCGTCCTAGACTTTATAAAATCTAGTGGCCAAAGTGCTATTAAAAAAGTTGCGTCCAAAGGTCTTTTGAAAATCCAACGTCCAATGCGTTGTCATCACCCAACACTTCTTTCAAGAAAACTTGCACAAACATTCTATATCATAATAAGTTTTCTTCATCCAAATGAACACATGCTTAAGGCTCTTTGTTCAATAACGTTTGATATGCTAAGGTATACTACTCATATTCTTCATCGCATGAACTTTATGCTATTATTCCCTGTGTTTTTTCAAATAAGCTCTAACATATGAATTTCTAGCATTTAATGAAAAAGCAAGGTTTCCTGAGTATAAGTACAACCTTTGGTCAAAAGCAAGTCACATGTCGAGGTTCAGTACAAATGAGAAGACTAAAGTAGGAATAAGCAAAGAAGCAATGCACTTTTCAGAAGATGACAGTACCTTTTTGGGAAAGAAAGGACACCTACTTTTTTCTCTCTCCTCTGCAGAAATAGACACGTCAAAGAGGAAACGTGACTGAAGTCTCCATGCATTAAATGAAAATTCATAAGGGAAAGATTAAAGAAGCTCTTTCTCACAACGATCATTTTTCCAAAAGACTCTATATAAAGACCTCAAGAGAAGAACTGAAGATCTAACGAACTATTGGACAGTCATTTAGTTGCTTTGAAAATCTCTCTAAGTTCTTTCTCTGCATGAAGCAATCTAAGCTCAATAGTTATTCCTTTGCTTAGTAAAGTTATTTGTACTCGTGTTAAACTAACATATTCTCACTTTGTGAGCTGATTATGTTGTAATCTTTCAAACTTATTCAGTTTGTGAAAGCCAAAAGTGGCTTAGTGTGAAAGAATACTTAGGACTACTTTCTTGAGTATAAGATTGTAGTGGGTTTTGCCAAAAGTGGCATAGAAGAATACTTGCTTGTAACCATGTTGGTTAGTGGAACCCTTCGTGTTGAAGGAGAACTAGACGTAGCTTAGGTTGAGTGAACCAATATAAAAAGCTTGTGTTCTTTGTTTTTGCTTCTCCTTTCATGTTTTCCTTGGAAGAAACATTTTTTGACTTGTTTAAAACGTTGTTCTTTGCAAGAAGCTTTTTAAACGCACATACACACTATTCAACTCCACTTCTACTGTGTTTCTTGTTATTTCACTAAGTGTTGGCATTAAGCATTACATGAACCACGCTAACGTAACGCATCTAGAGAGGGCTCTAAGACCCTTACATTGGTGTGCTAAGCATGAGGTTACTAATGCTTAAAGGCGAGGTCTGTGCCTCAATGCAATCCACCCTATGTGCCACCCTGTATGCACTAATTGTAGACACCATAGAGAGATCACCCTGATTCTTTGAGGATTAACACTAAGCACCAATATGTTAGCGCTAAGCACAGGGTCTTTCGCACTATGTGTGACCATGTCAACTCTAAGGGTGGGTCCTTGGACAATAATGTTATGTATATAACTTTTATGCCTAATAAATGTTATCCCCTTCCTATATGAGTATGTTACAACGTGAAAGTATGTGCTTGAGTTAAGTGTATTATGAATGCATGCATGAGGCTAAGTTATTCCTTTGGCAAGGTGCGGCAATTGCCCTTCAGATCTCATAGAGTGGTAGAAAAATGAAATGTATACGACTATGTTGCCCTCTTTGAGAAGAAGAAGCACTTGCCTTTAGATCCTAGATAGTGGTAAATAAGACAATGTAGCCCTCTTTGGCAAGAAAGAGTATCAGCCCATTTTAGATTCCGAAGAGAGGTGATAGACGTCCTTTGGTGCAAGAAGGATAGAATATTGCAAACCACAAGAGGGATGCCTCTTGAAGATTATGAACTCACAATCTGCCATGGAAGATGGATAACAGAATTATAAGATAAAGGTGTTTATGATTTATTAATGTGAGAATGTGTGTTATGTCTCAAGGAAATGTTTATATGCCTCATTGTCGTGGATAGGTAAGATGTCTATATGCTATAAATGTGTTCATGTTAATTGTTATATACAATATGTATGTGATGTTATAGTGATCCCTAGGGCACTTGCTGGGACTTTTGTCTCACTAGTTTAAGTTTAAATGCTAAAGATTAAGCAGGTAGTGAATCCAGTGAATGGCAAATCGAGCAAGGATGTACCTTGTTTATATTGCTTTCACATAATGTAACATTGTGAACTATTTATTTATGTTTTACGTTTAAGTCCCCATATTGGGCAAGAATTATGTATTTCTTTTATTTGGGTTATGTAAGGTACCCTGAGTACTCTATATGTATATTGTTCATGTTTTGATTATGAGTTTTTAAATAAGTGATTGAGATTATCCGACGATTACACATATGTAGGTATAAGGTTACGGTAGTGTCCCTTAGGGTGTTACACGAAGAGATCATCCTTGACAAGAAGGTTTCACAATGATTTTGAAATCTGAGAATTTTTTTTTCATAAATCTTCAGTAAAAATTGACTTGGCCCATGATTGTGCAGGTTAGAATGAGTTCATTCTTCTCATTTGAAATTATAGTCGTTTCACCTTTCTTAAGGACAACTTGCAGTAGACTAACCCATGAACTATATATTGAAAATAAGACAAATACACCCACATCTAACAATTTGAGCACTTCTTTGTTACTTTATGGCGAGGTTCAACCTTTGAAGAGTTTACACAACTGGTTTATAATCCTTTTCAGACAAAATCATGGGATGATTCCCTATAGATCTGATATAGTCCATCGAATAGCCATCTTATGGTCCTTCAAGAGATGAATAAGCTTATCTTTTTCTTCCTTCAAAGTTGTGCTAATTTCTATAACCGAATTTTCATTCATATCACCTATGTACACATACTTCAAATTCATCACCTTTTAACTCTTTCTTTTGGTTGATAACTTCTTCCATCCCTTGATTTTCAAGTTGTGACATGCAATCCTCTATTTTGTTATCCATTTGATCTTCAACTTGAGATATAACATGTTTGTCACATTTTTCAAGGGATTAATAGGCTATTAATGTTTTGGAAATGTCTTCCAACAATAAATTCACCATGTTCACAGTAAAACAATGTTCTCTTTCATTCAAATGATTCATGGCATCATAAACATTAAAATTTTTCTCATCATCATCTATTCTCAACACCTGACCCCAATGTGCATCAATCAATGTGTGCTCAATTCTCAAGAATGGTCTACCAAGAATGAATAGGGACCTCAGTGTCTTCTCATCTATGTCCATAATTGCAAAATCAATTGGAAAGGTGAATTTATACACTTTAACCATCATATTTTTATCTATCCCTTATGGATGTTTAACTAAGCGATCAGGGTCAGCACAGGGTCAACGGGTAAAAGGGGCCCTAAAAATTAAAAAAATAAAATTATATGATCGTGTATTAATTTTTTATATTATTTTATGTTATTTTTATAACTAGATTGAAATTATTGTTTTATTTCATGTCTCTTTTTAAAAAAAAACAAATGAAAATGTGACATGTGATTAAAAGTATTATTCTATTGGTTGTTTTTTTTTTTTTTTGTTACATTCAAAAATCCTCAATGAGTTTTCAAATTACTGTGACATATCCACATACATGTAACGAATATATGATAATAGACTTAAAAATTTTTTTTTAACAAAATAAGAAACACAAATAAAGATTCAAATTATAGTGGAAATAAAACTAAGCATTAGTATAATAATAAAGAACAAAAATAAAGATTTAATATATATGAAATGATATTTTGTCGATAATAGATGATAGCGATCAAACTAGAGCATTTTCTTCGAGACACAAAATATAAAACTAAATTAAATTAAATTACAAATATAAAATTGATATTTTAAAAATATATAAGTAAATTAAAATTATAAAAAAAAATGTGACGGGTTCCTTGCAGGTTTACCCAAATCCAATAAAACCCAATCAAAATGTGGATGAGTTTAAAAAATATAAATCTGCCTCTTTTAAATCTAAACCTATCCTACCTTCCGCAGGGATGGGGATGGGGAGAGCAGACCTGTCCTTGATTCGTCCCGTTATGATGCCTACCTTATAAATAGATATTTATGTTACATAATAGTTTTTGGGAATAAATTGAATAATAGATGATAACATAAGAGTAAATTGAATAAAAAATGTGATATATCTTTGAGATTTATTAAATTATGTTATTCGTTTAATGTAACAAAATATAACATTTTTAATGAAACTATGTGTCTATTTTTTAATGTAATATATATTTATATTTTCAAATACTTAAATATATAAAAGAGTCACATTTAGTGTTTCACCCTGGACCCATAAAATCTCCAGACCTGTGAGCGATCAACGAGTTGCTGTATCATTCTTGTAGGTTTGGTATTATCAGCTCCTATATTCCTCAATATGGAGAATGAAATCAAGTTAATACTTGCTCCTAAGCCATATAAAGTTTTCCCAATGGTCACATGTACTATAGTGCAAGGTATGATAAGACTTCCAAGGTCCTTAAGCTTAGTAAGAGTGATCTAATAACCACCACTCTGCATTCCTTATTGAGGAGCAGTTTTGAGTTTTTCTTTTTCCAACTCATTTTCTTAGCAAGCAACTCCTTTATAAATTTAGCATATTTGGGCATTTGTTCAAGTGCTTTTAAGAATGGAATGCTAATTTGCAATTTCTTCAAAATTTCAAGAAATTTAGAGAATTGTCTTCATCTCTACCTTTTTTTTTTCGTGCTTAATTAGTAAGGGTAGGTTAGTTTTATGTACTGTGGAGTTTTTCACCCTTTTTCTTATTCTTCTAGAATTTGTTTCTTAGTCTTGCGCAAATATAGAATCTTTATCAATCAACTTCTCTTTATTTTCTTCATTTTTTAGATCTTTGTCTTTATCATCTACTACTTCTTTTTCTAATTGAGGTTTCTCTATGTTTTCCAATTCTTGCTCTTTTATGATTTCCTCTTTATAAATGGAGTAATCCCTTACCTCTTTCTCTTTTTCATACTTTTTTGTTGTTCTAGGAGGTAAATTCCTACCACTCCTAAGAATGATAGGTTTACACAAGTCCTTTACACTTGACTTACCATATTTTTAGGAGGGATTTTTTTATATTTTTGCTTCTATTTGTTTAGAGAGTTTCCTGATTTTCTGAGGTTTTAATGGATGCTTCAATGTTTTTAGGAGTTGAAGTTGGTGACATTTTCAATACAGGATTGAACTATATGTAATTAGTCCTTTGATCAGTTCTAATCGAGTGGTACATATTAGTGGATTATATTTAGACATCCACATCTTTTGATTAGATAGTTAATAACATTTTATATAATTAATATTTATATAATTTACAATATATTACATAATGGCGAATGCTAATAACAAATTCGTTAACATATTTTTTCTAACACACATTCTATTATTAATTAAAATTTATTGAAAGCTACAAAATTAGGGTAGAGACTAATTAAATGAAAATTGAAACTTATAAAAATTTATAATTTTCAATAAATTTCAGCCAATTGGAGAGAGTGTGTTGTTAACATTTCTCTTATATAATTAATATTTTATATAATTATATATAAAACTGTAGATTAAGGTTATGTATTTTATATGTATTTATTATTATTATTATTATTATTATTATTATTATTATTATTATTAAGTTTATTTATTGATTTTATTAATATTTTTAAGTTTATAAATTTTTTTTATTTTTTTTATTTAAGTATTGTTATTGATTTTAATTAATTATTGATTTCTAAGATACTTTTTTATTTTTCTTTTTATCCTCTTCTTTCTGACATACAGGATGGTTTCTCCATGCTAGTTTCGGTATGAACCTTTTGAGGTTCTTCTTTTCTCCCAAAAGGCTTATCCTCTAGCTTTTCAGTAGCTTTCTTAACTTCATCTTTTTCTTCTTCTTCCTCACCATTTATCGCTATCTCATGGTAAAACAATAAGGATGCTACATGGTACTTAATGATAACATCAGCACCGTTAAAAGGGTTAGATAATAAACATCTACTTTTAGATTAACATGAATGACAAAATGTAGTATCAAGAACTATTTTTAATTTTTAGATCGAGAGACTAAATTAACAACACCACACAAATTCAAGGACCAAAATAGTGATTTAGTCAAACTGAAACAAAACACAATTTGCAAAAACAATTACATTTTAACTATATATTTTGATAACTAAAAGTTCACAATGCCCCCAGATCCTTTAAACAGTACACATCAAATAAAAACATTGATAATCATCTAAATAAATTGAAACAAGTTCAAAACTTAAAGCTTAAGTGATAAATCAATCCCAGAAGAATCAGAACGAGAGGTTTCTTCTTGCTTGGAATGATCACCACCCATGGTACTCAATGTTGTTGACCTATCCAAGGCCCAGTTTGATTTGGTAGCAACATTTGTAGAAGAATCTCCAAGGATGGGAATGTGTCCAATAGTACCACGATCATCTTCAGTCTTCAAATTTGCATGCAAACCCTCCATCCTCAATCTACCAAGGGGAGGGTTTAGCATCTCTTGTCTTGACCACCTTTGACCAAACCTAAAACCAAATGAGGTTGAAGGGTATGATGGCTTGTGAATCATAGACTCCATCCGAACCCCAAGTGCCCTATTGTAGGATCCATAAAAGGAGTGTGTGGGATAAGGGTAATAAAGAAAAGGAGAGTGCCCTAAAGCACCAACATCGTCAATCCCTTGGCCACGCTTTGCAAGAGCACGCTCTTGCTTGTGGGCGTTTTGGTGTCCCCCCAAAGCTTGTGATGAAGAAAACTCTTTCTTGCAAAAGTTGCAAGAAAAAGTCTTAGCCTCTGATGGTTTCTCCTCAATATTATTGTTCTCATCTCTCCCTTTGGTGTAATTAGCACTAGAAGAAGATGAACCCCCCACGTTCATTGGATTGAAAAAATCCAATTCCACTTTCGACCCCCGAATTGATTCATCCTTGGAGATCTTAACAAAGTCCAACACCATATGGGAATTGGAATTGGAAGCTGGATCTTGCTCAGATTTATCACCCTTCTCCTTCATTATCAACTCATCATTCTTCTCTTCTTCAACACATGGTTTATGGGAAATGACTTCGAAGGTGGAAGAGGCTTCAGAGGAACAAATTTCCAAACCGTGTGATGATGCCATGGCACAAACGAGAAATGATTCTCTCTTTTTAGATCTATGGGAGTGAGATTGAATAGAGAGGGAGCGTGACCATGGTTATTTATTTATGGATTTGAGTTAATATGCAAATATCTTTCACTCATGAACAAGGAAAGGGATCTCATGCATTTTTGTAGTTATTATTTTTTCATTATGCTAGCAAAAATTTGAAGAGGTGTGAGCAAGCTTGAACCAATTTGTTCACGACCGTTGCATAAACAAAATTTCCTAAAATGATTTTAACTACACGGTCAAATGTGTCTAATTACTCAAGTAGTTCAAATCATACCATAGAAGCATGTGGCTAATTACTCAAATAGGTTCTATGTAGTTGAAATTTGATGTCAAACCGATTGATGAAATTGGTAACTTTGAAATTACTTGTTGGAGTAAAATTACTTGGGCATTCAAGAACTTCTTTAGGGGAAAAATAAATGGAAGTAATTTTGTGCTCATTAATGCTCTATATTTTCTAAAATGATTTTAACTACACAGTCTAATATTGTGGCGAATAATTAATCAAATAGTTAAAATATTTCCATGGCCAGCATGTGGCTAATTACTCAAATAATATACTATGGCAGATGACAGCTTCTATGTTGTTCAAATCTGATGTCAAAGCCAAATCGGTAACTTTGAAAATTACTTAGGTGTTCAAGTGCTTCCCTGGTGGAAAAATCAATGGAAGTAATTTTGTGATATAATTTTGACTTCATTAATGTTCTATATTTTCCCAACAAATCCATTGTTTTCCTCAACGCGCGAGTTGCTCCAATAGGTTCAAATTTTCAAATATCTTTATCACTAGTAGTTTCTGAGAGGAAAACCCAGTTTAATGAGTACCACTAAGCCATATTAAACTAAAAGAACTTATTCTAACCTTAATTTTTCTCATAGAAAAGCTTGCTTTCAATTCATTTTTATTTAAACCAGGAATGCATAGCACTATACTAGTGGCTAAGGTTTTGTAATTTCAGTGGCTTTAATTTGCAAATTTTAGGTTTGAGGACTCACCCACATAACCGCTTTCCGTTTTCAATAAGCATGGTGTTATGCCACAACATTCTTGCCATACTTGTGGAAACTTATTTTTAATGAAGGACTTAAGATACACTAAATTTGTAACACTCAAGAAGATTTTTAGATCAAACTTGTGAATAGTGCTTGAACTTGAGGTAAGAAATAATGAGGGTTTAAGAGAAACTAATTAGGAGCTCACTCATCTCAACAAGTGAATTTTACATATAACTAGATTTTAAACTTGTGATTCGTTTAAATTATACATTTTTTATGTTCATATTTAATATTTTTTAAAAATGTATATATGAATAAAATTATTAATTTTTAAAATATTTAGTAACAAATTAAATATAACTACATTAAAATTGAGGAAGATGATTAATTATATTTTTAACTGAGCAGATGTTGTATTGAAAAATATTAAACCTATTAAAATTTATTATGATTTGTTCTTTCTTTAAGAAATAATAATAGTGATGTAATACCTATATGAGATATATAAATTAAAAAATATATATATCATAAATATATTTTTTTAATTATTTAAATTGAGTACTTATTTTTGCTATTGTGAATACTATGTTTACATGTAATTGAATTTTATTTGTTTATAATTAATAATTTTAAATTTATTTATTTTAAAAATTAAAATATTTTAAAACTATATTTTAATCATTTTGGTTTATTATATGTGATATTAATGAAGTTTTAAATTGGTTAACATCATTACAACTTTAATTGTTAACATCATTACAACTTTAATTATTATTATTATTATTATTATTATTATTATTATTATTATTAATTTGTTCTTTAATTTTAATTTCATCACTTGTTATATTTTAAAGTTATCAATCTAGAATTTATTAAAAAAAGGTTACTTATCTATAAGGATGGATGACTTTATATATTATTAATTCTCTTAATCCATTTATCTCATTCAACTTTCTATTAAAAGTTCTAATCTTGGTAAATGAGTTTAGTTAATTCATTATCTCATAATTGCTTCAATAAATTGTATTTTAAATTAGTAGTCATTCTTTAAATGCTGTACTTTACTTTCATTTAGAGTTTATGTCTAGTACAAAATATAGCTAATTAATTTATGTCTACTAGCCCTTTAGTCTTTAACTTTCCTTTAACTAATTCTACACAAACCAATATTTTCCAACTACTAAATTATACGGATAAGGTTAACTAATTGTACTAAATTATTTTTCCAATCTTATAACTAACTAAAACCATTGTGCTCAAACTAAGCTCTAATAAAGTGGCAGCCTTTCTCTTTTAAATTATAAACTCTTCTACATAAATACAAGACACAAGTGCTATTATAGCACTATCTAGTTCAAGACAAGTGCTATTTCCAATTTTAAGATGCATTAATTTTCTCGTTTGCCAAATATTATAGTTTAGGTACAACAAAAATGGTATCATTAGAGTATTTTAAGTATTTTTAAACCACTTACAAGTTACAAGCATATTGTTACTAAGTTAGGAGTTAGGGCAACCACAATAGTTAGATAAGTCGTATAATAATTTATTAAAGTTCTTACTTTAACCATTCACAAGCACTGAACTTGATGGAAATTGAAAAGAAACCAAAAATAAAATATTAGGTATGAATTTAGAGAAATTATAAGTGGTGAAAAGAGCCAGTTTCAAAGGTTCCTTTTTTTTTTTTTTCAGTCATATTATGTGCAAGACACATTAATAGTTTGCTCTAACATGTTAAAGGAAAATACCTGAACTATCTTATGCCTCTTTCAGATACTTTGCTTCAAAGCAGAACTTGTTTTAGTCGTATGCAATGCTTGTTTCTTAAGTTATTTCAAGACTTTTTGCAACACAAAGATTCTGATAAAAGTTCTACTTGTAATTTTTTTTCTACTTTTAAATCCAAATTATTTATATTTCAATGAACTATCTCTACTGATACATGAAATATGGAATCACAATTTAAAACCTCCATTCTACAACCTGAAAGTCTTGACATATTCAAATTGAGTGCTTACAAATAAAATAAAATAAAATTGACGCAAACAAAGCCAAAGAGAGTTTAGGGTTTACTTTGTGCAAACATCATCGCAAGTGTCATCGAAGCTGTTGGGGTTCGTTGCGGGGTAGTAGGGGCAAAGTCGTGAGGCTTTTCGGTGGTGGAGAGGGTTGCAACTCAAAGGTTTTCCAGTGGCAGAGAGGGTCGCAATGTGTGGTTGTTCGTGAGGACGGTTGTGTGAGACAATGGTGTTGACGAGCAAGGAAGATGAAGATGATGGTGGTGCAGCGACATTGCAATGGAACAATGGCGAGGGTTGTGGTTCGGCAGGGGCAACAATGAGGACGTGGTGAGGGAGCAATGACACAATGGAGTAAGTAAAAGAAGAGCAGTTCTCCAGAACTTGAAAATCACATTGTGAGATAGATCCATGCTTGGCTAACTGATAATTTGCTTAAGAGCTCATTAAGTCTGCTTGAGCTCTTGACTCGTATTTAAAAAGAGTACTAATTAAAATTTGGGTTGGATAAACCTTTCTTAACCGTCAATTTCACAGCTAGTGAGTGATTCATTAAATATCAATAAAAACAAGAGTGCTTCATCATCTTAATTGTCATAGGTATCAAAAGTCTGTACGAAAAATCAAAAACTCATAACTAATGAGCTAATAAACTCGAATACCACAACACCCATATGCAATTGTAAAGGAAAAAGAAAAATGAAACAAAACACAATTTGCAATAATAATTGCTTTTTAAAATATACAATTAGACACCTAAAATGTTATAGTGTCCCAGATAACTCAAACAACAGAGTACCAATCAATCAAACACAAACATTGATGATTATCCAAATTAAAACAAGATCGAAACTTAAATCTTAAGTGATAAATCAATCTCATCAGAATAATCAGGACTAGAGCGTCCTTCTTGCATGGGATCATCATCACCACCCACAGTACTCAATGGGGATGAGTTTGATTTGGTAGCAACGTTTGTAGAAGATTCTCCAAGGAATGGAATATCGTGTCCAATAGTACCACGATCATCTTGTGTCCTCAAAGTTGTATCACTCTCTAGGATCCTAATTCCACTATTTGCATGCAAACCCTCCATCCTCAATCTATCAAGAGAAGGGTTTAGCATCCCTTGTGATCTTGACAACTCTTGACCAAACCTAAAACCAAGTGAGGATGAAGGATATGATGGCTTGTGAATAATAGACTCCATTCTAATCCCAAGTGCCCTATTATATGATCCATTAAAGGAGTGTGTGGGATGATCAGGGTAACAAAGAAAATGAGGGTTCCCAAATGCACCAACATTGATCCCTTGGAGACGCCTTGCAAGAGCACACTCTTGCTTGTGAGCATTTTGGTGCCCTCCCAAGCCTTGTGCAGAAGAAAACTCTTTCTTGCAAAAGTTGCAAGGAAAAGTCCTAGCCTCTGATGATTTCTCCTCATTGTTATTATCACCTCTCCCTTCAGTGTTGTTAGGCCTAGAAGAAGATGAACACCCCACGTTATTCATAGGATTCAAAAAATCCAATTCCACTTTTGACCCTCTAATTGATTCATCTTTGGAATTGGAATTGGAAGTTTGATTTTGTTCAGATTTAACACTCTTCTCCTTCATTGGTGTAACGTCATTGTGATTCTTCTCTTCTTCAGCAGTAGGTTTATGGGAAATGCCTTCGGAGGTGACAGAGATGCTAGAGGCCTCTGATGTGATCCCTTTTGGAGCAAGGGAAGCTCCAAAGAAAATGAAGAAGAGGAAGTGAAATAGAAACTAAAATTGCATTAATTCTTCTGTCCCTTTAACAAAACAATTACGACCAATATATATCGGCAACATGGTGCCAACCTGCACTAAGCACTACGCCAGTTCACTCAACAATTTCCTAACAAACTCAGCAACAAACCAAATTCTAGAACCTCCTAGCTGAGCTACACTAACTGATATAACATAATAAGCAATATTATTAATAAAAGACAATTAGTTCCTATTGGGCCTAATAGCAAAACAAACTCTGAACTTCAATAGTTTGGGCCGTATCAATACTTCCCCCATCAAACCAACCTTGTCCTCAAGGTTGGACATGGACCGCAAACCTTGACCTTAAGTAATTTGCCCTCCAGGCATGTCCGAATCTAGTAACGAATGCCCCACAAGAGTGTGTGGTGACGCATCATCTTCTTCGGCTACCAACAGAAGGAATCTTCCTCTGCAACGATGAGTGGGGGAGAACTTCTGATCGCAATAGAAATAGAGCCCTTTTCCACAACGTTCAGCTATCTCCGCATCTGTGAGGTGTTTGTAGCGCGTGTGTCGTGGTGGGGCTGTGAGTAATGGAGGAAGGGTTTTGGTTGGAATGGACTCAAGACTTGAGTACGACGGCGTCGTAAATGTGGGGGACACTAGTGGAGGGAGCGAAACTAGGGTGGTCTTGCTAAGGGGTGGGGATTGCCATGGAAGTGGTGGTGAAGGGCAGACGATACGATAGAGATCATTCAGCTTCTCCTCGTGCAAGCGTGCTAACCCAGCAGCGTGAGACAATGTAATGGGTTGTTGAGCCAGCACTTCACGTCGGATCTCGGGCTTGAGCCCCGAAATGAAACAACTCAACAAAAATGGGGGACTCAACCCCACAATGCGATTAGCAAGGGATTTGAACTCCGCAAGGTAGTCAGGAATCGAAGAAGACTGAGTAAGCCTGAACAACTTACCGCGTGGGCATCAAAAGTAGTGGGGGCAAATCGGGCTTCCAACGCCTGAAGAAATTGTTGCCACGATAGAATTTGACCATTGCGGTACATCCATTGGTACCAAGCCAACGCTGGTCCATCCAAGTAGAAGGATGCCACCATGATTCGCTCTTCTTCCGGGGTATAGTGGTAATCAAAGAATTGGGAAAATTTGAATAACCAACCAAGAGGGTCAGAACCCTCAAATCTGGGGACATCAAGCTTGAGGAAGTATTTGTGGGTAGAGGATGAATCATTGGAGGGGGAAAATGGAGTGATGGAGGCGGAGGAGGTGCGACCTTCCAAGGCAGCGACACGAAGGGCTACATCTTCCATCTTGTTGGTGAAGGTGGTTTGGAATTGGTTGAATTTCTGTAGAAGCTCATGAAGCTTGTCGGAATTGATGGTTGAATCTTTGGAGCGGGTGCCGTCAGCCATGGGGAGGGTGAATACAGCAATGAAAGCACCAATTGATGTGATCCCTTTTGGAGCAAGGGAAGCTCCAAAGAAAATGAAGAAGAGGAAGTGAAATAGAAACTAAAATTGCATTAATTCTTCTCTCCCTTTAACAGAACAATTACAACCAATATATCAGCAACATGGTGCCAACCTGCACTAAGCACTACGCCAGTTCACTCAACAATTTCCTAACAAACTCAACAACAACCCAAATTCTAAAACCTCCTAGCTGAGCTACACTATCTGATATAACATAATAAGCAATATTATTAATAAAATACAATTAGTTCCTATTGGGCCTAACAGCAAAACGAACTCTGAACTTCAATAGTTTGGGCCGTATCAGCCTCCGAGGGACAACCTTCCAAAACATGTGATGATGCCATTGTAAAATGTTTCACAATTTTGGATCTGTGGGAGAGGGGGGGCATGACCATGTTTATTTATTTAAAGATTTTAATTAATGCAAATATCTTTATTGAATAAGGAATGGGATCTCATGCATTATGCTACCAAAAGTTTGAAGAGGTATGAGCAAGGTTTCACAGATTTATGCATGATCTTAGCATAAACAAAGATTCCTAAAATGGGTCTAATTACTAAGTAGTGCAAGTCATTTCCATAACCAGCATGTGGCTACTTAATCAAATAGCTTCTATGTAATTCAATTTTTATGTCTAACCGAGTAGTGAAATTGGTAACTTCGAAATTACTTGTTGAAGTAAAATTACTTGGGCATTTATGTGGTGGAGAAATCAATATATGAAAGTAATTTTGGGATATGACTTTGGCTTCATTAATGCTCTATATTTTTTCTAAAATGATTTTAACTTCACGGTCTAATGTGGCGAATAATTACTCAAATAATTAAAATCTTTCCAGAGCTGGCATGTGGCAAATTATTCAAATAATACCATCACAACTTCTATGTAGTTCAAATGATGCCAAAGAAAAAATGGTAACTTTGAAATTACTTGTTGAAGTAAAATTACTTGGACTTTCAAGAGCTCAGTGGTGAAAGATTCACCAAAAAAAAAAAGCTTTTGTGGTAGAAAAATCAATGGAAGTAATTTTGTGATATAATTTTGCCTTCATTAATGCTCAATATTGTCCTAACATATCCCTTGTTTTCCTACTAGGTTCAAAATTTCAAATATCTTTTCACCAGTAGTTTATGTGAAAACCCAGTTGAATGGGTACCTCTAAGCCATATTAAACTAAAATAACTTATTCTAACAATAGTTTTTTCTCATAAAAAAGCTTGTTTTCCATTTAGTTTTATTTAAACCATGAATGCATAGCATAGTTCTAATTAGGGGTGGCCAAAAAGGCTGAACTGAACTTTTAAGAACTAAATTGAACTATTAAAGTGGTTTGCCCAAACCAAACTAAACTACAAAACAATGATCAAGCAAAACGAATTGAACTATTGTTTGGTTCAGTGAACTGTATTTTAGAAGTTCAAACTAAATTGTTCTATTTATTTGCTGAAAGGTTTATATAACAAATGGTTCCTTGGGAGTACACCAGTACAGAAGGGAGAAATGAGAGAAACAAAAAACATGCAGAGGTTCAACTAAAATAGAAGACAATGCAATGTATCCTAAATTAAATAGATGTCTATTTCTCATAGTTTTTGACAATGAGCT
Source organism: Pueraria montana var. lobata (assembly GCA_026413185.1). NCBI lineage: Eukaryota > Viridiplantae > Streptophyta > Magnoliopsida > Fabales > Fabaceae > Pueraria > Pueraria montana. The sequence goes on along the minus strand of CM048654.1, from coordinate 64,214,818 downwards.
AACAGATTACAGATGTATAAACTATAAAGCATAAAGAATATGATAGATTTATGAAAAAGTAATCCTGTGGCAATAAAGTGCAAGCATACATGACTATATCCATCAGAAGCTTATTATGAAAGTTACAGAGAGTAAGATTTATTTTATCAATGAATTCGTGTGCGAGAATAAGTTACATACTTATTTGCTGTTTCATCAAAACCTGAATCGTGATTAGCTATGTTGTGTGGGGATTTTCAATTAATTAGACTGGTTTTGCAATTTCACTTCAAAAAAATAATCATGGAATGAATTCATGCAATGGCAGAAATAATAAAATTATAAAAATAAAAAAAAATGAGAGTGCTGATCTAATAGATAAACAAGGCCAAATACATGAACTCTGAATTCATACACATTTACTTCTTGATATGTTCCAAGTTGCCACAATAATTTATGTGCCATGAACTCTGAACTCTCATATTAAAACAGCTCAGCAGTGCACTGAACTGATCTTTTAGCAGTTTGGGTTTTTAAAACTAAACTAACAAACTGGTTAAGTTCAGATATTATTAGAAATAGTTCAGTTTTTTTAAGTTCAATTCAGCTCATTACTTGAAAGTTCACTTTAGTTCAGTTTTTTCTTGCCACCCCTAGTTCTAATGGCTTAATTAGGTTTTGCAATTTCAGTAGCCATAATTTGCAAATTTTTAGTTCCAAGGACTCACTAACATTCAATTCTTAATTTCAGCAACATTCTTGCCATACTTGTGGAAGTTCAATTTCAATGAATGACTTACAATACACAAAAATCCAATGGCCCTAATTTGTAAATTTTAGTTTCGAGGACTCACCCAGATTCCTTTTTTTAATTTTAGTATCAATCTTGCCATACTTGTGGAAGTTCATTTTTCATGAAGGACATACGATACACAAAATTTTGTAACACTAAGAAAGAATTTTAGACTCTAGAAGTTTGTAAAATCTTGAATAATTATTGAAGTAGATCGCACTAGTGAATATTGCTAAAGCTTGGGGAATGTTCTATAGTAAGGTATTAAGAAATAATGAGGGTTTACAAAAAAGTAATTGGGAGCTCACACAACAAAGGTATTTCATTTATAACTAGATTTTATACATGTGCATTGCATGTATTTGTTTATATTATTTATTTTAAGAATAAATAATCTATATTGACAATTTAAAAGGTTATTATATTGTCATCTAATTACAAACCGTGATAGTTGTGAAAACCAGACCGGACTGGCTGGTCTAACCGGTTGAATTGGGAACCGGTGTCCTGACCGGTCCGGTTAAGCTATCGGACTAGTTATACAATCGACCTGGTTTGACCCAGATCAACCTGGTGACTTGGCCCGGGTTGACCCAGTTCAATTTGAGTTTTTTTTTTTTTTATGATTCTTGAAACAAAGTAGCTATTTGAAATTCTTTTCATGGTACCATTCAAAATTAACCCATGGTAGAAGCTTTGTAATTCAAATGTTAAATGCTTGGTATCCATAATATTTTAATGGACCTTTTTTGCTATATATTCCAGCAAATTTTTTATAAAATAGAAAGTTGAGAGCTTTTTCTAAATTGTTAATAGTGAATTGCTAAATAGTATATAATAATATAATAAGATGTTCCTATAATATTATTTTGATCTTGACAATAGTATATAATAATTAATTATTATTATTATTATCTTGATCTTAATATAATTTAATATTTATGTACTTTATACATCTTCACCAGACATGCTCATTACCTTTTGACAACTTTCGTACTTAGCCATGAAAAATAACAAGAGTTTCCTTAGTAATTTAATGATAATACCCAACAAAATAATTTAGTAATAAATGATTAAATAATATATATAGTTTCATCATGACAATGATTTTAATTTTGGAGTATGGACTATGGATTGATCACATTTTGTTATCTATATATATATACACCAGGTCAAGTGGTTTAATAAACAACCTACCAATTTGACCACTGACCCATTAACCCAGTGCCTCGACCGAATCGGTTTTCACAACACTGCAAACTATTATACTAGTATATGATAGGTTTGTTAACTTTTTCAATAATTATTTTAAGTCATACAAAAGGTGATTTCTTATTAGTTAATAATGTAAAACTTTTTAAACTGACGATGCTTAAAAATTAAACTTCTATTTTTAATATTTGTAGTTATTTTTTTAGATGCATGTACGTAAATCAAATTAAAATTTATTTTGAAAAATATTTGTGATATATCATGTATAATTATATTTAAATTGAGGATGCTATATATATATATATATATAATTTATTTATTAATTCTTATCCTTAATTATTATTTAAAATTTAACTAAATATCTATAAAATCTTTATTTTTAATCTCCTTATATATATAAATGAATAAGAGATTCTCTTCTCTCCTTGCTTCACTCTCTCCACTCTCTCTCACATTCACTCTTATTTGAATACTTTCATCATCTCATGGAGTGGTGTAGTTCATTCTCCGAGCATGCATTTGGTTCTTCTATTTTTCCTAAAATTTCTCTTATCAAGTTTTATAACTACCCCACATTAACAATATTTCTATAACTACCTTCATTCACTTCTTCATCTGATACTATTTTTTTATCAGTTTTTTTAAATCTATTTTTTAATTCCGAAGATTTCTCTCTTTCATCAATAATTTCAAATCCTTAATTCAATTTACTTTTCAATTTTAAAATATTAAAGTTACATCATTACATCTTGTGTTATATTTTTTTTTCTTTTAAAAAAAATTATAGTTTCTAATTTCTTTTATAATTATCTCTTTTTCAAAATTTCTTTCGATATGCTATATAATTCTTTTTTTTTTTTCAAATTTTATACTCTCTAATCTTTTGGGCTTTTTTTTTAATATTTCTTTTATCTAATTTTCTAACTCTATTTTTAATTCCAAAGATTTCTCTCTTTCATCAATAATTCTAGATCCTTAATTCAATTTTCAAATTTAATATTAAAAAAAGTAAAGTTACATCATTACATCTTCCCTTATTTTTTTTCTTTTGAAAAAATTATAGTTTCTAATTTCTTTTATAATTATCTCTTTTTCAAAATTTCTTTCGATGTACTATATTATTTTTTTTTCTTCAAATCTTATACTCTCTAATCTATTGGGTTTTTAATATTAAAAAAAATTAAAGTTAAATTGTTACATCTTTTCCTTATTATTATTTTTTAATTTTATAGCTTCTAATTTCTTTTATAATTATCGCTTTTTTAAAATTTCTTTCAATGTGCTATATAATTCTTTGTTTTTTTTTTTCAAATTTCTTTCTATTGACTATATAAATAAGGTAGTGAAAATTTTAATAAGCCCGTGCATTGCACAGGCTAAAACACTAGTTATTATTATTCATAAAAAATTTTGGTACTTTCTCTCATATCTTTATCAAAGGTATAGTAACTAAATTAAATTTAAAGTACACTTATCCATAATTTTTCCAAAAAAAATCAACAGAGTTTCCCCTATATTTTGGTACTTTCCCTCATACCTTTATTAAAGGTATAACAACGAGATATCAAAGATCCACCTAATTAAACAGTTTATATCTCAACAATCTAATAGGACCAACTAATAACAAAACCATGTCACATACCACTTTTATCAACTAATTTCAAGACAAAAATCAAATTATTCAACAACCAAGGCAGATTTCAAACTTTTATTTCATATATCATAAGTTATATACTCTGAATCCACCATAAAGAGAAACATATATGTACAATGGTGGAGGCTTGCTGGTAATAACAAGGAGTGCGAGTTGGTGGTGGAAGAATGGAAAGAAAAAGAGCCCGCAGAGGGGAAAGGGAGAAACACATGAGAAGAAAAATAAACCATGTTATTAAGAATTTACGTGCTACTCAGCAAATTGACTAAATTTAAAAGAGAAAAAATCACTTCCAGTATACCTAGATGTCAGTGATGACAATAGTAAGATCAATACTATATGTGTCTAACCTAATGAAAGGTATCTTCGATCCTATGTTCAATTTAAGAGAACTAATTGTATTGGTCATTTTCTTCACAACAAAAAGTGAAAATTATTTCAAATCTCAACAAGATAATAAAGAATGAAAAAAGAGAAAGAGACAAATGCAGATGAGGGCATGAAATTCAACAAGGATTGGCTGAGAATGAAACAGAGTTTCTAAAGCCCCTTCAATAAAAACCTACGACAAGAAAAAAAAAATCATGAATTTCTTCCCAAATTTTAGTAACTAAAGTAACTATACAACTTTAATTCCTTATACTAGCTTCTCTCCTCACTTAATCCATTTACCTCACTAAACTTTCTCTTAAGAGTTTTAATCTTGGTAAATGAGTTTAATTAACACATCATCCCATAATTCCTTCACCAAATTGTTTTTTAATTAGTAGTCGTTCTTTAAATCTTGTACTTTACTTTCATTTAGAGTTTATGTCTAGTACAAAACATAACTAATTAATTTATGTCTAGTGGCTCTATAGTCTTTAACTTTCCTTTAACTAATTATACACAAACCAATATTTTCCAACTACTAAATTATACAGATAAGGTTAACTAATTGTACTAAATTATTTTTTCAATCTTATAACTACCTAAAACCATTGTGCTCAAACTAAGCTCTAATAAAGTGGAAGAATTTTTCTTTTAAATAGTAAATTCTTCTACATAAATACAAGACACAAGTGCTATTAGCACTATCTAGTTCAACATAAGTACAATGTGTAAATTTTAAGATGCATTAATCTTGTCGTTTGCCAAATATTATAGTTTAGGTAAAACAAAAATGGCATCATTAGAATATTTTAAGTATTTTTTAATCACTTACAAACTACAATCAATTTGTTACTAAGTTAGGAGTTAGGGCAACCACAATAGTGAGATAAGTCATATAATAATAAATTCTTAGTTTAACCATTCACGAGCACTGAACATGATGGAAATATTAGGTATGAATCAGAGAAATGAGTGGCGAAAAGAGCTTCAAAGGTTCCTTTTTTTTTTGTTTCAGTCATACTATGTGCAAGACACATTAATAGTTTGCTCTAACTTGTTAAAGGAAAATATATGAACTATCTGATGCCTATTTCAGATACTTTGCTTCAAAGCACAACTTGTTTCAGTCATATGCAATGCTTGTTTCTTAAGTTATTTCAAGATTCATTGCAACACAAAGATTCTGATAAAAAGTCTACTTATAAATTTTTTCTACTTTTAAATCCAACTTATATATATTTCAATGAACTATCTCTACTGACACATGAAGTATGGAATCAAAATTTAAAACCTCCATTCTACAACCTAACATAAGAAAGCCTTGACATATTCAACTTGAGTGCTTATCAAAAAAAATTGACGCAATCAAAGCCAAAGAGAGTTTAGGGTTTACCTTGTGCAAACGTCATTGCAAGTGTCATTAAAGCTGTTAGGGTTCGTCGCAAGGTAACAGGGGTGAAGTCGTGAGGTTTTTCGGAACTCGAAACTTTTCCAATGGTAGAGAGGGTCGCATTATAGTGGCAGATGCAGGTTCACACTTGTGGGGCCACGATGTTTTTTTTCTTATTTGTTAATGTGTTATACAAAAAAATAGAAAAATTGATTTCCCCTACATTTGTTAATGTGACGCAAAAATATATTTCCCCTACATGTTGTGCCCAAAGCTCAAATAGACATAAGACATTCAATAGAAAAATTGCATGCTTAAGCCCAAATCGTTTAGCCCAATTTGGCAATTCCCATTCTGTAACAGTAATACAAAAAAGAGCACACCTTTCATCCTAACTTACATTACACGTTTTCATTTTGTGATTACACCCTCCCAATTCCCAAACAGTAAGTAAGGTTCTAAGAGAGATTGACACCGTCTCACTTGCTTACGCATTTCTGGTTCTTTTTTTTTTTTTTCTTCTAAATCTAATGCCTCATATTTCTTCCCTTTGAACTTGATTCCTGAATCTGATACACATAGTCACGGTCACGGACGTTGCATTGCGGAGTTGCAGAGTTGCGGTTTTGCAGAGTTGCGGAATTCTTGTACAAGCTTTTGTTTTGTGACTTAAAGGTAAATTTTTTATCCAAAAATAGTCTTTTACTCTTTTCTCATTTCTAATAGAAATTATTGGTGGCATGAGCATGACTGCAACTTGATTAAACGTATAGAACTTGAAATACATATAGAACTTTTTGACATTTGATTCAGTATAGATAGATTTTATAGATATAAATTATAATTAATCTTGCAATGGTATTGAAACTCCTCAAGGGAACACATTACATACTGTCTGGTAGCTTTGTTTTGGTTACGATTCTTCTTATATGAACACTAAAAGGGAATTAATTTTTTAGGGCCCTCGTAGCTTCTGGTTTTGGTGTAGAATGGATGACTCTTATAAGCAATCAGTTTTAGTCTTCTAAACTTGGGTTCTACGAAAAAGGGCATACAACTTTTTGAATATCTAGATTTTTTGTTAGGCTAGCAAGAGTTCCCCAAGTAAATAGTAATCATTAGCTTTGGTGTCTTGTTGTATATATGGTCGGTCTGGCAACATAGTAGCTACAGTTATTTGGTTCTAAAAGATTGATGCTATGTTTTGGTTATAATAGGTACATACATGCTATTGTTACAAACTTACAAATGTAGCATGCTTTTGTAATTTGTAATGTTTCAATGGGTACCACTAGTACCCTTTTGTTTTCAATAAATTTTTCTGCTAGGTGTTAGCTGATAAAAAAAGTTAATTTGCTTCATTGTATTCTTTTTATGTCACTATGTGAAACTCAAAGCTACTTTATTCAGTTTTTTTTTACCTTAATTAGCTTTATATATATTTTTTGTAGTGTGCTAGAAATGGAGAAATATTTAAAAAGGAATTCCACATCAGATTCTCAAGAATTTATTGAAAGTGAAAAACCACCAACATCCATGAAAAATAGATTCTTAGAAGTTTATTTGAAAAATCCTCCTGCTGATCCAAGAGAGAGGAAACAAATATCATGTTATCATCCTAATGATCGGGATAACATCCGAAGAGCTTATTTGCAAAAGGGACCTTGTCAACCAAGAGAGCATGATTTTTCAAAACGACAATTTGGGACTCTATTTCGAAAGTTTAATCCTGACTGGTTTTTGGAATTTGGCAATTGGTTGGAATATAGTGTGTCAAAAGATGCCGCAATCAAGCTTTGAGAAGTTGTCAAGCATTAATGAATAGAAAATAGCATATTGAAGTTGCTATTAACAAGCAGGGCTGGCCTTGAGGGGGTGGAAAATGGGTTTGACCGCCCAGGGCCCACGGTAAGGAGGGGCCCAAAAAATATTTTTTTTATATAGTTGTATGGTAATTTTTTTAATGTTGTTTTGTATTATTTTTATAAATAGATTAAAATTTTTTTTTATCATCTCTCTTTCTTTATATCTAAATTAAAATATAAAATGTTATTATGAAGTACTAGTATGTTAGTGGTTAGTTTTTTTCTTAATGTGATACATTTATAAATTTATTTAAGTATTTTTTTCTCATTGTAACATATCAACATGTATATAAACTTAAAGTGTTTGTTTTATCAACAAGATAAAAAAAAAAACATAAACTAAATCTCAAATTATAAAGGACCCTACTTCTATACTATAAATAAAATCCCTATCTTGAATAATAAAACTTTCACTCTCCTCACTCTCTCAACTAGAGATTTGTAACACTTTTTTTTTTGTCTTTCGCAGGTACATTTCACACATTCTCTATAGTTGGGCAAAAAACATCTCTATCAATAATCTCAAACTACTCTCCATTTATGTTTTTTTATATATACTTAAGTTTCTTAATCGCCTATTCGATCGTTTCAATTTAAAAATAACATTATATCACAATTTAAATTATTTATTATAAATCTAAAATATAATTTATATATTTTAAAAAATTATTTATTATGGACTTTGTTAAGAATATTTATTATTAATTTTAATAATAACATAATTTAAAATTTTAAAACTATTTATTTATTATGAATAATAACTAAAAAATAATCGTTTATCTTCTGTAACACACATACTAAAGTACTAGTTAAAACTCAGAGTAAGTATATTAATAAACATAAAAAAAAATGCATATAAGTTTAATATGAGACAATGATATTTTGCCAATGACTGACGATAGTGTAGGGGTAAATTGAATGAAAAATGTAATTCATCTTATTTAAATTTTTTAAAACTATGTTATTCGCTTAATTAATAAAACATTTTTTACTGAAATTATATGTACTACTTTTTTTTTTTATATAATTTATGTTTATATTATCAAATACTTATATATAGGGGCCTTATAACCCATAGGGTTGGCGCATTGGTGTAAGCTCTACTGTGTTCACATGTGAGGGAACGATCTATTTAGCAGAAAAATCCATGTTAGATTCCATTCGTATGCAAAATTTTCTTAGGTCAGTGGCAGCCACACACTGTGAGCCGAATTAGTCTCGGACCCAATGAGGTAGAGGACACCTGTGATCTCTAACCCAGGACCAATATATATATATATATATATATATATATATATATATAGGAGACTTATTTTATTGTTTCACCCATGGCCCATAAAATGTCAAGACCGGCATTAACAAGCAATCAGATTTAATGAAAATGGAATACATGATTCATTTGACGACTACAATTAACTGTATTCGATTTCTATTAAGGCAAGGGTTGGCATTTCGTGGTCATGATGAATCAGTTCATTCACAAAATCAAGGTAATTTCCTTGAGCTTCTACATTTTTTGGCCAATCATAATGAAGAGATTGATAAGGTTCTAAAAAATGCTCGTGGAAATCTCAAACTAATGGCACCTAATATTCAAAAGGATATTGTGACAACCGCAGCTTGTGAGACCACAAAAATTATTGTTGATGATTTCTTTGCCATTTTAATTGATGAATCTTGAGATATATCAATTAAGGAGCAAATGTCTGTTGTTTTGCGTTACATAGATAAAATGGAATTGTCATTGAGAGGTTTCTTGGTCTTATTCATGTTTCGGATACAAGTACCATATCTTTAAAATTGGCATTGGAATCATTGTTTGCAAAACATAGTTTAAGCCTATCAAGAGTGCATGGACAAGGATATGACGGGGCTATTAATATGCAAGGTGAACTCAATGGCCTCAAAAGTTTGATTTTGAAAGAAAATAGTTCTGTATTCTATGTTCATTGCTTTGCTCACCAACTTCAATTGGCACTTGTGACAGTTGCAAAAAAAAAAAAAGTTGAAATTGGTTGTTTTTTTAGTTTGGTTAACAATCTATCTAATGTTGTTAGAGCTTCATGTAAATGACCGGAGATTCTTAGAGAAAGTCAAATTCTTAAAGTTACTGAAGCATTAAAGAGTGGAGAAATTTCTAGAGATTTTGGCTTGAATCAAGAGACTACATTGAAACGAGCTGGAGATACAAGATGAGGCTCACATTATGGTACACTACTTAGCTTTATCTCTTTTTTTACTTCAGTGATTGATGTCCTTGAAATTGTTGAGGAATATGGCATAATCTCATAGCAACGTGCTGAAGCATGTCAATTATTGAAATCTATGCATTCTTTTGAATTTATTTTTAACTTGCACTTGATGAGGCATATATTGGGGATCACTAATGAGTTGTCTCAAGCACTACAAAGAAGTAATCAAGATATTGTAAATGTTATAGCATTAGTTAAAGTGTGCAAGGAAATATTACAATGCATGAGAGATGATGGTTGGAATACTTTATTAAATGAAGTATCATTGTTTTGTAAAAAACAAGATATTAACATTCCAAATATGGATGATGCATTCATTACACAAGGAAGATCAAAGCGTAAAGTTCAAAAAGTTTCAAATCTCCATCACATTCAAGTTGAGTTGTTTTATCAAGTGATTGATAGAAAACTTCAAGAGCTAAACATAGATTTACTGAGGTGAACATTGAGTTGCTTCTTTGTGTAGAAGCTTAAATCCAAGAGATTCATTTTTTGCATTTGATAAGGAAAAGTTGATTTGTTTGGCAAAGTTTTATCCATCAGACTTTTCTTCTGTGGAACTTATGGGGCTCGAAAGTCAACTTGAAACTTTTATTAGAGATGTTTGCTCTGATGGTCAATTTTTAAAGTTAAATGGGATTATTGATCTTTCTCAAATGTTGGTGAAAACTAAAAAGCATATTGTGTATCCGATGGTATACTTACTTGTGAAGTTAGCTTTGATTTTGCTTGTGGCAACTGCAATAGTTGAAAGATGTTTCTCTGCAATGAATTTTGTGAAGAATAGAATGTGCAATCGCATGGGAGATGAATGGTTGAATGATTGTTAGGTTACATACATAGAGAGAGATATTTTTTTTAGTAATAACAATGAAAAAATCATAGAACATTTTCAAAGTATGAAAATGCATAGAGGACAATTGTAATTTTTAGAAGCTTAAGTATTTTAGATTTCTTTTGTCATGAAATTATGTATTTTGTAAAAGTTTGTGATATTTTACTTTTGTGAAAATATTATAAATTATTTCTTGCCCCCACTAAGAAAAATTTCTGAATCCACCACTAGCAATGTGTGGTAGTCTCAATTGTAGTTGTTCGTGGGGACAGTTGTGTCAGACAATGGTGCTAAAGAGCGAGGAAGAAGAAGACAATGGTGCTGAAGAGCGAGGAAGAAGAAGACAATGGTGGTGCAATGACATTACAATGGAACAATGGTGAGGGTTGTGGTTCAGCAGGGGTAGTAACGAGGATGTGGTGAGGGAGCAATGACGTAATGGAGTAAGTTGCAAAGGTTTAGGAGTGAGAAGCAATGGAGTCGTGAGGGAAGAGGAAATGAGTTTCTAGGGCGCGAGGATGAAAATCAATGTGAGTTGTAAGTTTATAGAGCCATTTTACATTGATTCTAGTTTGAACCGATGAATAAAAATAAATTACATAGGTTCAAATTAAAACAGGTCTTACATTTGTTATTTAAAAAATGATCTAAAATAGTTGCTTTTAATTTCAAAATTGCCAACTCATCCATTTCTACATCGGTTGTTAAAGCTTATTTTTGCATCAATGATAATATATTATTTAAGTTTATTCACTATCTTTTTTGTCCTCAATTGATTTCAAAATCAAGTTCTTGAAAAAGCAAAACATAACAGATTAGCTAGGTTTGGATTCAGCCTTTTTGGGCAAATATTTAATAGTTGAATGGTATTTGAAAATAATGATTTTAGCTCCTATGAGATATGGTCAAAACTTTCCAAGGCAAAGACTATGGTTAGTAGTTATTTCTTAGTTGTTGCACAATTAACTTGATGCTCGTTAAGAACCCTACTAACATATTAAATGGTGTGGAAAATCTTCTCTTTTCGCTGCCCGAGCATAGTTACCACAAGTCACTAGCATTGAGTTCAAAAGGAAAATTCCAGTCATATGCAACAATGACAAGAAGTGAAATCATTTTCTCTTCAATAAGATCAATGCCACTTAAATAGGCTTTGTCAGAGACAAAGTGTAACATCCCAACATATTAGTACAATTAAATAGAATAAATAAACTAGTTAAATTAAATTAATAACAAAGGGTTAGGAGGAGCCCCATGAGAACTAATTAAGTTAATGAATTGTGTAGTTAAGGAATGGGCTAATAAAGGCCCAATAATGTTTCAAGTGAGGCTAGACTAACCATAAGCCACACACACACACATCACTTGTCTAGAAGGGAAAAAGAAAAAAGAATAAGAGAAGAAGGAGGAGGAAAAGGAAACAAGAGGGGCCCCAACTCACCCACAGAGAACCACTATCAAATTCAAGGTGTGTGCAACCCCGTGCATACTTCTGATTCCTCATACATTGTTCTTCTATGTCTCCCCATCCTCTTTTATTCCCTTGAATGTTTGTATTTTGAACTTCTATGGATACAGTAAAGGTTTAAAAGGGGGTTTTAGTGGTTAATTACATGATTGATAGGTTTCATATGGGGGTTTGATGTTTATTAAATGACACTGATGTATGTGTTATTTTGAATTTAAAAGGATTAGAAGGCCATGAGAAGCCTGTTGAGACAAAGACCATCCAGAAGCAAATGTTTTAATGATGGCAAACCACTATAAAGCAAAATTGCAAGTGACTAAACCTACCTACTAATGGTTGCTTTGAGTGTTCTTATATAAGACAGGACAAATTCATAAGCATGGAACAGGTGTGAAGCATAGACCTATAGTGGAAGCTTTTCATGACATAGATTATGCAATCAGAAGCAGGATTACAAGGAGAGCTATTTAGAAGATAGAAAGGCAATCATGTTTTCTGGGTTAAAGTGCAGATATTGGAAGCTGTGTATGATCAGAGGCATGATGTTGGGGATAGCTTAAGTCAAGGGGTAGATATCAGAACCTCACATGACTTAAGGATCATCAAAAGTTGCGCTTCAAGTTGTTTGTGATGACAGATGTGTCTCACTATCTAGAAACAGACACAAGTCAAGACATGCATCAGTGCTTGAACAACACTAATTCTGAAGCTATGAGTTCCTCGTGATCCTTGATAATTTTCAAATCAAAGGAACTCAAGGAAGACAATTGTCCTAATCAAAGAACAAGCAACCAAGTAGAATGAAGATTTACCATATTGCACTGTAGTAACAATGCATATACAAAAAACATGTTGCATAAATAATCTTCAAAAAGATTCCCATGATTCAAATTCAAAAAAAATCATAAGGAACCACCATAACCAATAGGTAGCACTCAACGAATCTTTCTCAATGGATCCTTCAACGAATTTATTTCAAATTCAATGAGTGCAAGCTGGTTGACAGTGGAGAATAGTAGAAATGAAGAAGAAAACTAAATAAGTTGTAGAAGACAAAGCTTGAAGATGGATAGAACGACAAGCTGTAGGAACTAATTGGACAACTCATGCAGCAATTTGAAAGTTGAATTCAACCTTCAACAACCACAACAACGGCTAGCTCCTGATCATTCTATAAATTAATCAAATTTGAAGGAGCAACTTTTAAGGAAGGATTGCCAAAGAAAGATGGTAAGGTCAGGTGAACCAACCCTTTATCAGAAGGAACTTCCTTAGCCAAAAACACTATAGGTGGAGCCTGTAGAGCCAAATCTGAAAAGAGTGTTTGTAAACACCTTCATCAATGGAGCCTTAGTAGAAGGCATCCAAAAATGTGTAGTGTCCATTCCTTAGGATTAGAGGGAAAGTACTTAGAAAAGTAATAAGGGGATTGCTGCTTCTAAAGTTTAGAGGGAACATAGCAGGTAGCTATTTGAGTCTAATAGCAGGTGCTACTGAGGGTGGAGAGCTTAGAGAGGCTTTTCAAAAGAATACTTGAATAGTGCCTACAAAGGTCTAGAGAATATTGAGGTGAAACCTGGAGAGGCTTTCCGAAAGAATACTTAGGAAGAGCCTGGAGAGGCTTAGAGAATACTAAGGTGAAGCATGGAGAGGCTTGTCGAAAGAATACTTAGGTGGAGCCTGCAGAGGCTTAGAGAATACCGGTTGTAGGAGCCTATGGAAACTTCAGAAAAGAAAGAATGCCACAATTGAGTGCTTGGTCTTAGTGGAGAAAGCGTATAGGTGTAAGTAATGGATGTATCCCAGGTTAGGGTGAACCAGTATAATTCCTTGGTGTCATTGTTTCCTTCATTGTTACTTCTTATTTATCCTTGTTGTTGTGTGCTTAAAATTTGTTTCTAAAAACCCTTATATTGAAAAGTTTAACTCTGATATTTGATCAAAAGGTTTTCATAAAATAGTTTCATTATTTAGAAGCAACACCTACTCACAGTATAAAAGTGAAAAGCAGAATATGTAATTTAATAGAATATGGTATTTTGATAGTAGGTTCTGAAGTAGTAGGACACAAAATTACTTGGATGAATTTACTTTAAAATATTTTTTTATCCAAGTACTTGTGAAGGAAAAGGTATACTCCCATAAGTCTTTTGATTTCTAAGCGTGAAGCTTAAGAACCAGCAATCAGAAGCAAGTGTGCTTGTGCGAAAAAATAGCCTTACCAATTGTTGTGTCACTATTCAACCACCCTTTCCAGTGATCAACTAATTCACTTAAAATCCTTCATTGATACAGGATCACAAAACTATGAATTCCAATTTTGACGATCTGCGCTAAGAAGGGATAACCATGTTAAGTATTGGAACCAAAGACATAGAATGTCTAACCCTTAAAAATCTCACAGTTTTGATGAGATAACAAAGGATATTAAACTTTGATAAACTAATGAGATTAATTGAGCTATACGAGAAAAACATGCGTCCAACAAAAGTATACGTATATTCGTTTTATCTTAGACGCGAAAAATAAGTTTTAAGTATAGTGTCAAACAAGCTAAAAAGGACTTGCATCCTAGACTTTATAAAATCTAGTGTCCAAAGTGCTATTAAAAAAAGTTGCGTCCAAAGGTCTTTTGAAAATCCAACGTCCAATGCGTTGTCATCACCCAACACTTCTTTCAAGAAAACTTACACAAACATTCTATATCATAATAAGTTTTCTTCGTCCAAATGAACACATGCTTAAGGCTCTTTGTTCAATAACGTTTGATATGCTAAGGTATACTACTCATATATTCTTTATCGCATGAACTTTATGCTATTATTCCCTGTGTTTTTTCAAATAAGCTCTAACATATGAATTTCTAGCATTTAATGAAAAAGCAAGGTTTCCTGGGTATAAGTACAACCTCTGGTCAAAAGCAAGTCACATGTATGAGGTTTAGTACAAATGAGAAGACTGAAGTAGGAATAAGCAAAGAAGCAATACACTTTTCAAAAGATGACAATACCTTTTTGGGAAAGAAAGGACACCTACTTTTTTCTCTCTCCTCTGCAGAAATAGACACGTCAAAGAGGAAACGTGACTGAAGTCACCAATCATTAAATGAAAATTCATAATGAAAAGATTAAAGAAGCTCTTTCTCACAACGATCATATTTCCAAAAGACTCTATATAAAGACCTCAAGAGAAGAACTGAAGATCTAACGAATTATTGGACAGTCATTTTGTTGCTTTGAAAAACTCTTTAAGTTCTTTCTCTGCATGAAACACTCTAAGCTCAATAGTTTATCCTTTGCTTAGTAAAGTTATTTGTACTCGTGTTAAACTTACATATTCTCACTTTGTGAGTTGATTACATTGTAATCTTTCAAACTTATTTAGTTTGTGAAAGCCAAAAGTGGCTTAGTGTGAAAGAATACTTAGGACTACTTTCTTGAGTATAAGATTGTAGTGGGTTTTGCCAAAAGTAGCATAGAAGAATACTTGCTTGTAACCATGTTGGTTAGTGGAACCCTTCGTGTTGAAGGAGAACTAGACGTAGCTTAGGTTGAGTGAACCAATATAAAAAGCTTGTGTTCTTTGTTTTTGCTTCTCCTTTCACGTTTTGCTTGGAAGAAACATTTTTTGACTTGTTTAAAACATTGTTCTTTGCAAGAAGCTTTTTAAACGCACATACACACTATTCAACTCCACTTCTAGTGTGTTTCTTGTTATTTCACTAAGCGTTGGCATTAAGCATTACATGAGTCACGCAAACGTAACACATCTAGAGAGGGCTCTAAGACCCTTACATTGGTGTGCTAAGCATGAGGTTACTAATGCTTAAAGGCGAGGTTTGTGCCTCAGTGCAATCCACCCTATGTGCCACCCTGTATGCACTAATTGTAGACACCAGAGACAGATCACCTTGATTCTTTGAGGATTAACACTAAGCACCAATATGTTAGCGCTAAGCACAGGGTCTTTCGCACTATGTGTGACCATGTAAACTCTAAGGATGGCGTCCTTGGACAATAATGCTATGTATATAACTTTTATGCCTAATAAATGTTATCCCCTTCCTATATGAGTATGTTACAATGTGAAAGTATGTACTTGAGTTGAGTGTATTATGAATGCATGCATGAGGCTAAGTTATCCCTTTGGCAAGGTGCGGCAATTGCCCTTCAGATCTCATAGAGTGGTAGAAAAATGGAATGTATAAGACTATGTTGCCCTCTTTGAGAAGAAGAAGCACTTGCCTTTAGATCCTAGATAGTGGTAAATAAGACAATGTAGCCCTCTTTGGCAAGAAAGAGTATCAGCCCTTTTTAGATTCCCAAGAGAGGTGATAGACGTCCTTTGGTGCAAGAAGGATAGAATATTGCAAACCACAAGAGGGATGCCTCTTGAAGATTATGAACTCACAATCTGCCATGGAAGATGGATAACAGAATTATAAGATAAAGGTGTTTATGATTTATTAATGTGAGAATGTGTGTTATGTCTCAAGGAAATGTTTACATGCCTCATTGTCATGGATAGGTAAGATGTCTATATGCTATAAATGTGTTCATGTTAATGATGTTATATACAATATGTATGTGATGTTATAGTGATCCCTAGGGCACTTGCTAGGACTTTTGTCTCACTAGTTTAAGTTTAAATGCTAAAGATTAAGCAGGTAGTGAATCCAGTGAATGGCAAATCGAGCAAGGGTTTACCTTGTTTATATTGCTTTCACATAATGTAACATTATGAACTATTTATTTATGTTGTACGTTTAAGTCCCCATATTGGGCAAGAATTATGTATTTCTTTTATTTGGGTTATGTAAGGTACCCTAAGTACTCCATATGTATATTGTTCATGTTATGATTATGAGTTTTTAAATAAGTTATTGAAATTATCCGACGACTCCACATATATAGGTATAAGGTTACAGTAATGTCCCTTAGGGTGTTACACGAAGAGATCATCCTTGACAAGAAGGTTTCACAATGATTTTGAAAACTGAGAATTTTTTTTCATAAATCATCAGTAAAAATTGACTTAGCCCAAGAAACTCCTTACCCCTCTTCACATTAGTGGGAAGCAATTTTCTTTCTATCACCTCAATCTTTGCCTTGTCCACTTCGATACCCTTGACTGAGATTTTATGTCCCAACACAATTCCTTCTTACACCATTAAATATTTTCTTCCAAATTCAAAACTAGATTGTTTTCGTGCATCTTTTGAGTGCGAAGCCAAATTTGCAAAGCATGTATCAAAGGAGGTTCCAAATACTAAAAATAGTCCATGAAATCCTCAATGGACTTTTCAATATTTCCACAAAGATAGATATCATAAATCTCAAAAAGGTTGTTGGTGCATTGCATAATTTGAAGGGCATCCTTTTTTAGGCAAAAACACCAAACGGGCATGCAAATGCAATTTTCTTCTAATCATTCAAATTGATGGCTATTTGATGGTATCCAAAGTAGTCATCGAGGAAACAATAAAAGCCTTAACCGACTAATCTCTCCAGCATTTGATCTATAAAAGGCAAAGCGAAATTATCCTTCATAGTGGCTTGGTTAAGCCATTGATAATCAAGGAACATACACCATCCCATGATTGTGCAAGTTAGAATGAATTCATTCTTCTCATTTGAAATTATAGTCGTTTCACCTTTCTTAAGGACAACTTGCAGTAGACTAACCCATGAACTATATATTGAAAATAAGACAAATACACCCACATCTAACAATTTGAGCACTTCTTTGTTACTTTATGGCGAGGTTCAACCTTTGAAGTGTTTACACAACTGGTTTATAATCCTTTTCAGACAAAATGATGGGATGATTCACCTTTTAACTCTTTCTTTTAGTTGATAACTTCTTCCATCCCTTGATTTTCAAGTTGTAACATGCAATCCTCTATTTTGTTATCCATTTGATCTTCAACTTGAGATATAACATGTCTGTCACATTTTTCAAGGGATTAATGGGCTATTAATGTTTTGGAAATGTCTTCCAACAATAAATTCACCATGTCCACAGTAAAACAATGTTCTCTTTCGTTCAAATGATTCATGGCATCATAAACATTAAAAATTTTCTCATCATCATCTATTCTCAACACTTGACCCCAATGTGCATCAATCAATGTGTGCTCAATTCTCAAGAATGGTCTACCAAGAATGAATAGGGACCTCAGTGCCTTCATCTATGTCCATAATTGCAAAATCAATTGGAAAAGTGAATTTATACACTTTAACCATCACATTTTTATCTATCCCTTATGGATGTTTAACTAAGCCATTAGGGTCGGCCTAGTGTCCTGTCTGGGGGTGTGACCGCACAGGGTCCATGGCTAAAAGGGACCCTAAAAATTAAAAAAATAAAATTATATGATCGTGTAATAATTTTTTGGGTAAAATATATTTTTGGTTCCTCATTTTATCTAAATTTCTGCTTTTAGTCTCTCATAAATTTTTTCTATGTTTTTAGTCCCTCAAAAATTGTTTTCTTTTGTTTTTAGTCCCTGACATTAAATTTAACTGTTAAATGATGTCGTGACGAGCATAATTTGTTCTTAAAAAATTTCTGTTTAAGTTTCTAGCAGTTTTTAACTATTGCAAATTTCTGGCAAACTAAAACTGTCAGAAATATTAAAAAAATAATAAAAAAAATCAAAACCTCGAACACCAGATTTCTGAAATCACAAGAAATGTTACAAAAGTAAACATTTATGACTGCCAAAAAATTTGTAACAGGTTAAAAGTCTCTAGAAACTTAATTAGGAAATTTTCACACACACACAGATTATGTCTGTCATGTCATCACTTAACAGTTGAAATTAATGTCAGGGACTAAAAACAGAACAAAACAATTTATAAGGGACTAAAAATAGAACAGAACAATTTATGAGGGACTAAAAACAGTAAAAAAAATTTATGAGGGACTAAAAACAGAAATTAAGATAAAATGAGGGACTAAAAACATATTTTACCCTAATTTTTTATATTATTTGATGTTATTTTATAACTAGATTGAAATTATTGTTTTATTTCATGTCTCTTTAAAAAAAAACAAATGAAAATGTGACTTGTGATTAAAAGTATTATTCTATTGGTTGTTAGTTTTGTTTTTTTTTTTGGTTACATTCAAAAACCCTAAATGAGTTTTCAAATTACTGTGACATATCAACATGTAACGAATATATGATAATAGACTTAAATTATTTTTTTAACAAAATAAGAAACACAAACAAAGACTCAAATTATAAAGGAAATAAAACTAAGCATTAGTATATTAATAAAGAACAAAAATAAAGATTTAATATATATGAAATGATATTTTATCAATAATAGACGATAGCGAGCAAAATAGAGTATTTTCTTTGAGACACAAAATATTAAACTAAATTAAATTAAATTAAAAATATAAAATTAATATTTTAAAAATATATAAGAAAATTAAAATTATAAAAAAAATGTGACGGGTTCCTCGCAGGTTTACCCAAATCCAATAAAACCCAATCGAAATGTGGATGAGTTAAAAAAATATAAATCTGGCTCTTTTAAATCTGAATCTATCCTACCTTCTGCAGGGATGGGGATGGGGAGAGCAAACCTATCTCGATTCGTCCTATTGTCATGCCTACCTTATATATAGACATTTATGTTATATAATAGTTTTTGGGAATAAATTGAATGATAGATAATAACATAAGAGTAAATTGAATAAAAAAATGTGATATATCTTTTTGAGATTTATTAAATTATGTTATTTGTTTAATGTAACAAAATATAACATTTTTAATGAAACTACATGTCTATTTTTTAATGTAATATATATTTATATTTTCAAATACTTAAATATATGAAAGAGTCACATTTAGTGTTTCACCCTGGACCCATAAAATCTCCAGACCTGTGAGCGATCAACAATTGCAGTATCATTCTTGTAGGTTTGGTATTATCAGCTCCTATATTCCTTAATATGGAGAATGACATCAAGTTAATACTTGCTCCTAAGCCATATAAAGTTTTCCCAATGGTCACATGTACTATAGTGCAAGGTATGATAAGACTTCCAAGGTCCTTAAGCTTACGTAGGAGTGGTCTACTAACCACCACACTGCATTCCTTATTGAGGAGCAGTTTTGAGTTTTTCTTTTTCCAACTCATTTTCTTAGCAAGCAACTCCTTTACAAATTTAGCATATTTGGGCATTTGGTCAAGTGCTTTTAAGAATGGAATGCTAATTTGCAATTTCTTCAAAATTTCAAGAAATTTAGAGAATTGTCTTCATCTCTACCCTTTTTTTTTCTTGCTTAATTAATAAGGGTAGGTTAGTTTTATGTATTGTGGAGGATTTCACCCTTTTTCTTATTCTTCTAGAATTTGTTTCTTAGTCATGCGCAAATATAGAATCTTTATCAATCAACTTCTCTTTATTTTCTTCATTTTTTAGATCTTTGTCTTTATCATCTACTACTTCTTTTTCTAATTGAGGTTTCTCTATGTTTTCCGATTCTTGCTCTTCTATGATTTCCTCTTTATAAATGAAGTAATCCCTTGCCTCTTTCTCTTTTGCATACTTTTTTGTTGTTCTAGGAGGTAAATTCCTACCACTCCTAAGAATGATAGGTTTACAAGTCCTTTACACTTGACGTACCATATTTTTAGGAGGGATTTTTTATATTTTTCATGGTACCATTTGAAATTAACCTGTGGTAGAAGCTTGGTAATTCAAATGTTAAATGCTTGGTATCCATAATATTTTAATGGACCTTTTTTGGTATATATTCCAGCAAATTTTTTTATAAAACAGAAAGTTGAGAGATTTTTCTAAATTGTTAAAAGTGAATTGCTAAATAGTATATAATAATATAATAATATGCTCCTATAATATTATTTTGATCTTGACAACAGTATATAATAATTAATTATTATTATTATTATCTTGATCTTAATATGATTTAATATTTATGTACTTTATACATCTTCACCAGACTTGCTCATGACCTTCCGATAACTTTCGTACTTAGCCATGAAAAATAACAAGAGTTTCCTTAGTAATTTAATGATAATACCCAACAAAATAATTTAGTAATAAATGATTAAATAATATATATAGTTTCATCATGACAATTATTATAATTTTGGAGTATGGACTATGGATTGATCACATTTTGTTAGCTATATATATATACACCAGGTCAAGTGGTTCAATAAACAACCTACCAATTTGACAACTGACTCATTAACCCAGTGCCTCGACCGGATTGATTTTCACAACACTGCAAACTGTTATACTAGTATATGATAAGTTTGTTAACTTTTTCAATAATTATTTTAAGTCATACAAAAGGTGATTTCTTATTAGTTGATAATGTAAAACTTTTTAAACTAACGATGCTTAAAAATTAAACTTCTATTTTTAATATTTGTAGTTATTTTTTTAGATGCATGTACGTAAATCAAATTAAGATTTAAAAACTCAAATTGAACTGGGTCAACCCGGGCCAAGTCACCGGGTTGATCCGGGTCAAACTAGGTCGATTGTATAACTAGTCCGATAGCTTAACCAGACCAATCAGGACACTGGTTCCCAGTCCAACCAGTCAGACCAGCCAGTCCGGTCTGGTTTTGACAACTATCACGGTTTGTAATTAGACGACAATATAATAACCTTTTAAATTGTCAATGCATAGATTATTTATTCTTAAAATAATTAATATAAACAAATACATGCAATGTACATGTATAAAATCTAGTTATAAATGAAATACCTTTGTTGTGTGAGCTCCCAATTATTTTTTCGTAAACCCTCATTATTTCTTAATACCTTACTATAGAACATTCCCTAAGCTTTAGCAATATTCACTAGTGCGATCTACTTCAATAATTATTCAAGATTTTACAAACTTCTAGAGTATAAAATTCTTTCTTAGTGTTACAAAATTTTGTGTATCGTATGTCCTTCATGAAAAATGAACGTCCACAAGTATGGCAAGATTGATACTAGAATTAAAAAAAGGAATCTGGGTGAGTCCTCGAAACTAAAATTTACAAATTAGGGCCATTGGATTTTTTTGTATTGTAAGTCATTCATTGAAATTGAACTTCCAGAAGTATGGCAAGAATGTTGCTGAAATTAAGAATTGAATGTTAGTGAGTCCTTGGAACTAAAAATTTGCAAATTATGGCTACTGAAATTGCAAAACCTAATTAAGCCATTAGAACTAGGGGTGGCAAGAAAAAACTGAACTAAAGTGAACTTTCAAGTAATGAGCTGAATTGAACTTAAAAAAACTGAACTATTTCTAATAATAACTGAACTTAACCAGTTTGTTAGTTTAGTTTTAAAAAACCAAACTGCTAAAAGATCAGTTCAGTGCGCTGCTGAGCTGTTTTAATATGAGAGTTCAGAGTTCATGGCACATAAATTATTGTGGCAACTTGGAACATATCAAGAAGTAAATGTGTATGAATTCAGAGTTCATGTATTTGGCCTTGTTTATCTATTGGATCAGCACTTTCATTTTTTTTTATAATTTTATTATTTCTGCCATTGCATGAATTCATTCCATGATTATTTTTTTGAAGTGAAATTGCAAAACCAGTCTAATTAATTGAAAATCCCCACACAACATAGCTAATCACGATTCAGTGGGACTGGTTTTGATGAAACAGCAAATAAGTATGTAACTTATTCTCGCACACGAATTCATTGATAAAATAAATCTTACTCTCTGTAACTTTCATAATAAGCTTCTGATGGATATAGTCATATATGCTTGCACTTTATTGCCACAGGATTACTTTTTCATAAATCTATCATATTCTTTATGCTTTATAGTTTATACATTTGTAATCTGTTAGCTCATTGTCAAAAACTATGAGAAATAGACATCTATTTAATTTAGGATACATTGCATTGTCTTCTATTTTAGTTGAACCTCTGCATGTTTTTTGTTTCTCTCATTTCTCCCTTCTGTACTGGTGTACTCCCAAGGAACCATTTGTTATATAAACCTTTCAGCAAATAAATAGAACAATTTAGTTTGAACTTCTAAAATACAGTTCACTGAACCAAACAATAGTTCAATTCATTTTGCTTGATCATTGTTTTGTAGTTTAGTTTGGTTTGGGCAAACCACTTTAGTAGTTCAATTTAGTTCTTAAAAGTTCAGTTCAGCCTTTTTGGCCACCCCTAATTAGAACTATGCTATGCATTCATGGTTTAAATAAAACTAAATGGAAAACAAGCTTTTTTATGAGAAAAAACTATTGTTAGAATAAGTTATTTTAGTTTAATATGGCTTAGAGGTACCCATTCAACTGGGTTTTCACATAAACTACTGGTGAAAAGATATTTGAAATTTTGAACCTAGTAGGAAAACAAGGGATATGTTAGGACAATATTGAGCATTAATGAAGCCAAAATTATATCACAAAATTACTTCCATTGATTTTTCTACCACAAAAGCTTTTTTTTTTTTTTTTTGGTGAATCTTTCACCACAGAGCTCTTGAAAGTCCAAGTAATTTTACTTCAACAAGTAATTTCAAAGTTACCATTTTTTCTTTGGCATCATTTGAACTACATAGAAGTTGTGATGGTATTATTTGAATAATTTGCCACATGCCCGCTCTGGAAAGATTTTAATTATTTGAGTAATTATTCGCCACATTAGACCGTGAAGTTAAAATCATTTTAGGAAAAATATAGAGCATTAATGAAGCCAAAGTCATATCCCAAAATTACTTTCATATATTGATTTCTCGACCACATAAATGCCCAAGTAATTTTACTTCAACAAGTAATTTCGAAGTTACCAATTTCACTACTTGGTTAGACATAAAAATTGAATTACATAGAAGCTATTTGATTAAGTAGCCACATGCTGGTTATGGGAATGACTTGCACTACTTAGTAATTAGACCCATTTTAGGAATCTTTGTTTATGCTAAGATCATGCATAAATCTGTGAAAGCTTGCTCATACCTCTTCAAACTTTTGGTAGCATAATGCATGAGATCCCATTCCTTATTCAATAAAGATATTTGCATTAATTAAAATCTTTAAATAAATAAACATGGTCATGCCTCCCCTCTCTCACAGATCCAAAATTGTGAAACATTTTACAATGGCATCATCACATGTTTTGGAAGGTTGTCCCTCGGAGGCTGATACGGCTCAAACTATTGAAGTTCAGAGTTCGTTTTGCTATTAGGCCCAATTGGAACTAATTGTCTTTTATTAATAATATTGCTTATTATGTTATACCAGATAGTGTAGCTCAGCTAGGAGGTTCTAGAATTTGGTTTGTTATTGAGTTTGTTAGGAAATTGTTGAGTGAACTGGCATAGTGCTTAGTGCAGGTTGGCACCATGTTGCTGATATATTGGTTGTAATTGTTCTGTTAAAGGGAGAGAAGAATTAATGCAATTTTAGTTTCTATTTCACTTCCTCTTCTTCATTTTCTTTGGAGCTTCCCTTGCTCCAAAAGGGATCACATCAATTGGTGGTTTCATTGCTGTACTCACCCTCCCCATGGCTGACGGCACCCGCTCCAAACATTCAACCATCAATTCCGACAAGCTTCATGAGCTTCTACAGAAATTCAACCAATTCCAAACCACCTTCACCAACAAGATGGAAGACGTAGCCCTTCGTGTCGCTGCCTTGGAAGGTCGCACCTCCTTCGCCTCCATCACTCCATTTTCCCCCTCCAATGATTCATCCTCTACCCACAAACACTTCCTCAAGCTTGATGTCCCCAGATTTGAGGGTTCTGACCCTCTTGGCTGGTTATTCAAAATTTCCCAATTCTTTGATTACCACTGTACCCCGGAGGAAGAGCGAATCACGGTGGCACCCTTCTACTTGGATGGACCAGCGTTGGCTTGGTACCAATGGATGTACCGCAATGGTCAAATTCTATCATGGCAACAATTTCTTCAGGCGTTGGAAGCCCGATTTGCCCCCACTACTTTTGATGACCCACGCGGTAAGTTGTTCAAGCTTACTCAGTCTTCTTCGGTTCCTGACTACCTTGCGGAGTTCGAATCCCTTGCTAATCGCATTGTGGGGTTGAGTCCCCCATTTTTGTTGAGTTGTTTCATTTCGGGGCTCAAGCCCGAGATCCAACGTGAAGTGCTAGCTCAACAACCCTTTACATTGTCTCACGCTGCTGGGTTAGCACGCTTGCACGAGGAGAAGCTGAACGAACTTTACCGTATAGTCTGCCCTTCACCACCACTTCCATGGCAATCCCCACCCCTTAGCAAGACCACCTTAGTTTCGCCCCCTCCACCAGTGTCCCCCACGTTTACGACGCCGTCGCACTCAAGTCTTGAGTCCATTCCAACCAAAACCCTTCCTCCATTACTCACAGCCCCACCACGACACACGCGCTACAAACACCTCACGGATGCGGAGGTAGTTGAACGTTGTGGAAAAGGGCTCTATTTCTATTGCGATTAGAAGTTCTCCCCCACTCATCGTTGCAGAGGAAGATTCCTTCTGTTGGTAGCCGAAGAAGATGATGCATCACCACAAACTCTTGTGGGGCATCTGTTACTGGATTCAGACACGCCTGGAGGGCAAATTACTTAAGGTCAAGGTTTGCGGTCCATGTCCAACCATGAGGACAAGGTTGGTTTGATGGGGGAAGTATTGATATGGCCCAAACTATTGAAGTTCAGAGTTTGTTTTGCTATTAGGCCCAATAGGAACTAATTGTCTTTTATTAATAATATTGCTTATTATGTTATGTCAGATAGTGTAGCTCAGCTAGGAGGTTCTAGAATTTGGTTTGTTGCTGAGTTTGTTAGGAAATTGTCGAGTGAACTGGCGTAGTGCTTAGTGCAGGTTGGCACCATGTTGCTGATATATATTGGTTGTAATTGTTCTGTTAAAGGGAGAGAAGAATTAATGCAATTTTAGTTTCTATTTCACTTCCTCTTCTTCATTTTCTTTGGAGCTTCCCTTGCTCGAAAAGGGATCACATCAGAGGCCTCTAGCATCTCTGTCACCTCCGAAGGCATTTCCCATAAACCTACTGCTGAAGAAGAGAAGAATCACAATGAGGTTACACCAATGAAGGAGAAGAGTGTTAAATCTGAACGAAATCAAACTTCTAATTCCAATTCCAAAGATGAATCAATTAGAGGGTCAAAAGTGGAATTGGATTTTTTCAATCCTATGAATAATGTGGGGTGTTCATCTTCTTCTAGGCCTAACAACACTGAAGGGATAGGTGATAATAACAATGAGGAGAAATCATCAGAGGCTAGGACTTTTCCTTGCAACTTTTGCAAGAAAGAGTTTTCTTCTGCACAAGGCTTGGGAGGGCACCAAAATGCTCACAAGCAAGACTGTGCTCTTGCAAGGCGTCTCCAAGGGATCAATGTTGGTGCATTTGGGAACCCTCATTTTCTTTGTTACCCCGATCATCCCACACACTCCTTTAATGGATCATATAATAGGGCACTTGGGATTAGAATGGAGTCTATTATTCACAAGCCATCATATCCTTCATCCTCACTTGGTTTTAGGTTTGGTCAAGAGTGATCAAGATCACAAGGGATGCTAAACCCTTCTCTTGATAGATTGAGGATGGAGGGTTTGCATGCAAATAGTGGAATTAGGATCCTAGAGAGTGATACAACTTTGAGGACACAAGATGATCATGGTACTATTGGACACGATATTCCATTCCTTGGAGAATCTTCTACAAACGTTGCTACCAAATCAAACTCAACCCCATTGAGTACTGTGGGTGGTGATGATGATCCCATGCAAGAAGGACGCTCTAGTGCTGATTATTCTGATGAGATTGATTTATCACTTATGATTTAAGTTTCAATCTTGTTTTAATTTGGATAATCATCAATGTTTGTGTTTGATTGATTGGTACTCTGTTGTTTGAGTTATCTGGGACACTATAAAATTTTAGGTGTCTAATTATATATTTTAAAAAGCAATTATTATTGCAAATTGTGTTTTGTTTCATTTTTCTTTTTCCTTTACGATTGCAGATGGGTGATGTGGTATTCGAGTTTATTAGCTCATTAGTTATAAGTTTTTGATTTTCCGTACAGACTTTTGATACCTATGACAATTAAGATGATGAAGCACTCTTGTTTTTATTAATATTTAATGAATCACTCACTAGCTGTGAAATTGACGGTTAAGAAAGGTTTATCCAACCCAAATTTTAATTAGTACTCTTTTTAAATACGAGTCAAGAGCTCAAGCACACTCAATGAGCTCTTAAGCAAATTATTAGTTAGCCAAGCATGGATCTATCTCACAATGTGATTTTCAAGTTCTGGAGAACTGCTCTTCTTTTACTTACTCCATTGTGTCATTGCTCCCTCACCACGTCCCCATTGTTGCCCCTGCCGAACCACAACCCTCGCCATTGTTCCATTGCAATGTCGCTGCACCACCATCATCTTCATCTTCCTTGCTCGTCAACACCATTGTCTCACACAACCGTCCTCACGAACAACCACACATTGCGACCCTCTCTGCCACTGGAAAACCTTTGACTTGCAACCCTCTCCACCACCGAAAAGCCTCACGACTTTGCCCCTACTACCCCGCAACGAACCCCAACAGCTTCGATGACACTTGCGATGACGTTTGCACAAAGTAAACCCTAAACTCTCTTTGGCTTTGTTTGCGTCAATTTTATTTTATTTTATTTTATTTGTAAGCACTCAATTTGAATATGTCAAGACTTTCAGGTTGTAGAAAGGAGGTTTTAAATTGTGATTCCATATTTCATGTATCAGTAGAGATAGTTCATTGAAATATAAATAATTTGGATTTAAAAGTAGAAAAAAAATTTACAAGTAGAATTTTTATCAGAATCTTTGTGTTGCAAAAAGTCTTGAAATAACTTAAGAAACAAGCATTGCATACGACTGAAACAAGTTCTGCTTTGAAGCAAAGTATCTGAAAGAGGCATAAGATAGTTCAGGTATTTTCCTTTAACATGTTAGAGCAAACTATTAATGTGTCTTGCACATAATATGACTGAAAAAAAAAATAAGGAACCTTTGAAATTGGCTCTTTTCACCACTTATAATTTCTCTAAATTCATACCCAATATTTTATTTTTGGTTTCTTTTCAATTTCCATCAAGTTCAGTGCTTGTGAATGGTTAAAGTAAGAACTTTAATAAATTATTATACGACTTATCTAACTATTGTGGTTGCCCTAACTCCTAACTTAGTAACAATCTGCTTGTAACTTGTAAGTGGTTTAAAAATACTTAAAATATTCTAATGATACCATTTTTGTTGTACCTAAACTATAATATTTGGCAAACGAGAAGATTAATGCATCTTAAAATTGGAAATAGCACTTGTCTTGAACTAGATAGTGCTATAATAACACTTGTGTCTTGTATTTATGTAGAAGAATTTATAATTTAAAAGAAAAAGGCTGCCACTTTATTAGAGCTTAGATTGAGCACAATGGTTTTAGTTAGTTATAAGATTGGAAAAATAATTTAGTACAATTAGTTAACCTTATCCGTATAATTTAGTAGTTGGAAAATATTGGTTTGTGTAGAATTAGTTAAAGGAAAGTTAAAGACTAAAGAGCTAGTAGACATAAATTAATTAGCTATATTTTGTACTAGACATAAACTCTAAATGAAAGTAAAGTACAGCATTTAAAGAATGACTACTAATTTAAAATACAATTTATTGAAGCAATTATGAGATAATGAATTAACTAAACTCATTTACCAAGATTAGAACTTTTAAGAGAAAGTTGAATGAGATAAATGGATTAAGATAATTAATAATATATAAAGTCATCCATCCTTATAGATAAGTAACCTTTTTTTTAATAAATTCTAGATTGATAACTTTAAAACATAACAAGTAATGAAATTAAAATTAAAGAACAAATTAATAATAATAATAATAATAATAATAATAATAATAATAATAATAATAATAATAATAATAATAATAATAATTAAAGTTGTAATGATGTTAACCAATTTAAAACTTCATTAATATCACATATAATAAACCAAAATGATTAAAATATAGTTTTAAAATATTTTAATTTTTAAAATAAATAAATTTAAAATTATTAATTATAAACAAATAAAATTCAATTACATGTAAACATGGTATTCACAATAGCAAAAATAAGTACTCAATTTAAATAATTAAAAAATTATATTTATGATATATATATTTTTAATTTATATATCTCATATAGGTATTACATCACTATTATTATTTCTTAAAGAAAGAACAAATCATAATAAATTTTAATAGGTTTAATATTTTTCAATACAACATCTGCTCAATTAAAAATATAATTAATCATCTTCCTCAATTTTAATGTAGTTATATTTAATTTGTTACTAAATATTTTAAAAATTAATAATTTTATTCATATATACATAGTTTTAAAAATATTAAATATGAATATAAAAAATGTATAATTTAAACGAATCACAAGTTTAAAATCTAGTTATATGTAAAATTCACTTGTTGAGATGAGTGAGCTCCTAATTAGTTTCTCTTAAACCCTCATTATTTCTTACCTCAAGTTCAAGCACTATTCACAAGTTTGATCTAAAAATCTTCTTGAGTGTTACAAATTTAGTGTATCTTAAGTCCTCCATTAAAAATAAATTTCCACAAGTATGGCAAGAATGTTGTGGCACAACACCATGCTTATTGAAAACGGAAAGCGGTTATGTGGGTGAGTCCTCAAACCTAAAATTTGCAAATTAAAGCCACTGAAATTACAAAACCTTAGCCACTAGTATAGTGCTATGCATTCCTGGTTTAAATAAAAATGAATTGAAAGCAAGCTTTTCTATGAGAAAAATTAAGGTTAGAATAAGTTCTTTTAGTTTAATATGGCTTAGTGGTACTCATTAAACTGGGTTTTCCTCACAGAAACTACTAGTGATAAAGATATTTGAAATTTTGAACCTATTGGAGCAACTCGCGCGTTGAGGAAAACAATGGATTTGTTGGGAAATATATAGAGCATTAATGAAGTCAAAATTATATCACAAAATTACTTCCATTGATTTTTCCACCAGGGAAGCACTTGAACACCTAAGTAATTTTCAAAGTTACCGATTTGGCTTTGACATCAGATTTGAACAACATAGAAGCTGTCATCTGCGATAGTATATTATTTGAGTAATTAGCCACATGCTGGCTATGGAAATATTTTAACTATTTGATTAATTATTCACCACAATATTAGACTGTGTAGTTAAAATCATTTTAGAAAATATAGAGCATCAATGAGCACAAAATTACTTCCATTTATTTTTCCGCTAAAGAAGTTCTTGAATGTCCAAGTAATTTTACTCCAACAAGTAATTTCAAAGTTACCAATTTCACCACTCAGTTTGACATCAAATTTCAACTACATAGAACCTATTTGAGTAATTAGCCACATGGTTCTATGGCATGATTTGAACTACTTGAGTAATTAGACACATTTGACCATGTAGTTAAAATCATTTTAGGAAATTTTGTTTATGCAACGGTCGTGAACAAATTGGTTCAAGCTTGCTCACACCTCTTCAAATTTTTGCTAGCATAATGAAAAAATAATAACTACAAAAATGCATGAGATCCCTTTCCTTGTTCATGAGTGAAAGATATTTGCATATTAACTCAAATCCATTAATAAATAACCATGGTCACGCCCCCTCTCTATTCAATCTCACTCTCACAGATCTAAAAAGAGAGAATCATTTCTCGTTTGTGCCATGGCATCATCACACGGTTTGGAAATTTGTTCCTCTGAAGTCTCTTCCACCTCCGAAGTCATTTCCCATAAACCATGTGTTGAAGAAGAGAAGAATGATGAGTTGATAATGAAGGAGAAGGGTGATAAATCTGAACAAGATCCAGCTTCCAATTCCCATATGGTGTTGGACTTTGTTAAGCTCTCCAAGGATTAATCAATTCGCGGGTTGAAAGTGGAATTGGAGTTTTTCAACCCCTTGAACGTGGGCGGTTCATCTTCTTCTAGTGCTAATTACACCAAAAGGAGAGATAAGAACAATAATATTGAGGAGAAACCATCAGAGGCTAAGACTTTTTCTTGCAACTTTTGCAAGAAAGAGTTTTATTCATCACTAGCTTTGGGGGGACACCATAACGCCTACAAGCAAGAGCGTGCTTTAGGGCACTCTCCTTTTGTTTATTACCCTTATCCAACAGACTCCCTTTATGGATCCTACAATAGGGCACTTGGGGTTCGGATGGAGTCTATGATTCACAAGCCATCATACCCTTCAACCTCATTTGGTTTTAGGTTTGGTCAAAGGTGGTCAAGACAAGAGATGCTAAACCCTTCCATTGGTAGATTGAGGATGGAGGGTTTGCATGCAAATTTGAAGACTGAAGATGATCGTGGTACTATTGGACACATTCCCATCCTTGGAGATTCTTCTACAAATGTTGCTACCAAATCAAACTGGGCCCTGGATAGGTCAACATTGAGTACCATGGGTGGTGATCATTCCAAGCAAGAAGAAACCTCTCGTTCTGATTCTTCTGGGATTGATTTATCACTTAAGCTTTAAATTTGAACTTGTTTCAATTTATTTAGATGATTATCAATGTTTTTATTTGATGTGTACTGTTTAAAGGATCTGGGTCATTGTGAACTTTTAGGTATCAAAATATATAGTTAAAATGTAATTGTTTTTGCAAATTGTGTTTTGTTTCAGTTTGACTAAATCACTATTTTGGTCCTTGAATTTGTGTGGTGTTGTTAATTTAGACTCTTGATCTAAAAATTAAAAATAGTTCTTGATACTACATTTTGTCATTCATGTTAATCTAAAAGTAGATGTTTATTATCTAACCCTATTAACGGTGCTGATGTTACTCATTAAGTACTATGTAGCATCCTTATTGTTTTACCATGCGATAGCGATAAATGGTGAGGAAGATGAAGAAAAAGGTGAAGTTAAGAAAGCTACGGAAAAGCAAGAGGATAAGCCTTTCGGGAGAAAAGAAGAACCTCAAAAGGTTCATACCGAAACTAGCTTGGAGAAACCATCCTATATGTCAGAAAGAAGAGGATAAAAAGAAAAAAGAAAAAAAAAGTATCTTAGAAATCAATAATGAATTAAAATCAATAACTATACTTAAATAAAAAAATAAAATAAATTTAAAAACTTAAAAATATTAATAAAATCAATAAATAAACTTAATAAATAATAATAATAATAATAATAATAATAATAATAATAATAATAAACATATAAAATACATAACCGTAATCTACAGTTTTATATATAATTATATAAAATATTAATTATATAAGAGAAATATTAACAACACACTCTCTCCAATTGGCTGAAATTTATTGAAAATTATAAATTTTTATAAGTTTCACTTTTCATTTAATGACTCTCTATCCTAATTTTGTAGTTTTCAATAAATTTTAACTAATAATAGAATGTGTGTTAGAAAAAGTATATATGTTAACGAATTTGTTATTAGCATTCGTCATTATATAATATATTGTAAATTATACGAATATTAATTATATGAAATGTTATTAACTATCTAATCAAAAGATGTGGATGTATAAATATAATCCAATAATATGTACCACTTGATTAGAACTGGTCAAAGGACTAATTACATATAGTTCAATCCTGTATTGAAAATGGTCACCAACTTCAACTCCTAAAAACATTGAAGCATCCAGTAAAACCTTGGAAAATCAGCTAAGGAAACTCTCTAAACAAATAGAAGCTATATATATATATATACATATATATATATATATATATATATGATAATTTATCAATTAAGTCTTATCCTTAATTATTATTTAAAATAAATTATTTAAAATTAAACTAAATATCTTTAAACTCTTTATTTTTAATTATTATTATTCATAAAATATTTTGGTACTTTCTCTCATATCTTTATCAAAGGTATAGTAACTAAATTAAATTTAAAGTACACTTATCCATAATTTTTCCAAAAAAATTCAGCAGAGTTTCCCCTACATTTTGGTACTTTCTCTCATACCTTTATTAAAGGTATAACAACGAGATATCAAAGATCCACCAAATTAAATAGTTTATATCTCAACAATCTAATAGGACCAACTAATAACAAAACCATGTCACATACCACTTTTATCAACTAATTTCAAGACAAAAATCAAATTATTCAACAACCAAGGCAGATTTCAAACTTTTATTTCATATATCATAAGTTTTATACTCTGAATCCACCATAAAAGAGAAATATATATGTACAATGGTGGAGGCTTGCTGGTAATAACAAGGAGTGCGAGTTGGTAGTGGGAGAAGGGAAAGAAAAAGAGCCCGCAAAAGGGAAAGGGAGAAACACATGAGAAGAAAAATAAACCATGTTATTAAGAATTTACGTGCTACTCAGCAAATTGACTAAATTTAAAAGAGAAAAAATCACTTCCAGTATACCTAGATGGCAGTGGTGACAATAGTAAGATCAATACTATATGTGTCTAACCTAATGAAAGGTATCTTCGATCCTATGTTCAATTTAAGAGAACTAATTGCACTGGTCATTTTCTTCACAACAAAAAGTGAAAATTATTTCAAATCTCAACAAGATAATAAAGAATGAAAAAAGAGAAAGAGACAAATGCATATGAGGGAATGAAATTCAACAAGGATTGGCTGAGAATGAAACAGAGGTTCTAAAGCCCCTTCAATAAAAACCTACAACAAGAAAAAAAAATCATGAATTTCTTCCCAAATTTTAGTAACTAGAGTAACTATATAACTTTAATTTCTTATACTAGCTTCTCTCCTCACTTAATCCATTTATCTCACTCAACTTTCTCTTAAGAGTTTTAATCTTGGTAAATGAGTTTAGTTAACACATCATCCCATAATTCCTTCACTAAATTGTATTTTAATTAGTAGTCGTTCTTTATATCTTGTACTTTGCTTTCATTTAGAGTTTATGTCTAGTACAAAACATAACTAATTAATTTATGTCTACTAGCTCTTTAGTCTTTAACTTTCCTTTAACTAATTATACACAAACCAATATTTTCCAACTACTAAATTATATGGATAAGGTTAACTAATTGTACTAAATTATTTTTCCAATCTTATAACTACCTAAAACCATTGTGCTCAAACTAAGCTCTAATAAAATGGAAGCCTTTTTCTTTTAAATAGTAAATTCTTCTACATAAATACAAGACACAAGTGCTATTAGCACTATCTAGTTCAACATAAGTACAATGTGTAAATTTTAAGATGCATTGATCTTGTCGTTTGCCAAATATTATAGTTTAGGTAAAACAAAAATGGCATCATTAGAATATTTTAAGTATTTTTAAACCACTTACAAACTACAATCAATTTGTTACTAAGTTAGGAGTTAGGGCAACCACAATAGTGAGATAAGTCATATAATAATAAATTCTTAGTTTAACCATTCACGAGCAATGAACATGATGGAAATATTAGGTATGAATTAGAGAAATGAGTGGCGAAAAGAGCTTCAAAGGTTCCATTTTTTTTTTGTTTCAGTCATAATATGTGCAAGACACATTAATATTTGCTCTAACTTGTTAAAGGAAAATACATGAACTATCTGATGCCTATTTCAGATACTTTGCTTCAAAGCATAACTTGTTTCAGTCATATGCAATGCTTGTTTCTTAAGTTATTTCAAGACTCATTGCAACACAAAGATTCTGATAAAAATTCTACTTATAATTTTTTTCTACTTTTAAATCCAACTTATATATATTTCAATGAACTATCTCTACTGACACATGAACTATGGAATCAAAATTTAAAACCTCCATTCTACAACCTGACAAAAGAAAGCCTTGACATATTCAACTTGAGTGCTTACCAAAAAAAATTGACGCAATCAAAGCCAAAGAGAGTTTAGGGTTTACCTTGTGCAAACGTCATTGCAAGTGTCATTAAAGCTGTCAAGGTTCGTCACAAGGTAATAGGGGTGAAGTCGTGAGGTTTTTCGGTGGTGGAGAGGGTTGCAACTCAAAGCTTTTCCAATGGCAGAGAGGGTCACAATTATAGTGGCAGATGCAGGTTCACACTTGTGGGGGCAATTGCCCCCACAAGATGTCTTTTTGTTTTATTTGTTAATGTGTTATACAAAAAAATATATTGGCCCCACATGCTGTGCCCAAAGCCCAAATAGACATAAGATATTCAATATAAAAACTGCATGCTTAAGCCCAAATCGTTTAGCCCAATTTGGCAAATCCCATTCTGTAACAGTAATACAAAAAAGAACACACCTTTCATCCTAACTTACATTACATGTTTTCATTTTATGATTACACCCTCCCAATTCCCAATCATAGCAAGTAAGGTTCTAAGAGAGATTGACACCGTCTCACTTGCTTCCGCATTTTTGGTTCCTTTTTTTTCTAAATCTAATGCATCATATTTCTTCCCTTTGAACTTGATTCCTGAATCTGATTCACACAGTCACGGTCACGGACGTTGCATTGCAGAGTTGTGGTTTTGAGGAGTTGCAGAGTTGTGGTTTTGCAGAGTTGCGGAATTCTTGTACAAGCTTTTGTTTTGTGACTTAAAGGTAATTTTTTATCCAAAAATAATCTTTTACTCTTTTCTCATTTCTAATAGAAATTATTGGTGGCATGAACATGACTGCAACTTGATTAAACTTATAGAACTTGAAATACATATAGAACTTTTTGACATTTGATTCAGTATAGATAGATTTTATAGATATAAATTATAATTAATCTTGCAATGGTATTGATACTCCTCCGGAGAACACATTACAAACAGTCTGGTAGCTTGGTTTTGGTTAGGATTCTTCTTATATATGAACCCTAAAAGGGAATTAATTTTTTAGGGCCCTCATAGCTTCTGGTTTTGGTCTAGAATGGATGACTCTTATAAGCAATCAGTTTTAGTCTTCTAAACTTGGGTTCTATGAAAAAGGGCATATAACTTTTTGAATATCTAGATTTTTTGTTTGGCTAGCAAGAGTTCCCCAACTAAATAGTAATCATTAGCTTTGGTGTCTTGCTGTATATATGGTCAGTCTGGCAGCATAGTAGCTACAGTTATTTGGTTCTAAAAGATTGATGCTATGTTTTGGTTATAATAGGTACATACATGCTATTGTTACAAACTTACAAATGTAGCATGCTTTTGTAAGTTGTAATGTTTCCACGGGTAGCATTGGTACCCTTTTGTTTTCAATAATTTTTTCTGCTAGGTGTTAGCTGATAAAAAAAAATTTAATTTGCTTCATTTTATTCTTTTTATGTCACTATGTGAAACTGAAAGCTACTTTATTCAGTTTTTTTTACCTTAATTAGCTTTATATTTTTTTTTTTGTAGTGTGCTAGAAATGGAGAAATATTTAAAAAGGAATTCCACATTAGAGTCTCGAGAATTTATTGAAAGTGAAAAACCACCAACATCCGTGAAAAAGAGATTCTTAGAAGTTTATTTGAAAAATCTTCCTGCTGATCCAGGAGAGAGGAAGAAAATATCATGTTATCATCCTAATGATCGGGATAACATCCGAAGAGGTTATTTGCAAAAGGGACCTTGTCAACCAAGAGAGCATGATTTTCCAAAACGACTATTTGGGACTCTATTTCGAAAGTTTAATCCTGACTGGTTTTTTGAATTTGGCAATTGGTTGGAATATAGTGTGTCAAAAGATGCCGCATTTTGTTTATGCTATTATCTCATGAGACCTGACATGGGGGAACAAAAAAATGGTGATGCATTTTCGGCTGACGGTTTTTCAAACTGAAAAAAAAAATGATAGGTTGAAAACCCATGTTGGAGACTTTAATAGTACTCACAATCAAGCTTTGAGAAGTTGTCAAGCATTAATGAATAGAAAATAGCATATTGAAGTTGCTTTTAACAAGCAGGGCCAGCCCTGGGGGGTGGAAAATGGGTGCGACCGCCCAGGGCCCACGGTAAGGAGGGGCCCAAAAAATATTTTTTTTATATAGTTGTATGGTAATTTTTTTAATGTTGTTTTGTATTATTTTTATAAATAGATTAAATTTTTTTTTTCATATCTCTTTCTTTATATCTAAATTAAAATATAAAATGTTATTATGAAGTACTAGTATATTAGTGGTTAGTTTTTTTCTTAATGTGTTACATTTATAAATTTATTTAAGTATTTTTTTTCTCATTGTAACATATCAACATGTATATAAACTTAAAGTGTTTGTTTTATCAACAAGATAAAAAAAACATAAACTAAATCTTAAATTATAAAATCCCTATCTTGAATAATAAAACTTTCACTCTCCTGACTCTCTCAACTAGAGATTTGTTACACTTTTTTTTTTTTTTGTCTTTTGCAGGTGCATTTACACATTCTCTATAGTTGGGCAAAAACCATCTCTATCAATAATCTCAAACTACTCTCCATTTATGTTTTTTTATATATACTTAAGTTTCTTAATCACCTATTCAATCGTTTCAATTTAAAAATAACATTATATCACAATTTAAATTATTTATTATAAATCTAAAATATAATTTATATATTTTAAAAAATTATTTATTATGGACTTTGTTAAGAATATTTATTATTAATTTTAATAATAACATAATTTAAAATTTTAAAACTATTTATTTATTATGAATAATAACATATAAAAATAACTGTTTATCTTCTGTAACACACATACTAAAATACTAGTTAAAACTCAGAGTAAGTATATTAATAAACATAAAAAAATGCATATAAGTTTAATATGAGACAATGACTGACGATATTCTAGGGGTAAATTGAATGAAAAATGTAATTCATCTTATTTAAACTTTTTAAAACTATGTTATTCGCTTAATTAATAAAACATTTTTTTACTAAAATTATATGTACTACTTTTTTTATATAATTTATGTTTATATTATCGAATACTTATATATAGGTGCCTTATAACCCATAGGGATGGCCCTTTGGTGTAAGCTCTACTGTGTTCACATGTGAGGGAACGATCTATTTAGCAGAAAAATCCATGTTAGATTCCCTCCGTGTGCAAAATTTTCTTAGGTCAGCGGCAGCCACATACTGCGAGCCGAATTAGTCTCGGACCCAATGAGGTAGAGGAGCCTTATTTTATTGTTTCACCCATGGCCCATAAAATGTCAAGACCGGCATTAACAAGCAATCAGATTTAATGAAAATGGAATACAAGATTCATTTGACGACTACAATTAACTGTATTCAATTTCTATTGAGGCAAGGGTTGGCATTTCGTGGTCATGATGAATCAGTTCATTCACAAAATCAAGGTAATTTCCTTGAGCTTCTACATTTTTTGGCCAATCATAATGAAGAGATTGATAAGGTTCTAAAAAATGCTCGTGGAAATCTCAAACTAGTAGCACCTAATATTCAAAAGGATATTGTGACAACTGCAGCTTGTGAGACCACAAAAATTATTGTTGATGATGTTAGAGATTATTTCTTTGCCATTTTAATTGATGAATCTTGAGATATATCAATTAAGGATCAAATGTCTGTTGTTTTGCATTACGTAGATAAAATGGAAGTGTCATTGAGAGGTTTCTTGGTCTTGTTTATGTTTCAGATACAAGTACCATATCTTTAAAATTGGCATTGGAATCATTGTTTGCAAAACATAGTTTAAGCCTATCAATAGTGCGTGGACAAGGATATGACGGGCTATTAATATGCAAGGTGAATTCAATGGCCTTAAAAGTTTGATTTTGAAAGAAAACAGTTATGTATTCTATGTTCATTGCTTTGCTCACCAACTTCAATGGGCACTTGTGACAGTTGCAAAAAAAAAAAAAAAGGTGAAATTGGTTGTTTTTATAGTTTGGTTAACAATCTATCTAATGTTGTTGGAGCTTCATGTAAATGACAAGAGATTCTTAGAGAAAGTCAAATTCTTAAAATTACTGAAGCATTAAAGAATGGAGAAATTTCTAGTGGTTTTGGCTTGAATCAAGAGACTACATTGAAACGAGCTGGAGATACAAGGTGGGGCTCACATTATGGTACACTACTTAGCTTTATCTCTTTGTTTACTGCAGTGATTGATGTCCTTGAAATTGTTGAGGAATATGGCATAAGCTCATAGCAACGTGCTGAAGCATGTCATTTATTGAAATCTATGCATTCTTTTGAATTTAATTTTAAATTGCAGTTGATGAGGCATATATTGGGGATCACTAATGAGTTGTCTCAAGCACTACAAAGAAGTGATCAAGATATTGTAAATGTTATAGCATTAGTTAGAGTGTGCAAGGAAAGATTACACTACTTCAAAGATGATGGTTGGCATACTTTATTAAATGAAGTATCATTGTTTTGTGAAAAACAAGATATTAAAATTCCAAATATGGATGATGCATTCATTACACAAGGAAGATCAAAGCGTAAAGTTCAAAAAGTTTCAAATCTCCATCACTTTCAAGTTGAGTTGTTTTATCAAGTGAACATTGAGTTGCTTCTTTGTGTAGAAGCTTAAATCCAGGAGATTCATTTTTTGCATTTGATAAGGAAAAGTTGATTTGTTTGACAAAGTTTTATCCATCAGAATTTTCTTCTATGGAACTTATGGGGCTCAAAAGTCAACTTGAAACTTTTATTAGAGATGATTGGTCTGATGATCAATTTTTAAAGTTAAATGGGATTATTGATCTTTCTCAAATGTTGGTGAAAACTAAAAAGCATATTGTGTATCCAATGGTATACTTACTTGTGAAGTTAGCTTTGATTTTGCTTGTGGCAACTGCAATAGTTGAAAGATGTTTCTCTGTAATGAATTTTGTGAAGAATAGAATGTGCAATCGCATGGGAGATGAATGGTTGAATGATTGTTTGGTTACATACATAGAGAGAGATATTTTTTTTTAGTAATAACAATGAAAAAATCATAGAACATTTTCAAAGTATGAAAATGCATAGAGGACAATTGTAAGAAGTATTTTAGATTTCTTTTGTCATGAAATTATGTATTTTGCAAAAGTTTGTGATATTTTACTTTTGTGAAAATATTATAAATTATTTCTTGCCCCCACTAAGAAAAATTTCTGAATCCACCACTAGCAATGTGTGGTAGTTTCAATTGTAGTTGTTCGTGGGGACGGTTGTGTGAGACAATGGTGCTGAAGAGCGAGGAAGAAGAAGACAATGGTGGTGCAATGACATTACAATGGAACAATGGCGAGGGTTGTGGTTCGGCAGGGGTAGTAATGAGGACGTGGTGAGGGAGCAATGACACAATGGAGTAAGTTCCAAAAGTTTAGGAGTGAGAAGCAATGGAGTCATGAGGGAAGAGGAAATGAGTTTCTAGGGTGCGAGGATGAAAATCAATGGGAGTTGCAAGTTTATAGAGCCATTTTACATTGATTCTAGTTTGAACCGATGAATTAAAAAAAATTTACATCGATTCAAATTAAAACAGGTTTTACATTTGTTATTTAAAAAACGATGTAAAATAGTTTCTTTTAATTTCAAAATTTCCAACTCATCCATTTCTACATCGATTGTTAAACAATCAGTGTTGAAAGGCATTATGAAAGCTTATTTTTGCATTAATGATAATATATTATTTAAGTTTGTTCACTATTTTTTTTGTCCTCAATTGATTTCCAAATCAAGTTGTTGAAAAGGCAAAATATAACAGATTAGCTAGGTTTGGATTCAGCCTTTTTGGGCAAATATTTAATAGTTGAATGGTATTTGAAAATATTGGTTTTAGCTCCTATGAGATATGGTCAAAACTTTCCAAGGCAAAGACTATGGTTAGTAGTTATTTCTTAGTTGTTGCACAACTAACTTGATGCTCGTTAAGAACCCTACTAACATATTAAATGGTGTGGAAAATCTTCTCTTTTAGCTGCCCGAGCATAGTTACCACAAGTCACTAGCATTGCACATTAATTCAAAAGGAAAATTCCAGTCATGTGCAACAATGACAAGTGAAATCATTTTCTCTTCAATAAGATCAAAGCCACTTAAATAGGCTTTGTCAGAGACAAAGTGTAACATCCCAACATATTAGTACAATTAAATAGAATAAATAAAATAGTTAAATTAAATTAATAACAAAGGGTTAGGAGGAGACCCATGAGAACTAATTAAGTTAATGAATTGTGTAGTTAAGTAATGGGCTAATAAAGGCCCAATAAGGTTTCAAGTGAGGGTAGACTAACCATAAGCCACACACACACACTTCATTTGTCTAGAAGGGACAAAGAAAAAAGAATAAGAGAAGGAGGAGGAGGAAAAGGAAATAAGAGGGGCCCCAACTCACCCATAGAGAACCCCTATCAAATTCAAGGTGAGTGCAACCCCTTGCATACTTTTGATTCCTCATACATTGTTCTTCTGTGTCTCCCCATCCTCTTTTATTCCCTTGAATGTTTGTATTTTGAACTTCTATGGATACAGTAAAGGTTTAAAAGGGGGTTTTAGTGGTTAATTACATGATTGATAGGTTTCGTATTCGGGTTTGATGTTTATTAAATGACACTGATGTATGTGTGTTATTTTGAATTTAGAAGGATTAGAAGGCCATGAGAAGCCTGTTGAGACAAAGTCCATCCAGAAGCAAATGTTTTAATGATGGCAAACCACTATGAAGCAAAATTGCAAGTGACTAAACCTACCTACTAATGGTTGCTTTGAGTGTTCTTATATAAGACAGGACAAATTCATAAGCATGGAACAGGTGTAAAGCATAGACCTATAGTGGAAGCTTTCAATGACATAGATTTTGCAATCAGAAGTAGGATTACAAGGAGAGCTATTTAGAAAATAGAAAGGTAATCATGTTTTCTAGGTTAAAGTGCAGATATTGGAAGCTGTGTATGATCAGAGGCATGATGCTGGGGATAGCTTAAGTCAAGGGGTAGATATCAGAACCTACACATGACTTAAGGATCATCAAAAGTTGCGCTTCAAGTTGTTTGTGATGACAGATGGGTAGAAGCAGACACGAGTCAAGACATGCATCAGTGCTTGGACAACACTAATTCTGAAGCTATGAGTTCCTCGTGATCCTTGATAATTTTCAAATCAAAGGAACTCAAGGAAGACAATTGTCCTAATCAAAGAACAAGCAACCAAGTAGAATGAAGATTTACCATATTGCACTGTAGTAACAATGCATCTACAAAAAACATGTTGCATAAATAATCTTCAAAAAGCTTTTCCCATGATTCAAATTCAAAAAAAAAAAATCATAAGGAACCACCAAAACCAACAGGTACACTCAATGAATCTTTCTCAACGGATCCTTCAACGAATTTATTTCAAATTCAATTAGTGCAAGCTGGTTGACAGTGGAGAAGAGTAGAAATGAAGAAGAAAACTAAATGAGTTGTAGAAGACAAAGCTTGAAGATGGATAGAATGACAAGCTGTAGGAACTAATTGGACAACTCATGCAGCAATTTGAAAGTTGAATTCAACCTTCAACAACCACAACAATGGCTAGCTCCTGATCATTCTATAAATTAATCAAATTTGAAGGAGCAACTTTTAAGGAAGGATTTCCAAAGAAAGATGGTAAGGTCAGGTGAACCAACCCTTTATCAAAAGAAACTTCCTTAGCCAAAAACACTATAGGTGGAGCCTGTAGAGCCAAATCCAAAAAGAGTGTTTGTAAACACCTTCATCAATGGAGCCTTAGTAGAAGGCATCCCAAAATTTGTACTGTCCATTCCTTAGGATTAGAGGGAAATAACTTAGAAAAGTAATAAGGGGATTGTTGCTACTAAAGTTTAGAGGGAACACAATAGGTAGCTATGTGAGTCTAATAGCAGGTGCTACTGAGGGTGTAAAGCTTGGAGAGGCTTTTCAAAAGAATACTTGAATAGAGCCTGCAAAGGCCTAGAGAATATTGAGGTGAAACCTAGAGAGACTTTTTGAAAGAATACTTAGGAAGAGCCTGCAGAGGCTTAGAGAATATTGAGGTGAAGCATGGAGAGGCTTCTCGACAGAATACTTAGGTGGAGCCTGCAGAGGCTTAGAGAATACTGGTTGTAGGAGCCTGTGGAGACTTCAGAAAAGAAAGAATACCACAATTGAGTGCTTGGTCTTAGTGGAGAAAGCCTACAGCGGTAAGTACTGGATGTATCCCAGGTTGGGGTGAACCAGTATAATTCCTTGGTGTGATTGTTTCCTTCATTGTTGCTTATTATTTATCCTTGTTGTTGTGTGCTTAAAATTTGTTTCTAAAAAACCTTATTTTGAAAAGTTTAACTCTGATATTTGATCAAAAGGTTTTCATAAAATAGTTTCATTATTTAGAAGCAACACCTACTCACAGTATAAAAGTGAAAAGCATAATATGTAATTTAACAGAATATGGTATTTTGAGAGTAGGTTCTGAAGTAGTAGAACACAAAATTACTTGGATGTATTTACTTTAAAATATTTTTTTTAT
The DNA here is from genome assembly GCA_026413185.1 of Pueraria montana var. lobata. Classification (NCBI taxonomy): domain Eukaryota; kingdom Viridiplantae; phylum Streptophyta; class Magnoliopsida; order Fabales; family Fabaceae; genus Pueraria; species Pueraria montana. Next base: position 64,171,560 of record CM048654.1, on the reverse strand, counting down.
CCAAGTACTTGTGAAGGAAAAGGTATACTCCCATAAGTCTTTTGATTTCTAAGCGTGAAGCTTAAGAACTAGAAATCATAAGCAAGTGTGCTTGTGAAAAAAAATAGCCTGACCAGTTGTTGTGTCACTATTCAACCGCCCTTTCTAGTGATCAACTAATTCACTTCAAATCCTTCATTGATACAGGATCACGAAACTATGAATTCCAATTTTGACGATTTGCGCTAAGAGTGGATAACCATGTTAAGTATTGGAACCAAAGACATAGAATGTCTAACCCCTAAAAATCTAACAGTTTTGATGAGATAACAAAGGATATTAAACTTTGATAAACTAATGGGATTAATTGAGCTATGCGAGAAAAACATGCGTCCAACAAAAGTTTAGGTATATTCGTTTTATCTTAGACGCGAAAAATAAGTTTTAAAGTATAGTGTCAAACACGCTAAAAAGGACTTGCGTCCTAGACTTTATAAAAATCTAGTGTCCAAAGTGCTATTAAAAAAAGTTACGTACAAAGGTCTTTTGAAAATCCAACGTCCAATGTGTTGTCATCACCCAACACTTCTTTCAAGAAAACTTACACAAACATTCTATATCATAATAAGTTTTCTTCGTCCAAATGAACACATGCTTAAGGCTCTTTGTTCAATAACGTTTGATATGCTAAGGTATACTACTCATATATTCTTCATCGCATGAACTTTCTGCTATTATTCCCTACGTTTTTTCGAATAAGCTCTAACATATGAATTTCTAGCATTTAATGAAAAAGCAAGGTTTCCTGAGTATAAGTACAACCTCTGATCAAAAGCAAGTCACATGTCGAGGTTTAGTACAAATGAGAAGACTGAAGTAGGAATAAGCAAAGAAGCAATACACTTTTCAGAAGATGACAGTACCTTTTTGGGAAAGAAAGGACACCTACTTTTTTCTCTCTCCTCTGCAGAAATAGACACGTCAAAGAGGTACCTTTTTGGGAAAGAAAGGACACCTACTTTTTTCTCTCTCCTCTGCAGAAATAGACACGTCAAAGAGGAAACGTGACTGAAGTCTCCATGCATTAAATGAAAATTCATAATAGAAAGATTAAAGAAGCTCTTTCTCACAATGATCATATTTCCAAAAGACTCTATATAAAGACCTCAAGAGAAGAACTAAAGATCTAATGAACTATTGGACAGTCATTTTGTTGCTTCGAAAAACTCTCTAAGTTCTTTCTCTGCATGAAGCAATCTAAGCTCAATAGTTTATTCCTTTGCTTAGTAAAGTTATTTGTACTCGTGTTAAACTAACATATTCTCACTTTGTGAGTTGATTACGTTGTAATCTTTCAAACTTATTCAGTTTGTGAAAGCCAAAAGTGGCTTAGTGTGAAAGAATACTTAGGACTACTTTCTTGAGTATAAGATTGTAGTGGGTTTTGCCAAAAGTGGCATAGAAGAATACTTGCTTATAACCATGTTGGTTAGTGGAACCCTTCGTGTTGAAGGAGAACTAGACGTAGCTTAGGTTGAGTGAACCAATATAAAAAGCCTGTGTTCTTTGTTTTTGCTTCTCCTTTCACATTTTCCTTGGAAGAAACATTTGTTGACTTATTTAAAACGTTGTTCTTTGAGAGAAGCTTTTTAAACGCACATACACACTATTCAACTCCACTTCTAGTGTGTTTCTTGTTATTTCACTAAGCGTTGGCATTAAGCATTACATGAGTCACGCTAACGTAATGCATCTAGAGAGGGCTCTAAGACCCTTACATTGGTGTGCTAAGCATGAGGTTACTAATGCTTAAAGGCGAGGTCTGTGCCTTAGTGCAATCCACCCTATGTGCCACCCTGTATGCACTAAGTGTAGACACCATAGAGAGATGACCTTGATTCTTTGAGGATTAATACTAAGCACCAATATGTTAGCGCTAAGCATAGGATCTTTCGCACTATGTGTGACCATGTCAACTCTAAGGGTGGGGTCCTTGGACAATAATGTTATGTATATAACTTTTATGCCTAATAAATGTTATCCCCTTCCTATATGAGTATGTTACAACGTGAAAGTATGTGCTTGAGTTGAGTGTATTATGAATGCATGCATGAGGCTAAGTTATCCCTTTGGCAAGGTGCGGCAATTGCCCTTCAGATCTCATAGAGTGGTAGAAAAATGAAATGTATAAGACTTTGTTGCCCTCTTTGAGAATAAGAAGCACTTTCCTTTAGATCCTAGATAGTGGTAAATAAGACAGTGTAGCCCTCTTTGGCAAGAAAGAGTATCAGCCCATTTTAGATTCCAAAGAGAGGTGATAGACGTCCTTTGGTGCAAGAAGGATAGAATATTGCAAACCACAACAGGGATGCCTCTTGAAGATTATTATGAACTCACAATCTGCCAAGGCAGATGGATAACAGAATTATAAGATAAAGGTGTTTATGATTTATTAATGTGAGAATGTGTGTTATGTCTCAAGGAAATGTTTATATGCCTCATTGTCATGAATAGGTAAGATGTCTATATGCTATAAATGTGTTCATGTTATATACAATATGTATGTGATGTTATAGTGATCCCTAAGGCACTTGCTGGGACTTTTGTCTCACTAGTTTAAGTTTAAATGCTAAATATTAAGCACGTAGTAAATCCAGTGAATGGCAAATCGAGCAAGGATTTACCTAGTTTATATTGCTTTCACATAATGTAACATTATGAACTATTTATTTATGTTTTACGTTTAAGTCCTCATATTGGACAAGAATTATGTATTTCTTTTATTTGGGTTATGTAAGGTACCCTGAGTACTCCATATGTATATTGTTCATGTTATGATTATGAGTTTTTAAATAAGTGATTGAGATTGTCCGACGATTCCACATATGTAGGTATAAGGTTACGGTAATGTCCCTTAGTGTGTTACACGAAGAGATCATCCTTGACAAGAAGGTTTCACAATGATTTTGAAATCTGTGAATTTTTTTTCATAAATCTTCAGTAAAAATTGACTTGGCCCAAGAAACTCCTTACCCCTCTTCACATTAGTGGGAAGCGATTTTCTTTCTATCACCTCAATCTTTGCCTTGTCCACTTCGATACCCTTGACTGAGATTTTATGTCCCAACACAATTCCTTCTTTCACCATGAAATATTTTCTTCCAAATTTAAAACTAGATTGTTTTCGTGCATCTTTTGAGCGAGAAGACAAATTTGCAAAGCATGTATCAAAGGAGGTTCCAAATACTAAAAAATAGTCCATGAAATCCTCAATGGACTTTTCAATATGTCCACAAAGATAGATATCATAAATCTTAAAAGGGTTGTTGGTGCATTGCATAATTTGAAGGGCATCCTTTTTTAGGCAAAAACACCAAACGGGCATGCAAATGCAATTTTCTTCTAATCATTCAAATTGATGGCTATTTGATGGTATCCAAAGTAGTCATCGAGGAAACAATAAAAGTCTTAACCGACTAATCTCTCCAGCATTTGATCTATAAAAGGCAAAGCGAAATTATCCTTCATAGTGGCTTGGTTAAGCCATTGATTGTGCAGGTTAGAATGAATTCATTCTTCTCATTTGAAATTATAGTCGTTTCACCTTTCTTAAGGACAACTTGCAGTAGGCTAACCCATGAACTATATATTGAAAATAAGACAAATACACCCACATCTAACAATTTGAGCACTTCTTTGTTACTTTATGGCGAGGTTCAACCTTTGAAGTGTTTACACAACTGGTTTATAATCCTTTTCAGACAAAATGATGGGATGATTCCCTATAGATCTGATATAGTCCATCCAATAGCCATCTTATGGTCCTTCAAGACATGAATAAGCCTATCTTTTTCTTCCTTCAAAGTTGTGCTAATTTCTATAACCGAATTTTCATTCATATCACCTATGTACACATACTTCAAATTCATCACCTTTTAACTCTTTCTTTTAGTTGATAACTTCTTCCATCCCTTGATTGTCAAGTTGTAACATGCAATCCTCTATTTTGTTATCCATTTGATCTTCAACTTGAGATATAACATGTCTGTCACATTTTTCAAGGGATTAATAGGCTATTAATGTTTTGGAAATGTCTTCCAACAATAAATTCACCATGTCCACAGTAAAACAATGTTCTCTTTCGTTCAAATGATTCATGGCATCATAAACATTAAAAATTTTCTCATCATCATCTATTCTCAACACTTGACCCCAATGTGCATCAATCAATGTGTGCTCAATTCTCAAGAATGGTCTACCAAGAATGAATAGGGACCTCAGTGTCTTCTCATCTATGTCCATAATTGCAAAATCAATTGGAAAGGAGAATTTATACACTTTCACCATCATATTTTTATCTATCCCTTATGGATGTTTAACTAAGTGATCAAGGTCGGCCCAGTGTCGGACGGCATAGGGTCCACGGCTAAAAGGGGCCCTAAAAATTAAAAAAAAAATTATATGATTGTGTAATAATTTTTTATATTATTTTATGTTATTTTTAATTTTTATAACTAGATTGAAATTATTGTTTTATTTCATGTCTCTTTTTAAAAAAAAAACAAATGAAAACGTGACATGTGATTAAAAGTATTATTCTATTGGTTGTTAGTTTTTTTTTTTTTTTGTTACATTAAAAAATCCTCAATGAGTTTTCAAATTACTGTGACATATCCACATGCATGTAACGAATATATGATAATAGACTTAAATTATTTATTTATTTTAACAAAATAAGAAACACAAACAAAGACTCAAATTATAGTGGAAATAAAACTAAGCATTAGTATATTAATAAAGAACAAAAATAAAGATTTAATATATATGAAATGATATTTTGTTGATAATAGATGATAGCGATCAAACTAGAGCATATTCTTTGAGACACAAAATATAAAACTAAATTAAATTAAATTACAAATATAAAATTGATATTTTAAAAATATATAAGTAAATTAAAATTATAAAAAAAATGTGACGGGTTCCTTGTAGGTTTACCCAAATCCAATAAAACCCAATCGAAATGTGGATGAGTTTAAAAAATATAAATCTGCCTCTTTTAAATCTAAACCTATCCTACCTTCCACGGGGATGGGGATGGGAAGAGCAAACCTGTCCTTGATTCGTCCCGTTGTCATAATGTGATATATCTTTGAGATTTATTAAATTATGTTATTCGTTTAATGTAACAAAATATAACATTTTTAATGAAACTACGTTTCTATTTTTTAATGTAATATATATTTATATTTTCAAATACTTAAATATATAAAAGAGTCACATTTAGTGTTTCACCCTGGACCCATAAAATCTCCAGACCTGTGAGCGATCAACAAGTTGTTGTATCATTCTTGTAGGTTTTGGTATTATCAGCTCCTATATTCCTCAGTATGGAGAATGACATCAAGTTAATACTTGCTCCTAAGCCATATAAAGTTTTCCCAATGGTCACATGTACTATAGTGCAAGGTATGATAAGACTTCCAAGGTCCTTAAGCTTAGTAAGAGTGGTCTACTAACAACCACTCTGCATTCCTTATTGAGGAGCAGTTTTGAGTTTTTCTTTTTCCAACTCATTTTCTTAGCAAGCAACTCCTTTATAAATTTAGCATATTTGGGCATTTGTTCAAGTGCTTTTAAGAATGGAATGCTAATTTGCAATTTCTTCAAAATTTCAAGAAATTTAGAGAATTGTCTTCATCTCTACCTTTTTTTTTTCTTGCTTAATTAGTAAGGGTAGGTTAGTTTTATGTACTGTGGACGATTTCACCCTTTTTCTTATTCTTCTAGAATTTGTTTCTTAGTCTTGCGCAAATATATAATCTTTATCAATTAACTTCTCTTTATTTTCTTCATTTTTTAGATCTTTGTCTTTATCATCTACTACTTCTTTTTCTAATTGAGGTTTCTCTATGTTTTCCAATTCTTGCTCTTTTATGATTTCCTCTTTATAAATGGAGTAATCCCTTACCTCTTTCTCTTTTTCATACTTTTTGTTGTTCTAGGAGGTAAATTCCTACCACTCCTAAGAATGATAGGTTTACACAAGTCCTTTACACTTGACTTACCATATTTTTAGGAGGGATTTTTTATATTTTTGCTTCTATTTGTTTAGAGAGTTTCCTTAGCTGATTTTCAAAGGTTTTAATGGATGCTTCAATGTTTTTAGGAGTTGAAGTTGGTGACCATTTTCAATACAGGATTGAACTATATGTAATTAGTCCTTTGACCAGTTCTAATCGAGTGGTACATATTAGTGGATTATATTTAGACATCCACATCTTTTGATTAGATAGTTAATAACATTTTATATAATTAATATTTATATAATTTACAATATATTATATAATGGCGAATGCTAATAACAAATTCGTTAACATATTTTTTTCTAACACACATTCTATTATTAATTAAAATTTATTGAAAACTACAAAATTAGGATAGAGACTCATTAAATGAAAATTGAAACTTATAAAAATTTATAATTTTCAATAAATTTTAGCCAATTGGAGAGAGTGTGTTGTTAACATTTCTCTTATATAATTAATATTTTATATAATTATATATAAAACTGTAGATTAAGGTTATGTATTTATTATTATTATTATTATTTATTAAGTTTATTTATTGATTTTGTTAATATTTTTAAGTTTATAAATTTATTTTATTTTTTTATTTAAGTATAGTTATTGATTTTAATTAATTATTGATTTCTAAGATACTTTTTTATTTTTCTTTTTTCTTTTTATCCTCTTCTTTCTGACATATAGGATGGTTTCTCCAAGCTAGTTTCGGTATGAACCTTTTGATGTTCTTCTTTTCTCCCAAAAGGCTTATCCTCTTGCTTTTCAGTAGCTTTCTTAACTTCATCTTTTTCTTCTTCTTCCTCACCATTTATCGTTATCTCATGGTAAAACAATAAGGATGCTACATAGTACTTAATGAGTAACATCAGCACCGTTAATAGGGTTAGATAATAAACATCTACTTTTAGATTAAAATGAATGACAAAATGTAGTATCAAGAACTATTTTTACTTTTTAGATCGAGAGACTAAATTAACAACACCACACAAATTCAAGGACCAAAATAGTGATTTAGTCAAACTGAAACAAAACACAATTTGCAAAAACAATTACATTTTAACTATATATTTTGATACCTAAAAGTTCACAATACCCCAGATCCTTTAAACAGTACACATCAAATAAAAACATTGATAATCATCTAAATAAATTAAAACAAGTTCAAAACTTAAAGCTTAAGTGATAAATCAATCCCAGAAGAATCAGAACGAGAGGTTTCTTCTTGCTTGGAATGATCACCACCCATGGTACTCAATGTTGTTGACCTATCCAAGGCCCAGTTTGATTTGGTAGGAACATTTGTAGAAGAATCTCCAAGGATGGGAATGTGTCCAATAGTACTACGATCATCTTCAGTCTTCAAATTTGCATGCAAACCCTCCATCCTCAATCTACCAAGGGAAGGGTTTAGCATCTCTTGTCTTGACCACCTTTGACCAAACCTAAAACCAAATGAGGTTGAAGGGTATGATGGCTTGTGAATCATAGACTCCATCCGAACCCCAAGTGCTCTATTGTAGGATCCATAAAAGGAGTGTGTGGGATAAGGGTAATAAAGAAAAGGAGAGTGCCCTAAAGCACCAACATCATCAATCCCTTGGCCACGCTTTGCAAGAGCACGCTCTTGCTTGTGGGCGTTTTGGTGTCCCCCCAAAGCTTGTGATGAAGAAAACTCTTTCTTGCAAAATTTGCAAGAAAAAGTCTTTGCCTCTAATGGTTTCTCCTCAATATTATTGTTCTCATGTCTCCCTTTGGTGTAATTAGCACTAGAAGAAGATGAACCCCCTACGTTCATGGGGTTGAAAAACTCCAATTCCACTTTCGACCCCCGAATTGATTCATCCTTGGAGAGCTTAACAAAGTCCAACACCATATGGGAATTGGAATTGGAAGCTGGATCTTGTTCAGATTTATCACCCTTCTCCTTCATTATCAACTCGTCATTCTTCTCTTCTTCAACATATGGTTTATGGGAAATGACTTCGGAGGTGGAAGAGGCTTCAGAGGAACAAATTTCCAAACCGTGTGATGATGCCATGGCACAAACGAGAAATGATTCTCTCTTTTTAGATCTGTGGGAGTGAGATTGAATAGAGAGGGGGCGTGACCATGGTTATTTATTTAAGGATTTGAGTTAATATGCAAATATCTTTCACTCATGAACAAGGAAAGGGATCTCATGCATTTTTGTAGTTATTATTTTTTCATATGCTAGCAAAAATTTGAATAGGTGTGAGCAAGCTTGAACCAATTTGTTCACGACCATTGCATAAACAAAATTTCCTAAAATGGTTTTAACTACACGTTCAAATGTGTCTAATTACTCAAGTTGTTCAAATCATGCCATAGAAGCATGTGGCTAATTACTCAAATAGGTTCTATGTAGTTGAAATTTGATGTCAATCCGAGTGGTGAAATTGGTAACTTCGAAATTACTTGTTGGAGTAAAATTACTTGGGCATTCAAGAACTTCTATAGCAGAAAAATAAATGGAAGTAATTTTGGGCTCATTAATGCTCTATATTTTCTAAAATGATTTTAACTACATAGTCTAATATTGTGGCCAATAATTAATCAAATACTTAAAATATTTCCATAGCCAGCATGTGGCTAATTACCCAAATAATATACTATCGCAGATGACAGCTTCTATGTTGTTCAAATCTGATGTCAAAGCCAAATCGGTAACTTTGAAAATTACTTGAGTGTTCAAGAGCTTCCCTGGTGGAAAAATCAATGGAAGTAATTTTGTGATATAATTTTGACTTCATTAATGCTCTATATTTTCCTAACAAATTCATTGTTTTCCTCAACACGCAAGTTGCTCCAATAGGTTCAAAATTTCAAATATCTTTATCACTAGTAGTTTCTGTGAGGAAAACCCAGTTTAATGAGTACCACTAAGCCATATTAAACTAAAAGAACTTATTCTAACCTTAATTTTTCTCATAAAAAAGCTTGTTTTCAATTCATTTTTATTTAAACCAGGAATGCATAGCACTATTCTAGTGGTTAAGGTTTTGTAATTTCAGAGGCTTTAATTTGCAAATTTTAGGTTCAAGGACTCACCCACATAACCGCTTTCCGTTTTCAATAAGCATGGTGTTATGCCACAACATTCATGCCATACTTGTGGAAATTTATTTTTCATGAAGGACTTAAGATACACTAAATTTGTAACACTCAAGAAGATTTTTAGATCAAACTTGTGAATAGTGCTTGAACTTGAGGTAAGAAATAATGAGGGTTTAAGAGAAAATAATTAGGAGCTCACTCATCTCAACAAGTGAATTTTACATATAACTAGATTTTAAACTTGTGATTCGTTTAAATTATACATTTTTTATATTTATATTTAATATTTTTAAAAATATGTATATATGAATAAAATTATTAATTTTTAAAATATTTAGTAACAAATTAAATATAACTACATTAAAATTGAGGAAGATGATTAATTATATTTTTAATTGAGCAGATGTTGTATTGAAAAATATTAAACCTATTAAAATTTATTATGATTTGTTCTTTCTTTAAGTAATAATAATAGTGATGTAATACCTATTTGAGATATATAAATTAAAAAATATATATCATAAATATAATTTTTTAATTATTTAAATTGAGTACTTACTTTTGCTATTGTGAATACTATGTTTACATGTAATTGAATTTTATTTGATTATAATTAATAATTTTAAATTTATTTATTTTAAAAATTAAAATATTTTAAAACTATAATTTAATCATTTTGGTTTATTATATGTAATATTAATGAAGTTTTAAATTGGTTAACATCATTACAACTTTAATTATTATTATTATTATTATTATTATTATTATTATTATTATTATTATTATTAATTTGTTCTTTAATTTTAATTTCATTACTTCTTATATTGTAAAGTTATCAATCTAGAATTTATTAAAAAAAGGTTACTTATCTATAAGGATGGATGGCTTTATATATTATTAATTCTCTTAATCCATTTATCTCATTCAACTTTCTCTTAAAAGTTCTAGTCTTGGTAAATGTGTTTAGTTAATTCATTATCTCATAATTGCTTCAATAAATTGTATTTTAAATTAGTAGTCATTCTTTAAATGCTGTACTTTACTTTCATTTAGAGTTTATGTCTAGTACAAAATATAGCTAATTAATTTATGTCTACTAGCTCTTTAGCCTTTAACTTTCCTTTAACTAATTCTACACAAACCAATATTTTCCAACTACTAAATTATACGGATAAGGTTAACTAATTGTACTAAATTATTTTTCCAATCTTATAACTAACTAAAACCATTGTGCTCAAACTAAGCTCTAATAAAGTGGCAGCCTTTTTCTTTTAAATTATAAATTCTTCTACATAAATACAAGACACAAGTGCTATTATAGCACTATCTAGTTCAAGACAAGTGCTATTTCCAATTTTAAGATGCATTAATCTTCTCGTTTGCCAAATATTATAGTTTAGGTACAACAAAAATCATATCATTAGAATATTTTAAGTATTTTTAAACCACTTACAAGTTACAAGCAGATTGTTACTAAGTTAGGAGTTAGGGCAGCCACAATAGTTAGATAAGTCGTATAATAATTTATTAAAGTTCTTACTTTAACCATTCACAAGCACTGAACTTGATGGAAATTGAAAAGAAACCAGAAATAAAATATTAGGTATGAATTTAGAGAAATTATAAGTGGTGAAAAGAGCCAGTTTCAAAGGTTCCTTATTTTTTTTTCAGTCATATTATGTGCAAGACACATTAATAGTTTGCTCTAACATGTTAAAGGACATGAACTATCTTATGCCTCTTTCAGATACTTTGCTTCAAAGCAGAACTTGTTTTAGTCATATGCAATGCTTGTTTCTTAAGTTATTTCAACAACTTTTGCAACACAAAGATTCTGATAAAAATTCTACTTGTAAATTTTTTTTCTACTTTTAAATCCAAATTATTTATATTTCAATGAACTATCTCTACTGATACATGGAATATGGAATCACAATTTAAAACCTCCATTCTACAACCTGACATAAGAAAGTCTTGACATATTCAAATTGAATGCTCACAAATAAAATAAATTTCATGCAATCAAAGCCAAAGAGAGTTTAGGGTTTACTTTGTGCAAACGTCATCGCAAGTGTCATCGAAGCTGTTGGGGTTCGTTGCTGGGTAGTAGGGGCAAAGTCGTGAGGCTTTTCGGTGGTGGAGAGGGTTGCAACTCAAAGCTTTTCCAGTGGCAGAGAGGGTCGCAATGTATGGTGGTCACAATATGTGGTTGCTCGTGAGGACAGTTGTCTGAGACAATGGTGTTGACGAGCAAGGAAGACAAAGACAATGGTGGTGCAGCGACATTGCAATGGAACAATGGCGAGGGTTGGGGTTTGGCAGGGGCAACAATGAGGACGTGGTGAGGGAGCAATGATACAATGGGGTAAGTAAAAGAAGAGCAGTTCTCCAGAACTTGAAAATCACATTGTGAGATAGATCCATGCTTGGCTAACTCATAAGCACACATATTTCCTTCACGAAAGGTACGTTGGAAATGAAGATCCCAAGCATAATGCTTAAAAGCTTGAATTTTTCTGATTATAGAAGCATAAGGATGAAGAGTGCTTCTATTATCTGATATCAGTAGTAACGGCAGTCTTGAACTAAAAAGGAGTATTTTATCTCATCCCAGGCCAGTCCGATCCAAATTGTTTAGTGAACTAAGACATTTGTCTTTATTTTTGTTCCCTAATTAAAGAAAAAATTACAGTCAACAACTAGACCCCCTGGGTATTTTAATTAATGGAACATGAAACAGAAATAGCTGTTTTCATTCAGATCCAAACATACAATCATTAATAATTTGCTTAAGAGCTCATTGAGTCGGCTTGAGCTCTTGACTTGTATTTAAAAAGAGTACTAATTAAAAATTGGGTTGGATAAACCTCTCTTAAACCGTCAATTTCACAGCTAGTGAATGATTCATTATATATTAATAAAAACAAGAGTGCTTCATCATCTTAATTGTCATAGGTATCAAAAGTCTGTACGGAAAATCAAAAACTCATAACTAATGAGCTAATAAACTCGAATACCACATCACCCATCTGCAATTGTAAAGGAAAAATAAAAATGAAAAAAACACAATTCGCAATAATAATTGCTTTTTAAAATATATAATTAGACACCTAAAATTTTATAGTGTCCTAGATAACTCAAACAACAGAGTACCAATCAATCAAACACAAACATTGATGATTATCCAAATTAAAACAAGATCGAAACTTAAATCTTAAGTGATAAATCAATCTCATCAGAATAATCAGGACTAGAGCATCCTTCTTGCACGGGATCATCATCACCACCCACAGTACTCAATGGGGCTGAGTTTGATTTGGTAGCAACGTTTGTAGAAGATTCTCCAAGGAATGGAATATCGTGTCCAATAGTATCACGATCATCTTGTGTCCTCAAAGTTGTATCACTCTCTAGGATCCTAATTCCACTATTTGCATGCAAACCCTCCATCCTCAATTTATCAGGAGAAGGGTTTAGCATCTCTTGTGATCTTGACCACTCTTGACCAAACCTAAAACCAAGTGAGGATGAAGGATATGATGGCTTGTGAATAATAGACTCCATTCTAACCCCAAGTGCCCTATTATATGATCCATTAAAGGAGTGTGTGGGATTATCAGGGTAAAAGAGAAAACGAGGGTTCCCAAATGCACCAACATTGATCCCTTGGAGACGCCTTGCAAGAGCACACTCTTGCTTGTGAGCATTTTGGTGCCCTCCCAAGCCTTGTGCAGAAGAAAACTCTTTCTTGCAAAAGTTGCAAGGAAAAGTCCTAGCCTCTGATGATTTCTCCTCATTGTTATTCTCACCTCTCCCTTCAGTGTTGTTAGGCCTAGAAGAAGATGAACACCCCACGTTATTCATAGGATTGAAAAAATCCAATTCCACTTTCGACCCTCTAATTGATTCATCTTTGGAATTGGAATTGGAAGTTTGATGTCATTCAGATTTTAACACTCTTCTCCTTCATTGTGATTCTTCTCTTCTTCAGCAGTAGGTTTATGGGAAATGCCTTCAGAGGTGGCAGAGATGCTAGAGGCCTCAGAGGGACAACCTTCCAAAACATGTGATGATGCCATTGTAAAATGTTTTACAATTTTGGATCTGTGGGAGAGAGGGGGCATGACCATGTTTGTTTATTTATTTAAAGATTTTAATTAATGCAAATATCTTTATTGAATAAGGAATGGGATGTCATGCTTTTTTCAGTTATCATTTTGCATTATGCTACGAAAAGTTTGAAGAGGTATGAGCAAGCTTTCACAGATTTGTGCATGATCTTACCATAAACAAAGATTCCTAAAATGTGTCTAATTACTAAGTAGTGCAAGTCATTCCCATAACCAGCATGTGGCTACTTAATCAAATAGCTTCTATGTAATTCAATTTTTATGTCTAAACGAGTAGCGAAATTGGTAACTTCGAAATTACTTGTTGAAGTAAAATTACTTGGGCATTTATGTTGTGGAGAAATCAATATATGAAAGTAATTTTGGGATATGATTTTGGCTTCATTAATGCTCTATATTTTTTCTAAAATGATTTTTACTTCACGGTCTAATGTGGCGAATAATTACTCAAATAATTAAAATCTTTCCAGAGCGGGCATGTGGCAAATTATTCAAATAATACCATCACAACTTCTATGTAGTTCAATTGATGCCAAAGAAAAAATGGTAACTTTGAAATTACTTGTTGAAGTAAAATTACTTGGACTTTCAAGAGCTTCTGTGGTGAAAGATTCACCAAAAAAAAAAGCTTTTGTGGTGGAAAAATCAATGGAAGTAATTTTTTGATATAATTTTGGCTTCATTAATGCTCAATATTGTCCTAACATATCCCTTGTTTTCCTACTAGGTTCAAAATTTCAAATATCTTTTCACCAGTAGTTTATGTGAAAAACCAGTTGAATGGGTACCTCTAAGCCATATTAAACTAAAATAACTATTCTAACAATAGTTTTTCTCATAAAAAAGCTTGTTTTCCATTTAGTTTTATTTAAACCATGAATGCATAGCATAGTTCTAATTAGGGGTGGCCAAAAAGGCTGAACTGAACTTTTAAGAACTAAATTGAACTATTAAAGTGGTTTGCCCAAACCAAACTGAAGTACAAAACAATGATCAAGCAAAACGAATTGAACTATTGTTTGGTTCAGTGAACTGTATTTTAGAAGTTCAAACTAAATTGTTATATTTATTTGCTGAAAGGTTTATATAACAAATGGTTCCTTGGGAGTACACCAGTACAGAAGGAAGAAATGAGAGAAACAAAAAACATGCAGAGGTTCAACTAAAATAGAAGACAATGCAATGTATCCTAAATTAAATAGATGGCTATTTCTCATAGTTTTTGACAATGAGCTAACAGATTACAGATGTATAAACTATAAAGCATAAAGAATATGATAGATTTATGAAAAAGTAATCCTGTGGCAATAAAGTGCAAGCATACATGACTATATTCATCAGAAGCTTATTATGAAAGTTACAGAGAGTAAGATTTATTTTACCAATGAATTGGTGTGCGAGAATAAGTTACATACTTATTTGCTGTTTCATCAAAACCAGTCCCACTGAATCGTGATTAGATATGTTGTGTGGGGATTTTCAATTAATTACACTGGTTTTGCAATTTCACTTCAAAAAAATAATCATGGAATGAATTCATGCAATAGCAGAAATAATAAAATTATATAAAAAAAAAAAAATGAGTGTGCTGATCTAATAGATAAACAAGGCCAAATACATGAACTCTGAATTCATACACATTTACTTCTTGATATGTTCCAAGTTGCCACAATAATTTATGTGCCATGAACTCTGAACTCTCATATTAAAACAGTTCAGCAGTGCACTGAACTGATCTTTTAGCAGTTTGGTTTTTTAAAACTAAACTAACAAACTGGTTAAGTTCAGTTATTATTAGAAATAGTTCAGTTTTTTTAAGTTCAATTCAGCTCATTACTTGAAAGTTCACTTTAGTTCAGTTTTTTCTTGCCACCCCTAGTTCTAATGGCTTGATTAGGTTTTGCAATTTCAGTGGCCATAATTTGCAAATTTTAGTTCCAAGGACTCACTAACATTCCATTCTTAATTTCAGCAACATTCTTGCCATACTTGTGGAAGTTCAATTTCAATGAATGACTTACGATACACAAAAATTCAATGGCCCTAATTTGTAGATTTTATTTTCGAGGACTCACCCAGATTCCTTTTTTAATTTTAGTAACATTCTTGCCATACTTGTGGAAGTTCTTTTTCATGAAGGACATACGATACACGAAATTTTGTAACACTAAGAAAGAATTTTAGACTCTAGAAGTTTGTAAAATCTTGAATAATTATTGAAGTAGACCGCACAAGTGAATATTGCTAGAGCTTGGGGAATGTTCTATAGTAAGGTATTAAGAAATAATGAGGGTTTACGAAAAAATAATTGGGAGCTCACACAGCAAGGGTATTTCATTTATAACTAGATTTTATACATGTGCATTGCACGTATTTGTTTATATTATTTATTTTAAGAATAAATAATCTATGCATTGACAATTTAAAAGGTTATTATATTGTCGTCTAATTACAAACCGTGATAGTTGTGAAAATCAAACCAGACTGGCTGGTCTGACCGGTTGGACTGGGTACTGGTGTTCTGATCGGTCCGGTTAAGCTATCGGACTAGTTATACAATCGACCTAGTTTGACCCGGATCAACCCGATGACTTGGCCTAGGTTGACCCAGTTCAATTTGAGTTTTTTTTTTTATGATTCTTGAAACGAAGTAGCTATTTGAAATTCTTTTCATGGTACCACTTGAAATTAACCCGTGGTAGAAGCTTGGTAATTCAAATGTTAAATGCTTGGTATCCATAATATTTTAATGGACCTTTTTTGGTATATATTCCAGCAAAATTTTTTATAAAACAAAAAGTTGAGAGCTTTTTCTAAATTGTTAATAGTGAATTGCTAAATAGTATATAATAATATAATAATATGCTCCTATAATATTATTTTGATCTTGACAACAGTATATAATAATTAATTATTATTATTATTATCTTGATCTTAATATGATTTAATATTTATGTACTTTATACATCTTCACCAGACTTGCTCATGACCTTCCGACAACTTTTGTACTTAGCCATTAAAAATAACAAGAGTTTCCTTAGTAATTTAATGATAATACCCAACAAAATAATTTAGTAATAAATGATTAAATAATATATATAGTTTCATCTTGACAACGATTTTAATTTTGGAGTATGGACTATGGATTGATCACATTTTGTTAGCTATATATATATACACACTAGGTCAAGTGGTTCAATAAACAACCTACCAATTTGACCACTGACCCATTAATCCAGTGGCTCGACCGGATCGATTTTCACAACACTGCAAACTGTTATACTAGTATATGATAAATTTGTTAACTTTTTCAATAATTATTTTAAGTCATACAAAAGGTGATTTCTTATTAGTTGATAATGTAAAACTTTTTAAACTAACGATGCTTAAAAATTAAACTTCTATTTTTAATATTTTTAGTTATTTTTTTTAGATGCATGTACGTAAATCAAATTAAGATTTATTTGAAAAATATTTGTGATATATCATGTATAATTATATTTAAATTGAGGATGCTATATATATATATATATATATATATATATGTATGTATGTATGTATGTATGTATGTATATATATATATATATATATATATATATATATGATAATTTATCTATTAATTCTTATCCTTAATTATTATTTAAAATAAATTATTTAAAATTTAACTAAATATCTATAAAATCTTTATTTTTAATTATTATTATTCGTAAAATATTTTGGTACTTTCTCTCATATCTTTATCAAAGGTATAGTAACTAAATTAAATTTAAAGTACACTTATCCATAATTTTTCCAAAAAAATTCAGCAGAGTTTCCCCTATATTTTGGAACTTTCCCTCATACCTTTATTAAAGGTATAACAACGAGATATCAAAGATCCACCTAATTAAACAGTTTATATCTCAACAATCTAATAGGACCAACTAATAACAAAACCATGTCACATACCACTTTTATCAACTAATTTCAAGACAAAAATCAAATTATTCAACAACCAAGGCAGATTTCAAACTTTTATTTCATATATCATAAGTTTTATACTCTGAATCCACCATAAAAGAGAATATATATGTACAATGGTGGAGGCTTGCTGGTAATAACAAGAAGTGCGAGTTGGTGGTGCGAGAAGGGAAAGAAAAAGAGCCCGCAAAAGGGAAAGGGAGAAACACATGAGAAGAAAAATAAACCATGTTATTAAGAATTTACGTGCTACTCAGCAAATTGACTAAATTTAAAAGAGAAAAAATCACTTCCAGTATACCTAGATGGCAGTGGTGACAATAGTAAGATCAATACTATATGTGTCTAACCTAATGAAAGGTATCTTCGATCCTATGTTCAAGTTAAGAGAACTAATTGCACTGGTCATTTTCTTCACAACAAAAAGTGAAAATTATTTCAAATCTCAACAAGATAATAAAGAATGAAAAAAGAGAATGAGACAAATGCATATGAGGGAATGAAATTCAACAAGGATTGGCTGAGAATCAAACAGAGGTTCTAAAGCCCCTTCAATAAAAACCTACAACAAGAAAAAAAAATCATGAATTTCTTCCCAAATTTTAGTAACTAGAGTAACTATATAACTTTAATTTCTTATACTAGCTTCTCTCCTCACTTAATCCATTTATCTCACTCAACTTTCTCTTAAGAGTTTTAATCTTGGTAAATGAGTTTAGTGAACACATCATCCCATAATTCCTTCACTAAATTGTATTTTAATTAGTAGTCGTTCTTTATATCTTGTACTTTACTTTCATTTAGAGTTTATGTCTAGTACAAAACATAACTAATTAATTTATGTCTACTACCTCTTTAGTCTTTAACTTTCCTTTAACTAATTATACACAAACCAATATTTTCCAACTACTAAATTAGATGGATAAGGTTAACTAATTGTACTAAATTATTTTTCCAATCTTATAACTACCTAAAACCATTGTGCTCAAACTATGCTCTAATAAAATGGAAGCCTTTTTCTTTTAAATAGTAAATTCTTCTACATAAATACAAGACACAAGTGCTATTAGCACTATCTAGTTCAACATAAGTACAATGTGTAAATTTTAAGATGCATTGATCTTGTCGTTTGCCAAATATTATAGTTTAGGTAAAACAAAAATGGCCTCATTAGAATATTTTAAGTATTTTTAAACCACTTACAAACTACAATCAATTTGTTACTAAGTTAGGAGTTAGGGCAACCACAATAGTGAGATAAGTCATATAATAATAAATTATTAGTTTAACCATTCACGAGCAATGAACATGATGGAAATATTAGGTATGAATTAGAGAAATGAGTGGCGAAAAGAGCTTCAAAGGTTCCATATTTTTTTTTTTGTTTCAGTCATAATATGTGCAAGACACATTAATAGTTTGCTCTAACTTGTTAAAGGAAAATACATGAACTATCTGATGCCTATTTCAGATACTTTGCTTCAAAGCATAACTTGTTTCAGTCATATGCAATGCTTGTTTCTTAAGTTATTTCAAGACTGGTTGCAACACAAAGATTCTGATAAAAATTCTACTTATAAATTTTTTCTACTTTTAAATCCAACTTATATATATTTCAATGAGCTATCTCTACTGACACATGAAGTATGGAATCAAAATTTAAAACCTCCATTGTACAACCTGACAAAAGAAAGCCTTGACATATTCAACTTGAGTGCTTACCAAAAAAAAAATTGACGCAATCAAAGCCAAAGAGAGTTTAGGGTTTACCTTGTGCAAACGTCATTGCAAGTGTCATTAAAGCTGTCAAGGTTCGTCGCAAGGTAATAGGGATGAAGTCGTGAGGTTTTTCGGTGGTGGAGAGGGTTGCAACTCAAAGCTTTTCCAATGGCAGAGAGGGTCACAATTATAGTGGCAGATGCAGGTTCACACTTGTGGGGGCAATTGCCCCCACAAGATGTTTTTTTTTATTATTTGTTAACGTGTTATACAAAAAAATATATTGGCCCCACATGCTGTGCCCAAAGCCCAAATAGACATAAGATATTCAATATAAAAACTGCATGCTTAAGCCCAAATCGTTTAGCCCAATTTGGCAATTCCCATTCTGTAACAGTAATACAAAAAAGAGCACACCTTTCATCCTAACTTACATTACACATTTTCATTTTATGATTACACCCTCCCAATTCCCAATCATAGCTAGTAAGGTTCTAAGAGAGATTGACACCGTCTCACTTGCTTCCGCATTTCTGGTTCCTTTTTTTTTCTAAATCTAATGCATCATATTTCTTCCCTTTGAACTTGATTCCTGAATCTGATTCACACAGTCACGGTCACGGACGTTGCATTGTGGAGTTGTGGTTTTGAGGAGTTGCAGAGTTGCGGTTTTGCAGAGTTGCAGAATTCTTGTACAAGCTTTTGTTTTGTGACTTAAAGGTAAATTTTTATCCAAAAATAGTGTTTTACTCTTTTCTCATTTCTAATAGAAATTATTGGTGGTATGAGCATGACTGCAACTTGATTAAACTTATAGAACTTGAAATACATATAGAACTTTTTGACATTTGATTCAGTATAGATAGATTTTATAGATATAAATTATAATTAATCTTGCAATGGTATTGATACTCCTCCGGAGAACACATTACATACTGTCTGGTAGCTTGGTTTTGGTTAGGATTCTTCTTATATGAACACTAAAAGGGAATTAATTTTTTAGGGCCCTCGTAGCTTCTGGTTTTGGTGTAGAATGGATGACTGTTATAAGCAATCAGTTTTAGTCTTCTAAACTTGGGTTCTACGAAAAAGGGCATATAACTTTTTGAATATCTAGATTTTTTGTTTGGCTAGCAAGAGTTCCCCAAGTAAATAGTAATCATTAGCTTTGGTGTCTTGCTGTATATATGGTCGGTCTGGCAGCATAGTAGCTACAATTATTTGGTTCTAAAAGATTGATGATATGTTTTGGTTATAATAGGTACATACATGCTATTGTTACAAACTTACAAATATAGCATGCTTTTGTAATTCGTAATGTTTCCACGGGTACCACAGGTACCCTTTTGTTTTCAATAAATTTTTCTGCTAGGTGTTAGTTGATAAAAAAAACTAATTTGCTTCATTTTATTCTTTTTATGTCACTATCTGAAACTGAAAGCTACTTTATTCAGTTTTTTTTACCTTAATTAGCTTTATGTTTTTTTTGTAGTGTGCTAGAAATGGAGAAATATTTAAAAAGGAATTCCACATCAGAGTCTCAAGAATTTATTGAAAGTGAGAAACCACCAACATCCATGAAAAAGAGATTCTTAGAAGTTTATTTGAAAAATCTTCCTACTGGTCCAGGAGAGAGGAAACAAATATCATGTTATCATCCTAATGATCGGGATAACATCCGAAGAGCTTATTTGCAAAAGGGACCTTGTCAACCAAGAGAGCATGATTTTCCAAAACGACAATTTGGGACTCTATTTCGAAAGTTTAATCCTAACTGGTTTTGGGAATTTGGCAATTGGTTGGAATATAGTGTGTCAAAAGATGCCGCATTTTGTTTATGCTATTATCTCATGAGACCTGACATGGGGGAACAAAAAAATGGTGAAGCATTTTCGACTGACGGTTTTTCAAACTGAAAAAAAAATGATAGGTTGAAAACCCATGTTGAAGACTTTAATAGTGCTCACAATCAAGCTTTGAGAAGTTGTCAAGCATTAATGAGTACAAAATAGCATATTGAAGTTGCTATTAACAAGTAGGGGTGGCAAATGGGTGCGACCGCCCAGAGCCCACGGTAAGGAGGGGCCCAAAAAATATTTTTTTATATAGTTGTATGGTAATTTTTTTAATGTTGTTTTGTATTATTTTTATAAATAGATTAAAATTATTATTTTTATCATATCTCTTTCTTTATATCTAAATTAAAATATAAAATGTTATTATGAAGTAGTAGTATATTAGTGGTTAGTTTTTTTCTTAATGTGTTACATTTATAAATTTATTTAAGTATCTTTTTCTCATTGTAACTTATCAACATGTATATAAACTTAAAGTGTTTGTTTTATCAACAAGATAAAGAAAAACATAAACTAAATCTCAAATTATAAAGGAGCCTACTTCTATACTATAAATAAAATCCCTATCTTGAATAATAAAACTTTCACTATCCTCACTCTCTCAACTAGAGATTTGTAACACTTTTTTTTTGTCTTTCGCAGGTGCATTTCACACATTCTCTATAGTTGGGCAAAAACATCTCTATCAATAATCTCAAACTACTCTCCATTTATGTTTTTTTATATATACTTAAGTTTCTTAATCGCCTATTCGATCGTTTCAATTTAAAAATAACATTATATCACAATTTAAATTATTTATTATAAACCTAAAATATAATTTATATATTTTAAAAAATTATTTATTATGGACTTTGTTAAGAATATTTATTATTAATTTTAATAATAACATAATTTAAAATTTTTAAACTATTTATTTATTATGAATAATACCATAAAAATAACTATTTATCTTTTGTAACACACATACTAAAATACTAGTTAAAACTCAGAGTAAGTATATTAATAAACATAAAAAAAAATGCATATAAGTTTAATAAGAGACAATGATATTTTGCAAATGACTGACGATAGCGTAGGGGTAAATTGAATGAAAAATGTAATTCTTCTTATTTAATTTTTTTAAAACTATGTTATTCGCTTAATTAATAAAACATTTTTTACTGAAATTATATGTACTACTTTTTTTTATATATAATTTATGTTTATATTATCGAATACTTATATATAGGGGCCTTATAACCCATAGGGTTGGGGCATTGGTGTAAGCTCTACTATGTTCACATGTGAGGGACGATCTATTTAGTGGAAAAATCCATGTTAGACTCCATTCGTGTGCAAAATTTTCTTAAGTCAGTGACAGCCACACACCGCGAGCCGAATTAGTCTCGGACCCAATGAGGTAGAGGACACCCGTGATCTCTAACCCAGGACCAATATATATATATATATATATATATATATATATGAGCCTTATTTTATTGTTTCGCCCATGGCCCATAAAATGTCAGGACTGGCATTAACAAGCAATCAGATTTAATGAAAATGGAATACAGGATTCATTTGACGACTACAATTAACTTTATTCGATTTCTATTGAGGCAAGGGTTGGCATTTCGTGGTCATGATGAATCAGTTCATTCACAAAATCATGGTAATTTCCTTGAGCTTCTACATTTTTTGGCCAATCATAATGAAGAGATTGATAAGGTTCTAAAAAATGCTCGTGGAAATCTCAAACTAGTGGTACCTAATATTCAAAAGGATATTGTGACAACTGCAGCTTGTGAGACCACAAAAGTTATTGTTGATGATGTTAGAGATGATTTCTTTGCCATTTTAATTGATGAATCTTGAGATATATCAATTAAGGAGAAAATGTCTGTTGTTTTGCGTTACGTAGATAAAATGGAAGTGTGATTGAGAAGTTTCTTGGTCTTGTTCATGTTTCGGATACAAGTACCATATCTTTAAAATTGGCATTGGAATCATTGTTTGCAAAACATAGTTTAAGCCTATCAAGAGTGCATGGACAAGGATATGATGGGGCTATTAATATGCAAGGTGAATTCAATGGCCTCAAAAGTTTGATTTTGAAAGAAAATAGTTCTGTATTCTATGTTCATTGCTTTACTCACCAACTTCAATTGGCACTTGTGACAGTTGCAAAAAAAAAAAAAACAAGTTCAAATTGGTTGTTATTTTAATTTGGTTGACAATCTATCTAATGTTGTTGGAGCTTCATGTAAATGATGGGAGATTCTTTGAGAAAGTCAAATTCTTAAAGTTACTGAAGCATTAAAGAGTGGAGAAATTTCTAGTGGTTTTGGCTTGAATCAAGAGACTACATTGAAATGAGCTGGAGATACAAGATGAGGCTCACATCATGGTACACTACTTAGCTTTATCTCTTTGTTTACTTCAGTGATTGATGTCCTTGAAATTGTTGAGGAATATGGCATAAGCTCAGAGCAACGTGTTGAAGCATGTCATTTATTGAAATCTATGCATTCTTTTGAATTTATTTTTAACTTGCACTTGATGAGGCATATATTGGGAATCACTAATGAGTTGTCTCAAGCACTACAAAGAAGTGATCAAGATATTGTAAATGTAATAGCATTAGTTAGAGTGTGCAAGGAAAGATTACAATGCATGAGAGATGATGGTTGGCATACTTTATTAAATGAAGTATCATTGTTTTGTGAAAAACAAGATATTAACATTCCAAATATGGATGATGCATTCATTACACAAGGAAGATCAAAGCGTAAAGTTCAAAAAGTTTCAAATCTCCATCTCTTTCAAGTTGAGTTGTTTTATCAAGTGATTGATAGACAACTTCAAGAGCTAAACATAGATTTACTGAGGTGAACATTGAGTTGCTTCTTTGTGTAGAAGCTTAAATCCAAGAGATTCATTTTTTGCATTTGATAAGTAAAAGTTGATTTGTTTGGCAAAGTTTTATCCATCAGAATTTTCTTCTATGGAACTTATGGGGCTCGAAAGTCAACTTGAAACTTTTATTAGAGATGTTTGGTCTGATGATCAATTTTTAAAGTTAAATGGGACTATTGATCTTTCTCAAATGTTGGTGAAAACTAAAAAGCATATTGTGTATCCAATGGTATACTTACTTGTGAAGTTAGCTTTGATTTTGTTTGTGGCAACTGCAATAGTTGAAAGATGTTTCTCTACAATGAATTTTGTGAAGGTATACTACTACTCATATATTCTTCATCGCATGAACTTTATGCTATTATTCCCTGTGTTTTTTTGAATAAGCTCTAACTTATGAATTTCTAGCATTTAATGAAAAAGCAAGGTTTCCTGAGTATAAGTACAACCTCTGATCAAAAGCAAGTCACATGTTGAGGTTTAGTACAAACAAGAAGACTGAAGTAGGAATAAGCAAAGAAGCAGTACACTTTTCAGAAGATGACAATACCTTTTTGGGAAAGAGAGGACACCTAATTTTTTCTCTCTCCTCTGCAGAAATAGACACGTCAAAGAGGAAACGTGATTGAAGTCTCCATGCATTAAATGAAAATTCATAACGGAAAGATTAAAGAAGCTTTTTCACACAACGATCATATTTCCAAAAGACTCTATATAAAGACCTCAAGAGAAGAACTAAAGATCTAACGAACTATTGGACAGCCATTTTGTTGCTTTGAAAAACTCTCTAAGTTCTTTCTCTGCATGAAACACTCTAAGCTCAATAGTTTATCCTTTGCTTAGTAAAGTTATTTGTACTCGTGTTAAACTTACATATTCTCACTTTGTGAGTTGATTACGTTGTAATCTTTCAAACTTATTCAATTTGTGAAAGCCAAAAGTGGCTTAGTGTGAAAGAATACTTAGGACTACTTTCTTGAGTATAAGATTGTAGTGGGTTTTGCAAAAAGTGGCATAGAAGAATACTTGCTTGTAACCATGTTGGTTAGTGGAACCCTTCGTGTTGAAGGAGAACTAGACGTAGCTTAGGTTGAGTGAACCAATATAAAAAACTTGTGTTCTTTGTTTTTGCTTCTCCTTTCACGTTTTCCTTGGAAGAAAGATTTTTTGACTTGTTTAAAACGTTCTTTGCAAGAAGCTTTTTAAATGCACATACACACTATTCAACTCCACTTCTAGTGTGTTTCTTGTTATTTCACTAGGCGTTGGCATTAAGCATTACATGAGTCACGCTAACGTAACGCATCTAGAGAGGGCTCTAAGATCCTTACATTGGTGTGCTAAGCATGAGGTTACTAATGCTTAAAGGCGAGGTCTGTGCCTCATTGCAATCCACCCTATGTGCCACCCTGTATGCACTAAGTGTAGACACCATAGAGAGATGACCTTGATTCTTTGAGGATTAACACTAAGCACCAATATGTTAGCGCTAAGCACAGGGTCTTTCACACTATGTGTGACCATGTCAACTCTAAGGGTGGGGTCCTTGGACAATAATGTTATGTATATAACTTTTATGCCTAATAAATGTTATCCCCTTCCTATATGAGTATGTTACATCGTGAAAGTATGTGCTTGAGTTGAGTGTATTATGAATGCATGCATGAGGCTAAGTTATCCCTTTGGCAAGGTGCGGCAATTGCCCTTCAGATCTCATAGAGTGGTAGAAAAATGAAATGTATAAGACTATGTTGCCCTCTTTGAGAAGAAGAAGCACTTGTCTTTAGATCCTAGATAGTGGTAAATAAGACAATGTAGCCCTCTTTGGCAAGAAAGAGTCTCAGCCGATTTTAGATTCCAAAGAGAGGTGATAGACGTCCTTTGGTGCAAGAAGGATAGAATATTGCAAACCACAAGAGGGATGCCTCTTGAAGATTATGAACTCACAATCTGCCATGGAAGATGGATAACAGAATTATAAGATAAAGGTGTTTATGATTTATTAATGTGAGAATGTGTGTTATGTCTCAAGGAAATGTTTATATGCCTCATTGTCATGGATAGGTAAGATGTCTATATGCTATAAATGTGTTCATCTTACCAGGGGCGGAACCGGATTTTCATATTAGGGGGGGCCAAGGATAAAAAATAAAATTATTCAGTAAATATATATGCATTAATTTTTATATAAAATATTCATATTTTGATCATTCAAAACGTTAATTATTTGATAAAGGAAACATAATTAGGATAGGGAAAAAAAACAAAAAAAAAAATCTTGTTAATTATTTTATTTTTGTTTAAAGATTTTCAATTAATAAATCATTAATCGTATCTCTTGCACTCTCATTTTGGGAGTCCATAATAAAGCAATATACGTACCCATTTTCAATTCATAATATACTAAATATAGTTGCTAGAAAGAAAAAAATTAAATATAGTGTATTTCCATATTCAATTAATATGCATGTAAACTGATAAAAAAAATTAATATACTAATTAATTGAGAACGGTGTATATATAATAATACAAGAAGAAGAAGAAAAAAGGAAAACTGAAACAATAAACATTTCAATTTTACAAAAAGTACATGTGATAATGTCTTTTTGTGATCAACGTTTGTCCTGTTTCTTGTGATAATATATATACATATTTTCATTGAGGGCTATTGAATACAATATATAGAAGTATAATAATGTAAATACTTTTGTTGTTGCTTTGCCACTTTGCAGATGTAAAGTGTTTCCAAAATTGATTTCAGACCAAATACTAATCACGAATTATGTGTATTGTTCAATGCGATTGTGAGATTGAAAATTAAGAGTAAATATTAGGATTTAATTTTGTTTATTTTTTTAATATAATTAAGTAAAAAAAATCACAGACTCACCATAAGTCCACAAGTCCACAACAGTCCACCAATATTTAAGAAAGTTTAAAAAACAAATAAAAACTCATTATTCAATAATTAAAATTTGCTAAAATATAATACTTAATGATCAAAATCTATACAATTTTAAAAAAAAGTTGGGGGGGGGGGGGGGGGGGGCAAGGCCCCCCTAAGCAACCAAATAGTTCCGCCCTGCATGTTATATACAATATGTATGTGATGTTATAGTGATCCCTAGGGCACTTGCTGGGACTTTTGTCTCACTAGTTTAAGTTTAAATGCTAAAGATTAAGCAGGTAGTGAATCCAGTGAATGGCAAATCGAGCAAGGATTTACGTTGTTAATATTGCTTTCACATAATGTAACATTATGAACTATTTATTTATGTTTTACGTTTAAGTCCCCATATTGGGCAAGAATTATGTATTTCTTTTATTTGGGTTATGTAAGGTACCCTGAGTACTCCATATGTATATTGTTCATGTTTTGATTATGAGTTTTTAAATAAGTGATTGAGATTATCCGAGGATTCCACATATGTAGGTATAAGGTTACGGTAATGTCCCTTAGGGTGTTACACGAAGAGATCATCCTGGACAAGAAGGTTTCACAATGATTTTGAAATCTGGGAATTTTTTTTCATAAATCTTCAGTAAAAATTGGCTTGGCCCAAGTTTTAAAAAAACAAATGAAAATGTGACATGTGATTAAAAGTATTATTCTATTGGTTGTTAGTTTTTTTTTTTTTTTTTTTGTTACATTCAAAAATCCTCGATGAATTTTCAAATTACTGTGACATATCAACATGCTTATTTATTTTTTTAACAAAATAAGAAACACAAACAAAGACTCAAATTATAGTGGAAATAAAACTAAGCATTAGTATATTAATAAAGAACAAAAATAAAGATTTAATATATATGAAATGATATTTTGTCAATAATAGACGATAGCGAGCAAAATAGAGCATTTTCTTTGAGACACAAAATATAAAACTAAATTTATTGATTCGTTAACAAATTCTATTATATAATGGCGAATGATAATAACAAATTCGTTAACATATTTTTTCTAACACACATTCTATTATTAATTAAAATTTATTGAAAACTACAAAATTAGGATAGAGACTAATTAAATGAAAATTGAAACTTATAAAAATTTATAATTTTCAATAAATTTCAGCCAATTGGAGAGAGTGTGTTGTTAACATTTCTCTTATATAATTAATATTTTATATAATTATATATAAAACTGTAGATTAAGGTTATGTATTTTATATGTATTTATTATTATTATTATTATTTATTGATTTTATTAATATTTTTAAGTTTATAAATTTATTTTATTTTTTATTTAAGTATAGTTATTGATTTCTAAGATACTTTTTTATTTTTCTTTTTATCCTCTTCTTTCTGACACACAGGATGGTTTCTCCAAGCTAGTTTCGGTATGAACCTTTTGAGGTTCTTCTTTTCTCCCAAAAGGCTTATCCTCTTGCTTTTCAGTAGCTTTCTCAACTTCATCTTTTTTTTCTTCTTCTTCACCATTTATCGCTATCTCATGGTAAAACAATAAGGATACTACATAGTACTTAATGTGTAACATCAACACCGCTAATAGGGTTAGATAATAAACATCTACTTTTAGATTAACATGAATGACAAAATGTAGTATCTAGTTAAATTTTTTTAGATCGAGAGACTAAATTAACAACACCACATAAATTCAAGGACCAAAATAGTGATTTAGTCAAACTGAAACAAAACACAATTTGCAAAAACAATTACGTTTTAAATATATATTTTGATACCTAAAAGTTCAAAATGCCCCAGATCCTTTAAACAGTACACGTCAAATAAAAACATTGATAATCATCTAAATAAATTGAAACAAGTTCAAAACTTAAAGCTTAAGTGATAAATCAATCCCAGAAGAATCAGAACGAGAGGTTTCTTCTTCCTTGGAATGATCACCACCCATGGTACTCAATGTTGACCTATCCAGGGCCCAGTTTGATTTGGTAGCAACATTTGTAGAAGAATCTCCAAGGATGGGAATGTGTCCAATTGTACCACGATCATCTTCAGTCTTCAAATTTGCATGCAAACCCTCCATCCTCAATCTACCAAGGGAAGGGTTTAGCATCTCTTGTCTTGACCACCTTTGACCAAACCTAAAACCAAATGAGGTTGAAGGGTATGATGGCTTGTGAATCATAGACTCCATCCGAACCCCAAGTGCCCTATTGTAGGATCCATAAAAGGAGTGTGTGGGATAAGGGTAACAAAGAAAAGGAGAGTTCCCTAAAGCACCAACATCATCAACCCCTTGGCCACGCTTTGCAAGAGCACGCTCTTGCTTGTGGGCGTTTTGGTGTCCCCCCAAAGCTTGTGATGAAGAAAACTCTTTCTTGCAAAAGTTGCAAGAAAAAGTCTTAGCCTCTGATGGTTTCTCCTCAATATTATTGTTCTCATCTCTTCCTTTGGTGTAATTAGCACTAGAAGAAGATGAACCCCCCACGTTCATTGGATTGAAAAAATCCAATACCACTTTCGACCCCTGAATTGATTCATCCTTGGAGAGCTTAACAAAGTCCAACACCATATGGGAATTGGAATTGGAAGCTGGATCTTGTTCAGATTTATCACCCTTCTCCTTCATTATCAACTCATCATTCTTCTCTTCTTCAACACATGGTTTATGGGAAATGACTTCGGAGGTGGAAGAGACTTCAGAGGAACAAATTTCCAAACCGTGTGATGATGCCATGGCACAAACGAGAAATGATTCTCTCTTTTTAGATCTGTGAGAGTGAGATTGAATAGAGAGGGGGCGTGACCATGGTTATTTATTTATGGATTTGAGTTAATATGCAAATATCTTTCACTCATGAACAAGGAAAGGGATCTCATGCATTTTTGTAGTTATTATTTTTTCATTATGCTAGCAAAAATTTGAAGAGGCGTGAGCAAGCTTGAACCAATTTGTTCACGACCGTTGCATAAACAAAATTTCCTAAAATGATTTTAACTACATGGTCAAATGTGTCTAATTACTCAAGTAGTTCAAATCATGCCATAGAACCATGTGGCTAATTACTCAAATAGGTTCTATGTAGTTGAAATTTGATGTCAAACCGAGTGGTGAAATTGGTAACTTTGAAATTACTTGTTGGAGTAAAATTACTTGGACATTCAAGAACTTCTTTAGCGGAAAAATAAATGGAAGTAATTTTGTGCTCATTAATGCTCTATATTTTCTAAAATGATTTTAACTACACAGTCTAATATTGTGGCAAATAATTAATCAAATAGTTAAAATATTTCCATAGCCAGCATGTGGCTAATTACTCAAATAATATACTATCGCAGATGACAGCTTCTATGTTGTTCAAATCTGATGTCAAAGCCAAATCGGTAACTTTGAAAATTACTTAGGTGTTCAAGAGCTTCCCTGGTGGAAAAATCAATGGAAGTAATTTTGTGATATAATTTTGACTTCATTAATGCTCTATATTTTCCCAACAAATCCATTGTTTTCCTCAACGCGCGAGTTGCTCCAATAGGTTCAAAATTTCAAATATCTTTATCACTAGTAGTTTCTGTGAGGAAAACCCAGTTTAATGAGTACCACTAAGCCATATTAAACTAAAAGAACTTATTCTAACCTTAATTTTTCTCATAGAAAAGCTTGTTTTCAATTCATTTTTATTTAAACCAGGAATGCATAGCACTATACTAGTGGCTAAGGTTTTGTAATTTCAGTGGCTTTAATTTGCAAATTTTATGTTTGAGGACTCACCCACATAACCGCTTTCCGTTTTCAATAAGCATGGTGTTATGCCACAACATTCTTGCCATACTTGTGGAAATTTATTTTTCATGAAGGACTTAAGATACACTAAATTTGTAACACTCAAGAAGATTTTTAGATCAAACTTGTGAATAGTGCTTGAACTTGAGGTAAGAAATAATGAGGGTTTAAGAGAAACTAATTAGGAGCTCACTCATCTCAACAAGTGAATTTTACATATAACTAGATTTTAAACTTGTGATTCGTTTAAATTATACATTTTTTATATTCATATTTAATATTTTTAAAAATATGTATATATGAATAAAATTATTAATTTTTAAAATATTTAGTAACAAATTAAATATAACTACATTAAAATTGAGGAAGATGATTAATTATATTTTTAATTGAGCAGATGTTGTATTGAAAAATATTAAACCTATTAAAATTTATTATGATTTTTTCTTTCTTTAAGAAATAATAATAGTGATGTAATACCTATATGAGATATATAAGTTAAAAAATATATATCATAAATATAATTTTTTAATTATTTAAATTGAGTACTTATTTTTGCTATTGTGAATACTATGTTTACATGTAATTGAATTTTATTTGTTTATAATTAATAATTTTAAATTTATTTATTTTAAAAATTAAAATATTTTAAAACTATATTTTAATCATTTTGGTTTATTATATGTGATATTAATGAAGTTTTAAATTGGTTAACATCATTACAACTTTTATTATTATTATTATTATTATTATTATTATTATTATTATTATTATTAATTTGTTCTTTAATTTTAATTTCATTACTTGTTATATTTTAAAGTTATCAATCTAGAATTTATTAAAAAAAGGGTTACTTATCTATAAGGATGGATGATGTTATATATTATTAATTCTCTTAATCCATTTATCTCATTCAACTTTCTCTTAAAAGTTCTAATCTTGGTAAATGAGTTTAGTTAATTCATTATCTCATAATTGCTTCAATAAATTGTAAAATTAGTAGTCATTCTTTAAATGCTGTACTTTACTTTCATTTAGAGTTTATGTCTAGTACAAAATATAGCTAATTAATTTATGTCTACTAGCTCTTTAGTCTTTAACTTTCCTTTAACTAATTCTACACAAACCAATATTTTCCAACTACTAAATTATACGGATAAGGTTAACTAATTGTACTAAATTATTTTTCCAATCTTATAACTAACTAAAACCATTGTGCTCAAACTAAGCTCTAATAAAGTGGCAGCCTTTTTCTTTTAAATTATAAATTCTTCTACATAAATACAAGACACAAGTGCTATTATAGCACTATCTAGTTCAAGACAAGTGCTATTTCCAATTTTAAGATGCATTAATCTTCTCGTTTGCCAAATATTATAGTTTACGTACAACAAAAATGGTATCATTAGAATATTTTAAGTATTTTTAAACCACTTACAAGTTACAAGCAGATTGTTACTAAGTTAGGAGTTAGGGCAGCCACAATAGTTAGATAAGTCGTATAATAATTTATTAAAGTTCTTACTTTAACCATTCACAAGCACTGAACTTGATGGAAATTGAAAAAAAACCAAAAATAAAATATTAGGTATGAATTTAGAGAAATGAAAAGAGCCAGTTTCAAAGGTTCCTTATTTTATTTTTTTTCAGTCATATTATGTGCAAGACACATTAATAGTTTGCTCTAACATGTTAAAGGAAAATACCTGAACTATCTTATGCCTCTTTCAGATACTTTGCTTCAAAGCAAAACTTGTTTCAGTCGTATGCAATGCTTGTTTCTTAAGTTATTTCAAGACTTTTTGCAACACAAAGATTCTGATAAAAATTCTACTTGTAAATTTTTTTTCTACTTTTAAATCCCAATTATTTATATTTCAATGAACTATCTCTACTGATACATGAAATATGGAATCACAATTTAAAACCTCCATTCTACAACCTGAAAGTCTTGACATATTCAAATTGAGTGCTTACAAATAAAATAAAATAAAATAAAATTGACGCAAACAAAGCCAAAGAGAGTTTAGGGTTTACTTTGTGCAAACGTCATCGCAAGTGTCATCGAAGCTGTTGGGGTTCGTTGCGGGGTAGTAGGGGCAAAGTCGTGAGGCTTTTCGGTGGTGGAGAGGGTTGCAACTCAAAGGTTTTCCAGTGGCAGAGAGGGTCGCAATGTGTGGTTGTTCGTGAGGACGGTTGTGTGAGACAATGGTGTTGACGAGTGAGGAAGATGAAGATGATGGTGGTGCAGCGACATTGCAATGGAACAATGGCGAGGGTTGTGGTTCGGCAGGGGCAACAATGAGGAAGTGGTGAGGGAGCAATGACACAATGGAGTAAGTAAAAGAAGAGCAGTTCTCCAGAACTTGAAAATCACATTGTGAGATAGATCCATGCTTGGCTAACTAATAATTTGCTTAAGAGCTCATTGAGTCTGCTTGAGCTCTTGACTCGTATTTAAAAAGAGTACTAATTAAAAATTGGGTTGGATAAACCTTTCTTAACCGTCAATTTCACAGCTAGTGAGTGATTCATTAAATATTAATAAAAACAAGAGTGCTTCATCATTGTCATAGGTATCAAAAGTCTGTACGGAAAATCAAAAACTCATAACTAATGAGCTAATAAACTCGAATACCACATCACCCATTTGCAATTGTAAAGGAAAAAGAAAAATGAAACAAAACACAATTTGCAATAATAATTGCTTTTTAAAATATATAATTAGACACCTAAAATTTTATAGTGTCCCAAATAACTCAAACAACAGAGTACCAATCAATCAAACACAAACATTGATGATTATCCAAATTAAAACAAGATCGAAACTTAAATCTTAAGTGATAAATCAATCTCATCAGAATAATCAGGACTAGAGCGTCCTTCTTGCATGGGATCATCATCACCACCCACAGTACTCAACGGGGATGAGTTTGATTTGGTAGCAACATTTGTAGAAGATTCTCCAAGGAATGGAATATCGTGTCCAATAGTACCACGATCATCATGTGTCCTCAAAGTTGTATCACTCTCTAGGATCCTAATTCCGCTATTTGCATGCAAACCCTCCATCCTCAATCTATCAAGAGAAGGGTTTAGCATCCCTTGTGATCTTGACCACTCTTGACCAAACCTAAAACCAAGTGAGGATGAAGGATATGATGACTTGTGAATAATAGACTCCATTCTAATCCCAAGTGCCCTATTATATGATCCATTAAAGGAGTGTGTGGGATGATCGGGGTAACAAAGAAAATGAGGGTTCCCAAATGCACCAACATTGATCCCTTGGAGACGCCTTGCAAGAGCACACTCTTGCTTGTGAGCATTTTTGTGCCCTCCCAAGCCTTGTGCAGAAGAAAACTCTTTCTTGCAAAAGTTGCAAGGAAAAGTCCTAGCCTCTGATGATTTCTCCTCATTGTTATTATCACCTCTCCCTTCAGTGTTGTTAGGCCTAGAAGAAGATGAACACCCCACGTTATTCATAGGATTGAAAAAATCCAATTCCACTTTTGACCCTCTAATTGATTCATCTTTGGAATTGGAATTGGAAGTTTGATTTCGTTCAGATTTAACACTCTTCTCCTTCATTGGTGTAACCTCATTGTGATTCTTCTCTTCTTCAGCAGTAGGTTTATAGGAAATGCCTTCGGAGGTGGCAGAGATGCTAGAGGCCTCTGATGTGATCCCTTTTGGAGCAAGGGAAGCTCCAAAGAAAATGAAGAAGATGAAGTGAAATAGAAACTAAAATTGCATTAATTCTTCTCTCCCTTTAACAGAACAATTACAACCAATATATATCAGCAACATGGTGCCAACCTGCACTAAGCACTACGCCAGTTCACTCAACAATTTCCTAACAAACTCAACAACAAACCAAATTCTAGAACCTCCTAGCTGAGCTACACTATCTGATATAACATAATAAGCAATATTATTAATAAAAGACAATTAGTTCCTATTGGGCCTAATAGCAAAATGAACTCTGAACTTCAATAGTTTGGGTCGTATCAGACTCAGAGGGACAACCTTCCAAAACATATGATGATGCCATTGTAAAATGTTTCACAATTTTGGATCTGTGGGAGAGGGGGGGCATGACCATGTTTATTTATTTAAAGATTTTAATTAATGCAAATATCTTTATTGAATAAGGAATGGGATCTCATGCATTTTGCAGTTATCATTTTGCATTATGCTACCAAAAGTTTGAAGAGGTATGAGCAAGCTTTGAAAGATTTATGCATGATCTTAGCATAAACAAAGATTCCTAAAATGTGTCTAATTACTAAGTAGTGCAAGTCATTCCCATAACCAGCATGTGGCTACTTAATCAAATAGCTTCTATGTAATTCAATTTTTATGTCTAACCGAGTAGTGAAATTGGTAACTTCGAAATTACTTGTTGAAGTAAAATTACTTGGGCATTTATGTGGTGGAGAAATCAATATATGAAAGTAATTTTGGGATATGACTTTGGCTTCATTAATGCTCTATATTTTTTCTAAAATGATTTTAACTTCACGGTCTAATGTGGCGAATAATTACTCAAATAATTAAAATCTTTCCAGAGCGGGCATGTGGCAAATTATTCAAATAATACCATCACAACTTCTATGTAGTTCAAATGATGCCAAAGAAAAAATGGTAACTTTGAAATTACTTGTTGAAGTAAAATTACTTGGACTTTCAAGAGCTCTGTGGTGAAAGATTCACCAAAAAACAAAAGCTTTTGTGGTAGAAAAATCAATGGAAGTAATTTTGTGATATAATTTTGGCTTCATTGATGCTCAATATTGTCCTAACATATCCCTTGTTTTCCTACTAGGTTCAAAATTTCAAATATCTTTTCACCAGTAGTTTATGTGAAAACCCAGTTGAATGGGTACCTCTAAGCCATATTAAACTAAAATAACTTATTCTAACAATAGTTTTTTCTCATAAAAAAGCTTGTTTTCCATTTAGTTTTATTTAAACCATGAATGCATAGCATAGTTCTAATTAGGGGTGGCCAAAAAGGCTGAACTGAACTTTTAAGAACTAAATTGAACTATTAAAGTGGTTTGCCCAAACCAAACTAAACTACAAAACAATGATCAAGCAAAATGAATTGAACTATTGTTTGGTTCAGTGAACTGTATTTTAGAAGTTCAAACTAAATTGTTCTATTTATTTGCTGAAAGGTTTATATAACAAATGGTTCCTTGGGAGTACACCAGTACAGAAGGGAGAAATGAGAGAAACAAAAAACATGCAGAGGTTCAACTAAAATAGAAAACAATGCAATGTATCCTAAATTAAATAGATGTCTATTTCTCATAGTTTTTGACAATGAGCTAACAGATTACAGATGTATAAACTATAAAGCATAAAGAATATGATAGATTTATGAAAAAGTAATCCTGTGGCAATAAAGTGCAAGCATACATGACTATATCCATCAGAAGCTTATTATGAAAGTTACAGAGAGTAAGATTTATTTTATCAATGAATTCGTGTGCGAGAATAAGTTACATACTTATTTGCTGTTTCATCAAAAATTGTCCTACTGAATCGTGATTAGCTATGTTGTGTGGGGATTTTCAATTAATTAGACTGGTTTTGCAATTTCACTTCAAAAAAATAATCATGGAATGAATTCATGCAATGGCAGAAATAATAAAATTATTAAAAAAAAATGAGAGTGCTGATCTAATAGATAAACAAGGCCAAATACATGAACTCTGAATTCATACACATTTACTTCTTGATATGTTCCAAGTTGCCACAATAATTTATGTGCCATGAACTCTGAACTCTCATATTAAAACAGCTCAGCAGTGCACTGAACTGATCTTTTAGCAGTTTGGTTTTTTAAAACTAAACTAACAAACTGGTTAAGTTCAGTTATTATTAGAAATAGTTCAGTTTTTTTAAGTTCAATTCAGCTCATTACTTGAAAGTTCACTTTAGTTCAGTTTTTTCTTGCCACCCCTAGTTCTAATGGCTTAATTAGGTTTTGCAATTTCAGTAGCCATAATTTGCAAATTTTTAGTTCCAAGGACTCACTAACATTCAATTCTTAATTTCAGCAACATTCTTGCCATACTTGTGGAAGTTCAATTTCAATGAATGACTTACAATACACAAAAATCCAATGGCCCTAATTTGTAAATTTTAGTTTTGAGGACTCACCCAGATTCCTTTTTTTAATTTTAGTATCAATCTTGCCATACTTGTGGAAGTTCATTTTTCATGAAGGACATACGATACACAAAATTTTGTAACACTAAGAAAGAATTTTAGACTCTAGAAGTTTGTAAAATCTTGAATAATTATTGAAGTAGATCGCACTAGTGAATATTGCTAAAGCTTAGGGAATGTTCTATAGTAAGGTATTAAGAAATAATGAGGGTTTACGAAAAAGTAATTGGGAGCTCACACAACAAAGGTATTTCATTTATAACTAGATTTTATACATGTGCGTTGCATGTATTTGTTTATATTATTTATTTTAAGAATAAATAATCTATACATTGACAAATTAAAAGGTTATTATATTGTCATCTAATTACAAACCGTGATAGTTGTGAAAACCAGACCGGACTGGCTGGTCTAACCGGGTGAATTAGGAACCGGTGTCCTGACCGGTCCGGTTAAGCTATCGGACTAGTTATACAATCGACCTGGTTTGACCCAGATCAACCTGGTGACTTGGCCCGGGTTGACCCAGTTCAATTTGAGTTTTTTTTTTTATGATTCTTGAAACAAAGTAGCTATTTGAAATTCTTTTCATGGTACCAGTCAAAATTAACCCATGGTAGAAGCTTTGTAATTCAAATGTTAAATGCTTGGTATCCATAATATTTTAATGGACCTTTTTTGCTATATATTCCAGCAAATTTTTTATAAAATAGAAAGTTGAGAGCTTTTTCTAAATTCTTAATAGTGAATTGCTAAATAGTATATAATAATATAATAAGATGTTCCTATAATATTATTTTGATCTTGACAACAATATATAATAATTAATTATTATTATTATTATCTTGATCTTAATATAATTTAATATTTATGTACTTTATACATCTTCACCAGACATGCTCATGACCTTTTGACAACTTTCGTACTTAGCCATGAAAAATAACAAGAGTTTCCTTAGTAATTTAATGATAATACCCAACAAAATAATTTAGTAATAAATGATTAAATAATATATATAGTTTCATCATGACAATGATTTTAATTTTGGAGTATGGACTATGGATTGATCACATTTTGTTATCTATATATATATACACCAGGTCAAGTGGTTTAATAAACAACCTACCAATTTGACCACTGACCCATTAACCCAGTGCCTCGACCGAATCGGTTTTCACAACACTGCAAACTATTATACTAGTATATGATAAGTTTGTTAACTTTTTCAATAATTATTTTAAGTCATACAAAAGGTGATTTCTTATTAGTTGATAATGTAAAACTTTTTAAACTGACGATGCTTAAAAATTAAACTTCTATTTTTAATATTTGTAGTTATTTTTTTAGATGCATGTACGTAAATCAAATTAAAATTTATTTTGAAAAATATTTGTGATATATCATGTACAATTATATTTAAATTGAGGATGCTATATATATATATATATATATATATATATATATATATATATATAATTTATTAATTCTTATCCTTAATTATTATTTAAAATTTAACTAAATATCTATAAAATCTTTATTTTTAATCTCCTTATATATATAAATGAATAAGAGATTCTCTTCTCTCCTTGCTTCACTCTCTCCACTCTCTCTCACATTCACTCTTATTTGAATACTTTCATCATCTCATGGAGTGGTGTAGTTCATTCTCCGAGCATGCATTTGGTTCTTCTATTTTTCCTAAAATTTCTCTTATCAAGTTTTGTAACTACCCCACATTAACAATATTTCTATAACTACCTTCATTCACTTCTTCATCTGATA
Organism: Pueraria montana var. lobata; assembly: GCA_026413185.1. Taxonomy (NCBI): domain Eukaryota; kingdom Viridiplantae; phylum Streptophyta; class Magnoliopsida; order Fabales; family Fabaceae; genus Pueraria; species Pueraria montana. The sequence goes on along the minus strand of CM048654.1, from coordinate 64,133,186 downwards.
CAATTTTTTTTATCAGTTTTTTTAAATCTATTTTTTAATTCCGAAGATTTCTCTCTTTCATCAATAATTTCAAATCCTTAATTCAATTTACTTTTCAATTTTAAAATATTAAAGTTACATCATTACATCTTCTGTTATATTTTTTTTTCTTTTAAAAAAATTATAGTTTCTAATTTCTTTTATAATTATCTCTTTTTCAAAATTTCTTTCGATATGCTATATAATTCTTTTTTTTTTTCAAATTTTATACTCTCTAATCTTTTGGGCTTTTTTTTTAATATTTCTTTTATCTAATTTTCTAACTCTATTTTTAATTCCAAAGATTTCTCTCTTTCATCAATAATTCTAGATCCTTAATTCAATTTTCAAATTTAATATTAAAAAAAGTAAAGTTACATCATTACATCTTCCCTTATTTTTTTTCTTTTGAAAAAATTATAGTTTCTAATTTCTTTTATAATTATCTCTTTTTCAAAATTTCTTTCGATGTACTATATTATTTTTTTCTTCTTCAAATTTTATACTCTCTAATCTATTGGGTTTTTACTATTAAAAAAAATTAAAGTTAAATTGTTACATCTTTTCCTTATTATTATTTTTTAATTTTATAGCTTCTAATTTCTTTTATAATTATCGCTTTTTTAAAATTTCTTTCAATGTGCTATATAATTCTTTGGTTTTTTTCAAATTTCTTTCTATTGACTATATAAATAAGGTAGTGAAAATTTTAATAAGCCCGTGCATTGCACGGGCTAAAACACTAGTTATTATTATTCATAAAAAATTTTGGTACTTTCTCTCATATCTTTATCAAAGGTATAGTAACTAAATTAAATTTAAAGTACACTTATCCATAATTTTTCCAAAAAAATTCAGCAGAGTTTCCCCTATATTTTGGTACTTTCCCTCATACCTTTATTAAAGGTATAACAACGAGATATCAAAGATCCACCTAATTAAACAGTTTATATCTCAACAATCTAATAGGACCAACTAATAACAAAACCATGTCACATACCACTTTTATCAACTAATTTCAAGACAAAAATCAAATTATTCAACAACCAAGGCAGATTTCAAACTTTTATTTCATATATCATAAGTTATATACTCTGAATCCACCATAAAGAGAAACATATATGTACAATGGTGGAGGCTTGCTGGTAATAACAAGGAGTGCGAGTTGGTGGTGGGAGAAGGGAAAGAAAAAGAGCCCGCAAAGGGGAAAGGGAGAAACACATGAGAAGAAATACAAACCATGTTATTAAGAATTTACGTGCTACTCAGCAAATTGACTAAATTTAAAAGAGAAAAAATCACTTCCAGTATACCTAGATGGCAGTGGTGACAATAGTAAGATCAATACTATATGTGTCTAACCTAATGAAAGGTATCTTCGATCCTATGTTCAATTTAAGAGAACTAACTGCACTGGTCATTTTCTTCACAACAAAAAGTGAAAATTATTTCAAACCTCAACAAGATAATAAAGAATGAAAAAAGAGAAAGAGACAAATGCAGATGAGGGCATGAAATTCAACAAGGATTGGCTGAGAAAGAAAGAGAGTTTCTAAAGCCCCTTCAATAAAAACCTACAACAAGAAAAAAAAATCATGAATTTCTTCCCAAATTTTAGTAACTAAAGTAACTATACAACTTTAATTCCTTATACTAGCTTCTCTCCTCGCTTAATCCATTTACCTCACTAAACTTTCTCTTAAGAGTTTTAATCTTGGTAAATGAGTTTAATTAACACATCATCCCATAATTCCTTCACCAAATTGTTTTTTAATTAGTAGCCGTTCTTTAAATCTTGTACTTTACTTTCATTTAGAGTTTATGTCTAGTACAAAACATAACTAATTAATTTATGTCTAGTAGCTCTTTAGTCTTTAACTTTCCTTTAACTAATTATACACAAACCAATATTTTCCAACTACTAAATTATACAGATAAGGTTAACTAATTGTACTAAATTATTTTTTCAATCTTATAACTACCTAAAACCATTGTGCTCAAAGTAAGCTCTAATAAAGTGGAAGAATTTTTCTTTTCAATAGTAAATTCTTCTACAAAAATACAAGACACAAGTGCTATTAGCACTATCTAGTTCAACATAAGTACAATGTGTAAATTTTAAGATGCATTAATCTTGTCATTTGCCAAATATTTAGGTAAAACAAAAATGGCATCATTAGAATATTTTAAGTATTTTTTAATCACTTACAAACTACAATCAATTTGTTACTAAGTTAGGAGTTAGGGCAACCACAATAGTGAGATAAGTCATATAATAATAAATTCTTAGTTTAACCATTCACGAGCACTGAACATGATGGAAATATTAGGTATGAATCAGAGAAATGAGTGGCGAAAAGAGCTTCAAAGGTTCCTTTTTTTTTGTTTCAGTCATACTATGTGCAAGACACGTTAATAGTTTGCTCTAACTTGTTAAAGGAAAATATATGAACTATCTGATGCCTATTTCAGATACTTTGCTTCAAAGCACAACTTGTTTCAGTCATATGCAATGCTTGTTTCTTAAGTTATTTCAAGATTCATTGCAACACAAAGATTCTGATAAAAAGTCTACTTATAATTTTTTTCTACTTTTAAATCCAACTTATATATATTTCAATGAACTATCTCTACTGACACATGAAGTATGGAATCAAAATTTAAAACCTCCATTCTACAACCTGACATAAGAAAGCCTTGACATATTCAACTTGAGTGCTTACCAAAAAAAATTGACGCAATCAAAGCCAAAAGAGAGTTTAGGGTTTACCTTGTGCAAACGTCGTTGCAAGTATCATTAAAGCTGTTAGGGTTCGTCGCAAGGTAACAGGGGTGAAGTTGTGAGGTTTTTCGGAACTCGAAGCTTTTCCAATGGTAGAGAGGGTCGCATTATAGTGGCGGATGCAGGTTCACACTTGTGGGGCCACGATGTTTTTTTTCTTATTTGTTAATGTGTTATACAAAAAAATATATTGCCCCCACATGTTGTGCCCAAAGCTCAAATAGACATAAGACATTCAATATAAAAATTGCATGCTTAAGCCCAAATCGTTTAGCCCAATTTGGCAATTCCCATTCTGTAACAGTAATACAAAAAAGAGCACACCTTTCATCCTAACTTACATTACACGTTTTCATTTTATGATTACACCCTCCCAATTCCCAAACAGTAAGTAAGGTTCTAAGAGAGATTGACACCGTCTCACTTGCTTACGCATTTCTGGTTCCTTTTTTTTTTTTTCTAAATCTAATGCCTCATATTTCTTCCCTTTGAACTTGATTCCTGAATCTGATACACATAGTCACGGTCACGGACGTTGCATTGCGGAGTTGCAGAGTTGCGGAATTCTTGTACAAGCTTTTGTTTTGTGACTTAAAGGTAAATTTTTTATCCAAAAATAGTCTTTTACTCTTTTCTCATTTCTAATAGAAATTATTGGTGGCATGAGCATGACTGCAACTTGATTAAACTTATAGAACTTGAAATACATATAGAACTTTTTGACATTTGATTCAGTATAGATAGATTTTATAGATATAAATTATAATTAATCTTGCAATGGTATTGAAACTCCTCAGGCGAACACATTACATACTGTCTGGTAGCTTTGTTTTGGTTATGATTCTTCTTATATGAACACTAAAAGGGAATTAATTTTTTAGGGCCCTCGTAGCTTCTGGTTTTGGTGTAGAATGGATGACTCTTATAAGCAATCAGTTTTAGTCTTCTAAACTTGGGTTCTACGAAAAAGGGCATACAACTTTTTGAATATCTAGATTTTTTGTTAGGCTAGCAAGAGTTCCCCAAGTAAATAGTAATCATTAGCTTTGGTGTCTTGTTGTATATATGGTCGGTCTGGCAACATAGTAGCTACAGTTATTTGGTTCTAAAAGATTGATGCTATGTTTTGGTTATAATAGGTACATACATGCTATTGTTACAAACTTACAAATGTAGCATGCTTTTGTAATTTGTAATGTTTCCACGGGTACCACTAGTACCCTTTTGTTTTCAATAAATTTTTCTGCTAGGTGTTAGCTGATAAAAAAAGTTAATTTGCTTCATTGTATTCTTTTTATGTCACTGTGAAACTCAAAGCTACTTTATTCAGTTTTTTTTTACCTTAATTAGCTTTATTTTTTTTTTGTAGTGTGCTAGAAATGGAGAAATATTTAAAAAGGAATTCCACATCAGATTCTCAAGAATTTATTGAAAGTGAAAAACCACCAACATCCATGAAAAATAGATTCTTAGAAGTTTATTTGAAAAATCCTCCTGCTGATCCAAGAGAGAGGAAACAAATATCATGTTATCATCCTAATGATCGGGATAACATCCGAAGAGCTTATTTGCAAAAGGGACCTTGTCAACCAAGAGAGCATGATTTTTCAAAACGGCAATTTGGGACTCTATTTCGAAAGTTTAATCCTGACTGGTTTTTGGAATTTGGCAATTGGTTGGAATATAGTGTGTCAAAAGATGCCGCAATCAAGCTTTGAGAAGTTGTCAATCATTAATGAATAGAAAATAGCATATTGAAGTTGTTATTAACAAGCAGGGTCGGCCTTGAGGGGGTGGAAAATGGGTTTGACCGCCCAAGGCCCATGGTAAGGAGGGGCCCAAAAAATATTTTTTTTATATAGTTGTATGGTAATTTTTTTAATGTTGTTTTGTATTATTTTTATAAATAGATTAAATTTTTTTTTATCATCTCTCTTTCTTTATATCTAAATTAAAATATAAAATGTTATTATGAAGTACTAGTATGTTAGTGGTTAGTTTTTTTTCTTAATGTGATACATTTATAAATTTATTTAAGTATTTTTTTCTCATTGTAACATATCAACATGTATATAAACTTAAAGTGTTTGTTTTATCAACAAGATAAAAAAAACATAAACTAAATCTCAAATTATAAAGGAGCCTACTTCTATACTATAAATAAAATCCCTATCTTGAATAATAAAACTTTCACTCTCCTCACTCTCTCAACTAGAGATTTGTAACACTTTTTTTTTTTTGTCTTTCGCAGGTACATTTCACACATTCTCTATAGTTGGGCAAAAAACATCTCTATCAATAATCTCAAACTACTCTCCATTTATGTTTTTTTATATATACTTAAGTTTCTTAATCGCCTATTCGATCGTTTCAATTTAAAAATAACATTATATCACAATTTAAATTATTTATTATAAATCTAAAATATAATTTATATATTTTAAAAAATTATTTATTATGGACTTTGTTAAGAATATTTATTATTAATTTTAATAATAACATAATTTAAAATTTTAAAACTATTTATTTATTATGAATAATAACTAAAAAATAATCGTTTATCTTCTGTAACACACATACTAAAGTACTAGTTAAAACTCAGAGTAAGTATATTAATAAACATAAAAAAAAATGCATATAAGTTTAATACGAGACAATGATATTTTGCCAATGACTGATGATAGTGTAGGGGTAAATTGAATGAAAAATGTAATTCATCTTATTTAAAATTTTTAAAACTATGTTATTCGCTTAATTAATAAAACATTTTTTACTGAAATTATATGTACTACTTTTTTTTTATATAATTTATGTTTATTTTATCAAATACTTATATATAGGGGCCTTATAACCCATAGGGTTGGCGCATTGGTGTAAGCTCTACTGTGTTCACATGTGAGGGAACGATCTATTTAGCAGAAAAATCCATGTTAGATTCCATTCGTATGCAAAATTTTCTTAGGTCAGTGGCAGCCACACACTGTGAGCCGAATTAGTCTCGGACCCAATGAGGTAGAGGACACCCGTGGTCTCTAACCCAGGACCAATATATATATAGGAGCCTTATTTTATTGTTTCGCCCATGGCCCATAAAATGTCAAGACCGGCATTAACAAGCAATCAGATTTAATGAAATTGGAATACATGATTCATTTGACGACTACAATTAACTGTATTCGATTTCTATTAAGGCAAGGGTTGGCATTTCGTGGTCATGATGAATCAGTTCATTCACAAAATCAAGGTAATTTCCTTGAGCTTCTACATTTTTTGGCCAATCATAATGAAGAGATTGATAAGGTTCTAAAAAATGCTCGTGGAAATCTCAAACTAATGGCACCTAATATTCAAAAGGATATTGTGACAACCGCAGCTTGTGAGACCACAAAAATTATTGTTGATGATTTCTTTGCCATTTTAATTGATGAATCTTGAGATATATCAATTAAGGAGCAAATGTCTGTTGTTTTGCGTTACATAGATAAAATGGAATTGTCATTGAGAGGTTTCTTGGTCTTATTCATGTTTCAGATACAAGTACCATATCTTTAAAATTGGCATTGGAATCATTGTTTGCAAAACATAGTTTAAGCCTATGAAGAGTGCGTGGACAAGGATATGACGGGGCTATTAATATGCAAGGTGAACTCAATGGCCTCAAAAGTTTGATTTTGAAAGAAAATAGTTCTGTATTCTATGTTCATTGCTTTGCTCACCAACTTCAATTGGCACTTGTGACAGTTGCAAAAAAAAAAAAGTTGAAATTGGTTGTTTTTTTAGTTTGGTTAACAATCTATCTAATGTTGTTAGAGCTTCATGTAAATGATGGGAGATTCTTAGAGAAAGTCAAATTCTTAAAGTTATTGAAGCATTAAAGAGTGGAGAAATTTCTAGAGATTTTGGCTTGAATCAAGAGACTACATTGAAACTAGCTGGAGATACAAGATGAGGCTCACATTATGGTACACTACTTAGCTTTATCTCTTTTTTTACTTCAGTGATTGATGTCCTTGAAATTGTTGAGGAATATGGCATAATCTCATAGCAACGTGCTGAAGCATGTCAATTATTGAAATCTATGCATTCTATTGGTTGTTAGTTTTTTTTTTTTTTTGTTACATTCAAAAATCCTCAATGAGTTTTCAAATGACTGTGACATATCAACATGTAACGAATATATGATAATAGACTTAATTTTTTTTTTTTAACAAAATAAGAAACACAAACAAAGACTCAAATTATAAAGGAAATAAAACTAAGCATTAGTATATTAATAAAGAACAAAAATAAAGATTTAATATATATGAAATGATATTTTGTCAATAATAGACGATAGCGAGCAAACTAGAGCTTTTTTTTTAGACACAAAATATTAAACTAAATTAAATTAAATTACAAATATAAATTAATATTTTAAAAATATATAAGTAGATTAAAATTATAAAAAAAAAATGTGACGGGTTCCTCACAGGTTTACCCAAATCCAATAAAACCCAATCGAAATGTGGTTGAGTTAAAAAAAATATAAATATGGCTATTTTAAATCTGAACCTATCTTACCTGTCATCATGGGGAGAGCAAACCTGTCATCCATTCGTCCCGTTGTCATGCCTACCTTATATATAGATATTTATGTTATATAATAGTTTTTGGGAATAAATTGAATGATAGATGATAACATAAGAGTAAATTGAATAAAAAAATGTGATGATATATCTTTTTGAGATTTATTAAATTATGTTATTCGTTTAATGTAACAAAATATAACATTTTTAATGAAACTACGTGTCTATTTTTTAATGTAATATATATTTATATTTTCAAATACTTAAATATATAAAAGAGTCACATTTAGTGTTTCACCCTAGACCCATAAAATCTCCAGACCTGTGAGCGATCAACAAGTTGCTGTATCATTCTTGTAGGTTTGGTATTATCAGCTCCTATATTCCTCAATATGGAGAATGACATCAAGTTAATACTTGCTCCTAAGCCATATAAAGTTTTCCCAATGGTCACATGTACTATAGTGCAAGGTATGATAAGACTTCCAAGGTCCTTAAGCTTAGTAAGAGTGGTCTACTAACCACCACTCTGCATTCCTTATTGAGGAGCAGTTTTGAGTTTTTCTTTTTCCAACTCATTTTCTTAGCAAGCAACTCCTTTACAAATTTAGCATATTTGGGAATTTGTTCAAGTGCTTTTAAGAATGGAATGCTGATTTGCAATTTCTTCAAACTTTCAAGAAATTTAGAGAATTGTCTTCATCTGTACCTTTTTTCTCTTGCTTAGTAGGTTAGTTTTATGTACTGTGGAGGATTTCACCCTTTTCTTATTCTTCTAGAATTTGTTTCTAAGTCTTGCGAAAATATAGAATCTTTATCAATCAACTTCTCTTTATTTTCTTCATTTTTTAGATCTTTGTCTTTATCATCTAATACTTCTTTTTCTAATTGAGGTTTCTCTATTTTTTCAATTCTTGCTCTTTTATGATTTCCTCTTTATAAATGGAGTAATCCCTTACCTCTTTCTCTTTTTCATACTTTTTTGTTGTTCTAGGAGGTAAATTCCTACCACTCCTAAGAATGATAGGTTTACACAAGTCCTTAACACTTGACTTACCATATTTTTAGGAGGGATTTTTTATATTTTTGCTTCTATTTGTTTAGAGAGTTTCCTTAGCTGATTTTCCAAGGTTTTAATGGATGCTTCAATGTTTTTAGGAGTTGAAGTTGGTGACCATTTTCAATACAGGATTGAACTATATGTAATTAGTCCTTTGACCAGTTCTAATCGAGTGGTACATATTAGTGGATTATATTTAGACATCCACATCTTTTGATTAGATAGTTAATAACATTTTATATAATTAATATTTATATAATTTACAATATATTATTTAATGGGAATGCTAATAACAAATTCGTTAACATATTTCTTCTAACACACACTATTATTAATTAAAATTTATTGAAAACTACAAAATTAGGATAGAGACTTATTAAATGAAAATTGAAACTTATAAAATTTTATAATTTTCAATAAATTTCAGCCAATTGGAGAGAGTGTGTTGTTAACATTTCTCTTATATAATTAATATTTTATATAATTATATATAAAACTGTAGATTAAGGTTATGTATTTTATATGTATTTATTATTATTATTATTATTATTATTATTATTATTATTATTATTTATTGATTTTATTAATATTTTAAGTTTATAAATTTATTTTAGTTTTTATTTAAGTATAGTTATTGATTTTAATTAATTATTGATTTCTAAGATACTTTTTTATTTTTCTTTTTTCTTTTTATCCTCTTCTTTCTTACATATAGGATGGTTTCTCCAAGCTAGTTTCGGTATGAACCTTTTGGGTTCTTCTTTTCTCCCAAAAGGCTTATCCTCTTGCTTTTCAGTAGCTTTCTTAACTTCATCTTCTTCTTCTTCTTCCTCACCATTTATCGCTATCTCATGGTAAAACAATAAGGATGCTACATAGTACTTAATGAGTAACATCAGCACCTTTAATAGGGTTAGATAATAAACATCTACTTTTAGATTAACATGAATGACAAAATGTAGTATCAAGAACTATTTTTAATTTTTAGATCGAGAGACTAAATTAACAACACCACACAAATTCAAGGACCAAAATAGTGATTTAGTCAAACTGAAACAAAACACTATTTGCAAAAACAATTACGTTTTAAATATATATTTTGATACCTAAAAGTTCACAATGCCCCAGATCCTTTAAACAGTACACATCAAATAAAAACATTGATAATCATCTAAATAAATTGAAACAAGTTCAAAACTTAAAGCTTAAGTGATAAATCAATCCCAGAAGAATCAGAACGAGAGGTTTCTTCTTGCTTGGAATGATCACCACCCATGGTACTCAATGTTGTTGACCTATCCAAGGCCCAGTTTGATTTGGTAGCAACATTTGTAGAAGAATCTCCAAGGATGGGAATGTGTCCAATAGTACTACGATCATCTTCAGTCTTCAAATTTGCATGCAAACCCTCCATCCTCAATCTACCAAGGGAAGGGTTTAGCATCTCTTGTCTTGACCACCTTTGACCAAAACTAAAACCAAATGAGGTTGAAGGGTATGATGGCTTGTGAATCATAGACTCCATCCGAACCCCAAGTGCCCTATTGTAGGATCCATAAAAGGAGTGTGTGGGATAAGGGTAATAAAGAAAAGGAGAGTGCCCTAAAGCACCAACATCATCAATCCCTTGGCCACGCTTTGCAAGAGCACGCTCTTGCTTGTGGGCGTTTTGGTGTCCCCCCAAAGCTTGTGATGAAGAAAACTCTTTCTTGCAAAAGTTGCAAGAAAAAGTCTTAGCCTCTGATGGTTTCTCCTCAATATTATTGTTCTCAACTCTCCCTTTGGTGTAATTAGCACTAGAAGAAGATGAACCCCCCACGTTCATTGGGTTGAAAAAATCCAATTCCACTTTCGACCCCCGAATTGATTCATCCTTGGAGAGCTTAACAAAGTCCAACACCATATGGGAATTGGAATTGGAAGCTGGATCTTGTTCAGATTTATCACCCTTCTCCTTCATTATCAACTCATCATTCTTCTCTTCTTCAACACATGGTTTATGGGAAATGACTTCGGAGGTGGAAGAGACTTCAGAGGAACAAATTTCCAAACCGTGTGATGATGCCATGGCACAAACGAGAAATGATTCTCTCTTTTTAGATCTGTGAGAGTGAGATTGAATAGAGAGGGGGCGTGACCATGGTTATTTATTTATGGATTTGAGTTAATATGCAAATATCTTTCACTCATGAACAAGGAAAGGGATCTCATGCATTTTTGTAGTTATTATTTTTTCATTATGCTAGCAAAAATTTGAAGAGGTGTGAGCAAGCTTGAACCAATTTGTTCACGACCGTTGCATAAACAAAATTTCCTAAAATGATTTTAACTATATGGTCAAATGTGTCTAATTACTCAAGTAGTTCAAATCATGCCATAGAACCATGTGGCTAATTACTCAAATAGGTTCTATGTAGTTGAAATTTGATGTCAAACCGAGTGGTGAAATTGGTAACTTTGAAATTACTTGTTGGAGTAAAATTACTTGGACATTCAAGAACTTCTTTAGCGGAAAAATAAATGGAAGTAATTTTGTGCTCATTAATGCTCTATATTTTCTAAAATGATTTTAACTACACAGTCTAATATTGTGGCGAATAATTAATCAAATAGTTAAAATATTTCCATAGCCAGTATGCGGTTGATTACTCAAATAATATACTATCGCAGGCGACAGCTTCTACGTTGTTCAAATTTGATGTCAAAGCCAAATCGGTAACTTTGAAAATTACTTGGGTGTTCAAGAGCTTCCCTGGTGGAAAAATCAATGGAAGTAATTTTGTGATATAATTTTGACTTCATTAATGCTCTATATTTTCCTAACAAATCCATTGTTTTCCTCAAAGCGCGAGTTGCTCCAATAGGTTCAAAATTTCAAATATCTTTATCAGTAGTAGTTTCTGTGAGGAAAACCCAGTTTAATGAGTACCACTAAGCCATATTAAATTAAAAGAACTTATTCTAACGTTAATTTTTCTCATAAAAAAGCTTGCTTTCAATTCATTTTTATTTAAACCAGGAATGCATAGCACTATACTAGTGGCTAAGGTTTTGTAATTTCAGTGGCTTTAATTTGCAAATTTTAGGTTTGAGGACTCACCCACATAACCGCTTTCCGTTTTCAATAAGCATGGTGTTATGCCACAACATTCTTGCCATACTTGTGGAAATTTATTTTTCATGAAGGACTTAAGATACACTAAATTTGTAACACTCAAGAAGATTTTTAGATCAAACTTGTGAATAGTGCTTGAACTTGAGGTAAGAAATAATGAGGGTTTAAGAGAAACTAATTAGGAGCTCACTCATCTCAACAAGTGAATTTTACATATAACTAGATTTTAAACTTGTGATTCGTTTAAATTATACATTTTTTATATTCATATTTAATATTTTTAAAAATATGTATATATGAATAAAATTATTAATTTTTAAAATATTTAGTAACAAATTAAATATAACTACATTAAAATTGAGGAAGATGATTAATTATATTTTTAATTGAGCAGATATTGTATTGAAAAATATTAAACCTATTAAAATTTATTATGGTTTGTTCTTTCTTTAAGAAATAATAATAGTGATGTAATACCTATATGAGATATATAAATTAAAAAAATATATATATCATAAATATAATTTTTTAATTATTTAAATTGAGTACTTATTTTTGCTAATGTGAATACTATGTTTCCATGTATTTGAATTTTATTTGTTTATAATTAATAATTTTAAATTTATTTATTTTAAAAATTAAAATATTTTAAAACTATAATTTAATCATTTTGGTTTATTATATGTGATATTAATGAAGTTTTAAATTGGTTAACATCATTACAACTTTAATTATTATTATTATTATTATTATTATTATTATTATTATTATTATTATTATTATTAATTTGTTCTTTAATTTTAATTTCATTACTTGTTATATTTTAAAGTTATAAATCTAGAATTTATTAAAAAAAAAGGTTACTTATCTATAAGGATAGATGACTTTATATATTATTAATTCTCTTAATCCATTTATCTCATTCAACTTTCTCTTAAAAGTTCTAATCTTGGTAAATGAGTTTAGTTAATTCATTATCTCATAATTGCTTCAATAAATTGTATTTTAAATTAGTAGTCATTCTTCAAATGCTGTACTTTACTTTCATTTAGAGTTTATGCTAGTACAAAATATAGCTAATTAATTTATGTCTACTAGCTCTTTAGTCTTTAACTTTCCTTTAACTAATTCTACACAAACCAATATTTTCCAACTACTAAATTATACGGATAAGGTTAACTAATTGAACTAAATTATTTTTCCAATCTTATAACTAACTAAAACCATTGTGCTCAAACTAAGCTCTAATAAAGTGGCAGCCTTTTTCTTTTAAATTATAAATTCTTCTACATAAATACAAGAGACAAGTGCTATTATAGCGCTATCTAGTTCAAGACAAGTGCTATTTCCAATTTTAAGATGCATTAATCTTCTCGTTTGCCAAATATTATAGCTTAGGTACAACAAAATGGTATCATTAGAGTATTTTAAGTATTTTTAAACCACTTACAAGTTACAAGCAGATTGTTACTAAGTTAGGAGTTAGGGCAACCACAATTGTTAGATAAGTCATATAATAATTTATTAAAGTTCTTACTTTAACCATTCACAAGCACTGAACTTGATGGAAATTGAAAAGAAACCAAAAATAAAATATTAGGTATGAATTTAGAGAAATTATAAGTGGTGAAAAGAGCCAATTTCAAAGGTTCCTTATTTTTTTTTTTCAGTCATATTATGTGCAAGACACATTAATAGTTTGCTCTAACATGTTAAAGGAAAATACATGAATTATCTTATGCCTCTTTCAGATACTTTGCTTCAAAGCACAACTTGTTTCAGCATATGCAATGCTTGTTTCTTAAGTTATTTCAAGACTTTTTGCAACACAAAGATTCTGATAAAACTTCTGCTTGTAAATTTTTTTTCTACTTTTAAATCCAAATTATTTATATTTCAATGAATTATCTCTACTGATACATGAAATATGGAATCACAATTTAAAACCTCCATTCTACAACCTGACATAAGAAAGTCTTGACATATTCAAATTGAGTGCTTACAAATAAAATAAAATAAAATTGACGCAAACAAAGCCAAAGAGAGTTTAGGGTTTACTTTGTGCAAACGTCATCGCAAGTGTCATCGAAGCTGTTGGGGTTCGTTGCGGGGTAGTAGGGGCAAAGTCATGAGGCTTTTCGATGGTGGAGAGGGTTGCAACTCAAAGCTTTTCCAGTGGCAGAGAGGGTCGCAATGTGTGGTGGTCACAATGTGTGGTTGTTCGTGAGGACGGTTGTGTGAGACAATGGTGTTGATGAGCGAGGAAGACGAAGACAATGGTGGTGCCGCGACATTGCAATGGAACAATGGTGAGGGTTGTGGTTCGGCAGGGGCAACAATGAGGACATGGTGAGGGAGCAATGATACAATGGAGTAAGTAAAAGAAGAGCAGTTCTCCAGAACTTGAAAATCACATTGTGAGATAGATCCATGCTTGGCTAACTCATAAGCACACATATTTCCTTCACGAAAGGTATGTTGGAAATGAAGATCCCAAGCATAATGATTAAAAGCTTGAATTTTTCTGATTATAGAAGCATAAGGATGAAGAGTGCTTCTATTATCTGATATCTGTAGTAACGCCAGTCTTGAACTAAAAAGGAGTATTTTATCTCATCCCAGGCCAGTCCGATCCAAATTGTTTAGTGAACTAAGACATTTGTCTTTATTTTTGTTCCCTAATTAAAGAAAAATTACAGTCAACAACTAGACCCCCTCGGTATTTTAATTAAAGGAACATAAAACAGAAATAACTGTTTTCAATCAGATCCGAACATACAATCATTAATAATTTGCTTAAGAGCTCATTGAGTCGGCTTGAGCTCTTGGCTCGCATTTAAAAAGAGTACTAATTAAAAATTGGGTTGGATAAACCTTTCTTAACCGTCAATTTCACAGCTAGTGAATGATTCATTAAATATTAATAAAAACAAGAGTACTTCATTGTCTTAATTGTCATAGGTATCAAAAGTCTGTACGGAAAATCAAAAACTCATAACTAATGAGCTAATAAACTCGAATACCACATCATCAATCAGCAATTGTAAAGGAAAAAGAAAAATGAAACAAAACACAATTCGCAATAATAATTGCTTTTTAAAATATATAATTAGACACCTAAAATATATCGTGTCCAATAGTACCACGATCATCTTGTGTCCTCAAAGTTGTATCACTCTCTAGGATCCTAATTCCACTATTTGCATGCAAACCCTCCATCCTCAATCTATCAGGAGAAGGGTTTAGCATCTCTTGTGATCTTGACCACTCTTGACCAAACCTAAAACCAAGTGAGGATGAAGGATATGATGGCTTGTGAATAATAGACTCCATTCTAACCCCAAGTGCCCTATTATATGATCCATTAAAGAAGTGTGTGGGATTATCAGGGTAAAAGAGAAAACGAGGGTTCCCAAATGCACCAACATTGATCCCTTGGAGACGCCTTGCAAGAGCACACTCTTGCTTGTGAGCATTTTGGTGCCCTCCCAAGCCTTGTGCAGAAGAAAACTCTTGCAAAAGTTACAAGGAAAAGTCCTAGCCTCTGATGATTTCTCCTCATTGTTATTCTCACCTCTCCCTTCAGTGTTGTTAGGCCTAGAAGAAGATGAACACCCCACGTTATTCATAGGATTGAAAAAATCCAATTCCACTTTCGACCCTCTAATTGATTCATCTTTGGAATTGGAAGTTTGATGTCATTCAGATTTTAACACTCTTCTCCTTCATTGTGATTCTTCTCTTCTTCAGCAGTAGGTTTATGGGAAATGCCTTCAGAGGTGGCAGAGATGCTAGAGGCCTCAGAGGGACAACCTTCCAAAACATGTGATGATGCCATTGTAAAATGTTTTACAATTTTGGATCTGTGGGAGAGAGGGGGCATGACCATGTTTGTTTATTTATTTAAAGATTTTAATTAATGCAAATATCTTTATTGAATAAGGAATGGGATCTCATGCTTTTTTCAGTTATCATTTTGCATTATGCTACGAAAAGTTTGAAGAGGTATGAGCAAGCTTTCACAGATTTGTGCATGATCTTACCATAAACAAAGATTCCTAAAATGTGTCTAATTACTAAGTAGTGCAAGTCATTCCCATAACCAGCATGTGGCTACTTAATCAAATAGCTTCTATGTAATTCAATTTTTATGTCTAAACGAGTAGCGAAATTGGTAACTTCGAAATTACTTGTTGAAGTAAAATTACTTGGGCATTTATGTGGTGGAGAAATCAATATATGAAAGTAATTTTGGGATATGATTTTGGCTTCATTAATGCTCTATATTTTTTCTAAAATGATTTTTACTTCACGGTCTAATGTGGCGAATAATTACTCAAATAATTAAAATCTTTCCAGAGTGGGCATGTGGCAAATTATTCAAATAATACCATCACAACTTCTATGTAGTTCAATTGATGCCAAAGAAAAAATGGTAACTTTGAAATTACTTGTTGAAGTAAAATTACTTGGACTTTCAAGAGCTTCTGTGGTGAAAGATTCACCAAAAAAAAAAAGCTTTTGTGGTGGAAAAATCAATGGAAGTAATTTTTTGATATAATTTTGGCTTCATTAATGCTCAATATTGTCCTAACATATCCCTTGTTTTCCTACTAGGTTCAAAATTTCAAATACCTTTTCACCAGTAGTTTATGTGAAAAACCCAGTTGAATGGGTACCTCTAAGCCATATTAAACTAAAATAACTTATTCTAACAATAGTTTTTCTCATAAAAAAGCTTGTTTTCCATTTAGTTTTATTTAAACCATGAATGCATAGCATAGTTCTAATTAGGGGTGGCCAAAAAGGCTGAACTGAACTTTTAAGAACTAAATTGAACTATTAAAGTGGTTTGCCCAAACCAAACTGAAGTACAAAACAATGATCAAGCAAAACGAATTGAACTATTGTTTGGTTCAGTGAACTGTATTTTAGAAGTTCAAACTAAATTGTTCTATTTATTTGCTGAAAGGTTTATATAACAAATGGTTCCTTGGGAGTACACCAGTACAGAAGCGAGAAATGAGAGAAACAAAAAACATGCAGAGGTTCAACTAAAATAGAAGACAATGCAATGTATCCTAAATTAAATAGATGGCTATTTCTCATAGTTTTTGACAATGAGCTAACAGATTACAGATGTATAAACTATAAAGCATAAAGAATATGATAGATTTATGAAAAAGTAATCCTGTGGCAATAAAGTGCAAGCATACATGACTATATTCATCAGAAGCTTATTATGAAAGTTACAGAGAGTAAGATTTATTTTATCAATGAATTGGTGTGCGAGAATAAGTTACATACTTATTTGCTGTTTCATCAAAACCAGTCCCACTGAATCGTGATTAGATATGTTGTGTGGGGATTTTCAATTAATTACACTGGTTTTGCAATTTCACTTCAAAAAAATAATCATGGAATGAATTCATGCAATAGCAGAAATAATAAAATTATATAAAAAAAAAATGAGTGTGCTGATCTAATAGATAAACAAGGCCAAATACATGAACTCCGAATTCATACACATTTACTTCTTGATATGTTCCAAGTTGCCACAATAATTTATGTGCCATGAACTCTGAACTCTCATATTAAAACAGTTCAGCACTGCACTGAACTGATCTTTTAGCAGTTTGGTTTTTTAAAACTAAACTAACAAACTGGTTAAGTTCAGTTATTAGAAATAGTTCAGTTTTTTTAAGTTCAATTCAGCTCATTACTTGAAAGTTCACTTTAGTTCAGTTTTTTCTTGCCACCCCTAGTTCTAATGGCTTGATTAGGTTTTGCAATTTCAGTGGCCATAATTTGCAAATTTTAGTTCCAAGGACTCACTAACATTCCATTCTTAATTTCAGCAACATTCTTGCCATACTTGTGGAAGTTCTTTTTCATGAAGGACATACGATACACGAAATTTTGTAACACTAAGAAAGAATTTTAGACTCTAGAAGTTTGTAAAATCTTGAATAATTATTGAAGTAGACCGCACAAGTGAATATTGCTAGAGCTTGGGGAATGTTCTATAGTAAGGTATTAAGAAATAATGAGGGTTTACGAAAAAATAATTGGGAGCTCACACAACAAGGGTAGTTCATTTACAACTAGATTTTATACATGTGCATTGCACGTATTTGTTTATATTATTTATTTTAAGAATAAATAATCTATTCATTGACAATTTAAAAGGTTATTATATTGTCATCTAATTGCAAACTGTGATAGTTGTGAAAACCAGACCGGACTGGCTGGTCTGACCGGTTGGATTGGGAACCGGTGTCCTTACCGGTCCGGTTAAGCTATCAGACTAGTTATACAATCGAGCTAGTTTGACCCGGATCAACCTGGTGACTTGGCCCGGGTTGACCCAGTTCAATTTGATTTTTTTTTTATGATTCTTGAAACGAAGTAGCTATTTGAAATTCTTTTCATGGTACCATTCGAAATTAACCCATGGTAGAAGCTTGGTAATTCAAATGTTAAATGCTTGGTATCCATAATATTTTAATGGACCTTTTTTGGTATATATTCCAGCAAATTTTTTTATAAAACAGAAAGTTGAGAGCTTTTTCTAAATTGTTAATAGTGAATTGCTAAATAGTATATAATAATATAATAATATGCTCCTATAATATTATTTTGATCTTGACAATAGTATATAATAATTAATTATTATTATTATTATCTTGATCTTAATATGATTTAATATTTATGTACTTTATACATCTTCACCAGACTTGCTCATGACTTTCCGACAACTTTCGTACTTAGCCATTAAAAATAACAAGAGTTTCCTTAGTAATTTAATGATAATACCCAACAAAATAATTTAGTAATAAATGATTAAATAATATATATAGTTTCATCTTGACAACGATTTTAATTTTGGAGTATGGACTATGGATTGATCACATTTTGTTAGCTATATATATACACACTAGGTCAAGTGGTTCAATAAACAACCTACCAATTTGACCACTGACCCATTAATCTAGTGCCTCGACCGGATCGATTTTCACAACACTGCAAACTGTTATACTAGTATATGATAAATTTGTTAACTTTTTCAATAATTATTTTAAGTCATACAAAAGGTGATTTCTTATTAGTTGATAATGTAAAACTTTTTAAACTAACGATGCTTAAAAATTAAACTTCTATTTTTAATATTTTTAGTTATTTTTTTAGATGCATGTACGTAAATCAAATTAAGATTTATTTTGAAAAATATTTGTGATATATCATGTATAATTATATTTAAATTGAGGATTATATATATATATATATATATATATATATATATATATGATAATATATGTATGTATATATATATATATGTATGTATGTATGTATATATACATACATACATATATATATATACATACATATATTATCATATATATATATATACATACATATATTATCATATATATATATATATATATATATATATATATATATATGATAATTTATCTATTAATTCTTATCCTTAATTATTATTTAAAATAAATTATTTAAAATTTAACTTAATATCTATAAAATCTTTATTTTTAATTATTATTATTCGTAAAATATTTTGGTACTTTCTCTCATATCTTTATCAAAGGTATAGTAACTAAATTAAATTTAAAGTACACTTATCCATAATTTTTCCAAAAAAATTCAGCAGAGTTTCCCCTATATTTTGGAACTTTCCCTCATACCTTTATTAAAGGTATAACAACGAGATATCAAAGATCCACCTAATTAAATAGTTTATATCTCAACAATCTAATAGGACCAACTAATAACAAAACCATGTCACATACCACTTTTATCAACTAATTTCAAGACAAAAATCAAATTATTCAACAACCAAGGCAGATTTCAAACTTTTATTTCATATATCATAAGTTTTATACTCTGAATCCACCATAAAAGAGAAATATATATGTACAATGGTGGAGGCTTGCTGGTAATAACAAGAAGTGCGAGTTGGTGGTGCGAGAAGGGAAATAAAAAGAGCCCGCAAAAGGGAAAGGGAGAAACACATGAGAAGAAAAATAAACCATGTTATTAAGAATTTACGTGCTACTCAGCAAATTGACTAAATTTAAAAGAGAAAAAATTACTTCCAGTATACCTAGATGGCAGTGGTGAAAATAGTAAGATCAATACTATATGTGTCTAACCTAATGAAAGGTATCTTCGATCCTATGTTCAAGTTAAGAGAACTAATTGCACTGGTCATTTTCTTCACAACAAAAAGTGAAAATTATTTCAAATCTCAACAAGATAATAAAGAATGAAAAAAGAGAAAGAGACAAATGCATATGAGGGAATGAAATTCAACAAGGATTGGCTGAGAATCAAACAGAGGTTCTAAAGCCCCTTCAATAAAAACCTACAACAAGAAAAGAAAAATCATGAATTTCTTCCCAAATTTTAGTAACTAGAGTAACTATATAACTTTAATTTCTTATACTAGCTTCTCTCCTCACTTAATCCATTTATCTCACTCAACTTTCTCTTAAGAGTTTTAATCTTGGTAAATGAGTTTAGTTAACACATCATCCCATAATTCCTTCACTAAATTGTATTTTAATTAGTAGTCGTTCTTTATATCTTGTACTTTACTTTCATTTAGAGTTTATGTCTAGTACAAAACATAACTAATTAATTTATGTCTACTAGCTCTTTAGTCTTTAACTTTCCTTTAACTAATTATACACAAACCAATATTTTCCAACTACTAAATTAGATGGATAAGGTTAACTAATTGTACTAAATTATTTTTCCAATCTTATAACTACATAAAACCATTGTGCTCAAACTATGCTCTAATAAAATGGAAGCCTTTTTCTTTTAAATAGTAAATTCTTCTACATAAATACAAGACACAAGTGCTATTAGCACTATCTAGTTCAACATAAGTACAATGTGTAAATTTTAAGATGCATTGATCTTGTCGTTTGCCAAATATTATAGTTTAGGTAAAACAAAAATGGCATCATTAGAATATTTTAAGTATTTTTAAACCACTTACAAACTACAATCAATTTGTTACTAAGTTAGGAGTTAGGGCAACCACAATAGTGAGACAAGTCATATAATAATAAATTATCAGTTTAACCATTCACGAGCAATGAACATGATGGAAATATTAGGTATGAATTAGAGAAATGAGTGGCGAAAAGAGCTTCAAAGGTTCCTTTTTTTTTCAGTCATAATATGTGCAAGACACATTAATAGTTTGCTCTAACTTGTTAAAGGAAAATACATGAACTATCTGATGCCTATTTCAGATACTTTGCTTCAAAGCATAACTTGTTTCAGTCATATGCAATGCTTGTTTCTTAAGTTATTTCAAGACTCATTGCAACACAAAGATTCTGATAAAAATTCTACTTATAAATTTTTTTCTACTTTTAAATCCAACTTATATATATTTCAATGAGCTATCTCTACTGACACATGAAGTATGGAATCAAAATTTAAAACCTCCATTGTACAACCTGACAAAAGAAAGCCTTGACATATTCAACTTGAGTGCTTACCAAAAAAAAAAATTGACGCAATCAAAGCCAAAGAGAGTTTAGGGTTTGCCTTGTGCAAACGTCATTGCAAGTGTCATTAAAGCTGTCAAGGTTCGTCGCAAGGTAATAGGGGTGAAGTCGTGAGGTTTTTCGGTGGTGGAGAGGGTTGCAACTCAAAGCTTTTCCAATGGCAGAGAGGGTCACAATTATAGTGGCAGATGCAGGTTCACACTTGTGGGGGCAATTGCCCCCACAAGATGTTTTTTATTTATTTGTTAATGTGTTATACAAAAAAATATATTGGCCCCACATGCTGTGCCCCCAAATAGACATAAGATATTCAATATAAAAACTGCATGCTTAAGCCCTAAAAGGGAATTAATTTTTTAGGGCCCTCGTAGCTTCTGGTTTTGGTGTAGAATGGATGACTCTTATAAGCAATCAGTTTTAGTCTTCTAAACTTGGTTTCTACGAAAAAGGGCATATAACTTTTTGAATATCTAGATTTTTTGTTTGGCTAGCAAGAGTTCCCCAAGTAAATAGTAATCATTAGCTTTGGTGTCTTGCTGTATATATGGTCGGTCTGGCAGCATAGTAGCTACAATTATTTGGTTCTAAAAGACTGATGATATGTTTTGGTTATAATAGGTACATACATGCTATTGTTACAAACTTACAAATATAGCATGCTTTTGTAATTTGTAATGTTTCCACGGGTACCACAGGTACCCTTTTGTTTTCAATAATTTTTCTGCTAGGTGTTAGTTGATAAAAAAAACTAATTTGCTTCATTTTATTCTTTTTATGTCACTGTCTGAAACTGAAAGCTACTTTATTCAGTTTTTTTTACCTTAATTAGCTTTATATTTTTTTTGTAGTGTGCTAGAAATGGAGAAATATTTAAAAAGGAATTCCACATCAGAGTCTCAAGAATTTATTGAAAGTGAAAAACCACCAAAATCCATGAAAAAGAGATTCTTAGAAGTTTATTTGAAAAATCTTCCTACTGATCTAGGAGAGAGGAAACAAATATCATGTTATCATCCTAATGATCGGGATAACATCCGAAGAGCTTATTTGCAAAAGGGACCTTGTCAACCAAGAGAGCATGATTTTCCAAAACGACAATTTGGGACTCTATTTCGAAAGTTTAATCCTAACTGGTTTTGGGAATTTGGCAATTGGTTGGAATATAGTGTGTCAAAAGATGCCGCGTTTTGTTTATGCTATTATCTCATGAGACCTGACATGGGGGAACAAAAAAATGGTGAAGCATTTTCGACTGACGGTTTTTCAAACTGAAAAAAAAAATGATAGGTTGAAAACCCATGTTGGAGACTTTAATAGTGCTCACAATCAAGCTTTGAGAAGTTGTCAAGCATTAATGAATACAAAATAGCATATTGAAGTTGCTATTAACAAGTAGGGGTGGCAAATGGGTGCGACCGCCCAGAGCCCACGGTAAGGAGGGGCCCAAAAAATATTTTTTTTATATAGTTGTATGGTAATTTTTTAATGTTGTTTTGTATTATTTTTATAAATAGATTAAAATTATTATTTTTATCATATCTCTTTCTTTATATCTAAATTAAAATATAAAATGTTATTATGAAGTAGTAGTATATTAGTGGTTAGTTTTTTTCTTAATGTGTTACATTTATAAATTTATTTAAGTATTTTTTTCTCATTGTAACTTATCAACATGTATATAAACTTAAAGTGTTTGTTTTATCAACAAGATAAATAAAAACATAAACTAAATCTCAAATTATAAAGGAGCCTACTTCTATACTATAAATAAAATCCTTATCTTGAATAATAAAACTTTCACTCTCCTCACTCTCTCAACTAGAGATTTGTAACACTTTTTTTTTGTCTTTCGCAGGTGCATTTCACACATTCTCTATAGTTGGGCAAAAACATCTCTATCAATAATCTCAAACTACTCTCCATTTATGTTTTTTTATATATACTTAAGTTTCTTAATCGCCTATTCGATCGTTTCAATTTAAAAATAACATTATATCACAATTTAAATTATTTATTATAAACCTAAAATATAATTTATATATTTTAAAAAATTATTTATTATGGACTTTGTTAAGAATATTTATTATTAATTTTAATAATAACATAATTTAAAATTTTAAAACGATTTATTTATTATGAATAATAACATATAAAAATAACTATTTATCTTTTGTAACACACATACTAAAATACTAGTTAAAACTCAGAGTAAGTATATTAATAAACATAAAAAAAATGCATATAAGTTTAATAAAAGACAATGATATTTTGCTAATGACTGACGATAGCGTAGGGGTAAATTGAATGAAAAATGTAATTCTTCTTATTTAATTTTTTTTAAAACTATGTTATTCGCTTAATTAATAAAACATTTTTTACTGAAATTATATGTACTACTTTTTTTTATATAATTTATGTTTATATTATCGAATACTTATATATAGGGGCCTTATAACCCATAGGGTTGGGGCATTGGTGTAAGCTCTACTATGTTCACATGTGAGGGACGATCTATTTAGTGGAAAAATCCATGTTAGATTCCATTCGTGTGCAAAATTTTCTTAAGTCAGTGACAGCCACACACCGCGAGCCGAATTAGTCTCAGACCCAATGAGGTAGAGGACACCCGTCATCTCTAACCCAGGACCAATATATATATATATATGAGCCTTATTTTATTGTTTCGCCCATGGCCCATAAAATGTCAGGACTGGCATTAACAAGCAATCAGATTTAATGAAAATGGAATACAGGATTCATTTGACGACTACAATTAACTTTATTCGATTTCTATTGAGGCAAGGGTTGGCATTTCGTGGTCATGATGAATCAGTTCATTCACAAAATCATGGTAATTTCCTTGAGCTTCTACATTTTTTGGCCAATCATAATGAAGAGATTGATAAGGTTCTAAAAAATGCTCGTGGAAATCTCAAACTAGTGGTACCTAATATTCAAAAGGATATTGTGACAACTGCAGCTTGTGAGACCACAAAAATTATTGTTGATGATGTTAGAGATGATTTCTTTGCCATTTTAATTGATGAATCTTGAGATATATCAATTAAGGAGAAAATGTCTGTTGTTTTGCGTTACGTAGATAAAATGGAAGTGTGATTGAGAAGTTTCTTGGTCTTGTTCATGTTTCGGATACAAGTACCATATCTTTAAAATTGTCATTGGAATCATTGTTTGCAAAACATAGTTTAAGCCTATCAAGAGTGCATGGACAAGGATATGATGGGGCTATTAATATGCAAGGTGAATTCAATGGCCTCAAAAGTTTGATTTTGAAAGAAAATAGTTCTGTATTCTATGTTCATTGCTTTACTCACCAACTTCAATTGGCACTTGTGACAGTTGCAAAAAAAAAAACAAGTTCAAATTGGTTGTTATTTTAATTTGGTTAACAATCTATCTAATGTTGTTGGAGCTTCATGTAAATGACGGGAGATTCTTTGAGAAAGTCAAATTCTTAAAGTTACTGAAGCATTAAAGAGTGGAGAAATTTCTAGTGGTTTTGGCTTGAATCAAGAGACTACATTGAAATGAGCTGGAGATACAAGATGAGGCTCACATTATGGTACACTACTTAGCTTTATCTCTTTGTTTACTTCAGTGATTGATGTCCTTGAAATTGTTGAGGAATATGGCATAAGCCCAGAGCAACGTGTTGAAGCATGTCATTTATTGAAATCTATGCATTCTTTTGAATTTATTTTTAACTTGCACTTGATGAGGCATATATTGGGGATCACTAATGAGTTGTCTCAAGCACTACAAAGAAGTGATCAAGATATTGTAAATGTAATAGCATTAGTTAGAGTGTGCAAGGAAAGATTACAATGCATGAGAGATGATGGTTGGCATACTTTATTAAATGAAGTATCATTGTTTTGTGAAAACACAAGATATTAACATTCCAAATATGGATGATGCATTCATTACACAAGGAAGATCAAAGCGTAAAGCTCAAAAAGTTTCAAATCTCCATCTCTTTCAAGTTGAGTTGTTTAATCAAGTGATTGATAGACAACTTCAAGAGCTAAACATAGATTTACTGAGGTGAACATTGAGTTGCTTCTTTGTGTAGAAGCTTAAATCCAAGAGATTCATTTTTTGCATTTGATAAGTAAAAGTTGATTTGTTTGGCAAAGTTTTATCCATCAGAATTTTCTTCTGTGGAACTTATGGGGCTCGAAAGTCAACTTGAAACTTTTATTAGAGATGTTTGGTCTGATGATCAATTTTTAAAGTTAAATGGGACTATTGATCTTTCTCAAATGTTGGTGAAAACTAAAAAGCATATTGTGTATCCAATGGTATACTTACTTGTGAAGTTAGCTTTGATTTTGTTTGTGGCAACTGCAATAGTTGAAAGATGTTTCTCTACAATGAATTTTGTGAAGGTATACTACTACTCATATATTCTTCATCGCATGAACTTTATGCTATTATTCCCTGTGTTTTTTTGAATAAGCTCTAACTTATGAATTTCTAGCATTTAATGAAAAAGCAAGGTTTCCTGAGTATAAGTACAACCTCTGATCAAAAGCAAGTCACATGTTGAGGTTTAGTACAAACAAGAAGACTGAAGTAGGAATAAGCAAAGAAGCAGTACACTTTTCAGAAGATGACAGTACCTTTTTGGGAAAGAGAGGACACCTACTTTTTTCTCTCTCCTCTGCAGAAATAGACACGTCAAAGAGGAAACGTGATTGAAGTCTCCATGCATTAAATGAAAATTCATAATGGAAAGATTAAAGAAGCTTTTTCACACAACGATCATATTTCCAAAAGACTCTATATAAAGACCTCAAGAGAAGAACTAAAGATCTAACGAACTATTGGACAGCCATTTTGTTGCTTTGAAAAACTCTCTAAGTTCTTTCTCTGCATGAAACACTCTAAGCTCAATAGTTTATCCTTTGCTTAGTAAAGTTATTTGTACTCGTGTTAAACTTACATATTCTCACTTTGTGAGTTGATTACGTTGTAATCTTTCAAACTTATTCAATTTGTGAAAGCCAAAAGTGGCTTAGTGTGAAAGAATACTTAGGACTACTTTCTTGAGTATAAGATTGTAGTGGGTTTTGCAAAAAGTGGCATAGAAGAATACTTGCTTGTAACCATGTTGGTTAGTGGAACCCTTCGTGTTGAAGGAGAACTAGACGTAGCTTAGGTTGAGTGAACCAATATAAAAAACTTGTGTTCTTTGTTTTTGCTTCTCCTTTCACGTTTTCCTTGGAAGAAAGATTTTTTGACTTGTTTAAAACGTTCTTTGCAAGAAGCTTTTTAAATGCACATACACACTATTCAACTCCACTTCTAGTGTGTTTCTTGTTATTTCACTAGGCGTTGGCATTAAGCATTACATGAGTCACGCTAACGTAACGCATCTAGAGAGGGCTCTAAGATCCTTACATTGGTGTGCTAAGCATGAGGTTACTAATGCTTAAAGGCGAGGTCTGTGCCTCATTGCAATCCACCCTATGTGCCACCCTGTATGCACTAAGTGTAGACACCATAGAGAGATGACCTTGATTCTTTGAGGATTAACACTAAGCACCAATATGTTAGCGCTAAGCACAGGGTCTTTCACACTATGTGTGACCATGTCAACTCTAAGGGTGGGGTCCTTGGACAATAATGTTATGTATATAACTTTTATGCCTAATAAATGTTATCCCCTTCCTATATGAGTATGTTACATCGTGAAAGTATGTGCTTGAGTTGAGTGTATTATGAATGCATGCATGAGGCTAAGTTATCCCTTTGGCAAGGTGCGGCAATTGCCCTTCAGATCTCATAGAGTGGTAGAAAAATGAAATGTATAAGACTATGTTGCCCTCTTTGAGAAGAAGAAGCACTTGTCTTTAGATCCTAGATAGTGGTAAATAAGACAATGTAGCCCTCTTTGGCAAGAAAGAGTCTCAGCCGATTTTAGATTCCAAAGAGAGGTGATAGACGTCCTTTGGTGCAAGAAGGATAGAATATTGCAAACCACAAGAGGGATGCCTCTTGAAGATTATGAACTCACAATCTGCCATGGAAGATGGATAACAGAATTATAAGATAAAGGTGTTTATGATTTATTAATGTGAGAATGTGTGTTATGTCTCAAGGAAATGTTTATATGCCTCATTGTCATGGATAGGTAAGATGTCTATATGCTATAAATGTGTTCATCTTATCAGGGGCGGAACCGGATTTTCATATTAGGGGGGGCCAAGGATAAAAAATAAAATTATTCAGTAAATATATATGCATTAATTTTTATATAAAATATTCATATTTTGATCATTCAAAACGTTAATTATTTGATAAAGGAAACATAATTAGGATAGGGAAAAAAAACAAAAAAAAAAATCTTGTTAATTATTTTATTTTTGTTTAAAGATTTTCAATTAATAAATCATAATCGTATCTCTTGCACTCTCATTTTGGGAGTCCATAATAAAGCAATATACGTACCCATTTTCAATTCATAATATACTAAATATATTTGCTAGAAAGAAAAAAATTAAATATAGTGTATTTCCATATTCAATTAATATGCATGTAAACTGATAAAAAAAAATTAATATACTAATTAATTGAGAACGGTGTATATATAATAATACAAGAAGAAGAAGAAAAAAAGAAAACTGAAACAATAAACATTTCAATTTTACAAAAAGTACATGTGATAATGTCTTTTTGTGATCAACGTTTGTCCTGTTTCTTGTGATAATATATATACATATTTTCATTGAGGGCTATTGAATAGAATATATAGAAGTATAATAATGTAAATACTTTTGTTGTTGCTTTGCCACTTTGCAGATGTAAAGTGTTTCCAAAATTGATTTCAGACCAAATACTAATCACGAATTATGTGTATTGTTCAATGCGATTGTGAGATTGAAAATTAAGAGTAAATATTAGGATTTAATTTTGTTTATTTTTTTAATATAATTAAGTAAAAAAAATCACAGACTCACCATAAGTCCACAAGTCCACAACAGTCCACCAATATTTAAGAAAGTTTAAAAAACAAATAAAAACTCATTATTCAATAATTAAAATTTGCTAAAATATAATACTTAATGATCAAAATCTATACAATTTTAAAAAAAAGTTGGGGGGGGGGGGGGGGGGGGGGGGGCAACGCCCCCCTAAGCAACCAAATAGTTCCGCCCTGCATGTTATATACAATATGTATGTGATGTTATAGTGATCCCTAGGGCACTTGCTGGGACTTTTGTCTCACTAGTTTAAGTTTAAATGCTAAAGATTAAGCAGGTAGTGAATCCAGTGAATGGCAAATCGAGCAAGGATTTACGTTGTTAATATTGCTTTCACATAATGTAACATTATGAACTATTTATTTATGTTTTACGTTTAAGTCCCCATATTGGGCAAGAATTATGTATTTCTTTTATTTGGGTTATGTAAGGTACCCTGAGTACTCCATATGTATATTGTTCATGTTTTGATTATGAGTTTTTAAATAAGTGATTGAGATTATCCGAGGATTCCACATATGTAGGTATAAGGTTACGGTAATGTCCCTTAGGTTGTTACACGAAGAGATCATCCTGGACAAGAAGGTTTCACAATGATTTTGAAATCTGGGAATTTTTTTTCATAAATCTTCAGTAAAAATTGGCTTGGCCCAAGTTTTAAAAAAACAAATGAAAATGTGACATGTGATTAAAAGTATTATTCTATTGGTTGTTAGTTTTT
Source organism: Pueraria montana var. lobata (assembly GCA_026413185.1). Classification (NCBI taxonomy): domain Eukaryota; kingdom Viridiplantae; phylum Streptophyta; class Magnoliopsida; order Fabales; family Fabaceae; genus Pueraria; species Pueraria montana. Next base: position 64,104,373 of record CM048654.1, on the reverse strand, counting down.
TTTTTTTTTTGTTACATTCAAAAATCCTCGATGAATTTTCAAATTACTGTGACATATCAACATGCTTATTTATTTTTTTAACAAAATAAGAAACACAAACAAAGACTCAAATTATAGTGGAAATAAAACTAAGCATTAGTATATTAATAAAGAACAAAAATAAAGATTTAATATATATGAAATGATATTTTTTCGATAATAGATGATAGCGATCAAACTAGATCATTTTCTTTGAGACACAAAATATAAAACTAAATTTATTGATTCGTTAACAAATTCTATTATATAATGGCGAATGATAATAACAAATTCGTTAACATATTTTTTCTAACACACATTCTATTATTAATTAAAATTTATTGAAAACTACAAAATTAGGATAGAGACTAATTAAATGAAAATTGAAACTCATAAAAATTTATAATTTTCAATAAATTTCAGCCAATTGGAGAGAGTGTGTTGTTAACATTTCTCTTATATAATTAATATTTTATATAATTATATATAAAACTGTAGATTAAGGTTATGTATTTTATATGTATTTATTATTATTATTATTATTTATTGATTTTATTAATATTTTTAAGTTTATAAATTTATTTTATTTTTTATTTAAGTATAGTTATTGATTTCTAAGATACTTTTTTATTTTTCTATTTTCTTTTTATCCTCTTCTTTCTGACATACAGGATGGTTTCTCCAAGCTAGTTTCGGTATGAACCTTTTGAGGTTCTTCTTTTCTCCCAAAAGGCTTATCCTCTTGCTTTTCAGTAGCTTTCTCAACTTCATCTTTTTCTTCTTCTTCTTCACCATTTATCGCTATCTCATGGTAAAACAATAAGGATACTACATAGTACTTAATGTGTAACATCAACACCGCTAATAGGGTTAGATAATAAATATCTACTTTTAGATTAACATGAATGACAAAATGTAGTATCTAGTTAAATTTTTTTAGATCGAGAGACTAAATTAACAACACCACACAAATTCAAGGACCAAAATAGTGATTTAGTCAAACTGAAACAAAACACAATTTGCAAAAACAATTACGTTTTAAATATATATTTTGATACCTAAAAGTTCAAAAAGCCCCAGATCCTTTAAACAGTACACATCAAATAAAAACATTGATAATCATCTAAATAAATTGAAACAAGTTCAAAACTTAAAGCTTAAGTGATAAATCAATCCCAGAAGAATCAGAACGAGAGGTTTCTTCTTGCTTGGAATGATCACCACCCATGGTACTCAATGTTGACCTATCCAGGGCCCAGTTTGATTTGGTAGCAACATTTGTAGAAGAATCTCCAAGGATGGGAATCTGTCCAATTGTACCACGATCATCTTCAGTCTTCAAATTTGCATGCAAACCCTCCATCCTCAATCTACCAAGGGAAGGGTTTAGCATCTCTTGTCTTGACCACCTTTGACCAAACCTAAAACCAAATGAGGTTGAAGGGTATGATGGCTTGTGAATCATAGACTCCATCCGAACCCCAAGTGCCCTATTGTAGGATCCATAAAAGGAGTGTGTGGGATAAGGGTAACAAAGAAAAGGAGAGTGCCCTAAAGCACCAACATCATCAATCCCTTGGCCACGCTTTGCAAGAGCACGCTCTTGCTTGTGGGCGTTTTGGTGTCCCCCCAAAGCTTGTGATGAAGAAAACTCTTTCTTGCAAAAGTTGCAAGAAAAAGTCTTAGTCTCTGATGGTTTCTCCTCAATATTATTGTTCTCATCTCTCCCTTTGGTGTAATTAGCACTAGAAGAAGATGAACCCCCCACGTTCATTGGATTGAAAAAATCCAATTCCACTTTCGACCCCCGAATTGATTCATCCTTGGAGATCTTAACAAAGTCCAACACCATATGGGAATTGGAATTGGAAGCTGGATCTTGTTCAGATTTATCACCCTTCTCCTTCATTATCAACTCATCATTCTTCTCTTCTTCAACACATCGTTTATGGGAAATGACTTCGGAGGTGGAAGAGGCTTCAGAGGAACAAATTTCCAAACCGTGTGATGAAGCCATGGCACAAACGAGAAATGATTCTCTCTTTTTAGATCTGTTGGAGTGAGATTGAATAGAGAGGGAGCGTGACCATGGTTATTTATTTATGGATTTGAGTTAATATGCAAATATCTTTCACTCATGAACAAGGAAAGGGATCTCATGCATTTTTGTAGTTATTATTTTTTCATTATGCTAGCAAAAATTTGAAGAGGTGAGAGCAAGCTTGAACCAATTTGTTCACGACCGTTGCATAAACAAAATTTCCTAAAATGATTTTAACTACACGGTCAAATGTGTCTAATTACTCAAGTAGTTCAAATCATGCCATAGAAGCATGTGGCTAATTACTCAAATAGGTTCTATGTAGTTGAAATTTGATGTCAAACCGAGTGATGAAATTGGTAACTTTGAAATTACTTGTTGGAGTAAAATTACTTGGGCATTCAAGAACTTCTTTAGGGGAAAAATAAATGGAAGTAATTTTGTGCTCATTAATGCTCTATATTTTCTAAAATGATTTTAACTACACAGTCTAATATTGTGGCGAATAGTTAATCAAATAGTTAAAATATTTCCATAGCCAGCATGTGGCTAATTACTCAAATAATATACTATCGCAGGTGACAGCTTCTATGTAGTTCAAATTTGATGTCAAAGCCAAATTGGTAACTTTGAAAATTACTTGGGTGTTCAAGAGCTTCCCTGGTGGAAAAATCAATGGAAGTAATTTTGTGATATAATTTTGACTTCATTAATGCTCTATATTTTCCTAACAAATCCATTGTTTTCCTCAACGCGCGAGTTGCTCCAATAGGTTCAAAATTTCAAATATCTTATCACTAGTAGTTTCTGTGAAGAAAACCCAGTTTAATGAGTACCACTAAGCCATATAAAAAAGCTATACTAGTGGCTAAAGTTTTGTAATTTCAGTGGCTTTAATTTGCAAATTTTAGGTTCGAGGACTCACCCACATAACCGCTTTCCGTTTTCAATAAGCATGGTGTTATGCCACATGCAACATTCTTGCCATACTTGTGGAAATTTATTTTTCATGAAGGACTTAAGATACACTAAATTTGTAACACAGGAAGATTTTTAGATCAAACTTGTGAATAGTGCTTGAACTTGAGGTAAGAAATAATGAGGGTTTAAGAGAAAATAATTAGGAGCTCACTCATCTCAACAAGTGAATTTTACATATAACTAGATTTTAAACCTGTGATTCGTTTAAATTATACATTTTTTATATTTATATTTAATATTTTTAAAAATATGTATATATGAATAAAATTATTATTTTTTAAAATATTCAGTAACAATTTAAATATAACTACATTAAAATTGAGGAAAATGATTAATTGTATTTTTAATTGAGCAGATATTGTATTAAAAAATATTAAACCTATTAAAATTTATTATGATTTGTTCTTTCTTTAAGAAATAATAATAGTGATGTAATACCTATATGAGATATATAAATTAAAAAAATATATATCATAAATATAAATTTTGAATTATTTAAATTGGGTACTTATTTTTGCTATTGTGGATACTATGTTTACATGTAATTGAATTTTATGTTTTTATAATTAATAATTTTAAATTTATTTATTTTAAAAATTAAAATATTTTAAAACTACAATTTAATCATTTTGGTTTATTATTTTTAATTATGTGATATTGATGAAGTTTTAAATTGGTTAAGATCATTATAACTTAAATTATTATTATTATTATTATTATTATTATTATTATTATTTTAGTGAACCAAGACATTTGTCTTTATTTTTGTTCCCTAATTAAAAAACAAATTACACTCAACAACTAGACTCCCTCGGTATTTTAATTAAAGGAACATGAAAGAGAAATAACTGTTTTAATAAGATCCAAACATACAATCATTAATAATTTGCATAAGAGCTCATTAAGTCTGCTTGAGCTCTTGACTCGTATTTAAAAAGAGTACTAATTAAAAATTGGCATGGATAAAACTTTCTTAACCGTCAATTTCACAGCTAGTGAATGATTCATTAAATATTAATAAAAACAAGAGAGCTTCGCCATCTTAATTGTCATAGGTATCAAAAGTCTGTACAGAAAATTTAAAACTCATAACTAATTAGCTAATAAACTAGAATACCACGTCACCCATCTGCAATTGTAAAGGAAAAAGAAAAATGAAACAAAACACAATTTGCAATAATAATTTCTTTTTAAAATATATAATTAGACACCTAAAATTTCGTAGTGCCCCAGATAACTCAAACAACAGAGTACCAATCAATCAAACACAAACATTGATGATTATCCAAATTAAAACAAGATCAAAACTTAAATCTTAAGTGATAAATCAATCTCTTCAGAATAATCAAGACTAGAGGGCCCTTCTTGCGTGGGATCATCATCACCACCCACAGTACTCAATTGGGCTGAGTTTGAATTGGTAGCAACGTTTGTAGAAGATTCTCCAAGGACAGGAATGTTGTGTCCAATAGTACCACGATCATCTTGTGTCCTCAAAGTTGTATCACTCCCTAGTATCCTAATTCCACCATTCGCATGCAAACCCTCCATCCTCAATCTATCAAGAGAAGTGTTTAGCATCTCTTGTGATCTTGACCACCCTTGACCAAACCTAAAACCAAGTGAGGATGAAGGATATGATGGCTTGTGAATCATAGACTCCATTCTAACCCCAAGTGCCCTATTATATGATCCATAAAAGGAGTGTGTGGGATGATCAGGGTAATAAAGAAAATGAGGGTTCCCACAAGCACCAGCATTGATCCCTTGGCGACGCCTTGCAAGAGCACGCTCTTGCCTGTGAGCATTTTGGTGCCCTCCCAAGGCTTGTGCAGAAGAAAACTCTTTCTTGCAAAAGTTGCAAGGAAAAGTCCTAGCCTCTGATAATTTCTCCTCATTGTTATTCTCACCTCTCCCTCCAGTGTTGTTAATAGCCCTAGAAGAAGACGAACACCCCACGTTATTCATAGGATTGAAAAAATCCAATTCCACTTTCGACCCTCTAATTGATTCATCTTTGGAGAGCATAACAAAATCCAACACCATATGGGAATTGGAATTGGAAGCTTGATCTCGTTCTTCAGTAGTAGGTTTATGGGAAATGCCTTCTGAGGTGGCAGAGATGCTAGAGGCTTCTGAGGGACAACCTTCCAAAATGTGTGATGATGCCATTGTAAAATGTTTCACAATTTTGGATAGGTGGCAGAGGGATTGAATAGAGAGGGGGGGCATGACCATGTTTTTTTATTTAAAGATTTGAATAAATGCACATATCTTTATTGAATAAGAAATGGGATCTCATGCATTTTGCAGTTATCATTTTGCATTATGCTACCAAAAGTTTGAAGAGGTATGAGCAAGCTTTCACAGATTCATGCATGATCTTATCATAAACAAAGATCCCTAAAATGTGTCTAATTACTAAGTAGTTCAAGTCATTCCCATAACTAGCATGTGGCTAATTAATCAAATAGCTTCTATGTAATTCAATTTTTATGTCTAACCGAGTAGCAAAATTCGTAACTTTGAAAATTTATGATCTTAGCATAAACAAAGATTCCTAAAATGTGTCTAATTGTTAAGTAGTTTGAGTCATTCCATAACCAGCATGTGGCTAATTAATCAAATAGCTTCTATGTAATTCAAATTTTATGTCTAATCGAGTAGTGAAATTGGTAACTTTGAAATTTTATGATCTTAGCATAACCAAAGATTCCTAAAATGTGTTTAATTACTGAGTAGCTCAAGTAATTCCATAACCATCATGTGGCTAATTAATCAAATAGCTTCTATGTAATTCAAATTTTATGCCTAACTGAGTAGCGAAATTGGTAAATTCAAAATTTTATGATCTTAGCAGAAACAAAGATTCCTAGAATGTGTCTAATTACTAAGTAGTTCAAGTCATTCCATAACCAGCATGTGGCTAATTAATCAAATAGCTTCTATGTAATTCAAATTTTATGTGTAATTGAGTAGCGAAATTGGTAAATTCAAAATTTTATGATCTTAGCATAAACAAAGATTCCTAAAATGTGTCTAATTACTAAGTAGTTCAAGACATTCTATAACCAGCATGTGGCTAATTAATCAAATAGCTTCTATGTAATTCAAATTTTATGTCTAACCGAGTAGCGAAATTGGTAACTTCGAAATTTTATGATCTTAGTATAAACAAAGATTCCTAACATGTGTCTAATTACTAAGTAGCTCAAGTCATTCCATAAGCAGCATCTGGCTAGTTAATCAAATAGCTTCTATGTAATTCAAATTTTATGTTTAACCGAGAAGTGAAATTGGTGACTTCGAAATTACTTGTGTTGAAGTAAAATTACTTGGGCGTTTCTGTGGTGGAAAAATCAATATTTGAAAGTAATTTTGGGATATAATTTTGGCTTCATTAATGCTCTATATTTTTTCTAATATGATTTTAACTACACGGTCTAATGTGGCGAATAATTACACAAATAATTAAATTTTTTCCAGAGCGGGCATGTAAACAATTTATCTATTAGCTCTTATCCATAATTATTATTTTACATAAATTATTTAAAATGTAAATAAATATCTAAAAAAATTTTATATTTAACTATTATCATTATCCATAAAATATTTTCGTACTTTCTCTCATATCTTTATCAAAGGTATAATAACTAAATTAAAAATACGGCTTAAATAACTTTTAGGTCCCTGATAAATTACCAAATTTTGTTCGGGTCCCCGATAAATTTTTTTGTTGTTTTGAGTCCCTGATAAAAAAAATTTCTTTTGCATCTCTGCCGTCAATTAAGTGATGATGTGGCCGTTAAAAATTTTAAAATGCAATTTTCGGCTGGTAAAAAACCGCCACTATCTATTTCAAATTTTAAATTACAACTTCTGGCAGCAAAAAACTACCAGAATCAATTTATCATTTACCGCATTTTACTTCCTTCCTCTCCAATATATCTTCGGACTCACTTTTTGTTTTTTAAGAGATCTTCGGACTCACTTCTTCTACAAGCTCTCAATATTTAATTTAATATTATAATAACAAACCCAACAAAAATTCTTCACTTTGGTATAACCACTCATCATCCTCACTCTTCCGTTCTTTGTTATGGCACTTCAGAAGTCTCACTCCAGCGACAACCTTCCTCCATTTTTGGCGAAGCCCAATGCCGCCGTCACTCCCATCATCTGCAGCCTCTTCGGCTTCAACTAGGATTCAGCTCCTCGGTGCCGCGCTGTGCTAACACCGTTTGGGAAGATCTCCAAGGGCAAGTCGCACACCTCGATGTGCTCTTAGGTAACGTTCATCACGACGAACCCAGTGAACTTCTGGCCAATCTCTGATCTGGAATAGCTTAGATTTGGAAATTTCAGATATGAAAATGCTTAGATATAAAACTCAAATCTGCAGTGAAGATCTTCCTGGGGCGCTTCTTCTTCCCGTCCTCAAATGCACTGTTGGGTTCCGCCGCGGGATTCGCAACCACTCCTTTCACATGCTGAGAAAATCGGCAACAAATTTTAAAGTTCTACCCTTTGCTTGTTGTGAACTTTACTTTCTAAATATGTTTAAATCTTTCATTGTTTCCTATATGTGTGTTGTTTATGGTTTCTATTAATCAAAATCAGTTTTTGATGTTTTAGTTACTTGATTGAGAGAACGTGTTTTTTATTGAATAAGGACAATGTGGGATTGATTTTTACTAATGTATGGGTTGGATGGTGCCTGCAAGCTGCTTGTTGAAATGTATAAGAGAGGGTACAGGCTTAAGTTGCACAATCAAATATGTTTCTTTTTTTTTTTAATTGATTCTGGCAGTTTGTAATTTAAATTTTGAAATAGATAGTTGTGGTTTTTTAGCTGCCGAAAATTTGATTTTAAAATTTTTAACTGCCACGTGATCACTTAACTGACGTCAGGGATCCAACATAAAACTTATTTTTTATCAGGGACTCAAAACATCGAAAAAATTTATCGGGGATCCAAAGCAAAATTCGAGAATTTATCAGGGACCTCAAAGTTATTTAAGCCTAAAAATAAAGTACACTTATCAATAAATTTTTTTAAAAATTCAGCAGAGTCTTCTCTATCTTTTGGTACTTTTTTCATACCTTTATTAATGGTATAGCAACCAAACATCAAGATCCACTTAATTAAACCGTTGATATCTCAACAACAATCCTATAGGATCAACTAATAATAAAACCATGACATATACCACTTTTATCAACTAATTTCAAGACACAAATCAAATTATGCAACAATCAAGCTAGATTTCAAATTTTTATTTCATGTATCATAACAAGGAGTGCAAGTTGGTGTGGGAAAACGGAAAGAAAAAGAGAGCTTGTGAAAGAGAGAAGGAGAAACACGTGAGAAGAAAACCAAACCATGTTATTAAGAATTTATGTTCTATTCAGCAAATTGATTAAATTTAAAAGAGGAAAAAGCACTTCCAGTATACCTAGATGGTTGTGGTGACAATAGTAAGATCAATGCCAAATGTGTCTAACCTAATCAAAGGTATCTATGATCTTGCATTCAAATTAAGGGAACTAATTGCATTGGTTATTTTCTTCACAACAATAAGTGAAAATTATTTCAAATCGCAACAAGATAAATAAAGAATCAAAAAAGAAAAAGACCTAACCACAAACGCAGATGGGGGCATGAAACCAACAAGAAATGGCTGAGAAAGAAAGAGAGGTTCTAAAGCCCCTTCAATAAAATACCTACAACAAGAAAAAAAAAATCATGAAAGAGAGGTTCTTCCCAAATTTTAGTAACTAAAGTAACTATATAACTTTAATTTCCTATACTGGCTTCTCTCCTCACTTAATCCATTTATCTCACTCAACTTTCTCTTAAGAGTTCTAATCTTGGTAAATGAGTTTAGTTAACACATCATCTCATAATTCCTTCACTAAATTGTAATTTAAATTAGTAGTCATTCTTTAAATGTTGTACTTTACTTTCATTTAGAGTTTATGTCTAGTACAAAATATAGCTAATTAATTTATGTCTTCTAGCTCTTTAGTCTTTAACTTTCCTTTAACTAATTCTACACAAACCAATATTTTCCAACTAATTCTACACAAACCAATAGTTTCCAACTACCAAATTATATGGATAAGGTTAACTAATTGTACTAAATTATTTTTCCAATCTTATAACTAACTAAAACCATTGTGCTCAAACTAAGCTCTAATAAAGTGGCAGCCTTTTTCTTTTAAATTATAAATTCTTCTACATAAATACAAGACACAAGTGCTATTATAGCACTATCTAGTTCGACACAAGTGCTATTTCCAATTTTAAGATGCATTAATCTTCTCGTTTGCCAAATATTATAGTTTAGGTACAACAAAAATGGTATCATTAGAATATTTTAAGTATTTTTAAACCACTTACAAGTTACAAGCAGTTTGTTACTAGGTTAGGAGTTAGGGCAACCACAAAAGTCAGATAAGTCGTATAATAATTTACTAAAGTTCTTACTTTAACCATTCACAAGCACTGAACTTGATGGAAATTGAAAATAAACCAAAAATAAAATATTATGTATGAATTAGAGAAATTATAAGTGGTGAAAAGAGCTAGTTTCAAAGGTTCCTTATTATGTGCTGATAGATTAGCCTTCCAAGGTTTTTCTATACAAGGTTTTTTTTGGTGGGAATCTGTTCCTTCTTTTATTAGGGATGATTTTCTTAGAAACAAGGCGGGTCTTCCGTCGTTTAGGTTCAATTAGTTGTTTGCTCCATGGGCTTTGGTTTGGTCCCCCATGCGTTTTGTATCTATTCCTTCTTTTTTTTATATATATATATCCGCCTTCCTTTTTGGTAGAGGGCAGGATTCCAACTGTTGGGATAATGCTCTTTTACCTTGGCATGCGGTCTTTGCTAAAAAAAAAAAAAATGTGCAAGACAGATTAATAGTTTGCTCTAACATGTTAAAGGAAAATACATGAAATATCTTATGCCTCTTTCAGATACTTTGCTTCAAAGCAGAACTTGTTTCAGTCATATGCAATGCTTTTTTCTTAAGTTATTTCAAGACTTTTTGCAACACAAAGATTCTGATAAAAATTCTACCTGTAAAATTTTTACTACTTTAAAATCCAAATTATTTATATTTCAATGAACTATCTCTACTGACACATGAAATATGGAATCACAATTTATAACCTCCATTCTACAACTTGACATAAGAAAGTCTTGACATATTCAAATTGAGTGCTTACAAAGAAAATAAAATAAAATAAAACTGACGCAAACAAAGCCAAAGAGAGTTTAGGGTTTACTTTGTGCAAATGTCTTCGCAAGTGTCATCGAAGCTGTTGGGGTTCGTTGCGGGGTCGTAGGGGCGAAGTTGTGTTGTTTTTCGGTGGTGGAGAGGGATGCAACTCAAGGCGTTTCCAGTGGCAGAGAGGGTCGCAATGTGTGGTGGTCACAATGTGTGGTTGTTCATGAGGACGGTTGTGTGAGACAATGGTGCTGAAGAGCGAGGAAGACAAAGACAATGGTGGGGCAGCGATGTTGCAATGGAACAATGGCGAGGGTTGTATTTCGGCAGGGGCAACAATGAGGACGTGGTGAGGGAGCAATGACGCAATGGAGTAAGTAAAAGAAGGGAAGTTCTCCAAAACTTGAAAATCACATTGTGAGATAGATCCATGCTTGGCTAACTCATCAGCAGACATATTTCCTTCACGATAGGTATGTTGCAAATGAAGATCCCAAGCATAATGCTTAAAAGCTTCAATTTTTCTGATTATAGAAGCATAAGGATGAAGAGTGCTTCTATTATCTTAGATCAGTTGTAACCTTTGTCCCATGCAAGATCCAGACCATGAAGGATGGCAAGGAGCTCCGCTTGAAGGGAAGTAGCAAAACCGCAAGAGCCAACAAAACCAGTTTTCCAAATTCCCAAGGAGTCACGAACTAATCCACCAAATCCAAAAGCCATTCTTTTCTTTAAATTACCAAACTCTTGAACTAAAATGCAGTATTTTATCTTATCCCAGGCCAGTCCGATCCAAATTGTTTAGTGAACTAAGACATTTTTCTTTATTTTTGTTCCCTAATTAAAAAAAAATTACAGTCAACAAAAAAAATCTGATAACTACAAGAGAGTGCGTGACATTTTAATGATGCATCATATTTTAAATAAACGAACATGAAAGAGAAATATTCGAGAATCTGGGCAAGAAGCCCAATCTGAGTCACTAAAGGAAGTGAGTTTGAGATCAGACAAGGCTGAGAAAAATATGCCTTTTTTCCTTTTGAACTCTTAATATATTGTAAAAGGCGAATTGCTGCCTCTTGATGAGCTTTTCTGGGATTAGAAACAAATTGGGTAAGCCTGTTTACAGCAAAGGAAAGATCAGGCCTTGTGTTTGTTAGATATATCAACCTGCCAATCATTCTACGATAAGATGAAGGATGAAGATGAGGAGGGCTCTCATCTGCTGAGAGTTTGAGATTAGGGACCATTGGAGTTGAAACTGGTTTGCAAGCTAGTAAACCTGCATCATCCAATAACTCCAATACATATTTTCTTTGCGTAAGAACAATCCCTTTGTGAGACCGAGCAACCTCTCCAATCCAAGAAAAATGGAAGTCCACCTAAATCATTGATTTTAATCTTTTGGTCCAAGCATGAAAGAGAAATAACTGTTTTCAATCAAATCTGAACATACAATCATTAATAATTTGCTTAAGAGCTCATTGAGTCTGCTTGAGCTCTTGACTCATTTAAAAATAGTACTAATTAAAAATTGGCTTGGATAAACCTTTCTTAACCTTCAATTTCACTGCTAGTGAATGATTCATTAAATATTAATAAAAACAAAAGTGCTTCGCCATCTTAATTGTCATAGGTATCAAAAGTCTGTATGGAAAATAAAAAACTCATAACTAATGAGCTAATGAACTCGAATACCACATCACCCATCTGCAATTGTAAAGGAAAAAAGAAAAACGAAACAAAACACAATTTGCAATAATAATTGCTTTTTAAAATATATAATTAGACGCCTAAAATTTCGTAGTGCCCCAGATAACTCAAACAACAGAGTACCAATCAATCAAACACAAGCATTGATGATTATCCAAATTAAAACAAGATCAAAACATAAAGCTTAAGTGATAAATCAATCTCATCAGAATAATCAGGACTAGAGGGTCCTTCTTGCATGGGATCATCATCAACACCCACAGTACTCAATGGGGCTGAGTTTGATTTGGTAGCAACGTTTGTAGAAGATTCTCCAAGGAATGGAATATTGTGTCCAATAGTACCACAATCATCTTGTGTCCTCAAAGTTGTATCACTCCCTAGGATCCTAATTCTACTATTTGCATGCAAACCCTCCATCCTCAATCTATCAAGAGAAGGGTTTAGCATCTCTTGTGATCTTCACCACCCTTGACCAAACCTTAATCCAAGTGAGGATGAAGGATACGATGGCTTGTGAATCATAGACTCCATTCTAACCCCAAGTGCCCTATTATATGATCCATAAAAGGAGTGTGTGGAATGATAAGGGTAATAAAGAAAATGAGGATTCCCAAATGCACCAACATTGATCCCTTTGCGACGCCATGCAAGAGCACGCTCTTGCTTGTGAGCATTTTGGTGCCCTCCCAAGCCTTGTGCAGAAGAAAACTCTTTCTTGCAAAAGTTGCAAGGAAAAGTCCTAGCCTCTGATGATTTCTCATCATTGTTATTCTTACCTCTCACTTTAGTGTTGTTAGGCCTAGAAGAAGATGAACACCACACGTTATTCATAGGATTGAAAAAATCCAATTCCACTTTCGACCCTCTAAGTGATTCATCTTTGGAGAGCATAACAAAATCCAACACCATATGGGAATTGGAATTGGAAGCTTGATGTCGTTCAGATTTGACACCCTTCTCCTTCATTGGTGTAACCTCATCGTGATTCTTCTCTACTTCAGCAGTAGGTTTATGGGAAATGCTTTTGGATGTGGCAGAGATGCTAGAGGCTTCAGAGGGACAACCTTCCGAAACGTGTGATGATGCCATTGTAAAATGTTTCACAATTTTGGATCTGTGGGAGAGGGATTTAATAGAGAGGGGGGGGGGGGCATGACCATGTTTATTTATTTAAAGATTTGAATTGATGCAAATATCTTTATTGAATAAGGAATGGGATATCATGCATTTTGCATTTATCATTTGCATTATGCTACCAAAAGTTTGAAGAGCTATGAGCAAGCTTTCACCGATTTGTGCATCATTTTAGCATAAACAAAGATTCCTAAAATTTTTCTAATTACTAAGTAGTTCAAGTCATTCCATAACTATCATGTGGCTAATTAATCAAATAGCTTCTATGTAATTAAAATTTTATGTCTAACCGAGTAGCAAAATTGGTAACTTCGAAATTACTTGTTGAAGTAAAATTATGACTATATGCATCAGAAGCTCATTATGAAAGTTACAGAGAGTAAGATTTATTTTATCAATGAAATGGTGTGCGAGAATAAGTTACATACTTATTTGCTGTTTCATCAAAACCAGTCCCACTGAATCGTGATTAGATATGTTGTGTGGGGATTTTCAATTAATTAGACTGGTTTTGCAATTTCACTTCAAAAAAATAATCATGGAATGAATTCATGCAATAGCAGAAATAATAAAATTATAAAAAAAATGAGCGTGTTGATCTAATAGATAAACAACGCCAAATACATGAACTCTGAATTCATACACATTTACTTCTTTATATGTTCCAAGTTGCCACAATAATTTATGTGCCATGAACTCTGAACTCTCATATTAAAACAGTTTAGCAGTGCACTGAACTGATCTTTTAGCAGTTTGGTTTTTTAAAACTAAACTAACAAACTGGTTCAGTTCAGTTATTATTAGAAATAGTTTAGGTTTTTTAAGTTCCATTCAACTCAGTTCTTGAAAGTTCACTTTAGTTCAGTTTTTTCTTGCCACCCCTAGTTCTAATGGCTTAATTATTTGCAATTTCAGTGGCCCTAATTTGCAAATTTTAGTTCCAAGGACTCACTAACATTCCATTCTTAATTTCAGCAACATTCTTGCCATACTTGTGGAAGTTCAATTTCAATGAATGACTTACAATTCACAAAAATTCAATGGCCCTAATTTGTAAATTTTAGTTTTGAGGACTCACCAAGATTCCTTTTTTAATTTAAGTAACATTCTTGCCATACTTGTGGAAGTTCATTTTTCATGAAGGACATACGATACACGAAATTTTGTAACACTAAGAAAGAATTTTAGACTCTAGAAGTTTGTAAAATCTTGAATAATTATTGAAGTAAATCGCACTAGTGAATATTGCTAGAGCTTGGGGAATGTTCTATAGAAAGGTATTGAGAAATAATGAGGGTTTACGAAAAAAATAATTGGGAGCTCACACAACAAGGGTATTTCATTTATAACTAGATTTTATACACGTGCATTGCACGTATTTGTTTATATTATTTTTTTTAAGAATAAATAATCTATGCATTGACAATTTAAAAGGTTATTATATTATCATCTAATTACAAACCGTCATAGTTGTGAAAACCAGACAAGGCTGGCTGGTCTGACCTGTTGGACCGGGAACTGGTGCCTTGACCGGTCCGGTTAAGCTATCGAACCAGTTATGCAATTGACCTGATTTGATCCGGATCAACCCAGTGACCTGGCCTGGGTTGACCTGGTTCAATTTGAGTTTTTTTTAATATAATTCTTGAAACGACGTAGCTATTTGAAATTCTTTTCAAGGTACCATTTGAAATTATCCCATGGTAGAAGCTTGGTAATTCAAATGTTAAATGCTTGGTATCCATAAGATTTTAGTGGACCTTTTTTTGGTGTATATTCCAGCGAAATTTTTTATAAAACAGAAAGGTGAGAGCTTTTTTTAAATTGTTAACAGTTTTTTTTTTTTTTTTACCAAAAAAGGAGGAGAGTTAAGGAAGCAATAGAGCCAAACATCCCAACTAGGTTGGCACCCTTGACTCTATCAAACCAAAAGCAACCCTCCGAATATTATAAAAAATAGAAAATAAAACAAGGACATGGGGGGGCATGAACCAAACCCATGCAACAAAAGACAGGATAAACCAGTGAACAAAAGTCATTTGAATCTATAGCTAGGAAGACTATTGCTATTCCTAAAAATGTCATGGTTAATAGAGGTAGGCGAAGAATCCCACCAGCAAAAGTCCTGTACATTGAGAGCAAGAGAGGCAATTCTATCTGCACACGTGTTGCCTTCTTTGTATATGTGAGAGATTTGAAATTGGATTTGATTAGCAATCGATAGACAATTAATCCATCTATTACGAAGAGACCAAGGGACACCTTTTCTGGAAGAGAAGGCTTCAACAACCAAGTTAGAATCACATTCTAACCATAGCCTATTCCAACCTTTTTTGTGAGCTATCTCAATGGCTGTCATAGCTCCTATGAACTCAGCATAAAGAGATGTGGAAATCCTCAAATTAACAGCAAAACAGCCAATTACTGCACCTCTAAAATCTCGAAAAATCCCACCAGCTGCAGACATGCCAGGTGAGCCTTGAGCAGTTCCATCAGTGTTACATTTGATCCAAAAGCATAGAGGAGGATACCATATCACCTCCTTGATGTTGGGGGCCTTTTTTGAGTGACAGGAGACATTGAAAGATTTAAGAATCTGAAACTCTTTGATTGATGAGTCCATACTGCCACGTGACAGATTGCCAGTGAGAGAAGCTGCAGCTGAGATAATGCTTACGGCAGAATTAAAACTGATTTTTTTGTTCTCAAATCTAGCTTTATTTCTGCAGTGCCAAATGGTAGATATTACGCTCAAAATTGCAGCCAGTACAAGATCTTTTGTTTGTTTACTCCATCCAATATAGCAACATTCCAATAGGGAGTGAAAGCTAGAGGTGTCAAATGTAAAAAAAATCTTGTTACCAAGCCAACTCCAAATTGTGTTTGCAAAAACAATCTTGCTAAATAGTATATAATAATATAATAATATTCTCCTATAATATTATTTTGATCTTGACAGCAGTATATAATAACTAATTATTATTATTATCTTGATCTTAATATGATTTAATATTTATGTACTTTATACATCTTCATCATACTTGCTCATGACCTTCCAACAACTTTCGTACTTAGCCATGAAAATAACAAGAGTTTCCTTAGTAATTTAATGATAATACCCAACAAAATAATTTAGTAATAAATGATTTTAATATAATATTTATAGTTTCATCATGACAATGATTTTAATTTTGGAGTATGGACTATGGATTGATCACATTTTGTTAGCTATATATATATATATATATATATATATATATATATATATATATATATATATATATTAATCTATACCAGGTCAACCAGTTCAATAAGCGACCCACCGATTCGACCACTGACCCTTTAACCCAGAGCCTCGACTGGGTCAGTTTACACAACACTGCAAACCGTTATACTAGTATATGATAAGATTGTTACCTTTTTCAATAATTATTTTAAGTCATATAAAAGGTGATTTCTTATTAGTTGATCATGTAAAACTTTTTAAACTAATGATGCATAAAAATTAAACTTCTATTTTTAATATTTGTAGTTATTTTTTTAGATGCATGTACGTAAATTAAGATTTTTTAAAAAAAAATTGATATATCATGTATAATTATATTAAAATTGAGGATGCTATAAATATATATATATATATATATATATATATATATATATAATTTATCTATTAATTCTTATCATTAATTATTATTTTAAATAAATTATTTAAAATTTAACTAAATATCTATAAAATCTTTATTTTTAATTATTATTATTCATAGAATATTTTGGTACTTTCTCTCATATCTTTATCAAAGGTATAGTAACCAAATTAAATATAAAGTACACTTATCCATAATTTTTCCAAAAACATTTAGAAGAGTTTCCCCTATATTTTGGTACTTTCCCTCATACATTTATTAAAGGTATAACAACGAGACATCAAAGATCCACCTAATTAAACAGTTTATATCTCAACAATCTAATAGGACCAACTAATAACAAAACCATGTCAAATACCACTTTTATCAACTAATTTCAAGACACAAATCAAATTATTCAACAACCAAGGCAGATTTCAAACTTTTATTTCATATATCATAAGTTATATACTTTGAATCCACCATAAAAGAGAAACATATATGTACAATGGTGGAGGCTTGCTGGTAATAACAAGGAGTGTGAGTTGGTGGTGGGAGAAGGGAAAGAAAAAGAGTATGCAAAAGGGAAAGGGAGAAAAGCATGAGAAGAAAAATAAATCATGTCATTAAGAATTTACTTGCTTCTCAGCAAAATGACTAAATTTAAAAGAGAAAAAAAAAACACTTCCAGTATACCTAGATGGCAGTCGTGACAATAGTAAGATCAATACTAAATGTGTCTAACCTAATCAAAGGTATCTTCGATCCTATGTTCAATTTAAGAGAACTAATTGCATTGGTCATTTTCTTCACAACAACAAGAGAAAATTATTTCAAATCTCAACAACAAGATAATAAAGAATTAAAAAAGGGGAAGAGATAACCACAAATGCAGATGAGGGCATGAAATTCAACAAGGATTGGCTGAGAAAGAAAGAGAGGTTCTAAAGCCCCTTCAATAAAATACCTACAACAAGAAAACAAATCATGAATTTCTTCCCAAATTTTAGTAACTAAAGTAACTATATAACTTTAATATCTTATACTAGCTTCTCTCCTCACTTAATCCATTTATCTCACCCAACTTTCTCTTAAGAGTTCTAATCTTGGTAAATGAGTTTAGTTAACACATCATCCCATAATTCCTTCACTAAATTGTATTTTAATTAGTAGTCATTCTTTAAATCTTGTACTTTACTTTCATTTATAGTTTATGTCTTGTACAAAACATAACTAATTAATTTATGTCTACTAGCTCTTTAGTCTTTAACTTTCCTTTAACTAATTCTACACAAACCAATATTTTCCAACTAATAAATTATATGGATAAGGTTATCTAATTGTACTAAATTATTTTTCCAATCTCATAACTAAAACCATTGTGCTCAAACTAAGCTCTAATATAGTGGAAGCCTTTTTCTTTTAAATTGTAAATTTTCTTCTACATAAATACAAGACACAAGTCCTATTAGCACTATCTAGTTCAACATAAGTTGAATGTGTAAATTTTAAGATACATTAATCTTGTCGTTTGCCAAATATTGTAGTTTAGGTAAAACAAAAATGGCATCATTAGAATATTTTAAATACTTTTAAACCACTTACAAGTTACAATCAATTTGTTACTAAGTTAAGAGTTAGGGCAACCACAATAGTGAGATAAGTCGTATAATAATAAGTTCTTAGTTTAACCATTCACGAGCACTGAACTTGATGGAAATATTAGGTATGAATTAGAGAAATGATTGGCGAAAAGAGCTTCAAAGGTTCCTTTTTTTTTTTGTTTTGTTTCAGTCACATTATGTGCAAGACACATTAATGGTTTGCTCTAACTTGTTAAAGGAAAACACATGAACTATCTGATGCCTATTTTAGATACTTTGCTTCAAGGCATAACTTGTTTCAGTCATATGCAATGCTTGTTTCTTAAGTTATTTCAAGACTCTTTGCAACACAAAGATTCTGATAAAAATTCTACTTATAAAGTTTTCTACTTTTAAATCCAACTTATATATATTTCAATGAACTATCTCTACTGACACATGAAATATGGAATCACAATTTAAAACCTCCATTCTACAACCTGACATAAGAAAGCCTTGACATATTCAACTTGAGTGCTTTCCAAAAAAAATTGATGCAATCAAAGCCAAAGAGAGTTTAGGGTTTACCTTGTGCAAACATCGTCGCAAGTGTCATTAAAGTTGTCAGGGTTTGTCATAAGGTAATAGGGGTTAAGTCGTGAGGTTTTTCGGTGGTAGAAAAAGTCACAACTCGAAGCTTTTCCAGTGGCAGAGAGGGTCGCAATGTGTGGTTGTTTGTGAGGGCGTTGTGTGAGACGTTGGTGCTGAAGAGCACAGAAGAAGAAGACAACGGTGGTGCAACGACATTGTAATGGAACAATGGCAAGGATCGTGGTTCGACATGGGTAGTAACGAGGACGTGGTGAGGGAGCAATGATGCAATGGAGTAAGTTGCAAAGGTTTAGGAGCAAAAAGCAATGGAGTCACAAGGGAAGAGGAAAATGAGTTTCTAGGGCGCGAGGATGAAAATGAAAGTGAGTTGCAAGTTTATAGAGCCATTTTGTGACACCCTAAATATGTAGAGCTCACATGTATGATAAAACGATAACTAACTCATAGGAGATATACTTATTGCGAAAAGATGATTATCTCAAAACCTTCAATTTGGATGAAAAGAAATAAAATACGGCTCTTTCAAAAACTCGTTCATTTCCTTACTTATAAAACATCTTTCGAAACGTCCAATGTCATTCATACGACGGAAATCTCAAGATACAAATAATATAATAATTAAATGAAGGCATACAATGAAATAACATAATTCAATAAACCTAAAGTGCAGAGGTTTCCTTTGTAGGTAGTATCCCTCATTTATGCATCACATAAATCCAACATCAAGTCTCAACAATCAATTTAATGCCAAAATTCAAAAACATGAGCATACGGTACAATTAAAGTGAAAATTGTTTAACATATCATTTTAATCCGGAATGTCCTGATTTTTTACATATTTACTCCCCAACATACACATGATAATACATAAATTAGGCTTCTCGAAATTCAACCCACAAATATGATTTTTAATTTATTCTTCAATATTGGCAGCTTGCAGAAAAACAGAGTTTAGCCATTATTAAAAATAGAGGATCGACTCATAAATTTATGAAACTTTCCAGTTAAAATTCAAAATTTTCTATATAACACATAAATTTTTCAGAATTTATTGAGCACCAAAAGTGCCCCTTTTATATTTCTTTTCCCCTGTAGCTCAAAAACAGAGTATGCACATCTAATTTCAAAATAATTATCATATTTTTTTTAAAAATTCCAATAAAATTACCACACATTATACAGGGTATATTTAAGGTTGTATACTTTTTTCAGAAATTTTTTAGCACGAAAACTATTTTTCCCAATTAATTTACAGTGCAGGTCAGAACTCAATTTCTCCACAAATGTTTCCAAATTAAATAATAAAACAACTTATAAAATTGTGAGAAAAATCAGAGATAGTCTACATACACCCTATCAGAGTTTAATATCCTCAAATTCTAAATATAATTCCATCTTGGAAATTAAATAATCTAATTTCACTCATATGACAGATTCAGGGTAACACAAAAATTAATTCAAATAAAATAGTAGATGAGCTCGAAATTTTCCGAAAATTTTTGTGATGATTCTAGAGACCATTTTACATATAAAAATTCTCTCAAAACCTCAAAAAAGAGCACACAAAAATTCAAAATAAATCCCAAACAGCAGCAGTACTAATATTCAATCAAGAGAAATTTCAAACAACAAAGCTAATACCCGCGAAATAGAGAGTACCCATGACCCAATAATCAATATTAATGGAGAAACACTCCATGAACAAGAACAAAACCCCAAGGAAATGAAAAGCCGCTCCATACCTAAAGCTTTGAGAGCAAGAAAAAGAGGATTGAAGTGTAGAAAGTGCGCTTGATGGGTCTCAAACACCTAAGAACCATTTTGTCACCAAAGAAGGAAATTAATGAGCATTTCAAGTTCCAAGAGTGAAGAACAAAGGTAGGAGATGATGATCTAGGACTTACCTTCACAAGAGCTAGCCAACAATGATCTCCCAAGACCCAAAACCCTTACTAGAAGGTCTCCCTCACACAAAGAAAATGAGAGAACTCTCCCTCTCTTCCTCTCTTGATTTCGGCGCCCCTATGGGAGAGGAGAGACTCCACTTTGCCTTTTATAATGGGTCCCCAACCCTAATGGGGGCCCAATAGGTCTACATGCTAGGTTAATTCCTTAATTAGTGTATTTAATTAAAGTCCAAGTTAACTTAATTAAGGAGAGAGACTATTAATTTCTAACATGTGTTAATCTCAAATAATTATCCTCTTATTATTCCCCCCTTGTATTATTTTAATGAAGCTCAAGTCTAATTAAAACTAATTTCTATAATTATTTACTCTCATAATTTATTTCTATTTAATTTCTAGACTTTAATAATTAACATCACAAATAATCACTAATTTAATTGATACAACTAGAGAATTAATATTCCCTTCTTCTTGCTATAATAAATTTTTGTCAACTATAATAGTGCCATTAATAAAATATATTCTTTACTAAGGTTTGACTAGTTTGACTAGTCCTTGACCAAAGTCAACCTTTAATTAAATTCTATTCTATCAATTATTTTTCCTACACAATTGAATTATTTTCAACCATTATCTATTTATTTAATTACTCACACATTTAATCAAATTTAAAACACAACAAAACCACACAATTATACTAAGATAAAGAGTTGCAAAAATTGGGATGTTACACATTTTACATTGATTCTAGTTTGAACCGGTGAAAAAAAAATCTACATCGGTTCAAATTAAAACAGGTGTAAAAATGGATTTTTTACATTTGTTATTTAAAAAACGATGTAAAATAGTTACTTTTAATTTCAAAATTGCTAACGCATCCATTTCTACAGTTAAACAAGCAGCGTAGAAAGGCGTTTTGAAAGCTTATTTTTGCACTAATGATAATATATTATTTAAGTTTATTCACTCTCTTTTTTGTCCTTAATTGATTTCCAAATCAAGTTGTTGAAAAAGCAAAACATAACAGATCTGCACCAGGGATAACATTGTCAACAAAACAACTCAACAAATCAATAAAAAAAAATCAGTGTGTCTATAAATTGAGCAAGCTCAACCAGAGAAGGGGTCGGACAAAAAAGGAGAGTGAAATATAGAAACAGAGATTAGAGAGAGTTTGTGGAGAAGAGGAGAGGAGAGAAAGGAGATTAGAGTGTTTGTACTGGGAGTGAAGAAAGGAGGGACTATTTGATCAAGCTGTGGGAAGGGGTAGCTATAGTACACGAGATTGGAGCTTTTGGCTTACAACAGGTAACCCCTTTGTCCATCACATTCGTTTGGCTTTGATTCATCCCTGTTGATCACATTTTAATAGCTTAGCTTCTCTTCCCCTTTTTCATGTACTTCTGTCTTTTGATGCTATACTCTGTCCTGCTTTGTTCTTGGTCCTGTACCTGTTGTGATCATGTAATGAAATAAATATCCGTCAATCAAATTTAAATGAAGCCAGTAACAAACAGTTTCTGTATGTGCATATGAATTTTATTCCCAAGACAACAATTGTCACATAATAATAATAAAAAAGGAAATAAAAAGAAGTGTCATCCCCTCACCGTTGTGCGATCCTGGTTCTCTTCCGCGTGAACGACCACGGCGTTTGTCATCCACGACCACCGCTGAGTCGGAATCACACCATAGCGGCACCAGTACACACAGCCATTGCATGTCTTCTTCCACCATCGTGTGCACTGCAATCGTTGCCCACCGCTACATGTGCGAGCATGGCGTCGCCACGTGCAACTGCCTTGAAGTATGAATCGTACTGCTGTGGCATTCACATAGAAGTCCCAAAACCTCTTTTCCCTTTCGTTACATTGCTGTTCCGAGTTCACTCTTAATTTGGGGACAATTGAAGGGGCTTCGTTGCACTATTTGTTTGTTGGGCCTGGTAGGTTTAAAGGAAAGAGTTTGGGTCTGATAATGTGATTGATTGCTTTGAAATTAATAAACAATGATATAAAAAATAATAATGAAAGTAAACAAATCAAAAAATAATCAAACACGTGTGAGGTATATCTATCTATTTGATGTTCAGGCAATTTCACATTAGTTTAAATCTTAGGTAATATGCAAAACGTAAATAACTTAAAAGTAAAACCTTTATTTGGATTTAATAATTGCATTTACTATTCATGTATTTATAGTATAGTCATAACTATTTCGTTTAGCCAAAGTCTAGTTTTTCTTCTAAGCCACCCTTGTTTTTGCTAAATCATATACTTAATAATGTAATCAAAATAAATCAAAATATATAAAGGTTTAGTAATAGTCACCTTGGATGTACTTCCAATTTGATTATTTGCAAAAGTCATTAAAATTTAATGATAACCACTTTAGATGTACTTCTAATTTGGTTATCATGAAAGTTTTTAAATAAAAAATTAAAAAAAACAAAAATATCAACACACAAATATTTTCTACAAAAGAACTACGTAACTCTGAATTCTCCATTACACCTGGAGATACGTAGGAGCATGGGACCACTCCTGTCAAGCTAAAAAGATAAAAAAAAAATATAATTTGTAAAGATAAAAAAAAACAATAATAATTCCCTTTTTCATAATAATAAACTTCTTTTTAATGATAAAAATTCTCTTGTTAAAATAAATAAATAAATAAAATGACCAAAAATATTCTTGTTTTATTTTGAGGGGTAAAATAAATAATTTTAAAGTTATTTAAATTTTGCACGTTTAATTAGATGTAACCGTCTTAGGACGGACGTCGTAGGGTGCTAACACCTTCCCTACGCATAATTGACTCCCAAACCCAAAATCTGGTTTCTAACACCATTTTCTTTTTAAAGGTTTTTTTTTTTATAGTTTTCCTTAAATTAAATTAATAACAAAGGGTTAGGAGGAGGCCCATGAGAACTAATTAAGTTAATGAATTGTGTAGTTAAGGAATGGGCTAATAAAGGCCCAATAAGGGTTCAACTGAGGCTAGACTAACCATAAGTCACACACACACACTTCACTTGTCTAGAAGGGAAAAAGAAAAAAGAATAAGAGAAGGAGGAGGAGGAAAAGGAAATAAGAAGGGCCCCAACTCACCCACAGAGAACCCCTATCAAATTCAAGGTGAGTGCAACCCTTTGCATACTTCTGATTCCTCGTACATTGTTTTTCTATGTCTCCCCATCCTCTTTTATTCCCTTGAATGTTTGTATTTTGAACGTCTATGGATATAGTAAAGGTTTAAAAATGGGGTTTTAGTGGTTAATTACATGATTGATAGGTTTCATATGGGGGTTTGATGGTTATTAAATGACACTGATGTATGTGTCTTATTTTGCATTCAGAAGGATTAGAAGGCCATGAGAATCCTTTTGAGACAAAGTCCATGCATCCAAAAGCAAATGTTTTAATGATGACAAACCACTATGAAGTAAAATTACAAGTGACTAAACCTAGCTACTAATGGTTGCTTTGAGTGTTCTTATATAAAACAAGACAAATTTAGAAGCATGGAACATGTGTGAAGCATAGGCCTATAGTGGGAGCTTTTCATGACATAGATTCTACAATTAGAAGCATGATTACAAGAAGGAGAGCTATTCAGAAGCTAGAAAGGCAGTCATGTTTTCTAGGTTAAAGTATAGATATTGGAAGTTGTTAGGGGTGGCCATGGATCGGAATCAATCCGACAAACCGGTGAATCCGAACTGATCCAAACTGAAAAATCCAGATTGGTTCGGATCATTGGTTTGGATCAGATTGAAAAATTGCAAATCCGATGAGTTCAGATCGGATATCGGATTTCACTTTTGAAAATCAAATCCGATCCGATCCACCTGATTAATTAGTATGTTTTATTTTTTTTTTCTATTTTTTTAACCTTTTTAGTTTGGGCTTTTTAGACCAGCCCAATTTTATTGTATTTTTTCATTTTAAGGCTACTAATCAATTATTACTATAATTATAATATAAAACATGATTTAATTTTTAACTTGGAATGGAACATGTTTCATATTAGACTAGCAGTTAAAAAATAGTTTTTAAGTTAAATGTAGTAAATTGCATACTATTAGAATCACTTTCCTATTTTTTTTTTAAAAAAATCATTTTATTTTTGTTTTTATTTTTTAATAATAAATCTGATGATCCTATCCAATCCGATTATAATTGGATTGGTTCGGATCGGATTGCAAAGTTAAATTAGGCAAAATCCGATCCGAACCAATGCAATTAAAATTGATTGGGTCAGATTAAAAAATCCCACGATTTGATCCTATTCGACCCGTGTCCACCCCTAGAAGCTGTGTATGATCAGAGGCATGATGTTGGGGATAGCTTAAGTCAAGGGGTAGATATCAGAACCTACATATGACTTAAGGATCATCAAAAGTTGTGCTTCAAGTTGTTTGTGATGACAAATGTGTCTCACTATCCAGAAGTAGACACCAGCCACAAGACATGCATCAGTGCTTGGACAACACTAATTTTGAAGCTATGAGTTCCTCGTGATCCTTGATAATTTTCAAATCAAAGGAACTCAAGGAAGACAGTTGTCCTAATCAAAGAA
Source organism: Pueraria montana var. lobata (assembly GCA_026413185.1). NCBI lineage: Eukaryota > Viridiplantae > Streptophyta > Magnoliopsida > Fabales > Fabaceae > Pueraria > Pueraria montana. The sequence continues at coordinate 64,078,943 of CM048654.1, read as the reverse complement.
CAAGCAACCAAGTAGAATGAAGATTGTACCATATTGCATTGTAGTAACAATGCATCTATAGTAAACATGCCGCAAAAATAATCTTCAAAAGCTTCCCATGATTCAAATTCAAAAAAAAACTCATGAGGAACCACTAAGACCAACAGGTAGCACTCAACGAATCTTTCTCAATGGATCCTTCAACGGATTTATTTCAAATTCAATTAGTGCAAGTTGGTTGACAGTAGAGAAGAGTAAAGATGAAGAAGACAACTCAATGAGTTATAAAGACAAAGCTTGAACATGCATAGAATAGTAAGCTATAGGAACTAATTGGACAGCTTATGCAATAATTTGAAAGTTGAATTCAACCTTCAACAACCACAACAATGGCTAGCTCCTGATCATTCTATAAATTGATCAAATTTGAGGGAGTAACTTGCAAGGAAAGATTGCCAAAGAAAGATGGTAAGGTTAGGTGAACCAACCCTTTATGAGAAAGAACTTCCTTAGCCAAAAAACACTATAGGTGGAGCCTGTAGAGCAAAATCCAAAAAGAGTGTTTGTAAACACCTTCATCAATGGATCCTTAGTAGAAGGCATCCCAAAATGTGTAGTGTCCATTCCCTAGGATTAGAGGGAAAGAACTTAGAAAGGGGACTGTTGCTTCTGAAGTTTAGAGGGAAGACAGCAGGTGCTATTGATGGTGTAATGCTTGGAGAGGCTTTTCGAAACAAAACTTGAATAGAGCCTGCAAAGGCCAAGAGAATATTGAGGTAAACCCTAGAGAGGCTTTTGGAAAGAATACTTAAGAAGAGCCTACAGAGGCTTAGAGAATACTGAGGTGAAGCCTGGAGAGACTTTTTGAAAGAATACTCAAGTGGAGCTTGTAGAGGCTTAGAGAATACTGGTTGTAAGACCCTGTGGAGACTTCAGAAAACAAAGAATACCACAGTTGAGTGCTTGGTCTTAGTGGAGAAAGCCTACAGGTGTAAGTACTGGACGTAGCTCAGGTTGAGGTGAACCAGTATAATTCCTTGGTGTGATTGTTTCCTTCACTGTTGCTTCTTATTTATACTTGTTGTGTGCTTAAAATTTGTTTATGAAAAACCTTATTTTGAAAAGTTTAACTCTGATATTTGATCAAAAGGTTTTCATAAAACATTTTCATTATTTAGAAGCAACACCTAGTCACAATATAAAAGTGAAAAACAGAATATGTAATTTAATAGAATTTAGTATTTTGAGAGTAGGTTTTGAAGCAATAGAACACAAAATTACTTGGATGTATTTACTTTAACTTTTTTTTTATCCAAGTACTTGTGAAGGAAAAGGTATACTCCCATAAGTCGTTTGATTTCTAAGCGTAAAGCTTAAGAACCAGAAATCAGAAACAAGTGTGCTTGTGCGAAAAATTAGCCTGATAAGGTGTTGTGTCATTATTCAATCGCCCTTCTAGTGACCAACTGATTCACTTCAAAGCCTTCATTGATACAGGATCATGAAACTATGAATTCCAATTATGACGATATGCGCTAAGAATGGATAACCATGTTAAGTATTGGAACAAAAGACATACAATGTCTAACCCCTAAAAATCTCATAGTTTTGATGATAACAAAGGATATTAAAATGTCTAACCCTAAAAATCTCACAGTGTTGATGATAACAAAGGATATTAAACTTTGATAAACTAATGAGATTAATTGAGCTATGCGGGAAAAACACATGAGTCCAACAAAAGTATAGGTATATTTGTTTTATCTTAGACGCAAAAAATAAGTTTTAAAGTACAGTGTCAAACACGCTAAAAAGGACTTGCGTCCTAGCCTTTATAAAAATCTAGTGTCCAAAGTGCTATTATAAAAAGTTGCGTCCAAAGGTCTTTTGAAAATCCAACATCCAATGTGTTGTCATCACCAACACTTCTTTCAAGAAAACTTACACAAACATTCTATATCATAATAAGTTTTCTTCGTCCAACTGAACACATGCTTAAGGCTCTTTGTTCAATTACGTTCGATATGCTAAGGTATACTGCTCATATATTCTTCATCGTATGAACTTTATGTTATTATTCCCTTTGTTTTTTTGAATAAGCTCTAACATATGAATTTCTAGCATTTAATGAAAAGCAAGGTTTCTTGAGTATAATTACAACCTCTGATCAAAAGCAACTCACATCGAGTTTAGTACAAAGGAGAAGACTGATGTAGGAATAAGCAAAGAAGTATTTCACTTTTCAGAAGATGACAGTACCTTTTTGGGAAAGAAATGACACCTACTTTTTTCTCTCTCCTCTATAGAAGTAGACACGTCAAAGAGGAAACGTGATTGGGTGTGAAAGAATACTTAGGACTACTTTCTTGAGTATAAGATTGTAGTGGGTTTTTCCGGAAATGGCATAGAAGAATACTTGCTTGTAACCATGTTGGTTAATGGAACCCTTCGTGTTGAAGGAGAACTAGACGTAGCTTCGGTTGAGTGAACTAATATAAAAAGCTTGTGTTCTTTGTTTTTGCTTCTCCCTTCATGTTTTCCTTGGACAAAACATTTTTTGACTTGTTTAAAACATTGTTCTTTGCGAAAAACTTTTTAAACGCACATACACACTATTCAACTCCTCTTCTAGTGCGTTTCTTGTTATTTCACTAAGCGTTGGTGTTAAGCATGACATGAGTCACGCTAACGTAATGCATCTAGAGAGGGCTCTGAGACCCTTACATTGGTGTGCTAAGCGTGAGGTTACTAATGCTTAGCATGCGACCTTTAAAGGCGAGGTATGTGCCTCAGTGCAATCCACGCTAAGTGCCACCCTGTATGCACTAAGTGTAGACACCATAGGGAGATGACCTTGATTCTCTGAGGATTAACACTAAGCACCAATATGTTAGCGCTAAGCACAGGGTCTTTCGCACTATGTGTGACAATGTCAACTCTAAGGGTGGCATCCTTGGACAATAATGTTATGTATATGACTTTCAAAGTCCCTATATTGGGCAAGAATTATGTATTTCTTTTATTTGGGTTATGTAAGGTACCCTGAGTACTCCATATGTATAGTGTTCATGTTATGATTATGAGTTTTTAAATAAGTGATTGAGATTATCCGACGATTCTGCATATGTAGGTATAAGGTTACGGTAATGTCCCTTAGGGTGTTACATGAGGAGAGCATCCTTGACAAGAAGGTTTCCCAATGATTTTGAAATCTGAGAAATTTTTTTTATAAATCTTCAGTAAAAATTGACTTGGCCCAAGAAACTCCCCTCTTCACATTAGTGGGGAGCAATTTTCTTACTATCACCTCAATCTTTGCCTTGTTCACTTCGATACCCTTGACTGAGATTTTATGTCCCAACACAATTCCTTCGTTCACCATGAAATATTTTCTTCCAAATTCAAAACTAGATTGGTTTTCGTGCATCTTTTGAGCGTGAAGCCAAATTTGCAAAGCATGTTGTATCAAAGGAGGTTCCAAATACTAAAAAATAGTCCATGAAATCCTCAATGAACTTTTCAATATGTCCACAAAGATAGGTATCATAAATCTCAAAAAGGTTGTTGGTGCATTGCATAATTTGAAGGGCATCCTTTTTTAGGCAAAAACACCAAACGGGCATGCAAATGCAATTTTCTTCTAATCATTCAAATTGATGGCTATTTGATGGTATCCAAAGTAGTCATCGAGGAAGCAATAAAACTCTTACCTGACTAATCTCTCCAGCATTTGATCTATAAAAGGCAAAGGGAAATTATCCTTCATAGTGGCTTGGTTAAGCCATTGATAATCAAGGAACATACACCATCCCATGATTGTGCAGGTTAGAATGAATTCATTCTTCTCATTTGAAATTATAGTCGTTTCACCTTTCTTAAGGACAACTTGCAGTAGACTATATAATCCATGAACTATATATTGAAAATAAGACAAATACACCCACATCTAACAATTTGAGCACTTCTTTATTACTTTATGGCAAGGTTCAACCTTTGAAGAGTTTACACAACTGGTTTATAATCCTTTTCAGACAAAATGATGGGATGATTCCCTATAGATCTGATATAGTCCATCCAATAGCCATCTTATGGTCCTTCAAGACATGAATAAGCATATCTTTTTCTTCCTTCAAAGTTGTGCTAATTTCTATAACCGAATTTTCATTCATATCACCTATGTACACGTACTTCAAATTCATCACCTTTTAACTCTTTCTTTTAGTTGATAACTTCTTGCATCCCTTGATTTTCAAGTTGTAACATGCAATCCTCTATTTTGTTATCCATTTGATCTTCAACTTGAGATATAACATTGTCTGTCACATTTTTCAAGGGATTAATAGGCTATTAATGTTTAGGAAATGTCTTCCAACAATAAATTCACCATGTCCACAGTAAAACAATGTTCTCTTTCGTTCAAATGGTTCACGGCATCATAAACATTAAAAATTTTCTCATCATCATCTATTCTCTACACTTGACCCCAATGTGCATCAATCAATGTGTGCTCAATTCTCAAGAATGGTCTACCAAGAATGAATAGGGACCTCAATGCCTTCATCTATGTCCATAATTGCAAAATCAATCATATTTTTATCTATCCCTTATGGATGTTTAACTAAGCCATCAGGGTCGGCCCAGTGTCCTGTCTGGAGGTGTGACGGCACAGGGTCCACGGCTAAAAGGGACCCTAAAAATTAAAAAAATAAAATTATATGATCATGTAATAATTTTTATATTATTTTATGTTATTTTTATTACTAGATTGAAATTATTGTTTTATTTCATGTCTCTTTTTTTAAAAAAAAAAAACAAATGAAAATGTGACATGTGACATGTGATTAAAAGTATTATTCTATTGGTTGTTAGTTTTTTTTTTTATTACATTCAAAAATCCTCAATAAGTTTTCAAATTACTGTGACATATCAACATGTAACGTAATAGACTTAAATTTTTTTTTTTTTTAACAAAATAAGAAACACAAACAAAGACTCAAATTATAGAGGAAATAAAACTAAGTGTTAGTATATTAATAAAGAACAAAAATAAAGATTTAATATATATGAAATGATATTTTGTCAATAATAGACGATAGCGAGCAAACTAGAGCATTTTCTTTGAGACACAAAATATAAAACTAAATTAAATTAAATTACAAATATAAAATTAATATTTTAAAAATGTATAAGTAAATTAAAATTATAAAAAAAAAATTGACGGGTTCCTCGCAGGTTTACCCAAATCCAATAAAACCCAATCGAAATGTGGATGAGTTAAAAAAATATAAATTTGCCTCTTTTAAATCTGAACCTATCCTACCTTCTGCAGGGATGGGGATGGGGAGAGCAAACCTGTCATCGATTCGTCCTGTTGTCATGCCTACCTTATATATAGATATTTATGTTACATAATAGTTTTTGGGAATAAATTGAATGATAGATGATAACACAAGAGTAAATTGAATAAAAAAATGTGATATATCTTTTTGAGATTTATTAAATTATGTTATTCGTTTAATGTAACAAAATATAACATTTTAAATGAAACTACGTGCCTATTTTTTAATGTAATATATATTTATATTTTCAAATACTTAAATATATGAATGTCATTTAGTGTTTCACCCTGGACCCATAAAATCTCCAGACCTGTGAGCGATCAACAATTGCAGTATCATTCTTGTAGGTTTGGTATTAGCAGCTCCTATATTCCTTAATATGGAGAATGACATCAAGTTAATACTTGCTCCTAAGCCATATAAAGTTTTCCCAATGGTCACATATACTATAGTGCAAGGTATGGTAAGACTTCCAAGGTCCTTAAGCTTAGTAGGAGTGGTCTACTAACCACCACACTGCATTCAACTTCTCTTTATTTTGTTCATTTTTTAGATCTTTGTCTTTATCATCTACTACTTCTTTTTCTAATTGAGGTTTCTCTATGTTTTCCAATTCTTGCTCTTCTATGATTTCCTCTTTATAAATGGAGTAATCCCTTACCTCTTTCTCTTTTTCATATTTTTTGTTGTTCTAGGAGGTAAATTCCTACCACTCCTAAGAATGATAGGTTTACACAAGTCCTTTACACTTGACTTACCGTATTTTTAGGAGGGATTTTTTATATTTTTGCTTCTATTTGTTTAGAGAGTTTCCTTAGCTGATTTTCCATGGTTTTAATGGATGCTTCAACGTGTTTAGGAGTTGAAGCTGGTGACCATTTTCAATACAGGATTGAACTATATGTAATTAGTCCTTTGACCAGTTCTAATCGAGTGGTACATATTAGTGGATTATATTTAGACATCCACATCTTTTGATTAGATAGTTAATAACATTTTATATAATTAATATTTATATAATTTACAATATATTATATAATGTCAAATGCTAATAACAAATTCGTTAACATATTTTTTCTAACACACATTCTATTATTAATTAAAATTTATTAAAAACTACAAAATTAGGATAGAGACTCATTAAATGAAAAGTGAAGCTTATAAAAATTTATAATTTTTAATAATTTCAGCCAATTGGAGAGAGTGTGTTGTTAACATTTCTCTTATATAATTTATATTTTATATAATTATATATAAAACTTTAGATTAAGGTTATGTATTTTATATGTATTTATTATTATTATTATTATTATTATTATTATTATTATTATTATTATTAAGTTTATTTATTGATTTTATTAATATTTTTAAGTTTATAAATTTATTTTATTTTTTATTTAGGTATAGTTATTGATTTTAATTAATTATTGATTTCTACGATACTTTTTTATTTTTCTTTTTTCTTTTTATCCTCTTCTTTCTGACATACATGATGGTTTCTCCAAGCTAGTTTCGGTATGAACCTTCTGAGGTTCTTCTTTTCTCCCAAAAGGCTTATATCCTCTTGCTTTTCAGTAGCTTTCTCAACTTCATCTTTTTTTCTTCTTCCTCACCATTTATCGCTATCTCATGGTAAAACAATAAGGATACTGCATAGCACTAATGTGTAACATCAGCACCGTTAATAGGGTTAGATAATAAACATCTACTTTTAGATTAACATGATGACAAAATGTAGTATCTAGAATTATTTTTAAATTTTTTTAGATCGAGAGACTAAATTAACAACACCACACAAATTCAAGGACCAAAATAGTGATTTAGTCAAACTGAAACAAAACACAATTTGCAAAAACAATTACATTTTAAATATATATTTTGATACCTAAAAGTTCACAATGCCCCAGATCCTTTAAACAGTACACATCAAATAAAAACATTGATAATCATCTAAATAAATTGAAACAAGTTCAAAACTTAAAGCTTAAGTGATAAATCAATCCCAGAAGAATCAGAACGAGAGGTTTCTTCTTGCTTGGAATGATCACCACCCATGGTACTCAATGTTGACCTATCCAGGGCCCAGTTTGATTTGGTAGCAACATTTGTAGAAGAATCTCCAAGGATGGGAATATGTCCAATAGTACCACGATCATCTTCAGTCTTCAAATTTGCATGCAAACCCTCCATCCTCAAGCTACCAAGGGAAGGGTTTAGCATCTCTTGTCTTGACCACCTTTGACCAAACCTAAAACCAAATGAGGTTGAAGGATATGATGGCTTGTGAATCATAGACTCCATCCGAACCCCAAGTGCTCTATTGTAAGATCCATAAAAGGAGTGTGTGGGATAAGGGTAATAAAGAAAAGGAGAGTGCACTAAAGCACCAACATAATCAATCCTTTGGCCACGCTTTGCAAGAGCACGCTCTTGCTTGTGGGCGTTTTGGTGTCCCCCCAAAGCTTGTGATGAAGAAAACTCTTTCTTGCAAAAGTTGCAAGAAAAAGTCTTAGCCTCTGATGGTTTCTCCTCAATATTATTGTTCTCATCTCTCCCTTTGGTGTAATTAGCACTAGAAGAAGATGAACCCCCCACGTTCATGGGGTTGAAAAACTCCAATTCCACTTTCGACCCCCGAATTGATTCATCCTTGGAGAGCTTAACAAAGTCCAACACCATATGGGAATTGGAATTGGAAGCTGGATCTTGTTCAGATTTATCACCCTTCTCCTTCGTTATCAACTCATCATTCTTCTCTTCTTCAACACATGGTTTATGGGAAATGACTTCGAAGGTGGAAGAGGCTTCAGAGGAACAAATTTCAAAACCGTGTGATGATGCCATGGCACAAACGAGAAATGATTCTCTCTTTTTAGATCTGTTGGAGTGAGATTGAATAGAGAGGGAGCGTGACCATGGTTATTTATTTATGGATTTGAGTTAATATGCAAATATCTTTCACTCATGAACAAGGAAAGGGATCTCATGCATATTTGTAGTTATTATTTTTTCATTATGCTAGCAAAAATTTGAAGAGGTGTGAGCAAGCTTGAACCAATTTGTTCACGACCGTTGCATAAACAAAATTTCCTAAAATGATTTTAACTACACGGTCAAATGTGTCTAATTACTCAAGTAGTTCAAATCATGCCATAGAAGCATGTGGCTAATTACTCAAATAGGTTCTATGTAGTTGAAATTTGATGTCAAACCGAGTGATGAAATTGGTAACTTTGAAATTACTTGTTGGAGTAAAATTACTTGGGCATTCAAGAACTTCTTTAGGGGAAAAATAAATGGAAGTAATTTTGTGCTCATTAATGCTCTACATTTTCTAAAATGATTTTAACTACACAGTCTAATATTGTGGCGAATAATTAATCAAATAGTTAAAATATTTCCATAGCCAGCATGTGGCTAATTACTCAAATAATATACTATCGCAGGTGACAGCTTCTATGTCGTTCAAATTTGATGTCAAAGCCAAATTGGTAACTTTGAAAATTACTTGGGTGTTCAAGAGCTTCCCTGGTGGAAAAATCAATGGAAGTAATTTTGTGATATAATTTTGACTTCGTTAATGCTCTATATTTTCCTAACAAATCCATTGTTTTCCTCAACGCGCGAGTTGCTCCAATAGGTTCAAAATTTCAAATATCTTATCACTAGTAGTTTCTGTGAAGAAAACCCAATTTAATGAGTACCACAAAGCCATTATAAAAAGCTATACTAGTGGCTAAAGTTTTGTAATTTCAGTGGCTTTAATTTGCAAATTTTAGGTTCGAGGACTCACACACATAACCGCTTTCCGTTTTCAATAAGCATGGTGTTATGCCACATGCAACATTCTTGCCATAGTTGTGGAAATTTATTTTTCATGAAGGACTTAAGATACACTAAATTTGTAACACAGGAAGATTTTTAGATCAAACTTGTGAATAGTGCTTGAACTTGAGGTAAGAAATAATGAGGGTTTAAGAGAAAATAATTAGGAGCTCACTCATCTCAACAAGTGAATTTTACATATAACTAGATTTTAAACCTGTGATTCGTTTAAATTATACATTTTTTATATTTATATTTAATATTTTTAAAAATATGTATATATGAATAAAATTATTATTTTTTAAAATATTCAGTAACAATTTAAATATAACTACATTAAAATTGAGGAAAATGATTAATTGTATTTTTAATTGAGCAGATGTTGTATTAAAAATATTAAACCTATTAAAATTTATTATGATTTGTTCTTTCTTTAAGAAATAATAATAGTGATGTAATACCTATATGAGATATATAAATTAAAAAAATATATATCATAAATATAAATTTTTAATTATTTAAATTGGGTACTTATTTTTGCTATTGTGGATACTATGTTTACATGTAATTGAATTTTATGTTTTTATAATTAATAATTTTAAATTTATTTATTTTAAAAATTAAAATATTTTAAAACTACAATTTAATCATTTTGGTTTATTACTTTTAATTATGTGATATTGATGAAGTTTTAAATTGGTTAAGATCATTATAACTTAAATTATTATTATTATTATTATTATTATTATTATTATTATTGTTATTTTGCTGAACTAAGACATTTGTCTTTATTTTTGTTCCCTAATTAAAAAACAAATTACACTCAACAACTAGACTACCTCGGTATTTTAATTAAAGGAACATGAAAGAGAAATAACTGTTTTAATAAGATCCAAACATACAATCATTAATAATTTGCATAAGAGCTCATTGAGTCTGCTTGAGCTCTTGACTCGTATTTAAAAAGAGTACTAATTAAAAATTGGCATGGATAAAACTTTCTTAACTGTCAATTTCACAGCTAGTGAATGATTCATTAAATATTAATAAAAACAAGAGAGCTTCGCCATCTTAATTGTCATAGGTATCAAAAGTCTGTACAGAAAATTTAAAACTCATAACTAATTAGCTAATAAACTAGAATACCACGTCACCCATCTGCAATTGTAAAGGAAAAAGAAAAATGAAACAAAACACAATTTGCAATAATAATTGCTTTTTAAAATATATAATTAGACACCCAAAATTTCGTAGTGCCCCAGATAACTCAAACAACAGAGTACCAATCAATCAAACACAAACATTGATGATTATCCAAATTAAAACAAGATCAAAACTTAAATCTTAAGTGATAAATCAATCTCTTCAGAATAATCAAGACTAGAGGGCCCTTCTTGCGTGGGATCATCATCACCACCCACAGTACTCAATTGGGCTGAGTTTGAATTGGTAGCAACGTTTGTAGAAGATTCTCCAAGGACAGGAATGTTGTGTCCAATAGTACCACGATCATCTTGTGTCCTCAAAGTTGTATCACTCCCTAGTATCCTAATTCCACCATTCGCTTGCAAACCCTCCATCCTCAATCTATCAAGAGAAGTGTTTAGCATCTCTTGTGATCTTGACCACCCTTGACCAAACCTAAAACCAAGTGAGGATGAAGGATATGATGGCTTGTGAATCATAGACTCCATTCTAACCCCAAGTGCCCTATTATATGATCCATAAAAGGAGTGTGTGGGATGATCAGGGTAATAAAGAAAATGAGGGTTCCCACAAGCACCAGCATTGATCCCTTGGCGACGCCTTGCAAGAGCACGCTCTTGCCTGTGAGCATTTTGGTGCCCTCCCAAGGCTTGTGCAGAAGAAAACTCTTTCTTGCAAAAGTTGCAAGGAAAAGTCCTAGCCTCTGATAATTTCTCCTCATTGTTATTCTCACCTCTCCCTCCAGTGTTGTTAATAGCCCTAGAAGAAGACGAACACCCCACGTTATTCATAGGATTGAAAAAATCCAATTCCACTTTCGACCCTCTAATTGATTCATCTTTGGAGAGCATAACAAAATCCAACACCATATGGGAATTGGAATTGGAAGCTTGATCTCGTTCTTCAGTAGTAGGTTTATGGGAAATGCCTTCTGAGGTGGCAGAGATGCTAGAGGCTTCAGAGGGACAACCTTCCAAAATGTGTGATGATGCCATTGTAAAATGTTTCACAATTTTGGATATGTGGCAGAGGGATTGAATAGAGAGGGGGGGCATGACCATGTTTTTTTATTTAAAGATTTGAATAAATGCACATATCTTTATTGAATAAGAAATGGGATCTCATGCATTTTGCAGTTATCATTTTGCATTATGCTACCAAAAGTTTGAAGAGGTATGAGCAAGCTTTCACAGATTCATGCATGATCTTAGCATAAACAAAGATCCCTAAAATGTGTCTAATTACTAAGTAGTTCAAGTCATTCCCATAACTAGCATGTGGCTAATTAATCAAATAGCTTCTATGTAATTCAATTTTTATGTCTAACCGAGTAGCAAAATTTGTAACTTTGAAAATTTATGATCTTAGCACAAACAAAGATTCCTGAAATGTGTCTAGTTGTTAAGTAGTTCGAGTCATTCCATAACCAGCATGTGGCTAATTAATCAAATAGCTTCTATGTAATTCAAATTTTATGTCTAATCGAGTAGTGAAATTGGTAACTTTTAAATTTTATGATCTTAGCATAACCAAAGATTCCTAAAATGTGTTTAATTACTGAGTAGCTCAAGTAATTCCATAACCATCATGTGGCTAATTAATCAAATAGCTTCTATGTAATTCAAATTTTATGTCTAATCGAGTAGTGAAATTGGTAACTTTTAAATTTTATGATCTTAGCATAACCAAAGATTCCTAAAATGTGTTTAATTACTGAGTAGCTCAAGTAATTCCATAACCATCATGTGGCTAATTAATCAAATAGCTTCTATGTAATTCAAATTTTATGCCTAACTGAGTAGCGAAATTGGTAAATTCAAAATTTTATGATCTTAGCAGAAACAAAGATTCCTAAAATGTGTCTAATTACTAAGTAGTTCAAGTCATTCCATAACCAGCATGTGGCTAATTAATCAAATAGCTTCTATGTAATTCAAATTTTATGTGTAATTGAGTAGCGAAATTGGTAAATTCAAAATTTTATGATCTTAACATAAACAAATATTCCTAAAATGTGTCTAATTACTAAGTAGTTCAAGTCATTCTATAACCAGCATGTGGCTAATTAATCAAATAGCTTCTATGTAATTCAAATTTTATGTCTAACCGAGTAGCGAAATTGGTAACTTCAAAATTTTATGATCATAGTATAAACAAAGATTCCTAACATGTGTCTAATTACTAAGTAGCTCAAGTCATTCCATAAGCAGCATCTGGCTAGTTAATCAAATAGCTTCTATGTAATTCAAATTTTATGTTTAACCGAGTAGTGAAATTGGTGACTTCGAAATTACTTGTGTTGAAGTAAAATTACATGTGGCTAATTAATCAAATAGCTTCTATGTAATTCAAATTTTATGTGTAATTGAGTAGCGAAATTGGTAAATTCAAAATTTTATGATCTTAGCATAAACAAAGATTCCTAAAATGTGTCTAATTACTAAGTAGTTCAAGTCATTCTATAACCAGCATGTGGCTAATTAATCAAATAGCTTCTATGTAATTCAAATTTTATGTCTAACCGAGTAGCGAAATTGGTAACTTCGAAATTTTATGATCTTAGTAAAAACAAAGATTCCTAACATGTGTCTAATTACTAAGTAGCTCAAGTCATTCCATAAGCAGCATCTGGCTAGTTAATCAAATAGCTTCTATGTAATTCAAATTTTATGTTTAACCGAGAAGTGAAATTGGTGACTTCGAAATTACTTGTGTTGAAGTAAAATTACTTGGGCGTTTCTGTGGTGGAAAAATCAATATTTGAAAGTAATTTTGGGATATAATTTTGGCTTCATTAATGCTGTATATTTTTTCTAATATGATTTTAACTACACGGTCTAATGTGGCGAATAATTACACAAATAATTAAAATTTTTTCAGAGCGGGCATGTAAACAATTTATCTATTAGCTCTTATCCATAATTATTATTTTACATAAATTATTGAAAATGTAAATAAATATCTATAAAAATTTTATATTTAACTATTATCATTATCCATAAAATATTTTCGTACTTTCTCTCATATCTTTATCAAAGGTATAATAACTAAATTAAAAATAAGGCTTAAATAACTTTTAGGACCCTGATAAATTACCGAATTTTGTTTGGGTCCCCGATAAATTTTTTTGTTGTTTTGAGTCCCTGATAAAAAAAAAATTCTTTTGCATCTCTGCCGTCAATTAAGTGATGATGTGGCCGTTAAAAATTTTAAAATGCAATTTTCGGCGGGTAAAAAACAGCCACTATCTATATCAAATTTTAAATTACAACTTCTGGCAGCAAAAAACTACCAGAATCAATTTATCATTTACCGCATTTTACTTCCTTCCTCTCCAATATATCTTCGGACTCACTTTTTTTTTTTAAGAGATCTTCGGACTCACTTCTTCTACAAGCTCTCAATATTTAATTTAATATTATAATAACAAACCCAACAAAAATTCTTCACTTTGGTATAACCACTCATCATCCTCACTCTTCCGTTCTTTGTTATGGCACTTCAGAAGTCTCTCTCCAGCGACAACCTTCCTCCATTTTTGGCGAAGCCCAACGCCGCCATCACTCCCATCGTCTGCAGCCTCTTCGGCTTCAACTAGGAGTCAGCTCCTCAGTGCCGCGCCACGCTGACACCATTTGGGAAGATCTCCAAGGGCAAGTCACACACCTCGATGTGCTCTTAGGTGACGTTCATCACGACGAACCCAGTGAACTTCTGGCCAATCTCAGATCTGGAATAGCTTAGATTTGGAAATTTCAGATATGAAAATGCTTAGATATAAAACTCAAATCTGCAGTGAAGATCTTCCTGGGGTGCTTCTTCTTCCCATCCTCAAATGCACTGTTGGGTTCCGCTGCGGGATTCGCAACCACTCCTTTCAAATGCTGAGAAAATCGGCAACAAATTTTAAAGATCTACCCTTTGCTTGTTGTCAGCTTTACTTTCTAAATATGTTTAAAGCTTTCATTGTTTCCTATATGTGTGTTGTTTATGGTTTCTATTAATCAAAATCAGTTTTTGATGTTTTAGTTACTTGATTTAGAGAACGTGTTTTTTATTGAATAAGGACAATGTGGGATTGATTTTCACTAATGTATGGGTTGGATGGTGCCTGCAAGCTGCTTGTTGAAATGTATAAGAGAGGGTACAGGCTTAAGTTACACAATCAGATATGTTTCTTTTTTTTTTTTTTTAAATTGATTCTGGCGGTTTTTAGCCGCCAGAAATTGTAATTTTAATTTTGAAATAGATAGTTGTGGTTTTTTAGCTGCCGAAAATCGTATTTTAAAATTTTTTAACTGCCACATCATCACTTAACTGACCGCAGGGATCCAACATAAAACTTATTTTTTATCAGGGACTCAAAACATCGAAAAAATTTATCGGGGATCCAAAGCAAAATTCGAGAATTTATCAGGGAAATCAAAGTAATTTAAGCCTAAAAATAAAGTACACTTATCAATAATTTTTTTTAAAAATTCAGCAGAGTCTCCTCTATCTTTTGGTACTTTTTTCATACCTTTATTAAAGGTATAGCAACCAGACATCAAGATCCACTTAATTAAACCGTTGATATCTCAACAACAATCCTATAGGATCAACTAATAATAAAACCATGACATATACCACTTTTATCAACTAATTTCAAGACACAAATCAAATTATGCAACAATCAAGGTAGATTTCAAACTTTTATTTCATGTATCATAACAAGGAGTGCGAGTTGGTGTGGGAAAATGGAAAGAAAAAGAGAGCTTGTGAAAGAGAGAAGGAGAAACACGTGAGAAGAAAACCAAACCATGTTATTAAGAATTTATGTGCTATTCAGCAAATTGATTAAATTTAAAAGAGGAAAAAGCACTTCCAGTATACCTAGATGGTTGTGGTGACAATAGTAAGATCAATGCCAAATGTGTCTAACCTAATCAAAGGTATCTTTGATATTGCGTTCAAATTAAGGGAACTAATTGCATTGGTTATTTTCTTCACAACAATAAGTGAAAATTATTTCAAATCGCAACAAGATAAATAAAGAATCAAAAAAGAAAAAGACCTAACCACAAACGCATATGGGGGCATGAAACTCAACAAGAAAGGGCTGAGAAAGAAAGAGAGGTTCTAAAGCCCCTTCAATAAAATACCTACAACAAGAAAAAAAAAATCATGAATTTCTTCCCAAATTTTAGTAACTAAAGTAACTATATAACTTTAATTTCCTATACTGGCTTCTCTCCTCACTTAATCCATTTATCTCACTCAACTTTCTCTTAAGAGTTCTAATCTTGGTAAATGAGTTTAGTTAACACATCATCTCATAATTCCTTCACTAAATTGTATTTTAAATTAGTAGTCATTCTTCAAATGTTGTACTTTACTTTCATTTAGAGTTTATGTCTAGTACAAAATATAGCTAATTAATTTATGTCTTCTAGCTCTTTAGTCTTTAACTTTCCTTTAACTAATTCTACACAAACCAATATTTTCCAACTAATTCTACACAAACCAATAGTTTCCAACTACCAAATTATATGGATAAGGTTAACTAATTGTACTAAATTATTTTTCCAATCTTATAACTAACTAAAACCATTGTGCTCAAACTAAGCTCTAATAAAGTGGCAGCCTTTTTCTTTTAAATTATAAATTCTTCTACATAAATACAAGACACAAGTGCTATTATAGCACTATCTAGTTCGACACAAGTGCTATTTCCAATTTTAAGATGCATTAATCTTCTTGTTTGCCAAATATTATAGTTTAGGTACAACAAAAATGGTATCATTAGAATATTTTAAGTATTTTTAAACCACTTACAAGTTACAAGCAGTTTGTTACTAAGTTAGGAGTTAGGGCAACCACAAAAGTCAGATAAGTCGTATAATAATTTATTAAAGTTTTTACTTTAACCATTCACAAGCACTGAACTTGATGGAAATTGAAAATAAACCAAAAATAAAATATTATGTATGAATTAGAGAAATTATAAGTGGTGAAAAGAGCTAGTTTCAAAGGTTCCTTATTATTATTATTATTATTTTGTTTCAGTCATATTATGTGCAAGACAGATTAATAGTTTGCTCTAACATGTTAAAGGAAAATACATGAAATATCTTATGCCTCTTTCAGATACTTTGCTTCAAAGCAGAACTTGTTTCAGTCATATGCAATGCTTGTTTCTTAAGTTATTTCAAGACTTTTTGCAACACAAAGATTCTGATAAAAATTCTACCCGTAAAATTTTTCCTACTTTAAAATCCAAATTATTTATATTTCAATGAACTATCTCTACTGACACATGAAATATGGAATCACAATTTATAACCTCCATTCTACAACTTGACATAAGAAAGTCTTGACATATTCAAATTGAGTGCTTACAAATAAAATAAAATAAAATAAAACTGACGCAAACAAAGCCAAAGAGAGTTTAGGGTTTACTTTGTGCAAATGTCTTTGCAAGTGTCATCGAAGCTGTTGGGGTTCGTTGCGGGGTAGTAGGGGCGAAGTTGTGATGTTTTTCGGTGGTGGAGAGGGTTGCAACTCAAAGCGTTTCCAGTGGCAGAGAGGGTTGCAATGTGTGGTGGTCACAATGTGTGGTTGTTCGTGAGGACGGTTGTGTGAGACAATGGTGCTGAAGAGCGAGGAAGACAAAGACAACGGTGGGGCAGCGACGTTGCAATGGAACAATGGCGAGGGTTGTATTTCGGCAGGGGCAACAATGAGGACGTGGTGAGGGAGCAATGACACAATGGAGTAAGTAAAAGAAGGGCAGTTCTCCAGAACTTGAAAATCACATTGTGAGATAGATCCATGCTTGGCTAACTCATCAGTAGACATATTTCCTTCACGATTGGTATGTTGCAAATGAAGATCCCAAGCATAATGCTTAAAAGCTTTAATTTTTCTGATTATAGAAGCATAAGGATGAAGAGTGCTTCTATTATCTTAGATCAGTTGTAACCTTTGTCCCATGCAAGATCCAGACCATGAAGGATGGCAAGGAGCTCCGCTTGAAGGGAAGTAGCAAAACCGCAAGAGCCAACAAAACCAGTTTTCCAAATTCCCAAGGAGTCACGAACTAATCCACCAAATCCAAAAGCCATTATTTTCTTTAAATTACCAAACTCTTGAACTAAAATGCAGTATTTTATCTTATCCCAGGCCAGTTCGATCCAAATTGTTTAGTGAACTAAGACATTTGTCTTTATTTTTGTTCCCTAATTAAAAAAAAAATTACAGTCAACAACAAAAATCTGATAACTGCAAGAGAGTGCGTGACATTTTAATGATGCATCATATTTAATAAACGAACATGAAAGAGAAATATTCGAGAATCTGGGCAAGAAGCCCAATCTGAGTCACTAAAGGAAGTGAGTTTGAGATCAGACGAGGCTAAGAAAAATATGCCTTTTTTCCTTTTGAACTCTTAATATATTGTAAAAGGCGAATTGCTGCCTCTTGATGAGCTTTTCTGGGATTAGAAACAAATTGGGTAAGCCTGTTTACAGCAAAGGAAAGATCAGGCCTTGTGTTTGTTAGATATATCAACCTGCCAATCATTCTACGATAAGATGAAGGATCCAGATGAGGAGGGCTCTCATCTGCTGAGAGTTTGAGATTAGGGACCATTGGAGTTGAAACTGGTTTGCAAGCTAGTAAACCTGCATCATCCAATAACTCCAATACATATTTTCTTTGCGTAAGAACAATCCCTTTGTGAGACCGAGCAACCTCTCCAATCCAAGAAAAAATTGAAGTCCACCTAAATCATTGATTTTAAACATTTGGTCCAAGCATGAAAGAGAAATAACTGTTTTCAATCAAATCTGAACATACAATCATTAATAATTTGCTTAAGAGCTCATTGAGTCTGCTTGAGCTCTTGACTCGTATTTAAAAATAGTACTAATTAAAAATTGGCTTGGATAAACCTTTCTTAACCGTCAATTTCACTGCTAGTGAATGATTCATTAAATATTAATAAAAACAAGAGTGCTTCGCCATCTTAATTGTCATAGGTATCAAAAGTCTGTATGGAAAATAAAAAACTCATAACTAATGAGCTAATGAACTCGAATACCACATCACCCATCTGCAATTGTAAAGGAAAAAAGAAAAATGAAACAAAACACAATTTGCAATAATAATTGCTTTTTAAAATATATAATTAGACGCCTAAAATTTCATAGTGCCCCAGATAACTCAAACAACAGAGTACCAATCAATCAAACACAAGCATTGATGATTATCCAAATTAAAACAAGATCAAAACATAAAGCTTAAGTGATAAATCAATCTCATCAGAATAATCAGGACTAGAGGGTCCTTCTTGCATGGGATCATCATCAACACCCACAGTACTCAATGGGGCTGAGTTTGATTTGGTAGCAACGTTTGTAGAAGATTCTCCAAGGAATGGAATATTGTGTCCAATAGTACCACGATCATCTTGCGTCCTCAAAGTTGTATCACTCCCTAGGATCCTAATTCTACTATTTGCATGCAAACCCTCCATCCTCAATCTATCAAGAGAAGGGTTTAGCATCTCTTGTGATCTTCACCACCCTTGACCAAACCTTAATCCAAGTGAGGATGAAGGATACGATGGCTTGTAAATCATAGACTCCATTCTAACCCCAAGTGCCCTATTATATGATCCATAAAAGGAGTGTGAGGGATGATAAGGGTAATAAAGAAAATGAGGATTCCCAAATGCACCAACATTGATCCCTTTGCAACGCCATGCAAGAGCACGCTCTTGCTTGTGAGCATTTTGGTGCCCTCCCAAGCCTTGTGCAGAAGAAAACTCTTTCTTGCAAAAGTTGCAAGGAAAAGTCCTAGCCTCTGATGATTTCTCATCATTGTTATTCTTACCTCTCACTTCAGTGTTGTTAGGCCTAGAAGAAGATGAACACCACACGTTATTCATGGGATTGAAAAAATCCAATTCCACTTTCGACCCTCTAAGTGATTCATCTTTGGAGAGCATAACAAAATCCAACACCATATGGGAATTGGAATTGGAAGCTTGATGTCGTTCAGATTTGACACCCTTCTCCTTCATTGGTGTAACCTCATCGTGATTCTTCTCTACTTCAGCAGTAGGTTTATGGGAAATTCTTTCGGAGGTGGCAGAGATGCTAGAGGCTTCAGAGGGACAACCTTCCGAAACGTGTGATGATGCCATTGTAAAATGTTTCACAATTTTGGATATGTGGGAGAGGGATTTAATAGAGAGGGGGGGCATGACCATGTTTATTTATTTAAAGATTTGAATTAATGCAAATATCTTTAATGAAAAAGGAATGGGATTTCATGCATTTTTTATTTATCATTTGCATTATGCTACCAAAAGTTTGAAGAGCTATGAGCAAGCTTTCACCGATTCGTGCATCATTTTAGCATAAACAAATATTCCTAAAATTTGTCTAATTACTAAGTAGTTCAAGTCATTCCATAACCATCATGTGGCTAATCAATCAAATAGCTTCTATGTAATTCAAATTTTATGTCTAACCGAGTAGCAAAATTGGTAACTTCGAAATTACTTGTTGAAGTAAAATTATGACTATATGCATCAGAAGCTCATTATGAAAGTTACAGAGAGTAAGATTTATTTGCTGTTTCATCAAAACCAGTCCCACTGAATCGTGATTAGATATGTTGTGTGGGGATTTTCAATTAATTAGACTGGTTTTGCAATTTCACTTCAAAAAAATAATCATGGAATGAATTGATACAATAGCAGAAATAATAAAATTATATATATAAAAAAAAAAGAGTGTGTTGATCTAATAGATAAACAAGGCCAAATACATGAACTCTGAATTCATACACATTTACTTCTTTATATGTTCCAAGTTGCCACAATAATTTATGTGCCATGAACTTTGAACTCTCATATTAAAACAGTTTAGCAGTGCACTGAACTGATCTTTTAGCAGTTTGGTTTTTTAAAACTAAACTAACAAACTGGTTCAGTTCAGTTATTATTAGAAATAGTTTAGTTTTTTTAAGTTCCATTCAACTCAGTTCTTGAAAGTTCACTTTAGTTCAGTTTTTTCTTGCCACCCCTAGTTCTAATGGCTTAATTATTTGCAATTTCAGAGTTCCGAGGACTCACTAACATTCCATTCTTAATTTCAGTAACATTCTTGCCATACTTGTGGAAGTTCAATTTCAATGAATGACTTACAATTCACAAAAATTCAATGGCCCTAATTTGTAAATTTTAGTTTCGAGGACTCACCAAGATTCCTTTTTTAATTTAAGTAACATTCTTGCCATACTTGTGGAAGTTCATTTTTCATGAAGGACATACGATACACGAAATTTTGTAACACTAAGAAAGAATTTTAGACTCTAAAAGTTTGTAAAATCTTGAATAATTATTGAAGTAAATCGCACTAGTGAATATTGCTAGAGCTTGGGGAATGTTCTATAGAAAGGTATTAAGAAATAATGAGGGTTTACGAAAAAAATAATTGGGAGCTTACACAACAAGGGTATTTCATTTATAACTAGATTTTATACATGTGCATTGCACGTATTTGTTTATATTATTTATTTTAAGAATAAATAATCTATGCATTGACAATTTAAAAGGTTATTATATTATCATCTAATTACAAACCGTCATAGTTGTGAAAACCAGACCAGGCTGGCTGGTCTGACCTGTTGGACCGGGAACTGGTGCCTTGACCAGTCCGATTAAGCTATCGAACCAATTATGCAATTGACCTAGTTTGATCCGGATCAACCCAGTGACCTGGCCCGGGTTGACCTGGTTCAATTTGAGTTTTTTTTTTTTATATAATTCTTGAAACGACGTAGCTATTTGAAATTCTTTTCAAGGTACCATTTGAAATTATCCCATGGTAGAAGCTTGGTAATTCAAATGTTAAATGCTTGGTATCCATAAGATTTTAGTGGACCTTTTTTTGGTATATATTCCAGCGAAATTTTTTATAAAACAGAAAGGTGAGAGCTTTTTCTAAATTGTTAATAGTTAATTGCTAAATAGTATATAATAATATAATAATATGCTCCTATAATATTATTTTGATCTTGACAGCAGTATATAATAACTAATTATTATTATTATCTTGATCTTAATATGATTTAATATTTATGTACTTTATACATTTTCATCATACTTGCTCATGACCTTCCAACAACTTTCGTACTTAGCCATGAAAATAACAAGAGTTTCCTTAGTAATTTAATGATAATACCCAACAAAATAATTTAGTAATAAATGATTATATAATATTTATAGTTTCATCATGACAATGATTTTAATTTTGGAGTATGGACTATGGATTGATCACATTTTGTTAGCTATATATATATATACCAGGTCAACCAGTTCAATAAGCGACCCACCGATTCGACCACTGACCCTTTAACCCAGAGCCTTGACTGGGTCAGTTTAAACAACACTGCAAACAGTTATACTAGTATATGATAAGATTGTTACCTTTTTCAATAATTATTTTAAGTCATATAAAAGGTGATTTCTTATTAGTTGATCATGTAAAACTTTTTAAACTAATGATGCATAAAAATTAAACTTCTATTTTTAATATTTGTAGTTATTTTTTTAGATGCATGTACGTAAATTAAGATTTTTAAAAAAAAAATTTGATATATCATGTATAATTATATTAAAATTGAGGATGCTATAAATATATATATATATATATATATATATATATAATTTATCTATTAATTCTTATCATTAATTATTATTTTAAATAAATTATTCAAAATTTAACTAAATATCTATAAAATCTTTATTTTTAATTATTATTATTCATAGAATATTTTGGTACTTTCTCTCATATCTTTATCAAAGGTATAGTAACTAAATTAAATATAAAGTACACTTATCCATAATTTTTCCAAAAACATTCAGAAGAGTTTCCCCTATATTTTGGTACTTTCCCTCATACATTTATTAAAGGTATAACAACGAGACATCAAAGATCCACCTAATTAAACAGTTTATATCTCAACAATCTAATAGGACCAACTAATAACAAAACCATGTCAAATACCACTTTTATCAACTAATTTCAAGACACAAATCAAATTATTCAACAACCAAGGCAGATTTCAAACTTTTATTTCATATATCATAAGTTATATACTCTGAATCCACCATAAAAGAGAAACATATATGTACAATGGCGGAGGCTTGCTGGTAATAACAAGGAGTGTGAGTTGGTGGTGGGAGAAGGGAAAGAAAAAGAGCCTGCAAAAGGGAAAGGGAGAAAAGCATGAGAAGAAAAATAAATCATGTTATTAAGAATTTATGTGCTTCTCAGAAAAATGACTAAATTTAAAAGAGAAAAAAAACACTTCCAGTATACCTAGATGGCAGTCGTGACAATAGTAAGATCAATACTAAATGTGTCTAACCTAATCAAAGGTATCTTCGATCCTATGTTCAATTTAAGAGAACTAATTGCATTGGTCATTTTCTTCACAACAAAAAGAGAAAATTATTTCAAATCTCAACAAGATAATAAAGAATTAAAAAAGGGGAAGAGATAACCACAAATGCAGATGAGGGCATGAAATTCAACAAGGATTGGCTGAGAAAGAAAGAGAGGTTCTAAAGCCCCTTCAATAAAATACCTACAACAAGAAAACAAATCATGAATTTCTTCCCAAAATTTAGTAACTAAAGTAACTATATAACTTTAATATCTTATACTAGCTTCTCTCCTCACTTAATCCATTTATCTCACCCAACTTTCTCTTAAGAGTTCTAATCTTGGTAAATGAGTTTAGTTAACACATCATCCCATAATTCCTTCACTAAATTGTATTTTAATTAGTAGTCGTTCTTTAAATCTTGTACTTTACTTTCATTTATAGTTTATGTCTTGTACAAAACATAACTAATTAATTTATGTCTACTTGCTCTTTAGTCTTTAACTTTCTTTTAACTAATTCTACACAAACCAATATTTTCCAACTACTAAATTATATGGATAAGGTTATCTAATTGTACTAAATTATTTTTCCAATCTCATAACTAAAACCATTGTGCTCAAACTAAGCTCTAATAAAGTGGAAGCCTTTTTCTTTTAAATTGTAAATTTTCTTCTACACAAATACAAGACACAAGTGCTATTAGCACTATCTAGTTCAACATAAGTAGAATGTGTAAATTTTAAGATGCATTAATCTTGTCGTTTGCCAAATATTGTAGTTTAGGTAAAACAAAAATGGCATCATTAGAATATTTTAAATATTTTTAAACCACTTACAGGTTACAATCAATTTGTTACTAAGTTAAGAGTTAGGGCAACCCCAATAGTGAGATAAGTTGTATAATAATAAGTTCTTAGTTTAACCATTACGAGCACTGAACTTGATGGAAATATTAGGTATGAATTAGAGAAATGAGTGGCGAAAAGAGCTTCAAAGGTTCCTTTTTTTTTTTTTTTTTGTTTTGTTTCAGTCATATTATGTGCAAGACACATTAATGGTTTGCTCTAACTTGTTAAAGGAAAATACATGAACTATCTGATGCCTATTTTAGATACTTTACTTCAAAGCATAACTTGTTTCAGTCATATGCAATGCTTGTTTCTTAAGTTATTTCAAGACTCTTTACAACACAAAGATTCTGATAACAATTCTACTTATAAATTTTTCTACTTTTAAATCCAACTTATATATATTTCAATGAACTATCTCTACTGACACATGAAATATGGAATCACAATTTAAAACCTCCATTCTACAACCTGACATAAGAAAGCCTTGACATATTCAACTTGAGTGCTTACCAAAAAAAATTGATGCAATCAAAGCCAAAGAGAGTTTAGGGTTTACCTTGTGCAAACGTCGTCGCAAGTGTCATTAATGCTGTCAGGGTTTGTCATAAGGTAATAGGGGTTAAGTCGTGAGGTTTTTTGGTGGTGGAAAAAGTCACAACTCGAAGCTTTTCCAGTGGCAGAGAGGGTCGCAATGTGTGGTTGTTCGTGAGGGCGTTGTGTGAGACGTTGGTGCTGAAGAGCACAGAAGAAGAAGACAACGGTGGTACAACGACATTGTAATGGAACAATGGCAAGGATCGTGGTTCGACAGGGGTAGTAAGGAGGACGTGGTGAGGGAGCAATGATGCAATGGAGTAAGTTGCAAAGGTTTAGGAGGAAAAAGCAATGGAGTCACAAGGGAAGAGGAAAATGAGTTTCTAGGGCGCGAGGATGAAAATGAAAGTGAGTTGCAAGTTTATAGAGCCATTTTGTGACACCTTAAATATGTAGAGCTCACATGTCCGATAAAACGATAACTAACTCATAGGAGATATACTTATTGCGAAAAGATGATTTTCTCAAAACCTTCAATTTGGATGAAAAGAAATAAAATACGGCTCTTTCAAAAACTTGTTCATTTCCTTACTTATAAAACATCTTTCGAAACGTCCAATGTCATTCATACGACGGAAATCTCAAGATACAAATAATATAATAATTAAATGAAGGCATACAATGCAATAACATCATTCAATAAACCTAAAGTGCAGAGGTCTCCTTTCTAGGTAGTACCCCTCATTTATGCATCACATAAATCCAACATCAAGTCTCAACAATCAATTTAATGCCAAAATTCAAAAACATGAGCATACGGTACAAGTAAAGTGAAAATTGTTTAACATATCATTTTAATCCGGAATGTCCTGATTTTTTACATATTTACTCCCCAACATACACATAATAATACATAAATTAGGCTTATCGAAATTCAACCCACAAATATGATTTTTAATTTATTCTTCAATATTGGCAGCTTGCAGAAAAACAGAGTTTAGCCATTATTAAAAATAGAAGATCAACTCATAAATTTATGAAACTTTCCAGTTAAAATTAAAAATTTTATATATAACACATAAAATTTTCAGAATTTATTGAGCACCACAAGTGCCCCTTTTATATTTATTTTCCCCTGTAGCTCAAAAACAGAGTATGCACATCTAATTTCAAAATAATTATCATATTTTTTTAAAAATTCCAATAAAATTACCACACATTATACAGGGTATATTTAAGGTTGTATACTTTTTTCAGAAATTTTTGAGCACGAAAAATATTTTTCCCAATTAATTTACAGTGCAGGTCAGAACTCAATTTCTCCACAAATATTTCCAAATTAAATAATAAAACAACTTATAAAATTGTGAGAAAAATCAGAGATAGTCTACATACACCCTATCAGAGTTTAATGTCCTCAAATTCCAAATATACTTCCATCTTGGAAATTAAATAATCTAATTTCACTCATATGACAGATTCAGGGTAACACAAAAATTAATTCAAATAAAATAGTAGATGAGCTCGAAATTTTCCGAAAATTTTTGTGATGATTCTAGAGACCATTTTACATATAAAAATTCTCTCAAAACCTCAAAAAAGAGCACACAAAAATTCAAAATAAATCCCAAACAGCAGCAGTACTAATATTCAATCAAGAGAAATTTCACACAACAAAGCTAATACCCGCGAAATAGAGAGTACCCATGACCCAATAATCAATATTAATGGAGAAACACTCCATGAACAAGAACAAAACCCCAAGGAAATGAAAAGCCGCTCCATACCTAAAGCTTTGAGAGAAAGAAAAAGAGGATTGAAGTGTAGAAAGTGCGCTTGATGGGTCTCAAACACCTAAGAACCATTTTGTCACCAAAGAAGGAAATTAATGAGCATTTCAAGCTCCAAGAGTGAAGAACAAAGGTAGGAGATGATGATATAGGACTTACCTTCACAAGAGCTAGCCAACAATGATCTCCCAAGACCCAAAACCCTCACTAGAAGGTGTCCCTCACACAAAGAAAATGAGAGAACTCTCCCTCTCTTCCTCTCTTGATTTCGGCTCCCCTATGGGAGAGGAGAGACTCCACTTTGCCTTTTATAATGGGTCCCCAACCCTAATGGGGGCCCAATAGGTCTACATGCTAGGTTAATTCCTTAATTAGTGTATTTAATTAAAGTCCAAGTTAACTTAATTAAGGAGAGAGACTATTAATTTCTAACATGTGTTAATCTCAAATAATTATCCTCTTATTATTCCCCCCTTGTATTATTTTAATGAAGCTCAAGTCTAATTAAAACTAATTTCTATAATTATTTACTCTCATAATTTATTTCTATTTAATTTCTAGACTTTAATAATTAACATCACAAATAATCACTAATTTAATTGATACAACTAGAGAATTAATTTTCCCTTCTTCTTGCTATAATAAATTTTTGTCAACTATAATAGTGCCATTAATAAAATATATTCTTTACTAAGGTTTGACTAGTTTGACTAGTCCTTGACCAAAGTCAACCTTTAATTAAATTCTATTCTATCAATTATTTTTCCTACACAATTGAATTATTTTCAACCATTATCTATTTATTTAATTACTCACACATTTAATCAAATTTAAAACACAACAAAACCACACAATTATACTAAGATAAAGAGTTGCAAAAATTGGGATGTTACACATTTTACATTGATTCTAGTTTGAACCGATGAAAAAAAAATCTACATCGGTTCAAATTAAAACAGGTGTAAAAATGGATTTTTTACATTTGTTCTTTAAAAAGCGATGTAAAATAGTTACTTTTAATTTCAAAATTGCCAACGCATCCATTTCTACAGTTAAACAAGCAGTGTAGAAAGGCGTTTTGAAAGCTTATTTTTGCACTAATGATAATATATTATTTAAGTTTATTCACTCTCTTTTTTGTCCTTAATTGATTTCCAAATCAAGTTGTTGAAAAAGCAAAACATAACAAATTAGCTAGGTTTGGATTCAGCCTTTCTGGGCTAATATTTAATAGTTGAATGGTATTTGAAAATAATGAATTTAGCTCCTATGAGATATGGTCAAAACTTTCCAAGGCAAAGACTATGGTTAGTAGTTATTTCTTAGTTGTTGCATAGTTAACTTGATGTGAGCACCCAATTTTGTCCAAATAAATAAATAAAAAACTAGCAAAAATATATTTAAAATTGTTTTCTAAAAATATAACATTTGTTTAATGATGTCAATCCAGATACAAATAAAGAAGAAAAAAAAGAAAAAAAGAAATACATCAAAAAATAAAAAAAAATACAAATGAAAAGGTCTGCTCCTACTCTGTTGCACAGCTTCCTATTCTGCTGCTGCACCACCTCCTACTCTGCTTCCTCCTCCATTTTTTTCAAAATTGGTTCTGCTCCATGAACACCATTGTCAACCTGCACCTTTACAATGTCCATATTTTTGAAACCCTCCTCGAACACCATTGTCAACCTGCACCTTCACAATGCACATATTTTTTCAAACCCTCCTCTGCACCAGGGATAACATTGTCAACAAAGCAAGTCAACAAATCAATAAAAAATAATCAGTGTGTCTATAAATTGAGCAAGCTCAACCAGAGAAGGGGTCGGACAAAAAAGGAGAGTGAAATATATAAACAAAGATTAGAGAGAGTTTGTGGAGAAGAGGAGAGGAGAGAAAGGAGATTAGAGTGTTCGTACTGGGAGTGAAGAAAGGAGGGACTGTTTGATCAAGCTGTGGGAAGGGGTAGCTATAGTACACGAGATTGGAGCTTTTGGCTTACAGGTAACCCCTTTGTCCATCACATTCATTTGGCTTTGATTCATCCCTGTTGATCACATTTTAATAGCTTAGCTTCTCTTCCCCTTTTTCATGTACTTCTGTCTTTTGATGCTATACTCTGTCCTGCTTTGTTCTTGGTCCTGTACCTGTTGTGATCATGTAATGAAATAAATATCCGTCAATCAAATTTAAATGAAGCCAGTAACAAACAGTTTCTGTATGTGCATATGAGTTTTATTCCCAAGACAACAATTGTCACATAATAATAATAAAAAAGGAAATAAAAAGAAGTGTCATCCCCTCACCACTGTGCGATCCTGGTTCTCTGCCGCGTGAACGACCACGGCGTTTGTCATCCACGACCACCGCTGAGTCGGAATCACACCGTAGCGGCACCGGCACACACAACCATTGCGCGTCTTCTTCCACCACCGTGTGCACCGCTATCGTTACCCACCGCTACATGTTCGAGCATGGCATCGCCACGTGCGACTTCCTTGAAGTATGAATCGCACTGCTGTGGCATTCACATAGAAGTCCCAAAACCTCTTTTCCCTTAAAATTTAATGATAACCACTTTAGATGTACTTCTAATTTGGTTATCATGAAAGTTTTTAAATAAAAAATTAAAAAAACAAAAATATCAGCACACAAATATTTTCTACAAAAGAACTACGTAACTCTGAATTCTCCATTGCACCTGGAGATACGTAGGAGCATGGGACCACTCCTGTCAAGCTAAAAAGATAAAAAAAATATATATAATTTGTAAAGATAAAAAAAAAATTCCCTTTTTCATAATAATAAACTTCTTTTTAATGATAAAAATTCTCTTGTTAAAATAAATAAATAAATAAAATGACCAAAAATATTCTTGTTTTATTTTGAGGGGTAAAATAAATAATTTTAAAGTTATTTAAATTTTGCACATTTAATTAGATGTAACCGTCTTAGGACGGACGTCGTAGGGTGCTAACACCTTCCCTACGCATAATTGACTCCCGAACCCAAAATCTGGTTTCTAAGACCATTTTCTTTTTAAAGGTTTTTTTTATAGTTTTCCTTAAATTAAACTAATAACAAAGGGTTAGGAGGAGGCCCATGAGAACTAATTAAGTTAATGAATTGTGTAGTTAAGGAATGGGCTAATAAAGGCCCAATAAGGGTTCAACTGAGGCTAGACTAACCATAAGCCACACACACACACTTGACTTGTCTAGAAGGGAAAAAGATAAAAGAATAAGAGAAGGAGGAGGAGGAAAAGGAAATAAGAGGGGCCCCAACTCACCCACAGAGAACCCCTATCAAATTCAAGGTGAGTGCAACCCTTTGCATACTTCTGATTCCTCGTACATTGTTCTTCTATGTCTCCCCATCCTCTTTTATTCCCTTGAATGTTTGTATTTTGAACGTCTATGGATATAGTAAAGGTTTAAAAATGGGGTTTTAGTGGTTAATTACATGATTGATAGGTTTCATATGGGGGTTTGATGGTTATTAAATGACACTGATGTATGTGTCTTATTTTGCATTCAGAAGGATTAGAAGGCCATGAGAATCCTTTTGAGACAAAGTCCATGCATCCAAAAGCAAATGTTTTAATGATGACAAACCACTATGAAGTAAAATTACAAGTGACTAAACCTAGCTACTAATGGTTGCTTTGAGTGTTCTTATATAAAACAAGACAAATTTAGAAGCATGGAACATGTGTGAAGCATAGGCCTATAGTGGGTTAAAGTATAGATATTGGAAGCTGTTAGGGGTGGCCATGGATCGGAATCAATCCGACAAACCGGTGAATCCGAACTGATCCAAACTGAAAAATCTAGATTGGTTCGGATCATTGGTTTAGATCAGATTGAAAAATTGCAAATCCGATGAGTTCAGACCGGATATCGGATTTCACTTTTGAAAATCACATCTGATCCGATCCACCTGATTAATTAGTATGTTTTATTTTTTTTTTTATATTTTTTAACCTTTTTAGTTTGGGCTTTTCAGCCCAGCCCAATTTTATTGTATTTTTTCATTTTAAGGCTACTAATCAATTATTACTATAATTATAATATAAGACATGATTTAATTTTTAACTTGGAATGGAACATGTTTCATATTAGACTAGCAGTTAAAAAATAGTTTTTAAGTTAAATGTAGTAAATTGCATACTATTAGAATCACTTTCCTATTTTTTTTTTTTAAAAAATCATTTTATTTTTATTTTTATTTTTTAATAAAAAATCTGATGATCCTATCCGATCCGATTATAATTGGATTGGTTCGGATCGGATTGCAAAGTTAAATTAGGCAAAATCCGATCCGAACCAATCCAATTAAAATTGATTGGGTCGGATTAAAAAATCCCACAATTTGATCCTATTCGACCCATGTCCACCCCTAGAAGCTGTGTATGATCAGAGGCATGATGTTGGGGATAGCTTAAGTCAAGGGGTAGATATCAAAACCTACACATGACTTAAGGATCATCAAATGTTGTGCTTCAAGTTGTTTGTGATGACAAATGTGTCTCACTATCCAGAAGTAGACACCAGTCACAAGACATGCATCAGTGCTTCGACAACACTAATTTTGAAGCTATGAGTTCCTCGTGATCCTTGATAATATTCAAATCAAAGGAACTCAAGGAAGACAGTTGTCCTAATCAAAGAACAAGCAACCAAGAAGAATGAAGATTGTACCATATTGCATTGTAGTAACAATGCATCTACAGTAAACATGCCGCAAAAATAATCTTCAAAAGCTTCCCATGATTCAAATTCAAAAAAAAAATCACGAGGAACCACTAAGACCAACAGGTAGCACTCAATGAATCTTTCTCAATGGATCTTTCAACGGATTTATTTCAAATTCAATTAGTGTAAGTTGGTTGACAGTAGAGAAGAGTAAAGATGAAGAAGACAACTCAATGAGTTATAAAGACAAAGCTTGAAGATGCATAGAATAGTAAGCTATAGGAACTAATTGGACAGCTTATGCAACAATTTGAAAGTTGAATTCAACCTTCAACAACCACAACAATGGCTAGCTCCTGGTCATTCTATAAATTGATCAAATTTGAGGGAGTAACTTGCAAGGAAAGATTGCCAAAGAAAGATGGTAAGGTCAGGTGAACCAACCCTTTATGAGAAAGAACTTCCTTAGCCAAAAAACACTATAGGTGGAGCCTGTAGAGCAAAATCCAAAAAGAGTGTTTGTAAACACCTTCATCAATGGATCCTTAGTAGAAGGCATCCCAAAATGTGTAGTGTCCATTCCCTAGGATTAGAGGGAAAGAACTTAGAAGAGTAATTAGGGGACTGTTGCTTCTGAAGTTTAGAGGGAACACAGCAGGTGCTATTGATGGTGTAATGCTTGGAGAGGCTTTTCGAAACAATACTTGAATAGAGCCTGCAAAGGCCAAGAGAATATTGAGGTAAACCCTAGAGAGGCTTTTGGAAAGAATACTTAAGAAGAGCCTACAGAGGCTTAGAGAATACTGAGGTGAAGCCTGGAGAGACTTTTTGAAAGAATACTCAACTGGAGCTTGTAGAGGCTTAGAGAATACTGGTTGTAAGAGCCTGTGGAGACTTCAGAAAAGAAAGAATACCACAGTTGAGTGCTTGGCCTTAGTGGAGAAAGCCTATAGGTGTAAGTACTGGATGTAGCTTAAGTTGAGGTGAACCAGTATAATTCCTTGGTGTGATTGTTTCCTTCATTGTTGCTTCTTATTTATACTTGTTGTGTGCTTAAAATTTGTTTCTGAAAATGCTTATTTAGAAAAGTTTAACTCTGATATTTGATCAAAAGGTTTTCATAAAACATTTTCATTATTTAGAAGCAACACCTACTCACAATATAAAAGTGAAAAATAGAATATGTAATTTAATAGAATTTAGTATTTTGAGAGTAGGTTTTGAAGCAATAGAACACAAAATTACTTGGATGTATTTACTTCTAAATTTTTTTTTATCCAAGTACTTGTGAAGGAAAAGGTATACTCCCATAAGTCGTTTGATTTCTAAACGTAAAGCTTAAGAACCAGAAATCAGAAACAAGTGTGCTTGTGCGAAAAATTAGCCTGATAAGGTGTTGTGTCATTATTTAACCACCCTTCCAGTGATCAACTGATTCACTTCAAAGCCTTCATTGATACAGGATCACGAAACTATGAATTCCAATTATGACGATATGCGCTAAGAATGGATAACCATGTTAAGTATTGGAACAAAAGACATACAATGTCTAACCCCTAAAAATCTCATAGTTTTGATGATAACAAAGGATATTAAAATGTCTAACCCTAAAAATCTCACAGTTTTGATGATAACAAAGGATATTAAACTTTGATAAACTAATGAGATTAATTGAGCTATGCAGGAAAAACACATGAGTCCAACAAAAGTATAGGTATATTCGTTTTATCTTAGACGCGAAAAATAAGTTTTAAAGTATAGTGTCAAACACGCTAAAAAGGACTTGCGTCCTAGCCTTTATAAAAATCTAGTGTCCAAAGTGCTATTATAAAAAGTTGCATCCAAAGGTCTTTTGAAAATCCAACATCCAATGTGTTGTCATCACCAACACTTCTTTCAAGAAAACTTACACAAACATTCTATATCATAATAAGTTTTCTTTGTCCAACTGAACACATGCTTAAGGCTCTTTGTTCAATTACGTTCGATATGCTAAGGTATACTGCTCATATATTCTTCATCGTATGAACTTTATGTTATTATTCCCTTTGTTTTTTTTGAATAAGCTCTAACATATGAATTTCTAGCATTTAATGAAAAGCAAGGTTTCTTGAGTATAATTACAACCTCTGATCAAAAGCAACTCACATCGAGTTTAGTACAAAGGAGAAGACTGATGTAGGAATAAGCAAAGAAGTAATTCACTTTTCAGAAGATGACAGTACCTTTTTGGGAAAGAAATGACACCTACTTTTTTCTCTCTCCTCTATAGAAGTAGACACGTCAAAGAGGAAACGTGATTGGGTGTGAAAGAATACTTAGGACTACTTTCTTGAATTGTAGTGGGTTTTTCCGGAAATGGCATAGAAGAATACTTGCTTGTAACCATGTTGGTTAATGGAACCCTTCGTGTTGAAGGAGAACTAGACGTAGCTTAGGTTGAGTGAACTAATATAAAAAGCTTGTGTTCTTTGTTTTTGCTTCTCCCTTCATGTTTTCCTTGGATGAAACATTTTTTGACTTGCTTAAAACGTTGTTCTTTGCGAAAAACTTTTTAAATGCACATACACACTATTCAACTCCACTTCTAGTGCATTTCTTGTTATTTCACTAAGCGTTGGTGTTAAGCATGACATGAGTCACGCTAACGTAATGCATCTAGAGAGGGCTTTGAGACCCTTACATTGGTGTGCTAAGCGTGAGGTTACTAATGCTTAGCGTGCGACCTTTAAAGGCGAGGTCTGTGCCTCAGTGCAATCCACGCTAAGTGCCACCCTGTATGCACTAAGTGTAGACACCATAGAGAGATGACCTTGATTCTCTGAGGATTAACACTAAGCACCAATATGTTAGCGCTAAGCACAGGGTCTTTCGCACTATGTGTGACCATGTCAACTCTAAGGGTGGCATCCTTGGACAATAATGTTATGTATATGACTTTCAAAGTCCCTATATTGGGCAAGAATTATGTATTTCTTTTATTTGGGTTATGTAAGGTACCCTGAGTACTCCATATGTATAGTGTTCATGTTATGATTATGAGTTTTTAAATAAGTGATTGAGATTATCCGACGATTCTGCATATGTAGGTATAAGGTTACGGTAATGTCCCTTAGGGTGTTACATGAGGAGAGCATCCTTGACAAGAAGGTTTCCCAATGATTTTGAAATCTGAGAAATTTTTTTTATAAATCTTTAGTAAAAATTGACTTGGCCCAAGAAACTCCCCTCTTCACATTAGTGGGAAGCAATTTTCTTACTATCACCTCAATCTTTGCCTTGTCCACTTCGATACCCTTGACTGAGATTTTATGTCCCAACACAATTCCTTCTTTCACCATGCAATATTTTCTTCCAAATTCAAAACTAGATTGGTTTTCGTGCATCTTTTGAGCGTGAAGCCAAATTTGCAAAGCATGTTGTATCAAAGGAGGTTCCAAATACTAAAAAATAGTCCATGAAATCCTCAATGGACTTTTCAATATGTCCACAAAGATAGGTATCATAAATCTCAAAAAGGTTGTTGGTGCATTGCATAATTTGAAGGGCATCCTTTTTTAGGCAAAAACACCAAACGGGCATGCAAATGCAATTTTCTTCTAATCATTCAAATTGATGGCTATTTGATGGTATCCAAAGTAGTCATCGAGGAAGCAATAAAACTCTTACCTGACTAATCTCTCCAGCATTTGATCTATAAAAGGCAAAGGGAAATTATCCTTCATAGTGGCTTGGTTAAGCCATTGATAATCAAGGAACATACACCATCCCATGATTGTGCAGGTTAGAATGAATTCATTCTTCTCATTTGAAATTATAGTCGTTTCACCTTTCTTAAGGACAACTTGCAGTAGACTATATAATCCATGAACTATATATTGAAAATAAGACAAATACACCCACATCTAACAATTTGAGCACTTCTTTATTACTTTATGGCGAGGTTCAACCTTTGAAGAGTTTACACAACTGGTTTATAATCCTTTTCAGACAAAATGATGGGATGATTCCCTATAGATCTGATATAGTCCATCCAATAGCCATCTTATGGTCCTTCAAGACATGAATAAGCTTATCTTTTTCTTCCTTCAAAGTTGTGCTAATTTCTATAACCGAATTTTCATTCATATCACCTATGTACACATACTTCAAATTCATCACCTTTTAACTCTTTCTTTTATTTGATAACTTCTTGCATCCCTTGATTTTCAAGTTGTAACATGCAATCCTCTATTTTGTTATCCATTTGATCTTCAACTTGAGATATAACATTGTCTGTCACATTTTTCAAGGGATTAATAGGCTATTAATGTTTAGGAAATGTCTTCCAACAATAAATTCACCATGTCCACAGTAAAACAATGTTCTCTTTCGTTCAAATGGTTCATGGCATCATAAACATTAAAAATTTTCTCATCATCATCTATTCTCTACACTTGACCCCAATGTGCATCAATCAATGTGTGCTCAATTCTCAAGAATGGTCTACCAAGAATGAATAGGGACCTCAATGCCTTCATCTATGTCCATAATTGCAAAATCAATCATATTTTTATCTATCCCTTATGGATGTTTAACTAAGCCATCAGGGTCGGCCCAGTGTCCTGTCTGGAGGTGTGACGGCACAAGGTCCACGGCTAAAAGGGACCCTAAAAATTAAAAAAATAAAATTATATGATCGTGTAATAATTTTTATATTATTTTATGTTATTTTTATTACTAGATTGAAATTATTGTTTTATTTCATGTCTCTTTTTTTAAAAAAAAAAAACAAATGAAAATGTGACATGTGACATGTGATTAAAAGTATTATTCTATTGGTTGTTAGTTTTTTTTTATTACATTCAAAAATCCTCAATGAGTTTTCAAATTACTGTGACATATCAACATGTAACATAATAGACTTAATTTTTTTTTTTTTAACAAAATAAGAAACACAAACAAAGACTCAAATTATAAAGGAAATAAAACTAAGTGTTAGTATATTAATAAAGAACAAAAATAAAGATTTAATATATATGAAATGATATTTTGTCAATAATAGACGATAGCGAGCAAACTAGAGCATTTTCTTTGAGACACAAAATATAAAACTAAATTAAATTAAATTACAAATATAAAATTAATATTTTAAAAATATATAAGTAAATTAAAATTATAAAAAAAATTTGACGGGTTCCTCGCAGGTTTACCCAAATCCAATAAAACCCAATCGAAATGTGGATGAGTTAAAAAAATATAAATTTGCCTCTTTTAAATCTGAACCTATCCTACCTTCTGCAGGGATGGGGACGGGGAGAGCAAACCTGTCATCGATTCGTCCTGTTGTCATGCCTACCTTATATAGATATTTATGTTACATAATAGTTTTTGGGAATAAATTGAATGATAGATGATAACACAAGAGTAAATTGAATAAAAAAATGTGATATATCTTTTTGAGATTTATTAAATTATGTTATTCGTTTAATGTAACAAAATATAACATTTTAAATGAAACTACGTGCCTATTTTTTAATGTAATATATATTTATATTTTCAAATACTTAAATATATGAATGTCATTTAGTGTTTCACCCTGGACCCATAAAATCTCCAAACCTGTGAGCGATCAACAATTGCAGTATCATTCTTGTAGGTTTGGTATTATCAGCTCCTATATTCCTTAATATGGAGAATGACATCAAGTTAATACTTGCTCCTAAGCCATATAAAGTTTTCCCAATGGTCACATATACTATAGTGCAAGGTATGGTAAGACTTCCAAGGTCCTTAAGCTTAGTAGGAGTGGTCTACTAACCACCACACTGCATTCAACTTCTCTTTATTTTGTTCATTTTTTAGATCTTTGTCTTTATCATCTACTACTTCTTTTTCTAATTGAGGTTTCTCTATGTTTTCCAATTCTTGCTCTTCTATGATTTCCTCTTTATAAATGGAGTAATCCCTTACCTCTTTCTCTTTTTCATATTTTTTGTTGTTCTAGGAGGTAAATTCCTACCACTCCTAAGAATGATAGGTTTACACAAGTCCTTTACACTTGACTTACCGTATTTTTAGGAGGGATTTTTTATATTTTTGCTTCTATTTGTTTAGAGAGTTTCCTTAGCTGATTTTCCAAGGTTTTAATGGATGCTTCAATGTTTTTAGGAGTTGAAGCTGGTGACCATTTTCAATACAGGATTGAACTATATGTAATTAGTCCTTTGACCAGTTCTAATCGAGTGGTACATATTAGTGGATTATATTTAGACATCCACATCTTTTGATTAGATAGTTAATAACATTTTATATAATTAATATTTATATAATTTACAATATATTATATAATGGCAAATGCTAATAACAAATTCGTTAACATATTTTTTCTAACACACATTCTATTATTAATTAAAATTTATTAAAAACTACAAAATTAGGATAGAGACTCATTAAATGAAAAGTGAAACTTATAAAAATTTATAATTTTTAATAATTTCAGCCAATTGGAGAGAGTGTGTTGTTAACATTTCACTTATATAATTAATATTTTATATAATTATATATAAAACTGTAGATTAAGGTTATGTATTTTATATGTATTTATTATTATTATTATTATTATTATTATTATTATTATTATTATTATTATTATTATTATTATTATTATTTATTAAGTTTATTTATTGATTTTATTAATATTTTTAAGTTTATAAATTTATTTTATTTTTTATTTAAGTATAGTTATTGATTTTAATTAATTATTGATTTCTAAGATACTTTTTATTTTTCTTTTTTCTTTTTATCCTCTTCTTTCTGACATACAGGATGGTTTCTCCAAGCTAGTTTCGGTATGAACCTTCTGAGGTTCTTCTTTTCTCCCAAAAGGCTTATATCCTCTTGCTTTTCAGTAGCTTTCTCAACTTCATCTTTTTTTGTTCTTCCTCACCATTTATCGCTATCTCATGGTAAAACAATAAGGATACTACATAGCACTAATGTGTAACATCAGCACTGTTAATAGGGTTAGATAATAAACATCTACTTTTAGATTAACATGATGACAAAATGTAGTATCTAGAATTATTTTTAAATTTTTTTAGATCGAGAGATTAAATTAACAACACCACACAAATTCAAGGACCAAAATAGTGATTTAGTCAAACTGAAACAAAACACAATTTGCAAAAACAATTACATTTTAACTATATATTTTGATAACTAAAAGTTCACAATGCCCCCAGATCCTTTAAACAGTACACATCAAATAAAAACATTGATAATCATCTAAATAAATTGAAACAAGTTCAAAACTTAAAGCTTAAGTGATAAATCAATCCCAGAAGAATCAGAACGAGAGGTTTCTTCTTGCTTGGAATGATCACCACCCATGGTACTCAATGTTGACCTATCCAGGGCCCAGTTTGATTTGGTAGCAACATTTGTAGAAGAATCTCCAAGGATGGGAATATGTCCAATAGTACCACGATCATCTTCAGTCTTCAAATTTGCATGCAAACCCTCCATCCTCAAGCTACCAAGGGAAGGGTTTAGCATCTCTTGTCTTGACCACCTTTGACCAAACCTAAAACCAAATGAGGTTGAAGGATATGATGGCTTGTGAATCATAGACTCCATCCAAACCCCAAGTGCTCTATTGTAAGATCCATAAAAGGAGTGTGTGGGATAAGGGTAATAAAGAAAAGGAGAGTGCCCTAAAGCACCAACATCATCAATCCCTTGGCCACGCTTTGCAAGAGCACGCTCTTGCTTGTGGGCGTTTTGGTGTCCCCCCAATGCTTGTGATGAAGAAAACTCTTTCTTGCAAAAGTTGCAAGAAAAAGTCTTAGCCTCTGATGGTTTCTCCTCAATATTATTGTTCTCATCTCTCCCTTTGGTGTAATTAGCACTAGAAGAAGATGAACCCCCCACGTTCATGGGGTTGAAAAACTCCAATTCCACTTTCAACCCCCCAATTGATTCATCCTTGGAGAGCTTAACAAAGTCCAACACCATATGGGAATTGGAATTTGAAGCTGGATCTTGTTCAGATTTATCACCCTTCTCCTTCGTTATCAACTCATCATTCTTCTCTTCTTCAACACATGGTTTATGGGAAATGACTTCGAAGGTGGAAGAGGCTTCAGAGGAACAAATTTCCAAACCGTGTGATGATGCCATGGCACAAACGAGAAATGATTCTCTCTTCTTAGATCTGTGGGAGTGAGATTGAATAGAGAGGGAGCGTGACCTGGTTATTTATTTATGGATTTGAGTTAATATGCAAATATCTTTCACTCATGAACAAGGAAAGGGATCTCATGCATTTTTGTAGTTATTATTTTTTCATATGCTAGCAAAAATTTGAAGAGGTGTGAGCAAGCTTGAACCAATTTGTTCACGACCGTTGCATAAACAAAATTTCCTAAAATGATTTTAACTACACAGTCATATGTGTCTAATTACTCAAGTAGTTCAAATCATGCCATAGAAGCATGTGGCTAATTACTCAAATAGGTTCTATGTAGTTGAAATTTGATGTCAAACCGAGTGGTGAAATTGGTAACTTTGAAATTACTTGTTGGAGTAAAATTGCTTGGACATTCAAGAACTTCTTTAGCGGAAAAATAAATGGAAGTAATTTTGTGCTCATTAATGCTCTATATTTTCTAAAATGATTTTAACTACACAGTCTAATATTGTGGCGAATAATTAATCAAATAGTTAAAATATTTCCATAGCCAGCATGCGGTTGATTACTAAAATAATATACTATCGCAGGTGACAGCTTCTATGTTGTTCAAATTTGATGTCAAAGCCAAATCGGTAACTTTGAAAATTACTTGGGTGTTCAAGAGCTTCCCTGGTGGAAAAATCAATGGAAGTAATTTTGTGATATAATTTTGACTTCATTAATGCTCTATATTTTCCTAACAAATCCATTGTTTTCCTCAAAGCGCGAGTTGCTCCAATAGGTTCAAAATTTCAAATATCTTTATCACTAGTAGTTTCTGTGAGGAAAACCCAGTTTAATGAGTACCACTAAGCCATATTAAATTAAAATAACTTATTCTAACCTTGATTTTTCTCATAAAAAAGCTTGCTTTCAATTCATTTTTATTTAAACCAGGAATGCATAGCACTATACTAGTGGCTAAGGTTTTGTAATTTCAGTGGCTTTAATTTGCAAATTTTAGGTTTGAGGACTCACCCACATAACCGCTTTCCGTTTTCAATAAGCATGGTGTTATGCCACAACATTCTTGCCATACTTGTGGTAATTTATTTTTCATGAAGGACTTAAGATACACTAAATTTGTAACAGTCAAGAAGATTTTTAGATCAAACTTGTGAATAGTTCTTGAACTTGAGGTAAGAAATAATGAGGGTTTAAGAGAAAATAATTAGGAGCTCACTCATCTCAACAAGTGAATTTTACATATAACTAGATTTTAAACTTGTAATTCGTTTAAATTATACATTTTTTATATTTATATTTAATATTTTTAAAAATATGTATATATGAATAAAATTATTCATTTTTAAAATATTTAGTAACAAATTAAATATAACTACATTATAATTGAGGAAGTTGATTAATTATATTTTTAATTGAGCAGATGTTGTATTGAAAAATATTAAACCTATTAAAATTTATTATGATTTGTTCTTTCTTTAAGAAATAATAATAGTGATGTAATACCTATATGAGATATATAAATTAAAAAATATATATATCATAAATATAATTTTTTTAATTATTTAAATTGAGTACTTATTTTTGCTATTGTGAATACTATGTTTACATGTAATTGAATTTTAGTTGTTTATAATTAATAATTTTAAACTTATTTATTTTAAAAATTAAAATATTTTAAAACTATAATTTAATCATTTTGGTTTATTATATGTGATATTAATGAAGTTTTAAATTGGTTAACATCATTACAACTTTAATTATTATTATTATTATTATTATTATTATTATTATTATTATTATTATTATTATTATTATTATTATTATTAATTTGTTCTTTAATTTTCATTTCATTACTTGTTATATTTTAAAGTTATAAATCTAGAATTTATTAAAAAAAAGATTACTTATCTATAAGGATGGATGACTTTATATATTATTAATTCTCTTAATCCATTTATCTCATTCAACTTTCTCTTAAAAGTTCTAATCTTGGTAAATGAGTTTAGTTAATTCATTATCTCATAATTGCTTCAATAAATTGTATTTTAAATTAGTAGTCATTCTTCAAATGCTGTACTTTACTTTCATTTAGAGTTTATGCTAGTACAAAATATAGCTAATTAATTTATGTCTACTAGCTCTTTAGTCTTTAACTTTCCTTTAACTAATTCTACACAAACCAATATTTTCCAACTACTAAATTATACGGATAAGGTTAACTAATTGTACTAAATTATTTTTCCAATCTTATAACTAACTAAAACCATTGTGCTCAAACTAAGCTCTAATAAAGAGGCAGCCTTTTTCTTTTAAATTATAAATTCTTCTACATAAATACACGACACAAGTGCTATTATAGCACTATCTAGTTCAAGACAAGTGCTATTTCCAATTTTAAGATGCATTAATCTTCTCGTTTGCCAAATATTATAGTTTAGGTACAACAAAATGGTATCATTAGAATATTTTAAGTATTTTTAAACCACTTACAAGTTACAAGTAGATTGTTACTAAGTTAGGAGTTAGGGCAACCACAATTGTTAGATAAGTCGTATAATAATTTATTAAAGTTCTTACTTTAACCATTCACAAGCACTGAACTTGATGGAAATTGAAAAGAAACCAAAAATAAAATATTAGGTATGAATTTAGAGAAATTATAAGTGGTGAAAAGAGCCAGTTTCAAAGGTTCCTTATTTTTTTTTTCAGTCATATTATGTGCAAGACACATTAATAGTTTGCTCTAACATGTTAAAGGAAAATACATGAATTATCTTATGCCTCTTTCAGATACTTTGCTTCAAAGCACAACTTGTTTCAGCATATGCAATGCTTGTTTCTTAAATTATTTCAAGACTTTTTGCAACACAAAGATTCTGTTAAAACTTCTACTTGTAAATTTTTTTTCTACTTTTAAATCCAAATTATTTATATTTCAATGAATTATCTCTACTGATACATGAAATATGGAATCACAATTTAAAACCTCCCGTCTACAACCTGACATAAGAAAGTCTTGACATATTCAAATTGAGTGCTTACAAATAAAATAAAATAAAATAAAATAAAATTGACGTAAACAAAGCCAAAGAGAGTTTAGGGTTTACTTTGTGCAAACGTCATCGCAAGTGTCATCGAAGCTGTTGGGGTTCGTTGCGGGTAGTAGGGGCAAAGTCATGAGGCTTTTCGGTGGTGGAGAGGGTTGCAACTCAAAGCTTTTCCAGTGGCAGATAGGGTTGCAATGTGTGGTGGTCACAATGTGTGGTTGTTCGTGAGGACGGTTGTGTGAGACAATGGTGTTGACGAGTGAGGAAGACGTAGACAATGGTGGTGCAGCGACATTGCAATGGAACAATGGCGAGGGTTGTGGTTCGGCAGGGGCAACAATGAGGACATGGTGAGGGAGCAATGACACAATGGAGTAAGTAAAAGAAGAGCAGTTCTCCAGAACTTGAAAATCACATTGTGAGATAGATCCATGCTTGGCTAACTCATAAGCACACATATTTCCTTCACGAAAGGTATGTTGGAAATGAAGATCCCAAGCATAATGATTAAAAGCTTGAATTTTTCTGATTATAGAAGCATAAGGATGAAGAGTGCTTCTATTATCTGATATCAGTAGTAACGCCAGTATTGAACTAAAAAGGAGTATTTTATCTCATCCCAGGCCAGTCCGATCCAAATTGTTTAGTGAACTAAGACATTTGTCTTTATTTTTGTTCCCTAATTAAAGAAAAAATTACAGTCAACAACTAGACCCCCTCGGTATTTTAATTAAAGGAACATGAAACAGAAATAACTGTTTTCAATCAGATCCGAACATACAATCATTAATAATTTGCTTAAGAGCTCATTGAG
This sequence comes from Pueraria montana var. lobata, assembly GCA_026413185.1. NCBI lineage: Eukaryota > Viridiplantae > Streptophyta > Magnoliopsida > Fabales > Fabaceae > Pueraria > Pueraria montana. The sequence goes on along the minus strand of CM048654.1, from coordinate 64,036,241 downwards.
TCGGCTTGAGCTCTTGACTTGCATTTAAAAAGAGTACTAATTAAAAATTGGGTTGGATAAACCTTTCTTAACCATCAATTTCACAGCTAGTGAATGATTCATTAAATATTAATAAAAACAAGAGTGCTTCATTGTCTTAATTGTCATAGGTATCAAAAGTCTGTACGGAAAATCAAAAACTCATAACTAATGAGTTAAAAAACTCGAATACCACATCACCCATCTGCAATTGTAAAGGAAAAAGAAAAATGAAACAAAACACAATTCGCAATAACAATTGCTTTTTAAAATATATAATTAGACACCTAAAATTTTATAGTGTCCCAGATAACTCAAACAACAGAGTACCAATCAATCAAACACAAACATTGATGATTATCCAAATTAAAACAAGATCGAAACTTAAATCTTAAGTGATAAATCAATCTCATCAGAATAATCAGGACTAGAGCGTCCTTCTTGCATGGGATCATCATCACCACCCACAGTACTCAATGGGGCTGAGTTTGATTTGGTAGCAACGTTTGTAGAAGATTCTCCAAGGAATGGAATATCGTGTCCAATAGTACCACGATCATCTTGTGTCCTCAAAGTTGTATCACTCTCTAGGATCCTAATTCCACTATTTGCATGCAAACCCTCCATCCTCAATCTATTTAGCATCTCTTGTGATCTTGACCACTCTTGACCAAACCTAAAACCAAGTGAGGATGAAGGATATGATGGCTTGTGAATAATAGACTCCATTCTAACCCCAAGTGCCCTATTATATGATCCATTAAAGGAGTGTGTGGGATGATCAGGGTAACAAAGAAAATGAGGGTTCCCAAATGCACCAACATTGATCCCTTGGAGACGCCTTGCAAGAGCACACTCTTGCTTGTGAGCATTTTGGTGCCCTCCCAAGCCTTGTGCAGAAGAAAACTCTTTCTTGCGAAAGTTGCAAGGAAAAGTCCTAGCCTCTAATTATTTCTCCTCATTGTTATTCTCACCTCTCCCTTCAGTGTTGTTAGGCCTAGAAGAAGATGAACACCCCACGTTATTCATAGGATTGAACAAATCCAATTCCACTTTCGACCCTCTAATTGATTCATCTTTGGAATTGGAATTGGAAGTTTGATGTCGTTCAGATTTTAACACTCTTCTCCTTCATTGGTGTAACCTCATTGTGATTCTTCTCTTCTTCAGCAGTAGGTTTATGGGAAATGCCTTCAGAGGTGGCAGAGATGCTAGAGGCCTAAGAGGGACAACCATCCAAAACATGTGATGATGCCATTGTAAAATTTTTCACAATTTTGGATCTGTGGGAGAGAGGGGGCATGACCATGTTTATTTATTTAAAGATTTTAATTAATGCAAATATCTTTATTGAATAAGGAATGGGATCTCATGCTTTTTGCAGTTATCATTTTGCATTATGCTACGAAAAGTTTGAAGAGGTATGAGCAAGCTTTCACAGATTTGTGCATGATCTTACCATAAACAAAGATTCCTAAAATGTGTCTAATTACTAAGTAGTGCAAGTCATTCCCATAACCAGCATGTGGCTACTTAATCAAATAGCTTCTATGTAATTCAATTTTTATGTCTAACCGAGTAGCAAAATTGGTACCTTCGAAATTACTTGTTGAAGTAAAATTACTTGGGCATTTATGTGGTGGAGAAATCAATATATGAAAGTAATTTTGGGATATGATTTTGGCTTCATTAATGCTCTATATTTTTTCTAAAATGATTTTAACTTCAAGGTCTAAAGTGGCGAATAATTACTCAAATAATTAAAATCTTTCCAGAGCGGGCATGTGGCAAATTATTCAAATAATACCATCACAACTTCTATGTAGTTCAAATGATGCCAAAGAAAAAATGGTAACTTTGAAATTACTTGTTGAAGTAAAATTACTTGGACTTTCAAGAGCTTCTGTGGTGAAAGATTCACCAATAAAAAAAAGCTTTTGTGGTGGAAAAATCAATGGAAGTAATTTTGTGATATAATTTTGGCTTCATTAATGCTCAATATTGTCCTAACATATCCCTTGTTTTCCTACTAGGTTCAAAATTTCAAATATCTTTTCACCAGTAGTTTATGTGAAAACCCAGTTGAATGGGTACGTCTAAGCCATATTAAACTAAAATAACTTATTCTAACAATAGTTTTTCTCATAAAAAAGCTTGTTTTCCATTTAGTTTTATTTAAACCATGAATGCATAGCATAGTTCTAATTAGGGGTGGCCAAAAAGGCTGAACTGAACTTTTAAGAACTAAATTGAACTATTAAAGTGGTTTGCCCAATCCAAACTGAACTACAAAACAATGATCAAGCAAAACGAATTGAACTATTGTTTGGTTCAGTGAACTGTATTTTAGAAGTTCAAACTAAATTGTTCTATTTATTTGCTGAAAGGTTTATATAACAAATGGTTCCTTGGGAGTACACCAGTACAGAAGGGAGAAATGAGAGAAACAAAAAACATGCAGAGGTTCAACTAAAATAGAAGACAATGCAATGTATCCTAAATTAAATAGATGGCTATTTCTCATAGTTTTTGACAATGAGCTAACAGATTACAGATGTATAAACTATAAAGCATAAAGAATATGATAGATTTATGAAAAAGTAATCCTGTGGCAATAAAGTGCAAGCATACATGACTATATGCATCAGAAGCTCATTATGAAAGTTACAGAGAGTAAGATTTATTTTATCAATGAATTGGTGTGCGAGAATAAGTTACATACTTATTTTCTGGTTCATCAAAACCAGTCCCACTGAATCGTGATTAGATATGTTGTGTGGGGATTTTCAATTAATTAGACTGGTTTTGCAATTTCACTTCAAAAAAATAATCATGGAATGAATTCACGCAATAGCAGAAATAATAAAATTATAAATAAAAAATGAGTGTGCTGATCTAATAGATAAACAAGGCCAAATACATGAACTCTGAATTCATACATATTTACTTCTTGATATGTTCCAAGTTGCCACAATAATTTATGTGCCATGAACTCTGAACTCTCATATTAAAACAGTTCAGCAGTGCACTGAACTGATCTTTTAGCAGTTTGGTTTTTTAAAACTAAACTAACAAACTGGTTAAGTTCAGTTATTATTAGAAATAGTTCAGTTTTTTTTAGTTCAATTCAGCTCATTACTTGAAAGTTCACTTTAGTTCAGTTTTTTCTTGCCACCCCTAGTTCTAATGGCTTGATTAGGTTTTGCAATTTCAGTGGCCATAATTTGCAAATTTTAGTTCCAAGGACTCACTAACATTCCATTCTTAATTTCAGCAACATTCGTGCCATACTTGTGGAAGTTCAATTTCAATGAATGACTTACAATACACAAAAATTCAATGGCCCTAATTTTTAAATTTTAGTTTCGAGGACTCACCCAGATTCCTTTTTTAATTTTAGTAACATTCTTGCCATACTTGTGGAAGTTCTTTTTCATGAAGGACATACGATACACGAAATTTTGTAGCACTAACAAAGAATTTTAGACTCTAGAAGTTTGTAAAATCTTGAATAATTATTGAAGTAGATTGCACAAGTGAATATTGCTAGAGCTTGGGGAATGTTCTATAGTAAGGTATTAAGAAATAATGAGGGTTTCCGAAAAAATAATTGGGAGCTCACACAGCAAGGGTATTTCATTTATAACTAGATTTTATACATGTGCATTGCACGTATTTGTTTATATTATTTATTTTAAGAATAAATAATCTATGCATTGACAATTTAAAAGGTTATTATATTGTCGTCTAATTACAAACCGTGATAGTTGTGAAAATCAAACCAGACTGGCTGGTCTGACCGGTTGGACTGGGTACTGGTGTTCTGATCTGTCCGGTTAAGCTATCGGACTAGTTATACAATCGACCTAGTTTGACCCGGATCAACCCGATGACTTGGCCTAGGTTGACCCAGTTCAATTTGAGTTTTTTTTTTTATGATTCTTGAAACGAAGTAGCTATTTGAAATTCTTTTCATGGTACCATTTGAAATTAACCCGTGGTAGAAGCTTGGTAATTCAAATGTTAAATGCTTGGTATCCATAATATTTTAATGGACCTTTTTTGGTATATATTCCAGAAATTTTTTTTATAAAACAGAAAGTTGAGAGCTTTTTCTAAATTGTTAATAGTGAATTGCTAAATAGTATATAATAATATAATAATATGCTCCTATAATATTATTTTGATCTTGACAACAGTATATAATAATTAATTATTATTATTATCTTGATCTTAATATGATTTAATATTTATGTTCTTTATACATCTTCACTAGACTTGCTCATGACCTTCCGACAACTTTCGTACTTAGCCATGAAAAATAACAAGAGTTTCCTTAGTAATTTAATGATAATACCCAACAAAATAATTTAGTAATAAATGATTAAATAATATATATAGTTTCATCATGACAATGATTATAATTTTGGAGTATGGACTATGGATTGATCACATTTTGTTAGCTATATATATATACACCAGGTCAAGTGGTTCAATAAACAACCTACCAATTTGACCACTGACTCATTAACCTAGTGCCTCGACCGGATCGATTTTCACAACACTGCAAACTGTTATACTAGTATATGATAAGTTTGTTAACTTTTTCAATAATTATTTTAAGTCATACAAAAGGTGATTTCTTATTAGTTGATAATGTAAAACTTTTTAAACTAGCGATGCTTAAAAATTAAACTTCTATTTTTAATATTTGTAGTTATTTTTTTAGATGCATGTATGTAAATCAAATTAATATTTATTTTGAAAACAATTTGTGATATATCATGCATAATTATATTTAAATTGAGGATACTATATATATATATATATATATATATATATATATATATATGTATGGATATATATATATATATATGTATGTATATATATATATATATATATATGATAATTTATCAATTAATTCTTATCCTTAATTATTATTTAAAATAAATTATTTAAAATTTAACTAAATATCTTTAAAATCTTTATTTTTAATTATTATTATTCATAAAATATTTTGGTACTTTCTCTAATATCTTTATCAAAGGTATAGTAACTAAATTAAATTTAAAGTACACTTATCCATAATTTTTCCAAAAAAAATCAGCAGAGTTTCCCCTACATTTTGGTACTTTCCCTCATACCTTTATTAAAGGTATAACAACGAGATATCAAAGATCCACCTAATTAAAACAGTTTATATCTCAACAATCTAATAGGACCAACTAATAACAAAACCATGCCACATACCACTTTTATCAACTAATTTCAAGACAAAAATCAAATTATTCAACAACCAAGGCAGATTTCAAACTTTTATTTCGTATATCATAAGTTTTATACTCTGAATCCACCATAAAAGAGAAATATATATGTACAATGGTGGAGGCTTGCTGGTAATAACAAGAAGTGCGAGTTGGTGGTGCGAGAAGGGAAAGAAAAAGAGCCCGCAAAAGGGAAAGGGAGAAACACATGAGAAGAAAAATAAACCATGTTATTAAGAATTTACGTGCTACTCAGCAAATTGACTAAATTTAAAAGAGAAAGAATCACTTCCAGTATACCTAGATGGCAGTGGTGACAATAGTAAGATCAATACTATATGTGTCTAACCTGATGAAAGGTATCTTCGATCCTATGTTCAACTTAAGAGAACTAATTGCACTGGTCATTTTCTTCACAACAAAAAGTGAAAATTATTTCAAATCTCAACAAGATAATAAAGAATGAAAAAAGAGAAAGAGACAAATGCATATGAGGGAATGAAATTCAACAAGGATTGGCTGAGAATCAAACAGAGGTTCTAAAGCCCCTTCAATAAAAACCTACAACAAGAAAAAAAAAATCATGAATTTCTTCCCAAATTTTAGTAACTAGAGTAACTATATAACTTTAATTTCTTATACTAGCTTCTCTCCTCACTTAATCCATTTATCTCACTCAACTTTCTCTTAAGAGTTTTAATCTTGGTAAATGAGTTTAGTTGACACATCATCCCATAATTCCTTCACTAAATTGTATTTTAATTAGTAGTCGTTCTTTATATCTTGTACTTTACTTTCATTTAGAGTTTATGTCTAGTACAAAACATAACTAATTAATTTATGTCTAATAGCTCTTTAGTCTTTAACTTTCCTTTAACTAATTATACACAAACCAATATTTTCCAACTACTAATTAGATGGATAAGGTTAACTAATTGTACTAAATTATTTTTCCAATCTTATAACTACCTAAAACCATTGTGCTCAAACTATGCTCTAATAAAATGGAAGCCTTTTTCTTTTAAATAGTAAATTCTTCTACATAAATACAAGACACAAGTGCTATTAGCACTATCTAGTTCAACATAAGTACAATGTGTAAATTTTAAGATGCATTGATCTTGTCGTTTGCCAAATATTATAGTTTAGGTAAAACAAAAATGGCATCATTAGAATATTTTAAGTATTTTTAAACCACTTACAAACTACAATCAATTTGTTACTAAGTTAGGAGTTAGGGCAACCACAATAGTGAGATAAGTCATATAATAATAAATTATTAGTTTAACCATTCACGAGCAATGAACATGATGGAAATATTAGGTATGAATTAGAGAAATGAGTGGCGAAAAGAGCTTCAAAGGTTCCATTTCTTTTTTTTTTTGTTTGAGTCATAATATGTGCAAGACACATTAATAGTTTGCTCTAACTTGTTAAAGGAAAATACATGAACTATCTGATGCCTATTTCAGATACTTTGCTTCAAAGCATAACTTGTTTCAGTCATATGCAATGCTTGTTTCTTAAGTTATTTCAAGACTCATTGCAACACAAAGATTCTGATAAAAATTCTACTTATAAATTTTTTCTACTTTTAAATCCAACTTATATATATTTCAATGAGCTATCTCTACTGACACATGAAGTATGGAATCAAAATTTAAAACCTCCATTGTACAACCTGACAAAAGAAAGCCTTGACATATTCAACTTGAGTGCTTACCAAAAAAAAAATTGACGCAATCAAAGCCAAAGAGAGTTTAGGGTTTACCTTGTGCAAACGTCATTGCAAGTGTCATTAAAGCTGTCAAGGTTCGTCGCAAGGTAATAGGGGTGAAGTCGTGAGGTTTTTCGGTAGTGGAGAGGGTTGCAACTCAAAGCTTTTCCAATGGCAGAGAGGGTCACAATTATAGTGGCAGATGCAGGTTCACACTTGTGGGGGCAATTGCCCCCACAAGATGTTTTTTTTTATTTGTTAATGTGTTATACAAAAAAATATATTGGCCCCACATGCTGTGCCCAAAGCCCAAATAGACATAAGATATTCAATATAAAAACTACATGCTTAAGCCCAAATCGTTTAGCCCAATTTGGCAATTCCCATTCTGTAACAGTAATACAAAAAAGAGCACACCTTTCATCCTAACTTACATTACACGTTTTCATTTTATGATTACACCCTCCCAATTCCCAATCATAGCTAGTAAGGTTCTAAGAGAGATTGACACCGTCTCACTTGCTTCTGCATTTCTGGTTCCTTTTTTTTCTAAATCTAATGCATCATATTTCTTCCCTTTGAACTTGATTCCTGAATCTGATTCACACAGTCACGGTCATGGACGTTGCAGAGTTGTGGAATTCCTGTACAAGCTTTTGTTTTGTGACTTAAAGGTAATTTTTTATCCAAAAATAGTCTTTTACTCTTTTCTCATTTCTAATAGAAATTATTGGTGGCATGAGCATGACTGCAACTTGATTAAACTTATAGAACTTGAAATACATATAGAACTTTTTGACATTTGATTCAGTATAGATAGATTTTATAGATATAAATTATAATTAATCTTGCAATGGTATTGATACTCCTCCGGAGAACACATTACAAACAGTCTGGTAGCTTGGTTTTGGTTAGGATTCTTCTTATATATGAACACTAAAAGGGAATTAATTTTTTAGGGCCCTCGTAGCTTCTGGTTTTGGTGTAGAATGGATGACTCTTATAAGCAATCAGTTTTAGTCTTCTAAACTTGGGTTCTATGAAAAAGGGCATATAACTTTTTGAATATCTAGATTTTTTGTTTGGCTAGCAAGAGTTCCCCAACTAAATAGTAATCATTAGCTTTGGTGTCTTGCTGTATATATGGTCAGTCTTGCAGCATAGCAGCTACAGTTATTTGGTTCTAAAAGATTGATGCTATGTTTTGGTTATAATAGGTACATACATGCTATTGTTACAAACTTACAAATGTAGCATGCTTTTGTAATTTGTGATGTTTCCACGGGTACCATTGGTACCCTTTTGTTTTCAATAATTTTTTCTGCTAGGTGTTAGCTGATAAAAAAAATTAATTTGCTTCATTTTATTCTTTTTATGTCACTATGTGAAACTGAAAGCTACTTTATTCAGTTTTTTTTTTACCTTAATTAGCTTTATATTTTTTTTTTTGTAGTGTGCTAGAAATGGAGAAATATTTAAAAAGGAATCCCACATCAGATTCTCGAGAATTTATTGAAAGTGAAAAACCACCAACATCCGTGAAAAAGAGATTCTTAGAAGTTTATTTGAAAAATCCTCCTGCTGATCCAAGAGAGAGGAAACAAATATCATGTTATCATCCTAATGATCGGGATAACATCCGAAGAGCTTATTTGCAAAAGGGACCTTGTCAACCAAGAGAGCATGATTTTCCAAAATGGCAATTTGGGACTCTATTTCGAAAGTTTAATCCTGACTGGTTTTTGGAATTTGGCAATTGGTTGGAATATAGTGTGTCAAAAGATGCCGCAATCAAGCTTTGAGAAGTTGTCAAGCATTAATGAATAGAAAATAGCATATTGAAGTTGCTATTAACAAGCAGGGCCGGCCTTGAGGGGGTGGAAAATGGGTTTGAGCGCCCAGGGCCCACGGTAAGGAGGGGCCCAAAAAATATTTTTTTTATATAGTTGTATGGTAATTTTTTTAATGTTGTTTTGTAATATTTTTATAAATACATTAAATTTTTTTTTATCATCTCTCTTTCTTTATATCTAAATTAAAATATAAAATGTTATTATGAAGTACTAGTATGTTAGTTGTTAGTTTTTTTCTTAATGTGATACATTTATAAATTTATTTTATTATTTTTTTCTCATTGTAACATGACAACATGTATATAAACTTAAAGTGTTTGTTTTATCAACAAGATAAAAAAAACATAAACTAAATCTCAAATTATAAAGGAGCCTACTTCTATACTATAAATAAAATCCCTATCTTGAATAATAAAACTTTCACTCTCCTCACTCTCTCAACTAGAGATTTATAACACTTTTTTTTTTTGTCTTTCGCAGGTACATTTCACACATTCTCTATAGTTGGGCAAAAAACATCTCTAACAATAATCTCAAACTACTCTCCATTTATGTTTTTTTATATATACTTAAGTTTCTTAATCGCCTATTCGATCGTTTCAATTTAAAAATAACATTATATCACAATTTAAATTATTTATTATAAATCTAAAATATAATTTATATATTTTAAAAAATTATTTATTATGGACTTTGTTAAGAATATTTATTATTAATTTTAATAATAACATAATTTAAAATTTTAAAACTATTTATTTATTATGAATAATAACTAAAAAATAATCGTTTATCTTCTGTAACACACATACTAAAGTACTAGTTAAAACTCAGAGTAAGTATATTAATAAACATAAAAAAAAAAATGCATATAAGTTTAATATGAGACAATGATATTTTGCCAATGACTGACGATAGTGTAGGGGTAAATTGAATGAAAAATGTAATTCATCTTATTTAAACTTTTTAAAACTATGTTATTTGCTTAATTAATAAAACATTTTTTACTGAAATTATATGTACTACTTTTTTTATATAATTTATGTTTATATTATTGAATATTTATATATAGGGGCCTTATAACCCATAGGGTTGGCGCATTGGTATAAGCTCTACTGTGTTCACATGTGAGGGAATGATCTATTTAGCAGAAAAATCCATGTTAGATTCCATTCGTGTGCAAAATTTTCTTAGGTCAGCGGCAGCCACACACTGTGAGCCGAATTAGTCTCGGACCCAATGAGGTAAAGGACACCCGTGGTCTCTAACCCAGGACCTATATATATATATATATATATATATATATATATATATATATATATATATATATATATATATAGGAGCCTTATTTTATTGTTTCGCCCATGGACCATAAAATGTCAAGACCGGCATTAACAAGCAATCAAATTTAATGAAAATGGAATACATGATTCATTTGACGACTACAATTAATTGTATTTGATTTCTATTAAGGCAAGGGTTGGCATTTCGTGGTCATGATGAATCAGTTCATTCACAAAATCAAGGTAATTTCCTTGAGCTTCTACATTTTTTGGCCAATCATAATGAAGAGATTGATAAGGTTCTAGAAAATGCTCGTGGAAATCTCAAACTAATGGCACCTAATATTCAAAAGGATATTGTGACAACCGCAGCTTGTGAGACCATAAAAATTATTGTTGATGATTTCTTTGCCATTTTAATTGATGGATCTTGAGATATATCAATTAAGGAGCAAATGTCTATTGTTTTGCGTTACATAGATAAAATGGAATTGTCATTGAGAGGTTTCTTGGTCTTATTCATGTTTCGGATACAAGTACCATATCTTTAAAATTGGCATTGGAATCATTGTTTGCAGAACATAGTTTAAGCCTATCAAGAGTGCGTGGACAAGGATATGACGGGGCTATTAATATGCAAGGTGAACTCAATGGCCTCAAAAGTTTGATTTTGAAAGAAAATAGTTCTGTATTCTATGTTCATTGCTTTGCTCACCAACTTCAATTGGCACTTGTGACAGTTGCAAAAAAAAAAGTTGAAATTGGTTTTTTTTTTAGTTTGGTTAACAATCTATCTAATGTTGTTAGAGCTTCATGTAAATGACGGGAGATTCTTAGAGAAAGTCAAATTCTTAAAGTTACTTAAGCATTAAAGAGTGGAGAAATTTCTAGAGATTTTGGCTTGAATCAAGAGACTACATTGAAACGAGCTGGATATACAAGATGAGGCTCACATTATGGTACACTACTTAGCTTTATCTCTTTTTTTACTTCAGTGATTGATGTCCTTGAAATTGTTGAGGAATATGGCATAAGCTCATAGCAACGTGCTGAAGCATGTCAATTATTGAAATCTATGCATTCTTTTGAATTTATTTTTAACTTGCACTTGATGAGGCATATATTGGGGATCACTAATGAGTTGTCTCAAGCACTACAAAGAAGTAATCAAGATATTGTAAATGTTATAGCGTTAGTTAGAGTGTGCAAGGAAAGATTACAATGCATGAGAGATGATGGTTGGAATACTTTATTAAATGAAGTATCATTGTTTTGTGAAAAACAAGATATTAACATTCCAAATATGGATGATGCATTCATTACACAAGGAAGATCAAAGCATAAAGTTCAAAAAGTTTCAAATCTCCATCACTTTCAAGTTGAGTTGTTTTATCAAGTGATTGATAGAAAACTTTAAGAGCTAAACATAGATTTACTGAGGTGAACATTGAGTTGCTTCTTTGTGTAGAAGCTTAAATCCAAGAGATTCATTTTTTGCATTTGATAAGGAAAAGTTTATTTGTTTGGAAAAGTTTTATCCATAAGACTTTTCTTCTGTGGAACTTATGGGGCTCGAAAGTCAACTTGAAACTTTTATTAGAGATGTTTGGTCTAATGGTCAATTTTTAAAGTTAAATGGGATTATTGATCTTTCTCAAATGTTGGTGAAAACTAAAAAGCATATTGTGTATCCGATGGTATACTTACCTGTGAAGTTAGCTTTGATTTTGCTTGTGGCAACTGCAATAGTTGAAAGATGTTTCTCTGCAATGAATTTTGTGAAGAATAGAATGTGCAATCGCATGGGAGATGAATGGTTGAATGATTGTTAGGTTACATACATAGAGAGGGATATTTTTTTTAGTAATAACAATGAAAAAATCATAGAACATTTTCAAAGTATGAAAATGCATAGAGGACAATTGTAATTTTTAGAAGCTTAAGTATTTTAGATTTCTTTTGTCATGAAATTATGTATTTTGTAAAAGTTTGTGATATTTTACTTTTGTGAAAATATTATAAATTATTTCTTGCCCCCACTAAGAAAAATTTCTGAATCCACCACTAGCAATGTGTGGTAGTCTCAATTGTAGTTGTTCGTGGGGACGGTTGTGTGAGACAATGGTGCTGAAGAGCGAGGAAGAAGAAGACAATGGTGGTGCAATGACATTACAATGGAACAATGGCGAGGGTTGTGGTTCGGCAGGGGTAGTAACGAGGACGTGGTGAGGGAGCAATGACGCAATGGAGTAAGTTGCAAAGGTTTAGGAGTGAGAAGCAATGGAGTCGTGAGGGAAGAGGAAATGAGTTTCTAGGGCGCGAGGATGAAAATCAATGTGAGTTGTAAGTTTATAGAGCCATTTTACATTGATTCTAGTTTGAACCAATGAATAAAAATAAATTACATAGGTTCAAATTAAAACAGGTCTTACATTTGTTATTTAAAAAATGATCTAAAATAGTTGCTTTTAATTTCAAAATTGCCATCTACATCGGTTGTTAAAGCTTATTTTTGCATTAATGATAATATATTATTTAAGTTTATTCACTATCTTTTTTGTCCTCAATTTATTTCCAAATCAAGTTCTTGAAAAAGCAAAACATAACAGATTAGCTAGGTTTGAATTCAGCCTTTTTGGGCAAATATTTAATAGTTGAATGGTATTTGAAAATAATGATTTTAGCTCCTATGAGATATGGTCAAAACTTTCCAAGGCAAAGACTATGGTTAGTAGTTATTTCTTAGTTGTTGCACAATTAACTTAATGCTCGTTAAGAACCCTACTAACATATTAAATGGTGTGGAAAATCTTCTATTTTCGCTGCCCGAGCATAGTTACCACAAGTCACTAGCATTGAGTTCAAAAGGAAAATTCCAGTCATATGCAACAATGACAAGAAGTGAAATCATTTTCTCTTCAATAAGATCAAAGCCACTTAAATAGGCTTTGTCAGAGACAAAGTGTAACATCCCAACATATTAGTACAATTAAATAGAATAAATAAACTAGTTAAATTAAATTAATAACAAAGGGTTAGGAGGAGCCCCATGAGAACTAATTAAGTTAATGAATTGTGTAGTTAAGGAATGGGCTAATAAAGGCCCAATAATGTTTCAAGTGAGGCTAGACTAACCATAAGCCACACACACACACATCACTTGTCTAGAAGGGAAAAAGAAAAAAGAATAAGAGAAGAAGGAGGAGGAAAAGGAAATAAGAGGGGCCCCAACTCACCCACAGAGAACCACTATCAAATTCAAGGTGAGTGAAACCCCTTGCATACTTCTGATTCCTCATACATTGTTCTTCTATGTCTCCCCATCCTCTTTTATTCCCTTGAATGTTTGTATTTTGAACTTCTATGGATACAGTAAAGGTTTAAAAGGGGGTTTTAGTGGTTAATTACATGATTGATAGGTTTCATATGGGGGTTTGATGTTTATTAAATGACACTGATGTATGTGTTATTTTGTATTTAAAAGGATTAGAAGGCCATGAGAAGCCTGTTGAGACAAAGTCCATCCAGAATCAAATGTTTTAATGATGGCAAACCACTATAAAGCAAAATTGCAAGTGACTAAACCTACCTACTAATGGTTGCTTTGAGTGTTCTTATATAAGACAGGACAAATTCATAAGCATGGAACAGGTGTGAAGCATAGACCTATAGTGGAAGCTTTTCATGACATAGATTATGCAATCAGAAGCAGGATTACAAGGAGAGCTATTTAGAAGATAGAAAGGCAATCATGTTTTCTGGGTTAAAGTGCAGATATTGGAAGCTGTGTATGATCAGAGGCATGATGTTGGGGATAGCTTAAGTCAAGGGGTAGATATCAGAACCTCACATGACTTAAGGATCATCAAAAGTTGCGCTTCAAGTTGTTTGTGATGACAGATGTGTCTCACTATCTAGAAACAGACACAAGTCAAGACATGCATCAGTGCTTGAACAACACTAATTCTGAAGCTATGAGTTCCTCGTGATCCTTGATAATTTTCAAATCAAAGGAACTCAAGGAAGACAATTGTCCTAATCAAAGAACAAGCAACCAAGTAGAATGAAGATTTACCATATTGCACTGTAGTAACAATGCATATACAAAAAACATGTTGCATAAATAATCTTCAAAAAGATTCCCATGATTCAAATTAAAAAAAATCATAAGGAACCACCAAAACCAATAGGTAGCACTCAACGAATCTTTCTCAATGGATCCTTCAACGAATTTATTTCAAATTCAATGAGTGCAAGCTGGTTGACAGTGGAGAAGAGTAGAAATGAAGAAGAAAACTAAATAAGTTGTAGAAGACAAAGCTTGAAGATGGATAGAACGACAAGTTGTAGGAACTAATTGGACAACTCATACAGCAATTTGAAAGTTGAATTCAACCTTCAACAACCACAACAACGGCTAGCTCCTGATCATTCTATAAATTAATCAAATTTGAAGGAGCAACTTTTAAGGAAGGATTGCCAAAGAAAGATGGTAAGGTCAGGTGAACCAACCCTTTATCAGAAGGAACTTCCTTAGCTAAAAACACTATAGGTGGAGCCTGTAGAGCCAAATCCGAAAAGAGTGTTTGTAAACACCTTCATCAATGGAGCCTTAGTAGAAGGCATCCCAAAATGTATAGTGTCCATTCCTTAGGATTAGAGGGAAAGAACTTAGAAAAGTAATAAGGGGATTGCTGCTTCTAAAGTTTAGAGGGAACATAGCAGGTAGCTATTTGAGTCTAATAGTAGGTGCTACTGAGGGTGAAAAGCTTGGAGAGGCTTTTCAAAAGAATACTTGAATAGTGCCTGCAAAGGCCTAGAGAATATTGAGGTGAAACCTGGAGAGGCTTTCCGAAAGAATACTCAGGAAGAGCCTGGAGAGGCTTAGAGAATACTGAGGTGAAGCATGGAGAGGCTTGTCGAAAGAATACTTAGGTGGAGCCTGCAGAGGCTTAGAGAATACTGGTTGTAGGAGCCTATGGAAACTTCATAAAAGAAAGAATGCCACAATTGAGTGCTTGGTCTTAGTGGAGAAAGTGTATAGGTGTAAGTAATGGATGTATCCCAGGTTAGGGTGAACCAGTATAATTCCTTGGTGTGATTGTTTCCTTCATTGTTACTTCTTATTTATCCTTGTTGTTGTGTGCTTAAAATTTGTTTCTAAAAAACCTTATATTGAAAAGTTTAACTCTGATATTTGATCAAAAGGTTTTCATAAAATAGTTTCATTATTTAGAAGCAACACCTACTCACAATATAAAAGTGGAAAGCAACATATGTAATTTAATAGAATATGGTATTTTGAGAGTAGGTTCTGAAGTAGTAGGACACAAAATTACTTGGATGAATTTACTTTAAAATATTTTTTTATCCAAGTACTTGTGAAGGAAAAGGTATACTCCCATTAGTCTTTTGATTTCTAAGCGTGAAGCTTAAGAACCAGAAATCTGAAGCAAGTGTGCTTGTGCGAAAAAATAGCCTTACCGGTTGTTGTGTCACTATTCAACCGCCCTTTCTAATGATCAACTAATTCACTTAAAATCCTTCATTGATACAGGATCACGAAACTATGAATTCCAATTTTGACGATCTGCGCTAAGAGGGGATAACCATGTTAATTATTGGAACCAAAGACATAGAATGTCTAACCCCTAAAAATCTCACAGTTTTGATGAGATAACAAAGGATATTAAACTTTGATAAACTAATGAGATTAATTGAGCTATACGAGAAAAACATGCGTCCAACAAAAGTATACGTATATTCGTTTTATCTTAGACGCGAAAAATAAGTTTTAAAGTATAGTGTCAAACACGCTAAAAAGGACTTGCGTCCTAGACTTTATAAAATCTAGTGTCCAAAGTGCTATTAAAAAAAGTTGCATCCAAAGGTCTTTTGAAAATCCAACGTCCAATGCGTTGTCATCACCCAACACTTCTTTCAAGAAAACTTACACAAACATTCTATATCATAATAAGTTTTCTTCGTCCAAATGAACACATGCTTAAGGCTCTTTGTTCAATAACGTTTGATATGCTAAGGTATACTACTCATATATTCTTTATCGCATGAACTTTATGCTATTATTCCCTGTGTTTTTTCAAATAAGCTCTAACATATGAATTTCTAGCATTTAATGAAAAAGCAAGGTTTCCTGGGTATAAGTACAACCTCTGGTCAAAAGCAAGTCACATGTCTGAGGTTTACTACAAATGAGAAGACTGAAGTAGGAATAAGCAAAGAAGCAATACACTTTTCAAAAGATGACAGTACCTTTTTGGGAAAGAAAGGACACCTACTTTTTTCTCTCTCCTTTGCAGAAATAGACACGTCAAAGAGGAAACGTGACTGAAGTCACCAATCATTAAATGAAAATTCATAACAAAAAGATTAAAGAAGCTCTTTCTCACAACGATCATATTTCCAAAAGACTCTATATAAAGACCTCAAGAGAAGAACTGAAGATCTAACGAATTATTGGACAGTCATTTTGTTGCTTTGAAAAACTCTTTAAGTTCTTTCTCTGCATGAAACACTCTAAGCTCAATAGTTTATCCTTTGCTTATTAAAGTTATTTGTACTCGTGTTAAACTTACATATTCTCACTTTGTGAGTTGATTACATTGTAATCTTTCAAACTTATTCAGTTTGTGAAAGCCAAAAGTGGCTTAGTGTGAAAGAATACTTAGGACTACTTTCTTGAGTATAAGATTGTAGTGGGTTTTGCCAAAAGTAGCATAGAAGAATACTTGCTTGTAATCATGTTGGTTAGTGGAACCCTTCGTGTTGAAGGAGAACTAGACGTAGCTTAGGTTGAGTGAACCAATATAAAAAGCTTGTGTTCTTTGTTTTTGATTCTCCTTTCACGTTTTCCTTGGAAGAAACATTTTTTGACTTGTTTAAAACATTGTTCTTTGCAAGAAGCTTTTTAAACGCACATACACACTATTCAACTCCACTTCTAGTGTGTTTCTTGTTATTTCACTAAGCGTTGGCATTAAGCATTACATGAGTCACGCTAACGTAACGCATCTAGAGAGGGCTCTAAGACCCTTACATTGGTGTGCTAAGCATGAGGTTACTAATGCTTAAAGGCGAGGTTTGTGCCTCAGTGCAATCCACCCTATGTGCCACCCTGTATGCACTAATTGTAGACACCATAGAGAGATCACCTTGATTCTTTGAGGATTAACACCAAGCACCAATATGTTAGCGCTAAGCATAGGGTCTTTCGCACTATGTGTGACCATGTCAACTCTAAGGGTGGGGTCCTTGGACAATAATGTTATGTATATAACTTTTATGCCTAATAAATGTTATCCCCTTCCTATATGAGTATGTTACAACGTGAAAGTATGTACTTGAGTTGAGTGTATTATGAATGCATGCATGAGGCTAAGTTATCCCTTTGGCAAGGTGTGGCAATTGCCCTTCAGATCTCATAGAGTGGTAGAAAAATGAAATGTATAAGACTATGTTGCCCTCTTTGAGAAGAAGAAGCACTTGCCTTTAGATCCTAGATAGTGGTAAATAAGACAATGTAGCCCTCTTTGGCAAGAAAGAGTATCAGCCCATTTTAGATTCCAAAGAGAGGTGATAGACGTCCTTTGGTGCAAGAAGGATAGAATATTGCAAACCACAAGAGGGATGCCTCTTGAAGATTATGAACTCACAATCTGCCATGGAAGATGGATAACAGAATTATAAGATAAAGGTGTTTATGATTTATTAATGTGAGAATGTGTGTTATGTCTCAAGGAAATGTTTACATGCCTCATTGTCATGGATAGGTAAGATGTCTATATGCTATAAATGTGTTCATGTTAATGATGTTATATACAATATGTATGTGATGTTATAGTGATCCCTAGGGCACTTGCTAGGACTTTTGTCTCACTAGTTTAAGTTTAAATGCTAAAGATTAAGCAGGTAGTGAATCCAGTGAATGGCAAATCGAGCAAGGGTTTACCTTGTTTATATTGCTTTCACATAATGTAACATTATGATCTATTTATTTATGTTGTACGTTTAAGTCGCCATATTGGGCAAGAATTATGTATTTCTTTTATTTGGGTTATGTAAGGTACCCTGAGTACTCCGTATGTATATTGTTCATGTTATGATTATGTGTTTTTAAATAAGTTATTGAAATTATCCGACGACTCCACATATGTAGGTATAAGGTTATGTTAATGTCCCTTAGGGTGTTACACGAAGAGATCATCCTTGACAAGAAGGTTTCACAATGATTTTGAAAACTGAGAATTTTTTTTCATAAATCTTCAGTAAAAATTGACTTGGCCCAAGAAACTCCTTACCCCTCCTCACATTAGTGGGAAGCAATTTTCTTTCTATCACCTCACTCTTTGCCTTGTCCACTTCGATACCCTTGACTGAGATTTTATGTCCCAACACAATTCCTTCTTACACCATGAAATATTTTCTTCCAAATTCAAAACTAGATTGTTTTCGTGCATCATTTGAGCGCGAAGCCAAATTTGCAAAGCATGTATCAAAGGAGGTTCCAAATACTAAAAAATAGTCCATGAAATCCTTAATGGACTTTTCAATATGTCCACAAAGGTAGATATCATAAATCTCAAAAAGGTTGTTGGTGCATTGCATAATTTGAAGGGCATCCTTTTTTAGGCAAAAACACCAAACGGGCATGCAAATGCAATTTTCTTCTAATCATTCAAATTGATGGCTATTTGATGGTATCCAAAGTAGTCATCGAGGAAACAATAAAAGTCTTAACCGACTAATCTCTCCAGCATTTGATCTATAAAAGGCAAAGCGAAATTATCCTTCATAGTGGCTTGGTTAAGCCATTGATAATCAAGGAACATACACCATCCCATGATTGTGCAGGTTAGAATGAGTTCATTCTTCTCATTTGAAATTATAGTCGTTTCACCTTTCTTAAGGATAACTTGCAGTAGACTAACCCATGAACTATATATTGGAAATAAGACAAATACACCCACATCAAACAATTTGAGCACTTCTTTGTTACTTTATGGCGAGGTTCAACCTTTGAAGATTTTACACAACTGGTTTATAATCCTTTTCAGACAAAATGATGGGATGATTCCCTATAGATCTGATATAGTCCATCCAATATCCATCTTATGGTCCTTCAAGACATGAACAAGCTTATCTTTTTCTTCCTTCAAAGTTGTGGTAATTTCTATAACCGAATTTTCATTCATATCATCTATGTACACATACTTCAAATTCATCACCTTTTAACTCTTTCTTTTAGTTGATAACTTCTTCCATCCCTTGATTTTCAAATTGTAACATGCAATCCTCTATTTTGTTATCCATTTGATCTTCAACTTGAGACATAACATTGTCTGTCACATTTTTCAAGGGATTAATAGGCTATTAATGTTTAGGAAATGTCTTCCAACAATAAATTCGCCATGTCCACAGTAAGACAACGTTCTCTTTCGTTCAAATGATTCATGGCATCATAAACATTAAAATTTTTCTCATCATCATCTATTCTCAACATTTGACCCCAATGTGCATCAATCAATGTGTGCTCAATTCTCAAGAATGGTCTACCAAGAATGAATAGGGACCTCAGTTCCTTCATCTATGTCCATAATTGCAAAATCAATTGGAAAAGTGAACTTATACACTTTAACCATCATTTTTTTATCTATCCCTTATGGATGTTTAACTAAGCCATCAGGGTCGGCCCAGTGTCCTGGCTGGAGGTGTGACGGCACAGGGTCCACGGCTAAAAGGGACCCTAAAAATTAAAAAAATAAAATTATATGATTGTGTAATAATTTTTTTATATTATTTTATGTTATTTTATAACTAGATTGAAATTATTGTTTTATTTCATGTCCCTTTAAAAAAAACAAATGAAAATGTTACATGTGATTAAAAGTATTATTCTATTGGTTGTTAGTTTTTTTTTTTTTGTTACATTCAAAAATCCTCAATGAGTTTTCAAATTACTGTGACATATCAACATGTAACGAATATATGATAATAGACTTAAATTTTTTTTTTTAACAAAATAAGAAACACAAACAAAGACTCAAATTATAAAGGAAATAAAACTAAACGTTAGTATATTAATAAAGAACAAAAATAAAGATTTAATATATATGAAATGATATTTTGTCAATAATAGATGATAGCGAGCAAACTAGAGCTTTTTTTTTACACACAAAATATTAAACTAAATTAAATTAAATTACAAATATAAAATTAATATTTTAAAAATATATAAGTAGATTAAAATTATAAAAAAAAAATGTGATGGGTTCCTCACAGGTTTACCCAAATCCAATAAAACCCAATCGAAATGTGGATGAGTTAAAAAAATATAAATCTGGCTCTTTTAAATCTGAACCTATCTTACCTGTCATCGATGGGGAGAGCAAACCTGTCATCGATTCGTCCCGTTGTCATGCCTACCTTATATATAGATATTTATGTTATATAATAGTTTTTGGGAATAAATTGAATGATAGATGATAATATAAGAGTAAATTGAATAAAAAAATGTGATGATATATCTTTTTGAGATTTATTAAATTATGTTATTCGTTTAATGTAACAAAATATAACATTTTTAATGAAACTACGTGTCTATTTTTTAATGTAATATATATTTATATTTTCAAATACTTAAATATATAAAAGAGTCACATTTAGTGTTTCACCCTAGACCCATAAAATCTCCAGACCTGTGAGCGATCAACAAGTTGCTGTATCATTCTTGTAGGTTTGGTATTATCAGCTCCTATATTCCTCAATATGGAGAATGGCATCAAGTTAATACTTGCTCCTATGCCATATAAAGTTTTCCCAATGGTCACATGTACTATAGTGCAAGGTATGATAAGACTTCCAAGGTCCTTAAGCTTAGTAAGAGTGGTCTACTAACCACCACTCTGCATTCCTTATTGAGGAGCAGTTTTGAGTTTTTCTTTTTCCAACTCATTTTCTTAGCAAGCAACTCCTTTACAAATTTAGCATATTTGGGCATTTGTTCAAGTGCTTTTAAGAATGGAATGCTGATTTGCAATTTCTTTAAACTTTCAAGAAATTTAGAGAATTGTCTTCATCTGTACCTTTTTTTTTCTTGCTTAGTAGGTTAGTTTTATGTACCGTGGAGGATTTCACCCTTTTCTTATTCTTCTAGAATTTGTTTCTTAGTCTTGCGCAAATATAGAATCTTTATCAATCAACTTCTCTTTATTTTCTTCATTTTTTAGATCTTTGTCTTTATCATCTACTACTTCTTTTTCTAATTGAGGTTTCTCTATGTTTTTCAATTCTTGCTCTTTTATGATTTCCTCTTTATAAATGGAGTAATCCCTTACCTCTTTCTCTTTTTCATACTTTTTTGTTGTTCTAGGAGGTAAATTCCTACCACTCCTAAGAATGATAGGTTTACACAAGTCCTTAACACTTGACTTATCATATTTTTAGGAGGGATTTTTTATATTTTTGCTTCTATTTGTTTAGAGAGTTTCCTTAGCTGATTTTCCAAGGTTTTAATGGATGCTTCAATGTTTTTAGGAGTTGAAGTTGGTGACCATTTTCAATACAGGATTGAACTATATGTAATTAGTCCTTTGACCAGTTCTAATCGAGTGGTACATATTAGTGGATTATATTTAGACATCCACATCTTTTGATTAGATAGTTAATAACATTTTATATAATTAATATTTATATAATTTACAATATATTATTTAATGGGAATGCTAATAACAAATTCGTTAACATATTTTTTCTAACACACACTATTATTAATTAAAATTTATTGAAAACTACAAAATTAGGATAGAGACTCATTAAATGAAAATTGAAACTTATAAAAATTTATAATTTTCAATAAATTTCAGGCAATTGGAGAGAGTGTGTTGTTAACATTTCTCTTATATAATTATATATAAAACTGTAGATTAAGGTTATGTATTTTATACGTATTTATTATTATTATTATTATTATTATTATTATTATTTATTAATTTTATTAATATTTTTAAGTTTATAAATTTATTTTATTTTTTATTTAAGTATAGTTATTGATTTTAATTAATTATTGATTTCTAAGATACTTTTTTATTTTTCTTTTTTCTTTTTATCCTCTTCTTTCTTACATATAGGATGGTTTCTCCAAGCTAGTTTCGGTATGAACCTTTTGAGGTTCTTATTTTCTCCCAAAAGGCTTATCCTCTTGCTTTTCAGTAGCTTTCTTAACTTCATCTTTTTCTTCTTCTTCCTCACCATTTATTGCTATCTCATGGTAAAACAATAAGGATGCTACATAGTACTTAATGAGTAACATCAGCACCTTTAATAGGGTTAGATAATAAACATCTACTTTTAGATTAACATGAATGACAAAATATAGTATCAAGAACTATTTTTAATTTTTAGATTGAGAGACTAAATTAACAACACCACACAAATTCAAGGACCAAAATAGTGATTTAGTCAAACTGAAACAAAACACTATTTGCAAAAACAATTACGTTTTAAATATATATTTTGATACCTAAAAGTTCACAATGCCCCAGATCCTTTAAACAGTACATATCAAATAAAAACATTGATAATCATCTAAATAAATTGAAACAAGTTCAAAACTTAAAGCTTAAGTGATAAATCAATCCCAGAAGAATCAGAACGAGAGGTTTCTTCTTGCTTGGAATGATCTCCACCCATGGTACTCAATGTTGTTGACCTATCCAAGGCCCAGTTTGATTTGGTAGCAACATTTGTAGAAGAATCTCCAAGGATGGGAATGTGTCCAATAGTACTACGATCATCTTCAGTCTTCAAATTTGCATGCAAACCCTCCATCCTCAATCTACCAAGGGAAGGGTTTAGCATCTCTTGTCTTGACCACCTTTGACCAAACCTAAAACCAAATGAGGTTGAAGGGTATGATGGCTTGTGAATCATAGACTCCATCCGAACCCCAAGTGCCCTATTGTAGGATCCATAAAAGGAGTGTGTGGGATAAGGGTAATAAAGAAAAGGAGAGTGCCCTAAAGCACCAACATCATCAATCCCTTGGCCACGCTTTGCAAGAGCACGCTCTTGCTTGTGGGCGTTTTGGTGTCCCCCCAAAGCTTGTGATGAAGAAAACTCTTTCTTGCAAAAGTTGCAAGAAAAAGTCTTAGCCTCTAATGGTTTCTCCTTAATATTGTTCTCATCTCTCCCTTTGGTGTAATTAGCACTAGAAGAAGATGAACCCCCTACGTTCATGGGGTTGAAAAACTCCAATTCCACTTTCGACCCCCGAATTGATTCATCCTTGGAGAGCTTAACAAAGTCCAACACCATATGGGAATTGGAATTGGAAGCTGGATCTTGTTCAGATTTATCACCCTTCTCCTTCATTATCAACTCATCATTCTTCTCTTCTTCAACATATGGTTTATGGGAAATGACTTCGGAGGTGGAAGAGGCTTCAGAGGAACAAATTTCCAAACCGTGTGATGATGCCATGGCACAAACGAGAAATGATTCTCTCTTTTTAGATCTGTGGGAGTGAGATTGAATAGAGAGGGGGCGTGACCATGGTTATTTATTTAAGGATTTGAGTTAATATGCAAATATCTTTCACTCATGAACAAGGAAAGGGATCTCATGCATTTTTGTAGTTATTATTTTTTCATATGCTAGCAAAAATTTGAATAGGTGTGAGCAAGCTTGAACCAATTTGTTCACGACCATTGCATAAACAAAATTTCCTAAAATGGTTTTAACTACACGGTCAAATGTGTCTAATTACTCAAGTAGTTCAAATCATGCCATAGAAGCATGTGGCTAATTACTCAAATAGGTTCTATGTAGTTGAAATTTGATGTCAATCCGAGTGGTGAAATTGGTAACTTCGAAATTACTTGTTGGAGTAAAATTACTTGGGCGTTCAAGAACTTCTTTAGCAGAAAAATAAATGGAAGTAATTTTGGGCTCATTAATTGTCTATATTTTCTAAAATGATTTTAACTACATAGTCTAATATTGTGGCCAATAATTAATCAAATGGTTAAAATATTTCCATAGCCAGCATGTGGCTAATTACTCAAATAATATACTATCGCAGATGACAGCTTCTATGTTGTTCAAATCTGATGTCAAAGCCAAATCGGTAACTTTGAAAATTACTTGAGTGTTCAAGAGCTTCCCTGGTGGAAAAATCAATGGAAGTAATTTTGTGATATAATTTTGACTTCATTAATGCTCTATATTTTCCTAACAAATTCATTGTTTTCCTCAACGCGCAAGTTGCTCCAATAGGTTCAAAATTTCAAATATCTTTATCACTAGTAGTTTCTGTGAGGAAAACCCAGTTTAATGAGTACCACTAAGCCATATTAAACTAAAAGAACTTATTCTAACCTTAATTTTTCTCATAAAAAAGCTTGTTTTCAATTCATTTTTATTTAAACCAGGAATGCATAGCACTATTCTAGTGGTTAAGGTTTTGTAATTTCAGAGGCTTTAATTTGCAAAATTTAGGTTCGAGGACTCACCCACATAACCGCTTTCCGTTTTCAATAAGCATGGTGTTATGCCACAACATTCATGCCATACTTGTGGAAATTTATTTTTCATGAAGGACTTAAGATACACTAAATTTGTAACACTCAAGAAGAGTTTTAGATCAAACTTGTGAATAGTGCTTGAACTTGAGGTAAGAAATAATGAGGGTTTAAGAGAAAATAATTAGGAGCTCACTCATCTCAACAAGTGAATTTTACATATAACTAGATTTTAAACTTGTGATTCGTTTAAATTATACATTTTTAATATTTATATTTAATATTTTTAAAAATATGTATATATGAATAAAATTATTAATTTTTAAAATATTTAGTATCAAATTAAATATAACTACATTAAAATTGAGGAAGATGATTAATTATAATTTTAATTGAGCAGATGTTGTATTGAAAAATATTAAACCTATTAAAATTTATTATGATTTGTTCTTTCTTTAAGTAATAATAATAGTGATGTAATACCTATTTGAGATATATAAATTAAAAAATATATATCATAAATATAATTTTTTAATTATTTAAATTGAGTACTTATTTTTGCTATTGTGAATACTATGTTTACATGTAATTGAATTTTATTTTATTATAATTAATAATTTTAAATTTATTTATTTTAAAAATTAAAATATTTTAAAACTATAATTTAATCATTTTGGTTTATTATATGTAATATTAATGAAGTTTTAAATTGGTTAACATCATTACAACTTTAATTATTATTATTATTATTATTATTATCATTATTACTATTATTATTATTATTATTATTATTATTATTATTATTATTATTATTAATTTGTTCTTTAATTTTAATTTCATTACTTCTTATATTGTAAAGTTATCAATCTAGAATTTATTAAAAAAAGGTTACTTATCTATAAGGATGGATGACTTTATATATTATTAATTCTCTTAATCCATTTATCTCATTCAACTTTCTCTTAAAAGTTCTAATCTTGGTAAATGTGTTTAGTTAATTCACTATCTCATAATTGCTTCAATAAATTGTATTTTAAATTAGTAGTCATTCTTTAAATGCTGTACTTTACTTTCATTTAGAGTTTATGTCTAGTACAAAATATAGCTAATTAATTTATGTCTACTAGCTCTTTAGTCTTTAACTTTCCTTTAACTAATTCTACACAAACCAATATTTTCCAACTACTAAATTATACAGATAAGGTTAACTAATTGTACTAAATTATTTTTCCAATCTTATAACTAACTAAAACCATTGTGCTCAAACTAAGCTCTAATAAAGTGGCAGCCTTTTTCTTTTAAATTATAAATTCTTCTACATAAATACAAGACACAAGTGCTATTATAGCACTATCTAGTTCAAGACAAGTGCTATTTCCAATTTTAAGATGCATTAATCTTCTCATTTGCCAAATATTATAGTTTAGGTACAACAAAAATCGTATCATTAGAATATTTTAAGTATTTTTAAACCACTTACAAGTTACAAGCAGATTGTTACTAAGTTAGGAGTTAGGGCAACCACAATAGTTAGATAAGTCGTATAATAATTTATTAAAGTTCCTACTTTAACCATTCACAAGCACTGAACTTGATGGAAATTGAAAAGAAACCAGAAATAAAATATTAGGTATGAATTTAGAGAAATTATAAGTGGTGAAAAGAGCCAGTTTCAAAGGTTCCTTTTTTTTTTTCAGTCATATTATGTGCAAGACACATTAATAGTTGGCTCTAACATGTTAAATGACATGAACTATCTTATGCCTCTTTCAGATACTTTGCTTCAAAGCAGAACTTGTTTCAGTCATATGCAATGCTTGTTTCTTAAGTTATTTCAACAACTTTTGCAACACAAAGATTCTGATAAAAATTCTACTTGTAAATTTTTTTTCTACTTTTAAATCCAAATTATTTATATTTCAATGAACTATCTCTACTGATACATGGAATATGGAATCACAATTTAAAACCTCCATTCTACAACCTGACATAAGAAAGTCTTGACATATTCAAATTGAATGCTCACAAATAAAATAAATTTCACGCAATCAAAGCCAAAGAGAGTTTAGGGTTTACTTTGTGCAAACGTCATCGCAAGTGTCATCGAAGCTGTTGGGGTTCGTTGCGGGGTAGTAGGGGCAAAGTCATGAGGCTTTTCGGTGGTGGAGAGGGTTGCAACTCAAAGCTTTTCCAGTGGCAGAGAGGGTCGCAATGTATGGTGGTCACAATATGTGGTTGCTCGTGAGGACAGTTGTCTAAGACAATGGTGTTGACGACCGAGGAAGACGAAGACAATGGTGGTGCAGCGACATTGCAATGGAACAATGGTGAGGGTTGGGGTTTGGCAGGGGCAACAATGAGGACGTGGTGAGGGAGCAATGACACAATGGAGTAAGTAAAAGAAGAGCAGTTCTCCAGAACTTGAAAATCACATTGTGAGATAGATCCATGCTTGGCTAACTCATAAGCACACATATTTCCTTCACGAAAGGTACGTTGGAAATGAAGATCCCAAGCATAATGCTTAAAAGCTTGAATTTTTCTGATTATAGAAGCATAAGGATGAAGAGTGCTTCTATTATCTGATATCAGTAGTAACGCTAGTCTTGAACTAAAAAGGAGTATTTTATCTCATCCCAGGCCAGTCCGATCCAAATTGTTTAGTGAACTAAGACATTTGTCTTTATTTTTGTTCCCTAATTAAAGAAAAAATTACAGTCAACAACTAGACCCCCTGGGTATTTTAATTAATGGAACATGAAACAGAAATAACTGTTTTCATTCAGATCCAAACATACAATCATTAATAATTTGCTTAAGAGCTCATTGAGTCGGCTTGAGCTCTTGACTTGTATTTAAAAAGAGTACTAATTAAAAATTGGGTTGGATAAATCTTTCTTAAACCGTCAATTTCACAGCTAGTGAATGATTCATTACATATTAATAAAAACAAGAGTGCTTCATCATCTTAATTGTCATAGGTATCAAAAGTCTGTACGGAAAATCAAAAACTCATAACTAATGAGCTAATAAACTCGAATACCACATCACCCATATGCAATTGTAAAGGAAAAAGAAAAATGAAACAAAACACAATTCGCAATAATAATTGCTTTTTAAAATATATAATTAGACACCTAAAATTTTATAGTGTCCTAGATAACTCAAACAACAGAGTACCAATCAATCAAACACAAACATTGATGATTATCCAAATTAAAACAAGATCGAAACTTAAATCTTAAGTGATAAATCAATCTCATCAGAATAATCAGGACTAGAGCGTCCTTCTTGCACGGGATCATCATCACCACCCACAGTACTCAATGGGGCTGAGTTTGATTTGGTAGCAACGTTTGTAGAAGATTTTCCAAGGAATGGAATATCGTGTCCAATAGTACCACGATCATCTTGTGTCCTCAAAGTTGTATCACTCTCTAGGATCCTAATTCCACTATTTGCATGCAAACCCTCCATCCTCAATCTATCAGGAGAAGGGTTTAGCATCTCTTGTGATCTTGACCACTCTTGACCAAACCTAAAACCAAGTGAGGATGAAGGATATGATGGCTTGTGAATAATAGACTCCATTCTAACCCCAAGTGCCCTATTATATGATCCATTAAAGGAGTGTGTGGGATTATCAGGGTAAAAAAGAAAACGAGGGTTCCCAAATGCACCAACATTGATCCCTTGGAGACGCCTTGCAAGAGCACACTCTTGCTTGTGAGCATTTTGGTGCCCTCCCAAGCCTTGTGCAGAAGAAAACTCTTTCTTGCAAAAGTTGCAAGGAAAAGTCCTAGCCTCTGATGATTTCTCCTCATTGTTATTCTCACCTCTCCCTTCAGTGTTGTTAGGCCTAGAAGAAGATGAACACCCCACGTTATTCATAGGATTGAAAAAATCCAATTCCACTTTCGACCCTCTAATTGATTCATCTTTGGAATTGGAATTGGAAGTTTGATGTCATTCAGATTTTAACACTCTTCTCCTTCATTGTGATTCTTCTCTTCTTCAGCAGTAGGTTTATGGGAAATGCCTTCAGAGGTGGCAAGCTGCTAGAGGCCTCAGAGGGACAACCTTCCAAAACATGTGATGATGCCATTGTAAAATGTTTTACAATTTTGGATCTGTGGGAGAGAGGGGGCATGACCATGTTTGTTTATTTATTTAAAGATTTTAATTAATGCAAATATCTTTATTGAATAAGGAATGGGATCTCATGCTTTTTTCAGTTATCATTTTGCATTATGCTACGAAAAGTTTGAAGAGGTATGAGCAAGCTTTCACAGATTTGTGCATGATCTTACCATAAACAAAGATTCCTAAAATGTGTCTAATTACTAAGTAGTGCAAGTCATTCCCATAACCAGCATGTGGCTACTTAATCAAATAGCTTCTATGTAATTCAATTTTTATGTCTAAACGAGTAGCGAAATTGGTAACTTCGAAATTACTTGTTGAAGTAAAATTACTTGGGCATTTATGTGGTGGAGAAATCAATATGTGAAAGTAATTTTGGGATTTGATTTTGGCTTCATTAATGCTCTATATTTTTTCTAAAATGATTTTTACTTCACGGTCTAATGTGGCGAATAATTACTCAAATAATTAAAATCTTTCCAGAGCGGGCATGTGGCAAATTATTCAAATAATACCATCACAACTTCTATGTAGTTCAATTGATGCCAAAGAAAAAATGGTAACTTTGAAATTACTTGTTGAAGTAAAATTACTTGGACTTTCAAGAGCTTCTGTGGTCAAAGATTCACCAAAAAAAAAAAGCTTTTGTGGTGGAAAAATCAATGGAAGTAATTTTTTGATATAATTTTGGCTTCATTAATGCTCAATATTGTCCTAACATATCCCTTGTTTTCCTACTAGGTTCAAAATTTCAAATATCTTTTCACCAGTAGTTTATGTGAAAAACCCAGTTGAATGGGTACCTCTAAGCCATATTAAACTAAAATAACTTACTCTAACAATAGTTTTTCTCATAAAAAGCTTGTTTTCCATTTAGTTTTATTTAAACCATGAATGCATAGCATAGTTCTAATTAGGGGTGGCCAAAAAGGCTGAACTGAACTTTTAAGAACTAAATTGAACTATTAAAGTGGTTTGCCCAAACCAAACTGAAGTACAAAACAATGATCAAGCAAAACGAATTGAACTATTGTTTGGTTCAGTGAACTGTATTTTAGAAGTTCAAACTAAACTGTTCTATTTATTTGCTGAAAGGTTTATATAACAAATGGTTCCTTGGGAGTACACCAGTACAGAAGGGAGAAATGAGAGAAACAAAAAACATGCAGAGGTTCAACTAAAATAGAAGACAATGCAATGTATCCTAAATTAAATAGATGGCTATTTCTCATAGTTTTTGACAACGAGCTAACAGATTACAGATGTATAAACTATAAAGCATAAAGAATATGATAGATTTATGAAAAAGTAATCCTGTGGCAATAAAGTGCAAGCATACATGACTATATTCATCAGAAGCTTATTATGAAAGTTACAGAGAGTAAGATTTATTTTATCAATGAATTGGTGTGCGAGAATAAGTTACATACTTATTTGCTGTTTCATCAAAACCAGTCCCACTGAATCGTGATTAGATATGTTGTGTGGGGATTTTCAATTAATTACACTGGTTTTGCAATTTCACTTCAAAAAAATAATCATGGAATGAATTCATGCAATAGCAGAAATAATAAAATTATATATAAAAAAAATGAGTGTGCTGATCTAATAGATAAACAAGGCCAAATACATGAACTCTGAATTCATACACATTTACTTCTTGATATGTTCCAAGTTGCCACAATAATTTATGTGCCATGAACTCTGAACTCTCATATTAAAACAGTTCAGCAGTGCACTGAACTGATCTTTTAGCAGTTTGGTTTTTTAAAACTAAACTAACAAACTGGTTAAGTTCAGTTATTATTAGAAATAGTTCAGTTTTTTTAAGTGCAATTCAGCTCATTACTTGAAAGTTCACTTTAGTTCAGTTTTTTCTTGCCACCCCTAGTTCTAATGGCTTGATTAGGTTTTGCAATTTCAGTGGCCATAATTTGCAAATTTTAGTTCCAAGGACTCACTAACATTCCATTCTTAATTTCAGCAACATTCTTGCCATACTTGTGGAAGTTCAATTTCAATGAATGACTTACGATACACAAAAATTCAATGGCCCTAATTTGTAGATTTTATTTTCGAGGACTCACCCAGATTCCTTTTTTAATTTTAGTAACATTCTTGACATACTTGTGGAAGTTCTTTTTCATGAAGGACATACGATACACGAAATTTTGTAACACTAAGAAAGAATTTTAGACTCTAGAAGTTTGTAAAATCTTGAATAATTATTGAAGTAGACCGCACAAGTGAATATTGCTAGAGCTTGGGGAATGTTCTATAGTAAGGTATTAAGAAATAATGAGGGTTTACGAAAAAATAATTGGGAGCTCACACAACAAGGGTAGTTCATTTATAACTAGATTTTATACATGTGCATTGCACGTATTTGTTTATATTATTTATTTTAAGAATAAATAATCTATTCATTGACAATTTAAAAGGTTATTATATTGTCATCTAATTGCAAACTGTGATAGTTGTGAAAATCAGACCGGACTGGCTGGTCTGACCAGTTGGATTGGGAACCGGTGTCCTTACCGGTCCGGTTAAGCTATCGGACTAGTTATACAATCGAGCTAGTTTGACCCGGATCAACCTGGTGACTTGGCCCGGGTTGACCCAGTTCAATTTGATTTTTTTTTTTATGATTCTTGAAACGAAGTAGCTATTTGAAATTCTTTTCATGGTACCATTCGAAATTAACCCATGGTAGAAGCTTGGTAATTCGAATGTTAAATGCTTGGTATCCATAATATTTTAATGGACCTTTTTTGGTATATATTCCAGCAAATTTTTTTATAAAACAGAAAGTTGAGAGCTTTTTTTTCTAAATTGTTAATAGTGAATTGCTAAATAGTATATAATAATATAATAATATGCTCCTATAATATTATTTTGATCTTGACAACAGTATATAATAATTAATTATTATTATTATCTTGATCTTAATATGATTTAATATTTATGTACTTTATACATCTTCACCAGACTTGCTCATGACCTTCCGACAACTTTCGTACTTAGCCATTAAAAATAACAAGAGTTTCCTTAGTAATTTAATGATAATACCCAACAAAATAATTTAGTAATAAATGATTAAATAATATATATAGTTTCATCTTGACAACGATTTTAATTTTGGAGTATGGACTATGGATTGATCACATTTTGTTAGCTATATATATACACACTAGGTCAAGTGGTTCAATAAACAACCTACCAATTTGACCACTGACCCATTAATCCAGTGCCTCGACCGGATCGATTTTCACAACACTGCAAACTGTTATACTAGTATATGATAAATTTGTTAACTTTTTCAATAATTATTTTAAGTCATACAAAAGGTGATTTCTTATTAGTTGATAATGTAAAACTTTTTAAACTAACGATGCTTAAAAATTAAACTTCTATTTTTAATATTTTTAGTTCTTTTTTTAGATGCATGTACGTAAATCAAATTAAGATTTATTTTGAAAAATATTTGTGATATATCATGTATAATTATATTTAAATTGAGGATGCTATATATATATATATATATATATATATATGATAATTTATCTATTAATTCTTATCCTTAATTATTATTTAAAATTTAACTAAATATCTATAAAATCTTTATTTTTAATTATTATTCATAAAATATTTTGGTACTTTCTCTCATATCTTTATCAAAGGTATAGTAACTAAATTAAATTTAAAGTACACTTATCCATAATTTTTCCAAAAAAATTCAGCAAAGTTTCCCCTATATTTTGGAACTTTCCCTCATACCTTTATTAAAGGTATAACAACGAGATATCAAAGATCCACCTAATTAAACAGTTTATATCTCAACAATCTAATAGGACCAACTAATAACAAAACCATGTCACATACCACTTTTATCAACTAATTTCAAGACAAAAATCAAATTATTCAACAACCAAGGCAGATTTCAAACTTTTATTTCATATATCATAAGTTATATACTCTGAATCCACCATAAAAGAGAAACATATATGTACAATGGTGGAGGCTTGCTAGTAATAACAAGGAGTGCGAGTTGGTGGTGGGAGAAGGGAAAGAAAAAGAACCCGCAAAAGGGAAAGGGAGAAACACATGAGAAGAAAAATAAACCATGTTATTAAGAATTTACGTGCTACTCAGCAAATTGACTAAATTTAAAAGAGAAAAAATCACTTCCAGTATACCTAGATGGCAGTGGTGACAATAGTAAAATCAATACTATATGTGTCTAACCTAATGAAAGGTATCTTCGATCCTATGTTCAATTTAAGAGAACTAATTGCAATGGTCATTTTCTTCACAACAAAACGTGAAAATTATTTCAAATCTCAACAAGATAATAAAGAATGAAAAAAGAGAAAGAGACAAATGCATATGAGGGCATGAAATTCAACAAGGATTGGCTGAGAATGAAACAGAGGTTCTAAAGCCCCTTCAATAAAAACCTACAACAAGAAAAAAAAAATCATGAATTTCTTCCCAAATTTTAGTAACTAAAGTAACTATATAACTTTAATTTCTTATACTAGCTTCTCTCCTCACTTAATCCATTTATCTCACTCAACTTCCTCTTAAGAGTTTTAATCTTGGTAAATGAGTTTAGTTAACACATCATCCCATAATTCCTTCACTAAATTGTTTTTTAATTAGTAGTCGTTCTTTACATCTTGTACTTTACTTTCATTTAGAGTTTATGTCTAGTACAAAACATAACTAATTAATTTATGTCTACTAGCTCTTTAGTCTTTAAATTTCCTTTAACTAATTATACACAAACCAATATTTTCCAACTACTAAATTATATGGATAAGGTTAACTAATTGTACTAAATTATTTTTCCAATCTTATAACTACCTAAAACCATTGTGCTCAAACTAAGCTCTAATAAAGTGGAAGCCTTTTTCTTTTAAATAGTTAATTCTTCTACATAAATACAAGACACAAGTGCTATTAGAACTATCTAGTTCAACATAAGTACAATGTGTAAATTTTAAGATGCATTGATCTTGTCGTTTGGCAAATATTATAGTTTAGGTAAAACAAAAATGGCATCATTAGAATATTTTAAGTATGTTTAAACCACTTACAAACTACAATCAATTTGTTACTAAGTTAGGAGTTAGGGAAATCACAATAGTGAGATAAGACATATAATAATAAATTCTTAGTTTAACCATTCACGAGCACTGAACATGATGGAAATATTAGGTATGAATTAGAGAAATGAGTGGCGAAAAGAGCTTCAAAGGTTCCTTATTTTTTTTTCATTCATAATATGTGCAAGACACATTAATAGTTTGCTCTAACTTGTTAAAGGAAAATACATGAACTATCTGATGCCTATTTTAGATACTTTGCATCAAAGCATAACTTGTTTCAGTCATATGCAATGCTTGTTTCTTAAGTTATTTCAAGACTCATTGCAACACAAAGAATCTGATAAAAATTCTACTTGTAAATTTTTTTTCTACTCTTAAATCCCAATTATTTATATTTCAATGACAGACTCACCATAAGTCCACAAGTCCACAACAGTCCACCAATATTTAAGAAACTTTAAAAAACAAATAAAAACTCATTATTCAATAATTAAAATTTGCTAAAATATAATACTTAATGATCAAAATCTATACAATTTTAAAAAAAAGTTGGGGGGGGGGGGGCAAGGCCCCCCTAAGCAACCAAATAGTTCCGCCCTGCATGTTATATACAATATGTATGTGATGTTATAGTGATCCCTAGGGCACTTGCTGGGACTTTTGTCTCACTAGTTTAAGTTTAAATGCTAAAGATTAAGTAGGTAGTGAATCCAGTGAATGGCAAATCGAGCAAGGATTTACGTTGTTAATATTGCTTTCACATAATGTAACATTATGAACTATTTATTTATGTTTTACGTTTAAGTCCCCATATTGGGCAAGAATTATGTATTTCTTTTATTTGGGTTATGTAAGGTACCCTGAGTACTCCATATGTATATTGTTCATGTTTTGATTATGAGTTTTTAAATAAGTGATTGAGATTATCCGAGGATTCCACATATGTAGGTATAAGGTTACGGTAATGTCCCTTAGGTTGTTACACGAAGAGATCATCCTGGACAAGAAGGTTTCACAATGATTTTGAAATCTGGGAATTTTTTTTCATAAATCTTCAGTAAAAATTGACTTGGCCCAAGTTTTAAAAAAACAAATGAAAATGTGACATGTGATTAAAAGTATTATTCTATTGGTTGTTAGTTTTTTTTTTTTTTTGTTACATTCAAAAATCCTCGATGAATTTTCAAATTACTGTGACATATCAACATGCTTATTTATTTTTTTAACAAAATAAGAAACACAAACAAAGACTCAAATTATAGTGGAAATAAAACTAAGCATTAGTATATTAATAAAGAACAAAAATAAAGATTTAATATATATGAAATGATATTTTTTCGATAATAGATGATAGCGATCAAACTAGATCATTTTCTTTGAGACACAAAATATAAAACTAAATTTATTGATTCGTTAACAAATTCTATTATATAATGGCGAATGATAATAACAAATTCGTTAACATATTTTTTCTAACACACATTCTATTATTAATTAAAATTTATTGAAAACTACAAAATTAGGATAGAGACTAATTAAATGAAAATTGAAACTTATAAAAATTTATAATTTTCAATAAATTTCAGCCAATTGGAGAGAGTGTGTTGTTAACATTTCTCTTATATAATTAATATTTTATATAATTATATATAAAACTGTAGATTAAGGTTATGTATTTTATATGTATTTATTATTATTATTATTATTTATTGATTTTATTAATATTTTTAAGTTTATAAATTTATTTTATTTTTTATTTAAGTATAGTTATTGATTTCTAAGATACTTTTTTATTTTTCTTTTTTCTTTTTATCCTCTTCTTTCTGACATACAGGATGGTTTCTCCAAGCTAGTTTCGGTATGAACCTTTTGAGGTTCTTCTTTTCTCCCAAAAGGCTTATCCTCTTGCTTTTCAGTAGCTTTCTCAACTTCATCTTTTTCTTCTTCTTCTTCACCATTTATCGCTATCTCATGGTAAAACAATAAGGATACTACATAGTACTTAATGTGTAACATCAACACCGCTAATAGGGTTAGATAATAAACATCTACTTTTAGATTAACATGAATGACAAAATGTAGTATCTAGTTAAATTTTTTTAGATCGAGAGACTAAATTAACAACACCACATAAATTCAAGGACCAAAATAGTGATTTAGTCAAACTGAAACAAAACACAATTTGCAAAAACAATTACGTTTTAAATATATATTTTGATACCTAAAAGTTCAAAATGCCCCAGATCCTTTAAACAGTACACGTCAAATAAAAACATTGATAATCATCTAAATAAATTGAAACAAGTTCAAAACTTAAAGCTTAAGTGATAAATCAATCCCAGAAGAATCAGAACGAGAGGTTTCTTCTTCCTTGGAATGATCACCACCCATGGTACTCAATGTTGACCTATCCAGGGCCCAGTTTGATTTGGTAGCAACATTTGTAGAAGAATCTCCAAGGATGGGAATGTGTCCAATTGTACCACGATCATCTTCAGTCTTCAAATTTGCATGCAAACCCTCCATCCTCAATCTACCAAGGGAAGGGTTTAGCATCTTTGACCACCTTTGACCAAACCTAAAACCAAATGAGGTTGAAGGGTATGATGGCTTGTGAATCATAGACTCCATCCGAACCCCAAGTGCCCTATTGTAGGATCCATAAAAGGAGTGTGTGGGATAAGGGTAACAAAGAAAAGGAGAGTTCCTTAAAGAACCAACATCATCAACCCCTTGGCCACGCTTTGCAAGAGCACGCTCTTGCTTGTGGGCGTTTTGGTGTCCCCCCAAAGCTTGTGATGAAGAAAACTCTTTCTTGCAAAAGTTGCAAGAAAAAGTCTTAACCTCTGATGGTTTCTCCTCAATATTATTGTTCTCATCTCTCCCTTTGGTGTAATTAGCACTAGAAGAAGATGAACCCCCCACGTTCATTGGATTGAAAAAATCCAATACCACTTTCGACCCCTGAATTGATTCATCCTTGGAGAGCTTAACAAAGTCCAACACCATATGGGAATTGGAATTGGAAGCTGGATCTTGTTCAGATTTATCACCCTTCTCCTTCATTATCAACTCATCATTCTTCTCTTCTTCAACACATGGTTTATGGGAAATGACTTCGGAGGTGGAAGAGACTTCAGAGGAACAAATTTCCAAACCGTGTGATGATGCCATGGCACAAACGAGAAATGATTCTCTCTTTTTAGATCTGTGAGAGTGAGATTGAATAGAGAGGGGGCGTGACCATGGTTATTTATTTATGGATTTGAGTTAATATGCAAATATCTTTCACTCATGAACAAGGAAAGGGATCTCATGCATTTTTGTAGTTATTATTTTTTCATTATGCTAGCAAAAATTTGAAGAGGTGTGAGCAAGCTTGAACCAATTTGTTCACGACCGTTGCATAAACAAAATTTCCTAAAATGATTTTAACTACATGGTCAAATGTGTCTAATTACTCAAGTAGTTCAAATCATGCCATAGAACCATGTGGCTAATTACTCAAATAGGTTCTATGTAGTTGAAATTTGATGTCAAACCGAGTGGTGAAATTGGTAACTTTGAAATTACTTGTTGGAGTAAAATTACTTGGACATTCAACAACTTCTTTAGCGGAAAAATAAATGGAAGTAATTTTGTGCTCATTAATGCTCTATATTTTCTAAAATGATTTTAACTACACAGTCTAATATTGTGGCAAATAATTAATCAAATAGTTAAAATATTTCCATAGCCAGCATGTGGCTAATTACTCAAATAATATACTATCGCAGATGACAGCTTCTATGTTGTTCAAATCTGATGTCAAAGCCAAATCGGTAACTTTGAAAATTACTTAGGTGTTCAAGAGCTTCCCTGGTGGAAAAATCAATGGAAGTAATTTTGTGATATAATTTTGACTTCATTAATGCTCTATATTTTCCCAACAAATCCATTGTTTTCCTCAACGCGCGAGTTGCTCCAATAGGTTCAAAATTTCAAATATCTTTATCACTAGTAGTTTCTGTGAGGAAAACCCAGTTTAATGAGTACCACTAAGCCATATTAAACTAAAAGAACTTATTCTAACCTTAATTTTTCTCATAGAAAAGCTTGTTTTCAATTCATTTTTATTTAAACCAGGAATGCATAGCACTATACTAGTGGCTAAGGTTTTGTAATTTCAGTGGCTTTAATTTGCAAATTTTATGTTTGAGGACTCACCCACATAACCGCTTTCCGTTTTCAATAAGCATGGTGTTATGCCACAACATTCTTGCCATACTTGTGGAAATTTATTTTTCATGAAGGACTTAAGATACACTAAATTTGTAACACTCAAGAAGATTTTTAGATCAAACTTGTGAATAGTGCTTGAACTTGAGGTAAGAAATAATGAGGGTTTAAGAGAAACTAATTAGGAGCTCACTCATCTCAACAAGTGAATTTTACATATAACTAGATTTTAAACTTGTGATTCGTTTAAATTATACATTTTTTATATTCATATTTAATATTTTTAAAAATATGTATATATGAATAAAATTATTAATTTTTAAAATATTTAGTAACAAATTAAATATAACTACATTAAAATTGAGGAAGATGATTAATTATATTTTTAATTGAGCAGATGTTGTATTGAAAAATATTAAACCTATTAAAATTTATTATGATTTGTTCTTTCTTTAAGAAATAATAATAGTGATGCAATACCTATATGAGATATATAAATTAAAAAATATATATCATAAATATAATTTTTTAATTATTTAAATTGAGTACTTATTTTTGCTATTGTGAATACTATGTTTACATGTAATTGAATTTTATTTGTTTATAATTAATAATTTTAAATTTATTTATTTTAAAAGTTAAAATATTTTAAAACTATATTTTAATCATTTTGGTTTATTATATGTGATATTAATGAAGTTTTAAATTGGTTAACATCATTACAACTTTTATTATTATTATTATTATTATTATTATTATTATTATTATTATTATTATTATTATTATTATTATTATTATTATTATTATTATTATTATTATTATTAATTTGTTCTTTAATTTTAATTTCATTACTTGTTATATTTTAAAGTTATCAATCTAGAATTTATTAAAAAAAGGGTTACTTATCTATAAGGATGGATGATGTTATATATTATTAATTCTCTTAATCCATTTATCTCATTCAACTTTCTCTTAAAAGTTCTAATCTTGGTAAATGAGTTTAGTTAATTCATTATCTCATAATTGCTTCAATAAATTGTAAAATTAGTAGTCATTCTTTAAATGCTGTACTTTACTTTCATTTAGAGTTTATGTCTAGTACAAAATATAGCTAATTAATTTATGTCTACTAGCTCTTTAGTCTTTAACTTTCCTTTAACTAATTCTACACAAACCAATATTTTCCAACTACTAAATTATACGGATAAGGTTAACTAATTGTACTAAATTATTTTTCCAATCTTATAACTAACTAAAACCATTGTGCTCAAACTAAGCTCTAATAAAGTGGCAGCCTTTTTCTTTTAAATTATAAATTCTTCTACATAAATACAAGACACAAGTGCTATTATAGCACTATCTAGTTCAAGACAAGTGCTATTTCCAATTTTAAGATGCATTAATCTTCTCGTTTGCCAAATATTATAGTTTACGTACAACAAAAATGGTATCATTAGAATATTTTAAGTATTTTTAAACCACTTACAAGTTACAAGCAGATTGTTACTAAGTTAGGAGTTAGGGCAGCCACAATAGTTAGATAAGTCGTATAATAATTTATTAATGTTCTTACTTTAACCATTCACAAGCACTGAACTTGATGGAAATTGAAAAAAAACCAAAAATAAAATATTAGGTATGAATTTAGAGAAATTATAAGTGGTGAAAAGAGCCAGTTTCAAAGGTTCCTTATTTTTTTTTTTTTTTCAGTCATATTATGTGCAAGACACATTAATAGTTTGCTCTAACATGTTAAAGGAAAATACTTGAACTATCTTATGCCTCTTTCAGATACTTTGCTTCAAAGCAGAACTTGTTTCAGTCGTATGCAATGCTTGTTTCTTAAGTTATTTCAAGACTTTTTGCAACACAAAGATTCTGATAAAAATTCTACTTGTAAATTTTTTTTCTACTTTTAAATCCCAATTATTTATATTTCAATGAACTATCTCTACTGATACATGAAATATGGAATCACAATTTAAAACCTCCATTCTACAACCTGAAAGTCTTGACATATTCAAATTGAGTGCTTACAAATAAAATAAAATAAAATAAAATAAAATTGACGCAAACAAAGCCAAAGAGAGTTTAGGGTTTACTTTGTGCAAACGTCATCGCAAGTGTCATCGAAGCTGTTGGGGTTCGTTGCGGGGTAGTAGGGGCAAAGTCGTGAGGC
The DNA here is from genome assembly GCA_026413185.1 of Pueraria montana var. lobata. Lineage (NCBI taxonomy): Eukaryota > Viridiplantae > Streptophyta > Magnoliopsida > Fabales > Fabaceae > Pueraria > Pueraria montana. Next base: position 63,995,921 of record CM048654.1, on the reverse strand, counting down.
TTTTCGGTGGTGGAGAGGGTTGCAACTCAAAGGTTTTCCAGTGGCAGAGAGGGTCGCAATGTGTGGTTGTTCGTGAGGACGGTTGTGTGAGACAATGGTGTTGACGAGTGAGGAAGATGAAGATGATGGTGGTGCAGCGACATTGCAATGGAACAATGGCGAGGGTTGTGGTTCGGCAGGGGCAACAATGAGGAAGTGGTGAGGGAGCAATGACACAATGGAGTAAGTAAAAGAAGAGCAGTTCTCCAGAACTTGAAAATCACATTGTGAGATAGATCCATGCTTGGCTAACTAATAATTTGCTTAAGAGCTCATTGAGTCTGCTTGAGCTCTTGACTCGTATTTAAAAAGAGTACTAATTAAAAATTGGGTTGGATAAACCTTTCTTAACCGTCAATTTCACAGCTAGTGAGTGATTCATTAAATATTAATAAAAACAAGAGTGCTTCATCATCTTAATTGTCATAGGTATCAAAAGTCTGTACGGAAAATCAAAAACTCATAACTAATGAGCTAATAAACTCGAATACCACATCACCCATTTGCAATTGTAAAGGAAAAAGAAAAATGAAACAAAACACAATTTGCAATAATAATTGCTTTTTAAAATATATAATTAGACACCTAAAATTTTATAGTGTCCCAAATAACTCAAACAACAGAGTACCAATCAATCAAACACAAACATTGATGATTATCCAAATTAAAACAAGATCGAAACTTAAATCTTAAGTGATAAATCAATCTCATCAGAATAATCAGGACTAGAGCGTCCTTCTTGCATGGGATCATCATCACCACCCACAGTACTCAATGGGGATGAGTTTGATTTGGTAGCAACATTTGTAGAAGATTCTCCAAGGAATGGAATATCGTGTCCAATAGTACCACGATCATCATGTGTCCTCAAAGTTGTATCACTCTCTAGGATCCTAATTCCACTATTTGCATGCAAACCCTCCATCCTCAATCTATCAAGAGAAGGGTTTAGCATCCCTTGTGATCTTGACCACTCTTGACCAAACCTAAAACCAAGTGAGGATGAAGGATATGATGACTTGTGAATAATAGACTCCATTCTAATCCCAAGTGCCCTATTATATGATCCATTAAAGGAGTGTGTGGGATGATCGGGGTAACAAAGAAAATGAGGGTTCCCAAATGCACCAACATTGATCCCTTGGAGACGCCTTGCAAGAGCACACTCTTGCTTGTGAGCATTTTGGTGCCCTCCCAAGCCTTGTGCAGAAGAAAACTCTTTCTTGCAAAAGTTGCAAGGAAAAGTCCTAGCCTCTGATGATTTCTCCTCATTGTTATTATCACCTCTCCCTTCAGTGTTGTTAGGCCTAGAAGAAGATGAACACCCCACGTTATTCATAGGATTGAAAAAATCCAATTCCACTTTTGACCCTCTAATTGATTCATCTTTGGAATTGGAATTGGAAGTTTGATTTCGTTCAGATTTAACACTCTTCTCCTTCATTGGTGTAACCTCATTGTGATTCTTCTCTTCTTCAGGAGTAGGTTTATAGGAAATGCCTTCGAAGGTGGCAGAGATGCTAGAGGCCTCTGATGTGATCCCTTTTCGAGCAAGGGAAGCTCCAAAGAAAATGAAGAAGAGGAAGTGAAATAGAAACTAAAATTGCATTAATTCTTCTCTCCCTTTAACAAAACAATTACAACCAATATATATCAGCAACATGGTGCCAACCTGCACTAAGCACTACACCAGTTCACTCAACAATTTCCTAACAAACTCAGCAACAAACCAAATTCTAGAACCTCCTAGTTGAGCTACACTATCTGATATAACATAATAAGCAATATTATTAATAAAAGACAATTAGTTCCTATTCGGCCTAATAGCAAAACGAACTCTGAACTTCAATAGTTTGGGCCGTATCAATACTTCCCCCATCAAACCAACCTTGTCCTCAAGGTTGGACATGGACCGCAAACCTTGACCTTAAGTAATTTGCCCTCCAGGCGTGTCCGAATCCAGTAACGGATGCCCCACAAGAGTTTGTGGTGACGTATCATCTTCTTCGGCTACCAACAGAAGGAATCTTCCTCTATAACAATGAGTGCGGGAGAACTTCTGATCGCAATAGAAATAAAGCCCTTTTCCACAACGTTCAGCTATCTCCGCATCCGTGAGGTGTTTATAGCGCGTGTGTCGTGGTGGGGCTGTGAGTAATGGAGGAAGGGTTTTGGTTGGAATGGACTCAAGACTTGAGTGCGATGATGTCGTAAACGTGGGGGACACTGGTGGAGGGGGCGAAACTAGGGTGGTCTTGCTAAGGGGTGGGGATTCCCATGGAAGTGGTGGTGAAGGGCAGATGATACGGTAGAGATCGTTCAGCTTCTCCTCGTGCAAGCGTGCTAACCCAGCAGCGTGAGACAATGTAATGGGTTGTTGAGTCAGCACTTCACGTCGGATCTCGGGCTTGAGCCCTGAAATGAAACAACTCAACAAAAACGAGGGACTCAACCCCACAATGCGATTAGCAAGGGATTCGAACTCCGCAAGGTAGTCAGGAACCGAAGAAGACTGAGTAAGCTTGAACAACTTACCGCGTGGGTCATCAAAAGCAGTGGGGGCGAATCGGGCTTCCAACGCCTGAAGAAATTGTTGCTACGATAGAATTTGACCATTGCGGTACATCCATTGGTACCAAGCCAACGCTGGTCCATCAAAAGCAGTGGGGGCGAATCGGGCTTCCAACGCCTGAAGAAATTGTTGCTACGATAGAATTTGACCATTGCGGTACATCCATTGGTACCAAGCCAACGCTGGTCCATCCAAGTAGAAGGATGCCACCGTGATTCGCTCTTCCTTCGGGGTACAGTGGTAATCAAAGAATTGGGAAATTTTGAATAACCAGCCAAGAGGGTCAGAACCCTCAAATCTGGGGACATCAAGCTTGATGAAGTGTTTGTGGGTAAAGGATGAATCATTGGAGGGGGAAATGAAGTGATGGAGGCAAAGGAGGTGCGACCTTCCAAGGCAGCGACACGAAGGGCTACGTCTTCCATCTTGTTGGTGAAGGTGGTTTGGAATTGGTTGAATTTCTGTAGAAGCTCATCAAGCTTGTCGGAATTGATGGTTGAATGTTTGGAGCAGGTGCCGTCAGCCATGGGAGGGTGAGTACAGCAATGAAAGTACCAATTGATGTGATCCCTTTTGGAGCAAGGGAAGCTCCAAAGAAAATGAAGAAGATGAAGTGAAATAGAAACTAAAATTGCATTAATTCTTCTCTCCCTTTAACAGAACAATTACAACCAATATATATCAGCAACATGGTGCCAACCTGCACTAAGCACTACGCCAGTTCACTCAACAATTTCCTAACAAACTCAACAACAAACCAAATTCTAGAACCTCCTAGCTGAGCTACACTATCTGATACAACATAATAAGCAATATTATTAATAAAAGACAATTAGTTCCTATTGGGCCTAATAGCAAAATGAACTCTGAACTTCAATAGTTTGGGTCGTATCAGACTCAGAGGGACAACCTTCCAAAACATATGATGATGCCATTGTAAAATGTTTCACAATTTTGGATCTGTGGGAGAGGGGGGGCATGACCATGTTTATTTATTTAAAGATTTTAATTAATGCAAATATCTTTATTGAATAAGGAATGGGATCTCATGCATTTTGCAGTTATCATTTTGCATTATGCTACCAAAAGTTTGAAGAGGTATGAGCAAGCTTTGAAAGATTTATGCATGATCTTAGCATAAACAAAGATTCCTAAAATGTGTCTAATTACTAAGTAGTGCAAGTCATTCCCATAACCAGCATGTGGCTACTTAATCAAATAGCTTCTATGTAATTCAATTTTTATGTCTAACCGAGTAGTGAAATTGGTAACTTCGAAATTACTTGTTGAAGTAAAATTACTTGGGCATTTATGTGGTGGAGAAATCAATATATGAAAGTAATTTTGGGATATGACTTTGGCTTCATTAATGCTCTATATTTTTTCTAAAATGATTTTAACTTCACGGTCTAATGTGGCGAATAATTACTCAAATAATTAAAATCTTTCCAGAGCGGGCATGTGGAAAATTATTCAAATAATACCATCACAACTTCTATGTAGTTCAAATGATGCCAAAGAAAAAATGGTAACTTTGAAATTACTTGTTGAAGTAAAATTACTTGGACTTTCAAGAGCTCTGTGGTGAAAGATTCACCAAAAAAAAAAAGCTTTTGTGGTAGAAAAATCAATGGAAGTAATTTTGTGATATAATTTTGGCTTCATTGATGCTCAATATTGTCCTAACATATCCCTTGTTTTCCTACTAGGTTCAAAATTTCAAATATCTTTTCACCAGTAGTTTATGTGAAAACCCAGTTGAATGGGTACCTCTAAGCCATATTAAACTAAAATAACTTATTCTAACAATAGTTTTTTCTCATAAAAAAGCTTGTTTTCCATTTAGTTTTATTTAAACCATGAATGCATAGCATAGTTCTAATTAGGGGTGGCCAAAAAGGCTGAACTGAACTTTTAAGAACTAAATTGAACTATTAAAGTGGTTTGCCCAAACCAAACTAAACTACAAAACAATGATCAAGCAAAATGAATTGAACTATTGTTTGGTTCAGTGAACTGTATTTTAGAAGTTCAAACTAAATTGTTCTATTTATTTGCTGAAAGGTTTATATAACAAATGGTTCCTTGGGAGTACACCAGTACAGAAGGGAGAAATGAGAGAAACAAAAAACATGCAGAGGTTCAACTAAAATAGAAAACAATGCAATGTATCCTAAATTAAATAGATGTCTATTTCTCATAGTTTTTGACAATGAGCTAACAGATTACAGATGTATAAACTATAAAGCATAAAGAATATGATAGATTTATGAAAAAGTAATCCTGTGGCAATAAAGTGCAAGCATACATGACTATATCCATCAGAAGCTTATTATGAAAGTTACAGAGAGTAAGATTTATTTTATCAATGAATTCGTGTGCGAGAATAAGTTACATACTTATTTGCTGTTTCATCAAAAATTGTCCTACTGAATCGTGATTAGCTATGTTGTGTGGGGATTTTCAATTAATTAGACTGGTTTTGCAATTTCACTTCAAAAAAATAATCATGGAATGAATTCATGCAATGGCAGAAATAATAAAATTATTAAAAAAAAATTAGAGTGCTGATCTAATAGATAAACAAGGCCAAATACATGAACTCTGAATTCATACACATTTACTTCTTGATATGTTCCAAGTTGCCACAATAATTTATGTGCCATGAACTCTGAACTCTCATATTAAAACAGCTCAGCAGTGCACTGAACTGATCTTTTAGCAGTTTGGTTTTTTAAAACTAAACTAACAAACTGGTTAAGTTCAGTTATTATTAGAAATAGTTCAGTTTTTTTAAGTTCAATTCAGCTCATTACTTGAAAGTTCACTTTAGTTCAGTTTTTTCTTGCCACCCCTAGTTCTAATGGCTTAATTAGGTTTTGCAATTTCAGTAGCCATAATTTGCAAATTTTTAGTTCCAAGGACTCACTAACATTCAATTCTTAATTTCAGCAACATTCTTGCCATACTTGTGGAAGTTCAATTTCAATGAATGACTTACAATACACAAAAATCCAATGGCCCTAATTTGTAAATTTTAGTTTTGAGGACTCACCCAGATTCCTTTTTTTAATTTTAGTATCAATCTTGCCATACTTGTGGAAGTTCATTTTTCATGAAGGACATACGATACACAAAATTTTGTAACACTAAGAAAGAATTTTAGACTCTAGAAGTTTGTAAAATCTTGAATAATTATTGAAGTAGATCGCACTAGTGAATATTGCTAAAGCTTAGGGAATGTTCTATAGTAAGGTATTAAGAAATAATGAGGGTTTACGAAAAAGTAATTGGGAGCTCACACAACAAAGGTATTTCATTTATAACTAGATTTTATACATGTGCATTGCATGTATTTGTTTATATTATTTATTTTAAGAATAAATAATCTATACATTGACAAATTAAAAGGTTATTATATTGTCATCTAATTACAAACCGTGATAGTTGTGAAAACCAGACCGGACTGGCTGGTCTAACCGAGTGAATTAGGAACCGGTGTCCTGACCGGTCCGGTTAAGCTATCGGACTAGTTATACAATCGACCTGGTTTGACCCAGATCAACCTGGTGACTTGGCCCGGGTTGACCCAGTTCAATTTGAGTTTTTTTTTTTTTTATGATTCTTGAAACAAAGTAGCTATTTGAAATTCTTTTCATGGTACCATTCAAAATTAACCCATGGTAGAAGCTTTGTAATTCAAATGTTAAATGCTTGGTATCCATAATATTTTAATGGACCTTTTTTGCTATATATTCCAGCAAATTTTTTATAAAATAGAAAGTTGAGAGCTTTTTCTAAATTCTTAATAGTGAATTGCTAAATAGTATATAATAATATAATAAGATGTTCCTATAATATTATTTTGATCTTGACAACAATATATAATAATTAATTATTATTATTATTATCTTGATCTTAATATAATTTAATATTTATGTACTTTATACATCTTCACCAGACATGCTCATGACCTTTTGACAACTTTCGTACTTAGCCATGAAAAATAACAAGAGTTTCCTTAGTAATTTAATGATAATACCCAACAAAATAATTTAGTAATAAATGATTAAATAATATATATAGTTTCATCATGACAATGATTTTAATTTTGGAGTATGGACTATGGATTGATCACATTTTGTTATCTATATATATATACACCAGGTCAAGTGGTTTAATAAACAACCTACCAATTTGACCACTGACCCATTAACCCAGTGCCTCGACCGAATCGGTTTTCACAACACTGCAAACTATTATACTAGTATATGATAAGTTTGTTAACTTTTTCAATAATTATTGTAAGTCATACAAAAGGTGATTTCTTATTAGTTGATAATGTAAAACTTTTTAAATTGACGATGCTTAAAAATTAAACTTCTATTTTTAATATTTGTAGTTATTTTTTTAGATGCATGTACGTAAATCAAATTAAAATTTATTTTGAAAAATATTTGTGATATATCATGTACAATTATATTTAAATTGAGGATGCTATATATATATATATATATATATATATATATATATAATTTATTTATTAATTCTTATCCTTAATTATTATTTAAAATTTAACTAAATATCTATAAAATCTTTATTTTTAATCTCCTTATATATATAAATGAATAAGAGATTCTCTTCTCTCCTTGCTTCACTCTCTCCACTCTCTCTCACATTCACTCTTATTTGAATACTTTCATCATCTCATGGAGTGGTGTAGTTCATTCTCAGAGCATGCATTTGGTTCTTCTATTTTTCCTAAAATTTCTCTTATCAAGTTTTGTAACTACCCCACATTAACAATATTTCTATAACTACCTTCATTCACTTCTTCATCTGATACAATTTTTTTTTATCAGTTTTTTTAAATCTATTTTTTAATTCCAAAGATTTCTCTCTTTCATCAATAATTTCAAATCCTTAATTCAATTTACTTTTCAATTTTAAAATATTAAAGTTACATCATTACATCTTCTGTTATATTTTTTTTTCTTTTAAAAAAATTATAGTTTCTAATTTCTTTTATAATTATCTCTTTTTCAAAATTTCTTTCGATATGCTATATAATTCTTTTTTTTTTCAAATTTTATACTCTCTAATCTTTTGGGCTTTTTTTTTAATATTTCTTTTATCTAATTTTCTAACTCTATTTTTAATTCCAAAGATTTCTCTCTTTCATCAATAATTCTAGATCCTTAATTCAATTTTCAAATTTAATATTAAAAAAAGTAAAGTTACATCATTACATCTTCCCTTATTTTTTTCTTTTGAAAAAATTATAGTTTCTAATTTCTTTTATAATTATCTCTTTTTCAAAATTTCTTTCGATGTACTATATTATTTTTTTCTTCTTCAAATTTTATACTCTCTAATCTATTGGGTTTTTAATATTAAAAAAAATTAAAGTTCAATTGTTACATCTTTTCCTTATTATTATTTTTTAATTTTATAGCTTCTAATTTCTTTTATAATTATCGCTTTTTTAAAATTTCTTTCAATGTGCTATATAATTCTTTGGTTTTTTTTTCAAATTTCTTTCTATTGACTATATAAATAAGGTAGTTAAAATTTTAATAAGCCCGTGCATTGCACGGGCTAAAACACTAGTTATTATTATTCATAAAAAATTTTGGTACTTTCTCTCATATCTTTATCAAAGGTATAGTAACTAAATTAAATTTAAAGTACACTTATCCATAATTTTTCCAAAAAAATTCAGCAGAGTTTCCCCTATATTTTGGTACTTTCCCTCATACCTTTATTAAAGGTATAACAACGAGATATCAAAGATCCACCTAATTAAACAGTTTATATCTCAACAATCTAATAGGACCAACTAATAACAAAACCATGTCACATACCACTTTTATCAACTAATTTCAAGACAAAAATCAAATTATTCAACAACCAAGGCAGATTTCAAACTTTTATTTCATATATCATAAGTTATATACTCTGAATCCACCATAAAGAGAAACATATATGTACAATGGTGGAGGCTTGCTGGTAATAACAAGGAGTGCGAGTTGGTGGTGGGAGAAGGGAAAGAAAAAGAGCCCGCAAAGGGGAAAGGGAGAAACACATGAGAAGAAATACAAACCATGTTATTAAGAATTTACGTGCTACTCAGCAAATTGACTAAATTTAAAAGAGAAAAAATCACTTCCAGTATACCTAGATGGCAATGGTGACAATAGTAAGATCAATACTATATGTGTCTAACCTAATGAAAGGTATCTTCGATCCTATGTTCAATTTAAGAGAACTAACTGCACTGGTCATTTTCTTCACAACAAAAAGTGAAAATTATTTCAAATCTCAACAAGATAATAAAGAATGAAAAAAGAGAAAGAGACAAATGCAGATGAGGGCATGAAATTCAACAAGGATTGGCTGAGAATGAAACAGAGTTTCTAAAGCCCCTTCAATAAAAACCTACAACAAGAAAAAAAAATCATGAATTTCTTCCCAAATTTTAGTAACTAAAGTAACTATACAACTTTAATTCCTTATACTAGCTTCTCTCCTCGCTTAATCCATTTACCTCACTAAACTTTCTCTTAAGAGTTTTAATCTTGGTAAATGAGTTTAATTAACACATCATCCCATAATTCCTTCACCAAATTGTTTTTTAATTAGTAGTCGTTCTTTAAATCTTGTACTTTACTTTCATTTAGAGTTTATGTCTAGTACAAAACATAACTAATTAATTTATGTCTAGTAGCTCTTTAGTCTTTAACTTTCCTTTAACTAATTATACACAAACCAATATTTTCCAACTACTAAATTATACAGATAAGGTTAACTAATTGTACTAAATTATTTTTTCAATCTTATAACTACCTAAAACCATTGTGCTCAAACTAAGCTCTAATAAAGTGGAAGAATTTTTCTTTTCAATAGTAAATTCTTCTACAAAAATACAAGACACAAGTGCTATTAGCACTATCTAGTTCAACATAAGTACAATGTGTAAATTTTAAGATGCATTAATCTTGTCATTTGCTAAATATTTAGGTAAAACAAAAATGGCATCATTAGAATATTTTAAGTATTTTTTAATCACTTACAAACTACAATCAATTTGTTACTAAGTTAGGAGTTAGGGCAACCACAATAGTGAGATAAGTCATATAATAATAAATTCTTAGTTTAACCATTCACGAGCACTGAACATGATGGAAATATTAGGTATGAATAAGAGAAATGAGTGGCGAAAAGAGCTTCAAAGGTTCCTTTTTTTTTGTTTCAGTCATACTATGTGCAAGACACATTAATAGTTTGCTCTAACTTGTTAAAGGAAAATATATGAACTATCTGATGCCTATTTCAGATACTTTGCTTCAAAGCACAACTTGTTTCAGTCATATGCAATGCTTGTTTCTTAAGTTATTTCAAGATTCATTGCAACACAAAGATTCTGATAAAAAGTCTACTTATAATTTTTTTCTACTTTTAAATCCAACTTATATATATTTCAATGAACTATCTCTACTGACACATGAAGTATGGAATCAAAATTTAAAACCTCCATTCTACAACCTGACATAAGAAAGCCTTGACATATTCAACTTGAGTGCTTACCAAAAAAAAATTGACGCAATCAAAGCCAAACGAGAGTTTAGGGTTTACCTTGTGCAAACGTCGTTGCAAGTATCATTAAAGCTGTTAGGGTTCGTCGCAAGGTAACAGGGGTGAAGTCGTGAGGTTTTTCGGAACTCGAAGCTTTTCCAATGGTAGAGAGGGTCGCATTATAGTGGCGGATGCAGGTTCACACTTGTGGGGCCACGATGTTTTTTTTCTTATTTGTTAATGTGTTATACAAAAAAATATATTGCCCCCACATGTTGTGCCCAAAGCTCAAATAGACATAAGACATTCAATATAAAAATTGCATGCTTAAGCCCAAATCGTTTAGCCCAATTTGGCAATTCCCATTCTGTAACAGTAATACAAAAAAGAGCACACCTTTCATCCTAACTTACATTACACGTTTTCATTTTATGATTACACCCTCCCAATTCCCAAACAGTAAGTAAGGTTCTAAGAGAGATTGACACCGTCTCACTTGCTTACGCATTTCTGGTTCCTTTTTTTTTTTTTTTTTTCTAAATCTAATGCCTCATATTTCTTCCCTTTGAACTTGATTCCTGAATCTGATACACATAGTCACGGTCACGGACGTTGCATTGCGGAGTTGCAGAGTTGCAGAATTCTTGTACAAGCTTTTGTTTTGTGACTTAAAGGTAAATTTTTTATCCAAAAATAGTCTTTTACTCTTTTCTCATTTCTAATAGAAATTATTGGTGGCATGAGCATGACTGCAACTTGATTAAACTTATAGAACTTGAAATACATATAGAACTTTTTGACATTTGATTCAGTATAGATAGATTTTATAGATATAAATTATAATTAATCTTGCAATGGTATTGAAACTCCTCAGGGGAACACATTACATACTGTCTGGTAGCTTTGTTTTGGTTACGATTCTTCTTATATGAACACTAAAAGGGAATTAATTTTTTAGGGCCCTAGTAGCTTCTGGTTTTGGTGTAGAATGGATGACTCTTATAAGCAATCAGTTTTAGTCTTCTAAACTTGGGTTCTACGAAAAAGGGCATACAACTTTTTGAATATCTAGATTTTTTGTTAGGCTAGCAAGAGTTCCCCAAGTAAATAGTAATCATTAGCTTTGGTGTCTTGTTGTATATATGGTCGGTCTGGCAACATAGTAGCTACAGTTATTTGGTTCTAAAAGATTGATGCTATGTTTTGGTTATAATAGGTACATACATGCTATTGTTACAAACTTACAAATGTAGCATGCTTTTGTAATTTGTAATGTTTCCACGGGTACCACTAGTACCCTTTTGTTTTCAATAAATTTTTCTGCTAGGTGTTAGCTGATAAAAAAAGTTAATTTGCTTCATTGTATTCTTTTTATGTCACTATGTGAAACTCAAAGCTACTTTATTCAGTTTTTTTTTACCTTAATTAGCTTTATATTTTTTTTTGTAGTGTGCTAGAAATGGAGAAATATTTAAAAAGGAATTCCACATCAGATTCTCAAGAATTTATTGAAAGTGAAAAACCACCAACATCCATGAAAAATAGATTCTTAGAAGTTTATTTGAAAAATCCTCCTGCTGATCCAAGAGAGAGGAAACAAATATCATGTTATCATCCTAATGATCGGGATAACATCCGAAGAGCTTATTTGCAAAAGGGACCTTGTCAACCAAGAGAGCATGATTTTTCAAAACGGCAATTTGGGACTCTATTTCGAAAGTTTAATCCTGACTGGTTTTTGGAATTTGGCAATTGGTTGGAATATAGTGTGTCAAAAGATGCCGCAATCAAGCTTTGAGAAGTTGTCAATCATTAATGAATAGAAAATAGCATATTGAAGTTGTTATTAACAAGCAGGGCCGGCCTTGAGGGGGTGGAAAATGGGTTTGACCGCCCAGGGCCCATGGTAAGGAGGGGCCCAAAAAATATTTTTTTTATATAGTTGTATGGTAATTTTTTTAATGTTGTTTTGTATTATTTTTATAAATAGATTAAATTTTTTTTTATCATCTCTCTTTCTTTATATCTAAATTAAAATATAAAATGTTATTATGAAGTACTAGTATGTTAGTGGTTAGTTTTTTTTCTTAATGTGATACATTTATAAATTTATTTAAGTATTTTTTTCTCATTGTAACATATCAACATGTATATAAACTTAAAGTGTTTGTTTTATCAACAAGATAAAAAAAACATAAACTAAATCTCAAATTATAAAGGAGCCTACTTCTATACTATAAATAAAATCCCTATCTTGAATAATAAAACTTTCACTCTCCTCACTCTCTCAACTAGAGATTTGTAACACTTTTTTTTTTTTGTCTTTCGCAGGTACATTTCACACATTCTCTATAGTTGGGCAAAAAACATCTCTATCAATAATCTCAAACTACTCTCCATTTATGTTTTTTTATATATACTTAAGTTTCTTAATCGCCTATTCGATCGTTTCAATTTAAAAATAACATTATATCACAATTTAAATTATTTATTATAAATCTAAAATATAATTTATATATTTTAAAAAATTATTTATTATGGACTTTGTTAGGAATCTTTATTATTAATTTTAATAATAACATAATTTAAAATTTTAAAACTATTTATTTATTATGAATAATAACTAAAAAATAATCGTTTATCTTCTGTAACACACATACTAAAGTACTAGTTAAAACTCAGAGTAAGTATATTAATAAACATAAAAAAAAATGCATATAAGTTTAATACGAGACAATGATATTTTGCCAATGACTGACGATAGTGTAGGGGTAAATTGAATGAAAAATGTAATTCATCTTATTTAAAATTTTTAAAACTATGTTATTCGCTTAATTAATAAAACATTTTTTACTGAAATTATATGTACTACTTTTTTTTTATATAATTTATGTTTATATTATCAAATACTTATATATAGGGGCCTTATAACCCATAGGGTTGGCGCATTGGTGTAAGCTCTACTGTGTTCACATGTGAGGGAACGATCTATTTAGCAGAAAAATCCATGTTAGATTCCATTCGTATGCAAAATTTTCTTAGGTCAGTGGCAGCCACACACTGTGAGCCGAATTAGTCTCGGACCCAATGAGGTAGAGGACACCCGTGGTCTCTAACCCAGGACCAATATATATATAGGAGCCTTATTTTATTGTTTCGCCCATGGCCCATAAAATGTCAAGACCGGCATTAACAAGCAATCAGATTTAATGAAATTGGAATACATGATTCATTTGACGACTACAATTAACTGTATTCGATTTCTATTAAGGCAAGGGTTGGCATTTCGTGGTCATGATGAATCAGTTCATTCACAAAATCAAGGTAATTTCCTTGAGCTTCTACATTTTTTGGCCAATCATAATGAAGAGATTGATAAGGTTCTAAAAAATGCTCGTGGAAATCTCAAACTAATGGCACCTAATATTCAAAAGGATATTGTGACAACCGCAGCTTGTGAGACCACAAAAATTATTGTTGATGATTTCTTTGCCATTTTAATTGATGAATCTTGAGATATATCAATTAAGGAGCAAATGTCTGTTGTTTTACGTTACATAGATAAAATGGAATTGTCATTGAGAGGTTTCTTGGTCTTATTCATGTTTCGGATACAAGTACCATATCTTTAAAATTGTCATTGGAATCATTGTTTGCAAAACATAGTTTAAGCCTATCAAGAGCGCATGGACAAGGATATGACGGGGCTATTAATATGCAAGGTGAACTCAATGGCCTCAAAAGTTTGATTTTGAAAGAAAATAGTTCTGTATTCTATGTTCATTGCTTTGCTCACCAACTTCAATTGGCACTTGTGACAGTTGCAAAAAAAAAAAAAGTTGAAATTGGTTGTTTTTTTAGTTTGGTTAACAATCTATCTAATGTTGTTAGAGCTTCATGTAAATGATGGGAGATTCTTAGAGAAAGTCAAATTCTTAAAGTTATTGAAGCATTAAAGAGTGGAGAAATTTCTAGAGATTTTGGCTTGAATCAAGAGACTACATTGAAACGAGCTGGAGATACAAGATGAGGCTCACATTATGGTACACTACTTAGCTTTATCTCTTTTTTTACTTCAGTGATTGATGTCCTTGAAATTGTTGAGGAATATGGCATAATCTCATAGCAACGTGCTGAAGCATGTCAATTATTGAAATCTATGCATTCTATTGGTTGTTAGTTTTTTTTTTTTTTTGTTACATTCAAAAATCCTCAATGAGTTTTCAAATGACTGTGACATATCAACATGTAACGAATATATGATAATAGACTTAATTTTTTTTTTTAACAAAATAAGAAACACAAACAAAGACTCAAATTATAAAGGAAATAAAACTAAGCATTAGTATATTAATATATATGAAATGATATTTTGTCAATAATAGACGATAGTGAGCAAACTAGAGCTTTTTTTTTAGACACAAAATATTAAACTAAATTAAATTAAATTACAAATATAAATTAATATTTTAAAAATATATAAGTAGATTAAAATTATAAAAAAAAAATGTGACGGGTTCCTCACAGGTTTACCCAAATCCAATAAAACCCAATCGAAATGTGGATGAGTTAAAAAAATATAAATATGGCTATTTTAAATCTCAACCTATCTTACCTGTCATCATGGGGAGAGCAAACCTGTCATTGATTCGTCCCGTTGTCATGCCTACCTTATATATAGATATTTATGTTATATAATAGTTTTTGGGAATAAATTGAATGATAGATGATAACATAAGAGTAAATTGAATAAAAAAATGTGATGATATATCTTTTTGAGATTTATTAAATTATGTTATTCGTTTAATGTAACAAAATATAACATTTTTAATGAAACTACGTGTCTATTTTTTAATGTAATATATATTTATATTTTCAAATACTTAAATATATAAAAGAGTCACATTTAGTGTTTCACCCTAGACCCATAAAATCTCCAGACCTGTGAGCGATCAACAAGTTGCTGTATCATTCTTGTAGGTTTGGTATTATCAGCTCCTATATTCCTCAATATGGAGAATGACATCAAGTTAATACTTGCTCCTAAGCCATATAAAGTTTTCCCAATGGTCACATGTACTATAGTGCAAGGTATGATAAGACTTCCAAGGTCCTTAAGCTTAGTAAGAGTGGTCTACTAACCACCACTCTGCATTCCTTATTGAGGAGCAGTTTTGAGTTTTTCTTTTTCCAACTCATTTTCTTAGCAAGCAACTCCTTTACAAATTTAGCATATTTGGGAATTTGTTCAAGTGCTTTTAAGAATGGAATGCTGATTTGCAATTTCTTCAAACTTTCAAGAAATTTAGATAATTGTCTTCATCTGTACCTTTTTTCTCTTGCTTAGTAGGTTAGTTTTATGTACTGTGGAGGATTTCACCCTTTTCTTATTCTTCTAGAATTTGTTTCTAAGTCTTGCGAAAATATAGAATCTTTATCAATCAACTTCTCTTTATTTTCTTCATTTTTTAGATCTTTGTCTTTATCATCTAATACTTCTTTTTCTAATTGAGGTTTCTCTATTTTTTCAATTCTTGCTCTTTTATGATTTCCTCTTTATAAATGGAGTAATCCCTTACCTCTTTCTCTTTTTCATACTTTTTTGTTGTTCTAGGAGGTAAATTCCTACCACTCCTAAGAATGATAGGTTTACACAAGTCCTTAACACTTGACTCACCATATTTTTAGGAGGGATTTTTTATATTTTTGCTTCTATTTGTTTAGAGAGTTTCCTTAGCTGATTTTCCAAGGTTTTAATGGATGCTTCAATGTTTTTAGGAGTTGAAGTTGGTGACCATTTTCAATACAGGATTGAACTATATGTAATTAGTCCTTTGACCAGTTCTAATCGAGTGGTACATATTAGTGGATTATATTTAGACATCCACATCTTTTGATTAGATAGTTAATAACATTTTATATAATTAATATTTATATAATTTACAATATATTATTTAATGGGAATGCTAATAACAAATTCGTTAACATATTTCTTCTAACACACACTATTATTAATTAAAATTTATTGAAAACTACAAAATTAGGATAGAGACTTATTAAATGAAAATTGAAACTTATAAAAATTTATAATTTTCAATAAATTTCAGCCAATTGGAGAGAGTGTGTTGTTAACATTTCTCTTATATAATTAATATTTTATATAATTATATATAAAACTGTAGATTAAGGTTATGTATTTTATATGTATTTATTATTATTATTATTATTATTTATTGATTTTATTAATATTTTAAGTTTATAAATTTATTTTAGTTTTTATTTAAGTATAGTTATTGATTTTAATTAATTATTGATTTCTAAGATACTTTTTTATTTTTCTTTTTTCTTTTTATCCTCTTCTTTCTTACATATAGGATGGTTTCTCCAAGCTAGTTTCGGTATGAACCTTTTGGGTTCTTCTTTTCTCCCAAAAGGCTTATCCTCTTGCTTTTCAGTAGCTTTCTTAACTTCATCTTCTTCTTCTTCTTCCTCACCATTTATCGCTATCTCATGGTAAAACAATAAGGATGCTACATAGTACTTAATGAGTAACATCAGCACCTTTAATAGGGTTAGATAATAAACATCTACTTTTAGATTAACATGAATGACAAAATGTAGTATCAAAAACTATTTTTAATTTTTATATCGAGAGACTAAATTAACAACACCACACAAATTCAAGGACCAAAATAGTGATTTAGTCAAACTGAAACAAAACACTATTTGCAAAAACAATTACGTTTTAAATATATATTTTGATACCTAAAAGTTTACAATGCCCCAGATCCTTTAAACAGTACACATCAAATAAAAACATTGATAATCATCTAAATAAATTGAAACAAGTTCAAAACTTAAAGCTTAAGTGATAAATCAATCCCAGAAGAATCAGAACGAGAGGTTTCTTCTTGCTTGGAATGATCACCACCCATGGTACTCAATGTTGTTGACCTATCCAAGGCCCAGTTTGATTTGGTAGCAACATTTGTAGAAGAATCTCCAAGGATGGGAATGTGTCCAATAGTACTACGATCATCTTCAGTCTTCAAATTTGCATGCAAACCCTCCATCCTCAATCTACCAAGGGAAGGGTTTAGCATCTCTTGTCTTGACCACCTTTGACCAAAACTAAAACCAAATGAGGTTGAAGGGTATGATGGCTTGTGAATCATAGACTCCATCCGAACCCCAAGTGCCCTATTGTAGGATCCATAAAAGGAGTGTGTGGGATAAGGGTAATAAAGAAAAGGAGAGTGCCCTAAAGCACCAACATCATCAATCCCTTGGCCACGCTTTGCAAGAGCACGCTCTTGCTTGTGGGCGTTTTGGTGTCCCCCCAAAGCTTGTGATGAAGAAAACTCTTTCTTGCAAAAGTTGCAAGAAAAAGTCGTAGCCTCTGATGGTTTCTCCTCAATATTATTGTTCTCAACTCTCCCTTTGGTGTAATTAGCACTAGAGGAAGATGAACCCCCCACGTTCATTGGGTTGAAAAAATCCAATTCCACTTTCGACCCCCGAATTGATCCATCCTTGGAGAGCTTAACAAAGTCCAACACCATATGGGAATTGGAATTGGAAGCTGGATCTTGTTCAGATTTATCACCCTTCTCCTTCATTATCAACTCATCATTCTTCTCTTCTTCAACACATGGTTTATGGGAAATGACTTCGGAGGTGGAAGAGACTTCAGAGGAACAAATTTCCAAACCGTGTGATGATGCCATGGCACAAACGAGAAATGATTCTCTCTTTTTAGATCTGTGAGAGTGAGATTGAATAGAGAGGGGGCGTGACCATGGTTATTTATTTATGGATTTGAGTTAATATGCAAATATCTTTCACTCATGAACAAGGAAAGGGATCTCATGCATTTTTGTAGTTATTATTTTTTCATTATGCTAGCAAAAATTTGAAGAGGTGTGAGCAAGCTTGAACCAATTTGTTCACGACCGTTGCATAAACAAAATTTCCTAAAATGATTTTAACTATATGGTCAAATGTGTCTAATTACTCAAGTAGTTCAAATCATGCCATAGAACCATGTGGCTAATTACTCAAATAGGTTCTATGTAGTTGAAATTTGATGTCAAACCGAGTGGTGAAATTGGTAACTTTGAAATTACTTGTTGGAGTAAAATTACTTGGACATTCAAGAACTTCTTTAGCGGAAAAATAAATGGAAGTAATTTTGTGCTCATTAATGCTCTATATTTTCTAAAATGATTTTAACTACACAGTCTAATATTGTGGCGAATAATTAATCAAATAGTTAAAATATTTCCATAGCCAGCATGTGGCTAATTACTCAAATAATATACTATCGCAGATGACAGCTTCTATGTTGTTCAAATCTGATGTCAAAGCCAAATCGGTAACTTTGAAAATTACTTAGGTGTTCAAGAGCTTCCCTGGTGGAAAAATCAATGGAAGTAATTTTGTGATATAATTTTGACTTCATTAATGCTCTATATTTTCCCAACAAATCCATTGTTTTCCTCAACGCGCGAGTTGCTCCAATAGGTTCAAAATTTCAAATATCTTTATCACTAGTAGTTTCTGTGAGGAAAACCCAGTTTAATGAGTACCACTAAGCCATATTAAACTAAAAGAACTTATTCTAACCTTAATTTTTCTCATAGAAAAGCTTGTTTTCAATTCATTTTTATTTAAACCAGGAATGCATAGCACTATACTAGTGGCTAAGGTTTTGTAATTTCAGTGGCTTTAATTTGCAAATTTTATGTTTGAGGACTCACCCACATAACCGCTTTCCGTTTTCAATAAGCATGGTGTTATGCCACAACATTCTTGCCATACTTGTGGAAATTTATTTTTCATGAAGGACTTAAGATACACTAAATTTGTAACACTCAAGAAGATTTTTAGATCAAACTTGTGAATAGTGCTTGAACTTGAGGTAAGAAATAATGAGGGTTTAAGAGAAACTAATTAGGAGCTCACTCATCTCAACAAGTGAATTTTACATATAACTAGATTTTAAACTTGTGATTCGTTTAAATTATACATTTTTTATATTCATATTTAATATTTTTAAAAATATGTGTATATGAATAAAATTATTAATTTTTAAAATATTTAGTAACAAATTAAATATAACTACATTAAAATTGAGGAAGATGATTAATTATATTTTTAATTGAGCAGATGTTGTATTGAAAAATATTAAACCTATAAAATTTTATTATGATTTGTTCTTTCTTTAAGAAATAATAATAGTGATGTAATACCTATATGAGATATATAAATTAAAAAATATATATCATAAATATAATTTTTTAATTATTTAAATTGAGTACTTATTTTTGCTATTGTGAATACTATGTTTACATGTAATTGAATTTTATTTGTTTATAATTAATATTTTAAATTTATTTATTTTAAAAATTAAAATATTTTAAAACTATATTTTAATCATTTTGGTTTATTATATGTGATATTAATGAAGTTTTAAATTGGTTAACATCATTACAACTTTAATTATTATTATTATTATTATTATTATTATTAATTTGTTCTTTAATTTTAATTTCATTACTTGTTATATTTTAAAGTTATCAATCTAGAATTTATTAAAAAAAGGGTTACTTATCTATAAGGATGGATGATTTTATATATTATTAATTCTCTTAATCCATTTATCTCATTCAACTTTCTCTTAAAAGTTCTAATCTTGGTAAATGAGTTTAGTTAATTCATTATCTCATAATTGCTTCAATAAATTGTATTTTAAATTAGTAGTCATTCTTTAAATGCTGTACTTTACTTTCATTTAGAGTTTATGTCTAGTACAAAATATAGCTAATTAATTTATGTCTACTAGCTCTTTAGTCTTTAACTTTCCTTTGACTAATTCTACACAAACCAATATTTTCCAACTACTAAATTATACGGATAAGGTTAACTAATTGTACTAAATTATTTTTCCAATCTTATAACTAACTAAAACCATTGTGCTCAAACTAAGCTCTAATAAAGTGGCAGCCTTTTTCTTTTAAATTATAAATTCTTCTACATAAATACAAGACACAAGTGCTATTATAGCACTATCTAGTTCAAGACAAGTGCTATTTCCAATTTTAAGATGCATTAATCTTCTCGTTT
Organism: Pueraria montana var. lobata; assembly: GCA_026413185.1. NCBI lineage: Eukaryota > Viridiplantae > Streptophyta > Magnoliopsida > Fabales > Fabaceae > Pueraria > Pueraria montana. The sequence continues at coordinate 63,975,610 of CM048654.1, read as the reverse complement.
GCCAAATATTATAGTTTAAGTACAACAAAAATGGTATCATTAGAATATTTTAAGTATTTTTAAACCACTTACAAGTTACAAGCAGATTGTTACTAAGTTAGGAGTTAGGGCAGCCACAATAGTTAGATAAGTCGTATAATAATTTATTAAAATTCTTACTTTAACCATTCACAAGCACTGAACTTGATGGAAATTGAAAAGAAACCAAAAATAAAATATTAGGTATGAATTTAGAGAAATTATAAGTGGTGAAAAGAGCCAGTTTCAAAGGTTCCTTATTTTTTTTTTTCAGTCATATTATGTGCAAGACACATTAATAGTTTGCTCTAACATGTTAAAGGAAAATACCTGAACTATCTTATGCCTCTTTCAGATACTTTGCTTCAAAGCAGAACTTGTTTCAGTCGTATGCAATGCTTGTTTCTTAAGTTATTTCAAGACTTTTTGCAACACAAAGATTCTGATAAAAATTCTACTTGTAAATTTTTTTTCTACTTTTAAATCCAAATTATTTATATTTCGATGAACTATCTCTACTGATACATGAAATATGGAATCACAATTTAAAACCTCCATTCTACAACCTGAAAGTCTTGACATATTCAAATTGAGTGCTTACAAATAAAATAAAATAAAATAAAATTGATGCAAACAAAGCCAAAGAGTGTTTAGGGCTTACTTTGTGCAAACGTCATCGCAAGTGTCATCGAAGCTGTTGGGGTTCGTTGCGGGGTAGTAGGGGCAAAGTCGTGAGGCTTTTCGGTGGTGGAGAGGGTTGCAACTCAAAGGTTTTCCAGTGGCAGAGAGGGTCGCAATGTGTGGTTGTTCGTGAGGACGGTTGTGTGAGACAATGGTGTTGACGAGTGAGGAAGATGAAGATGATGGTGGTGCAGCGACATTGCAATGGAACAATGGCGAGGGTTGTGGTTCGGCAGGGGCAACAATGAGGAAGTGGTGAGGGAGCAATGACACAATGGAGTAAGTAAAAGAAGAGCAGTTCTCCAGAACTTGAAAATCACATTGTGAGATAGATCCATGCTTGGCTAACTAATAATTTGCTTAAGAGCTCATTGAGTCTGCTTGAGCTCTTGACTCGTATTTAAAAAGAGTACTAATTAAAAATTGGGTTGGATAAACCTTTCTTAACCGTCAATTTCACAGCTAGTGAGTGATTCATTAAATATTAATAAAAACAAGAGTGCTTCATCATTGTCATAGGTATCAAAAGTCTGTACGGAAAATCAAAAACTCATAACTAATGAGCTAATAAACTCGAATACCACATCACCCATTTGCAATTGTAAAGGAAAAAGAAAAATGAAACAAAACACAATTTGCAATAATAATTGCTTTTTAAAATATATAATTAGACACCTAAAATTTTATAGTGTCCCAAATAACTCAAACAACAGAGTACCAATCAATCAAACACAAACATTGATGATTATCCAAATTAAAACAAGATCGAAATTTAAATCTTAAGTGATAAATCAATCTCATCAGAATAATCAGGACTAGAGCGTCCTTCTTGTATGGGATCATCATCACCACCCACAGTACTCAATGGGGATGAGTTTGATTTGGTAGCAACATTTGTAGAAGATTCTCCAAGGAATGGAATATCATGTCCAATAGTACCACGATCATCATGTGTCCTCAAAGTTGTATCACTCTCTAGGATCCTAATTCCACTATTTGCATGCAAACCCTCCATCCTCAATCTATCAAGAGAAGGGTTTAGCATCCCTTGTGATCTTGACCACTCTTGACCAAACCTAAAACCAAGTGAGGATGAAGGATATGATGACTTGTGAATAATAGACTCCATTCTAATCCCAAGTGCCCTATTATATGATCCATTAAAGGAGTGTGTGGGATGATCGGGGTAACAAAGAAAATGAGGGTTCCCAAATGCACCAACATTGATCCCTTGGAGACGCCTTGCAAGAGCACACTCTTGCTTGTGAGCATTTTGGTGCCCTCCCAAGCCTTGTGCAGAAGAAAACTCTTTCTTGCAAAAGTTGCAAGGAAAAGTCCTAGCCTCTGATGATTTCTCCTCATTGTTATTATCACCTCTCCCTTCAGTGTTGTTAGGCCTAGAAGAAGATGAACACACCACGCTATTCATAGGATTGAAAAAATTCAATTCCACTTTTGACCCTCTAATTCATTCATCTTTGGAATTGGAATTGGAAGTTTGATTTCGTTCAGATTTAACACTCTTCTCCTTCATTGGTGTAACCTCATTGTGATTCTTCTCTTCTTCAGCAGTAGGTTTATAGGAAATGCCTTCGGAGGTGGCAGAGATGCTAGAGGCCTCTGATGTGATCCCTTTTCGAGCAAGGGAAGCTCCAAAGAAAAAGAAGAAGAGGAAGTGAAATAGAAACTAAAATTGCATTAATCCTTCTCTCCCTTTAACAAAACAATTACAACCAATATATATCAGCAACATGGTGCCAACCTGCACTAAGCACTACGCCAGTTCACTCAACAATTTCCTAACTCAGCAACAAACCAAATTCTAGAACCTCCTAGTTGAGCTACACTATCTGATATAACATAATAAGCAATATTATTAATAAAAGACAATTAGTTCCTATTGGGCCTAATAGCAAAACGAACTCTGAACTTCAATAGTTTGGGCCATATCAATACTTCCCCCATCAAACCAACCTTGTCCTCAAGGTTGGACATGGACCGCAAACCTTGACCTTAAGTAATTTGCCCTCTAGGCGTGTCCGAATCCAGTAACGGATGCCCCACAAGAGTTTGTGATGACGTATCATCTTCTTCGGCTACCAACAGAAGGAATCTTCCTCTATAACGATGAGTGGGGGAGAACTTCTGATCGCACTAGAAATAGAGCCCTTTTCCACAACGTTCAGCTATCTCCGCATCCGTGAGGTGTTTATAGCGCGTGTGTCGTGGTGGGGCTGTGAGTAATGGAGGAAGGGTTTTGGTTGGAATGGACTCAAGACTTGAGTGCGACGACATCGTAAACGTGGGGGACACTGGTGGAGGGGGCGAAACTAGGGTGGTCTTGCTAAGGGGTGGGGATTCCCATGGAAGTGGTGGTGAAGGGCAGACGATACGGTAGAGATCGTTCAGCTTCTCCTCGTGCAAGCGTGCTAACCCAGCAGTGTGAGACAATGTAATGGGTTGTTGAGCCAGCACTTCACGTCGGATCTCGGGCTTGAGCCCTGAAATGAAACAACTCAACAAAAACGAGGGACTCAACCCCACAATGCGATTAGCAAGGGATTCGAACTCCGCAAGGTAGTCAGGAACCGAAGAAGACTGAGTAAGCTTGAACAACTTACCGCGTGGGTCATCAAAAGCAGTGGGAGCGAATCGGGCTTCCAACGCTTGAAGAAATTGTTGCCACGATAGAATTTGACCATTGCGGTACATCCATTGGTACCAAGCCAACGCTGGTCCATCCAAGTAGAAGGATGCCACCGTGATTCGCTCTTCCTCCGGGGTACAATGGTAATCAAAGAATTGGGAAATTTTGAATAACCAGCCAAGAGGGTCAGAACCCTCAAATCTGGGGACATCAAGCTTGAGGAAGTGTTTATGGGTAAAGGATGAATCATTGGAGGGGAAAATGAAGTGATGGAGGCGAAGGAGGTGCGACCTTCTAATTCAGCGACACGAAGGGCTACGTCTTCCATCTTGTTGGTGAAGGTGGTTTGGAATTGGTTGAATTTCTGTAGAAGCTCATCAAGCTTGTCGGAATTGATGGTTGAATGTTTGGAGCAGGTGCCGTCAGCCATGGGAGGGTGAGTACAGCAATGAAAGCACCAATTGATGTGATCCCTTTTGGAGCAAGGGAAGCTCCAAAGAAAATGAAGAAGAGGAAGTGAAATAGAAACTAAAATTGCATTAATTCTTCTCTCCCTTTAACAGAACAATTACAACCAATATATATCAGCAACATGGTGCCAACCTGCACTAAGCACTACGCCAGTTCACTCAACAATTTCCTAACAAACTCAACAACAAACCAAATTCTAGAACCTCCTAGCTGAGCTACACTATCTGATATAACATAATAAGCAATATTATTAATAAAAGACAATTAGTTCCTATTGGGCCTAATAGCAAAATGAACTCTGAACTTCAATAGTTTGGGTCGTATCAGAGACTCAGAGGGACAACCTTCCAAAACATATGATGATGCCATTGTAAAATGTTTCACAATTTTGGATCTGTGGGAGAAGGGGGGCATGACCATGTTTATTTATTTAAAGATTTTAATTAATGCAAATATCTTTATTGAATAAGGAATGGGATCTCATGCATTTTGCAGTTATCATTTTGCATTATGCTACCAAAAGTTTGAAGAGGTATGAGCAAGCTTTGAAAGATTTATGCATGATCTTAGCATAAACAAAGATTCCTAAAATGTGTCTAATTACTAAGTAGTGCAAGTCATTCCCATAACCAGCATGTGGCTACTTAATCAAATAGCTTCTATGTAATTCAATTTTTATGTCTAACCGAGTAGTGAAATTGGTAACTTCGAAATTACTTGTTGAAGTAAAATTACTTGGGCATTTATGTGGTGGAGAAATCAATATATGAAAGTAATTTTGGGATATGACTTTGGCTTCATTAATGCTCTATATGTTTTCTAAAATGATTTTAACTTCACGGTCTAATGTGGCGAATAATTACTCAAATAATTAAAATCTTTCCAGAGCGGGCATGTGGCAAATTATTCAAATAATACCATCACAACTTCTATGTAGTTCAAATGATGCCAAAGAAAAAATGGTAACTTTGAAATTACTTGTTGAAGTAAAATTACTTGGACTTTCAAGAGCTCTGTGGTGAAAGATTCACCAAAAAAAAAAAAAGCTTTTGTGGTAGAAAAATCAATGGAAGTAATTTTGTGATATAATTTTGGCTTCATTAATGCTCAATATTGTCCTAACATATCCCTTGTTTTCCTACTAGGTTCAAAATTTCAAATATCTTTTCACCAGTAGTTTATGTGAAAACCCAATTGAATGGGTACCTCTAAGCCATATTAAACTAAAATAACTTATTCTAACAATAGTTTTTCTCATAAAAAAGTTTGTTTTCCATTTAGTTTTATTTAAACCATGAATGCATAGCATAGTTCTAATTAGGGGTGGCCAAAAAGGCTGAACTGAACTTTTAAGAACTAAATTGAACTATTAAAGTGGTTTGCCCAAACCAAACTGAAGTACAAAACAATGATCAAGCAAAACGAATTGAACTATTGTTTGGTTCAGTGAACTGTATTTTAGAAGTTCAAACTAAATTGTTTTATTTATTTGCTGAAAGGTTTATATAACAAATGGTTCCTTGGGAGTACACCAGTACAGAAGGGAGAAATGAGAGAAACAAAAAACATGCAGAGGTTCAACTAAAATAGAAAACAATGCAATGTATCCTAAATTAAATAGATGTCTATTTCTCATAGTTTTTGACAATGAGCTAACAGATTACCGATGTATAAACTATAAAGCATAAAGAATATGATAGATTTATGAAAAAGTAATCCTGTGGCAATAAAGTGCAAGCATACATGACTATATCCATCAGAAGCTTATTATGAAAGTTACAGAGAGTAAGATTTATTTTATCAATGAATTCGTGTGCGACAATAAGTTACATACTTATTTGCTGTTTCATCAAAAATTGTCCCACTGAATCGTGATTAGCTATGTTGTGTGGGGATTTTCAATTAATTAGACTGGTTTTGCAATTTCACTTCAAAAAAATAATCATGGAATGAATTCATGCAATAGCAGAAATAATAAAATTATAAAAAAAAAATGATAGTGCTGATCTAATAGATAAACAAGGCCAAATACATGAACTTTGAATTCATACACATTTACTTCTTGATATGTTCCAAGTTGCCACAATAATTTATGTGCCATGAACTCTGAACTCTCATATTAAAACAGCTCAGCAGTGCACTGAACTGATCTTTTAGCAGTTTGGTTTTTTAAAACTAAACTAACAAACTAGTTAAGTTCAGTTATTGATTATCAACTTCAGTAAGAATCCTGGAAGGGAGCTATGGAGGCTGGGGCAGCCGTCTGCCCCTGGCCCTTTCTAAATCAAGGTTCTTCACCTGTGAGGGAAGTTCCCAAAGCCACCTCTCCAACCACAAAGCTTAAATCTTTCGCCCAGGTTCTTTCTAAATCCTTTAGCTTTCCCCTTTGTCAGCTCCCAAAGCCATGTATCAAAGGGGATGCAATCTCCATTCGGATCTCTGAAGATGAATATCAGCAAGGCCTCCGAAGTTGCAAAAACAATCTACATGGTAGACTGATTCTTCCCAAGGGTTCAAGTCCAATTAAAGTGAATGATTTAAAGGAAAAGCTCTCAAAGCTTTGGAACGCAGTTGCTCAGTGGAAGTTGATACCACTCGGTAAGGGTTTTTTCGAAATCAGCTTTGCTTTAGTGGATGACCTCAGAAACATTTGGACGGTTGGCACTTGGAACCTCCAACCTGGTCTTCTTCGACTCTCTCAGTGGAGTGCTGACTTCAATCCAAGCAAAATGAGACAAACTCATGCCCAATGCTGGATTCGATTATACAATCTTCCGATGGAATATTGGAGGCCCAAAACTCTCTGTGAGATTGCAGCTGGGGTAGGCACTCCAATTGCCTTAGATGAGGCTACCAAGAACAAACAGTTTGGTCACTTTGCCAGAGTCTTGGTGGATATAGATCTGGCTAAAATGCTGCCTACTGAAATTCTTGTTGAAAGGGAATCTTTCGCTTTTTTTTGTTTCTCTTGAGTATGAGAAATTGCCTCTTTTTTGCAGCTTTTGTGGCTCCATTGGGCATTCACTGGAGCAGTGCGGGAAAAAAGAACTACAACCAATGAATAAACCAAAGATTGACAAGCCTTTTCAGAAAAAGCAACACTCCAAGCAAGATCACTTTGATGCTAACTTGAACCAAAGTAGCACAGAACATGCTTGTCAAAAATCCGCACACACTGAAGAGACAGAAGTTGTACAAGACACGCATGCTACAATTCCATTGAATCCCATGGATCACTTGGACAAGGCTCAAGACATCAACAGAAACTCTGACAACATTCCATCAGATGAAGTGCAGAATACTATTATTGACTCTCAGGAGGATGCTAATCCTGCCCCAAACTCTCATGCTCAAGTAGAGAACCAGATAGCAATTATTCCTACAGAGATTTCAAATGCTGATATCTCTGTACAGAAGCCAAGTGGAGTGGTTTCTGCAGACTTCCAAGAGGGTCACCTTGAGATATTTCTCAATGGAATAGAGAATCAAGAGAGCACACAATCAGTTTGTGAAAAGGATGCTGCTGATTTTTTGCAAGTTCAACATCAAACTCCTGTAGAAATAGGTCATGTTTCTCCTACTCAAGATGCGGATGGAGGGAATGGTTCAATGAATCCTCGGGTTCTACATGATATGCGCATTTTGTCCAAGTTCTGGGGAGATGTTGTGGATAAGACTGACGAAGACATACCCCCTGATAGGCCTTCTCAAGAACTTAATCAGGATGTTAACTTCACCATGGTCCTCCCTAAAACCCAAAAACATAGGCTGAAAAAAGGAGCTAAGCAAGGTTCTAAGCATAAGGAGGTTAGAACCAGCTCAAGACACTAGGCTAGTTCTCATATCTCCTCTGTTTTTTGGGTTAAGATGAAGTTCATTTCTTTTGGTGATTGTGTGCATATATGATTGTTGTCTCCAAGCATCATGCAGAAATCACTGCTGTCTCTCTTTGCAGCACATTTCTATGTGGATTGAGTTAATTCTCTGCAACAATTTCACTGCATAGAGTTAACTAGTAATTTGGATTCTTTTAATTGGTTTTTACAGGTTTTTTTGGGCTTTATCCTCACATTCAGCAGTGAGGAGTGCTGTTGTAAAAGCTAGATCTTCCTAGCTTTGGTCTTATATAGCTTCTCTTTGCTTTTTCTTTGTTTCGCTTTTCTCTTCATGGGTTTCGGCTATATCCCCCCATGCTTTTGTTTCTTTTTCCTTTTTAATATATTCCTCGTATGCTAAAAAAAAAAAAAAGTTCAGTTATTATTAGAAATAGTTCAGTTTTTTTAAGTTCAATTCAGCTCATTACTTGAAAGTTCACTTTAGTTCAGTTTTTTCTTGCCACCCCTAGTTCTAATGGCTTAATTAGGTTTTGCAATTTCAGTAGCCATAATTTGCAAATTTTTAGTTCCAAGGACTCACTAACATTCAATTCTTAATTTCAGCAACATTCTTGCCATACTTGTGGAAGTTCAATTTCAATGAATGACTTACAATACACAAAAATTCAATGGCCCTAATTTGTAAATTTTAGTTTCGAGGACTCACCCAGATTCCTTTTTTTTAATTTTAGTAACAATCTTGCCATTCTTGTGGAAGTTCATTTTTCATGAAGGACATACGATACACAAAATTTTGTAACACTAAGAAAGAATTTTAGACTCTAGAAGTTTGTAAAATCTTGAATAATTATTGAAGTAGATCGCACTAGTGAATATTGCTAAAGCTTAGGGAATGTTCTATAGTAAGGTATTAAGAAATAATGAGGGTTTACGAAAAAATAATTGGGAGCTCACACAACAAAGGTATTTCATTTATAACTAGATTTTATACAAGTGCATTGCATGTATTTGTTTATATTATTTATTTTAAGAATAAATAATCTATGCATTGAAAATTTAAAAGGTTATTATATTGTCATCTAATTACAAACCGTGATAGTTGTTAAAACCAGACCGGACTGGCTAGTCTAACTGGTTGGATTGGGAACCGGTGTCCTGACCGGTCCGGTTAAGTTATCGGACTAGTTATACAATCGACTTGGTTTGACCCAGATCAACCCGGTGATTTGGCCCGGGTTGACCCAGTTCAATTGAGTTTTTTTTTTTTTTTATGATTCTTGAAACAAAGTAGCTATTTGAAATTCTTTTCATGGTACCATTCAAAACTAACCCATAGTAGAAGCTTTGTAATTCAAATGTTAAATGCTTGGTATCCATAATATTTTAATGGACCTTTTTTGGTATATATTCCAGCAAATTTTTTATAAAATAGAAAGTTGAGAGCTTTTTCTAAATTGTTAATAGTGAATTGCTAAATAGTATATAATAATATAATAAGATGTTCCTATAATATTATTTTGATCTTGACAACTGTATATAATAATTAATTATTATTATTATCTTGATCTTAATATAATTTAATATTTATGTACTTTATACATCTTCACCAGACATGCTCATGACCTTTTGACAACTTTCGTACTTAGTCATGAAAAATAACAAGAGTTTCCTTAGTAATTTATTGATAATACCCAACAAAATAATTTAGTAATATTTGGATTATGGACTACGGATTGATCACATTTTGTTATCTATATATATATATACACCAGGTCAAGTGGTTTAATAAACAACCTACCAATTTGACCACTGACCCATTAACCCAGTGCCTCGACCGAATCGGTTTTTTCAACACTACAAACTGTTATACTAGTATATGATAAGTTTGTTAACTTTTTCAATAATTATTTTAAGTCATACAAAAGGTGATTTCTTATTAGTTGATAATGTAAAACTTTTTAAACTGACGATGCTTAAAAATTAAACTTCTATTTTTAATATTTGTAGTTATTTTTTTAGATGCATGTACGTAAATCAAATTAAGATTTATTTTGAAAAATATTTATGATATATCATGTATAATTATATTTAAATTGAGGATGCTATATATATATATATATATATATATATATATATGATAATTTATTTATTAATTCTTATCCTTAATTATTATTTAAAATAAATTATTTAGAATTTAACTAAATATCTATAAAATATTTATTTTTAATCTCCTTATATATATAAATGAATAAGAGATTCTTTTCTCTCCTTGCTTCACTCTCTCCACTCTCTCTCACATTCACTCTTATTTGAATACTTTCATCATGTCATGGAGTGGTGTAGTTCATTCTCCGAGCATGCATTTGGTTCTTCTATTTTTCCTAAAATTTATCTTATCAAGTTTTGTAACTACCCCACATTACCAATATTTCTATAACTACCTTCATTCACTTCTTTATCTGATACTACTTTTTTTATCAATTTTTTTAATTCTATTTTTTAATTCCAAAGATTTCTCTCTTTCATCAATAATTTCAAATCCTTAATTCAATTTACTTTTCAATTTTAAAATATTAAAGTTACATGATTACATCTTCCATTATATTTTTTTTCTTTTAAAAAAAATTATAGTTTCTAATTTCTTTTATAATTATCTCTTTTTCAAAATTTCTTTCGATATGCTATATAATTCTTTTTTTTCAAATTTTATACTCTCTAATCTTTTGGGCTTTTTTTTAATATTTCTTTTATCTAATTTTCTAACTCTATTTTTAATTCCAAAGATTTCTCTCTTTCATCAATAATTCTAGATCCTTAATTCAATTTACTTTTCAATTTTCAAATTTAATATTAAAAAAAATTAAAGTTACATCATTACATCTTCCCTTATTTTTTTTCTTTTGAAAAAATTATTGTTTCTAATTTCTTTTATAATTATCTCTTTTTCAAAATTTCTTTCGATGTACTATATTTTTTTTTTTTCTTCAAATTTTATGCTCTCTAATCTATTGGGTTTTTAGTATTAAAAAAAATTAAAGTTAAATTGTTACATCTTTTCCTTACTATTATTTTTTTTAATTTTATAGCTTCTAATTTCTTTTATAATTATCACTTTTTTAAAATTTCTTTCAATGTGCTATATAATTCTTTGGTTTTTTTTTTCAAATTTCTTTCTATTGACTATATAAATAAGGTAGTGAAAATTTTAATAAGCCCGTGCAACACTAGTTATTATTATTCATAAAAAAATTTGGTACTTTCTCTCATATCTTTATCAAAGGTATAGTAACTAAATTAAATTTAAAGTACACTTATCCATAATTTTTCCAAAAAAAATCAGCAAAGTTTCCCCTATATTTTGGAAATTTCCCTCATGCCTTTATTAAAGGTATAACAACGAGATATCAAAGATCCACCTAATTAAACAGTTTATATCTCAACAATCTAATAGGACCAACTAATAACAAAACCATGTCACATACCACTTTTATCAACTAATTTCAAGACAAAAATCAAATTATTCAACAACCAAGGCAGATTTCAAACTTTTATTTCATATATCATAAGTTATATACTCTGAATCCACCATAAAGAGAAACATATATGTACAATGGTGGAGGCTTGCTGGTAATAACAAGGAGTGCGAGTTGGTGGTGGGAGAAGGGAAAGAAAAAGAGCCCGCAAAGGGGAAAGGGAGAAACACATGAGAAGAAAAATAAACCATGTTATTAAGAGTTTACGTGCTACTCAGCAAATTGACTAAATTTAAAAGAGAAAAAATCACTTCCAGTATACCTAGATGGCAGTGGTGACAATAGTAAGATCAATACTATATGTGTCTAACCTAATGAAAGGTATCTTCGATCTTATGTTCAATTTAAGAGAACTAATTGTATTGGTCATTTTCTTCACAACAAAAAGTGAAAATTATTTCAAATCTCAACAAGTTAATAAAGAATGAAAAAAGAGAAAGAGACAAATGCGGATGAGGGCATGAAATTCAACAAGGATTGGCTGAGAATGAAACAGAGTTTCTAAAGCCCCTTCAATAAAAACCTACAACAAGAAAAAAAAATCATGAATTTCTTCCCAAATTTTAGTAACTAAAGTAACTATACAACTTTAATTCCTTATACTAGCTTCTCTCCTCACTTAATCCATTTACCTCACTAAACTTTCTCTTAAGAGTTTTAATCTTGGTAAATGAGTTTAGTTAACACATCATCCCATAATTCCTTCACCAAATTGTTTTTTAATTAGTAGTCGTTCTTTAAATCTTGTACTTTACTTTCATTTAGAGTTTATGTCTAGTATAAAACATAACTAATTAATTTATGTCTAGTAGCTCTTTAGTCTTTAACTTTCCTTTAACTAATTATACACAAACCAATATTTTCCAACTACTAAATTATACGGATAAGGTTAACTAATTGTACTAAATTATTTTTCCAATCTTATAGCTACCTAAAACCATTGTGCGCAAACTAAGCTCTAATAAAGTGGAAGAATTTTTCTTTTAAATAGTAAATTCTTCTACATAAATACAAGACACAAGTGCTATTAGCACTATCTAGTTCAACATAAGTACAATGTGTAAATTTTAAGATGCATTAATCTTGTCGTTTGCCAAATATTATAGTTTAGGTAAAACAAAAATGGCATCATTAGAATATTTTAAGTATTTTTTAACCTCTTACAAACTACAATCAATTTGTTACTAAGTTAGGAGTTAGGGCAACCACAATAGTGAGATAAGTCATAGAATAATAAATTCTTAGTTTAACCATTCACGAGCACTGAATGTGATGGAAATATTAGGTATGAATTAGAGAAATGAGTGGCGAAAAGAGCTTCAAAGGTTCCTTTTTTTTTTTTTGTTTCAGTCATACTATGTGCAAGACACATTAATAGTTTGCTCTAACTTGTTAAAGGAAAATATATGAAATATCTGATGCCTATTTCAGATACTTTGCTTCAAAGCACATCTTGTTTCAGTCATATGCAATGCTTGTTTCTTAAGTTATTTCAAGATTCATTGCAACACAAAGATTCTGATAAAAAGTCTACTTATAAATTTTTTCTACTTTTAAATCCAACTTATATATATTTCAATGAACTATCTCTACTGACACATGAAGTATGGAATCAAAATTTAAAACCTCCATTCTACAACCTGACATAAGAAAGCCTTGACATATTCAACTTGAGTGCTTACCAAAAAAAATTGACGCAATCAAAGCCAAAGAGAGTTTAGGGTTTACCTTGTGCAAACGTCGTTGCAAGTGTCATTAAAGCTGTTAGGGTTCGTCGCAAGGTAACAGGGGTGAAGTCGTGACGTTTTTCGGAACTCGAAGCTTTTCCAATGGTAGAGAGGGTCGCATTATAGTGGCGGATGCAGGTTCACACTTGTGGGGGCAATTGACCCCACAAGATATTTTTTTTCTTATTTGTTAATGTGTTATACAAAAAAATATATTGCCCCCACATGTTGTGCCCAAAGCTCAAATAGACATAAGACATTCAATATAAAAACTGCATGCTTAAGCCCAAATCGTTTAGCCCAATTTGGCAATTCCCATTCTATAACAGTAATACAAAAAAGAGCACACCTCTCATCCTAACTTACATTACACGTTTTCATTTTATGATTACACCCTCCCAATTCCCAAACAGTAAGTAAGGTTCTAAGAGAGATTGACACCGTCTCACTTGCTTACGCATTTCTGGTTCTTTTTTTTTTTTTTTCTAAATCTAATGCCTCATATTTCTTCCCTTTGAACTTGATTCCTGAATCTGATACACACAGTCACGGTCACGGACGTTGCATTGCGGAGTTGCAGAGTTGCGGTTTTGCAGAGTTGCGGAATTCTTGTACAAGCTTTTGTTTTGTGACTTAAAGGTAAATTTTTTATCCAAAAATAGTCTTTTACTCTTTTCTCATTTCTAATAGAAATTATTGGTGGCATGAGCATGACTGCAACTTGATTAAACTTATAGAACTTGAAATACATATAGAACTTTTTGACATTTGATTCAGTATAGATAGATTTTATAGATATAAATTATAATTAATCTTGCAATGGTATTGAAACTCCTCAGGAGAACACATTACATACTGTCTGGTAGCTTTGTTTTGGTTAGGATTCTTCTTATATGAACACTAAAAGGGAATTAATTTTTTAGGGCCCTTGTAGCTTCTGGTTTTGGTGTAGAATGGATGACTCTTATAAGCAATCAGTTTTAGTCTTCTAAACTTGGGTTCTATGAAAAAGGGCATACAACTTTTTGAATATCTAGATTTTTTGTTAGGCTAGCAAGAGTTCCCCAAGTAAATAGTAATCATTAGCTTGGGTGTCTTGTTGTATATATGGTCGGTCTGGCAACATAGTAGCTACAGTTATTTGGTTCTAAAAGATTGATGCTATGTTTTGGTTATAATAGGTACATACATGCTATTATTACAAACTTACAAATGTAGCATGCTTTTGTAATTTGTAATGTTTTGTTTTCAATAAATTTTTCTGCTAGGTGTTAGCTAATAAAAAAAATTAATTTGCTTCATTGTATTCTTTTTATGTCACTATGTGAAACTCAAAGCTACTTTATTCAGTTTTTTTTTACCTTAATTAGCTTTATATTTTTTTTTTTTTGTAGTGTGCTAGAAATGGAGAAATATTTAAAAAGGAATTCCACATCAGATTCTCGAGAATTTATTGAAAGTGAAAAACCACCAACATCCGTGAAAAAGAGATTCTTAGAAGTTTATTTGAAAAATCCTTCTGCTGATCCAAGAGAGAGGAAACAAATATCATGTTATCATCCTAATGATCGGGATAACATCCGAAGAGCTTATTTGCAAAAGGGGCCTTGTCAACCAAGAGAGCATGATTTTCCAAAACAGCAATTTGGGACTCTATTTCGAAAGTTTAATCCTGCTGGTTTTTGGAATTTGGCAATTGGTCGGAATATAGTGTGTCAAAAGATGCCGCAATCAAGATTTGAGAAGTTGTCAAGCATTAATGAATAGAAAATAGCATATTGAAGTTGCTATTAACAAGCAGGGCCGGCCTTGAGGGGGTGGAAAATGGGTTCGACCGCCCAGGGCCCACGGTAAGGAGGGGCCCAAAAAATATTTTTTTTTATATAGTTGTATATTAATTTTTTTAATGTTATTTTGTATTATTTTTATAAATAGATTAAACTTATTTTTTTATCATCTCTCTTTCTTTATATCTAAATTAAAATATAAAATGTTATTATGAAGTACTAGTATGTTAGTGGTTAGTTTTTTTCTTAATGTGATACATTTATAAATTTATTTAAGTATTTTTTTCTCATTGTAACATATCAACATGTACATAAACTTAAAGTGTTTGTTTTATCAACAAGATAAAAAAAACATAAACTAAATCTCAAATTATAAAGGAGCCTACTTCTATACTTTAAATAAAATCCCTATCTTGAATAGTAAAACTTTCACTCTCCTCACTCTCTCAACTAGAGATTTGTAACACTTTTTTTTTTTTGTCTTTCGCAGGTACATTTCACACATTCTCTATAGTTGGGCAAAAAACATCTCTATCAATAATCTCAAACTACTCTCCATTTATGTTTTTTTATATATACTTAAGTTTCTTAATCGCCTATTTGATCGTTTCAATTTAAAAATAACATTATATCACAATTTAAATTATTTATTATAAATATAAAATATAATTTATATATTTTAAAAAATTATTTATTATGGACTTTGTTAAGAATATTTATTATTAATTTTAATAATAACATAATTTAGAATTTTATAACTATTTATTTATTATGAATAATAACTAAAAAATAATCGTTTATCTTCTGTAACACACATACTAAAGACCTAGTTAAAACTCAGAGTAAGTATATTAATAAACATAAAAAAATGCATATAAGTTTAATATGAGACAATGATATTTTGCCAATGACTGACGATAGCGTAGGGGTAAATTGAATGAAAAATGTAATTCATCTTATTTAATTTTTTTAAAAATATGTTATTTCCTTAATTAATAAAACATTTTTTACTGAAATTATATGTACTACTTTTTTTATATGATTTATGTTTATATTATCGAAAATTTATATATAGGGGCCTTGTAACCCATAGGGTTGGCACGTTGGTGTAAGCTCTACTGTGTTCACATCTGAGGGAACGATCTATTTAGCGAAAAAATTCATGTTAGATTCCCTTTGTGTGCAAATTTTCTTAGGTCAGTGGCAACCACACACCATGAGCCGAATTAGTCTCGGGCCCAATGAGGTAGAGGACACCCGTGGTCTCTAACCCATGACCAATATATATATATAGGAGCCTTATTTTATTGTTTCGCCCATGGCCCATAAAATGTCAAGACCGGCATTAACAAGCAATCAGATTTAATGAAAATGGAATACATGATTCATTTGACAACTACAATTAACAGTATTCGATTTCTATTAAGGCAAGGGTTGGCATTTCATGGTCATGATGAATCAGTTCATTCACAAAATCAAGGTAATTTCCTTGAGCTTCTACATTTTTTGGCCAATCATAATGAAGAGATTGATAAGGTTCTAAAAAATGCTCGTGGAAATCTCAAACTAATGGCACCTGATATTCAAAATCAAAAGGATATTGTGACAACCGCAGCTTGTGAGACCACAAAAATTATTGTTGATGATTTCTTTGCCATTTTAATTGATGAATCTTGAGATATATCAATTAAGGAGCAAATGTCTGTTGTTTTGCGTTACATAGATAAAATGGAATTGTCATTGAGAGGTTTCTTGGTCTTATTCATGTTTCGGATACAAGTACCATATCTTTAAAATTGGCATTGGAATCATTGTTTGCAAAACATAGTTTAAGCCTATCAAGAGCGCATGGACAAGGATATGACGGGGCTATTAATATGCAAGGTGAACTCAATGGCCTCAAAAGTTTGATTTTGAAAGAAAATAGTTCTGTATTCTATGTTCATTGCTTTGCTCACCAACTTCAATTGGCACTTGTGACAGTTGCAAAAAAAAAAAAAGTTGAAATTGGTTGCTTTTTTAGTTTGGTTAACAATCTATCTAATGTTGTTAGAGCTTCATGTAAATGACGGGAGATTCTTAGAGAAAGTCAAATTCTTAAAGTTACTGAAGCATTAAAGAGTGGAGAAATTTCTAGAGATTTTGGCTTGAATCAAGAGACTACATTGAAACGAGCTGGAGATACAAGATGAGGATCACATTATGGTACATTACTTAGCTTTATCTCTTTTTTTACTTCGGTGATTGATGTCCTTGAAATTGTTGAGGAATATTGCATAAGCTCGTAGCAACGTGCTAAAGCATGTCAATTATTGAAATCTATGCATTCTTTTGAATTTATTTTTAACTTGCACTTGATGAGGCATATATTGGGGATCACTAATGAGTTGTGTCAAGCACTACAAAGAAGTGATCAAGATATTGTAAATGTTATAGCATTAGTTAGAGTGTGCAAGGAAAGATTACAATGCATGAGAGATGATGGTTGGAATACTTTATTAAATGAAGTATCATTGTTTTGTGAAAAACAAGATATTAACATTCCAAATATGGATGATGCATTCATTACACAAGGAAGATCAAAGCGTAAAGTTCAAAAAGTTTCAAATCTCCATCACTTTCAAGTTGAGTTGTTTTATCAAGTGATTGATAGAAAACTTCAAGAGCTAAACATAGATTTACTGAGGTGAACATTGAGTTGCTTCTTTGTGTAGAAGCTTAAATCCAAGAGATTCATTTTTTCCATTTG
The DNA here is from genome assembly GCA_026413185.1 of Pueraria montana var. lobata. Classification (NCBI taxonomy): domain Eukaryota; kingdom Viridiplantae; phylum Streptophyta; class Magnoliopsida; order Fabales; family Fabaceae; genus Pueraria; species Pueraria montana. The sequence continues at coordinate 63,958,161 of CM048654.1, read as the reverse complement.
ATAAGGAAAAGTTGACTTGTTTGGCAAAGTTTTATCCATCAGACTTTTCTTCTGTGGAACTTATGGGGCTCGAAAGTCAACTTGAAACTTTTATTAGAGATGTTTGGTCTGATGATCAATTTTTAAAGTTAAATGGGATTATTGATCTTTCTCAAATGTTGGTGAAAACTAAAAAGCATATTGTGTATCCGATGGTATACTTACTTGTGAAGTTAGCTTGATTTTGCTTGTGGCAACTGCAATTGTTGAAACATGTTTCTCTGCAATGAATTTTGTGAAGAATAGAATGTGCAATCGCTTGGGAGATGAATGGTTGAATGATTGGTAGGTTACATACATAGAGAGAGATATTTTTTTTAGTAATAACAATGAAAAAATCATAGAACATTTTCAAAGTATGAAAATGCATAGAGGACAATTGTAATTTTTAGAAGCTTAAGTATTTTAGATTTCTTTTGTCATGAAATTATGTATTTTGTAAAAGTTTGTGATATTTTACTTTTGTGAAAATATTATAAATTATTTCTTGCCCCCACTAAGAAAAATTTCTGAATCCACCACTAGCAATGTGTGGTAGTCTCAATTGTAGTTGTTCGTGGGGACGGTTGTGTGAGACAATGGTGCTGAAGAGCGAGGAAGAAGAAGACAATGGTGGTGCAATGACATTACAATGGAACAATGGCAAGGGTTGTGGTTCGGCAGGGGTAGTAACGAGGACGTGGTGAGGGAGCAATGACGCAATGGAGTAAGTTGCAAAGGTTCAGGAGTGAGAAGCAATGGAGTCGTGAGGGAAGAGGAAATGAGTTTCTAGGGCGCGAGGATGAAAATCAATGTGAGTTGTAAGTTTACAGAGCCATTTTACATTGATTCTAGTTTGAACCGATGAATAAAAATAAATTACATAGGTTCAAATTAAAACAGGTCTTACATTTGTTATTTAAAAAATGATCTAAAATAGTTGCTTTTAATTTCAAAATTGCCAACTCATCCATTTCTACATCGGTTGTTAAAGCTTATTTTTGCGTTAATGATAATATATTATTTAAGTTTATTCACTATCTTTTTTGTCCCCAATTGATTTCCAAATCAAGTTGTTGAAAAAGAAAAACATAACAGATTAGCTAGGTTTGGATTCAGCCTTTTTGGGCAAATATTTAATAGTTGAATGGTATTTGAAAATAATGATTTTAACTCCTATGAGATATGGTCAAAACTTTCCAAGGCAAAGACTATGGTTAGTAGTTATTTCTTAGTTGTTGCACAATTAACTTGATGCTCATTAAGAACCCTACTAACATATTAAATGGTGTGGAAAATATTCTCTTTTCGCTGCCCGAGCATAGTTACCACAAGTCACTAGCATTGAGTTCAAAAGGAAAATTCCAGTCATATGCAACAATGACAAGAAGTGAAATCATTTTCTCTTAATTAAATAAGATCAAAGCCACTTAAATAGGCTTTGTCAGAGACAAAGTGTAACATCCCAACATATTAGTACAATTAAATAGAATAAATAAACTAGTTAAATTAAATTAATAACAAAGGGTTAGGAGGAGCCCCATTAGAACTAATTAAGTTAATGAATTGTGTAGTTAAGGAATGGGTTAATAAAGGCCCAATAATGTTTCAAGTGAGGCTAGACTAACCATAAGCCACACACACACACATCACTTGTCTAGAAGGGAAAAAGAAAAAAGAATAAGGGAAGAAGGAGGAGGAAAAGGAAATAAGAGGGGCCCCAACTCACCCACAGAGAACCACTATCAAATTCAAGGTGAGTGCAACCCCTTGCATACTTCTGATTCCTCATACATTGTTCTTCTATGTCTCCCCATCCTCTTTTATTCCTTTGAATGTTTGTATTTTGAACTTCTATGGATACAGTAAAGGTTTAAAAGGGGGTTTTAGTGGTTAATTACATGATTGATAGGTTTCATATGGGGGTTTGATGTTTATTAAATGACACTGATGTATGTGTTATTTTGAATTTAAAAGGATTAGAAGGCCATGAGAAGCCTGTTAAGACAAAGTCCATCCAGAAGCAAATGTTTTAATGATGGCAAACCACTATAAAGCAAAATTGCAAGTGACTAAACCTACCTACTAATGGTTGCTTTGAGTGTTCTTATATAAGACAGGACAAATTCATAAGCATGGAACAGGTGTGAAGCATAGACCTATAGTGGAAGATTTTCATGACATAGATTCTGCAATCAGAAGCAGGATTATAAGGAGAGCTATTTAGAAGATAGAAAGGCAATCATGTTTTCTAGGTTAAAGTGCAAATATTGGAAGTTGTGTATGATCAGAGGCATGATGCTGGGGATAGCTTAAGTCAAGGGGTAGATATCAGAACCTACACATGACTTAAGGATCATCAAAAGTTGTGCTTCAAGTTGTTTGTGATGACAGATGTGTCTCACTATCTAGAAGCAGACACAAGTCAAGACATGCATCAGTGCTTAGACAACACTAATTCTGAAGCTATGAGTTCCTCGTGATCCTTGATAATTTTCAAATCAAAGGAACTCAAGGAAGACAATTGTCCTAATCAAAGAACAAGCAACCAAGTAGAATGAAGATTTACCATATTGCACTGTAGTAACAATGCATATACAAAAAACATGTTGCATAAATAATCTTCAAAAAGATTCCCATGATTCAAATTCAAAAAAAATCATAAGGAACCACCAAAACCAATAGGTAGCACTCAACGAATCTTTCTCAATGGATCCTTCAACGAATTTATTTCAAATTCAATGAGTGCAAGCTGGTTGACAGTGGAGAAGAGTAGAAATGAAGAAGAAAACTAAATAAGTTGTAGAAGACAAAGCTTGAAGATGGATAGAACGACAAGCTGTAGGAACTAATTGGACAACTCATGCAGCAATTTGAAAGTTGAATTCAACCTTCAACAACCACAACAACGGCTAGCTCCTGATCATTCTATAAATGAATCAAATTTGAAGGAGCAACTTTTAAGGAAGGATTGCTAAAGAAAGATGGTAAGGTCAGGTGAACCAACCCTTTATCAGAAGGAACTTCCTTAGCCAAAAACACTATAGGTGGAGCCTGTAGAGCCAAATCCGAAAAGAGTGTTCGTAAACACCTTCATCAATGGAGCCTTAGTAGAAGGCATCCCAAAATGTGTAGTGTCCATTCCTTAGGATTAGAGGGAAAGAACTTAGAAAAGTCTAATAAGGGGATTGCTGCTTCTAAAGTTTAGAGGGAACATAGCAGGTAGCTATTTGAGTCTAATAGCAGGTGCTACTGAGGGTGAAAAGCTTGGAGAGGCTTTTCAAAAGAATACTTGAATAGTGCCTGCAAAGGCCTAGAGAATATTGAGGTGAAACCTGGAGAGGCTTTCCGAAAGAATACTCAGGAAGAGCCTGCAGAGGCTTAGAGAATACTGAGGTGAAGCCTGGAGAGGCTGGTCGAAAGAATACTTAGGTGGAGCCTGCAGAGGCTTAGAGAATACCGGTTGTAGGAGCCTATGGAGACTTCAGAAAAGAAAGAATGCCATAATTGAGTGCTTGGTCTTAGTGGAGAAAGCGTATAGGTGTAAGTAATGGATGTATCCCAGGTTGGGGTGAAGCAGTATAATTCCTTGGTGTGATTGTTTCCTTCATTGTTACTTCTTATTTATCCTTGTTGTTGTGTGCTTAAAATTTGTTTCTAAAAAACCTTATATTGAAAAGTTTAACTCTGATATTTGATCAAAAGGTTTTCATAAAATAGTTTCATTATTTAGAAGCAACACCTACTCACAGTATAAAAGTGAAAAGCAGAATATGTAATTTAATAGAATATGGTATTTTGAGAGTAGGTTCTGAAGTAGTAGGACACAAAATTACTTGGATGAATTTACTTTAAAATATTTTTTTATCCAAGTACTTGTGAAGGAAAAGGTATACTCCCATAAGTCTTTTGATTTCTAAGCGTGAAGCTTAAGAACTAGAAATCAGAAGCAAGTGTGCTTGTGCAAAAAAATAGCCTTACCGGTTGTTGTGTCACTATTCAACCGCCCTTTCTAGTGATCAACTAATTCACTTAAAATCCTTCATTGATACAGGATCACAAAACTATGAATTCCAATTTTGACGATCTGCGCTAAGAGGGGATAACCATGTTAAGTATTGGAACCAAAGACATAGAATGTCAAACCCCTAAAAATCTCACAATTTTGTTGAGATAACAAAGGATATTAAACTTTGATAAACTAATGAGATTAATTGAGCTATATGAGAAAAACATGCGTCCAACAAAAGTATACGTATATTCGTTTTATCTTAGACACGAAAAATAAGTTTTAAAGTATAGTGTCAAACACGCTAAAAAGGACTTGCGTCCTAGACTTTATAAAATCTAGTGACCAAAGTGCAATTAAAAAAAGTTGCGTCCAAAGGTCTTTTGAAAATCCAACGTCCAATGCGTTGTCATCACCCAACACTTCTTTCAAGAAAACTTACACAAACATTCTATATCATAATAAGTTTTCTTCGTCCAAATGAACACATGCTTAAGGCTCTTTGTTCAATAACGTTTGACATGCTAAGGTATACTACTCATATATTCTTTATCACATGAACTTTATGCTATTATTCCCTGTGTTTTTTCAAATAAGCTCTAACATATGAATTTCTAGCATTTAATGAAAAAGCAAGGTTTCCTGGGTATAAGTACAACCTCTGGTCAAAAGCAAGTCACATGTCTGAGGTTTAGTACAAATGAGAAGACTGAAGTAGGAATAAGCAAAGAAGCAATACACTTTTCAAAACATGACAGTACCTTTTTGGGAAAGAAAAGACACCTACTTTTTTCTCTCTCCTCTGCAGAAATAGACACGTCAAAGAGGAAACGTGACTGAAGTCACCATGCATTAAATGAAAATTCATAACGAAAAGATTAAAGAAGCTCTTTCTCACAACAATCATATTTCCAAAAGACTCCATATAAAGACCTTAAGAGAAGAACTGAAGATCTAACGAATTATTGGACAGTCATTTTGTTTCTTTGAAAAACTCTTTAAGTTCTTTCTCTGCATGAAACACTCTAAGGTCAATAGTTTATCCTTTGCTTAGTAAAGTTATTTGTACTCGTGTTAAAGTTACATATTCTCACTTTGTGAGTTGATTACATTGTAATCTTTCAAACTTATTCAGTTTGTGAAAGCCAAAAGTGACTTAGTGTGAAAGAATACTTAGGACTACTTTCTTGAGGATAAGATTGTAGTGGGTTTTTCCAAAAGTAACATAGTAGAATACTTGCTTGTAACCATGTTGGTTAGTGGAACCCTTCGTGTTGAAGGAGAACTAGACATAGCTTAGGTTGAGTGAACCAATATAAAAAGCTTGTGTTCTTTGTTTTTGCTTCTCCTTTCACGTTTTCCTTGGAAGAAACATTTTTTGACTTGTTTAAAACATTGTTATTTGCAAGAAGCTTTTTAAACGCACATACACACTATTCAACTCCACTTCTAGTGTGTTTCTTGTTATTTCACTAAGCGTTGGCATTAAGCATTACATGAGTCACGCTAACGTAACGCATCTAGAGAGGGCTCTAAGACCCTTACATTGGTGTGCTAAGCATGAGGTTACTAATGCTTAAAGGCGAGGTCTGTGCCTCAGTGCAATCCACCCTATGTGCCACCCTGTATGCACTAATTGTAGACACCATAGAGAGATGACCTTGATTCTTTGAGGATTAACACTAAGCACCAATATGTTAGCGCTAAGCACAGGGTCTTTCGCACTATGTGTGACCATGTCAACTCTAAGGGTGGGGTCCTTGGACAATAATGTTATGTATATAACTTTTATGCCTAATAAATGTTATCCCCTTCCTATATGAGTATGTTACAACGTGAAAGTATGTGCTTGAGTTGAGTGTATTATGAATGCATGCATGAGGCTAAGTTATCCCTTTGGCAAGGTGCGGCAATTGCCCTTCAAATCTCATAAAGTGGTAGAAAAATGAAATGTATAAGACTATGTTGCCCTCTTTGAGAAGAAGAAGCACTTGCCTTTAGATCCTAGATAGTGGTAAATAAGACAATGTAGCCCTCTTTGGCAAGAAAGAGTATCAGCCCATTTTAGATTCCAAAGAGAGGTGATAGACGTCCTTTGGTGCAAGAAGGATAGAATATTGCAAACCACAAGAGGGATGCCTCTTGAAGATTATGAACTCACAATCTGCCATGGAAGATGGATAAAAGAATTATAAGATAAAGGTGTTTATGATTTATTAATGTGAGAATGTGTGTTATGTCTCAAGGAAATGTTTACATGCCTCATTGTCATGGATAGGTAAGTTGTCTATATGCTATAAATGTGTTCATGTTACTGATGTTATATACAATATGTATGTGATGTTGTAGTGATCCCTAGGGCACTGGCTGGGACTTTTGTCTCACTAGTTTAAGTTTAAATGCTAAAGATTAAGCAGGTAGTGAATCCAGTGAATGGCAAATCGAGCAAGGATTTACCTTGTTTATATTGCTTTCACATAATGTAACATTATGAACTATTTATTTATGTTTTACGTTTAAGTCCCCATATTGGGCAAGAATTATGTATTTCTTTTATTTGGGTTATGTAAGGTACCCTGAGTACTCCATATGTATATTGTTCATGTTATGATTATGAGTTTTTAAATAAGTTATTGAAATTATCCGACGACTCCACATATGTAGGTATAAGGTTACGGTAATGTCCCTTAGGGTGTTACACGAAGAGATCATCCTTGACAAGAAGGTTTCACAATGATTTGAAAACTGAGAATTTTTTTTTCATAAATCTTCAGTAAAAATTGAATTGGCCCAAGAAACTCCTTACCCCTCTTCACATTAGTGGGAAGCAATTTTCTTTCTATCACCTCAATCTTTACCTTGTCCACTTCGATACCCTTGACTGAGATTTTATGTCCCAACACAGTTCCTTCTTTCACCATGAAATATTTTCTTCCAAATTCAAAACTAGATTGTTTTCGTGCATCTTTTGAGCGCGAAGCCAAATTTGCAAAGCATGTATCAAAGGAGGTTCCAAATACTAAAAAATAGTCCATGAAATCCTCAATGGACTTTTCAATATGTCCACAAAGATAGATATCATAAATCTCAAAAAGGTTGTTGGTGCATTGCATAATTTGAAGGGCATCCTTTTTTAGGCAAAAACACCAAACGGGCATGCAAATGCAATTTTCTTCTAATCATTCAAATTGATGGCTATTTGATGGTATCCAAAGTAGTCATCGAGGAAACAATAAAACTCTTACCTGACTAATCTCTCCAGCATTTGATCTATAAAAGGCAAAGCGAAATTATCCTTCATAGTGGCTTGGTTAAGCCATTGATAATCAAGGAACATACACCATCCCATGATTGTGCAGGTTAGAATGAGTTCATTCTTCTCATTTGAAATTATAGTCGTTTCACCTTTCTTAAGGACAACTTGCAGTAGACTAACCCATGAACTATATATTGGAAATAAGACAAATACACCCACATCAAACAATTTGAGCACTTCTTTGTTACTTTATGGCGAGGTTCAACCTTTGACGATTTTACACAACTGGTTTATAATCCTTTTCAGACAAAATGATGGGATGATTCCCTATAGATCTGATATAGTCCATCCAATATCCATCTTATGGTCCTTCAAGACATGAACAAGCTTATCTTTTTCTTCCTTCAAAGTTGTGGTAATTTCTATAACCGAATTTTCATTCATATCATCTATGTACACATACTTCAAATTCATCACCTTTTAACTCTTTCTTTTAGCTGATAACTTCTTCCATCCCTTGATTTTCAAATTGTAACATGCAATCCTCTATTTTGTTATCCATTTGATCTTCAACTTGAGACATAACATTGTCTGTCACATTTTTCAAGGGATTAATAGGCTATTAATGTTTAGGAAATGTCTTCCAACAATAAATTCGCCATGTCCACAGTAAGACAACGTTCTCTTTCGTTCAAATGATTCATGGCATCATAAACATTAAAATTTTTCTCATCATCATCTATTCTCAACATTTGACCCCAATGTGCATCAATCAATGTGTGCTCAATTCTCAAGAATGGTCTACCAAGAATGAATAGGGACCTCAGTTCCTTCATCTATGTCCATAATTGCAAAATCAATTGGAAAAGTGAACTTATACACTTTAACCATCATATTTTTATCTATCCCTTATGGATGTTTAACTAAGCCATCAGGGTCGGCCCAGTGTCCTAGGTGGAGGTGTGACGGCACAGGGTCCACGGCTAAAAGGGACCCTAAAAATTAAAAAAATAAAATTATATGATTGTGTAATAATTTTTTTATATTATTTTATGTTATTTTATAACTAGATTGAAATTATTGTTTTATTTCATGTCCCTTTAAAAAAAACAAATGAAAATGTTACATGTGATTAAAAGTATTATTCTATTGGTTGTTAGTTTTTTTTTTTTTTTGTTACATTCAAAAATCCTCAATGAGTTTTCAAATTACTGTGACATATCAACATGTAACGAATATATGATAATAGACTTAAATTTTTTTTTTAACAAGATAAGAAACACAAACAAAGACTCAAATTATAAAGGAAATAAAACTAAGCGTTAGTATATTAATAAAGAGCAAAAATAAAGATTTAATATATATGAAATGATATTTTGTCAATAATAGACGATAGCGAGCAAACTAGAGCTTTTTTTTTACACACAAAATATTAAACTAAATTAAATTAAATTACAAATATAAAATTAATATTTTAAAAATATATAAGTAGATTAAAATTATAAAAAAAAAATGTGATGGGTTCCTCACAGGTTTACCCAAATCCAATAAAACCCAATCGAAATGTGGATGAGTTAAAAAAATATAAATCTGGCTCTTTTAAATCTGAACCTATCTTACCTGTCATCGATGGGGAGAGCAAACCTGTCATCGATTCGTCCCGTTGTCATGCCTACCTTATATATAGATATTTATGTTATATAATAGTTTTTGGGAATAAATTGAATGATAGATGATAACATAAGAGTAAATTGAATAAAAAAATGTGATGATATATCTTTTTGAGATTTATTAAATTATGTTATTCGTTTAATGTAACAAAATATAACATTTTTAATGAAACTACGTGTCTATTTTTTAATGTAATATATATTTATATTTTCAAATACTTAAATATATAAAAGAGTCACATTTAGTGTTTCACCCTAGACCCATAAAATCTCCAGACCTGTGAGCGATCAACAAGTTGCTGTATCATTCTTGTAGGTTTGGTATTATCAGCTCCTATATTCCTCAATATGGAGAATGGCATCAAGTTAATACTTGCTCCTATGCCATATAAAGTTTTCCCAATGGTCACATGTACTATAGTGCAAGGTATGATAAGACTTCCAAGGTCCTTAAGCTTAGTAAGAGTGGTCTACTAACCACCACTCTGCATTCCTTATTGAGGAGCAGTTTTGAGTTTTTCTTTTTCCAACTCATTTTCTTAGCAAGCAACTCCTTTACAAATTTAGCATATTTGGGCATTTGTTCAAGTGCTTTTAAGAATGGAATGCTGATTTGCAATTTCTTCAAACTTTCAAGAAATTTAGAGAATTGTCTTCATCTGTACCTTTTTCTTTCTTGCTTAGTAGGTTAGTTTTATGTACTGTGGAGGATTTCACCCTTTTCTTATTCTTCTAGAATTTGTTTCTTAGTCTTGCGCAAATATAGAATCTTTATCAATCAACTTCTCTTTATTTTCTTCATTTTTTAGATCTTTGTCTTTATCATCTACTACTTCTTTTTCTAATTGAGGTTTCTCTATGTTTTTCAATTCTTGCTCTTTTATGATTTCCTCTTTATAAAAGGAGTAATCCCTTACCTCTTTCTCTTTTTCATACTTTTTTGTTGTTCTAGGAGGTAAATTCCTACCACTCCTAAGAATGATAGGTTTACACAAGTCCTTAACACTTGACTTATCATATTTTTAGGAGGGATTTTTTATATTTTTGCTTCTATTTGTTTAGAGAGTTTCCTTAGCTGATTTTCCAAGGTTTTAATGGATGCTTGAATGTTTTTAGGAGTTGAAGTTGGTGACCATTTTCAATACAGGATTGAACTATATGTAATTAGTCCTTTGACCAGTTCTAATCGAGTGGTACATATTAGTGGATTATATTTAGACATCCACATCTTTTGATTAGATAGTTAATAACATTTTATATAATTAATATTTATATAATTTACAATATATTATTTAATGGGAATGCTAATAACAAATTCGTTAACATATTTTTTCTAACACACACTATTATTAATTAAAATTTATTGAAAACTACAAAATTAGGATAGAGACTCTTTAAATGAAAATTGAAACTTATAAAAATTTATAATTTTCAATAAATTTCAGCCAATTGGAGAGAGTGTGTTGTTAACATTTCTCTTATATAATTATATATAAAACTGTAGATTAAGGTTATGTAATTATATGTATTTATTATTATTATTATTATTATTATTATTATTATTATTATTATTATTATTATTATTATTTATTGATTTTATTAATATTTTTAAGTTTATAAATTTATTTTATTTTTTATTTAAGTATAGTTATTGATTTTAATTAATTATTGATTTCTAAGATACTTTTTTTTTTTTTTTCTTTTTATCCTCTTCTTTCTTGCATATAGGATGGTTTCTCCAAGCTAGTTTCGGTATGAACCTTTTGAGGTTCTTCTTTTCTCCCAAAAGGCTTATCCACTTGCTTTTCAGTAGCTTTCTTAACTTCATCTTTTTCTTCTTCTTCCTCACCATTTATCGCTATCTCATGGTAAAACAATAAGGATGCTACATAGTACTTAATGAGTAACATCAGCACCTTTAATAGGGTTAGATAATAAACATCTACTTTTAGATTAACATGAATGACAAAATGTAGTATCAAGAACTATTTTTAATTTTTAGATCGAGAGACTAAATTAACAACACCACACAAATTCAAGGACCAAAATAGTGATTTAGTCAAACTGAAACAAAACACTATTTGCAAAAACAATTATGTTTTAAATATATATTTTGATACCTAAAAGTTCACAATGCCCCAGATCCTTTAAACAGTACATATCAAATAAAAACATTGATAATCATCTAAATAAATTGAAACAAGTTCAAAACTTAAAGCTTAAGTGATAAATCAATCCCAGAAGAATCAGAACGAGAGGTTTCTTCTTGCTTGGAATGATCACCACCCATGGTACTCAATGTTGTTGACCTATCCAAGGCCCAGTTTGATTTGGTAGCAACATTTGTAGAAGAATCTCCAAGGATGGGAATGTGTCCAATAGTACTACGATCATCTTCAGTCTTCAAATTTGCATGCAAACCCTCCATCCTCAATCTACCAAGGGAAGGGTTTAGCATCTCTTGTCTTGACCACCTTTGACCAAACCTAAAACCAAATGAGGTTGAAGGGTATGATGGCTTGTGAATCATAGACTCCATCCGAACCCCAAGTGCCCTATTGTAGGATCCATAAAAGGAGTGTGTGGGATAAGGGTAATAAAGAAAAGGAGAGTGCCCTAAAGCACCAACATCGTCAATCCCTTGGCCACGCTTTGCAAGAGCACGCTCTTGCTTGTGGGCGTTTTGGTGTCCCCCCAAAGCTTGTGATGAAGAAAACTCTTTCTTGCAAAAGTTGCAAGAAAAAGTCTTAGCCTCTAATGGTTTCTCCTCAATATTATTGTTCTCATCTCTCCCTTTGGTGTAATTAGCACTAGAAGAAGATGAACCCCCTACATTCATGGGGTTGAAAAACTCCAATTCCACTTTCGACCCCCGAATTGATTCATCCTTGGAGAGCCTAACAAAGTCCAACACCATATGGGAATTGGAATTGGAAGCTGGATCTTGTTCAGATTTATCACCCTTCTCCTTCATTATCAACTCATCATTCTTCTCTTCTTCAACATATGGTTTATGGGAAATGACTTCGGAGGTGGAAGAGGCTTCAGAGGAACAAATTTCCAAACAGTGTGATGATGCCATGGCACAAACGAGAAATGATTCTCTCTTTTTAGATCTGTGGGAGTGAGATTGAATAGAGAGGGGGCGTGACCATGGTTATTTATTTAAGGATTTGAGTTAATATGCAAATATCTTTCACTCATGAACAAGGAAAGGGATCTCATGCATTTTTGTAGTTATTATTTTTTCATATGCTAGCAAAAATTTGAATAGGTGTGAGCAAGCTTGAACCAATTTGTTCATGACCATTGCATAAACAGAATTTCCTAAAATGGTTTTAACTACATGGTCAAATGTGTCTAATTACTCAAGTAGTTCAAATCATGCCATAGAAGCATGTGGCTAATTACTCAAATAGGTTCTATGTAGTTGAAATTTGATGTCAATCCGAGTGGTGAAATTGGTAACTTCGAAATTACTTGTTGGAGTAAAATTACTTGGGCGTTCAAGAACTTCTTTAGCAGAAAAATAAATGGAAGTAATTTTGGGCTCATTAATGCTCTATATTTTCTAAAATGATTTTAACTACATAGTCTAATATTGTGGCCAATAATTAATCAAATAGTTAAAATATTTCCATAGCCAGCATGTGGCTAATTACTCAAATAATATACTATCGCAGATGACAGCTTCTATGTTGTTCAAATCTGATGTCAAAGCCAAATCGGTAACTTTGAAAATTACTTGAGTGTGCAAGAGCTTCCCTGGTGGAAAAATCAATGGAAGTAATTTTGTGATATAATTTTGACTTCATTAATGCTCTATATTTTCCTAACAAATTCATTGTTTTCCTCAACGCGCAAGTTGCTCCAATAGGTTCAAAATTTCAAATATCTTTATCACTAGTAGTTTCTGTGAGGAAAACCCAGTTTAATGAGTACCACTAAGCCATATTAAACTAAAAGAACTTATTCTAACCTTAATTTTTCTCATAAAAAAGCTTGTTTTCAATTCATTTTTATTTAAACCAGGAATGCATAGCACTATTCTAGTGGTTAAGGTTTTGTAATTTCAAAGGCTTTAATTTGCAAATTTTAGGTTCGAGGACTCACCCACATAACCGCATTCCGTTTTCAATAAGCATGGTGTTATGCCACAACATTCATGCCATACTTGTGGAAATTTATTTTTCATGAAGGACTTAAGATACACTAAATTTGTAACACTCAAGAAGATTTTTAGATCAAACTTGTGAATAGTGCTTGAACTTGAGGTAAGAAATAATGAGGGTTTAAGAGAAAATAATTAGGAGCTCACTCATCTCAACAAGTGAATTTTACATATAACTAGATTTTAAACTTGTGATTCGTTTAAATTATACATTTTTTATATTTATATTTAACATTTTTAAAAATATGTATATATGAATAAAATTATTAATTTTTAAAATATTTAGTATCAAATTAAATATAACTACATTAAAATTGAGGAAGATGATTAATTATATTTTTAATTGAGCAGATGTTGTATTGAAAAATATTAAACCTATTAAAATTTATTATGATTTGTTCTTTCTTTAAGTAATAATAATAGTGATGTAATACCTATTTGAGATATATAAATTAAAAAATATATATCATAAATATAATTTTTTAATTATTTAAATTGAGTACTTATTTTTGCTATTGTGAATACTATGTTTACATGTAATTGAATTTTATTTGATTATAATTAATAATTTTAAATTTATTTATTTTAAAAATTAAAATATTTTAAAACTATAATTTAATCATTTTGGTTTATTATATGTAATATTAATGATGTTTTAAATTGGTTAACATCATTACAACTTTAATTATTATTATTATTATTATTATTATTATTATTATTATTATTATTATTATTACTATTATTATTATTATTATTATTATTATTATTATTAATTTGTTCTTTAATTTTAATTTCATTACTTCTTATATTGTAAAGTTATCAATCTAGAATTTATTAAAAAAAAGGTTACTTATCTATAAGGATGGATGACTTTATATATTATTAATTCTCTTAATCCATTTATCTCATTCAACTTTCTCTTAAAAGTTCTAATCTTGGTAAATATGTTTAGTTAATTCACTATCTCATAATTGCTTCAATAAATTGTATTTTAAATTAGTAGTCATTCTTTAAATGCTGTACTTTACTTTCATTTAGAGTTTATGTCTAGTACAAAATATAGCTAATTAATTTATGTCTACTAGCTCTTTAGTCTTTAACTTTCCTTTAACTAATTCTACACAAACCAATATTTTCCAACTACTAAATTATATGGATAAGGTTAACTAATTGTACTAAATTATTTTTCCAATCTTATAACTAACTAAAACCATTGTGCTCAAACTAAGCTCTAATAAAGTGGCAGCCTTTTTCTTTTAAATTATAAATTCTTCTACATAAATACAAGACACAAGTGCTATTATAGCACTATCTAGTTCAAGACAAGTGCTATTTCCAATTTTAAGATGCATTAATCTTCTCATTTGCCAAATATTATAGTTTAGGTACAACAAAAATCGTATCATTAGAATATTTTAAGTATTTTTAAACCACTTACAAGTTACAAGCAGATTGTTACTAAGTTAGGAGTTAGGGCAACCACAATAGTTAGATAACTCGTATAATAATTTATTAAAGTTCTTACTTTAACCATTCACAAGCACTGAACTTGATGGAAATTGAAAAGAAACCAGAAATAAAATATTAGGTATGAATTTAGAGAAATTATAAGTGGTGAAAAGAGCCAGTTTCAAAGGTTCCTTTGTTTTTTTTTTCAGTCATATTATGTGCAAGACACATTAATAGTTTGCTCTAACATGTTGAAGGACATGAACTATCTTATGCCTCTTTAAGATACTTTGCTTCAAAGCAGAACTTGTTTCAGTCATATGCAATGCTTGTTTCTTAAGTTATTTCAACAACTTTTGCAACACAAAGATTCTGATAAAAATTCTACTTGTAAATTTTTTTTCTACTTTTAAATCCAAATTATTTATATTTCAATGAACTGTCTCTACTGATACATGGAATATGGTATCACAATTTAAAACCTCCATTCTACAACCTGACATAAGAAAGTCTTGACATATTCAAATTGAATGCTCACAAATAAAATAAATTTCACGCAATCAAAGCCAAAGAGAGTTTAGGGTTTACTTTGTGCAAACGTCATCGCAAGTGTCATCGAAGCTGTTGGGGTTCGTTGCGGGGTAGTAGGGGCAAAGTCATGAGGCTTTTCGGTGGTGGAGAGGGTTGCAACTCAAAGCTTTTCCAGTGGCAGAGAGGGTCGCAATGTATGGTGGTCACAATATGTGGTTGCTCGTGAGGACAGTTGTCTAAGACAATGGTGTTGACGACCGAGGAAGACGAAGACAATGGTGGTGCAGCGACATTGCAATGGAACAATGGCGAGGGTTGGGGTTTGGCAGGGGCAACAATGAGGATGTGGTGAGGGAGCAATGACACAATGGAGTAAGTAAAAGAAGAGCAGTTCTCCAGAACTTGAAAATCACATTGGGAGATAGATCCATGCTTGGCTAACTCATAAGCACACATATTTCCTTCACGAAAGGTACGTTGGAACTGAAGATCCCAAGCATAATGCTTAAAAGCTTGAATTTTTCTGATTATAGAAGCATAAGGATGAAGAGTGCTTCTATTATCTGATATCAGTAGTAACGCTAGTCTTGAACTAAAAAGGAGTATTTTATCTCATCCCAGGCCAGTCCGATCCAAATTGTTTAGTGAACTAAGACATTTGTCTTTATTTTTGTTCCCTAATTAAAGAAAAAATTACAGTCAACAACTAGACCCCCTGGGTATTTTAATTAATGGAACATGAAACAGAAATAACTGTTTTCATTCAGATCCAAACATACAATCATTAATAATTTGCTTAAGAGCTCATTGAGTCGGCTTGAGCTCTTGACTTGTATTTAAAAAGAGTACTAATTAAAAATTGGGTTGGATAAACCTTTCTTAAACCGTCAATTTCACAGCTAGTGAATGATTCATTACATATTAATAAAAACAAGAGTGCTTCATCATCTTAATTGTCATAGGTATCAAAAGTCTGTACGGAAAATCAAAAACTCATAACTAATGAGCTAATAAACTCGAATACCACATCACCCATCTGCAATTGTAAAGGAAAAAGAAAAATGAAACAAAACACAATTCGCAATAATAATTGCTTTTTAAAATATATAATTAGACACCTAAAATTTTATAGTGTCCTAGATAACTCAAACAACAGAGTACCAATCAATCAAACACAAACATTGATGATTATCCAAATTAAAACAAGATCGAAACTTAAATCTTAAGTGATAAATCAATCTCATCAGAATAATCAGGACTAGAGCGTCCTTCTTGCACGGGATCATCATCACCACCCACAGTACTCAATGGGGCTGAGTTTGATTTGGTAGCAACGTTTGTAGAAGATTCTCCAAGGAATGGAATATCGTGTCCAATAGTACCACGATCATCTTGTGTCCTCAAAGTTGTATCACTCTCTAGGATCCTAATTCCACTATTTGCATGCAAACCCTCCATCCTCAATCTATCAGGAGAAGGGTTTAGCATCTCTTGTGATCTTGACCACTCTTGACCAAACCTAAAACCAAGTGAGGATGAAGGATATGATGGCTTGTGAATAATAGACTCCATTCTAACCCCAAGTGCCCTATTATATGATCCATTAAAGGAGTGTGTGGGATTATCAGGGTAAAAAAGAAAACGAGGGTTCCCAAATGCACCAACATTGATCCCTTGGAGACGCCTTGCAAGAGCACACTCTTGCTTGTGAGCATTTTGGTGCCCTCCCAAGCCTTGTGCAGAAGAAAACTCTTTCTTGCAAAAGTTGCAAGGAAAAGTCCTAGCCTCTGATGATTTCTCCTCATTGTTATTCTCACCTCTCCCTTCAGTGTTGTTAGGCCTAGAAGAAGATGAACACCCCACGTTATTCATAGGATTGAAAAAATCCAATTCCACTTTCGACCCTCTAATTGATTCATCTTTGGAATTGGAATTGGAAGTTTGATGTCATTCAGATTTTAACACTCTTCTCCTTCATTGTGATTCTTCTCTTCTTCAGCAGTAGGTTTATGGGAAATGCCTTCAGAGGTGGCAAGATGCTAGAGGCCTCAGAGGGACAACCTTCCAAAACATGTGATGATGCCATTGTAAAATGTTTTACAATTTTGGATCTGTGGGAGAGAGGGGGCATGACCATGTTTGTTTATTTATTTAAAGATTTTAATTAATGCAAATATCTTTATTGAATAAGGAATGGGATCTCATGCTTTTTTCAGTTATCATTTTACATTATGCTACGAAAAGTTTGAAGAGGTATGAGCAAGCTTTCACAGATTTGTGCATGATCATACCATAAACAAAGATTCCTAAAATGTGTCTAATTACTAATGCTTAAAGGCGACGTCTGTGCCTCAGTGCAATCCACGATAAGTGCCACCCTGTGTTCACTAAGTGTAGACACCATAGAGAGATGACCTTGATTCTTTGAGGATTAACACTAAGCACCAATATGTTAGCGCTAAGCACAGGGTCTTTCGCACTATGTGTGACCATGTCAACTCTAAGGGTGGCGTCCTTGGACAATAATGTTATGTATATGACTTTCAAAGTCCCTATATTGGACAAGAATTATGTATTTCTTTTATTTGGGTTATGTAAGGTACCCTGAGTACTCCATATGTATATTGTTCATGTTATGATTATGAGTTTTTAAATAAGTGATTGAGATTATCCGACGATTCTGCATATGTAGGTATAAGGTTACGGTAATGTCCTTAGGGTGTTACATGAGGAGAGCATCCTTGACAAGAAGGTTTCACAATGATTTTGAAATCTGAGAATTTTTTTTTATAAATCTTAAGTAAAAATTGACTTGGCCCAAGAAACTCCCCTCTTCACATTAGTGGGAAGCGATTTTCTTACTATCACCTCAATCTTTGCCTTGTCCACTTCGATACCCTTGACTGAGATTTTATGTCCCAACACAATTCCTTCTTTCACCATGAAATATTTTCTTCCAAATTCAAAACTAGATTGGTTTTCGTGCATCTTTTGAGCGCGAAGCCAAATTTGCAAAGCATGTTGTATCAAAGGAGGTTCCAAATACTAAAAAATAGCCCATGAAATCCTCAATGGACTTTTCAATATGTCCACAAAGATAGGTATCATAAATCTCAAAAAGGTTGTTGGTGCATTGCAAAATTTGAGGGGCATCCTTTTTTAGGCAAAAACACCAAACGGGCATGCAAATGCAATTTTCTTCTAATCATTCAAATTGATGGCTATTTGATGGTATCCAAAGTAGTCATCGAGGAAACAATAAAACTCTTACCTGACTAATCTCTCCAGCATTTGATCTATAAAAGGAAAAGGGAAATTATCCTTCATAGTGGCTTGGTTAAGCCATTGATAATCAAGGAAGATACACCATCCCATGATTGTGCAGGTTAGAATGAATTCATTCTTCTCATTTGAAATTATAGTCGTTTCACCTTTCTTAAGGACAACTTGCAGTAGACTATATAATCCTTGAACTATATATTGAAAATAAGACAAATACACCCACATCTAACAATTTGAGCACTTCTTTATTACTTTATGGCGAGGTTCAACCTTTGAAGAGTTTACACAACTGGTTTATAATCCTTTTCAGACAAAATGATGGGATGATTCCCTATAGATCTGATATAGTCTATCCAATAGCCATCTTATGGTCCTTCAAGACATGAATAAGCTTATCTTTTTCTTCCTTCAAAGTTGTGCTAATTTCTATAACCGAATTTTCATTCATATCACCTATGTACACATACTTCAAATTCATCACCTTTTAACTCTTTCTTTTAGTTGATAACTTCTTGCATCCCTTGATTTTCAAGTTATAACATGCAATCCTCTATTTTGTTATCCATTTGATCTTCAACTTGAGATATAACATTGTCTGTCACATTTTTCAAGGGATTAATAGGCTATTAATGTTTAGGAAATGTCTTCCAACAATAAATTCACCATGTCAACAATAAAACAATGTTCTCTTTCGTTCAAATGGTTCATGGCATCATAAACATTAAAAATTTTCTCATCATCATCTATTCTCTACACTTGACCCCAATGTGCATCAATCAATGTGTGCTCAATTCTCAAGAATGGTCTACCAAGAATGAATAGGGACCTCAATGCCTTCATCTATGTCCATAATTGCAAAATCAATCGTATTTTTATCTATCCCTTATGGATGATTAACTAAGCCATCAGGGTCGGCCCAGTGTCCTGTCTGGAGGTGTGACGGCACAGGGTCCACGGCTAAAACGGACCATAAAAATTAAAAAAATAAAATTATATGATCGTGTAATAATTTTTTATATTATTTTGTTATTTTTATTACTAGATTGAAATTATTGTTTTATTTCATGTCTCTTTAAAAAAAAAAAAAACAAATGAAAATGTGACATGTGATTAAAAGTATTATTCTATTGGTTGTTAGATTTTTTTTTTATTACATTCAAAAATCCTCAATGAGTTTCAAATTACTGTGACATATCAACATGTAATGTAATAGACTTAAATTTTTTTTTTTTTAACAAAATAAGAAACACAAACAAAGACTCAAATTATAAAGGAAATAAAACTAAGCGTTAGTATATTAATAAAGAACAAAAATAAAGATTTAATATATATGAAATGATATTTTGTCAATAATAGACAATAGTGAGCAAACTAGAGCATTTTCTTTGAGACACAAAATATAAAACTAAATTAAATTAAATTACAAATATAAAATTAATATTTTAAAAATATATAAGTAAATTAAAATTATAAAAAAAAATTGACGGGTTCCTCGCAGGTTTACCCTAATCCAATAAAACCCAATCGAAATGTGGATGAGTTAAAAAAATATAAATTTGCCTCTTTTAAATCTGAACCTAACCTACCTTCTGCAGGGATGGGGACGGGGAGAGCAAACCTGTCATCGATTCGTCCTGTTATCATGCCTACCTTATATATAGATATTTATGTTACATAATAGTTTTTGGGAATAAATTGAATGATAGATGATAACACAAGAGTAAATTGAATAAAAAAATGTGATATATCTTTTTGAGATTTATTAAATTATGTTATTCGTTTAATGTAACAAAATATAACATTTTAAATGAAGCTACATGCCTATTTTTTAATGTAATATATATTTATATTTTCAAATACTTAAATATATGAATGTCATTTAGTGTTTCACCCTGGACCCATAAAATCTCCAGACCTGTGAGCGATCAACAATTGCTGTATCATTCTTGTAGGTTTGGTATTATCAGCTCCTATATTCCTTAATATGGAGAATGACATCAAGTTAATACTTTCTCCTAAGCCATATAAAGTTTTCCCAATGGTCACATATACTATAGTGCAAGGTATGGTAAGACTTCCAAGGTCCTTAAGCTTAGTAGGAGTGGTCTACTAACCACCACACTGCATTCAACTTCTCTTTATTTTGTTCATTTTTTAGATCTTTGTCTTTATCATCTACTACTTCTTTTTCTAATTGAGGTTTCTCTATGTTTTCCAATTCTTGCTCTTCTATGATTTCCTCTTTATAAATGGAGTAATCCCTTACCTCTTTCTCTTTTTCATATTTTTTGTTGTTCTAGGAGGTAAATTCCTACCACTCCTAAGAATGATAGGTTTACACAAGTCCTTTACACTTGACTTACCGTATTTTTAGGAGGGATTTTTTATATTTTTGCTTCTATTTGTTTAGAGAGTTTCCTTAGCTGATTTTCCAAGGTTTTAATGGATGCTTCAATGTTTTTAGGAGTTGAAGCTGGTGACCATTTTCAATACAGGATTGAACTATATGTAATTAGTCCTTTGACCAGTTCTAATCGAGTGGTACATATTAGTGGATTATATTTAGACATCCACATCTTTTGATTAGATAGTTAATAACATTTTATATAATTAATATTTATATAATTTACAATATATTATATAATGGCAAATGCTAATAACAAATTCGTTAACATATTTTTTCTAACACACATTCTATTATTAATTAAAATTTATTAAAAACTACAAAATTAGGATAGAGACTTATTAAATGAAAAGTGAAACTTATAAAAATTTATAATTTTTAATAATTTCAGCCAATTGGAGAGAGTGTGTTGTTAACATTTCACTTATATAATTAATATTTTATATAATTATATATAAAACTGTAGATTAAGGTTATGTATTTTATATGTATTTATTATTATTATTATTATTATTATTATTATTATTATTATTATTATTTATTAAGTTTATTTATTGATTTTATTAATATTTTTAAGTTTATAAATTTATTTTATTTTTTATTTAAGTATAGTTATTGATTTTAATTAATTATTGATTTCTAAGATACTTTTTATTTTTCTTTTTTCTTTTTATCCTCTTCTTTCTGACATACAGGATGGTTTCTCCAAGCTAGTTTCGGTATGAACCTTCTGAGGTTCTTCTTTTCTCCCAAAAGGCTTATATCCTCTTGCTTTTCAGTAGCTTTCTCAACTTCATCTTTTTTTCTTCTTCCTCACCATTTATCGCTATCTCATGGTAAAACAATAAGGATACTACATAGCACTAATGTGTAACAACAGCACCGTTAATAGGGTTAGATAATAAACATCTACTTTTAGATTAACATGATGACAAAATGTAGTATCTAGAATTATTTTAAAATTTTTTTAGATCGAGAGACTAAATTAACAACACCACACAAATTCAAGGACCAAAATAGTGATTTAGTCAAACTGAAACAAAACACAATTTGCAAAAACAATTACATTTTAAATATATATTTTGATACCTGAAAGTTCACGATGCCCCAGATCCTTTAAACAGTACACATCAAATAAAAACATTGATAATCATCTAAATAAATTGAAACAAGTTCAAAACTTAAAGCTTAAGTGATAAATCAATCCCAGAAGAATCAGAACGAGAGGTTTCTTCTTGCTTGGAATGATCACCACCCATGGTACTCAATGTTGACCTATCCAGGGCCCAGTTTGATTTAGTAGCAACATTTGTAGAAGAATCTCCAAGGATGGGAATATGTCCAATAGTACCACGATCATCTTCAGTCTTCAAATTTGCATGCAAACCCTCCATCCTCAAGCTACCAAGGGAAGGGTTTAGCATCTCTTGTCTTGACCACCTTTGACCAAACCTAAAACCAAATGAGGTTGAAGGATATGATGGCTTGTGAATCATAGACTCCATCCGAACCCCAAGTGCTCTATTGTAAGATCCATAAAAGGAGTGTGTGGGATAAGGGTAATAAAGAAAAGGAGAGTGCCCTAAAGCACCAACATCATCAATCCCTTGGCCACGCTTTGCAAGAGCACGCTCTTGCTTGTGGGCGTTTTGGTGTCCCCCCAATGCTTGTGATGAAGAAAACTCTTTCTTGCAAAAGTTGCAAGAAAAAGTCTTAGCCTCTGATGGTTTCTCCTCAATATTATTGTTCTCATCTCTCCCTTTGGTGTAATTAGCACTAGAAGAAGATAAACCCCCCACGTTCATTGGATTGAAAAAATCCAATTCCACTTTCGACCCCCGAATTGATTCATCTTTGGAGATCTTAACAAAGTCCAACACCATATGGGAATTGGAATTGGAAGCTGGATCTTGTTCAGATTTATCACCCTTCTCCTTCATTATCAACTCATCATTCTTCTCTTCTTCAACACATGGTTTATGGGAAATGACTTCGTAGGTGGAAGAGGCTTCAGAGGAACAAATTTCCAAACCGTGTGATGAAGCCATGGCACAAACGAGAAATGATTCTCTCTTTTTAGATCTGTTGGAGTGAGATTGAATAGAGAGGGAGCGTGACCATGGTTATTTATTTATGGATTTGAGTTAATATGCAAATATCTTTCACTCATGAACAAGGAAAGGGATCTCATGCATTTTTGTAGTTATTATTTTTTCATTATGCTAGCAAAAATTTGAAGAGGTGTGAGCAAGCTTGAACCAATTTGTTCACGACCGTTGCATAAACAAAATTTCCTAAAATGATTTTAACTACACGGTCAAATGTGTCTAATTACTCAAGTAGTTCAAATCATGCCATAGAAGCATGTGGCTAATTACTCAAATAGGTTCTATGTAGTTGAAATTTGATGTCAAACCGAGTGATGAAATTGGTAACTTTGAAATTACTTGTTGGAGTAAAATTACTTGGGCATTCAAGAACTTCTTTAGGGAAAAAATAAATGGAAGTAATTTTGTGCTCATTAATGCTCTATATTTTCTAAAATGATTTTAACTACACAGTCTAATATTGTGGCGAATAATTAATCAAATAGTTAAAATATTTCCATAGCCAGCATGTGGCTAATTACTCAAATAATATACTATCGCAGGTGACAGCTTCTATGTCGTTCAAATTTGTTGTCAAAGCCAAATTGGTAACTTTGAAAATTACTTGGGTGTTCAAGAGCTTCCCTGGTGGAAAAATCAATGGAAGTAATTTTGTGATATAATTTTGACTTCATTAATGCTCTATATTTTCCTAACAAATCCATTGTTTTCCTCAACGCATGAGTTGCTCCAATAGGTTCAAAATTTCAAATATCTTATCACTAGTAGTTTCTGTGAAGAAAACCCAGTTTAATGAGTACCACTAAGCCATATAAAAAAGCTATACTAGTGGCTAAAATTTTGTAATTTCAGTGGCTTTAATTTGCAAACTTTAGGTTCGAGGACTCACCCACATAACCGCTTTCCGTTTTCAATAAGCATGGTGTTATGCCATATGCAACATTCTTGCCATACTTGTGGAAATTTATTTTTCATGAAGGACTTAAGATACACTAAATTTGTAACACAGGAAGATTTTTTGATCAAACTTGTGAATAGTGCTTGAACTTGAGGTAAGAAATAATGAGGGTTTAAGAGAGAATAATTAGGAGCTCACTCATCTCAACAAGTGAATTTTACATATAACTAGATTTTAAACCTGTGATTCGTTTAAATTATACATTTTTTATATTTATATTTAATATTTTTAAAAATATGTATATATGAATAAAATTATTATTTTTTAAAATATTCAGTAACAATTTAAATATAACTACATTAAAATTGAGGAAAATGATTAATTGTATTTTTAATTGAGCAGATGTTGTATTAAAAAATATTAAACCTATTAAAATTTATTATGATTTGTTCTTTCTTTAAGAAATAATAATAGTGATGTAATACCTATATGAGATATATAAATTAAAAAAATATATATCATAAATATAAATTTTTAATTATTTAAATTGGGTACTTATTTTTGCTATTGTGGATACTATGTTTACATGTAATTGAATTTTATGTTTTTATAATTAATAATTTTAAATTTATTTATTTTAAAATTAAAATATTTTAAAACTACAATTTAATCATTTTGGTTTATTACTTTTAATTATGTGATATTGATGAAGTTTTAAATTGGTTAAGATCATTATAACTTAAATTATTATTATTATTATTATTATTATTATTATTATTATTATTATTATTATTATTATTATTATTGTTGTGGTTGTTGTTGTTGTTGTTGTTGTTGTTGTTGTTGTTGTTGTTGTTGTTGTTGTTGTTGTTGTTGTTGTTATTGTTATTATTATTATTATTATTATTATTATTATTATTATTGTTATTATTATTATTATTATTATTATTATTATTATTATTATTATTATTATTATTATTATTATTATTATTTTAGTGAACTAAGACATTTGTCTTTATTTTTGTTCCCTAATTAAAAAACAAATTACACTCAACAACTAGACTCCCTCGGTATTTTAATTAAAGGAATATGAAAGAGAAATAACTGTTTTAATAAGATCCAAACATACAATCATTAATAATTTGCATAAGAGCTTATTGAGTCTGCTTGAGCTCTTGACTCGTATTTAAAAAGAGTACTAATTAAAAATTGGCATGGATAAAACTTTCTTAACCGTCAATTTCACAGCTAGTGAATGATTCATTAAATATTAATAAAAACAAGAGAGCTTCGCCATCTTAATTGTCATAGGTATCAAAAGTCTGTACAGAAAATTTAAAACTCATAACTAATTAGCTAATAAACTAGAATACCACGTCACCCATCTGCAATTGTAAAGGAAAAAGAAAAATGAAACAAAACACAATTTGCAATAATAATTGCTTTTTAAAATATATAATTAGACACCTAAAATTTCGTAGTGCCCCAGATAACTCAAACAACAGAGTACCAATCAATCAAACACAAACATTGATGATTATCCAAATTAAAACAAGATCAAAACTTAAATCTTAAGTGATAAATCAATCTCTTCAGAATAATCAAGACTAGAGGGCCCTTCTTGCGTGGGATTATCACCACCACCCACAGTACTAAATTGGGCTGAGTTTGAATTGGTAGCAACGTTTGTAGAAGATTCTCCAAGGACAGGAATGTTGTGTCCAATAGTACCACGATCATCTTGTGTCCTCAAAGTTGTATCACTCCCTAGTATCCTAATTCCACTATTCGCATGCAAACCCTCCATCCTCAATCTATCAAGAGAAGTGTTTAGCATCTCTTGTGATCTTGACCACCCTTGACCAAACCTAAAACCAAGTGAGGATGAAGGATATGATGGCTTGTGAATCATAGACTCCATTCTAACCTCAAGTGCCCTATTATATGATCCATAAAAGGAGTGTGTGGGATGATCAGGGTAATAAAGAAAATGAGGGTTCCCACAAGCACCAGCATTGATCCCTTGGCGACGCCTTGCAAGAGCACGCTCTTGCCTGTGAGCATTTTGGTGCCCTCCCAAGGCTTGTGCAGAAGAAAACTCTTTCTTGCAAAAGTTGCAAGGAAAAGTCCTAGCCTCTGATAATTTCTCCTCATTGTTATTCTCACCTCTCCCTCCAGTGTTGTTAATAGCCCTAGAAGAAGACGAACACCCCACGTTATTCATCGGATTGAAAAAATCCAATTCCACTTTCGACCCTCTAATTGATTCATCTTTGGAGAGCATAACAAAATCCAACACCATATGGGAATTGGAATTGGAAGCTTGATCTCGTTCTTCAGTAGTAGGTTTATGGGAAATGCCTTCTGAGGTGGCAGAGATGCTAGAGGCTTCAGAGGGACAACCTTCCAAAATGTGTGATGATGCCATTGTAAAATGTTTCACAATTTTGGATAGGTGGCAGAGGGATTGAATAGAGAGGGGGGGCATGACCATGTTTTTTTATTTAAAGATTTGAATAAATGCACATATCTTTATTGAATAAGAAATGGGATCTCATGCATTTTGCAGTTATCATTTTGCATTATGCTACCAAAAGTTTGAAGAGGTATGAGCAAGCTTTCACAGATTAATGCATGATCTTAGCATAAACAAAGATCCCTAAAATGTGTCTAATTACTAAGTAGTTCAAGTCATTCCCATAACTAGCATGTGGCTAATTAATCAAATAGCTTCTATGTAATTCAATTTTTATGTCTAACCGAGTAGCAAAATTTGTAACTTTGAAAATTTATGATCTTAGCACAAACAAAGATTCCTAAAATGTGTCTAATTGTTAAGTAGTTCGAGTCATTCCATAACCAGCATGTGGCTAATTAATCAAATAGCTTCTATGTAATTCAAATTTTATGTCTAATCGAGTAGTGAAATTGGTAACTTTGAAATTTTATGATCTTAGCATAACCAAAGATTCCTAAAATGTGTTTAATTACTGAGTAGCTCAAGTAATTCCATAACCATCATGTGGCTAATTAATCAAATAGCTTCTATGTAATTCAAATTTTATGCCTAACTGAGTAGCGAAATTGGTAAATTCAAAATTTTATGATCTTAGCAGAAACAAAGATTCCTAAAATGTGTTAAATTACTGAGTAGCTCAAGTAATTCCATAACCATCATGTGGCTAATTAATCAAATAGCTTCTATGTAATTCAAATTTTATGCCTAACTGAGTAGCGAAATTGGTAAATTCAAAATTTTATGATCTTAGCAGAAACAAAGATTCCTAAAATGTGTCTAATTACTAAGTAGTTCAAGTCATTCCATAACCAGCATGTGGCTAATTAATCAAATAGCTTCTATGTAATTCAAATTTTATGTGTAATTGAGTAGCGAAATTGGTAAATTCAAAATTTTATGATCTTAACATAAACAAATATTCCTAAAATGTGTCTAATTACTAAGTAGTTCAAGTCATTCTATAACCAGCATGTGGCTAATTAATCAAATAGCTTCTATGTAATTCAAATTTTATGTCTAACCGAGTAGCGAAATTGGTAACTTCAAAATTTTATGATCATAGTATAAACAAAGATTCCTAACATGTGTCTAATTACTAAGTAGCTCAAGTCATTCCATAAGCAGCATATGGCTAGTTAATCAAATAGCTTCTATGTAATTCAAATTTTATGTTTAACCGAGTAGTGAAATTGGTGACTTCGAAATTACTTGTGTTGAAGTAAAATTACATGTGGCTAATTAATCAAATAGCTTCTATGTAATTCAAATTTTATGTGTAATTGAGTAGCAAAATTGGTAAATTCAAAATTTTATGATCTTAGCATAAACAAAGATTCCTAAAATGTGTCTAATTACTAAGTAGTTCAAGTCATTCTATAACCAGCATGTGGCTAATTAATCAAATAGCTTCTATGTAATTCAAATTTTATGTCTAACCGAGTAGCGAAATTGGTAACTTCGAAATTTTATGATCTTAGTAAAAACAAAGATTCCTAACATGTGTCTAATTACTAAGTAGCTCAAGTCATTCCATAAGCAGCATCTGGCTAGTTAATCAAATAGCTTCTATGTAATTCAAATTTTATGTTTAACCGAGAAGTGAAATTGGTGACTTCGAAATTACTTGTGTTGAAGTAAAATTACTTGGGCGTTTCTGTGGTGGAAAAATCAATATTTGAAAGTAATTTTGGGATATAATTTTGGCTTCATTAATGCTCTATATTTTTTCTAATATGATTTTAACTACACGGTCTAATGTGGCGAATAATTACACAAATAATTAAAAATTTTTCAGAGCGGGCATGTAAACAATTTATCTATTAGCTCTTATCCATAATTATTATTTTACATAAATTATTGAAAATGTAAATAAATATCTATAAAAATTTTATATTTAACTATTATCATTATCCATAAAATATTTTCGTACTTTCTCTCATATCTTTATGAAAGGTATAATAACTAAATTAAAAATAAGGCTTAAATAACTTTTAGGACCCTGATAAATTACCGAATTTTGTTCGGGTCCCCGATAAATTTTTTTGTTGTTTTGAGTCCCTGATAAAAAAAATTCTTTTGCATCTCTGCCGTCAATTAAGTGATGATGTGGCCGTTAAAAATTTTAAAATGCAATTTTCGGTGGGTAAAAAACCGCCACTATCTATATCAAATTTTAAATTACAACTTCTGGCAGCAAAAAACTACCAGAATCAATTTATCATTTACCGCATTTTACTTCCTTCCTCTCCAATATATCTTCGGACTCACTTTTTTTTTTTAAGAGATCTTCGGACTCACTTCTTCTACAAGCTCTCAATATTTAATTTAATATTATAATAACAAACCCAACAAAAATTCTTCACTTTGGTATAACCACTCATCATCCTCACTCTTCCGTTCTTTGTTATGGCACTTCAGAAGTCTCTCTCTAGCGACAACCTTCCTCCATTTTTGGCGAAGCCCGACGCCGCCGTCACTCCCATCGTCTGCAGCCTCTTCGGCTTCAACTAGGAGTCAGCTCCTCAGTGCCGCGCCACACTGACACCATTTGGGAAGATCTCCAAGGGCAAGTCGCACACCTCGATGTGCTCTTAGGTGACGTTCATCACGACGAACCCAGTGAACTTCTGGCCAATCTCAGATCTGGAATAGCTTAGATTTGGAAATTTCAGATATGAAAATGCTTAGATATAAAACTCAAATCTGCAGTGAAGATCTTCCTGGGGTGCTTCTTCTTCCCATCCTCAAATGCACTGTTGGGTTCCGCCGCGGGATTCGCAACCACTCCTTTCACATGCTGAGAAAATCGGCAACAAATTTTAAAGATCTACCCTTTGCTTGTTGTCAGCTTTACTTTCTAAATATGTTTAAAGCTTTCATTGTTTCCTATATGTGTGTTGTTTATGGTTCCTATTAATCAAAATCAGTTTTTGATGTTTTAGTTACTTGATTTAGAGAACGTGTTTTTTATTGAATAAGGACAATGTGGGATTGATTTTCACTAATGTATGGGTTGGATGGTGCCTGCAAGCTGCTTGTTGAAATGTATAAGAGAGGGTACAGGCTTAAGTTACACAATCAGATATGTTTCTTTTTTTTTTTTTTAAATTGATTCTGGCGGTTTTTAGCCGCCAGAAATTGTAATTTTAATTTTGAAATAGATAGTTGTGGTTTTTTAGCTGCCGAAAATCGTATTTTAAAAATTTTTAACTGCCACATCATCACTTAACTGACCGCAGGGATCCAACATAAAACTTATTTTTTATCAGGGACTCAAAACATCGAAAAAATTTATCGGGGATCCAAAGCAAAATTCGAGAATTTATCAGGGAAATCAAAGTAATTTAAGCCTAAAAATAAAGTACACTTATCAATAATTTTTTTTTAAAAATTCAGCAGAGTCTCCTCTATCTTTTGGTACTTTTTTCATACCTTTATTAAAGGTATAGCAACCAGACATCAAGATCCACTTAATTAAACCGTTGATATCTCAACAACAATCCTATAGGATCAACTAATAATAAAACCATGACATATACCACTTTTATCAACTAATTTCAAGACACAAATCAAATTATGCAACAATCAAGGTAGATTTCAAACTTTTATTTCATGTATCAAAACAAGGAGTGTGAGTTGGTGTGGGAAAATGGAAAGAAAAAGAGAGCTTGTGAAAGAGAGAAGGAGAAACACGTGAGAAGAAAACCAAACCATGTTATTAAGAATTTATGTGCTATTCAGCAAATTGATTAAATTTAAAAGAGGAAAAAGCACTTCCAGTATACCTAGATGGTTGTGGTGACAATAGTAAGATCAATGCCAAATGTGTCTAACCTAATCAAAGGTATCTTTGATATTGCGTTCAAATTAAGGGAACTAATTGCATTGGTTATTTTCTTCACAACAATAAGTGAAAATTATTTCAAATCGCAACAAGATAAATAAAGAATCAAAAAAGAAAAAGACCTAACCACAAACGCATATGGGGGCATGAAACTCAACAAGAAAGGGCTGAGAAAGAAAGAGAGGTTCTAAAGCCCCTTCAATAAAATACCTACAACAAGAAAAAAAAAATCATGAATTTCTTCCCAAATTTTAGTAACTAAAGTAACTATATAACTTTAATTTCCTATACTGGCTTCTCTCCTCACTTAATCCATTTATCTCACTCAACTTTCTCTTAAGAGTTCTAATCTTGGTAAATGAGTTTAGTTAACACATCATCTCATAATTCCTTCACTAAATTGTATTTTAAATTAGTAGTCATTCTTTAAATGTTGTACTTTACTTTCATTTAGAGTTTATGTCTAGTACAAAATATAGCTAATTAATTTATGTCTTCTAGCTCTTTAGTCTTTAACTTTCCTTTAACTAATTCTACACAAACCAATATTTTCCAACTAATTCTACACAAACCAATAGTTTCCAACTACCAAATTATATGGATAAGGTTAACTAATTGCACTAAATTATTTTTCCAATCTTATAACTAACTAAAACCATTGTGCTCAAACTAAGCTCTAATAAAGTGGCAGCCTTTTTCTTTTAAATTATAAATTCTTCTACATAACTACAAGACACAAGTGCTATTATAGCACTATCTAGTTCGACACAAGTGCTATTTCCAATTTTAAGATGCATTAATCTTCTTGTTTGCCAAATATTATAGTTTAGGTACAACAAAAATGGTATCATTAGAATATTTTAAGTATTTTTAAACCACTTACAAGTTACAAGCAGTTTGTTACTAAGTTAGGAGTTAGGGCAACCACAAAAGTCAGATAAGTCGTATAATAATTTATTAAAGTTTTTACTTTAACCATTCACAAGCACTGAACTTGATGGAAATTGAAAATAAACCAAACATAAAATATTATGTATGAATTAGAGAAATTATAAGTGGTGAAAAGAGCTAGTTTCAAAGGTTCCTTATTATTATTATTATTATTATTTTGTTTCAGTCATATTATGTGCAAGACAGATTAATAGTTTGCTCTAACATGTTAAAGGAAAATACATGAAATATCTTATGCCTCTTTCAGATACTTTGCTTCAAAGCAGAACTTGTTTCAGTCATATGCAATGCTTGTTTCTTAAGTTATTTCAAGACTTTTTGCAACACAAAGATTCTGATAAAAATTCTACCTGTAAAATTTTTCCTACTTTAAAATCCAAATTATTTATATTTCAATGAACTATCTCTACTGACACATGAAATATGGAATCACAATTTATAACCTCCATTCTACAACTTGACATAAGAAAGTCTTGACATATTCAAATTGAGTGCTTACAAATAAAATAAAATAAAATAAAACTGACGCAAACAAAGCCAAAGAGAGTTTAGGGTTTACTTTGTGCAAATGTCTTCGCAAGTGTCATCGAAGCTGTTGGGGTTCGTTGCGGGGTAGTAGGGGCGAAGTTGTGATGTTTTTCGGTGGTGGAGAGGGTTGCAACTCAAAGCGTTTCCAGTGGCAGAGAGGGTTGCAATATGTGGTGGTCACAATGTGTGGTTGTTCGTGAGGACGGTTGTGTGAGACAATGGTGCTGAAGAGCGAGGAAGACAAAGACAACGGTGGGGCAGCGACGTTGCAATGGAACAATGGCGAGGGTTGTATTTCGGCAGGGGCAACAATGAGGACATGGTGAGGGAGCAATGACACAATGGAGTAAGTAAAAGAAGGGCAGTTCTCCAGAACTTGAAAATCACATTGTGAGATAGATCCATGCTTGGCTAACTCATCAGTAGACATATTTCCTTCACGATTGGTATGTTGCAAATGAAGATCCCAAGCATAATGCTTAAAAGCTTTAATTTTTCTGATTATAGAAGCATAAGGATGAAGAGTGCTTCTATTATCTTAGATCAGTTGTAACCTTTGTCCCATGCAAGATCCAGACCATGAAGGATGGCAAGGAGCTCCGCTTGAAGGGAAGTAGCAAAACCGCAAGAGCCAACAAAACCAGTTTTCCAAATTCCCAAGGAGTCACGAACTAATCCACCAAATCCAAAAGCCATTCTTTTCTTTAAATTACCAAACTCTTGAACTAAAATGCAGTATTTTATCTTATCCCAGGCCAGTTCGATCCAAATTGTTTAGTGAACTAAGACATTTGTCTTTATTTTTGTTCCCTAATTAAAAAAAAAATTACAGTCAACAACAAAAATCTGATAACTGCAAGAGAGTGCGTGACATTTTAATGATGCATCATATTTAATAAACGAACATGAAAGAGAAATATTCGAGAATCTGGGCAAGAAGCCCAATCTGAGTCACTAAAGGAAGTGAGTTTGAGATCAGACGAGGCTGAGAAAAATATGCCTTTTTTCCTTTTGAACTCTTAATATATTGTAAAAGGCGAATTGCTGCCTCTTGATGAGCTTTTCTGGGATTAGAAACAAATTGGGTAAGCCTGTTTACAGCAAAGGAAAGATCAGGCCGTGTTTGTTAGATATATCAACCTGCCAATCATTCTACGATAAGATGAAGGATCCAGATGAGGAGGGCTCTCATCTGCTGAGAGTTTGAGATTAGGGACCATTGGAGTTGAAACTGGTTTGCAAGCTAGTAAACCTGCATCATCCAATAACTCCAATACATATTTTCTTTGCGTAAGAACAATCCCTTTGTGAGACCGAGCAACCTCTCCAATCCAAGAAAAAATTGAAGTCCACCTAAATCATTGATTTTAAACATTTGGTCCAAGCATGAAAGAGAAATAACTGTTTTCAATCAAATCTGAACATACAATAATTAATAATTTGCTTAAGAGCTCATTGAGTCTGCTTGAGCTCTTGACTCGTATTTAAAAATAGTACTAATTAAAAATTGGCTTGGATAAACCTTTCTTAACCGTCAATTTCACTGCTAGTGAATGATTCATTAAATATTAATAAAAACAAGAGTGCTTCGCCATCTTAATTGTCATAGGTATCAAAAGTCTGTATGGAAAATCAAAAACTCATAACTAATGAGCTAATTAACTCGAATACCACATCACCCATCTGCAATTGTAAAGGAAAAAAGAAAAATGAAACAAAACACAATTTGCAATAATAATTGCTTTTTAAAATATATAATTAGACGCCTAAAATTTCGTAGTGCCCCAGATAACTCAAACAACAGAGTACCAATCAATCAAACACAAGCATTGATGATTATCCAAATTAAAACAAGATCAAAACATAAAGCTTAAGTGATAAATCAATCTCATCAGAATAATCAGGACTAGAGGGTCCTTCTTGCATGGGATCATCATCAACACCCACAGTACTCAATGGGGCTGAGTTTGATTTGGTAGCAACGTTTGTAGAAGATTCTCCAAGGAATGGAATATTGTGTCCAATAGTACCACGATCTTCTTGCGTCCTCAAAGTTGTATCACTCCCTAGGATCCTAATTCTACTATTTGCATGCAAACCCTCCATCCTCAATCTATCAAGAGAAGGGTTTAGCATCTCTTGTGATCTTCACCACCCTTGACCAAACCTTAATCCAAGTGAGGATGAAGGATACGATGGCTTGTAAATCATAGACTCCATTCTAACCCCAAGTGCCCTATTATATGATCCATAAAAGGAGTGTGTGGGATGATAAGGGTAATAAAGAAAATGAGGATTCCCAAATGCACCAACATTGATCCCTTTGCAACGCCATGCAAGAGCACGCTCTTGCTTGTGAGCATTTTGGTGCCCTCCCAAGCCTTGTGCAGAAGAAAACTCTTTCTTGCAAAAGTTGCAAGGAAAAGTCCTAGCCTCTGATGATTTCTCATCATTGTTATTCTTACCTCTCACTTCAGTGTTGTTAGGCCTAGAAGAAGATGAACACCACACGTTATTCATAGGATTGAAAAAATCCAATTCCACTTTCGACCCTCTAAGTGATTCATCTTTGGAGAGCATAACAAAATCCAACACCATATGGGAATTGGAATTGGAAGCTTGATGTCGTTCAGATTTGACACCCTTCTCCTTCATTGGTGTAACCTCATCGTGATTCTTCTCTACTTCAGCAGTAGGTTTATGGGAAATTCTTTCGGAGGTGGCAGAGATGCTAGAGGCTTCAGAGGGACAACCTTCCGAAACGTGTGATGATGCCATTGTAAAATGTTTCACAATTTTGGATATGTGGGAGAGGGATTTAATAGAGAGGGGGGGCATGACCATGTTTATTTATTTAAAGATTTGAATTAATGCAAATATCTTTAATGAAAAAGGAATGGGATTTCATGCATTTTTTATTTATCATTTGCATTATGCTACCAAAAGTTTGAAGAGCTATGAGCAAGCTTTCACCGATTCGTGCATCATTTTAGCATAAACAAATATTCCTAAAATTTGTCTAATTACTAAGTAGTTCAAGTCATTCCATAACCATCATGTGGCTAATCAATCAAATAGCTTCTATGTAATTCAAATTTTATGTCTAACCGAGTAGCAAAATTGGTAACTTCGAAATTACTTGTTGAAGTAAAATTATGACTATATGCATCAGAAGCTCATTATGAAAGTTACAGAGAGTAAGATTTATTTGCTGTTTCATCAAAACCAGTCCCACTGAATCGTGATTAGATATGTTGTGTGGGGATTTTCAATTAATTAGACTGGTTTTGCAATTTCACTTCAAAAAAATAATCATGGAATGAATTCATACAATAGCAGAAATAATAAAATTATATATAAAAAAAAAAAGAGTGTGTTGATCTAATAGATAAACAAGGCCAAATACATGAACTCTGAATTCATACACATTTACTTCTTTATATGTTCCAAGTTGCCACAATAATTTATGTGCCATGAACTTTGAACTCTCATATTAAAACAGTTTAGCAGTGCACTGAACTGATCTTTTAGCAGTTTGGTTTTTTAAAACTAAACTAACAAACTGGTTCAGTTCAGTTATTATTAGAAATAGTTTAGTTTTTTTAAGTTCCATTCAACTCAGTTCTTGAAAGTTCACTTTAGTTCAGTTTTTTCTTGCCACCCCTAGTTCTAATGGCTTAATTATTTGCAATTTCAGAGTTCCGAGGACTCACTAACATTCCATTCTTAATTTCAGTAACATTCTTGCCATACTTGTGGAAGTTCAATTTCAATGAATGACTTACAATTCACAAAAATTCAATGGCCCTAATTTGTAAATTTTAGTTTCGAGGACTCACCAAGATTCCTTTTTTAATTTAAGTAACATTCTTGCCATACTTGTGGAAGTTCATTTTTCATGAAGGACATACGATACACGAAATTTTGTAACACTAAGAAAGAACTTTAGACTCTAAAAGTTTGTAAAATCTTGAATAATTATTGAAGTAAATCGCACTAGTGAATATTGCTAGAGCTTGGGGAATGTTCTATAGAAAGGTATTAAGAAATAATGAGGGTTTACGAAAAAAATAATTGGGAGCTTACACAACAAGGGTATTTCATTTATAACTAGATTTTATACATGTGCATTGCACGTATTTGTTTATATTATTTATTTTAAGAATAAATAATCCATGCATTGACAATTTAAAAGGTTATTATATTATCATCTAATTACAAACCGTCATAGTTGTGAAAACCAGACCAGGCTGGCTGGTCTGACCTGTTGGACCGGGAACTGGTGCCTTGACCAGTCCGATTAAGCTATCGAACCAATTATGCAATTGACCTAGTTTGATCCGGATCAACCCAGTGACCTGGCCCGGGTTGACCTGGTTCAATTTGAGTTTTTTTTTTTATATAATTCTTGAAACGACGTAGCTATTTGAAATTCTTTTCAAGGTACCATTTGAAATTATCCCATGGTAGAAGCTTGGTAATTCAAATGTTAAATGCTTGGTATCCATAAGATTTTAGTGGACCTTTTTTTGGTATATATTCCAGCGAAATTTTTTATAAAACAGAAAGGTGAGAGCTTTTTTTAAATTGTTAATAGTTAATTACTAAATAGTATATAATAATATAATAATATGCTCCTATAATATTATTTTGATCTTGACAGCAGTATATAATAACTAATTATTATTATTATCTTGATCTTAATATGATTTAATATTTATGTACTTTATACATTTTCATCATACTTGCTCATGACCTTCCAACAACTTTCGTACTTAGCCATGAAAATAACAAGAGTTTCCTTAGTAATTTAATGATAATACCCAACAAAATAATTTAGTAATAAATGATTATATAATATTTATAGTTTCATCATGACAATGATTTTAATTTTGGAGTATGGACTATGGATTGATCACATTTTGTTAGCTATATATATATATATATATATATATATATACCAGGTCAACCAGTTTAATAAGCGACCCACCGATTCGACCACTGACCCTTTAACCCAGAGCCTTGACTGGGTCAGTTTAAACAACACTGCAAACAGTTATACTAGTATATGATAAGATTGTTACCTTTTTCAATAATTATTTTAAGTCATATAAAAAGGTGATTTCTTATTAGTTGATCATGTAAAACTTTTTAAACTAATGATGCATAAAAATTAAACTTCTATTTTTAATATTTGTAGTTATTTTTTTAGATGCATGTACGTAAATTAAGATTTTTTAAAAAAAATTTTGATATATCATGTATAATTATATTAAAATTGAGGATGCTATAATATATATATATATATATATATATATATATATATATATATATATATATATATATATATATATAATTTATCTATTAATTCTTATCATTAATTATTATTTTAAATAAATTATTCAAAATTTAACTAAATATCTATAAAATCTTTATTTTTAATTATTATTATTCATAGAATATTTTGGTACTTTCTCTCATATCTTTATCAAAGGTATAGTAACTAAATTAAATATAAAGTACACTTATCCATAATTTTTCCAAAAACATTCAGAAGAGTTTCCCCTATATTTTGGTACTTTCCCTCATACATTTATTAAAGGTATAACAACGAGACATCAAAGATCCACCTAATTAAACAGTTTATATCTCAACAATCTAATAGGACCAACTAATAACAAAACCATGTCAAATACCACTTTTATCAACTAATTTCAAGACACAAATCAAATT
Organism: Pueraria montana var. lobata; assembly: GCA_026413185.1. NCBI lineage: Eukaryota > Viridiplantae > Streptophyta > Magnoliopsida > Fabales > Fabaceae > Pueraria > Pueraria montana. Next base: position 63,920,791 of record CM048654.1, on the reverse strand, counting down.
ATTCAACAACCAAGGCAGATTTCAAACTTTTATTTCATATATCATAAGTTATATACTCTGAATCCACCATAAAAGAGAAACATATATGTACAATGGCGGAGGCTTGCTGGTAATAACAAGGAGTGTGAGTTGGTGGTGGGAGAAGGGAAAGAAAAAGAGCCTGCAAAAGGGAAAGGGAGAAAAGCATGAGAAGAAAAATAAATCATGTTATTAAGAATTTATGTGCTTCTCAGAAAAATGACTAAATTTAAAAGAGAAAAAAAAACACCTCCAGTATACCTAGATGGCAGTCGTGACAATAGTAAGATCAATACTAAATGTGTCTAACCTAATCAAAGGTATCTTCGATCCTATGTTCAATTTAAGAGAACTAATTGCATTGGTCATTTTCTTCACAACAAAAAGAGAAAATTATTTCAAATCTCAACAAGATAATAAAGAATTAAAAAAGGGGAAGAGATAACCACAAATGCAGATGAGGGCATGAAATTCAACAAGGATTGGCTGAGAAAGAAAGAGAGGTTCTAAAGCCCCTTCAATAAAATACCTACAACAAGAAAACAAATCATGAATTTCTTCCCAAAATTTAGTAACTAAAGTAACTATATAACTTTAATATCTTATACTAGCTTCTCTCCTCACTTAATCCATTTATCTCACCCAACTTTCTCTTTAGAGTTCTAATCTTGGTAAATGAGTTTAGTTAACACATCATCCCATAATTCCTTCACTAAATTGTATTTTAATTAGTAGTCGTTCTTTAAATCTTGTACTTTACTTTCATTTATAGTTTATGTCTTGTACAAAACATAACTAATTAATTTATGTCTACTTGCTCTTTAGTCTTTAACTTTCTTTTAACTAATTCTACACAAACCAATATTTTCCAACTACTAAATTATATGGATAAGGTTATCTAATTGTACTAAATTATTTTTCCAATCTCATAACTAAAACCATTGTGCTCAAACTAAGCTCTAATAAAGTGGAAGCCTTTTTCTTTTAAATTGTAAATTTTCTTCTACACAAATACAAGACACAAGTGCTATTAGCACTATCTAGTTCAACATAAGTAGAATGTGTAAATTTTAAGATGCATTAATCTTGTCGTTTGCCAAATATTGTAGTTTAGGTAAAACAAAAATGGCATCATTAGAATATTTTAAATATTTTTAAACCACTTACAGGTTACAATCAATTTGTTACTAAGTTAAGAGTTAGGGCAACCACAATAGTGAGATAAGTTGTATAATAATAAGTTCTTAGTTTAACCATTACGAGCACTGAACTTGATGGAAATATTAGGTATGAATTAGAGAAATGAGTGGCGAAAAGAGCTTCAAAGGTTCCTTTTTTTTTTTTTGTTTTGTTTCAGTCATATTATGTGCAAGACACATTAATGGTTTGCTCTAACTTGTTAAAGGAAAATACATGAACTATCTGATGCCTATTTTAGATACTTTGCTTCAAAGCATAACTTGTTTCAGTCATATGCAATGCTTGTTTCTTAAGTTATTTCAAGACTCTTTACAACACAAAGATTCTGATAACAATTCTACTTATAAATTTTTCTACTTTTAAATCCAACTTATATATATTTCAATGAACTATCTCTACTGACACATGAAATATGGAATCACAATTTAAAACCTCCATTCTACAACCTGACATAAGAAAGCCTTGACATATTCAACTTGAGTGCTTACCAAAAAAAATTGATGCAATCAAAGCCAAAGAGAGTTTAGGGTTTACCTTGTGCAAACGTCGTCGCAAGTGTCATTAATGCTGTCAGGGTTTGTCATAAGGTAATAGGGGTTAAGTCGTGAGGTTTTTCGGTGGTGGAAAAAGTCACAACTCGAAGCTTTTCCAGTGGCAGAGAGGGTCGCAATGTGTGGTTGTTCGTGAGGGCGTTGTGTGAGACGTTGGTGCTGAAGAGCACAGAAGAAGAAGACAACGGTGGTACAACGACATTGTAATGGAACAATGGCAAGGATCGTGGTTCGACAGGGGTAGTAAGGAGGACGTGGTGAGGGAGCAATGATGCAATGGAGTAAGTTGCAAAGGTTTAGGAGCAAAAAGCAATGGAGTCACAAGGGAAGAGGAAAATGAGTTTCTAGGGCGCGAGGATGAAAATGAAAGTGAGTTGCAAGTTTATAGAGCCATTTTGTGACATCTTAAATATGTAGAGCTCACATGTCCGATAAAACGATAACTAACTCATAGGAGATATACTTATTGCGAAAAGATGATTTTCTCAAAACCTTCAATTTGGATGAAAAGAAATAAAATACGGCTCTTTCAAAAACTTGTTCATTTCCTTACTTATAAAACATCTTTCGAAACGTCCAATGTCATTCATACGACGGAAATCTCAAGATACAAATAATATAATAATTAAATGAAGGCATACAATGCAATAACATCATTCAATAAACCTAAAGTGCAGAGGTCTCCTTTCTAGGTAGTACCCCTCATTTATGCATCACATAAATCCAACATCAAGTCTCAACAATCAATTTAATGCCAAAATTCAAAAACATGAACATACGGTACAAGTAAAGTGAAAATTGTTTAACATATCATTTTAATCCGGAATGTCCTGATTTTTTACATATTTACTCCCCAACATACACATAATAATACATAAATTAGGCTTATCGAAATTCAACCCACAAATATGATTTTTAATTTATTCTTCAATATTGGCAGCTTGCAGAAAAACAGAGTTTAGCCATTATTAAAAATAGAAGATCAACTCATAAATTTATGAAACTTTCCAGTTAAAATTAAAAATTTTATATATGACACATAAAATTTTCAGAATTTATTGAGCACCACAAGTGCCCCTTTTATATTTCTTTTCCCCTGTAGCTCAAAAACAGAGTATGCACATCTAATTTCAAAATAATTATCATATTTTTTTAAAAATTCCAATAAAATTACCACACATTATACAGGGTATATTTAAGGTTGTATACTTTTTTCAGAAATTTTTGAGCACGAAAAATATTTTTCCCAATTAATTTACAGTGCAGGTCAGAACTCAATTTCTCCACAAATATTTCCAAATTAAATAATAAAACAACTTATAAAATTGTGAGAAAAATCAGAGATAGTCTACATACACCCTATCAGAGTTTAATGTCCTCAAATTCCAAATATACTTCCATCTTGGAAATTAAATAATCTAATTTCACTCATATGACAGATTCAGGGTAACACAAAAATTAATTCAAATAAAATAGTAGATGAGCTCGAAATTTTCCGAAAATTTTTGTGATGATTCTAGAGACCATTTTACATATAAAAATTCTCTCAAAACCTCAAAAAAGAGCACACAAAAATTCAAAATAAATCCCAAACAGCAGCAGTACTAATATTCAATCAAGAGAAATTTCACACAACAAAGCTAATACCCGCGAAATAGAGAGTACCCATGACCCAATAATCAATATTAATGGAGAAACACTCCATGAACAAGAACAAAACCCCAAGGAAATGAAAAGCCGCTCCATACCTAAAGCTTTGAGAGAAAGAAAAAGAGGATTGAAGTGTAGAAAGTGCGCTTGATGGGTCTCAAACACCTAAGAACCATTTTGTCACCAAAGAAGGAAATTAATGAGCATTTCAAGCTCCAAGAGTGAAGAACAAAGGTAGGAGATGATGATATAGGACTTACCTTCACAAGAGCTAGCCAACAATGATCTCCCAAGACCCAAAACCCTCACTAGAAGGTGTCCCTCACACAAAGAAAATGAGAGAACTCTCCCTCTCTTCCTCTCTTGATTTCGGCTCCCCTATGGGAGAGGAGAGACTCCACTTTGCCTTTTATAATGGGTCCCCAACCCTAATGGGGGCCCAATAGGTCTACATGCTAGGTTAATTCCTTAATTAGTGTATTTAATTAAAGTCCAAGTTAACTTAATTAAGGAGAGAGACTATTAATTTCTAACATGTGTTAATCTCAAATAATTATCCTCTTATTATTCCCCCCTTGTATTATTTTAATGAAGCTCAAGTCTAATTAAAACTAATTTCTATAATTATTTACTCTCATAATTTATTTCTATTTAATTTCTAGACTTTAATAATTAACATCACAAATAATCACTACTTTAATTGATACAACTAGAGAATTAATTTTCCCTTCTTCTTGCTATAATAAATTTTTGTCAACTATAATAGTGCCATTAATAAAATATATTCTTTACTAAGGTTTGACTAGTTTGACTAGTCCTTGACCAAAGTCAACCTTTAATTAAATTCTATTCTATCAATTATTTTTCCTACACAATTGAATTATTTTCAACCATTATCTATTTATTTAATTACTCACACATTTAATCAAATTTAAAACACAACAAAACCACACAATTATACTAAGATAAAGAGTTGCAAAAATTGGGATGTTACACATTTTACATTGATTCTAGTTTGAACCGATGAAAAAAAAATCTACATCGGTTCAAATTAAAACAGGTGTAAAAATGGATTTTTTACATTTGTTCTTTAAAAAACGGTGTAAAATAGTTACTTTTAATTTCAAAATTGCCAACGCATCCATTTCTACAGTTAAACAAGCAGTGTAGAAAGGCGTTTTGAAAGCTTATTTTTGCACTAATGATAATATATTATTTAAGTTTATTCACTCTCTTTTTTGTCCTTAATTGATTTCCAAATCAAGTTGTTGAAAAAGCAAAACATAACAGATTAGCTAGGTTTGGATTCAGCCTTTCTGGGCAAATATTTAATAGTTGAATGGTATTTGAAAATAATGAATTTAGCTCCTATGAGATATGGTCAAAACTTTCCAAGGCAAAGACTATGGTTAGTAGTTATTTCTTAGTTGTTGCATAGTTAACTTGATGTGAGCACCCAATTTTGTCCAAATAAATAAATAAATAACTAGCAAAAATATATTTAAAATTGTTTTCTAAAAATATAACATTTGTTTAATGATGTCAATCCAGATACAAATAAAGAAAAAAAAAAGAAAAAAAGAAATACATCAAAAAATAAAAAAAAATACAAATGAAAAGGTCTGCTCCTACTCTGTTGCACCGCTTCCTATTCTGCTGCTGCACCACCTCCTACTCTGCTTCCTCCTCCATTTTTTTCAAAATTGGTTCTGCTCCATGAACACCATTGTCAACCTGCACCTTTACAATGTCCATATTTTTCAAACCCTCCTCGAACACCATTGTCAACCTGCACCTTCACAATGCACATATTTTTTCAAACCCTCCTCTGCACCAGGGATAACATTGTCAACAAAGCAAGTCAACAAATCAATAAAAAATAATCAGTGTGTCTATAAATTGAGCAAGCTCAACCAGAGAAGGGGTCGGACAAAAAAGGAGAGTGAAATATAGAAACAAAGATTAGAGAGAGTTTGTGGAGAAGAGGAGAGGAGAGAAAGGAGATTAGAGTGTTCGTACTGGGAGTGAAGAAAGGAGGGACTGTTTGATCAAGCTGTGGGAAGGGGTAGCTATAGTACACGAGATTGGAGCTTTTGGCTTACAACAGGTAACCCCTTTGTCCATCACATTCATTTGGCTTTGATTCATCCCTGTTGATCACATTTTAATAGCTTAGCTTCTCTTCCCCTTTTTCATGTACTTCTGTCTTTTGATGCTATACTCTGTCCTGCTTTGTTCTTGGTCCTGTACCTGTTGTGATCATGTAATGAAATAAATATCCGTCAATCAAATTTAAATGAAGCCAGTAACAAACAGTTTCTGTATGTGCATATGAGTTTTATTCCCAAGACAACAATTGTCACATAATAATAATAAAAAAGGAAATAAAAAGAAGTGTCATCCCCTCACCACTGTGCGATCCTGGTTCTCTGCCGCGTGAACGACCACGGCGTTTGTCATCCACGACCACCGCTGAGTCGGAATCACACCGTAGCGGCACCGGCACACACAACCATTGCACGTCTTCTTCCACCACTGTGTGCACCGCTATCGTTGCCCACCGCTACATGTTCGAGCATGGCATCGCCACGTGCGACTTCCTTGAAGTATGAATCGCACTGCTGTGGCATTCACATAGAAGTCCCAAAACCTCTTTTCCCTTAAAATTTAATGATAACCACTTTAGATGTACTTCTAATTTGGTTATCATGAAAGTTTTTAAATAAAAAATTAAAAAAACAAAAATATCAGCACACAAATATTTTCTACAAAAGAACTACGTAACTCTGAATTCTCCATTGCACCTGGAGATACGTAGGAGCATGGGACCACTCCTATCAAGCTAAAAAGATAAAAAATATATATATAATTTGTAAAGATAAAAAAAAAATTCCCTTTTTCATAATAATAAACTTCTTTTTAATGATAAAAGTTCTCTTGTTAAAATAAATAAATAAATAAAATGACCAAAAATATTCTTGTTTTATTTTGAGGGGTAAAATAAATAATTTTAAAGTTATTTAAATTTTGCACATTTAATTAGATGTAACCGTCTTAGGACGGACGTCGTAGGGTGCTAACACCTTCCCTACGCATAATTGACTCCCGAACCCAAAATCTGGTTTCTAAGACCATTTTCTTTTTAAAGGTTTTTTTTATAGTTTTCCTTAAATTAAACTAATAACAAAGGGTTAGGAGGAGGCCCATGAGAACTAATTAAGTTAATGAATTGTGTAGTTAAGGAATGGGCTAATAAAGGCCCAATAAGGGTTCAACTGAGGCTAGACTAACCATAAGCCACACACACACACTTGACTTGTCTAGAAGGGAAAAAGAAAAAAGAATAAGAGAAGGAGGAGGAGGAAAAGGAAATAAGAGGGGCCCCAACTCACCCACAGAGAACCCCTATCAAATTCAAGGTGAGTGCAACCCTTTGCGTACATTGTTCTTCTATGTCTCCCCATCCTCTTTTATTCCCTTGAATGTTTGTATTTTGAACGTCTATGGATATAGTAAAGGTTTAAAAATGGGGTTTTAGTGGTTAATTACATGATTGATAGGTTTCATATGGGGGTTTGGTGGTTATTAAATGACACTGATGTATGTGTCTTATTTTGCATTCAGAAGGATTAGAAGGCCATGAGAATCCTTTTGAGACAAAGTCCATGCATCCAAAAGCAAATGTTTTAATGATGACAAACCACTATGAAGTAAAATTACAAGTGACTAAACCTAGCTACTAATGGTTGCTCTGAGTGTTCTTATATAAAACAAGACAAATTTAGAAGCATGGAACATGTGTGAAGCATAGGCCTATAGTGGGAGCTTTTCATGACATAGATTCTACAATTAGAAGCAGGATTACAAGAAGGAGAGCTATTCAGAAGCTAGAAAGGCAGTCATGTTTTCTAGGTTAAAGTATAGATATTGGAAGCTGTTAGGGGTGGCCATGGATCGGAATCAATCCGACAAACCGGTGAATCCGAACTGATCCAAACTGAAAAATCTAGATTGGTTCGGATCATTGGTTTAGATCAGATTAAAAAATTGCAAATCCGATGAGTTCAGACCGGATATCGGATTTCACTTTTGAAAATCAAATCTGATCCGATCCACCTGATTAATTAGTATGTTTTATTTTTTTTATATATTTTTTAACCTTTTTAGTTTGGGCTTTTCAGCCCAGCCCAATTTTATTGTATTTTTTCATTTTAAGGCTACTAATCAATTATTACTATAATTATAATATAAGACATGATTTAATTTTTAACTTGGAATGGAACATGTTTCATATTAGACTAGCAGTTACAAAATAGTTTTTAAGTTAAATGTAGTAAATTGCATACTATTAGAATCACTTTCCTATTTTTTTTTTAAAAAAATCATTTTATTTTTATTTTTATTTTTTAATAAAAAATCTGATGATCCTATCCGATCCGATTATAATTGGATTGGTTCGAATCGGATTGCAAAGTTAAATTAGGCAAAATCCGATCCGAACCAATCCAATTAAAATTGATTGGGTCGGATTAAAAAATCCCACAATTTGATCCTATTCGACCCATGTCCACCCCTAGAAGCTGTGTATGATCAGAGGCATGATGTTGGGGATAGCTTAAGTCAAGGGGTAGATATCAAAACCTACACATGACTTAAGGATCATCAAAAGTTGTGCTTCAAGTTGTTTGTGATGACAAATGTGTCTCACTATCCAGAAGTAGACACCAGTCACAAGACATGCATCAGTGCTTCGACAACACTAATTTTGAAGCTATGAGTTCCTCGTGATCCTTGATAATATTCAAATCAAAGGAACTCAAGGAAGACAGTTGTCCTAATCAAAGAACAAGCAACCAAGAAGAATGAAGATTGTACCATATTGCATTGTAGTAACAATGCATCTACAGTAAACATGCCGCAAAAATAATCTTCAAAAGCTTCCCATGATTCAAATTCAAAAAAAAAAAATCACGAGGAACCACTAAGACCAACAGGTAGCACTCAATGAATCTTTCTCAATGGATCTTTCAACGGATTTATTTCAAATTCAATTAGTGTAAGTTGGTTGACAGTAGAGAAGAGTAAAGATGAAGAAGACAACTCAATGAGTTATAAAGACAAAGCTTGAAGATGCATAGAATAGTAAGCTATAGGAACTAATTGGACAGCTTATGCAACAATTTGAAAGTTGAATTCAACCTTCAACAACCACAACAATGGCTAGCTCCTGGTCATTCTATAAATTGATCAAATTTGAGGGAGTAACTTGCAAGGAAAGATTGCCAAAGAAAGATGGTAAGGTCAGGTGAACCAACCCTTTATGAGAAAGAACTTCCTTAGCCAAAAAACACTATAGGTGGAGCCTGTAGAGCAAAATCCAAAAAGAGTGTTTGTAAACACCTTCATCAATGGATCCTTAGTAGAAGGCATCCCAAAATGTGTAGTGTCCATTCCCTAGGATTAGAGGGAAATAACTTAGAAGAGTAATTAGGGGACTGTTGCTTCTGAAGTTTAGAGGGAACACAGCAGGTGCTATTGATGGTGTAATGCTTGGAGAGGCTTTTCGAAACAATACTTGAATAGAGCCTGCAAAGGCCAAGAGAATATTGAGGTAAACCCTAGAGAGGCTTTTGGAAAGAATACTTAAGAAGAGCCTACAGAGGCTTAGAGAATACTGAGGTGAAGCCTGGAGAGACTTTTTGAAAGAATACTCAACTGGAGCTTGTAGAGGCTTAGAGAATACTGGTTGTAAGAGCCTGTGGAGACTTCAGAAAAGAAAGAATACCACAGTTGAGTGCTTGGCCTTAGTGGAGAAAGCCTATAGGTGTAAGTACTGGATGTAGCTTAAGTTGAGGTGAACCAGTATAATTCCTTGGTGTGATTGTTTCCTTCATTGTTGCTTCTTATTTATACTTGTTGTGTGCTTAAAATTTGTTTCTGAAAAAGCTTATTTTGAAAAGTTTAACTCTGATATTTGATCAAAAGGTTTTCATAAAACATTTTCATTATTTAGAAGCAACACCTACTCACAATATAAAAGTGAAAAATAGAATATGTAATTTAATAGAATTTAGTATTTTGAGAGTAGGTTTTGAAGCAATAGAACACAAAATTACTTGGATGTATTTACTTCTAAATTTTTTTTTATCCAAGTACTTGTGAAGGAAAAGGTATACTCCCATAAGTCGTTTGATTTCTAAACGTAAAGCTTAAGAACCAGAAATCAGAAACAAGTGTGCTTGTGCGAAAAATTAGCCTGATAAGGTGTTGTGTCATTATTTAACCACCCTTCTAGTGATCAACTGATTCACTTCAAAGCCTTCATTGATACAGGATCACGAAACTATGAATTCCAATTATGACGATATGCGCTAAGAATGGATAACCATGTTAAGTATTGGAACAAAAGACATACAATGTCTAACCCCTAAAAATCTCATAGTTTTGATGATAACAAAGGATATTAAAATGTCTAACCCTAAAAATCTCACAGTTTTGATGATAACAAAGGATATTAAACTTTGATAAACTAATGAGATTAATTGAGCTATGCAGGAAAAACACATGAGTCCAACAAAAGTATAGGTATATTCGTTTTATCTTAGACGCGAAAAATAAGTTTTAAAGTATAGTGTCAAACACGCTAAAAAGGACTTGCGTCCTAGCCTTTATAAAAATATAGTGTCCAAAGTGCTATTATAAAAAGTTGCGTCCAAAGGTCTTTTGAAAATCCAACATCCAATGTGTTGTCATCACCAACACTTCTTTCAAGAAAACTTACACAAACATTCTATATCATAATAAGTTTTCTTTGTCCAACTGAACACATGCTTAAGGCTCTTTGTTCAATTACGTTCGATATGCTAAGGTATACTGCTCATATATTCTTCATCGTATGAACTTTATGTTATTATTCCCTTTGTTTTTTTTGAATAAGCTCTAACATATGAATTTCTAGCATTTAATGAAAAGCAAGGTTTCTTGAGTATAATTACAACCTCTGATCAAAAGCAACTCACATCGAGTTTAGTACAAAGGAGAAGACTGATGTAGGAATAAGCAAAGAAGTAATTCACTTTTCAGAAGATGACAGTACCTTTTTGGGAAAGAAATGACACCTACTTTTTTCTCTCTCCTCTATAGAAGTAGACACGTCAAAGAGGAAACGTGATTGGGTGTGAAAGAATACTTAGGACTACTTTCTTGAATTGTAGTGGGTTTTTCCGGAAATGGCATAGAAGAATACTTGCTTGTAACCATGTTGGTTAATGGAACCCTTCGTGTTGAAGGAGAACTAGACGTAGCTTAGGTTGAGTGAACTAATATAAAAAGCTTGTGTTCTTTGTTTTTGCTTCTCCCTTCATGTTTTCCTTGGATGAAACATTTTTTGACTTGCTTAAAACGTTGTTCTTCGCGAAAAACTTTTTAAATGCACATACACACTATTCAACTCCACTTCTAGTGCGTTTCTTGTTATTTCACTAAGCGTTGGTGTTAAGCATGACATGAGTCACGCTAACGTAATGCATCTAGAGAGGGCTTTGAGACCCTTACATTGGTGTGCTAAGCGTGAGGTTACTAATGCTTAGCGTGCGACCTTTAAAGCCGAGGTCTGTGCCTCAGTGCAATCCACGCTAAGTGCCACCCTGTATGCACTAAGTGTAGACACCATAGAGAGATGACCTTGATTCTCTGAGGATTAACACTAAGCACCAATATGTTAGCGCTAAGCACAGGGTCTTTCGCACTATGTGTGACCATGTCAACTCTAAGGGTGGCATCCTTGGACAATAATGTTATGTATATGACTTTCAAAGTCCCTATATTGGGCAAGAATTATGTATTTCTTTTATTTGGGTTATGTAACGTACCCTGAGTACTCCATATGTATAGTGTTCATGTTATGATTATGAGTTTTTAAATAAGTGATTGAGATTATCCGACGATTCTGCATATGTAGGTATAAGGTTACGGTAATGTCCCTTAGGGTGTTACATGAGGAGAGCATCCTTGACAAGAAGGTTTCCCAATGATTTTGAAATCTGAGAAATTTTTTTTATAAATCTTTAGTAAAAATTGACTTGGCCCAAGAAACTCCCCTCTTCACATTAGTGGGAAGCAATTTTCTTACTATCACCTCAATCTTTGCCTTGTCCACTTCGATACCCTTGACTGAGATTTTATGTCCCAACACAATTCCTTCTTTCACCATGCAATATTTTCTTCCAAATTCAAAACTAGATTGGTTTTCGTGCATCTTTTGAGCGCGAAGCCAAATTTGCAAAGCATGTTGTATCAAAGGAGGTTCCAAATACTAAAAAATAGTCCATGAAATCCTCAATGGACTTTTCAATATGTCCACAAAGATAGGTATCATAAATCTCAAAAAGGTTGTTGGTGCATTGCATAATTTGAAGGGCATCCTTTTTTAGGCAAAAACACCAAACGGGCATGCAAATGCAATTTTCTTCTAATCATTCAAATTGATGGCTATTTGATGGTATCTAAAGTAGTCATCGAGGAAGCAATAAAACTCTTACCTGACTAATCTCTCCAGCATTTGATCTATAAAAGGCAAAGGGAAATTATCCTTCATAGTGGCTTGGTTAAGCCATTGATAATCAAGGAACATACACCATCCCATGATTGTGCAGGTTAGAATGAATTCATTCTTCTCATTTGAAATTATAGTCGTTTCACCTTTCTTAAGGACAACTTGCAGTAGACTATATAATCCATGAACTATATATTGAAAATAAGACAAATACACCCACATCTAACAATTTGAGCACTTCTTTATTACTTTATGGCGAGGTTCAACCTTTGAAGAGTTTACACAACTGGTTTATAATCCTTTTCAGACAAAATGATGGGATGATTCCCTATAGATCTGATATAGTCCATCCAATAGCCATCTTATGGTCCTTCAAGACATGAATAAGCTTATCTTTTTCTTCCTTCAAAGTTGTGCTAATTTCTATAACCGAATTTTCATTCATATCACCTATGTACACATACTTCAAATTCATCACCTTTTAACTCTTTCTTTTATTTGATAACTTCTTGCATCCCTTGATTTTCAAGTTGTAACATGCAATCCTCTATTTTGTTATCCATTTGATCTTCAACTTGAGATATAACATTGTCTGTCACATTTTTCAAGGGATTAATAGGCTATTAATGTTTAGGAAATGTCTTCCAACAATAAATTCACCATGTCCACAGTAAAACAATGTTCTATTTCGTTCAAATGGTTCATGGCATCATAAACATTAAAAAATTTCTCATCATCATCTATTCTCTACACTTGACCCCAATGTGCATCAATCAATGTGTGCTCAATTCTCAAGAATGGTCTACCAAGAATGAATAGGGACCTCAATGCCTTCATCTATGTCCATAATTGCAAAATCAATCATATTTTTATCTATCCCTTATGGATGTTTAACTAAGCCATCAGGGTCGGCCCAGTGTCCTGTCTGGAGGTGTGACGGCACAAGGTCCACGGCTAAAAGGGACCCTAAAAATTAAAAAAAATAAAATTATATGATCGTGTAATAATTTTTATATTATTTTATGTTATTTTTATTACTAGATTGAAATTATTGTTTTATTTCATGTCTCTTTTTTTTAAAAAAAAAACAAATGAAAATGTGACATGTGACATGTGATTAAAAGTATTACTGTGATTCAAAAATCCTCAATGAGTTTTCAAATTACTGTGACATATCAACATGTAACATAATAGACTTAATTTTTTTTTTTTAACAAAATAAGAAACACAAACAAAGACTCAAATTATAAAGGAAATAAAACTAAGTGTTAGTATATTAATAAAGAACAAAAATAAAGATTTAATATATATGAAATGATATTTTGTCAATAATAGACGATAGCGAGCAAACTAGAGCATTTTCTTTGAGACACAAAATATAAAACTAAATTAAATTAAATTACAAATATAAAATTAATATTTTAAAAATATATAAGTAAATTAAAATTATAAAAAAAATTTGACGGGTTCCTCGCAGGTTTACCCAAATCCAATAAAACCCAATCGAAATGTGGATGAGTTAAAAAAATATAAATTTGCCTCTTTTAAATCTGAACCTATCCTACCTTCTGCAGGGATGGGGACGGGGAGAGCAAACCTGTCATCGATTCGTCCTGTTGTCATGCCTACCTTATATAGATATTTATGTTACATAATAGTTTTTGGGAATAAATTGAATGATAGATGATAACACAAGAGTAAATTGAATAAAAAAATGTGATATATCTTTTTGAGATTTATTAAATTATGTTATTCGTTTAATGTAACAAAATATAACATTTTAAATGAAACTACGTACCTATTTTTTAATGTAATATATATTTATATTTTCAAATACTTAAATATATGAATGTCATTTAGTGTTTCACCCTGGACCCATAAAATCTCCAAATCTGTGAGCGATCAACAATTGCAGTATCATTCTTGTAGGTTTGGTATTATCAGCTCCTATATTCCTTAATATGGAGAATGACATCAAGTTAATACTTGCTCCTAAGCCATATAAAGTTTTCCCAATGGTCACATATACTATAGTGCAAGGTATGGTAAGACTTCCAAGGTCCTTAAGCTTAGTAGGAGTGGTCTACTAACCACCACACTGCATTCAACTTCTCTTTATTTTGTTCATTTTTTAGATCTTTGTCTTTATCATCTACTACTTCTTTTTCTAATTGAGGTTACTCTATGTTTTCCAATTCTTGCTCTTCTATGATTTCCTCTTTATAAATGGAGTAATCCCTTACCTCTTTCTCTTTTTCATATTTTTTGTTCTTCTAGGAGGTAAATTCCTACCACTCCTAAGAATGATAGGTTTACACAAGTCCTTTACACTTGACTTACCGTATTTTTAAGAGGGATTTTTTATATTTTTGCTTCTATTTGTTTAGAGAGTTTCCTTAGCTGATTTTCCAAGGTTTTAATGGATGCTTCAATGTTTTTAGGAGTTGAAGCTGGTGACCATTTTCAATACAGGATTGAACTATATGTAATTAGTCCTTTGACCAGTTCTAATTGAGTGGTACATATTAGTGGATTATATTTAGACATCCACATCTTTTGATTAGATAGTTAATAACATTTTATATAGTTAATATTTATATAATTTACAATATATTATATAATGGCAAATGCTAATAACAAATTCGTTAACATATTTTTTCTAACACACATTCTATTATTAATTAAAATTTATTAAAAACTACAAAATTAGGATAGAGACTCATTAAATGAAAAGTGAAACTTATAAAAATTTATAATTTTTAATAATTTCAGCCAATTGGAGAGAGTGTGTTGTTAACATTTCACTTATATAATTAATATTTTATATAATTATATATAAAACTGTAGATTAAGGTTATGTATTTTATATGTATTTATTATTATTATTATTATTATTATTATTATTATTATTTATTAAGTTTATTTATTGATTTTATTAATATTTTTAAGTTTATAAATTTATTTTATTTTTTATTTAAGTATAGTTATTGATTTTAATTAATTATTGATTTCTAAGATACTTTTTATTTTTCTTTTTTCTTTTTATCCTCTTCTTTTTGACATACAGGATGGTTTCTCCAAGCTAGTTTCGGTATGAACCTTCTGAGGTTCTTCTTTTCTCCCAAAAGGCTTATATCCTCTTGCTTTTCAGTAGCTTTCTCAACTTCATCTTTTTTTCTTCTTCCTCACCATTTATCGCTATCTCATGGTAAAACAATAAGGATACTACATAGCACTAATGTGTAACATCAGCACTGTTAATAGGGTTAGATAATAAACATCTACTTTTAGATTAACATGATGACAAAATGTAGTATCTAGAATTATTTTTAAATTTTTTTAGATCGAGAGACTAAATTAACAACACCACACAAATTCAAGGACCAAAATAGTGATTTAGTCAAACTGAAACAAAACACAATTTGCAAAAAAAATTACATTTTAACTATATATTTTGATAACTAAAAGTTCACAATGCCCCCAGATCCTTTAAACAGTACACATCAAATAAAAACATTGATAATCATCTAAATAAATTGAAACAACTTCAAAACTTAAAGCTTAAGTGATAAATCAATCCCAGAAGAATCAGAACGAGAGGTTTCTTCTTGCTTGGAATGATCACCACCCATGGTACTCAATGTTGACCTATCCAGGGCCCAGTTTGATTTGGTAGCAACATTTGTAGAAGAATCTCCAAGGATGGGAATATGTCCAATAGTACCACGATCATCTTCAGTCTTCAAATTTGCATGCAAACCCTCCATCCTCAAGCTACCAAGGGAAGGGTTTAGCATCTCTTGTCTTGACCACCTTTGACCAAACCTAAAACCAAATGAGGTTGAAGGATATGATGGCTTGTGAATCATAGACTCCATCCAAACCCCAAGTGCTCTATTGTAAGATCCATAAAAGGAGTGTGTGGGATAAGGGTAATAAAGAAAAGGAGAGTGCCCTAAAGCACCAACATCATCAATCCCTTGGCCACTCTTTGCAAGAGCACGCTCTTGCTTGTGGGCGTTTTGGTGTCCCCCCAATGCTTGTGATGAAGAAAACTCTTTCTTGCAAAAGTTGCAAGAAAAAGTCTTAGCCTCGGATGGTTTCTCCTCAATATTATTGTTCTCATCTCTCCCTTTGGTGTAATTAGCACTAGAAGAAGATGAACCCCCCACGTTCATGGGGTTGAAAAACTCCAATTCCACTTTCAACCCCCCAATTGATTCATCCTTGGAGAGCTTAACAAAGTCCAACACCATATGGGAATTGGAATTTGAAGCTGGATCTTGTTCAGATTTATCACCCTTCTCCTTCGTTATCAACTCATCATTCTTCTCTTCTTCAACACATGGTTTATGGGAAATGACTTCGAAGGTGGAAGAGGCTTCAGAGGAACAAATTTCCAAACCGTGTGATGATGCCGTGGCACAAACGAGAAATGATTCTCTCTTCTTAGATCTGTGGGAGTGAGATTGAATAGAGAGGGAGCGTGACCTGGTTATTTATTTATGGATTTGAGTTAATATGCAAATATCTTTCACTCATGAACAAGGAAAGGGATCTCATGCATTTTTGTAGTTATTATTTTTTCATATGCTAGCAAAAATTTGAAGAGGTGTGAGCAAGCTTGAACCAATTTGTTCACGACCGTTGCATAAACAAAATTTCCTAAAATGATTTTAACTACACAGTCATATGTGTCTAATTACTCAAGTAGTTCAAATCATGCCATAGAAGCATGTGGCTAATTACTCAAATAGGTTCTATGTAGTTGAAATTTGATGTCAAACCGAGTGGTGAAATTGGTAACTTTGAAATTACTTGTTGGAGTAAAATTGCTTGGACATTCAAGAACTTCTTTAGCGGAAAAATAAATGGAAGTAATTTTGTGCTCATTAATGCTCTATATTTTCTAAAATGATTTTAACTACACAGTCAAATATTGTGGCGAATAATTAATCAAATAGTTAAAATATTTCCATAGCCAGCATGCGGTTGATTACTCAAATAATATACTATCGCAGGTGACAACTTCTATGTTGTTCAAATTTGATGTCAAAGCCAAATCGGTAACTTTGAAAATTACTTGGGTGTTCAAGAGCTTCCCTGGTGGAAAAATCAATGGAAGTAATTTTGTGATATAATTTTGACTTCATTAATGCTCTATATTTTCCTAACAAATCCATTGTTTTCCTCAAAGCGCGAGTTGCTCCAATAGGTTCAAAATTTCAAATATCTTTATCACTAGTAGTTTCTGTGAGGAAAACCCAGTTTAATGAGTACCACTAAGCCATATTAAATTAAAATAACTTATTCTAACCTTGATTTTTCTCATAAAAAAGCTTGCTTTCAATTCATTTTTATTTAAACCAGGAATGCATAGCACTATACTAGTGGCTAAGGTTTTGTAATTTCAGTGGCTTTAATTTGCAAATTTTAGGTTTGAGGACTCACCCACATAACCGCTTTCCGTTTTCAATAAGCATGGTGTTATGCCACAACATTCTTGCCATACTTGTGGTAATTTATTTTTCATGAAGGACTTAAGATACACTAAATTTGTAACAGTCAAGAAGATTTTTAGATCAAACTTGTGAATAGTTCTTGAACTTGAGGTAAGAAATAATGAGGGTTTAAGAGAAAATAATTAGGAGCTCACTCATCTCAACAAGTGAATTTTACATATAACTAGATTTTAAACTTGTAATTCGTTTAAATTATACATTTTTTATATTTATATTTAATATTTTTAAAAATATGTATATATGAATAAAATTATTCATTTTTAAAATATTTAGTAACAAATTAAATATAACTACATTATAATTGAGGAAGTTGATTAATTATATTTTTAATTGAGCAGATGTTGTATTGAAAAATATTAAACCTATTAAAATTTATTATGATTTGTTCTTTCTTTAAGAAATAATAATAGTGATGTAATACCTATATGAGATATATAAATTAAAAAATATATATATCATAAATATAATTTTTTTAATTATTTAAATTGAGTACTTATTTTTGCTATTGTGAATACTATGTTTACATGTAATTGAATTTTATTTGTTTATAATTAATAATTTTAAACTTATTTATTTTAAAAATTAAAATATTTTAAAACTATAATTTAATCATTTTGGTTTATTATATGTGATATTAATGAAGTTTTAAATTGGTTAACATCATTACAACTTTAATTATTATTATTATTATTATTATTATTATTATTATTATTATTATTATTATTATTATTATTATTATTATTATTAATTTGTTCTTTAATTTTCATTTCATTACTTGTTATATTTTAAAGTTATAAATCTAGAATTTATTAAAAAAAAGATTACTTATCTATAAGGATGGATGACTTTATATATTATTAATTCTCTTAATCCATTTATCTCATTCAACTTTCTCTTAAAAGTTCTAATCTTGGTAAATGAGTTTAGTTAATTCATTATCTCATAATTGCTTCAATAAATTGTATTTTAAATTAGTAGTCATTCTTCAAATGTTGTACTTTACTTTCATTTAGAGTTTATGCTAGTACAAAATATAGCTAATTAATTTATGTCTACTAGCTCTTTAGTCTTTAACTTTCCTTTAACTAATTCTACACAAACCAATATTTTCCAACTACTAAATTATACGGATAAGGTTAACTAATTGTACTAAATTATTTTTCCAATCTTATAACTAACTAAAACCATTGTGCTCAAACTAAGCTCTAATAAAGAGGCAGCCTTTTTCTTTTAAATTATAAATTCTTCTACATAAATACAAGACACAAGTGCTATTATAGCACTATCTAGTTCAAGACAAGTGCTATTTCCAATTTTAAGATGCATTAATCTTCTCGTTTGCCAAATATTATAGTTTAGGTACAACAAAATGGTATCATTAGAATATTTTAAGTATTTTTAAACCACTTACAAGTTACAAGCAGATTGTTACTAAGTTAGGAGTTAGGGCAACCACAATTGTTAGATAAGTCGTATAATAATTTATTAAAGTTCTTACTTTAACCATTCACAAGCACTGAACTTGATGGAAATTGAAAAGAAACCAAAAATAAAATATTAGGTATGAATTTAGAGAAATTATAAGTGGTGAAAAGAGCCAGTTTCAAAGGTTCCTTATTTTTTTTTTTCAGTCATATTATGTGCAAGACACATTAATAGTTTGCTCTAACATGTTAAAGGAAAATACATGAATTATCTTATGCCTCTTTCAGATACTTTGCTTCAAATCACAACTTGTTTCAGCATATGCAATGCTTGTTTCTTAAATTATTTCAAGACTTTTTGCAACACAAAGATTCTGTTAAAACTTCTACTTGTAATTTTTTTTTCTACTTTTAAATCCAAATTATTTATATTTCAATGAATTATCTCTACTGATACATGAAATATGGAATCACAATTTAAAACCTCCAGTCTACAACCTGACATAAGAAAGTCTTGACATATTCAAATTGAGTGCTTACAAATAAAATAAAATAAAATAAAATAAAATTGACGCAAACAAAGCCAAAGAGAGTTTAGGGTTTACTTTGTGCAAACGTCATCGCAAGTGTCATCGAAGCTGTTGGGGTTCGTTGCGGGTAGTAGGGGCAAAGTCATGAGGCTTTTCGGTGGTGGAGAGGGTTGCAACTCAAAGCTTTTCCAGTGGCAGAGAGGGTCGCAATGTATGGTGGTCACAATATGTGGTTGCTCGTGAGGACAGTTGTTTGAGACAATGGTGTTGACGAGCGAGGAAGACGAAGACAATGGTGGTGCAGCGACATTGCAATGGAACAATGGCGAGGGTTGGGGTTTGGCAGGGGCAACAATGAGGACGTGGTGAGGGAGCAATGACACAATGGAGTAAGTAAAAGAAGAGCAGTTCTCCAGAACTTGAAAATCACATTGTGAGATAGATCCATGCTTGGCTAACTCATAAGCACACATATTTCCTTCACGAAAGGTACGTTGGAAATGAAGATCCCAAGCATAATGCTTAAAAGCTTGAATTTTTCTGATTATAGAAGCATAAGGATGAAGAGTGCTTCTATTATCTGATATCAGTAGTAACGCTAGTCTTGAACTAAAAAGGAGTATTTTATCCCATCCCAAGCCAGTCCGATCCAAATTGTTTAGTGAACTAAGACATTTGTCTTTATTTTTGTTCCCTAATTAAAGAAAAAATTACAGTCAACAACTAGACCCCCTGGGTATTTTAATTAATGGAACATGAAACAGAAATAACTGTTTTCATTCAGATCCAAACATACAATCATTAATAATTTGCTTAAGAGCTCATTGAGTCGGCTTGAGCTCTTGACTTGTATTTAAAAAGAGTACTAATTAAAATTTGGGTTGGATAAACCTTTCTTAAATCGTCAATTTCACAGCTAGTGAATGATTCATTACATATTAATAAAAACAAGAGTGCTTCATCATCTTAATTGTCATAGGTATCAAAAGTCTGTACGGAAAATCAAAAACTCATAACTAATGAGCTAATAAACTCGAATACCACATCACCCATCTGCAATTGTAAAGGAAAAAGAAAAATGAAACAAAACACAATTCGCAATAATAATTGCTTTTTAAAATATATAATTAGACACCTAAAATTTTATAGTGTCCTAGATAACTCAAACAACAGAGTACCAATCAATCAAACACAAACATTGATGATTATCCAAATTAAAACAAGATCGAAACTTAAATCTTAAGTGATAAATCAATCTCATCAGAATAATCAGGACTAGAGCATCCTTCTTGCACGGGATCATCATCACCACCCACAGTACTCAATGGGGCTGAGTTTGATTTGGTAGCAACGTTTGTAGAAGATTCTCCAAGGAATGGAATATCGTGTCCAATAGTACCACGATCATCTTGTGTCCTCAAAGTTGTATCACTCTCTAGGATCCTAATTCCACTATTTGCATGCAAACCCTCCATCCTCAATCTATCAGGAGAAGGGTTTAGCATCTCTTGTGATCTTGACCACTCTTGACCAAACCTAAAACCAAGTGAGGATGAAGGATATGATGGCTTGTGAATAATAGACTCCATTCTAACCCCAAGTGCCCTATTATATGATCCATTAAAGGAGTGTGTGGGATTATCAGGGTAAAAAAGAAAACGAGGGTTCCCAAATGCACCAACATTGATCCCTTGGAGACGCCTTGCAAGAGCACACTCTTGCTTGTGAGCATTTTGGTGCCCTCCCAAGCCTTGTGCAGAAGAAAACTCTTTCTTGCAAAAGTTGCAAGGAAAAGTCCTAGCCTCTGATGATTTCTCCTCATTGTTATTCTCACCTCTCCCTTCAGTGTTGTTAGGCCTAGAAGAAGATGAACACCCCACGTTATTCATAGGATTGAAAAAATCCAATTCCACTTTCGACCCTCTAATTGATTCATCTTTGGAATTGGAATTGGAAGTTTGATGTCATTCAGATTTTAACACTCTTCTCCTTCATTGTGATTCTTCTCTTCTTCAGCAGTAGGTTTATGGGAAATGCCTTCAGAGGTGGCAAGATGCTAGAGGCCTCAGAGGGACAACCTTCCAAAACATGTGATGATGCCATTGTAAAATGTTTTACAATTTTGGATCTGTGGGAGAGAGGGGGCATGACCATGTTTGTTTATTTATTTAAAGATTTTAATTAATGCAAATATCTTTATTGAATAAGGAATGGGATCTCATGCTTTTTTCAGTTATCATTTTGCATTATGCTACGAAAAGTTTGAAGAGGTATGAGCAAGCTTTCACAGATTTGTGCATGATCTTACCATAAACAAAGATTCCTAAAATGTGTCTAATTACTAATGCTTAAAGGCGACGTCTGTGCCTCAGTGCAATCCACGATAAGTGCCACCCTGTGTGCACTAAGTGTAGACACCATAGAGAGATGACCTTGATTCTTTGAGGATTAACACTAAGCACCAATATGTTAGCGCTAAGCACAGGGTCTTTCGCACTATGTGTGACCATGTCAACTCTAAGGGTGGCGTCCTTGGACAATAATGTTATGTATATGACTTTCAAAGTCCCTATATTGGACAAGAATTATGTATTTCTTTTATTTGGGTTATGTAAGGTACCCTGAGTACTCCATATGTATATTGTTCATGTTATGATTATGAGTTTTTAAATAAGTGATTGAGATTATCCGACGATTCTGCATATGTAGGTATAAGGTTACGGTAATGTCCGGGTGTTACATGAGGAGAGCATCCTTGACAAGAAGGTTTCACAATGATTTTGAAATCTGAGAATTTTTTTTTATAAATCTTAAGTAAAAATTGACTTGGCCCAAGAAACTCCCCTCTTCACATTAGTGGGAAGCGATTTTCTTACTATCACCTCAATCTTTGCCTTGTCCACTTCGATACCCTTGACTGAGATTTTATGTCCCAACACAATTCCTTCTTTCACCATGAAATATTTTCTTCCAAATTCAAAACTAGATTGGTTTTCGTGCATCTTTTGAGCGCGAAGCCAAATTTGCAAAGCATGTTGTATCAAAGGAGGTTCCAAATACTAAAAAATAGCCCATGAAATCCTCAATGGACTTTTCAATATGTCCACAAAGATAGGTATCATAAATCTCAAAAAGGTTGTTGGTGCATTGCAAAATTTGAAGGGCATCCTTTTTTAGGCAAAAACACCAAACGGGCATGCAAATGCAATTTTCTTCTAATCATTCAAATTGATGGCTATTTGATGGTATCCAAAGTAGTCATCGAGGAAACAATAAAACTCTTACCTGACTAATCTCTCCAGCATTTGATCTATAAAAGGAAAAGGGAAATTATCCTTCATAGTGGCTTGGTTAAGCCATTGATAATCAAGGAAGATACACCATCCCATGATTGTGCAGGTTAGAATGAATTCATTCTTCTCATTTGAAATTATAGTCTTTTCACCTTTCTTAAGGACAACTTGCAGTAGACTATATAATCCTTGAACTATATATTGAAAATAAGACAAATACACCCACATCTAACAATTTGAGCACTTCTTTATTACTTTATGGCGAGGTTCAACCTTTGAAGAGTTTACACAACTGGTTTATAATCCTTTTCAGACAAAATGATGGGATGATTCCCTATAGATCTGATATAGTCTATCCAATAGCCATCTTATGGTCCTTCAAGACATGAATAAGCTTATCTTTTTCTTCCTTCAAAGTTGTGCTAATTTCTATAACCGAATTTTCATTCATATCACCTATGTACACATACTTCAAATTCATCACCTTTTAACTCTTTCTTTTAGTTGATAACTTCTTGCATCCCTTGATTTTCAAGTTGTAACATGCAATCCTCTATTTTGTTATCCATTTGATCTTCAACTTGAGATATAACATTGTCTGTCACATTTTTCAAGGGATTAATAGGCTATTAATGTTTAGGAAATGTCTTCCAACAATAAATTCACCATGTCAAGAATAAAACAATGTTCTCTTTCGTTCAAATGGTTCATGGCATCATAAACATTAAAAATTTTCTCATCATCATCTATTCTCTACACTTGACCCCAATGTGCATCAATCAATGTGTGCTCAATTCTCAAGAATGGTCTACCAAGAATGAATAGGGACCTCAATGCCTTCATCTATGTCCATAATTGCAAAATCAATCATATTTTTATCTATCCCTTATGGATGTTTAACTAAGCCATCAGGGTCGGCCCAGTGTCCTGTCTGGAGGTGTGACGACACAGGGTCCACGGCTAAAACGGACCATAAAAATTAAAAAAATAAATTATATGATCGTGTAATAATTTTTTATATTATTTTGTTATTTTTATTACTAGATTGAAATTATTGTTTTATTTCATGTCTCTTTTAAAAAAAAAAACAAATGAAAATGTGACATGTGATTAAAAGTATTATTCTATTGGTTGTTAGTTTTTTTTTTTATTACATTCAAAAATCCTCAATGAGTTTTCAAATTACTGTGACATATCAACATGTAATGTAATAGACTTAAATTTTTTTTTTAACAAAATAAGAAACACAAACAAAGACTCAAATTATAAAGGAAATAAAACTAAGCGTTAGTATATTAATAAAGAACAAAAATAAAGATTTAATATATATGAAATGATATTTTGTCAATAATAGACAATAGTGAGCAAACTAGAGCATTTTCTTTGAGACACAAAATATAAAACTAAATTAAATTAAATTACAAATATAAAATTAATATTTTAAAAATATATAAGTAAATTAAAATTATAAAAAAAAATTGACGGGTTCCTCGCAGGTTTACCCTAATCCAATAAAACCCAATCGAAATGTGGATGAGTTAAAAAAATATAAATTTGCCTCTTTTAAATCTGAACCTATCCTACCTTCTGCAGGGATGGGGACGGGGAGAGCAAACCTGTCATCGATTCGTCCTGTTATCATGCCTACCTTATATATAGATATTTATGTTACATAATAGTTTTTGGGAATAAATTGAATGATAGATGATAACACAAGAGTAAATTGAATAAAAAAATGTGATATATCTTTTTGAGATTTATTAAATTATGTTATTCGTTTAATGTAACAAAATATAACATTTTAAATGAAGCTACATGCCTATTTTTTAATGTAATATATATTTATATTTTCAAATACTTAAATATATGAATGTCATTTAGTGTTTCACCCTGGACCCATAAAATCTCCAGACCTGTGAGCGATCAACAATTGCTGTATCATTCTTGTAGGTTTGGTATTATCAGCTCCTATATTCCTTAATATGGAGAATGACATCAAGTTAATACTTTCTCCTAAGCCATATAAAGTTTTCCCAATGGTCACATATACTATAGTGCAAGGTATGGTAAGACTTCCAAGGTCCTTAAGCTTAGTAGGAGTGGTCTACTAACCACCACACTGCATTCAACTTCTCTTTATTTTGTTCATTTTTTAGATCTTTGTCTTTATCATCTACTACTTCTTTTTCTAATTGAGGTTTCTCTATGTTTTCCAATTCTTGCTCTTCTATGATTTCCTCTTTATAAATGGAGTAATCCCTTACCTCTTTCTCTTTTTCATATTTTTTGTTGTTCTAGGAGGTAAATTCCTACCACTCCTAAGAATGATAGGTTTACACAAGTCCTTTACACTTGACTTACCGTATTTTTAGGAGGGATTTTTTATATTTTTGCTTCTATTTGTTTAGAGAGTTTCCTTAGCTGATTTTCCAAGGTTTTAATGGATGCTTCAATGTTTTTAGGAGTTGAAGCTGGTGACCATTTTCAATACAGGATTGAACTATATGTAATTAGTCCTTTGACCAGTTCTAATCGAGTGGTACATATTAGTGGATTATATTTAGACATCCACATCTTTTGATTAGATAGTTAATAACATTTTATATAATTAATATTTATATAATTTACAATATATTATATAATGGCAAATGCTAATAACAAATTTGTTAACATATTTTTTCTAACACACATTCTATTATTAATTAAAATTTATTAAAAACTACAAAATTAGGATAGAGACTCATTAAATGAAAAGTGAAACTTATAAAAATTTATAATTTTTAATAATTTCAGCCAATTGGAGAGAGTGTGTTGTTAACATTTCACTTATATAATTAATATTTTATATAATTATATATAAAACTGTAGATTAAGGTTATGTATTTTATATGTATTTATTATTATTATTATTATTATTATTATTATTATTATTATTATTTATTAAGTTTATTTATTGATTTTATTAATATTTTTAAGTTTATAAATTTATTTTATTTTTTATTTAAGTATAGTTATTGATTTTAATTAATTATTGATTTCTAAGATACTTTTTATTTTTCTTTTTTCTTTTTATCCTCTTCTTTCTGACATACAGGATGGTTTCTCCAAGCTAGTTTCGGTATGAACCTTCTGAGGTTCTTCTTTTCTCCCAAAAGGCTTATATCCTCTTGCTTTTCAGTAGCTTTCTCAACTTCAACTTTTTTTCTTCTTCCTCACCATTTATCGCTATCTCATGGTAAAACAATAAGGATACTACATAGCACTAATGTGTAACAACAGCACCGTTAATAGGGTTAGATAATAAACATCTACTTTTAGATTAACATGATGACAAAATGTAGTATCTAGAATTATTTTAAAATTTTTTTAGATCGAGAGACTAAATTAACAACACCACACAAATTCAAGGACCAAAATAGTGATTTAGTCAAACTGAAACAAAACACAATTTGCAAAAACAATTACATATATATATTTTTTGATACCTGAAAGTTCACGATGCCCCAGATCCTTTAAACAGTACACATCAAATAAAAACATTGATAATCATCTAAATAAATTGAAACAAGTTCAAAACTTAAAGCTTAAGTGATAAATCAATCCCAGAAGAATCAGAACGAGAGGTTTCTTCTTGCTTGGAATGATCACCACCCATGGTACTCAATGTTGACCTATCCAGGGCCCAATTTGATTTAGTAGCAACATTTGTAGAAGAATCTCCAAGGATGGGAATATGTCCAATAGTACCACGATCATCTTCAGTCTTCAAATTTGCATGCAAACCCTCCATCCTCAAGCTACCAAGGGAAGGGTTTAGCATCTCTTGTCTTGACCACCTTTGACCAAACCTAAAACCAAATGAGGTTGAAGGATATGATGGCTTGTGAATCATAGACTCCATCCGAACCCCAAGTGCTCTATTGTAAGATCCATAAAAGGAGTGTGTGGGATAAGGGTAATAAAGAAAAGGAGAGTGCCCTAAAGCACCAACATCATCAATCCCTTGGCCACGCTTTGCAAGAGCACGCTCTTGCTTGTGGGCGTTTTGGTGTCCCCCCAATGCTTGTGATGAAGAAAACTCTTTCTTGCAAAAGTTGCAAGAAAAAGTCTTAGCCTCTGATGGTTTCTCCTCAATATTATTGTTCTCATCTCTCCCTTTGGTGTAATTAGCACTAGAAGAAGATAAACCCCCCACGTTCATTGGATTGAAAAAATCCAATTCCACTTTCGACCCCCGAATTGATTCATCCTTGGAGATCTTAACAAAGTCCAACACCATATGGGAATTGGAATTGGAAGCTGGATCTTGTTCAGATTTATCACCCTTCTCCTTCATTATCAACTCATCATTCTTCTCTTCTTCAACACATGGTTTATGGGAAATGACTTCGTAGGTGGAAGAGGCTTCAGAGGAACAAATTTCCAAACCGTGTGATGAAGCCATGGCACAAACGAGAAATGATTCTCTCTTTTTAGATCTGTTGGAGTGAGATTGAATAGAGAGGGAGCGTGACCATGGTTATTTATTTATGGATTTGAGTTAATATGCAAATATCTTTCACTCATGAACAAGGAAAGGGATCTCATGCATTTTTGTAGTTATTATTTTTTCATTATGCTAGCAAAAATTTGAAGAGGTGTGAGCAAGCTTGAACCAATTTGTTCACGACCGTTGCATAAACAAAATTTCCTAAAATGATTTTAACTACACGGTCAAATGTGTCTAATTACTCAAGTAGTTCAAATCATGCCATAGAAGCATGTGGCTAATTACTCAAATAGGTTCTATGTAGTTGAAATTTGATGTCAAACCGAGTGATGAAATTGGTAACTTTGAAATTACTTGTTGGAGTAAAATTACTTGGGCATTCAAGAACTTCTTTAGGGAAAAAATAAATGGAAGTAATTTTGTGCTCATTAATGCTCTATATTTTCTAAAATGATTTTAACTACACAGTCTAATATTGTGGCGAATAATTAATCAAATAGTTAAAATATTTCCATAGCCAGCATGTGGCTAATTACTCAAATAATATACTATCGCAGGTGACAGCTTCTATGTCGTTCAAATTTGTTGTCAAAGCCAAATTGGTAACTTTGAAAATTACTTGGGTGTTCAAGAGCTTCCCTGGTGGAAAAATCAATGGAAGTAATTTTGTGATATAATTTTGACTTCATTAATGCTCTATATTTTCCTAACAAATCCATTGTTTTCCTCAACGCATGAGTTGCTCCAATAGGTTCAAAATTTCAAATATCTTATCACTAGTAGTTTCTGTGAAGAAAACCCAGTTTAATGAGTACCACTAAGCCATATAAAAAAGCTATACTAGTGGCTAAAATTTTGTAATTTCAGTGGCTTTAATTTGCAAACTTTAGGTTCGAGGACTCACCCACATAACCGCTTTCCGTTTTCAATAAGCATGGTGTTATGCCATATGCAACATTCTTGCCATACTTGTGGAAATTTATTTTTCATGAAGGACTTAAGATACACTAAATTTGTAACACAGGAAGATTTTTTTATCAAACTTGTGAATAGTGCTTGAACTTGAGGTAAGAAATAATGAGGGTTTAAGAGAGAATAATTAGGAGCTCACTCATCTCAACAAGTGAATTTTACATATAACTAGATTTTAAACCTGTGATTCGTTTAAATTATACATTTTTTATATTTATATTTAATATTTTTAAAAATATGTATATATGAATAAAATTATTATTTTTTAAAATATTCAGTAACAATTTAAATATAACTACATTAAAATTGAGGAAAATGATTAATTGTATTTTTAATTGAGCAGATGTTGTATTAAAAAATATTAAACCTATTAAAATTTATTATGATTTGTTCTTTCTTTAAGAAATAATAATAGTGATGTAATACCTATATGAGATATATAAATTAAAAAAATATATATCATAAATATAAAATTTTAATTATTTAAATTGGGTACTTATTTTTGCTATTGTGGATACTATGTTTACATGTAATTGAATTTTATGTTTTTATAATTAATAATTTTAAATTTATTTATTTTAAAATTAAAATATTTTAAAACTACAATTTAATCATTTTGGTTTATTACTTTTAATTATGTGATATTGATGAAGTTTTAAATTGGTTAAGATCATTATAACTTAAATTATTATTATTATTATTATTATTATTATTATTATTATTATTATTATTGTTGTGGTTGTTGTTGTTGTTGTTGTTGTTGTTGTTGTTGTTGTTGTTGTTGTTGTTATTATTATTATTATTATTATTGTTATTATTATTATTATTATTATTATTGTTATTATTATTATTATTATTATTATTATTATTATTATTATTATTATTATTATTATTATTATTATTATTTTAGTGAACTAAGACATTTGTCTTTATTTTTGTTCCCTAATTAAAAAACAAATTACACTCAACAACTAGACTCCCTCGGTATTTTAATTAAAGGAATATGAAAGAGAAATAACTGTTTTAATAAGATCCAAACATACAATCATTAATAATTTGCATAAGAGCTTATTGAGTCTGCTTGAGCTCTTGACTCGTATTTAAAAAGAGTACTAATTAAAAATTGGCATGGATAAAACTTTCTTAACCGTCAATTTCACAGCTAGTGAATGATTCATTAAATATTAATAAAAACAAGAGAGCTTCGCCATCTTAATTGTCATAGGTATCAAAAGTCTGTACAGAAAATTTAAAACTCATAACTAATTAGCTAATAAACTAGAATACCACGTCACCCATCTGCAATTGTAAAGGAAAAAGAAAAATGAAACAAAACACAATTTGCAATAATAATTGCTTTTTAAAATATATAATTAGACACCTAAAATTTCGTAGTGCCCCAGATAACTCAAACAACAGAGTACCAATCAATCAAACACAAACATTGATGATTATCCAAATTAAAACAAGATCAAAACTTAAATCTTAAGTGATAAATCAATCTCTTCAGAATAATCAAGACTAGAGGGCCCTTCTTGCGTGGGATTATCACCACCACCCACAATACTAAATTGGGCTGAGTTTGAATTGGTAGCAACGTTTGTAGAAGATTCTCCAAGGACAGGAATGTTGTGTCCAATAGTACCACGATCATCTTGTGTCCTCAAAGTTGTATCACTCCCTAGTATCCTAATTCCACTATTCGCATGCAAACCCTCCATCCTCAATCTATCAAGAGAAGTGTTTAGCATCTCTTGTGATCTTGACCACCCTTGACCAAACCTAAAACCAAGTGAGGATGAAGGATATGATGGCTTGTGAATCATAGACTCCATTCTAACCTCAAAGTGCCCTATTATATGATCCATAAAAGGAGTGTGTGGGATGATCAGGGTAATAAAGAAAATCAGGGTTCCCACAAGCACCAGCATTGATCCCTTGGCGACGCCTTGCAAGAGCACGCTCTTGCCTGTGAGCATTTTGGTGCCCTCCCAAGGCTTGTGCAGAAGAAAACTCTTTCTTGCAAAAGTTGCAAGGAAAAGTCCTAGCCTCTGATAATTTCTCCTCATTGTTATTCTCACCTCTCCCTCCAATGTTGTTAATAGCCCTAGAATAAGACGAACACCCCACGTTATTCATAGGATTGAAAAAATCCAATTCCACTTTCGACCCTCTAATTGATTCATCTTTGGAGAGCATAACAAAATCCAACACCATATGGGAATTGGAATTGGAAGCTTGATCTCGTTCTTCAGTAGTAGGTTTATGGGAAATGCCTTCTGAGGTGGCAGAGATGCTAGAGGCTTCAGAGGGACAACCTTCCAAAATGTGTGATGATGCCATTGTAAAATGTTTCACAATTTTGGATAGGTGGCAGAGGGATTGAATAGAGAGGGGGGGCATGACCATGTTTTTTTATTTAAAGATTTGAATAAATGCACATATCTTTATTGAATAAGAAATGGGATCTCATGCATTTTGCAGTTATCATTTTGCATTATGCTACCAAAAGTTTGAAGAGGTATGAGCAAGCTTTCACAGATTCATGCATGATCTTAGCATAAACAAAGATCCCTAAAATGTGTCTAATTACTAAGTAGTTCAAGTCATTCCCATAACTAGCATGTGGCTAATTAATCAAATAGCTTCTATGTAATTCAATTTTTATGTCTAACCGAGTAGCAAAATTTGTAACTTTGAAAATTTATGATCTTAGCACAAACAAAGATTCCTAAAATGTGTCTAATTGTTAAGTAGTTCGAGTCATTCCATAACCAGCATGTGGCTAATTAATCAAATAGCTTCTATGTAATTCAAATTTTATGTCTAATCGAGTAGTGAAATTGGTAACTTTGAAATTTTATGATCTTAGCATAACCAAAGATTCCTAAAATGTGTTTAATTACTGAGTAGCTCAAGTAATTCCATAACCATCATGTGGCTAATTAATCAAATAGCTTCTATGTAATTCAAATTTTATGCCTAACTGAGTAGCGAAATTGGTAAATTCAAAATTTTATGATCTTAGCAGAAACAAAGATTCCTAAAATGTGTTAAATTACTGAGTAGCTCAAGTAATTCCATAACCATCATGTGGCTAATTAATCAAATAGCTTCTATGTAATTCAAATTTTATGCCTAACTGAGTAGCGAAATTGGTAAATTCAAAATTTTATGATCTTAGCAGAAACAAAGATTCCTAAAATGTGTCTAATTACTAAGTAGTTCAAGTCATTCCATAACCAGCATGTGGCTAATTAATCAAATAGCTTCTATGTAATTCAAATTTTATGTGTAATTGAGTAGCGAAATTGGTAAATTCAAAATTTTATGATCTTAACATAAACAAATATTCCTAAAATGTGTCTAATTACTAAGTAGTTCAAGTCATTCTATAACCAGCATGTGGCTAATTAATCAAATAGCTTCTATGTAATTCAAATTTTATGTCTAACCGAGTAGCGAAATTGGTAACTTCAAAATTTTATGATCATAGTATAAACAAAGATTCCTAACATGTGTCTAATTACTAAGTAGCTCAAGTCATTCCATAAGCAGCATCTGGCTAGTTAATCAAATAGCTTCTATGTAATTCAAATTTTATGTTTAACCGAGTAGTGAAACTGGTGACTTCGAAATTACTTGTGTTGAAGTAAAATTACATGTGGCTAATTAATCAAATAGCTTCTATGTAATTCAAATTTTATGTGTAATTGAGTAGCGAAATTGGTAAATTCAAAATTTTATGATCTTAGCATAAACAAAGATTCCTAAAATGTGTCAAATTACTAAGTAGTTCAAGTCATTCTATAACCAGCATGTAGCTAATTAATCAAATAGCTTCTATGTAATTCAAATTTTATGTCTAACCGAGTAGCGAAATTGGTAACTTCGAAATTTTATGATCTTAGTAAAAACAAAGATTCCTAACATGTGTCTAATTACTAAGTAGCTCAAGTCATTCCATAAGCAGCATCTGGCTAGTTAATCAAATAGCTTCTATGTAATTCAAATTTTATGTTTAACCGAGAAGTGAAATTGGTGACTTCGAAATTACTTGTGTTGAAGTAAAATTACTTGGGCGTTTCTGTGGTGGAAAAATCAATATTTGAAAGTAATTTTGGGATATAATTTTGGCTTCATTAATGCTCTATATTTTTTCTAATATGATTTTAACTACACGGTCTAATGTGGCGAATAATTACACAAATAATTAAAATTTTTTCAGAGCGGGCATGTAAACAATTTATCTATTAGCTCTTATCCATAATTATTATTTTACATAAATTATTGAAAGTGTATAGGTGTAAGTAATGGATGTATCCCAGGTTAGGGTGAACCAGTATAATTCCTTGGTGTGATTGTTTCCTTCATTGTTACTTCTTATTTATCCTTGTTGTTGTGTGCTTAAAATTTGTTTCTAAAAAACCTTATATTGAAAAGTTTAACTCTGATATTTGATCAAAAGGTTTTCATAAAATAGTTTCATTATTTAGAAGCAACACCTACTCACAGTATAAAAGTGGAAAGCAACATATGTAATTTAATAGAATATGGTATTTTGAGAGTAGGTTCTGAAGTAGTAGGACACAAAATTACTTGGATGAATTTACTTTAAAATATTTTTTTATCCAAGTACTTGTGAAGGAAAAGGTATACTCCCATAAGTCTTTTGATTTCTAAGCGTGAAGCTTAAGAACCAGAAATCTGAAGCAAGTGTGCTTGTGCGAAAAAATAGCCTTACCGGTTGTTGTGTCACTATTCAACCGCCCTTTCTAATGATCAACTAATTCACTTAAAATCCTTCATTGATACAGGATCACGAAACTATGAATTCCAATTTTGACGATCTGCGCTAAGAGGGGATAACCATGTTAATTATTGGAACCAAAGACATAGAATGTCTAACCCCTAAAAATCTCACAGTTTTGATGAGATAACAAAGGATATTAAACTTTGATAAACTAATGAGATTAATTGAGCTATACGAGAAAAACATGCGTCCAACAAAAGTATACGTATATTCGTTTAATCTTAGACGCGAAAAATAAGTTTTAAAGTATAGTGTCAAACACGCTAAAAAGGACTTGCGTCCTAGACTTTATAAAATCTAGTGTCCAAAGTGCTATTAAAAAAAGTTGCATCCAAAGGTCTTTTGAAAATCCAACGTCCAATGCGTTGTCATCACCCAACACTTCTTTCAAGAAAACTTACACAAACATTCTATATCATAATAAGTTTTCTTCGTCCAAATGAACACATGCTTAAGGCTCTTTGTTCAATAACGTTTGATATGCTAAGGTATACTACTCATATATTCTTTATCGCATGAACTTTATGCTATTATTCCCTATGTTTTTTCAAATAAGCTCTAACATATGAATTTCTAGCATTTAATGAAAAAGCAAGGTTTCCTGGGTATAAGTACAACCTCTGGTCAAAAGCAAGTCACATGTCTGAGGTTTACTACAAATGAGAAGACTGAAGTAGGAATAAGCAAAGAAGCAATACACTTTTCAAAAGATGACAGTACCTTTTTGGGAAAGAAAGGACACCTACTTTTTTCTCTCTCCTCTGCAGAAATAGACACGTCAAAGAGGAAACGTGACTGAAGTCACCAATCATTAAATGAAAATTCATAACAAAAAGATTAAAGAAGCTCTTTCTCACAACGATCATATTTCCAAAAGACTCTATATAAAGACCTCAAGAGAAGAACTGAAGATCTAACGAATTATTGGACAGTCATTTTGTTGCTTTGAAAAACTCTTTAAGTTCTTTCTCTGAATGAAACACTCTAAGCTCAATAGTTTATCCTTTGCTTATTAAAGTTATTTGTACTCGTGTTAAACTTACATATTCTCACTTTGTGAGTTGATTACATTGTAATCTTTCAAACTTATTCAGTTTGTGAAAGCCAAAAGTGGCTTAGTGTGAAAGAATACTTAGGACTACTTTCTTGAGTATAAGATTGTAGTGGGTTTTGCCAAAAGTAGCATAGAAGAATACTTGCTTGTAACCATGTTGGTTAGTGGAACCCTTTGTGTTGAAGGAGAACTAGACGTAGCTTAGGTTGAGTGAACCAATATAAAAAGCTTGTGTTCTTTGTTTTTGATTCTCCTTTCACGTTTTCCTTGGAAGAAACATTTTTTGACTTGTTTAAAACATTGTTCTTTGCAAGAAGCTTTTTAAACGCACATACACACTATTCAACTCCACTTCTAGTGTGTTTCTTGTTATTTCACTAAGCGTTGGCATTAAGCATTACATGAGTCACGCTAACGTAACGCATCTAGAGAGGGCTCTAAGACCCTTACATTGGTGTGCTAAGCATGAGGTTACTAATGCTTAAAGGCGAGGTTTGTGCCTCAGTGCAATCCACCCTATGTGCCACCCTGTATGCACTAATTGTAGACACCATAGAGAGATCACCTTGATTCTTTGAGGATTAACACCAAGCACCAATATGTTAGCGCTAAGCATAGGGTCTTTCGCACTATGTGTGACCATGTCAACTCTAAGGGTGGGGTCCTTGGACAATAATGTTATGTATATAACTTTTATGCCTAATAAATGTTATCCCCTTCCTATATGAGTATGTTACAACGTGAAAGTATGTACTTGAGTTGAGTGTATTATGAATGCATGCATGAGGCTAAGTTATCCCTTTGGCAAGGTGTGGCAATTGCCCTTCAGATCTCATAGAGTGGTAGAAAAATGAAATGTATAAGACTATGTTGCCCTCTTTGAGAAGAAGAAGCACTTGCCTTTAGATCCTAGATAGTGGTAAATAAGACAATGTAGCCCTCTTTGGCAAGAAAGAGTATCAGCCCATTTTAGATTCCAAAGAGAGGTGATAGACGTCCTTTGGTGCAAGAAGGATAGAATATTGCAAACCACAAGAGGGGTGCCTCTTGAAGATTATGAACTCACAATCTGCCATGGAAGATGGATAACAGAATTATAAGATAAAGGTGTTTATGATTTATTAATGTGAGAATGTGTGTTATGTCTCAAGGAAATGTTTACATGCCTCATTGTCATGGATAGGTAAGATGTCTATATGCTATAAATGTGTTAATGATGTTATATACAATATGTATGTGATGTTATAGTGATCCCTAGGGCACTTGCTAGGACTTTTGTCTCACTAGTTTAAGTTTAAATGCTAAAGATTAAGCAGGTAGTGAATCCAGTGAATGGCAAATCGAGCAAGGGTTTACCTTGTTTATATTGCTTTCACATAATGTAACATTATGATCTATTTATTTATGTTGTACGTTTAAGTCGCCATATTGGGCAAGAATTATGTATTTCTTTTATTTGGGTTATGTAAGGTACCCTGAGTACTCCGTATGTATATTGTTCATGTTATGATTATGTGTTTTTAAATAAGTTATTGAAATTATCCGACGACTCCACATATGTAGGTATAAGGTTATGTTAATGTCCCTTAGGGTGTTACACGAAGAGATCATCCTTGACAAGAAGGTTTCACAATGATTTTGAAAACTGAGAATTTTTTTTCATAAATCTTCAGTAAAAATTGACTTGGCCCAAGAAACTCCTTACCCCTCCTCACATTAGTGGGAAGCAATTTTCTTTCTATCACCTCACTCTTTGCCTTGTCCACTTCGATACCCTTGACTGAGATTTTATGTCCCAACACAATTCCTTCTTACACCATGAAATATTTTCTTCCAAATTCAAAACTAGATTGTTTTCGTGCATCATTTGAGCGCGAAGCCAAATTTGCAAAGCATGTATCAAAGGAGGTTCCAAATACTAAAAAATAGTCCATGAAATCCTTAATGAACTTTTCAATATGTCCACAAAGATAGATATCATAAATCTCAAAAAGGTTGTTGGTGCATTGCATAATTTGAAGGGCATCCTTTTTTAGGCAAAAACACCAAACGGGCATGCAAATGCAATTTTCTTCTAATCATTCAAATTGATGGCTATTTGATGGTATCCAAAGTAGTCATCGAGGAAACAATAAAAGTCTTAACCGACTAATCTCTCCAGCATTTGATCTATAAAAGGCAAAGCGAAATTATCCTTCATAGTGGCTTGGTTAAGCCATTGATAATCAAGGAACATACACCATCCCATGATTGTGCAGGTTAGAATGAGTTCATTCTTCTCATTTGAAATTATAGTCGTTTCACCTTTCTTAAGGACAACTTGCAGTAGACTAACCCATGAACTATATATTGGAAATAAGACAAATACACCCACATCAAACAATTTGAGCACTTCTTTGTTACTTTATGGCGAGGTTCAACCTTTGAAGATTTTACACAACTGGTTTATAATCCTTTTCAGACAAAATGATGGGATGATTCCCTATAGATCTGATATAGTCCATCCAATATCCATCTTATGGTCCTTCAAGACATGAACAAGCTTATCTTTTTCTTCCTTCAAAGTTGTGGTAATTTCTATAACCGAATTTTCATTCATATCATCTATGTACACATACTTCAAATTCATCACCTTTTAACTCTTTCTTTTAGCTGATAACTTCTTCCATCCCTTGATTTTCAAATTGTAACATGCAATCCTCTATTTTGTTATCCATTTGATCTTCAACTTGAGACATAACATTGTCTGTCACATTTTTCAAGGGATTAATAGGCTATTAATGTTTAGGAAATGTCTTCCAACAATAAATTCGCCATGTCCACAGTAAGACAACGTTCTCTTTCGTTCAAATGATTCATGGCATCATAAACATTAAAAATTTTCTCATCATCATCTATTCTCAACATTTGACCCCAATGTGCATCAATCAATGTGTGCTCAATTCTCAAGAATGGTCTACCAAGAATGAATAGGGACCTCAGTTCCTTCATCTATGTCCATAATTGCAAAATCAATTGGAAAAGTGAACTTATACACTTTAACCATCATATTTTTATCTATCCCTTATGGATGTTTAACTAAGCCATCAGGGTCGGCCCAGTGTCCTAGGTGGAGGTGTGACGGCACAGGGTCCACGGCTAAAAGGGACCCTAAAAATTAAAAAAATAAAATTATATGATTGTGTAATAATTTTTTTATATTATTTTATGTTATTTTATAACTAGATTGAAATTATTGTTTTATTTCATGTCCCTTTAAAAAAAACAAATGAAAATGTTACATGTGATTAAAAGTATTATTCTATTGGTTGTTAGTTTTTTTTTTTTTTGTTACATTCAAAAATCCTCAATGAGTTTTCAAATTACTGTGACATATCAACATGTAATGAATATATGATAATAGACTTAAATTTTTTTTTTAACAAAATAAGAAACACAAACAAAGACTCAAATTATAAAGGAAATAAAACTAAGCGTTAGTATATTAATAAAGAACAAAAATAAAGATTTAATATATATGAAATGATATTTTGTCAATAATAGACGATAGCGAGCAAACTAGAGCTTTTTTTTTACACACAAAATATTAAACTAAATTAAATTAAATTACAAATATAAAATTAATATTTTAAAAATATATAAGTAGATTAAAATTATAAAAAAAAAAATGTGATGGGTTCCTCACAGGTTTACCCAAATCCAATAAAACCCAATCGAAATGTGGATGAGTTAAAAAAATATAAATCTGGCTCTTTTAAATCTGAACCTATCTTACCTGTCATCGATGGGGAGAGCAAACCTGTCATCGATTCGTCCCGTTGTCATGCCTACCTTATATATAGATATTTATGATATATAATAGTTTTTGGGAATAAATTGAATGATAGATGATAACATAAGAGTAAATTGAATAAAAAAATGTGATGATATATCTTTTTGAGATTTATTAAATTATGTTATTCGTTTAATGTAACAAAATATAACATTTTTAATGAAACTACGTGTCTATTTTTTAATGTAATATATATTTATATTTTCAAATACTTAAATATATAAAAGAGTCACATTTAGTGTTTCACCCTAGACCCATAAAATCTCCAGACCTGTGAGCGATCAACAAGTTGCTGTATCATTCTTGTAGGTTTGGTATTATCAGCTCCTATATTCCTCAATATGGAGAATGGCATCAAGTTAATACTTGCTCCTATGCCATATAAAGTTTTCCCAATGGTCACATGTACTATAGTGCAAGGTATGATAAGACTTCCAAGGTCCTTAAGCTTAGTAAGAGTGGTCTACTAACCACCACTCTGCATTCCTTATTGAGGAGCAGTTTTGAGTTTTTCTTTTTCCAACTCATTTTCTTAGCAAGCAACTCCTTTACAAATTTAGCATATTTGGGCATTTGTTCAAGTGCTTTTAAGAATGGAATGCTGATTTGCAATTTCTTCAAACTTTCAGGAAATTTAGAGAATTGTCTTCATCTGTACCTTTTTTTTTCTTGCTTAGTAGGTTAGTTTTATGTACTGTGGAGGATTTCACCCTTTTCTTATTCTTCTAGAATTTGTTTCTTAGTCTTGCGCAAATATAGAATCTTTATCAATCAACTTCTCTTTATTTTCTTCATTTTTTAGATCTTTGTCTTTATCATCTACTACTTCTTTTTCTAATTGAGGTTTCTCTATGTTTTTCAATTCTTGCTCTTTTATGATTTCCTCTTTATAAATGGAGTAATCCCTTACCTCTTTCTCTTTTTCATACTTTTTTGTTGTTCTAGGAGGTAAATTCCTACCACTCCTAAGAATGATAGGTTTACACAAGTCCTTAACACTTGACTTATCATATTTTTAGGAGGGATTTTTTATATTTTTGCTTCTATTTGTTTAGAGAGTTTCCTTAGCTGATTTTCCAAGGTTTTAATGGATGCTTCAATGTTTTTAGGAGTTGAAGTTGGTGACCATTTTCAATACAGGATTGAACTATATGTAATTAGTCCTTTGACCAGTTCTAATCGAGTGGTACATATTAGTGGATTATATTTAGACATCCACATCTTTTGATTAGATAGTTAATAACATTTCATATAATTAATATTTATATAATTTACAATATATTATTTAATGGGAATGCTAATAACAAATTCGTTAACATATTTTTTCTAACACACACTATTATTAATTAAAATTTATTGAAAACTACAAAATTAGGATAGAGACTCTTTAAATGAAAATTGAAACTTATAAAAATTTATAATTTTCAATAAATTTCAGCCAATTGGAGAGAGTGTGTTGTTAACATTTCTCTTATATAATTATATATAAAACTGTAGATTAAGGTTATGTAATTATATGTATTTATTATTATTATTATTATTATTATTATTATTATTATTATTATTATTATTATTTATTGATTTTATTAATATTTTTAAGTTTATAAATTTATTTTATTTTTTATTTAAGTATAGTTATTGATTTTAATTAATTATTGATTTCTAAGATACTTTTTTATTTTATTTTTCTTTTTATCCTCTTCTTTCTTGCATATAGGATGGTTTCTCCAAGCTAGTTTCGGTATGAACCTTTTGAGGTTCTTCTTTTCTCCCAAAAGGCTTATCCTCTTGCTTTTCAGTAGCTTTCTTAACTTCATCTTTTTCTTCTTCTTCCTCACCATTTATCGCTATCTCATGGTAAAACAATAAGGATGCTACATAGTACTTAATGAGTAACATCAGCACCTTTAATAGGGTTAGATAATAAACATCTACTTTTAGATTAACATGAATGACAAAATGTAGTATCAAGAACTATTTTTAATTTTTAGATCGAGAGACTAAATTAACAACACCACACAAATTCAAGGACCAAAATAGTGATTTAGTCAAACTGAAACAAAACACTATTTGCAAAAACAATTATGTTTTAAATATATATTTTGATACCTAAAAGTTCACAATGCCCCAGATCCTTTAAACAGTACATATCAAATAAAAACATTGATAATCATCTAAATAAATTGAAACAAGTTCAAAACTTAAAGCTTAAGTGATAAATCAATCCCAGAAGAATCAGAACGAGAGGTTTCTTCTTGCTTGGAATGATCACCACCCATGGTACTCAATGTTGTTGACCTATCCAAGGCCCAGTTTGATTTGGTAGCAACATTTGTAGAAGAATCTCCAAGGATGGGAATGTGTCCAATAGTACTACGATCATCTTCAGTCTTCAAATTTGCATGCAAACCCTCCATCCTCAATCTACCAAGGGAAGGGTTTAGCATCTCTTGTCTTGACCACCTTTGACCAAACCTAAAACCAAATGAGGTTGAAGGGTATGATGGCTTGTGAATCATAGACTCCATCCGAACCCCAAGTGCCCTATTGTAGGATCCATAAAAGGAGTGTGTGGGATAAGGGTAATAAAGAAAAGGAGAGTGCCCTAAAGCACCAACATCGTCAATCCCTTGGCCACGCTTTGCAAGAGCACGCTCTTGCTTGTGGGCGTTTTGGTGTCCCCCCAAAGCTTGTGATGAAGAAAACTCTTTCTTGCAAAAGTTGCAAGAAAAAGTCTTAGCCTCTAATGGTTTCTCCTCAATATTATTGTTCTCATCTCTCCCTTTGGTGTAATTAGCACTAGAAGAAGATGAACCCCCTACGTTCATGGGGTTGAAAAACTCCAATTCCACTTTCGACCCCCGAATTGATTCATCCTTGGAGAGCCTAACAAAGTCCAACACCATATGGGAATTGGAATTGGAAGCTGGATCTTGTTCAGATTTATCACCCTTCTCCTTCATTATCAACTCATCATTCTTCTCTTCTTCAACA
The DNA here is from genome assembly GCA_026413185.1 of Pueraria montana var. lobata. Taxonomy (NCBI): domain Eukaryota; kingdom Viridiplantae; phylum Streptophyta; class Magnoliopsida; order Fabales; family Fabaceae; genus Pueraria; species Pueraria montana. Next base: position 63,879,895 of record CM048654.1, on the reverse strand, counting down.
TATGGTTTATGGGAAATGACTTCGGAGGTGGAAGAGGCTTCAGAGGAACAAATTTCCAAACAGTGTGATGATGCCATGGCACAAACGAGAAATGATTCTCTCTTTTTAGATCTGTGGGAGTGAGATTGAATAGAGAGGGGGCGTGACCATGGTTATTTATTTAAGGATTTGAGTTAATATGCAAATATCTTTCACTCATGAACAAGGAAAGGGATCTCATGCATTTTTGTAGTTATTATTTTTTCATATGCTAGCAAAAATTTGAATAGGTGTGAGCAAGCTTGAACCAATTTGTTCATGACCATTGCATAAACAGAATTTCCTAAAATGGTTTTAACTACATGGTCAAATGTGTCTAATTACTCAAGTAGTTCAAATCATGCCATAGAAGCATGTGGCTAATTACTCAAATAGGTTCTATGTAGTTGAAATTTGATGTCAATCCGAGTGGTGAAATTGGTAACTTCGAAATTACTTGTTGGAGTAAAATTACTTGGGCGTTCAAGAACTTCTTTAGCAGAAAAATAAATGGAAGTAATTTTGGGCTCATTAATGCTCTATATTTTCTAAAATGATTTTAACTACATAGTCTAATATTGTGGCCAATAATTAATCAAATAGTTAAAATATTTCCATAGCCAGCATGTGGCTAATTACTCAAATAATATACTATCGCAGATGACAGCTTCTATGTTGTTCAAATCTGATGTCAAAGCCAAATCGGTAACTTTGAAAATTACTTGAGTGTGCAAGAGCTTCCCTGGTGGAAAAATCAATGGAAGTAATTTTGTGATATAATTTTGACTTCATTAATGCTCTATATTTTCCTAACAAATTCATTGTTTTCCTCAACGCGCAAGTTGCTCCAATAGGTTCAAAATTTCAAATATCTTTATCACTAGTAGTTTCTGTGAGGAAAACCCAGTTTAATGAGTACCACTAAGCCATATTAAACTAAAAGAACTTATTCTAACCTTAATTTTTCTCATAAAAAAGCTTGTTTTCAATTCATTTTTATTTAAACCAGGAATGCATAGCACTATTCTAGTGGTTAAGGTTTTGTAATTTCAAAGGCTTTAATTTGCAAATTTTAGGTTCGAGGACTCACCCACATAACCGCATTCCGTTTTCAATAAGCATGGTGTTATGCCACAACATTCATGCCATACTTGTGGAAATTTATTTTTCATGAAGGACTTAAGATACACTAAATTTGTAACACTCAAGAAGATTTTTAGATCAAACTTGTGAATAGTGCTTGAACTTGAGGTAAGAAATAATGAGGGTTTAAGAGAAAATAATTAGGAGCTCACTCATCTCAACAAGTGAATTTTACATATAACTAGATTTTAAACTTGTGATTCGTTTAAATTATACATTTTTTATATTTATATTTAACATTTTTAAAAATATGTATATATGAATAAAATTATTAATTTTTAAAATATTTAGTATCAAATTAAATATAACTACATTAAAATTGAGGAAGATGATTAATTATATTTTTAATTGAGCAGATGTTGTATTGAAAAATATTAAACCTATTAAAATTTATTATGATTTGTTCTTTCTTTAAGTAATAATAATAGTGATGTAATACCTATTTGAGATATATAAATTAAAAAATATATATCATAAATATAATTTTTTAATTATTTAAATTGAGTACTTATTTTTGCTATTGTGAATACTATGTTTACATGTAATTGAATTTTATTTGATTATAATTAATAATTTTAAATTTATTTATTTTAAAAATTAAAATATTTTAAAACTATAATTTAATCATTTTGGTTTATTATATGTAATATTAATGAAGTTTTAAATTGGTTAACATCATTACAACTTTAATTATTATTATTATTATTATTATTATTATTATTATTATTATTATTATTATTATTATTATTATTACTATTATTATTATTATTATTATTATTATTATTATTATTATTATTATTATTATTATTATTATTAATTTGTTCTTTAATTTTAATTTCATTACTTCTTATATTGTAAAGTTATCAATCTAGAATTTATTAAAAAAAAGGTTACTTATCTATAAGGATGGATGACTTTATATATTATTAATTCTCTTAATCCATTTATCTCATTCAACTTTCTCTTAAAAGTTCTAATCTTGGTAAATATGTTTAGTTAATTCACTATCTCATAATTGCTTCAATAAATTGTATTTTAAATTAGTAGTCATTCTTTAAATGCTGTACTTTACTTTCATTGAGAGTTTATGTCTAGTACAAAATATAGCTAATTAATTTATGTCTACTAGCTCTTTAGTCTTTAACTTTCCTTTAACTAATTCTACACAAACCAATATTTTCCAACTACTAAATTATATGGATAAGGTTAACTAATTGTACTAAATTATTTTTCCAATCTTATAACTAACTAAAACCATTGTGCTCAAACTAAGCTCTAATAAAGTGGCAGCCTTTTTCTTTTAAATTATAAATTCTTCTACATAAATACAAGACACAAGTGCTATTATAACACTATCTAGTTCAAGACAAGTGCTATTTCCAATTTTAAGATGCATTAATCTTCTCATTTGCCAAATATTATAGTTTAGGTACAACAAAAATCGTATCATTAGAATATTTTAAGTATTTTTAAACCACTTACAAGTTACAAGCAGATTGTTACTAAGTTAGGAGTTAGGGCAACCACAATAGTTAGATAAGTCGTATAATAATTTATTAAAGTTCTTACTTTAACCATTCACAAGCACTGAACTTGATGGAAATTGAAAAGAAACCAGAAATAAAATATTAGGTATGAATTTAGAGAAATTATAAGTGGTGAAAAGAGCCAGTTTCAAAGGTTCCTTTTTTTTTTTTTTCAGTCATATTATGTGCAAGACACATTAATAGTTTGCTCTAACATGTTGAAGGACATGAACTATCTTATGCCTCTTTAAGATACTTTGCTTCAAAGCAGAACTTGTTTCAGTCATATGCAATGCTTGTTTCTTAAGTTATTTCAACAACTTTTGCAACACAAAGATTCTGATAAAAATTCTACTTGTAAATTTTTTTTCTACTTTTAAATCCAAATTATTTATATTTCAATGAACTGTCTCTACTGATACATGGAATATGGTATCACAATTTAAAACCTCCATTCTACAACCTGACATAAGAAAGTCTTGACATATTCAAATTGAATGCTCACAAATAAAATAAATTTCACGCAATCAAAGCCAAAGAGAGTTTAGGGTTTACTTTGTGCAAACGTCATCGCAAGTGTCATCGAAGCTGTTGGGGTTCATTGCGGGGTAGTAGGGGCAAAGTCGTGAGGCTTTTCGGTGGTGGAGAGGGTTGCAACTCAAAGCTTTTCCAGTGGCAGAGAGGGTCGCAATGTATGGTGGTCACAATATGTGGTTGCTCGTGAGGAAAGTTGTTTGAGACAATGGTGTTGACGAGCGAGGAAGACGAAGACAATGGTGGTGCAGCGACATTGCAATGGAACAATGGCGAGGGTTGGGGTTTGGCAGGGGCAACAATGAGGACGTGGTGAGGGAGCAATGACACAATGGAGTAAGTAAAAGAAGAGCAGTTCTCCAGAACTTGAAAATCACATTGTGAGATAGATCCATGCTTGGCTAACTCATAAGCACACATATTTCCTTCACGAAAGGTACGTTGGAAATGAAGATCCCAAGCATAATGCTTAAAAGCTTGAATTTTTCTGATTATAGAAGCATAAGGATGAAGAGTGCTTCTATTATCTGATATCAGTAGTAACGCTAGTCTTGAACTAAAAAGGAGTATTTTATCCCATCCCAGGCCAGTCCGATCCAAATTGTTTAGTGAACTAAGACATTTGTCTTTATTTTTGTTCCCTAATTAAAGAAAAAATTACAGTCAACAACTAGACCCCCTGGGTATTTTAATTAATGGAACATGAAACAGAAATAACTGTTTTCATTCAGATCCAAACATACAATCATTAATAATTTGCTTAAGAGCTCATTGAGTCGGCTTGAGCTCTTGACTTGTATTTAAAAAGAGTACTAATTAAAAATTGGGTTGGATAAACCTTTCTTAAACCGTCAATTTCACAGCTAGTGAATGATTCATTACATATTAATAAAAACAAGAGTGCTTCATCATCTTAATTGTCATAGGTATCAAAAGTCTGTACGGAAAATCAAAAACTCATAACTAATGAGCTAATAAACTCGAATACCACATCACCCATCTGCAATTGTAAAGGAAAAAGAAAAATGAAACAAAACACAATTCGCAATAATAATTGCTTTTTAAAATATATAATTAGACACCTAAAATTTTATAGTGTCCTAGATAACTCAAACAACAGAGTACCAATCAATCAAACACAAACATTGATGATTATCCAAATTAAAACAAGATCGAAACTTAAATCTTAAGTGATAAATCAATCTCATCAGAATAATCAGGACTAGAGCATCCTTCTTGCACGGGATCATCATCACCACCCACAGTACTCAATGGGGCTGAGTTTGATTTGGTAGCAACGTTTGTAGAAGATTCTCCAAGGAATGGAATATCGTGTCCAATAGTACCACGATCATCTTGTGTCCTCAAAGTTGTATCACTCTCTAGGATCCTAATTCCACTATTTGCATGCAAACCCTCCATCCTCAATCTATCAGGAGAAGGGTTTAGCATCTCTTGTGATCTTGACCACTCTTGACCAAACCTAAAACCAAGTGAGGATGAAGGATATGATGGCTTGTGAATAATAGACTCCATTCTAACCCCAAGTGCCCTATTATATGATCCATTAAAGGAGTGTGTGGGATTATCAGGGTAAAAAAGAAAACGAGGGTTCCCAAATGCACCAACATTGATCCCTTGGAGACGCCTTGCAAGAGCACACTCTTGCTTGTGAGCATTTTGGTGCCCTCCCAAGCCCTGTGCAGAAGAAAACTCTTTCTTGCAAAAGTTGCAAGGAAAAGTCCTAGCCTCTGATGATTTCTCCTCATTGTTATTCTCACCTCTCCCTTCAGTGTTGTTAGGCCTAGAAGAAGATGAACACCCCACGTTATTCATAGGATTGAAAAAATCCAATTCCACTTTCGACCCTCTAATTGATTCATCTTTGGAATTGGAATTGGAAGTTTGATGTCATTCAGATTTTAACACTCTTCTCCTTCATTGTGATTCTTCTCTTCTTCAGCAGTAGGTTTATGGGAAATGCCTTCAGAGGTGGCAAGATGCTAGAGGCCTCAGAGGGACAACCTTCCAAAACATGTGATGATGCCATTGTAAAATGTTTTACAATTTTGGATTTGTGGGAGAGAGGGGGCATGACCATGTTTGTTTATTTATTTAAAGATTTTAATTAATGCAAATATCTTTATTGAATAAGGAATGGGATCTCATGCTTTTTTCAGTTATCATTTTGCATTATGCTACGAAAAGTTTGAAGAGGTATGAGCAAGCTTTCACAGATTTGTGCATGATCTTACCATAAACAAAGATTCCTAAAATGTGTCTAATTACTAATGCTTAAAGGCGACGTCTGTGCCTCAGTGCAATCCACGATAAGTGCCACCCTGTGTGCACTAAGTGTAGACACCATAGAGAGATGACCTTGATTCTTTGAGGATTAACACTAAGCACCAATATGTTAGCGCTAAGCACAGGGTCTTTCGCACTATGTGTGACCATGTCAACTCTAAGGGTGGCATCCTTGGACAATAATGTTATGTATATGACTTTCAAAGTCCCTATATTGGACAAGAATTATGTATTTCTTTTATTTGGGTTATGTAAGGTACCCTGAGTACTCCATATGTATATTGTTCATGTTATGATTATGAGTTTTTAAATAAGTGATTGAGATTATCCGACGATTCTGCATATGTAGGTATAAGGTTACGGTAATGTCCGGGTGTTACATGAGGAGAGCATCCTTGACAAGAAGGTTTCACAATGATTTTGAAATCTGAGAATTTTTTTTTATAAATCTTAAGTAAAAATTGACTTGGCCCAAGAAACTCCCCTCTTCACATTAGTGGGAAGCGATTTTCTTACTATCACCTCAATCTTTGCCTTGTCCACTTCGATACCCTTGACTAAGATTTTATGTCCCAACACAATTCCTTCTTTCACCATGAAATATTTTCTTCCAAATTCAAAACTAGATTGGTTTTCGTGCATCTTTTGAGCGCGAAGCCAAATTTGCAAAGCATGTTGTATCAAAGGAGGTTCCAAATACTAAAAAATAGCCCATGAAATCCTCAATGGACTTTTCAATATGTCCACAAAGATAGGTATCATAAATCTCAAAAAGGTTGTTGGTGCATTGCAAAATTTGAAGGGCATCCTTTTTTAGGCAAAAACACCAAACGGGCATGCAAATGCAATTTTCTTCTAATCATTCAAATTGATGGCTATTTGATGGTATCCAAAGTAGTCATCGAGGAAACAATAAAACTCTTACCTGACTAATCTCTCCAGCATTTGATCTATAAAAGGAAAAGGGAAATTATCCTTCATAGTGGCTTGGTTAAGCCATTGATAATCAAGGAAGATACACCATCCCATGATTGTGCAGGTTAGAATGAATTCATTCTTCTCATTTGAAATTATAGTCTTTTCACCTTTCTTAAGGACAACTTGCAGTAGACTATATAATCCTTGAACTATATATTGAAAATAAGACAAATACACCCACATCTAACAATTTGAGCACTTCTTTATTACTTTATGGCGAGGTTCAACCTTTGAAGAGTTTACACAACTGGTTTATAATCCTTTTCAGACAAAATGATGGGATGATTCCCTATAGATCTGATATAGTCTATCCAATAGCCATCTTATGGTCCTTCAAGACATGAATAAGCTTATCTTTTTCTTCCTTCAAAGTTGTGCTAATTTCTATAACCGAATTTTCATTCATATCACCTATGTACACATACTTCAAATTCATCACCTTTTAACTCTTTCTTTTAGTTGATAACTTCTTGCATCCCTTGATTTTCAAGTTGTAACATGCAATCCTCTATTTTGTTATCCATTTGATCTTCAACTTGAGATATAACATTGTCTGTCACATTTTTCAAGGGATTAATAGGCTATTAATGTTTAGGAAATGTCTTCCAACAATAAATTCACCATGTCAACAATAAAACAATGTTCTCTTTCGTTCAAATGGTTCATGGCATCATAAACATTAAAAATTTTCTCATCATCATCTATTCTCTACACTTGACCCCAATGTGCATCAATCAATGTGTGCTCAATTCTCAAGAATGGTCTACCAAGAATGAATAGGGACCTCAATGCCTTCATCTATGTCCATAATTGCAAAATCAATCATATTTTTATCTATCCCTTATGGATGTTTAACTAAGCCATCAGGGTCGGCCCAGTGTCCTGTCTGGAGGTGTGACGACACAGGGTCCACGGCTAAAACGGACCATAAAAATTAAAAAAATAAAATTATATGATCGTGTAATAATTTTTTATATTATTTTGTTATTTTTATTACTAGATTGAAATTATTGTTTTATTTCATGTCTCTTTTAAAAAAAAAAAACAAATGAAAATGTGACATGTGATTAAAAGTATTATTCTATTGGTTGTTAGTTTTTTTTTTTGTTACATTCAAAAATCCTCAATGAGTTTCAAATTACTGTGACATATCAACATGTAATGTAATAGACTTAAATTTTTTTTTTAACAAAATAAGAAACACAAACAAAGACTCAAATTATAAAGGAAATAAAACTAAGCGTTAGTATATTAATAAAGAACAAAAATAAAGATTTAATATATATGAAATGATATTTTGTCAATAATAGACAATAGTGAGCAAACTAGAGCATTTTCTTTGAGACACAAAATATAAAACTAAATTAAATTAAATTACAAATATAAAATTAATATTTTAAAAATATATAAGTAAATTAAAATTATAAAAAAAATTGACGGGTTCCTCGCAGGTTTACCCTAATCCAATAAAACCCAATCGAAATGTGGATGAGTTAAAAAAATATAAATTTGCCTCTTTTAAATCTGAACCTATCCTACCTTCTGCAGGGATGGGGACGGGGAGAGCAAACCTGTCATCGATTCGTCCTGTTATCATGCCTACCTTATATATAGATATTTATGTTACATAATAGTTTTTGGGAATAAATTGAATGATAGATGATAACACAAGAGTAAATTGAATAAAAAAATGTGATATATCTTTTTCAGATTTATTAAATTATGTTATTCGTTTAATGTAACAAAATATAACATTTTAAATGAAGCTACATGCCTATTTTTTAATGTAATATATATTTATATTTTCAAATACTTAAATATATGAATGTCATTTAGTGTTTCACCCTGGACCCATAAAATCTCCAGACCTGTGAGCGATCAACAATTGCTGTATCATTCTTGTAGGTTTGGTATTATCAGCTCCTATATTCCTTAATATGGAGAATGACATCAAGTTAATATTTTCTCCTAAGCCATATAAAGTTTTCCCAATGGTCACATATACTATAGTGCAAGGTATGGTAAGACTTCCAAGGTCCTTAAGCTTAGTAGGAGTGGTCTACTAACCACCACACTGCATTCAACTTCTCTTTATTTTGTTCATTTTTTAGATCTTTGTCTTTATCATCTACTACTTCTTTTTCTAATTGAGGTTTCTCTATGTTTTCCAATTCTTGCTCTTCTATGATTTCCTCTTTATAAATGGAGTAATCCCTTACCTCTTTCTCTTTTTCATATTTTTTGTTGTTCTAGGAGGTAAATTCCTACCACTCCTAAGAATGATAGGTTTACACAAGTCCTTTACACTTGACTTACCGTATTTTTAGGAGGGATTTTTTATATTTTTGCTTCTATTTGTTTAGAGAGTTTCCTTAGCTGATTTTCCAAGGTTTTAATGGATGCTTCAATGTTTTTAGGAGTTGAAGCTGGTGACCATTTTCAATACAGGATTGAACTATATGTAATTAGTCCTTTGACCAGTTCTAATCGAGTGGTACATATTAGTGGATTATATTTAGACATCCACATCTTTTGATTAGATAGTTAATAACATTTTATATAATTAATATTTATATAATTTACAATATATTATATAATGGCAAATGCTAATAACAAATTCGTTAACATATTTTTTCTAACACACATTCTATTATTAATTAAAATTTATTAAAAACTACAAAATTAGGATAGAGACTCATTAAATGAAAAGTGAAACTTATAAAAATTTATAATTTTTAATAATTTCAGCCAATTGGAGAGAGTGTGTTGTTAACATTTCACTTATATAATTAATATTTTATATAATTATATATAAAACTGTAGATTAAGGTTATGTATTTTATATGTATTTATTATTATTATTATTATTATTATTATTATTATTATTTATTAAGTTTATTTATTGATTTTATTAATATTTTTAAGTTTATAAATTTATTTTATTTTTTATTTAAGTATAGTTATTGATTTTAATTAATTATTGATTTCTAAGATACTTTTTATTTTTCTTTTTTCTTTTTATCCTCTTCTTTCTGACATACAGGATGGTTTCTCCAAGCTAGTTTCGGTATGAACCTTCTGAGGTTCTTCTTTTCTCCCAAAAGGCTTATATCCTCTTGCTTTTCAGTAGCTTTCTCAACTTCAACTTTTTTTCTTCTTCCTCACCATTTATCGCTATCTCATGGTAAAACAATAAGGATACTACATAGCACTAATGTGTAACAACAGCACCGTTAATAGGGTTAGATAATAAACATCTACTTTTAGATTAACATGATGACAAAATGTAGTATCTAGAATTATTTTAAAATTTTTTTAGATCGAGAGACTAAATTAACAACACCACACAAATTCAAGGACCAAAATAGTGATTTAGTCAAACTGAAACAAAACACAATTTGCAAAAACAATTACATATATATATATTTTGATACCTGAAAGTTCACGATGCCCCAGATCCTTTAAACAGTACACATCAAATAAAAACATTGATAATCATCTAAATAAATTGAAACAAGTTCAAAACTTAAAGCTTAAGTGATAAATCAATCCCAGAAGAATCAGAACGAGAGGTTTCTTCTTGCTTGGAATGATCACCACCCATGGTACTCAATGTTGACCTATCCAGGGCCCAGTTTGATTTAGTAGCAACATTTGTAGAAGAATCTCCAAGGATGGGAATATGTCCAATAGTACCACGATCATCTTCAGTCTTCAAATTTGCATGCAAACCCTCCATCCTCAAGCTACCAAGGGAAGGGTTTAGCATCTCTTGTCTTGACCACCTTTGACCAAACCTAAAACCAAATGAGGTTGAAGGATATGATGGCTTGTGAATCATAGACTCCATCCGAACCCCAAGTGCTCTATTGTAAGATCCATAAAAGGAGTGTGTGGGATAAGGGTAATAAAGAAAGGAGAGTGCCCTAAAGCACCAACATCATCAATCCCTTGGCCACGCTTTGCAAGAGCACGCTCTTGCTTGTGGGCGTTTTGGTGTCCCCCCAATGCTTGTGATGAAGAAAACTCTTTCTTGCAAAAGTTGCAAGAAAAAGTCTTAGCCTCTGATGGTTTCTCCTCAATATTATTGTTCTCATCTCTCCCTTTGGTGTAATTAGCACTAGAAGAAGATAAACCCCCCACGTTCATTGGATTGAAAAAATCCAATTCCACTTTCGACCCCCGAATTGATTCATCCTTGGAGATCTTAACAAAGTCCAACACCATATGGGAATTGGAATTGGAAGCTGGATCTTGTTCAGATTTATCACCCTTCTCCTTCATTATCAACTCATCATTCTTCTCTTCTTCAACACATGGTTTATGGGAAATGACTTCGTAGGTGGAAGAGGCTTCAGAGGAACAAATTTCCAAACCGTGTGATGAAGCCATGGCACAAACGAGAAATGATTCTCTCTTTTTAGATCTGTTGGAGTGAGATTGAATAGAGAGGGAGCGTGACCATGGTTATTTATTTATGGATTTGAGTTAATATGCAAATATCTTTCACTCATGAACAAGGAAAGGGATCTCATGCATTTTTGTAGTTATTATTTTTTCATTATGCTAGCAAAAATTTGAAGAGGTGTGAGCAAGCTTGAACCAATTTGTTCACGACCGTTGCATAAACAAAATTTCCTAAAATGATTTTAACTACACGGTCAAATGTGTCTAATTACTCAAGTAGTTCAAATCATGCCATAGAAGCATGTGGCTAATTACTCAAATAGGTTCTATGTAGTTGAAATTTGATGTCAAACCGAGTGATGAAATTGGTAACTTTGAAATTACTTGTTGGAGTAAAATTACTTGGGCATTCAAGAACTTCTTTAGGGAAAAAATAAATGGAAGTAATTTTGTGCTCATTAATGCTCTATATTTTCTAAAATGATTTTAACTACACAGTCTAATATTGTGGCGAATAATTAATCAAATAGTTAAAATATTTCCATAGCCAGCATGTGGCTAATTACTCAAATAATATACTATCGCAGGTGACAGCTTCTATGTCGTTCAAATTTGTTGTCAAAGCCAAATTGGTAACTTTGAAAATTACTTGGGTGTTCAAGAGCTTCCCTGGTGGAAAAATCAATGGAAGTAATTTTGTGATATAATTTTGACTTCATTAATGCTCTATATTTTCCTAACAAATCCATTGTTTTCCTCAACGCATGAGTTGCTCCAATAGGTTCAAAATTTCAAATATCTTATCACTAGTAGTTTCTGTGAAGAAAACCCAGTTTAATGAGTACCACTAAGCCATATAAAAAAGCTATACTAGTGGCTAAAATTTTGTAATTTCAGTGGCTTTAATTTGCAAACTTTAGGTTCGAGGACTCACCCACATAACCGCTTTCCGTTTTCAATAAGCATGGTGTTATGCCATATGCAACATTCTTGCCATACTTGTGGAAATTTATTTTTCATGAAGGACTTAAGATACACTAAATTTGTAACACAGGAAGATTTTTTTATCAAACTTGTGAATAGTGCTTGAACTTGAGGTAAGAAATAATGAGGGTTTAAGAGAGAATAATTAGGAGCTCACTCATCTCAACAAGTGAATTTTACATATAACTAGATTTTAAACCTGTGATTCGTTTAAATTATACATTTTTTATATTTATATTTAATATTTTTAAAAATATGTATATATGAATAAAATTATTATTTTTTAAAATATTCAGTAACAATTTAAATATAACTACATTAAAATTGAGGAAAATGATTAATTGTATTTTTAATTGAGCAGATGTTGTATTAAAAAATATTAAACCTATTAAAATTTATTATGATTTGTTCTTTCTTTAAGAAATAATAATAGTGATGTAATACCTATATGAGATATATAAATTAAAAAAATATATATCATAAATATAAAATTTTAATTATTTAAATTGGGTACTTATTTTTGCTATCGTGGATACTATGTTTACATGTAATTGAATTTTATGTTTTTATAATTAATAATTTTAAATTTATTTATTTTAAAATTAAAATATTTTAAAACTACAATTTAATCATTTTGGTTTATTACTTTTAATTATGTGATATTGATGAAGTTTTAAATTGGTTAAGATCATTATAACTTAAATTATTATTATTATTATTATTATTATTATTATTATTATTATTATTATTGTTGTGGTTGTTGTTGTTGTTGTTGTTGTTGTTGTTGTTGTTGTTGTTGTTGTTGTTGTTATTATTATTATTATTATTATTGTTATTATTATTATTATTATTATTATTGTTATTATTATTATTATTATTATTATTATTATTATTATTATTATTTTAGTGAACTAAGACATTTGTCTTTATTTTTGTTCCCTAATTAAAAAACAAATTACACTCAACAACTAGACTCCCTCGGTATTTTAATTAAAGGAATATGAAAGAGAAATAACTGTTTTAATAAGATCCAAACATACAATCATTAATAATTTGCATAAGAGCTTATTGAGTCTGCTTGAGCTCTTGACTCGTATTTAAAAAGAGTACTAATTAAAAATTGGCATGGATAAAACTTTCTTAACCGTCAATTTCACAGCTAGTGAATGATTCATTAAATATTAATAAAAACAAGAGAGCTTCGCCATCTTAATTGTCATAGGTATCAAAAGTCTGTACAGAAAATTTAAAACTCATAACTAATTAGCTAATAAACTAGAATACCACGTCACCCATCTGCAATTGTAAAGGAAAAAGAAAAATGAAACAAAACACAATTTGCAATAATAATTGCTTTTTAAAATATATAATTAGACACCTAAAATTTCGTAGTGCCCCAGATAACTCAAACAACAGAGTACCAATCAATCAAACACAAACATTGATGATTATCCAAATTAAAACAAGATCAAAACTTAAATCTTAAGTGATAAATCAATCTCTTCAGAATAATCAAGACTAGAGGGCCCTTCTTGCGTGGGATTATCACCACCACCCACAGTACTAAATTGGGCTGAGTTTGAATTGGTAGCAACGTTTGTAGAAGATTCTCCAAGGACAGGAATGTTGTGTCCAATAGTACCACGATCATCTTGTGTCCTCAAAGTTGTATCACTCCCTAGTATCCTAATTCCACTATTCGCATGCAAACCCTCCATCCTCAATCTATCAAGAGAAGTGTTTAGCATCTCTTGTGATCTTGACCACCCTTGACCAAACCTAAAACCAAGTGAGGATGAAGGATATGATGGCTTGTGAATCATAGACTCCATTCTAACCTCAAAGTGCCCTATTATATGATCCATAAAAGGAGTGTGTGGGATGATCAGGGTAATAAAGAAAATCAGGGTTCCCACAAGCACCAGCATTGATCCCTTGGCGACGCCTTGCAAGAGCACGCTCTTGCCTGTGAGCATTTTGGTGCCCTCCCAAGGCTTGTGCAGAAGAAAACTCTTTCTTGCAAAAGTTGCAAGGAAAAGTCCTAGCCTCTGATAATTTCTCCTCATTGTTATTCTCACCTCTCCCTCCAATGTTGTTAATAGCCCTAGAATAAGACGAACACCCCACGTTATTCATAGGATTGAAAAAATCCAATTCCACTTTCGACCCTCTAATTGATTCATCTTTGGAGAGCATAACAAAATCCAACACCATATGGGAATTGGAATTGGAAGCTTGATCTCGTTCTTCAGTAGTAGGTTTATGGGAAATGCCTTCTGAGGTGGCAGAGATGCTAGAGGCTTCAGAGGGACAACCTTCCAAAATGTGCGATGATGCCATTGTAAAATGTTTCACAATTTTGGATAGGTGGCAGAGGGATTGAATAGAGAGGGGGGGCATGACCATGTTTTTTTATTTAAAGATTTGAATAAATGCACATATCTTTATTGAATAAGAAATGGGATCTCATGCATTTTGCAGTTATCATTTTGCATTATGCTACCAAAAGTTTGAAGAGGTATGAGCAAGCTTTCACAGATTCATGCATGATCTTAGCATAAACAAAGATCCCTAAAATGTGTCTAATTACTAAGTAGTTCAAGTCATTCCCATAACTAGCATGTGGCTAATTAATCAAATAGCTTCTATGTAATTCAATTTTTATGTCTAACCGAGTAGCAAAATTTGTAACTTTGAAAATTTATGATCTTAGCACAAACAAAGATTCCTAAAATGTGTCTAATTGTTAAGTAGTTCGAGTCATTCCATAACCAGCATGTGGCTAATTAATCAAATAGCTTCTATGTAATTCAAATTTTATGTCTAATCGAGTAGTGAAATTGGTAACTTTGAAATTTTATGATCTTAGCATAACCAAAGATTCCTAAAATGTGTTTAATTACTGAGTAGCTCAAGTAATTCCATAACCATCATGTGGCTAATTAATCAAATAGCTTCTATGTAATTCAAATTTTATGCCTAACTGAGTAGCGAAATTGGTAAATTCAAAATTTTATGATCTTAGCAGAAACAAAGATTCCTAAAATGTGTTAAATTACTGAGTAGCTCAAGTAATTCCATAACCATCATGTGGCTAATTAATCAAATAGCTTCTATGTAATTCAAATTTTATGCCTAACTGAGTAGCGAAATTGATAAATTCAAAATTTTATGATCTTAGCAGAAACAAAGATTCCTAAAATGTGTCTAATTACTAAGTAGTTCAAGTCATTCCATAACCAGCATGTGGCTAATTAATCAAATAGCTTCTATGTAATTCAAATTTTATGTGTAATTGAGTAGCGAAATTGGTAAATTCAAAATTTTATGATCTTAACATAAACAAATATTCCTAAAATGTGTCTAATTACTAAGTAGTTCAAGTCATTCTATAACCAGCATGTGGCTAATTAATCAAATAGCTTCTATGTAATTCAAATTTTATGTCTAACCGAGTAGCGAAATTGGTAACTTCAAAATTTTATGATCATAGTATAAACAAAGATTCCTAACATGTGTCTAATTACTAAGTAGCTCAAGTCATTCCATAAGCAGCATCTGGCTAGTTAATCAAATAGCTTCTATGTAATTCAAATTTTATGTTTAACCGAGTAGTGAAACTGGTGACTTCGAAATTACTTGTGTTGAAGTAAAATTACATGTGGCTAATTAATCAAATAGCTTCTATGTAATTCAAATTTTATGTGTAATTGAGTAGCGAAATTGGTAAATTCAAAATTTTATGATCTTAGCATAAACAAAGATTCCTAAAATGTGTCAAATTACTAAGTAGTTCAAGTCATTCTATAACCAGCATGTAGCTAATTAATCAAATAGCTTCTATGTAATTCAAATTTTATGTCTAACCGAGTAGCGAAATTGGTAACTTCGAAATTTTATGATCTTAGTAAAAACAAAGATTCCTAACATGTGTCTAATTACTAAGTAGCTCAAGTCATTCCATAAGCAGCATCTGGCTAGTTAATCAAATAGCTTCTATGTAATTCAAATTTTATGTTTAACCGAGAAGTGAAATTGGTGACTTCGAAATTACTTGTGTTGAAGTAAAATTACTTGGGCGTTTCTGTGGTGGAAAAATCAATATTTGAAAGTAATTTTGGGATATAATTTTGGCTTCATTAATGCTCTATATTTTTTCTAATATGATTTTAACTACACGGTCTAATGTGGCGAATAATTACACAAATAATTAAAATTTTTTCAGAGCGGGCATGTAAACAATTTATCTATTAGCTCTTATCCATAATTATTATTTTACATAAATTATTGAAAGTGTATAGGTGTAAGTAATGGATGTATCCCAGGTTAGGGTGAACCAGTATAATTCCTTGGTGTGATTGTTTCCTTCATTGTTACTTCTTATTTATCCTTGTTGTTGTGTGCTTAAAATTTGTTTCTAAAAAACCTTATATTGAAAAGTTTAACTCTGATATTTGATCAAAAGGTTTTCATAAAATAGTTTCATTATTTAGAAGCAACACCTACTCACAGTATAAAAGTGGAAAGCAACATATGTAATTTAATAGAATATGGTATTTTGAGAGTAGGTTCTGAAGTAGTAGGACACAAAATTACTTGGATGAATTTACTTTAAAATATTTTTTTATCCAAGTACTTGTGAAGGAAAAGGTATACTCCCATAAGTCTTTTGATTTCTAAGCGTGAAGCTTAAGAACCAGAAATCTGAAGCAAGTGTGCTTGTGCGAAAAAATAGCCTTACCGGTTGTTGTGTCACTATTCAACCGCCCTTTCTAATGATCAACTAATTCACTTAAAATCCTTCATTGATACAGGATCACGAAACTATGAATTCCAATTTTGACGATCTGCGCTAAGAGGGGATAACCATGTTAATTATTGGAACCAAAGACATAGAATGTCTAACCCCTAAAAATCTCACAGTTTTGATGAGATAACAAAGGATATTAAACTTTGATAAACTAATGAGATTAATTGAGCTATACGAGAAAAACATGCGTCCAACAAAAGTATACGTATATTCGTTTAATCTTAGACGCGAAAAATAAGTTTTAAAGTATAGTGTCAAACACGCTAAAAAGGACTTGCGTCCTAGACTTTATAAAATCTAGTGTCCAAAGTGCTATTAAAAAAAGTTGCATCCAAAGGTCTTTTGAAAATCCAACGTCCAATGCGTTGTCATCACCCAACACTTCTTTCAAGAAAACTTACACAAACATTCTATATCATAATAAGTTTTCTTCGTCCAAATGAACACATGCTTAAGGCTCTTTGTTCAATAACGTTTGATATGCTAAGGTATACTACTCATATATTCTTTATCGCATGAACTTTATGCTATTATTCCCTGTGTTTTTTCAAATAAGCTCTAACATATGAATTTCTAGCATTTAATGAAAAAGCAAGGTTTCCTGGGTATAAGTACAACCTCTGGTCAAAAGCAAGTCACATGTCTGAGGTTTACTACAAATGAGAAGACTGAAGTAGGAATAAGCAAAGAAGCAATACACTTTTCAAAAGATGACAGTACCTTTTTGGGAAAGAAAGGACACCTACTTTTTTCTCTCTCCTCTGCAGAAATAGACACGTCAAAGAGGAAACGTGACTGAAGTCACCAATCATTAAATGAAAATTCATAACAAAAAGATTAAAGAAGCTCTTTCTCACAACGATCATATTTCCAAAAGACTCTATATAAAGACCTCAAGAGAAGAACTGAAGATCTAACGAATTATTGGACAGTCATTTTGTTGCTTTGAAAAACTCTTTAAGTTCTTTCTCTGAATGAAACACTCTAAGCTCAATAGTTTATCCTTTGCTTATTAAAGTTATTTGTACTCGTGTTAAACTTACATATTCTCACTTTGTGAGTTGATTACATTGTAATCTTTCAAACTTATTCAGTTTGTGAAAGCCAAAAGTGGCTTAGTGTGAAAGAATACTTAGGACTACTTTCTTGAGTATAAGATTGTAGTGGGTTTTGCCAAAAGTAGCATAGAAGAATACTTGCTTGTAACCATGTTGGTTAGTGGAACCCTTTGTGTTGAAGGAGAACTAGACGTAGCTTAGGTTGAGTGAACCAATATAAAAAGCTTGTGTTCTTTGTTTTTGATTCTCCTTTCACGTTTTCCTTGGAAGAAACATTTTTTGACTTGTTTAAAACATTGTTCTTTGCAAGAAGCTTTTTAAACGCACATACACACTATTCAACTCCACTTCTAGTGTGTTTCTTGTTATTTCACTAAGCGTTGGCATTAAGCATTACATGAGTCACGCTAACGTAACGCATCTAGAGAGGGCTCTAAGACCCTTACATTGGTGTGCTAAGCATGAGGTTACTAATGCTTAAAGGCGAGGTTTGTGCCTCAGTGCAATCCACCCTATGTGCCACCCTGTATGCACTAATTGTAGACACCATAGAGAGATCACCTTGATTCTTTGAGGATTAACACCAAGCACCAATATGTTAGCGCTAAGCATAGGGTCTTTCGCACTATGTGTGACCATGTCAACTCTAAGGGTGGGGTCCTTGGACAATAATGTTATGTATATAACTTTTATGCCTAATAAATGTTATCCCCTTCCTATATGAGTATGTTACAACGTGAAAGTATGTACTTGAGTTGAGTGTATTATGAATGCATGCATGAGGCTAAGTTATCCCTTTGGCAAGGTGTGGCAATTGCCCTTCAGATCTCATAGAGTGGTAGAAAAATGAAATGTATAAGACTATGTTGCCCTCTTTGAGAAGAAGAAGCACTTGCCTTTAGATCCTAGATAGTGGTAAATAAGACAATGTAGCCCTCTTTGGCAAGAAAGAGTATCAGCCCATTTTAGATTCCAAAGAGAGGTGATAGACGTCCTTTGGTGCAAGAAGGATAGAATATTGCAAACCACAAGAGGGGTGCCTCTTGAAGATTATGAACTCACAATCTGCCATGGAAGATGGATAACAGAATTATAAGATAAAGGTGTTTATGATTTATTAATGTGAGAATGTGTGTTATGTCTCAAGGAAATGTTTACATGCCTCATTGTCATGGATAGGTAAGATGTCTATATGCTATAAATGTGTTAATGATGTTATATACAATATGTATGTGATGTTATAGTGATCCCTAGGGCACTTGCTAGGACTTTTGTCTCACTAGTTTAAGTTTAAATGCTAAAGATTAAGCAGGTAGTGAATCCAGTGAATGGCAAATCGAGCAAGGGTTTACCTTGTTTATATTGCTTTCACATAATGTAACATTATGATCTATTTATTTATGTTGTACGTTTAAGTCGCCATATTGGGCAAGAATTATGTATTTCTTTTATTTGGGTTATGTAAGGTACCCTGAGTACTCCGTATGTATATTGTTCATGTTATGATTATGTGTTTTTAAATAAGTTATTGAAATTATCCGACGACTCCACATATGTAGGTATAAGGTTATGTTAATGTCCCTTAGGGTGTTACACGAAGAGATCATCCTTGACAAGAAGGTTTCACAATGATTTTGAAAACTGAGAATTTTTTTTCATAAATCTTCAGTAAAAATTGACTTGGCCCAAGAAACTCCTTACCCCTCCTCACATTAGTGGGAAGCAATTTTCTTTCTATCACCTCACTCTTTGCCTTGTCCACTTCGATACCCTTGACTGAGATTTTATGTCCCAACACAATTCCTTCTTACACCATGAAATATTTTCTTCCAAATTCAAAACTATATTGTTTTCGTGCATCATTTGAGCGCGAAGCCAAATTTGCAAAGCATGTATCAAAGGAGGTTCCAAATACTAAAAAATAGTCCATGAAATCCTTAATGAACTTTTCAATATGTCCACAAAGATAGATATCATAAATCTCAAAAAGGTTGTTGGTGCATTGCATAATTTGAAGGGCATCCTTTTTTAGGCAAAAACACCAAACGGGCATGCAAATGCAATTTTCTTCTAATCATTCAAATTGATGGCTATTTGATGGTATCCAAAGTAGTCATCGAGGAAACAATAAAAGTCTTAACCGACTAATCTCTCCAGCATTTGATCTATAAAAGGCAAAGCGAAATTATCCTTCATAGTGGCTTGGTTAAGCCATTGATAATCAAGGAACATACACCATCCCATGATTGTGCAGGTTAGAATGAGTTCATTCTTCTCATTTGAAATTATAGTCGTTTCACCTTTCTTAAGGACAACTTGCAGTAGACTAACCCATGAACTATATATTGGAAATAAGACAAATACACCCACATCAAACAATTTGAGCACTTCTTTGTTACTTTATGGCGAGGTTCAACCTTTGAAGATTTTACACAACTGGTTTATAATCCTTTTCAGACAAAATGATGGGATGATTCCCTATAGATCTGATATAGTCCATCCAATATCCATCTTATGGTCCTTCAAGACATGAACAAGCTTATCTTTTTCTTCCTTCAAAGTTGTGGTAATTTCTATAACCGAATTTTCATTCATATCATCTATGTACACATACTTCAAATTCATCACCTTTTAACTCTTTCTTTTAGCTGATAACTTCTTCCATCCCTTGATTTTCAAATTGTAACATGCAATCCTCTATTTTGTTATCCATTTGATCTTCAACTTGAGACATAACATTGTCTGTCACATTTTTCAAGGGATTAATAGGCTATTAATGTTTAGGAAATGTCTTCCAACAATAAATTCGCCATGTCCACAGTAAGACAACGTTCTCTTTCGTTCAAATGATTCATGGCATCATAAACATTAAAAATTTTCTCATCATCATCTATTCTCAACATTTGACCCCAATGTGCATCAATCAATGTGTGCTCAATTCTCAAGAATGGTCTACCAAGAATGAATAGGGACCTCAGTTCCTTCATCTATGTCCATAATTGCAAAATCAATTGGAAAAGTGAACTTATACACTTTAACCATCATATTTTTATCTATCCCTTATGGATGTTTAACTAAGCCATCAGGGTCGGCCCAGTGTCCTAGGTGGAGGTGTGACGGCACAGGGTCCACGGCTAAAAGGGACCCTAAAAATTAAAAAAATAAAATTATATGATTGTGTAATAATTTTTTTATATTATTTTATGTTATTTTATAACTAGATTGAAATTATTGTTTTATTTCATGTCCCTTTAAAAAAAACAAATGAAAATGTTACATGTGATTAAAAGTATTATTCTATTGGTTGTTAGTTTTTTTTTTTTTTGTTACATTCAAAAATCCTCAATGAGTTTTCAAATTACTGTGACATATCAACATGTAATGAATATATGATAATAGACTTAAATTTTTTTTTTAACAAAATAAGAAACACAAACAAAGACTCAAATTATAAAGGAAATAAAACTAAGCGTTAGTATATTAATAAAGAACAAAAATAAAGATTTAATATATATGAAATGATATTTTGTCAATAATAGACGATAGCGAGCAAACTAGAGCTTTTTTTTTACACACAAAATATTAAACTAAATTAAATTAAATTACAAATATAAAATTAATATTTTAAAAATATATAAGTAGATTAAAATTATAAAAAAAAAAATGTGATGGGTTCCTCACAGGTTTACCCAAATCCAATAAAACCCAATCGAAATGTGGATGAGTTAAAAAAATATAAATCTGGCTCTTTTAAATCTGAACCTATCTTACCTGTCATCGATGGGGAGAGCAAACCTGTCATCGATTCGTCCCGTTGTCATGCCTACCTTATATATAGATATTTATGATATATAATAGTTTTTGGGAATAAATTGAATGATAGATGATAACATAAGAGTAAATTGAATAAAAAAATGTGATGATATATCTTTTTGAGATTTATTAAATTATGTTATTCGTTTAATGTAACAAAATATAACATTTTTAATGAAACTACGTGTCTATTTTTTAATGTAATATATATTTATATTTTCAAATACTTAAATATATAAAAGAGTCACATTTAGTGTTTCACCCTAGACCCATAAAATCTCCAGACCTGTGAGCGATCAACAAGTTGCTGTATCATTCTTGTAGGTTTGGTATTATCAGCTCCTATATTCCTCAATATGGAGAATGGCATCAAGTTAATACTTGCTCCTATGCCATATAAAGTTTTCCCAATGGTCACATGTACTATAGTGCAAGGTATGATAAGACTTCCAAGGTCCTTAAGCTTAGTAAGAGTGGTCTACTAACCACCACTCTGCATTCCTTATTGAGGAGCAGTTTTGAGTTTTTCTTTTTCCAACTCATTTTCTTAGCAAGCAACTCCTTTACAAATTTAGCATATTTGGGCATTTGTTCAAGTGCTTTTAAGAATGGAATGCTGATTTGCAATTTCTTCAAACTTTCAGGAAATTTAGAGAATTGTCTTCATCTGTACCTTTTTTTTTCTTGCTTAGTAGGTTAGTTTTATGTACTGTGGAGGATTTCACCCTTTTCTTATTCTTCTAGAATTTGTTTCTTAGTCTTGCGCAAATATAGAATCTTTATCAATCAACTTCTCTTTATTTTCTTCATTTTTTAGATCTTTGTCTTTATCATCTACTACTTCTTTTTCTAATTGAGGTTTCTCTATGTTTTTCAATTCTTGCTCTTTTATGATTTCCTCTTTATAAATGGAGTAATCCCTTACCTCTTTCTCTTTTTCATACTTTTTTGTTGTTCTAGGAGGTAAATTCCTACCACTCCTAAGAATGATAGGTTTACACAAGTCCTTAACACTTGACTTATCATATTTTTAGGAGGGATTTTTTATATTTTTGCTTCTATTTGTTTAGAGAGTTTCCTTAGCTGATTTTCCAAGGTTTTAATGGATGCTTCAATGTTTTTAGGAGTTGAAGTTGGTGACCATTTTCAATACAGGATTGAACTATATGTAATTAGTCCTTTGACCAGTTCTAATCGAGTGGTACATATTAGTGGATTATATTTAGACATCCACATCTTTTGATTAGATAGTTAATAACATTTCATATAATTAATATTTATATAATTTACAATATATTATTTAATGGGAATGCTAATAACAAATTCGTTAACATATTTTTTCTAACACACACTATTATTAATTAAAATTTATTGAAAACTACAAAATTAGGATAGAGACTCTTTAAATGAAAATTGAAACTTATAAAAATTTATAATTTTCAATAAATTTCAGCCAATTGGAGAGAGTGTGTTGTTAACATTTCTCTTATATAATTATATATAAAACTGTAGATTAAGGTTATGTAATTATATGTATTTATTATTATTATTATTATTATTATTATTATTATTATTATTATTATTATTATTTATTGATTTTATTAATATTTTTAAGTTTATAAATTTATTTTATTTTTTATTTAAGTATAGTTATTGATTTTAATTAATTATTGATTTCTAAGATACTTTTTTATTTTATTTTTCTTTTTATCCTCTTCTTTCTTGCATATAGGATGGTTTCTCCAAGCTAGTTTCGGTATGAACCTTTTGAGGTTCTTCTTTTCTCCCAAAAGGCTTATCCTCTTGCTTTTCAGTAGCTTTCTTAACTTCATCTTTTTCTTCTTCTTCCTCACCATTTATCGCTATCTCATGGTAAAACAATAAGGATGCTACATAGTACTTAATGAGTAACATCAGCACCTTTAATAGGGTTAGATAATAAACATCTACTTTTAGATTAACATGAATGACAAAATGTAGTATCAAGAACTATTTTTAATTTTTAGATCGAGAGACTAAATTAACAACACCACACAAATTCAAGGACCAAAATAGTGATTTAGTCAAACTGAAACAAAACACTATTTGCAAAAACAATTATGTTTTAAATATATATTTTGATACCTAAAAGTTCACAATGCCCCAGATCCTTTAAACAGTACATATCAAATAAAAACATTGATAATCATCTAAATAAATTGAAACAAGTTCAAAACTTAAAGCTTAAGTGATAAATCAATCCCAGAAGAATCAGAACGAGAGGTTTCTTCTTGCTTGGAATGATCACCACCCATGGTACTCAATGTTGTTGACCTATCCAAGGCCCAGTTTGATTTGGTAGCAACATTTGTAGAAGAATCTCCAAGGATGGGAATGTGTCCAATAGTACTACGATCATCTTCAGTCTTCAAATTTGCATGCAAACCCTCCATCCTCAATCTACCAAGGGAAGGGTTTAGCATCTCTTGTCTTGACCACCTTTGACCAAACCTAAAACCAAATGAGGTTGAAGGGTATGATGGCTTGTGAATCATAGACTCCATCCGAACCCCAAGTGCCCTATTGTAGGATCCATAAAAGGAGTGTGTGGGATAAGGGTAATAAAGAAAAGGAGAGTGCCCTAAAGCACCAACATCGTCAATCCCTTGGCCACGCTTTGCAAGAGCACGCTCTTGCTTGTGGGCGTTTTGGTGTCCCCCCAAAGCTTGTGATGAAGAAAACTCTTTCTTGCAAAAGTTGCAAGAAAAAGTCTTAGCCTCTAATGGTTTCTCCTCAATATTATTGTTCTCATCTCTCCCTTTGGTGTAATTAGCACTAGAAGAAGATGAACCCCCTACGTTCATGGGGTTGAAAAACTCCAATTCCACTTTCGACCCCCGAATTGATTCATCCTTGGAGAGCCTAACAAAGTCCAACACCATATGGGAATTGGAATTGGAAGCTGGATCTTGTTCAGATTTATCACCCTTCTCCTTCATTATCAACTCATCATTCTTCTCTTCTTCAACATATGGTTTATGGGAAATGACTTCGGAGGTGGAAGAGGCTTCAGAGGAACAAATTTCCAAACAGTGTGATGATGCCATGGCACAAACGAGAAATGATTCTCTCTTTTTAGATCTGTGGGAGTGAGATTGAATAGAGAGGGGGCGTGACCATGGTTATTTATTTAAGGATTTGAGTTAATATGCAAATATCTTTCACTCATGAACAAGGAAAGGGATCTCATGCATTTTTGTAGTTATTATTTTTTCATATGCTAGCAAAAATTTGAATAGGTGTGAGCAAGCTTGAACCAATTTGTTCATGACCATTGCATAAACAGAATTTCCTAAAATGGTTTTAACTACATGGTCAAATGTGTCTAATTACTCAAGTAGTTCAAATCATGCCATAGAAGCATGTGGCTAATTACTCAAATAGGTTCTATGTAGTTGAAATTTGATGTCAATCCGAGTGGTGAAATTGGTAACTTCGAAATTACTTGTTGGAGTAAAATTACTTGGGCGTTCAAGAACTTCTTTAGCAGAAAAATAAATGGAAGTAATTTTGGGCTCATTAATGCTCTATATTTTCTAAAATGATTTTAACTACATAGTCTAATATTGTGGCCAATAATTAATCAAATAGTTAAAATATTTCCATAGCCAGCATGTGGCTAATTACTCAAATAATATACTATCGCAGATGACAGCTTCTATGTTGTTCAAATCTGATGTCAAAGCCAAATCGGTAACTTTGAAAATTACTTGAGTGTGCAAGAGCTTCCCTGGTGGAAAAATCAATGGAAGTAATTTTGTGATATAATTTTGACTTCATTAATGCTCTATATTTTCCTAACAAATTCATTGTTTTCCTCAACGCGCAAGTTGCTCCAATAGGTTCAAAATTTCAAATATCTTTATCACTAGTAGTTTCTGTGAGGAAAACCCAGTTTAATGAGTACCACTAAGCCATATTAAACTAAAAGAACTTATTCTAACCTTAATTTTTCTCATAAAAAAGCTTGTTTTCAATTCATTTTTATTTAAACCAGGAATGCATAGCACTATTCTAGTGGTTAAGGTTTTGTAATTTCAAAGGCTTTAATTTGCAAATTTTAGGTTCGAGGACTCACCCACATAACCGCATTCCGTTTTCAATAAGCATGGTGTTATGCCACAACATTCATGCCATACTTGTGGAAATTTATTTTTCATGAAGGACTTAAGATACACTAAATTTGTAACACTCAAGAAGATTTTTAGATCAAACTTGTGAATAGTGCTTGAACTTGAGGTAAGAAATAATGAGGGTTTAAGAGAAAATAATTAGGAGCTCACTCATCTCAACAAGTGAATTTTACATATAACTAGATTTTAAACTTGTGATTCGTTTAAATTATACATTTTTTATATTTATATTTAACATTTTTAAAAATATGTATATATGAATAAAATTATTAATTTTTAAAATATTTAGTATCAAATTAAATATAACTACATTAAAATTGAGGAAGATGATTAATTATATTTTTAATTGAGCAGATGTTGTATTGAAAAATATTAAACCTATTAAAATTTATTATGATTTGTTCTTTCTTTAAGTAATAATAATAGTGATGTAATACCTATTTGAGATATATAAATTAAAAAATATATATCATAAATATAATTTTTTAATTATTTAAATTGAGTACTTATTTTTGCTATTGTGAATACTATGTTTACATGTAATTGAATTTTATTTGATTATAATTAATAATTTTAAATTTATTTATTTTAAAAATTAAAATATTTTAAAACTATAATTTAATCATTTTGGTTTATTATATGTAATATTAATGAAGTTTTAAATTGGTTAACATCATTACAACTTTAATTATTATTATTATTATTATTATTATTATTATTATTATTATTATTACTATTATTATTATTATTATTATTATTATTATTATTATTAATAATTTGTTCTTTAATTTTAATTTCATTACTTCTTATATTGTAAAGTTATCAATCTAGAATTTATTAAAAAAAAGGTTACTTATCTATAAGGATGGATGACTTTATATATTATTAATTCTCTTAATCCATTTATCTCATTCAACTTTCTCTTAAAAGTTCTAATCTTGGTAAATATGTTTAGTTAATTCACTATCTCATAATTGCTTCAATAAATTGTATTTTAAATTAGTAGTCATTCTTTAAATGCTGTACTTTACTTTCATTTAGAGTTTATGTATAGTACAAAATATAGCTAATTAATTTATGTCTACTAGCTCTTTAGTCTTTAACTTTCCTTTAACTAATTCTACACAAACCAATATTTTCCAACTACTAAATTATATGGATAAGGTTAACTAATTGTACTAAATTATTTTTCCAATCTTATAACTAACTAAAACCATTGTGCTCAAACTAAGCTCTAATAAAGTGGCAGCCTTTTTCTTTTAAATTATAAATTCTTCTACATAAATACAAGACACAAGTGCTATTATAGCACTATCTAGTTCAAGACAAGTGCTATTTCCAATTTTAAGATGCATTAATCTTCTCATTTGCCAAATATTATAGTTTAGGTACAACAAAAATCGTATCATTAGAATATTTTAAGTATTTTTAAACCACTTACAAGTTACAAGCAGATTGTTACTAAGTTAGGAGTTAGGGCAACCACAATAGTTAGATAAGTCGTATAATAATTTATTAAAGTTCTTACTTTAACCATTCACAAGCACTGAACTTGATGGAAATTGAAAAGAAACCAGAAATAAAATATTAGGTATGAATTTAGAGAAATTATAAGTGGTGAAAAGAGCCAGTTTCAAAGGTTCCTTTTTTTTTTTTTTCAGTCATATTATGTGCAAGACACATTAATAGTTTGCTCTAACATGTTAAAGGACATGAACTATCTTATGCCTCTTTAAGATACTTTGCTTCAAAGCAGAACTTGTTTCAGTCATATGCAATGCTTGTTTCTTAAGTTATTTCAACAACTTTTGCAACACAAAGATTCTGATAAAAATTCTACTTGTAAATTTTTTTTCTACTTTTAAATCCAAATTATTTATATTTCAATGAACTGTCTCTACTGATACATGGAATATGGTATCACAATTTAAAACCTCCATTCTACAACCTGACATAAGAAAGTCTTGACATATTCAAATTGAATGCTCACAAATAAAATAAATTTCACGCAATCAAAGCCAAAGAGAGTTTAGGGTTTACTTTGTGCAAACGTCATCGCAAGTGTCATCGAAGCTGTTGGGGTTCATTGCGGGGTAGTAGGGGCAAAGTCGTGAGGCTTTTCGGTGGTGGAGAGGGTTGCAACTCAAAGCTTTTCCAGTGGCAGAGAGGGTCGCAATGTATGGTGGTCACAATATGTGGTTGCTCGTGAGGACAGTTGTCTGAGACAATGGTGTTGACGAGCGAGGAAGACGAAGACAATGGTGGTGCAGCGACATTGCAATGGAACAATGGCGAGGGTTGGGGTTTGGCAGGGGCAACAATGAGGATGTGGTGAGGGAGCAATGACACAATGGAGTAAGTAAAAGAAGAGCAGTTCTCCAGAACTTGAAAATCACATTGTGAGATAGATCCATGCTTGGCTAACTCATAAGCACACATATTTCCTTCACGAAAGGTACGTTGGAAATGAAGATCCCAAGCATAATGCTTAAAAGCTTGAATTTTTCTGATTATAGAAGCATAAGGATGAAGAGTGCTTCTATTATCTGATATCAGTAGTAACGCTAGTCTTGAACTAAAAAGGAGTATTTTATCCCATCCCAGGCCAGTCCGATCCAAATTGTTTAGTGAACTAAGACATTTGTCTTTATTTTTGTTCCCTAATTAAAGAAAAAATTACAGTCAATAACTAGACCCCCTGGGTATTTTAATTAATGGAACATGAAACAGAAATAACTGTTTTCATTCAGATCCAAACATACAATCATTAATAATTTGCTTAAGAGCTCATTGAGTCGGCTTGAGCTCTTGACTTGTATTTAAAATGAGTACTAATTAAAAATTGGGTTGGATAAACCTTTCTTAAACCGTCAATTTCACAGCTAGTGAATGATTCATTACATATTAATAAAAACAAGAGTGCTTCATCATCTTAATTGTCATAGGTATCAAAAGTCTGTACGGAAAATCACAAACTCATAACTAATGAGCTAATAAACTCGAATACCACATCACACATCTGCAATTGTAAAGGAAAAATAAAAATGAAACAAAACACAATTCGCAATAATAATTGCTTTTTAAAATATATAATTAGACACCTAAAATTTTATAGTGTCCTAGATAACTCAAACAACAGAGTACCAATCAATCAAACACAAACATTGATGATTATCCAAATTAAAACAAGATCGAAACTTAAATCTTAAGTGATAAATCAATCTCATCAGAATAATCAGGACTAGAGCATCCTTCTTGCACGGGATCATCATCAACACCCACAGTACTCAATGGGGCTGAGTTTGATTTGGTAGCAATGTTTGTAGAAGATTCTCCAAGGAATGGAATATCGTGTCCAATAGTACCACGATCATCTTGTGTCCTCAAAGTTGTATCACTCTCTAGGATCCTAATTCCACTATTTGCATGCAAACCCTCCATCCTCAATCTATCAGGAGCAGGGTTTAGCATCTCTTGTGATCTTGACCACTCTTGACCAAACCTAAAACCAAGTGAGGATGAAGGATATGATGGCTTGTGAATAATAGACTCCATTCTAACCCCAAGTGCCCTATTATATGATCCATTAAAGGAGTGTGTGTGATTATCAGGGTAAAAAAGAAAACAAGGGTTCCCAAATGCACCAACATTGATCCCTTGGAGACGCCTTGCAAGAGCACACTCTTGCTTGTGAGCATTTTGGTGCCCTCCCAAGCCTTGTGCAGAAGAAAACTCTTTCTTGCAAAAGTTGCAAGGAAAAGTCCTAGCCTTTGATGATTTCTCCTCATTGTTATTCTCACCTCTCCCTTCAGTGTTGTTAGGCCTAGAAGAAGATGAACACCCCATGTTATTCATAGGATTGAAAAAATCCAATTCCACTTTCGACCCTCTAATTGATTCATCTTTGGAATTGGAATTGGAAGTTTGATGTCATTCAGATTTTAACACTCTTCTCCTTCATTGTGATTCTTCTCTTCTTCAGCAGTAGGTTTATGGGAAATGCCTTCAGAGGTGGCAAGATGTTAGAGGCCTCAGAGGGACAACCTTCCAAAACATGTGATGATGCCATTGTAAAATGTTTTACAATTTTGGATCTGTGGGAGAGAGGGGGCATGACCATGTTTGTTTATTTATTTAAAGATTTTAATTAATGCAAATATCTTTATTGAATAAGGAATGGGATCTCATGCTTTTTTCAGTTATCATTTTGCATTATGCTACGAAAAGTTTGAAGAGGTATGAGCAAGCTTTCACAGATTTGTGCATGATCTTACCATAAACAAAGATTCCTAAAATGTGTCTAATTACTAAGTAGTGCAAGTCATTCCCATAACCAGCATGTGGCTACTTAATCAAATAGCTTCTATGTAATTCAATTTTTATGTCTAAACGAGTAGCGAAATTGGTAACTTCGAAATTACTTGTTGAAGTAAAATTACTTGGGCATTTATGTGGTGGAGAAATCAATATGTGAAAGTAATTTTGGGATTTTATTTTGGCTTCATTAATGCTCTATATTTTTTCTAAAATGATTTTTACTTCACGGTCTAATGTGGCGAATACTTACTCAAATAATTAAAATCTTTCCAGAGCGGGCATGTGGCAAATTATTCAAATAATACCATCACAACTTCTATGTAGTTCAATTGATGCCAAAGAAAAAATGGTAACTTTGAAATTACGTGTTGAAGTAAAATTACTTGGACTTTCAAGAGCTTCTGTGGTGAAAGATTCACCAAAAAAAAAAAGCTTTTGTGGTGGAAAAATCAATGGAAGTAATTTTTTGATATAATTTTGGCTTCATTAATGCTCAATATTGTCCTAACATATCCCTTGTTTTCCTACTAGGTTCAAAATTTCAAATATCTTTTCACCAGTAGTTTATGTGAAAAACCCAGTTGAATGGGTACCTCTAAGCCATATTAAACTAAAATAACTTATTCTAACAATAGTTTTTCTCATAAAAAGCTTGTTTTCCATTTAGTTTTATTTAAACCATGAATGCATAGCATAGTTCTAATTAGGGGTGGCCAAAAAGGCTGAACTGAACTTTTAAGAACTAAATTGAACTATTAAAGTGGTTTGCCCAAACCAAACTGAAGTACAAAACAATGATCAAGCAAAACGAATTGAACTATTGTTTGGTTCAGTGAACTGTATTTTAGAAGTTCAAACTAAACTGTTCTATTTATTTGCTGAAAGGTTTATATAACAAATGGTTCCTTGGGAGTACACCAGTACAGAAGGGAGAAATGAGAGAAACAAAAAACATGCAGAGGTTCAACTAAAATAGAAGACAATGCAATGTATCCTAAATTAAATAGATGGCTATTTCTCATAGTTTTTGACAACGAGCTAACAGATTACAGATGTATAAACTATAAAGCATAAAGAATATGATAGATTTATGAAAAAGTAATCCTGTGGCAATAAAGTGCAATCATACATGACTATATTCATCAGAAGCTTATTATGAAAGTTACAGAGAGTAAGATTTATTTTATCAATGAATTGGTGTGC
This sequence comes from Pueraria montana var. lobata, assembly GCA_026413185.1. Taxonomy (NCBI): domain Eukaryota; kingdom Viridiplantae; phylum Streptophyta; class Magnoliopsida; order Fabales; family Fabaceae; genus Pueraria; species Pueraria montana. The sequence continues at coordinate 63,848,625 of CM048654.1, read as the reverse complement.
GAGAATAAGTTACATACTTATTTGCTGTTTCATCAAAACCAGTCCCACTGAATCGTGATTAGATATGTTGTGTGGGGATTTTCAATTAATTACACTGGTTTTGCAATTTCACTTCAAAAAAATAATCATGGAATGAATTCATGCAATAGCAGAAATAATAGCAGAAATAATAAAATTATATATAAAAAAAATGAGTGTGCTGATCTAATAGATAAACAAGGCCAAATACATGAACTCTGAATTCATACACATTTACTTCTTGATATGTTCCAAGTTGCCATAATAATTTATGTGCCATGAACTCTGAACTCTCATATTAAAACAGTTCAGCAGTGCACTGAACTGATCTTTTAGCAGTTTGGTTTTTTAAAACTAAACTAACAAACTGGTTAAGTTCAGTTATTATTAGAAATAGTTCAGTTTTTTTAACTGCAATTCAGCTCATTACTTGAAAGTTCACTTTAGTTCAGTTTTTTCTTGCCACCCCTAGTTCTAATGGCTTGATTAGGTTTTGCAATTTCAGTGGCCATAATTTGCAAATTTTAGTTCCAAGGACTCACTAACATTCCATTCTTAATTTCAGCAACATTCTTGCCATACTTGTGGAAGTTCAATTTCAATGAATGACTTACGATACACAAAAATTCAATGGCCCTAATTTGTAGATTTTATTTTCGAGGACTCACCCAGATTCCTTTTTTAATTTTAGTAACATTCTTGCCATACTTGTGGAAGTTCTTTTTCATGAAGGACATACGATACACGAAATTTTGTAACACTAAGAAAGAATTTTAGACTCTAGAAGTTTGTAAAATCTTGAATAATTATTGAAGTAGACCGCACAAGTGAATATTGCTAGAGCTTGGGGAATGTTCTATAGTAAGGTATTAAGAAATAATGAGGGTTTACGAAAAAATAATTGGGAGCTCACACAACAAGGGTAGTTCATTTATAACTAGATTTTATACATGTGCATTGCACGTATTTGTTTATATTATTTATTTTAAGAATAAATAATCTATTCATTGACAATTTAAAAGGTTATTATATTGTCATCTAATTGCAAACTGTGATAGTTGTGAAAATCAGACCGGACTGGCTGGTCTGACAAGTTGGATTGGGAACCGGTGTCCTTACCGGTCCGGTTAAGCTATCGGACTAGTTATACAATCGAGCTAGTTTGACCCGGATCAACCTGGTGACTTGGCCCGGGTTGACCCAGTTCAATTTGATTTTTTTTTTTCTGATTCTTGAAACGAAGTAGCTATTTGAAATTCTTTTCATGGTACCATTCGAAATTAACCCATGGTAGAAGCTTGGTAATTCGAATGTTAAATGCTTGGTATCCATAATATTTTAATGGACCTTTTTTGGTATATATTCCAGCAAATTTTTTTATAAAAAAGAAAGTTGAGAGCTTTTTTTCTAAATTGTTAATAGTGAATTGCTAAATAGTATATAATAATATAATAATATGCTCCTATAATATTATTTCGATCTTGACAACAGTATATAATAATTAATTATTATTATTATCTTGATCTTAATATGATTTAATATTTATGTACTTTATACATCTTCACCAGACTTGCTCATGACCTTCCGACAACTTTCGTACTTAGCCATTAAAAATAACAAGAGTTTCCTTAGTAATTTAATGATAATACCCAACAAAATAATTTAGTAATAAATGATTAAATAATATATATAGTTTCATCTTGACAACGATTTTAATTTTGGAGTATGGACTATGGATTGATCACATTTTGTTAGCTATATATATACACACTAGGTCAAGTGGTTCAATAAACAACCTACCAATTTGACCACTGACCCATTAATCCAGTGCCTCGACCGGATCGATTTTCACAACACTGCAAACTGTTATACTAGTATATGATAAATTTGTTAACTTTTTCAATAATTATTTTAAGTCATACAAAAGGTGATTTCTTATTAGTTGATAATGTAAAACTTTTTAAACTAACGATGCTTAAAAATTAAACTTCTATTTTTAATATTTTTAGTTCTTTTTTTAGATGCATGTACGTAAATCAAATTAAGATTTATTTTGAAAAATATTTGTGATATATCATGTATAATTATATTTAAATTGAGGATGCTATATATATATATATATATATATATATATATATATATATATATGATAATTTATCTATTAATTCTTATCCTTAATTATTATTTAAAATTTAACTAAATATCTATAAAATCTTTATTTTTAATTATTATTCATAAAATATTTTGGTACTTTCTCTCATATCTTTATCAAAGGTATAGTAACTAAATTAAATTTAAAGTACACTTATCCATAATTTTTCCAAAAAAATTCAGCAAAGTTTCCCCTATATTTTGGAACTTTCCCTCATACCTTTATTAAAGGTATAACAACGAGATATCAAAGATCCACCTAATTAAACAGTTTATATCTCAACAATCTAATAGGACCAACTAATAACAAAACCATGTCACATACCACTTTTATCAACTAATTTCAAGACAAAAATCAAATTATTCAACAACCAAGGCAGATTTCAAACTTTTATTTCATATATCATAAGTTATATACTCTGAATCCACCATAAAAGAGAAACATATATGTACAATGGTGGAGGCTTGCTGGTAATAACAAGGAGTGCGAGTTGGTGGTGGGAGAAGGGAAAGAAAAAGAACCCGCAAAAGGGAAAGGGAGAAACACATGAGAAGAAAAATAAACCATGTTATTAAGAATTTACGTGCTACTTAACAAATTGACTAAATTTAAAAGAGAAAAAATCACTTCCAGTATACCTAGATGGCAGTGGTGACAATAGTAAAATCAATACTATATGTGTCTAACCTAATGAAAGGTATCTTCGATCCTATGTTCAATTTAAGAGAACTAATTGCAATGGTCATTTTCTTCACAACAAAACGTGAAAATTATTTCAAATCTCAACAAGATAATAAAGAATGAAAAAAGAGAAAGAGACAAATGCATATGAGGGCATGAAATTCAACAAGGATTGGCTGAGAATGAAACAGAGGTTCTAAAGCCCCTTCAATAAAAACCTACAACAAGAAAAAAAAAATCATGAATTTCTTCCCAAATTTTAGTAACTAAAGTAACTATATAACTTTAATTTCTTATACTAGCTTCTCTCCTCACTTAATCCATTTATCTCACTCAACTTCCTCTTAAGAGTTTTAATCTTGGTAAATGAGTTTAGTTAACACATCATCCCATAATTCCTTCACTAAATTGTTTTTTAATTAGTAGTCGTTCTTTACATCTTGTACTTTACTTTCATTTAGAGTTTATGTCTAGTACAAAACATAACTAATTAATTTATGTCTACTAGCTCTTTAGTCTTTAAATTTCCTTTAACTAATTATACACAAACTAATATTTTCCAACTACTAAATTATATGGATAAGGTTAACTAATTGTACTAAATTATTTTTCCAATCTTATAACTACCTAAAACCATTGTGCTCAAACTAAGCTCTAATAAAGTGGAAGCCTTTTTCTTTTAAATAGTTAATTCTTCTACATAAATACAAGACACAAGTGCTATTAGCACTATCTAGTTCAACATAAGTACAATGTGTAAATTTTAAGATGCATTGATCTTGTCATTTGGCAAATATTATAGTTTAGGTAAAACAAAAATGGAATCATTAGAATATTTTAAGTATTTTTAAACCACTTACAAACTACAATCAATTTGTTACTAAGTTAGGAGTTAGGGAAATCACAATAGTGAGATAAGACATATAATAATAAATTCTTAGTTTAACCATTTACGAGCACTGAACATGATGGAAATATTAGGTATGAATTAGAGAAATGAGTGGCGAAAAGAGCTTCAAAGGTTCCTTATTTTTTTTTCATTCATAATATGTGCAAGACACATTAATAGTTTGCTCTAACTTGTTAAAGGAAAATACATGAACTATCTGATGCCTATTTTAGATACTTTGCATCAAAGCATAACTTGTTTCAGTCATATGCAATGCTTGTTTCTTAAGTTATTTCAAGACTCATTGCAACACAAAGATTCTGATAAAAATTCTACTTATAAATTTTTTCTACTTTTAAATCCAACTTATATATATTTCAATGAACTATCTCTACTAACACATGAAGTATGGAATCAAATTTAAAACCTCCATTCTACAACCTGACATAAGAAAGCCTTGACATATTCACTTGAGTGCTTACCAAAAAAAAATTGACGCAATCAAAGCCAAAGAGAGTTTAGGGTTTACCTTGTGCAAACGTCATTGCAAGTGTCATTAAAGCTGTCAAGGTTCGTCGCAAGGTAATAGGGGTGAAGTCGTGAGGTTTTTCGGTGGTCGAGAGGGTTGCAACTCAAAGCTTTTCCAATGGCGAAGAGGGTTGCAATTATAGTGGCAGATGCAAGTTCACACTTGTGGGGGCAATTGCCCCCACAAGATGTTTTTTTTATTATTTGTTAATGTGTTATACAAAAAAATATATTGCCCCACATGCTGTGCCCAAAGCCCAAATAGACATAAGATATTCAATATAAAAACTGCATGCTTAAGCCCAAATCGTTTATCCCGATTTGGCAATTCCCATTCTGTAACAGTAATACAAAAAAGAGCACACCTTTCATCCTAACTTACATTACACGTTTTAATTTTATGATTACACCCTCCCAAGTCCCAAACAGAGCAAGTAAGGTTCTACGAGAGATTGACACCGTGTCACTTGCTTACGCATTTCTGGTTCCTTTTTTTTTCTAAATCTAATGCATCATATTTCTTCCCTTTGAACTTGATTCCTGAATCTGATTCACACAGTCACGGTCACGGACGTTGCATTGTGGAGTTGCGGTTTTGCGGAGTTGCAGAGTTGCGGTTTTGCAGAGTTACAGAATTCTTGTACAAGCTTTTGTTTTGTGACTTAAAGGTAAATTTTTTATCCAAAAATAGTCTTTTACTCTTTTCTCATTTCTAATAGAAATTATTGGTGGCATTAGCATGACTGTAACTTGATTAAACTTATAGAACTTGAAATACATATAGAACTTTTTGACATTTGATTCAGTATAGATAGATTATATATATATAAATTATAATTACTCTTGCAATTGTATTGATACTCCTCCGGAGAACACATTACAAACAGTCTGGTAGCTTGGTTTTGGTTAGGATTCTTCTTATATATGAACACTAAAAGAGAATTAATTTTTTAGGGCCCTCGTAGCTTCTGGTTTTGGTGTAGAATGGATGACTCTTATAAGCAATCAGTTTTAGTCTTCTAAACTTGGGTTCTATGAAAAAGGGCATATAACTTTTTGAATATCTAGATTTTTTGTTTGGCTAGCAAGAGTTCCCCAACTAAATAGTAATCATTAGCTTTGGTGTCTTGCTGTATATATGGTCAGTCTGGCAGCATAGCAGCTACAGTTATTTGGTTCTAAAAGATTGATGCTATGTTTTGGTTATAATAGGTACATACATGCTATTGTTACAAACTTACAAATGTAGCATGCTTTTGTAATTTGTAATGTTTCCACGGGTACCATTGGTACCCTTTTGTTTTCAATAATTTTTTCTGCTAGGTGTTAGCTGATAAAAAAAATTAATTTGCTTCATTTTATTCTTTTTATGTCACTATGTGAAACTGAAAGCTACTTTATTCAGTTTTTTTACCTTAATTAGCTTTATATTTTTTTTTGTAGTGTGCTAGAAATGGAGAAATATTTAAAAAGGAATTCCACATCAGATTCTCGAGAATTTACTGAAAGTGAAAACCACCAACATCCGTGAAAAAGAGATTCTTAGAAGTTTATTTGAAAAATCCTCCTGCTGATCCAAGAGAGAGGAAACAAATATCATGTTATCATCCTAATGATCGGGATAACATCCGAAGAGCTTATTTGCAAAGGGACCTTGTCAACCAAGAGAGCATGATTTTCCAAAACGGCAATTTGGGACTCTATTTCGAAAGTTTAATCCTGACTGGTTTTTGGAATTTGGCAATTGGTTGGAATATAGTGTGTCAAAAGATTCCGCAATCAAGCTTTGAGAAGTTGTCAAGCATTAATGAATAGAAAATAGCATATTGAAGTTGCTATTAACAAGCAGGGCCGGCCCTGGGGGGTGGAAAATGAGTGCGACCGCCCAGGGCCCACGGTAAGGAGGGGCCCAAAAAATATTTTTTCTATATAGTTGTATGGTAATTTTTTTAATGTTGTTTTGTATTATTTTTATAAATAGATTAAATTTTTTTATCATATCTCTTTCTTTATATCTAAATTAAAATATAAAATGTTATTATGAAGTACTAGTATGTTAGTGGTTAGTTTTTTTCTTAATGTGATACATTTATAAATTTATTTAAGTATTTTTTTCTCATTGTAACATATCAACATGTATATAAACTTAAAGTGTTTGTTTTATCAACAATATAAAAAAAAAATAAACTAAATCTCAAATTATAAAGGAGCCTACTTCTATACTATAAATAAAATCCCTATCTTGAATAATAAAACTTTCACTCTCCTCACTCTCTCAACTAGAGATTTGTAACACTTTTTTTTTTGTCTTTCGCAGGTACATTTCACACATTCTCTATAGTTGGGCAAAAAACATCTCTATCAATAATTTCAAACTACTCTCCATTTATGTTTTTTTATATATACTTAAGTTTCTTAATCGCCTATTCGATCGTTTCAATTTAAAAATAACATTATATCACAATTTAAATTATTTATTATAAATCTAAAATATAATTTATATATTTTAAAAATTATTTATTTTGCACTTTGTTAAGAATATTTATTATTAATTTTAATAATAACATAATTTAAAATTTTAAAACTATTTATTTATTATGAATAATAACATATAAAAATAACCGTTTATCTTCTGTAACACACATACTAAAATACTAGTTAAAACTCAGAGTAAGTATATTAATAAACATAAAAAAAATGCATATAAGTTTAATATGAGACAATGATATTTTGCCAATGACTGAAGATAGCATAGGGGTAAATTGAATGAAAAATGTAATTCATCTTATTTAATTTTTTTAAAAATATGTTATTCGCTTAATTAATAAAACATTTTTTACTGAAATTATATGTAGTACCTTTTTTTATATAATTTGTTTATATTATCGAATATATAGGGGCCTTATAACCCATAGGGTTGGCACATTGGTGTAAGCTCTACTGTGTTCACATATGAGGGAACGATCTATTTAGCGGAAAAATCCATGTTAGATTCCCTTCGTGTGCAAATTTTCTTAGGTCAGCGGCAGCCACACACCGTGAGCCGAATTAGTCAGACCCAATGAGGTAGAGGACACCCGTGGTCTCTAACCCAGGACCAATATATATATATAGACACACACACACACACACACACACAAACACACACACACACACACATATATATATAGGAGCCTTATTTTATTGTTTCGCCCATGGCCCATAAAATGTCAGGACCGGCATTAACAAGCAATCAGATTTAATGAAAATGGAATACAAGATTCATTTGACGACCATAATTAACTGTATTCGATTTCTATTAAGGCAAGGGTTGGCATTTCGTGGTCATGATGAATCAGTTCATTCACAAAATCAAGGTAATTTCCTTGAGCTTCTACATTTTTTGGCCAATCATAATGAAGAGATTGATAAGGTTCTAAAAAATGCTCGTGGAAATCTCAAACTAATGGCACCTAATATTCAAAAGGATATTGTGACAACCGCAGCTTGTGAGACCACAAAAATTATTGTTGATGATTTCTTTGCCATTTTAATTGATGAATCTTGAGATATATCAATTAAGGAGCAAATGTCTGTTATTTTGCGTTACATAGATAAAATGGAAGTGTCATTGAGAGGTTTCTTGGTCTTATTCATGTTTCGGATACAAGTACCATATCTTTAAAATTGGCATTGGAATCATTGTTTGCAAACATAGTTTAAGCCTATCAAGAGTGCGTGGAGAAGGATATGACGGGGCTATTAATATGCAAGGTGAATTCAATGGCTTCAAAAGTTTGATTTTGAAAGAAAACAGTTTTGTATTCTATGTTCATTGCTTTGCTCACCAACTTCAATTGGCACTTGTGACAGTTGCAAAAAAAAAAAAAAGTTGAAATTGGTTGTTTTTTTAGTTTGGTTAACAATCTATCTAATGTTGTTAGAGCTTCATGTAAATGACGGGAGATTCTTAGAGAAAATCAAATTCTTAAAGTTACTGAAGCATTAAAGAGTGGAGAAATTTCTAGTGGTTTTGGCTTGAATCAAGAGACTACATTGAAACGAGATGGAGATACAAGATGGGACTCACATTATGGTACACTACTTAGCTTTATCTCTTTGTTTACTTCAGTGATTGATGTCCTTGAAATTGTTGAGGAATATGGCATAAGCTCAGAGCAACGTGCTGAAGCATGTCAATTATTGAAATCTATGCATTCTATTGAATTTATTTTTAACTTGCACTTGATGAGGCATATATTGGGGATCACTAATGAGTTGTCTCAAGCACTACAAAGAAGTGATCAAGATACTGTAAATGTTATAGCATTAATTAGAGTGTGCAAGGAAAGATTACAATGCATGAGAGATGATGGTTGGCATACTTTATTAAATGAAGTATCATTGTTTTGTGAAAAACAAGATATTAACATTCCAAATATGGATGATGCATTCATTACACAAGGAAGATCAAAGCGTAAAGTTCAAAAAGTTTCAAATCTCCATCACTTTTAAGTTGAGTTGTTTTATCAAGTGATTGATAGACAACTTCAAGAGCTAAACATAGATTTACTGAGGTGAACATTGAGTTGCTTCTTTGTGTAGAAGCTTAAATCCAAGAGATTCATTTTTTGCATTTGATAAGGAAAATTTGATTTGATTGGCAAAGTTTTATGCATCAGAATTTTATTCTGTGGAACTTTTGGGGCTCGAAAGTCAACTTGAAACTTTTATTAGAGATGTTTGGTCTGATGATCAATTTTTATAGTTAAATGGGATTATTGATCTTTCTCAAATTTTGGTGAAAACTAAAAAGCATATTGTGTATCCGATGGTATACTTACTTGTGAAGTTAGCTTTGATTTTGCTTGTGGCAACTGCAATAGTTGAAAGATGTTTCTCAGCAATGAATTTTGTGAAGAATAGAATGTGCAATCACATGGGAGATGAATGGTTGAATGATTGTTTGGTTACATACATAGAGAGAGATATTTTTTTTAGTAATAACAATGAAAAAATCATAGAACATTTTCAAAGTATGAAAATGCATAGAGGACAATTGTCATTTTTAGAAGCTTAAGTATTTTAGATTTCTTTTGTCATGAAATTATGTATTTTGTAAAAGTTTGTGATATTTTACTTTTGTGAAAATATTATAAATTATTTCTTGCCTCCACTAAGAAAAATTTCTGAAACCACTAGCAATGTGTGGTAGTCTTAATTGTAGTTGTTCGTGGGGATGGTTGTGTGAGACAATGGTGCTGAAAAGCGAGGAAGAAGAAGACATTGGTGGTGCAATGACATTACAATGGAACAATGGCGAGGGTTGTGGTTCGGCAGGGGTAGTATCGGGGACGTGGTGAGGGAGCAATGACGCAATAGTGTAAGTTGCAAAGGTTTAGGAGTGAGAAGTAATGGAGTCGTGAGGGAAGAGGAAATGAGTTTCTAGGGCGCGAGGATGAAAATCAATGTGAGTTGCAAGTTTATAGAGCCATTTTACATTGATTCTAGTTTGAACCGATGAATAAAAAAAAATTACATAGGTTCAAATTAAAACAGGTTTTACATTTTTTATTTAAAAAACAATTTAAAATAGTTGCTTTTAATTTCAAAATTGCCAACTCATCCATTTCTACATTGGTTGTTAAACAATCAGCATAGAAAGGCATTGTGAAAACTTATTTTTGCATTAATGATAATATATTGTTTAAGTTTATTCACTATCATTTTTGTCCTCAATTGATTTCCAAATCAAGTTGTTGAAAAAGCAAAACATAACAGATTAGCTAGGTTTGGATTCAGCCTTTCTGGGCAAATATTTAATAGTTGAATGGTATTTGAAAATAATGATTTTAGCTCCTATGAGATATGGTCAAAACTTTCCAAGGCAAAGACTATGGTTAGTAGTTATTTCTTAGTTGTTGCACAATTAACTTGATGCTCGTTAAGAACCCTACTAACATATTAAATGGTGTGAAAAATCTTCTCTTTTCGCTGCCCGAGCATAGTTACCACAAGTCACTAGCATTGCACATTAGCTCAAAAGGAAAATTCCAGTCATATGCAACAATGATAAGAAGTGAAATCAATTTCTCTTCAATAAGATCAAAGCCACTTAAATAGGCTTTGTCAGAGACAAAGTATAACATCCCAACATGTTAGTACAATTAAATAGAATAAAAAACTAGTTAAATTAAATAAATAACAAAGGGTTAGGAGGAGCCCCATGAGAACTAATTAAGTTAATGAATTATGTAGTTAAGGAATGGGCTAATAAAGGTCCAATAAGGTTTCAAGTGAGGCTAGACTAACCATAAGCCACACACACACTTCACTTGTCTAGAAGGGAAAAAGAAAAAAGAATAAGAGAAGAAGGAGGAGGAAAAGGAAATAAGAGGGGCCCCAACTCACCCACAGAGAACCCCTATCAAATTCAAGGTGAGTGCAACCCCTTGCATACTTATGATTCTTCATACATTGTTCTTCTATCTCTCCCCATCCTCTTTTATTCCCTTGAATGTTTGTATTTTGAACTTCTATGGATACAGTAAAGGTTTAAAAGGGGGTTTTAGTGGTTAATTACATGATTGATAGGTTTCATATGGGGTTTGATGTTTATTAAATGACACTGATGTATGTGTTATTTTGAATTTAGAAGGATTAGAAGGCCATGAGAAGCCTGTTGAGACAAAGTCCATCTAGAAGCAAATGTTTTAATGATGGCAAACCACTATGAAGCAAAATTGCAAGTGACTAAACCTACCTACTAATGGTTGCTTTGAGTGTTCTTATATAAGACAAGACAAATTCATAAGCATGGAACAGGTGTGAAGCATAGACCTATAGTGGAAGCTTTTCATGACATGGATTCTGCAATCAGAAGCAGGATTACAAGGAGAGCTATTTAGAAGATAGAAAGGCAATCATGTTTTCTAGGTTAAAGTGCAGATATTGGAAGCTGTGTATGATCAGAGGCATGATGCTGGGGATAGCTTAAGTCAAGGGGTAGATATCAGAACCTACACATGACTTAAGGATCATCAAAAGTTGCGCTTCAAGTTGTTTGTGATGACAGATGTGTCTCACTATCTAGAAGCAGACACAAGTCAAGACATTCATCAGTGCTTGGACAACACTAATTTTGAAGCTATGAGTTCCTCGTGATCCTTGATAATTTTCAAATCAAAGGAACTCGAGGAAGAAAATTGTCCTAATCAAAGAACAAGCAACCAAGTAGAATGAAGATTTACCATATTGCACTGTAGTAACAATGCATCTACAAAAAACATGTTGCATAAATAATCTTCAAAAAGCTTCCCATGATTCAAATTAAAAAAAAAAATCATAAGGAACCACCAAAACCAATAGGTAGCACTCAACGAATCTTTCTCAACAAATCCTTCAATGAATTTATTTCAAATTCAATGAGTGCAAGCTGGTTGACAGTGGAGAAGAGTAGAAATGAAGAAGAAAACTAAATGAGTTGTAGAAGACAAAGCTTGAAGATGGATAGAATGACAAGCTGTAGGAACTAATTGGATAACTCATGCAGCAATTTGAAAGTTGAATTCAACCTTCAAAAACCACAACAACGGCTAGCTCCTGATCATTCTATAAATTAATTAAATTTGAAGGAGCAACTTTTAAGGAAGGATTGCCAAAGAAAGATGGTAAGGTTAGGTGAACCAACCCTTTATCAGAAGGAACTTCCTTAGCCAAAAACACTATAAGTGGAGCCTGTAAAGCCAAATCCAAAAAGAGTGTTTGTAAACACCTTTATCAATGGAGCCTTAGTAGAAGGCATCCCAAAATGTGTAGTGTCCATTCCTTAGGATTAGAGGGAAAGAACTTAGAAAAGTAATAAGGGAATTGTTGCTTCTAAAGTTTAGAGGGAACATAGCAGGTAGCTATGTGAATCTAATAGCAGGTGCTACTGAGGGTGTAAAGGTTGGAGAGGCTTTTCAAAATAATACTTGAATAAAGCCTGCAAAGGCCTAGAGAATACCGAGGTGAAACCTGGAGAGGCTTTTCGAAAGAATACTCAGGAAGAGCCTGCAGAGGCTTAGAGAATACTGAGGTGAAGCCTGGAGAGGCTTGTCGAAAGAATACTTAGGTGGAGCCTGCATAGGCTTAGAGAATAGTGGTTGTAGGAGCCTGTGGAGACTTCAGAAAAGAAAGAATACCAAAATTGAGTGCTTGGTCTTAGTGGAGAAATCCTATAGGTGTAAGTACTAGATGTATCCCAGGTTGGGGTGAACCAGTATAATTCCTTGGTGTGATTGTTTCCTTCATTGTTGCTTCTTATTTATCCTTGTTGTTGTGTGCTTAAAATTTGTTTCTAAAAAACCTTATTTTGAAAAGTTTAACTCTGATATTTGATCAAAAGGTTTTCATAAATAGTTTCATTATTTAGAAGCAACACCTACTCACAGTATAAAAGTGAAAAGCAGAATATGTAATTTAACAGAATATGGTATTTTGAGAGTAGGTTCTGAAGTAGTATAACACAAAATTACTTGGATGTATTTACTTTAAAATATATTTTTTTTATCCAAGTACTTGTGAAGGAAAAGGTATACTCCCATAAGTCTTTCGATTTCTAAGCGTGAATCTTAAGAACCATAAATCAGAAGCAAGTGTGCTTGTGCGAAAAAATAGCCTGATCGGTTGTTGTGTCACGAAACTATGAATTCCAATTTTGACGATCTGCACTAAGAGTGGATAACCATGTTAAGTATTGGAACCAAAGACATAGAATGTCTAACCCCTAAAAATCTCACAGTTTTGATGAGATAACAAAGGATATTAAACTTTGATAAACCAATGAGATTAATTGAGCTATGCAAGAAAAACATGCGTCCAACAAAAGTATAGGTATATTCGTTTTATCTTAGACGCGAAAAATAAGTTTTAAAGTATAGTGTCAAACGCGCTAAAAAGGACTTGCGTCCTAGACTTTATAAAATCTAGTGGCCAAAGTGCTATTAAAAAAGTTGCATCCAAAGGTCTTTTGAAAATCCAACGTCCAATGCGTTGTCATCACCCAACACTTCTTTCAAGAAAACTTGCACAAACATTCTATATCATAATAAGTTTTCTTCATCCAAATGAACACATGCTTAAGGCTCTTTGTTCAATAACGTTTGATATGCTAAGGTATACTACTCATATTCTTCATCGCATGAACTTTATGCTATTATTCCCTGTGTTTTTTCAAATAAGCTCTAACATATGAATTTCTAGCATTTAATGAAAAAGCAAGGTTTCCTGAGTATAAGTACAACCTTTGGTCAAAAGCAAGTCACATGTCGAGGTTCAGTACAAATGAGAAGACTAAAGTAGGAATAAGCAAAGAAGCAATACACTTTTCAGAAGATGACAGTACCTTTTTGGGAAAGAAAGGACACCTACTTTTTTCTCTCTCCTCTGCAGAAATAGACATGTCAAAGAGGAAACGTGACTGAAGTCTCCATGCATTAAATGAAAATTCATAAGGGAAAGATTAAAGAAGCTCTTTCTCACAACGATCATTTTTCCAAAAGACTCTATATAAAGACCTCAAGAGAAGAACTGAAGATCTAACGAACTATTGGACAGTCATTTAGTTGCTTTGAAAAACTCTCTAAGTTCTTTCTCTGCATGAAGCAATCTAAGCTCAATAGTTATTCCTTTGCTTAGTAAAGTTATTTGTACTCGTGTTAAACTAACATATTCTCACTTTGTGAGCTGATTATGTTGTAATCTTTCAAACTTATTCAGTTTGTGAAAGCCAAAAGTGGCTTAGTGTGAAAGAATACTTAGGACTACTTTCTTGAGTATAAGATTGTAGTGGGTTTTGCCAAAAGTGGCATAGAAGAATACTTGCTTGTAACCATGTTGGTTAGTGGAACCCTTCGTGTTGAAGGAGAACTAGACGTAGCTTAGGTTGAGTGAACCAATATAAAAAGCTTGTGTTCTTTGTTTTTGCTTCTCCTTTCACGTTTTGCTTGGAAGAAACATTTTTTGACTTGTTTAAAACATTGTTCTTTGCAAGAAGCTTTTTAAACGCACATACACACTATTCAACTCCACTTCTAGTGTGTTTCTTGTTATTTCACTAAGCGTTGGCATTAAGCATTACATGAGTCACGCAAATGTAACACATCTAGAGAGGGCTCTAAGACCCTTACATTGGTGTGCTAAGCATGAGGTTACTAATGCTTAAAGGCGAGGTTTGTGCCTCAGTGCAATCCACCCTATGTGCCACCCTGTATGCACTAATTGTAGACACCAGAGAGAGATCACCTTGATTCTTTGAGGATTAACACTAAGCACCAATATGTTAGCGCTAAGCACAGGGTCTTTCGCACTATGTGTGACCATGTCAACTCTAAGGGTGGGGTCCTTGGACAATAATGTTATGTATATAACTTTTATGCCTAATAAATGTTATCCCCTTCCTATATGAGTATGTTACAACGTGAAAGTATGTGCTTGAGTTAAGTGTATTATGAATGCATGCATGAGGCTAAGTTATTCCTTTGGCAAGGTGCGGCAATTGCCCTTCAGATCTCATAGAGTGGTAGAAAAATGAAATGTATACGACTATGTTGCCCTCTTTGAGAAGAAGAAGCACTTGCCTTTAGATCCTAGATAGTGGTAAATAAGACAATGTAGCCCTCTTTGGCAAGAAAGAGTATCAGCCCATTTTAGATTCCGAAGAGAGGTGATAGACGTCCTTTGGTGCAAGAAGGATAGAATATTGCAAACCACAAGAGGGATGCCTCTTGAAGATTATGAACTCACAATCTGCCATGGAAGATGGATAACAGAATTATAAGATAAAGGTGTTTATGATTTATTAATGTGAGAATGTGTGTTATGTCTCAAGGAAATGTTTATATGCCTCATTGTCATGGATAGGTAAGATGTCTATATGCTATAAATGTGTTCATGTTAATTGTTATATACAATATGTATGTGATGTTATAGTGATCCCTAGGGCACTTGCTGGGACTTTTGTCTCACTAGTTTAAGTTTAAATGCTAAAGATTAAGCAGGTAGTGAATCCAGTGAATGGCAAATCGAGCAAGGATGTACCTTGTTTATATTGCTTTCACATAATGTAACATTGTGAACTATTTATTTATGTTTTACGTTTAAGTCCCCATATTGGGCAAGAATTATGTATTTCTTTTATTTGGGTTATGTAAGGTACCCTGAGTACTCTATATGTATATTGTTCATGTTTTGATTATGAGTTTTTAAATAAGTGATTGAGATTATCCGACGATTACACATATGTAGGTATAAGGTTACGGTAGTGTCCCTTAGGGTGTTACACGAAGAGATCATCCTTGACAAGAAGGTTTCACAATGATTTTGAAATCTGAGAATTTTTTTTTTCATAAATCTTCAGTAAAAATTGACTTGGCCCATGATTGTGCAGGTTAGAATGAGTTCATTCTTCTCATTTGAAATTATAGTCGTTTCACCTTTCTTAAGGACAACTTGCAGTAGACTAACCCATGAACTATATATTGAAAATAAGACAAATACACCCACATCTAACAATTTGAGCACTTCTTTGTTACTTTATGGCGAGGTTCAACCTTTGAAGAGTTTACACAACTGGTTTATAATCCTTTTCAGACAAAATCATGGGATGATTCCCTATAGATCTGATATAGTCCATCGAATAGCCATCTTATGGTCCTTCAAGAGATGAATAAGCTTATCTTTTTCTTCCTTCAAAGTTGTGCTAATTTCTATAACCGAATTTTCATTCATATCACCTATGTACACATACTTCAAATTCATCACCTTTTAACTCTTTCTTTTGGTTGATAACTTCTTCCATCCCTTGATTTTCAAGTTGTGACATGCAATCCTCTATTTTGTTATCCATTTGATCTTCAACTTGAGATATAACATGTTTGTCACATTTTTCAAGGGATTAATAGGCTATTAATGTTTTGGAAATGTCTTCCAACAATAAATTCACCATGTTCACAGTAAAACAATGTTCTCTTTCATTCAAATGATTCATGGCATCATAAACATTAAAATTTTTCTCATCATCATCTATTCTCAACACCTGACCCCAATGTGCATCAATCAATGTGTGCTCAATTCTCAAGAATGGTCTACCAAGAATGAATAGGGACCTCAGTGTCTTCTCATCTATGTCCATAATTGCAAAATCAATTGGAAAGGTGAATTTATACACTTTAACCATCATATTTTTATCTATCCCTTATGGATGTTTAACTAAGCGATCAGGGTCAGCACAGGGTCAACGGGTAAAAGGGGCCCTAAAAATTAAAAAAATAAAATTATATGATCGTGTATTAATTTTTTATATTATTTTATGTTATTTTTATAACTAGATTGAAATTATTGTTTTATTTCATGTCTCTTTTTAAAAAAAAACAAATGAAAATGTGACATGTGATTAAAAGTATTATTCTATTGGTTGTTATTTTTTTTTTTTGTTACATTAAAAAATCCTCAATGAGTTTTCAAATTACTGTGACATATCCACATACATGTAACGAATATATGATAATAGACTTAAAATTTTTTTTTAACAAAATAAGAAACACAAATAAAGATTCAAATTATAGTGGAAATAAAACTAAGCATTAGTATAATAATAAAGAACAAAAATAAAGATTTAATATATATGAAATGATATTTTGTCGATAATAGATGATAGCGATCAAACTAGAGCATTTTCTTTGAGACACAAAATATAAAACTAAATTAAATTAAATTACAAATATAAAATTGATATTTTAAAAATATATAAGTAAATTAAAATTATAAAAAAAAATGTGACGGGTTCCTTGCAGGTTTACCCAAATCCAATAAAACCCAATCAAAATGTGGATGAGTTTAAAAAATATAAATCTGCCTCTTTTAAATCTAAACCTATCCTACCTTCCGCAGGGATGGGGATGGGGAGAGCAGACCTGTCCTTGATTCGTCCCGTTATGATGCCTACCTTATAAATAGATATTTATGTTACATAATAGTTTTTGGGAATAAATTGAATAATAGATGATAACATAAGAGTAAATTGAATAAAAAATGTGATATATCTTTGAGATTTATTAAATTATGTTATTCGTTTAATGTATCAAAATATAACATTTTTAATGAAACTATGTGTCTATTTTTTAATGTAATATATATTTATATTTTCAAATACTTAAATATATAAAAGAGTCACATTTAGTGTTTCACCCTGGACCCATAAAATCTCCAGACCTGTGAGCGATCAACGAGTTGCTGTATCATTCTTGTAGGTTTGGTATTATCAGCTCCTATATTCCTCAATATGGAGAATGACATCAAGTTAATACTTGCTCCTAAGCCATATAAAGTTTTCCCAATGGTCACATGTACTATAGTGCAAGGTATGATAAGACTTCCAAGGTCCTTAAGCTTAGTAAGAGTGATCTAATAACCACCACTCTGCATTCCTTATTGAGGAGCAGTTTTGAGTTTTTCTTTTTCCAACTCATTTTCTTAGCAAGCAACTCCTTTATAAATTTAGCATATTTGGGCATTTGTTCAAGTGCTTTTAAGAATGGAATGCTAATTTGCAATTTCTTCAAAATTTCAAGAAATTTAGAGAATTGTCTTCATCTCTACCTTTTTTTTTTCGTGCTTAATTAGTAAGGGTAGGTTAGTTTTATGTACTGTGGAGTTTTTCACCCTTTTTCTTATTCTTCTAGAATTTGTTTCTTAGTCTTGCGCAAATATAGAATCTTTATCAATCAACTTCTCTTTATTTTCTTCATTTTTTAGATCTTTGTCTTTATCATCTACTACTTCTTTTTCTAATTGAGGTTTCTCTACGTTTTCCAATTCTTGCTCTTTTATGATTTCCTCTTTATAAATGGAGTAATCCCTTACCTCTTTCTCTTTTTCATACTTTTTTGTTGTTCTAGGAGGTAAATTCCTACCACTCCTAAGAATGATAGGTTTACACAAGTCCTTTACACTTGACTTACCATATTTTTAGGAGGGATTTTTTTATATTTTTGCTTCTATTTGTTTAGAGAGTTTCCTGATTTTCCGAGGTTTTAATGGATGCTTCAATGTTTTTAGGAGTTGAAGTTGGTGACATTTTCAATACAGGATTGAACTATATGTAATTAGTCCTTTGATCAGTTCTAATCGAGTGGTACATATTAGTGGATTATATTTAGACATCCACATCTTTTGATTAGATAGTTAATAACATTTTATATAATTAATATTTATATAATTTACAATATATTACATAATGGCGAATGCTAATAACAAATTCGTTAACATATTTTTTCTAACACACATTCTATTATTAATTAAAATTTATTGAAAGCTACAAAATTAGGGTAGAGACTAATTAAATGAAAATTGAAACTTATAAAAATTTATAATTTTCAATAAATTTCAGCCAATTGGAGAGAGTGTGTTGTTAACATTTCTCTTATATAATTAATATTTTATATAATTATATATAAAACTGTAGATTAAGGTTATGTATTTTATATGTATTTATTATTATTATTATTATTATTATTAAGTTTATTTATTGATTTTATTAATATTTTTAAGTTTATAAATTTTTTTTATTTTTTTTATTTAAGTATAGTTATTGATTTTAATTAATTATTGATTTCTAAGATACTTTTTTATTTTTCTTTTTATCCTCTTCTTTCTGACATACAGGATGGTTTCTCCATGCTAGTTTCGGTATGAACCTTTTGAGGTTCTTCTTTTCTCCCAAAAGGCTTATCCTCTAGCTTTTCAGTAGCTTTCTTAACTTCATCTTTTTCTTCTTCTTCCTCACCATTTATCGCTATCTCATGGTAAAACAATAAGGATGCTACATGGTACTTAATGATAACATCAGCACCGTTAAAAGGGTTAGATAATAAACATCTACTTTTAGATTAACATGAATGACAAAATGTAGTATCAAGAACTATTTTTAATTTTTAGATCGAGAGACTAAATTAACAACACCACACAAATTCAAGGACCAAAATAGTGATTTAGTCAAACTGAAACAAAACACAATTTGCAAAAACAATTACATTTTAACTATATATTTTGATAACTAAAAGTTCACAATGCCCCCAGATCCTTTAAACAGTACACATCAAATAAAAACATTGATAATCATCTAAATAAATTGAAACAAGTTCAAAACTTAAAGCTTAAGTGATAAATCAATCCCAGAAGAATCAGAACGAGAGGTTTCTTCTTGCTTGGAATGATCACCACCCATGGTACTCAATGTTGTTGACCTATCCAAGGCCCAGTTTGATTTGGTAGCAACATTTGTAGAAGAATCTCCAAGGATGGGAATGTGTCCAATAGTACCACGATCATCTTCAGTCTTCAAATTTGCATGCAAACCCTCCATCCTCAATCTACCAAGAGGAGGGTTTAGCATCTCTTGTCTTGACCACCTTTGACCAAACCTAAAACCAAATGAGGTTGAAGGGTATGATGGCTTGTGAATCATAGACTCCATCCGAACCCCAAGTGCCCTATTGTAGGATCCATAAAAGGAGTGTGTGGGATAAGGGTAATAAAGAAAAGGAGAGTGCCCTAAAGCACCAACATCGTCAATCCCTTGGCCACGCTTTGCAAGAGCACGCTCTTGCTTGTGGGCGTTTTGGTGTCCCCCCAAAGCTTGTGATGAAGAAAACTCTTTCTTGCAAAAGTTGCAAGAAAAAGTCTTAGCCTCTGATGGTTTCTCCTCAATATTATTGTTCTCATCTCTCCCTTTGGTGTAATTAGCACTAGAAGAAGATGAACCCCCCACGTTCATTGGATTGAAAAAATCCAATTCCACTTTCGACCCCCGAATTGATTCATCCTTGGAGATCTTAACAAAGTCCAACACCATATGGGAATTGGAATTGGAAGCTGGATCTTGCTCAGATTTATCACCCTTCTCCTTCATTATCAACTCATCATTCTTCTCTTCTTCAACACATGGTTTATGGGAAATGACTTCGAAGGTGGAAGAGGCTTCAGAGGAACAAATTTCCAAACCGTGTGATGATGCCATGGCACAAACGAGAAATGATTCTCTCTTTTTAGATCTATGGGAGTGAGATTGAATAGAGAGGGAGCGTGACCATGGTTATTTATTTATGGATTTGAGTTAATATGCAAATATCTTTCACTCATGAACAAGGAAAGGGATCTCATGCATTTTTGTAGTTATTATTTTTTCATTATGCTAGCAAAAATTTGAAGAGGTGTGAGCAAGCTTGAACCAATTTGTTCACGACCGTTGCATAAACAAAATTTCCTAAAATGATTTTAACTACACGGTCAAATGTGTCTAATTACTCAAGTAGTTCAAATCATACCATAGAAGCATATGGCTAATTACTCAAATAGGTTCTATGTAGTTGAAATTTGATGTCAAACCGATTGATGAAATTGGTAACTTTGAAATTACTTGTTGGAGTAAAATTACTTGGGCATTCAAGAACTTCTTTAGGGGAAAAATAAATGGAAGTAATTTTGTGCTCATTAATGCTCTATATTTTCTAAAATGATTTTAACTACACAGTCTAATATTGTGGCGAATAATTAATCAAATAGTTAAAATATTTCCATGGCCAGCATGTGGCTAATTACTCAAATAATATACTATGGCAGATGACAGCTTCTATGTTGTTCAAATCTGATGTCAAAGCCAAATCGGTAACTTTGAAAATTACTTAGGTGTTCAAGTGCTTCCCTGGTGGAAAAATCAATGGAAGTAATTTTGTGATATAATTTTGACTTCATTAATGTTCTATATTTTCCCAACAAATCCATTGTTTTCCTCAACGCGCGAGTTGCTCCAATAGGTTCAAATTTTCAAATATCTTTATCACTAGTAGTTTCTGAGAGGAAAACCCAGTTTAATGAGTACCACTAAGCCATATTAAACTAAAAGAACTTATTCTAACCTTAATTTTTCTCATAGAAAAGCTTGCTTTCAATTCATTTTTATTTAAACCAGGAATGCATAGCACTATACTAGTGGCTAAGGTTTTGTAATTTCAGTGGCTTTAATTTGCAAATTTTAGGTTTGAGGACTCACCCACATAACCGCTTTCCGTTTTCAATAAGCATGGTGTTATGCCACAACATTCTTGCCATACTTGTGGAAACTTATTTTTAATGAAGGACTTAAGATACACTAAATTTGTAACACTCAAGAAGATTTTTAGATCAAACTTGTGAATAGTGCTTGAACTTGAGGTAAGAAATAATGAGGGTTTAAGAGAAACTAATTAGGAGCTCACTCATCTCAACAAGTGAATTTTACATATAACTAGATTTTAAACTTGTGATTCGTTTAAATTATACATTTTTTATGTTCATATTTAATATTTTTTAAAAATGTATATATGAATAAAATTATTAATTTTTAAAATATTTAGTAACAAATTAAATATAACTACATTAAAATTGAGGAAGATGATTAATTATATTTTTAACTGAGCAGATGTTGTATTGAAAAATATTAAACCTATTAAAATTTATTATGATTTGTTCTTTCTTTAAGAAATAATAATAGTGATGTAATACCTATATGAGATATATAAATTAAAAAATATATATATCATAAATATATTTTTTTAATTATTTAAATTGAGTACTTATTTTTGCTATTGTGAATACTATGTTTACATGTAATTGAATTTTATTTGTTTATAATTAATAATTTTAAATTTATTTATTTTAAAAATTAAAATATTTTAAAACTATATTTTAATCATTTTGGTTTATTATATGTGATATTAATGAAGTTTTAAATTGGTTAACATCATTACAACTTTAATTGTTAACATCATTACAACTTTAATTATTATTATTATTATTATTATTATTATTATTAATTTGTTCTTTAATTTTAATTTCATCACTTGTTATATTTTAAAGTTATCAATCTAGAATTTATTAAAAAAAGGTTACTTATCTATAAGGATGGATGACTTTATATATTATTAATTCTCTTAATCCATTTATCTCATTCAACTTTCTATTAAAAGTTCTAATCTTGGTAAATGAGTTTAGTTAATTCATTATCTCATAATTGCTTCAATAAATTGTATTTTAAATTAGTAGTCATTCTTTAAATGCTTTACTTTACTTTCATTTAGAGTTTATGTCTAGTACAAAATATAGCTAATTAATTTATGTCTACTAGCCCTTTAGACTTTAACTTTCCTTTAACTAATTCTACACAAACCAATATTTTCCAACTACTAAATTATACGGATAAGGTTAACTAATTGTACTAAATTATTTTTCCAATCTTATAACTAACTAAAACCATTGTGCTCAAACTAAGCTCTAATAAAGTGGCAGCCTTTCTCTTTTAAATTATAAACTCTTCTACATAAATACAAGACACAAGTGCTATTATAGCACTATCTAGTTCAAGACAAGTGCTATTTCCAATTTTAAGATGCATTAATTTTCTCGTTTGCCAAATATTATAGTTTAGGTACAACAAAAATGGTATCATTAGAGTATTTTAAGTATTTTTAAACCACTTACAAGTTACAAGCATATTGTTACTAAGTTAGGAGTTAGGGCAACCACAATAGTTAGATAAGTCGTATAATAATTTATTAAAGTTCTTACTTTAACCATTCACAAGCACTGAACTTGATGGAAATTGAAAAGAAACCAAAAATAAAATATTAGGTATGAATTTAGAGAAATTATAAGTGGTGAAAAGAGCCAGTTTCAAAGGTTCCTTTTTTTTTTTTTTCAGTCATATTATGTGCAAGACACATTAATAGTTTGCTCTAACATGTTAAAGGAAAATACCTGAACTATCTTATGCCTCTTTCAGATACTTTGCTTCAAAGCAGAACTTGTTTTAGTCGTATGCAATGCTTGTTTCTTAAGTTATTTCAAGACTTTTTGCAACACAAAGATTCTGATAAAAGTTCTACTTGTAATTTTTTTTCTACTTTTAAATCCAAATTATTTATATTTCAATGAACTATCTCTACTGATACATGAAATATGGAATCACAATTTAAAACCTCCATTCTACAACCTGAAAGTCTTGACATATTCAAATTGAGTGCTTACAAATAAAATAAAATAAAATTGACGCAAACAAAGCCAAAGAGAGTTTAGGGTTTACTTTGTGCAAACATCATCGCAAGTGTCATCGAAGCTGTTGGGGTTCGTTGCGGGGTAGTAGGGGCAAAGTCGTGAGGCTTTTCGGTGGTGGAGAGGGTTGCAACTCAAAGGTTTTCCAGTGGCAGAGAGGGTCGCAATGTGTGGTTGTTCGTGAGGACGGTTGTGTGAGACAATGGTGTTGACGAGCAAGGAAGATGAAGATGATGGTGGTGCAGCGACATTGCAATGGAACAATGGCGAGGGTTGTGGTTCGGCAGGGGCAACAATGAGGACGTGGTGAGGGAGCAATGACACAATGGAGTAAGTAAAAAAGAGCAGTTCTCCAGAACTTGAAAATCACATTGTGAGATAGATCCATGCTTGGCTAACTGATAATTTGCTTAAGAGCTCATTAAGTCTGCTTGAGCTCTTGACTCGTATTTAAAAAGAGTACTAATTAAAATTTGGGTTGGATAAACCTTTCTTAACCTTCAATTTCACAGCTAGTGAGTGATTCATTAAATATCAATAAAAACAAGAGTGCTTCATCATCTTAATTGTCATAGGTATCAAAAGTCTGTACGAAAAATCAAAAACTCATAACTAATGAGCTAATAAACTCGAATACCACAACACCCATATGCAATTGTAAAGGAAAAAGAAAAATGAAACAAAACACAATTTGCAATAATAATTGCTTTTTAAAATATATAATTAGACACCTAAAATGTTATAGTGTCCCAGATAACTCAAACAACAGAGTACCAATCAATCAAACACAAACATTGATGATTATCCAAATTAAAACAAGATCGAAACTTAAATCTTAAGTGATAAATCAATCTCATCAGAATAATCAGGACTAGAGCGTCCTTCTTGCATGGGATCATCATCACCACCCACAGTACTCAATGGGGATGAGTTTGATTTGGTAGCAACGTTTGTAGAAGATTCTCCAAGGAATGGAATATCGTGTCCAATAGTACCACGATCATCTTGTGTCCTCAAAGTTGTATCACCCTCTAGGATCCTAATTCCACTATTTGCATGCAAACCCTCCATCCTCAATCTATCAAGAGAAGGGTTTAGCATCCCTTGTGATCTTGACAACTCTTGACCAAACCTAAAACCAAGTGAGGATGAAGGATATGATGGCTTGTGAATAATAGACTCCATTCTAATCCCAAGTGCCCTATTATATGATCCATTAAAGGAGTGTGTGGGATGATCAGGGTAACAAAGAAAATGAGGGTTCCCAAATGCGCCAACATTGATTCCTTGGAGACGCCTTGCAAGAGCACACTCTTGCTTGTGAGCATTTTGGTGCCCTCCCAAGCCTTGTGCAGAAGAAAACTCTTTCTTGCAAAAGTTGCAAGGAAAAGTCCTAGCCTCTGATGATTTCTCCTCATTGTTATTATCACCTCTCCCTTCAGTGTTGTTAGGCCTAGAAGAAGATGAACACCCCACGTTATTCATAGGATTCAAAAAATCCAATTCCACTTTTGACCCTCTAATTGATTCATCTTTGGAATTGGAATTGGAAGTTTGATTTTGTTCAGATTTAACACTCTTCTCCTTCATTGGTGTAACCTCATTGTGATTCTTCTCTTCTTCAGCAGTAGGTTTATGGGAAATGCCTTCGGAGGTGACAGAGATGCTAGAGGCCTCTGATGTGATCCCTTTTGGAGCAAGGGAAGCTCCAAAGAAAATGAAGAAGAGGAAGTGAAATAGAAACTAAAATTGCATTAATTCTTCTGTCCCTTTAACAGAACAATTACGACCAATATATATCGGCAACTTGGTGCCAACCTGCACTAAGCACTACGCCAGTTCACTCAACAATTTCCTAACAAACTCAGCAACAAACCAAATTCTAGAACCTCCTAGCTGAGCTACACTAACTGATATAACATAATAAGCAATATTATTAATAAAAGACAATTAGTTCCTATTGGGCCTAATAGCAAAACAAACTCTGAACTTCAATAGTTTGGGCCGTATCAATACTTCCCCCATCAAACCAACCTTGTCCTCAAGGTTGGACATGGACCGCAAACCTTGACCTTAAGTAATTTGCCCTCCAGGCATGTCCGAATCTAGTAACGGATGCCCCACAAGAGTGTGTGGTGACACATCATCTTCTTCGGCTACCAACAGAAGGAATCTTCCTCTGCAACGATGAGTGGGGGAGAACTTCTGATCGCAATAGAAATAGAGCCCTTTTCCACAACGTTCAGCTATCTCCGCATCTGTGAGGTGTTTGTAGCGTGTGTGTCGTGGTGGGGCTGTGAGTAATGGAGGAAGGGTTTTGGTTGGAATGGACTCAAGACTTGAGTACGACGGCGTCGTAAACGTGGGGGACACTAGTGGAGGGAGCGAAACTAGGGTGGTCTTGCTAAGGGGTGGGGATTGCCATGGAAGTGGTGGTGAAGGGCAGACGATACGATAGAGATCGTTCAGCTTCTCCTCGTGCAAGCGTGCTAACCCAGCAGCGTGAGACAATGTAATGGGTTGTTGAGCCAGCACTTCACGTCGGATCTCGGGCTTGAGCCTCGAAATGAAACAACTCAACAAAAATGGGGGACTCAACCCCACAATGCGATTAGCAAGGGATTTGAACTCCGCAAGGTAGTCAGGAATCGAAGAAGACTGAGTAAGCCTGAACAACTTACCGCGTGGGCATCAAAAGTAGTGGGGGCACGATAGAATTTGACCATTGCGGTACATCCATTGGTACCAAGCCAACGCTGGTCCATCCAAGTAGAAGGATGCCACCATGATTCGCTCTTCTTCCGGGGTATAGTGGTAATCAAAGAATTGGGAAAATTTGAATAACCAACCAAGAGGGTCAGAACCCTCAAATCTGGGGACATCAAGCTTGAGGAAGTATTTGTGGGTAGAGGATGAATCATTGGAGGGGGAAAATGGAGTGATGGAGGCGGAGGAGGTGCGACCTTCCAAGGCAGCGACACGAAGGGCTACATCTTCCATCTTGTTGGTGAAGGTGGTTTGGAATTGGTTGAATTTCTGTAGAAGCTCATGAAGCTTGTCGGAATTGATGGTTGAATCTTTGGAGCGGGTGCCGTCAGCCATGGGGAGGGTGAATACAGCAATGAAAGCACCAATTGATGTGATCCCTTTTGGAGCAAGGGAAGCTCCAAAGAAAATGAAGAAGAGGAAGTGAAATAGAAACTAAAATTGCATTATTTCTTCTCTCCCTTTAACATAACAATTACAACCAATATATCAGCAACATGGTGCCAACCTGCACTAAGCACTACGCTAGTTCACTCAACAATTTCCTAACAAACTCAACAACAACCCAAATTCTAAAACCTCCTAGCTGAGCTACACTATCTGATATAACATAATAAGCAATATTATTAATAAAATACAATTAGTTCCTATTGGGCCTAATAGCAAAACGAACTCTGAACTTCAATAGTTTGGGCCGTATCAGCCTCCGAGGGACAACCTTCGAAAACATGTGATGATGCCATTGTAAAATGTTTCACAATTTTGGATCTGTGGGAGAGGGGGGGCATGACCATGTTTATTTATTTAAAGATTTTAATTAATGCAAATATCTTTATTGAATAAGGAATGGGATCTCATGCATTATGCTACCAAAAGTTTGAAGAGGTATGAGCAAGGTTTCACAGATTTATGCATGATCTTAGCATAAACAAAGATTCCTAAAATGGGTCTAATTACTAAGTAGTGCAAGTCATTTCCATAACCAGCATGTGGCTACTTAATCAAATAGCTTCTATGTAATTCAATTTTTATGTCTAACCGAGTAGTGAAATTGGTAACTTCGAAATTACTTGTTGAAGTAAAATTACTTGGGCATTTATGTGGTGGAGAAATCAATATATGAAAGTAATTTTGGGATATGACTTTGGCTTCATTAATGCTCTATATTTTTCTAAAATGATTTTAACTTCACGGTCTAATGTGGCGAATAATTACTCAAATAATTAAAATCTTTCCAGAGCGGGCATGTGGCAAATTATTCAAATAATACCATCACAACTTCTATGTAGTTCAAATGATGCCAAAGAAAAAATGGTAACTTTGAAATTACTTGTTGAAGTAAAATTACTTGGACTTTCAAGAGCTCTGTGGTGAAAGATTCACCAAAAAAAAAAAAAAAAAAGCTTTTGTGGTAGAAAAATCAATGGAAGTAATTTTGTGATATAATTTTGCCTTCATTAATGCTCAATATTGTCCTAACATATCCCTTGTTTTCCTACTAGGTTCAAAATTTCAAATATCTTTTCACCAGTAGTTTATGTGAAAATCCAGTTGAATGGGTACCTCTAAGCCATATTAAACTAAAATAACTTATTCTAACAATAGTTTTTTCTCATAAAAAAGCTTGTTTTCCATTTAGTTTTATTTAAACCATGAATGCATAGCATAGTTCTAATTAGGGGTGGCCAAAAAGGCTGAACTGAACTTTTAAGAACTAAATTGAACTATTAAAGTGGTTTGCCCAAACCAAACTAAACTACAAAACAATGATCAAGCAAAACGAATTGAACTATTGTTTGGTTCAGTGAACTGTATTTTAGAAGTTCAAACTAAATTGTTCTATTTATTTGCTGAAAGGTTTATATAACAAATGGTTCCTTGGGAGTACACCAGTACAGAAGGGAGAAATGAGAGAAACAAAAAACATGCAGAGGTTCAACTAAAATAGAAGACAATGCAATGTATCCTAAATTAAATAGATGTCTATTTCTCATAGTTTTTGACAATGAGCTAACAGATTACAGATGTATAAACTATAAAGCATAAAGAATATGATAGATTTATGAAAAAGTAATCCTGTGGCAATAAAGTGCAAGCATACATGACTATATCCATCAGAAGCTTATTATGAAAGTTACAGAGAGTAAGATTTATTTTATCAATGAATTCGTGTGCGAGAATAAGTTACATACTTATTTGCTGTTTCATCAAAACCTGAATCGTGATTAGCTATGTTGTGTGGGGATTTTCAATTAATTAGACTGGTTTTGCAATTTCACTTCAAAAAAATAATCATGGAATGAATTCATGCAATGGCAGAAATAATAAAATTATAAAAATAAAAAAAAATGAGAGTGCTGATCTAATAGATAAACAAGGCCAAATACATGAACTCTGAATTCATACACATTTACTTCTTGATATGTTCCAAGTTGCCACAATAATTTATGTGCCATGAACTCTGAACTCTCATATTAAAACAGCTCAGCAGTGCACTGAACTGATCTTTTAGCAGTTTGGGTTTTTAAAACTAAACTAACAAACTGGTTAAGTTCAGTTATTATTAGAAATAGTTCAGTTTTTTTAAGTTCAATTCAGCTCATTACTTGAAAGTTCACTTTAGTTCAGTTTTTTCTTGCCACCCCTAGTTCTAATGGCTTAATTAGGTTTTGCAATTTCAGTAGCCATAATTTGCAAATTTTTAGTTCCAAGGACTCACTAACATTCAATTCTTAATTTCAGCAACATTCTTGCCATACTTGTGGAAGTTCAATTTCAATGAATGACTTACAATACACAAAAACCCAATGGCCCTAATTTGTAAATTTTAGTTTCGAGGACTCACCCAGATTCCTTTTTTTAATTTTAGTATCAATCTTGCCATACTTGTGGAAGTTCATTTTTCATGAAGGACATACGATACACAAAATTTTGTAACACTAAGAAAGAATTTTAGACTCTAGAAGTTTGTAAAATCTTGAATAATTATTGAAGTAGATCGCACTAGTGAATATTGCTAAAGCTTGAGGAATGTTCTATAGTAAGGTATTAAGAAATAATGAGGGTTTACGAAAAAGTAATTGGGAGCTCACACAACAAAGGTATTTCATTTATAACTAGATTTTATACATGTGCATTGCATGTATTTGTTTATATTATTTATTTTAAGAATAAATAATCTATGCATTGACAATTTAAAAGGTTATTATATTGTCATCTAATTACAAACCGTGATAGTTGTGAAAACCAGACCGGACTGGCTGGTCTAACCGGTTGAATTGGGAACCGGTGTCCTGACCGGTCCGGTTAAGCTATCGGACTAGTTATACAATCGACCTGGTTTGACCTAGATCAACCTGGTGACTTGGCCCGGGTTGACCCAGTTCAATTTGAGTTTTTTTTTTTTTTATGATTCTTGAAACAAAGTAGCTATTTGAAATTCTTTTCATGGTACCATTCAAAATTAACCCATGGTAGAAGCTTTGTAATTCAAATGTTAAATGCTTGGTATCCATAATATTTTAATGGATCTTTTTTGCTATATATTCCAGCAAATTTTTTATAAAATAGAAAGTTGAGAGCTTTTTCTAAATTGTTAATAGTGAATTGCTAAATAGTATATAATAATATAATAAGATGTTCCTATAATATTATTTTGATCTTGACAATAGTATATAATAATTTATTATTATTATTATTATCTTGATCTTAATATAATTTAATATTTATGTACTTTATACATCTTCACCAGACATGCTCATTACCTTTTGACAACTTTCGTACTTAGCCATGAAAAATAACAAGAGTTTCCTTAGTAATTTAATGATAATACCCAACAAAATAATTTAGTAATAAATGATTAAATAATATATATAGTTTCATCATGACAATGATTTTAATTTTGGAGTATGGACTATGGATTGATCACATTTTGTTATCTATATATATATACACCAGGTCAAGTGGTTTAATAAACAACCTACCAATTTGACCACTGACCCATTAATCCAGTGCCTCGACCGAATCGGTTTTCACAACACTGCAAACTATTATACTAGTATATGATAGGTTTGTTAACTTTTTCAATAATTATTTTAAGTCATACAAAAGGTGATTTCTTATTAGTTGATAATGTAAAACTTTTTAAACTGACGATGCTTAAAAATTAAACTTCTATTTTTAATATTTGTAGTTATTTTTTTAGATGCATGTACGTAAATCAAATTAAAATTTATTTTGAAAAATATTTGTGATATATCATGTATAATTATATTTAAATTGAGGATGCTATATATATATATTTAATTTATTTATTAATTCTTATCCTTAATTATTATTTAAAATTTAACTAAATATCTATAAAATCTTTATTTTTAATCTCCTTATATATATAAATGAATAAGAGATTCTCTTCTCTCCTTGCTTCACTCTCTCCACTCTCTCTCACATTCACTCTTATTTGAATACTTTCATCATCTCATGGAGTGGTGTAGTTCATTCTCCGAGCATGCATTTGGTTCTTCTATTTTTCCTAAAATTTCTCTTATCAAGTTTTGTAACTACCCCACATTAACAATATTTCTATAACTACCTTCATTCACTTCTTCATCTGATACTATTTTTTTATCAGTTTTTTTAAATCTATTTTTTAATTCCGAAGATTTCTCTCTTTCATCAATAATTTCAAATCCTTAATTCAATTTACTTTTCAATTTTAAAATATTAAAGTTACATCATTACATCTTCTGTTATATTTTTTTTTCTTTTAAAAAAAATTATAGTTTCTAATTTCTTTTATAATTATCTCTTTTTCAAAATTTCTTTCGATATGCTATATAATTCTTTTTTTTTTTTTTTTCAAATTTTATACTCTCTAATCTTTTGGGCTTTTTTTTTAATATTTCTTTTATCTAATTTTCTAACTCTATTTTTAATTCCAAAGATTTCTCTCTTTCATCAATAATTCTAGATCCTTAATTCAATTTTCAAATTTAATATTAAAAAAAGTAAAGTTACATCATTACATCTTCCCTTATTTTTTTTCTTTTGAAAAAATTATAGTTTCTAATTTCTTTTATAATTATCTCTTTTTCAAAATTTCTTTCGATGTACTATATTATTTTTTTTTCTTCAAATCTTATACTCTCTAATCTATTGGGTTTTTAATATTAAAAAAAATTAAAGTTAAATTGTTACATCTTTTCCTTATTATTATTTTTTAATTTTATAGCTTCTAATTTCTTTTATAATTATCGCTTTTTTAAAATTTCTTTCAATGTGCTATATAATTCTTTGCTTTTTTTTTCAAATTTCTTTCTATTGACTATATAAATAAGGTAGTGAAAATTTTAATAAGCCCGTGCATTGCACAGGCTAAAACACTAGTTATTATTATTCATAAAAAATTTTGGTACTTTCTCTCATATCTTTATCAAAGGTATAGTAACTAAATTAAATTTAAAGTACACTTATCCATAATTTTGGTACTTTCCCTCATACCTTTAAAGGTATAACAATGAGATATCAAAGATCCACCTAATTAAACAGTTTATATCTCAACAATCTAATAGGACCAACTAATAACAAAACCATGTCACATACCACTTTTATCAACTAATTTCAAGACAAAAATCAAATTATTCAACAACCAAGGCAGATTTCAAACTTTTATTTCATATATCATAAGTTATATACTCTGAATCCACCATAAAGAGAAACATATATGTACAATGGTGGAGGCTTGCTGGTAATAACAAGGAGTGCGAGTTGGTGGTGGAAGAATGGAAAGAAAAAGAGCCCGCAGAGGGGAAAGGGAGAAACACATGAGAAGAAAAATAAACCATGTTATTAAGAATTTACGTGCTACTCAGCAAATTGACTAAATTTAAAAGAGAAAAAATCACTTCCAGTATACCTAGATGTCAGTGATGACAATAGTAAGATCAATACTATATGTGTCTAACCTAATGAAAGGTATCTTCGATCCTATGTTCAATTTAAGAGAACTAATTGTATTGGTCATTTTCTTCACAACAAAAAGTGAAAATTATTTCAAATCTCAACAAGATAATAAAGAATGAAAAAAGAGAAAGAGACAAATGCAGATGAGGGCATGAAATTCAACAAGGATTGGCTGAGAATGAAACAGAGTTTCTAAAGCCCCTTCAATAAAAACCTACGACAAGAAAAAAAAATCATGAATTTCTTCCCAAATTTTAGTAACTAAAGTAACTATACAACTTTAATTCCTTATACTAGCTTCTCTCCTCACTTAATCCATTTACCTCACTAAACTTTCTCTTAAGAGTTTTAATCTTGGTAAATGAGTTTAATTAACACATCATCCCATAATTCCTTCACCAAATTGTTTTTTAATTAGTAGTCGTTCTTTAAATCTTGTACTTTACTTTCATTTAGAGTTTATGTCTAGTACAAAACATAACTAATTAATTTATGTCTAGTAGCTCTTTAGTCTTTAACTTTCCTTTAACTAATTATACACAAACCAATATTTTCCAACTACTAAATTATACAGATAAGGTTAACTAATTGTACTAAATTATTTTTTCAATCTTATAACTACCTAAAACCATTGTGCTCAAACTAAGCTCTAATAAAGTGGAAGAATTTTTCTTTTAAATAGTAAATTCTTCTACATAAATACAAGACACAAGTGCTATTAGCACTACCTAGTTCAACATAAGTACAATGTGTAAATTTTAAGATGCATTAATCTTGTCGCTTGCCAAATATTATAGTTTAGGTAAAACAAAAATGACATCATTAGAATATTTTAAGTATTTTTTAATCACTTACAAACTACAATCAATTTGTTACTAAGTTAGGAGTTAGGGCAACCACAATAGTGAGATAAGTCATATAATAATAAATTCTTAGTTTAACCATTCACGAGCACTGAACATGATGGAAATATTAGGTATGAATCAGAGAAATGAGTGGCGAAAAGAGCTTCAAAGGTTCCTTTTTTTTTGTTTCAGTCATACTATGTGCAAGACACATTAATAGTTTGCTCTAACTTGTTAAAGGAAAATATATGAACTATCTGATGCCTATTTCAGATACTTTGCTTCAAAGCACAACTTGTTTCAGTCATATGCAATGCTTGTTTCTTAAGTTATTTCAAGATTCATTGCAACACAAAGATTCTGATAAAAAGTCTACTTATAAATTTTTTCTACTTTTAAATCCAACTTATATATATTTCAATGAACTATCTCTACTGACACATGAAGTATGGAATCAAAATTTAAAACCTCCATTCTACAACCTGACATAAGAAAGCCTTGACATATTCAACTTGAGTGCTTATAAAAAAAAATTGACGCAATCAAAGCCAAAGAGAGTTTAGGGTTTACCTTGTGCAAACGTCGTTGCAAGTGTCATTAAAGCTGTTAGGGTTCGTCGCAAGGTAACAGGGGTGAAGTCGTGAGGTTTTTCGGAACTCGAAGCTTTTCCAATGGTAGAGAGGGTCGCATTATAGTGGCAGATGCAGGTTCACACTTGTGGGGCCACGATGTTTTTTTTCTTATTTGTTAATGTGTTATACAAAAAAATAGAAAAATTGATTTCCCCTACATTTGTTAATGTGACGCAAAAATATATTTCCCCTACATGTTGTGCCCAAAGCTCAAATAGACATAAGACATTCAATAGAAAAATTGCATGCTTAAGCGCAAATCGTTTAGCCCAATTTGGCAATTCCCATTCTGTAACAGTAATACAAAAAAGAGCACACCTTTCATCCTAACTTACATTACACGTTTTCATTTTGTGATTACACCCTCCCAATTCCCAAACAGTAAGTAAGGTTCTAAGAGAGATTGACACCGTCTCACTTGCTTACGCATTTCTGGTTCCTTTTTTTTTTTTCTTCTAAATCTAATGCCTCATATTTCTTCCCTTTGAACTTGATTCCTGAATCTGATACACATAGTCACGGTCACGGACGTTGCATTGCGGAGTTGCAGAGTTGCGGTTTTGCAGAGTTGCGGAATTCTTGTACAAGCTTTTGTTTTGTGACTTAAAGGTAAATTTTTTATCCAAAAATAGTCTTTTACTCTTTTCTCATTTCTAATAGAAATTATTGGTGGCATGAGCATGACTGCAACTTGATTAAACGTATAGAACTTGAAATACATATAGAACTTTTTGACATTTGATTCAGTATAGATAGATTTTATAGATATAAATTATAATTAATCTTGCAATGGTATTGAAACTCCTCAGGGGAACACATTACATACTGTCTGGTAGCTTTGTTTTGGTTACGATTCTTCTTATATGAACACTAAAAGGGAATTAATTTTTTAGGGCCCTCGTAGCTTCTGGTTTTGGTGTAGAATGGATGACTCTTATAAGCAATCAGTTTTAGTCTTCTAAACTTGGGTTCTACGAAAAAGGGCATACAACTTTTTGAATATCTAGATTTTTTGTTAGACTAGCAAGAGTTCCCCAAGTAAATAGTAATCATTAGCTTTGGTGTCTTGTTGTATATATGGTCGGTCTGGCAACATAGTAGCTACAGTTATTTGGTTCTAAAAGATTGATGCTATGTTTTGGTTATAATAGGTACATACATGCTATTGTTACAAACTTACAAATGTAGCATGCTTTTGTAATTTGTAATGTTTCAATGGGTACCACTAGTACCCTTTTGTTTTCAATAAATTTTTCTGCTAGGTGTTAGCTGATAAAAAAAGTTAATTTGCTTCATTGTATTCTTTTTATGTCACTATGTGAAACTCAAAGCTACTTTATTCAGTTTTTTTTTACCTTAATTAGCTTTATATATTTTTTTTGTAGTGTGCTAGAAATGGAGAAATATTTAAAAAGGAATTCCACATCAGATTCTCAAGAATTTATTGAAAGTGAAAAACCACCAACATCCATGAAAAATAGATTCTTAGAAGTTTATTTGAAAAATCCTCCTGCTGATCCAAGAGAGAGGAAACAAATATCATGTTATCATCCTAATGATCGGGATAACATCCGAAGAGCTTATTTGCAAAAGGGACCTTGTCAACCAAGAGAGCATGATTTTTCAAAACGGCAATTTGGGACTCTATTTCGAAAGTTTAATCCTGACTGGTTTTTGGAATTTGGCAATTGGTTGGAATATAGTGTGTCAAAAGATGCCGCAATCAAGCTTTGAGAAGTTGTCAAGCATTAATGAATAGAAAATAGCATATTGAAGTTGCTATTAACAAGCAGGGCCGGCCTTGAGCGGGTGGAAAATGGGTTTGACCGCCCAGGGCCCACGGTAAGGAGGGGCCCAAAAAATATTTTTTTTATATAGTTGTATGGTAATTTTTTTAATGTTGTTTTGTATTATTTTTATAAATAGATTAAAATTTTTTTTTATCATGTCTCTTTCTTTATATCTAAATTAAAATATAAAATGTTATTATGAAGTACTAGTATGTTAGTGGTTAGTTTTTTTCTTAATGTGATACATTTATAAATTTATTTAAGTATTTTTTTCTCATTGTAACATATCAACATGTATATAAACTTAAAGTGTTTGTTTTATCAACAAGATAAAAAAAAACATAAACTAAATCTCGAATTATAAAGGACCCTACTTCTATACTATAAATAAAATCCCTATCTTGAATAATAAAACTTTCACTCTCCTCACTCTCTCAACTAGAGATTTGTAACACTTTTTTTTTTTGTCTTTCGCAGGTACATTTCACACATTCTCTATAGTTGGGCAAAAAACATCTCTATCAATAATCTCAAACTACTCTCCATTTATGTTTTTTTATATATACTTAAGTTTCTTAATCGCCTATTCGATCGTTTCAATTTAAAAATAACATTATATCACAATTTAAATTATTTATTATAAATCTAAAATATAATTTATATATTTTAAAAAATTATTTATTATGGACTTTGTTAAGAATATTTATTATTAATTTTAATAATAACATAATTTAAAATTTTAAAACTATTTATTTATTATGAATAATAACTAAAAAATAATCGTTTATCTTCTGTAACACACATACTAAAGTACTAGTTAAAACTCAGAGTAAGTATATTAATAAACATAAAAAAAAATGCATATAAGTTTAATATGAGACAATGATATTTTGCCAATGACTGACGATAGTGTAGGGGTAAATTGAATGAAAAATGTAATTCATCTAATTTAAATTTTTTAAAACTATGTTATTCGCTTAATTAATAAAACATTTTTTACTGAAATTATATGTACTACTTTTTTTTTTTTATATAATTTATGTTTATATTATCAAATACTTATATATAGGGGCCTTATAACCCATAGGGTTGGCGCATTGGTGTAAGCTCTACTGTGTTCACATGTGTGGGAACGATTTATTTAGCAGAAAAATCCATATTAGATTCCATTCGTATGCAAAATTTTCTTAGGTCAGTGGCAGCCACACACTGTGAGCCGAATTAGTCTCGGACCCAATGAGGTAGAGGACACCTATGATCTCTAACCCAGGACCAATATATATATATATATATATATATATATATATATATATATATATATATATATATATATATATATATATATATATAGGAGACTTATTTTATTGTTTCACCCATGGCCCATAAAATGTCAAGACCGGCATTAACAAGCAATCAGATTTAATGAAAATGGAATACATGATTCATTTGACGACTACAATTAACTGTATTCGATTTCTATTAAGGCAAGGGTTGGCATTTCGTGGTCATGATGAATCAGTTCATTCACAAAATCAAGGTAATTTCCTTGAGCTTCTACATTTTTTGGCCAATCATAATGAAGAGATTGATAAGGTTCTAAAAAATGCTCGTGGAAATCTCAAACTAATGGCACCTAATATTCAAAAGGATATTGTGACAACCGCAGCTTGTGAGACCACAAAAATTATTGTTGATGATTTCTTTGCCATTTTAATTGATGAATCTTGAGATATATCAATTAAGGAGCAAATGTCTGTTGTTTTGCGTTACATAGATAAAATGGAATTGTCATTGAGAGGTTTCTTGGTCTTATTCATATTTCGGATACAAGTACCATATCTTTAAAATTGGCATTGGAATCATTGTTTGCAAAACATAGTTTAAGCCTATCAAGAGTGCATGGACAAGGATATGACGGGGCTATTAATATGCAAGGTGAACTCAATGGCCTCAAAAGTTTGATTTTGAAAGAAAATAGTTATGTATTCTATGTTCATTGCTTTGCTCACCAACTTCAATTGGCACTTGTGACAGTTGCAAAAAAAAAAAAGTTGAAATTGGTTGTTTTTTTAGTTTGGTTAACAATCTATCTAATGTTGTTAGAGCTTCATGTAAATGACTGGAGATTCTTAGAGAAAGTCAAATTCTTAAAGTTACTGAAGCATTAAAGAGTGGAGAAATTTCTAGAGATTTTGGCTTGAATCAAGAGACTACATTGAAACGAGCTGGAGATACAAGATGAGGCTTACATTATGGTACACTACTTAGCTTTATCTCTTTTTTTACTTCAGTGATTGATGTCCTTGAAATTGTTGAGGAATATGGCATAATCTCATAGCAACGTGCTGAAGCATGTCAATTATTGAAATCTGTGCATTCTTTTGAATTTATTTTTAACTTGCACTTGATGAGGCATATATTGGGGATCACTAATGATTTGTCTCAAGCACTACAAAGAAGTAATCAAGATATTGTAAATGTTATAGCATTAGTTAAAGTGTGCAAGGAAAGATTACAATGCATGAGAGATGATGGTTGGAATACTTTATTAAATGAAGTATCATTGTTTTGTGAAAAACAAGATATTAACATTCCAAATATGGATGATGCATTCATTACACAAGGAAGATCAAAGCGTAAAGTTCAAAAAGTTTCAAATCTCCATCACATTCAAGTTGAGTTGTTTTATCAAGTGATTGATAGAAAACTTCAAGAGCTAAACATAGATTTACTGAGGTGAACATTGAGTTGCTTCTTTGTGTAGAAGCTTAAATCCAAGAGATTCATTTTTTGCATTTGATAAGGAAAAGTTGATTTGTTTGGCAAAGTTTTATCCATCAGACTTTTCTTCTGTGGAACTTATGGGGCTCGAAAGTCAACTTGAAACTTTTATTAGAGATGTTTGCTCTGATGGTCAATTTTTAAAGTTAAATGGGATTATTGATCTTTCTCAAATGTTGGTGAAAACTAAAAAGCATATTGTGTATCCGATGATATACTTACCTGTGAAGTTAGCTTTGATTTTGCTTGTGGCAACTGCAATAGTTGAAAGATGTTTCTCTGCAATGAATTTTGTGAAGAATAGAATGTGCAATCGCATGGGAGATGAATGGTTGAATGATTGTTAGGTTACATACATAGAGAGAGATATTTTTTTTAGTAATAACAATGAAAAAATCATAGAACATTTTCAAAGTATGAAAATGCATAGAGGACAATTGTAATTTTTAGAAGCTTAAGTATTTTAGATTTCTTTTGTCATGAAATTATGTATTTTGTAAAAGTTTGTGATATTTTACTTTTGTGAAAATATTATAAATTATTTCTTGCCCCCACTAAGAAAAATTTCTGAATCCACCACTAGCAATGTGTGGTAGTCTCAATTGTAGTTGTTCGTGGGGACAGTTGTGTCAGACAATGGTGCTAAAGAGCGAGGAAGAAGAAGACAATGGTGCTGAAGAGCGAGGAAGAAGAAGACAATGGTGGTGCAATGACATTACAATGGAACAATGGTGAGGGTTGTGGTTCGGCAGGGGTAGTAACGAGGATGTGGTGAGGGAGCAATGACGTAATGGAGTAAGTTGCAAAGGTTTAGGAGTGAGAAGCAATGGAGTCGTGAGGGAAGAGGAAATGAGTTTCTAGGGCGCGAGGATGAAAATCAATGTGAGTTGTAAGTTTATAGAGCCATTTTACATTGATTCTAGTTTGAACCGATGAATAAAAATAAATTACATAGGTTCAAATTAAAATAGGTCTTACATTTGTTATTTAAAAAATGATCTAAAATAGTTGCTTTTAATTTCAAAATTGCCAACTCATCCATTTCTACATCGGTTGTTAAAGCTTATTTTTGCATCAATGATAATATATTATTTTGCATCCAAGGCAAAGACTATGGTTAGTAGTTATTTCTTAGTTGTTGCACAATTAACATGCTCGTTAAGAACCGTACTAACATATTAAATGGTGTGGAAAATCTTCTCTTTTCGCTGCCCGAGCATAGTTACCACAAGTCACTAGCATTGAGTTCAAAAGGAAAATTCCAGTCATATGCAACAATGACAAGAAGTGAAATCATTTTCTCTTCAATAAGATCAATGCCACTTAAATAGGCTTTGTCAGAGACAAAGTGTAACATCCCAACATATTAGTACAATTAAATAGAATAAATAAACTAGTTAAATTAAATTAATAACAAAGGGTTAGGAGGAGCCCCATGAGAACTAATTAAGTTAATGAATTGTGTAGTTAAGGAATGGGCTAATAAAGGCCCAATAATGTTTCAAGTGAGGCTAGACTAACCATAAGCCACACACACACACATCACTTGTCTAGAAGGGAAAAAGAAAAAAGAATAAGAGAAGAAGGAGGAGGAAAAGGAAACAAGAGGGGCCCCAACTCACCCACAGAGAACCACTATCAAATTCAAGGTGTGTGCAACCCCGTGCATACGTCTGATTCCTCATACATTGTTCTTCTATGTCTCCCCATCCTCTTTTATTCCCTTGAATGTTTGTATTTTGAACTTCTATGGATACAGTAAAGGTTTAAAAGGGGGTTTTAGTGGTTAATTACATGATTGATAGGTTTCATATGGGGGTTTGATGTTTATTAAATGACACTGATGTATGTGTTATTTTGGATTTAAAAGGATTAGAAGGCCATGAGAAGCCTGTTGAGACAAAGACCATCCAGAAGCAAATGTTTTAATGATGGCAAACCACTATAAAGCAAAATTGCAAGTGACTAAACCTACCTACTAATGGTTGCTTTGAGTGTTCTTATATAAGACAGGACAAATTCATAAGCATGGAACAAGTGTGAAGCATAGACATATAGTGGAAACTTTTCATGACATAGATTCTGCAATCAGAAGCAGGATTACAAGGAGAGCTATTTAGAAGATAGAAAGGCAATCATGTTTTCTAGGTTAAAGTGCAGATATTGGAAGCTGTGTATGATCAGAGGCATGATGCTGGGGATAGCTTAAGTCAAGGGGTAGATATCATAACCTACACATGACTTAAGGATCATCAAAAGTTGCGCTTCAAGTTGTTTGTGATGACAGATGTGTCTCATTATCTATAAGCAGACACAAGTCAAGACATGCATCAGTGCTTGGATAACACTAATTCTGAAGCTATGAGTTCCTCGTGATCCTTGATAATTTTCAAATCAAAGGAACTCAAGGAAGACAATTGTCCTAATCAAAGAACAAGCAACCAAGTAGAATGAAGATTTACCATATTGCACTGTAGTAACAATGCATATACAAAAAACATGTTGCATAAATAATCTTCAAAAAGATTCCCATGATTCAAATTCAAAAAAAATCATAAGGAACCACCATAACCAATAGGTAGCACTCAACGAATCTTTCTCAATGGATCCTTCAACGAATTTATTTCAAATTCAATGAGTGCAAGCTGGTTGACAGTGGAGAAGAGTAGAAATGAAGAAGAAAACTAAATAAGTTGTAGAAGACAAAGCTTGAAGATGGATAGAACAACAAGCTGTAGGAACTAATTGGACAACTCATGCAGCAATTTGAAAGTTGAATTCAACCTTCAACAACCACAACAACGGCTAGCTCCTGATCATTCTATAAATTAATCAAATTTGAAGGAGCAACTTTTAAGGAAGGATTGCCAAAGAAAGATGGTAAGGTCAGGTGAACCAACCCTTTATCAGAAGGAACTTCCTTAGCCAAAAACACTATAGGTGGAGCCTGTAGAGCTAAATCTGAAAAGAGTGTTTGTAAACACCTTCACCAATGGAGCCTTAGTAGAAGGCATCCAAAAATGTGTAGTGTCCATTCCTTAGGATTAGAGGGAAAGAACTTAGAAAAGTAATAAGGGGATTGCTGCTTCTAAAGTTTAGAGGGAACATAGCAGGTAGCTATTTGAGTCTAATAGCAGGTGCTACTGAGGGTGGAGAGCTTAGAGAGGCTTTTCAAAAGAATACTTGAATAGTGCCTACAAAGGTCTAGAGAATATTCAGGTGAAACCTGGAGAGGCTTTCCGAAAGAATACTTAGGAAGAGCCTGGAGAGGCTTAGAGAATACTAAGGTGAAGCATGGAGAGGCTTGTTGAAAGAATACTTAGGTGGAGCCTGCAGAGGCTTAGAGAATACCGGTTGTAGGAGCCTATGGAAACTTCAGAAAAGAAAGAATGCCACAATTGAGTGCTTGGTCTTAGTGGAGAAAGCGTATAGGTGTAAGTAATGGATGTATCCCAGGTTAGGGTGAACCAGTATAATTCCTTGGTGTCATTGTTTCCTTCATTGTTACTTCTTATTTATCCTTGTTGTTGTGTGCTTAAAATTTGTTTCTAAAAACCCTTATATTGAAAAGTTTAACTCTGATATTTGATCAAAAGGTTTTCATAAAATAGTTTCATTATTTAGAAGCAACACCTACTCACAGTATAAAAGTGAAAAGCAGAATATGTAATTTAATAGAATATGGTATTTTGATAGTAGGTTCTGAAGTAGTAGGACACAAAATTACTTGGATGAATTTACTTTAAAATATTTTTTTATCCAAGTACTTGTGAAGGAAAAGGTATACTCCCATAAGTCTTTTGATTTCTAAGCGTGAAGCTTAAGAACCAGCAATCAGAAGCAAGTGTGCTTGTGCGAAAAAATAGCCTTACCAATTGTTGTGTCACTATTCAACCACCCTTTCCAGTGATCAACTAATTCACTTAAAATCCTTCATTGATACAGGATCACAAAACTATGAATTCCAATTTTGACGATCTGCGCTAAGAAGGGATAACCATGTTAAGTATTGGAACCAAAGACATAGAATGTCTAACCCTTAAAAATCTCACAGTTTTGATGAGATAACAAAGGATATTAAACTTTGATAAACTAATGAGATTAATTGAGCTATACGAGAAAAACATGCGTCCAACAAAAGTATACGTATATTCGTTTTATCTTAGACGCGAAAAATAAGTTTTAAGTATAGTGTCAAACACGCTAAAAAGGACTTGCATCCTAGACTTTATAAAATCTAGTGTCCAAAGTGCTATTAAAAAAAGTTGCGTCCAAAGGTCTTTTGAAAATCCAACGTCCAATGCGTTGTCATCACCCAACACTTCCTTCAAGAAAACTTACACAAACATTCTATATCATAATAAGTTTTCTTCGTCCAAATGAACACATGCTTAAGGCTCTTTGTTCAATAACGTTTGATATGCTAAGGTATACTACTCATATATTCTTTATCGCATGAACTTTATGCTATTATTCCCTGTGTTTTTTCAAATAAGCTATAACATATGAATTTCTAGCATTTAATGAAAAAGCAAGGTTTCCTGGGTATAAGTACAACCTCTGGTCAAAAGCAAGTCACATGTATGAGGTTTAGTACAAATGA
The DNA here is from genome assembly GCA_026413185.1 of Pueraria montana var. lobata. NCBI lineage: Eukaryota > Viridiplantae > Streptophyta > Magnoliopsida > Fabales > Fabaceae > Pueraria > Pueraria montana. The sequence continues at coordinate 63,805,875 of CM048654.1, read as the reverse complement.
GAAGACTGAAGTAGGAATAAGCAAAGAAGCAATACACTTTTCAAAAGATGACAATACCTTTTTGGGAAAGAAAGGACACCTACTTTTTTCTCTCTCCTCTGCAGAAATAGACACGTCAAAGAGGAAATGTGACTGAAGTCACCAATCATTAAATGAAAATTCATAATGAAAAGATTAAAGAAGCTCTTTCTCACAACGATCATATTTCCAAAAGACTCTATATAAAGACCTCAAGAGAAGAACTGAAGATCTAACGAATTATTGGACAGTCATTTTGTTGCTTTGAAAAACTCTTTAAGTTCTTTCTCTGCATGAAACACTCTAAGCTCAATAGTTTATCCTTTGCTTAGTAAAGTTATTTGTACTCGTGTTAAACTTACATATTCTCACTTTGTGAGTTGATTACATTGTAATCTTTCAAACTTATTTAGTTTGTGAAAGCCAAAAGTGGCTTAGTGTGAAAGAATACTTAGGACTACTTTCTTGAGTATAAGATTGTAGTGGGTTTTGCCAAAAGTAGCATAGAAGAATACTTGCTTGTAACCATGTTGGTTAGTGGAACCCTTCATGTTGAAGGAGAACTAGACGTAGCTTAGGTTGAGTGAACCAATATAAAAAGCTTGTGTTCTTTGTTTTTGCTTCTCCTTTCACGTTTTGCTTGGAAGAAACATTTTTTGACTTGTTTAAAACATTGTTCTTTGCAAGAAGCTTTTTAAACGCACATACACACTATTCAACTCCACTTCTAGTGTGTTTCTTGTTATTTCACTAAGCGTTGGCATTAAGCATTACATGAGTCACGCAAATGTAACACATCTAGAGAGGGCTCTAAGACCCTTACATTGGTGTGCTAAGCATGAGGTTACTAATGCTTAAAGGCGAGGTTTGTGCCTCAGTGCAATCCACCCTATGTGCCACCCTGTATGCACTAATTGTAGACACCAGAGAGAGATCACCTTGATTCTTTGAGGATTAACACTAAGCACCAATATGTTAGCGCTAAGCACAGGGTCTTTCGCACTATGTGTGACCATGTCAACTCTAAGGATGGCGTCCTTGGACAATAATGCTATGTATATAACTTTTATGCCTAATAAATGTTATCCCCTTCCTATATGAGTATGTTACAATGTGAAAGTATGTACTTGAGTTGAGTGTATTATGAATGCATGCATGAGGCTAAGTTATCCCTTTGGCAAGGTGCGGCAATTGCCCTTCAGATCTCATAGAGTGGTAGAAAAATAGAATGTATAAGACTATGTTGCCCTCTTTGAGAAGAATAAGCACTTGCCTTTAGATCCTAGATAGTGGTAAATAAGACAATGTAGCCCTCTTTGGCAAGAAAGAGTATCAGCCCTTTTTAGATTCCAAAGAGAGGTGATAGATGTCCTTTGGTGCAAGAAGGATAGAATATTGCAAACCACAAGAGGGATGCCTCTTGAAGATTATGAACTCACAATCTGCCATGGAAGATGGATAACAGAATTATAAGATAAAGGTGTTTATGATTTATTAATGTGAGAATGTGTGTTATGTCTCAAGGAAATGTTTACATGCCTCATTGTCATGGATAGGTAAGATGTCTATATGCTATAAATGTGTTCATGTTAATGATGTTATATACAATATGTATGTGATGTTATAGTGATCCCTAGGGCACTTGCTAGGACTTTTGTCTCACTAGTTTAAGTTTAAATGCTAAAGATTAAGCAGGTAGTGAATCCAGTGAATGGCAAATCGAGCAAGGGTTTACCTTGTTTATATTGCTTTCACATAATGTAACATTATGAACTATTTATTTATGTTGTACGTTTAAGTCCCCATATTGGGCAAGAATTATGTATTTCTTTTATTTGGGTTATGTAAGGTACCCTAAGTACTCCATATGTATATTGTTCATGTTATGATTATGAGTTTTTAAATAAGTTATTGAAATTATCCGACGACTCCACATATATAGGTATAAGGTTACAGTAATGTCCCTTAGGGTGTTACACGAAGAGATCATCCTTGACAAGAAGGTTTCACAATGATTTTGAAAACTGAGAATTTTTTTTCATAAATCATCAGTAAAAATTGACTTAGCCCAAGAAACTCCTTACCCCTCTTCACATTAGTGGGAAGCAATTTTCTTTCTATCACCTCAATCTTTGCCTTGTCCACTTCGATACCCTTGACTGAGATTTTATGTCCCAACACAATTCCTTCTTACACCATTAAATATTTTCTTCCAAATTCAAAACTAGATTGTTTTCGTGCATCTTTTGAGTGCGAAGCCAAATTTGCAAAGCATGTATCAAAGGAGGTTCCAAATACTAAAAATAGTCCATGAAATCCTCAATGGACTTTTCAATATTTCCACAAAGATAGATATCATAAATCTCAAAAAGGTTGTTGGTGCATTGCATAATTTGAAGGGCATCATTTTTTAGGCAAAAACACCAAACGGGCATGCAAATGCAATTTTCTTCTAATCATTCAAATTGATGGCTATTTGATGGTATCCAAAGTAGTCATTGAGGAAACAATAAAAGCCTTAACCGACTAATCTCTCCAGCATTTGATCTATAAAAGGCAAAGCGAAATTATCCTTCATAGTGGCTTGGTTAAGCCATTGATAATCAAGGAACATACACCATCCCATGACTGTGCAAGTTAGAATGAATTCATTCTTCTCATTTGAAATTATAGTCGTTTCACCTTTCTTAAGGACAACTTGCAGTAGACTAACCCATGAACTATATATTGAAAATAAGACAAATACACCCACATCTAACAATTTGAGCACTTCTTTGTTACTTTATGGCGAGGTTCAACCTTTGAAGTGTTTACACAATTAGTTTATAATCCTTTTCAGACAAAATGATGGGATGATTCACCTTTTAACTCTTTCTTTTAGTTGATAACTTCTTCCATCCCTTGATTTTCAAGTTGTAACATGCAATCCTCTATTTTGTTATCCATTTGATCTTCAACTTGAGATATAACATGTCTGTCACATTTTTCAAGGGATTAATGGGCTATTACTGTTTTGGAAATGTCTTCCAACAATAAATTCACCATGTCCACAGTAAAACAATGTTCTCTTTCGTTCAAATGATTCATGGCATCATAAACATTAAAAATTTTCTCATCATCATCTATTCTCAACACTTGACCCCAATGTGCATCAATCAATGTGTGCTCAATTCTCAAGAATGGTCTACCAAGAATGAATAGGGACCTCAGTGCCTTCATCTATGTCCATAATTGCAAAATCAATTGGAAAAGTGAATTTATACACTTTAACCATCACATTTTTATCTATCCCTTATGGATGTTTAACTAAGCCATTAGGGTCGGCCTAGTTTCCTGTCTGGGGGTGTGACCGCACAGGGTCCACGGCTAAAAGGGACCCTAAAAATTAAAAAAATAAAATTATATGATCGTGTAATAATTTTTTGGGTAAAATATATTTTTGGTCCCTCATTTTATCTAAATTTCTGCTTTTAGTCTCTCATAAATTTTTTCTATGTTTTTAGTCCCTCAAAAATTGTTTTCTTTTGTTTTTAGTCCCTGACATTAAATTTAACTGTTAAATGATGTCGTGACGAGCATAATTTGTTCTTAAAAAATTTATGTTTAAGTTTCTAGCAGTTTTTAACTATTGCAAATTTCTGGCAAACTAAAACTGTCAGAAATATTAAAAAAATAATAAAAAAAATCAAAACCTCGAACACCAGATTTTCTGAAATCACAAGAAATGTTACAAAAGTAAACATTTATGACTGCCAAAAAATTTGTAACAGGTTAAAAGTCTCTAGAAACTTAATTAGGAAAATTTCACACACACACAGATTATGTCTGTCATGTCATCACTTAACAGTTAAAATTAATGTCAGGGACTAAAAACAGAACAAAACAATTTGTAAGGGACTAAAAATAGAACAGAACAATTTATCAGGGACTAAAAACAGTAAAAAAAAATTATGAGGGACTAAAAACAGAAATTAAGATAAAATGAGGGACTAAAAACATATTTTACCCTAATTTTTTATATTATTTGATGTTATTTTATAACTAGATTGAAATTATTGTTTTATTTCATGTCTCTTTAAAAAAAAACAAATGAAAATGTGACTTGTGATTAAAAGTAGTATTCTATTGGTTGTTAGTTTTGTTTTTTTTTTTTGGTTACATTCAAAAACCCTCAATGAGTTTTCAAATTACTGTGACATATCAACATGTAACGAATATATGATAATAGACTTAAATTATTTTTTTAACAAAATAAGAAACACAAACAAAGACTCAAATTATAAAGGAAATAAAACTAAGCATTAGTATATTAATAAAGAACAAAAATAAAGATTTAATATATATGAAATGATATTTTGTCAATAATAGACGATAGCGAGCAAAATAGAGCATTTTCTTTGAGACACAAAATATTAAACTAAATTAAATTAAATTAAAAATATAAAATTAATATTTTAAAAATATATAAGAAAATTAAAATTATAAAAAAAATGTGACGGGTTCCTCGCAGGTTTACCCAAATCCAATAAAACCCAATCAAAATGTGGATGAGTTAAAAAAATATAAATCTGGCTCTTTTAAATCTGAATCTATCCTACCTTCTGCAGGGATGGGGATGGGGAGAGCAAACCTATCTCGATTCATCCTATTGTCATGCCTACCTTATATATAGACATTTATGTTATATAATAGTTTTTGGGAATAAATTGAATGATAGATAATAACATAAGAGTAAATTGAATAAAAAAATGTGATATATCTTTTTGAGATTTATTAAATTATGTTATTTGTTTAATGTAACAAAATATAACATTTTTAATGAAACTACATGTCTATTTTTTAATGTAATATATATTTATATTTTCAAATACTTAAATATATGAAAGAGTCACATTTAGTGTTTCACCCTGGACCCATAAAATCTCCAGACCTGTGAGCGATCAACAATTGCAGTATCATTCTTGTAGGTTTGGTATTATCAGCAACTATATTCCTTAATATGGAGAATGACATCAAGTTAATACTTGCTCCTAAGCCATATAAAGTTTTCCCAATGGTCACATGTACTATAGTGCAAGGTATGGTAAGATTTCCAAGGTCCTTAAGCTTACGTAGGAGTGGTCTACTAACCACCACACTGCATTCCTTATTGAGGAGCAGTTTTGAGTTTTTCTTTTTCCAACTCATTTTCTTAGCAAGCAACTCCTTTACAAATTTAGCATATTTGGGCATTTGGTCAAGTGCTTTTAAGAATGGAATGCTAATTTGCAATTTCTTCAAAATTTCAAGAAATTTAGAGAATTGTCTTCATCTCTACCCTTTTTTTTTTCTTGCTTAATTAATAAGGGTAGGTTAGTTTTATGTATTGTGGAGGATTTCACCCTTTTTCTTATTCTTCTAGAATTTGTTTCTTAGTCATGCGCAAATATAGAATCTTTATCAATCAACTTCTCTTTATTTTCTTCATTTTTTAGATCTTTGTCTTTATCATCTACTACTTCTTTTTCTAATTGAGGTTTCTCTATGTTTTCCGATTCTTGCTCTTCTATGATTTCCTCTTTATAAATGAAGTAATCCCTTGCCTCTTTCTCTTTTGCATACTTTTTTGTTGTTCTAGGAGGTAAATTCCTACCACTCCTAAGAATGATAGGTTTACAAGTCCTTTACACTTGACGTACCATATTTTTAGGAGGGATTTTTTATATTTTTCATGGTACCATTTGAAATTAACCTGTGGTAGAAGCTTGGTAATTCAAATGTTAAATGCTTGGTATCCATAATATTTTAATGGACCTTTTTTGGTATATATTCCAGCAAATTTTTTTATAAAACAGAAAGTTGAGAGATTTTTCTAAATTGTTAAAAGTGAATTGCTAAATAGTATATAATAATATAATAATATGCTCCTATAATATTATTTTGATCTTGACAACAGTATATAATAATTAATTATTATTATTATTATCTTGATCTTAATATGATTTAATATTTATGTACTTTATACATCTTCACCAGACTTGCTCATGACCTTCCGATAACTTTCGTACTTAGCCATGAAAAATAACAAGAGTTTCCTTAGTAATTTAATGATAATACCCAACAAAATAATTTAGTAATAAATGATTAAATAATATATATAGTTTCATCATGACAATGATTATAATTTTGGAGTATGGACTATGGATTGATCACATTTTGTTAGCTATATATATATACACCAGGTCAAGTGGTTCAATAAACAACCTACCAATTTGACAACTGACTCATTAACCCAGTGCCTCGACCGGATTGATTTTCACAACACTGCAAACTGTTATACTAGTATATGATAAGTTTGTTAACTTTTTCAATAATTATTTTAAGTCATACAAAAGGTGATTTCTTATTAGTTGATAATGTAAAACTTTTTAAACTAACGATGCTTAAAAATTAAACTTCTATTTTTAATATTTGTAGTTATTTTTTTAGATGCATGTACGTAAATCAAATTAAGATTTAAAAACTCAAATTGAACTGGGTCAACCCGGGCCAAGTCACCAGGTTGATCCGGGTCAAACTAGGTCGATTGTATAACTAGTCCGATAGCTTAACCGGACCAATCAGGACACTGGTTCCCAGTCCAACCAGTCAGACCAGCCAGTCCGGTCTGGTTTTCACAACTATCACGGTTTGTAATTAGACGACAATATAATAACCTTTTAAATTGTCAATGCATAGATTATTTATTCTTAAAATAATTAATATAAACAAATACATGCAATGTACATGTATAAAATCTAGTTATAAATGAAATACCTTTGTTGTGTGAGCTCCCAATTATTTTTTCGTAAACCCTCATTATTTCTTAATACCTTACTATAGAACATTCCCTAAGCTTTAGCAATATTCACTAGTGCGATCTACTTCAATAATTATTCAAGATCTTCTAGAGTATAAAATTCTTTCTTAGTGTTACAAAATTTTGTGTATCGTATGTCCTTCATGAAAAATGAACGTCCACAAGTATGGCAAGATTGATACTAGAATTAAAAAAAGGAATCTGGGTGAGTCCTCGAAACTAAAATTTACAAATTAGGGCCATTGGATTTTTTTGTATTGTTAGTCATTCATTGAAATTGAACTTCCAGAAGTATGGCAAGAATGTTGCTGAAATTAAGAATTGAATGTTAGTGAGTCCTTGGAACTAAAAATTTGCAAATTATGGCTACTGAAATTGCAAAACCTAATTAAGCCATTAGAACTAGGGGTGGCAAGAAAAAACTGAACTAAAGTGAACTTTCAAGTAATGAGCTGAATTGAACTTAAAAAAACTGAACTATTTCTAATAATAACTGAACTTAACCAGTTTGTTAGTTTAGTTTTAAAAAACCAAACTGCTAAAAGATCAGTTCAGTGCGCTGCTGAGCTGTTTTAATATGAGAGTTCAGAGTTCATGGCACATAAATTATTGTGGCAACTTGGAACATATCAAGAAGTAAATGTGTATGAATTCAGAGTTCATGTATTTGGCCTTGTTTATCTATTGGATCAGCACTTTCATTTTTTTTTATAATTTTATTATTTCTGCCATTGCATGAATTCATTCCATGATTATTTTTTTGAAGTGAAATTGCAAAACCAGTCTAATTAATTGAAAATCCCCACACAACATAGCTAATCACGATTCAGTGGGACTGGTTTTGATGAAACAGCAAATAAGTATGTAACTTATTCTCGCACACGAATTCATTGATAAAATAAATCTTACTCTCTGTAACTTTCATAATAAGCTTCTGATGGATATAGTCATATATGCTTGCACTTTATTGCCACAGGATTACTTTTTCATAAATCTATCATATTCTTTATGCTTTATAGTTTATACATTTGTAATCTGTTAGCTCATTGTCAAAAACTATGAGAAATAGACATCTATTTAATTTAGGATACATTGCATTGTCTTCTATTTTAGTTGAACCTCTGCATGTTTTTTGTTTCTCTCATTTCTCCCTTCTGTACTGGTGTACTCCCAAGGAACCATTTGTTATATAAACCTTTCAGCAAATAAATAGAACAATTTAGTTTGAACTTCTAAAATACAGTTCACTGAACCAAACAATAGTCCAATTCATTTTGCTTGATCATTGTTTTGTAGTTTAGTTTGGTTTGGGCAAACCACTTTAGTAGTTCAATTTAGTTCTTAAAAGTTCAGTTCAGCCTTTTTGGCCACCCCTAATTAGAACTATGCTATGCATTCATGGTTTAAATAAAACTAAATGGAAAACAAGCTTTTTTATGAGAAAAAACTATTGTTAGAATAAGTTATTTTAGTTTAATATGGCTTAGAGGTACCCATTCAACTGGGTTTTCACATAAACTACTGGTGAAAAGATATTTGAAATTTTGAACCTAGTAGGAAAACAAGGGATATGTTAGGACAATATTGAGCATTAATGAAGCCAAAATTATATCACAAAATTACTTCCATTGATTTTTCTACCACAAAAGCTTTTTTTTTTTTTTTGGTGAATCTTTCACCACAGAGCTCTTGAAAGTCCAAGTAATTTTACTTCAACAAGTAATTTCAAAGTTACCATTTTTTCTTTGGCATCATTTGAACTACATAGAAGTTGTGATGGTATTATTTGAATAATTTGCCACATGCCCGCTCTGGAAAGATTTTAATTATTTGAGTAATTATTCGCCACATTAGACCGTGAAGTTAAAATCATTTTAGGAAAAATATAGAGCATTAATGAAGCCAAAGTCATATCCCAAAATTACTTTCATATATTGATTTCTCCACCACATAAATGCCCAAGTAATTTTACTTCAACAAGTAATTTCGAAGTTACCAATTTCACTACTTGGTTAGACATAAAAATTGAATTACATAGAAGCTATTTGATTAAGTAGCCACATGCTGGTTATGGGAATGACTTGCACTACTTAGTAATTAGACCCATTTTAGGAATCTTTGTTTATGCTAAGATCATGCATAAATCTGTGAAAGCTTGCTCATACCTCTTCAAACTTTTGGTAGCATAATGCATGAGATCCCATTCCTTATTCAATAAAGATATTTGCATTAATTAAAATCTTTAAATAAATAAACATGGTCATGCCTCCCCTCTCTCACAGATCCAAAATTGTGAAACATTTTACAATGGCATCATCACATGTTTTGGAAGGTTGTCCCTCGGAGGCTGATACGGCTCAAACTATTGAAGTTCAGAGTTCGTTTTGCTATTAGGCCCAATAGGAACTAATTGTCTTTTATTAATAATATTGCTTATTATGTTATACTAGATAGTGTAGCTCAGCTAGGAGGTTCTAGAATTTGGTTTGTTGTTGAGTTTGTTAGGAAATTGTTGAGTGAACTGGCATAGTGCTTAGTGCAGGTTGGCACCATGTTGCTGATATATTGGTTGTAATTGTTCTGTTAAAGGGAGAGAAGAATTAATGCAATTTTAGTTTCTATTTCACTTCCTCTTCTTCATTTTCTTTGGAGCTTCCCTTGCTCCAAAAGGGATCACATCAATTGGTGGTTTCATTGCTGTACTCACCCTCCCCATGGCTGACGGCACCCGCTCCAAACATTCAACCATCAATTCCGACAAGCTTCATGAGCTTCTACAGAAATTCAACCAATTCCAAACCACCTTCACCAACAAGATGGAAGACGTAGCCCTTCGTGTCGCTGCCTTGGAAGGTCGCACCTCCTTCGCCTCCATCACTCCATTTTCCCCCTCCAATGATTCATCCTCTACCCACAAACACTTCCTCAAGCTTGATGTCCCCAGATTTGAGGGTTCTGACCCTCTTGGCTGGTTATTCAAAATTTCCCAATTCTTTGATTACCACTGTACCCCGGAGGAAGAGCGAATCACGGTGGCACCCTTCTACTTGGATGGACCAGCGTTGGCTTGGTACCAATGGATGTACCGCAATGGTCAAATTCTATCATGGCAACAATTTCTTCAGGTGTTGGAAGCCCGATTTGCCCCCACTACTTTTGATGACCCACGCGGTAAGTTGTTCAAGCTTACTCAGTCTTCTTCGGTTCCTGACTACCTTGCGGAGTTCGAATCCCTTGCTAATCGCATTGTGGGGTTGAGTCCCCCATTTTTGTTGAGTTGTTTCATTTCGGGGCTCAAGCCCGAGATCCAACGTGAAGTGCTAGCTCAACAACCCTTTACATTGTCTCACGCTGCTGGGTTAGCACGCTTGCACGAGGAGAAGCTGAACGAACTTTACCGTATAGTCTGCCCTTCACCACCACTTCCATGGCAATCCCCACCCCTTAGCAAGACCACCTTAGTTTCGCCCCCTCTACCAGTGTCCCCCACGTTTACGACGCCGTCGCACTCAAGTCTTGAGTCCATTCCAACCAAAACCCTTCCTCCATTACTCACAGCCCCACCACGACACACGCGCTACAAACACCTCACGGATGCGGAGGTAGTTGAACGTTGTGGAAAAGGGCTCTATTTCTATTGCGATTAGAAGTTCTCCCCCACTCATCGTTGCAGAGGAAGATTCCTTCTGTTGGTAGCCGAAGAAGATGATGCATCACCACAAACTCTTGTGGGGCATCTGTTACTGGATTCGGACACGCCTGGAGGGCAAATTACTTAAGGTCAAGGTTTGCGGTCCATGTCCAACCATGAGGACAAGGTTGGTTTGATGGGGGAAGTATTGATATGGCCCAAACTATTGAAGTTCAGAGTTTGTTTGCTATTAGGCCCAATAGGAACTAATTGTCTTTTATTAATAATATTGCTTATTATGTTATGTCAGATAGTGTAGCTCAGCTAGGAGGTTCTAGAATTTGGTTTGTTGCTGAGTTTGTTAGGAAATTGTTGAGTGAACTGGCGTAGTGCTTAGTGCAAGTTGGCACCATGTTGCTGATATATATTGGTTGTAATTGTTCTGTTAAAGGGAGAGAAGAATTAATGCAATTTTAGTTTCTATTTCACTTCCTCTTCTTTATTTTCTTTGGAGCTTCCCTTGCTCGAAAAGGGATCACATCAGAGGCCTCTAGCATCTCTGTCACCTCCGAAGGCATTTCCCATAAACCTACTGCTGAAGAAGAGAAGAATCACAATGAGGTTACACCAATGAAGGAGAAGAGTGTTAAATCTGAACGAAATCAAACTTCTAATTCCAATTCCAAAGATGAATCAATTAGAGGGTCAAAAGTGGAATTGGAATTTTTCAATCCTATGAATAACGTGGGGTGTTCATCTTCTTCTAGGCCTAACAACACTGAAGGGATAGGTGATAATAACAATGAGGAGAAATCATCAGAGGCTAGGACTTTTCCTTGCAACTTTTGCAAGAAAGAGTTTTCTTCTGCACAAGGCTTGGGAGGGCACCAAAATGCTCACAAGCAAGAGTGTGCTCTTGCAAGGCGTCTCCAAGGGATCAATGTTGGTGCATCTGGGAACCCTCATTTTCTTTGTTACCCCGATCATCCCACACACTCCTTTAATGGATCATATAATAGGGCACTTGGGATTAGAATGGAGTCTATTATTCACAAGCCATCATATCCTTCATCCTCACTTGGTTTTAGGTTTGGTCAAGAGTGGTCAAGATCACAAGGGATGCTAAACCCTTCTCTTGATAGATTGAGGATGGAGGGTTTGCATGCAAATAGTGGAATTAGGATCCTAGAGAGTGATACAACTTTGAGGACACAAGATGATCATGGTACTATTGGACACGATATTCCATTCCTTGGAGAATCTTCTACAAACGTTGCTACCAAATCAAACTCAACCCCATTGAGTACTATGGGTGGTGATGATGATCCCATGCAAGAAGGACGCTCTAGTGCTGATTATTCTGATGAGATTGATTTATCACTTATGATTTAAGTTTCAATCTTGTTTTAATTTGGATAATCATCAATGTTTGTGTTTGATTGATTGGTACTCTGTTGTTTGAGTTATCTGGGACACTATAAAATTTTAGGTGTCTAATTATATATTTTAAAAAGCAATTATTATTGCAAATTGTGTTTTGTTTCATTTTTCTTTTTCCTTTACAATTGCAGATGGGTGATGTGGTATTCCAGTTTATTAGCTCATTAGTTATAAGTTTTTGATTTTCCGTACAGACTTTTGATACCTATGACAATTAAGATGATGAAGCACTCTTGTTTTTATTAATATTTAATGAATCACTCACTAGCTGTGAAATTGACGGTTAAGAAAGGTTTATCCAACCCAAATTTTAATTAGTACTCTTTTTAAATACGAGTCAAGAGCTCAAGCACACTCAATGAGCTCTTAAGCAAATTATTAGTTAGCCAAGCATGGATCTATCTCACAATGTGATTTTCAAGTTCTGGAGAACTGCTCTTCTTTTACTTACTCCATTGTGTCATTGCTCCCTCACCACGTCCCCATTGTTGCCCCTGCCGAACCACAACCCTCGCCATTGTTCCATTGCAATGTCGCTGCACCACCATCATCTTCATCTTCCTTGCTCGTCAACACCATTGTCTCACACAACCGTCCTCACGAACAACCACACATTGCGACCCTCTCTGCCACTGGAAAACCTTTGACTTGCAACCCTCTCCACCACCGAAAAGCCTCACGACTTTGCCCCTACTACCCCGCAACGAACCCCAACAGCTTCGATGACACTTGCGATGACGTTTGCACAAAGTAAACCCTAAACTCTCTTTGGCTTTGTTTGCATCAATTTTATTTTATTTTATTTTATTTGTAAGCACTCAATTTGAATATGTCAAGACTTTCAGGTTGTAGAAAGGAGGTTTTAAATTGTGATTCCATATTTCATGTATCAGTAGAGATAGTTCATTGAAATATAAATAATTTGGATTTAAAAGTAGAAAAAAAATTTACAAGTAGAATTTTTATCAGAATCTTTGTGTTGCAAAAAGTCTTGAAATAACTTAAGAAACAAGCATTGCATACGACTGAAACAAGTTCTGCTTTGAAGCAAAGTATCTAAAAGAGGCATAAGATAGTTCAGGTATTTTCCTTTAACATGTTAGAGCAAACTATTAATGTGTCTTGCACATAATATGACTGAAAAAAAAAATAAGGAACCTTTGAAATTGGCTCTTTTCACCACTTATAATTTCTCTAAATTCATACCCAATATTTTATTTTTGGTTTCTTTTCAATTTCCATCAAGTTCAGTGCTTGTGAATGGTTAAAGTAAGAACTTTAATAAATTATTATACGACTTATCTAACTATTGTGGTTGCCCTAACTCCTAACTTAGTAACAATCTGCTTGTAACTTGTAAGTGGTTTAAAAATACTTAAAATATTCTAATGATACCATTTTTGTTGTACCTAAACTATAATATTTGGCAAACGAGAAGATTAATGCATCTTAAAATTGGAAATAGCACTTGTCTTGAACTAGATAGTGCTATAATAGCACTTGTGTCTTGTATTTATGTAGAAGAATTTATAATTTAAAAGAAAAAGGCTGCCACTTTATTAGAGCTTAGTTTGAGCACAATGGTTTTAGTTAGTTATAAGATTGGAAAAATAATTTAGTACAATTAGTTAACCTTATCCGTATAATTTAGTAGTTGGAAAATATTGGTTTGTGTAGAATTAGTTAAAGGAAAGTTAAAGACTAAAGAGCTAGTAGACATAAATTAATTAGCTATATTTTGTACTAGACATAAACTCTAAATGAAAGTAAAGTACAGCATTTAAAGAATGACTACTAATTTAAAATACAATTTATTGAAGCAATTATGAGATAATGGATTAACTAAACTCATTTACCAAGATTAGAACTTTTAAGAGAAAGTTGAATGAGATAAATGGATTAAGATAATTAATAATATATAAAGTCATCCATCCTTATAGATAAGTAACCTTTTTTTTAATAAATTCTAGATTGATAACTTTAAAACATAACAAGTAATGAAATTAAAATTAAAGAACAAATTAATAATAATAATAATAATAATAATAATAATAATAATAATTAAAGTTGTAATGATGTTAACCAATTTAAAACTTCATTAATATCACATATAATAAACCAAAATGATTAAAATATAGTTTTAAAATATTTTAATTTTTAAAATAAATAAATTTAAAATTATTAATTATAAACAAATAAAATTCAATTACATGTAAACATGGTATTCACAATAGCAAAAATAAGTACTCAATTTAAATAATTAAAAAATTATATTTATGATATATATATTTTTAATTTATATATCTCATATAGGTATTACATCACTATTATTATTTCTTAAAGAAAGAACAAATCATAATAAATTTTAATAGGTTTAATATTTTTCAATACAACATCTGCTCAATTAAAAATATAATTAATCATCTTCCTCAATTTTAATGTAGTTATATTTAATTTGTTACTAAATATTTTAAAAATTAATAATTTTATTCATATATACATAGTTTTAAAAATATTAAATATGAATATAAAAAATGTATAATTTAAACGAATCACAAGTTTAAAATCTAGTTATATGTAAAATTCACTTGTTGAGATGAGTGAGCTCCTAATTAGTTTCTCTTAAACCCTCATTATTTCTTACCTCAAGTTCAAGCACTATTCACAAGTTTGATCTAAAAATCTTCTTGAGTGTTACAAATTTAGTGTATCTTAAGTCCTCCATTAAACATAAATTTCCACAAGTATGGCAAGAATGTTGTGGCACAACACCATGCTTATTGAAAACGGAAAGCGGTTATGTGGGTGAGTCCTCAAACCTAAAATTTGCAAATTAAAGCCACAGAAATTACAAAACCTTAGCCACTAGTATAGTGCTATGCATTCCTGGTTTAAATAAAAATGAATTGAAAGCAAGCTTTTCTATGAGAAAAATTAAGGTTAGAATAAGTTCTTTTAGTTTAATATGGCTTAGTGGTACTCATTAAACTGGGTTTTCCTCACAGAAACTACTAGTGATAAAGATATTTGAAATTTTGAACCTATTGGAGCAACTCGCGCGTTGAGGAAAACAATGGATTTGTTGGGAAATATATAGAGCATTAATGAAGTCAAAATTATATCACAAAATTACTTCCATTGATTTTTCCACCAGGGAAGCACTTGAACACCTAAGTAATTTTCAAAGTTACCGATTTGGCTTTGACATCAGATTTGAACAACATAGAAGCTGTCATCTGAGATAGTATATTATTTGAGTAATTAGCCACATGCTGGCTATGGAAATATTTTAACTATTTGATTAATTATTCACCACAATATTAGACTGTGTAGTTAAAATCATTTTAGAAAATACAGAGCATCAATGAGCACAAAATTACTTCCATTTATTTTTCCGCTAAAGAAGTTCTTGAATGTCCAAGTAATTTTACTCCAACAAGTAATTTCAAAGTTACCAATTTCACCACTCAGTTTGACATCAAATTTCAACTACATAGAACCTATTTGAGTAATTAGCCACATGGTTCTATGGCATGATTTGAACTACTTGAGTAATTAGACACATTTGACCATGTAGTTAAAATCATTTTAGGAAATTTTGTTTATGCAACGGTCGTGAACAAATTGGTTCAAGCTTGCTCACACCTCTTCAAATTTTTGCTAGCATCATGAAAAAATAATAACTACAAAAATGCATGAGATCCCTTTCCTTGTTCATGAGTGAAAGATATTTGCATATTAACTCAAATCCATAAATAAATAACCATGGTCACGCCCCCTCTCTATTCAATCTCACTCTCACAGATCTAAAAAGAGAGAATCATTTCTCGTTTGTGCCATGGCATCATCACACGGTTTGGAAATTTGTTCCTCTGAAGTCTCTTCCACCTCCGAAGTCATTTCCCATAAACCATGTGTTGAAGAAGAGAAGAATGATGAGTTGATAATGAAGGAGAAGGGTGATAAATCTGAACAAGATCCAGCTTCCAATTCCCATATGGTGTTCGACTTTGTTAAGCTCTCCAAGGATTAATCAATTCGGGGGTCGAAAGTGGAATTGGAGTTTTTCAACCCCTTGAACGTGGGCGGTTCATCTTCTTCTAGTGCTAATTACACCAAAAGGAGAGATAAGAACAATAATATTGAGGAGAAACCATCAGAGGCTAAGACTTTTTCTTGCAACTTTTGCAAGAAAGAGTTTTATTCATCACTAGCTTTGGGGGGACACCATAACGCCTACAAGCAAGAGCGTGCTTTAGGGCACTCTCCTTTTGTTTATTACCCTTATCCAACACACTCCCTTTATGGATCCTACAATAGGGCACTTGGGGTTCGGATGGAGTCTATGATTCACAAGCCATCATACCCTTCAACCTCATTTGGTTTTAGGTTTGGTCAAAGGTGGTCAAGACAAGAGATGCTAAACCCTTCCATTGGTAGATTGAGGATGGAGGGTTTGCATGCAAATTTGAAGACTGAAGATGATCGTGGTACTATTGGACACATTCCCATCCTTGGAGATTCTTCTACAAATGTTGCTACCAAATCAAACTGGGCCCTGGATAGGTCAACATTGAGTACCATGGGTGGTGATCATTCCAAGCAAGAAGAAACCTCTCGTTCTGATTCTCCTGGGATTGATTTATCACTTAAGCTTTAAATTTGAACTTGTTTCAATTTATTTAGATGATTATCAATGTTTTTATTTGATGTGTACTGTTTAAAGGATCTGGGTCATTGTGAACTTTTAGGTATCAAAATATATAGTTAAAATGTAATTGTTTTTGCAAATTGTGTTTTGTTTCAGTTTGACTAAATCACTATTTTGGTCCTTGAATTTGTGTGGTGTTGTTAATTTAGTCTCTTGATCTAAAAATTAAAAATAGTTCTTGATACTACATTTTGTCATTCATGTTAATCTAAAAGTAGATGTTTATTATCTAACCCTATTAACGGTGCTGATGTTACTCATTAAGTACTATGTAGCATCCTTATTGTTTTACCATGCGATAGCGATAAATGGTGAGGAAGATGAAGAAAAAGGTGAAGTTAAGAAAGCTACGGAAAAGCAAGAGGATAAGCCTTTCGGGAGAAAAGAAGAACCTCAAAAGGTTCATACCGAAACTAGCTTGGAGAAACCATCCTATATGTCAGAAAGAAGAGGATAAAAAGAAAAAAGAAAAAAAAAGTATCTTAGAAATCAATAATGAATTAAAATCAATAACTATACTTAAATAAAAAAATAAAATAAATTTATAAACTTAAAAATATTAATAAAAATCAATAAATAAACTTAATAAATAATAATAATAATAATAATAATAAACATATAAAATACATAACCGTAATCTACAGTTTTATATATAATTATATAAAATATTAATTATATAAGAGAAATATTAACAACACACTCTCTCCAATTGGCTGAAATTTATTGAAAATTATAAATTTTTATAAGTTTCACTTTTCATTTAATGACTCTCTATCCTAATTTTGTAGTTTTCAATAAATTTTAACTAATAATAGAATGTGTGTTAGAAAAAGTATATATGTTAACGAATTTGTTATTAGCATTCGTCATTATATAATATATTGTAAATTATACGAATATTAATTATATGAAATGTTATTAACTATCTAATCAAAAGATGTGGATGTATAAATATAATCCAATAATATGTACCACTTGATTAGAACTGGTCAAAGGACTAATTACATATAGTTCAATCCTGTATTGAAAATGGTCACCAACTTCAACTCCTAAAAACATTGAAGCATCCAGTAAAACCTTGGAAAATCAGCTAAGGAAACTCTCTAAACAAATAGAAGCTATATATATATATATACATACATACATATATATATATATATATATATATATATATATATATATGATAATTTATCAATTAAGTCTTATCCTTAATTATTATTTAAAATAAATTATTTAAAATTAAACTACATATCTTTAAACTCTTTATTTTTAATTATTATTATTCATAAAATATTTTGGTACTTTCTCTCATATCTTTATCAAAGGTATAGTAACTAAGTTAAATTTAAAGTACACTTATCCATAATTTTTCCAAAAAAATTCAGCAGAGTTTCCCCTACATTTTGGTACTTTCTCTCATACCTTTATTAAAGGTATAACAACGAGATATCAAAGATCCACCAAATTAAATAGTTTATATCTCAACGATCTAATAGGACCAACTAATAACAAAACCATGTCACATACCACTTTTATCAACTAATTTCAAGACAAAAATCAAATTATTCAACAACCAAGGCAGATTTCAAACTTTTATTTCATATATCATAAGTTTTATACTCTGAATCCACCATAAAAGAGAAATATATATGTACAATGGTGGAGGCTTGCTGGTAATAACAAGGAGTGCGAGTTGGTAGTGGGACAAGGGAAAGAAAAAGAGCCCGCAAAAGGGAAAGGGAGAAACACATGAGAAGAAAAATAAACCATGTTATTAAGAATTTACGTGCTACTCAGCAAATTGACTAAATTTAAAAGAGAAAAAATCACTTCCAGTATACCTAGATGGCAGTGGTGACAATAGTAAGATCAATACTATATGTGTCTAACCTAATGAAAGGTATCTTCGATCCTATGTTCAATTTAAGAGAACTAATTGCACTGGTCATTTTCTTCACAACAAAAAGTGAAAATTATTTCAAATCTCAACAAGATAATAAAGAATGAAAAAAGAGAAAGAGACAAATGCATATGAGGGAATGAAATTCAACAAGGATTGGCTGAGAATGAAACAGAGGTTCTAAAGCCCCTTCAATAAAAACCTACAACAAGAAAAAAAAATCATGAATTTCTTCCCAAATTTTAGTAACTAGAGTAACTATATAACTTTAATTTCTTATACTAGCTTCTCTCCTCACTTAATCCATTTATCTCACTCAACTTTCTCTTAAGAGTTTTAATCTTGGTAAATGAGTTTAGTTAACACATCATCCCATAATTCCTTCACTAAATTGTATTTTAATTAGTAGTCGTTCTTTATATCTTGTACTTTGCTTTCATTTAGAGTTTATGTCTAGTACAAAACATAACTAATTAATTTATGTCTACTAGCTCTTTAGTCTTTAACTTTCCTTTAACTAATTATACACAAACCAATATTTTCCAACTACTAAATTATATGGATAAGGTTAACTAATTGTACTAAATTATTTTTCCAATCTTATAACTACCTAAAACCATTGTGCTCAAACTAAGCTCTAATAAAATGGAAGCCTTTTTCTTTTAAACAGTAAATTCTTCTACATAAATACAAGACACAAGTGCTATTAGCACTATCTAGTTCAACATAAGTACAATGTGTAAATTTTAAGATGCATTGATCTTGTCGTTTGCCAAATATTATAGTTTAGGTAAAACAAAAATGGCATCATTAGAATATTTTAAGTATTTTTAAACCACTTACAAACTACAATCAATTTGTTACTAAGTTAGGAGTTAGGGCAACCACAATAGTGAGATAAGTCATATAATAATAAATTCTTAGTTTAACCATTCACGAACAATGAACATGATGGAAATATTAGGTATGAATTAGAGAAATGAGTGGCGAAAAGAGCTTCAAAGGTTCCATTTTTTTTTTTGTTTCAGT
Organism: Pueraria montana var. lobata; assembly: GCA_026413185.1. NCBI lineage: Eukaryota > Viridiplantae > Streptophyta > Magnoliopsida > Fabales > Fabaceae > Pueraria > Pueraria montana. The sequence goes on along the minus strand of CM048654.1, from coordinate 63,786,308 downwards.
CATAATATGTGCAAGACACATTAATATTTGCTCTAACTTGTTAAAGGAAAATACATGAACTATCTGATGCCTATTTCAGATACTTTGCTTCAAAGCATAACTTGTTTCAGTCATATGCAATGCTTGTTTCTTAAGTTATTTCAAGACTCATTGCAACACAAAGATTCTGATAAAAATTCTACTTATAAATTTTTTCTACTTTTAAATCCAACTTATATATATTTCAATGAACTATCTCTACTGACACATGAAGTATGGAATCAAAATTTAAAACCTCCATTCTACAACCTGACAAAAGAAAGCCTTGACATATTCAACTTGAGTGCTTACCAAAAAAAATTGACGCAATCAAAGCCAAAGAGAGTTTAGGGTTTACCTTGTGCAAACGTCATTGCAAGTGTCATTAAAGCTGTCAAGGTTCGTCACAAGGTAATAGGGGTGAAGTCGTGAGGTTTTTCGGTGGTGGAGAGGGTTGCAACTCAAAGCTTTTCCAATGGCAGAGAGGGTCACAATTATAGTGGCAGATGCAGGTTCACACTTGTGGGGGCAATTGCCCCCACAAGATGTCTTTTTGTTTTATTTATTAATGTGTTATACAAAAAAATATATTGGCCCCACATGCTGTGCCCAAAGCCCAAATAGACATAAGATATTCAATATAAAAACTGCATGCTTAAGCCCAAATCGTTTAGCCCAATTTGGCAATTCCCATTCTGTAACAGTAATACAAAAAAGAACACACCTTTCATCCTAACTTACATTACATGTTTTCATTTTATGATTACACCCTCCCAATTCCCAATCATAGCAAGTAAGGTTCTAAGAGAGATTGACACCGTCTCACTTGCTTCCGCATTTTTGGTTCCTTTTTTTTCTAAATCTAATGCATCATATTTCTTCCCTTTGAACTTGATTCCTGAATCTGATTCACACAGTCACGGTCACGGACGTTGCATTGCAGAGTTGTGGTTTTGAGGAGTTGCAGAGTTGTGGTTTTGCAGAGTTGCAGAATTCTTGTACAAGCTTTTGTTTTGTGACTTAAAGGTAATTTTTTATCCAAAAATAATCTTTTACTCTTTTCTCATTTCTAATAGAAATTATTGGTGGCATGAACATGACTGCAACTTGATTAAACTTATAGAACTTGAAATACATATAGAACTTTTTGACATTTGATTCAGTATAGATAGATTTTATAGATATAAATTATAATTAATCTTGCAATGGTATTGATACTCCTCCGGAGAACACATTACAAACAGTCTGGTAGCTTGGTTTTGGTTAGGATTCTTCTTATATATGAACCCTAAAAGGGAATTAATTTTTTAGGGCCCTCATAGCTTCTGGTTTTGGTCTAGAATGGATGACTCTTATAAGCAATCAGTTTTAGTCTTCTAAACTTGGGTTCTATGAAAAAGGGCATATAACTTTTTGAATATCTAGATTTTTTGTTTGGCTAGCAAGAGTTCCCCAACTAAATAGTAATCATTAGCTTTGGTGTCTTGCTGTATATATGGTCAGTCTGGCAGCATAGTAGCTACAGTTATTTGGTTCTAAAAGATTGATGCTATGTTTTGGTTATAATAGGTACATACATGCTATTGTTACAAACTTACAAATGTAGCATGCTTTTGTAAGTTGTAATGTTTCCACGGGTAGCATTGGTACCCTTTTGTTTTCAATAATTTTTTCTGCTAGGTGTTAGCTGATAAAAAAAAAATTAATTTGCTTCATTTTATTCTTTTTATGTCACTATGTGAAACTGAAAGCTACTTTATTCAGTTTTTTTTACCTTAATTAGCTTTATATTTTTTTTTTTTGTAGTGTGCTAGAAATGGAGAAATATTTAAAAAGGAATTCCACATTAGAGTCTCGAGAATTTATTGAAAGTGAAAAACCACCAACATCCATGAAAAAGAGATTCTTAGAAGTTTATTTGAAAAATCTTCCTGCTGATCCAGGAGAGAGGAAGAAAATATCATGTTATCATCCTAATGATCGGGATAACATCCGAAGAGGTTATTTGCAAAAGGGACCTTGTCAACCAAGAGAGCATGATTTTCCAAAACGACAATTTGGGACTCTATTTCGAAAGTTTAATCCTGACTGGTTTTTTGAATTTGGCAATTGGTTGGAATATAGTGTGTCAAAAGATGCCGCATTTTGTTTATGCTATTATCTCATGAGACCTGACATGGGGGAACAAAAAAATGGTGATGCATTTTCGGCTGACGATTTTTCAAACTGAAAAAAAAATGATAGGTTGAAAACCCATGTTGGAGACTTTAATAGTACTCACAATCAAGCTTTGAGAAGTTGTCAAGCATTAATGAATAGAAAATAGCATATTGAAGTTGCTTTTAACAAGCAGGGCCAGCCCTGGGGGGTGGAAAATGGGTGCGACCGCCCAGGGCCCACGGTAAGGAGGGGCCCAAAAAATATTTTTTTTATATAGTTGTATGGTAATTTTTTTAATGTTGTTTTGTATTATTTTTATAAATAGATTAAATTTTTTTTTTCATATCTCTTTCTTTATATCTAAATTAAAATATAAAATGTTATTATGAAGTACTAGTATATTAGTGGTTAGTTTTTTTCTTAATGTGTTACATTTATAAATTTATTTAAGTATTTTTTTTCTCATTGTAACATATCAACATGTATATAAACTTAAAGTGTTTGTTTTATCAACAAGATAAAAAAAAAACATAAACTAAATCTTAAATTATAAAATCCCTATCTTGAATAATAAAACTTTCACTCTCCTGACTCTCTCAACTAGAGATTTGTTACACTTTTTTTTTTTTTTTTGTCTTTTGCAGGTGCATTTACACATTCTCTATAGTTGGGCAAAAACCATCTCTATCAATAATCTCAAACTACTCTCCATTTATGTTTTTTTATATATACTTAAGTTTCTTAATCACCTATTCGATCGTTTCAATTTAAAAATAACATTATATCACAATTTAAATTATTTATTATAAATCTAAAATATAATTTATATATTTTAAAAAATTATTTATTATGGACTTTGTTAAGAATATTTATTATTAATTTTAATAATAACATAATTTAAAATTTTAAAACTATTTATTTATTATGAATAATAACATATAAAAATAACTGTTTATCTTCTGTAACACACATACTAAAATACTAGTTAAAACTCAGAGTAAGTATATTAATAAACATAAAAAAATGCATATAAGTTTAATATGAGACAATGATATTTTGCCAATGACTGACGATATTCTAGGGGTAAATTGAATGAAAAATGTAATTCATCTTATTTAAACTTTTTAAAACTATGTTATTCGCTTAATTAATAAAACATTTTTTTACTAAAATTATATGTACTACTTTTTTTATATAATTTATGTTTATATTATCGAATACTTATATATAGGTGCCTTATAACCCATAGGGATGGCCCTTTGGTGTAAGCTCTACTGTGTTCACATGTGAGGGAACGATCTATTTAGCGGAAAAATCCATGTTAGATTCCCTCCGTGTGCAAAATTTTCTTAGGTCAGCGGCAGCCACATACTGCGAGCCGAATTAGTCTCGGACCCAATGAGGTAGAGGAGCCTTATTTTATTGTTTCACCCATGGCCCATAAAATGTCAAGACCGGCATTAACAAGCAATCAGATTTAATGAAAATGGAATACAAGATTCATTTGACGACTACAATTAACTGTATTCAATTTCTATTGAGGCAAGGGTTGGCATTTCGTGGTCATGACGAATCAGTTCATTCACAAAATCAAGGTAATTTCCTTGAGCTTCTACATTTTTTGGCCAATTATAATGAAGAGATTGATAAGGTTCTAAAAAATGCTCGTGGAAATCTCAAACTAGTAGCACCTAATATTCAAAAGGATATTGTGACAACTGCAGCTTGTGAGACCACAAAAATTATTGTTGATGATGTTAGAGATTATTTCTTTGCCATTTTAATTGATGAATCTTGAGATATATCAATTAAGGATCAAATGTCTGTTGTTTTGCATTACGTAGATAAAATGGAAGTGTCATTGAGAGGTTTCTTGGTCTTGTTTATGTTTCAGATACAAGTACCATATCTTTAAAATTGGCATTGGAATCATTGTTTGCAAAACATAGTTTAAGCCTATCAATAGTGCGTGGACAAGGATATGACGGGCTATTAATATGCAAGGTGAATTCAATGGCCTTAAAAGTTTGATTTTGAAAGAAAACAGTTATGTATTCTATGTTCATTGCTTTGCTCACCAACTTCAATGGGCACTTGTGACAGTTGCAAAAAAAAAAAAAAAAAGGTGAAATTGGTTGTTTTTATAGTTTGGTTAACAATCTATCTAATGTTGTTGGAGCTTCATGTAAATGACAAGAGATTCTTAGAGAAAGTCAAATTCTTAAAATTACTGAAGCATTAAAGAGTGGAGAAATTTCTAGTGGTTTTGGCTTGAATCAAGAGACTACATTGAAACGAGCTGGAGATACAAGGTGGGGCTCACATTATGGTACACTACTTAGCTTTATCTCTTTGTTTACTGCAGTGATTGATGTCCTTGAAATTGTTGAGGAATATGGCATAAGCTCATAGCAACGTGCTGAAGCATGTCATTTATTGAAATCTATGCTCTTTTGAATTTAATTTTAAATTGCAGTTGATGAGGCATATATTGGGGATCACTAATGAGTTGTCTCAAGCACTACAAAGAAGTGATCAAGATATTGTAAATGTTATAGCATTAGTTAGAGTGTGCAAGGAAAGATTACACTACTTCAAAGATGATGGTTGGCATACTTTATTAAATGAAGTATCATTGTTTTGTGAAAAACAAGATATTAAAATTCCAAATATGGATGATGCATTCATTACACAAGGAAGATCAAAGCGTAAAGTTCAAAAAGTTTCAAGTCTCCATCACTTTTAAGTTGAGTTGTTTTATCAAGTGAACATTGAGTTGCTTCTTTGTGTAGAAGCTTAAATCCAGGAGATTCATTTTTTGCATTTGATAAGGAAAAGTTGATTTGTTTGACAAAGTTTTATCCATCAGAATTTTCTTCTATGGAACTTATGGGGCTTAAAAGTCAACTTGAAACTTTTATTAGAGATGATTGGTCTGATGATCAATTTTTAAAGTTAAATGGGATTATTGATCTTTCTCAAATGTTGGTGAAAACTAAAAAGCATATTGTGTATCCAATGGTATACTTACTTGTGAAGTTAGCTTTGATTTTGCTTGTGGCAACTGCAATAGTTGAAAGATGTTTCTCTGTAATGAATTTTGTGAAGAATAGAATGTGCAATCGCATGGGAGATGAATGGTTGAATGATTGTTTGGTTACATACATAGAGAGAGATATTTTTTTTAGTAATAACAATGAAAAAATCATAGAACATTTTCAAAGTATGAAAATGCATAGAGGACAATTGTAATTTTTAGAAGTATTTTAGATTTCTTTTGTCATGAAATTATGTATTTTGCAAAAGTTTGTGATATTTTACTTTTGTGAAAATATTATAAATTATTTCTTGCCCCCACTAAGAAAAATTTCTGAATCCACCACTAGCAATGTGTGGTAGTTTCAATTGTAGTTGTTCGTGGGGACGGTTGTGTGAGACAATGGTGCTGAAGAGCGAGGAAGAAGAAGACAATGGTGGTACAATGACATTACAATGGAACAATGGCGAGGGTTGTGGTTCGGCAGGGGTAGTAATGAGGACGTGGTGAGGGAGCAATGACACAATGGAGTAAGTTCCAAAAGTTTAGGAGTGAGAAGCAATGGAGTCATGAGGGAAGAGGAAATGAGTTTCTAGGGTGCGAGCATGAAAATCAATGGGAGTTGCAAGTTTATAGAGCCATTTTACATTGATTCTAGTTTGAACCGATGAATTAAAAAAAATTTACATCGATTCAAATTAAAACAGGTTTTACATTTGTTATTTAAAAAACGATGTAAAATAGTTTCTTTTAATTTCAAAATTTCCAACTCATCCATTTCTACATCGATTGTTAAACAATCAGTGTAGAAAGGCATTATGAAAGCTTATTTTTGCATTAATGATAATATATTATTTAAGTTTGTTCACTATTTTTTTTGTCCTCAATTGATTTCCAAATCAAGTTGTTGAAAAGGCAAAATATAACAGATTAGCTAGGTTTGGATTCAGCCTTTTTGGGCAAATATTTAATAGTTGAATGGTATTTGAAAATATTGGTTTTAGCTCCTATGAGATATGGTCAAAACTTTCCAAGGCAAAGACTATGGTTAGTAGTTATTTCTTAGTTGTTGCACAACTAACTTGATGCTCGTTAAGAACCCTACTAACATATTAAATGGTGTGGAAAATCTTCTCTTTTAGCTGCCCGAGCATAGTTACCACAAGTCACTAGCATTGCACATTAATTCAAAAGGAAAATTCCAGTCATGTGCAACAATGACAAGTGAAATCATTTTCTCTTCAATAAGATCAAAGCCACTTAAATAGGCTTTGTCAGAGACAAAGTGTAACATCCCAACATATTAGTACAATTAAATAGAATAAATAAAATAGTTAAATTAAATTAATAACAAAGGGTTAGGAGGAGACCCATGAGAACTAATTAAGTTAATGAATTGTGTAGTTAAGGAATGGGCTAATAAAGGCCCAATAAGGTTTCAAGTGAGGGTAGACTAACCATAAGCCACACACACACACTTCATTTGTCTAGAAGGGACAAAGAAAAAAGAATAAGAGAAGGAGGAGGAGGAAAAGGAAATAAGAGGGGCCCCAACTCACCCATAGAGAACCCCTATCAAATTCAAGGTGAGTGCAACCCCTTGCATACTTTTGATTCCTCATACATTGTTCTTCTGTGTCTCCCCATCCTCTTTTATTCCCTTGAATGTTTGTATTTTGAACTTCTATGGATACAGTAAAGGTTTAAAAGGGGGTTTTAGTGGTTAATTACATGATTGATAGGTTTCGTATTCGGGTTTGATGTTTATTAAATGACACTGATGTATGTGTGTTATTTTGAATTTAGAAGGATTAGAAGGCCATGAGAAGCCTGTTGAGACAAAGTCCATCCAGAAGCAAATGTTTTAATGATGGCAAACCACTATGAAGCAAAATTGCAAGTGACTAAACCTACCTACTAATGGTTGCTTTGAGTGTTCTTATATAAGACAGGACAAATTCATAAGCATGGAACAGGTGTAAAGCATAGACCTATAGTGGAAGCTTTCAATGACATAGATTTTGCAATCAGAAGTAGGATTACAAGGAGAGCTATTTAGAAAATAGAAAGGTAATCATGTTTTCTAGGTTAAAGTGCAGATATTGGAAGCTGTGTATGATCAGAGGCATGATGCTGGGGATAGCTTAAGTCAAGGGGTAGATATCAGAACCTACACATGACTTAAGGATCATCAAAAGTTGCGCTTCAAGTTGTTTGTGATGACAGATGGGTAGAAGCAGACACGAGTCAAGACATGCATCAGTGCTTGGACAACACTAATTCTGAAGCTATGAGTTCCTCGTGATCCTTGATAATTTTCAAATCAAAGGAACTCAAGGAAGACAATTGTCCTAATCAAAGAACAAGCAACCAAGTAGAATGAAGATTTACCATATTGCACTGTAGTAACAATGCATCTACAAAAAACATGTTGCATAAATAATCTTCAAAAAGCTTTTCCCATGATTCAAATTCAAAAAAAAAAAAAAATCATAAGGAACCACCAAAACCAACAGGTACACTCAACGAATCTTTCTCAACGGATCCTTCAACGAATTTATTTCAGATTCAATTAGTGCAAGCTGGTTGACAGTGGAGAAGAGTAGAAATGAAGAAGAAAACTAAATGAGTTGTAGAAGACAAAGCTTGAAGATGGATAGAATGACAAGCTGTAGGAACTAATTGGACAACTCATGCAGCAATTTGAAAGTTGAATTCAACCTTCAACAACCACAACAATGGCTAGCTCCTGATCATTCTATAAATTAATCAAATTTGAAGGAGCAACTTTTAAGGAAGGATTGCCAAAGAAAGATGGTAAGGTCAGGTGAACCAACCCTTTATCAAAAGAAACTTCCTTAGCCAAAAACACTATAGGTGGAGCCTGTAGAGCCAAATCCAAAAAGAGTGTTTGTAAACACCTTCATCAATGGAGCCTTAGTAGAAGGCATCCCAAAATTTGTAGTGTCCATTCCTTAGGATTAGAGGGAAATAACTTAGAAAAGTAATAAGGGGATTGTTGCTACTAAAGTTTAGAGGGAACACAATAGGTAGCTATGTGAGTCTAATAGCAGGTGCTACTGAGGGTGTAAAGCTTGGAGAGGCTTTTCAAAAGAATACTTGAATAGAGCCTGCAAAGGCCTAGAGAATATTGAGGTGAAACCTAGAGAGACTTTTCGAAAGAATACTTAGGAAGAGCCTGCAGAGGCTTAGAGAATATTGAGGTGAAGCATGGAGAGGCTTCTCGACAGAATACTTAGGTGGAGCCTGCAGAGGCTTAGAGAATACTGGTTGTAGGAGCCTGTGGAGACTTCAGAAAAGAAAGAATACCACAATTGAGTGCTTGGTCTTAGTGGAGAAAGCCTACAGCGGTAAGTACTGGATGTATCCCAGGTTGGGGTGAACCAGTATAATTCCTTGGTGTGATTGTTTCCTTCATTGTTGCTTATTATTTATCCTTGTTGTTGTGTGCTTAAAATTTGTTTCTAAAAAACCTTATTTTGAAAAGTTTAACTCTGATATTTGATCAAAAGGTTTTCATAAAATAGTTTCATTATTTAGAAGCAACACCTACTCACAGTATAAAAGTGAAAAGCATAATATGTAATTTAACAGAATATGGTATTTTGAGAGTAGGTTCTGAAGTAGTAGAACACAAAATTACTTGGATGTATTTACTTTAAAATATTTTTTTTATCCAAGTACTTGTGAAGGAAAAGGTATACTCCCATAAGTCTTTTGATTTCTAAGCGTGAAGCTTAAGAACTAGAAATCATAAGCAAGTGTGCTTGTGCAAAAAAATAGCCTGACCAGTTGTTGTGTCACTATTCAACCGCCCTTTCTAGTGATCAACTAATTCACTTCAAATCCTTCATTGATACAGGATCACAAAACTATGAATTCCAATTTTGACGATTTGCGCTAAGAGTGGATAACCATGTTAAGTATTGGAACCAAAGACATAGAATGTCTAACCCCTAAAAATCTAACAGTTTTGATGAGATAACAAAGGATATTAAACTTTGATAAACTAATGGGATTAATTGAGCTATGCGAGAAAAACATGCGTCCAACAACAGTTTAGGTATATTCGTTTTATCTTAGACGCGAAAAATAAGTTTTAAAGTATAGTGTCAAACACGCTAAAAAGGACTTGCGTCCTAGACTTTATAAAAATCTAGTGTCCAAAGTGCTATTAAAAAAAGTTACGTCCAAAGGTCTTTTGAAAATCCAACGTCCAATGTGTTGTCATCACCCAACACTTCTTTCAAGAAAACTCACACAAACATTCTATATCATAATAAGTTTTCTTCGTCCAAATGAACACATGCTTAAGGCTCTTTGTTCACTACGTTTTTTCGAATAAGCTCTAACATATGAATTTCTAGCATTTAATGAAAAAGCAAGGTTTCCTGAGTATAAGTACAACCTCTGATCAAAAGCAAGTCACATGTCGAGGTTTAGTACAAATGAGAAGACTGAAGTAGGAATAAGCAAAGAAGCAATACACTTTTCAGAAGATGACAGTACCTTTTTGGGAAAGAAAGGACACCTACTTTTTTCTCTCTCCTCTGCAGAAATAGACACGTCAAAGAGGTACCTTTTTGGGAAAGAAAGGACACCTACTTTTTTCTCTCTCCTCTGCAGAAATAGACACGTCAAAGAGGAAACGTGACTGAAGTCTCCATGCATTAAATGAAAATTCATAATAGAAAGATTAAAGAAGCTCTTTCTCACAATGATCATATTTCCAAAAGACTCTATATAAAGACCTCAAGAGAAGAACTAAAGATCTAATGAACTATTGGACAGTCATTTTGTTGCTTCGAAAAACTCTCTAAGTTCTTTCTCTGCATGAAGCAATCTAAGCTCAATAGTTTATTCCTTTGCTTAGTAAAGTTATTTGTACTCGTGTTAAACTAACATATTCTCACTTTGTGAGTTGATTACGTTGTAATCTTTCAAACTTATTCAGTTTGTGAAAGCCAAAAGTGGCTTAGTGTGAAAGAATACTTAGGACTACTTTCTTGAGTATAAGATTGTAGTGGGTTTTGCCAAAAGTGGCATAGAAGAATACTTGCTTATAACCATGTTGGTTAGTGGAACCCTTCGTGTTGAAGGAGAACTAGACGTAGCTTAGGTTGAGTGAACCAATATAAAAAGCCTGTGTTCTTTGTTTTTGCTTCTCCTTTCACATTTTCCTTGGAAGAAACATTTGTTGACTTATTTAAAACGTTGTTCTTTGAGAGAAGCTTTTTAAACGCACATACACACTATTCAACTCCACTTCTAGTGTGTTTCTTGTTATTTCACTAAGCGTTGGCATTAAGCATTACATGAGTCACGCTACCGTAGTGCATCTAGAGAGGGCTCTAAGACCCTTACATTGGTGTGCTAAGCATGAGGTTACTAATGCTTAAAGGCGAGGTCTGTGCCTTAGTGCAATCCACCCTATGTGCCACCCGGTATGCACTAAGTGTAGACACCATAGAGAGATGACCTTGATTCTTTGAGGATTAATACTAAGCACCAATATGTTAGCGCTAAGCATAGGATCTTTCGCACTATGTGTGACCATGTCAACTCTAAGGGTGGGGTCCTTGGACAATAATGTTATGTATATAACTTTTATGCCTAATAAATGTTATCCCCTTCCTATATGAGTATGTTACAACGTGAAAGTATGTGCTTGAGTTGAGTGTATTATGAATGCATGCATGAGGCTAAGTTATCCCTTTGGCAAGGTGCGGCAATTGCCCTTCAGATCTCATAGAGTGGTAGAAAAATGAAATGTATAAGACTATGTTGCCCTCTTTGAGAATAAGAAGCACTTTCCTTTAGATCCTAGATAGTGGTAAATAAGATAGTGTAGCCCTCTTTGGCAAGAAAGAGTATCAGCCCATTTTAGATTCCAAAGAGAGGTGATAGATGTCCTTTGGTGCAAGAAGGATAGAATATTGCAAACCACAAGAGGGATGCCTCTTGAAGATTATTATGAACTCACAATCTGCCAAGGCAGATGGATAACAGAATTATAAGATAAAGGTGTTTATGATTTATTAATGTGAGAATGTGTGTTATGTCTCAAGGAAATGTTTATATGCCTCATTGTCATGAATAGGTAAGATGTCTATATGCTATAAATGTGTTCATGTTATATACAATATGTATGTGATGTTATAGTGATCCCTAAGGCACTTGCTGGGACTTTTGTCTCACTAGTTTAAGTTTAAATGCTAAATATTAAGCACGTAGTAAATCCAGTGAATGGCAAATCGAGCAAGGATTTACCTAGTTTATATTGCTTTCACATAATGTAACATTATGAACTATTTATTTATGTTTTACGTTTAAGTCCTCATATTGGACAAGAATTATGTATTTCTTTTATTTGGGTTATGTAAGGTACCCTGAGTACTCCATATGTATATTGTTCATGTTATGATTATGAGTTTTTAAATAAGTGATTGAGATTGTCCGACGATTCCACATATGTAGGTATAAGGTTACGGTAATGTCCCTTAGTGTGTTACACGAAGAGATCATCCTTGACAAGAAGGTTTCACAATGATTTTGAAATCTGTGAATTTTTTTTCATAAATCTTCAGTAAAAATTGACTTGGCCCAAGAAACTCCTTACCCCTCTTCACATTAGTGGGAAGCGATTTTCTTTCTATCACCTCAATCTTTGCCTTGTCCACTTCGATACCCTTGACTGAGATTTTATGTCCTAACACAATTCCTTCTTTCACCATGAAATATTTTCTTCCAAATTTAAAACTAGATTGTTTTCGTGCATCTTTTGAGCGAGAAGACAAATTTGCAAAGCATGTATCAAAGGAGGTTCCAAATACTAAAAAATAGTCCATGAAATCCTCAATGGACTTTTCAATATGTCCACAAAGATAGATATCATAAATCTTAAAAGGGTTGTTGGTGCATTGCATAATTTGAAGGGCATCCTTTTTTAGGCAAAAACACCAAACGGGCATGCAAATGCAATTTTCTTCTAATCATTCAAATTGATGGCTATTTGATGGTATCCAAAGTAGTCACATCGAGGAAACAATAAAAGTCTTAACCGACTAATCTCTCCAGCATTTGATCTATAAAAGGCAAAGCGAAATTATCCTTCATAGTGGCTTGGTTAAGCCATTGATAATCAAGGAACATACACCATCCCATGATTGTGCAGGTTAGAATGAATTCATTCTTCTCATTTGAAATTATAGTCGTTTCACCTTTCTTAAGGACAACTTGCAGTAGGCTAACCCATGAACTATATATTGAAAATAAGACAAATACACCCACATCTAACAATTTGAGCACTTCTTTGTTACTTTATGGCGAGGTTCAACCTTTGAAGTGTTTACACAACTGGTTTATAATCCTTTTCAGACAAAATGATGGGATGATTCCCTATAGATCTGATATAGTCCATCCAATAGCCATCTTATGGTCCTTCAAGACATGAATAAGCCTATCTTTTTCTTCCTTCAAAGTTGTGCTAATTTCTATAACCGAATTTTCATTCATATCACCTATGTACACATACTTCAAATTCATCACCTTTTAACTCTTTCTTTTAGTTGATAACTTCTTCCATCCCTTGATTGTCAAGTTGTAACATGCAATCCTCTATTTTGTTATCCATTTGATCTTCAACTTGAGATATAACATGTCTGTCACATTTTTCAAGGGATTAATAGGCTATTAATGTTTTGGAAATGTCTTCCAACAATAAATTCACCATGTCCACAGTAAAACAATGTTCTCTTTCATTCAAATGATTCATGGCATCATAAACATTAAAAATTTTCTCATCATCATCTATTCTCAACACTTGACCCCAATGTGCATCAATCAATGTGTGCTCAATTCTCAAGAATGGTCTACCAAGAATGAATAGGGACCTCAGTGTCTTCTCATCTATGTCCATAATTGCAAAATCAATTGGAAAGGAGAATTTATACACTTTCACCATCATATTTTTATCTATCCCTTATGGATGTTTAACTAAGTGATCAAGGTCGGCCCAGTGTCGGTCTGGAGGTGTGACGGCATAGGGTCCACGGCTAAAAGGGGCCCTAAAAATTAAAAAAAAAATTATATGATCGTGTAATAATTTTTTATATTATTTTATGTTATTTTTAATTTTTATAACTAGATTGAAATTATTGTTTTATTTCATGTCTCTTTTTAAAAAAAAAACAAATGAAAATGTGACATGTGATTAAAAGTATTATTCTATTGGTTGTTAGTTTTTTTTTTTTTTTTTTGTTACATTAAAAAATCCTCAATGAGTTTTCAAATTACTGTCACATATCCACATGCATGTAACGAATATATGATAATAGACTTAAATTATTTATTTATTTTAACAAAATAAGAAACACAAACAAAGACTCAAATTATAGTGGAAATAAAACTAAGCATTAGTATATTAATAAAGAACAAAAATAAAGATTTAATATATATGAAATGATATTTTGTTGATAATAGATGATAGCGATCAAACTAGAGCATATTCTTTGAGACACAAAATATAAAACTAAATTAAATTAAATTACAAATATAAAATTGATATTTTAAAAATATATAAGTAAATTAAAATTATAAAAAAATGTGACGGGTTCCTTGTAGGTTTACCCAAATCCAATAAAACCCAATCGAAATGTGGATGAGTTTAAAAAATATAAATCTGCCTCTTTTAAATCTAAACCTATCCTACCTTCCACGGGGATGGGGATGGGAAGAGCAAACCTGTCCTTGATTCGTCCCGTTGTCATAATGTGATATATCTTTGAGATTTATTAAATTATGTTATTCATTTAATGTAACAAAATATAACATTTTTAATGAAACTACGTATCTATTTTTTAATGTAATATATATTTATATTTTCAAATACTTAAATATATAAAAGAGTCACATTTAGTGTTTCACCCTGGACCCATAAAATCTCCAGACCTGTGAGGGATCAACAAGTTGTTGTATCATTCTTGTAGGTTTTGGTATTATCAGCTCCTATATTCCTCAGTATGGAGAATGACATCAAGTTAATACTTGCTCCTAAGCCATATAAAGTTTTCCCAATGGTCACATGTACTATAGTGCAAGGTATGATAAGACTTCCAAGGTCCTTAAGCTTAGTAAGAGTGGTCTACTAACAACCACTCTGCATTCCTTATTGAGGAGCAGTTTTGAGTTTTTCTTTTTCCAACTCATTTTCTTAGCAAGCAACTCCTTTATAAATTTAGCATATTTGGGCATTTGTTCAAGTGCTTTTAAGAATGGAATGCTAATTTGCAATTTCTTCAAAATTTCAAGAAATTTAGAGAATTGTCTTCATCTCTACCTTTTTTTTTTCTTGCTTAATTAGTAAGGGTAGGTTAGTTTTATGTACTGTGGACGATTTCACCCTTTTTCTTATTCTTCTAGAATTTGTTTCTTAGTCTTGCGCAAATATATAATCTTTATCAATTAACTTCTCTTTATTTTCTTCATTTTTTAGATCTTTGTCTTTATCATCTACTACTTCTTTTTCTAATTGAGGTTTCTCTATGTTTTCCAATTCTTGCTCTTTTATGATTTCCTCTTTATAAATGGAGTAATCCCTTACCTCTTTCTCTTTTTCATACTTTTTGTTGTTCTAGGAGGTAAATTCCTACCACTCCTAAGAATGATAGGTTTACACAAGTCCTTTACACTTGACTTACCATATTTTTAGGAGGGATTTTTTATATTTTTGCTTCTATTTGTTTAGAGAGTTTCCTTAGCTGATTTTCCAAGGTTTTAATGGATGCTTCAATGTTTTTAGGAGTTGAAGTTGGTGACCATTTTCAATACAGGATTGAACTATATGTAATTAGTCCTTTGACCAGTTCTAATCGAGTGGTACATATTAGTGGATTATATTTAGACATCCACATCTTTTGATTAGATAGTTAATAACATTTTATATAATTAATATTTATATAATTTACAATATATTATATAATGGCGAATGCTAATAACAAATTCGTTAACATATTTTTTTCTAACACACATTCTATTATTAATTAAAATTTATTGAAAACTACAAAATTAGGATAGAGACTCATTAAATGAAAATTTAAACTTATAAAAATTTATAATTTTCAATAAATTTTAGCCAATTGGAGAGAGTGTGTTGTTAACATTTCTCTTATATAATTAATATTTTATATAATTATATATAAAACTGTAGATTAAGGTTATGTATTTTTATGTATTTATTATTATTATTATTATTTATTAAGTTTATTTATTGATTTTGTTAATATTTTTAAGTTTATAAATTTATTTTATTTTTTTATTTAAGTATAGTTATTGATTTTAATTAATTATTGATTTCTAAGATACTTTTTTATTTTTCTTTTTTCTTTTTATCCTCTTCTTTCTGACATATAGGATGGTTTCTCCAAGCTAGTTTCGGTATGAACCTTTTGATGTTCTTCTTTTCTCCCAAAAGGCTTATCCTCTTGCTTTTCAGTAGCTTTCTTAACTTCATCTTTTTCTTCTTCTTCCTCGCCATTTATCGCTATCTCATGGTAAAACAATAAGGATGCTACATAGTACTTAATGAGTAACATCAGCACCGTTAATAGGGTTAGATAATAAACATCTACTTTTAGATTAAAATGAATGACAAAATGTAGTATCAAGAACTATTTTTACTTTTTAGATCGAGAGACTAAATTAACAACACCACACAAATTCAAGGACCAAAATAGTGATTTAGTCAAACTGAAACAAAACACAATTTGCAAAAACAATTACATTTTAACTATATATTTTGATACCTAAAAGTTCACAATACCCCAGATCCTTTAAACAGTACACATCAAATAAAAACATTGATAATCATCTAAATAAATTAAAACAAGTTCAAAACTTAAAGCTTAAGTGATAAATCAATCCCAGAAGAATCAGAACGAGAGGTTTCTTCTTGCTTGGAATGATCACCACCCATGGTACTCAATGTTGTTGACCTATCCAAGGCCCAGTTTGATTTGGTAGGAACATTTGTAGAAGAATCTCCAAGGATGGGAATGTGTCCAATAGTACTACAATCATCTTCAGTCTTCAAATTTGCATGCAAACCCTCCATCCTCAATCTACCAAGGGAAGGGTTTAGCATCTCTTGTCTTGACCACCTTTGACCAAACCTAAAACCAAATGAAGTTGAAGGGTATGATGGCTTGTGAATCATAGACTCCATCCGAACCCCAAGTGCTCTATTGTAGGATCCATAAAAGGAGTGTGTGGGATAAGGGTAATAAAGAAAAGGAGAG
The DNA here is from genome assembly GCA_026413185.1 of Pueraria montana var. lobata. Classification (NCBI taxonomy): domain Eukaryota; kingdom Viridiplantae; phylum Streptophyta; class Magnoliopsida; order Fabales; family Fabaceae; genus Pueraria; species Pueraria montana. The sequence continues at coordinate 63,769,778 of CM048654.1, read as the reverse complement.
TGCCCTAAAGCACCAACATCATCAATCCCTTGGCCACGCTTTGCAAGAGCACGCTCTTGCTTGTGGGCGTTTTGGTGTCCCCCCAAAGCTTGTGATGAAGAAAACTCTTTCTTGCAAAATTTGCAAGAAAAAGTCTTTGCCTCTAATGGTTTCTCCTCAATATTATTGTTCTCATGTCTCCCTTTGGTGTAATTAGCACTAGAAGAAGATGAACCCCCTACGTTCATGGGGTTGAAAAACTCCAATTCCACTTTCGACCCCCGAATTGATTCATCCTTGGAGAGCTTAACAAAGTCCAACACCATATGGGAATTGGAATTGGAAGCTGGATCTTGTTCAGATTTATCACCCTTCTCCTTCATTATCAACTCGTCATTCTTCTCTTCTTCAACATATGGTTTATGGGAAATGACTTCGGAGGTGGAAGAGGCTTCAGAGGAACAAATTTCCAAACCGTGTGATGATGCCATGGCACAAACGAGAAATGATTCTCTCTTTTTAGATCTGTGGGAGTGAGATTGAATAGAGAGGGGGCGTGACCATGGTTATTTATTTAAGGATTTGAGTTAATATGCAAATATCTTTCACTCATGAACAAGGAAAGGGATCTCATGCATTTTTGTAGTTATTATTTTTTCATATGCTAGCAAAAATTTGAATAGGTGTGAGCAAGCTTGAACCAATTTGTTCACGACCATTGCATAAACAAAATTTCCTAAAATGGTTTTAACTACACGTTCAAATGTGTCTAATTACTCAAGTTGTTCAAATCATGCCATAGAAGCATGTGGCTAATTACTCAAATAGGTTCTATGTAGTTGAAATTTGATGTCAATCCGAGTGGTGAAATTGGTAACTTCGAAATTACTTGTTGGAGTAAAATTACTTGGGCATTCAAGAACTTCTTTAGCAGAAAAATAAATGGAAGTAATTTTGGGCTCATTAATGCTCTATATTTTCTAAAATGATTTTAACTACATAGTCTAATATTGTGGCCAATAATTAATCAAATAGTTAAAATATTTCCATAGCCAGCATGTGGCTAATTACTCAAATAATATACTATCGCAGATTACAGCTTCTATGTTGTTCAAATCTGATGTCAAAGCCAAATCGGTAACTTTGAAAATTACTTGAGTGTTCAAGAGCTTCCCTGGTGGAAAAATCAATGGAAGTAATTTTGTGATATAATTTTGACTTCATTAATGCTCTATATTTTCCTAACAAATTCATTGTTTTCCTCAACACGCAAGTTGCTCCAATAGGTTCAAAATTTCAAATATCTTTATCACTAGTAGTTTCTGTGAGGAAAACCCAGTTTAATGAGTACCACTAAGCCATATTAAACTAAAAGAACTTATTCTAACCTTAATTTTTCTCATAAAAAAGCTTGTTTTCAATTCATTTTTATTTAAACCAGGAATGCATAGCACTATTCTAGTGGTTAAGGTTTTGTAATTTCAGAGGCTTTAATTTGCAAATTTTAGGTTCAAGGACTCACCCACATAACCGCTTTCCGTTTTCAATAAGCATGGTGTTATGCCACAACATTCATGCCATACTTGTGGAAATTTATTTTTCATGAAGGACTTAAGATACACTAAATTTGTAACACTCAAGAAGATTTTTAGATCAAACTTGTGAATAGTGCTTGAACTTGAGGTAAGAAATAATGAGGGTTTAAGAGAAAATAATTAGGAGCTCACTCATCTCAACAAGTGAATTTTACATATAACTAGATTTTAAACTTGTGATTCGTTTAAATTATACATTTTTTATATTTATATTTAATATTTTTAAAAATATGTATATATGAATAAAATTATTAATTTTTAAAATATTTAGTAACAAATTAAATATAACTACATTAAAATTGAGGAAGATGATTAATTATATTTTTAATTGAGCAGATGTTGTATTGAAAAATATTAAACCTATTAAAATTTATTATGATTTGTTCTTTCTTTAAGTAATAATAATAGTGATGTAATACCTATTTGAGATATATAAATTAAAAAATATATATCATAAATATAATTTTTTAATTATTTAAATTGAGTACTTACTTTTGCTATTGTGAATACTATGTTTACATGTAATTGAATTTTATTTGATTATAATTAATAATTTTAAATTTATTTATTTTAAAAATTAAAATATTTTAAAACTATAATTTAATCATTTTGGTTTATTATATGTAATATTAATGAAGTTTTAAATTGGTTAACATCATTACAACTTTAATTATTATTATTATTATTATTATTATTATTATTATTATTATTATTAATTTGTTCTTTAATTTTAATTTCATTACTTCTTATATTGTAAAGTTATCAATCTAGAATTTATTAAAAAAAGGTTACTTATCTATAAGGATGGATGGCTTTATATATTATTAATTCTCTTAATCCATTTATCTCATTCAACTTTCTCTTAAAAGTTCTAATCTTGGTAAATGAGTTTAGTTAATTCATTATCTCATAATTGCTTCAATAAATTGTATTTTAAATTAGTAGTCATTCTTTAAATGCTGTACTTTACTTTCATTTAGAGTTTATGTCTAGTACAAAATATAGCTAATTAATTTATGTCTACTAGCTCTTTAGCCTTTAACTTTCCTTTAACTAATTCTACACAAACCAATATTTTCCAACTACTAAATTATACGGATAAGGTTAACTAATTGTACTAAATTATTTTTCCAATCTTATAACTAACTAAAACCATTGTGCTCAAACTAAGCTCTAATAAAGTGGCAGCCTTTTTCTTTTAAATTATAAATTCTTCTACATAAATACAAGACACAAGTGCTATTATAGCACTATCTAGTTCAAGACAAGTGCTATTTCCAATTTTAAGATGCATTAATCTTCTCGTTTGCCAAATATTATAGTTTAGGTACAACAAAAATCATATCATTAGAATATTTTAAGTATTTTTAAACCACTTACAAGTTACAAGCATATTGTTACTAAGTTAGGAGTTAGGGCAACCACAATAGTTAGATAAGTCGTATAATAATTTATTAAAGTTCTTACTTTAACCATTCACAAGCACTGAACTTGATGGAAATTGAAAAGAAACCAGAAATAAAATATTAGGTATGAATTTAGAGAAATTATAAGTGGTGAAAAGAGCCAGTTTCAAAGGTTCCTTATTTTTTTTTCAGTCATATTATGTGCAAGACACATTAATAGTTTGCTCTAACATGTTAAAGGACATGAACTATCTTATGCCTCTTTCAGATACTTTGCTTCAAAGCAGAACTTGTTTTAGTCATATGCAATGCTTGTTTCTTAAGTTATTTCAACAACTTTTGCAACACAAAGATTCTGATAAAAATTCTACTTGTAAATTTTTTTTCTACTTTTAAATCCAAATTATTTATATTTCAATGAACTATCTCTACTGATACATGGAATATGGAATCACAATTTAAAACCTCCATTCTACAACCTGACATAAGAAAGTCTTGACATATTCAAATTGAATGCTCACAAATAAAATAAATTTCATGCAATCAAAGCCAAAGACAGTTTAGGGTTTACTTTGTGCAAACGTCATCGCAAGTGTCATCGAAGCTGTTGGGGTTCGTTGCGGGGTAGTAGGGGCAAAGTCGTGAGGCTTTTCGGTGGTGGAGAGGGTTGCAACTCAAAGCTTTTCCAGTGGCAGAGAGGGTCGCAATGTATGGTGGTCACAATATGTGGTTGCTCGTGAGGACAGTTGTCTGAGACAATGGTGTTGACGAGCAAGGAAGACAAAGACAATGGTGGTGCAGCGACATTGCAATGGAACAATGGCGAGGGTTGGGGTTTGGCAGGGGCAACAATGAGGACGTGGTGAGGGAGCAATGACACAATGGGGTAAGTAAAAGAAGAGCAGTTCTCCAGAACTTGAAAATCACATTGTGAGATAGATCCATGCTTGGCTAACTCATAAGCACACATATTTCCTTCACGAAAGGTACGTTGGAAATGAAGATCCCAAGCATAATGCTTAAAAGCTTGAATTTTTCTGATTATAGAAGCATAAGGATGAAGAGTGCTTCTATTATCTGATATCAGTAGTAACGGCAGTCTTGAACTAAAAAGGAGTATTTTATCTCATCCCAGGCCAGTCCGATCCAAATTGTTTAGTGAACTAAGACATTTGTCTTTATTTTTGTTCCCTAATTAAAGAAAAAATTACAGTCAACAACTAGACCCCCTGGGTATTTTAATTAATGGAACATGAAACAGAAATAGCTGTTTTCATTCAGATCCAAACATACAATCATTAATAATTTGCTTAAGAGCTCATTGAGTCGGCTTGAGCTCTTGACTTGTATTTAAAAAGAGTACTAATTAAAAATTGGGTTGGATAAACCTCTTAAACCGTCAATTTCACAGCTAGTGAATGATTCATTATATATTAATAAAAACAAGAGTGCTTCATCATCTTAATTGTCATAGGTATCAAAAGTCTGTACGGAAAATCAAAAACTCATAACTAATGAGCTAATAAACTCGAATACCACATCACCCATCTGCAATTGTAAAGGAAAAATAAAAATGAAACAAAACACAATTCGCAATAATAATTGCTTTTTAAAATATATAATTAGACACCTAAAATTTTATAGTGTCCTAGATAACTCAAACAACAGAGTACCAATCAATCAAACACAAACATTGATGATTATCCAAATTAAAACAAGATCGAAACTTAAATCTTAAGTGATAAATCAATCTCATCAGAATAATCAGGACTAGAGCATCCTTCTTGCACGGGATCATCATCACCACCCACAGTACTCAATGGGGCTGAGTTTGATTTGGTAGCAACGTTTGTAGAAGATTCTCCAAGGAATGGAATATCGTGTCCAATAGTACCACGATCATCTTGTGTCCTCAAAGTTGTATCACTCTCTAGGATCCTAATTCCACTATTTGCATGCAAACCCTCCATCCTCAATTTATCAGGAGAAGGGTTTAGCATCTCTTGTGATCTTGACCACTCTTGACCAAACCTAAAACCAAGTGAGGATGAAGGATATGATGGCTTGTGAATAATAGACTCCATTCTAACCCCAAGTGCCCTATTATATGATCCATTAAAGGAGTGTGTGGGATTATCAGGGTAAAAGAGAAAACGAGGGTTCCCAAATGCACCAACATTGATCCCTTGGAGACGCCTTGCAAGAGCACACTCTTGCTTGTGAGCATTTTGGTGCCCTCCCAAGCCTTGTGCAGAAGAAAACTCTTTCTTGCAAAAGTTGCAAGGAAAAGTCCTAGCCTCTGATGATTTCTCCTCATTGTTATTCTCACCTCTCCCTTCAGTGTTGTTAGGACTAGAAGAAGATGAACACCCCACGTTATTCATAGGATTGAAAAAATCCAATTCCACTTTCGACCCTCTAATTGATTCATCTTTGGAATTGGAATTGGAAGTTTGATGTCATTCAGATTTTAACACTCTTCTCCTTCATTGTGATTCTTCTCTTCTTCAGCAGTAGGTTTATGGGAAATGCCTTCAGAGGTGGCAGAGATGCTAGAGGCCTCAGAGGGACAACCTTCCAAAACATGTGATGATGCCATTGTAAAATGTTTTACAATTTTGGATCTGTGGGAGAGAGGGGGCATGACCATGTTTGTTTATTTATTTAAAGATTTTAATTAATGCAAATATCTTTATTGAATAAGGAATGGGATCTCATGCTTTTTTCAGTTATCATTTTGCATTATGCTACGAAAAGTTTGAAGAGGTATGAGCAAGCTTTCACAGATTTGTGCATGATCTTACCATAAACAAAGATTCCTAAAATGTGTCTAATTACTAAGTAGTGCAAGTCATTCCCATAACCAGCATGTGGCTACTTAATCAAATAGCTTCTATGTAATTCAATTTTTATGTCTAAACGAGTAGCGAAATTGGTAACTTCGAAATTACTTGTTGAAGTAAAATTACTTGGGCATTTATGTTGTGGAGAAATCAATATATGAAAGTAATTTTGGGATATGATTTTGGCTTCATTAATGCTCTATATTTTTTCTAAAATGATTTTTACTTCACGGTCTAATGTGGCGAATAATTACTCAAATAATTAAAATCTTTCCAGAGCGGGCATGTGGCAAATTATTCAAATAATACCATCACAACTTCTATGTAGTTCAATTGATGCCAAAGAAAAAATGGTAACTTTGAAATTACTTGTTGAAGTAAAATTACTTGGACTTTCAAGAGCTTCTGTGGTGAAAGATTCACCAAAAAAAAAAGCTTTTGTGGTGGAAAAATCAATGGAAGTAATTTTTTGATATAATTTTGGCTTCATTAATGCTCAATATTGTCCTAACATATCCCTTGTTTTCCTACTAGGTTCAAAATTTCAAATATCTTTTCACCAGTAGTTTATGTGAAAAACCAGTTGAATGGGTACCTCTAAGCCATATTAAACTAAAATAACTATTCTAACAATAGTTTTTCTCATAAAAAAGCTTGTTTTCCATTTAGTTTTATTTAAACCATGAATGCATAGCATAGTTCTAATTAGGGGTGGCCAAAAAGGCTGAACTGAACTTTTAAGAACTAAATTGAACTATTAAAGTGGTTTGCCCAAACCAAACTGAAGTACAAAACAATGATCAAGCAAAACGAATTGAACTATTGTTTGGTTCAGTGAACTGTATTTTAGAAGTTCAAACTAAATTGTTATATTTATTTGCTGAAAGGTTTATATAACAAATGGTTCCTTGGGAGTACACCAGTACAGAAGGAAGAAATGAGAGAAACAAAAAACATGCAGAGGTTCAACTAAAATAGAAGACAATGCAATGTATCCTAAATTAAATAGATGGCTATTTCTCATAGTTTTTGACAATGAGCTAACAGATTACAGATGTATAAACTATAAAGCATAAAGAATATGATGGATTTATGAAAAAGTAATCCTGTGGCAATAAAGTGCAAGCATACATGACTATATTCATCAGAAGCTTATTATGAAAGTTACAGAGAGTAAGATTTATTTTACCAATGAATTGGTGTGCGAGAATAAGTTACATACTTATTTGCTGTTTCATCAAAACCAGTCCCACTGAATCGTGATTAGATATGTTGTGTGGGGATTTTCAATTAATTACACTGGTTTTGCAATTTCACTTCAAAAAAATAATCATGGAATGAATTCATGCAATAGCAGAAATAATAAAATTATATAAAAAAAAATGAGTGTGCTGATCTAATAGATAAACAAGGCCAAATACATGAACTCTGAATTCATACACATTTACTTCTTGATATGTTCCAAGTTGCCACAATAATTTATGTGCCATGAACTCTGAACTCTCATATTAAAACAGTTCAGCAGTGCACTGAACTGATCTTTTAGCAGTTTGGTTTTTTAAAACTAAACTAACAAACTGGTTAAGTTCAGTTATTATTAGAAATAGTTCAGTTTTTTTAAGTTCAATTCAGCTCATTACTTGAAAGTTCACTTTAGTTCAGTTTTTTCTTGCCACCCCTAGTTCTAATGGCTTGATTAGGTTTTGCAATTTCAGTGGCCATAATTTGCAAATTTTAGTTCCAAGGACTCACTAACATTCCATTCTTAATTTCAGCAACATTCTTGCCATACTTGTGGAAGTTCAATTTCAATGAATGACTTACGATACACAAAAATTCAATGGCCCTAATTTGTAGATTTTATTTTCGAGGACTCACCCAGATTCCTTTTTTAATTTTAGTAACATTCTTGCCATACTTGTGGAAGTTCTTTTTCATGAAGGACATACGATACACGAAATTTTGTAACACTAAGAAAGAATTTTAGACTCTAGAAGTTTGTAAAATCTTGAATAATTATTGAAGTAGACCGCACAAGTGAATATTGCTAGAGCTTGGGGAATGTTCTATAGTAAGGTATTAAGAAATAATGAGGGTTTACGAAAAAATAATTGGGAGCTCACACAACAAGGGTAGTTCATTTATAACTAGATTTTATACATGTGCATTGCACGTATTTGTTTATATTATTTATTTTAAGAATAAATAATCTATTCATTGACAATTTAAAAGGTTATTATATTGTCATCTAATTGCAAACTGTGATAGTTGTGAAAACCAGACCGGACTGGCTGGTCTGACCGGTTGGATTGGGAACCGGTGTCCTTACCGGTCCGGTTAAGCTATCGGACTAGTTATATAATCGAGCTAGTTTGACCCGGATCAACCTGGTGACTTGGCCCGGGTTGACCCAGTTCAATTTGATTTTTTTTTTTATGATTCTTGAAACGAAGTAGCTATTTGAAATTCTTTTCATGGTACCATTCGAAATTAACCCATGGTAGAAGCTTGGTAATTCAAATGTTAAATGCTTGGTATCCATAATATTTTAATGGACCTTTTTTGGTATATATTCCAGCAAAAAATTTTATAAAACAGAAAGTTGAGAGCTTTTTCTAAATTGTTAATAGTGAATTGCTAAATAGTATATAATAATATAATAATATGCTCCTATAATATTATTTTGATCTTGACAACAGTATATAATAATTAATTATTATTATTATTATCTTGATCTTAATATGATTTAATATTTATGTACTTTATACATCTTCACCAGACTTGCTCATGACCTTCCGACAACTTTTGTACTTAGCCATTAAAAATAACAAGAGTTTCCTTAGTAATTTAATGATAATACCCAACAAAATAATTTAGTAATAAATGATTAAATAATATATATAGTTTCATCTTGACAACGATTTTAATTTTGGAGTATGGACTATGGATTGATCACATTTTGTTAGCTATATATATATATACACACTAGGTCAAGTGGTTCAATAAACAACCTACCAATTTGACCACTGACCCATTAATCCAGTGGCTCGACCGGATCGATTTTCACAACACTGCAAACTGTTATACTAGTATATGATAAATTTGTTAACTTTTTCAATAATTATTTTAAGTCATACAAAAGGTGATTTCTTATTAGTTGATAATGTAAAACTTTTTAAACTAACGATGCTTAAAAATTAAACTTCTATTTTTAATATTTTTAGTTATTTTTTTTAGATGCATGTACGTAAATCAAATTAAGATTTATTTGAAAAATATTTGTGATATATAATGTATAATTATATTTAAATTGAGGATGCTATATATATATATATATATATATATATATATATATATATGTATGTATGTATGTATGTATATATATATATATATATGATAATTTATCTATTAATTCTTATCCTTAATTATTATTTAAAATAAATTATTTAAAATTTAACTAAATATCTATAAAATCTTTATTTTTAATTATTATTATTCGTAAAATATTTTGGTACTTTCTCTCATATCTTTATCAAAGGTATAGTAACTAAATTAAATTTAAAGTACACTTATCCATAATTTTTCCAAAAAAATTCAGCAGAGTTTCCCCTATATTTTGGAACTTTCCCTCATACCTTTATTAAAGGTATAACAACGAGATATCAAAGATCCACCTAATTAAACAGTTTATATCTCAACAATCTAATAGGACCAACTAATAACAAAACCATGTCACATACCACTTTTATCAACTAATTTCAAGACAAAAATCAAATTATTCAACAACCAAGGCAGATTTCAAACTTTTATTTCATATATCATAAGTTTTATACTCTGAATCCACCATAAAAGAGAATATATATGTACAATGGTGGAGGCTTGCTGGTAATAACAAGAAGTGCGAGTTGGTGGTGCGAGAAGGGAAAGAAAAAGAGCCCGCAAAAGGGAAAGGGAGAAACACATGAGAAGAAAAATAAACCATGTTATTAAGAATTTACGTGCTACTCAGCAAATTGACTAAATTTAAAAGAGAAAAAATCACTTCCAGTATACCTAGATGGCAGTGGTGACAATAGTAAGATCAATACTATATGTGTCTAACCTAATGAAAGGTATCTTCGATCCTATGTTCAAGTTAAGAGAACTAATTGCACTGGTCATTTTCTTCACAACAAAAAGTGAAAATTATTTCAAATCTCAACAAGATAATAAAGAATGAAAAAAGAGAAAGAGACAAATGCATATGAGGGAATGAAATTCAACAAGGATTGGCTGAGAATCAAACAGAGGTTCTAAAGCCCCTTCAATAAAAACCTACAACAAGAAAAAAAAAAATCATGAATTTCTTCCCAAATTTTAGTAACTAGAGTAACTATATAACTTTAATTTCTTATACTAGCTTCTCTCCTCACTTAATCCATTTATCTCACTCAACTTTCTCTTAAGAGTTTTAATCTTGGTAAATGAGTTTAGTGAACACATCATCCCATAATTCCTTCACTAAATTGTATTTTAATTAGTAGTCGTTCTTTATATCTTGTACTTTACTTTCATTTAGAGTTTATGTCTAGTACAAAACATAACTAATTAATTTATGTCTACTAGCTCTTTAGTCTTTAACTTTCCTTTAACTAATTATACACAAACCAATATTTTCCAACTACTAAATTAGATGGATAAGGTTAACTAATTGTACTAAATTATTTTTCCAATCTTATAACTACCTAAAACCATTGTGCTCAAACTATGCTCTAATAAAATGGAAGCCTTTTTCTTTTAAATAGTAAATTCTTCTACATAAATACAAGACACAAGTGCTATTAGCACTATCTAGTTCAACATAAGTACAATGTGTAAATTTTAAGATGCATTGATCTTGTCGTTTGCCAAATATTATAGTTTAGGTAAAACAAAAATGGCCTCATTAGAATATTTTAAGTATTTTTAAACCACTTACAAACTACAATCAATTTGTTACTAAGTTAGGAGTTAGGGCAACCACAATAGTGAGATAAGTCATATAATAATAAATTATTAGTTTAACCATTCACGAGCAATGAACATGATGGAAATATTAGGTATGAATTAGAGAAATGAGTGGCGAAAAGAGCTTCAAAGGTTCCATATTTTTTTGTTTTTGTTTCAGTCATAATATGTGCAAGACACATTAATAGTTTGCTCTAACTTGTTAAAGGAAAATACATGAACTATCTGATGCCTATTTCAGATACTTTGCTTCAAAGCATAACTTGTTTCAGTCATATGCAATGCTTGTTTCTTAAGTTATTTCAAGACTGGTTGCAACACAAAGATTCTGATAAAAATTCTACTTATAAATTTTTTCTACTTTTAAATCCAACTTATATATATTTCAATGAGCTATCTCTACTGACACATGAAGTATGGAATCAAAATTTAAAACCTCCATTGTACAACCTGACAAAAGAAAGCCTTGACATATTCAACTTGAGTGCTTACCAAAAAAAAAATTGACGCAATCAAAGCCAAAGAGAGTTTAGGGTTTACCTTGTGCAAACGTCATTGCAAGTGTCATTAAAGCTGTCAAGGTTCGTCGCAAGGTAATAGGGGTGAAGTCATGAGGTTTTTCGGTGGTGGAGAGGGTTGCAACTCAAAGCTTTTCCAATGGCAGAGAGGGTCACAATTATAGTGGCAGATGCAGGTTCACACTTGTGGGGGCAATTGGCCCCACAAGATGTTTTTTTTTTTATTTGTTAATGTGTTATACAAAAAAATATATTGGCCCCACATGCTGTGCCCAAAGCCCAAATAGACATAAGATATTCAATATAAAAACTGCATGCTTAAGCCCAAATCGTTTAGCCCAATTTGGCAATTCCCATTCTGTAACAGTAATACAAAAAAGAGCACACCTTTCATCCTAACTTACATTACACATTTTCATTTTATGATTACACCCTCCCAATTCCCAATCATAGCTAGTAAGGTTCTAAGAGAGATTGACACCGTCTCACTTGCTTCCGCATTTCTGGTTCCTTTTTTTTTTCTAAATCTAATGCATCATATTTCTTCCCTTTGAACTTGATTCCTGAATCTGATTCACACAGTCACGGTCACGGACGTTGCATTGTGGAGTTGTGGTTTTGAGGAGTTGCAGAGTTGCGGTTTTGCAGAGTTGCAGAATTCTTGTACAAGCTTTTGTTTTGTGACTTAAAGGTAAATTTTTATCCAAAAATAGTGTTTTACTCTTTTCTCATTTCTAATAGAAATTATTGGTGGTATGAGCATGACTGCAACTTGATTAAACTTATAGAACTTGAAATACATATAGAACTTTTTGACATTTGATTCAGTATAGATAGATTTTATAGATATAAATTATAATTAATCTTGCAATGGTATTGATACTCCTCCGGAGTACACATTACATACTGTCTGGTAGCTTGGTTTTGGTTAGGATTCTTCTTATATGAACACTAAAAGGGAATTAATTTTTTAGGGCCCTCGTAGCTTCTGGTTTTGGTGTAGAATGGATGACTCTTATAAGCAATCAGTTTTAGTCTTCTAAACTTGGGTTCTACGAAAAAGGGCATATAACTTTTTGAATATCTAGATTTTTTGTTTGGCTAGCAAGAGTTCCCCAAGTAAATAGTAATCATTAGCTTTGGTGTCTTGCTGTATATATGGTCGGTCTGGCAGCATAGTAGCTACAATTATTTGGTTCTAAAAGATTGATGATATGTTTTGGTTATAATAGGTACGTACATGCTATTGTTACAAACTTACAAATATAGCATGCTTTTGTAATTTGTAATGTTTCCACGGGTACCACAGGTACCCTTTTGTTTTCAATAAATTTTTCTGCTAGGTGTTAGTTGATAAAAAAAACTAATTTGCTTCATTTTATTCTTTTTATGTCACTATCTGAAACTGAAAGCTACTTTATTCAGTTTTTTTTACCTTAATTAGCTTTATATTTTTTTTGTAGTGTGCTAGAAATGGAGAAATATTTAAAAAGGAATTCCACATCAGAGTCTCAAGAATTTATTGAAAGTGAGAAACCACCAACATCCATGAAAAAGAGATTCTTAGAAGTTTATTTGAAAAATCTTCCTACTGGTCCAGGAGAGAGGAAACAAATATCATGTTATCATCCTAATGATCGGGATAACATCCGAAGAGCTTATTTGCAAAAGGGACCTTGTCAACCAAGAGAGCATGATTTTCCAAAACGACAATTTGGGACTCTATTTCGAAAGTTTAATCCTAATTGGTTTTGGGAATTTGGCAATTGGTTGGAATATAGTGTGTCAAAAGATGCCGCATTTTGTTTATGCTATTATCTCATGAGACCTGACATGGGGGAACAAAAAAATGGTGAAGCATTTTCGACTGACGGTTTTTCAAACTGAAAAAAAAATGATAGGTTGAAAGCCCATGTTGAAGACTTTAATAGTGCTCACAATCAAGCTTTGAGAAGTTGTCAAGCATTAATGAGTACAAAATAGCATATTGAAGTTGCTATTAACAAGTAGGGGTGGCAAATGGGTGCGACCGCCCAGAGCCCACGGTAAGGAGGGGCCCAAAAAATATTTTTTTTATATAGTTGTATGGTAATTTTTTTAATGTTGTTTTGTATTATTTTTATAAATAGATTAAAATTATTAGTTTTATCATATCTCTTTCTTTATATCTAAATTAAAATATAAAATGTTATTATGAAGTAGTAGTATATTAGTGGTTAGTTTTTTTCTTAATGTGTTACATTTATAAATTTATTTAAGTATCTTTTTCTCATTGTAACTTATCAACATGTATATAAACTTAAAGTGTTTGTTTTATCAACAAGATAAAGAAAAACATAAACTAAATCTCAAATTATAAAGGAGCCTACTTCTATACTATAAATAAAATCCCTATCTTGAATAATAAAACTTTCACTATCCTCACTCTCTCAACTAGAGATTTGTAACACTTTTTTTTTGTCTTTCGCAGGTGCATTTCACACATTCTCTATAGTTGGGCAAAAACATCTCTATCAATAATCTCAAACTACTCTCCATTTATGTTTTTTTATATATACTTAAGTTTCTTAATCGCCTATTCGATCGTTTCAATTTAAAAATAACATTATATCACAATTTAAATTATTTATTATAAACCTAAAATATAATTTATATATTTTAAAAAATTATTTATTATGGACTTTGTTAAGAATATTTATTATTAATTTTAATAATAACATAATTTAAAATTTTGAAACTATTTATTTATTATGAATAATAACATAAAAATAACTATTTATCTTTTGTAACACACATACTAAAATACTAGTTAAAACTCAGAGTAAGTATATTAATAAACATAAAAAAAAATGCATATAAGTTTAATAAGAGACAATGATATTTTGCAAATGACTGACGATAGCGTAGGGGTAAATTGAATGAAAAATGTAATTCTTCTTATTTAATTTTTTTAAAACTATGTTATTCGCTTAATTAATAAAACATTTTTTACTGAAATTATATGTACTACTTTTTTTTTTATATAATTTATGTTTATATTATCAAATACTTATATATAGGGGCCTTATAACCCATAGGGTTGGGGCATTGGTCTAAGCTCTACTATGTTCACATGTGAGGGACGATCTATTTAGTGGAAAAATCCATGTTAGATTCCATTCGTGTGCAAAATTTTCTTAAGTCAGTGACAGCCACACACCGCGAGCCGAATTAGTCTCGGACCCAATGAGGTAGAGGACACCCGTGATCTCTAACCCAGGACCAATATATATATATATATATATATATATATATATATATATATATATATATATATATATATGAGCCTTATTTTATTGTTTCGCCCATGGCCCATAAAATGTCAGGACTGGCATTAACAAGCAATCAGATTTAATGAAAATGGAATACAGGATTCATTTGACGACTACAATTAACTTTATTCGATTTCTATTGAGGCAAGGGTTGGCATTTCGTGGTCATGATGAATCAGTTCATTCACAAAATCATGGTAATTTCCTTGAGCTTCTACATTTTTTGGCCAATCATAATGAAGAGATTGATAAGGTTCTAAAAAATGCTCGTGGAAATCTCAAACTAGTGGTACCTAATATTCAAAAGGATATTGTGACAACTGCAGCTTGTTAGACCACAAAAGTTATTGTTGATGATGTTAGAGATGATTTCTTTGACATTTTAATTGATGAATCTTGAGATATATCAATTAAGGAGAAAATGTCTGTTGTTTTGCGTTACGTAGATAAAATGGAAGTGTGATTGAGAAGTTTCTTGGTCTTGTTCATGTTTCGGATACAAGTACCATATCTTTAAAATTGGCATTGGAATCATTGTTTGCAAAACATAGTTTAAGCCTATCAAGAGTGCATGGACAAGGATATGATGGGGCTATTAATATGCAAGGTGAATTCAATGGCCTCAAAAGTTTGATTTTGAAAGAAAATAGTTATGTATTCTATGTTCATTGCTTTACTCACCAACTTCAATTGGCACTTGTGACAGTTGCAAAAAAAAAAAAAACAAGTTCAAATTGGTTGTTATTTTAATTTGGTTGACAATCTATCTAATATTGTTGGAGCTTCATGTAAATGATGGGAGATTCTTTGAGAAAGTCAAATTCTTAAAGTTACTGAAGCATTAAAGAGTGGAGAAATTTCTAGTGGTTTTGGCTTGAATCAAGAGACTACATTGAAATGAGCTGGAGATACAAGATGAGGCTCACATTATGGTACACTACTTAGCTTTATCTCTTTGTTTACTTCAGTGATTGATGTCCTTGAAATTGTTGAGGAATATGGCATAAGCTCAGAGCAACGTGTTGAAGCATGTCATTTATTGAAATCTATGCATTCTTTTGAATTTATTTTTAACTTGCACTTGATGAGGCATATATTGGGAATCACTAATGAGTTGTCTCAAGCACTACAAAGAAGTGATCAAGATATTGTAAATGTAATAGCATTAGTTAGAGTGTGCAAGGAAAGATTACAATGCATGAGAGATGATGGTTGGCATACTTTATTAAATGAAGTATCATTGTTTTGTGAAAAACAAGATATTAACATTCCAAATATGGATGATGCATTCATTACACAAGGAAGATCAAAGCGTAAAGTTCAAAAAGTTTCAAATCTCCATCTCTTTCAAGTTGAGTTGTTTTATCAAGTGATTGATAGACAACTTCAAGAGCTAAACATAGATTTACTGAGGTGAACATTGAGTTGCTTCTTTGTGTAGAAGCTTAAATCCAAGAGATTCATTTTTTGCATTTGATAAGTAAAAGTTGATTTGTTTGGCAAAGTTTTATCCATCAGAATTTTCTTCTATGGAACTTATGGGGCTCGAAAGTCAACTTGAAACTTTTATTAGAGATGTTTGGTCTGATGATCAATTTTTAAAGTTAAATGGGACTATTGATCTTTCTCAAATGTTGGTGAAAACTAAAAAGCATATTGTGTATCCAATGGTATACTTACTTGTGAAGTTAGCTTTGATTTTGTTTGTGGCAACTGCAATAGTTGAAAGATGTTTCTCTACAATGAATTTTGTGAAGGTATACTACTACTCATATATTCTTCATCGCATGAACTTTATGCTATTATTCCCTGTGTTTTTTTGAATAAGCTCTAACTTATGAATTTCTAGCATTTAATGAAAAAGCAAGGTTTCCTGAGTATAAGTACAACCTCTGATCAAAAGCAAGTCACATGTTGAGGTTTAGTACAAACAAGAAGACTGAAGTAGGAATAAGCAAAGAAGCAGTACACTTTTCAGAAGATGACAGTACCTTTTTGGGAAAGAGAGGACACCTACTTTTTTCTCTCTCCTCTGCAGAAATAGACACGTCAAAGAGGAAACGTGATTGAAGTCTCCGTGCATTAAATGAAAATTCATAACGGAAAGATTAAAGAAGCTTTTTCACACAACGATCATATTTCCAAAAGACTCTATATAAAGACCTCAAGAGAAGAACTAAAGATCTAACGAACTATTGGACAGCCATTTTGTTGCTTTGAAAAACTCTCTAAGTTCTTTCTCTGCATGAAACACTCTAAGCTCAATAGTTTATCCTTTGCTTAGTAAAGTTATTTGTACTCGTGTTAAACTTACATATTCTCACTTTGTGAGTTGATTACGTTGTAATCTTTCAAACTTATTCAATTTGTGAAAGCCAAAAGTGGCTTAGTGTGAAAGAATACTTAGGACTACTTTCTTGAGTATAAGATTGTAGTGGGTTTTGCAAAAAGTGGCATAGAAGAATACTTGCTTGTAACCATGTTGGTTAGTGGAACCCTTCGTGTTGAAGGAGAACTAGACGTAGCTTAGGTTGAGTGAACCAATATAAAAAACTTGTGTTCTTTGTTTTTGCTTCTCCTTTCACGTTTTCCTTGGAAGAAAGATTTTTTGACTTGTTTAAAACGTTCTTTGCAAGAAGCTTTTTAAATGCACATACACACTATTCAACTCCACTTCTAGTGTGTTTCTTGTTATTTCACTAGACGTTGGCATTAAGCATTACATGAGTCACGCTAACGTAACGCATCTAGAGAGGGCTCTAAGATCCTTACATTGGTGTGCTAAGCATGAGGTTACTAATGCTTAAAGGCGAGGTTTGTGCCTCATTGCAATCCACCCTATGTGCCACCCTGTATGCACTAAGTGTAGACACCATAGAGAGATGACCTTGATTCTTTGAGGATTAACACTAAGCACCAATATGTTAGCGCTAAGCACAGGGTCTTTCACACTATGTGTGACCATGTCAACTCTAAGGGTGGGGTCCTTGGACAATAATGTTATGTATATAACTTTTATGCCTAATAAATGTTATCCCCTTCCTATATGAGTATGTTACATCGTGAAAGTATGTGCTTGAGTTGAGTGTATTATGAATGCATGCATGAGGCTAAGTTATCCCTTTGGCAAGGTGCGGCAATTGCCCTTCAGATCTCATAGAGTGGTAGAAAAATGAAATGTATAAGACTATGTTGCCCTCTTTGAGAAGAAGAAGCACTTGTCTTTAGATCCTAGATAGTGGTAAATAAGACAATGTAGCCCTCTTTGGCAAGAAAGAGTCTCAGCCGATTTTAGATTCCAAAGAGAGGTGATAGACGTCCTTTGGTGCAAGAAGGATAGAATATTGCAAACCACAAGAGGGATGCCTCTTGAAGATTATGAACTCACAATCTGCCATGGAAGATGGATAACAGAATTATAAGATAAAGGTGTTTATGATTTATTAATGTGAGAATGTGTGTTATGTCTCAAGGAAATGTTTATATGCCTCATTGTCATGGATAGGTAAGATGTCTATATGCTATAAATGTGTTCATGTTATCAGGGGCGGAACCGGATTTTCATATTAGGGGGGGCCAAGGATAAAAAATAAAATTATTCAGTAAATATATATGCATTAATTTTTATATAAAATATTCATATTTTGATCATTCAAAACGTTAATTATTTGATAAAGGAAACATAATTAGGATAGGGAAAAAAAACAAAACAAAAAAAATCTTGTTAATTATTTTATTTTTGTTTAAAGATTTTCAATTAATAAATCATAATCGTATCTCTTGCACTCTCATTTTGGGAGTCCATAATAAAGCAATATACGTACCCATTTTCAATTCATAATATACTAAATATAGTTGCTAGAAAGAAAAAAATTAAATATAGTGTATTTCCATATTCAATTAATATGCATGTAAACTGATAAAAAAAAAATTAATATACTAATTAATTGAGAACGGTGTATATATAATAATACAAGAAGAAGAAGAAAAAAAGAAAACTGAAACAATAAACATTTCAATTTTACAAAAAGTACATGTGATAATGTCTTTTTGTGATCAACGTTTGTCCTGTTTCTTGTGATAATATATATACATATTTTCATTGAGGGCTATTGAATAGAATATATAGAAGTATAATAATGTAAATACTTTTGTTGTTGCTTTGCCACTTTGCAGATGTAAAGTGTTTCCAAAATTGATTTCAGACCAAATACTAATCACGAATTATGTGTATTGTTCAATGCGATTGTGAGATTGAAAATTAAGAGTAAATATTAGGATTTAATTTTGTTTATTTTTTTAATATAATTAAGTAAAAAAAAATCACAGACTCACCATAAGTCCACAAGTCCACAACAGTCCACCAATATTTAAGAAAGTTTAAAAAACAAATAAAAACTCATTATTCAATAATTAAAATTTGCTAAAATATAATACTTAATGATCAAAATCTATACAATTTTAAAAAAAAGTTGGGGGGGGCGGGGCAAGGCCCCCCTAAGCAACCAAATAGTTCCGCCCTGCATGTTATATACAATATGTATGTGATGTTATAGTGATCCCTAGGGCACTTGCTGGGACTTTTGTCTCACTAGTTTAAGTTTAAATGCTAAAGATTAAGCAGGTAGTGAATCCAGTGAATGGCAAATCGAGCAAGGATTTACGTTGTTAATATTGCTTTCACATAATGTAACATTATGAACTATTTATTTATGTTTTACGTTTAAGTCCCCATATTGGGCAAGAATTATGTATTTCTTTTATTTGGGTTATGTAAGGTACCCTGAGTACTCCATATGTATATTGTTCATGTTTTGATTATGAGTTTTTAAATAAGTGATTGAGATTATCCGAGGATTCCACATATGTAGGTATAAGGTTACGGTAATGTCCCTTAGGGTGTTACACGAAGAGATCATCCTGGACAAGAATGTTTCACAATGATTTTGAAATCTGGGAATTTTTTTTCATAAATCTTCAGTAAAAATTGACTTGGCCCAAGTTTTAAAAAAACAAATGAAAATGTGACATGTGATTAAAAGTATTATTCTATTGGTTGTTAGTTTTTTTTTTTTTTTTTTTTGTTACATTCAAAAATCCTCGATGAATTTTCAAATTACTGTGACATATCAACATGCTTATTTATTTTTTTAACAAAATAAGAAACACAAACAAAGACTCAAATTATAGTGGAAATAAAACTAAGCATTAGTATATTAATAAAGAACAAAAATAAAGATTTAATATATATGAAATGATATTTTTTCGATAATAGATGATAGCGATCAAACTAGATCATTTTCTTTGAGACACAAAATATAAAACTAAATTTATTGATTCGTTAACAAATTCTATTATATAATGGCGAATGATAATAACAAATTCGTTAACATATTTTTTCTAACACACATTCTATTATTAATTAAAATTTATTGAAAACTACAAAATTAGGATAGAGACTAATTAAATGAAAATTGAAACTTATAAAAATTTATAATTTTCAATAAATTTCAGCCAATTGGAGAGAGTGTGTTGTTAACATTTCTCTTATATAATTAATATTTTATATAATTATATATAAAACTGTAGATTAAGGTTATGTATTTTATATGTATTTATTATTATTATTATTATTTATTGATTTTATTAATATTTTTAAGTTTATAAATTTATTTTATTTTTTATTTAAGTATAGTTATTGATTTCTAAGATACTTTTTTATTTTTCTTTTTTCTTTTTATCCTCTTCTTTCTGACATACAGGATGGTTTCTCCAAGCTAGTTTCGGTATGAACCTTTTGAGGTTCTTCTTTTCTTCCAAAAGGCTTATCCTCTTGCTTTTCAGTAGCTTTCTCAACTTCATCTTTTTCTTCTTCTTCTTCACCATTTATCGCTATCTCATGGTAAAACAATAAGGATACTACATAGTACTTAATGTGTAACATCAACACCGCTAATAGGGTTAGATAATAAACATCTACTTTTAGATTAACATGAATGACAAAATGTAGTATCTAGTTAAATTTTTTTAGATCGAGAGACTAAATTAACAACACCACATAAATTCAAGGACCAAAATAGTGATTTAGTCAAACTGAAACAAAACACAATTTGCAAAAACAATTACGTTTTAAATATATATTTTGATACCTAAAAGTTCAAAATGCCCCAGATCCTTTAAACAGTACACGTCAAATAAAAACATTGATAATCATCTAAATAAATTGAAACAAGTTCAAAACTTAAAGCTTAAGTGATAAATCAATCCCAGAAGAATCAGAACGAGAGGTTTCTTCTTGCTTGGAATGATCACCACCCATGGTACTCAATGTTGTTGACCTATCCAAGGCCCAGTTTGATTTGGTAGGAACATTTGTAGAAGAATCTCCAAGGATGGGAATGTGTCCAATAGTACTACAATCATCTTCAGTCTTCAAATTTGCATGCAAACCCTCCATCCTCAATCTACCAAGGGGAGGGTTTAGCATCTCTTGTCTTGACCACCTTTGACCAAACCTAAAACCAAATGAGGTTGAAGGGTATGATGGCTTGTGAATCATAGACTCCATCCGAACCCCAAGTGCCCTATTGTAGGATCCATAAAAGGAGTGTGTGGGATAAGGGTAACAAAGAAAAGGAGAGTTCCCTAAAGCACCAACATCATCAACCCCTTGGCCACGCTTTGCAAGAGCACGCTCTTGCTTGTGGGCGTTTTGGTGTCCCCCCAAAGCTTGTGATGAAGAAAACTCTTTCTTGCAAAAGTTGCAAGAAAAAGTCTTAGCCTCTGATGGTTTCTCCTCAATATTATTGTTCTCAACTCTCCCTTTGGTGTAATTAGCACTAGAAGAAGATGAACCCCCCACGTTCATTGGGTTGAAAAAATCCAATTCCACTTTCGACCCCCGAATTGATTCATCCTTGGAGAGCTTAACAAAGTCCAACACCATATGGGAATTGGAATTGGAAGCTGGATCTTGTTCAGATTTATCACCCTTCTCCTTCATTATCAACTCATCATTCTTCTCTTCTTCAACACATGGTTTATGGGAAATGACTTCGGAGGTGGAAGAGACTTCAGAGGAACAAATTTCCAAACCGTGTGATGATGCCATGGCACAAACGAGAAATGATTCTCTCTTTTTAGATCTGTGAGAGTGAGATTGAATAGAGAGGGGGCGTGACCATGGTTATTTATTTATGGATTTGAGTTAATATGCAAATATCTTTCACTCATGAACAAGGAAAGGGATCTCATGCATTTTTGTAGTTATTATTTTTTCATGATGCTAGCAAAAATTTGAAGAGGTGTGAGCAAGCTTGAACCAATTTGTTCACGACCGTTGCATAAACAAAATTTCCTAAAATGATTTTAACTACATGGTCAAATGTGTCTAATTACTCAAGTAGTTCAAATCATGCCATAGAACCATGTGGCTAATTACTCAAATAGGTTCTATGTAGTTGAAATTTGATGTCAAACCGAGTGGTGAAATTGGTAACTTTGAATTACTTGTTGGAGTAAAATTACTTGGACATTCAAGAACTTCTTTAGCGGAAAAATAAATGGAAGTAATTTTGTGCTCATTAATGCTCTATATTTTCTAAAATGATTTTAACTACACAGTCTAATATTGTGGCAAATAATTAATCAAATAGTTAAAATATTTCCATAGCCAGCATGTGGCTAATTACTCAAATAATATACTATCGCAGATGACAGCTTCTATGTTGTTCAAATCTGATGTCAAAGCCAAATCGGTAACTTTGAAAATTACTTAGGTGTTCAAGAGCTTCCCTGGTGGAAAAATCAATGGAAGTAATTTTGTGATATAATTTTGACTTCATTAATGCTCTATATTTTCCCAACAAATCCATTGTTTTCCTCAACGCGCGAGTTGCTCCAATAGGTTCAAAATTTCAAATATCTTTATCACTAGTAGTTTCTGTGAGGAAAACCCAGTTTAATGAGTACCACTAAGCCATATTAAACTAAAAGAACTTATTCTAACCTTAATTTTTCTCATAGAAAAGCTTGTTTTCAATTCATTTTTATTTAAACCAGGAATGCATAGCACTATACTAGTGGCTAAGGTTTTGTAATTTCAGTGGCTTTAATTTGCAAATTTTATGTTTGAGGACTCACCCACATAACCGCTTTCCGTTTTCAATAAGCATGGTGTTATGCCACAACATTCTTGCCATACTTGTGGAAATTTATTTTTCATGAAGGACTTAAGATACACTAAATTTGTAACACTCAAGAAGATTTTTAGATCAAACTTGTGAATAGTGCTTGAACTTGAGGTAAGAAATAATGAGGGTTTAAGAGAAACTAATTAGGAGCTCACTCATCTCAACAAGTGAATTTTACATATAACTAGATTTTAAACTTGTGATTCGTTTAAATTATACATTTTTTATATTCATGTTTAATATTTTTAAAAATATGTATATATGAATAAAATTATTAATTTTTAAAATATTTAGTAACAAATTAAATATAACTACATTAAAATTGAGGAAGATGATTAATTATATTTTTAATTGAGCAGATGTTGTATTGAAAAATATTAAACCTATTAAAATTTATTATGATTTGTTCTTTCTTTAAGAAATAATAATAGTGATGTAATACCTATATGAGATATATAAATTAAAAAATATATATCATAAATATAATTTTTTAATTATTTAAATTGAGTACTTATTTTTGCTATTGTGAATACTATGTTTACATGTAATTGAATTTTATTTGTTTATAATTAATAATTTTAAATTTATTTATTTTAAAAATTAAAATATTTTAAAACTATATTTTAATCATTTTGGTTTATTATATGTGATATTAATGAAGTTTTAAATTGGTTAACATCATTACAACTTTAATTATTATTATTATTATTATTATTATTATTATTAATTTGTTCTTTAATTTTAATTTCATTACTTGTTATATTTTAAAGTTATCAATCTAGAATTTATTAAAAAAAGGGTTACTTATCTATAAGGATGGATGATGTTATATATTATTAATTCTCTTAATCCATTTATCTCATTCAACTTTCTCTTAAAAGTTCTAATCTTGGTAAATGAGTTTAGTTAATTCATTATCTCATAATTGCTTCAATAAATTGTAAAATTAGTAGTCATTCTTTAAATGCTGTACTTTACTTTCATTTAGAGTTTATGTCTAGTACAAAATATAGCTAATTAATTTATGTCTACTAGCTCTTTAGTCTTTAACTTTCCTTTAACTAATTCTACACAAACCAATATTTTCCAACTACTAAATTATACGGATAAGGTTAACTAATTGTACTAAATTATTTTTCCAATCTTATAACTAACTAAAACCATTGTGCTCAAACTAAGCTCTAATAAAGTGGCAGCCTTTTTCTTTTAAATTATAAATTCTTCTACATAAATACAAGACACAAGTGCTATTATAGCACTATCTAGTTCAAGACAAGTGCTATTTCCAATTTTAAGATGCATTAATCTTCTCGTTTGCCAAATATTATAGTTTACGTACAACAAAAATGGTATCATTAGAATATTTTAAGTATTTTTAAACCACTTACAAGTTACAAGCAGATTGTTACTAAGTTAGGAGTTAGGGCAGCCACAATAGTTAGATAAGTCGTATAATAATTTATTAAAGTTCTTACTTTAACCATTCACAAGCACTGAACTTGATGGAAATTGAAAAAAAAACCAAAAATAAAATATTAGGTATGAATTTAGAGAAATTATAAGTGGTGAAAAGAGCCAGTTTCAAAGGTTCCTTATTTTTTTTTTCAGTCATATTATGTGCAAGACACATTAATAGTTTGCTCTAACATGTTAAAGGAAAATACCTGAACTATCTTATGCCTCTTTCAGATACTTTGCTTCAAAGCAGAACTTGTTTCAGTCGTATGCAATGCTTGTTTCTTAAGTTATTTCAAGACTTTTTGCAACACAAAGATTCTGATAAAAATTCTACTTGTAAATTTTTTTTCTACTTTTAAATCCCAATTATTTATATTTCAATGAACTATCTCTACTGATACATGAAATATGGAATCACAATTTAAAACCTGCATTCTACAACCTGAAAGTCTTGACATATTCAAATTGAGTGCTTACAAATAAAATAAAATAAAATAAAATTGACGCAAACAAAGCCAAAGAGAGTTTAGGGTTTACTTTGTGCAAACGTCATCGCAAGTGTCATCGAAGCTGTTGGGGTTCGTTGCGGGGTAGTAGGGGCAAAGTCGTGAGGCTTTTCGGTGGTGGAGAGGGTTGCAACTCAAAGGTTTTCCAGTGGCAGAGAGGGTCGCAATGTGTGGTTGTTCGTGAGGACGGTTGTGTGAGACAATGGTGTTGACGAGTGAGGAAGATGAAGATGATGGTGGTGCAGCGACATTGCAATGGAACAATGGCGAGGGTTGTGGTTCGGCAGGGGCAACAATGAGGAAGTGGTGAGGGAGCAATGACACAATGGAGTAAGTAAAAGAAGAGCAGTTCTTCAGAACTTGAAAATTACATTGTGAGATAGATCCATGCTTGGCTAACTAATAATTTGCTTAAGAGCTCATTGAGTCTGCTTGAGCTCTTGACTCGTATTTAAAAAGAGTACTAATTAAAAATTGGGTTGGATAAACCTTTCTTAACCGTCAATTTCACAGCTAGTGAGTGATTCATTAAATATTAATAAAAACAAGAGTGCTTCATCATCTTAATTGTCATAGGTATCAAAAGTCTGTACGGAAAATCAAAAACTCATAACTAATGAGCTAATAAACTCGAATACCACATCACCCATTTGCAATTGTAAAGGAAAAAGAAAAATGAAACAAAACACAATTTGCAATAATAATTGCTTTTTAAAATATATTAGACACCTAAAATTTTATAGTGTCCCAAATAACTCAAACAACAGAGTACCAATCAATCAAACACAAACATTGATGATTATCCAAATTAAAACAAGATCGAAACTTAAATCTTAAGTGATAAATCAATCTCATCAGAATAATCAGGACTAGAGCGTCCTTCTTGCATGGGATCATCATCACCACCCACAGTACTCAATGGGGATGAGTTTGATTTGGTAGCAACATTTGTAGAAGATTCTCCAAGGAATGGAATATCGTGTCCAATAGTACCACGATCATCATGTGTCCTCAAAGTTGTATCACTCTCTAGGATCCTAATTCCACTATTTGCATGCAAACCCTCCATCCTCAATCTATCAAGAGAAGGGTTTAGCATCCCTTGTGATCTTGACCACTCTTGACCAAACCTAAAACCAAGTGAGGATGAAGGATATGATGACTTGTGAATAATAGACTCCATTCTAATCCCAAGTGCCCTATTATATGATCCATTAAAGGAGTGTGTGGGATGATCGGGGTAACAAAGAAAATGAGGGTTCCCAAATGCACCAACATTGATCCCTTGGAGACGCCTTGCAAGAGCACACTCTTGCTTGTGAGCATTTTGGTGCCCTCCCAAGCCTTGTGCAGAAGAAAACTCTTTCTTGCAAAAGTTGCAAGGAAAAGTCCTAGCCTCTGATGATTTCTCCTCATTGTTATTATCACCTCTCCCTTCAGTGTTGTTAGGCCTAGAAGAAGATGAACACCCCACGTTATTCATAGGATTGAAAAAATCCAATTCCACTTTTGACCCTCTAATTGATTCATCTTTGGAATTGGAATTGGAAGTTTGATTTCGTTCAGATTTAACACTCTTCTCCTTCATTGGTGTAACCTCATTGTGATTCTTCTCTTCTTCAGCAGTAGGTTTATAGGAAATGCCTTCGGAGGTGGCAGAGATGCTAGAGGCCTCTGATGTGATCCCTTTTCGAGCAAGGGAAGCTCCAAAGAAAATGAAGAAGAGGAAGTGAAATAGAAACTAAAATTGCATTAATTCTTCTCTCCCTTTAACAAAACAATTACAACCAATATATATCAGCAACATGGTGCCAACCTGCACTAAGCACTACACCAGTTCACTCAACAATTTCCTAACAAACTCAGCAACAAACCAAATTCTAGAACCTCCTAGTTGAGCTACACTATCTGATATAACATAATAACCAATATTATTAATAAAAGACAATTAGTTCCTATTGGGCCTAATAGCAAAACGAACTCTGAACTTCAATAGTTTGGGCCGTATCAATACTTCCCCCATCAAACCAACCTTGTCCTCAAGGTTGGACATGGACCGCAAACCTTGACCTTAAGTAATTTGCCCTCCAGGCGTGTCCGAATCCAGTAACGGATGCCCCACAAGAGTTTGTGGTGACGTATCATCTTCTTCGGCTACCAACAGAAGGAATCTTCCTCTATAACAATGAGTGCGGGAGAACTTCTGATCGCAATAGAAATAAAGCCCTTTTCCACAACGTTCAGCTATCTCCGCATCCGTGAGGTGTTTATAGCGCGTGTGTCGTGGTGGGGCTGTGAGTAATGGAGGAAGGGTTTTGGTTGGAATGGACTCAAGACTTGAGTGCGACGACGTCGTAAACGTGGGGGACACTGGTGGAGGGGGCGAAACTAGGGTGGTCTTGCTAAGGGGTGGGGATTCCCATGGAAGTGGTGGTGAAGGGCAGATGATACGGTAGAGATCGTTCAGCTTCTCCTCGTGCAAGCGTGCTAACCCAGCAGCGTGAGACAATGTAATGGGTTGTTGAGCCAGCACTTCACGTCGGATCTCGGGCTTGAGCCCTGAAATGAAACAACTCAACAAAAACGAGGGACTCAACCCCACAATGCGATTAGCAAGGGATTCGAACTCCGCAAGGTAGTCAGGAACCGAAGAAGACTGAGTAAGCTTGAACAACTTACCGCGTGGGTCATCAAAAGCAGTGGGGGCGAATCGGGCTTCCAACGCCTGAAGAAATTGTTGCTACGATAGAATTTGACCATTGCGGTACATCCATTGGTACCAAGCCAATGCTGGTCCATCCAAGTAGAAGGATGCCACCGTGATTCGCTCTTCCTCCGGGGTACAGTGGTAATCAAAGAATTGGGAAATTTTGAATAACCAGCCAAGAGGGTCAGAACCCTCAAATCTGGGGACATCAAGCTTGAGGAAGTGTTTGTGGGTAAAGGATGAATCATTGGAGGGGAAAATGAAGTGATGGAGGCAAAGGAGGTGCGACCTTCCAAGGCAGCGACACGAAGGGCTACGTCTTCCATCTTGTTGGTGAAGGTGGTTTGGAATTGGTTGAATTTCTGTAGAAGCTCATCAAGCTTGTCGGAATTGATGGTTGAATGTTTGGAGCAGGTGCCGTCAGCCATGGGAGGGTGAGTACAGCAATGAAAGTACCAATTGATGTGATCCCTTTTGGAGCAAGGGAAGCTCCAAAGAAAATGAAGAAGATGAAGTGAAATAGAAACTAAAATTGCATTAATTCTTCTCTCCCTTTAACAGAACAATTACAACCAATATATATCAGCAACATGGTGCCAACCTGCACTAAGCACTACGCCAGTTCACTCAACAATTTCCTAACAAACTCAACAACAAACCAAATTCTAGAACCTCCTAGCTGAGCTACACTATCTGATATAACATAATAATCAATATTATTAATAAAAGACAATTAGTTCCTATTGGGCCTAATAGCAAAATGAACTCTGAACTTCAATAGTTTGGGTCGTATCAGACTCAGAGGGACAACCTTCCAAAACATATGATGATGCCATTGTAAAATGTTTCACAATTTTGGATCTGTGGGAGAGGGGGGGCATGACCATGTTTATTTATTTAAAGATTTTAATTAATGCAAATATCTTTATTGAATAAGGAATGGGATCTCATGCATTTTGCAGTTATCATTTTGCATTATGCTACCAAAAGTTTGAAGAGGTATGAGCAAGCTTTGAAAGATTTATGCATGATCTTAGCATAAACAAAGATTCCTAAAATGTGTCTAATTACTAAGTAGTGCAAGTCATTCCCATAACCAGCATGTGGCTACTTAATCAAATAGCTTCTATGTAATTCAATTTTTATGTCTAACCGAGTAGTGAAATTGGTAACTTCGAAATTACTTGTTGAAGTAAAATTACTTGGGCATTTATGTGGTGGAGAAATCAATATATGAAAGTAATTTTGGGATATGACTTTGGCTTCATTAATGCTCTATATTTTTTCTAAAATGATTTTAACTTCACGGTCTAATGTGGCGAATAATTACTCAAATAATTAAAATCTTTCCAGAGCGGGCATGTGGCAAATTATTCAAATAATACCATCACAACTTCTATGTAGTTCAAATGATGCCAAAGAAAAAATGGTAACTTTGAAATTACTTGTTGAAGTAAAATTACTTGGACTTTCAAGAGCTCTGTGGTGAAAGATTCACCAAAAAAAAAAAAGCTTTTGTGGTAGAAAAATCAATGGAAGTAATTTTGTGATATAATTTTGGCCTCATTGATGCTCAATATTGTCCTAACATGTCCCTTGTTTTCCTACTAGGTTCAAAATTTCAAATATCTTTTCACCAGTAGTTTATGTGAAAACCCAGTTGAATGGGTACCTCTAAGCCATATTAAACTAAAATAACTTATTCTAACAATAGTTTTTTCTCATAAAAAAGCTTGTTTTCCATTTAGTTTTATTTAAACCATGAATGCATAGCATAGTTCTAATTAGGGGTGGCCAAAAAGGCTGAACTGAACTTTTAAGAACTAAATTGAACTATTAAAGTGGTTTGCCCAAACCAAACTAAACTACAAAACAATGATCAAGCAAAATGAATTGAACTATTGTTTGGTTCAGTGAACTGTATTTTAGAAGTTCAAACTAAATTGTTCTATTTATTTGCTGAAAGGTTTATATAACAAATGGTTCCTTGGGAGTACACCAGTACAGAAGGGAGAAATGAGAGAAACAAAAAACATGCAGAGGTTCAACTAAAATAGAAAACAATGCAATGTATCCTAAATTAAATAGATGTCTATTTCTCATAGTTTTTGACAATGAGCTAACAGATTACAGATGTATAAACTATAAAGCATAAAGAATATGATAGATTTATGAAAAAGTAATCCTGTGGCAATAAAGTGCAAGCATACATGACTATATCCATCAGAAGCTTATTATGAAAGTTACAGAGAGTAAGATTTATTTTATCAATGAATTCGTGTGCGAGAATAAGTTACATACTTATTTGCTGTTTCATCAAAAATTGTCCTACTGAATCGTGATTAGCTATGTTGTGTGGGGATTTTCAATTAATTAGACTGGTTTTGCAATTTCACTTCAAAAAAATAATCATGGAATGAATTCATGCAATGGCAGAAATAATAAAATTATTAAAAAAAAATGAGAGTGCTGATCTAATAGATAAACAAGGCCAAATACATGAACTCTGAATTCATACACATTTACTTCTTGATATGTTCCAAGTTGCCACAATAATTTATGTGCCATGAACTCTGAACTCTCATATTAAAACAGCTCAGCAGTGCACTGAACTGAACTTTTAGCAGTTTGGTTTTTTAAAACTAAACTAACAAACTGGTTAAGTTCAGTTATTATTAGAAATAGTTCAGTTTTTTTAAGTTCAATTCAGCTCATTACTTGAAAGTTCACTTTAGTTCAGTTTTTTCTTGCCACCCCTAGTTCTAATGGCTTAATTAGGTTTTGCAATTTCAGTAGCCATAATTTGCAAATTTTTAGTTCCAAGGACTCACTAACATTCAATTCTTAATTTCAGCAACATTCTTGCCATACTTGTGGAAGTTCAATTTCAATGAATGACTTACAATACACAAAAATCCAATGGCCCTAATTTGTAAATTTTAGTTTTGAGGACTCACCCAGATTCCTTTTTTTAATTTTAGTATCAATCTTGCCATACTTGTGGAAGTTCATTTTTCATGAAGGACATACGATACACAAAATTTTGTAACACTAAGAAAGAATTTTAGACTCTAGAAGTTTGTAAAATCTTGAATAATTATTGAAGTAGATCGCACTAGTGAATATTGCTAAAGCTTAGGGAATGTTCTATAGTAAGGTATTAAGAAATAATGAGGGTTTACGAAAAAGTAATTGGGAGCTCACACAACAAAGGTATTTCATTTATAACTAGATTTTATACATGTGCATTGCATGTATTTGTTTATATTATTTATTTTAAGAATAAATAATCTATACATTGACAAATTAAAAGGTTATTATATTGTCATCTAATTACAAACCGTGATAGTTGTGAAAACCAGACCGGACTGGCTGGTCTAACCGGGTGAATTAGGAACCGGTGTCCTGACCGGTCCGGTTAAGCTATCGGACTAGTTATACAATCGACCTGGTTTGACCCAGATCAACCTGGTGACTTGGCCCGGGTTGACCCAGTTCAATTTGAGTTTTTTTTTTTATGATTCTTGAAACAAAGTAGCTATTTGAAATTCTTTTCATGGTACCATTCAAAATTAACCCATGGTAGAAGCTTTGTAATTCAAATGTTAAATGCTTGGTATCCATAATATTTTAATGGACCTTTTTTGCTATATATTCCAGCAAATTTTTTATAAAATAGAAAGTTGAGAGCTTTTTCTAAATTCTTAATAGTGAATTGCTAAATAGTATATAATAATATAATAAGATGTTCCTATAATATTATTTTGATCTTGACAACAATATATAATAATTAATTATTATTATTATTATTATCTTGATCTTAATATAATTTAATATTTATGTACTTTATACATCTTCACCAGACATGCTCATGACCTTTTGACAACTTTCGTACTTAGCCATGAAAAATAACAAGAGTTTCCTTAGTAATTTAATGATAATACCCAACAAAATAATTTAGTAATAAATGATTAAATAATATATATAGTTTCATCATGACAATGATTTTAATTTTGGAGTATGGACTATGGATTGATCACATTTTGTTATCTATATATATATACACCAGGTCAAGTGGTTTAATAAACAACCTACCAATTTGACCACTGACCCATTAACCCAGTGCCTCGACCGAATCGGTTTTCACAACACTGCAAACTATTATACTAGTATATGATAAGTTTGTTAACTTTTTCAATAATTATTTTAAGTCATACAAAAGGTGATTTCTTATTAGTTGATAATGTAAAACTTTTTAAACTGACGATGCTTAAAAATTAAACTTCTATTTTTAATATTTGTAGTTATTTTTTTAGATGCATGTACGTAAATCAAATTAAAATTTATTTTGAAAAATATTTGTGATATATCATGTACAATTATATTTAAATTGAGGATGCTATATATATATATATATATATATATATATATATATATATATATATAATTTATTTATTAATTCTTATCCTTAATTATTATTTAAAATTTAACTAAATATCTATAAAATCTTTATTTTTAATCTCCTTATATATATAAATGAATAAGAGATTCTCTTCTCTCCTTGCTTCACTCTCTCCACTCTCTCTCACATTCACTCTTATTTGAATACTTTCATCATCTCATGGAGTGGTGTAGTTCATTCTCCGAGCATGCATTTGGTTCTTCTATTTTTCCTAAAATTTCTCTTATCAAGTTTTGTAACTACCCCACATTAACAATATTTCTATAACTACCTTCATTCACTTCTTCATCTGATACAATTTTTTTTTATCAGTTTTTTTAAATCTATTTTTTAATTCCGAAGATTTCTCTCTTTCATCAATAATTTCAAATCCTTAATTCAATTTACTTTTCAATTTTAAAATATTAAAGTTACATCATTACATCTTCTGTTATATTTTTTTTTCTTTTAAAAAAATTATAGTTTCTAATTTCTTTTATAATTATCTCTTTTTCAAAATTTCTTTCGATATGCTATATAATTCTTTTTTTTTTTCAAATTTTATACTCTCTAATCTTTTGGGCTTTTTTTTTAATATTTCTTTTATCTAATTTTCTAACTCTATTTTTAATTCCAAAGATTTCTCTCTTTCATCAATAATTCTAGATCCTTAATTCAATTTTCAAATTTAATATTAAAAAAAGTAAAGTTACATCATTACATCTTCCCTTATTTTTTTTCTTTTGAAAAAATTATAGTTTCTAATTTCTTTTATAATTATCTCTTTTTCAAAATTTCTTTCGATGTACTATATTATTTTTTTCTTCTTCAAATTTTATACTCTCTAATCTATTGGGTTTTTAATATTAAAAAAATTAAAGTTAAATTGTTACATCTTTTCCTTATTATTATTTTTTAATTTTATAGCTTCTAATTTCTTTTATAATTATTGCTTTTTTAAAATTTCTTTCAATGTGCTATATAATTCTTTGGTTTTTTTTTCAAATTTCTTTCTATTGACTATATAAATAAGGTAGTGAAAATTTTAATAAGCCCGTGCATTGCACGGGCTAAAACACTAGTTATTATTATTCATAAAAATTTTTGGTACTTTCTCTCATATCTTTATCAAAGGTATAGTAACTAAATTAAATTTAAAGTACACTTATCCATAATTTTTCCAAAAAAATTCAGCAGAGTTTCCCCTATATTTTGGTACTTTCCCTCATACCTTTATTAAAGGTATAACAACGAGATATCAAAGATCCACCTAATTAAACAGTTTATATCTCAACAATCTAATAGGACCAACTAATAACAAAACCATGT
Source organism: Pueraria montana var. lobata (assembly GCA_026413185.1). Classification (NCBI taxonomy): domain Eukaryota; kingdom Viridiplantae; phylum Streptophyta; class Magnoliopsida; order Fabales; family Fabaceae; genus Pueraria; species Pueraria montana. Next base: position 63,736,507 of record CM048654.1, on the reverse strand, counting down.
CACATACCACTTTTATCAACTAATTTCAAGACAAAAATCAAATTATTCAACAACCAAGGCAGATTTCAAACTTTTATTTCATATATCATAAGTTATATACTCTGAATCCACCATAAAGAGAAACATATATGTACAATGGTGGAGGCTTGCTGGTAATAACAAGGAGTGCGAGTTGGTGGTGGGAGAAGGGAAAGAAAAAGAGCCCGCAAAGGGGAAAGGGAGAAACACATGAGAAGAAATACAAACCATGTTATTAAGAATTTACGTGCTACTCAGCAAATTGACTAAATTTAAAAGAGAAAAAATCACTTCCAATATACCTAGATGGCAGTGGTGACAATAGTAAGATCAATACTATATGTGTCTAACCTAATGAAAGGTATCTTCGATCCTATGTTCAATTTAAGAGAACTAACTGCACTGGTCATTTTCTTCACAACAAAAAGTGAAAATTATTTCAAATCTCAACAAGATAATAAAGAATGAAAAAAGAGAAAGAGACAAATGCAGATGAGGGCATGAAATTCAACAAGGATTGGCTGAGAATGAAACAGAGTTTCTAAAGCCCCTTCAATAAAAACCTACAACAAGAAAAAAAAATCATGAATTTCTTCCCAAATTTTAGTAACTAAAGTAACTATACAACTTTAATTCCTTATACTAGCTTCTCTCCTCGCTTAATCCATTTACCTCACTAAACTTTCTCTTAATAGTTTTAATCTTGGTAAATGAGTTTAATTAACACATCATCCCATAATTCCTTCACCAAATTGTTTTTTAATTAGTAGTCGTTCTTTAAATCTTGTACTTTACTTTCATTTAGAGTTTATGTCTAGTACAAAACATAACTAATTAATTTATGTCTAGTAGCTCTTTAGTCTTTAACTTTCCTTTAACTAATTATACACAAACCAATATTTTCCAACTACTAAATTATACAGATAAGGTTAACTAATTGTACTAAATTATTTTTTCAATCTTATAACTACCTAAAACCATTGTGCTCAAACTAAGCTCTAATAAAGTGGAAGAATTTTTCTTTTCAATAGTAAATTCTTCTACAAAAATACAAGACACAAGTGCTATTAGCACTATCTAGTTCAACATAAGTACAATGTGTAAATTTTAAGATGCATTAATCTTGTCATTTGCCAAATATTTAGGTAAAACAAAAATGGCATCATTAGAATATTTTAAGTATTTTTTAATCACTTACAAACTACAATCAATTTGTTACTAAGTTAGGAGTTAGGGCAACCACAATAGTGAGATAAGTCATATAATAATAAATTCTTAGTTTAACCATTCACGAGCACTGAACATGATGGAAATATTAGGTATGAATCAGAGAAATGAGTGGCGAAAAGAGCTTCAAAGGTTCCTTTTTTTTTTGTTTCAGTCATACTATGTGCAAGACACATTAATAGTTTGCTCTAACTTGTTAAAGGAAAATATATGAACTATCTGATGCCTATTTCAGATACTTTGCTTCAAAGCACAACTTGTTTCAGTCATATGCAATGCTTGTTTCTTAAGTTATTTCAAGATTCATTGCAACACAAAGATTCTGATAAAAAGTCTACTTATAAAATTTTTCTACTTTTAAATCCAACTTATATATATTTCAATGAACTATCTCTACTGACACATGAAGTATGGAATCAAAATTTAAAACCTCCATTCTACAACCTGACATAAGAAAGCCTTAACATATTCAACTTGAGTGCTTACCAAAAAAAATTGACGCAATCAAAGCCAAAAGAGAGTTTAGGGTTTACCTTGTGCAAACGTCGTTGCAAGTATCATTAAAGCTGTTAGGGTTCGTCGCAAGGTAACAGGGGTGAAGTCGTGAGGTTTTTCGGAACTCGAAGCTTTTCCAATGGTAGAGAGGGTCGCATTATAGTGGCGGATGCAGGTTCACACTTGTGGGGCCACGATGTTTTTTTTCTTATTTGTTAATGTGTTATACAAAAAAATATATTGCCCCCACATGTTGTGCCCAAAGCTCAAATAGACATAAGACATTCAATATAAAAATTGCATGCTTAAGCCCAAATCGTTTAGCCCAATTTGGCAATTCCCATTCTGTAACAGTAATACAAAAAAGAGCACACCTTTCATCCTAACTTACATTACACGTTTTCATTTTATGATTACACCCTCCCAATTCCCAAACAGTAAGTAAGGTTCTAAGAGAGATTGACACCGTCTCACTTGCTTACGCATTTCTGGTTCCTTTTTTTTTTTTTTCTAAATCTAATGCCTCATATTTCTTCCCTTTGAACTTGATTCCTGAATCTGATACACATAGTCACGGTCACGGACGTTGCATTGCGGAGTTGCAGAGTTGCGGAATTCTTGTACAAGCTTTTGTTTTGTGACTTAAAGGTAAATTTTTTATCCAAAAATAGTCTTTTACTCTTTTCTCATTTCTAATAGAAATTATTGGTGGCATGAGCATGACTGCAACTTGATTAAACTTATAGAACTTGAAATACATATAGAACTTTTTGACATTTGATTCAGTATAGATAGATTTTATAGATATAAATTATAATTAATCTTGCAATGGTATTGAAACTCCTCAGGGGAACACATTACATACTGTCTGGTAGCTTTGTTTTGGTTACGATTCTTCTTATATGAACACTAAAAGGGAATTAATTTTTTAGGGCCCTCGTAGCTTCTGGTTTTGGTGTAGGATGGATGACTCTTATAAGCAATCAGTTTTAGTCTTCTAAACTTGGGTTCTACGAAAAAGGGCATACAACTTTTTGAATATCTAGATTTTTTGTTAGGCTAGCAAGAGTTCCCCAAGTAAATAGTAATCATTAGCTTTAGTGTCTTGTTGTATATATGGTCGGTCTGGCAACATAGTAGCTACAGTTATTTGGTTCTAAAAGATTGATGCTATGTTTTGGTTATAATAGGTACATACATGCTATTGTTACAAACTTACAAATGTAGCATGCTTTTGTAATTTATAATGTTTCCACGGGTACCACTAGTACCCTTTTGTTTTCAATAAATTTTTCTGCTAGGTGTTAGCTGATAAAAAAAGTTAATTTGCTTCATTGTATTCTTTTTATGTCACTATGTGAAACTCAAAGCTACTTTATTCAGTTTTTTTTTACCTTAATTAGCTTTATATTTTTTTTTTGTAGTGTGCTAGAAATGGAGAAATATTTAAAAAGGAATTCCACATCAGATTCTCAAGAATTTATTGAAAGTGAAAAACCACCAACATCCATGAAAAATAGATTCTTAGAAGTTTATTTGAAAAATCCTCCTGCTGATCCAAGAGAGAGGAAACAAATATCATGTTATCATCCTAATGATCGGGATAACATCCGAAGAGCTTATTTGCAGAAGGGACCTTGTCAACCAAGAGAGCATGATTTTTCAAAACGGCAATTTGGGACTCTATTTCGAAAGTTTAATCCTGACTGGTTTTTGGAATTTGGCAATTGGTTGGAATATAGTGTGTCAAAAGATGCCGCAATCAAGCTTTGAGAAGTTGTCAATCATTAATGAATAGAAAATAGCATATTGAAGTTGTTATTAACAAGCAGGGCGGGCCTTGAGGGGGTGGAAAATGGGTTTGACCGCCCAGGGCCCATGGTAAGGAGGGGCCCAAAAAATATTTTTTTTATATAGTTGTATGGTAATTTTTTTAATGTTGTTTTGTATTATTTTTATAAATAGATTAAATTTTTTTTTATCATCTCTCTTTCTTTATATCTAAATTAAAATATAAAATGTTATTATGAAGTACTAGTATGTTAGTGGTTAGTTTTTTTTCTTAATGTGATACATTTATAAATTTATTTAAGTATTTTTTTCTCATTGTAACATATCAACATGTATATAAACTTAAAGTGTTTGTTTTATCAACAAGATAAAAAAAACATAAACTAAATCTCAAATTATAAAGGAGCCTACTTCTATACTATAAAAAAATCCCTATCTTGAATAATAAAACTTTCACTCTCCTCACTCTCTCAACTAGAGATTTGTAACACTTTTTTTTTTTGTCTTTCGCAGGTACGTTTCACACATTCTCTATAGTTGGGCAAAAAACATCTCTATCAATAATCTCAAACTACTCTCCATTTATGTTTTTTTATATATACTTAAGTTTCTTAATCGCCTATTCGATCGTTTCAATTTAAAAATAACATTATATCACAATTTAAATTATTTATTATAAATCTAAAATATAATTTATATATTTTAAAAAATTATTTATTATGGACTTTGTTAAGAATATTTATTATTAATTTTAATAATAACATAATTTAAAATTTTAAAACTATTTATTTATTATGAATAATAACTAAAAAATAATCGTTTATCTTCTGTAACACACATACTAAAGTACTAGTTAAAACTCATAGTAAGTATATTAATAAACATAAAAAAAAATGCATATAAGTTTAATACGAGACAATGATATTTTGCCAATGACTGACGATAGTGCAGGGGTAAATTGAATGAAAAATGTAATTCATCTTATTTAAAATTTTTAAAACTATGTTATTCGCTTAATTAATAAAACATTTTTTATTGAAATTATATGTACTACTTTTTTTTTATATAATTTATGTTTATATTATCAAATACTTATATATAGGGGCCTTATAACCCATAGGGTTGGCGCATTGGTGTAAGCTCTACTGTGTTCACATGTGAGGGAACGATCTATTTAGCAGAAAAATCCATGTTAGATTCCATTCGTATGCAAAATTTTCTTAGGTCAGTGGCAGCCACACACTGTGAGCCGAATTAGTCTCGGACCCAATGAGGTAGAGGACACCCGTGGTCTCTAACCCAGGACCAATATATATGTAGGAGCCTTATTTTATTGTTTCGCCCATGGCCCATAAAATGTCAAGACCGGCATTAACAAGCAATCAGATTTAATGAAATTGGAATACATGATTCATTTGACGACTACAATTAACTGTATTCGATTTCTATTAAGGCAAGGGTTGGCATTTCGTGGTCATGATGAATCAGTTCATTCACAAAATCAAGGTAATTTCCTTGAGCTTCTACATTTTTTGGCCAATCATAATGAAGAGATTGATAAGGTTCTAAAAAATGCTCGTGGAAATCTCAAACTAATGGCACCTAATATTCAAAAGGATATTGTGACAACCGCAGCTTGTGAGACCACAAAAATTATTGTTGATGATTTCTTTGCCATTTTAATTGATGAATCTTGAGATATATCAATTAAGGAGCAAATGTCTGTTGTTTTGCGTTACATAGATAAAATGGAATTGTCATTGAGAGGTTTCTTGGTCTTATTCATGTTTCAGATACAAGTACCATATCTTTAAAATTGGCATTGGAATCATTGTTTGCAAAACATAGTTTAAGCCTATGAAGAGTGCGTGGACAAGGATATGACGGGGCTATTAATATGCAAGGTGAACTCAATGGCCTCAAAAGTTTGATTTTGAAAGAAAATAGTTATGTATTCTATGTTCATTGCTTTGCTCACCAACTTCAATTGGCACTTGTGACAGTTGCAAAAAAAAAAAAAGTTGAAATTGGTTGTTTTTTTAGTTTGGTTAACAATCTATCTAATGTTGTTAGAGCTTCATGTAAATGATGGGAGATTCTTAGAGAAAGTCAAATTCTTAAAGTTATTGAAGCATTAAAGAGTGGAGAAATTTCTAGAGATTTTGGCTTGAATCAAGAGACTACATTGAAACGAGCTGGAGATACAAGAGGAGGCTCACATTATGGTACACTACTTAGCTTTATCTCTTTTTTTACTTCAGTGATTGATGTCCTTGAAATTGTTGAGGAATATGGCATAATCTCATAGCAACGTGCTGAAGCATGTCAATTATTGAAATCTATGCATTCTATTGGTTGTTAGTTTTTTTTTTTTTTTTTGTTACATTCAAAAATCCTCAATGAGTTTTCAAATGACTGTAACATATCAACATGTAACGAATATATGATAATAGACTTAATTTTTTTTTTTTAACAAAATAAGAAACACAAACAAAGACTCAAATTATAAAGGAAATAAAACTAAGCATTAGTATATTAATAAAGAACAAAAATAAAGATTTAATATATATGAAATGATATTTTGTCAATAATAGACGATAGCGAGCAAACTAGAGCTTTTTTTTTAGACACAAAATATTAAACTAAATTAAATTAAATTACAAATATAAATTAATATTTTAAAAATATATAAGTAGATTAAAATTATAAAAAAAAAATGTGACGGGTTCCTCACAGGTTTACCCAAATCCAATAAAACCCAATCGAAATGTGGATGAGTTAAAAAAATATAAATATGGCTATTTTAAATCTGAACTTATCTTACCTGTCATCATGGGGAGAGCAAACCTGTCATCGATTCGTCCCGTTGTCATGCCTACCTTATATATAGATATTTATGTTATATAATAGCTTTTGGGAATAAATTGAATGATAGATGATAACATAAGAGTAAATTGAATAAAAAAATGTGATGATATATCTTTTTGAGATTTATTAAATTATGTTATTCGTTTAATGTAACAAAATATAACATTTTTAATGAAACTACGTGTCTATTTTTTAATGTAATATATATTTATATTTTCAAATACTTAAATATATAAAAGAGTCACATTTAGTGTTTCACCCTAGACCCATAAAATCTCCAGACCTGTGAGCGATCAACAAGTTGCTGTATCATTCTTGTAGGTTTGGTATTATCAGCTCCTATATTCCTCAATATGGAGAATGACATCAAGTTAATACTTGCTCCTAAGCCATATAAAGTTTTCCCAATGGTCACATGTACTATAGTGCAAGGTATGATAAGACTTCCAAGGTCCTTAAGCTTAGTAAGAGTGGTCTACTAACCACCACTCTGCATTCCTTATTGAGGAGCAGTTTTGAGTTTTTCTTTTTCCAACTCATTTTCTTAGCAAGCAACTCCTTTACAAATTTAGCATATTTGGGCATTTGTTCAAGTGCTTTTAAGAATGGAATGCTGATTTGCAATTTCTTCAAACTTTCAAGAAATTTAGAGAATTGTCTTCATCTGTACCTTTTTTTTTCTTGCTTAGTAGGTTAGTTTTATGTACTGTGGAGGATTTCACCCTTTTCTTATTCTTCTAGAATTTGTTTCTTAGTCTTTCGCAAATATAGAATCTTTATCAATCAACTTCTCTTTATTTTCTTCATTTTTTAGATCTTTGTCTTTATCATCTACTACTTCTTTTTCTAATTGAGGTTTCTCTATGTTTTTCAATTCTTGCTCTTTTATGATTTCCTCTTTATAAATGGAGTAATCCCTTACCTCTTTCTCTTTTTCATACTTTTTTGTTGTTCTAGGAGGTAAATTCCTACCACTCCTAAGAATGATAGGTTTACACAAGTCCTTAACACTTGACTTATCATATTTTTAGGAGGGATTTTTTATATTTTTGCTTCTATTTGTTTAGAGAGTTTCCTTAGCTGATTTTCCAAGGTTTTAATGGATGCTTCAATGTTTTTAGGAGTTGAAGTTGGTGACCATTTTCAATACAGGATTGAACTATATGTAATTAGTCCTTTGACCAGTTCTAATCGAGTGGTACATATTAGTGGATTATATTTAGACATCCACATCTTTTGATTAGATAGTTAATAACATTTTATATAATTAATATTTATATAATTTACAATATATTATTTAATGGGAATGCTAATAACAAATTGGTTAACATATTTCTTCTAACACACACTATTATTAATTAAAATTTATTGAAAACTACAAAATTAGGATAGAGACTTATTAAATGAAAATTGAAACTTATAAAAATTTATAATTTTCAATAAATTTCAGCCAATTGGAGAGAGTGTGTTGTTAACATTTCTCTTATATAATTAATATTTTATATAATTATATATAAAACTGTAGATTAAGGTTATGTATTTTATATGTATTTATTATTATTATTATTATTATTATTATTATTATTATTATTATTATTATTATTATTTATTGATTTTATTAATATTTTAAGTTTATAAATTTATTTTAGTTTTTATTTAAGTATAGTTATTGATTTTAATTAATTATTGATTTCTAAGATACTTTTTTATTTTTCTTTTTTCTTTTTATCCTCTTCTTTCTTACATATAGGATGGTTTCTCCAAGCTAGTTTCGGTATGAACCTTTTGGGTTCTTCTTTTCTCCCAAAAGGCTTATCCTCTTGCTTTTCAGTAGCTTTCTTAACTTCATCTTCTTCTTCTTCTTCCTCACCATTTATCGCTATCTCATGGTAAAACAATAAGGATGCTACATAGTACTTAATGAGTAACATCAGCACCTTTAATAGGGTTAGATAATAAACATCTACTTTTAGATTAACATGAATGACAAAATGTAGTATCAAGAACTATTTTTAATTTTTAGATCGAGAGACTAAATTAACAACACCACACAAATTCAAGGACCAAAATAGTGATTTAGTCAAACTGAAACAAAACACTATTTGCAAAAACAATTACGTTTTAAATATATATTTTGATACCTAAAAGTTCACAATGCCCCAGATCCTTTAAACAGTACACATCAAATAAAAACATTGATAATCATCTAAATAAATTGAAACAAGTTCAAAACTTAAAGCTTAAGTGATAAATCAATCCCAGAAGAATCAGAACGAGAGGTTTCTTCTTGCTTGGAATGATCACCACCCATGGCACTCAATGTTGTTGACCTATCCAAGGCCCAGTTTGATTTGGTAGCAACATTTGTAGAAGAATCTCCAAGGATGGGAATGTGTCCAATAGTACTACGATCATCTTCAGTCTTCAAATTTGCATGCAAACCCTCCATCCTCAATCTACCAAGGGAAGGGTTTAGCATCTCTTGTCTTGACCACCTTTGACCAAACCTAAAACCAAATGAGGTTGAAGGGTATGATGGCTTGTGAATCATAGACTCCATCCGAACCCCAAGTGCCCTATTGTAGGATCCATAAAAGGAGTGTGTGGGATAAGGGTAACAAAGAAAAGGAGAGTGCCCTAAAGCACCAACATCATCAATCCCTTGGCCACGCTTTGCAAGAGCACGCTCTTGCTTGTGGGCGTTTTGGTGTCCCCCCAAAGCTTGTGATGAAGAAAACTCTTTCTTGCAAAAGTTGCAAGAAAAAGTCTTAGCCTCTGATGGTTTCTCCTCAATATTATTGTTCTCAACTCTCCCTTTGGTGTAATTAGCACTAGAAGAAGATGAACCCCCCACGTTCATTGGGTTGAAAAAATCCAATTCCACTTTCGACCCCCGAATTGATTCATCCTTGGAGAGCTTAACAAAGTCCAACACCATATGGGAATTGGAATTGGAAGCTGGATCTTGTTCAGATTTATCACCCTTCTCCTTCATTATCAACTCATCATTCTTCTCTTCTTCAACACATGGTTTATGGGAAATGACTTCGGAGGTGGAAGAGACTTCAGAGGAACAAATTTCCAAACCGTGTGATGATGCCATGGCACAAACGAGAAATGATTCTCTCTTTTTAGATCTGTGAGAGTGAGATTGAATAGAGAGGGGGCGTGACCATGGTTATTTATTTATGGATTTGAGTTAATATGCAAATATCTTTCACTCATGAACAAGGAAAGGGATCTCATGCATTTTTGTAGTTATTATTTTTTCATTATGCTAGCAAAAATTTGAAGAGGTGTGAGCAAGCTTGAACCAATTTGTTCACGACCGTTGCATAAACAAAATTTCCTAAAATGATTTTAACTATATGGTCAAATGTGTCTAATTACTCAAGTAGTTCAAATCATGCCATAGAACCATGTGGCTAATTACTCAAATAGGTTCTATGTAGTTGAAATTTGATGTCAAACCGAGTGGTGAAATTGGTAACTTTGAAATTACTTGTTGGAGTAAAATTACTTGGACATTCAAGAACTTCTTTAGCGGAAAAATAAATGGAAGTAATTTTGTGCTCATTAATGCTCTATATTTTCTAAAATGATTTTAACTACACAGTCTAATATTGTGGCGAATAATTAATCAAATAGTTAAAATATTTCCATAGCCAGCATGTGGCTAATTACTCAAATAATATACTATCGCAGATGACAGCTTCTATGTTGTTCAAATCTGATGTCAAAGCCAAATCGGTAACTTTGAAAATTACTTGAGTGTGCAAGAGCTTCCCTGGTGGAAAAATCAATGGAAGTAATTTTGTGATATAATTTTGACTTCATTAATGCTCTATATTTTCCCAACAAATCCATTGTTTTCCTCAACGCGCGAGTTGCTCCAATAGGTTCAAAATTTCAAATATCTTTATCACTAGTAGTTTCTGTGAGGAAAACCCAGTTTAATGAGTACCACTAAGCTATATTAAACTAAAAGAACTTATTCTAACCTTAATTTTTCTCATAGAAAAGCTTGTTTTCAATTCATTTTTATTTAAACCAGGAATGCATAGCACTATACTAGTGGCTAAGGTTTTGTAATTTCAGTGGCTTTAATTTGCAAATTTTATGTTTGAGGACTCACCCACATAACCGCTTTCCGTTTTCAATAAGCATGGTGTTATGCCACAACATTCTTGCCATACTTGTGGAAATTTATTTTTCATGAAGGACTTAAGATACACTAAATTTGTAACACTCAAGAAGATTTTTAGATCAAACTTGTGAATAGTGCTTGAACTTGAGGTAAGTAATAATGAGGGTTTAAGAGAAACTAATTAGGAGCTCACTCATCTCAACAAGTGAATTTTACATATAACTAGATTTTAAACTTGTGATTCGTTTAAATTATACATTTTTTATATTCATATTTAATATTTTTAAAAATATGTATATATGAATAAAATTATTAATTTTTAAAATATTTAGTAACAAATTAAATATAACTACATTAAAATTGAGGAAGATGATTAATTATATTTTTAATTTAGCAGATGTTGTATTGAAAAATATTAAACCTATAAAATTTTATTATGATTTGTTCTTTCTTTAAGAAATAATAATAGTGATGTAATACCTATATGAGATATATAAATTAAAAAATATATATCATAAATATAATTTTTTAATTATTTAAATTGAGTACTTATTTTTGCTATTGTGAATACTATGTTTACATGTAATTGAATTTTATTTGTTTATAATTAATATTTTAAATTTATTTATTTTAAAAATTAAAATATTTTAAAACTATATTTTAATCATTTTGGTTTATTATATGTGATATTAATGAAGTTTTAAATTGGTTAACATCATTACAACTTTAATTATTATTATTATTATTATTATTATTATTATTATTATTATTATTATTATTATTAATTTTTTCTTTAATTTTAATTTCATTACTTGTTATATTTTAAAGTTATCAATCTAGAATTTATTAAAAAAAGGGTTACTTATCTATAAGGATGGATGATTTTATATATTATTAATTCTCTTAATCCATTTATCTCATTCAACTTTCTCTTAAAAGTTCTAATCTTGGTAAATGAGTTTAGTTAATTCATTATCTCATAATTGCTTCAATAAATTGTATTTTAAATTAGTAGTCATTCTTTAAATGCTGTACTTTACTTTCATTTAGAGTTTATGTCTAGTACAAAATATAGCTAATTAATTTATGTCTACTAGCTCTTTAGTCTTTAACTTTCCTTTGACTAATTCTACACAAACCAATATTTTCCAACTACTAAATTATACGGATAAGGTTAACTAATTGTACTAAATTATTTTTCCAATCTTATAACTAACTAAAACCATTGTGCTCAAACTAAGCTCTAATAAAGTGGCAGCCTTTTTCTTTTAAATTATAAATTCTTCTACATAAATACAAGACACAAGTGCTATTATAGCACTATCTAGTTCAAGACAAGTGCTATTTCCAATTTTAAGATGCATTAATCTTCTCGTTTGCCAAATATTATAGTTTAAGTACAACAAAAATGGTATCATTAGAATATTTTAAGTATTTTTAAACCACTTACAAGTTACAAGCAGATTGTTACTAAGTTAGGAGTTAGGGCAGCCACAATAGTTAGATAAGTCGTATAATAATTTATTAAAGTTCTTACTTTAACCATTCACAAACACTGAACTTGATGGAAATTGAAAAGAAACCAAAAATAAAATATTAGGTATGAATTTAGAGAAATTATAAGTGGTGAAAAGAGCCAGTTTCAAAGGTTCCTTATTTTTTTTTTTTTCAGTCATATTATGTGCAAGACACATTAATAGTTTGCTCTAACATGTTAAAGGAAAATACCTGAACTATCTTATGCCTCTTTCAGATACTTTGCTTCAAAGCAGAACTTGTTTCAGTCGTATGCAATGCTTGTTTCTTAAGTTATTTCAAGACTTTTTGCAACACAAAGATTCTGATAAAAATTCTACTTGTAAATTTTTTTTCTACTTTTAAATCCAAATTATTTATATTTCGATGAACTATCTCTACTGATACATGAAATATGGAATCACAATTTAAAACCTCCATTCTACAACCTGAAAGTCTTGACATATTCAAATTGAGTGCTTACAAATAAAATAAAATAAAATAAAATTGACGCAAACAAAGCCAAAGAGAGTTTAGGGCTTACTTTGTGCAAACGTCATCGCAAGTGTCATCGAAGCTGTTGGGGTTCGTTGCGGGGTAGTAGGGGCAAAGTCGTGAGGCTTTTCGGTGGTGGAGAGGGTTGCAACTCAAAGGTTTTCCAGTGGCAGAGAGGGTCGCAATGTGTGGTTGTTCGTGAGGACGGTTGTGTGAGACAATGGTGTTGACGAGTGAGGAAGATGAAGATGATGGTGGTGCAGCGACATTGCAATGGAACAATGGCGAGGGTTGTGGTTCGGTAGGGGCAACAATGAGGAAGTGGTGAGGGAGCAATGACACAATGGAGTAAGTAAAAGAAGAGCAGTTCTCCAGAACTTGAAAATCACATTGTGAGATAGATCCATGCTTGGCTAACTAATAATTTGCTTAAGAGCTCATTGAGTCTGCTTGAGCTCTTGACTCGTATTTAAAAAGAGTACTAATTAAAAATTGGGTTGGATAAACCTTTCTTAACCGTCAATTTCACAGCTAGTGAGTGATTCATTAAATATTAATAAAAACAAGAGTGCTTCATCATCTTAATTGTCATAGGTATCAAAAGTCTGTACGGAAAATCAAAAACTCATAACTAATGAGCTAATAAACTCGAATACCACATCACCCATTTGCAATTGTAAAGGAAAAAGAAAAATGAAACAAAACACAATTTGCAATAATAATTGCTTTTTAAAATATATTAGACACCTAAAATTTTATAGTGTCCCAAATAACTCAAACAACAGAGTACCAATCAATCAAACACAAACATTGATGATTATCCAAATTAAAACAAGATCGAAACTTAAATCTTAAGTGATAAATCAATCTCATCAGAATAATCAGGACTAGAGCGTCCTTCTTGCATGGGATCATCATCACCACCCACAGTACTCAATGGGGATGAGTTTGATTTGGTAGCAACATTTGTAGAAGATTCTCCAAGGAATGGAATATCGTGTCCAATAGTACCACGATCATCATGTGTCCTCAAAGTTGTATCACTCTCTAGGATCCTAATTCCACTATTTGCATGCAAACCCTCCATCCTCAATCTATCAAGAGAAGGGTTTAGCATCCCTTGTGATCTTGACCACTCTTGACCAAACCTAAAACCAAGTGAGGATGAAGGATATGATGACTTGTGAATAATAGACTCCATTCTAATCCCAAGTGCCCTATTATATGATCCATTAAAGGAGTGTGTGGGATGATCGGGGTAACAAAGAAAATGAGGGTTCCCAAATGCACCAACATTGACCAAGCCTTGTGCAGAAGAAAACTCTTTCTTGCAAAAGTTGCAAGGAAAAGTCCTAGCCTCTGATGATTTCTCCTCATTGTTATTATCACCTCTCCCTTCAGTGTTGTTAGGCCTAGAAGAAGATGAACACACCACGCTATTCATAGGATTGAAAAAATTCAATTCCACTTTTGACCCTCTAATTGATTCTTCTTTGGAATTGGAATTGGAAGTTTGATTTCGTTCAGATTTAACACTCTTCTCCTTCATTGGTGTAACCTCATTGTGATTCTTCTCTTCTTCAGCAGTAGGTTTATAGGAAATGCCTTCGGAGGTGGCAGAGATGCTAGAGGCCTCTGATGTGATCCCTTTTCGAGCAAGGGAAGCTCCAAAGAAAATGAAGAAGAGGAAGTGAAATAGAAACTAAAATTGCATTAATTCTTCTCTCCCTTTAACGAAACAATTACAACCAATATATATCAGCAACATGGTGCCAACCTGCACTAAGCACTACGCCAGTTCACTCAACAATTTCCTAACTCAGCAACAAACCAAATTCTAGAACCTCCTAGTTAAGCTACACTATCTGATATAACATAATAAGCAATATTATTAATAAAAGACAATTAGTTCCTATTAGGCCTAATAGCAAAACGAACTCTGAACTTCAATAGTTTGGGCCGTATCAATACTTCCCCCATCAAACCAACCTTGTCCTCAAGGTTGGACATGGACCGCAAACCTTGACCTTAAGTAATTTGCCCTCCAGGCGTGTCCGAATCCAGTAACGGATGCCCCACAAGAGTTTGTGATGACGTATCATCTTCTTCGGCTACCAACAGAAGGAATCTTCCTCTATAACGATGAGTGGGGGAGAACTTCTGATCGCACTAGAAATAGAGCCCTTTTCCACAACGTTCAGCTATCTCCGCATCCGTGAGGTGTTTATAGCGCGTGTGTCGTGGTGGGGCTGTGAGTAATGGAGGAAGGGTTTTGGTTGGAATGGACTCAAGACTTGAGTGCGACGACGTCGTAAACGTGGGGGACACTGGTGGAGGGGGCGAAACTAGGGTGGTCTTGCTAAGGGGTGGGGATTGCCATGGAAGTGGTGGTGAAGGGCAGACGATACGGTAGAGATCGTTCAGCTTCTCCTCGTGCAAGCGTGCTAACCCAGCAGTGTGAGACAATGTAATGGGTTGTTGAGCCAGCACTTCACGTCGGGTCTCGGGCTTGAGCCCTGAAATGAAACAACTCAACAAAAATGAGGGACTCAACCCCACAATGCGATTAGCAAGGGATTCGAACTCCGCAAGGTAGTCAGGAACCGAAGAAGACTGAGTAAGCTTAAACAACTTACCGCGTGGGTCATCAAAAGCAGTGGGGGCGAATCGGGCTTCCAACGCTTGAAGAAATTGTTGCCACGATAGAATTTGACCATTGCGGTACATCTATTGGTACCAAGCCAACGCTGGTCCATCCAAGTAGAAGGATGCCACCGTGATTCGCTCTTCCTCCGGGGTACAGTGGTAATCAAAGAATTGGGAAATTTTGAATAACCAGCCAAGAGGGTCAGAACCCTCAAATCTGGGGACATCAAGCTTGAGGAAGTGTTTATGGGTAAAGGATGAATCATTGGAGGGGAAAATGAAGTGATGGAGGCGAAGGAGGTGCGACCTTCCAATTCAGCGACACGAAGGGCTACGTCTTCCATCTTGTTGGTGAAGGTGGTTTGGAATTGGTTGAATTTCTGTAGAAGCTCATCAAGCTTGTCGGAATTGATGGTTGAATGTTTGGAGCAGGTGCCGTCAGCCATGGGAGGGTGAGTACAGCAATGAAAGCACCAATTGATGTGATCCCTTTTGGAGCAAGGGAAGCTCCAAAGAAAATGAAGAAGAGGAAGTGAAATAGAAACTAAAATTGCATTAATTCTTCTCTCCCTTTAACAGAACAATTACAACCAATATATATCAGCAACATGGTGCCAACCTGCACTAAGCACTACGCCAGTTCACTCAACAATTTCCTAACAAACTCAACAACAAACCAAATTCTAGAACCTCCTAGCTGAGCTACACTATCTGATATAACATAATAAGCAATATTATTAATAAAAGACAATTAGTTCCTATTGGGCCTAATAGCAAAATGAACTCTGAACTTCAATAGTTTGGGTCGTATCAGAGACTCAGAGGGACAACCTTCCAAAACATATGATGATGCCATTGTAAAATGTTTCACAATTTTGGATCTGTGGGAGAAGGGGGGCATGACCATGTTTATTTATTTAAAGATTTTAATTAATGCAAATATCTTTATTGAATAAGGAATGGGATCTCATGCATTTTGCAGTTATCATTTTGCATTATGCTACCAAAAGTTTGAAGAGGTATGAGCAAGCTTTGAAAGATTTATGCATGATCTTAGCATGAACAAAGATTCCTAAAATGTGTCTAATTACTAAGTAGTGCAAGTCATTCCCATAACCAGCATGTGGCTACTTAATCAAATAGCTTCTATGTAATTCAATTTTTATGTCTAACCGAGTAGTGAAATTGGTAACTTCGAAATTACTTGTTGAAGTAAAATTACTTGGGCATTTATGTGGTGGAGAAATCAATATATGAAAGTAATTTTGGGATATGACTTTGGCTTCATTAATGCTCTATATTTTTTCTAAAATGATTTTAACTTCACGGTCTAATGTGGCGAATAATTACTCAAATAATTAAAATCTTTCCAGAGCGGGCATGTGGCAAATTATTCAAATAATACCATCACAACTTCTATGTAGTTCAAATGATGCCAAAGAAAAAATGGTAACTTTGAAATTACTTGTTGAAGTAAAATTACTTGGACTTTCAAGAGCTCTGTGGTGAAAGATTCACCAAAAAAAAAAAAAAAAGCTTTTGTGGTAGAAAAATTAATGGAAGTAATTTTGTGATATAATTTTGGCTTCATTAATGCTCAATATTGTCCTAACATATCCCTTGTTTTCCTACTAGGTTCAAAATTTCAAATATCTTTTCACCAGTAGTTTATGTGAAAACCCAATTGAATGGGTACCTCTAAGCCATATTAAACTAAAATAACTTATTCTAACAATAGTTTTTCTCATAAAAAAGCTTGTTTTCCATTTAGTTTTATTTAAACCATGAATGCATAGCATAGTTCTAATTAGGGGTGGCCAAAAAGGCTGAACTGAACTTTTAAGAACTAAATTGAACTATTAAAGTGGTTTGCCCAAACCAAACTGAAGTACAAAACAATGATCAAGCAAAACGAATTGAACTATTGTTTGGTTCAGTGAACTGTATTTTAGAAGTTCAAACTAAATTGTTCTATTTATTTGCTGAAAGGTTTATATAACAAATGGTTCCTTGGGAGTACACCAGTACAGAAGGGAGAAATGAGAGAAACAAAAAACATGCAGAGGTTCAACTAAAATAGAAAACAATGCAATGTATCCTAAATTAAATAGATGTCTATTTCTCATAGTTTTTGACAATGAGCTAACAGATTACAGATGTATAAACTATAAAGCATAAAGAATATGATAGATTTATGAAAAAGTAATCCTGTGGCAATAAAGTGCAAGCATACATGACTATATCCATCATGACTATATCCATCAGAAGCTTATTATGAAAGTTACAGAGAGTAAGATTTATTTTATCAATGAATTCGTGTGCGAAAATAAGTTACATACTTATTTGCTGTTTCATCAAAAATTGTCCCACTGAATCGTGATTAGCTATGTTGTGTGGGGATTTTCAATTAATTAGACTGGTTTTGCAATTTCACTTCAAAAAAATAATCATGGAATGAATTCATGCAATAGCAGAAATAATAAAATTATAAAAAAAAAATGATAGTGCTGATCTAATAGATAAACAAGGCCAAATACATGAACTTTGAATTCATACACATTTACTTCTTGATATGTTCCAAGTTGCCACAATAATTTATGTGCCATGAACTCTGAACTCTCATATTAAAACAGCTCAGCAGTGCACTGAACTGATCTTTTAGCAGTTTGGTTTTTTAAAACTAAACTAACAAACTAGTTAAGTTCAGTTATTGATTATCAACTTCAGTAAGAATCCTGGAAGGGAGCTATGGAGGCTGGGGCAGCCGTCTGCCCCTGGCCCTTTCTAAATCAAGGTTCTTCACCTGTGAGGGAAGTTCCCAAAGCCACCTCTCCAACCACAAAGCTTAAATCTTTCGCCCAGGTTCTTTCTAAATCCTTTAGCTTTCCCCTTTGTCAGCTCCCAAAGCCATGTATCAAAGGGGATGCAATCTCCATTCGGATCTCTGAAGATGAATATCAGCAAGGCCTCCGAAGTTGCAAAAACAATCTACATGGTAGACTGATTCTTCCCAAGGGTTCAAGTCCAATTAAAGTGAATGATTTAAAGGAAAAGCTCTCAAAGCTTTGGAACCCAGTTGCTCAGTGGAAGTTGATACCACTCGGTAAGGGTTTTTTTGAAATCAGCTTTGCTTTAGTGGATGACCTCAGAAACATTTGGACGGTTGGCACTTGGAACCTCCAACCTGGTCTTCTTCGACTCTCTCAGTGGAGTGCTGACTTCAATCCAAGCAAAATGAGACAAACTCATGCCCAATGCTGGATTCGATTATACAATCTTCCGATGGAATATTGGAGGCCCAAAACTCTCTGTGAGATTGCAGCTGGGGTAGGCACTCCAATTGCCTTAGATGAGGCTACCAAGAACAAACAGTTTGGTCACTTTGCCAGAGTCTTGGTGGATATAGATCTGGCTAAAATGCTGCCTACAGAAATTCTTGTTGAAAGGGAATCTTTCGCTTTTTTTTGTTTCTCTTGAGTATGAGAAATTGCCTCTTTTTTGCAGCTTTTGTGGCTCCATTGGGCATTCACTGGAGCAGTGCAGGAAAAAAGAACTACAACCAATGAATAAACCAAAGATTGACAAGCCTTTTCAGAAAAAGCAACACTCCAAGCAAGATCACTTTGATGCTAACTTGAACCAAAGTAGCACAGAACATGCTTGTCAAAAATCCGCACACACTGAAGAGACAGAAGTTGTACAAGACACGCATGCTACAATTCCATTGAATCCCATGGATCACTTGGACAAGGCTCAAGACATCAACAGAAACTCTGACAACACTCCATCAGATGAAGTGCAGAATACTATTATTGACTCTCAGGAGGATGCTAATCCTGCCCCAAACTCTCATGCTCAAGTAGAGAACCAGATAGCAATTATTCCTACAGAGATTTCAAATGCTGATATCTCTGTACAGAAGCCAAGTGGAGTGGTTTCTGCAGACTTCCAAGAGGGTCACCTTGAGATATTTCTCAATGGAATAGAGAATCAAGAGAGCACTCAATCAGTTTGTGAAAAGGATGCTGCTGATTTTTTGCAAGTTCAACATCAAACTCCTGTAGAAATAGATCATGTTTGTCCTACTCAAGATGCGGATGGAGGGAATGGTTCAATGAATCCTCGGGTTCTACATGATATGCGCATTTTGTCCAAGTTCTGGGGAGATGTTGTGGATGAGACTGACGAAGACATACCCCCTGATAGGCCTTCTCAAGAACTTAATCAGGATGTTAACTTCACCATGGTCCTCCCTAAAACCCAAAAACATAGGCTGAAAAAAGGAGCTAAGCAAGGTTCTAAGCATAAGGAGGTTAGAACCAGCTCAAGACACTAGGCTAGTTCTCATATCTCCTCTGTTTTTTGGGTTAAGATGAAGTTCATTTCTTTTGGTGATTGTGTGCATATATGATTGTTGTCTCCAAGCATCATGCAGAAATCACTGCTGTCTCTCTTTGCAGCACATTTCTATGTGGATTGAGTTAATTCTCTGCAACAATTTCACTGCATAGAGTTAACTAGTAATTTGGATTCTTTTAATTGGTTTTTACAGGTTTTTTTGGGCTTTATCCTCACATTCAGCAGTGAGGAGTGCTGTTGTAAAAGCTAGATCTTCCTAGCTTTAGTCTTATATAGCTTCTCTTTGCTTTTTCTTTGTTTCGCTTTTCTCTTCATGGGTTTCGGCTATATCCCCCCATGCTTTTGTTTCTTTTTCCTTTTTAATATATTCCTCGTATGCTAAAAAAAAAAAAAAATTCAGTTATTATTAGAAATAGTTCAGTTTTTTTAAGTTCAATTCAGCTCATTACTTGAAAGTTCACTTTAGTTCAGTTTTTTCTTGCCACCCCTAGTTCTAATGGCTTAATTAGGTTTTGCAATTTCAGTAGCCATAATTTGCAAATTTTTAGTTCCAAGGACTCACTAACATTCAATTCTTAATTTCAGCAACATTCTTGCCATACTTGTGGAAGTTCAATTTCAATGAATGACTTACAATACACAAAAATTCAATGGCCCTAATTTGTAAATTTTAGTTTCGAGGACTCACCCAGATTCCTTTTTTTTAATTTTAGTAACAATCTTGCCATTCTTGTGGAAGTTCATTTTTCATGAAGGACATACGATACACAAAATTTTGTAACACTAAGAAAGAATTTTAGACTCTAGAAGTTTGTAAAATCTTGAATAATTATTGAAGTAGATCGCACTAGTGAATATTGCTAAAGCTTAGGGAATGTTCTATAGTAAGGTATTAAGAAATAATGAGGGTTTACGAAAAAATAATTGGGAGCTCACACAACAAAGGTATTTCATTTATAACTAGATTTTATACATGTGCATTGCATGTATTTGTTTATATTATTTATTTTAAGAATAAATAATCTATGCATTGAAAATTTAAAAGGTTATTATATTGTCATCTAATTACAAACCGTGATAGTTGTTAAAACCAGACCGGACTGGCTAGTCTAACTGGTTGGATTGGGAACCGATGTCCTGACCGGTCCGGTTAAGTTATCGGACTAGTTATACAATCGACTTGGTTTGACCCAGATCAACCCGGTGACTTGGCCCGGGTTGACCCAGTTCAATTGAGTTTTTTTTTTTTTTATGATTCTTGAAACAAAGTAGCTATTTGAAATTCTTTTCATGGTACCATTCAAAACTAACCCATGGTAGAAGCTTTGTAATTCAAATGTTAAATGCTTGGTATCCATAATATTTTAATGGACCTTTTTTGGTATATATTCCAGCAAATTTTTTATAAAATAGAAAGTTGAGAGCTTTTTCTAAATTGTTAATAGTGAATTGCTAAATAGTATATAATAATATAATAAGATGTTCCTATAATATTATTTTGATCTTGACAACAGTATATAATAATTAATTATTATTATTATCTTGATCTTAATATAATTTAATATTTATGTACTTTATACATCTTCACCAGACATGCTCATGACCTTTTGACAACTTTCGTACTTAGTCATGAAAAATAACAAGAGTTTCCTTAGTAATTTATTGATAATACCCAACAAAATAATTTAGTAATATTTGGATTATGGACTACGGATTGATCACATTTTGTTATCTATATATATATATACACCAGGTCAAGTGGTTTAATAAACAACCTACCAATTTGACCACTGACCCATTAACCCAGTGCCTCGACCGAATCGGTTTTTTCAACACTACAAACTGTTATACTAGTATATGATAAGTTTGTTAACTTTTTCAATAATTATTTTAAGTCATACAAAAGGTGATTTCTTATTAGTTGATAATGTAAAACTTTTTAAACTGACGATGCTTAAAAATTAAACTTCTATTTTTAATATTTGTAGTTATTTTTTTAGATGCATGTACGTAAATCAAATTAAGATTTATTTTGAAAAATATTTATGATATATCATGTATAATTATATTTAAATTGAGGATGCTATCTATATATATATATATATATATATATATATATATATATATATATATATATATATATGATAATTTATTTATTAATTCTTATCCTTAATTATTATTTAAAATAAATTATTTAGAATTTAACTAAATATCTATAAAATATTTATTTTTAATCTCCTTATATATATAAATGAATAAGAGATTCTTTTCTCTCCTTGCTTCACTCTCTCCACTCTCTCTCACATTCACTCTTATTTGAATACTTTCATCATCTCATGGAGTGGTGTAGTTCATTCTCCGAGCATGCATTTGGTTCTTCTATTTTTTCTAAAATTTATCTTATCAAGTTTTGTAACTACCCCACATTACCAATATTTCTATAACTACCTTCATTCACTTCTTTATCTGATACTACTTTTTTTATCAATTTTTTTAATTCTATTTTTTAATTCCAAAGATTTCTCTCTTTCATCAATAATTTCAAATCCTTAATTCAATTTACTTTTCAATTTTAAAATATTAAAGTTACATGATTACATCTTCCATTATATTTTTTTTCTTTTAAAAAAAATTATAGTTTCTAATTTCTTTTATAATTATCTCTTTTTCAAAATTTCTTTCGATATGCTATATAATTCTTTTTTTTCAAATTTTATACTCTCTAATCTTTTGGGCTTTTTTTTAATATTTCTTTTATCTAATTTTCTAACTCTATTTTTAATTCCAAAGATTTCTCTCTTTCATCAATAATTCTAGATCCTTAATTCAATTTACTTTTCAATTTTCAAATTTAATATTAAAAAAAATTAAAGTTGCATCATTACATCTTCCCTTATTTTTTTTCTTTTGAAAAAATTATTGTTTCTAATTTCTTTTATAATTATCTCTTTTTCAAAATTTCTTTCGATGTACTATATTATTATTTTTTTCTTCAAATTTTATACTCTCTAATCTATTGGGTTTTTAATATTAAAAAAAATTAAAGTTAAATTGTTACATCTTTTCCTTACTATTATTTTTTTAATTTTATAGCTTCTAATTTCTTTTATAATTATCACTTTTTTAAAATTTCTTTCAATGTGCTATATAATTCTTTGGTTTTTTTTTTTCAAATTTCTTTCTATTGACTATATAAATAAGGTAGTGAAAATTTTAATAAGCCCGTGCATTGCACGGGCTAAAACACTAGTTATTATTATTCATAAAAAAATTTGGTACTTTCTCTCATATCTTTATCAAAGGTATAGTAACTAAATTAAATTTAAAGTACACTTATCCATAATTTTTCCAAAAAAAATCAGCAAAGTTTCCCCTATATTTTGGAAATTTCCCTCATGCCTTTATTAAAGGTATAACAACGAGATATCAAAGATCCACCTAATTAAACAGTTTATATCTCAACAATCTAATAGGACCAACTAATAACAAAACCATGTCACATACCACTTTTATCAACTAATTTCAAGACAAAAATCAAAGTATTCAACAACCAAGGCAGATTTCAAACTTTTATTTCATATATCATAAGTTATATACTCTGAATCCACCATAAAGAGAAACATATATGTACAATGGTGGAGGCTTGCTGGTAATAACAAGGAGTGCGAGTTGGTGGTGGGAGAAGGGAAAGAAAAAGAGCCCGCAAAGGGGAAAGGGAGAAACACATGAGAAGAAAAATAAACCATGTTATTAAGAATTTACGTGCTACTCAGCAAATTGACTAAATTTAAAAGAGAAAAAATCACTTCCAGTATACCTAGATGGCAGTGGTGACAATAGTAAGATCAATACTATATGTGTCTAACCTAATGAAAGGTATCTTCGATCCTATGTTCAATTTAAGAGAACTAATTGTATTGGTCATTTTCTTCACAACAAAAAGTGAAAATTATTTCAAATCTCAACAAGATAATAAAGAATGAAAAAAGAGAAAGAGACAAATGCGGATGAGGGCATGAAATTCAACAAGGATTGGCTGAGAATGAAACAGAGTTTCTAAAGCCCCTTCAATAAAAACCTACAACAAGAAAAAAAAATCATGAATTTCTTCCCAAATTTTAGTAACTAAAGTAACTATACAACTTTAATTCCTTATACTAGCTTCTCTCCTCACTTAATCCATTTACCTCACTAAACTTTCTCTTAAGAGTTTTAATCTTGGTAAATGAGTTTAGTTAACACATCATCCCATAATTCCTTCACCAAATTGTTTTTTAATTAGTAGTCGTTCTTTAAATCTTGTACTTTACTTTCATTTAGAGTTTATGTCTAGTATAAAACATAACTAATTAATTTATGTCTAGTAGCTCTTTAGTCTTTAACTTTCCTTTAACTAATTATACACAAACCAATATTTTCCAACTACTAAATTATACGGATAAGGTTAACTAATTGTACTAAATTATTTTTCCAATCTTATAGCTACCTAAAACCATTGTGCTCAAACTAAGCTCTAATAAAGTGGAAGAATTTTTCTTTTAAATAGTAAATTCTTCTACATAAATACAAGACACAAGTGCTATTAGCACTATCTAGTTCAACATAAGTACAATGTGTAAATTTTAAGATGCATTAATCTTGTCGTTTGCCAAATATTATAGTTTAGGTCAAACAAAAATGGCATCATTAGAATATTTTAAGTATTTTTTAACCACTTACAAACTACAATCAATTTGTTACTAAGTTAGGAGTTAGGGCAACCACAATAGTGAGATAAGTCATAGAATAATAAATTCTTAGTTTAACCATTCACGAGCACTGAACGTGATGGAAATATTAGGTATGAATTAGAGAAATGAGTGGCGAAAAGAGCTTCAAAGGTTCCTTTTTTTTTTTTTTCAGTCATACTATGTGCAAGACACATTAATAGTTTTCTCTAACTTGTTAAAGGAAAATATATGAAATATCTGATGCCTATTTCAGATACTTTGCTTCAAAGCACAACTTGTTTCAGTCATATGCAATGCTTGTTTCTTAAGTTATTTCAAGATTCATTGCAACACAAAGATTCTGATAAAAAGTCTACTTATAAATTTTTTCTACTTTTAAATCCAACTTATATATATTTCAATGAACTATCTCTACTGACACATGAAGTATGGAATCAAAATTTAAAACCTCCATTCTACAACCTGACATAAGAAAGCCTTGACATATTCAACTTGAGTGCTTACCAAAAAAAATTGACGCAATCAAAGCCAAAGAGAGTTTAGGGTTTACCTTGTGCAAACGTCGTTGCAAGTGTCATTAAAGCTGTTAGGGTTCGTCGCAAGGTAACAGGGGTGAAGTCGTGACGTTTTTCGGAACTCGAAGCTTTTCCAATGGTAGAGAGGGTCGCATTATAGTGGCGGATGCAGGTTCACACTTGTGGGGACAATTGCCCCCACAAGATATTTTTTTTCTTATTTGTTAATGTGTTATACAAAAAAATATATTGCCCCTTAGTTTTGATACTATTACTGCAGTAAAATGCATGAATGGAATTTCTATAATGGTGAGAGGGTGACTGAATAATGGCTCTGCTAGGGTTTGCGCCGTTTGAGACTCATCTGTACTTTCCTCTTTGATTTCTTCTCAACTATGATTTCTACCTCTCCAATCTGCAATTGGGGATTTCTTATTGATGATGCCCCATTGCATCGCCCGATTCCTTCAGTTAACAACCAGCCACAACAAATCAAGAGTTTTTCTAAAGCACTTAGTAACTCTCTCGACATTCCGCTCAGTCAACTTCCGCAGCCATGTGTGAAGGGAGATACAATCTCTATCAAAATATCAGAAGATGAATATCGCATGGGACTGGAAGCATGTAAGAACCACCTACATGGTCGTATTCTTCTCTCTAAAGGTGATAAACCCATTAAAGCTTTGGATCTGCGTGACAAGCTCACTGCCCTCTGGAAGCCCATAGGTAAATGGAAGCTTATCCCTTTGGGTAAAGGTTTCTTTGAGTTCAGCTTCTCCTCCCCTGAAGATCTCAGGAGTGTCTGGGCTGTAGGCACTTGGAATATCAACCCAGGACTACTTAGACTTTTTCAGTGGTCGCCGGATTTCAATCCACTCACTCAAAAGCAAACTCATGCTCAATGTTGGGTTCGTCTGCTTGGTCTCCCCCAAGAGTATTGGCGGCCAAAGACGCTTTTTGAAATCGCTCGAAGTTTGGGAACTCCAATCTCTTTGGATGAATCTACAAGAAGTAGAAATTTTGGTCATTTTGCCAGAGTTCTAGTGGATCTTGATCTTTCAAGTAAGCTGCACTATGATGTGTTAGTCGAAAGAGAGGGATTTGCGTTCTACATTTCAGTGGAGTATGAAAGACTTCCAGGTTTTTGCTCCTCCTGTCATTCTATTGGACATGATGTTTCCATGTGTAGAAAACATAAAGGGGATCCTGCTAGTAAAGTTCCGAATTTTGTTGCTCCTAGGAAAGTAGAAGCAAAGGTAGATAAACAGCCAGTGCCTCAAGTAACTTCCCAACCACAACAGCAGCCACTCCATCATGGTACTGCTTCCCCTGCTCCAGAAAATGTTGTTAATCAGCACACAAATCATTCCACTGGTTCTTCCCTTCACTCTACGGACAAAAGTTGTAATCATAGTTCTAATGCTGAACCAGGTTCTGAGAATTCGAAGGATCAAAATACTATGTGCGTCCCTGACTCTCTTCAATCAGAGCCCTTTCAGAAAGAGCATGATAATGCCTCTAACAACAATCAGCCAACTCCTTCCAGGTTTTGGGGGGACATGGAGGAAGAAGACTCAGATTCAATTTCAGCCTCTTCGGAGAATGCTCAGATACCAGCTGAAGAAGAGTTCACACCAGTTTTTTCCAAGTCTCAAAAGAAGAAGAACAAAGCTAAGAACAAGCTAGCTTCTAGCGGCTGTAAAACCCGTTCTCGGGCAGGTCCTAGAAACAGGGCTTGATGAAAGTTCTATACTGGAATGCTAGGGGGGTTGGTAATCAACCAACTAGGCTTGTTTTAAAAAATCTCTGCTCTTCTCATCAGCCTGACTTTTTATTCATCGCTGAACCGTGGATTCTTCCTAATAGTTTCCCCCCTAATTTTTGGATGAAACTTGGTCTCAATTTGTTTGCAATTAATGACCGCGCTGATAAAAAACCAAACCTCTGGGCCTTTTGTTCTTCTTCTTTAAAGCCTACTGTGATAGCTTCGACATCTCAACACATCTCCTTCTCTTTTCTTTGGAATAATTGTCCCCTTTTTTGCGCTGCTATATATGGTGCAACTAATTACTTGGTTAGGCGTCAGTTATGGACTGAGTTATCAGACCTTCAGCAATCTTTCCCTGGTCCCTGGCTCTTTGTTGGTGACTTTAATGCGGTGCTTGGTGCTCATGAAAAACGTGGTGGAAGGCTTCCTTTACATACTTCTTGCCAAGATTTCCAACAGTGGACAGATTTTAGCAACTTGACTCATATACCAACAAAAGGTGCTTCTTTCACTTGGTCCAATGGTAGGATGGCTGGTAATCATACTGAAATGCGTCTTGATAGAGCAATATGTAATGAACAGTGGTTGGACTCTTGGAACATCATCTCTTGCCATTCCTTAACCAGGGCACAGTCAGACCATTTCCCTCTTCTCTTGACTTGTTCTAATAAAGGTTCTTCTTTCTCTCCCCCTTTTCGATTTTACTCTATGTGGATCAAACATCCAGATTGTGTTAGAGTGGTTCAACAGGTCTGGAAGCAAAAAGTTTTTGGTTGTCCTATGTATGTCCTTTCTGAGAAACTTAAGATTCTCAAAAAAGATCTTAGAATTTGGAATAGGGAAGTCTTTGGAGATGTGCAACATCAAGTTAAAGTAGCCCAGGACAAGGTGGATTTCTTTCAGTCTAAAATGGACAAAGAAGGGTTCTCTGACGATCTTCATAAGAAGGAAAAGTTGGCTCATATAGACCTCCAGCAAGCTCTTTCCTACCAAGAGGAATTTTGGAGACAGAAAGCTAAAATTTCTTGGTTCACTGATGGAGATAGAAACACAGCTTTTTTTCATAAGCAAGCTAAGATAAGACGAGTGGCAACACATATGTCTTCTCTTAGAAGTGGAGAATCCTCCCTTGAAACAGATGCTGCCATAGAAGATCATGTTATGCAATTTTTTTCAGCACTCTATGCAACTGAAAATCAGTGCCTTCCCAATAGTCTTGTGTCGGATTTAATCCCAAATCTTGTTACTGGTGAAGACAATGCCTTTCTTACAAACATTCCTACTTTGGCTGAAGTTAAGAATGCAGTCTTTGATTTGAACGGAGCTAGTGCCCCTGGTCCTGATGGGTTTGGGGGGAGTTTCTTCCAAGCTTTCTGGGATATTATCCAAACTGATGTTTTTAACTCAGTTAGACAATTCTTCACAGAGTCGTGGGTGCCTCCAAATCTGAACTCTAACTTAGTGGCTCTCGTTCCTAAGTTTCCTCATGCTGACAAAATTGAAGATTTTCGTCCTATTGCTTTGGCTAACTTCCAATGGAAAATCATTACTAAAATTCTGGCTGATAGACTCTCAATCATAGCTCCGAGAATTATCTCTGAAGAGCAAAGAGGGTTTATAAAGGGTAGAAGTATTTTTGAATGTATCGGCATCACTTCTGAAGCCATCAATCTGCTGGACTGCAAATCCTTTGGAGGCAATGTTGCCTTGAAATTTGACATACACAAAGCTTTTGATACTATTGAGTGGTCTTTTCTCTTGCAAGTATTGCAAGCTTTTGGTTTCAATCACAAGTTCTGTTTCTGGATTAGTATTATTCTTCACTCCGCCAAGCTATCCTTCCTTATTAGAGGTAAGTCAGTGGGCTTCATGGCTTGTAAAAGAGGTGTCAGACAAGGCGATCCGCTATCGCCCTTGCTTTTTTGCTTGGCTGAAGAAGTCCTCAGCAGGGGGATCAAGAACCTAGTCAACTGTGGTAAGATCAAGCCCATGGCTAGTTCTAAAAAGTATGCAACTCCCACTCATGTTCTTTACGCTGATGATATAATGGTCTTTTGTAAAGCTACGTCGTTGAACTTAAAATGCCTTATGTCCTTCTTTAAAGAATATGGAGAAGCTTCAGGGCAAAGATTGAGCATTCGAAAATGTAGATTTTATGCTGGTTGCATAAGTAGACCTAGGATTTCAGCTATCTCTTCTCTGCTGGGTTTTCCTCAAGGGAGCCTTCCCTTTACCTACCTTGGTGTTCCAATCTTTAAAGGAAAACCAAGGGTTGTTCATCTTCAGCAATCTGCAGACATAATTAAGAGTAAATTGGCGGCTTGGAAAGGTTCTTTACTTTCTATCATGGGGAGGGTGCAATTAGTTAAATCTGTTGTTCAAGGCATGTTGGCCTATAGTTTCCATGTTTATGCTTGGCCGATATCTTTACTCAAAAAGGTTGATTCTTGGATAAGGAATTTTATTTGGGCTGGAGACATCAATACTAGAAAAATTGCAACAGTTGCTTGGTCTAAAGTGTGTATGCCAGTGGAGTTTGGTGGTCTTAATTTTAGAGGTCTTCGAGAGATTAATGAAGCATCCATGCTATCTATGGCCTGGAAGGTCAAGTCTTCTAATAATCAATGGGCTAACTTTTTAAGAGCTAGATTTTTTAAGGATGATTATCAGCTGAAAAGTTATGTTAAATCTTCAATTTGGGGTGGTATTAAGATTCATCTTCCTACTGTTGAGAATGAGTGTGGTTGGCTTCTCGGAGATGGCTCCCAAATTAGATTCTGGACTGATAAATGGTTGTCCTCGCCTATTCTTGCCTCCATCAGTCCCAATGTTGATATAGATAAAAATGCCAAGGTTAAGGATTTTATAGTTAACCAGAAATGGTGCTTTCCTAGTTGGCTGGATGATTTGGCCCCTAATTTGGCTGGTGAAATTCGAAACACTCATATCCCCATTATTCCAAAAATTGACAAATTAGTTTGGAGCAATGCCCAGAATGGAGAACTCTCATTTAAGCAAGCCTTTCTTTTCATGCAAAAGCCTAGTCAATCAGTTCACTGGGGTAAATTTATTTGGAGTAATCATATTCCTCCTTCTAAATCTTTCCTTTTGTGGCGGATCTTGCATAAAAAGTTACCAACTGATGATATCTTGAGGAAAAGAGGGTGCATAACAGTCTCTATCTGTAGTTTATGCAACTCTGCAGATGAATCTGCTCATCATTTATTTTTGCAATGTAGCACAGCTGTTCGTTTTTGGTCCTGGCTTATGAACTTGATCGAATGTAACATTGACCTGTCCTCCGCTAGTTCCATTTTGTCTATCTGCAATCAAGGCTGGAGTGTTCAGATTAAAGATGTGATCCTCGCTGGAATTACAAACGTTTTTTGGGTTATCTGGTTTATGCGCAACCAGCTGAGATTCCAAAATAAATTAATTAGTTTTAACTATGCTATGGCTTTAATTGCAGGATCTATAGCTTTATCAGGAAACAACTCAAAAGGCTGCATGAAAAACTCTATAGAAGAATTTAACATCCTAAAAAAGCTTCACATAAGCACGCATGCTTCTAGAGTTCCCTCCATTGTGCCTGTTATTTGGCACCCTCCTCTTCCTCAATGGGTAAAAGGTAATATTGATGGTGCGTCTAAAGGAAATCCGGGTACAGCTGCTTGTGGAGGTTTGTTTCGTGACAGCAATGGTGCTTTTTTGGGTTGCTTTGCCTGTCCGCTTGGTGTTCAAAACTCTCTCTTTGCTGAGCTTATGGGAGCTATTTTGGCAATGGAAATGGCTATTAGGAAAGGATGGACTCACATTTGGCTGGAGACAGATTCGGTTTTGGTGGTTGCTGCTTTTAAAAACACTTCTCTCATTCCTTGGAAAATCATTAACAGATGGCAAAATTGTGTTCATAATTTTTTGGATAGTCACTTCAGGGTGTCCCATATTCTTAGAGAAGGAAATGAGTGCGCGGATCTCCTAGCGTCTCATGGCACTAACTTAGATAGTTTTTTTGGGTCTGAAATTCTTCCCTCTTTTTGTAAAGAAGCCTTCTACAGAAATAGGCTTGGACTTCCTAACTACAGGTTTAGATGATGCTGTTTTCTTCATGGGTTTTGGCTCAAGTCCCCCCATGTTTTTTGTTTCTTTCATATTTTTAATATATCTTTTTCAGGTGTGCTTATGATGGGTTTGGTAGGGGGTGCCAACATAGTTGGGATGTCCTACCTTATTGCCATTCTTTAGCATACCTTTCCAAAAAATATTGCCCCCACATGTTGTGCCCAAAGCTCAAATAGACATAAGACATTCAATATAAAAACTGCATGCTTAAGCCCAAATCGTTTAGCCCAATTTGGCAATTCCCATTCTATAACAGTAATACAAAAAAGAGCACACCTCTCATCCTAACTTACATTACACGTTTTCATTTTATGATTACACCCTCCCAATTCCCAAACAGTAAGTAAGGTTCTAAGAGAGATTGACACCGTCTCACTTGCTTAAGCATTTCTGGTTCTTTTTTTTTTTTTTCTAAATCTAATGCCTCATATTTCTTCCCTTTGAACTTGATTCCTGAATCTGATACACACAGTCACGGTCACGGACGTTGCATTGCGGAGTTGCAGAGTTGCGGTTTTGCAGAGTTGCGGAATTCTTGTACAAGCTTTTGTTTTGTGACTTAAAGGTAAATTTTTTATCCAAAAATAGTCTTTTACTCTTTTCTCATTTCTAATAGAAATTATTGGTGGCATGAGCATGACTGCAACTTGATTAAACTTATAGAACTTGAAATACATATAGAACTTTTTGACATTTGATTCAGTATAGATAGATTTTATAGATATAAATTATAATTAATCTTGCAATGGTATTGAAACTCCTCAGGAGAACACATTACATACTGTCTGGTAGCTTTGTTTTGGTTAGGATTCTTCTTATATGAACACTAAAAGGGAATTAATTTTTTAGGGCCCTTGTAGCTTCTGGTTTTGGTGTAGAATGGATGACTCTTATAAGCAATCAGTTTTAGTCTTCTAAACTTGGGTTCTACGAAAAAGGGCATACAACTTTTTGAATATCTAGATTTTTTGTTAGGCTAGCAAGAGTTCCCCAAGTAAATAGTAATCATTAGCTTGGGTGTCTTGTTGTATATATGGTCGGTCTGGCAACATAGTAGCTACAGTTATTTGGTTCTAAAAGATTGATGCTATGTTTTGGTTATAATAGGTACATACATGCTATTATTACAAACTTACAAATGTAGCATGCTTTTGTAATTTGTAATGTTTTGTTTTCAATAAATTTTTCTGCTAGGTGTTAGCTAATAAAAAAAATTAATTTGCTTCATTGTATTCTTTTTATGTCACTATGTGAAACTCAAAGCTACTTTATTCAGTTTTTTTTTACCTTAATTAGCTTTATATATTTTTTTTTTTTTGTAGTGTGCTAGAAATGGAGAAATATTTAAAAAGGAATTCCACATCAGATTCTCGAGAATTTATTGAAAGTGAAAAACCACCAACATCCGTGAAAAAGAGATTCTTAGAAGTTTATTTGAAAAATCCTCCTGCTGATCCAAGAGAGAGGAAACAAATATCATGTTATCATCCTAATGATCGGGATAACATCCGAAGAGCTTATTTGCAAAAGGGGCCTTGTCAACCAAGAGAGCATGATTTTCCAAAACAGCAATTTGGGACTCTATTTCGAAAGTTTAATCCTGCTGGTTTTTGGAATTTGGCAATTGGTCGGAATATAGTGTGTCAAAAGATGCCGCAATCAAGCTTTGAGAAGTTGTCAAGCATTAATGAATAGAAAATAGCATATTGAAGTTGCTATTAACAAGCAGGGCCGGCCTTGAGGGGGTGGAAAATGGGTTCGACCGCCCAGGGCCCACGGTAAGGAGGGGCCCAAAAAATATTTTTTTTTATATAGTTGTATATTAATTTTTTTTAATGTTATTTTGTATTATTTTTATAAATAGATTAAACTTATTTTTTTATCATCTCTCTTTCTTTATATCTAAATTAAAATATAAAATGTTATTATGAAGTACTAGTATGTTAGTGGTTAGTTTTTTTCTTAATGTGATACATTTATAAATTTATTTAAGTATTTTTTTCTCATTGTAACATATCAACATGTACATAAACTTAAAGTGTTTGTTTTATCAACAAGATAAAAAAAACATAAACTAAATCTCAAATTATAAAGGAGCCTACTTCTATACTATAAATAAAATCCCTATCTTGAATAGTAAAACTTTCACTCTCCTCACTCTCTCAACTAGAGATTTGTAACACTTTTTTTTTTTTGTCTTTCGCAGGTACAGTTCACACATTCTCTATAGTTGGGCAAAAAACATCTCTATCAATAATCTCAAACTACTCTCCATTTATGTTTTTTTATATATACTTAAGTTTCTTAATCGCCTATTCGATCGTTTCAATTTAAAAATAACATTATATCACAATTTAAATTATTTATTATAAATATAAAATATAATTTATATATTTTAAAAAATTATTTATTATGGACTTTGTTAAGAATATTTATTATTAATTTTAATAATAACATAATTTAAAATTTTAAAACTATTTATTTATTATGAATAATAACTAAAAAATAATCGTTTATCTTCTGTAACACACATACTAAAGTACTAGTTAAAACTCAGAGTAAGTATATTAATAAACATAAAAAAATGCATATAAGTTTAATATGAGACAATGATATTTTGCCAATGACTGACGATAGCGTAGGGGTAAATTGAATGAAAAATGTAATTCATCTTATTTAATTTTTTTAAAAATATGTTATTTCCTTAATTAATAAAACATTTTTTACTGAAATTATATGTACTACTTTTTTTATATAATTTATGTTTATATTATCGAATATTTATATATAGGGGCCTTATAACCCATAGGGTTGGCACGTTGGTGTAAGCTCTACTGTGTTCACATCTGAGGGAACGATCTATTTAGCGAAAAAATTCATGTTAGATTCCCTTTGTGTGCAAATTTTCTTAGGTCAGTGGCAACCACACACCATGAGCCGAATTAGTCTCGGGCCCAATGAGGTAGAGGACACCCGTGGTCTCTAACCCATGACCAATATATATATATAGGAGCCTTATTTTATTGTTTCGCCCATGGCCCATAAAATGTCAAGACCGGCATTAACAAGCAATCAGATTTAATGAAAATGGAATACATGATTCATTTGACAACTACAATTAACAGTATTCGATTTCTATTAAGGCAAGGGTTGGCATTTCATGGTCATGATGAATCAGTTCATTCACAAAATCAAGGTAATTTCCTTGAGCTTCTACATTTTTTGGCCAATCATAATGAAGAGATTGATAAGGTTCTAAAAAATGCTCGTGGAAATCTCAAACTAATGGCACCTGATATTCAAAATCAAAAGGATATTGTGACAACCACAGCTTGTGAGACCACAAAAATTATTGTTGATGATTTCTTTGCCATTTTAATTGATGAATCTTGAGATATATCAATTAAGGAGCAAATGTCTGTTGTTTTGCGTTACATAGATAAAATGGAATTGTCATTGAGAGGTTTCTTGGTCTTATTCATGTTTCGGATACAAGTACCATATCTTTAAAATTGGCATTGGAATCATTGTTTGGAAAACATAGTTTAAGCCTATCAAGAGCGCATGGACAAGGATATGACGGGGCTATTAATATGCAAGGTGAACTCAATGGCCTCAAAAGTTTGATTTTGAAAGAAAATAGTTCTGTATTCTATGTTCATTGCTTTGCTCACCAACTTCAATTGGCACTTGTGACAGTTGCAAAAAAAAAAAAACAAGTTGAAATTGGTTATTTTTTTAGTTTGGTTAACAATCTATCTAATGTTGTTAGAGCTTCATGTAAATGACGGGAGATTCTTAGAGAAAGTCAAATTCTTAAAGTTACTGAAGCATTAAAGAGTGGAGAAATTTCTAGAGATTTTGGCTTGAATCAAGAGACTAGATTGAAACGAGCTGGAGATACAAGATGAGGATCACATTATGGTACACTACTTAGCTTTATCTCTTTTTTTACTTCGGTGATTGATGTCCTTGAAATTGTTGAGGAATATTGCATAAGCTCGTAGCAACGTGCTAAAGCATGTCAATTATTGAAATCTATGCATTCTTTTGAATTTATTTTTAACTTGCACTTGATGAGGAATATATTGGGGATCACTAATGAGTTGTGTCAAGCACTACAAAGAAGTGATCAAGATATTGTAAATGTTATAGCATTAGTTAGAGTGTGCAAGGAAAGATTACAATGCATGAGAGATGATGGTTGGAATACTTTATTAAATGAAGTATCATTGTTTTGTGAAAAACAAGATATTAACATTCCAAATATGGATGATGCATTCATTACACAAGGAAGATCAAAGCGTAAAGTTCAAAAAGTTTCAAATCTCCATCACTTTCAAGTTGAGTTGTTTTATCAAGTGATTGATAGAAAACTTCAAGAGCTAAACATAGATTTACTGAGGTGAACATTGAGTTGCTTCTTTGTGTAGAAGCTTAAATCCAAGAGATTCATTTTTTCCATTTGATAAGGAAAAGTTGACTTGTTTGGCAAAGTTTTATCCATCAGACTTTTCTTCTGTGGAACTTATGGGGCTCGAAAGTCAACTTGAAACTTTTATTAGAGATGTTTGGTCTGATGATCAATTTTTAAAGTTAAATGGGATTATTGATCTTTCTCAAATGTTGGTGAAAACTAAAAAGCATATTGTGTATCCGATGGTATACTTACTTGTGAAGTTAGCTTTGATTTTGCTTGTGGCAACTGCAATTGTTGAAACATGTTTCTCTGCAATGAATTTTGTGAAGAATAGAATGTGCAATCGCTTGGGAGATGAATGGTTGAATGATTGGTAGGTTACATACATAGAGAGAGATATTTTTTTTTAGTAATAACAATGAAAAAATCATAGAACATTTTCAAAGTATGAAAATGCATAAAGGACAATTGTAATTTTTAGAAGCTTAAGTATTTTAGATTTCTTTTGTCATGAAATTATGTATTTTGTAAAAGTTTGTGATATTTTACTTTTGTGAAAATATTATAAATTATTTCTTGCCCCCACTAAGAAAAATTTCTGAATCCACCACTAGCAATGTGTGGTAGTCTCAATTGTAGTTGTTCGTGGGGACGGTTGTGTGAGACAATGGTGCTGAAGAGCGAGGAAGAAGAAGACAATGGTGGTGCAATGACATTACAATGGAACAATGGCAAGGGTTGTGGTTCGGCAGGGGTAGTAACGAGGACGTGGTGAGGGAGCAATGACGCAATGGAGTAAGTTGCAAAGGTTCAGGAGTGAGAAGCAATGGAGTCGTGAGGGAAGAGGAAATGAGTTTCTAGGGCGCGAGGATGAAAATCAATGTGAGTTGTAAGTTTACAGAGCCATTTTACATTGATTCTAGTTTGAACCGATGAATAAAAATAAATTACATAGGTTCAAATTAAAACAGGTCTTGCATTTGTTATTTAAAAAATGATCTAAAATAGTTGCTTTTAATTTCAAAATTGCCAACTCATCCATTTCTACATCGGTTGTTAAAGCTTATTTTTGCGTTAATGATAATATATTATTTAAGTTTATTCACTATCTTTTTTGTCCCCAATTGATTTCCAAATCAAGTTGTTGAAAAAGAAAAACATAACAGATTAGCTAGGTTTGGATTCAGCCTTTTTGGGCAAATATTTAATAGTTGAATGGTATTTGAAAATAATGATTTTAACTCCTATGAGATATGGTCAAAACTTTCCAAGGCAAAGACTATGGTTAGTAGTTATTTCTTAGTTGTTGCACAATTAACTTGATGCTCATTAAGAACCCTACTAACATATTAAATGGTGTGGAAAATATTCTCTTTTCGCTGCCCGAGCATAGTTACCACAAGTCACTAGCATTGAGTTCAAAAGGAAAATTCCAGTCATATGCAACAATGACAAGAAGTGAAATCATTTTCTCTTAATTAAATAAGATCAAAGCCACTTAAATAGGCTTTGTCAGAGACAAAGTGTAACATCCCAACATATTAGTACAATTAAATAGAATAAATAAACTAGTTAAATTAAATTAATAACAAAGGGTTAGGAGGAGCCCCATTAGAACTAATTAAGTTAATGAATTGTGTAGTTAAGGAATGGGCTAATAAAGGCCCAATAATGTTTCAAGTGAGGCTAGACTAACCATAAGCCACACACACACACATCACTTGTCTAGAAGGGAAAAAGAAAAAAGAATAAGGGAAGAAGGAGGAGGAAAAGGAAATAAGAGGGGCCCCAACTCACCCACAGAGAACCACTATCAAATTCAAGGTGAGTGCAACCCCTTGCATACTTCTGATTCCTCATACATTGTTCTTCTATGTCTCCCCATCCTCTTTTATTCCTTTGAATGTTTGTATTTTGAACTTCTATGGATACAGTAAAGGTTTAAAAGGGGGTTTTAGTGGTTAATTACATGATTGATAGGTTTCATATGGGGGTTTGATGTTTATTAAATGACACTGATGTATGTGTTATTTTGAATTTAAAAGGATTAGAAGGCCATGAGAAGCCTGTTAAGACAAAGTCCATCCAGAAGCAAATGTTTTAATGATGGCAAACCACTATAAAGCAAAATTGCAAGTGACTAAACCTACCTACTAATGGTTGCTTTGAGTGTTCTTATATAAGACAGGACAAATTCATAAGCATGGAACAGGTGTGAAGCATAGACCTATAGTGGAAGCTTTTCATGACATAGATTCTGCAATCAGAAGCAGGATTATAAGGAGAGCTATTTAGAAGATAGAAAGGCAATCATGTTTTCTAGGTTAAAGTGCAAATATTGGAAGTTGTGTATGATCAGAGGCATGATGTTGGGGATAGCTTAAGTCAAGGGGTAGATATCAGAACCTACACATGACTTAAGGATCATCAAAAGTTGTGCTTCAAGTTGTTTGTGATGACAGATGTGTCTCACTATCTAGAAGCAGACACAAGTCAAGACATGCATCAGTGCTTAGACAACACTAATTCTGAAGCTATGAGTTCCTCGTGATCCTTGATAATTTTCAAATCAAAGGAACTCAAGGAAGACAATTGTCCTAATCAAAGAACAAGCAACCAAGTAGAATGAAGATTTACCATATTGCACTGTAGTAACAATGCATATACAAAAAACATGTTGCATAAATAATCTTCAAAAAGATTCCCATGATTCAAATTCAAAAAAAATCATAAGGAACCACCAAAACCAATAGGTAGCACTCAACGAATCTTTCTCAATGGATCCTTCAACGAATTTATTTCAAATTCAATGAGTGCAAGCTGGTTGACAGTGGAGAAGAGTAGAAATGAAGAAGAAAACTAAATAAGTTGTAGAAGACAAAGCTTGAAGATGGATAGAACGACAAGCTGTAGGAACTAATTGGACAACTCATGCAGCAATTTGAAAGTTGAATTCAACCTTCAACAACCACAACAACGGCTAGCTCCTGATCATTCTATAAATTAATCAAATTTGAAGGAGCAACTTTTAAGGAAGGATTGCTAAAGAAAGATGGTAAGGTCAGGTGAACCAACCCTTTATCAAAAGGAACTTCCTTAGCCAAAAACACTATAGGTGGAGCCTGTAGAGCCAAATCCGAAAAGAGTGTTTGTAAACACCTTCATCAATGGAGCCTTAGTAGAAGGCATCCCAAAATGTGTAGTGTCCATTCCTTAGGATTAGAGGGAAAGAACTTAGAAAAGTCTAATAAGGGGATTGCTGCTTCTAAAGTTTAGAGGGAACATAGCAGGTAGCTATTTGAGTCTAATAGCAGGTGCTACTGAGGGTGAAAAGCTTGGAGAGGCTTTTCAAAAGAATACTTGAATAGTGCCTGCAAAGGCCTAGAGAATATTGAGGTGAAACCTGGAGAGGCTTTCCGAAAGAATACTCAGGAAGAGCCTGCAGAGGCTTAGAGAATACTACGGTGAAGCCTGGAGAGGCTGGTCGAAAGAATACTTAGGTGGAGCCTGCAGAGGCTTAGAGAATACCGGTTGTAGGAGCCTATGGAGACTTCAGAAAAGAAAGCATGCCATAATTGAGTGCTTGGTCTTAGTGGAGAAAGCGTATAGGTGTAAGTAATGGATGTATCCCAGGTTGGGGTGAAGCAGTATAATTCCTTGGTGTGATTGTTTCCTTCATTGTTACTTCTTATTTATCCTTGTTGTTGTGTGCTTAAAATTTGTTTCTAAAAAACCTTATATTGAAAAGTTTAACTCTGATATTTGATCAAAAGGTTTTCATAAAATAGTTTCATTATTTAGAAGCAACACCTACTCACAGTATAAAAGTGAAAAGCAGAATATGTAATTTAATAGAATATGGTATTTTGAGAGTAGGTTCTGAAGTAGTAGGACACAAAATTACTTGGATGAATTTACTTTAAAATATTTTTTTATCCAAGTACTTGTGAAGGAAAAGGTATACTCCCATAAGTCTTTTGATTTCTAAGCGTGAAGCTTAAGAACTAGAAATCATAAGCAAGTGCGCTTGTGCAAAAAAATAGCCTTACCGGTTGTTGTGTCACTATTCAACCGCCCTTTCTAGTGATCAACTAATTCACTTAAAATCCTTCATTGATACAGGATCACAAAACTATGAATTCCAATTTTGACGATCTGCGCTAAGAGGGGATAACCATGTTAAGTATTGGAACCAAAGACATAGAATGTCAAACCCCTAAAAATCTCACAATTTTGTTGAGATAACAAAGGATATTAAACTTTGATAAACTAATGAGATTAATTGAGCTATATGAGAAAAACATGCGTCCAACAAAAGTATACGTATATTCGTTTTATCTTAGACACGAAAAATAAGTTTTAAAGTATAGTGTCAAACACGCTAAAAAGGACTTGCGTCCTAGACTTTATAAAATCTAGTGACCAAAGTGCAATTAAAAAAAGTTGCGTCCAAAGGTCTTTTGAAAATCCAACGTCCAATGCGTTGTCATCACCCAACACTTCTTTCAAGAAAACTTACACAAACATTCTATATCATAATAAGTTTTCTTCGTCCAAATGAACACATGCTTAAGGCTCTTTGTTCAATAACGTTTGACATGCTAAGGTATACTACTCATATATTCTTTATCACATGAACTTTATGCTATTATTCCCTGTGTTTTTTCAAATAAGCTCTAACATATGAATTTCTAGCATTTAATGAAAAAGCAAGGTTTCCTGGGTATAAGTACAACCTCTGGTCAAAAGCAAGTCACATGTCTGAGGTTTAGTACAAATGAGAAGACTGAAGTAGGAATAAGCAAAGAAGCAATACACTTTTCAAAACATGACAGTACCTTTTTGGGAAAGAAAAGACACCTACTTTTTTCTCTCTCCTCTGCAGAAATAGACACGTCAAAGAGGAAACGTGACTGAAGTCACCATGCATTAAATGAAAATTCATAACGAAAAGATTAAAGAAGCTCTTTCTCACAACAATCATATTTCCAAAAGACTCCATATAAAGACCTTAAGAGAAGAACTGAAGATCTAACGAATTATTGGACAGTCATTTTGTTTCTTTGAAAAACTCTTTAAGTTCTTTCTCTGCATGAAACACTCTAAGGTCAATAGTTTATCCTTTGCTTAGTAAAGTTATTTGTACTCGTGTTAAAGTTACATATTCTCACTTTGTGAGTTGATTACATTGTAATCTTTCAAACTTATTCAGTTTGTGAAAGCCAAAAGTGACTTAGTGTGAAAGAATACTTAGGACTACTTTCTTGAGTATAAGATTGTAGTGGGTTTTGCCAAAAGTAACATAGTAGAATACTTGCTTGTAACCATGTTGGTTAATGGAACCCTTCGTGTTGAAGGAGAACTAGACATAGCTTAGGTTGAGTGAACCAATATAAAAAGCTTGTGTTCTTTGTTTTTGCTTCTCCTTTCACGTTTTCCTTGGAAGAAACATTTTTTGACTTGTTTAAAACATTGTTATTTGCAAGAAGCTTTTTAAACGCACATACACACTATTCAACTCCACTTCTAGTGTGTTTCTTGTTATTTCACTAAGCGTTGGCATTAAGCATTACATGAGTCACGCTAACGTAACGCATCTAGAGAGGGCTCTAAGACCCTTACATTGGTGTGCTAAGCATGAGGTTACTAATGCTTAAAGGCGAGGTCTGTGCCTCAGTGCAATCCACCCTATGTGCCACCCTGTATGCACTAATTGTAGACACCATAGAGAGATGACCTTGATTCTTTGAGGATTAACACTAAGCACCAATATGTTAGCGCTAAGCACAGGGTCTTTCGCACTATGTGTGACCATGTCAACTCTAAGGGTGGGGTCCTTG
This sequence comes from Pueraria montana var. lobata, assembly GCA_026413185.1. Taxonomy (NCBI): domain Eukaryota; kingdom Viridiplantae; phylum Streptophyta; class Magnoliopsida; order Fabales; family Fabaceae; genus Pueraria; species Pueraria montana. Next base: position 63,695,551 of record CM048654.1, on the reverse strand, counting down.
GACAATAATGTTATGTATATAACTTTTATGCCTAATAAATGTTATCCCCTTCCTATATGAGTATGTTACAACGTGAAAGTATGTGCTTGAGTTGAGTGTATTATGAATGCATGCATGAGGCTAAGTTATCCCTTTGGCAAGGTGCGGCAATTGCCCTTCAAATCTCATAAAGTGGTAGAAAAATGAAATGTATAAGACTATGTTGCCCTCTTTGAGAAGAAGAAGCACTTGCCTTTAGATCCTAGATAGTGGTAAATAAGACAATGTAGCCCTCTTTGGCAAGAAAGAGTATCAGCCCATTTTAGATTCCAAAGAGAGGTGATAGACGTCCTTTGGTGCAAGAAGGATAGAATATTGCAAACCACAAGAGGGATGCCTCTTGAAGATTATGAACTCACAATCTGCCATGGAAGATGGATAAAAGAATTATAAGATAAAGGTGTTTATGATTTATTAATGTGAGAATGTGTGTTATGTCTCAAGGAAATGTTTACATGCCTCATTGTCATGGATAGGTAAGTTGTCTATATGCTATAAATGTGTTCATGTTACTGATGTTATATACAATATGTATGTGATGTTGTAGTGATCCCTAGGGCACTGGCTGGGACTTTTGTCTCACTAGTTTAAGTTTAAATGCTAAAGATTAAGCAGGTAGTGAATCCAGTGAATGGCAAATCGAGCAAGGATTTACCTTGTTTATATTGCTTTCACATAATGTAACATTATGAACTATTTATTTATGTTTTACGTTTAAGTCCCCATATTGGGCAAGAATTATGTATTTCTTTTATTTGGGTTATGTAAGGTACCCTGAGTACTCCATATGTATATTGTTCATGTTATGATTATGAGTTTTTAAATAAGTTATTGAAATTATCCGACGACTCCACATATGTAGGTATAAGGTTACGGTAATGTCCCTTAGGGTGTTACACGAAGAGATCATCCTTGACAAGAAGGTTTCACAATGATTTGAAAACTGAGAATTTTTTTTTCATAAATCTTCAGTAAAAATTGACTTGGCCCAAGAAACTCCTTACCCCTCTTCACATTAGTGGGAAGCAATTTTCTTTCTATCACCTCAATCTTTACCTTGTCCACTTCGATACCCTTGACTGAGATTTTATGTCCCAACACAGTTCCTTCTTTCACCATGAAATATTTTCTTCCAAATTCAAAACTAGATTGTTTTCGTGCATCTTTTGAGCGCGAAGCCAAATTTGCAAAGCATGTATCAAAGGAGGTTCCAAATACTAAAAAATAGTCCATGAAATCCTCAATGGACTTTTCAATATGTCCACAAAGATAGATATCATAAATCTCAAAAAGGTTGTTGGTGCATTGCATAATTTGAAGGGCATCCTTTTTTAGGCAAAAACACCAAACGGGCATGCAAATGCAATTTTCTTCTAATCATTCAAATTGATGGCTATTTGATGGTATCCAAAGTAGTCATCGAGGAAACAATAAAACTCTTACCTGACTAATCTCTCCAGCATTTGATCTATAAAAGGCAAAGCGAAATTATCCTTCATAGTGGCTTGGTTAAGCCATTGATAATCAACGAACATACACCATCCCATGATTGTGCAGGTTAGAATGAGTTCATTCTTCTCATTTGAAATTATAGTCGTTTCACCTTTCTTAAGGACAACTTGCAGTAGACTAACCCATGAACTATATATTGAAAATAAGACAAATACACCCACATCAAACAATTTGAGCACTTCTTTGTTACTTTATGGCGAGGTTCAACCTTTGAAGATTTTACACAACTGGTTTATAATCCTTTTCAGACAAAATGATGGGATGATTCCCTATAGATCTGACAGTCCATCCAATAGCCATCTTATGGTCCTTCAAGACATGAACAAGCTTATCTTTTTCTTCCTTCAAAGTTGTGGTAATTTCTATAACCGAATTTTCATTCATATCACCTATGTACACATACTTCAAATTCATCACCTTTTAACTCTTTCTTTTAGTTGATAACTTCTTCCATCCCTTGATTTTCAAGTTGTAACATGCAATCCTCTATTTTGTTATCCATTTGATCTTCAACTTGAGATATAACATTGTCTGTCACATTTTTCAAGGGATTAATAGGCTATTAATGTTTAGGAAATGTCTTCCAACAATAAATTCACCATGTCCACAGTAAGACAACTTCTCTTTCGTTCAAATGATTCATGGCATCATAAACATTAAAAATTTTCTCATCATCATCTATTCTCAACATTTGACCCCAATGTGCATCAATCAATGTGTGCTCAATTCTCAAGAATGGTCTACCAAGAATGAATAGGGACCTCAGTGTCTTCTCATCTATGTCCATAATTGCAAAATCAATTGGAAAGTTGAATTTATACACTTTAACCATCATATTTTTATCTATCCCTTATGGATGTTTAACTAAGCGATCAGGGTCAGCACAGGGTCAACGGGTAAAAGGGGCCCTAAAAATTAAAAAAATAAAATTATATGATCGTGTATTAATTTTTTATATTATTTTATGTTATTTTTATAACTAGATTGAAATTATTGTTTTATTTCATGTCTCTTTTTAAAAAAAAAACAAATGAAAATGTGACATGTGATTAAAAGTATTATTCTATTGGTTGTTATTTTTTTTTTTTTATTACATTCAAAAATCCTCAATGAGTTTTCAAATTACTGTGACATATCCACATGCATGTAACAAATATATGATAATAGACTTAATTTTTTTTTTTTAACAAAATAAGAAACACAAATAAAGACTCAAATTATAGTGGAAATAAAACTAAGCATTAGTATATTAATAAAGAACAAAAATAAAGATTTAATATATATGAAATGATATTTTGTCGATAATAGATGATAGCGATCAAACTAGAGCATTTTCTTTGAGACACAAAATATAAAACTAAATTAAATTAAATTACAAATATAAAATTCATATTTTAAAAATATATAAGTAAATTAAAATTATAAAAAAAAAAATGTGACAGGTTCCTTGCAGGTTTACCCAAATCCAATAAAACCCAATCAAATTGTGGATGAGTTTAAAAAATATAAATCTGCCTCTTTTAAATCTAAACCTATCCTACCTTCCGCAGGGATGGGGATGGGGAGAGCAGACCTGTCCTTGATTCGTCCCGTTGTGATGCCTACCTTATAAATAGATATTTATGTTACATAATAGTTTTTGGGAATAAATTGAATAAAAGATGATAACATAAGAGTAAATTGAATAAAAAATGTGATATATCTTTGAGATTTATTAAATTATGTTATTCGTTTAATGTAACAAAATATAACATTTTTAATAAAACTATGTGTCTATTTTTTAATGTAATATATATTTATATTTTCAAATACTTAAATATATAAAAGAGTCACATTTAGTGTTTCACCCTGGACCCATAAAATCTCCAGACCTGTGAGCGATCAACAAGTTGCTGTATCATTCTTGTAGGTTTGGTATTATCAGCTCCTATATTCCTCAATATGGAGAATGACATCAAGTTAATACTTGCTCCTAAGCCATATAAAGTTTTCCCAATGGTCACATGTACTATAGTGCAAGGTATGATAAGACTTCCAAGGTCCTTAAGCTTAGTAAGAGTGGTCTACTAACCACCACTCTGCATTCCTTATTGAGGAGCAGTTTTGAGTTTTTCTTTTTCCTTAGCAAGCAACTCCTTTACAAATTTAGCATATTTGGGCATTTGTTCAAGTGCTTTTAAGAATGGAATGCTGATTTGCAATTTCTTCAAACTTTCAAGAAATTTAGAGAATTGTCTTCATCTGTACCTTTTTTTTTCTTGCTTAGTAGGTTAGTTTTATGTACTGTGGAGGATTTCACCCTTTTCTTATTCTTCTAGAATTTGTTTCTTAGTCTTTCGCAAATATAGAATCTTTATCAATCAACTTCTCTTTATTTTCTTCATTTTTTAGATCTTTGTCTTTATCATCTACTACTTCTTTTTCTAATTGAGGTTTCTCTATGTTTTTCAATTCTTGCTCTTTTATGATTTCCTCTTTATAAATGGAGTAATCCCTTACCTCTTTCTCTTTTTCATACTTTTTTGTTGTTCTAGGAGGTAAATTCCTACCACTCCTAAGAATGATAGGTTTACACAAGTCCTTAACACTTGACTTATCATATTTTTAGGAGGGATTTTTTATATTTTTGCTTCTATTTGTTTAGAGAGTTTCCTTAGCTGATTTTCCAAGGTTTTAATGGATGCTTCAATGTTTTTAGGAGTTGAAGTTGGTGACCATTTTCAATACAGGATTGAACTATATGTAATTAGTCCTTTGACCAGTTCTAATCGAGTGGTACATATTAGTGGATTATATTTAGACATCCACATCTTTTGATTAGATAGTTAATAACATTTTATATAATTAATATTTATATAATTTACAATATATTATTTAATGGGAATGCTAATAACAAATTCGTTAACATATTTTTTCTAACACACACTATTATTAATTAAAATTTATTGAAAAATACAAAATTAGGATAGAGACTCATTAAATGAAAATTGAAACTTATAAAAATTTATAATTTTCAATAAATTTCAGCCAATTGGAGAGAGTGTGTTGTTAACATTTCTCTTATAGAATTATATATAAAACTGTAGATTAAGGTTATGTATTTTATATGTATTTATTATTATTATTATTATTATTTATTGATTTTATTAATATTTTTAAGTTTATAAATTTATTTTATTTTTTATTTAAGTATAGTTATTGATTTAATTAATTATTGATTTCTAAGATACTTTTTTATTTTTCTTTTTTCTTTTTATCCTCTTCTTTCTTACATATAGGATGGTTTCTCCAAGCTAGTTTCGGTATGAACCTTTTGAGGTTCTTCTTTTCTCCCAAAAGGCTTATCCTCTTGCTTTTCAGTAGCTTTCTGAACTTCATCTTTTTCTTCTTCTTCCTCACCATTTATCGCTATCTCATGGTAAAACAATAAGGATGCTACATAGTACTTAATGAGTAACATCAGCACCTTTAATAGGGTTAGATAATAAACATCTACTTTTAGATTAACATGAATGACAAAATGTAGTATCAAGAACTATTTTTAATTTTTAGATCGAGAGACTAAATTAACAACACCACACAAATTCAAGGACCAAAATAGTGATTTAGTCAAACTGAAACAAAACACTATTTGCAAAAACAATTACGTTTTAAATATATATTTTGATACCTAAAAGTTCACAATGCCCCAGATCCTTTAAACAGTACATATCAAATAAAAACATTGATAATCATCTAAATAAATTGAAACAAGTTCAAAACTTAAAGCTTAAGTGATAAATCAATCCCAGAAGAATCAGAACGAGAGATTTCTTCTTGCTTGGAATGATCACCACCCATGGTACTCAATGTTGACCTATCCAGGGCCCAGTTTGATTTGGTAGCAACATTTGTAGAAGAATCTCCAAGGATGGGAATATGTCCAATAGTACCACGATCATCTTCAGTCTTCAAATTTGCATGCAAACCCTCCATCCTCAAGCTACCAAGGGAAGGGTTTAGCATCTCTTGTCTTGACCACCTTTGACCAAACCTAAAACCAAATGAGGTTGAAGGATATGATGGCTTGTGAATCATAGACTCCATCCGAACCCCAAGTGCTCTATTGTAAGATCCATAAAAGGGGTGTGTGGGATAAGGGTAATAAAGAAAAGGAGAGTGCCCTAAAGCACCAACATCATCAATCCCTTGGCCACGCTTTGCAAGAGCACGCTCTTGCTTGTGGGCGTTTTGGTGTCCCCCCAATGCTTGTGATGAAGAAAACTCTTTCTTGCAAAAGTTGCAAGAAAAAGTCTTAGCCTCGGATGGTTTCTCCTCAATATTATTGTTCTCATCTCTCCCTTTGGTGTAATTAGCACTAGAAGAAGATGAACCCCCCACGTTCATTGGATTGAAAAAATCCAATTCCACTTTCGACCCCCGAATTGATTCATCCTTGGAGATCTTAACAAAGTCCAACACCATATGGGAATTGGAATTGGAAGCTGGATCTTGTTCAGATTTATCACCCTTCTCCTTCATTATCAACTCATCATTCTTCTCTTCTTCAACACATGGTTTATGGGAAATGACTTCGGAGGTGGAAGAGGCTTCAGAGGAACAAATTTCCAAACCGTGTGATGAAGCCATGGCACAAACGAGAAATGATTCTCTCTTTTTAGATCTGTGGGAGTGAGATTGAATAGAGAGGGAGCGTGACCATGGTTATTTATTTATGGATTTGAGTTAATATGCAAATATCTTTCACTCATGAACAAGGAAAGGGATCTCATGCATTTTTGTAGTTATTATTTTTTCATTATGCTAGCAAAAATTTGAAGAGGTGTGAGCAAGCTTGAACCAATTTGTTCACGACCATTGCATAAACAAAATTTCCTAAAATGATTTTAACTACACGGTCAAATGTGTCTAATTACTCAAGTAGTTCAAATCATGCCATAGAAGCATGTGGCTAATTACTCAAATAGGTTCTATGTAGTTGAAATTTGATGTCAAACCGAGTGATGAAATTGGTAACTTTGAAATTACTTGTTGGAGTAAAATTACTTGGGCATTCAAGAACTTCTTTAAGGGAAAAATAAATGGAAGTAACTTTGTGCTCATTAATGCTCTATATTTTCTAAAATGATTTTAACTACACAGTCTAATATTGTGGCGAATAATTAATCAAATAGTTAAAATATTTCCATAGCCAGCATGTGGCTAATTACTCAAATAATATACTATCGCAGGTGACAGCTTCTATGTCGTTCAAATTTGATGTCAAAGCCAAATTGGTAACTTTGAAAATTACTTGGGTGTTCAAGAGCTTCCCTGGTGGAAAAATCAATGGAAATAATTTTGTGATATAATTTTGACTTCATTAATGCTCTATATTTTCCTAACAAATCCATTGTTTTCCTCAACGCGCGAGTTGCTCCAATAGGTTCAAAATTTCAAATATCTTATCACTAGTAGTTTCTGTGAAGAAAACCCAGTTTAATGAGTACCACTAAGCCATATAAAAAAGCTATACTAGTGGCTAAAGTTTTGTAATTTCAGTGGCTTTAATTTGCAAATTTTAGGTTCGAGGACTCACCCACATAACCGCTTTCCGTTTTCAATAAGCATGGTGTTATGCCACATGCAACATTCTTGCCATACTTGTGGAAATTTATTTTTCATGAAGGACTTAAGATACACTAAATTTGTAACACAGGAAGATTTTTAGATCAAACTTGTGAATAGTGCTTGAACTTGAGGTAAGAAATAATGAGGGTTTAAGAGAAAATAATTAGGAGCTCACTCATCTCAACAAGTGAATTTTACATATAACTAGATTTTAAACCTGTGATTCGTTTAAATTATACATTTTTTATATTTATTATAATATTTTTAAAAATATGTATATATGAATAAAATTATTATTTTTTAAAATATTCAGTAACAATTTAAATATAACTACATTAAAATTGAGGAAAATGATTAATTGTATTTTTAATTGAGCAGATGTTGCATTAAAAAATATTAAACCTATTAAAATTTATTATGATTTGTTCTTTCTTTAAGAAATAATAATAGTGATGTAATACCTATATGAGATATATAAATTAAAAAAATATATATCATAAATATAAAATTTTAATTATTTAAATTGGGTACTTATTTTTGCTATTGTGAATACTATGTTTACATGTAATTGAATTTTATGTTTTTATAATTAATAATTTTAAATTTATTTATTTTAAAAATTAAAATATTTTAAAACTACAATTTAATCATTTTGGTTTATTACTTTTAATTATGTGATATTTATGAAGTTTTAAATTGGTTAACATCATCATCATCATTATTATTATTATTATTATTATTATTATTATTATCACGTACGGTTCTGGAGTGGAGATTCTTTGAACTGAATGACGACTGTAACGGATGTCAGCATCTTCCAAAGAACAGGGCTTTTTTCGAATAAGATAATTCATTTAGGACCCCGCAGATCAACTCTAGCTCTTAGATGAGCTAGGACATGAGTAGAGGCTATCAATGTGATTTCATAACAAGTTGATGCGTCAAAAATCCTTTTAGGGGTTATAACAATCATTTTTATTCTCAAATAATATTAGAAGGTTTTGTTGGCGTCATGGAGATTCTATTTTCCCTACAATTATTTATCTCTTCCTTAAGGCCGAGCTGGATTTGAACCAGCGTAGACATATTGCCAACGAATTTACAGTCCGTAGATGGTATTTTGTAAGTACATAATTATCTTGAATAAATTCACTATTTCTTTATTTTCCGATCGCCTGGAAAGAACAAGATGTTTCTAATGCTTTTTTCATTTCTATTATGAGAATTATGCGGGAACTTTTGAATTCATTAAATACAGATTTTTATATTAAAAAATGTTTTCTCAGATTTTTTCAATCACATCGTTTGGGCTCCTAGAATATGGCGCCCAACTTTCGATTGATTCGGGTACTTGGAATCCTATGGATGAAGACATGGTATTATTATTATTATTATTATTGTTATTATTGTTATTATTATTATTATTATTATTATTATTATTATTATTATTATTATTATTATTATTATTATGTTCTTTAATTTTAATTTCCTTACTTGCTATATTTTAAAGTTATCAATCTAGAATTTATTAAAAAAAAAAAAGGATACTTATCTATAAGGATGGATGGCTGGATGGATATATCATATATGTTTCAAATTTTATATCTTATTGTTTAACTATTATAAGTATTATTTATCTATAAGAAATATTATTTATATGTGTTACTAATTTTTTTTATTATTATATGTCGTTTTTCATAGGTTACTAATTTTTTCTTTTTCTATGTGAATTCAAAAAGACAACGTTATTGATAATAATAATTCCTTTTTTTTACTCAAATAATAAGAATTCATTATTATTATGTATTTTACAACTATTTTATATTTATTATACGTGATGATATATACCTAATTATAACTCATTATTATTTTAAATTTTTTGTTTGAAACCACATGTATCCTCTACTAAGTAGAGACAATTTTACTCAAATATGATAGGACCATTATAGATAATACAATTCTCTTTCTGAGTATTTTTCATAGTTATATACCCAAACAAAAACTCAATAGTACTACAAATTAAACTAAAACAATCACATATGAATTGATTTACGAGTTTGATGATAACATCAATATTATTTCAATCCTTATGGAACTATACTTTTTTTTCTCTTATATTGAAAACTTTAATTTTAGTCTAAGTTATTTAGAGAACACTAGACCTAAAGTATAATAATAATAACAATAAATGTGCGTACTTATAACATTGGTGCAAATAATATTACATTGTTCTAAGAACAATATATAACATCTTTCCTTAGACCACTAGTCCTAAGGAAAGATGAATTGACTTTAGTCTCAAGTATAGTTAACAAGGCAAAGAAGTAAAACTTGGATTGGAATTGACCCTAACCTTGATCTAAAACAATTTATTTATTATAAATTTAAATTATAATATAAATTATGCATTAAAAATATTTATTAAGATAAATTGTAATTATACAAAAATAATTATTTATTATCCTATACAATAAAACAAACTAAAATATTAATTTTTTTTGTGACACATATAATTACAAAAGAATATAACCATAGGATTGACACAGTGGTGTAAGGTCTCGTTGTGTTCACATGTGGGGAACAATTTATTTAGCAAGAAAATTGTGTTCAATTCCCTCTGTATGCAAAATTTTCTTAGGCTAGTAGCAGTCATACACCCCACGAGTAGAATTAGTCTCTGACCCAATGGGTTGGAGAACACGAATGATCTCTGACCTAGCTAGAATAAAAAAAAATTACAAAATAATATATTCATACGTAAGCTTCTTCTTTCAACAAGGATTTTTTTATACATATCTATCAAGATTCAAATTGTTGATCACATACCAATAACAAGTTGTTGATTCGAGTAGTACTGGATTCGATTCCCTTAAACAAAGTCTAGGATTTCATACTAAAATACAAATCTATCCAATGGTATTATTGGATTTCAATTTCAAGTCAATGTTCTATGATAGTATATCGCAACATTCTTTAACAACAAGCACGACCCATGTTTACTGTCATCATTTTTTCTGTTGCCAGGTGTTGTCCATCCATTGGTCTGTCAGAACCCTTCCCCTCACAGGCGTGTGACACAGCAGTTTCCTTTCGATCGTCATCGCAATTGTTTCTTTGTTTTTATTTTCCTCGTCAAACTCGTACGGACGGATATTCCGCTGAATCAATACCTCGTTGGTTTCCGAGACAGCCACCTTCGGATCTGAGACGAGATCAGATCGCCACGCTTCCTTTGATTTTGTCGTCATTTCCTATTCTCAGCTTCCAAATCTTCTTTTTCTACTTTTTTTGGGTGGGTTTCGTTCCTCTGCGTGTGATCCCTAATTCGGTACCATGAAGAAGAAGCTCGACACTCGTTTCCCCGCTGTAAGTAAATTTTTGCTTTTCAGTTATCAAATTTTCGACTTTGCGTGTTACTGTGCTGTTGGGGGTCTCGGAAAAATGAAAATTTCGACCTCAATTGAGTGTTTCCTATTTGAGTTTATGGCAATTGGGAGTTTCTGGGTTGGGGGTTGAATTAATTGGGTAAACTGTAATTTAGTGTAATTTCTGGGAATTTCTTTGTTTGGGGTTGATAATTGAAGTATTGGGAGTTTCTGGGTTGGGGGTTGAATTAATTGGGAAACTGTAATTTAGTGTAATTTCTGGGAATTTCTTTGTTTGGGGTTGATAATTGAAGTATTGGGAGTTTCTGGGTTGGGGGTTGAATTAATTGGGAAACTGTAATTTAGTATAGTTTCTGGGAATTTCTTTGTTTTGGATTGATAATTGAAGTAGATGGGTTTATACTTTGAGTTCAAGCCTGAGTATCCAATAGCGATAAATATTCAGAGGGAGAGTTTTGTCATTAGAATTAGTTCTACCTGACTCGAGTAGAATTGTCTCCTGTGGAGGATATCTGTGGCCACTTACAAATATAATTCAGATTTCAATTCTTCCTCTTTTCTGTTCCATTGTTTAAGGAAGGAGATATTTGAAAAGAGTGATTTATATGATGGAAACAACAATTTGCAGGCTCGGATAAAGAAGATAATGCAAGCAGATGAGGATGTCGGAAAGATAGCGTTGGCAGTTCCTGTTTTAGTCTGTAAGTTGCTTTTACATACTACCTAGCCAGCACTTGGCCACAGCTCAGTCTTTTCCCTCATATATTGTTGATATCATTCTTGAATTTTTTACAGCTAAAGCTCTGGAGTTATTTTTGCAAGATCTTTGTGACCGCACTCATGAAATAACCCTTCAGAGAGGAGCAAAGACCATGAATGCATTGCATTTGTAAGTCAATGAATATTTTAATTTATAGTTGTTTTTACTTCAATAAACCCTTAGGATTGAAGTGTGTCCATTTGTTGGTCTATTTTACCCTGTTCTGAAATTTGTTTTAATTATTAAACATTGAGGTAGCAAAATTCCTAGTCCTCATCATTTGGTTAAAGATGGTCAAGTTCCATTTTATGTATGATAAAATCATCCTATATATTAAGCTTTTTAAGTTTTATATATCTTAACTGATTTCTTGGGAGAATTTATTGAAATTGATAACTTGATTGAAATCTGCTTTTGATCGGAAAAAGTCATTTAACATGTTCCTTTAGTTGAATAAAAGAAAATATGTTCTTCTAATTTTGATTAGCATATTTTCTCATTTGGTCTTGGGCCTTGAGTAAATTGGCTCATAGCTCATGCAGCAAGTCATCCCTTTGTTGGGTCAACTGATTAACATCATCAATTTTAGATGGAATAATTGTTCCTTTTAGCGACGAGGGAGGTTCTTGACCACACATAGCACAAGAAGGGGACATTTTTGTAGAAGCATTGTAATTCATGTTGAACCAAAATTCAGCCCAAGCTAAGCGAAGGGGCCACTGTTTTGGTTTTGTTCCTGTCAAGTACCATAACTATGCCTCTAGTCATCAGTTAACTACTTCCATTTCCCATCCGTTTGGGGATTATAAGTGGTGCTCATATGAAGTTGAGTGCCTGCCCTCCAAACAATTCTTTCCTAAAATGACTCACAAAAAGTTGGTCTCTATCAGAGACTATTGAGAATGGAAATCCATGCAATGAACCACCTCTATAGCTGAAAATGGTTGAGCTAAAGGGAAAAAATGTGCAGAGTTTGTTAATTTGTCCACCACTACAAAAATGGCATCCTTGCCTTGAAAAATAGGTGACTTCATAATTAACATTTCAAATGTATGTACAATTTGTAATTCCTTTCGTATCTTGTGCTATATTTGAACAGAAGATGACTATCACTTGCCTGCGTGACACCTTGTTAACTAAAAACCCTGAGTAGTTGATAGAACTGAAGAATGGGGACCTGTAACCTATCTAGGAGTTAAAAATTCACTTTCTCTCACATTGTTAAATTAAACTTTATAATATTCAGGACCTGTTTAATGTATGACATAATACCACTTCTCTTTCCTGTTTTTCCATCTCATTTTTATGTTGAATATACAGCAAGTCTAGTCTAACCAGTGGTAAATGAAAATTGCAGGAAACATTGTGTACAAAGTTATAACGTTTTTGACTTTCTGAGAGACATTGTCAGCAGAGTTCCTGACTATGGGCATGGCCATGGCCATGGCCATTCGGAGGCTGGAGCTGATGATCGTGCACTTCCAAAGAGAAGGTTTGAATTTCAATAGCCTTTATCTTTTTGTTTACTTATGATTTAACTATCCATATAAGCAATTAATGCAGTTAAGAATGCTACATTCTACCAGGAAAGCTGCTGGTGATGACGGCAATGACAGTGATGAAGAGGCTAAGAGGAGTAAGATGGTAATTGCACTTTCATGAAAAACCTGGATAATACATAATTAATTATATTTCTTAAATAATGGTAAAGTGTCACACTCACACTGACAATGGTGCAAGAATGGTTACACTTAAACCATCTCATAACTCCTCACAGAAAATGATTTCTGCTAATTCTACCATTGAATTATATCTAGTTATCATGTTGAAGTTGCACTGCACTCCAATTTTTGTAATGATTAAATTACTACAAGTATGTGATATTAAGTGGATATTTTGTTTCTCTTTTAAAGTAAAATTTTTCATTAAATTTATTCTGAATTTGTGTCTTGTGTGTAAAATGGCTTAGTCTTGGACTTCTATTGTTTTGGTGAACATCGTTTTTTGTTCTATTGCAGCGTGAGTTGGGCCACAGTGGCACTCCTGGTAGGGGAAGAGGCCGAGGTAGAGGAAGAGGCCGTGGTCGAGGGGCTCGAACTGTTGAAAGAGATACCTGTCATCAGCAGGTTGAATCCGAGCCTTGCACTTCTCTGCAGCAAAGTAGCAATGATATTCCTAATACAAGTGTGCCGATAGATAATGGTCCGCAATCCAAGGAGTTGTCAAAGGAGAACTTTGTGGTTTCTGAGGAAAGTACTCAATCTTTCCGTAACATTGATCTGAATGCTAACTTAAATGAAAACGAAGACAAAAATGCTAGCACAGCTGTTCCGGCTTCATTGCCTGAGCCTGAGCCTGAGCCTGAGCTCGCTGCCACGGACATGAATAAACATGAAGAAATTCCAGGCTGGTCCCTATCTGATGTGGACAAGATGGCCATTGACACTATGCAGCTTGCAAACCTCGGTAGTCGACTAGAAGAGGATGAGGAAGATTATGATGAGGAAGGGTAAATAACATACACTTTGGAGGATTAGCTCTGCAGGAAGCTCATGGTAACAGAAGAATAAGTACTTACTAGTGCTATGATGACCATCCTCAAGCAATCAGTGTACGAGTCCCATGCTAAGTATCTGATGACCCCCATCTTATGACCCCTTCTCTTCTTTATCCATTCTGGTATGTATCTGTTCTCATGTAGCAGATGTAGCTTTTCTCATCCTTAATAGTAATGTTAGCTTCATGCACTTTTAGGATTTAAATGGAATGGATGTTGTTAGTTGACAACCACCTTCCTAGTTCAGGATCAAACTCTAGGTAAAGCTTGGTTACTAGTTGATTTAATCATGTTGGGTTATTCAAGATATTTGTTGCCTGATAAAATAGTTTTCTATTTTTCTGTTCCTCAATCGGAAAGCAGAAGTATCTCAATGGATGTCGACTACATAAAAAAGCAATGAAAGAAAAATAATTGATGGAGAATATTTTCAGAGTTGTATTTTCTGTTTTCTTTGAAAATGAAAAATACAAAACAGTGAAACCATGCAGGCCCTAAAATTTTCATTTCTTATAAATATTCTTTAATCTGGCAATTTTTTAAATGAACGAAATATAATGATAAATTAGCATAAACTTAATATTTTAATCTTTTGTTTTTCTATAAACATTATATAACTTACAATACAAAAAAAAAAAAAAAAAGGTGTCTTTCCTTTCTTTTGCCTCCCAAACTCTATCCCCAAAAATATCCTAAGGTACCATGTCTTGGCCTAGGGGTGAGTGTGGGACGGGTTTATTTTTATCCCTATCTGACCTGAAAATTTGTTAGGGTAAGTTTCTTGAATTCGAACTCAACCAATCAAGACCTAATAAATTAGGAACAAGATTGGGTAAATTCGATTTGTTATTGTAATATATCATTTTTAATATTGTGTATAATTAAATCATAGAATGAAAGAAGAATAAAACTTAAATTAAGGTATATTTTACAAGAGAAAATTAGGGATGACAATGGGTAGGTCTGGGCAGTGTACTATAGTACCCGTCCCCATACCTATGTTTAAAAAAAATATCCATACCTGCCCCTATACCCGCATGGGAAATATAACTTTAATCTTTATCCCCGTACCGGGTACCTATATACTCATACCCACTATCCGCATTTTACTATGTATAAAATCAATAAATTAATAAAAAAAATATATTAATTAAAAGCACCACTACGTACAAGTAAATTGAAAATTCACTCTTAATAAATTACTACTTTTTCTATTATTGCCTTAAATTTTATAGTCACAGTTTTGGACTATGGAGTGAGGATGAATTCATCTTACCATTGTTGCTAAGATTGATACTCTACAGATATTTTAGGCCGGAAGTTGTTTGACACAAATTTGACCATCCAAATCTCACAAAAGTAAAAGTTCAATGTCACAAAAACAACTTTATATTTTTATTTTTGTAATAATTTAAAAACTATTTTTAAAATTTTCATAATATACACACTATTTGTAAACTTATACAAAATATTTGTATAATTTTTATATTATCTTTATAATTTTTATGTTAATATTGATAATCTATACTATATATAAATAAATTTTATTTTTATGTTAATATGAACAATATATAATATGGTAAAATTATTGATTTTTATAATACTTATCTTTATTATTATTTTAAACTTATAAAATTATTTAATAGTTGAACGGGATAGTGTGGTGAATGTTATGTAGTGAGGCCTGTCATCCGCTAATTGAACTTGTGTTGAGATGAATTTATTTTATTTTTTTTAATTTTATAAAAACAATTTTAAATTATTTTAAGAAATAATTCTATTTTTTTAATTTCTTAAAATAATTTTTTAGCTATGTAGATAACGTATAATTTTTTAAAATTAGTAAGTTATTTATTAATATTTATTTGAAATATAATTCAATATATAAATGAGATAAAAAAAAAAAAAAAGAAAGATTAACTAATAATACTACTAATATTTGTTATGGCAATCCAAATTGTTATTGATAGACGGATAAAAAAAAATGGTTACGTTTGTGAGAATAATGGCTTTAGCCTTATATATTTTAATTAAATTAATTTTGATAATTGTCAATATATAAAGGCTTTTACAGTGCCAATTAATAAAAATAACTTTGAATATATCTTTTAAAATAATTATCTTAAAAGTTAATAATCTTATCATATATAACAATATATGATAGAATGACAATGTAAAAAATCTTTACACTATTATTAGTGTAGTATTTCAATTAAATTTATCTTTTAATTATATGATAATTTATGATTAGATGAAGATAAAAAAAATATATTGCAAATATATTTTCGTTAAATTTATAAATAAATTGAAAAATAAGAAGGGTGTCAAAGTATAAATACACCAATTATATAACCTCACTCATTCAAAGATCTTGATATTTTCTGAATCCGGTTCTTCGTTTTGCTTCGTGGGAGTATATATCTTCCAATTCCAAAGTCTCTCTATGATCTCTGACAAAGATCTGAAAGGCAAGAACATGGATCCAGAAGTGGGTTTAATCCAAGAACAACTGAAGAAACTATCGGTGCAAGAACGTGTCCAACAAGGAGATAATAATAAAAAAGATCATCATCATCATAAAGAGGTAGACAAGGCAATGTGCAAAGCTTTAATCCAAGAACAAGAACTGAATAAACTAACTGTGCAAAAGCAACGCAACAATAATATCACTGTTACAAAACCAGTGTGTCCTGCAAAGTGGAAACTAGAGATTCCGATGTTCGTGGATTCAGAGAACGATGATTATGACTCTTCCTACAATGACGGGTTCAAGACTCCAACATCTTCGGAGCACAAAATCCCGGAGATCCTAGAATGCCCAGGTGCACCCAGGATTCATTAGGTATTCATGACTCAAAAACGTGGCCAAGGTTTTTTTTGTTTTTTTTTATAGGCAATTGTTAGTAATTACTAATTAGTATGTTAGTGGAAGAATTCCAACTCTTTCGTAGCTTTTTTTTTTTTTTTGTTAAATAATGTGGCACAGCACAAGGGTGAGCCACTGAGCCCTAATTAAATTAGTCTTGATTGTTAACGTTGCTAATTTAATGTGTTGGTGTTGTGATGCACTTGTAACCCTCTAGACAAATACGTAACTCTTTGATAGTGCATTGATTTGTTGGTACGTATAAAGGTTCTCCATATCCATCATTAATGAATTTCTTGCTCGCTTTCTTTAAGAATTTTCTTTCGTTATGTTTAAATTAAATGTATATGAGGGATATATAGATGCCGTAGATTTTAATTTGAATAAGGAAACGAAAAAGTAGAATGTGATCTGCAGTGATGGATGGCATTAGGATCATGGGAACCCTTGCCCTAACCCTAATTCTATTTTTTTTTATCAGCCGAAAAAGATAATATAATATTAAAATAGTCTATTTTTCTCATAAAATAAAATCTATTTTTTATGTTACTTTAAATATAATATTAACATTGATTTAATCAATGTATGCATGATTTTGCAACTTGAATTTGATCATTTATTCCGTTTTCATTTAAATTTTTTTAACAAAACAAATGTCAAATAAAATATCAAAAACATGGTAGATATAAAAAAAATCTATCTTGTTAAATATCTAATAATAAATTATTGGCTATGATAGTTTTTAATTTTCTAAATATATAAATGTATACTAAACAATATATACAACAAATTAATAAATGTCTTGCAAATGTATTTTTGATAATAAGATTACAAAAAAATTATTAGAATAAGTATAGAGTATCCATTTGATTTTGTCAATGACTTATCTCTATCAAGAAACTGATTAGTCACCTAGTTCTAAATCACGTATGCAGATAGAGAAAAAACATGATGATGATTGATGAAGATGCACGTGCCATGCCCCACACCAACGACCATCAATATGGGCTTGCATGTTGCTTCAAGCCAAGTTGGCCCATATTTTATACTATAGGCCTATATTACAAAACGACCCATTTTTATTTAATATGTACACTCATACTCTATGGATTGTGGACTTGTAACTTGTAAGTTTAAAGTGGGTTGCTTTGGATCGTCTTAATTTGTTTTGGGTTGTTGGTGGATAATATTGATATGGAAGGAATAATAATGGAAAGGGAAAAAAATGTAGAATGGATAAGTTTTTACCGTTTTGAGACCACCCAATTTTATTTTGGATTCTGGGTGTGACTGGTGTTCTGGGTTTGGGTTTGGGTTTGAAGATTCTACCGTGTGTTGTTGAATCAGAGCAGGAGATGGAATGAAGAATGGGAAAAAAAAAAAAAAATCAATTGTCAGAAAATTGTTTGTACTTGTCAAAAGCTAAAACAAAAGAAGAGGAGGAGGATTGAAAAGTTTACATTTTGTATCAATTTTTAAGTTGTCAATATCTTTAAATTATTAACTGCGTTAATTTTAAATAAATGCAAGGATTATTTTGAATTTTGAATTAGTTTAAATAGATAAATGACTAAAATGAAGTTTTAAAATATAAAGGATTAAAATGAATTTTTAAAAAAATAAAATAAAATAAAGGAACAAACCGAGTATTTAGCCTAAAGAAAAAGTGTAATAAAAAAATATACTACTAACAAAGTGGAAAAGCCCAATACAACTGCTGCCACTGCACAAGTGCACAGATGAGAGGCAATATCCTCTGTTAGCATGTCTTGAATAAAACTAGGCGCTTGATCAAAAACCACCATCTCCTAACTGGATTTGAAGACCATGTTTAGCAAGAAGGTCGACAACTCTATTAAAGAGCAAGTGATTTTACTTACTTTCCCTGTTAAAATCGAAGACAAGTCACAAACTTCTCTATTATACTGCTGCAATGCAAGATTGATCCTGATTCTTGAGGGCAGCCATAATTAATAATAATAGGATGGCATGGCAGAGTATGTGAATCTGATTCAACTCTAAAAGATTGTTGAAACTTGAAACCCCGCTTAATGGCTATATTTTATCCCTTGATATATGCTCCACAACTCTACAATTGCAACGAAGGACATGGCTCAGTTTTCCCAGCATAAGTAAATTTAAAAAAGCATACATAGCCTAGATGATCTCTCAAATTACCACCATAAGAATTCATAAATAAAAGAGTGCTTAAGATAAGCACAAGATCTTGTGCCTACCACAAGCACCCAAGATTTACACTAGTTATGGATGAACTCACATTGAAACCAATTACATCAAAATAACCCATGATCAAACGTACCCCCTGCTACCAAAGTTTACAAGGATGATGATCAAACGTATCATCATCCTTCACATCATTGCATTAGCTTATTTTCTGAATGTGCCCAGTTCTTATTTGCAGAAATGCCACAAATACCGATTCATCCTCCTTCAACTAATGTTTAAAATCTCTGCACCTGTGCACTTTCACCACATTGGCTGTAGTTTCTATGTTTCCCCTCTTCATCACCAGTCACCCAATCCAACTCTTTCTTTCACGGAAGCCCAAGGCATGCCCTCGGATTCATACACCAGTGATAGTGGGTAATAAAACACCACCCTTGGCTCTATTCCACTGCCAGGAAGAAATTTTGGTGGTTTCCAGAGTTTGTTCCTTATCCTTAGACGTAGTTGTGAAAATCAATGAAGGTATTCGATGCTTAATTCGTCGCAACATTTTAATCAAATCAGGTACCTGTTTTTCTTTTTATCTATATTTTTATTTTTGTTATCATTGACTGATTTCTAAATCTGATGACCTTGTTTCATTCTTTGTTTGTTTATTTCCTTTGTTGTTTCAATTCTTTGATTTGATTTTGGTGCTTATTTTAATATTGTTCAAATGATTCCAAATTTAGCCCCAAAGGTGGTAGTCCCTTGGAGAAGGAGAAGTAGGTCATTGATTCTATTTTCAATATAAGTGCCTTCACATAGAAACATGAAATGTTTGATTGATTTTTGTATGTTGTTCTTGTTATATTTGATTTTCTATTGGCATCCCCATCAGATGTCGAAAAAGATTAACCATCTAAGGATATGGTAATTAAATTTGTAGCAAATTTAGTGACACTGAATGGTAAGGTACAGACCTAAGGCAATATTAAGAAATTTTATGCTTATGAACCTTCCAAGTTTTTACGGTTCAGAAATTCTGGTCAATTAGGCATTGTAGACGAATAGTGGTATTCCACATTTTAGAAAATCTGTCAAATGTCAATAGGTTCTTGTTAAGTCGGATTGGCAAGTGCACCAGTCGCACAAGTAGTAAATGGACAAGTCCAAGTATCGTTTTCCCAAGGAATTTGCTTAACATAGGCAATGTTCACAAAGATATTAGCTAGACTGAACTGATTTTTACAATAAAGCTATAAAAATGTGAACTTTGGTTGGTTTTGTGAAAGATAAAACAGAACTAATGCAGAACAGAAATTAAAGAAGATATTTTTGTGGTTTTTAAGACAAACACAGCAGTAGACAGAGGTTCAAACAGATAGATGAAGATGTTGCAGGGGTTAGATCTCACCATTCTCTACTCTCTTCTTGCATGCACACAATATACATTCTATTTGCATTTAAAAGTTAAAATCAGTCAATAAAAACACTCTCAGCCTAATTCCTTAGGTGCAGAGAGTCTTAGATTGCTCCCCCAAGCCTTGATTCCTCAACAACTTAACGAAGCAACTAGCTTTAAGTCTAGAGACCACAAGATAACCCATGAACTAAGCTCCATTCCTAGACACGAAGTTCATGAGGTATATTGCTTCAGTTCTAGACAACGAAAGTGTTTCCCAACAACAGTCATGTCCAAGGATCATGCTATGGGTGATCAAGCCACAACAAGCTTTAAGAAAAGAAGCAAAATACTAACTTTAAACACAAATATGCAGAATATATATATAGATAATATCAAAAGATACAAGAGAGTTTTAAGAATGGTTACATCTAACCCCTAACAACTACAGAACTCAGCCACTCATGGGTGTGAGCAGCTGGAAATTACACATGGAGGAGGGAGAGGAGATGAAGAAAAAGCTAAGAACTAAAGAGAGAGTTTTTCTCTCCACTACAACAGTGCAAAACGAGCTACAGAGGTTGCTTCTGAAAAATGTCCCAGCTCACTGAACTTCTGAAGGTCAGTCCTTTATATACATGTGCAGAATTGCTCTTAAGTGACATTTGGCTCAGCCTGGAATTTTGGCTTGGCTGATTTGAAATTTCTGCACTTCAACAGATTTCTCTTGCAAAGGACCTTCCACTGCTTCCAAAGCTCAGAATGCAGCTCCAAAACGTGTTCTTTAACTTCAATCTCCAATTCCTACAAAAAGTGGGGCAAAACACTTAGATATAACCATAAAACTAGAGAAACTAAAGAAATTCTAACTACATTGCAAAATTAACAGAAATTGAGTAAAACAATACTCCAAATGAGAGAAAAAGATAGATAATTGCCTTAAAAACTACTTGAAAAGTAAGTAATTATAGCAACTAACAGTTCTTCATAACTACTGATAGATAATTTGAAGTATTGCAAACTGCAAAGTGACCTAGGAGGTTGCTTGTCATTCATTCCAACATTCTTGCATTATATTGCTTCATGCATTACTTTTAAGTTGTTATACCATTTTTGTCTATAAAGCAGAAAACAGCATCTGCATGATGATGGTTATTTTATTTGGAAGTCAGTGTTCACGTATCTCTGCCTTCAATGTTTCAGCAAGTTTTGTTACCAATATGAACTTATTGCCACTCTGCAGATTTATATATCTAACCATTTTATACAATGTAGCAGGATTTGGATAATAAAGCCACAAAAGAGAAGAAAGGTCTATGAAAACTAAGCTATGGTGAGACTAATTCTTTCATCCCAATTTGAAAGGGAGCAACAACTTGGCATTAAGGCCTTCCACTCCTCCTGAGTGACCCAAAATGCCACCTTATGTCCCTCCAATAGATGCCTTTGGGTATGGTGGATCAGAGATTAATTTAGCATGCTTCAAGTACTCAAGACCCTTCTTATTATCTCTGTTGAAATGGTTTGCAGCAATCAGTAGTTTCTTTTTCTGCAGTCTTCTCATCCTTACATGTCCCACCCAAGCTTCCAATTCATCTTCTGTTTCTCTTCCCTGCTCAATTCATGCCACTTACTAATAGAAGATCTTGTGATACTGGTGATAATTATTTTGTGATTGATGATCCTGTAGTTACTAATAACTTGGATTGCTGTCCTAAAAGTTGATGATTTGGGGAAAAGACCTCTGCTGATTTGAGGTGTCAGTGACATTGTAGGAATTCTGTCACATATTAAACTACAGATTCTTACTATGCTGCAACTTGTTGTATGCAACTAGAAAGGGAAGGAGTTGGAAGGCATTGGCACTTTATAACTTCAGCACTAGCAGTACTTCAGAACACATATTGGGACATTGCCAACGACTGGGGGCATCTGTGAAGGCAATCAAAGAAGCCCTATTTCAGAGATGAACACATAGTTCCACGCAGAAGTGTCTACTTCATATCCAAGGTAAAAAAGAAAAAAAAATGTTGATCAAAGGCAAAGGGGCGTGTTCTATATATTGTTCTTGGATATTAATTCAATCTATTAGCAAGTTCGTAGAATTTCGTGGATGCAGTTGGTGTTTGAAATGGATTGACACCCCCTTCATAGAGTGGCAATTTGTTGTTGAGAGAGTGTGTGAAAGACAATTGTGGCAGGAGGTGGGGGAGCTCCAGTGCTTAAGGTAGAAGGTAGCAGAGCCACAACCACACCCACCAAAGGAATTTCTTAGTGCATTAGGAGTCCTCTTCCATGGTGTGAGTTTCTCTGATCATAGATTCCATTTTTGTACTCTTACTTTGAACCTGATTCTTCTGTTCTTTGTCGTTCTATAGATTTTCGTACAATCATATTTTGTTTACTATACTGAATTTTAAGGTTTTTGCTTTAAAGATATTCTTACATTATAGATTTTCTACAGGGCTTGGGAAATCTCTTGCTCAGTTCATTTTTCTAATTTTTCTAATTTTATTGTGATAAAAAAAAATAAACAAGAGGAGGACAGTCAAAACATAAACAAAGATACTGTAATTGTCGATATTAGGAAGGAACAAGAAAATGTCCTTTTAAACGAAGAAGCCTTCATTACAAACTTTAAATTTAAAGAGTAATTCCACAAACCTTCAATAAACAAGAGAAAATCACATTTGCCTTCCAAAACCGAGAGAAGGCAGACAAAAGTTTAGAATACAGGCAAGCAACAGTAAGTTCCATCATCACAACAAATCCAACAATAACAAAGAAATTACATTTGTCTTTATTATGAAAATGAAAACGCCCATTCAAATCAAGAAGTCTTTATTACAAACTTTAAAGTGCAGCTCCCACAACCTGCAGTAAACCATGGAAGAAGAAAAATCAAATGAAGTCTTAAATTATTCCTTGTTTAAATACGATGACTTAAAGAATACATTTTATTTGGGAATGGAATATGGAAATTTGTAAATATAAAAAGAAAGCAAATCCATTCATTGCTAGCGTAAAAAAATTTACACTGTTTTAGAGTCTTATTTAAGAGGAGTAATTTGTTTAGAATTTAATTGTTATGCACTATTAGTGTAAATAATTTACACTGTCACCTAATCAGAAATCATTCTATCGGTATGGTTTTAAAGTCATTAAAAGTAAAAAAAAAAAAAAATTGTGTGATTGCATAACAATGATAATATTGTAAAATTGTTTTGCACTATAAGTAGATAGACTATTTATTCATTAATAAATTACTCTTTAACAAGTAACAAACATTAAATGCAGTCACATGATAATTCAAGAATGTCATACAAATATGATCCAAACTTTTTTTTGGTGGTTGAAAAATTTAGATGAGTTGGATCTCGAGAGTTTGTGGATATCAATTTATGGATATGCATTGTGCACCCTATTGAACTTGCTAAGAGGTACATCTTTTGTGACCAATTGTATATACAAAAAAGTTGGTAACCAGAACAATACAAATTAAACAACTATTATGAAGAAAATTTCTAAGAAAAACCAACTCATGTAAAAGACATGATACAATCCGAGTGCTGTCAAAAAAAAATATGATAGAATCCGAGTATAAAAGTGTATAAAATAAAAGAATCAGTTTCAATGACTGTGTAAATATGAAAGGATAAATGTATACATGATAGGTAAATAAAATTATAACAAAATCAGAAAAAAAGACAAACATATGATAGAGGAAGGGGTATGTACCTTCATATTTGACATCAAAGCATTGCTTATCAGTTTATTTATGACTACTAGGAGGACGAGTGAATAGTGCGGACTTCAAAATCATTGACTTTTGGGCCAATCCAATGACGAATGAATACAAGGGGAACATGATTGATGATCCAATAATCTTGTCCGTTTTCTGGAACAATGCTCTCAACAAATTCAGTTGGCATATCAAGGAAGTCAAGAACTTTAAGGTTATCCAAGGCTTTGATGCCCGAGGATACCTTCTTGAGATGGTTCATTTTGGTAATTTTAAAATATTCAAGACAAACCAAAGTTCCTTCATCTATGACAACAGAATTTACTCTATTCAAGCGAGAGAGACCCAGTTTCTTCAATTTTGGAAATCCTCCACTTTGAAAATGCAAAATTTCACCATCATAGGCATTGTCCCACAGACTAAGTTGCAACAAATTTGGCAAGTTTTCTAGCCATCTTAACGGATCATCTTTCAAATTGGATAAAGCCAACCTTATGCAAATAAGATAGTCAAGTTTTGAAATCCAATTAGGCATCTTGTCCAGTCTTGCTTTCAATTTAAGCCGACGAAGTTGGGGTAGGGATGATATAGAGTTCAAGTCAATGATTTCATCTTCACCTATCCCAGTGATATTAAGTGATTCAAGGTGTGTCATCTCTACCACTGAAGCACATATTGCATTCCCATATTCCCTTCGAACACGCCTCAAGCTTAACTTCCTTAACTGATTTAACATTCTCATCTCTTGGATGAGATCTATTCCTCCATGATCTACCTCCACATGATAAAGATTTTGTAGGGAAGTCAAGTTTTTAATACCTTTTTTGATTACCACACCAGTTGTAAATCCAAAAAGAGAATACTCTGCTTCATAGTTTCGATTGAAAGCAAGAAGATGTCGTAACTTTTTGAGCATATTTATTTCACTTGGTAACTCACGAACCAATGTATCTCTTATATCCATGGTCTCTAAGTTCTGCAACTTGCCAACAGCTTTAGGAAGAACCCGTACTTTAGTACTCTTTAGATTTAGGTACCTTAAGTGAAAATGATTCCCTAAATTACTAGGAGCATAATTTAATGATGTACCTTCAAGGTGAAGTACTCTCAACCTAGACTTTGAAGATAATTGACCCATAAAACGCTCAAGCAGTCCTCCTTTTCCAAAAGCATGAATAGCACGAATGTGTGTGTTGTTAGAAATCTTGGACACATTGTTGGAACTAGTGTCCATAGATAAACGTCTAGTTATTCCACTCATGGCTGATTCATCACCTTCTTGCACAAAATCGCAAAAGCTCAAGTCCTTCACTTTTCTTTTGATCACTTCATGTAATAAATCCTGGACTTGACAACCTCGAACTTTCCCTTCAAAACCAACTGTTTCGACTTGAACCAGACTTCTATAAATTAACTCAGATAAGTACTCATCTGCAACTTGCTCTAAAGTTCTTCTCCCATCAGATTTAACAAACCCTTCAGCTATCCATTTTTGAGTTAAGCTGTTATGATGAATGGAGTAGTCCTCTGGATATATACCAAAGTACAAAATGCATGGTTTCAAATAGTAAGGCAGATCATCATAACTAAGAGATAAAATCTTAGTCAAACTAGTTAGATGGGCATTACGGTGCAACTCGAGGTTTATATTTTGACTGACCTTTTGCCATTCAAATACAGTTTTAGATTTTGTTGAAAATAGGCCACCAATGGCCACAATCGCCAAAGGTAACCCCTTGCATTTTCTAACAATTTCATTTGACATACCTTCAAGCTCCACAGGACATTGCCCATCTAGCTCAAATCTGAATGCCTTCTTGCAAAAGAGTTCCCATGCTTTGTTTGGGGGCAACAGTTGGAGGTTGTGAACATGAACAAGAAAGGATTTCTTGAAAAACTCAGCAACATGCATCTGTCTAGTGGTGATTATGATCCTGCTACTTTTGTTGTTATTAGGCATGGAAAGTTTGATTTGGTCACAAAAATCTTCATGCCATACATCATCGAAGAATATCAAATACCTTTTATGCTCCAAGTATTGTCTCAATTCAGAAATTAGTGACTTTTCATCCATTTCGTGTAGCGTCGGTGGAAGAGGGTCTTTTGTCTCCTTACAAAATTGCTTTATCATGTCCATGAATAACCCTCTCACAGTGTATGATTGAGAAACTGAGATGCATGCACGACAATCAAAGTGATTTTTTACATTTTCACTATCAAAAACGTGCTTGGAAAGAGTAGTTTTTCCAAGACCTCCCATCCCGACCACTGAAATCACTGTGGGATCTTTTGTGCCCTTCCACAACCAACCAACCAATTCATCTCTTGGCAATTCAAATCCTACAATTTCAGTTTCTTCAATGAAAAGGGAACCCATTCTAGGATCATGCCATCTACTACCTTCTATCCCTCCAGTACTGCTGCTTGATGGTCGATCTTGTGAAACTTGAAACTTATACCTTTCACTTCTTTCCTTGATTACAGAAAGTGACAGTTTAATGTTCTGAATCTCAGTTGCTATCTGATGACTAGAAATCAATGTGCCGATCAGGCTTGTAATCTTGCAAATTGAAGCCCCACATCCAAGACGGCGGACAACATGAATCACCCTGAGGTAGTCATCGATGACATCTTCTATACGAAAGGATGCTTCTCTGACCTGCTTCACCCATGTTCTGATTCCATCGTTGGTGTTTGCTTCATCTGCAGCCCTTCTATCTGCATCTTTGAGGAAGGCTTGAATGCTTTCTAGTTCATCTCTGATGTCTGAAAAATCTTTGTGGATGCCTCTTAGCAGGCTTGTTTCTTCCTTTAGGATTTGGAACACTTCTCCCAAGGCAAAAGTTACTGCAGTTTCTGCCATTTCACTATTATCCCATGTTGCTACCTTGCAATTATGCTGTTCTCATATGTATCCAGCATAAGCATTTCAGAAAATATGGTGTCTTTTTGCCTTTTGTCTTTCGTTTGGCTACCCCATTTGTGAATGTTGCCAAGGAAAATTAATCTCCAAAGTCAATGAAAAGGAACGGTCATTTGTTTAGTTACTTATTTTATGAAGTTGGTGACTTAGGTACGCCATTTTTTTTGAATGAAGGAGTTTATTATTCCTTAATTCAAAACTTTCATATGATCCTGTCACTATATCTGTTTTTTATATTATGTAATCTAGCTTTTGTAGATATGTATTGTTTCCGGCACCCAATCAGATGGGGAAGGGTTTATTTATAAAAGACATCGCTTGAACTTCCACGACATTTGTCATGCAATATTATTTGTTTCGAATCTTGTACCAAACCATATTTTTTTTTGTTTATATCCAACTTGCCCGTGAGTGGTCCTCAATTTGAAACAATTTCCAAAAGAAAGTATTTATACCGTTGTCTCGGTCTTCAAGGCTTAAGGTAGCATTATGGTTGATACACAGAATATAATGGAAACTTTTGTTCTTATTTTTCCTGATTTAATTTTTGTAATAAAATTAAAATTCTTTTGGGCTGGTTTTGAGGCCTACTCTAGACGAGACTTAAACTTGGTTTACCACCTTAGCCAACTTAGAGGTCTACAACTCGACTACTTGACTGGACCATTTACCACAAGGGTGTTTCTTCCTACACTCCATAAATCTCAAGCGTCATCCTCTTTCCATTTCCATTCTGGAAAGAGTAATTTGAAATGTAAAAATACATTACGGAATGAAAAGGAGGTGGTTCTTAAGATTTATGAAATGCAGAATGTTGTGGCCTTACCACAATCCTTCTTTTCTATCTCCTTTTACACGTCATTTTTCTTCTTATACCTCATTTCCTTTCTCATCAAATTGTTTATAATATGTTTACTCTATTTTTCTTTTGTCTACACCTATGCACCCGAAAACACCAAATTATGTGTGGAGATTCAATATTTTCTTTCACTTATTTTGGATTAGCACAGGACATGTCGTTGGTGTATTGCACTATAAGAATTCTCACTATTACAATGGATCAATTATAAAGGAATGCAAGGGGGCGGATAATACAAACAGATAAAAATAGACATTTTCACTTGTAATTTATAAATGACTTTTCCATTATCTATTAACATTACAAAGTGAGAATTCTGAAAGTACTGTACAGGGTACTGTTAACTTTAGTGGGCCACCCCTTTTTCTACAACTGATGGGCCTTTCTACAACAAATTGGCAGCCATTACTTCCTGCACCCTCTGTTTTGCTTCCTGCACCCCCTAAAAATCTCAAACAGACCAAACTACCCTTCCCTCTAACCAAGCCCCACCTCCACCCAACCACCCAATACCACCGCCAAACATCACCGCTGGAGCCACCCAAGACCACCGCCACAACCACCAAACACCACACGCAACCGACCGACGAAGGAAATCGAAGACACAGACTTTTCGAAACCAGATTACATAATTCCGGAATACCTTTTCTGGAATGAAATTTTTTTTCTGGAAAGGGCTTTCCAGAAAAAAAAATTCATTCCGGAAAAGGCTTTCCAGAATTACGTAAAATAATTCTGGAAAGGCCTTTCCAGAAAAAAAAAATCTTTTTGTATTCAGGAAACTTGTTTCCGGAATACAAAAAAAAATTGTACATCATTCCGGAAACTTGTTTCCGGAATACAAAAAAATTGTTTGTTTTTTTTTCCAAAAAGGCCTTTTTGGAATTATTTTACGTAATTCTGGAAAGCCTTTTCCAGAATGAAATTTTTTTTTCTGGAAAGGCGTTTCCGGAAAAAAAAAATTAATTCCAGAAAAGGTATTCCTGAATTGCGTAATCTGATTTCGAAAAGTCTTTTTCTTCAATTTTCATCGTCGGCCGATTGCGTGTGGTGTTTAGTGATTGTGGCGGTGGTCTTGGGTGGCTCCAGCGGTGATGTTTGGCTGTGGTATTGGGTGGTTGGGTGGAGGTGGGGCTTGGTTAGAGGGAAGGGTAGTTTGGTTTGTTTGAGATTTTTAGGGGGTGCAGGAAGCAAAAGAGGGGGGTGCAGGAAGTAATAGCCCAAATGGGCCTCCCCCATTTCATGTCTTTGGGTTCGACTAGCACTTTGGTCTGGTGGAGAAGAAAAAGAAGAATGGCATGGAAAAGGTGAATAAAGAAGGGGTTGGTGTTGAGTAAGATATACAGAGCACGACCCAAAGAAGCTCTGGGTTCCTCGGCCTGGAACACCGTCGGAAATGGCTGGAGTTCCTCAATCACCCCTCTTAGACTCAATTATGAGGACCATCACCACTATGTTTATCTGCTCTGTAAGGTACTCACAAGTCACACTGACATTCCTCTCTCCCATTTATTTTTCAAGTCCCTTTTTTCCTCAATGAAAAGCAAAAGCACGCATAGCTGAAAAAATTCATTTATTTTCAATCTTTGATCACTACTTAATTAATTTTGTTTGTTGTTACAAAATTGGTGTTTTGAATGGCTGCAGACACTAATTTCTAATTTGTGATTATTTGTGCTTCATCAATGCATTGTGAAGATTGTGTTATTTGCCAATGTATGCACTTATGTTACTTCTCTTAAATGGATTCACTATGACTATTTTGTCGTTATTGCTGACTACTACTGCTATGTACCTGCTACATTTATTTTTTTAACACTTTTTCTTATAATAATCAGCTTTTATCATTCGTTTTGCCATCAAAATTTAATATAAATTTTATAGTTAGAAGGGAATATAACTCTATGAACAACTTGGCATTAATATTTAATCATTTTTTAAGTATTGTAATATTGGTCATTTCCTTTTGTTGTGGGAAATAACAATAAGTATCGTCAAACCTTTACTTTTAATTTGTATGGGTAAAGATTTTTTACATTACACATTTTTTATCTTACAAAATTAAGTGGTGTTTTCTAATTGATATCACACTTTCATTTTTCAACAAGGTTAAGATGGGACTCATGGAGAGTACAGGCCAAATATTATAATACTTGGAATAGTAGAATATTCATGTTCCTGTCTGAGGATGTTGGGGTGATCTTCTACTCCTTACGTCAAGGTCTTCTGTAGATGTCCGAATCCTTATACGCAAAAGGTGGAGGGTACCTGCAAAAGGCACTCCAACGCTCAAGTCAGGTTTCGGCTCAGAGCATTTAATATGAGTAATAAATGAGGGTTCAAAAGTCCTCTACCTTGAGGGGTGTATCCCCTTTTTATACTTATCTTACTGGGCCTGGACCCTTTATGGGCCTTGACGTTTCTTTGCTGACTAATCCGTACTGATTAAGGTTGCTTAATCATCTCATAATCTTCGATTTACTTGGCAATAGCCTATTAATGAGATCTGCCTTGTCCGAATACTAATGCTTAGTATTCGGCTGTAGTGATGCCGAACACACCTGCGATGGTATTCGGCGATATAGCTAGTTGAGGGTAAATAGCGAGTGTTCGGCCAGATTTAGGCCGAACACCTTCTTGTTCGTGGGGTATATTCGGATGCCTGCGTTAGGGGTATTTGGCTATTCACATAGTTGAATATCCCACCGGTATACATGCCCCCCAACCTCGAGTAATCGGTCGTTACGAAGAGGCTTTGGTTTGAAAAACGCGCATCGTTATGCCGTTTCAAATTCCACCATCATGTCTCGAAAAGAAAAAATCGTTGAGGTGAAGGAATTGAAGCGTTGCATTTCTGGATCGTTAGATCTGGATCGATCTAACTGTTGGCAAGGCTCGGAATCCTTTGGACCGTTGTGGGCCTGGGCCCTATAAATAGGGTGAGGGATGTCATCTTTGCGACCCTTATTTACATTCTAGCAGATTCTCTGTTCTTCGCTCTCGGCCGAGTACTTACTTCTAGCTTCTTCCTTTTTCATCTTAACCAAGGTACGAGAGTTCGGCTTTTTTCTTTTCCCTTCCGTTATCATGAGCTCTTCTGGTCGTAAGCTTTTTGGTAGAACCGAGGTGGTTGATCTTCAGTCATCGACCTCGGCTAGTGGGGAGTCTTCGGCTAGTGGGGAGTCTTCGTCTTCGTCTTTATTTTCGTCGTGTCCCTCGACGTCCCCCTCTTCACCTCCTGCCGGAGAGGGGGTGGGTGACAACATGGTCTCCCATTCGGTTGGGAATGATGGTTCCAGCCACAAGCCGAGGCGTAAGCCTAGGATTACACAAGGGAAACGGGTGTTCCCGCCGATTATCCTTGAGGGGTACACCTGGGTACATGGGGAGGTTGGGTCCTATTGGTCTCGGTATGATGAAAAGCGTAGTGTTTCCAACCTTGTAAATTATGTAGATATTTCTTCCATCGTTGAGGATGAGTTGTGTCCTATAGCTTTACAGTGTTGTCGGCGTGATAACCTTTGAGAAGCATTCCGCGCTCCAAAGGTGTAACGAAATTCCTGAACATTGAAACCAGGCAAGACGATTTCCAGACACAAGCTCCGGGTTCCATCTCTGTACCGAATGGAAAAGAGATAAAAAGCTATCTTCTTTGTTGTTTAACATCTCATTGGCCTTATCCACCTCCAAACCCATGATTAATACGATATCATCCCCCAAGTATCTGAGTTTAATCTCCCCAGAAGCCTCCACTACATACACTTCATTAAGCTTGTCAAACATAGTTACGTCATTCAGTCTTCCAATCAAGCATCGGTCCAGCCACTCCCTATGAACCTCTTTTACTGTAATATCCCTACCTTGCCAAGCACCACCTTGTGACCCCTTGCTAACATCATTCTTCGCTTTCCAGGACCAGTGACACTGTGTATGTTTCCAAGCCGTAGCTTGGGCATATGAGCGTCCATCTCTTCCTTTCTCCTCAAAACCATATTTTTCAGGTGGTCTAGAGAAGTCGCCCCTTGTTACAGGTCTAGCTGTCCTGTGTCCGCCAATCGCTCCTTCACGTTTGAATCTTGGGATATTTACATGGAGTTTCATGTTTCCGATATAAATAGAGTCCAATTGTTTTTCTAACACAGCCACATTTCGTACTCCCTTGAACCGAACGAAGCCATAGAGTTCACCCCTAGCATTTCTTCTTTTAGCTACAAAAACTTCCCAGACTTTGCCCCACCTCTGGAAGATTTTCCAGAGGTCATACTTTAAGAAATTTTCAGGGAAATTTGAAAAGTAGAAAGACGTAGTATCCCTCTTGTCCCTCCAATCTTCGTGGATCTTTCTCTGCACTCCCACTGTACGTCCTCGCACCTCCGTTCCACCTCTCATCAGTAATCGAGACCTTTGTTCCTACTTGAACTTAGG
Source organism: Pueraria montana var. lobata (assembly GCA_026413185.1). Taxonomy (NCBI): domain Eukaryota; kingdom Viridiplantae; phylum Streptophyta; class Magnoliopsida; order Fabales; family Fabaceae; genus Pueraria; species Pueraria montana. The sequence continues at coordinate 63,663,301 of CM048654.1, read as the reverse complement.
TTCACTATAATTACTGCGTAGGATATACTTGTCCTTAGCGCACTACTTTTACTCATCAATTTGAAAACTTTATTGTTTTAGGACTTTTTTCATCCTTTTTCATTTAATTTTGTTAGGGAATTTCTCCATCCATCCTTAATTGAATTTCTTGCTCGCTTTCTTTAAGAATTTTCTTTCGTTATGTTTAAATTAAATGTATATGAGGGATATATAGATGCCGTATATTTTAATTTGAATAAGGAAACGAAAAAGTAGAATGTGATATGCAGTGATGGATGGCATTAGGATCATGGGAACCCTTGCCCTAACCCTAATTATATTTTTTTTTATCAGCCGAAAAAGATAATATAATATTGAAATAGTCTATTTTGCTCATAAAATAAAATCTATTTTTTATGTTACTTTAAATATAATATTAACATTGATTTATTCAATGTATGCATGTGATTTTGCAACTTGAATTTGATCATTTATTCCGTTTTCATTTAAATTTTTTTAACAAAACAAATGTCAAATAAAATATCAAAAACATGGTAGATATAAAAAATATCTAGCTTGTTAAATATTTAATAATAAATTATTGGTTATGATAGTTTTTAATTTTCTAAATATATAAATGTATACTAAACAACAAAATTAATAAATTTTTTGCAAGAGAAATGCTAACAACACACTCTCTATCGCACTCTTTTAAACACACTCTCCACGATTAGTTAAAATTTATTGAAAATCAAATATTTTTATGGGTCTCATTTGTTATTAATGACTCTTTCTCTTGATTGTGTAATTTTCAATAAATTCTAACTAATGATAGAGTGTGTATTTGGAGAAGTGCGTTGCTTGCACTCCTCTTCTTGAAATTGTATTTTTGATAATAAGATTACAAAAAAAAAAAATTGAATAAGTACCACTGACTTTGTAATCTCTATTAGAAACCTGACTAGCCACATGAAGATCAAGATGCACGTGCCACGCCCACACCAACCACCATCAATATTGGCTTGCATGTTGCTTCGAGCCAAGTTGGACCATTTTTTATACTATAGGCCTATATTACAAAACGGCCCATTTTTATTGAATATGTAGGCAATTGTTAAATATACCCTTCTTAATGGTTAGATATACACCTCCCTTTTTATAATTTTTCTAATTTATTCTCTTTTTACTTACCCTTATCTGCGCATACCCCCTTCCTCCAACACGTTCTTCCTCTTCCTTTTTTTTTTTTTTTGATCATTTTTCCTCTTCTTCCTTTCATCACAAAAACAAAAAAGAGCAATGGTTGCATACGTAATGACAATCTCAATCAATGCTTTGTGGTCCAGCGCGCGAACGCGACATTCAATGGCAGTGACGACGACGACATTGGAGCAGGCGGGTGCTGCAGACGACGACTTGGAGCCTCGAGCGATGCAGCGGTTAAAAAATTATATGGTTAGAGAATGCACTAGTGGCACATCGTTTAAAAATCAAAAGCAATGCGATGCGGCGGTTTTGTATAGGGGTGGTAAAATGGATAGATCAGATAAATTTTAATCCAAATCAAAATGGATTGGATTAAAACAATCCATTAATCCATTTGGATCCATTAAAAATTGATTTAAAAAATTCAATCCAATCCAATTCATTTGATAAAAATCCATCCAATCCATCAATTAACAAATTTTTCATGGATGGATATCCAATCCATCCATAAAAATAATATGTTTTTTTTAAATAATTATTTTTAATTTAGAAATAATATATTTTTAAAAATTAAGAACATATTTTAAAATAATAACAGCCTCGGCTGAGGTCGGTCGAAAATAGCTCTGGCCGATGATGGCTGAAAGCTGCTCCGACCGATGTTGGCTGAAAAACAAACCTAGTTGATGGCGGCCGAAAACCAAACCTAGCTTATGGTGGCCGAAAACAACCTTGACTGACGTCGATCGAACTCATCGCTAACCAATGTCAACAGAAAAATAGTCTGGCCGATGTTGGTTGAAAATAGGCCCGATCGATGTCGGCCAAAAACAGCCCTGACCGATGACAACTGGAAACTTCCCCTGCCGAAAACACAAACCTAGTCGAGGTCAGCCGAAAATTGCCCTGGTCGACGTCGGCCGAAAAAACCCTAGTCGAGGTTGGCCAAAAACTGCCCTAGCCGACATCGGCTAAAAAATTTTGACCAATATCGGCTGACATCAATTGAGAAAGAACCCTGGCCGAGGTCGGAAGAACCCTGGCCGACGTCGACCGAAAAAAAAAAACCCTGGTTAAGGTCAGCCAAAAAACAATCTCGGGCGACGTCTACTGGAAAAAAAACTAGCTGAGGTCAACCGAAAAAAATCATGGTCGAGGTCGGTAGAAAACTGCCCTGGCCAACGTCGGCCAAAAAACAATATCGGTCGATGTCGGCCAAAAAAACGCTGGTCAAGGTTGGCTAAAAATTGCCCTGGCCGATGTAAGTCGAAAAAAAATCTTGGCCGATGACGGTCGAAACAAAAATCCTAGCTGAGGTCGATAGAAAAAAATCATGGTCGAGGTCGACCGAAAACTGTCCTGGCCAATGTCGGTTGAAAAAAACCTGATTAAGGTCGGCCAAAAAACAATATCAGTCAATGTCGGCCAAAAAACGTTGGTCAAGGTCGGCCAAAAATTTCCCTGGCCAATGTCAGCCAAAAAAATATCTTGGCTGACGGCGGCTGAAACAAAAACCCTAGCTGAGGTCGGCCGAAAAAATCATGGCCGAGGTCGGCCAAAAACTGCCCTCGCCAACGTCGGCTGAAGAAAAACCTGATTAAGGTCGGCCAAAAAACAATATCGACCGATGTCGACCTAAAAAATGCTGGTCAAGGTCGGCCAAAAATTGCTTGGCCGACGTTAGACGAAAAAAATCCTGGCCGACGGCAACCGAAACAAAAACCCTAGCTGAGGTCGGCCGAAAAAAATCATGGCCGAGATCGGGCGAAAACTGCTCTGGCTGATGTTGTAACGACCGATCTTCGTTACAGATTTGTTATACTAAAGATTTTATTTCATTAAATTTTTAAAAAAAAAACTCTCTAATTAGTTTATTGATAAAATATTGGAGAATTTTTTTGCAATTCACAAAACCAACATATAAAATTTAAAGCTCAATTTATAAACATCTCTTATACAATGCTTAACTAAATAAAACTATGTGTACATACATCTTTTCACATGATAAATACACAATACCCCTAACTGGTTCATTTTATACATAAGACCAAACAAAAAAAGAGAAAAAAATGATAATGTCTTCAATCCCTCGTACGCTCTATCCACAAAATCTCCAAGAGAAAGATCCACCTAAAAAAACCATCTGCTTTTTCGAACACGATGTCCGAGATCATCACAGTCACAACCACATGTGTCACACGCAAGGGTAAGCTTACTAGAATAAACACATTTAAATACAAATTGCTATTAAATAAAAACATAAAGATACATGTATATAATTTTCTCAATGTTAAAACTTGGTATTTTAAAAGAAAGAATACATGTACATTTAACTCGACATAAGAAATCTCATATACTCAACCAATCATCAACAACATAGTTCAAACATCCATTATCAACATAAACCACCAAACATCATGAATCACATCTAAGCATTAACCATCAAAATTTCTCATCTAACATCCACAACATAAACCATCACCACTCATCATCATGAGCCATAAACATCATAAGTCGCATCTCAACATAATACAACCACCAACATCCTTCATCACAAAGTGATGTACAACATAAACCACTAGACAACCTTAGTCGACAAGACTGACTCTACTCCATGGAGTTTCAACACCATATGAGCGGTCCTCAAAGGCCCCATCCCCTACCATAGTCTCACCTTTGACCATTCAAGGAGTCCCATGAGCTACCCTGTGGAGGAAGTGTGGATGTAATCGAATATAGACAAGTGTTGGTATTGGCTTACCTCTGTAAGGCTTGCAAAACCTTACATCTATAGGAATTCGCCCACTTGGCTATTCTATAGGCCCACCGTTGGCCACCACAAAAACCTCCGGCACTAGGTTGAGAGCCTACCTAGCACCCTCAACTTACGTGCCTACCCATATGTTTGTGCACCAACTGAGCACACTTATGCCCTAACTGTGCAAATACAACATTCGGAATATTTCTATGCATTAACTATGCATACACCGTATTCTAGCAGCAAAACATATTTGGAACCCTTTACAGTCTTAGATACGACACCTCCGTACCCGCCATCTCCAATGGCCAGACTTACGGGTCCAAATACATCTCAACGATCCACAACCATGATAACAATCCATCCTCTATACACTAAAAGAGTCACTAAACCTCTTGAAAAGTAGTTCTCAACACTCCAACATGTCATTCGGAGTCAAAACATAAGGGAGGTACTTAGGAAGATATCCCACTAGGCGAGACCCCCGGGTCGCTTTAGTGGGCTGGAGTTCTAGCGTGAAACTCACCCTCCCAAGTATATCATTTTGTAACAAAAACCTTCCCAAAAGACATAGCTAAACCTCCAATATATATGGACAGATACAATGCAAGATTATCCTTCATCAGTATCTTCTCATCAATTTACATTTAAATAATTCATTTATAGAAATTACAATTCATTCAAGTCCGTCTTATCAAGATATGACATTTTAGACAACCATCAAACCAATTCAACAAATTATATCCCATTAACCATAATATACTAACCACAACAACAAATTCATTTTCTCATAGATAAACTTACTAAATTTGCTTAAACATGTATAAGATTTATAAGTATCTACATTTTCTCTTTTCATGGCAATTCCTCAAAATGTGAATTACATGATACCTTATGAAAAACAACTTTACCCCTTCTATATAATCCATAAAACAATTATATATACACTTGGAATTGGCTAAGAAACTCTCAAAAAGGCATTCAAGGTGAAACAAAAATTCTGCCTTAATTTAGCTTCAGCTAGAAAATTTAGCTTGAGCTAAAAATTTTAACTTGAGCTAAATTTGTGCAAACCCAATTTCCTCAAAATTTAGCTTGAGCTAAAAATTTTAGCTTAAGCTAAATTCGTGCAGATTTAATAAATTTGTGCTGACCAAATCTTTCATCAAAATTTAGCTTGAGCTCAAAATTTTAGCTTAAGCTAAAGCTGCGAATTCTTTACTATAATTTCTCTGCAAATCTAAGCTTTTTACACCATTAATCGTTACCTATGCTATTCAATGGACCATACAAATCATTAAATCAATCAAAGTTTTAGCTTCCCTTACCTTACAAGCTTTCCCTTGCTAGACTCTTTGAAGAAGAAGATGGAACAAGAGATCCTAAGCCCCACTCAAGTGGTTTTCCTCCAATTAACATCACCAACTCACCACACCCATGGAATAAAACTTCCATTGGAGCTCACCCAAGCTCAAGGGAGGAAGAAGAAGGATCCACCACCCATGAAGAACTCAAGCCTCAAGCTTGAGAAGACTCTATGAGAAGGAGGGATCGGGGAAAGAGGAGAAGAGAAAGGAAGAATGAAGAGAATTAGAGAGAAAAAGAAGGTTGTGCAGGTTATTATTTGGGATAATTTGAAAATTTTCTATTTACACCCACCCTCCTCTAAGGACACTCCCCCTTCACTTATTATTATTTTTTTCTACAACTTATGAAACTCATGTAAAAATCCCAAAAATCTCACAATAACACTATGGCACATAACAAAACAATCTATTTATTAAATTCTTTTATACATATCATGAATTTAAATCTAATTTCCTCTTACGGTATTTATCAAGAACTTAATACATTACGAAAAACCACAGTGTTACAGATGTCGGCCGAAAAAAAAACTTGGTTAAGATCGTCCAAAAAACAATCTCGGCCGAAAAAACACTGGTTGAGGTAGGCCAAAAATTGCCCTGCCCGACGTCGACCGAAAAAAGCAGCTGAAAAAAAAAGCCCTAGCTGAGGTCGACTGAAAAATAGCCCCGGTCGATGTTGTCCAAAAAAAATCATGGTCGAGGTCGGCCGATGTCGACTGCAAACTACCCTGGCCAACGTTGGCCAAAAAAATAGCTGAGGTTGGCCGAAAAACAGCCCGATTGACGTTGGTCGAAAAAAAACCCTGACCGACATTGGTCGATAACTTTCCCAGTTGACGTCAACCGAAAAATATATTTTTAAAATAATATTTAAAAATATTTTATAAACAAATTTTAAAATATAAATTTAAGAAAAATTTAAATATGAAAATATTTGTTGAATTAATTTTGATCCATTAGGTATTGATTAGAGAATCCGTTGGATTTTGAAAAATAGTTGATGGATCATTAACCATCCATGAAATTAAATGGATGGATTGAATCCAATCCGTTTAGTTTTTATTTTTTGTAATGGATGGATTGGATGGATTTACTAGTGGATGGATTAGATAGATGACGAATAAACGGATTGATTTGCCACCCCTAGTTTTGTAGAATTGACAAAGCAGAGCAAAATAGAAAATAAGACCCATGACGAAATTTACATTAATAATGAAAGGATTTTAGGGACCTCTTAGCCTTTTGGGTTTTGATGCAGTACGTATGGTTCCTATATGCAAAATAGCTTGTTTTTTTAGTGTTTCTCACGGGTATCTCTAGTACCCTTTTTGTTTTTTAAAAAATTTATTTATATTGGCTGATAAAAATAAAATGAAAGGATTTCACGAAAGGTAAGCACAGATGTCGGAAAAATCCCTTAACCTAAATTTTTATTTTCCCTGATTGAGATTGTCACTACGTGTATGCAAGCATTGCTCATTATGTATTCATTTGCGTGAGGTTATGCTACACAGCCATTGATATGTTTTTTATACATAATAATTTACGGCTACAAATGCAAACAAAATTACCGAAGCTAGTGGTGAACGAATCTCCCAAGTCCCAAGCTACTGCAGAAATTTGTGGAAGACAAGTTAATTTGGCTTTTAGAGATGAAAGATGAGGAAAGGGGTATGCACAAAATTATAAAAAGGGAGGTATATCTAACCATTAAGGAGGTTATGTTTAACAATTTTCAATATGTACAATCAAATACTCTATGGATTGTGGACTTGTAACTTGTAAGTTCAAAGTGGGTTGCTTTGGATCGTCTTAATTTGTTTTGGGTTGTTGGTGGATAATTATTGATCTAGAAGGAATAACAAAGGAAAGAAAAAAAAATTAGAATGGATAAGTTTTCACCGTTTTGAGACCACCCTATTTTATTTTGGATTCTTTCTGTGATTGGTGTTCTGGGTTTGGGTTTGAAGATTCTACTATATGCTGCTGAATCGGAGCAGGAGATGCAGTGAAGAATGGGAAAATAAAAAATTAAAAAAATTCAATTGCCATAAAATTGTTTCTACTTGTTAAAAGCTAAAACAAAAGAAGAGGAAGAGGACTGAAAAGCTTTTCTATTTCCATTTTTTGTTTTTATTTTCTAAAAATAATTTTCATTTTCAAATTTTTAGATTTAGAAAACATGTTTTGATTGAATTCTTGTTTTCTATTTTCAGAAAATAGAAATGTTGAAAACGTGTTTTGTTTAACAATTTTCAATAAAAAATCATAATCTATAAGATAAAGAAGATATTATTTCTGATAACTACTTTTTTGGTCTTCACTTTTTGTTTACATTTTTGTCCCTTGAAACCATACAAAAATTAGGTTTATATGTATTTTAGAGACAGATATATGAGGGATACAATGAGTGAAAATTTGGTTATCCTACTTTTCCATTTTAAATTTACGTCTCAAAAAATCTGTAATTTAGATTTTGTAACTAACTGCACACTCTTAGAGATATGGGGTAATCACACAATCACTCTCTACACACAATATTGTAACAGCACACTCTCCAATATTTGTATATTATTTTATCTGGGTTCAATATTTAGTCTCTCTATCTTTTCATCTCTGTCGCTCTGGATTCCTTTTCTTCTCCCACATGGTGCCCTCCTTCTTCATTGTGTTCACTGTTTTCATAACATCTGGAGTCTTTCTTACTTTTTTTTTTTTTTTTCATTTCATAAAGATTTTTTATGCTGAAGATCCTATGTAAATATTATTGTAGCCATGCCATTTACAAATCACTTCACTAAACCTAACATCGCATTAATTCTGTTATTCCTTTTCTTCTATTGCAGTTTTAATTAACAAATTCATACAAAGCCAAAAATAATTTCATGGGATATGGAGTTGGAGACTGCCATACGTACAGGTAGTTCATCTATTTTTTTTGTGAGTATTTAATTTTATGGATTTACTGCTTAACAATTTTTACTTCAGTTTTACAGGGACGATTAACCGATAAATGGGAGGCAAATTGGGGAAAATGATTGGTTGTTGTTGTGAGTATATTTGTCTGCAAAAAAAATACAGAAAATTTCAATGTGTGTATAATGATGCTTCTCTGTTGCTGTTTACGATGAACACATAACACCTCCCATTTTAAGCATTAATCGTTTTCATACTTGACATTTTCCACCCACATGAATCCGCAACCTCTTTGATATTGTCTAATTTAATTTTTTAATATTGCGATTCTATAACTATCTATAATTCTATATCACTTTCTATGGCTACCGGTAATTTAATTTTTACTATGGATGACTGCAACAAACTTTTGATTGATGGAAGCAATAACAATGGCACATTCCTGATGTCTTTTTCAATCTGTAATTGCTTCTTTTTTATAGGCTTAATTACAATTTTTACCCCCAACTTTTTAATTTTTGACGGATTTTACCTCCAACAAATTAATTTGGCACATTTGATACCTAACTTTTTAAAAAAGTTACAAATTTTACCCCCAAGTTTTGATAATATGGCATGCTAAAATAGTTGCACTTTTTACCCTCAGCTTTTTACTTTTCGGCAAATTTTATCATTAACTTTTTCATTTTTGGCAAATTTTACTCCTAATTTTTTACTTTTTGGTGAATTTTACCCCTATTTTTATGCTTATGTTAACATGTCACGTCATCAAAACTGTGGAGGGTAAAATTTGTAACTTTTTTAAAATGTTGGGGTAAAATGCACCAAATTAATTTGTTCGGAGTAAAATTCATCAAAAATTAAAAAGTTGGGGGTAAAAATTGTAATTAAGCCTTTTTTTTTTTTTTAATTTTCTATGAAGTATCTTATTATTTTTGAATTTGTGGTAAAAAAAAAAATTCTAAAGTGCAGATACATATTTCAATTGGGAATGTGTTCAACGACATTGCTTTCTATTGTGCAAGATCCTTTTCTTTTTTGGTTAACGTCTTTCTATTGTGCACTTCTGCTGTTTTTGGTTCCTTTATACCCTTCCATCTTTGAAAAGAACTTCAGCACCAAGATTATATTGGTTTTTCTACGGTAATTGACTTTTTTTTATGTGGTTTTCAGTTGTGTTATGCAATACTGCTGCTTCTTGTTTTTAATCTTTGAACCTGTTCAAAAGTTTTGTTTTTTTTTCCATCTAGGCTGTGTCATTCATTGAACAGAATTAAGAAGAAAAAGGGTTGAAAGTTACCACATTTTGTCCCTGTTTATTATCATAGCTTTTGTTAGTGGGAATTCAATCAGGTTATAATTTTTAAGGTATTATATTCTTTCTTGGATGTTATAACAGTGTTTAATTCTATATATATTAGGTAGAGTGAAATTTTGTATTGCTAGTATGTGATAGTTCTTCAATTAACCCTTTATTTTATTTTGCTTTTTACACGTGATATATTCTTTTGTCATTGTACAGGTTCTAATCACAAAATTACATTCTACAGGTCATAATTTATTAAAAGTAGTTGTTAATCTCCAAAAGTTGCTGCAAATTCGGATAAACTGCTGTAAATCCAAAGAAGCTTAGTTCAAGAACTAAGCTTTTATTTAATTTTGTTTTTTAAATGTGAGATTCCTATTATATTTCTTCTACCACCAACTACTTTTTTTTTTTCCACTTTCACGGCTGAAGCTGTGAGGTATAGAGACAGAATAAAATGTAATCCATCCAGCAAAGATTATTATTATTTTTTTTTTTTGGATAAAATATGTTTTAGTCCCTATACTTTTGTTGAATTTTGTTTTTAGTCCTCGAACTTTCATATCGTAAAATTTAGTCTCTGAACTTTATAAAAATCATGTTTTTAGTCCCTGGGCATATTCTCTTTTTTTTTGTATGTTTTTTAACTTCAGGTTGTGAGGACGGACTAAAAACATGATTTTTATAAAGTTCATATACTAAATTGTACGATATGAAAGTTCGAGGACTAAAAACAAGATTAAAAAAAAGTATAGGCAGTGTTTTAAGAACCGGACCGGACTGGCCGGTTCGACCGGAATCCGGTGGCCTAACCGGTTCGGTTTGATGAAAGGATCGAAAATGTTGTTGACCCGGTACGACCCGGGTTGAACCGGTCGGTTTTTGAAAAAACCGGTGACCCGGTGGGTCACTAGTCGAACCGGTTGTAGTGTAATTTTTTTTTTTTGAAAAAAAAGTGTTGAAACCATGTGTTTTAATTTTTTTTTAATTTTGTTTGTGTATAAAACTTATTTATTGACTTGTATTGCCATAACTATTAATTGTTATTTCTTATTTAGAATATTAAGTACTTTACAATGACAATAATTTTAAATTTGAAATGTTGAATGATTAAATTATGTTAGCTATATTATATTTTTAAATTTTTTTAATATATATCGAGTCAAACCGGTCCGACCAGTGACCCACCGATCCGACCAATGACTCATTAACCCAGTACCTCGGCCGGTTCGATGACCGGTCCGGTTCTTAAAACATTGAGTATAGGGACTAAAAACATATTTTATCTTTTTTTTATTATTATTAGTGCCATGTAATTGAGTGCATAGAAACACTATTTTTTATTTTATTTTTCCTTTGAGGGGCATGTATATAGAACCGATTAAGTTGTTAAATAATTTAATATGTTTTCAGTTTTTTAGGATTTGCAAACTTTTTGTCCTCTTAAAATTTAAGCGTCATATTTATTTTTTTCTCTAAAAATTTATGTGTTTTTTTATATTAAATTTGTTACATTTATCATATGTTTTATTAAAAATTTGAAAATAGATATAGTTTGCTAACTCATTGAGCCAAACTGATCAATCCATTTTTTATTGAATGATTTGATATAAATAGACTTTATTCAAAATAAAATTTCAAATTAGGTGAACACAGGCACTATATGCTTTGATTTTTTATTTTTTTACAAAAATATAAATTTGATTGTTTAATAGATTTTATCTTTTACAAGTTTAATTTGATTTTGACATGAGAGAATCCGTAAGACATGACAGTGGTTCACTTCAGATAAGTTAAATGTTTTTTTATGACTTTATTTTTAAAATCAATTTTCTAATTATCTTTTCCCAAAACATTAAAAATATGTTTTTATTTTTTGGGATGGTTTGAGATTCAAGCGAAGGAGAGAATTGGATAAGTTACCATCGTTTGAGATATAGACTAATGATAAAAGTAAAAATTGATATAAACAGCTCTAATGAACGATATCTATAAATCTAAGTGAAATAAAAAATTTAAAAATATGATTATCAAGTTTTACCTTAAAAAGTCATTTTAGAAATTATTTATAATTGATTAATAATGTAAAATTAATATAGACATTAATCTATAGTAATTTTAGATAATAAAAAAAAATATATATATATTTTTTTTACTTTTGTATATGTTTACACTATGTACATCATAATATGTCTAACATATTTATATGTATGTGCATATAATAATCAAAGTTCTTTATATTATTAGAGTATGAGTTTTTGTAATGCAAAAAAATATAATAAATTATCATATTAACATATATAAATAGAAATACATAAATTTATAATATATCAAATTTAACGCAATAGAAATGCGGACACACAATGTGTTTCCACTAGTATATATAATATACCCTCAATAGCATGATAAAGAACGACCCTGGTGTAAATCCAACTATAAAATGATGTTAATTATGTGAATAATCTGATTTTTAGTATATATATAACTTTAATCTAAACTAAAAATTAAAATTAAAAATTAGATACATTTGCAATGATCTTCAACGAGATTTAAAAGAATAGAGTAAATTACACTTGCCTCCATTACACTCACCCCCTCATTGTTGGGCCCCTATACAAAAACCTTCTAACTTTTGCAAATTTGTTACACAAGCAACCCCTGACTAACTGTTCCGTTAACCTCAGGACGTCATGTGCCATGCATATGCGTTTTAATGAAATTTTTAGTCCAAAATACCCTTATCTTCATAGGGACACTGATGTTTTTGCTTTCAATGGTAAGTTCAAGAACACCGAGAACACTTCAAAACAACTTCAGAAATTTCATAAAAAAAAAAAAAACTCTTTCAAGAATACCAAAATCACTTCAAGATAATTAAACAGGAAATAAAAACAAAACCTTCAATACTAACAACCTTTCATAGTTTATCTGTGAGAAAGAACATAAAACAAGATCCAACAAAACCTCATCAAAATAGAAAATAACATAAAACAAGATCCAAGAATTCCTACTTTGTTCTATGTCTGTTACGTGTGTTTCTCTACCTTAAAAATAGAAAATAACATGTAACTCCATTGCAAGTGCGGAACGTGTGGTGCAGAACATGCTGGAAGAGTCGCGGCTTTGATTGCCAAACCCATATCAAGAGCACTTGGGTCCCCGCTTCCAAATGCCGTGAACGACAATGGGTGTGTTTGGTTTGCAGTTGGGTTGACCCAAACGGCTGTTGAACAGAAAAGTAACAAATTGTTACTTCTCCATTTTGTGCATTGGAATGTGCAAACAGACGTTTGGTGTCTCTCAAACGACAATCCAAACATACACAACAACTCGCTGCTTTCATAGCAGCATGGTATGGGTGGTGAGTACGTTTGGTGATGGAAGAAGTGGGGTTTGAGAAGTGTAAAGGGTGGGAAGGGTTTTTCGATATTTCACTCAAAATTAACACCGTTACATAACGGTGTTGACACAAGGGAGGCAAAAGAAATGTATTTTAACGGAAGAGGTACAAGTGTAATAAGTCTTAAATACATGGGAGGTAAGTGTAATTTGCTCAAAAGAATATGTTTGGTTACAATATTTTCTAAAATTAAAACAAACATTTTTCACTACAAATTTTCATTTTCACTGAAAATGAAAACAAAAAAACAGGCATACCAAACAACTCTTTATATTTTGTGACGGTTTTTAGCTGTCAATATCTTTAAATTATTAATGGCTTTAATTTAAAATAGACAGAAGGACGATTTTGAATTAGTTTGAAAAGATAAATGATTAAAATGAATTTTTTAAAAGATAAAGTATCAAACTAAAAAAAAGTTAAAATAAAGGACAAAAACAAGTATTTAGCCTAAAAAAAAGTGTATTAAAAAAAATACTACAAATAAAGTGGAAAAGCCCAATCCAACTGCTGCTACTGCACTAGTGCACAGATGAGAGGCAATAATATATCCTGTGTTAGCATGTCTTGAATAAAACTAGGCGCTTGATCAAAAACCACCATCTCCTAACTGGATTTGAAGACCATGTTTAGCGAGAAGGTCGACAACTCTATTAAAGAGCAAGTGATTTTAGTTACTTTCCCTGTTAAGATCGAAGACTCACAACACAACCTCATCTATTATACTGCTACAATGCAAGATTCATCCTGATTCCTGAGGGCAGCCATCATTAATAATAATTGGATGGCATGGCAGAGTATGTGAATCTGATTCAACTCTAAAAGATTGTTGAAACTTGAAACCCCGCTTAATAGCTATTTTTATCCCTTGATATATGCTCCACAACTCTACTTGCAAGTTGCAACCAAGGACAAGGCTCAGTTTTCCCAGCATAAGTAAATTTAAAAGAGCATAGCCTAGATGATCTCTCAAGGTACAACCACCATAAGAATTCATAAATAAAACAGTGCTTAAGATAAGCACAAGATCATGTGCCTACCACTAGCACCCAAGATTTACACAAGTTATGGATGAACTTGCATTGAACCCAATTACATCAAAATAGCCCATGATCAAACGTACCCCCCCTGCTCCCAAAGTTTACAAGTTTCCAACAGAAAACCACCCATACGCATAGGACCCCCGCCCTTTTTTTTTTTTTTTTTTTGCTGTGCATATGATTGCAAAAGAGTATCCCCGTCGGTCACCGAGATTTTTAAACTCCTCAAAGGAATATTTAAATCCTCACACATAATGCTCCTATAATCTTATATCAATTCGTGCTTCCAGCATCTGCCGAAACGTCATGAACTTGACTCCAATAACAGTAGCAACACCTGAATCCCCAATTGGCAATTTTCTCTAGAGCTTGACTCCAACAAACACGAAATTACCTTTTACTAAGATTACCTCCACGTTAGCTTCTAAAGCACTTGCCAGGCCCTGTCAGTTTGTTTCTAAGGCATATCACCATGTCCCCATCATCACATTAGCTTATTTTCTGAATGTGCCCAGTTCTTATTTGTAGAAATGCCTCAATACCGATTCATCATTCTTCAACTAATGTTTAAAATCTCTGCACCCGTGCTCTTTCACCGCATTGGCTGTAGTTTCTTTCTATGTTTCCCCTCTTCATCACCAGTCACCTAATCCAACCCTTTTCTTCAACACCACCCTTGGCTCTATTCCACTGCCAGGAAGAAATTTTGATGGTTTCCAGAATTTGTTCCTCATCCTTAGACGTAGTTGTGAAAATCAACAAAGGTATTCAATGCTTAATTCGTTGCAACATTTTAATCAGGTACCTGTTTTTCTTTTTTATCTATATTTTTATTTTTGTTATCATTGACTGATTTCTAAATCTGATGACCATGTTTCTGTCTTGGTTTGTTTATTTCCTTTGTCTGTTTCGATTCTTTGATTTGATTTTTGTGCTTATTTTAATGTTGTTCAAATGATTGCAAACTTAGCCCCAAAGGTGGTAGTCCCTTGGAGAAGGAGAAGTAGGTCATTGATTCACAATATAAGTGCCTTCACAGAGAAACGTGAAATGTTGGCATCCCCATTAGATGCCAAAAAAGATTAACCATATAAGGATGGAATTATGGTAAGTAAATTTGTAGCAAATTTAGTGACACTGAATGGTAAGGTACATACCTATGGCAATATTAAGAAATTTTATGCTTATGAACCTTCCAAGTTTTTACGGTTCTGAAATTCTGGTCAATTAGGCATTGTAGACGAATAGTGGTATTCCACATTTTAGAAAATCTGTCAAATGTTACTGATAGATAATTTGAAGTATTGCAAACTGATCTAGGACTAGGAGGTTGCTTGTCATTTATTCCAACATTCTTGCATTATATTGCTGCATGCATTACTTTTAACTTTTAAGTTGTTATACCCTTTTTGTCTTTAAAGCAGAAAACAGCATCTGCATGATGGTTATTTTATTTGGAAGTCAGTGTTCACGTATCTCTGCCTTCAATGTTTCAGCAAGTTTTGTTACCGATATGAACTTATTGCCACTCTGCAGATTTATATATCTAACCATTTTATACAATGTAGCAGGATTCAGATGATAAAGCCACAAAAGAGAAGAAAAAAGGTCTATGAAAACTAAGGCATGGAGAGACTGATTCTTTCATCCCCCTCTTAAGAGAGCCAAGTAGCACTGGGGACTTTGAAAGGGAGCAACAACTACTGGTGTTAAAGGTTTTCACTCCTGAGCGACCCAAAACGCCACCATATGTCCCTCCAAGAGCTGCCTTGGGATATGGAGGATCAGAGATTAATTTAGCATGCTTAAAGTACTCAAGACTCTTATTATCTCTGTTGAAATGGTTTGCAGCAATCAGTAGTTTTTTTTTTTTTTTTCCTGCAGTCTTCTCGTCCTTGCATGTCCCACCCAAGCTTCCAAGTCATCTTCTCTATCTCATTCCCGCTCAGTTCATGCCTCCTACTATAGAAGACCACTTTGTGGCACTGATGATAAATTTTTTGTGATATATGAGCATTTACTTACTAATGACTTGGATTGCTGTCCTATAAGTTGATAATTTGGGGGAAAAGACCTCTGCTGATTGGAGGTGTGAGTGGCATTGTAGGAATTCTATGACATATTAAACTAACAGATTCTTATTATGCTGCAACTTGTCATATGAAACTAGAGAGGGAAGGAGTTGGGTTGGAATGTGTTTACACTTATAACTTCAGTGCTAGCAGTACTTCAGAACACAATGGGACATTGTCAAGGACTGGGAGCTTCTGTGAAGGCATTCAAAGAACCCCTATTTGAGAGATGAACTAATAGTTCCACACAAAATTGTCTATTCATATCCATGGTAAAAAGAAATTGACCAAAGGCAAAGGGTGTGTTCTAGATATTGATCTTGGTTATTAATTCAATCTCTTTGCAAATTCGCAGGTCCGGGATGTAGTTCTTAGAATTTTGTGGATGCAGTTGGTGTTTGAAATGGATTGGTGTCCCCTTCATAGAGTGGCAATTTGCTGTTGAGAATGTGTGAAAGACAATTACGAGTCCTCCTCCATGGCGTGAGTTTCTTTGATCATAGATTCCATTTTTGTGCTTTTACTTTGAACCTGATTTTCTTATAGGTTTTTACATTATAGATTCTCTACAGTGCTTAGGAATCTCATGCTCAGTTCATTTTTCTAATTTTATCATGATAAAAGAATGAAAAACAAGAGGTGAACAGTCAAAATAATCAGTATGCAACAGTTTGATTCCAACAATGCAACAGATTAATCCAGTATAATAACAAAGATACTGCAATTGTCTATATTAGGAACACTTTAAAGAGTAATTCCACAACCTTCGATAAAAAAAAAGAAAAAAAATCACATTTGCCTTCCAAAACCAAGAGAAGGCAGACTAAAGTTTAGAATACAGGCAAAATAATTGGAAAGCAACAGTAGGTTTCATCATCAAAACAAATCCAATAATAATAAAGAAATTACATCTGTCTTTATTATGAAAATGAAAATGTCCATTCAAATGAAGAAGTCTTGATTACAAGCTTTAAAGAGCAGCTCCCACAACCTGCAATAAACACGATGAAAGAAGAAAAATAAAATAAAGTTAATTATTCCTTCTTCTTTTTTTTTTTTTTTTTGAGAATAAAGACTTGGCTTATTCATTAAGATGAAAAGGAGGCAATAGCCTGTACACAGTACATCAGAAGTAGCTATCATATATGCTTGGTGAGGAATGTCCTCAATCCAATACATATACATATCATAATAAACAAATACTAAGTTTGCTACTTATCAGCTACAAAAATTGCCTTGTCTTTTAGTAAACAGCAACATGTTGATCGTGAGAGGAAAAAGCTGTCTGCATTCTTGTATAACTATTCATTGTTTAAACACGATGACTTAAATAATACATTTAATTTGGGGAAACTGGACAGAGTACAGAAATTCATAAATCTAGAATGAAACAAATCCATTCACATTGATACAAAAAGGTAATTTTCACGTGTTTGGTTCCACGTTGAGAAATTTGTTTCATTCTAGATTTACCAATTTTCACTTGTATAACCATTCACTGCTAAACACGTGAAAATTACCTAAAATCACATTAACTACTATTTCAACGTGAAACTAAATATGCACTTATTGATATGTCCACCCTATTCAACTTGTTAACAGTAACAGGTTCATCTTTTGAGACCAATTTTATATACAAAAGCTTGGAAACCAGAACAATACAAATTAAACATATTTTATAAAGCAAATTTTTTATTTATTCTAGGATACACCAACTTACGTAAAAGACTTGACAGAATCCGAGTATAAAAATGTACTAAATAAAATGGAATCAGTTTTATTAATTGGGTCTCGGGCCTAACTCAACCCTGCAAAATCACCTTGTAAGGTGAGGATTGCTCCCTACTTATATACTCTATCTCAGCATTATCTCTAGCCAATGTGGGACTTCTGCATGACCCTTTTTTCCCACGGCTACTCGCTACACAATATGGGACTTTCAACACATCCCCTCTTCTGCCCATGACTACCTGCCACAACTAAGGTGGGCTAGGGGTGACCACCATCAAGGTGGATTTCCAACACTCCCCCTCACACTCAAGGCTACCCACCTAGAGCATGACATACACTGGGGGTCCACCTATGGATCTAGGATAGACTCTGATATCATGTCAGAAAGTGGAGTTGAGCCTAAAAATGTATACACCAACTTACGTAAAAGACATGACAGAATCCGAGTATAAAAATGTACTAAATAAAATGGAATCAGTTTTAATGATTGTGTAAATATGAAAGAATAAATGTGTACATGACAGGTAAATAGAATTCAAACATGAAAACAACAAAATCAGAAAAAAAAAAAAAAAAAAAGACAAACATATGATTGAAGAAAGGGTATGTACCTTCATATCAGACATCAAAGCATTATCAGTTTGTTTATGACTCCTTGGAGGATGAGTGAATATTGCGGACTTCAAAATCATTGAATCTTGGGCCAATCCAAAGACGAATGATTACATGGGCAACATGATTGATGATGCAATAATCTTGTCCATTTTGTGGATCAATGCTCTCAACAAATTCAGTTGGCATATCACGGAAGTCAATACGGTTAAGGTGATCCAAGGCTTTGATGCCAGAGGATACCTTCTTGAGATGAGGGATTTTGGACATTTTTAAATGTTCAAGAGAAAGCAAAGCTCCTTTATCTATGAGGATAGAATTTACTCTATTCAAGCGAGCCAGATTCAGTTCCTTCAATTTTGGAAACCCTCCACTTTGAAAATGCAAAATTTCACCATCATAGGCATTGTCCCAAATAGTAAGCTTCAACAAATTTGGCAAGATTTCTAGTGATCTCAACGGATCATCTTTCAAATTGGATAAAGTCAGCTTTATCCTAACAACATAGTCAAGTTTTGAAATCCAATTAGGCATCTTCTCCAGTCTTCCTTCCAAGTTAAGTCGTCGAAGTTGGGGTAGGGATGATATAGAGTTCAAGTCAATGATTTCATCCTCACCTATTGCAGTGATATTAAGTGATTCAAGGTGTATCATCTCTACCATTGAAGCACATATTGCATTCCCATATTCCCTTCGAACACGCCTTAAGCCTAACTTCCTTATCTGCCTTAAGAATTTCATCTCTTGGATGAGATCTATTCCTCCATGATCTACCTCCACATAATAAAGATTTTGTAGGGAAGTCAAGTTTTTAATACCCGTTTTCATTTGCACTCCAGTTGTAAATCCCAAGACAGAATAATCTGCTCCATAGTTTCGATGGAAAGCAAGAAGGTGTCTTAACTTTTTGAGCTTGTTTATTTCACTTGGTAATTCATGAACCAACGTTTCTCTTATATCCAAGGTCTCCAAGTTCTGTAACTGACCAACAGATTTAGGAAGAACACGTACTTTAGTCTTCTTTAGATTTATGTACCTTAAGTGAAAAAGATTCCCTAAATTACTGGGAATATAATTTAACAATGTACCTTCAAGGTCGAGTACTTTCAAAACCCTAGACTTTGAAAATAATTGACCCATAACAGGCTCAAGCAGTCCTCCTTTTCCAAAAGCATGAATAGCACGAACGTGTGTGTTAGTTCTCTTCAACACATTGTTGGAACTGATGTCTATAGATAGGCGTCTAGTTATTCCACTTGTGGCTGATTCATCACCTTCTTGCACAAAATGGCAAAAGCTTAAGTCCTTCACTTTTCTTATGATCAATTCATGTAATAAATCATGGACTTGGCAACGTCTAACTTTCCCTTCAAAGCCAGCTAAGGAGACTTGAACCAGACTTCTATAAATTAACTCGGATAAGTACTCATCTGCAACTTGCTCTAATGTTCTTCTCCCATCAGACTTAACAAATCCTTCAGCTATCCATTGCTGAGTTAACCTCTTCTGATGAATGGAGTAGTCCTCTGGATATATACCAAAATACAAAATGCATGGTTTCAAATAGTAAGGCAGGTCATCATAACTAAGATAAAATCTTAGTTAAACTAGTTAGATGGGGATTACGCTGCAACTCGAGGTTTAGATTTTGACTGACCTTTTGCCATTCAAACACAGTTTTTGATTTTGTGGAAAATAGACCACCAATGGCCACAATCGCCAAAGGTAACCCCTTGCACTTTCTAACAATTTCATTTGACATAGCTTCAAGCTCTGCTGGACATTTCCCATCTAGCTCAAATCCAAAAGCCTTCTTGCAAAAGAGTTCCCATGCTTTGTCTGGAGGCAACAGTTTTAGGTTGTGAACATGAACAAGAAAGGATTTCTTGAAAAATTCAGCAACATGCATCACTCTAGTGGTGATTACGATCCTGCTACCTTTATTGTTTTTAGGCATGGCATGTTCAACTTGGTCACAAAAATCTTCATGCCATACATCATCAAAGAATATCAAGTACCTTTTATGCTCCAAGTATTGTCTCACTTCAGAAATTAGTGATTTCTCATCCATTTCGTGTAACATTGGTGGAAGTGGGTCTTTGGTCTCCTTACAAAATTGCTTTATCATGTCTATGAATAACTCTCTCACAGTGTATGATTGAGAAACTGTGATGCAAGCACGGTAATCAAAGTGCCCTTTTAGCTTTTCACTATAAAAAACATGCTTGGAAAGAGTGGTTTTTCCAAGTCCTCCCATCCCTACTACTGAAATCACTGTGGGCTCTTTTGTGCCCTTCAACAACCAACCAACCAATTCATCTCTTGGGAATTCAAAGCCTACAACTTCAGTTTCTTGAATGAAAAGGGAACCCATTCTAGGATCATTCCATCTGCGTGATGGTTGTTCTTGTGAAACTTGAAACTTATACCTTTCACTTCTTTCCTTGATTACAGCAAGTGACAATTTAATGTCCCGAATCTCAGTTGCTATCTGATGACGAGAAATCAATGTTCTGATGAGGCTTGTAATCTTGCAGATTAAAGCCCAACATCCAAGAGGTTGGACTTGGACCACATGAATCACCCTGAGGTATTCATCAATGACATCTTCTATACGAAATGATGCTTCTCTGACCTGCTTCACCCATGTTCTTATTCCATCGTTGGTGTTTGCTTCATCTGCAGCCTTTCTATCTGCATCTTTGAGGAAGGCTTGAATGCTTTCTAGTTCATCTCTGATGTCTGAAAAATCCTTGTGGATGCCTCTTTGCAGGTTTGCTTCTTCTGCTAGGATTAGGAACACTTGCCCCAAGGCATAAGAAACTGCAGCTTCTGCCATTTCACTCTTATCATGTACAATACTGCCACCTTGAAGTTATGTTGTTCTCACCAAGGTTTAAAATTGTGGTCATGCGATTGTGATCTCGTTGAAGTTTTTGTGTTTATGGCTATTGCGGATCCTGCAGTAAGATTATTAATTAAATTAAACAATGGCAATAAATAAAATAAAGTTAAAAAAAAATACAAAACTAATTTTTCCTCACTGAAAAATAGTTTTCTCCCACCAAATTATTCATTTCATTTCATTTCTACAATTTGTACCCCCACACGGCCATGTGTCTCACCACACAGAAACACATTTAGATAATCCCAATTCACTCACATACACACACAATCAAACACCCACAGAAGTCAGATGGATCGGTCAATAAGAGCTAAAAACGAGTTACAAGTTAGTTACCTGAGCAGCTGAACTGAGATTGAGAAACATGCTATTTCTCTTCACTCTGTCTTGATATTGTTGTGTGTTGAAACTGTTTTGTTGCGTCTCTTTTTCGCATTTTGGTTCTCATTGTCATATGTATCCAGCACAAGCATTTAAGAAGTTGTGCTGTTTTATTTATTTACTAGTTTTCCATCCCGTGCATCGTGCGATTATAAATAAGATCAAATATTTTAATTGAAAATATAATTACAGATTAATTTTTTTATATTTTTAAACACTTTAAATTATTTCATAAATTGAATATTTGTATAAAAAATTATATATCTTTGCCAACGTATTTAGTAAAAAATAATTTTATATTTTATTGTTAAATTGTTTAATTATTATACATATATACCATTAAAGAGATCATTGTTTTTAATAAAATTAAATATTTCAAATAATACATATATTTAACTAATTTCACTATTTTTTGTTTAATAACTTATTATTGTTAGATTAAATAGATACATAATATTTGTTTTCAATTTAATTTAATGAAAGAGAGATCAACATCACGTTTATTAATTATATATATTTAAATCATTATTTAAATAGTCCAACACTTCAATTAAAATAAACAATAAATAAAGTTTCAGGTTTATTGTAATGCCATTGAAGTGTCTGCAACCTGTTCTAATGATTTGCTTATTGCAATGCCACTGAATGGTCCCAGGTTCGAGATATGACAATCCCTTCAGTCACAACTAAACCAAAAATAAACAAAATAAATGATATATCAAGTTTCAAATAAATAAAAATCTAAAAAAATTATTAAGTTAATTTTTTTTCATATAACAATATTTCTAATGTTTTACCCCCCAGAGTGTTGTGGTCCTTATTATTTTTATTTTAATATGTAGGAAAAATTAAAATGATAAAAATAAAATAAAATTTAAAAAATAATACTTATTTTATTAATTATTTACTTTTTATCTCATAATATCATTTTATAAATTTATTATAGAAAATAAATGTTATGCAATATAACTAATATTTAAGTTTAACAAATTTATTATTTTTGATCATATTAAAGACTTAAAATATGATTTAAAAATAACTAATTAGTGGACATTTTTTCTTTGATAAAAAACTTATCTCATATTTTATTTATTATTAATATTACATTAATGTGTATATTTATTATTATTAAAAAAAACTCATTATATCTCACCACAAACTCATAAAAGTCAAAATTGTAAAAAAAAAAAAAATACATGTAAAATGAAATTGCCGTAAGTGTGGTTCAGGAAACCAAAATTAAATGTTTTACTGTTTTAATGACTATTCTACTTTCTATATAAGAATTTTTTAGGCTAGGAAAAAGATAATGTTAACCTTTTTGAAATGAATGACATGTGTCCTTTCTCTTTTATTTTTTGTCTTTTCTTTTCAGCTTTTCTTTTTTAATTTTTTTGTTTTTTATATTTTTCTATTCTATTATCTATGTTTTCTATATAGGAAAAAAATCATTTTTATTATCTATGTTACTCAATTTTTTTTCTTTAAGCTTTTTCATTTTTATTTATATTAAATGATACATAAATTTATTTATTTATAATAATATTATAAATATAAATATTTATATTATGATGTTGAGATTTTTTATTAAAAATTAATTTAAGTCTAATTAATAATATATTTATTATAAATTAAAATTTTTACTCTATGTTTCGTAATTTCATAAATGGAAGTTTTATTGATTAACATATATATAATAATAATAACTTTTACACAAATAAATAATAAATGTATTAAAATTAATCTATTAAACATATTTTTATTACAAAATAGTTTTAAATTACTTTATCAATAATATCATAAATTAATTAGTTTTATTTTTCTATGGTAAAAATCACAAGTATCATTTACGGGATACAATCTTACTTGAGTCAAATATAACCATTATAAGCGATAAAACTATTTCTCTGAATATTTAACACAACTGCATATCTAAGACTTAATTGAATGTTTTCTTCTTCTTTGAAATCCTATAAAATCATTTTACTATAAAATTGTATAAAATATTTTTAAATAATTTCATAGATGACTATTTTGTTGAATAATATTTATATTATAAGGTTGAAATTTTTATACTAAACATTAATATAAATCTAATTAGTTACCATATATTTATTACAAAATAATATTTTAACTCTATGTTTAATAATTTTAATATGTATCATTCACAGGAGAAAACTTTTCTCTAGTTAGATAGAACTATTATGCTTCAAGTAGCTTATTTTCATAAGCTACTTGGAGTAGCTTATGGAAAATAAGCTAGTTTATAAGCTATTAGCCTTTTTTTCTTCTCAATTTTATCCTCATTAATTTATTTGAAATTCCTTTTTACCCTTTTCTTCAATTTAAAAACCCCATTTACCTATTTTAACATTCTTAAAAACATTAGATGACATTTATTTTCTTAGTTATTATGAACTTGATTCTACTTTTTTTAATATTTTTTTTTAATGTTAAACTATTTATTTTAATGAATGAATACATTATTTATTTTTTATTTTTATTTAAAATATTTGGTCACTATACAAAAATTGATAAAAAAAATGATAAAGAAACAACAATTTTATCTTTTTGTTTTAAAATAATACTATAAATAAAAATTAAATATTAAAAAATTGATTTTAAACAATATAAGTTTATTTAATTTAATTATACTTTTTTCAAAAAATAAGAATTTTTTTTTATTTAAAACAATATTAGTTTATTAAAAATTTGAATTAAAATCACTTAAGTTTTACTATTCTTTTATATTACAAAATTATTGTCCTACTTTTTAAGATTTTTAAGATGATAAGTTATTAAAAATAAGTTCAAATGTTAGAAATAATAAATATATCATTTTACATCATTTGACATTTATTAACTAGCTTATCAGTTAATCTTATCAAACACTCTCAATTAAATCGGTTAGCTTATAAATTTCTAGCTTTTCAGCTCCTAGCTTATAGCTTAAAAGCTTCGAGCTAGTTTATAAGCTTTCAGCTAACTTATGAGCTAGTTTTACCAAACATAACCTTGGTTGGTGGATAACTTCCATTTCTCTCATGTCGTTTGTTTACGGGTTTAATATGTATTCAACTTAGAGCAATTTAGCCTATTTACTTACGCATGCATATGTGCGTGTGTGTATGTGTGTGTGTGTGTGTGTGTGTGTGTATATATATATATAAATACTATTTTAGTCTTATTATTAGTTAATGGAAAGTCTTCAACACACATCTTTTGTGCCAAGTGTTAGAAATAAAGTTTGTAAGATTGAACATCTACATGTAGTCTGATATGAGCGGCCCAATAAGTCTAACAATAATCAATAGAATATATTAAAATACCATCTTTGAATTTAAGTTTGAGGTAAAACATCCATTCATCTCACAAATTTAAAAATTTTCCTATTTTACCCATAGATGATTACCAAGGGTCAAATTACTAACAGAAAAAACCCATCGTAAATAGAGAGTATGTTCTTAGAACTCCTCTTACCCACCAATTACAATATGTTTAACCCACTACATTAGTGACGGTTTTTTCAAAGTTGTGAGTAATTTTTACCGATGAAGAAATTACCCACAAATTCCATTATAGTGGACTTTTTCTAATTATGATTAGTTTTTTTTTTTATCATCAGTAATGAGGGTTTTTTGTAGCATTGAAATGAAAAACTTTCTAATTCGATGATGTTGCCAACGATGAACAAGAGTAATTCATTTCCTCTTTAATTTGTTTCAATATTGGGGACCACCCACTAGCATGTTTATTATAAGAGCGAATAGTTAATTTTTTTTTTATCCATAAGAATCTTAAACAGATATTTAAGGTTTACAACAATTTAAATACTCTATGTAAAAAAAAAAAAAAAAATTCAGATACTCTATTTAACCAAGAAAGCTCAAATAAATCACTAAACTTTTATGGGTTTCATCTAAGTCCCTAAAATTAACCTTTTTTTTTTTTTTTTTTTTTAAATTTCAGTCCCTAGTCTAGAGACTTAAATGATAATAATAACATTTTTTTTTTTACAAATGATAATAATAACATATGATTAGGGATCAAAATGAAAAAAAAAAATGATTGTTTTTAAAGGCATAAATGTGACAGCAAGATACAATTTCAGGGACTAAATTGACCATTTACTCTTATCATAAACAAATATAAATGTCTTTTTATATAGGTTTAATTATTCTATAGGTCCCTATACTTTTACCAAATTTTCAAGTAGGTCCCTGAACTTTTTTTTCTTCAATTAGGTCCCTGAACTTTTATTTATTTTTCAATTGGGTCTTCACATCTAATTGTCGTTATGAAAAATTAACCGCAGACACCTAATTAGATGTGCAGATAGTGGACTGGTGCCTCTGGAGTGTGTTGTAAGCACAACTGAGTCAATTGTGAGAGTTTTCTCCAAAGTTTCAACCTTTTGCAGAGCCAAATAATTGTGAAAGAATACCTATGTTGAATTGACTTGCAGAGGTTGAAACTTTGCAGAAATCTCTCATAATTAATTCAGTTGTGCTTACAACACACTCCAGAAGCATCAATCCATTGTTTGCACATCTGATTAGGTGTCTGTGGTTAAGTTCTCACAACGACAATTAGACGGGGACCTAATTTAAAAAAAAGGTTCAGAGATCTAATTAAAAGAAAAAAACTTTCAAGGACCTAATTCAAACTTTAGTAAAAGTATGATACGTGCAAATTAATTCAACCTTTTATATAAGACTATTTATTATTATTATTATTATTATTATTAATCAAGCCTGTCCTATTTCAACGGGTAGGAGATATACAAAAACAAGTTAACATTAAAATAAAGTACGCATATGGAATCACATGAAATTATTTAAATACAGGAAAAAGAAAGTTTAATAAAAAAAAAGCTAATTAAAAATTTAGTAAAAATATAGAGATGTACAAATTAATTTAACCTTTTATATAAGACTATTTTTTTTTTATTATTATTATTAATCAAGCCTGTCCTATGTCAACGGGTAGGAGATATACAAAAACAAGTTAACATTAAAATAAAGTACGCATATGGAATCACATGAAATTATTTAAATAGAGGAAAAGAAAAGTTTAATAAAAAAAAACTTAATTGAAAATTTAGTAAAAACATAGAGATGTGCAAATTAATTTAATCTTTTATATAAGATTATTTTTTTTATTATTATTATTAATCAAGCCTGTCCGATTTCAACGGGTAGGAGATATACAAAAACAAGTTAACATTAAAATAAAGTACGCATATGGAATCACATGAAATTATTTAAATACGGGAAAAAGAAAGTTTAATAAAAAAAGCATGACCTAAACCATTGATTTGATTAAAGAATCAATAATTAATTATAAAAAATGAACAGAGAAAGATGGAAGTCATCCATTGTAGGCGCACGTTCCTTTTCTTTTTCTTTTTGTTTTTTTTTTCGGAGCTTAATTTTCCTTGGCACCATTCGCACCTAGTACCAGAAGGGAAAAAGAAATACAGAACTGCGTAATTGCAAAAGTATGAATATATTGTTTATCTTCTTAATCTCTACCACCTAAAATTAAATCACATTCACAACATAATGAGATGGAGATGATATGCTAAAACCAGAAAGATTAAAATATAATAATCACAATGAGAACATTTAAAATACTTTTCATTCCTTCCTTGCTGTATCGTTGAAATCGTCATTCTCTAAACAAGGAACATTTCAAAGACCAAGACTCTTATTGTCACTAAACAAGGTTGTATTTACATTAATTATTATATCAAATGGGTTGGTGAAAGAAAATGAAAACCTAACTACTCTTCAATAAACAAGGAATGGGCAATTTTTTTTTTTTTTTTTTTTATAATTTGTCTGCAGGCAATAAAATAATCATTAAACATAGAGTCTAAAAAGTTGAATCAGACTTTTAAACCCAACACTTGTAAAACATAATTGATTTTATTTAGAAGTTATTTATTTTATTTTATAGAAAAAAGACTATGCACTGACAACTGTCATCCAAACACAACACATAATTTATGGTAAGTTTGTTGACTCTTACAAAATTTAAAAGTCATGCAAACGGTGATTTGTGATTGGATAACAGTGAAAAACTACTTTACACTGTCAGCATATCACCATTAAACTCTTTATTTTAATTTAAAATTTAGGTGTATATTTTTTTTTAAAATTATCAATACTTTAGTTTTTTTTTTTTTGTTGAGAAAATCAATACTTAGTTTTATTTTCACCAAGTAGCTAATCAATCAATTTAATTTATTTACACACATGAAAAGAAGACAACATACATCATTATTATTAATATAACTAGTGTGGTAATCCGAGTGATGCACAAGCCCTTTTATTAGATGTAAATCATAAGAATTAGTTAAATTAAAATTTATTTTTAATTAACAAAAATGATATAATTGTCAACAAAAAGTATATGTTTTGAGAAGAACATAATTTTTTTTTACAGTGGAAAAATATCAATACATGGTAGGATATAATAAAAAAACATGGTGACTAACATAGAGTTGTGAAGTCCTAGCAAGAGTATGAGCTAAGAATAACATAATTTAATAACACTTATATAATAGTGATTAGCAAGAACAAGATTTCCTCTTGAAAATATCAATGCCTATTATATCTTAACATGTAAAAAAAGGACATATTTTTTGACATTTTTATTTAAATAATTATTAATTTGTATTATATTACATATTTGTATTTCTTGAGTTCAAGTAGTACGGGACTCGGTCCCCTTAAGCAAGGTCTCAAGTTTAAACCTCGTGGATGGAAAAAACATAATAGGGAAAAGTGGTCAGCCGCGTTCCCCAGCGGATTTTAGTCATTAGCAAAGCTGGTGGATACTCCGTACCAATGTCATGTGAAAAAAAAAAAAGTCGTATTTCTTGAATGTATTTAAGAAATCATTATCTCAAAAAAGTGACATGAAAGTTTAACTTTATAAGAATGTAATTAATCTTTTAATTATATATTATAATAAGATTATATTTAAAAATATATTTAAAAACATATATAAAAATATATCTATGTAAAAATATATTTAAAAAGATTATATTTGTATAATTCATAAGAGAATTCATCCATAATATGTGTTCTAAATGTGTATATTGTGTAAAAAAAATGTATATATTGTTATGCATAGTTCTTAAACAAAAATATAAAACAGTAAAATCTCAATTATAATATGTTTTTGAAATTTAAAATTACTTATAAATAATAATTAAAATAGTAACATAAGCAAATTGTTTGAAACATCATCTAAACTACCACCAAAGTTTACTGAGAAAAGGTTTCCATAAACATATCTCTGTAAAAACTAAAGTAACACAATAGAAATGAAACGTCTCTATAGTCAAAAAGTTCAACCTTCTTTTAGCTGGTTATTGGTTGATGATGATTTTTGACATTTATAGTAGATGTTTGTGTTCCACCATCTTAAAAAATGTAAGATCCATCCATAACAATTTATCTCATTCTACTTGACTTGCTTAGCAAGTTTGTTCCAAAACATCAAACAAACACAACTAATAAAAAGTAATAAATATATGAATAATAACAATCTAAGCATAAAAAACAATATGATAAATAAAACACAATATGAGTTCATGGTATAGATATTGAGACAAAGTCCCTCTAGAAGCTAATGTTTTAATAATGACAAACCATTATGAAGCATAACCGAAGTAACTAGACTTAGCTACTAATGGTTGCTTTGATGTTAATGAGAAACGAGAACATTATCAAAAACTTCAACTCATTATCTTCCAATCCACTGGTCTCACCTTAAGATCTCTAGCCCCAAACTACCACTTGATTAGGATGGCTTTGTTAAAATCAGCCTGCAAATTATCACACATCTCACATCTCACATCTCACTTGTACAGTGCATGTCCTGAATATCATGTCAAGCCCAAGAGAGTCAACTTTAGACATGTAATTCCTCATAATTCCATATCTTCCCTGTGCAATAACATATTAATTTCAAAACAGAGACCATTGATAAAACATTGAAAAACAAGGATTATCACTTATTAAGAAACGGAGCAATGACCTCTGGTGGTGTAATATTTTATTGACAATTAATTTTAAACATATTATTTTTAATTTTAATACCTTAAAAAATAAAATAAAGTGAGAAATTACTAGTTGTCATTATTCTAAAGAGAAAAAGAAAAAGCTAGGAAACCTATAAAGATGCACCAAATGGACTTCCTTAACTTTTCTTGAAGTGAATAAAATATATATTCATTATATTGATGATATTAATCCTTAAAATTAACTACAATTTTGACACACCAATAAAAGGGTCATATTTCAAGTAACAACACTTTAATAACACTCAGTCTGGCCTCTTATTTTAATAATGAGAAGACCAGCTCCAAAGCATATATGCAAGTTAGAGTAATTAGACTAGCCCGAGGTAGAGTTTTCTATTATATTTACTCAAAAAACTAGAGCACACTATCACAAACTAATCATTTTAAAAGTTATAGCCATAAAGTGAAGAAGGTAGTGAGAACCTTTAACATAAAAATGGAATCAGTTAAATACTGCAACCTAAAAAAAGTAAAAAGCGATAAAAAGTTTGATAAAAGTAAAGTCATGAGAAGAGGCCATTAAAGTATCATGGATATATTAAGGTAAATAAATAAAATATAATACTTACTCGGTAACTTCTTCTTAAATGAGTTTATTCATAAGATTAAATGTAAAATTTAGAGTAAATTACAGCAACATCCCCTGAGGTTTCGTGTAATTACACATGCACCCCCTGCTTTTTTAACCATTACTTTGGCACCCCTGTAGGGGGTGTTAGTGTAAGGTTTGAGGGGGTGCCACTGTAATGTTTACAAATATATCAGGGGGTGTTAGTGTAATGTTTTCAAACTTAAAGGGGTGCTAGTGTAGGAAAATAAAAAAGAGTGAGGTTATGTGTAATTACATGAAACCTCAGGGGGTGCTGCTGTAATTTACTCTAAAATTTAACTGAAATAAGTTTTTTTAAAAAAAGTAATTTTTATTGAAAAATTAAATAAAACTTATAAAAAAAGTCATGAGCCTAAGTAAACTCATGTAAATACTGGCTAGTGCCTGGGAAGTTGCTTGGCGGTGTATACCTAATAATAATATTTCATAGTATAGAAAACCAGTGTGCTGCGTCACTGGCTAGACATGTGGCCACCATGTTGCTTTTTGTTAATAATTTATTTTGTACAAGATATATAGTATAGTATAGTGCACTCTAGCTAGCTAACGACATATAGCTAATGACTATGCATAACAATATATACATTTTTTTACACAATAAACACATTTAGAACACATATTATGGATGAATTCTCTTATCAAATTATACAAATATAATCATTTTAAATATATTTTTACATAGATATGTTTTTAAATATATTTTTAACTATAATCTTATTATAATATATAATTAAAAGATTAACTACATTCTTATAAAGTTAAACTTTCATGTCACATTTTTGAGATAATGATTTCTTAAATACATTCAAGAAATACAACTTTTTTTTTGTCACATGACATTGGTACGGAATATCCACCAGCTTTGCTAATGACTAAAATCCGCTGGGGAACGCAGCTGACCACTTTTCCCTATTATGTTTTTTCCATCCACGAGGTTTAAACTCGAGACCTTGCTTAAGGGGACCGAGTCCCGTACTACTTGAACTCAAGAAATACAAATATATAATATAATACAAATTAATAATTATTTAAATAAAAATGTCAAAAAATATGTCCTTTTTTTACATGTTAAGATATAATAGGCATTGATATTTTCAAGAGGAAATCTTGTTCTTGCTAATCACTATTATATAAGTGTTATTAAATTATGTTATTCTTAGCTCATACTCTTGCTAGGAATTCACGACTATATGTTAGTCACCATGTTTTTTTATTATATCCTACCATGTATTGATGTTTTTCCACTCTAAAAACAAGTTATGTTCTTCTCAAAACATATACTTTTTCTTGACAATTATATCATTTTTGTCAATTAAATATAAATTTTAATTTAACTAATTCTTATGATTTACATCTAATAAAAAGGCTTGTGCATCGCTCGGATTACCACACTAGTTATATTAATAATAATGATGTATGTTGTCTTCTTTTCATGTGTGTAAATAAATTAAATTGATTGATTAGTTACTTGGTGAAAATAAAACTAAGTATTGACTTTCTCAAAAAAAAAAAAAAACTAAGTATTGATAATTTAAAAAAAAAATGCACCTAAATTTTAAATTAAAATAAAGAATTTAATAGTGATGCACTGACAATGTAAAGTAGTTTTTCACTGTCATTCAATCACAAATCACTGTTTGCATGACTTTTAAGATAATTTTGTAAGAATTAACAAACTTATCATAAATTGTGTGTTGTGATTAGATGACAGTTGTCAGTACATAGTCTTTTTTCTATAAAATAAAATAAATAACTTCTAAATAAAATCAATTATGTTTTACAAGTGTTGGGTTTAAAAGTCTGATTCAACTTTTTAGACTCTATGTTTAATTATTATTTTAATGCCTGCAGACAAATTATAAAAAAAAAAAAAAATTGCCCATTCCTTGTTTATTTTAGAGTAGTTGGGTTTTCATTTTCTTTCACCAACCCATTTGATATAATAATTAATGTAAATACAACCTTGTTTAGTGACAATAAGAGTCTTGGTTTTTGAAATATTCCTTGTTTAGAGAATGACGATTTCAACGATACAGCAAGGAAGGAATGAAAAGTATTTTAAATGTTCTCATTGTGATTATTATATTTTAATCTTTCTGGTTTTAGCATATCATCTCCATCTCATTATGTTGTGAATGTGATTTAATTTTAGGTAGTAGAGATTCAGAAGACAAACAATTTATGTAAAAAAAAAAAAAAAGATAAACAATATATTTATACTTTGCAATTACGCAGTTCTGTATTTCTTTTTCCCTTCTGGTACTAGGTGCGAATGA
Source organism: Pueraria montana var. lobata (assembly GCA_026413185.1). NCBI lineage: Eukaryota > Viridiplantae > Streptophyta > Magnoliopsida > Fabales > Fabaceae > Pueraria > Pueraria montana. The sequence goes on along the minus strand of CM048654.1, from coordinate 63,630,644 downwards.
TGCCAAGGAAAATTAAGCTCCGGAAAAAAAAAAAAAAAAAAAAGGAACGTGCGCCTACAATGGATGACTTGCTTTCTCTGTTCATTTTTTATAATTAATTATTGATTCTTTAATCAAATCAATGGTTTAGGTCATGCTTTTTTTTTTTTATTATTATTAAACTTTCTTTTTCCCGTATTTAAATAATTTCATGTGATTCCATATGCGTACTTTATTTTAATGTTAACTTGTTTTTGTATATCTCCTACCCGTTGAAATAGGACAGGCTTGAATAATAATAATAATAATAATAATAATAATAATAATAATAGCCTTATATAAAGGGATAAATAAATCTGCATGTCCCATACTTTTACTAAATTTTCAATTAGGTTCTTGAAAGTTTTTTTTTCTTTTAATTAGATCTTTGAATCTTTTTTTTTCAATTGGATCCCCCTCTAATTGTTGTTATGAGAACTTAACCACAGACACCTAATTAGAGGTGCAAACAATTGATTGATGCTTCTTGAGTATATTGTAAGCACAACTGAATTAATTATAAGAGATTTCTGCAAAGTTTCAATCTTTGCAAGTCAATTCAACCTAGGTTTTCATTAACAATTATTTGGCTTTGTAAAAGGTTAAAACTTTATAGAAAATTCTCACAATTTACTCAGTTGTGCTTATAACACACTCCAGAGGCATCAGTCCACTATCTGCATATCTACTTAGATGTCTGCAGTTAATTTTTTATAACGACAATTAGACGTGAGGACCCAATTGAAAACTAAATAAAAGTTCAGAGACCCATTGAAGAAAAAAAAATTCAGGGACCTACTTGAAAATTTGGTAAAAGTATAAGGACCTACTGAATAATTAAACCTATATAAAATGACATTTATATGTTTATGATAAGAGTAAATGGTCAATTTAGTCCCTGAAATTGTATCTTGCTGTCACATTTATGCCTTTAAAAACAATCACTTTTTTTTTCATTTTGATCCTCAACCATATGTTATTATTATCATTTGTAAAAAAAAAATGTTATTATTATCATTTAAGTCTCTAGACTAGGGACCAAAATTAAAAAAAAAAAAAAAAGGTTAATTTTATGGACTTAAATGAAACCCATAAAAGTTTAGTGATTTATTTGAGTTTTCTTTAATTTTATGGACTAATGTAATAGCGAGATATAATTTCAAGAACTAAATTAATTATTGGATTAATTATGTTTTTAGTTCCTGAACTTTTTTAGCTTTTTACTTTTAGTCCCTAAACAAAATTTTGATGGGTCTTAGTCTCTCATGTTTCTGTCCGTTTATGTTTTCAGTCCCTACCGTTAAGTATACCGTTAAATGATGACATGACAATCACAGTGAGTGGCACGTAATTTTTTTAAAATTATTGTGGCAATTCATTTTTTGACGGTTAAAAACCGCTAGAAATATTATACAATTTATGGCAGCTTTAAGCCGTCAGAAATTGCTTCTTCTTCTTCTTATTATTATTATAATTACTACCCGACGACCTGCACCTCTCCGATACATAATCAAAAAGTCCCAAATTAAACCAATACAAAAGTTATTATAACAATCCAAAAAGTATCCTTGCATAAAGCATAATCTGCACACCACCCGTCAAACCAAAATAAAAATCCACATGCCATATTTACAGGGAGCTGGAGCAAGGACTCATGCTATGGAAAAAATGCTTTAGCCTAATACTATCAAAACTCTGCAATTGAAAACATGGAAGAAAACCCCGTATTTGCTTGCTTGTGAATAAAACTTGAGATTGCCATTTAAATGCCTCCGTGTATGTTTGGTTGTATCTTTACATACAACAAATGCATTGTCCCTCTTTTAATCCACTTGCCCATCATGTGTTCGACGTATTTTCTATTTCTTGTGCCCTGCGCAAATCCCACCTTCAACAAGCTTCTATCATCAATTATGTGTTATGCATTGGTGAATGGGTAGGGAAAAAGCCTCGTTGGGAAACCCAATTGGGAGTAAGCAGTAATGAGGGCGTTCCAAAAGCCGCCATCTTGTTGGGGGCATTTCTCGAACAGTTCACAGGCATCGCAAAGGCACTTAGGCACTGGCATTTGACATAGGATTCGATGGTGCGGGACAGAAAAATTGAAAGATGGTTATTTGCGAGCTGCTTTTGCTCTGTATAAATAATAAAAAAAAAAAATAGAGAGAGAAGTCGAAACAATGAAAACATAAGTAAGTAATTATGCAAGTAGTGAGATAATTCCAATTTCAGTTGCCGATGTAGCTGCCTTCGTTTCCACCTCCAGAGCCAAAAAAAATCCTCTGTTAGTTATGCCCCTTTCCCATCGCCACATGTTCGCTAACCTCCCTCACCCCACCAACCCCAAACCACCAATCACCAACTCCTCACCACCGTCAAATCCCACATCTCCAAGCACCATTCAACCTCCAAACCAACACCACACCTTTGAACGTTCGCTTCGGAGTGGTTCAAAGAAACAAAACCGTTGTTACACGAATCGCAAAAGGGGCAAAGAATTCAGATTGACTTTGTTGGGGGTTTCAAATCTGATGTTGGGTTTGAGCTTGTTCATCTGGATTTTGATTTTTGTTTGAATTGGAGTTTGATTTGTGTTTGTTAATCTGATTTGTGATTCCCGAAATAAGGTATGAACTAATTTCTTGAGGTTAAAAATAACTAGAAATTGTTTAATATATTTTAAATTCTTTAGAAAGCATTTTTTTGACGATTTTGAACCGCCAAAAAATTAATTGTCGTAAAATGTAATTAAATGTTAGCATTTAATGGTGATATTTAATGGCAGAGACTAAAAGCATTGACCCAAAAAAATATTAGGGACTAAGATCAGTCAACTTTTTGTTTAAGGACTAAAAGTGAAAACTTGAAAAAATTCAGGAATTAAAAACATAATTAACCCTTAATTATTGGTGCTTTAGGGATCTAGCTCAGTTAATTAAACAGAGTATCTGAATTGTTTTTTTTTTTTTTTGACATAGAGTATCTGAATTGTTGTAAACCTTAAATATATGTTTAAGATTCTTATGGATAAAAAAAATTAACTATTTGCTCTTATAATAAACATGCTAGTGGGTGGTCCCGAATATTGAAACAAATTAAAGAGGAAATGAATTACTCTTGTTCATTGTTGGCAACATCATAGAATTAGAAAGTTTTTCATTTTAATGCTACAAAAAACCCTCATTACTCATGGTAAAAAAAAAAAAAAAACTCATCATAATTAGAAAAAGTCCACTATAATGGAATTATTGATGACTTCAAATTTGTGGTAATTTCTTCATCGGTCCAACTTATGCCATGTCATGTTGGTGACTAATTAGGGCGACAGTCATGGCGGCGGTAACTAACAATCATGGTGGTGACGGTGACGGTGACAATGACGGTCATGACGATGGTGGTGATCATGATGGTGATGATGAGTTTAAGATATTTTAAGATGTGATAATTAAAATCTTTTAGAGATATGATTTTCTGTTTGGTGAATCTTTCAGAGATTTTATAGTTATATGAGGTTTTAATTTGAATTTAAAATACTTTTAATTTAGGCTTTCCATTTTAATCTAACGGTTGAGATTGACCATTCTCATTCTCACATAAGATGGTCATTCTCATATGATACGTCCCCTATATATATATATATATTGTTTTGGAGTGACATCTCGGAACCAATTCTTGGTCGATATTCTCATAATCCAATGGAGCACAAGGTAACTGACCTCGCTAAAGTCAATAGGTTCTCACAAGAACCAATCGACTTGGCGGCAACTGTTATGGAGTGGCATCTCGGAACAAAATCTCGGTTGACATTCTCGGAGTCGGTCTTCCACCGACAACCCCAATCGCCCGTACGACAGCCATCACTCAGTCTTGGAACCGATCCTCAACCGATATTCTCGGAGTTGAGTCCCCACCGGTGACCTTGAGATGCCTATACCTACTGGGGGCATGCGTGGAACATGTGACCCTCCAGGTAAGTCATGAAGAATGCTTGACCCTAACTGCCTAACTAACTTTACTGCCTAAACCCAACTATATAAGCAAGCCTCAAGTATAAAATTGGATCTAACTCTCATTCCATACTCTTCACCTCATACTCCCACTGACTTGGGCGTCAGAGTGCTTGCAGGTACTCCACCACCTTTGCATTGCTCCAACACCGTGCTTTGTCATCTTGTTCGACCTCGAGATGTTAGACCGAACATATATATAGGGATAAGATCCATTGACACCAGGTGTAAATAAAAAGTCTTACACCAAATTTTAACCATTGGATTAAGTAGATCCAATGGATCAAAATATTTCAATTAGAAAATTAAAATAAAAGAAAAAGAATGTCACGTGAATCTTTTTCGTGTCCCTTCCACCAAATGTTCTACCTTAGCGCCGCTGCAACTCTCACCCGAATGACTCCGTCTCTCACACAATTCACCACTATCACCGTAACACTGCTCCAAGCTGCAGTGGTTGCATAACATAATAGACCAGAAAGAGTGCGACTTTTCTTATATTGGACTCGGCCCCATACACATTGTAATTATTCATCACCGAGGATATTATATTATTATTTTCCAGAAATTAACCGAAAACCAAACATAATAGCGTGTGGAATTGGAATGTGCGTGGCAATAGATGGTAACCTTCTCATCAACTACTTTTGTACTACTCGAACTCAGCATTACACCGAGTAGTTCAGTTGGCCAAGTAGAAACTATCACTCGGACTCGGATGATAATAACGGAAAGAATAGATTTTACTATATGATAAGATATAGAAAGATCAGGTCATAAGATAAGGATAGAAGATAGAATTATCTCTATCTTTATTACGAGATTTGAGGAGATTTGATAGGAGAATAACCCTATCAAATCTATCTCTTTACACTCTATAAAATCAGAACAACCCATCCCAATCAAGGTACGAAATTCTAATCCCAATTGTGATACCTGTCTCTTCCTCTGCGCCTCTAACTTGAGCGTTGGAGTCCCTTTGCAGGTACACCCCCACCAGTCACGAAGGCGATCCTGGCGGAGCCACCACACCGGAAGACTTATCAAAAATTGGTAAGAACATTTGGCGCCCACCGTGGGACTCGGTGAAACTATTCCCAGCCACACCAATCGCAACAACATTATTCCAATGACGACAACCCAGAGCAAAACAGCGAACCATGAAAAGCGAGCACAGGGGGTGGAAACCCAAATCCTGGGTGTACCACCTCCAGGGGATACCCAGGGAGGTAACCCCAACAACGTGGCGCCCTTCCCGCGTCAAATGCTTGAGGATCACCCGTTGATCCAAGCCCTGCAAAGGGAAGTTAACATGCTGAAACAGAATAACGCTAAGGAGATAGAAGACCTCCGCAAGGAGAACGCTATCCTCTGAGAGCAGTATCAAAAACTGTGAGAGGACCAGAATGGACTTTCGGCAGCCCACGCCGCTATCAACGGGTTCTCGGCAGCCCACGTCGCTACCAACGGACTATCGGCGGCTCATACAACCGCCAACAGACACCCTGACCGAACAGAGCAGGAAGACACCACTTGGAGCGAGGCAGACCGAGCAACAACCCACTTAGAGTCCAGACCCGCCTCAGGATCGCGAGCGCCCCCAAGACGAAGTATGATACCTGAGACAACGAGGCGACACCCGTTTGTAGATGGAATCATGGAGACTCCACTACCGGTCGGGTGGAAGCCGTTATCCATGGATAGATACGATGGGCTGACCGACCCCGATGAGCACATCGACGCGTTCGTCACACAGGTGAACCTGTACACAAACGACGACGCCATCATGTGCCGGCTGCTCCCAACGACCTTGAAGGGAGCAGCGTTAAACTGGTACACACGACTCCCCCCCACTCAATCGACTCTTTTGCCACATTAGTCACTCGTTTCGGCGCTCAATAAGCTACGAGTCGACCCCACCACCTGACAGCAGTAGCACTGGCCAACATACGGCAAGAAGACAACGAGTCTCTCAGGGATTTCATGGAAAGATTCGCCGAGATCTCCGTCAAGATCCGAGATTTGAATCCACAAGTGGCATTGACTGCTATGCTTATGGCGCTAAAATCCGGACCTTTTTCGGACAGCCTCTGCAGGAAACCACCACATGACATGGACGAGCTCAGAGCTAGAGCAGCAGGATATATTCAGATGGAAGAAATTACCTAGTTCAGGGAACGGGTCAGGGGTGAATCCTATAAAAAATAGGAAGAACGAGAGAAACCAGGAGCAAACCGAGAGCGGAGTAGCAAACCTAGAAGCGACAGACCGCCCCGTGCAAGGTTTTCCCATTAGACCCCTCTAACTGATAGCAGAGCGCGAGTCCTGGAAGAAGCCTGCAGCGCCGAGCTGATAAGCCTGCCTACTCGAAACAACTCCCCAGAGAAAGCAGATAGGTCCAAATTTTGCAGATACCATAGAGTACATGGACACACTACAGAGGAGTGCACCACCCTGAAGGATAAGATTGAAAAACTTATCCAACAAGGCAAATTACGACGCTTCGTCCGAGACGACAGCCGAAAGCCCGTGCGAGAACGAACCCAGGATAGGGAAGACGATCGCAATAGAAAAGCCCGATCCATGGAAGAGCCCCGCCAGGAACAACAAACCAAACCTCCCGAAGCTCGACTCCGAGGCGTTATCAACACAATAGCAGGAGGATTCGCTGGAGGAGGAAGTTCGAACTCGGCAAGGAAGAGACACCTGCGCAGCCTCCGATCAATCAACTCGGCTTCAACAAACCCCAGAGTACACAAGAAAATGCCCCCTATAACTTTCATAAACGCAGACTTCGAAGGCATAGAGCCCAATCATGATGACCCAATGGTGGTCAAAGTTGAAGTCGCAAACTGGTTGGTGTGCAAAGTCTTAGTCGACCAAGGCAGCTCGGTGGATATCCTGTACTGGTCCACTTTCCAACAGCTAGACATCCCCGAAAATAAGGTACAACCATACACCGAGCAGTTAGTCGGTTTTGCAGGCGAAAAGGTTGATACCAGAGGCTATATTGACCTCCTCACAACTATTGGAGATGAGATGGGGTCCAAGACTATCACAGTCAGGTACCTCCTAGTCAACGCCCTCACTTCATACAACATTCTTATAGGCAGGCTAGCACTCAATAAACTAGGGGCAATAATTTCAACTCCACATCTGGCAATGAAATTCCCAAATTCAGAAGGGAAGATAGTGACAGTCAAAGCTGATCAGGAGGCTGCCCGCGAGTGCTACTTAGAAAGTCTAAAGATAGCCAGTGGCAAAAAGGTCCCAGAATTGACGATAAAACATGTAGCATGCGCCTATCTCGCAACGACAATAGAGGAGGCCGACCTCAATCCCAGGGAGACCGAGTCGAGAGCAGAACCCACAGAACAGGTAAAATCCTTCCAAATAGGAAGAGAATCAAGGCAATGCACAAAACTCGGGACTTAGCTAGAAAGCGAGACTGAAGAAGCAATTGCCAAAGTCCTATTAGACAACGCCGACTTGTTCGCATGGTCAGCCGCCGACATGCCCGGAATAGACCCGAGCTTCCATTGCCACAAGCTTGCCATCTACCCAGAGGCCAAACCGATCTCCCAAAAGAAGAGGAAACTCAGGGCTGAAAGAGGAAAAGCGGTAAAAGAAGAAATTGAAAAACTACTCGGCGCCGGCTTCATCAGGGAAGTGCAATACACCACATGGCTCGCAAATGTGGTGATGGTAAAGAAGGCAAATGGAAGATGGAGAATATGTACTGACTACACAGACCTTAACAAAGCATGTCCAAAAGACTCATACTCGTTGCCAAGCATAGACAAGTTAGTAGATGGAGCGGCCGACTATCCGATCCTGAGCTTTCTGGATGCATACTCCGGGTACAATCAGATACCAATGTACCCACCGGATGAGGAAAAAATGGCGTTCATAACTGACACGGCCAATTACTGTTACACGGTAATGCCATTTGGACTAAAGAATGCAGGGGCAACATACCAGCGTCTAATGGACAAGATCTTTATAGAACAACTCGGTAGAAACCTAGAAGTCTACGTCAACGACATGGTGGTTAAAAGCAGAGAACCAAAATCACATCCAGGAGACCTGGCCGAAATTTTCGACGAGATCAGAAAACATAATATGAGGCTAAATCCTGAGAAATGCGTATTCGGGGTGCATGGCGGAAAATTTTTACGATTCATGCTCACCCACAGGGGCATAGAAGCCAATCCAGAGAAATGTGCGGCTATCATAGGCATGAGAAGTCCGGGTAATATAAAAGAAGTACAATGGCTAACTGGAAGACTGGCATCCCTATCCCGATTCTTGCCAAAAGCAGCAGAAATAGCCAGACCCTTTTTTCAACTACTCAAAAAACAACAGGGCTTCGGATGGGATGAAAAGTGTGAAGAAAACTTCCTAAAGATAAAAACACTACTCTCATCACCACCAATTCTAACAAGACCCGAACCCGGCAAGGACTTAATACTATACCTAGCCGTCTCGGGAGACGCAATCAGTTCGGTCATCATCCAGGAAGAAAATCAGACGCAAAAACCAGTCTACTACATAAGCCGAGTATTGAAAGATGCTGAAACCAGATATCAAAAGATAGAAAAGCTAGCGCTAGCCCTAGTCACCTCAGCACGACAGCTATGACCATACTTTCAAAGCCACCTAATAGTGGTACGAACAGACCACCCAATACGACAGATACTGAGGAAACCAGAGCTAGCCGGACGGATGATAGCATGGTCAGTTGAATTATCCGAGTTCGACATCAAATACGAACCAAGAGGACCCATCAAAGCACAGTGCCTAGCCGACTTTATTGCTAAGCTGGCACCAGTAGCGGAAGCGCCCCTCCCATTCTGGACCCTTTATGTGGATGGCTCCTCGAACGAAAAGGGTAGCGGAGCAGGAGTCATAATTGAAAGCCCTGAAGGTATCATCCTGGAACAATCACTCGGGTTCGATTTTAACGCATCCAACAACCAAGCCGAGTATGAAGCCTTACTAGCAGGACTAAAACTCGCCAAGGAAATGGGAGCAAAACACCTTAGATGTTGGAGCGATTCAAAACTAGTCACTGGGCAAATGAATGGATCCTACCAAACAAAGGACCCCCAGATGACAAGATATTACCACTTGGCCTCCCAGCTGAAGAATGAGTTCATTAGTTTCGAGCTCGACCACATTTTGAGAGAACAAAACGAAAGAGCCGACCTGCTATCAAAATTGGCAAGTACAAAGAAGAAAAGCCAACACCGAACTGTCATACAGGAAACAATATCCGCTCCAAGCATCGAGAAAATTGTCTCTAACATCAACTCGACTGACAGAGAATGGATGACCGAGATATGGAACTTTTTGAAGAAAGGAACCCTCCCAGAAAATCAGGAAGAAGCTAAAAAGATCAGAAGAAGGGCCAGTTACTATGTCATAGGGGGAGAAGACCTTTATAGGAGAGGCTTCACTGCACCACTGCTGAAATGTATCACGAAGGCTCAAGCCGAATATGTTATAAATGAGATGCACAAAGGAATATGCGGAATGCACTCAGGAGGAAAAGCTATGGCTTCCTGAACTCTAAGAGCCGGGTATTACTGGCCAACAATGCGCCGCGACTGAGCCGAGTACGTCAAAAAATGCGAAGAATGCCAAAAATATGGCAACTTATCCCATCTACCAGCAGAGGAATTGCACAATATCACAGCACCATGGCCATTCGTCCTATGGGGAGTCGACATATTAGGCCCTTTTCCACTCGCTAAAGGGCAAGTGAAGTTCCTCCTCATCGGAATTGACTACTTCACAAAATGGATTGAGGCCGAACCCTTGGCAACTATCACCGCCCACAATGTGCAAAAATTTATATGGAAAAATATCATATGCCGGTTCGGCATCCCTCACTCGGTGATATCCGACAACGGTAGACAGTTCACCGAAAAGAACCTGGAAGAGTTCTTCAAAACCTAGGGATTCGGCACCAAGTGACCTCAGTGGAACATCTGCAGACCAACGGACAAACTGAAGCCACAAATAAAGTGATACTCGGAGAACTGAAGAAGCGAGTAGGAGACGCTAAAGGAAGTTGGGCCGAGGAACTTCCCGCAATCTTATGGGCATATCGTTGCACACCACAGTCAACAACGGGGGAAACCCCTTTCAGACTCTTATACGGATCAGACGCCATGATACCAGTAGAAGTCGGAGAACCCTCCCTACGAAGAACAAATTTCGTCCAAGAAAACAATGATCAATCACTAAGGCATGCACTCGACATGACCGAAGAGACGCTCAACGAGGTCCAAGTCAGAATAGAGGCCTGTAAAAGAAGAGCCGAGAGGAGGTATAACACCAAGGTCAAGCCAAGAAACTTCGAAGCCAGAGACCTGGTTTGGAGAAAATGCGGGGAAGCCAGAAAAGCTACAGGAGAGGGTAAATTGGCAGCCAACTGGGAAGGCCCCTTCAAAATAATCGAGTCGCTGGGAAATGGAGCTTACCGATTGGAGCACCCATCCGGCAAAACCATCCCCCGAACTTGGAACGCGACACATCTAAAGTTCTACTACAGTTAGAAAAATTGTAAGTGGTGATGTACTGTTTTTCCTACTTTGACATTTTTTCCCAAGAGATTTTTTGTCAAAGAGGTTTTAACGAGGCACACCCAGTTTCTCTCATTAATGAAACTCCTTTCTTCAAATTATCTATTTAGAGTTACAATTAACCGCCTAGACCTTTACAAGGATACAAAGAGCGAGTTAGATTTAACCGCGTAGACCTTTACAAGGATACAAAGAGCAAGTTAGATTTAACCGCGTAGACCTTTACAAGGATACAAAAAGCGAGTTAGACCTAACCGAGTAAAGGATACAAAAGGCGAGTTACAATTAACCGCGTAGACCTTTACAAAAATACAAAAAATCGAGTCAGACCTAACCGAGTGAACCTCGGATACAAAAGGCGAATTAGCCGCGTAAACCTTTATAAAGGTAGAAAAAGCGAGCTACACTTAACCGCGCAGACCTCTTGCGAAGAATTAGTGAAAAATCGCGAAAAAAGACCACACGAATAACGAAGAAAAGTCATTAACACCCTATTCGAAAGGCCGGGTGCGAGCCTTGCATATAAATTTCATTAAGTACCCTATTCGATAGGCCGGGTACGAGCCTTACAAGAAGCAAGAAAAATATAAACACTAAAAAGCAGGAGCATCTCCCCCCTCCTGAGTAGAATCGCTCGGAGCATCTTCACCATCAAGTGCAGACTCCTCAACCAATTCCCCCACTTTATTGACATCCTTGTCAACGTCAAAAAGAGAAGTGTCGGCATCCTTGAAGAAATAACGAACTTGGCGAAGTGCCTTGCTGAAGCCGGCCTCATGGGTCTTAACAATCTCGTCCAAGGCATCACCCAGATCGGCTTTCAGCTTAGCCTCGGACTCGGCAGCCTCAGTTTTCGCCTGAGCAAGCTCGAAAACAAGCCTATCCACCTCAGCCCGCAATTCCTGAGCCGAGTTCTCGGACGCAGTTAAGGAAAGTTTTAAATCCTCCTCACGACTCTCAACTTCCCTTAACTTAGCCTCCACTCCCTCCTGAGACCTTCGAGATTCTTCAGCAGATTGGAGAAGAGTCTCGTTGGCCCGAGTAGCCTCCAACAGGGCCTGCTCGGCTTTTGCAGCAGCCTCTTTCACCATAGCTAACTCCCGGTGGCCGTGGTCGAACTCCTCGGCCCAATACTGAGCAATAGCCCATGACCGAGCCTGGAAGCGACAAACAGCCTCCATAGAGAGCATCGACCCAGCATCCCTCAACATATCCCGATCAGCTTGACCGAGATTGTCGGCAGAGATGAGGGCCCCGGGGTTGAAGTCTTTTCCCCAAAGCGAGGTCCGCCCATCTTTCATAGAAAGGAAAGCCGGATGCCTTTCTACAGCAGACCCCGCAGCTTCAGCACCGGGTGGGCTCGATTTTGACTTCTTGGAGGGGCCATCCCCCCCTTGAACAACCTCTCGCTGATCCCTCTTCAAAGAAGGAGGAGGAGGAACAGGCGGAGCAACTCGAACCACCTCAGCAGCGGGCTCCTTACCCTTCAACTTCTCCAGCCTTTGCTTTTTGGCCGTCTTATAATCAAATTTCCCCATCACAGCTGCAAAAGAAACAAGCATCAGTAAAAAACAAAGTAGAAGAAGAAAAACCGAAAAAATAGAAGGTACTCACCGTCCCAATCCTCTCTCGGAGTCTGCGAAGTAGGAATTCCCACAACTGTTTTACAAGATAAGGAACGCGGCAACTTGCACAGCGTAACCATGTCATCCTGATCCTCAGGAGACATGTCCACGACCTGCCAAGACAGCCGTTTGTTTGGGGAGCGGGTCCAATAAAGAGGGAACCTCGGCTTCCCACGGCTATCAAAAAATTCGACCTCCCCTTCCGGACCCGGCCGGACACAAAAGAAACCACTCTTGAAATTTTTCCAAGAGGAGGTATAAGGACTAAGAATTGACCGACCAGGAATCCCAATCAGGGAGACCCAGCCCCCCTTCTGACTCTCTTTAACTTTATAATGATACAAAAATTTAGGAGCAGTAGGAGTAATAAAGAATTTACTGCAGAGCACCCGGAAAGCCTGTAGAAAAGCCCAGGAGTTCGGGTGCAACTGCGTGGGAGCAACGTTCAGTTCCCGAAGAACGTCAGCCTCGAACTGATCAAACGGCACTGTAATGCCGAGAACCGAGAATAAGGCTTCATATACAAAAGTAAAATGTGGTTGACGCTGGTCAGCAGACATAAAGACTCGGTCATCGGGCCCACAAGGCTCGGCATGGACCATACTCGACCCTTCCGAATGACACAAATCAATAGTTCCAAGAAGGGCAGACAAAGCTTCCTTGGTCTGATACCGAGAAGCATACGCACCCACCTCCCTAGCCACCCAAGAATAGCCGGAAGTAGTAACAGGAGGATATACCTTTCTGTTACCCCTAGACTCAATAGGCTGGGGAAGGAAAGGAGGAAATAGAAGACGAGCACGCTGAGTCTCAAGAGGATGAACCTCAGTGGCCTCGGAATCCTCTAGAACTACCATCCCCCCGACAGGAACGACCAAAGGTGTTTGTACAGGGTCGACGGATGGACGAACCACCCCGACACCCGCGACGGCAACGTTTGCCGCTGACGTACCATCGCTAATTTCATCAGAAATAGAGTGGTGCAAAGGAGAACCACCATCGGAACCCTCTCCGATGAGGTGAACTTCTGGCGTAAGCATACGACCCCAGCCGGAACGCCCAGAATCCCCGGAAAAAGAAGACATTATAGAATCACAGAAAAGAAGTGGAAAGGAGAAGGGCGTACCTGAACAAGGAAAAAGAAAAACCTAGAAGAAGGAAGACAAAATGGCAGAAGGGAGCGAAATCTCGCAGGAAGATAAAAACACGCAGAAATGAGAATGAACGCCAGTGTCAACAGTACCCCTTATATAGAACCCCAAGCGTCGCGAATACGAAAGGGCGAAACGGTCCGAACCGTTGGATTAAGACCCCTCACTAGACCAATCAACGGCTAGGAAGGCTTGAGACCTTTGGGAATCCCTAGACCGTTTCAAAATTGAAAAAGGCAATCACTGACGCCGCCCTTGGGAACCGTTACGACTTCAATAAGTCTGAAACGACATCTTCACCAAATGACGTGACGCTTCAAAAGCCAAACTCGTCTCGGCCAAATAAAATCCAAAATTGGTATAACCATACTTAAGCTCCTACATTACTTCAGAGCTTGGGGGGCATGTGTACTACTCGAACTCGACATTACACCGAGTAGTCCAGTTGGCCGAGTAGAAACTATCACTCGGACTCGGATGATAATAACGGAAAGAATAGATTTTACTATATGATAAGATATAGAAAGATCAGGTCATAAGATAAGGATAGAAGATAGAATTATCTCTATCTTTATTACGAGATTTGATAGGAGAATAACCCTATCAAATCTATCTCTTTACACTCTATAAAATCAGAACAACCCATCCCAATCAAGGTACGAAATTCTAATCCCAATCGTGATACTTGTCTCTTCCTTTGCGCCTCTAACTTGAGCGCCGGAGTCCCTTTGCAGGTACACCCCCCACCAGTCACGGAGGCGATCCCGGCGGAGCCACCACACCGGAAGACTTATCAAAAATTGGTAAGAACAACTTTCATCCAATCCATATGCTACGTCTTTGTTGTGGCATAAATTGCTAGCCACGATGATCATTATCATGATCATGATGGATGAATGGTGATTAATAATGATGACCCTTTTGCTAGTTTTTTTTTTTTTTACTTGTCTCCTATAACAGTTGACCCAGGAAGGACAATGATGTGGGGTATTAAACTATTAAGTATTAATGTACTACACAGATTGGATTTTGGGTTAATACTTCCTCTCCAACGCAGCAATTCAGTTCTTGAAGTGATTATGATAAATAAGATTCAATAATTGACTTCAATTGAATCAATATGGAGTTGGCGTGCCACCAGGAGAGGGACTCGAGGGTGAGAGTTGCCACAACGTTTCAAGAAGGAGGTGGCCGTGGAGGCTCAAGTGGCAGAACATTTGATGGAAGGAAAACCGAAAAAAAAGAAAAGGAAGAAGATCAGTAAAAAAAATCACGTGACATTCTTTTTGTTTTATATTAATTTTGTAATTGAAATATTTTGAACCATGGGATCTACTTAATCTAACACTTAAAATTTGGTGTAAGACTTTTAGACTTACACCTGGTGTCAATGGATCCTATCCCATATATATATATGTGTGTGTGTGTGTGTGTGTGTCAAGGGATCAAATTACATCGGTGTAATTTGAACAACTATTACACCATTCAATAACTTGATATATAATGTGATTTTTATCGATCCAACCGTTGAATTATATCTACTTATTACCAAGATTGTCTATGTCAAATTTTGTCAAAATTGAACAACAATAAGAAGGAAACCAAATTATCCATATTTTAGTATATTTTGAAAAGTTTATATTACGTCGATTTTAATTACATGAATGAGGTAGCAAATAATTTTAGATTAATATGAAATTTGTATATATGATCTATGTGAAAGGAACTTTCAATCCAATGGTGGGTTTTAAGAAAACATTATTCAATTGAAAGTTATTGAATGATGTAACAGTTATTCAAGTTAGAACGGTGAGTGAGTTTAAAATGTTAGGCTCAAATTTATTTCATTAAAAAGTCACGTGACACGCTTCTTTACTCCTTCCCCTCCTTCCTCGTTTCTTCAGAACTTCTCACTTCATTATCTCTTTTCTTCCTGGTCACGGCCAGAGAGCCTCAAAGGGCATCATGTGAGCAAATTCTTGTGCTTCACTGCTTCTCTATGTTTTTCCCCTCTAAGGTAATACTCTTTGCTGCACTGTGCGAATAGATGGGATACAGCAGTGCGACGGCCAAACAACAATAATAGCGCACGACGACAACCAAATCGAGACTTCATCTTTGAATCCTTTTAAAATTTAATTTGTCAGTGTTTTTTTTGTTTAAAAATTGATGTCTTAATTTAATATATTTGAGCTCTGATTGGAATGGAGTTTTGATTTTTTTTCTTCTTTTTTTTTTACCTTTGGTACCCCGATTAAGAATTCTAATGGATACTAGGCATTCTTCATTTGCACATGAACTATTTGTTACAAACTCCTTGGAAAGCAAGATCTTGAAAATCGGCCAGATAAGAAAAACAAGAAAATGTAAAATAAAATAAAAAAAAAAACACTGCATTGGAAATTTGAGATTTTACAATGCTGTGCAAAAAAAAAACATATTTGGATTGCCATCACTGAACATGGTGAATCGGTGATGTGTAAGGGTGTTCATAATCATATCTTATCGCAATTCCATTGTTAGTAGGGACCTTCACACTCTCCTCACATAACCAGGAGGAGCCTTCTTACTAGGCAGCCACGGCGGTGGAAAACGGTTGGTCTGCTCACGTGCAAGAAATAGCGCAAGCAAGACTGGTTCCGGTGAGAAAGAGAAGTAAGAGGAAGAGCTCACGTCACGTGGGGGCATTTAATTGTTTAATCTAAACCATTAGTTTAAAATATAATAAAGGGTCCAGAGTAACATTTTAAACTTATTTTTGAAGTAAGTGAATCTCCTCCTATATATATATATATATAATCCATATCAATACTATCTAATTCAATATTTTTTTATCACATTTTTTATGCATCATTATTATAACCTCTCTGATTAATCACAAAACAAAAGATATGCAATATATTATATTAAAAATAAAATAATATTATTTAATTATTACCAGTTCAATCACGATTCAATCGTAGTTAGACCATTGAATCTTAAACCAATAAAGATACCGATTCAATGACCATCTGATTTTAAAAACATTGCCAAATACCCCTCAAATTAAACAATTTGAACATTTTTTAATTCTATTAATAATCTTGTACACCATCTCACTGACAAAAGGAAATTCACCAAAGGAAAATGCATATTATTACGAATTTGTATGCACACAAAGCTGTATAAACACTAACGCGTTTGTTTTCTGTCAAATGCTTATTTTTTTTAATTAATATTTCAACCAATAGCATATAAACACATAATTTCATGATAGTTTCGTGCCTAGGGTTGTTTACGAGTATAGGTAACCTACGAATCCGAAGTGACCCAAACCAACTCAATTTATACGGTTTGAATTTTTTAAGGGTTTGAGTCAAACATGACATTCAAACCTTTTAGTGTACGGGTTAGGTAATGGGTTATGTTTCTTTAACCCGTGACTTGACCCATTGCATATAATTAAATTATATATATATATATATATATATATATATATATATATATATATATATATTAAATTAATTAAAAATATAAAATACTACAGTTTTTTTGTTAATTTTTAACCTACTATTGATTTTTTTCTCTCTTTTTGTAGCTGTTACTTTTATGTTTGTCTTGATTCTATTTATGTTTTTTCATGTCAATTCAATAGTTTATTTTTTTATCTAAAATAAAATACTATATTAGCATTGAAACTATTCGTTTCATTAATCAAATATTGTTACAATTTGGTTTCTTTGGAGGGCATTTAGTCATTATAAATTTGCAAAGCTTTAGGCAAAAATAAACTATTGTTCTAAACAAATTTAATTTTTACAAAATAAAAAAAAAATTTAAATGTTCATACCTAATTGACCCAATCCGAAGCAACTTGTTTATGAACGAGTTGTTTCAGTTCAGATTTTACAATGAAATTGCACAAACTCAATTCAACCCAATCAGTAAAATTTTGATCAGGTTGGGTAACAAATTTGGCTGCAAATCTGACTGGTGAACACCTCTATTCATGCCATAAACTTAAATTCATGTGATTGAATATGTTTAATCTCTCAACGCGTGATATATGTAATATTATAAACACGTGTAATGTACATAATATTTTTTTTTTCAATTTACCCTCGACATGTGACTTAAATAATATTATAAACATGCACAATGTACATAATATGTGAGAGGCACTATACCTCTTTCAGAAATTTATCATAGATGTAATGTTGTTGTAGTTAAACCTAGCAGCTTTGAAGAAGCTAGTAAGGTTGAAGAATGGAACCAAGCAATGAAGGAGGAGATCACCACCATTGAAGACAACAAGACTTGGCAGCTGGTTGACAAACCAGAGGACAAAAATGCTATTGGAGTTAAATGGGTCTACAAGGTAAAGCTGAATCCTAATGGATCCATTAACAAATACAAGGCCAAACTTGTTGTTAAAGGCTATGCTCCGGTTGCAAGAATGGATACTATTCACATTCTTGTAGCTTTGGCAGCTCAAATGAAATGGAAAATTTGGCATTTAGATGTCAAATATGCATTCTTAAATGGGAACTTGACTGAAGAAATTTATGTAGCTCAACCTGAAGGTTTTGTTGTGAAAGGAAGTGAAGACAAGGTGTATAAGTTTCATAAAGCTTTGTATGGGTTGAAACAAGCTCCTAGAGCTTGGTACAACAGAATTGATGGCTATTTTTGCATGCAGTCAAGGTTTCAGGAGGAGTGAAAATGACGCAACTCTTTATGTGAAAAGATTGCTGGATGGTGGCTCTTTAATTGTTTCTTTGTATGTTGATGATTTGCTAGTGACTAGCAATAATTAACAAGAAGTGCAGCAACTTATGGAGGAGATGCAGAATCAGTTTCAGATGTCTAGCTTAGGAGAAATGAATTATTTTCTAGGCTTGAAAGTGCATCAAATTGAAGATGAAATTTTTCTGAATCAAGAGAAGTATGCTTATGAAGTTTTGAAGAAGCTCATAATGGAAAGTTGCAAATCTGTCCCAACTCCTCAAGTGCAGAATTTGAAACTGTCCAAGGATGATGGAGCTGAAAAAAAATGGATGCTTCTCTTTATAGAAGTTTAATTGGAAGTTTGCTTTATCTCACTTCATCTAGACCCGATCTCATGTATACAGGCAACTTACTCTCAAGATTTATGCAGAGTCCAAGTGTGATTCATTTTGCAGCAACAAAGAGAGTGCTTAGGTACTTGAAAGACATTACTCAACTTGGAATCTGGTATAAGCCAAGTGAAAATGGAAATTTATTTGGCTATGTTGACAGTGATTGGGCTGGAAACCTTGATGAAATGAAGAGCACTACTGGTTATTTTTTTCTTTAGGCTCTGGCATGTTTTCTTGGAACTCAAAGAAGCAAGACATTGTAGCTCAGTCCACTGTTAAAGCTGAATATGTTGCAGCAGCTGCAACAGCAAACCAAGCTATTTGGTTGAAGAAAATTCTATTTGATTTGGGAGTAGAGCAGCTGGAAACTACTGAAATTTACTGTGATAGCAAATCAGCAATTGCCATTGCAGAAAATCCAGTTTAGCATGGAAAGACCAAGCACATTCAAGTGAAGTTTCATGTTGTTCGTGAGGCTATTAAGAATTGTCAGATCAAGCTAATTCATTGTTGTTCTGATGTTCAAGTTGCTGATATTCTAACTAAAGCTCTACCTAGAGCAAGATTTGAAAGACTTAGAGATTTGCTCGGAGTGTCCATCAAAAATTTCAAGGAGTGTTAATGTTCTGAAATTTTCTGATGTACTCTTGCTGAAATTTCTGATGTGTATTTATTTATGCTTTTTGCAGTAGTCAAAGTGTCTTCAAGACTAAGTACAAGTGTTAAGCTATGAAATTAAGATGAGTAGTTGGTTCATAAGCTGTTAGGTAACAGAGCTACTGTTCTGGTATTTTGTAAGCAAATATATGTATCAGAAACAACATTATGCAGCTACTGTATGAATGAGAATATTTTACGTTTCTGATTTCCAAAATTCTTCTTGGGCCAACAATTGAGTCCTCCTCCATGGTGTGAGTTTCTCTGGTCATAGATTCCATTTTTGTGCTGTTACTTTGAACTTGATTTTTTTGTTCTCTATATGGTATATGTAGAAGTATGTTTTGTGATTTTAACATTATTTGTTTGGGCATGCTGGCTTTTAATTATTAAAAGTGGCTTAATATAAATTCTTTGCTTTTAGTTGCTTTGATGTGAAAAAACATTCTACTGAAAATGAAATTTATTCTTAAGCTGATTATAATTTGTATAGATTTTCTTACATAGTTACAATCACATTTTGTTTACTATACTAAATACTAACTTTAAGGTTTTTGCTTTTATAGATTTTCTTATAGCTTTTTACATTATAGATTCTCTACTGGACTTGGGAAATCTCAAACTCAGTTCATTTTTCTAATTTTCTAATTTCATCATGGCAAAAAATTAAAAACAAAAGTTGGACAGTGAAAGTAATTGGTAAGCAACAATTGATACTGCAACTGTCTATATTAGGCACATGACATTGTCCTTTTAAATTAAGAAGTGTTCATTACAAACTTTAAAGAGTAATTCCACAACCTTCAGTAAACAACAACAACAACGACAAAAAATAAATCACATCTGTCTTCTAAAACCGAGAGAAGGCAGACTAAAGTTTAGAATACAGGCAAAATAATTGGCAAGCAACAGTAGGTTCCATCATGACAACAAATCCAATAATAATAAAGAAATTACATTTGTCTTTATTAGGAAAATGAAAATATCCATTCAAATGAAGAAGTCTTGACTACAAGGCTACAAGCTTTAAAGAGCAGCTCCCACAACCTGCAATCCATGAAAGAAGAAAAATAAAATGAAGTTAATTATCCCTTTTTTTTTTTTTTTTTTTTTTTTTTTATAATAGAGACTTGGCTTATTCATTCAGATGAAAAGGAGGCAATGAAGTAGCTAACAGATATGCTTGGTGAGGAATGTCCTCAATCCAACACATATCATGATAAACAAGAGCTAAGTTTGCTACCTTATCAGCTACAAAATTGCCCAGTCTCTTAGTAAACAAGGTGGTGTTGATCGTGAGAGGTAAAAGCTGTTTGCATTCTTGTATAATTATTCCTTGTTTAAATACGATGACTTAAAGAATACATTTTATTTTATTTGAGGACAGAGACCAATTGTGTATACAAAAACATGCAAACCAGAATAATACAAATTAAACATATTTTATAAAGCAAATTGTATATTTACTCTAAGATACCCTTACTCACGTAAAAGACATGACAGAATCCGAGTAAAAAAATGTATAAAATGAAATGGAATTAGTTTTAATGATTGTGTAAATACGAAAGAATAAATATGTGTACATGACAGGTAAATAAAATTAAAACATTAGAAGAATGAGAAAAAACATTTGATTGAGGAACGGGTATGTACCTTCATATCAGACATCAAAGCATTATCAGCTTGTTTATGACTCCTTGGAGGATGAGTGAATAGTGCGGACTTCAAAATCATTGCTTTTTGGGCCAATCCAACGACAAATGACTACAAGTGGAACATGATTGATGATCCAATAATCTTGTCCGTTTTGTGGATCAATGCTCTCAACAAGCTCAGTTGGCATATCAACGAAGTCAATAACTTTAAGGTTATCCAAGGCTTTGATGCCCGAGGACACCCGCTTGAGATGGGGGATTTTGGTAACTGTAAAATATTCAAGACAAACCAAAGCTCCTTCATCTATGACAACAGAATTTACTCTATTCAAGCGAGAGAGATCCAGTTTCTTCAATTTTGGAAATCCTCCACTTTTAAAATGCAAAATTTCACCATCATAGGCATTGTCCCACAAACTAAGCTTCAACAAATTTTGCAAGTTTTCTAGCCATCTTAACGGATCATCTTTCAAATTGGATAAAGCCAACCTTATGTTAATAAGATAGTCAAGTTTTGAAATCCAATTAGGCATCTTCTCCAATCTTGCTTTCAATTTAAGTCGTCGAAGTTGGGGTAGGGATGATATAGAGTTCAAGTCAATGATTTCATCCTCACCTATTGCAGTGATATTAAGTGATTCCAGGTTTGTCATCTGTACCACTGAAGCACATATTGCATTCCCATATTCCCTCCGAACACGCCTCAAGCCTAACTTCCTTAACTGCTTTAACATTCCCATCTCTTGGATGAGATCTATTCCCCCATGATCTATCTCAACAAAATAAAGATTTTGTAGGGAAGTCAAGCTTTTAATACCATTTTTCATTAGCACACCAGTTGTAAATCCCAAAAGAGAATACTCTGCTTCATAGTTTCGATGGAAAACAAGAAGATGTCGTAACCTTTTGAGCTTGTTTATTTCAGTTGGTAACTCATGAACCATTGTATCTCTTATATCCAAAGTCTCTAAGTTGTGCAACTTACCAACAGATTTAGGAAGAACCCGTACTTTAGTACTCCTTAGATTTAGGTACCTTAAGTGAAAAAGGTTCCCTAAATTAATAGGGGCATAATTTAACGATGTACCTTCTAGACTTTGAAGATAATTGACCCATCATAAAAGGTTGCAGCTGTCCTCCTTTTCCAAAAGCATGAATAGCACGAATGTGTGTGTTGTTAGAACTCTTGGGCACATTGTTGGAACTGGTGTCCATAGATAGGCGTCTAGTTATTCCACTTGTGGCTGATTCATCACCTTCATGCACAAAATGGCAAAAGTTTAAGTCCTTCACTTTTCTTATGATTACTTCATATAATAAATCATGGACTTGACAACTTTTAACTTTCCCTTCAAAGCCAACAGTGGAGACTTGAACCAGACTTCTATAAATTAACTCGGTTAAGTACTCATCTGCAACATGCTCTAAAGTTCTTCTCCCATCAGATTTAACAAACCCTTCAGCTATCCATTGTCGAGTTAACCTGTTATGATGAATGGAGTAGTCCTCTGGATATATACCAAAATACAAAATGCATGGTTTCAAATAGCAAGGCAGGTCATCATAACTAAGAGATAAAATCTTAGTTAAACGAGTTAGATGGGCATTACGCTGCAACTCAAGGTTTAGATTTTGACTGATCTTTCACCATTCAGACTCAGTTTTGGATTTTGTTGACAATAGACCACCAATGGCCACAATTGCCAAAGGTAACCCATTGCATTTTCTAACAATTTCATTTGACATACCTTCAAGCACTGCAGGACATTGCCCATCTAGCTCAAATCTAAATGCCTTCTTGCAAAAGAGTTCCCATGCTTTTTCTGGAGGCAACAGTTGTAGGTTGTGAACATGAACAGGAAAGGATTTCTTGAAAAACTCTGCAACTTGCATCATTCTAGTGGTGATTATGATCCTGCTACTTTCATTGTTATTAGGCATGGCCAGTTCAACTTGGTCACAAAAATCTTCACGCCATACATCATCAAAGAATATCAAGTACTTTTTATGCTGCAAGTATTGCCTCACTTCAGAAATTAGTGACTTCTCGTCCATTTCGTGTAACATTGGTGGAAGAGGGTCTTTGGTCTGCTTACTAAATTGCTTTATCATGTCTATGAATAAGCCTTTCACAGTGTATGATTGAGAAACTGTGATGCAAGCACGACAATCAAAGTGCCCTTTTAGCTCTTCACTATAAAAAACGTGTTTGGCAAGAGTTGTTTTTCCAAGTCCTCCCATCCCTACTATGGAAATCACTGTGGGCTCTTTTGTGCCCTTCATCAACAGCCAACCAACCAATTCATTTCTTGGGAATTCAAAGCCTACAATCTCAGTTTCTTCAATGAAAAGGGAACCCATTCTAGGATCATGCCATCTGGTACTTGTTGTGATACTTCAAACTTATACCTTTCACTTCTTTCCTTGATTTTAGATAGTAACAATTTAATATCTTGAATCTCAGTTGCTATATGATGACAAGAAATCGCTGTGCTGATCAGGCTTGTAATCTTGCAGATTAAATCCCAACATCCAAGAGGTTGGACTTGGACCACATGAATCACCCTGAGGTATTCATTGATGACATCTTCTATACGAAATGATGCTTCTCTCACCTGCTTCACCCATGTTCTTATTCCATCGTCAGTGTTTGCTTCATCTGCAGCCCTTCTATCTGCATCTTTGAGGAAGGCTTGAATGCTTTCTAGTTCATCTCTGATGTCTGAAAAATCTTTGTGGATGCCTCTTAGCAGGTTTGTTTCTTCCTTGATGATTTGTAGCACTTGTTCCAACGCAAAAGATACTGCAGTTTCTGCCATTTCACTATTATCTCATGTTGCTACCTTGCAATTATGCTGTTCTCATATGTATCCAGCATAAGCATTTCAGAAAGTATGGTGTTTTTTTTTTTTGCCTTTTTTTCTTTCCTTTGGCTACCCTATTTGTGAATGATGCTAAGGAAAATAAATCTCCAAAGTCAATGAAAAGGAACGGTCATTTGTTTAGTTACTTATTTTATGAAGTTGGTGATTTAGGTACGCCATTTTTATTTTTATTTTTTTAATGAAGGAGTTTATTATTCCGTAATTCAGAACTTTCATGCCATCCTGTCTCTATATATCTGTTTTTTCATTATGCAACTAGCTTTTGTAGATGTGTTGTTTCCGGCACCCAATCCAGTTGTTCTTATTTTTCCTGATTCAATTTTTGTAATAAAATTAAAATTGTTTTGGGCTGGTTTTGAGGCCTGTTCTAGACGAGACTTACACTTGGACAACCCTATCCAGTTACAGCCCATCCTGCCAGTGCCAACTACTTCAACCAACTATGGACTGTTGCTTCCTGCGCCTCCATATTTTGCTTCCCGCAAAAAAAAAAAAAATGATATTACACATATAGTAAAATAGCTAAAAAATTACTCTTCTTTATACATAAACAAACTCATATAATTTCCATAGCAATAGAAGCTTCAATCCAGTTGGGAACATGATAAAAAAACATGGGAGCTATCTAAAAATGATGCAGGAGTTACAGTTAAATATAAATCAATAAAATTAGTAGGACAAGACTTATAATTAAATATAAATGAATAAAGTATATAGAAATAGGAATAGAGTAATAACGGGATGTCAAGGGGCATACTCAATTTCTTCGACCACACATATTTCTCTCGCTTGGCTTATAGGTCTACAACTCGGCTGCTTTGCCGGATCATTTACCATAATCCTTCTTTTTCTATCTTTTATTTTTCACTTCATTTTTCTTATCCCTTATTTCTTTTCTCATCACATTACTTATTATATCTTTACTCTCTTTTTCTTTTCTCTACACCTATGCACCCCAAGTTATGGGTGGAGATTCAATATTTTCCTTTCACATTTGGATTAGCACAGGACATCTCTTTTAAATGGTGTATTGCACTACAAGAATTCAATATACTATGCTTAGTTAGATTGATTTGGGTTATGTGAAAATTGGATATTTGTGTGGTGGAACAATCGATATTGTTTATATCTAGGTACTATTTTAGATTAATAATTCACATTCGAGATTAATTAATATGTCTATCTATTGTTAATTTTGTAAATATAAATAACTAAATAAATTTAATAAAAAATTCGACAATTACCACTCGCCAAACCCTTTGTTATAGGGTGGATATTTTTTTCAATCGGCTAAACCCATTGAAAATTATAGACAGAAAACTCGTTAGGGTATTGTCCATTGTAAAAAAAAAAAAAAAAAAACCATTGAATTATTAACACTTTTCTGCCAATAACTCCTCCATTTATCCCCTAATTTTTTTTTTTTGAAAAACCACTACATAACCACCAATGAATTTTCTTGAAATTTGATTTTGTGTCTAACTCAATTGCGAAAGCTAATCCAAGATGTAAGTGTTACCCTCTATTTACATATATTATTTTGACAATATTACTAGTTGATGTAAGTGTTATCTCGAGTTGCAAGACTAAGCATCTATGGATAGCATATGTACAAAAACATGTTAACATTAAAAAAGAAGAAGAAAAAGAAAAGTATGCATATGAAATCACGTGAATTTTTTTAATTACGGAATAAAGAAAGTTTAATAAAAAAAAGTGTGACCTAAACAATTAACTTTATAAACGAAATAATTAAAAGAAAATGACCAGAGATAGATAGAAGTCATCCATTCACACTCACACCTACCTAACACTCCAACTTTGTCTACGGGCATTCAAATTAACACAATCTCTAAAAAGTTGAAAATAGCAGCACCACACGATAGAAAAACATTTTCATTTAAACTCATTCTGCAAATTGTAACAGAGCTATAGTACCCAAAATTCACCAAGACATCATAGATGCTATATATTGCAGAAATTGCAAGCTAACAAAATGTGATGAAATGAAATGGCAGATGCTGCAATTGTCAAATCTTCATCAGAATCATCACAAACTTTGAAGAGTAATCCCACAACCTTTGGTAAACAAAAAAAAAAAATGATATTTGCCTTCCAAAACCAAGAGAAGGCAGACTAAAATTTAGAATACAGGCAAAATAATTGGTGAGCAACAGTAGGCTCCTTCATCACAACAAATCCAATAGTAATAAAGAAATTACATTTGTCTTTATTATGAAAATGAAAATGTCTATTCAAATGAACAAGTCTTGATTACAAGTTTTAAAGAGCAGATCCCACAACCTGCAATAAAAATCATGAAAGGAGAAAAATAAAATGAAGTTAATTATTCTTTTTTTTTTTTTCCTTTAGAATGGAGACTTGGCTTATTCATTCAGATGAAAATTAAGGAGGCAATAGCCTGTACATGTAGCTAAAAGATATGTTTGGCGAGGAATGTCCTCAATCCAACACATCATGATAAACAAAAGCTAAGTTTGCTAACTTAATTATCAGCTACAAAATTGGGTCGTCTCAATGTGTTCTTATTTAGAAACATATCATTGATAACACAAGATAAAAAGTATTTATTTTATTTCTGAATTTTTATTATTGGAGATCCCACATCGACTAGTGATGAGACCAAAATAATATATATAAGTGGGGACTAACCCTCACCTTACAAGTCGGTTTTGTAGGGTTGAGTTAGGTCCATAACCTACTCTCTAAGACTTACTAGTATGATATTTTCATTTCTATTTTTATTCACCTTTTTTAAAAACTATAATGTGTTAACCTTCTCAACCAACTTTTTAAAATTGGCCAATCCACCTCATCCCAACAAACGCACTCATAATTGAGTGTCAGCACAAGATTAAGTAATAAATCGGTTAAACATATTAAAAGATTATATTAAAACAACTACAAAAATAGTTATTTGAATATTGAATTTTCTTAGTGTAAAATTAATACGCTATTATTAGTTAATTTTCTCACTAAAATATGTAAAACAAAAGTACTTCATCTGTTACCAAAAAAAAATAAAAAATTCAAAGTACTTCTGTAAAACATCAACTCCAACATATAAAAATAAAGCATGTTTCAATAACTTACGTTAGAAATTATAATGCTTGTTGATTATCATTAATTGTAAAATATATAATTTAATTCCTATAATATGTTATCAATACTGTTTTTTCGGTTCTCAATTTTTTATTTAGATAATTATTCTTGAAAATATCGATTTATTGATATGTCTACCTATTCAACTTGCTAAGAGTAACAGGTTCATCTTTTGAGACCAATTGTTAATTATATATACAAAAACTTGGAAACCTAACAATACAAATTAAACATATTTTATAAAGCAAGTTGTATATTTACTTTAAGATAGACCAACTCAGCTAAAATACATGACAGAATCCGAGTATAAAAATGTATAAAATAAAATGGATTCAGTTTTAATGATTGTGTAAATATGAAAGAATAAATATGTACATGACATGTAAATAAAATTAAAAGGCTTAAATAGGTTTTTGGTTCCTATAAAATATGGTGTTTTTCATTTTAGTCCTTTTAAAGTTTTTTGTTTTTTTAGTTCTTTAAAGATTTAAACTTTTTGGTTTTAGTCGAATAACTAATGATGATATAATATAGCGGCGTTTGCAGTTCATTGACTTACCATATCATTAAAAAGTTTGACAGAACCGTCATATGTAATTTTATTTTTATAAATTGTGTTTTTAAATCCCTCGTCAATAATGACATGACAAGTCACTGGATTGTCAATATCGCTATTATGACATCTCATTTAAGGTGGTTACTTGACAGATGATTGAGGAAATTAAAATATGAAAAGAACAAAGTTAGAAAAAAGACGAACATATGATTGAGGAAAGGGTACGTACCTTCATATCAGACATCAAAAGCATTATCAGTTTGTTTATGACTCCTTGGTGGATGAGTGAATAGTGCGGACTTCAAAATCATTGAATCTTGGGCCCATGGTTTTAAATTGCGGTTGCGGTCGCGATTGCGATAGCGGTTGCGGCCATTGCGGTTGCTGCGTTGCGGATTGCGGTCATTACGGCGTGAAATTAAAATATGTTTGCACCAAACATAGAAAAAAGTTTTATAATTAATTATATATGTTTTATTTATAAGATTATATAGATTTTCATTCATTTTTTTTAATCTTGGTATCATTTTAATGAATAATTTAGAATACATCTATAATGGAAATAGAGGTATATAAATCTAAACAAATGTAGAAAGCAATCGGAACACAAAACTAATTGGTCTGACAAATATTTAATTTAGGATAAATTGTCTCAAATAGAAAAGTAAGAAATTAAAAGGTATATAAATCTAATCAAATCTCAAATATTAAATACGTATTGTATATATACCTATTTAGAATTTATGAAATATCAATCAGTAATTAAATTAAATTTCAAACTTAAAAACAATTATTTATAGATATGA
Organism: Pueraria montana var. lobata; assembly: GCA_026413185.1. NCBI lineage: Eukaryota > Viridiplantae > Streptophyta > Magnoliopsida > Fabales > Fabaceae > Pueraria > Pueraria montana. The sequence continues at coordinate 63,602,472 of CM048654.1, read as the reverse complement.
AATAAAACTAAATATAAACAAGAAAATTATTAATATTACTACAAAATATAAATAAAACTACGATTATTAATTTATCAATTAATTATAATTAATTCTCTCTAATTTAGCAAATTTCTTCTAGAAAATTTCTACTTAATCACAATCAATTTTGTCACTCAATATTTATTTATATTTTATCAAATAATTTTCCTATCAAATAATTATTTTATCAAATAATTTTCCTTTTAAAAAAACTATATATACTTATTATAAAAAAACTTATTTAGTAATTACATGTTGAGAGAGTACGTGACTTGTTAATTGTAGAAGCTAAAATGTCTTAATAATTATTCCCAAATTTGTTAAAAGAAATAATAATTATTCACCAAAAAAAAATACCTTAATAACCATTAATACATTTTTTTTAAATAAAAAAGATGAAACATTTGTTACCCCTGACACACACTCAGCAACGCATCTTTTCAAAATTTTTTTCCTAATCTCTCTCTCACCTTAAGCATTTCAATTAGAGAAGCTGAGAAGGTAAAGTAAAAAGAAACAAAACAAAGGAACGAGAGTCGCTGAGGGAGAAACGGAAACCCAAACGTGACGGCAGTGTGACCCAAACACGGCGGCAGTGCGGAGATAAATGGAAATGTTCACCCTCGATAGGAGTCGGTGTGTCAGATACAAGAAGAAGGTCGCTACTCGTCAACTTCATAGGACCAGGGTCGAGCAGAGGTGGGGCAATCTCGGGGATAATGGGATCCTCACATTGTAAGAGAAGAAATTGTTTCTTCTGACAACGATGACTGGGGCTCCACTTGTCATCACAATTATAATAGAGCCCCTACACCCTCCGATCTTGAATGTCCGCGGCATTCACCCGACGTATTGGTAATGAAGCAGCAGAAGTCGAAGAAGATGGTGGTGGCCCCAACAGAGAAGGGTTACCGGAAGGCAACTGACATGGAGTGAGTCATTGGGAACGCGTGAACGGAGGACAAGAATCGTGAAGTTTATCTTCAACCAGGCGTGCTAATCCAATTGCCTGAGCCAACGTTTGGGGTTGGTAGATCGCGAGCTCCGCCCTGATATTGGAGCGAAGACCAGATAAGAAACATTAAGTAGCGGATCTGGGTTCCAACCCACCACACGATTCGAGAGCGATTGTTGATACTTCGTGACGGATCCCATTTGTTGGAGTTTGAACAAAGCAGCCCGATGATTGACATAAGATGAAGGGCCGAAACGTAACTCCAACGCGCGAGTAAAAACAGCCCAGGTAGTGAGCTGACCGTTGGCATGAAGTCATTTGAACCACGCGAGAGCCGGACCTTGCATAAAAAAGCGTTGAGGAGGTGGGATCTGGGTAAGTTCGAAGTAGCGTTCCGCCTGAAAGATCCACTCCAAAGGCTGTGTTCCGTCAAACGGCATGAGACTCACCTTGGCTGCTTGAACAGGAATAAGGCATTGGTGGGACGAAGACTGAGAAGCGGAAATCTGAACTTGTTCACGAAAGGTGGCAAGCTCATTCGTCATGGACGCATACTGTTGATCCATCTGGACTTGCATTTCTTTCATTTGCGAAATGCATTGTTGCAGAAGATCCTCACTCTTATCCGGCTTGGGAGGCATGAAGACGTATGAAAGCACCAAAATGATGCGGGTACAGTAAAGGGGTGTGGTGTGCCTCCTTTCGAGTAGGAGTAACTCCGTGAATGAGAAAGAAGAAGAAGACAAATTAGAGCTTTTGTGGTAATGATTGTTCATCATTCCCTTTTCTTGAAGCCATACATGTATAATGGTAATAACCTTCTCTAACAGAAAGAATGGACACCTATCCTTTCCTATAACAAACTAGGAATCTAATAACAGTTTTGCTAAATAATAAAATTCTTCTGAAATTGCAATTATTTATTGAAATAAATCCTAAGGAACGTGTTGTTTTTCTTTTAGCTACACGTAGTCTTTCATCCATACTGCAGCAGTCTTCTCTCTTTGTGGTCTTGAGTTTTGGGCCCCATTTGGTCATTGAGCCCACTCTCAAGCATCTCTTGATCATGCATAGGACCCATGTCCGTATCATTCTCTGACCTGCTTCACCCATGTTCTTATTCCACCGTTGGTGTTTGCTTCATCTGCGACCCTTGTATCTGCATCTTGAGGAAGTCTTGAATGCTTTCTAGGTCATCTTTGATGTCTGAAAAATCTTTGTGGATGCCTCTTAGCAGCTTTGCTTCTTCCTTAGGATTTGGAACACTTGTCCCAAGGCAAAAGATACTGCAGTTTCTGCCATTTCACTTTTATCTCATATTGCTACCCTGCCATTATGCTGTTCTCAGATGTATCAAACATAAGCATTTCGGAAAATATGGTGTTTTTTTTTTTTTCTTGGCATTTTTTCCTTTCCTTTGGGTACACTATTTGTGAATGTTGCGAAGGAAAATTAATCTCCAAAGTCAATGAAAAGAAACTGTCATTTGTTTGGTTACTTATTTTATCAAGTCGGTGCAGACCATGCTTTTTTATTATTATTCTTATTCTTATTATTATTATTGAAGGAGTTTATTATTCCATAATTCAAAACTTTCATGTGATTCTGTCTATGTATCTTGTTCCTGTCTGGGAATAAGGGGAGACCTTCCGTCGTCTCTTTGTGTTCTGATATCTTTGTAACTTGTCCGAAAGGTGGGGTACCTGCAATAAACACTCCAACGTTCAAGTTAGGGTTCGGTGCAGAGCATTTAATGTGTGTAATAAATGCGAATTCAGAGAGTTTACCTTGGGGAGTGGATCCCCTATTTATAGATATTCTTATTGGGCTTGGGCCTTCATGGGCCTTTGGCCCTGAAGGGCCTTAGCTCTTTTCTTAATCAAAAACGTGGTAATTAAGAGTATTTAATTACTTAATGGTGTATATATTTCTACCAGTGTTCGGCCTATTTGCGCCGAATACTATCATTTAGGTCCGAGGTGAGGGGGTTTAGGGGTCCTCGGATTTATAGATGCCGAATACTCTGTCTGCCGAACGGATCATACAGCGTTGGGGTGTTCGGCTATGCTTTGGGTACCGAACACTTGATTCTATTGTGGGGGGGTATTCGGTTTGTATGTGTTGCCGAATACCCCAACTAGTACACATGCCCCCCAGCCTCAAGCGAAAGAAAAAGAGCGAAGAGGTTTGTTTGGTTGATACTGGTGTTCTAAGGTTGTGTCTTTTGAAATTACTGCCATTTAAGGCAGAATAAAGCCGTTGGGTTGGAGGAATCGAAGCGTTGCATTACATGAACCGTTAGATCTTGACAGATCTAACGGTTGGGGGGTTCTAGACTGTTATGGGCTTGGGCCCTATAAATAGGGTAGAGATGTCGTTCTCGTTGCTCATATTTACGATTTCACTAAAACCTTCTTCTCTTGCTCTCGGCCGAATAGTTGTTCTAGCTTCATTCTTCTTTGTCTTAATTAAGGTACGAGGGTTCGGCTTTTGCTTTTTTCTTTTTTGTTATGAGTTCGGTTGGCCGTGAGGTTTCTGGGGGAACCGAGGTAGTTGACTTTCCGTCCGCTCCCTCTAACAGTGGAGATTCTGGCGAGGGGTCTTCGACTGCCTCGTCTTCTGAGTCCGTTTCTTCTTCTTCGGCTTCTTCTTCTTCGTTTCCAAACCGAGAGGGGATGGGTGAGAATGTTATGGGTCCTGCGGCCTCTTCTGCCTCTTCGGCGGAGGAGGGTTCTGGAGCAAAACCGAAGCGTAGACCTCGGGTTGCTCATGTGAAAAAGGCTTTTCCACCCATTACCCTTCCCGGGTATACCTGGGTTGCTGGGGAAGTCGGGGCCTATTGGTCTCGGTATGACGATAGGAATAGTGTCCTTAACTTTGTAAATTATGTAGATGTGTCTTCTATTGCCGAAGATGAATTTTGTCCTGTAGGTTTACAGTGTTGTCGGTGAGAGCCCAACCCTGAATTTGTTTTCATGGGGAAAGGCAACTCGAAAAGGGATTTCTTTTATATGTATGATTGCGTATTTCGTGATTTACATGTAAGGGTTCCTTTCGACGACTTCACTATGGGGGTGCTTCGGGTTTTAAACGTGGCACCCTCGCAGTTGCACCCGAATGGGTGGGCTGCCATCCAGGCATTTCGGGCCCTTTGTATTTTTAATTTTATAGAGCCTTCGGTGAACGTGTTTCTGTATTATTTTTGTACTCGGCCTAAAGATGGTCTATGGGTCTCTTTAATAAGAAAACCGAAAAGGCCTCTTTTCAAGTCATTCACTACCTCTTATAAGAATTTTAAAACTGGTTTCTTCAAAGTAGTTGTTAGGCCGAATATAGGGACTCACCATCTTTATGATACGAGTGGGAAGTCCCTATTTCCGTTCTACTGGGAGCAAAACCCTCGGCGTTATGACAAGTTTCCGAAGTCCATGATGACCAAAACGGAACGCGAGGATCTCCTTTTTCTAGAGTCTCTCCCCCGAAAGCTCCCTGCTAGGCAGCTTGTGGCCCTGTTAAATTCTTCCACTGTTTTAGCAGATATGTGTGGTAAGATTTTTGTTCTTTCTTTGCAAGTGTTTAAAAGTTTTGGCTTTTGTTATTGACTAAGTGTTTTTTGGTGTAGGTATTATGGCCGACGCCGGAGGTGATGTTTTTTCATACCGGAATGCCCGGAGGAATCGGGCTCAAGCTGTGGGGAACAAGTCCGGAACTGCTGCCGTGCCCTCCATTCCCAAACAACCGACCCCCCGACCACCTCCAGTAGACACTGTGCCTCCTCCAGCAGGAGAAAAGAAAAGCAAAGAGAAAGAGCACAAGAAGAGGCACCGGAGTCGTGAGGCTTCGGAAGAAGAAAGGGTTAAGAAGCTGAAGCAACAGACCTTGGGTTTTCCTGCTTCATCTTCTTTATCTGCTATTAATGCCTTGACTGCCGAAGGCTTTTTTGCTAAAGACTTTCGGCCCAAGAAGATGGTGAGCTCTAATGACATTTCGGATACTGGGAAGGCCATCCTCAGCAAAGCCGATGCCAACGCCAACTGGTCGGCCTTTTGCGAATTTCAAGCGAGGGCGACTGCAGTTGCTTATCATTTGTTTGGGAATCCTTTGAGGGAGGCCGAAAAATTGAAGGAGGATTTGGAGGAGGCCCAAGCGTCTAATAAACAGGTGTTAGAGGCCAACTTGGTTTTGGCCGATGATAATGGGCGCTTGAGGATGAAGTTAAGGACCTCTCGGTCAAAGTGCATGAATTAGACACTAAAGTAATAATGGCCGAGAAGGATGCTAAGCTTCAATCTGATGAGATCGAGCAGCTAAAGGCTCTGTTGGCCGAGGCTCGGGACGAAAGGGATGCGGAACGTGTTGCGAGGGAGAGGTTTCGTGCTTCTGCTGAAGAGAAGATTGTTGCCGAACACGAGGCTGGTTTCCTCCATGGGATGCGGCAAATAACACATTTTTATAATGTTCGTGATCGCAACATCTTTGATATGGAGAAGGATGTTTATCAAGGGCAACTGATGCCTATTGATGACATCCCGGATGATGCGATTCTCGAGAATCCTCTTGATGGTGCAGAGCTTGGGGCCACTGATGAGGGGGGTGATGAAGAAACTGTAGGCGACGATGTTCACGGCGATTAGGCAAAAATAGAATGATTTTGTAGTTTTTAGGCCGTTAGAGCCTTTTGTCTTTTTGTATACATGGGCTCGGCCCTTTTTGATAATCTAATGAAAATATATTCTTCCTTTCGGTTTTTAACTTAGCTTATTTCGCTTTTTTAATTGTTTTTGTAAGACTTTGTTTTGTTATTGTTGGACGAAGTAGAACTGTAAGTGTTTTTCAAGGATGCGGTTCCTTTATTGAATGGTGCATCCTTAGCCGAGTGGGAGCACTCGGGAGGGAAACCATTTTGAAGAAGATCCGAATGGTGCATCCTTAGCCGAGTGGGAGCACTCGGGAGGGAAACCATTTTGAAGAAGATTCGAATGGTGCATCCTTAGCCGAGTGGGCGCACTCGGGAGGGAAACCATTTTGAGGAAGATTCGAATGGTACATCCTTAGCCGAGTGGGCGCACTCGGGAGGGAAACCATTTTGAAGAAGATTCGAATGGTGCATCCTTAGCCGAGTGGGCGCACTCGGGAGGGAAACCATTTTGAAGAAAATCTGAATGGTGCATCCTTTAGCCGAGTGGGAGCACTCGGGAGGGAAACCATTTTGAGGAAGATTCGAATGGTGCATCCTTAGCCGAGTGGGCGCACTCGGGAGGGAAACCATTTTGAAGAAAATCCGAATGGTGCATCCTTTAGCCGAGTGGGAGCACTCGGGAGGGAAACCATTTTGAAGAAAAATCCGAGTGGTGTGCTCAAATAATAATAATAGCAATTTGTATATCCTTTTACATTTTAGTAGGGATGATAAAATGAGGGAAGAAAGTATCACATTTTAAATATATAGTGAAAAATATATCAACTGAAGTAATATTTAAGATGAGTGGAGTTCCAGGTTCTTGGTATTGTTTTTCCTGATAGTTCTTCCAACCTGTATGCTCCATTGTTGAGGTTTTGCCGAACTCTGAATGGGCCGTCCCAATTGGCTGCCAATTTTCCTTCTTTGGAATCTCTTCGGGCATCGCCTTGCGCCCTTAGGACTAGATCTCCTTCTTGAAAGTCTCGCGGCTTCAGCTTTGAGTTGAATTTTCGAGTCATTCTTTGTTTGCATGCTTCGGCATTGAGACGTGCTCGGTCACGTATTTCTTCAACCAAGTCTAGTTCGTATCTCATGGAACTTTCGTTTTCGGAAGTCTCGAAGGTTTGTCTTCGGAATGAGGGTTCTCCTACTTCGACTGGGATCATTGCTTCGGTCCCATAAACCATTCTGAAAGGTGTTTCTTTGATGGTTGATTGAGGGGTGCACCTGTATGCCCACAATATCTCGGGTATCTCCTCGGCCCAAGCCCCTTTGGCCGTTCCCAACCTTCTTTTTAGTTCTCCTAAGATGACTTTGTTTGCGGCTTCTGCTTGTCCGTTTGTTTGGGGGTGCTCGACCGAGGTAACTTTATGATTTATTCCCAAACCTTCAAGGAAAGCGTTTAACTTTTTGTCCGTGAATTGTAGGCCGTTATCTGTGACGATTGCATATGGAATGCCGAAGCGAGTGATGACATTTTTCCACAAAAATTTCTGTACGTTCTGAGCCGAGATGATTGCCAAAGGCTCGGCCTCTATCCATTTTGTGAAGTAATCGACAGCTACTATCAAGAACTTGCGTTGTCCTGTGGCTACAGGGAAAGGACCTAGAATGTCGGTTCCCCATACAGCAAAAGGCCAAGGTGACGATATGGAGTGCAACTTATCTGCTGGTTGGTGAATAAGGTTAGCATGTTTTTGGCACTGGCTACACTTTTTTACGTGCTCGGCGTAGTCGGTTTTGAGGGTCGGCCAGTAATATCCTGCTCGGAGAACTCGTGTTGTCATCGTTCGTGCTCCAGAATGCATGCCACAGATTCCCTCATGCAGCTCTCTCATCACGTATTCTGCTTGTTCTTTCTCAAGACACTTTAACAAGGGCATGGAAAATCCCCTTCTGTACAACTCTTCGGCTATCATAACATATCTTGAAGCATTGATTCGCAATCTTTTGGCTTGTTCTTTATCCTCCGGAAGGAGTCCTTGTGCCAAGTACTGTTGTATTTCGGTTATCCATGTACTTTTGGCCGCCGAAAGCTGCATGCATTCTCCGGCGGTTATACTCGGTTCGGGCAACGTTTCCTGGATGAAGGTTCTCAATTGTCCGGGTTTTTGGGTAGTAGCTAATTTAGCGAGCCGATCTGCCCTATCATTGTGTTCTCGGGCTAAATGATTCACCCTTACTTCCTCGAACTCTTGTTTCAGCTGAATGAAAGTATGATAATATTTTAGCAATTGAGGGTCTTTGACTTGGAAAACACCGTTGATCTGTTCGGCTGCTACTTGCGAATCACTCCAACATTGTATCTTTCGGGCTCCCATCTCTCTGGCCAGTCTGAGCCCAGCTAATAAGGCCTCGTACTCGGCCTGATTGTTGGATGCTTTAAAACCGAATCGTAATGACTGTTTCAGGCGTATTTGGTTGGGTCCTTCCAGTATGATGCCTGCACCACTTCCCCTTTGGTTTGACGATCCATCTACATGTACCGTCCACCATTCTTCTTCAAAGGTTTCAGCAGGGTGTAGTTCATTGATGAAATCTGCTAGGCATTGTGCCTTGATTGGACCCCTCGGTTCGTACTTTAAGTCGAACTCCGAGAGCTCTACTGACCATGCTATCATTCTCCCTGCTAATTCTGGTTTCCTTAATACCTTTGCAATTGGGCAATCGGTTTTGACAATCACCCGATGTCCTTGAAAGTATTGTCTCAGGCGTCTTGCGGCATTCACTAATGCTAGTGCAGCCTTCTCTATCGTTTGGTACCTGGTCTCGACTTCCTGTAGTACTCGGCTAGTGAAGTATATGGGAGTCTGACCACTTTTCCGTTCCTGTACTAAAACCGCACTTATGGCTGTTTGGGAAACCGACATGTAAAGCACTAGATCTTTTGTAGGTTCCGGTTTTTGGAGTATGGGAGGGGCCGAAAGGGTCTTTTTTAGTTCTTGGAAAGCCTCTTCGCATTGCTGGTTCCACGAAAAGTTCTTGGCTGTTTTCAGCAATCGCATAATGGGTTTTACCTTCTCGGTAATTCTAGGCAGGAATCGTGATAGAGAGGCAATTCTCCCTGTGAGTCTCTGGACATCCTTTGGGGTTCTCGGGCTTTTCATGCGAATAACCGCCTCGCATTTATCTGGGTTGGCTTCTATGCCTCGGCATGTTAACATAAAGCCTAAGAATTTTCCCCCTTGAACGCCGAAGACACATTTTTCAGGGTTTAGGCGCATGTTATGTTTCCTGAGTTCCTTGAAGATCTCTTCCAGGTCCTTTGCGTGTTCGTCAGGCATGGAAGATTTAACCACCATGTCGTCGACATACACCTCTAGGTTTCGTCCTAACTGTTTCTGGAAAACTTTGTCCATCAATCTTTGATAAGTGGCTCCCGCGTTTTTCAGGCCGAAGGGCATTACTTGGTAGCAAAAATTGGCTGATTCGGTTATGAAAGCTGTCTTGTCTTCATCTGGAGGGTGCATTCGGATTTGGTTGTACCCTGAATAAGCATCCAAAAAACTAAGACAAAGATGTCCGGCTGCCCCATCGACCAATCTGTCAATGTTTGGTAGCGGGTAGGCATCTTTTGGGCAAGCTTTATTTAGATCCGTGTAGTCCGTGCACATCCTCCATCTTCCATTTGCCTTCTTTACCATGACGACATTGGCTAACCAAGTGGAATACTTAACCTCTCGGATGAAATTGGCGGCCAACAGTTTGGACACTTCTTCTTCTACTGCTCTCCTCCTATCCTCTCTCATTTTCCTTTTCTTTTGAGAAATCGGTCTTGCTTCCCGGCATATTGCCAACTTGTGGCAATGGAATCTTGGGTCAATGCCGGGCATGTCGGCGGCTTTCCAGGCAAAGAGATCGGCGTTTTGTTCTACTACTCTTTGAATCCGAAACCTGCCCTCTTCGGATAGATTGTTTCCAAGGTATGTAATTTGAGTTTTTTCTTGCCCAATTTGAAATGGACGGACTTCCTCATTCGACTTTATTTGCTGGTCCTCGATTCTGGGATCGAGATCTAAAGTTTGGTGCGAGGGTTCAACCGCCGAGACCATGTGTACCTTCTTGCTGTCGTCTTCCCTTAGTTGAGTAACCTTCAGACTGGCTAGGTAACATTCTCTTGCTGCCTTTTGATCAGCGTGGACCGTGACGACCGTGCCTCGGTTTGATGGGAATTTCATGGCTAGATGTGGAGTGGAGACTACGGCTCCAAGAGTGTTCAACGATGGTCGTCCTAGTAGTATGTTGTACGAGGTGTTGGCGTGGACCACAATGTATCTCACTCTTATGGTCTTGTACTCTTTTCCCTCATAACCGAAGGTTGTGTCCAACTCTATACACCCTCTGGTGTTAACCCTCTCACCGGAAAATCCGACTAAGGGTTCGTCATAGGGCATGAGCTTTTTCTCTGGTATGTCCAGTTGTTTGAAAGTGTTCCAGTATATGATGTCGGCCGAGCTTCCCTGATCTACTAGGGTTTTTCGTACTGTGCAGTCGGCCACATCTACACTGATGACCATTGGATCATCTTGCATTGGGTCGGTCCCCTGAAAATCTGCATCTGTGAAGGTGATGGGCGGCATTTTCAGTGTGTTTGTAGTTGAAGTCATGTTGACTGACCGGACTATCCGGAGGTGCTTTTTTCGGGCCGAAGAAGTACTTCCTCCTCCCGCAAACCCTCCGGCAATCGTGTTGATGACCCTCCTAGGATTAGAGGGTTTGATGTCTTGTCGTTCCCTGGATCTGCTTCTTTGTCTTTCGTCTCTTCTAGCATGGTTAAAGTCCGTCCTGTAGGTTCTGTCATTGTCTTTATCTCTCCAGAAATGAGATCTTTCGGTCCTCGGATCATGGACGAAATTTTTAAGGTGTCCCATTTTGATGAGGTCTTCGATTTTGTCTTTAAGAGCGGCACATTCTTCAGTGGAGTGACCCTTGTTGCGGTGGTATCGGCATTGCTTGCTGTAATCGGCTTTAATGGGAGTGTTGGCCCTTTTCGGCATGGCCAAAATTTCTGTGGCCAGAGCCTGTTCGAGTATCCGGGATCGACTCGTGTTAAGCGGGGTATAAGTCGTATACCTGGAGCCACGGTACTCCTTTTCTTTGCCGATCTTGTCTTTTCCCTTTCCTTGATAATCTTTTTCTTGTTCCCTCTTCCTTGGGTTGGATTCTGCTTGGACCTGGCTTCTGTATTCGGATAATTCTTCCATCTGCATGTATCTTGCTGCTCGTCGTCGGAGGTCATCCATGTCAAGAGCCGGTTTTTTGCAGAGACTGTTGACGAAGGCTCCTGGCCTAAGAGCCGTCACTAACTGGTGCATAGCCACCGCCGAGTCTAGGTTCCGGATATTTAATGCAGTCCTGCCGAACCTTTCCATGAACCTTCTTAGAGATTCTCCTTTCTCCTGCCGAATATTGACTAGTGCCACTGAAGTTAGATGATGGGGTCTGCTAGTTGCAAATTGGTTGCCGAATCTGGCGACCAACGTCTCGAAGCTGTCGATGGAGTTCGGTGGTAGGCGAGTAAACCAATTGAGGGCGTGTCCCTTGAGGGAGGTGGGGAACACCCTACATAGAACGGCATCTTCAGAGGTGTATAAACTGATCTGGGTTATATACACATCTACATGTTCATCTGGATCCGTGCTACCATCGTATCGGTCCAGACTAAGGTTCTTCCAGTTTGGAGGAAGGGGAGTTTCCATGATCCCTGAGACAAAAGGGTGCCTACAGGGACGTGACTGATTGTTAAAGGTAGAAAAGGAAGGCCGATTCGTCGTACCCTGTATGCTAAGGTTGATTATCGACTCCTCTTCATGATTTTTGTCTGGTTTCTGGTTTTCTTGTCTCCTGGATTGGTTCAAGTCTCTCAACTCGGCATTTTCTCGGCGGAGGGCCGACAACTCTTGAGCGTGCTGTTGCCTTATTGCCGAGATGTCGGCTCGCAACTGCCTCAAATCTGACGAAAGATTTGTCTGATCCTCCACCAGGTTTTCGTCGACGAGACGTTCTTCCATGTGCGCGTGACTTCGAGTAGTAACCATTCTTTGTGAGGTTGCGGGGAAAGTTTCACCGGGCCCCACGGTGGGCGCCAAAATGTTCCTGTCTGGGAATAAGGGGAGACCTTCCGTCGTCTCTTTGTGTTCTGATATCTTTGTAACTTGTCCGAAAGGTGGGGTACCTGCAATAAACACTCCAACGTTCAAGTTAGGGTTCGGTGCAGAGCATTTAATGTGTGTAATAAATGCGAATTCAGAGAGTTTACCTTGGGGAGTGGATCCCCTATTTATAGATATTCTTATTGGGCTTGGGCCTTCATGGGCCTTTGGCCCTGAAGGGCCTTAGCTCTTTTCTTAATCACAAACGTGGTAATTAAGAGTATTTAATTACTTAATGGTGTATATATTTCTACCAGTGTTCGGCCTATTTGCGCCGAATACTATCATTTAGGTCCGAGGTGAGGGGGTTTAGGGGTCCTCGGATTTATAGATGCCGAATACTCTGTCTGCCGAACGGATCATACAGCGTTGGGGTGTTCGGCTATGCTTTGGGTACCGAACACTTGATTCTATTGTGGGGGGGTATTCGGTTTGTATGTGTTGCCGAATACCCCAACTAGTACATATATATATATATATATATATATATATATATATATATATATATATATATATATATATATACATATGTTATATAATTAACAAATTAATAGTTAAAGGGTTTTTGCTGGAACTTAATTTTTGGGGTGATGATTGATACGTTATGGAGGTGCAGGAATAATTTTATTTTTAATAATATTTTGTGGTCTGTTGATGATGTAATCCATTATGTGGTTCGAGTGCTGCATTTTATTGTCAATGCTAACTGCTAATGATTGCATGAAGGTAGTGACTAACGAAGAACATAAGCGTGTAGTGGAGCAAGGAATAAAATGGGTGCTGCCCCCTGTAGGTGAAGTTGTAGTCAATTGTGATGGGTCTGTTATGGAGTTGGATTCCATGTCTTCTTGTGAGGGTGTTATTAGAGATGATAATGGTTCTTTCATTTGTAGTTTTTCTTCTAGACTCATGCTTTCTCCATCCTAAGTGCTGAGTTGTGTGAAATTTTCTATGGTCGTAAGTTAGATTAAGTAGATTTTATTTACATTTGCTGATGTTATTTTTTATCAACTATATATTTATACTACAACTTAAGTTTTAGGTATATATAATACCAAAAAAAAAATATTTAGGTATATAATATAATATTACATATTTATGCATTAAATTTTATTTTGGTTCTTCCAAACTTTTAGTCCAAGCTCTGCCACTGACGTGAGTGGCGCTCGATTTGAAAAAAATTCTGAAAAATAACTAGTTCTAGAATTGTCTCTGTCTTTCAAGGCTTAAGGTAGTAGCATTGTGGTTAATAAACAGAATATATTGGAAACTTTGTTCTTATTTTTCCTGATTCAATTTTTGTAATAAAATTAAAATTGTTTTGGGCTGGTTTTCAGGCCTGTTCTAGACGAGACTTACACTTGGACAACCCTACCCAGTTATAGTCCATCCTGCCAACTACTTCAGCCAGAACACCTATGCACCCCTAACCCCAAATTAATTATGGGTGGAGATTCAATATTTTCCTTTCACTTTTGGATTATGAGCACGGGACATCTTATCTAAACGTATATTGCACTACAAAAATTTTCACTATTACAGTGGACAGGCCGTGTATAGGAATTCTGGGGCTTTAGGTGAATTTTTTAAAAAGACTTAGGACACTAAAGTCTTTTATGAATGGTCACAAAATTTCTAAGAGTACCACATTGAAATTGAATTAATTATTCAATTTTTAATTTTTCAAACCAAAATCATATTTTCTATTTGACATTTGCTATTACTACAAAGTAAAAAAAAAAAAAAAAAAAGAGACACCAATAAAGAAATATATGTTAAATAATATTTCAAAGTAAATAAAAAATAATGAAATAATAAAACCTTAAAATGAAAAGAGTTGCACGTCGATATTATCTATTGCAAGTCTACAACAATTTGATATCAACTATCTTTTTTGAGCCTTTGAAAATTCACTTCAAGTCTTTAAAAACATACTAAAATAAGGAGAAAATGAGACAAAATAAGATAACTAAAAAAATTTGAAGTGAAAATATTAAAATTTTAGAATATATATAAATAATAAAATAATGGTTAAGTTTTGAAATTTTTTAAAAGAATTAAATCCAATTGTTAATCTTCATATATATAAAAGTAGAAGTCATGGGTAGCTATGTAACTTTTTTTTCCCCGCCTAAAATAGGGGCCTTTATATAATTTTATTTGTTTTCTCAATCTTAATGAGTATTGTGTAACTTTCATAAATAAGCTAAATTAGTGGATTACATTAAATTATATTAATTTTAATATTTTTAATAGATTATATAATCAATTCATATATCAAATTATATAAAAATACAAAATTATCTAAATCTTAAACTTAACAAATAATTAATTTATAATACAACAATTATTGAATAGTTATTGTTCATAAAAATAAAAAAAATTATTTAAATCCTAAACTTAACAATAATTAATTTATAATACAAAGAGTTTTATTAAATATAGTGATATATTGATATATTCTTTTGGATTAAATTATGTTATCAAGTTTTAATGTAATTTGTGAATTTTTATTTGTTATTTATCAAGTTTTTTTTTTTTTTTTGCTTCCTATTAAGTATATGATAACCAATCACCGTGAGCTTGAATTTAAATCTGATAACGGAAATTCTCATTCAAATACTAATCTCTTAACTAATCACCTAACTAATAATATAAAATAATTTTTTTACTGCAATAATATAAAATAATTAAACATATATCCTTCCTTATATCTTCAAACTAATAATGGTTGTTAGTGTTTTCTTGAAATATTATTTGTAATTATAAAGCTTTAATATTCTTAGTAAATAAAATTATTTTTTAATTAATTAGACATATTAAAACTGAGGAAATCAACTATAGTAAATAAAACTAGGTTGTACTTTTAGTGAATCAAATTCTTTTTTATTTCAAACCAGGACAAATCAATAAATTTAGAAATTTTCATAACTAAAATAATAAAAAGATCAGTTGCACAATTTTAAAATATCTATCTTAATAAAAAAAAAGGATCAATGTTACAACAATCATTTTAAAAAAAATTAAAAATAAAAATTATAATAATCATTTTAAAATATATTTATCGTTAATTATTTGATTTTGAAAATTGAAAATTGAAAATAGTTATCTTTATTACTTTCCTTTATTTGATTAAACAGAATGATTAGATATTTTTTTTGAACCAAACATAATGGAGTTTAGAGATGTGAAAAAAAAAATTGTTTACATTAAACTCATTTTGAAAAGTAAAAAAAAAAAACTATAAAAAATTTGTTTGAAAAATTGTAAAATATTCAACAAATGAAAAGAATTATAAAAGTATATATTCTTTTGTTATTGTATAGGCTTAGGTAACAGATATATATATATGATCTGAAAGTGCATTTATATTTTTTATTGCTTTAATTAGTATTTTTTTGTATATTAACCACGTAACTTTCCTATTTTGCTAAATTTTCATATTTATTAATCCTAATTTTGCTTCTACAATAAATTCACAGGGATAAATATTTTTACTAAGGATTTTTGTTCAATCAAATTTAAAATTTCTTCTGCATGCGGCAATTCCCGATCTTCTCTTGATAGAAAGATCATATCAACATCCCCCACCCCGGCATAGCGCTTCACTTCCTATATTTAATTACATTGCAAAAATCAAATTAAATTAACATAATAACTATTTTTTCTTCATGCAAAATTAGTGTCTAAATTTAATTTTTAATCAAACAATTATTCATTTATATATTATCTCCTCACTTAAATAAATTATTCATGATTTTCTTCTACATGGATAAATTTTAATTTTTCTTTAGGCAATGATTTGTATATGCCAATATATTAAAATATATAAAATATATAAAATATAACATATAGGGATGAATTTTTTATTTATTTATAAATTAATAAATTATTCATGATTTTTTTTCAGGAATTTATTTTGGGGAGGATTTCAGAATGATTGAAGTCTTCTCTTCTATTTAAACGTGAGTGATCCTGAATGAAGTTTTCAGCGGCAAATGGTTCAAATTATTTTCTTCAATGTTGAACCCAGAGCAAGTATTTTTTTTTTTTTCGGTACTAATGGAGGTAATGAAAAATTAAACTCAAATGCGAAAATTTATTTGAAAATTGATATCAAAACATTGGGGCTATTATGTTATAATGGAAAAATTATCGCATTACATTTCTAAATTGAATCAAATTAATATTAAAGATTGACATCATTATTACATGCTTAATATTAAAGATTGATCCTCTGTAAAATTACATAATAAAAAAATTCAATTCAAATTCTAAATATTTATTTGAAAAATTAATATCAAAACATCAGGGCTATTATGCTATAATGGAAAAATTCTTGCATTACATGTCTAAACTGAATCAAATTAAGGGCTATTTTTCGGGCATATCAAATCTGCTATAAAATTCTTATACATGTAATTTCTACTCCTTTCCACTTGATTGGAAAAATTAATATTAACATTTACAAAAAAATATATAATTTTAAATTCTATACTTATGAAACGAATATACTAAAATGAAAAAATTACTATTAATATTTAATGCATTGTTATATGGAACCTAATAAGGAAAATATTTACGTCAAATTAATAATATTTTAATGAGTCATCATATTGAAATTTAAAATCAAATTTAAAGTTTTCATATTATAGTTGATAGTAATTATCTTTGAATAAAAAAGGCTATAATTAATTAAATGATCCAATTTTACGGACCTAATAAAAGTTGCATATTTGTCATTTAAAAATTATATAAATGAAGAGGTTTTTAATGAATGATGCATGGGGAAAAGAATTTGTTTCATAAGACACAACTAGACTATATTGTTTAATTCTTGAATAATAATAACATCGACATGTTATCTTCTATTTTGTATCCATTATATTTTAGGAATCATTGTTTGTTTTTTGTGTTCATTTATAGTAATATTTCATGCACTGAGTATAGAAATGTCTTTTGTATAGCTTAATGAACCTAATCTTTCACGCAATGCACTGAGTACAATGCAATTAGTGAAATCGGAGGTGCAACCTAAGTCAACCAAGCTTAATGTCTGATAAGTGAGATTTACAGTTGACAAAAAGAATTATTTACGGAGAAGAAATTTTTTACTAAAGATTTTTATCCAATCAAAATTAAAATTTCTTTTACATAATTCATATATATTTAATTAAATAAAAAAATCAAATTAAATCAACATAATCATTATTATTTTCTCAACGCAAAATTAGTGTCTAAAATTAATTTTAAAAAAAATAATTATTCATTTTTTATTTATTATTCACTCACTTAAATAAATTATTCAATATTTTCTTCTACCTGGACAAATTTTAATTTTCTTCTATAAATTGATATGTATATGTCAATATACTAAAATAAAATTTATATATAAAATAAAACACATAGGGATGAATATTTCTTTTTAGATAAAAGCAAGAAGAAAATTTTCCTTAATTCACGAGGATAAACAATTTACCTCAAATCACACTAATATCTAAATTATTATTGTAAAATTATATTTTTTATTATAACATTTTAATTTAAATGTACTATTTTATAGATGTCTCTTTTATCACCTAAATAAATTATTGAATGTTTTATTTTATGAACATAAAAAGTAAGAATAAAATATTAAAAAATGTAGATAAATATTTGTCAAGAAAGTATGAAGCGAAATTTAAACTTAACTTATCATATTAGATATATAAAATATAACACATGGGGATGAATTTTTTTTTACAAAATCAAGTAGGAAAATTTACTTTGAATTCACAGGGGTAAACTTTTTTACTAAAGAATTTTGACCAATCAAAATTAAAATTTCTTTTACATAATTAATATATATTTAATTGCATAACAAAAATAAATTAAATCAACATAGCTAGTATTATTTTCTCCAAGCAAAATTAGTGTCTAAAATTAACCTTTAAGAAAATAATTATTCATTTTTTATTTATTATATTCTCATTTAAATAAACTATTCATGATTTTCTTCTACCTGGACAAATTTAACTTTCTTTTATAAATTGATATGTATATTCCAACATATTAAAATAAAAATTTTATTTTATATAAAAGCAAGTAGAAATTTTCCAATTAATTCATTGGGATGAACGATTTACCTGAAAACACATTAATATTTAAATTATTATGGTGAAATCATATTTTTTATTATAATAAATTTCATTTAAATGTATTTTTTATGGCTGTCTATTTCCCGACTTAAGTAATTTATTGAATGTTTTATTTCACAAACATAAAGAAGTATGAAAAAAATATAAAAAAATAGGGATGAATATTTTTCATGAAAGTATGAAGAGAAAATTAGACTTAACTTACCATATTAGATATATAAAATATAAAACTCGGGGATAAATAATTTTTATAAAAAAATAAGTAGGAAAGTTTTCGCTCAATTCATGGGGATAAACTTTTTTTATTAAAGATTTTGGTCCAATTAAAAATAATTTTACGTAATTAATATATATTTAATTACATTACAAAAAGAAAAAATCATCATAATCATTATTATTTTTTCCAAGAAAAATTAGTGTCTAAAATTAATATTTAAAGCAAATAATTATTTATTTTTATTTATTATCGTCTCACTTAAATATATTATTCATGATTTTCTTTTACTTGGACAAATTATAATTTTCTTTTATACATTGATATGTATACGACAATATCTTAAAATAAAAAGTTATATATAAACGAAACCACATAAAGATGGATTTTTTTTCATATAAGCAAGTAGAAATTTTCCACTTACTTCATGAGGATGAATGATTTACATGAAATCATATTAATATTTAAATTATTATGGTGAAATTATATTTTTTATTATAATAATTTTAATTTAAATGTTTTTTTACGACTAACTCTTTCCTAACTTAAATTATTTAGCGAATGTTTTATTTTATGAACTTAGAAAGTATGAGAAAAATATTAAAATGAGAGTGAATTTTTTTCATGAAAATATGAAGAGAAATTTAGACTTAACTTACCGGATTAAACATATAAAATATAATACATGGGGATGAACATTTTTTATAAAAAAAGTAGACAAATTCACTTTCAATTCACAAGGATAAACTTTTTTACTAAAGATTTTTGTCTAAACCAAATTAAAATTTCTTTTACATAATTAATATATATTTAATTACATAACAAAAACCAAATTAAATCAACATAATCACTATTTTTTTCACCATGCAAAATTAGTGTTTATAATTAACTTTTAAGCAAATAATTATTCATTTTTTATTTATTATCTTCTCCATTAAATAAATTATTCAAGATTTTCTTCTAACCAGACAATTTTTTTTTATACATTGATATGTATATGCCAATATATTAAAATAAAAGTTATATATAAAATTTAACACATAGGGATGAATTTTTTTTTTTATAAAAGCAAGTAGAAAATTTACACTTAATTCACGGGAATGAGCAATTTACTTGAAATCACATTAATATCTAAAATATTACGGTAAAATTATATTTTTACTATAATAATTTTAATTTAAATGTATTTTTTATGGCTCTCTCTTTACTGACTATAATAATTTATTGAATGTTTTATTTTACGAATATAGAAAGTACAAAAAAAAAAATGTAACAAATGGAGATGAAAATTTTTCATGAAAGTATCAAAAGAAATTTAGACTTAACTTGCCATATCAAATATAACACACGGAGATAAATTTTTTTATAAAATTAAGTAGAAAAATTTATACTGAATTCATAGGGATAAACTTTTTTACTAAAGATTTTTGTCCAATCAAAATTAATTTTTTTACATAATTAATATATATCTAATTACATAACAAAAATCAAATTAAATCAACATAATCACTATTTTTTTGTCTGGCACAATTAGGGTCTAAAATTAATTTTAAGCAAACAATTATTCGTTTATTTATTATCTTCCCACTTAAATAAATTATTCATGATTTTCTTCTATCTAAACAAATTTTAATTTTCTTTTAGACATTGATATGTATAAAAATTATAAATAAAACATAACACATAGCTATGAATATATATATATATATATATATATATATATATATATATATATATATATATATATATATATATATTATAAAAATAAGTAAAAATTATTACTTAATTCACATGATGAACGATTTACCTGAAGTCATATTAATATCTAAATTATTACGGTGAAATTATTTTTTTATTATAATAATTCTAATTTGAATGTGCTTTTTTATGGATGTCTTTTTCTTGATTTAAACAATTTATTGAATGTTTTATTTTACGAACATTGTTAGTTGTTGTAATTACTTACTTTTCAAGTAGTTTTTAAGGCAATTATCTATCTTTTTCTCTCATATGGAGTGTTGCTTTACTCAATTTATGTTAATTTCGCAATTTAGTTAGAATTTCTTTAGTTTTTCTAGTTTTATGGTTATATCTTAGTGTTTTGCCCCACTTTTTGTAGGAATTGGAGATTGAAGTTGAAGAACACATTTTGGAGCTGCATTCTGATGCTTTGGAAGCCATGGAAGGTCTTTTGCAGTAGCAATCTGTTGAAGTGCAGAAATTGCCAATCAGCTAAGCCAAAATTCCAGGCTGAGCAAAATGTCACTTTGAAGAAATTCTGCACATGTATATATAGAACTGACCCTTATTTGTGAGAAGAGTCTTGAACATTTTCATAACTCATTCTCTGTAGCTCGTTTTGTACTGTTTTAGTGGAGAGAAAAACTCTCTCTTTAGTTCTTAGTGTTCTTCTTCATCTCCTTCCCCTCCATGTGTATTTTCCAGCTGCTCATGCCCATAAGTGGCTGATTTCTTTAGTTGTAAGGGGTTGGATGTAACCATTCTCAAAACTCTCTTGTATCTTTTGATATTATCCATATATATTCTGCATATTTGTGTTTAAAGTTAGTTTTTTGCTTCTTTTCTTAAAGCTTGTTGTGGCTTGATCACCCATAGCATGATCCATGGACATGATTGTTGTTGGGAAACACTTTGTTGTCTAGATCTGAAGCAATATACCTCATGAACTTTGTGTCTAGGAATGGAGCTTAGTTCATGGGTTATCTTGTGGTCACTAGACTTAAAGCTAGTTGCTTCATTAAGTTGTTGAGGAATCAAGGCTTGGGGAAGTAATCTAAGACTCTCTGCACCTAAGGAATTAGGGCTGAGAATGTTTTTATTGACTGATTTTAACATTTAAATGCAAATAGAATATATATTATGTGTTAATGCAAGAAGAGAGTAGATAATGGTGAGATCTAACCCCTGTAACATCTTCATTTGTCTGTTTTAACATCTATCTACTGCTGTGTTTTTCTTTAAAAACCATAAAAACATCTTCCCTATTTCTGTTATGCACTAAATCTGTTTTTAAAATCCCATAAAATCACAAAAGTTTGTGTCTTTACTATTTTCTTGTAAAAACCAATTTAGTCTAGCTAATATCTTCGTGAACACTGCCTATATTATGCAAATCCCTTGGGAAAATGATACTTGGACTTATCCATTTACTACTTGTTTGACTGGTGCACTTGCCAAAAACACATCTAACAAGTTTCTGGCACCGTTGCCAGGGATTTGCGTCTCAATATTAGGTAACTTCACGTTCATACTAGGCTTTATTCTTTGTGTTTTATTTTCTGTTCTATTTAATCTCTTGTGCTAACTTTCTGTTCTAGTGTTCTGTTTTCTTTTTCTTTGTTTATGCACACAAGAAGTTCAACTTATCCTTTGTATTTCAACCCGGAGATTGACAGCAAGACAAACCAATAGTTGGACAAGGAAAAGGAAAGCTCTAGAAAGACTTGCTAGCCAAGAACCACTTTCTCCTGTTTCACCATATCTGTCTTTGACATCCATTCCTGAAGAAGCAGACTTCATTATGGCGGAAGAGGAAGAAGTGCATCAACCAAGGCGTACCTTGAATGATTATTGTGCCAACACAGGGTCGAGATTCTTCAACACCATTTCTAGACCAAAGGTGCAGGCTCACAATGTTGAAATGAAGGCATTTTTCATCCACTTGATTAAGCAAAACAAGTTCCATGGTCTTGACCATGAAGACCCTTATGCTCATTTGGCTACTTTTGTTGATATCTGCAATACTGTGAAGCTTCATCAAGTTAATGATGATTATATCTGGATTAGTCTTTTTCCATTCTCTCTTGATGGAAAGGCAAATGATTGGTATAGAGCCATTCCTCCTAACACTCCCTTGACTTGGGATGAGCTGGTTGACAAATTTTTGAACCGTTTCTTTCCTCAATCCAAGATCAACCAAAGGAAGACGGCTATCTCTACTTTCACTCAAGGTGCAAATGAGCCCTTGTGTGAAGCATGGGAGAGATTCAATGGTTTGTTAAGGAAATATCCAGTTCATGGTTTCAATGAGGTAGCTCAAATCAGCACTTTCTTAGTTGGACTTAGACCGCAAACAAAGCTTATGCTTGATGCTTTAGCTGGAAGCAAAATCATGTACAAGACACCGGAAGAAGCGAAGGAAATCATTGAAAATATGGCCTCTAATGACTATGAGGTGTAGCATGACAAAACTCCCATGCAAGTGCAAAAGAGAGGAGTTCTTGAATTAAATTCTTAGGATGCCCTCCTAGCTCAAAATAAGCTTCTCACGCAACAACTTGATGCACTCACCAAGCAACTTGCTAAGATGCCTCAACAACTTCAAGGCTTACAAGCTACTCAGTCCAACACTCAACAAGTTCTTTCCTGTTAACTTTGTGGAGGTGGTCATTCAAGTGGCCAATGCATCATGCCACCGGGTTCCCAAGAAGAAATCAATTATATGGGGAATCAAAATCGGCAAAGCAATCCTTATTCTCAATCCTTCAATCAAAGGTGGAGAAATAACAATGTTGGTTGGAAGCAAGAAGCTGGTCCTTCGAACAGACCTCCTTACCAAAGTCATCAACAACAATACCAACCTCTTCATCAAGAGCGAGTTTCTAAGTTGGAGGATACTCTTAATCAATTCATGCAAGTCTCTCTAACCAACCAAAAGAACACGAATTCTTCCATCAAAAATATTGAAGTGCAGACGAGACAATTTGCTAAAGATTTGGCAGAACTTAAAAGTGGAGCATTTTCAGCCAACACTCAAGCAAACCCCAAGGAGCAATGTAAGGCTATAACTACACGGAGAGGTACAATTGTGGGAGATTTGAGTAGAGAGAAAAGTGAGCAAGAGGTGGTTGTGAAGGATGTAAAAGATGACGAGGAAGAGAAAAATGAGTTGAGTGAAAGAGAATTGAGTGAGAATGAGAAAATCAGTTAGAAAAATGCAGAAAAAAGTGAAATCAGTGAGGTAGCTGAGCCAAAAATGAATAAAAACCAGAGGGTGAGAGAAGAGAAAAAGAAGAAAGAGTCAATTTCAGTTCCTCCACAAGGATTACCCTATCCTCATGTGCCAACCAGGAAATATAGAGAAAGGCAGTTTGCATGTTTCTTAGACATCTTCAAGAGATTGCAAATCAATCTACCCTTCTCGGATGCACTTGAGCAAATTCCAACTTATGCCAAGTTCATGAAGGAACTCCTCACCAAGAAGAAAAAGTACATTGAGAAAGATACAATTGAATTAGAAGCTGGATGCAGTGCTATAATTCAAAAGCCATTACCTTTCAAGCACAAAGATCCTGGTAGCTTTACCATTCCTTGCACCATTGGAAATCTGTCCATTGGAAAAGCTTTGCTAGACTTGGGAGCAAGCATCAATCTTATGTCGTTGTCCATGCTTAGCAAGGTGGGAGATGTAGAAATCAAGCCTACAAGGATGACACTTCAACTAGCAGACCGTACCATTAAGCTTCCATATGGAGTTGTTGAAGATTTGCTAGTGAAGGTGGACAAATTTATATTCCCAACTGACTTTGTAATTATGGATATGGAAGAGGAGGCTGAAGTTCCTCTCATTTTGGGGAGGCCATTCATGATGACAGCCCGTGCCTTGATTGATGTTAGTGATGGCAAATTCAAGATGAGGATGCAAGATGAAGAAGTCACTTTTAATGTGTTTGAAGCTATGCAGCACCCTAGTGAAGATAAATCATGCTTTAGAGTGGATATTCTTGATGAAATCTACACCACCTCTAGAAAGCAAGTGCCTAGTTCCACTCCTCTTGAGAAAGCTTTAATTGATGTATTTGAGTTACTCAATGAGGAGGAAGAGAAGGAAATTGAGGAATGCTTGAAGAGCCTTGATACCTTGAAGGAAATTCCTCCAAATGAAGAAATTGTTGAAGATTTGAAGAAAGATGAGAAGGTGGAAGAAACCAAACCCGAATTGAAGGTGCTGCCTCCACATTTGAAGTATATGTTCCTTGAAGAAAATGGTGGCAAACTAGTCATCATTAGTAATTCCTTATCTACTGTAGAGGAGGAAAAATTAATTGAGGTTTTGAAAGCTAACAAAGGAGCCATTGGATGGTCTATCTCTGATCTCAAAGGGATAAGTCCTTCTTATTGCATGCATAGGATCTTCATGGAAGATGATTTTAAACCCGTGGCTCAACCTCAAAGAAGACTCAATCCTGTGATGAAAGAAGAAGTGAGAAAGGAAGTCTTAAAGTTGTTGGAAGCTGGATTGATCTACCCTATATCCGATAGTGCATGGGTGAGCCCTGTTCAAGTTGTTCCTAAAAAAGGTGGCATGACAGTGATTCGCAATGAGAAAAATGAGTTGATTCCTACAAGAACTGTCATGGGATGGAGAATATGCATAGACTATAGAAAGCTCAACAAAGCAACAAGGAATGATCATTTTCCCCTTCCTTTCATGGATCACATGTTGGAGAGACTAGCTGGTGATAGATGCTTTATATGCTTACATATCTTAGCATTTATCTTACATTTTCCATGACTTAGAAATTTGTTTTAATCAATTTTAGGCTAATCTAACTATATTTTAGAAGTAGTGTTAATATTGCTAATCCTTTAGGAGTTTTACTAGCTTTTGATATTTTGTTGTAGGAATAGAAGAAGAATTAAAGAATTTGGAGCATGAGTCATTGGAAGTTCAAGCCAACATCTTTGGAAGCATATTTTGAAAGCCAAAAGCCAACATCTTCCTTTTATCTTGCTGAGGCCGGGCTTGAGAGATTTGAGGCTGGGCCTGAGAATGAAGAAATCTCCCTTTGCTTGCTATCAACCTGAGGCTGGGCATGAGAATGTTGAGGCTTGGCGTGAGGACCTTCGAGTTGCACCCCTGATGCCTTGTCTGAACCTAAGCGTGGGAAGACTTGAGGCTGGGCGTGAGTGTGCTGATGTGGCTTAAGTGGTGCGAAAACAAAGATATTTACGAGGGAAAAGTGGTTATTTGGAAGGATTCACGTTGCAGACCCTCTCTTGGCTTGGAGTGGCACTTGGAGAGCTTCCTTTGGGTTCCCATGGCTTCTACTTCAAGTTTCTTCCTTTCTTCTTCATTTTTGCTGCTACACATGTCTATGTGTAGCTAATTTCACCCTTGTTGGGGTTTGATGTAGTTGACCCAAAACTCATGTATACTCTCTAAGTTTTTAATTAAAGTATTATTCATGTTATGTGCTTTCTCCTTATCTTAATGCTTGCTTTGGCTTGATCATTCTTTGCTTGATTTTGTGGTTTGAATCCGATTGGAAAATGTTTTTAAACCTAGAAATGGAGAAGAGCACCTAATGGGGTTTGTTGCTAGGAATAGAGCAAAACCCATTAGTCATCCTTAATCTCTTGTTCTTCTCTCAAGTATCTTGGTTGATTTATGCAAGGAATTGATAGGTTGGTCAAGAGACTTAGGTTTTCACTCTAAGGAATTAGGGTTTAAACATATTTGTGAGTTGATGATAACTTTTGGATAATGAACTTGATTAGTGGCTTTTGTATGCATAGGTGAGTGGTTAACGAAGTCAAACCCCAACATCTCGTATTATTATCGTGAACTCTCTATTTTCCACATTTTACTTGCTTGAGAAAATTCCAAAAATAGTTTCTAGTTGATTTAATTGTCAAGTTTAGATTTTTAGTGCCTTATTCCAACTTTAAATCCATTCCATTGCATATTTACTGCTTATTTGTTGTTCTAGTAAGTTCCTTATGCAAATAGTCAAATATTGAACAAGTCCCTGTGGATACGATACTTGGATTTACCAAGATACTACTTGCACGACTTGGTTCACTTGCCAAGGAGTCAACAAGTTTTTGGCGTCGTTGCCGGAGACTTGTGTCTCAATATTTGGCAATCGGCATATAGATTACTTTCTAAACTTAACCATTTTATTTATTCTTTGTTTAGTTCAGTTTTCATTCCAATTTTTAGCTTGTGCTAATTCTCTTTTCTAGTGTCTTTTGCTTTGTTGTATGCGAGGTAAGGTTCGACAAGAAGAATTAGTTCCCTTAGATCAAGAAATTAAGAAGACTTGTCGCAAGAACAACGCTCTCCGCAAGAAGCAAAAGCAACTAGAAAAGCGAGCTATGCAAGAAGCTATCTCTTCACCTCCATCTTCTCCACCTCGAACACCATTATCTCTTTTACCTCCTATCATTGAGGAGCCCATTATGGCAGGAGAAGAAGCACAACCTCGCCGCACTTTTGAAGAATATGCTACAGTTGTTGGTCCAAGATTCTTTACTAGCATTGCTAGGCCGGAATTGGAAGTCGCCAATGTGTCTATGCCGTCTACTCTCATTACCTTGATCAAGTGCAACCAATTCCATGGTTTGCCTCATGAAGATCCTTATGCTCACTTGGCCACCTTCATTGAGCTTTGCAATACAGTCAAGATTGACCAAGTGCCGGATGACTACATTCGCTTGAATATGTTCCCTTTCTCGCTTGCCGACAAAGCCAAGCTATGGCTCAACTCTCATAAAGAGCATAGCTTGTGCACTTGGGATGAAGTGGTGTCAAAGTTTTTGAACAAGTATTTCCCTCAATCCAAGACTACTCAAGGCAAGACGGAGATTTTCTCTTTCCATCAAGGTGTGGATGAATCTCTTAGTGAAGCATGGGATCGTTTCCAAGGCCTATTAAGAAAGACCCCCACACATGGATTTAGTGAACCTCTCCAACTCAACATGTTCATAGATGGATTGAGGCCACAAACTAAGCTTATGCTTGATGCCTCGGCGGGTGGGAAGATCAAATCGAAACCTTCGGATGATGCTATAGAGTTGATTGAGAACATGGCCTCTAGTGATTATGAAGTTACGCATGATAGAGGCACAACTTCCAAGAAGGGAATTCTAGAGCTTTGTTCACAAGATGTCATCTTGGCACAAAACAAGCTCTTAACCCAACAAATAGATGCCCTCACAAAGCAAATTTCTACACTTCCACAACAACTCAAATTGCTAAACTCTAATCAAGGTCATTCTCAACAAGTGATGGGTTGTTCTTTATGTGGAGGAGATCATGAGAATGGGTTATGCATGATTCAAGAAGGGGCACATGAGGAGTTAAACTACATGGCCAACCAAAATTTCCAAGGCAACTTTGGGAATTATGGTTATAACCAAGGCCAAGGCCACGGTCAAGGCCAAGGTTGGAAGACTCATCCGGGAAACAATTGGAAGCAAGATCAAGGAGGATATTCTAATAGACCTTCTCACCAAGGTCCAAACATATATGAGAGGACTAGCAAGCTTGAAGATACTTTGACTCAATTCATGCAAGTGTCCATCTCAAATCAAAAGAGCACCGAAGCTTCCATCAAGAATCTTGAAGTTCAAGTTGGTCAACTTGCAAAGCAACTAGCGGAGCAAAAGAGTGGAAATTTCTCGGCCAACACTACCCCTAATCCCAAGGAAAATTGTAGTGCCGTTATTACAAGGAGTGGAAGAGGGGCTGGTTTGAAGGATAATGAAGTTGAGAAGAGTGAAAAAGTATTGAGGGAAAATGAGTGTGGAGAAAAGAGTGAGGAAAAAGAGGAGGTAGAAAAAAATAAAGAAGAAGAAAAAAATGAAAAAGAGAGTGATGAAAATGAAAAAATAGATGAGGGAGTAAGTGAGCGAAAATGCAAAAATCAAATTGTGAGAGAAGGAAAGAAGGTGACGAAGGAAGTACCCGCTAAGGAGTTGCCATACCCTCTAGTTCCTAGTAAAAAGGACAAGGAGAGGTACTTTTCTCGTTTCATGGATATTTTCAATAAATTG
This sequence comes from Pueraria montana var. lobata, assembly GCA_026413185.1. Classification (NCBI taxonomy): domain Eukaryota; kingdom Viridiplantae; phylum Streptophyta; class Magnoliopsida; order Fabales; family Fabaceae; genus Pueraria; species Pueraria montana. The sequence goes on along the minus strand of CM048654.1, from coordinate 63,574,511 downwards.
GAGATCAATATTCCCTTTGGAGAAGCTCTTCAACAAATGCCTCTTTATGCCAAGTTCATGAAAGATTTGTTGACCAAGAAGAGAAAATATGATGAAAATGTGACTATGAAATTGGGGGGCAATTGTAGTGCAATTATTCAAAAGACTCTTCCTCCGAAGTTTAAAGATCCCAGAAGCTTCACCATCCCATGCACCATAGGAGAGCTATAAATTGGCAAAGCTCTCATTGATTTAGGGGCGAGCATCAATTTGATGCCCCTATCTATGCTCACAAGAATTGGCAACATGGAGGTGAAGCCAACAAGAATGACCTTGCAACTTGCGGACCGCTCTATCAAATGTCCCTATGGAGTAATTGAGGATGTTCTTGTCAAGGTGAAAGATTTCACTTTTCCGGTGGACTTTGTCATAATGGACATGGAGGAGGATAAAGAGGTTCCCATTATTTTGGGAAGGCCTTTCATGATGACCGCCCAAGTAGTTGTGGACATGGGAGTTGCCCAACTTCAACTTAAGTTAGAAGACCAAGTGTTGACTTTTAATATCTTTGAAGCCATGCAACATCCTAGTGACCACCAAGATTGTTTTAGAGTGAATACTCTTGATGAAGTGGTGGCTAGTGCTACAAAGCAACTACATGTACATTCACCTCTTGAGAGGGCCTTGATTAAAGCTTTTGATCATCTTACCTTGCAAGAAGATAAAGAAATTGAAGAGATTTTAATGCAACTTGAAGTACTCAAGGAGATTCCACCGGGGGAGGAGGAAATAGAAGACTTGAAGAAGGATGAGGTGGTAGAGAAAACAAAGCTTGAATTGAAAGTTTTACCACCTCACCTAAAGTATGTGTTCTTAGAAGACCATGATGAAAAATCGGTGATTATTAGCAACTCTTTGTCCAAGATGGAGGAAGACAAGCTTGTGAAGGTTCTTCAAGCAAACAAGGAGGCTATAGGGTGGTCTCTTTCTGACCTTAAGGGAATAAGTCCATCCTATTGCATGCACAAGATAATGCTTGAGAAAGATTACAAGCCAATTGCATAACCTCAAAGAAGATTGAATCCTACTATGAAGGAGGAAGTGAGAAAAGAAGTGCTAAAGTTGCTTGAAGCCGGAATGATCTATCCAATCTCGGATAGTGCATGGGTAAGCCCCGTGCAAGTGGTGCCTAAGAAGGTGGGATGACCATGGTGAAAAATGACAAAAAAAAACTCATTCCCACAAGAATGGTGACCGGGTGGAGAATGTGCATCGATTATAGAAAGTTGAATGACGCCACTCGAAAGGATCATTTTCCTCTTCCATTTATGGACCAAATGTTGGAGAAGTTAGCGGGGCAAGCTTATTATTGTTTCTTGGATGGCTACTCCGGATACAATCAAATAGCTGTTAATCCGGAGGATCAAGAGAAAACAGCCTTCACTTGTCCTTTTGGTATTTTTGCTTATCGGAGGATTCCATTCGGGTTGTGTAATTCCCCCGCGACCTTCCAATGATGCATGCTTTCCATATTCTTTGACATGGTGGAGAAGTGTATTGAAGTGTTCATGGATGACTTCTCCATATTTGGTCCTTCATTTGACTTGTGCCTAGCAAATCTTGAGCTAGTGTTGAAGAGGTGCATTGAAACCAATCTTGTCTTGAATTGGGAAAAATGTCACTTCATGGTGGGTGAAGGCATAGTGCTAGGTCACAAGATCTCCTCTAGAGGGATAGAAGTTGACAAAGCCAAGGAGGATGTGATAGAGAAGTTGCCACCTCCAAGTAATGTGAAGGGAATTCGAAGTTTTCTTGGCCATGCGGGTTTTTATAGGCGGTTCATAAAAGATTTCTCAAAAATTGCAAAACCGCTATGCAACCTTCTCAACAAGGATACTCCCTTCAACTTTGATGATGAGTGCTTGAAAGCATTCAACGTGCTAAAAGGGAAACTTGTGTCCGCTCCGGTGATTGTGGTCCCTAATTGGAAGCAAGACTTTGAATTGATGTGTGATGCAAGTGACTTTGCAGTAGGAGCTGTTTTGGGGCAGCGGAAGGATAAGGTGTTTTATGCCATTTATTATGCAAGCAAGGTCCTCAATGATTCCCAATTGAATTATGCTACCACCGAGAAGGAGCTCCTAGCCATTGTCTATGCCTTAGAGAAATTTCGGCCTTACTTGATTGGTTCAAAAGTCACGGTGTATACCGACCATTCCGCCATCAAGTACCTTCTCACCAAGCCCGATTCAAAGCCTAGACTAATCCGATGGACCTTTTGTTGCAAGAATTTGATTTGGAGATCAAGGATAAAAAGGGTAGTGAGAATTTGGTAGCCGACCATCTTTCAAGGCTTGTCAATGAAGAGCTTACTACACAAGAAAAAGAGATTAGAGATGAGTTTCTCGATGAAGTTTTGCTTATGGTGAAGGAAAGACCATGGTTTGCCGACATGGCCAATTTCAAGGCCATCGGGGTAATTCCAGAAGATATGACATGGCAACAAAAGAAGAAGTTCTATCGGGATGCCAACTATTATGTGTGGGATGATCCATATTTATTCAAGATTGGAGCGGATAATTTGTTAAGAAGGTGTGTGTCTCATGATGAAGCCAAGAATATCTTGTGGCATTGCCACAACTCTCCCTATGGAGGCCATTACAATGGGGAGAGAACAACTGCAAAAGTCTTACAATCTGGCTTCTTTTGGCCCACTATATTCAAAGATGCCCATCACCATGCCCAAGCTTGTGACAAGTGTCAAAGGACGGGGAATATTTCCAAGTACCATGAAATGCCACTTCAAAACATGTTGGAAGTGGAGGTTTTTGATTGTTGGGGTATAGACTTTGTTGGACCCCTACCATCTTCTTACTCCAATGAATACATCTTAGTGGCGGTGGATTATGTCTCCAAATGGGTTGAAGCAGTAGCTGCCCCTAAAAATGATGCTAAAACCGTCATTAAGTTTCTCAAGAAGAACAGCTTTGCTCGGTTTGGAGTGCCAAGGGTACTCATAAGTGATGGAGGGTCACATTTTTGCAATGCTCAATTGAAAAAGGTGCTTGGGCATTACGATGTCCGTCACAAGGTAGCCTCACCCTACCACCCCCAAACAAATGGCCAAGCTGAGGTTTCCAACCGTGAGATCAAAAGAATCCTTGAGAAGACCGTGGCATCTTCAAGAAAGGATTGGGCTATGAAGTTGGATGACACTCTATGGGCATATAGAACGGCATTCAAAACTTCTATTGGTCTCTCACCCTTCCAAATGGTGTATGGCAAAGCATGTCACTTACCGGTTGAGATGGAACATAAGGCCTATTGGGCCCTCAAGTTCCTCAATTTTGATCCATCTCAATCGACGGATAAGAGGAAGTTGCAACTACATGAGCTTGAAAAGATGAGGCTCAATGCATATGAGTCCTCTAAGCACTACAAGGAGCGAGTGAAGACCTATCATGACAAGCACATAGTGAAAAAAACCTTTCAACCGGGACAACAAGTTCTTCTTTTCAACTCCCGATTGAGGTTGTTTCCAGGCAAGCTCAAATCCAAGTGGTCGGGTCCATTCATCATCAAGGAAGTCAAACATCATGGAGCTATTGAAGTAGAGGATCCGACAACACAAAGAAGTTGGGTGGTAAATGGCCAAAGACTCAAGCCATATTTGGGTGGTGATGTTGAAAGACTCACTACCATTTTGCTTTTCAATGACCCTTGAGGTCTTTGGCTCGTCAAGCTAGTGACGTTAAACAAGCGCTTACTGGGAGGCAACCTAGCATTTCTCACCCTTTCTCTTTTTAATTTTCTGTCATTTGAGTTATTTTAACTGTTACTAGGTTTATGTTGTTTGAATTTTCTGTTATGTTTTTGTTTTGGAGTGTTAATTGCTCATGATCACTTAGCATCTTTGGTGCACATGTTGAGTGAGTGCTAAACAAGCTTTTCCTTGGTAGTTCTTGCTCATTTTGTTAAAAGAGAATTCTGCAGAAAAAAAAATATAATTATGCAGCTGAGTTATCATAGCTTGAACTAATTTGGAAAAGCTTGATTTGCCTCAACAAGTGACATCATTGATGCAAAGTGTTTAAGTGTTGATTTAGTAAGTTGCTTCGCGTTTGTTTGTATTTTTTATTTTTATTTTTTTTTCTGAGAAATGTAACGACCCACTATCGTCACAAGACAACTTAACTACTATATTGCGAAAAGATTTAACTAAAAACTTATTATAAGTTATTTAGAAAAATACGTGTAAATTTTTTTTTTTTTTGCGCAAGATCACTAATCATTCATAACATTCATCATTAAGAAATATACATATATCAGAAGTACAAATACCAAGCCATATGGTCATATACAAACCGCAGACCAAAAGTCTGATATATCTCAAAAGGTTCGGAATACGTATATACCAGTACAAAGGTGCCTATTTCCTACTAGCTGGCCACAACTACATATTACCCTTAGCTAGAAACTAGGATGATATAAGAAAAGATAAGGAATAGATGACGTAGGTCTCCTGTGACTTTAGCCGCGTATAGCCTGATCTGCCGGTAGTTCGCCGTCTGCTCCCGCGAAGAATCGCGATCATCACAGTCAAACACATACAAACAAACAGCGCAAGGATAAGCTTACAGAACAAACATCCATTTAAAATAAGGCATTAAATTTATACTAACATATTCACAAAGTTAAATAATAACAATATACAGTAAAATCCAATTCAATAGGTAAATCACCAACATATCATCAAATAATATGTCATAGTTATGCACTATATGTAGACACGACTCCATGGAGATTTTCACTAGTCGAGCGACCAGCACAGTCAAATCCCTTAACATAGTCCAATTTGACCATTGGGGGAAACGCCGATACTGGTCTTAGAAATAATTAGTGGCTTTGTCAGGATAGGTGTACGTGGGTAGTGGCTCACCATAACACAAGATCTGCAGAAATCTTGGTCTCAATATGGAATCGCCCGTCCATCCCATCCCCCGGGTCCATGTACACGACCCCACCAATCTTTCCGACACTAGGTTGAGAACCTTCTTAATTAGCATTCTCAACTTACGTGTCAACTCGTATCCACAGTCACGATCCACTGTGGACTTATGCATGTATGCACACACAATTCAACACAACAACATATCCACAGTCATCGTCCACTGTGGTCAACAACAACATATCCACAGTCACCATTCACTGTGGTCAACAACATATATCCACAGCCCTCATTCACTGTGGTCAACAACATGTATCCACAGTCATCATCCACTGTGATTCAAAGTTAAAGAAAACATCGAAGTTAACTGGACACTGATCAAAACCTTAAAATTTTTAACTATTAAAACTGTCTATAACACTTTGGAGTTTTTTTTTTTTTTTTAAATCTCATAAAAACATTCGAAATACTAGAAATTATAGAAATCATCTTTAAAACTTTAGAAAGATTTTGAAAGGAAATTAAAAGATAAAATCATAATCTCTAAATCATCTTTTAGAAAGTGTGCCAAAATTTTCAAAAATCTCAAAAACAGATTTTCTTCACTGCAGATGGGTCAGTTTCAAGGAAACGTTTGAAATAGAAATATAATGAATTAGAAAGCATATCATACACCGTTCGAAAGCTTGAAATGTCTATTTTCTAACCATATAACTCGTTTTTCAATAAGATTTTTGTAGAAATACAGAATTGCAAAACAATATACTATGTTCAATCACGTATTTCTGACCGGACCTTCAACTTTCGAGGGCCATAAATCCTTCGATTTTCAATATTTTTGAGCAGTTCTTGTGCCAAAACTGTAGCCCCGGATGTCTATTTTCATCTTCAAGAAACGAAATTCAATTTCATTCACCACAGCCAAAGTTATCACAAAAATACTAACATATGTTCAGAAAAAAACGTACCAGACAGCAAGCACTTTATTTTCAGCTATCATATAGTTCCAATCAATCAACTTATATCACAAACAATTTATCAAAACATTACTTTCAGAATCAATACACATCACAACATATCCATGTATCAAACAATACATAAAAACTGTAAACTTTCCTTACCTCGAGAAGATGCTAAAATAAGAGCTTTGAATAATGGAGGAGTGAAGTAACTTTTAGTTTTCTAGGTCACAAATATTAAACCACCACTATGAACCAACAACAGCTCATAGTATAAAAACTTGGGACTTAGAAATTTTGAAGGAGAACTTTTAGAGGAGTAGAATTACTCAACGGTGAGGGGTGCCGAAAACAAAATGACGTTAGATAGAGAAAAAGGGGTTGCAAAAAGCAATTTTCACAAATTGAAATTGAAATTGAAACAGAATGACGAGAATTGAATTGGAGGCTGGTGCACTTTGTGTTTTGAAGAAGTCCAATTTATAGACTTATGATATGACACTGTTTTATTTTTTTATTATTATTATTTTCTTTTTCTTTGACTTTGTAATCTCAAGTGATAGAAAGAAAAGGAAACGTAAGATTATATTTTCCTGCTAGCAATCCGACTCTGTCAGCAAGATTTAGGGGAACTGCTTTTGAAATTTGGGCATTCAAAATTCTTTTGAACGTGAGAATGGGTTCCTTGAGTCAACAAAATTTATGAAAGCTTTTGAAATTTTTTCTACAAAGTACGTAGGAGCAAATTATGATAGGTGTAGTTATAGTTTTAGGTAGAATAATTAGCAGGTAAGGTAATAAAATGCAAATCAAGCTAATTAAATTAGTACATGTATGACTTACTAATTTTAATTTTGGATATCTAATAAAATTTAGAATGTCTTAGAATTTTTCTAACTCTCAAAAAGTTCTCAAAAACACACTCTTTGGAACCACGTTAAAATATTATTATTTTAATCAAGTGTAACAAAATAACATACAAATTTTATAGGAACCTAATTATACTTATTAGAGACTAATTATAATTAAATCCTTTTAATTTCTTTACTATTTCCTTACTTTCACAGTATATTCTTACACTACCAGTGTGCAACACAGTCCAGATTTCAGTGAAATTTTCCACTAAAACTTACATAGAAAAATCACACATATTTATTAATTATATTTTCTCATGAAATTAAATTTAATTATCTCTTATAATTATTTTCAATCCAAGAGAGAAGGAAGAAATGAGAAAACGTCGGAAAGTAAGAAGCGAATGAAAAATAAAGTTTTTAACTTTTGCTATTCGTAACCATGTATTTTCTAACCTCACACCCCCTTTTCTATAACAAAACTTACGTAAAGTTGAAATTGTTACGAAAACTACTAAACACACCATAATCACATAAACAAAACAATCTATTTTGTTTATATAGTTCATTAAATAACCTAATTTAAATTTAATTTATCTTGCATTTTAAGTAAGTCACTTATCATACATTATGAAAATTCATAGCGTTACAAGAAAGATTTGAGTGAGTTGGTTGATTTAAGTTTGAGGTGTTCAAGGCTTGACTGATGTGGAATTCAATTAAAAAAAACTGCATTTTTATGTTGTAAATTGATTTTTTTTTTTGTCAATTTCAAGCTAAGTGTGGAATTATTGCATAATTGTTGCCATTTAAATACTTAGCTTTGTACATTATCATGCCTAATGTGGCAAGTTCAAGTCCCTGGAGCCATTCATTCAACCAAATTGGCAAATTAATTGCCTCATGGACCAACCATTAGTCACATGTCAAGGCAAATTCAACGTGAACATGAATATGAATTTGTGCTGCAAATTCATGGATTCAATGACCAATCATGCGCTGCCAATATGGAGCCTTGAATCACAATCATTTAAGCCAAATGAGCATTGCTTTTGAAGTGCAAATGTTGCACTTATTCCCTGCCACTTTGACGTGAAAAGGTTCATGTTCACCTTAGTTTTGTGCAGCAAATTAATTAGTCCCAAGGACCAATCATGCGCTGCCATCATGAGCCAAGAATTACATGATTTATAAGCAAGTGGTGGCATTGTTTTGATGTGCAATTGCTGAACTTTTTCCTTCCCTGCAAAGTGATGCCATGCGTCATTTTTTCCTTAAGCTAGCTTGGAAATTAATTTGCTGCAGGCACTCAATTAATTTGCGGCAATTTTAATTGCCCCAGGGGCCAATTCCTCTTTGCCAAAATGAAGCCAGGCCTTAACTTTCCAAGCCAGGCGTGGCCTCTTGAATTGAGTTGCAAATTGTACAATTTTTGCACAATTCTCTCTGCCACTATGACGCCCAGCGTCATTTCCTCTAAGCCAGGCGTGGGTTGCTCCCTGTTGCTCTTTTAATTTCAAAAATTGCTTGTTTGCCTCGGGTAGTTTGACGCTGGGCCTCAATTTCACCAAGCTGGGCGTGAGCTTTGGTTATTTAAGCACCTGACCCATTTCTTTTTTACACTTCACTTCTCTCTCCAGCTTTTTTCTTTCTCTTTCGAACCACACTCACAGCAACACATTCTTCAAGCCGTTTTCTTCTTTTCTTTTTCATATCATTTCGAGCTTTGATTGTTGTGAGTTCATTTTTTTTCTTTCTCTATCATGTTTCTACTTTGTCTTTCTTAGTTCTTAACATGTTTTCCTTTCTTTATTTATTTAGATGTTGCTACTTGTTTTCCATAGTTTGAATGTTCATTACTTGCTTTTCTTAGTGTCTCTGGTTGATCTCTGCTATTGGGTTGTTCTCTTTCTTTGTTTTTCAAATTTGTGGTTTTACACATGTTCAAGTTTTTCTTTTTCCTTCTAATTTTAAGTGTGCCTTTTAAGTGTTTGGTGAAATGCCTAAGTGAAATTTTCTTGTGATTTCTCACTTGTTCTGTGATCCTTAGGCTTAACTTCACTTTCTCTTGGCTTGTTTAAGGCTAGTTTTATGGTGTTGAATCTTGTGATGTTTTGGTACTTTCTTTGTTAGTTAATGTTTTTCTTTCTTTATTTCCCTTGTGTTTTTAGTTGTTTCTTTTTATTGTAGTTACTTTTTCTTCTTTTTCTGTTCCCTTGTGTTAGTCTTAGAACTAGCTCTTGTTGTTGTTTAAACCAAGTTTAGGTTTTCTCATTCTTCTATTGTTGAGTTTTCTTATTGTTATGTTCTCTTATGTATTTGCTTTAGGATGGCTACCCCTCAAACTAAGGTTTATAAAAAAAAGGAAGACCACTGCAGCTGGTTGCTTACATCCTCCAAGGCAGAACCCAAGGCCCGAATTTCAGAAGTACTACTACAAATCCAAGGCCCATGAGGAGCTCTATAAGACCTATGAAAATAGGTCATTGATTATGGAAAGACAAATTAGGTTGGAGCTTGAGGCATTTCCTGAATTTCAAGATGAGCTCAAAAGGAGAAATTGGACACAAATGGGGACTTATCCAATTCCGGCCAATATTGCATTGGTTAGAGAATTCTACTGCAATGCAAGGCAAATTGAAAATCAAGATTCTCCTTCTTTTGTAAGCTATGTCAGAAGCAAGCCAATCCCATTCAACGCGAAAAGAATCAATAGAATTTTGGGAACTACTTTGACCCTAGGCTTATGCATGTATTCCAGAATAGTAGAGAAGGATGAAGTGAGTTATTCTGAGGTGGAGAAGGTCGTTTGCAAGCCGGGTTGTCAATTCACATATACTGATAAGGGAAATATCTCTCACATTTTGACCCAGGATCTCACACCCATTGCTTGACTTTGGACAACTTTCATCCATTCCAACCTTTCTCCGTGCTCGCACAGATCAGATATCCAGGCTGAGAGGTCTATCCTTTTATACTGCATCATGAAAAGATAAAGATAGATGTTGGCAAGCTCATTGCTGAGGAAATTCAGAGTTGTGCTAACCAGTCCGGAGCAGCTTCTTTAATCTACCCTTCTCTTACGGATGTGCAAGAGCCTCATTTTTTGAAGTTGGGGAAACCAATCCATAGGAGTTATATCATGCAACATAGTTATACAGAGAAGGTGCAACAGTCACGTAGTGGACTTGGATGATCTTCTCAGGCTCCACCTCTCCCCCGTCCTTCAGCCCCTCGTACACAGAAAGAGTGTTTGGCAGCCCTACAGCAAGAAGTTGCTCACCTAAGGGCATTCGTTCAGCAAACAGCTGTTCACCAGAATGTAGCTTCACAGCGCATAGAGGAACGACAAGAAGCTCTTTATAGATACTTTCCAGGGTGACAGATGGAATGCATGACTTGTCTCTTCACATGCCCGGTTTACCTCCGGGATACCACTTTCCATCAGCTGCTGAAGTTTCTGTTGATGTGGCTTTGCCACATTATCCTAGGGACCAGGATAATCCCCAGGGAGGAGGAAGGTCTGCTGCTGCTGCTGATAGGGATGTTGATGCACACTTGGAAGAGGAAGGAGTGGAGGAAGGCTAAGCTCTTAGTATGATGTTGAGGGAGTCATATTGTGTTTATGTTTTATTTTTTTTTTTGTCTTCTGTTTATGTTGTGTTTAGATGTTATTGTTTAACTTGTGTGATGTGCTAGATTTTAATTTCCAGTTAATGTGTTTTTAGATTAAACATGTGTTAAGTGTGTGGTTTGAGATTTTGGCACAATTTCAGTTCATCCATTGCATGAGTTCTTGATGATGTTAAATTCCATTGTGATATGATTGTATGCTTGTGGCTGTACTCCGATTTTCATAATTGGATGCTTTGTAGTATTCCGTGCGATTAATAAGTTTGGCATGATGTTGTTGAAAATCATTGAGTACTTGTTTTAACCGTGTGAGTATTTGAGCTTCCATTGATTTATTTGATTGAGTGCCACCATTGGAATGTGTACAATTGGTTTTGCTTGAATCTCTGTTACCTTGAATTGCATATGCTTGTTGAGAAGTGATCAAGGCATGTTCTTGTGTAAATTTTAGCCACTGGACCAAATAGCTAACCTAACAATTTGTTGTCCTTTGCATGACCCCCTTTGAGCTAAACACATTTTTATTCTTGAATCCTTGAGCCTAAAAGAAAGACAATTGCTTCCCACACCTTAGGATAGGAGAGCAAGTCATTTTTGATAGTGGATTACAAGAGTTTTAAGTTTGGGGTTTTGTATGCGATTACCAAGAAAGGATAGCAATGTTGGGAATTTTTGTGTGGTTTCTTGTTTTCAAGTAACCTTTGAAAAAAAAATGAAATGAAAAAAAAAGTGAAAATGAATTAAAAAAAAAAAGAGAAAAAGATTGAAAAGTAAGCAAGGTAGCTCAATAATTCTTGTTTTGTTGTTGGTCAAGGTTGTTTCTAGCATTGGGATGTATTGAATGAAGGTTTTCATTGAACTTGAGAAGTTGGAATTGTTGAATGAATTGTGATCATAGAAGATGCTCTCCTATTCTCTTGTGGTGTAATTTTGCTTATCCGAAAAAACCAATATTCTTTGTAGCCCAGCCAAGATTCAACCTAATAAAAGACCTTTGTGATCTTTGCATGCATGTGTGGTTTTATGGTTTCTTTTGAAGATGAAAAGCAAAACTGAATTGTGTGGTTTCAATGTGTGTGATCGAGAGATACACTTGCCCGGATACACTTGTGTGCTTGAGAGAAACACATTTTATGTGAGGGAACAAGCGCTCTTTGGTTTCCCAATTTCAGTCATTGCCATGCTTGTTAGTCTCTTGAGGAATTATTTGCATTTGTATCTTGCTGTGAAATTTTGTGTGGGCACCACAGGGTATGGTTATTCATTTTGGAAATTCTTGCTCAAAAACTTGAGTTGAAAGCATGTGTGGATGGATGTGATGTGGTGCTTGATTTTCAAACCATGCTATTTGTGCATAATTTCATGTTTATGTTGATGTTAGCTAGGTTATTTATGTTTAGTTGTGTAGCTTAGTTCTATTTTGCTTGAGGACAAGCAAAGCTCTAAGTTTGGGGTGTTTGATAGATGCTTTATATGCTTACATATCTTAGCATTTATCTTACATTTTTCATGACTTAGAACTTTGTTTTAATCAATTTTAGGCTAATCTAACTATATTTTAGAAGTAGTGTTAATATTGCTAATCCTTTAGGAGTTTTACTAGCTTTTGATATTTTGTTGTAGGAATAGAAGAAGAATTAAAGAATTTGGAGCATGAGTCATTGGAAGTTCAAGCCAACATCTTTGGAAGCATATTTTGAAAGCCAAAAGCCAACATCTTCCTTTTATCTTGCTGAGGCCAGGCTTAAGAGATTTGAGGCTGGGCCTGAGAATGAAGAAATCTCCCTTTGCTTGCTGTCAACCTGAGGTTGGGCGTGAGAATGCCGAGGTTGGGCGTGAGGACCTTCGAGTTGCACCCCTGATGCCTTGTCTGAAGCTGAGCATGGGAAGACTCGAGGCTGGGCGTGAGTGTGCTGATGTGGCTTAAGTGGTGTGAAAACAAAGATATTTACGAGGGAAAAGTGGTCATTTGGAAGGATTCACGTTGCAGACCCTCTCTTGGCTTGGAGTGGCACTTGGAGAGCTTCCTTTGGGTTCCCATGGCTTCTACTTCAAGTTTCTTCCTTTCTTCTTCATTTTTGCTGCTACACATGTCTATGTGTAGCTAATTTCACCCTTGTTAGGGTTTGATGTAGTTGACCCAAAACTCATGTATACTCTCTAAGTTTTTAATTAAAGTTTATTATTCATGTTATGTGCTTTCTCCTTCTCTTAATGCTTGCTTTGGCTTGATCATTCTTTGCTTGATTTTGTGGTTTGAATCCGATTGGAAAATGTTTTTAAACCTAGAAATGGAGAAGAGCACCTAATGGGGTTTGTTGCTAGGAATAGAGCAAAACCCATTAGTCATCCTTAATCTCTTGTTCTTCTCTCAAGTATCTTGGTTGATTTATGCAAGGAATTGATAGGTTGGTCAAGAGACTTAGGTTTTCACTCTAAGGTTTAAACATATTTGTGAGTTGATGATAACATTTGGATAATGAACTTGATTAGTGGCTTTTGTATGCATAGGTGAGTGGTTAACGAAGTTAAACCCCAACATCTCGTATTTTTATCGTGAACTCTCTATTTTTCGCATTTTACTTGCTTGAGAAAATTCCAAAAATAGTTTCTAGTTGATTTAATTGTCAAGTTTAGATTTTTAGTGCCTTATTCCAACTTTAAATCCATTCCATTGCATATTTACTGCTTATTTGTTGTTCTAGTAAGTTCCTTATGCAAATAGTCAAATATTGAACAAGTCCCTATGGATACGATACTTGGATTTACCAAGATACTACTTGCCCGACTTGGTTCACTTGCCAAGGAGTCAACAACTGGTCAAGCTTTCTATTGCTTCTTGGATGGTTACTCTAGCTATAATCAAATTGCTTTGGATCCTAAAGACCAAGAGAAGACAGCCTTCACTTGTCCTTTTGGAGTATTTGCATATAGGAAGATGCCATTTGGGCTATGCAATGCACCTGCCACTTTCCAAAGGTGTATGCTAACTATCTTCTCGGATTTGGTGGAGAAATGCATAGAAGTCTTTATGGATGAATTTTCTATTTTTGGTGGTTCATTTGAATTGTGCTTGTCCAACTTGGCAACTGTTTTGAAGAGGTGTACTGAGACAAATCTCATCCTTAATTGGGAGAAATGCCATTTTATAGTGACCGAAGGAATTGTTCTTGGCCACAAAATTTCATCTAGAGGAATTGAAGCTGACAAAGCCAAAGTAGATGTCATTGAAAATCTTCCACCACCAACAAATGTGAAAGGAATTTGAAGCTTCCTTGGACATGCTGGATTCTATAGGCACTTCATCAAAGATTTCTCCAAAATTGCCAAACCATTGAGCAATTTGCTGAATAAGGACATACCATTTAATTTTGATGCTGAATGTTTAAATGCTTTTAAATTTCTGAAGTTTAGTTTAGTTTCTACTCCTATACTCATTGCACCTAATTGGAAAATTGATTTTGAACTCATATGTGATGCTAGTGATTATGTAGTAGGCACTGTTCTAGGCCAAAGAAAGAGCAAATTTTTTCATCCCATTCATTATGCTAGCAAGATGCTCAATGAACACCAAGTGAATTATGCAACAACTGAAAAAGAGTTGCTAGCAATACTGTATGCTTTGGAAAAATTTTGTTCTTACTTAATTGGTTCCAAAGTAGTTGTGTACACTGATCATGCTACAATTAAATACTTGCTGTCCAAACCCGATTCCAAGCCTAGACTCATTAGATGGGTTTTGTTGCTGCAGGAATTTGATCTTGAAATTAAGGACAAGAAAGGAAGTGAGAACCAAGTAGCTGATCACTTATCACGGCTTGTGAATGATGAGGTGACCACTCGTGAGAAAGAAATTCTTGAAGAGTTTCCTAATGAGAAATTGCTTGTGGTGCAAGAAAGGCCATGGTTTGCGGATATGGCTAACTATAAAGCTGGTGGAATCATTCCAACATTCATGAATTGGCACCAAAAGAAGAAATTTTTCAAGGATTCTCGTTTCTATGTGTAGGATGATCCTCATTTATTCAAAATTGGAGCTGACAATTTACTTAGAAGGTGTGTTGCTAAGGAGGAAGCAAGGAATATCTTGTGGCACTGCCACAATTCACCTTATGGAGGGCACTACAGTGGAGAGAGGACTGCTGCAAAGGTCCTCCAATCTGGATTCTTTTGGCCTACAATTTTTGAAGATGCTCATGATCATATGCAAAGTTGTGATAAATGCCAAAGAATCGGGGGATATCAAGAAGGAATGAGATGCCACTTCAAAACATTCTTGAAGTGGAGGTCTTTGATTGTGGGGTATAGACTTTGTTAGACCCTTACCTTCATCCTTTTCCAATGAATACATTTTGGTGGCTGTAGATTATGTTTCCAAGTGGGTAGAAGCTGTTGCTTGCCCCAAAAGCGACTCCAAAATAGTCATTAATTTCTCAAGAAGAATATATTTTCTCGTTTTGGTGTTCCTAGAGTTTTAATCAGTGATGGAGGCTCCCATTTTTGCAATGCACAATTGAAGAAAGTCTTGGAGCATTATGGAGTCAAACACAAAGTAGCTCCTCCTTACCATCCTCAAACTAATGGTCAAGCTGAGGTTTCAAATAGAGAAATTAAGAGGATCATTGAGAAGACAGTTGCTTCTTCTAGAAAGGATTGGGCTGTAAAGCTTGATGATGCTCTATGGGCATATAGGACTGCATTCAAGACTCCAATTGGCCTATCTCCATTCCAAATGGTCTATGGTAAAGCTTGTCATCTCCTTGTGGAACTGGAGCACAAAGCCTATTGGGCTCTCAAGTTCCTTAATTTTGATTAGTCCTTGGCTGGTGAGAAGAGGAAGATTCAACTTCATGAGCTAGAGGAGATGAGACTCAATGCATATAATTCTTCAAGGCACTACCAACAGAAAGTCAAGGCTTATAATGACAAAAAGCTTATGAAGAGAAACTTGCGGCCTAATCAAAAAGTTCTATTGTTCAATTCAAGGCTGAAATTATTTCCAGGCAAGCTTAAGTCCAAATGGTCTGGCCCTTTCATCATTAAGGAGGTGAAGCCTTATGGTGGTGTTATTTTGGAGGATCCTTCAACAGGCAGAAACTGGACAGTCAATGGTCAGGGATTAAAGCCCTATTTGGGGAGTGAAATTGAGAGGCTGGCCATAATTCTGCATCTAAGTGACCTTTGAGGTCACCAAATGTCAAGCTAATGATATTAAAAGAGCGCTGCCTGGGAGGTAACCTAGTTTTCTTGCCCTTTTACTTCTGCATTCTGCATTTTGAATTATTGGATTTAGTTAGTTATGTGTTTTGATCATCTAGAACTCATGTGTTTGATCTTTGTTTGATTTTTGTGTGTTGTTATTGTTAATTTAGTTCTTTGTGGTGTGATCATTTAGAAGCATTGTTCTGTCATTGCACATGTTCCATTTGGTTGTTACATTGCAGCACTTAGGCTCAATTATGCATAATTCGTATTTTGGTCATGTCTGTGCAAAAATTACTCTCGAGTGACTTTTGGCTCAAGCCACTGATACTGGCTCTAAGCCAAAGCCACTGGGAGAAACAATTTAATTCCCCTACATTTTTTAGTCTAGCCATGTTCCATGGTTAAGCCGAAAGCCACTTTGTGATCCTTTTCCAAATTCGTGCTTTTTGCTAGGCCATGCTTTGTGGCCAAGCTGTTTTTCCACTTTTTCAAACCCTCAGATCGTTTTCAAATTTTCCCACTTCCCAAGACAATTGTCTTTTCCCCACAATGTCTCCACTCAGTTTCCCATCACCTTTTCAGTTTCGTATCCCAATCACCCTCCACTGTTACGTTTCCCCACCACCCTTTTCCACCAATCACGACGCACAAGTCACTCTCCCTCCAATCAAAATCTTCTTTACCCTACAACAGTCAATATTACGTTCCCAGTCAAACCCCCCTTCTCCACTAATCAGATTCTTTCTTTCACTTTCTCCCATCTTTTCCCATTCCTTTACGTTTTCCCCATACTGCCACCACTTCTGCTCCCCACTCCTTTTGACTCTTCCTTAATCATCACCACATGACTACACCTTTCTTCACCTCTCAACTCATCCATCATCACTTGGAGTGTGACCCTTCTCTATCTCGGCCTACTCTCCATCTCCATCACGAGCAACCTTACTCTGTCCACTTGTAAGTGTTGCTTCTGTCATTCCTTTTTATCCCTTTTCTTTTGTCTCTGTCATCTCTTTTCAGAAAAAGATTCTAGGGTTCTTTATTTTTCATGACTGTGTTCTTCTATTTTTTCTTTTTCTGTTTCGATTCGTGGAAGCATGTGCATCGTTAAAGTTTTGTTCTTGTTTTCATCGTTAAATTTTTGACCTTTTGTGTTGGGTTCTCTGTTTTATTCCCTTTTTCATTGACAAAGGTCAAAACTTTTCTTAGAACCTTCTTTTCTTTTTGTTGTTTTGGAAGTTTCTTTGAGTGGGTATGTCTTTTTCTACCTCCTTTCGTTGAAAAAGTGCAAGTTTGTGCCATTTTGAGATATCTATCCCTGTTGGAGGTAGTCACGTGTTTAATTCCCTTTTCCCCTTTGTGTTTGCTATTCATCTTTTGGGGGGAACCTTCTTTTATTTCTTCTGGCTTTAACTTTTTAGTTTCTGTTCTTGTTTTTAATGGTTGGATTTGTGTGGATCTTATCTTTTTCGGTGTTTATCGGACCACTGATGGTTCAAGTTCTGGTTTTTCTGAATATTCTTCGAAGGTTCTTATTTTCTCTGTGTTTTGGGACCACGTTTTGGGCCCCTGTGCTGTTGTGTTTTGTTTAACATTTTCTGTTCACTACTGCTAGTGTTTGGGAAGCACATGGGTCCTGTTGTGAGTTCTCTATTTTGCCCAAAAAGCACCCATTTGTCTTTTTCTTTTTCTTTTTCCTTTTGTCTTCACATGTGTGTTTCCTTAACTGAGATCTGGGACCACTCTATTTTTCTTATGAACGTTGTCACCCACACTTGCTGGAACCACGTTTTTAGAAAAATCTGAGTAGTGCATGATTAGTGGATTTTGGCAAAGCTGCCCTATGAAAGCTAAGCCAAAACTGCTGCACATTTGAGCATTCATGTTCTGGTTCCTGCACATGTGTGTGAACAAAATTCTCCTTGCTGTTTGTGGACTCTCAGTTATCCCTTTGGTCTTTAGTTAATTTATTTTTCTGTTCTTCTTTTCTTTTCTACGTGTTGTGTTTCAATTATGTTGTGATTTCTGTCTTAACTTATTTTCTGTTTCTTGTTCCTTATTCGGGTCACTGACTCATTTCATTTCTTGTGCCTTCTGTTCTATTTTTTTTTGCCTTGTTCCTTTTCTGTTTTACAGCATGGCTCCTAAGCAAAAGCTCCCTACTGATGCCTCAACCCCCTCTGGCAAGAAACAAAGAATCACTAGGAGAGGTTCCTCCTCTTGGGCTCCCCCTTAAGCCTCACGAGAGGATGATGAAGTGGAGGAGATTCCACCCCCACCACCACAACCTCAAACTCCTCGTGAGCCCCTTCAAAAGAACCGTTCCTTGCTCCTCCTAATAAGGAGCGGTTCAAGAACAATGCCAACCAAAACTTGATCAAGGAGCGAGAAGTGTAATTGCTGGCTGGAGATTTTCAGGATTTCCAAGATGAGATCGTTCGAAGGAAGTGGCAAAAACTTACCAATTTCCCCCTCAAGATCAATAAGGAAGTGGTACGCAAGTTCTACGCGAATGCTATTCCAAGGCGTGCTAGTGATCCTGCCCGTAGGTCTTAGGTGAGGGGTTGTTTTGTTCCCTACGATGCCTTGTCCATCAATCAGTTTCTGGCCAATGACTTCACGGATCCCAACAACCAAGACTGTGGCTATTTCTTGATGTCTACTAGGAGAACCACTATTAGCAACACCGCTGTGAGCAACAACCTATGCGTTCCAGGGCGTTACTATATAGAGAATGATGCTGGAAAGGCCCTCCGCTTCAAGAGAGCTGCTCTGAAAACCATTTCGCAAATTTGGGCATCTTTTCCCTTCTCTAACATCATGCTTACAACTCATACCTCTGAGTTGAGCATGTCCAGAGCCTTCATCATGTATTGCATCATGAATAACATCGACATCAACATTGGGAGGATAATATCAAGAGAAATGCATAAATTCGTGACTGCAAAAGCTCTTACCTCCCCTCCAAGGCCTCTTGGCTTTCCGGCCCTTATCACTACATTATGTGAGAGCCATGGAGTGAATGTCCACCGTCCTCCCCTCCTTAACCTCTGGGAACCAATCAACATGCGCTTCATTGACCAGCATTGTCGCAACCATGCAGAAGTTGATGGACCTCAGCCTCCCATTCCTCTTGCGGTGGAGCCATTTAACCGATCCCAATTAGCAACTACTTTCATCTTCCTTTTCCAGCAGTTGGCAACGATTCATCGCAGCCAACATAATTTAAATTCTTTCATTTATTATTATCTAACCCCTGCAGCACCGAGACCTCATGGACGTCTCCATTGGCCAATCGCTTTTGAGTTTGAAGCTATGACTGCATGGTCTGGGGACAGACCTACTTTTTTGGGGGGTGTTGGAGCTGTTGATGCCCCAGATGGTGCTGCTGCTAGTGCTGCAGAAGCTAGTGACCAAGGAGCTGAAGCTGCAGCTAAGGATGAAGCCGTGGCAGAGGAGGAGGAGAGTGAAGTGGAGGAAGAAGGAACTGAAGATGAGGAAGAAGAATTCGGCAGTTCGGAGGTCGAAGAAGATGATGATGTTTGATGAGGGATTTGTTGGTTTAATTCCCATTTCACCAGGACAATTTATTTTTCTATTTTTACATTTCCAGTATTTTAATTTCAGTGCTTGGTTAGCTACTTTATGGGTTTGCTGTTAGTTTAGTTGTTATTTGGTGATGTTGGCCAAGGCTCAATCGTTTTCTGAACTTGGTACTTATGTTATGGTTGTGAGTTTAATTATGTTGTGGTTGTTCATGGCTTAGAAAAATCCCATCGTGTGTTTTCCTAGCTTGCTTCCCGCACTGTTTAAAAGAAAAATGCGTTTGCAAAACCATGATTTGATTTATGTTTGTGGCTGCATGTTTCGTTAGCATAGCTTGGATGCATGTGTGTTTTTGAGAAAAAGTTTCAAGCAAAATATGATTTTGATGACAGGTTTGAGAATGTTTGAGAAATGAATTCTGTGAGTTGTGTGATGTCTCAATTGATTATGAGTGCCACCTTTGGCACCACTGTTGGTTTTGAATAATTCTCTTGTGATGATTTTTGCATGTTAATAAAGAAATGATCAAGGCAATTTTGTTTGATGATTGTGAATCCTAGAGCCAAAAAGCCTTCCCTTCTTACTGTTATCCTTTTTGTGCAGCCCCTTTGAGCCTTAATTGAATAAATTTCTGTCCTGATAATCCAAAGAGCCAAAAAGAAAAACAATACACTTTCCTTACCATTGGATAGGAGAGCAATTGCTTGTGTTGGGTTTAGAATAAGTTTGGGGGAATTCTTTTGCATGTAAGGAACAACTTGGGAACAATTGCGGGTGTCTTCCATTGAATTAAAAGAAGTGTCACAGCTGTGTTTATCTTATGTTCTATGAATTCCATGTTAAAAAAAATCCGAGAAAAGAAAAGAAAAAGAAGATCAAGGAAAATAAAAAGAAATAAAAGCTGTGATACTTGTTATGATGATAGTGGCATGTTTTTTTTAGCTTAAATTTGAGAAATTGGAGGTTTTGGTATCTTTGTCATTGTGAGAAAATAAGAGGGATTGGGAAACCTTTGTGAAATGCATTGATTGCTCTCTTATCTCATGGTGTTTGCTATTCTAGAAAAACCAATTTCCTTTCAAGCCTAACCATGTTTCAGACCTTGATCAACTCCTTGTGATCTTAATTTGTGTGCATAAATTTGTTACATTGAGAAGGAAAGCAAAACTGATTTATTGTTTCCATTGTGTGTTGACTGTGAGAGAATTCAGCACCTAAATCAATTGGTGCTTGAGTGAGACACTTGAGTGAAAAGAATCAAACATTCTTGGATTTTGTCAAATTTTGATTGTTATGCTTGTTTCATTTCTTGAGAAATTAGGTACTTGCATCCTTATTATGGTCTTAGTTTAAGGCACCATGTTTGAAATTTGAATCATTGGTTTGGTCCTTTTCAATTCTTAGATGGAAGCATGTTTTGGATTTGTTAGGATGGGATTGATCTTGGTACATGATTTCTATTTCAATGTTAATTATTTTCAGTTTAGTTAGTTTGTTGTTGTTTTATCTTTTGCTTGAGGACAAGCAAAACTCCAAATTTGGGGGAGTTGTTAGTTGTTGTAATTACTTACTTTTCAAGTAGTTTTTAAGGCAATTATCTATCTTTTTCTCTCATTTGGAGTGTTGCTTTACTCAATTTCTGTTAATTTCGCAATTTAGTTAGAATTTCTTTAGTTTTTCTAGTTTTATGGTTATATCTAAGTGTTTTGCCCCACTTTTTATAGGAATTGGAGATTGAAGTTGAAGAACACATTTTGGAGCTGCATTCTAAAGCTTTAGAAGCAGTGGAAGTTCTTTTGTAGTAGCAATCTGTTGAAGTGCAGAAATTGCCAATCAGCCAAGCCAAAATTCCATTTGTAAGAGGAGTCTTTTACATTTTCAGAACTCATTCTCTGTAGCTCGTTTTGTACTATTTTAGTGGAGAGAAAAACTCTCTCTTTATTTATTAGTGTTCTTCTTCATCTCCTTCCCCTCCATGTGTATTTTCCAGCTGCTCATGCCCATGAGTGGCTGATTTCTTTAGTTGTAAGGGGTTGGATGTAACCATTCTCAAAACTCTCTTGTATCTTTTGATATTATCTATATATATTCTGCATATTTGTGTTTAAAGTTAGTATTTTGCTTCTTTTCTTAAAGCTTGTTGTGGCTTGATCACCCATAGCATGATCCATGGACATGATTGTTGTTGGGAAACACTTATGTTGTCTAGATCTGAAGCAATATACCTCATGAACTTTGTGTCTAGGAATGGAGCTTAGTTCATGGATTATCTTGTGGTCACTAGACTTAAAGCTAGCTGCTTCGTTAAGTTGTTGAGGAATCAAGGCTTAGGGAAGTAATCTAAGACTCTCTGCACCTAAGGAATTAGGGCCGAGAATGTTTTTATTGACTGATTTTAACATTTAAATGCAAATAGAATATATATTATGCGTTAATGCAAGAAGAGAGTAGAGAATGGTGAGATCTAACCCCTGCAACATCTTCATTTGTCTATTTTAACATCTATCTATTGCTGTGTTTTTCTTTAAAAACCATAAAAACATCTTCCCTATTTCTGTTATGCACTAATATCTACGTGAACATTGCCTATATTACGCAAATCCCTTGGGAAAACGATACTTGGACTTATGCATTTACTACTTGTTCGATTGGTGCACTTGCCAAAAATCGTCTAACAAACATGGAAAGTATGAAAAAATATAACAAATGGTGATGAATATCTTTTATGAAAGTATATGAAGAGAAAAATGTAACAAATTATATTCATACAATATAAAATCTAAATAAAAATTCTTAAACATTCGATCTTTTTACCCCGTGCAACGTACAGGTCAAAATCTAGTTGTGTTAATGACCTCTGGTAACATTAAACGCGACATATAGTAACCTTTAAATAATAAAGGCAATAAGGTCTTTATAAAAAAAATTGCAACAACAATAAAATGTTTAGACCGAACCTTGAAAATTGAAAACATAACTCACACTTGTCACACCCAAACTGCACTGTAGCCTCATTAGGCCTTAGTTATTGGAACCACTTGTCAAGCCAATTGCCATCATTCTATTATAATATATATAGTAAAACGTTAAAAAAAATGAGCCCTAAGGCAGTGGCCTCACTGGCCTTGCCTTGTACACGGCTTTGACAATGGATCAATTATAAAAAGCTGTAAGGCCGCTGATAATACAGACAGATAAAAATAGACTTTTTCACTTGTAATTTATAAATGACTTTTTTTTTTTTGCCAAAACCGCATGCCAAGGTAAAAGAGCATTATCCCAACAGTGTTGGAATCCTACCCTCTACCAAACAGAAGCATGACGGATATATATATATATATATATATATATATATATATATATATATATATATATATATATATATATATATAAGAGGAATAAATACAAAACGCATGGGGGGCCAAACCAAAACCCATGGAGCAAACAACTAATTGAACCTATACGACAGAAGACCTGCCTTGTTTCTAAGAAAATCATCCCTAATAAAAGAAGGGACAGATTCCCACCAAAAAAAAACCTTGTATAGAGAAACCTTGGAAGGCTAATCTATCAGCACAGGTGTTACCTTCCCTATAAATATGGCCAACAATAAATTGCATGTTTTCCATTACAAAGAGATTAATATATATCGTTTGTGCACACATATATAGTTGTATATTTTTAATTTATGTATATTATATATTTTATGTTATTATTTAAGAAAAGTAATTACAATGGGTAAAAAATGCCATGCATATGGTATGTTTCACATTAACTTGTCACCCTTGTCAACATTCATTAAATTTACATTACACACTTATATACTATTGGAGTAACTTGATCTCTCCTCTTATATATATATATATATATATATATATATATATATATATATATATATATATATATATATATATATATATATATATATATATATATTCTCTATCATGTTTTCTGCAGTACTACTGAGTGGACAGTCCTTTTCCATAGATTGGATCATGTGGAACTGGCACGTTTTTTAAATGCCAAAAAATCCTATAATTCATATATAACAATGAAATTGCATCAATCTTCGACATAAAAAAGGAAACAACTATTCAAGAGAAGTGGTCTCATTACAAGGTATCAATAAAAGCTCCCACAATCTATTATAAACACCCCCAAATAACTAATAGAAATGTACTAAAAGTCTAAGTTACAAGCCTAAATGGAGTTCATATATTCCTTGAGTGAAGTAGGATAAGTTCAAGCAAATATGAATAATTTATTTGAAGATTCAAGCTTTATGGAAGGAATGGACAGACCAAGTGCATGACTTTTGCGAGCTGCAATATGGGAAATTTGAATTTCTGTCCACGAAGAATCAAGAAGTAGTCAAGTTTGAGCAGTATATAGGTATTGAAGCAAATTGATTTTAACTTAATTTTTTTAATGCTAAATAAACATTTCTTGTAAGTTTTTACGTTATAAAAAAGAGTAAATTAAAATAATATATAAACAAACATTATAAGTGTACATACTGGATAATGGAAATAAATAGAAGAGCTTAATACAAACACAATAGATAACAAAAGCAGAATTAAAAAATCTAGCCACTTTCATTCTACAAAAATGATATGATTTATTATTAGATATAACCATAATCAATATTCAACATGTACTTGAAGATTGAAGTGGAACCCGTGGGGTTGCGGGGATCTGATACGGCTCTTATTTTGTTGGCACATTCATGTGCATTCTATGACTTTTGTATGATCTATTTACCTCCTTTTCACACTTATTGTGTTGAAAGGCTGGTCACAATGTTAATGAATATATTTGTTTTTGCCTCTAAAAAAAAGAGAGTAATACTTGCATGAGCACAATATTTTTGACACAACCAATTAAAAACTCAAAATAACTTTCGAATGTTAGATAATCAATTTAATATTATAATTTTGTTATCAACAAAATTAACATGATTTTGTTTGAACTGTAAAAAACAAACATAATTTTGTTTGAACTGTAAGAATTCATGTTAATATGGAAGATTAAAGCAGGAAATGAACAAATCCAAAATAGAGAAGAAGAAACAAACATATATTGCTAAGCATAGCATTACATCATAATTTTATTATAGCAACATTAATATATGGTATAAGGAAAGAATTACCTTTATAGTTCAGACCTCAAACATTGCCTAATGTGGGAATACGGCTCAACCTATAGTCATGATATCTTGGTCCCATGTTCTGACGAATAAGTACAAGGGGAATATGCTTGATGATCCAATAATCTTCTCCACCTTTTTCTGGATCAATGCTTTCTACTAATTCAGTTGGCATATCAGCAAAGCCAAGAAATTGAAGGTTTTCCAAGTGTTTGAGGTCATGAGGTACCACCTTCATTTCGGGGTTTTCTTTAAATTTGAAGTGTTCAAGACCAAGCAAAGCTCCTTTGTCTATAGAGATAGAATTTAATCTGCTCAATCGAGTGAGTTCCACTTCCTTCAACTTTGGAAATCCTCCTTTTGTAAAATGCAAATTTTCACCTGAATACGCATTATCCCACATTTTGAACCACAAGTGAGTCTAGTGGATCTTCTTCAAAGTTGGATAAACCAAGCCTTAGTTTAACAAGATACTCAAGTTTTGGAATCCAATGAGGGAACTTTGTTACTCGAGCTTTCAAATTCAACACTCGAAGTTTGGGTGGAGGTGATGCAAAATTCAAGTCAATGATTTCAGCCTCAACTATAGTTCTAACATTGAGAGATTCAAGGTGGTTCATCTCTACTATTGCAGTAGTTAAGGCATTTGCATACTCTGTTTGCACTCGAGTTATGCCTAACTTCCTTAACTGTCTCAACATTTTGAGCTCGTGCATAATGTCTAATCCACCATAATCAGCCTCCAAAAAGTAAAGCTTTGTAAGGATTTCAAGCATCCAACACCTTTTTGCAATTTTACCCCCATTGTGAAGTTCAACATAGAGTATTGTCCTTCATAATTTTTATAGTAGACTAGAAGGAGCCTTAGCTTTTTGAGGTTCATTATCTCTCTTGGTAATGTATGCACATGTGTTTGTCTTAGATCCAAGGTTTCTAGGTTCAGCAGCTTACCAATCGATCTAGGAAGAACCTCTACTTTTGTATGACTCAAGCTCAAGTACCTCAGGTGAAAAAGATTCCCCAAATTATCAGGAACATAATTCAACAAAGTATTTTCAAAAGCTTGAACTTGGCAGATAATCTACCCACAAAATCTTTAGGCAGTTCACTTTTGTTAAAAACAAAAATAGCATGAACGCCCAAGTTACTAGTCCTTTGAAACACATTGTTGGAACAAGTAGCTATAGAAAAGCGTCTAGTTATTCCAACTGTGTCTAGTTCATCATCTTCATGCATTAAGTGGTAGAAACTTAAATCTTTCATTTTTCTTATGATAACTTCTCGTAATAAATCATGGACTTGGAAAATTTTAACTTTACTATCAAAGCCGGCTTTGCAAACTTGAACCAAACTGTTGGAAAACAATTCAAATTTGTAATTTCAAATCTCTAGGATGTTGTTTAGATTTTAAAAGATATTATCTTATCTTTAGGATTTGTTTAGATTTAAAAATATTATCAGTAAATTAGAGATTTGCTTCATCTTTTAGGATTAGGATGCTAGGTCTATAAATAAAGATTTCTGATATAAGAAAAATCGCCCAACCTGGAGAGGGGGTCAACACCCTAAGTGAGAGAGGGGGGTCATGTGAAGGGAGGGTTTACAAGTTTGTCCAGAAAACTTGTTGTGGATGTAGGGATGAGGGCCCAAACCACATTAGACAAAGTTGTGTTGTGGATGTAAGGATAAGGGCCTGAACCACATTAAACAAATTCAAAGTCGTGGATGTAGGGATGAGGGTTTGAACCACCTTAATAAAATAAACTGTGTGGATGTAGGCATGAGGGGCCGAACCACGTTAAATAAAGTTATGATCTGTTCTTATTTTATTTATGGTGTTGCCTTTATTTTTTGGTTGTGGATTTTTCATCATTGTGAGTAATAAAAGAAGTGTGTTTTCTTCCAACACAAACTTCTATGTATTAACTCTGTCAGGTACTCTTCAGCAACATCCTCCATAGGTCTTTTCTCCTCATTTTTAATGAATCCTTCAGCCATCCATTGTCTAGTTAATCTGTTACGTTTGAAGCGGTAATCCTCTGGATACATACCAAAATACAATATGCATGATTTCAAATTGTGAGGAAGATCATCATAACTAAGAGATAGAATCCTTGTTAAACTAGTTAAATGTGCATTACGCTCTAACTCCATTCTCAAATTCTGACATACCTTTCTCCATTCAAACTTTGTTTTTGCTTTTGTTGACAAAAGACCACCAATGGCAACAATTGATAGTGGTAGCCCTCCACATTTTTGAACAATTTCCTTTGACATATCCTCAAGCTCAGTTGGACATTGCTCACTAGCCTCAAATCTAAACGTCTTCTTGTAGAAGAGCTCCCATGCTTTGTTTGGAGGCAAATGTTGTAGTTTGTGAACATGAACACGTAGTGATTTCTTAAAATACTCTGCAATGTGCATCATTCTAGGGAGACTATGATTCTACTTCCTTTGTCATTATTAGGCAAGGCAAGCTCAATCTCATCAGAAAAATTTTCTTTCCAGACATCATCAAATAATACCAAATACCTCTTTGACTGGAGGTGTTGCCTCACTTCTGTAACTAATGTGTTATCATCCATCTCACGAAGCCCTTTTGGAAGAGGCTCATTAACGTCCATGCAAAATTTTTGTATCATATCTATCAATAGCTCCCTCACAGTGTATGATTGAGAAACTGTGACAAAAGAACGACAATCAAAGTGTGCTTTCACTTGTTGATTATCAAAAACATGTTTGGCAAGAGTGGTTTTCCAAGTCCTCCCATGCCTACCACAGAAATCAATGAGCATTGGTTGGTACCTTTTATTAAGCAACAAATCAATTCATCTCTTTGGGATTCGAATCCCATGACTTTAGTTTCTTCAATGAAATGAGAAGCCATTCGGGGGTCACCCCATTTGACATGTTCTGCCCCTCTTAAGTTGCTTGATGATACTTCTTCAAATGAAGATTGAAACTTATACCTTTCACTTCTTTCCTTAATTCCTCGAACTGTTGACTTGATATGTTGAATCTCAGATGCAATCCGGTGACGTGACTTCAAGGTTTTGATTTGGTGAACAATCTTTTGGAGTGACGCTAAGCATGGCGGATGGTGGTTCACCCCTTGTGCCACATCCATGATGTATTCATCAATGACATCTTCTATGCAAAAAGATACTTCTCTCAACTACTTCACCCATGTTTTTATTCCTTCATTGGTGTCTCCTCCTTCATCTCCAGCTCTTCTATCTGCATCCTTCAGGAAGGCTTTGATGCTCTCTAATTCATCTTTGATGTCTGAAAAATAAATTTTGAGACTGTTGGAGTACAAGTGTGAAGGTGAAGTCCCACATTGGGTAGGAATGGGAAAGTTGAGCAACATATAAGTGAGGAAGACCCACAAACCTGTAGCCTTAAGGTTTTGGGTTGAAGGTGGTGTCAAGTTCACTTATGTGGTGTGCTCATGGCCCATTGGTGAAAATCTCCCCAATGTTTCCTCCCCCTCAGTGTACAACAATTGGTATCAGAGCTGATTTGTCGTGTCTGGTTTTGGACTTATTCCTCCTCCCAAAACCTCATTTGCCTTTCGTCCTCCCACGTTCTTTATTTCCCTTTGCATACAGACCCTCGCCTTGAGAACACTCCCCTGCATTCTGTTTCCCTTGACAATGGGACATAAGTGTAGCCGTGATTTCTTCTAGACTAATGGTGTCTTTCCCGTACGTTAGGGTGGTCACTAAATGCTCGTAGGAATTAGGCAAAGAGCACAATAGAATTATTGCCTTATCCTCGTCCTCAATCTTCACATCAAGCCTCAGTAAATCACTGATAATCTGATTGAAGACATTGATATGCTATTGCAAATCAAAATCCTCCTGCATCTTCAGCCCGTACAATTTCTGCTTCATGTACAGCTTGTTCGTCAGGGACTTGGACATATACTGACTCTCCAATTTCGTCCATACTTCCCCCGGAGATGTCAGGTCCATAACGTACTACATGACCTTGTCTGCCAAACACAACCGTATGGTTGCCACAGTAGACTGAACAATGGACTTCCAACAAATAGGCCCACCTACAAGAGTAAAAACATACCCTGTTGTAGACCTCCTATCATCCAAATCACCAGCATAGTCAGAATCCACATAACCCACAACTGAAGGATCACCCTGTTGTCTGCCAAACATGATACCATGCCCTGTTGTACCCTTTAGGTACCTGAAGATCCACTTCACTGCTTCCCAATGTCTCTTCCCTAGCTTCGACATAAACTTATAGACTTGGCTTACAACATGTACCAAATCTGGTCTAGTGCAAACCATAGCATACATCAAGCAACCAACTGCATTGGCATAGGGAACTTTTGACATGTATTCCACCTCTTCATCTGTCTTTGGGCATTGATCTACAGAAAGCTTTAAGTGGTTTGCAAGTGGAGTACTCACTGACTTAGCATTACTCATGCTAAACTTGTCCAGCACCTTCTCAACATAGCCCTGTTGTGAGAGCCATAGTCTTCTGGACCTTCTGTCCCTGTGAATCTCCATCCTAAGAATCGTCTTGGCAGGACCCAAGTCCTTCATGTCAAACTCCTTTCCCAGCATGAATTTCAACTCATTCACATCACACAAATGGTTAGCAGCAATCAACATATCATCCACATAAAGTAGCAGAAAAATAAAAGAGCCATCATCAAGGCTCCTCACATAAACACAACAATCATACTCACATCGCCTATAGCCAATCCGAAGCATGTAAGAATCAAAATGCTTGTACCATTGCCTTGGAGACTGCTTTAATCTATATAGAGACCCCTTCAACTTACAAACTAGCCGGCCCGGTCCATTTTTACTGAACCCTTCTGGCTGCTCCATGTAAATCTACTCCTCTAGATTACCGTGAAGAAAAGTTGTCTTCACATCCATCTGCTCCAAGTGCATATCTCGACTGGCTACCAAGGCTAACACTGCCCTAATAGAAGTATGCCTCATGACTGGGGAGAAAACCTTATCATAGTCAATCCCCTTCTGCTGTGAATATCCTTTTGCTACTAGGCGAGCCTTAAACTTTTCCCCTTCTTTTTCTGATACTGGCGGTTTCCTCTTGTATACCCATTTGCACCCTATGGCTCTCTTTCCTGGAGGAAGCTCAACTAGCTCCCATGTCTGATTCTTTCGCAAAGAATTCATCTCCTCCACCATAGCACCCATCCATTTGTCTTTCTCCTGGCTGTTCATAGCCTCTTGAAAGGTAGACGGGTCTCCTGAACTGGTGAGAAGTGCAAAAGAAGCCAACTCTTCAAACCCATATCGGACAACGGGATTAATAGTGCGACGTTCTCTATCTCTGACAAGAGTGTACTCATGTTGTCCTGTTGGACTAACTGGTCTAGGCTCAAGTGCAGGTGTGGCCTTAGGTCTTGGACTGGATGGTTCTGCCCTCTTCGGAATCACTGGCAGATGCTCAAAGTCCACCTGAACCTCCACGGAGCTAGGGGAAGCTCCATCTGGCACTGGCTCATGTGTCTCAATTGTCTGTGGCATCATGGACTGCTCATCAAACACTGCATCCCTGCTGATCACCATCTTCTTGGAAGCTGGATCCCAAAACTTGAACCCCTTCATGCCTTTGGAATAACCTACGAAAACACACTTTTTCCACTTTGGATCAAGTTTAGATCTTTCATCACTGGATATATGCACAAAAGCAGGACACCCAAATATTCTTAAATTATTAAAATCAATCAGGTTACCTGTCCAGACTTCCTCTGCAACTTTCCCATCCAATGAAGCTCGTGGTGATTGGTTGAGTAGATAACACACCATGTTCACCTCTAGGCATGGACATGGGGATCCCTTGTATCGAAAGTCTTCCTGGCGGTGGGTCCATACATGGAGGCCAGGCGGCGTGTCCCGTGGCCGTGAAATGGTGGAGGCGGCAGTTCAAGGTACTAGAGCATGTTGGCTCTAAAGGCGCCATCATTGGATACTCGTGGTGAAAATGACTTCCAGTTGAGGGGGAGCTACCATGTGGAAGAGACTCACACTTGAAGGGGAGATTGTTGGAGTACAAGTGTGAAGGTGAAGTCCCACATTGGGTAGGAATGGGAAAGTTGAGCAACATATAAGTGAGGAAGACCCACAAACCTGTAGCCTTAAGGTTTTGGGTTGAAGGTGGTGTCAAGTTCACTTGTGTGGTGTGCTCGTGGCCCATTGGTGTAAATCTCCCCAGTGTTTAACCCTCTCAGATGCACAACAGAGACCTTTAAGCAAACTTGCTTCTTCTGTTATAAGTTGGTACAGCTGTTGCAAAACAAACAATACTGCAGTTTCTGCCATTACATTTCATCTCATTGTGTTAGCTTGCAATTGCTGCAATTCTCTAGCACGTATGATGTCTTGGTGAAGTTTGGGTAGTATAGATCTGTTTCATTTGGCATAATGACTTTAAAGGATAATGTTTCCTATCTTGCGGTGCTGCTACTTCCAAATTTTTACTTTTAGATTCTATATTTAATTATCTTTTTAATGCCTGAAGACAAAATTGGAGTGTTAGGTAGGTGTGAATTATGGTGGCAGGGAAAATTAAGCTTGAAAAAAAAAGAATATGGGCCTACAATGGATTTCTTCTATTCATTTTCTTTTGATTATTTCTTTTATCAAGTCAATGGTTTAGGTCAGGCCTTTTTTTATTATTAAACTTTCTTTATTCCAAAATTAAAAAAAATCACGTAATTCCATATGCATACTTTTCTTCTTTTTCTTCTTCTTTTTTTATTTAATGTTAACTTGTTTTTGTCTATATGCTACCCTTGAACAGGCCTAGCCCTGAGCATAGGATAGCAGTGCGACCGCACTAGTCGCACTTGGCCCAGGTTGGGAAGGGGTCCAAATTTTTTTTTTTACCTTTGATATTTCGAAAGAGAAATCTTCTCTGTGATGGTTTGTCTCTCTGGCTTTTTCAATTCAACTCCTAATTACTTAGCCCCAAATTCTAACTTCCCAATGATTTAAACATTCATGTTTTATTAAAACTATTAGAAATATAGGATATTAGTAGTAATAGAATTGGCTATATAAGCCATAATGTACTCATGTAAACTTGATTTTCTCATTTGAGTAAAGTAAATCCACTTTTTACCTTCATCATTTTTCTCTTTTCCCTCCTCTGGAACCATGTTTCATAACATGGTCATATTAGAGCGATATCAACAACCATGAGAGATTCTTCACTGCACCTTCATTTTTCTTTTCATTTGTTCGTTTATCCTAATTTTCACTTTTCCTCGTCCCCTTTTTTTTTATTAGAAAACCCCAAATCTCAGTCACGACATTCTGCCATAGATCTTTGTTTTGATTATTCCTATTGCTCACAACAATTTCACGATTTCAACTACATCATCTCCGCCATCAAAATCGTTATTGGTGTTGGTTCTGTTTTCTCTGTCATCGACTCCACCAAGTTAACATGTCTTGGCTTTGATTCTCGATTTTGGCTTCTCGCAAGGCATTCTTAGTTTTCTTGAAGAGTGGAATTAGTTGAATCTAGAACCATATTGGCTTCCAATTCAAAATTGAATATGCTTCTCTGCAATAATGAGGTTACTATTTTCTATTGGGATCATTGTTGTTTACTATGTCGAAGAGAGTTTCAACGTGCAAGCAATGCACCGTATTCTGTTTCACCAACTTGGGATAGGCTCCTTTTTTTATATTCTCTACTATTCAGTTTCAATTTTTGTTCTATTGTACTAATCTGCTTCCTAATATTCTTACTCTGGGTCTAGTGAATTTGGCATATGAATACTGGTTGAAGCATTGAAGTTACTTTTTAGTCTCGCACACCAAGTGTTTGGTTATTGGTTTCATTATTGGTTTTGGAAGGATATTAGTTGTTTGGAGCATTGAATTGATGGTTCCTTTTTCTAGTTTGTGAGGCATCCTCTTATGGAAGGTTTGGTTCATTCAGAGCATGTTCGAGTATTGTGTTGTGTCATTTCTACTTTAGCTAGTGATAATGAGTTTCAACATGATTCAGTACATATCTTCTGGGTCACGGTCTACCACTGGAATGACTTTTGTTGGCCTGTTCTTGCCTTTGTTTGCTACAACAATAGTTTTAGTTCCTCTCTTGTTACAGATTATGTTTTGTTTGTCTATTGTGGCTATTGGAATCAAGGCTTTTGTCCATGGTGGTTAAGCATTGTCTTAAACTTCTGCCATGGATGGTTAAGCATTGGGATAGGTTTTGCTTTTGTCTTGAATGGTTAAGCATTGGCTTATGCTTTTGATGGTTAAGCTTTGTTGCTTCTGCCTTATGGTTAAGCTTTCTTAGTGATTTGTACTTCTGCCAAGTGGTTAAACTTTGAGGTATAGTTTCTGCTTGGTGGTTAAGCCCTTGTCTTATGGCTTTGATGGTTTCAGCTTCCGCCTTAAATGGTGGATAAGCTTTTGATATTTTTTTTTTTAGTCTTTGTCTATCTTTTGCCAATGTATTTCTCATTGTATTTCGCTTTTATTTGATACTTGTATTGTCATCTCAAGCTGAAAGTGTTGTATATATACACCTTCCAGCTTGCGGGGGGATATTAAAAATATAGGATATTAGTATTTGAATTGGCTATATAAGTCACAATGTACTCATATAAACTTGGTTTTCTCATTTGAGTAAATCCACTTTTTACCTTCATCATTTCTCTCTTTTTCCCTCCTCTAGAACCATGTTTCATAACAAAAACATTAAAGGAACCCAACCGTTTTCTAGGTTTGTGCCTTTGGTAGTGCAATGAGAATATATATTTTTTTCAATATTAAAAGACATGGAAACTTGAAAGTATGGAACCCAACAAGAAAATGATGATACACTGATACAAATACACTTATACTGATTACTATGAATTACTGATTTATTAAACCGGAATTTCTTTCAATCTTTCTTTGACGACTGCAACTTCGAGCTTGTGAGTTAGGGCACGGCACCGCACCGCACAATCAGACATCCGCATGGCACATAATACCAGACAAAGCGTCAAAGCCTGCTGTGCTGGTATGTCTGCTTGATACATATAAAAGGTCACTTGCAAAGTGAAAGATTTAAGTTTAATCATTATTATCTGCTATAAACCCACTGTTTTTAAATATCTACTTTAAATTTTAATGAACATTAATCTTTATTTTGTTTATGATAGAAAAAGTTACGTTTGTGGAAGCAAAATTGGATTCAGATATATAGGTTAATAATTTTATATTTCTAAATCAAGTAATCATGTTCTTTGGTAGTTTGGTTTAATGAAGAATTAATAATCTCATACCGCAAATTATTTTGTAACTAATATTCTCATTGAATCTTTATTTAGTTATGTTCCCACTCTTTATATCCTTTTTACGTTTTCTAGCTTGTGTGTGCCTGAAAGAATTTTGAGCATGAGATCCATGGTCTATTTCTTTGTTTCATGGTACTAATAACCTTTGCAAGAAGTTTTGTTTTTTTAGGACAATTTTGTTTAATTAATGCTAGTTACTGCATTAACTAATATAGCTATTCTTTATATATAAAAACGAAGCTAATATAGTTAGTAGCTACTACTGACGTTCGTACTACATAAATTATAAACCTTATTTTCATTTAAAAAATGGAAAAATTTATAACTCATTTTAAAAAGTTAGTAGCTACTACTTATTTTCTTTCTTTCATTTGGGTACATTATTTGTGAATGTTGCTAAGGAAAATTAATCTCCAAAGTCAATGGACAGGAACGTGGTGCACACTTGGTGGATGACTTCCAATTTTCTCCGGTCATTTTTCTTAGTTTCCTATTTTATGAAGTTGGTGATTTAGGTAGACCATTTTGTTTTTTAATGAAGGAGTTTATTATTCCGTAATTCAAAACTTTCATATGATCCTGTCTCTATCTGTTTTATGTTACGAAATCTAGCTTTTGTACATATGTATTGTTTCCGGCACCCTATCAGATGTGGAAGGCTTAATTTAAAAAAAACATAGCTTGAACTTCCACGGCATCTGTTATGCAATATTATTTGTTTCGAATCTTATACCATATTTATTTTTGTTTATATCCAACTTGCCCGTGAGTGGTCCTCGATTTGAAACAAATTCCAAAAGTAAAGTTTTTATACCATTGTCTCGGTCTTCAAGGCTTAAGGTAGCATTGTGTCTGATAAACAAAATATATTGGAAACGTTTGTTCTTATTTCTACTGATTTAATTTTTATAATAGAATTAAATTGATTTGTGCTGGTTTTAATGCCTCTTACACTCGGGTAACACTACCCAGTTACAGCCCATCCTACCAACTACTTCAACCGAAAACTTCACCACCTTAGCCGACATAGAAGAGGTCTACAACCCTGTTCCGCTCAATCATTGACCACAAGCCTTCTTTTCCATATCTTTTTTCACTTCATTTTTTTTAATTCTTTTTTCCTTTTCTCATCACTTTACTTGTCAAAGAGCTGTCAAAGTGAGCCAATCTGACTCATCTGGGTTGGCTCGCCACGGGGTTAGGAAAAAGTGAGCCCAACC
Organism: Pueraria montana var. lobata; assembly: GCA_026413185.1. Taxonomy (NCBI): domain Eukaryota; kingdom Viridiplantae; phylum Streptophyta; class Magnoliopsida; order Fabales; family Fabaceae; genus Pueraria; species Pueraria montana. The sequence continues at coordinate 63,539,711 of CM048654.1, read as the reverse complement.
CGGCTCGGTTTTGGTGAGTCAAGAAAATGCCAATCCAGGTAATAATTTCTATAGATTTTCTTACAATCATATTTTGTGTACTATACTAAATTACAAGGTTTTGGTTTTAAAGATTTTCTTACATTATAGATTTTCTATAGGGCTTGGAAAATCTCTTGCTCAGTTCATTTTTTCTAATTTTCTAATATTATCGTGATAAAAAACATAAACAAGAGGAGGACAGTCAAAATAATTGGTAAGCAATGCAACAAATTAATCAAGTAAACAACAAAGATACTGCAATTGTCGATATTAAGAAGGAACACGAAAATGTCCTTTTAAACGAAGAAGTCTTCATTACGAACTTTAAAGAGTAATTCCAAAAACCTTCAATAATCAAGAAAAAAAATCACATTTACCTTCCAAAACCGATAGAAGGCATACAAAAGTTTAGAATACAGGCAAAATAATTGGCAAGCAACAGTAGGTTTCATCATCACAACAAATCCAAGAATAACAAAGAAATTACATTTGTCTTTATTATGAAAATGAAAACGCCCATCCAAATGAAGAAGTCTTGATTACAAGCTTTAAAGAGCAGCTCCCACAACCTGCAATAAACACCATGGAAAAAGAAAATCAAATGAAGTTTTAAATTATTCCTTGTTTAAATACGATGACTTAAAGGATACATTTTATTTGGTGGCGGAATATGAAAATTTGTAAATATAGAAAGAAAACAAATCCATTCACTGCTAGTGTAAATATTTTTTTACACTAATTAGAGTCTTATTTAAGAGGAGTAATTTATTTAGAATTTAGGGTATTCAATTAGGGTTTGAAAAGATTTTACAAGACTTTTTTTTGACAAAAAAAAAGTCTTGTACTATTCAATCAGGATTTTTAAAGAAGATAAAAAAGTCTTATGGTATTCAATCAAAAATTTCAAAAAAAAAATTCATGACAACAAAATCCGACGGTATTCAATCAAGATTTTTTACAACTTAAAAAATATCATCTAGTATTCAAAATCATATAGATTTTGATGGATTGTTTTATAAATTGGATTTTGATAGATTTTGTGTGACTTTTTAGTTATATGTATAAATACCACACATGTCAAACAATCCTGTCCAAACCCTTAGGATTTTTCTACTCTTTCATTCCAAGCTTTTTCTTTTTTTCATCATCACACATACTTTTCTCTCTTCCTTGATGGTGGCAACACTGGTAGAATAATTGATCATCTCTTTCTTCTAATCCTACACACGTTCTTCATATGATCCTAACAGTTATGCGTTCATACCGCCAAATCACTATGAACCACCCTACCAGCCTACGTCACCAGCTCAAGTCCACCATCCCATTCCCTTTTAGGTTCAGTGGTTCCGCTAAAAAGTTAAGCTATCATAAGAGGAGTAGATCTGAGTATGGAGGAAGTTCTAGCTCATCAGGATTAACAATCAAGCTAAAGTATTAGAAGACCTTTCTATTGGCATTGAAACTATTGCAGACAATTTTAAAAAAAGAGAAAGAGATAAAGAAAGATTGAAAAAATTGTATTGGTTTATTTTTTTTCCAAATATTATAATTTATTTGTTATCTTTTTCATTGACTCTATTAATTTTGAATATTTTTTTTAAAAATTCATAGAATCCTTTCAAATCTTGTAAATCCATAAAGTCCTTTCAAATCTTATGAATTCATATGTTATAAATCCATTAAAATTCAAACTACAAAATTCTAATCATAAAAGTCTTTTAAAAAATCTTAAAAGTCATTACATTCATACAAAATCTTTTAAAATCTACAGGATTTTTTATGCAAAAAAAAGTCTGTTAAAATTATAATTGAATACACCCCCCTTAATTACTATGCACTACTGGCATAAAATAATTTACACTGTCAACTAAACGGAAATCACTCTATTGGTATGATTTTAAAATTTATGTGATTGGATAACAATCTAAAATTGTTTTGCACTATCATTACAAGACTATTTATTCATTTATAAATTACTCTTTAACAAGTAACAAACATTATTAAATGCAGTCACATGATAATTAAAGAATGTCATACAAATGATCCAAACTTTTTTTTTTTTTGGTTAAAAAGTTTATATGAGTTGGATCTCAAGAGTACGTGGATATCAATTTATGAATATGTTCACCTTATTCAACTTGCTAAGAGGTTCATCTTTTGTGACCAATTGTATATACAAAAAACTTGGAAACCAGAAAAATTCAAATAAACACCTTTTATAAAGAAAATTTTCTAAGAAACACCAACTGACACGTAAATGTATAAAATATAAAAGAATCAGTTTCAATGATTATCTTAATATGAGAGGATAAATGTATACATGGCAGGTAAATAAAATTAAAACAAAATTAGAAAAAAGACAAAAATGTGATAATTGAGAAAAGGGTATGTACCTTCATATTAGACATCAAAGCATTGACTATATAAGTTTGCTCATGACTCCTTGGAGGAAGAGTGAATAGTGCGGACTTTATAATCACTGAGTTTTGGGCCAATCCAATGACGAATGACTACAAGGGGAACATTATTGATGATCCAATAATCTTGTCCGTTTTCTGGAACGATGCTCTCAACAAATTTAATTGGCATATTAAGGAAGTCAAGAATTTTAAGGTTATCCAAGGCTTTGATGCCCGAGGGTACCTTCTTGAGATGGCTCATTTTGATAATTGCAAAATATTCAAGACAAGGCAAGGCTCCTCTGTCTACAAGGATAGATGTTACTCTATTCAAGTGAGAGAGCTCTAGTTTCTTCAATTTTGGAAATCCTCGACTTTGAAAATGCAAAATTTCACCATCATAGGCATTGTCCCACAAACTAAGTTGCAACAAATTTGGCAAGATTTCTAGCCATCTTAACGGATCATCTTTCAGGTTGGATAAACCCAGCCTTATCTTAACAAGAGAGTCAAGTTTTGAAATCCAATTGGGCATCTTCTCCAGTCTTGCATTCAATTTAAGTCGTCGAAGTTGGGGTATCGATGATATAGTGTTCAAGTCAATGATTTCATCCTCACCTATTGCCGTGATATTAAGTGATTCCAGGTGTGTCATCTCTACCACTGAAGCACATATTGCATTCCCATATTCCCTCCGAACATGCCTCAAGCCTAACTTCCTTAACTGCTTTAACATTCTCATCTCTTGGATGAGATCTATTCCACCATGATCTAACTCCACGTAATAAAGATTTTGTAGGGAAGTCAAGTTTTTAATACCTCTATTCATTAGCACACCAGTTGTAAATCCCAAAAGAGAATACTCTGCTTCATAGTTTCGATGGAAAGCAAGAAAATGTCGTAACTTTTTTAGCTCATTTATTTCACTTGGTAACTCATGAACCGACGTATCTCTTATATCCAAAGTCTCTAAGTTCTGCAACTTACCAACAGATTTAGGAAGAACCCGTACTTTAGTACTCCTTAGATTTAGGTATCTTAAGTGAAAAAGATTCCCTAGATTACTAGGAGCATAATTTAACGACGTACCTTCAAGTTCAAGTACTTTCAAGCTAGACTTTGAAGATAATTGACCCATCATAAAAAGCTCAAGCAGTCCCCCTTTCCCAAAAGCATGAATAGCACGAATGTGTGTGTTGTTAGAACTCTTAGGCACATTGTTGGAACTAGTGTCCATAGATAGGCGTCTAGTTATTCCACTTGTGGCTGATTCATCACCTTCATGCACAAAATGGCAAAAGTTTAAGTCCTTCACTTTTCTTACGATCACTCCATGTAATAAATCATGGACTTGACAACTTTTAACATTCCCTTCAAAGCTAACTGTGGAGACTTGAACCAGACTTCTATAAATTAACTCAGATAAGTACTCATCTGCAACATGCTCTAAAGTTCTTCTGCCATCAGGTTTAACAAACCCTTCAGCTATCCATTGTCGAGTTAACCTGTTATGATGAATGGAGTAGTCCTCTGGATATATACCAAAATACAAAATGCATGGTTTCAAATAGGAAGGCAGGTCATCATAACTAAGAGATAAAATCTTAGTTAAACGAGTTAGATGGGCATTACGCTGCAACTCAAGGTTTAGATTTTGACTGATCTTTCGCCATTCAGACTCAGTTTTGGATTTTGTTGACAATAGACCACCAATGGCCACAATCGCCAAAGGTAACCCATTGCATTTTCTAACAATTTCATTTGACATACCTTCAAGCACTGCAGGACATTGCCCATCTAGCTCAAATCTAAATGCCTTCTTGCAAAAGAGTTCCCATGCTTTGTCTGGAGGCAACAGTTGTAGGTTGTGAACATGAACAGGAAAGGATTTCTTGAAAAACTCTGCAACTTGCATCATTCTAGTGGTGATTATGATCCTGCTACTTTCATTGTTATTAGGCATGGCCAGTTCAACTTGGTCACAAAAATCTTCACGCCATACATCATCAAAGAATATCAAGTACTTTTTATGCTCCAAGTATTGCCTCACTTCAGAAATTAGTGACTTCTCGTCCATTTCGTGTAACATTGGTGGAAGAGGGTCTTTGGTCTGCTTACTAAATTGCTTTATCATGTCTATGAATAACCCTTTCACAGTGTATGATTGAGAAACTGTGATGCAAGCACGACAATCAAAGTGCCCTTTTAGCTCTTCACTATAAAAAACGTGTTTGGCAAGAGTTGTTTTTCCAAGTCCCCCCATCCCTACTATGGAAATCACTGTGGGCTCTTTTGTGCCCTTCATCAACAGCCAACCAACCAATTCATTTCTTGGGAATTCAAAGCCTACAATTTCAGTTTCTTCAATGAAAAGGGAACCCATTCTAGGATCATGCCATCTAGTACTTTGTTGTGATACTTCAAACTTATACCTTTCACTTCTTTCCTTGATTTTAGATAGTAACAATTTAATATCTTGAATCTCAGTTGCTATATGATGACGAGAAATCGCTGTGCTGATCTGGCTTGTAATCTTGCAGATTAAATCCCAACATCCAAGAGGTTGGACTTGGACCACATGAATCACCCTGAGGTATTCATTGATGACATCTTCTATACGAAATGATGCTTCTCTCACCTGCTTCACCCATGTTCTTATTCCATCGTCAGTGTTTGCTTCATCTGCAGCCCTTCTATCTGCATCTTTTAGGAAGGCTTGAATGCTTTCTAGTTCATCTCTGATGTCTGAAAAATCTTTGTGGATGCCTCTTAGCAGGTTTGTTTCTTCCTTGATGATTTGGAGCACTTGTTCCAAGGCAAAAGATACTGCAGTCTCTGCCATTTCACTACTATCTCATATTGCTACCTTGCAATTATGCGGTTCTCATATGTATCCAGCTTAAGCATTTCAGAAAATATGGTGGTTTTTTTTGCCTTTTTTTTCTTTCCTTTGGCCATCCTATTTGTGAATGTTGCCAAGGAAAATTAATCTCCAAAGTCAATGAAAAGGAACGGTCATTTGTTTAGTTACTTATTTTATGAAGTTGGTGATTTAGGTACGCTATTTTTATTTTTTTAATGAAGGAGTTTATTATTCCGTAATTCAGAACTTTCATGCGATCCTGTCTCTATATATCTGTTTTTTCATTATGCAACTAGCTTTTGTAGATGTGTTGTTTCCGGCACCCAATCAAATGCGTGGAAGGCTTAATTTATAAAAATAATATAGCTTTAACTTCCACGGCATCTGTCATGCAATATCAATTGTTTCGAATAAAAAAAAACCATATTTATTTTTGTTTATATACAACTTGCCCGTGAGTGGTCCCCGATTTGAAACAACTTCCGAAAAAGACAACTATTTATAGCATTGTCTCAGTCTTTCAAATCTTAGGCTATGTTTCGTTTAGAAGATAAAAATAGTGAGGATGAAAATACAAAAAGAATATTTTTGAATTAAAATAGAGTGTAATAAATGTAGGTCCCATACAAAAAAAGTAAATTTCTCTTCTCCCATTCCTCAATTTCTTCCATACATACAGAGGGTTAAGGTAGCATTGTGGTTGACAAATAGAATATATTGGAAACTTTGTTCTTATTTTTCCTGATTCAATTTTTGTAATAAAATTAAAATTGTTTTGGGCTGGTTTTGAGGCCTGTTCTAGATGAGACTTGCACTTGGACAACCCTATCCAGTTACAGCCCATCCTGCCAGTGCCAACTACTTCAACCAACTATGGACTGTTGCTTCCTCTGCCTCCATATTTTGCTTCCCGCAAAAAAAAAAAAATGATATTACACATCATAGTATCTAAATATAAGAACCTTTAGAAGGACATGTGTCGCTTTTTAAGCAAAAGCAAATTTTTTACTGTTTGTTAACTGTATCGTGATATTTGCACCTCTACATGTTTTTTTTTAAACAACTAAACCTCCACGGTGCGTAAGCACCTTTGAGTCCATTTTTTTTTACATTTTTATATTCTTATATTCTATTTACTATTATAAAAATAGATAGAAGATGGATACTAGATAGAAAATCTAGCTTGCTGTCTATTAGTTTCACAATTTTTTTTCAGCTCAACCAATTTGTTTTTTTTTTTTTTTCACTTGCTTAGCTATTATAATACTCATATTATTTACACTACTCAATAATATTTTATAATATTGTATTTATATACACATTAACTATACTTTTAATTTATAAACACATATGTATAATGATAAAACTAAAAAAAATTATTAATTATGCGATATGTAAATTTTGTTCAAAATATTTAATATACTAACATACATGGTAGTAAGTTAATATCTATATTAAGTTAATAAAATTTTATTTAAATTATTGTGAAATGGAATACAATCATTTTTTAATAATTTCATAAATAAAAATTCTGCAAATTAGCTAATATATTTATCACAAAAATAATATTTTGACTCTATTTTTATTAATTTAATATAAAATAATTCTATTGAATATTATTTCTATGATAGTTTTGAAAAGTTTACATAAATAAAAAACAAATATATTTAAATATAATTTATTAAATACATTTTATCAGAAAATAATTTTAAATTATTTCTTTAATAACATCGCAAATAAAATGTTTTCCAAATTCTTTATTCATAGCATAAATACTCATCAATAATATTTTTCATATTTAAATATCAAAATAGAAAATTTTCAAGATAATGTTTTTCTATATTTTATAAGATATTCTTATAGGCATAATTAAGAAACTAATCCTTGAGTTGGGGGTGATGGTCAAGTGAAGTCATTTAATATAAAGTAGTTCACTTTTATGATATTATAAATAAAATTATTATTTATTTTTATATCTACATATGAGGGTTTTCTTAAAACATATCTAATTTCATTTTTGAACAAATAATATTTAGTTATAATAAACAAATCCTCTACTTGTAATATTTTAATAAGATTTTTTATTTTTGAAATTACACAAGTTTTTGATATATTATGAAAAAATAGTTTTAAGTTATTTCTTTATCACCATCATACATAAAAAATATGAGAAATGCTAGCAAAACATTATCTAACACACTCTTTTGAACACGTTCCCTCTTATTGGTTGAAATTTATTGAAATTACAAAAAATTGTGGGTTCCACGTTTTATTTAACGACTCTCTCTAATTATTTTGTATTTTTTAATAATTTCAATCAATAATATAGTGTGTTAGAGAGTATATTATTAGCATTCCTCATAAAATATTTTCTAATTATCTCTCACCCAATCTTTTAGTAATATCCCAAACTTCAATTATTACTTATATATTATATTGTTACGTTTTACTTATACAGTATATTATACTATATAATATTTATAATATTATATATTACAAAATAGTATATATATATATATATATATATATATATATATATATATATATATATATATTACGTATCATTTATATACATATTATTTATATATTATATCATAATGTTAAAATTAGAAAAATATAAAATTATAAACAATTAAAAAATAATATGATATAAATTTTAAAAAATCAATTTTTTATTATAATTATATTATTGTTTATGTAAATAAAATATTAATGTATAAATTTAAAATCTTTAAGACGATATTATAATAGTTTTAAACATAAAATACTAAGAAATTTCTTTCACCAAAATGAATAATGATAATAATAAAATAATAGTTGTATATGATAAAGTATAATTACATGTTATTATTTTAAAAACATAAATATAGTATTGTATTATCATAACTATAATATTATAATATGTTAAAATAATTACATTATAAATTTATAATAGACCGATTTTCTTCATGTAACATTCTCAATATGATTTTTTATTTTAAAATTACATAAAAAATATTTTTATACTATTTCTTCACCAACATTATAAATAAAATGTGTTTTAATTACTTCATTCATTGTATAAACACTGCTTGCCTTCAACTCTCTGGTTGGCTAGGTGAATTACTAGGTTGAGTCATCTAACTCATTCCACTTTTTTTGGCATTTTGATCCACCGGTTTAACACACTTTGTCACCCTAATTTGCTTACAAAAGTTCAAGTAAAGCTTGATGAAAAATGATATGTGAATATGCACAAATGATTTTGAGAGCAATTTCATTTATATATGCACATACACTATTATAAGTGAATTTGCTTATATTGAGATCTAATTATATTTTTACAGTCAAAAACATGTTCAAGAGAAATTAATATTTACCTTGAACATGTATTTTATCTTACAAAACTTTTGACTATTTTACTTCAGTCTTTGACAGTAATGCTATCTAACATTTTTTTTTAACATTTTTCAGTTTATTTTTTTGGCTTAAATATCTTTTAGGTCTCTGAAAAATTAGCGATTTTTGTTTTGGATCCTTATTAAATTTTTGCGTTGTTTTGAGTCCCCGATATATTAAAAGTTTTGTTTTGAATCCCTGCCATCAATTAAGTAATGACGTGGCAGTTATGTTTTTAAAAATGTAATTTTCGGCGGCTCAAAAAACACCAGTATTTATTTATAATTTTAAGTTACAATTTTCGGAGACTAAAAACCGCCAGAATCAATTAAATAAAAAAATCAGATATCAAATTTACTCAAAGGGGCCACTTTTATTCTCTTTCTTCTCGAGAACATGATGCCTTCTCCAACTCCCTATTTTCTTTCTTCCCTATTTTCTCTCCCTTCGATCCCTCTCAACCTCCATGCCGTCGTTGCCCCCTCCGCCTCTTCCCCCTGCCTCTCTGCCCCCCATGGCCATGATCCACGACTGCGCCACTGAGGCTGTGAAGTCGAAGCTCCGGTAGATCTGCCACTTCGTTGGCATTCGCACCTTCCTTGACGATCTCAAATCTCACCCCAACCTTCGCAACGAGAAGTTCCTCTCCCAAACATGTTGTTGTGTTATTGTGATCGCAAGAATTGAGTTTATTTTTTACTCTTAAAAAGCAATTTTTTGCGGTTTTTAGCTGCCAAAAAATGAGAGTCTATTAAATAATTAAAAATTTAACAGACACGTCATCACTTAACTGATGGCGTGGATCCAAAAGAAAACTTTTAATATATAGGGGACTCAAAACAACAAAAAAATTTAATAAGGACCCAAAACAAAAATCGCTAATTTTTCAGGGACTTAAAAAGATATTTAAGCCTTATTTTTTTATTATACATAGGATAATTATGTTAAGCTAAAAAAAACATTTCAAAACATGTACAATATTCCTTTTAAATTATATACATAAATAATTTTAAAACATGCAAAAAAAAATAAACATAATCCCGTGCAATAGCACGGGTCCCATACTAGTATAGTAAAATAGCTAAAAAATTACTCTTCTTTATACATAAACAAACTCATATAATTTCCATAGCAATAGAAGCTTCAATCCAGTTGGGAACATGATAAAAACATGGGAGCTATCTAAAAATGATGCAGGAGTTACAGTTAAATATAAAATCAATAAAATTAGTAGGACAAGACTTATAATTAAATATAAATGAATAAAGTATATAGAAATAGGAATACAGTAATAATGGGATGTCAAGGGGCACACTCAATTTCTTCGACCACACATATTTCTCTCGCTTGGCTTATTGGTCTGCAAGTCGGCGGCTTTGCCGGACCATTTACCATAATCCTTCTTTTCTATCTTTTAATTTTCACTTCATTTTTCTTATACCATATTTCTTTTCTCATCACATTACTTATTATATCTTTACTCTCTTTTTCTTTTCTCTACACCTATGCACCCCAAGTTATGGGTGGAGATTCAATATTTTCCTTTCACATTTGGATTAGCACAGGTCGACATCTCTTTTAAATGGTGTATTTGCACTACAAGAATATAATATACTAAGCTTAGTTAGATTGAATTGGGTTATCTGAAAATTGGATATTTGTGTGGTGGAACAATCGATATTGTTTATATCTAGGTACTATTTTAGATTAATTATTCACATTCGAGATTAATTTTTTTTTTTTTTGAAAAAGAACATTCGAGATTAATTAATATGTCTATCTATTGTTAATTTTGTAAATATAAATAAATAAATAAATTTAATAAAAAATTAGACAATTACCACTCGCCAAACCCTTTGTTATAGGGTGGATATTTTTTACAATCGGCTAAACCCATTGAAAATTATAGATAGAAAAGTCGTTAGGGTTTTGTCCATTGTAAAAAACAAAACAAAACAAAAAAACCATTGAATTATTAACAATTTTCTGCCAATAACTCCTCCATTCATCCCCTAATTTTTTTTTTTTTTAAAACCACTACATTACCACCAATGAATTTTCTTGAAATTTGATTTTGTGTCTAACTCAATCACGAAAGTTAATCCAAAATGTAAGTGTTACCCTCTATTTACGTATACTATTTTGACAATATTACTAGTTGATGTAAGTGGTATCTCAAGTTGCAAGACTAAACATCTATGGGTAGCATATGTACAAAAACATGTTAACATTAAAGAAGAAGAAGAAGAAGAAGAAAAGTATGCATATGAAATCACGTGAATTTTTTAATTACGGAATAAAGAAAGTTTAATAAAAAAAGTGTGACCTAAACAATTAACTTTATAAAAAGAAAATGACCAGAGAAAGATAGAAGTCATCCATTCACACTCACACCTACCTAACACTCCAACTTTGTCTGCGGGCATTCAAATAATGATTAACACAATCTCTAAAAAGCAGCACCATACGATAGAAAAACATTTTCATTTAAACTCATTCTGCAAACTGTAACAGAGCTATAGTACCCAAAATTCAACAAGACATCATAGGTGCTATATAATTGCAAAAATTGCAAGCTAACAAAATGAGATGAAATGAAATGGCAGAAACTGCAGTATGGTTTGTTTTGGAACAGCTATACCAACTTGTAACAGAAGAAGTTAGTTTGTTGAAAGGCCTCAGAAATGATTTTTCAGACATCAAACACGAATTAAAGAGCATCAAAGCCTTCCTAAAGGATGCAGATAGAAGAGCTGGAGATGAAGGAATAAAAGCAGTTGAGAGAAGTATCTTTTTCGCATAGAAGATGTTATTGATGAATACATCATGGATGTGGCACAAGGGATGAACCATCATCCACCATGCATAGTGATAAGGGTCAGGATCGGGCTCCTTTCGAGTAGGAGTGACTCCAACAGAAAGAAGAGATGGAGACAAAGGAATTTCTCAGGTAATGATTTCTCTGCCCTTTCCTTCATTCATTCCTTACATATAATAACAAACTTCTATTATAACCAATCACATCATCACACGTCACTATGATCTAACAGAAAAGGAATGCTCAAAACTATTCACTATTTCTTTTCTTATATTAAAAAAACATGAAATACTATAGTATGTGGCAGAGTTAAAACTTCACGTAGTCCTTCATCCAAACCGAGGTGTTCTTCACGCGCTGAGGCCTCAGGTACTTGGGTTCTTCTTGTTTACTTGGCCCAACTTCAGTATTCAGACTTCCACTTGGGCCTTTGAGTCCATCTTTTGCTCCAGGATCACCTAAGATGTTTGTGCCCGTATCAATACCTCCCTCTTCGAAGACAACCTTGTCCTCAAGGTTGAAAGTGGGATATGACGTTAGGAATGTCTCTTTGTCTTCCCATGTTGCTTCCAGTTCCGAAAACCCTTCCCATCGAACCAAGAGCTGCTGCTTATTTCCCTTAGCAGTGAGTAATAGCCGGCCACGTAAAATTTCAGCGGGAACCAATGGTACAAGGGTGCCTGTAACGGAGGAAGCCAAGGGCGGAATGGATGACGGAGGAGTGCCATAAAAGGGCTTCAGCTTGGAAACATGAAATACTGGGTGTAGTCTTGCGTCTGCAGGCAGCTCCAATTGGTACGCAACAGTGCCAATGCGTTTGAGCACTTGATAGGGTCCGTAAAACTTTGGGGATAACTTAGCGGTACGACGACCTCTAATGGAAGTTTGTCGGAAAGGTTGGAGGCGCAACCAAACCCAATTCCCGACAGCATACTGGTGGTCCATTCGGTGAGCATCTGCTTGTGTGCGCATACGAACCTGAGCGGCGGCCATATTATCCTTGATGAGTTGCAATAAGTGACGACGCTGAGTAAGCGTGACATCCAAAGCGGCGACCCTGGTGGAACCTTCGACATACGCGCGGAGAGAGGGTGGTTCTCTGCCATAGAGGGCAGCAAATGGCGACATCTTTATAGCAGATTGGTACGTTGTATTGTACCAATATTCGGCTAACGGCAGAAATTGAACCCATTTGGACGGTGCATCACTAACGAAGCAGCGTAGGAAGGTTTCTAGGATTCGATTGGTGACCTCAGTTTGCCCATCGGACTGAGGGTGGTAGGCACTACTGAAAGCGAGAGTGGTCCCCTGCAATCGAAATAGGTCTCTCCAAAATTGGCTAATAAACACCCTGTCACGGTCACTTACTATGGTCTTTGGCATGCCATGTAAACGGTAAATTTCGGCCAAGAAAATTGGAGCAATAGTGGCAGCAGAGTACTGCGAAGGCAAGGGAATGAAGTGAGCGTACTTACTCAAACGGTCAACCACAACCCAAATAACTGATTTTCCCTGCGACAATGGTAAGTGAGTGATGAAATCCATGGACAGGTCTTCCCAAACCTGTTGTGGAATCGGCAGAGGTTGTATAAGTCCATGTTGTTTATGTGTGGGGTACTTATGTTGCTGACAAATAGTGCAGGTACGCACAAAGTTTCGAACCTCTCGAGCCATCTGCGGCCATGCAAAAGAAGATGCCAGTCTAGCTAATGTACCTTTAACACCCGAGTGACCACCAGCCGGCGTGGAATGGTATTCAACAAGAAGCTTGGGGCGCAATTCAGTTTCCAAGGGAATGAAAAGTCGATCACAAAAGTAGAGAAGCCCATCATGAAAGGTAAAGCCCTTCGATGTTGCATTCACCATTGTCTTTTGAACTAGTTGTTGACCAACCATGTGGTCCTTGTAAAAGGTGCGGAGCTGGTCAAGACACATAGGTTGACAGGTTGAGAATGCCAAGTACACAAGCTCAGGATTGTCAGGTATTCGAGACAAAGCATCAGCTACTACATTATCACGTCCAGGTGTATACAAAATTTCATAATCATAGCCAAGAAGTTTGGCCAACCATTTCTGTTGTGCTGGAGTCTGAATGGTTTGAGTCATTAATCCTCTCAAGCTCTGTTGGTCAGTGAATATTCTGAAATGACGACCTAACAAATAGTGGCGCCATTTTTTTACAGCTAAAGTAATGGCGTACATCTCCCTTTCATAAGCAGAAGCTGCTTGCATCCTTTTGCTAAGTTTACGACTGAAAAAAGCAAGTGGGTGATAATTCTGAGACAAGACAGCACCCACTGCAATGCCTGAAGCATCCGTTGTCACATCAAAAGTAACATTAAAGTCTGGAATGCCTAACACTGGCAGGGAAAGCATGGCAGCTTTTAGCTCCTGAAAAGCTGCGGTAGCCTGATCTCCCCAACGAAAAGAATTTGCCTTGAGAAGCTCGGTCAAGGGTCCAGCAACTCGAGCATAATGCCTTACAAATCGTCGGTAATACCCGGTAAGCCCTAAAAAGGCTCTTAAGGATGTGACTGAATCAGGCTGGGGCCATTGAGCAATGGCTTGGAGTTTGTTAGGATCCGCAGCCACCCCTAAAGATGAAATAACATGGCCTAGGTAAGCAACCTCTGTGACCCCAAACTCACATTTGGTATACTTCACATATAAACGGTGTTGCTGTAACAACTCTAATACTTGTCTGAGGTGATCCAAATGTGTAGGCCAGTCTGGACTGTAAACCAAGATATCGTCAAAGAATACCAGGACAAATTTACGAAGGAAGTGGCGAAATACTGAATTCATAGTAGCTTGGAAAGTGGAAGGAGCGTTGGTGAGCCCAAATGGCATAACCAAGAACTCGAAATGGCCATCAACCGTCCGAAAAGCTGTTTTGAATGTATCGGTAGGATTTAATAGCACTTGATGGTATCCTGACCGCAAATCCAGCTTCGAAAAGAAGGCAGCACCATGTAGTTCATCCAGAAGTTCATCTACAGTAGGTATGGGAAATCTATCCTTAACAGTCATTGCATTGAGTGTTCTGTAATCAACACAAAAACGCCATGTCCCATCTTTCTTCTTCACTAGCAAAACTGGAGAAGAAAAAGGACTAGTGCTGGGGCGTATTATGCCGTCTTGCAACATCTCCTCTATAAGTTCAGTCATAATGACTCTTTGATACTGTGGATAACGATATGGCTTAATGTTGACAGGTTGAGTTCCTGGTAAGAGATGGATGCAATGATCCTGCTCTCGGGAAGGAGGTAACCCTTGTGGTTTGGCAAACACGGGGGCAAATTGTTGTATGAGAGAGGCTAACTCATAGGGCAAGGTTGTTGTATCAAGTTCCAAGGTAGAATTACGTGAAGATGAGGACGTTTCCACTTCCATGAATGACACCGAGTGCATAGACTCAATAGAGTCAGTAAAGACAAATCGACAGAATTGAGAGTATGATGCAGGGGTAGGAGTGGCTCGTGCATTACCCACCAAGGTTACTGGACGATTTTGATAAGAGAACTGAATGGACGGAACTGAGAAATCAGACAAAAAGGGACCCAAGGTTTGCAACCATTGAACACCCAAAACTACATCAGCACCATGTATCGGAAGCACGTAAAAGGAGATGTGGAACATATTACCAGCCATCGTGATAGGAACATCAGAGCAATAGCCGTGGCACTGAATGGAGTTACCATTACCCACAACCACAGAGAAAGGCTTAATGGCTACAACAGGAAAACCCAAAAATTCAGCAACCCTTGGCTGAATGATGTTATGGGAACTCCCTGAATCCACGAGAACAGTGACATCCAATTCGCGAATGCGGCCTAGCACACGCAGGGTGCGGGGTGAAGGAGGTCTTGAAAACGCAGCTGAGGGTAAGTGAAAGTGTTCACCCTCAGATGCAGGGTCCAACGACGTAGTAGTAGTGCCTGTGGAAGGATCCAATATCACTGGTCCAGGATCAAACGGAGGCGAAACAACTTCAGGTTCAATTACCTCATCACTGAGTAGCAACAAGAACTGCTTCTGCTGACAGCGATGGCCCGGGCTCCATTTGTCATCGCAGTTATAACAAAGACCCTTACGACGACGCTCCTGAATATCCACCGAAGATACTCGGCGAATAGGCAACAACGAAGTAGCGGAAGTCGATATGGGTGGAGGTCCCAAAATCGAAGGAGATGTGGTCTGCGTAGTAGAAAAAGAATGGGGGTGACGTGGGCTCGACAAACGGGAATCACGCAACTTGTCCTCCACTAAACGAGCTAAACCCACTGCCTGAGCTAAGGAATGGGGTTGAAAAATAGCAAGCTCAGCCCAAATGTCAGATCGGAGACCGGAAATGAAGCAGTTAAGGAGAGAATCTGGGCTTAATCCCACCACACGATTGGATAGAGCCTCAAATTGTTGTTGATAATCCAGAACCGAACCTGTTTGCTGGAGTTTGAACAGGGCCGCTTGATGGTTCACGTAAGACGTGGGACCGAAACGCAACTCCAAATCACGCACAAAGGCTTCCCAAGTAGACAACTGGTTGTTGGCATGAAGCCATTTAAACCAAGCTAACGCAGGTCCTTGCAAGAAAAATGGAACCAGTGAAAGACGTTGTGCCGGTGAAATCTGAGTAAGCTCAAAGTATCGTTCCGCTTGAAAGATCCACTCAAGGGAATCGGAACCATCAAAGGTTTGTAAGCTAACCTTCGCCGCCTGAACAGGAATTGTGCGATGGCCCGAGGGGGAACTCACCGTGGACAATTGAACCTGCTCCCGAAACGTGGCCAACTCGTTTGACATGGCACTGTACTGTTGGTCCATTTGTAGTTGCAATTCCTTCATTTGCGCCAAGCATTGTTGAAGCAAGTCATCGTTGGGTTTTTCCGCTTTAGGCATGATGATGCAATGAAAGCACCAATGATAAGGGTCAGGATCGGGCTCCTTTCGAGTAGGAGTGACTCCAACAAAAAGAAGAGATGGAGACAAAGGAATTTCTCAGGTAATGATTTCTCTGCCCTTTCCTTCATTCATTCCTTACATATAATAACAAACTTCTATTATAACCAATCACATCATCACACGTCACTATGATCTAACAGAAAAGGAATGCTCAAAACTATTCACTATTTCTTTTCTTATATTAAAAAAACATGAAATACTATAGTATGTGGCAGAGTTAAAACTTCACGTAGTCCTTCATCCAAACCGAGGTGTTCTTCACGCGCTGAGGCCTCAGGTACTTGGGTTCTTCTTGTTTACTTGGCCCAACTTCAGTATTCAGACTTCCACTTGGGCCTTTGAGTCCATCTTTTGCTCCAGGATCACCTAAGATGTCTGTGCCCGTATCACATAGCCTCACTCCAAAAGATTGTTCACCAAATCAAAACCTTGAAGTCACATCATCGGATTACATCTGAGATTCAACATATCAAGTCATCAGTTCGGGGAATCAAGGAAAGAAGTGAAAGGTATAAGTTTCAATCTTCGCTTGAAGAAGGATCATCAAGCAACATAAGAGGGGCAGAACATGTCAAATGGGATGACCACCGAATGGCTTCTCATTTCATTGAAGAAACTGAAGTCGTGGGATTCGAATCCCAAAGAGATGAATTGATTTGTTGCTTAATAAAAGGTACCAACAAATGCTTATTGATTTCTGTGGTAGGCATGGGAGGACTTGGAAAAACCACTCTTGCCAAACATGTTTTTGATAATCAACAAGTGAAAGCACACTTTGATTGCCGTTCTTTTGTCACGGTTTCTCAATCATACACTGTGAGGGAGCTACTGACAGATATGATACAAAAATTTTGCAAGGACGTTAATGAGCCTCTTCCAAAAGGGCTGCGTGAGATGGATGATAACACATTAGTTACAGAAGTGAGGCAATACCTTCAGTCAAAGAGGTATTTGGTATTATTTGATGATGTCTGGAAAGAAAATTTTTCTGATGAGATTGAGCATGCCTTGCCTAATAATGACAAAGGAAGTAGAATCATAGTCACCACTAGAATGATGCACGTTGCAGAGTACTTTAAGAAATAATTTCTTGTTCATTTTCACAAACTACAGCATTTGCCTCCAAACAAAGCATGGGAGCTTTTCTGCAAGAAGGCATTTAGATTTGAGCCTTGTGAGCAATGTCCAAGTGAGATTGAGGATATGTCAAAGGAAATTGTTCAAAGATGTGGAGGGCTACCACTAGCAATTGTTGCCATTGGTGGTCTTTTGTCAACAAAAGCAAAAACCATATTTGAATGGAGAAAGGTAAGTCAGAGTCTGAGAATAGAGTTAGAGCACAATGCACATTTAACTAGTTTAACAAGGATTCTATCTCTTAGTTATGACGATCTTCCTCACAATTTGAAATCATGCATGTTGTATTTTGGTATGTATCCGGAGGACTACCGCTTCAAACGTAAGAGATTGACTAGGCAATGGATGGCTGAAGGATTTATTAAAAAGGAGAAGAGAAGACCTATAGAGGATGTTGCTGAAGAGTACCTGACAGAGCTAATACATAGAAGTTTGGTTCAAGTCTGCAAAGCCAGCTTTGATAGTAAAGTTAAAATTTTCCAAGTCCATGATTTATTACGAGAAGTTATCATAAGAAAAATGAAAGATTTAAGTTTCTGCCACTTATTGCATGAAGATGATGAACTAGACACAGTTGGAATAACTAGACGCTTTTCTATAGCTACTTGTTCCAACAATGTGTTACAAAGGACTAGTAACTTGGGCATTCGTGCTATTTTCGTTTTTAACAAAAGTGAATTGCCTGAAGATTTTGTGGGTAGGTCATCTGCCAAGTTCAAGCTTTTGAAAGTACTTTGTTGAATTATGTTCCCAATAATTTGGGGAATCTTTTTCACCTAAGGTACTTAAACTTGAGTCATACAAAAGTAGAGGTTCTTCCTAGATCCATTGGTAAGCTGCTGAACCTAGAAACCTTGGATCTAAGACAAACACATGTGCATACATTACCAAGAGAGATAATGAACCTTGAAAAGCTACGATTTCTTCCAGTCTACTATAAAAATTATGAAGGACAATACTCTATGTTGAATTTCACAAAGGGGGTGAAAATGCAAAAAGGTAATGGATGCTTGAAATCCTTACAAAAGCTTTACTTTTTGAAGTATGATTATGGTGGATTAGACCTTATGCAAGAGCTCAAAATGTTGAGACAGTTGAGGAAGTTAGGCATAACTCGCGTGCAAACAGAGTATGCAAATGCCTTAAGTACTGCAATAGTAGAGATGAACCACCTTGAATCTCTCAATGTTAGAGCTATAGCTGAGGATGAAATCATTGACTTGAATTTTGCAACACCTCCACCCAAACTTCGAGAGTTGAATTTGAAAGTTCGAGTAACAAAGTTCCCTGACTGGATTCCAAAACTTGAGTATCTTGTTAAACTAAGGCTTGGTTTATCCAACTTGGAAGAAGATCCACTAGACTCGCTAAAATACTTGCCAAATCTGTTGCGGTTCAAAATGTGGGATAATGCTTATGCAGGTGAAAATTTGCATTTTACAAAAGGAGGATTTCCAAAGTTGAAGGAGCTTGATCTCACTCGATTGAGCAGATTAAATTCTGTCTCTATAGACAAAGGAGCTTTGCTTGGCCTTGAACACTTCAAATTTAAAGATAACCCCCAAATGAAGGTGGTACCTCATGACCTCAAACACTTGGAAAACCTTCAATTTCTTGGCTTTGCTGATATGCCAACTGAATTAGTAGAAAGCATTGATCCAGAAAATGGTGGAGAAGATTATTGGATCATCAAGCACATTCCCCTTGTACTTATTCGGCAGAACATGGGACCAAGATATCATGACTATAAGTTGCACCGAATTCCCACATTAGTCAATGTTTGAAGTCTGAATTATAAAGGTAACTCTTTCCTCATACCATATATTAATGTTGCTATAATAAAATTATGATGTAATGCTATGCTTAGTAATATATGTTTGTTTCTTCTTTTTATTCTTCTCTATATTGGATTTCTTCATTTCCTGCATTAATCTTCCATTAACATGAATTCTTACAGTTCAAACAAAATCATGTTAATTTTGTTGACAACAAAATTATAATATATTAAATTGATTATCTAACATTCAAAAGTTATTTTGAGTTTTTTAATTGGTTGTGTCAAAAATCTTGTACTCATGCAAGTATTACTCTCTTTTTTTAGAGGCAAAAACAAATATATAATTAACATTGTGACCAGCCTTTCAACACAATAAGTGTGAAAAGGAGGTAAGTAGATCATACAAAAGTCATAGAATGGACATGAATGTGCCAACAAAATAATAGCCTTATCAGACCCGCATGTACATGTTGAATATTGATTATGGTTATATCTAATAATAAATCATATCATCTTTGCAGAATGAAAGTGGCCATATTTTTCAATTCTGCTTTTGTTATCTATTGTGTTTGTATTAAATTCTTCTGTTCATTTCCATTATCCCGCATGTACACTTATAATGTTATTTGTTTATATTATTTTAATTTACTCTATTTCATAACGTAAAAACTTACAAGAATGTTTATTTAGCATTAAAAAAAATAAGTTAAAATCAATTTGCTTCAATACCTATATACTGATCAAACTTGACTATTTCCTGTTTCTTTGTGGACAGAAATTCAAATTTTCATATTGCAGCTCGCAAAAGGCATGCACTTGGTTTGTCCATTCCTTCAATGAAGCTTGAATCTTCAAATAAATAACTCATATTTGTTTGAACTTATCCTATTTCACTCAAGGAATATATCCATTTAGACTTGTAACTTAGACTTTAGTACTTTTCTATTAGTTATTTGGTGTGTTAATAATAGATTATGGGAGCTTTTGATACACACTTGGAAATAAGTAACTAGAATGAGTTTTAATTTTTTTCGTATCCTGAAATTACACCCTCATTCTATAAATACTACTGCTAGAAAGATAACCCGATAAGAGCAACAACATAAAGATAACTAGTAAAGATCAAATAACTATCCTAACTAGTAAAGATCAAATAACTATCCTATCTAGTAAAGATCAAATAACTATCTTATCTAATAAGGATAAAACAACTATCTTATCTAATCCTAACATAACAAACTGATTTGTCTACTGCAAATAACGAGGATTAGGCTTCCTTATCCGCTTCGCATGGGCTGTATCATTCCTCCACTGTTGGATAGGATCCTTGTCCTTAAGGATCAAAGCTGGAAATTGGTTTCGGAGCTCCTCCACTCTTTCCCAAGTAGCTTCATCACTATCAAGCCCTTTCCACTGAACCAGGGCCTCTTCTACTGTTCTCAATCCTTTCTGCACCCATCTAAACTGCAATATCTGCTCAAGTTGCATTTCCATCTGCCCTTGGTCATCTACAGGAGGATCAATACACTTGGGATTATCAGTTGAACCAACCATTGCCTTTAATAGTGAAACATGAAACACTGGGTGTACTTGGGTTCCTTCAAGCAAGGCTAGGCAATAGGCTACCTTCCCTACTCGCTCTAGGATCTTATAGGGTCCAAAATATCGATTGGCCAGTTTTTGACATGCGCGCTTAAACACAGTTGACTGTCGAAATGGGTGAAGTTTCAAATAAACCCATTGCCCAACTTGAAACTCCACATCGTGACGATGAGTATCAGCTCTCTGCTTCATGCGTGACCTGGATAACTCTAGTTGCTCCTTGAGTTTGTACAAAACCTGGTCCCATTCCATTAGTTCACGCTCAACTTCATTCACCTTTGCCCTTCTAAAGTTGTATTGAATGAGCTTAGGAGGTAATCACCCATATACTATCTCAAATGGGGTGTGCTTCATGGATTCGTGGTAGTTGGTATTATACCAAAACTCAGCCCATGGCAAGAACTTTGCCCATGATCTTGGTTGTTGACTGACAAAGCATCGAAGGTATTGCTCTAGACATCGATTCATTACTTCCGTCTGCCCGTCAGTTTGAGGATGATATGTTATACTCGTCCTCAATTGGGTTCCTTGCAAATTAAAGTATTCCTTCCAAAATGAGGACATGAAGATGGGATCCCAATCACTTACGATGGATGATGGCATCCCATGTAGTTTAACAACCCCTTCAACAAACACTTCTGCAACTTTCTCGGCTGTATAGGGATGTGTCAACATGAGAAAGTGGCCACATTTGCTTAGCCGATCGATCACCATCAAGATAACATTTTTTCCTTGTGATGTTGGCAACCCCTCAATAAAGTCCAGCTAACATTCTCCCACACTTGATTTGGAATTGGAAGAGGTTGTAGCAGATCAGCTGGCTTCTTGGTTTCATATTTATTTTGCTGGCAAGTGTCACACTCAACCACATATTGTTGTACACTACTCCTCATGCCTTCCTAAAAGAAATCTTGTTTAATCCTTCTATATGTCTTGAGCTCTCCAGAGTGTCCCCCTATAACAAAGTTGTGGTACTCATACAATATTTGCATAGTGATTTCATGATCCGCAGGCAACACTAGACGCCTTTTGTAATACAAGAGATCTCCTCGTGTGTGGTATTGCTTGGCTTTAGGATCATTGTCTCATACCGATAAGTGTAATCATACTAAGTGGGGGTCATTGTTGTTGAGAAACTTCAGCTGATCCAATATCTCAAATCTAGGTTGAGATATAGCAAGCATTGATGGTGGCTACAGATGTCGCAATAAGGCATCTACTACAGAATTTTCCTTCCCCAGACGATACTTTACAACATAGTCATATCCCAGTAACTTACTTACCCACCTTTGCTGTTCAGGGGTAGTAATCTGTTGCTCCAACAAGTATCGTAAGCTCTTTTGGTCTGTTAGAATAGTGAATCTTTGCCCCAAAAGATAAGGACGCCACACTCGAATGGCTTCCAACACAGCTAGCATCTCCTTAGAATAAGTAGACTGGTTTCGTCATTTTGGTCCCAAGGCTTTAATAAGAAAGGCAATTGGTTGTTTATCTTGAGAAAGCACAACACCTATTCTAGTATCACATGCATCTATTTCTACAATGAATGGCTGAGAGAAGTTTGGCATGGCCAATGTTGGTGTGGACATCATAGCTATTTTTAACTCTTCAAAAGCCTTGCAAGATGACTCCGTCCAAGTAAATTTACCCTTCTTGAGCATTGTTGTCAAAGGTGCTGCTATAATCCCATAATGCTTAACAAACCTCCGATAATATCCCGTTAGCCCCAAGAATCCACGTAACTCAGTAGTTGTTTTAGGCTTGGGCAATGTTGCTATAGCTGCTATTTTGCTAGGGTCCACCTTTACCCCTTCTCGGCTTATAATATGGCCAAGGTATTCCAGCTCCCTTTGTCCAAAATGACATTTTGAATGCTTAGCATAAAACTGATTTTCTGCTAATAGTTGCAATGTCTTTTCAAGGTGTTGAAGATGGTCTTCCCAAGATTTGTTGTAAACCAATATGTTGTCAAAAAACACTAGAATGAATTTCCTGAGATATGATGCAAATATTGCATTCATGGCCGCTTGAAATGTAGATGGTGCGTTGCATAAGCCAAATGGCATGACGAGATACTCATAGTGGCCATTATGAGTCCGGAACGCTGTCTTATGGACATCTTCGGGTTGAATTCGTATATGATGATATCTTGATCTAAAGTCTAACTTGGAGAAAAATTGAGACATGTGTAATTCGTCAAGCATATCATTAACAGTAGGGATAGGGAATCGATCCTTGATTGTTATGTCGTTCAAGGCTCTATAGTCTGTACAAAAATGCCAACTCCCGTCTTTCTTTCTAACTAGCAACACAGGAGATGAGTATGGCCTAGTGCTATGTTGTATGATGCCCGAACTAAGCATTTCTGAGACTTGTCGCTCTAATTTCATTTTTTTGGTGGAAAGCATAGCGATAAGGTCGAACATTAGTCGGAGCTGCTCCTTCCTTCATGGTTATAGAATGATCAAAAGGTCTTCTAGGTGGAAGACCACTCGGCTCTTCAAACACCTTAGAATATCGTTGCAACAAGCACTCAATTTCGCCACTGGTGGGTGGTTCCACTTCTTCTCCCTTTTCTAAGACTTTAATAACAAGCAACTCAGCTATTTGGCATTTTTATTTCATGAGTCCTTGTAGAGATTGCAATTGTGGAATCTCATCTTTTTGCCCTATTATCTCAAAGTCACGTCCATCCTTGCTAAACCTCATGGTAAGTTGCCGCCAGTCACAAACAACAGAACCCAATGACTCTAGCCTTTGGATAGCCAACACAAGGTCTACCCCTACCAGCGGTAACATATACAAGGGAGTGGTGAAGCTAAATCCTTGTATATGTATGGGTACATCATCGCATCTCCTTAGGCACTTGATATTCGCTCCATTGGCCACTTGCACAGAAAAAGGAGTTGGTTGGGTAATAGGCAATGAGATGTTGGCTGCCTTCTTTTGGTTGATAAAATTATGTGTAAAGCCACTGTCTATCAGAATAGTGACAGGCTTCCCCAACACATATCCAACCAACTTCAAGGTTTGAGAGTTTGCCCACTCGGTCAATGCATGGATAGACACTTCGACCCCTTCTTCCTCCTTTGTCTCGCTTTCCTCCGCCTCCTCGTTCAATTCAATCATTAGAACTTGTGGTTTCTTGCATTTGTGTCCCACAATATAGCGTTCATCACAATTGAAACACAACCCCTTCTCTTTTTTTTTTTTTTTTTGCATCTCCTCCCATGTCAACTTCTTTATGGATGGCTTATGAACACCCTTAGCCTCTTCCCCTGTTAACGTAGTATTTCTTCCTCGACTCCCTTTTTGTTTTTGGGTGATTTGATCATTTTTCATCCTAGCATATTCCATCGCCTCCCTTAACAGCTTAGGCTTCCACATACGCACTTCTCCTGCCAACTCAAGTTTTAACCCTCCAACAAATGCTCCAATAAGAGCCTTTTGGGGCCAACCTGACACTCTATTAGCCAATCTTTCAAACTCCCTTTGGTAGTCCCGCAAGGAACTTGTTTGTGAGACATGTGTCAATGCCTCATCATAATCTTCAAAGTCAGTGGGCCCAAATCGAACCAGCAGCTCCTGCTCAAATTCTTCCCAGGTGATTTGTTGATTCTCCTCCTTATATGTTCATTGTAACCATTGGAACCATTGGTTGGCTTCTCCTTCCATGTGAAAGGATGCCAAGGCTACTTGTTGATCTGCAGGTGTGACTTGATATTGGAAAAATTGTTGTACACGGTGCAACCATTCAGTTGGTTCAGCACCATTATACTTTGGGAAATCCATCTTAATGTAGCTTGGCAATGCTTGATGCCCAGAGTTTCCCACAATTTGCTCTTTTTTTGTCATTTGATCCTCCAATGGCTGCAAGCACCTCCTAGAACCTCGTTTCTATCTTTGAGTCCAGCCCCTGGAAATTTTCCTCAATTGCGTTCATTCGTTCCTCTAATCGCTCCATTTTTTCTTTATTTGATGCCATCTGGATCAAAAGGCTCTGATACCAAATGATACACAGTTGGAAATAAGTAACTAGAATGAGTTTTATTTTTTTTATCCTGAAATTACACCCTCATTCTATAAATACTACTGCTAGAAAGATAACCTGATTAGAGCAACAACATAAAGATAAGTAGTAAAGATCAAATAACTATCCTAACTAGTAAAGATCAAATAACTATCCTATCTAGTAAAGATCAAATAACTATCTTATCTAATAAGGATAAAACAACTATCTTATCTAATCCTAACATAACAAATTAATTTGTCTACTGCACATAACGAGGATTAGGCTTCCTTATCCGCTTCCCATGGGTTGTATAAGCTTTTATTGATACCTTGTAATGAGACCACATCACTTGAATAGGTGTTTCCATTTCTATGTCGAAGATTGATAAACCGGAATTTGAGTGAAATAAACTATGAGTTTTTGTCTTAATTTACTCTATTTCTAATTATGTTTGTCGGCAAAACTCACGGATTTCTATTAAGTGTGCAACATTTGGGACGGAAGCAGAAATTGTGGGAAATGCTTAAAAAGATGCTGAAAATAGCTAGAATAGAGCACGGCCGTGCTCCTTAGCATGGCCATGCTAAGCTTGGAGAAGGAGAACACTCATGCTAGATTACAAGGGTCATGATCAAGAAATTAGCATTAGTGTCAGCATTTTCCGAGAATGGCCATGCTCCTCAGAGGATGGACGTGCTAAATTCCAAATTTTGAATTTTGAATTCTGCCCGCCCAAAGAGCACGGTTGTGCTCCTCTTAGCACGGCCGTGCAACCTTCCATGTGACTATTACATTTCATGCATTATAAATAGAAAATTGGAAGTGAGGGTTAGGGTGTCTTTTTGTTCTGTTTCCAAATTGGGGAGTTCTGAGTGAGAAAGTTTCCGTGCTAGGAACTTTGACCTGAGAGAGGACATAGAGATCATCAATGGGGTTTTATACTATAAAGTTTTCTTCCGTTTGTAATCTTTATGTCATTTATTGGAATTGTCTACTTCCTTATGACCATGAGTAGCTAAATTCCTATAGCCCAGATTGTGATGTAATTGTACCTTAACCAAAGTTTTATTTTAATGAAATTCTCAATGCATTTAGTCAATTGTGTTTCTTTATTGCTTTCATTGATATTTCAGAACTGATCACTCTAAACAACTAATTAGTTGAATGTCAGTGACCACCTGCTTGTTATTAATTGATATGTGAATAAACTGAATTTTTATAACCTGCATATCAAATTGGTTGTATGAATTTCTAGTAGATTAAATTCTCTTAATCAACCTCTCTGTGCCTGATCATTTGCCCTAAATTAATTCACCTTACCAATCGAGAATTAAGTTAGGGAAAATAGTGTAGTTAGACCATGGCCAAAGGCTAACTAATGACTTTAAGAAGACTTTAAGATTGAGAACTGATTCAAAATGTGTTCCTTTATCTCATCCTCATGCTGCTCAAGAATGGAATTTGGCCAAAGTCATAGTTGCACCAATTGACTAGCCAAGCAAAGGGCCGCTAACAACAATCCTTTGGTGACTTACACGATTCCACCAAGCGGTTTACAGGATACACTGGTTGCAGATGCATTAGGCATCTTGTTTTTTCCTTGTAACTAATTTTGTTGTGAAAAAATATTAAATTGATTTAAATCATGCACTAATTAAAATATAATGTAACTCCTAATGTAAGCATTATATAAAATGACAACTATATTTAATGGTATTTTTTTTATTTAATTCTTACTTCTATAATGAAGAATTATGTATCAAGGGGATACAGGCCAAGCTAACTTTGGTCAAGTATGCAATCTGCCAAGTGGATAATTGAGGAAGGATGCTTACGGAAGATTGGGAATGGAGATCGAGTCAAAGTTGGAAGTGATAAATGGCTGCCAAAGTTTCCAGGTAGTAAAATCCCACAAAATGAATTTCATATCTTCAATGAGGGATGACTGTGGCTTCATTGTTTCAATCCAATAGAATAAAGCAGTGGCCGAATCTCTTTTCTCAGAAGAAATGGCATCCCATATTCTTTCCATCCCAATTAGACAAGTTTGGTCCCAAGATATTCTTATATGGCAGCATACAGAAAATGGAGTTTATGCAGTGAAATCTGGTTATAGACTTGTTAGATGCAAATATGGTTTCAACAAGCTCCTTTCTGGAAGAAGATTTGGAGATCTGTACCTGTTGCTCCCAAATGCAGAAATTTGATATGGAGATCTGGCAAAATATATTAGGACAGGTGTTGGCAAAGGCATCTGCTCAATGTCAAAATGTGGATAATGCTCAACAACAACCCACACAGCACCACCAAGAAGTAAGATGGAAGCCACCAACTCAAGGAATTTTCAAGCTCGACTTTGATGCTTCGATTGATAAATACAAAGGTCTTGGCTTTGGGGCCATTGTGCGTGATCATGAAAGGAAAGGTGATGGCAGCTGCTACACTTTTTGATAAAAAAAACAGGCAGACCCTTTGACAGCAGAGGCTATGTGTTGTAGGTGGGCTCTTCAGGTTGCAAAATAGCTTTGCTTGACTGAGGTGGAGTGTGAAACAGATTGTTATAATCTCTTGCAGCTTTGGAAAGGACACAACAAAGTAGAAGTTATGTGAAAGACTAATATTACCAATAATAGTTTCAATACACATTTAAAATGTAAATACTAAAACTTATAATGTGCAAGACTTGAGAATATAGTTCACTCATGCATTAAAAACATAATTGTTAATTCATGTGTTAAAATTCTAATAAGAAAAACGTATTTATATAAGACTTTGTCAAAAGATATAAAATATCAAGAAAAGAGATATAGTGTTAAATTATGATAGAAAGATTAAATGTTAAATTATTGTTGTAAATATTGTTTCAACATGCAAAACATATGAAATTTATTATAATAAGCTTACATTATGGTTTAAAAAGTCACATATAAAACAAACACATTAACTAATAAAATAATATGATTTAACATACTTTGTAATTGAAATTTTTTTAAATAGTTCACTTATTCATCTGTGCATAGGGCAGCTCCATATCTAGTGATAGGTTAATATAGTCCCTAACTGCTTGGCAACTTAACAACAACGAAAGAACGAGTTGTCAAGTTGTGCAATGGAGGTGGAGGTAAAAAATGGGCAATGCAAAGAAGTTGAAGCATATTAGTTTACCATGATTGTCAACTTCTTCTTTTTTTTTTGACAGAATCAACCTTTTTTTATTCATGCATGGTGAAATGGATTGGGCCCTCATAATAGGCATTGTATAGAGATCATTAGAAAACTTAACATAAAAATCACGTGTACCATGTACGCAACTAAAATTGATATATTTATTTTTACAAAGCATTAACTTTATTATTTTTTATTCCAACACATAGTTCATAAATTAATTTTCATTGAAAAATTATTAATATAAATAATTTATTGGGTAAATTATATTTTTCGTCCCTGAACTTTTCGACATTTATGGCTTTGGTCCCTAAACTTTTCGACGACCGATCAACATCCTCAAAATTTTTTTCCATCCAATATTTTAGTTCTTTCCGTCTATTCTACCGTTAAATGATGATGTATCATTTATTTTTATTATTATTCATTTTCTAGCGGCTAAAAACCACCAAAAATTGTTTGCTTAGGCATAAAAAGAAAATAAATTCTTCATCTTCTAAAATCAAAGCTAGAAACAAAACAAATAAAAAACCAAATCAATGAACATAGGTTTTGTTTTCCCTAATTGTCCTTCTCAACAAGCTCTTCCACTACAACTCCTGTTGTCATGTTCCACAATCAGTGGAAGTTGGACTTGACCCAAAATCACTGGGTTGCGATTCCACTACCCAGATTTGCCACACCCAGATCTATCTTTGCATGAATATGACATGATTTTTGTTCCCGTAACGCATTTGTTGGCTTTGTCACAGCCCATGGTGGTTCCTTTTGTGCAGCCACTGGGAAATGGGACAATGAGTGAAAATGATTTTGATCATAGGATGAGGATTGTTCGAGGGTTGGGGATTGGTTTTGGGGTTGTGGGGTTGTACGCACGTCCCTGCCGAATTTGTGTCCTTGAAATTGTGGCGGCAGTTTCTGCGTCGCCGGTATCTATTGCAGCAACCCATTATAAGAGGAAGTAGTAGGGGCAGAAAATCTGTATACAATGGTCGCACCATTGGCGCATGTGGAAACAATATGCCATTGCATATTTTTTTTTTCTTTTTTAATTATCATATTAATTTCAGGTTATGTCATTAGTGGGGTTGTTGTTGATTTTGGTGAGTGGGTTGTGGGTGTATACTGTATAGTCAATTTATAATTTTTTTCTGTATGTATTTTCATAGCATTTCTGTTTTCTATAAGGATAACAATATGATTCTTACTTGAAGACCAATTGTTCTGGCAAATCTGATTCTGATATGGCCTGTATCTAATTAAAAAAATTTAATGGCCATTGTATCAGCTGCACTCATTTTCTCTTTGTTCTTTGCACTCTTTTTTCCTAAACATTACTTTTAAATTTTCCTCCCAGTCAATCGTTCAAACAAGCCCACACCCCAATCCTTCACCATCATCTCCACACTGCTCCCTCTCCTTCACCAAACACACCCACTTCTCCCTCTGACCTTGTCACTGCACCCTCTCCTTCCTCCCCACTCCGGCCGCGCCCACCTTTTTTGCCGCCGCGGAGGCCAACAAGTAAGGTGAGCAAAAGTGGGTCCACTAGGGTCTCATCATTGAATCCCTCCTGAATTGCATGTTCCACGTGTGCCTCAACAAACAAAACTTGATTTTCGGCAACGAAGAATATAGAGAGACTCAAAACTGTTGTTAATTTTAGATCTGTTGCTTTTAATTCTGTTATGAGACTCCATACTCCACTTCTTTTTGCTTTTAATTTCATATCTGTTGTTGTAATTTTGGATCTGGAATTTTAGTGCTGGGTGGTTGTTGGATGGTCTGTTTAAATCTTGTATTCTAGGTGGCGATGAAATGCTCCCTTAGCACGTGTAATGCAATGTTGCGAAAAGTGTTCCAAATCTGTGTGAGCCTCAATATAACCTGTGTAAATCTTGAATTTGTGTTCCAAATTTGTCTTCTGAAGGAAGAATTTGGGGCAAAATAGCGGGGTATAATTCTGGCGGTTTTTAAATTGCTAGAAAATGTAATTTAAATTTTAAAATAAATAGTGGCAGTTTTCGAGTAGCCAAAAATTGCATTAATCTTACTTTAACATTTTTAACTGAAATGTCATTACTTAACTGATGGCGGGGACTCAAAACAAAATTTTTAATATATCAAGGATCCAACGCAACAAATTTTTTTTATTAGGGTCCCAAAACAAAATTTTGCTAATTTATCAAGGACATAAAATATGTTTAAGCCATATATTTATTTTATATTGCCACTTGAGTATGTTATGGATCAAGGTCCTAGTCTCAAAGGTTCATATTTTAAGTGAGTTTGAGAAAAATAAAAATTCTTAACTAAATTTTTTAATTTATTTTGTTTACTTATATTCAAATCCCAAGGAAGTACATTCTAAATGAGTAAACATTTATTTGGTGCTTGGCATTCATCGTGGTCCTTAAAATTATAGAACAATATTATAGTAGTCCCTCAAATTTAAAAAAAAAATGGCAAAAACATCCTATTTTCCTAACCTTTTTTTAGGAACTCTTCTTATTGTGTAATAACCTAAGAGAGTTCCTAAGTACAAATGTATGAAACGACCCTCTTTGTCTAATGGTGATGTAATATATACACGATCCCAGATAAAATCATGATGTTAACAACATTGGTCACAAGAGCCTTTAGGTTGAACTAGCTTGGATTGGGGTGATCGTCCAAGTGACGCTCCAGAAGGAACACAACTTGACATGACGATTCAAAAGGTACATAGTTACAAAAGCTTTTAGGTCAAAATTGCTTTGATAATGCAAGGTGATTTAGAACCCCAAGCACTGAAAAAATTTTGAGTGACAGTCGATGATTCTGATTCCTATACACAAAAAAATGACAATAGAAAAGAACCAACTATTAGCAAAACTAGCTTTTTATTAATTGTATAGAATTTCAACAAACTCTTGACTACTCATCTTGATCCATACTTGAAAAAATTGACTAATCATCACAGTGGATTCATAAATAACCCAAAAGTATCACTAAAGGTTTAACATCAAGATACCTCTAATGGCAAATCCTCACAAAACCTAGTTGGTCACGCATAACCAAATTCTCCAAATTCAAGTCTAAGAGGAGGAACTCCTGAATTCAAGCTGAAGACGAAGGGAACAAGCTCAATCAATATGGCTAAGCAATGCTATTAAACTTGGACTAGACTGGTTGGTTCGACTGGTTCAACCAGAAATCAGACCTATGGTCGGTCTTGTCAATTTTTTTGATTGTCATTAACCCAGCTGTAAACCGAAAAAGCTGGTGCTTAGGTCGACTGATAGGACTTTCTAACTGGTCTTTAAACACTTGTCCTCGAAGACTGTGTGCATAAAAAATGAGACTCATTAAAGCTTGAAATTTGAATATTGAGCACATTATTGTAGCATCTAGGATTCGAACCAAGGTGCCTTGCATTGCTAAAAGAATAATTGCTAGTAAACCAATTTATATAACTAGAAAATGAGTTACATAGTTATTATATATATTATATCTTTACATATAAATTTCATATATTTAATTTACATTGGTTCATACAGTTCAAACATTGATCTACTGGTTCGACAAGTGACCCATTAACCTAATACCTTGACCGGGTTAATAACCGGTCCGATTTTTATAACATTGTGGCTAAGGATGGCAACTTGGTTAAATTATTTGGCACTAGAATAGCTCCAACTAAAGAAACCACAACAACTTTAGAAGGTTTTATAAGTTACACAATTAACATGGTGTTGTTTAGCCTTTTCAAGATACTCTAGGCTCTAGGACAAGACTCCCATAAGTGGAAAAACTAACCAGCCTCTGAACGAGAAAAGAAAGCATGGCAAAAAGAACATACTCAAGTCATTTCAAAAAATGATTTGGAAAGATCCCTTTAACATAAACATCACCTCCAAATAGACAAGCGAAATAGATAAGCATCAAGACATCAGCAATAAGTAAGACTTCAGCATCAATTACCCGATTATTCTAAACAACTAACGATATGGGCAAGAAAGGTGATTTCAGGACAAATCAAATGTTGTTTTGGAATTTTGAGGAAGCTTATCAAACTTAAATTGAAAAAAAAAACTTTTAATTTAAAATACAAACTTTGAATAAGTTGTTGATTAAAGATTTGGACCATTAATTAATTTATTATCTAATTAAGGTGGATTTTAATACTATGTCAATATTTCTTCAAAACTTCATGGTCAACAGTAATCATTTCTCAAAATCGAGGATCACTCACGAGCAAGTAGGTTATAAACAAAAATAAATTTGGTTTGATATAATTAAGATTAGAAACAATTAATTGCATGATGTACAGATCGATGCCGTGGAAGTTAAAGGTAGATTTTTTATTAATTAAGCCTTAGGCATTCCATAAAGTCAGAGATAATATATCCACAAAAGCTAGAATATATGATACAAACATAATTACAAGAAGGTTTTGAATTACGAAATAATAAACTTCTTCAATAAAAAAGCATGGTATACTTAAATAACCGACTTCATAAAATAAGTAACTAAACAAATGACCGGAGAAAATTGGAAGTCATCCACCAACTGTGCAGCATTCTTTTTCATTGACTCTGGAGATTAATTTTCCCAGACAACATTCACAAATAGTGTATCCGCAGGAAAAAGAAAAGGCAAAATGCCATACTTTCAGAAGTGCTTATGTTGTCTATACATATGAGAACAACATAATTGCAATATAGCATAATGAGATAAGAGTAAAATGGCAGAAACTGCAGTATATTTTGCCATGCAGCAAGTGTACCAAATCCTAACAGAAGAAATAAACTTGCTAAGAGGCATCTACAAAGATTTTTCAGACATCAAAGATGAACTAGAAAGCATTCAAGCCTTCCTAAAAGATGCAGATAGAAGGGCTGCAGATGAAGCATACACCAATGATGGAATCAGAACATGGGTGAAGTAGGTGAGAGTTGGAGATCCCACATCAACTAGTGATAAGGCCAAAATAGTGTATATAAGTGAGGGGAAACCCTCACCTTACAAGCCGATTTTGTAGGGTTTAGTTAGGCCCAAACCCACTTTCTAAGATGGTATCAGAGCCTATCCTAGCGATGTGTTGTTGGGCATATTGTGTCTTGTTGTGGGCTTATTGTACCACCCACTATCAGGCCACTATCGGACCACCCGTAGATGTCCAGTCTTGCAAACTTCACACCTGAGATGTCCAGTTCTCGGTGTGAGGGGGGTGTGTTGGAGATCCCATATTGTCTAGTGATATGGCTAACATAGAGTATATAAGTGAGGTACAAACCTCACCTTACAAGCTAATTTTGTAGGGTTGAGTTAGGCCCATAATCCACTTTCTAAGAAGAAGCATTTTTCCGTATAGAAAGTGTTATCGATGAATACCTCAGGGTGATTCATAGGGTCCAACATCTTGGATGTGGGGCTTCGAAGATTACACGCAAGATCAGCACATCAATTTCTCGTCATCAGATAGCAACAGAGATTCAGGACATTAAATTGCCACTTTCTGTAATCAAGGAAAGGAGTGAAAGGTATAGGTTTCAAATTTCACAAGAACAGCAATCAAGCAGCAGTACAAGTAGTAGATGGCATGATCCTAGAAGGAGTTCCCTTTTCATTGAAGAAACTGAAATGGTAGGCTTTGAATTCCAAAGAGATGAATTGGTTGGTTGGTTGTTGAAGGGCACAAAAGAGCCCACCGTTATTTCAGTGGTAGGGATGGGAGGCCTTGGAAAAACCACTATTGCCAAGCACGTTTTTTATAGTCAAAAGGTAAAAGGGCACTTTGATTGTCGTGCTTGCATGACAGTTTCTCAATCATACACTGTGAGAGGGTTATTCATAGACATGATAAAGCAATTTTGTAGGGAGACAAAAGGGCCTCTTCCACAAATGTTACAAGAAATGGATGAAAAGTCACTAATTTCGGAATTGAGGCAATACTTGGAGCATAAAATTAAGGTATTTGATATTCTTTGATGACTTATGGCATGAAGATATTTGTGACCAAGTTGAATTTGCAATGCCTAATAACAATAAAAGTAGCAGGATCATAATCACCACTAGAGTGATGCATGTTGTTGAGTTTTTCAAGAAATCCTTTCTTGTTCATGTTCACAACCTACAATTGTTGCCTGAAGACATGGCATGGGAACTCTTTTGGAAGAAGGCATTTAGATTTGAGCAAGATGGGCAATGTCCTGCACAGCTGGAAGGTATGTCAAATGAAATTGTTAAAAAATGCAGGGGGCTACCTTTGGCTATTGTGGCCATTGGTGGTCTACTTTCAGCAAAATCAAAAACTGTTTATGAATGGCAAATGGTGACTCAAAATCTAAACCTGGAGTTGCAGCGTAATGCCCATCTAACTAGTTTAACAAAGATTTTATCTCTTACTTATGATGACCTGCCTTACTATTTGAAACCATGCCTTTTGTATTTTGGTATATATCCAGAGGACTACTCCATTAATCATAAGAGGTTAACTCGACAATGGACAGTTGAAGGGTTTGTTAAGTCTGATGGGAGAAGAACTTCAGAGCAAGTCACAGATGAGTACTTATCTGAGTTGATTTATAGAAGTCTGGTTCAAGTCTCAACAGTTGGCTTCGATTGGAAAGTTAAAAGTTGCCAAGCCCATGATTTATTACATGAAGTGATCGTAAGAAAAATGAAGGACTTAAGTTTTTACTATTTTGTGCATGAAGGTGATGAATCAGCCACAGTAGAACAACTAGACGCCTATCTATAGACACTAGTTCCAACAATGCGTTGAAGAGCACTAACTACACACACGTTCATGCTATTCACGCTTTTGGAAAAGGAGGACT
This sequence comes from Pueraria montana var. lobata, assembly GCA_026413185.1. Taxonomy (NCBI): domain Eukaryota; kingdom Viridiplantae; phylum Streptophyta; class Magnoliopsida; order Fabales; family Fabaceae; genus Pueraria; species Pueraria montana. Next base: position 63,504,753 of record CM048654.1, on the reverse strand, counting down.
GCTTGAGCTTTTCAATGGTCTCTTTTCTTCAAAGTCAAGGGATTTGAAAATACTCGACCTTGAAGGTACATCCTTAAATTATGTTCCCAGTAATTTAGGGAATCTTTTTCACTTAAGGTTCCTAAATCTAAGGTACGAAAGTATAGCTTCTTCCTAAATTTGTTGGTATGTTGCATAACTTAGAGACCTTGGATATAAGATACACATTGGTTCATGAGTTACCAAGTGAATTAAACATGCTCAAAAAGTTAAGACATCTTCTTGCTTTCCATCGAAACTATGAAGCACGTTATTCTCTTTTGGGCTTTACAACTGGTGTGCTAATGAAAATGGGTATTAAAAACTTGACTTCCCTATTAAATCTTTGTTATGTGGAGGTACATCATGGCGGGATAGATCTCATACAAGAGATGAGATTCTTATGGCTATTAAGGAAGTTAGGCTTAAGGCGTGTTCGGAGGGAATATGTGCTTCAGTGGTAGAGATGAAACACCTTGAATCACTTAATATCACTGCAATAGGTGAGGATGAAATCATTGTCTTGAACCCTATATCATCCCTACCCCAACTTCAACGACTTCATTTGAAAGGGCTGGAGAAGATGCCTAATTGGATTTCAAAGCTTGAGTTTCTTGTTGAGATAAGGCTGGGTTTATCCAATTTGAAAGATGATCTGTTAAGATCGCTAGAAAACTTGCCAAATTTGTTGAAGCTTGGTATTTGGGACAATGCCTATGATGGTGAAATTTTGCATTTTCAAAGTGGAGGTTTTCCAAAATTGAAGGAACTGTTTCTAGCTCGCTTGAATAGAGTAAATTTTGTCCTAATAGATAAAGGAAGTTTGCTTTCTCTTAAATATTTTATAACTGCCAAAATCCCCCATCTCAAGATGCTATCCTCTGGCTTCAAAGCCTTGGATAACCTTTAAGTTATTGACTTCCGTGATATGCCAACTGAGCTTGTTGAGAGCATTAATCCAGAAAAAGGTCAAGCTTATGAGATCATCAATCATGTTCCCCAAGTATTCATTCGTCATTGGATTGGCCCAAAACTCAATGATTTTGACATACGCGTTATTCACTCGCGTCCTCCACAGAATCATAAACAAACTGATAATGCTTTGCTGTCTAATATGAAGGTACATGCCCTTTCCTCAATCATATGTTTGTCTTTCTTTTCTTGTTTTAATTTTATTTACCTGTCATGTATACATTTATCCTTTTATACATCTTTACACTTGGATTATGTCATGTCTTTTATTTGAGTTGATGTATCTTAGAGTAAATATACAAGCTTCATTTGTATTGTTCTGCTCTCTCTTGCACGTTGTGGGAGCTGCTTTAAAGCTTGTACTCAAGACTTCTTCATTTGAATGGACATTTTCATTTTCATAATAAAACATCTAATTTCTGTATTATTATTGGATTTGTTGTGATGATGGAACCTTCTGTTGTTTGCCAATTATTTTGCCTATATTGTAAACATTAGTCTTCCTTCTCTTGGTTTTGGAAGGCAAATGTGATTTTCTTTTTCTTTTTGTTTATTGAAGGTTGTGGAATTACTCTTTAAAATTTGTATTGAAGATTCTACATTTAACAGGACATTGTCCTGTTCCTTCCCAATATAGACAATTGCAGTATGTTTGTTACTACTATTTTACTGGATTATTTTTTGCATTGCTGGAATCAACTGTTGCTTACCGATTATTTTGACTATCATCCTCTTGTTTTTTTTGTTTTTTTATCATGACAAAATTAGAAAAATGAACTGAGCATGAGAAACTAGGCCCTGAGGAGAGTCTATAATGTAAGAAAATCTATAAGAAAATGTGTAAAATAAAATCCTTAAAGTTAGTATAGTAAACAAAATGTGATTGTAAGAAAGTCTATAGAAATTATAATCAGTTTAAGAATAAGCTGCTTTTTTCAGTAGAATATTTTTCACATCAAAGAAAATAAAAGGAAAGAATTTGTAGAAAGCCACTTTTAATAATTAGATAAAAAGCCATCATGCACAAACAAATAATGTTAAAATCACAAAACACTTTTAAATATACCAAGATCAGTTAAGAGAACAGTAGAATCAGGCTGAAAGTAAGAGCATAAAAATGGAATCTATGATCAGAGAAACTCATGCCATGGAAGAGGACTCGTAATGCAATAAGAAACATTGGGTAGCTGATCCTTTGGTGGTACAGTTGTGGCAGGCATTGGAGCTCCACCACCTCCGGCCATAATTGTCTTCCACACATTCTCAACAACAAATTGCTACTCTATGGACGGGGCACCAATCCATTTCAAATGCCAACTTCATCCAGGAAATTCTAAGAACTACATCCAGGACCTGTGAATTTGCAAAGGGATTGAGTTAGTATCTAAGAACATTATATAGAACACACCCGTTTGCCTTTGGTGAATTCTGTTACCATGGATATGAAGTAGACACTTTTGTGTGGAACTATGAGTTCATCTCTCAAATAGGGCATCTTTGAATGCCTTCACAGAAGCCCCTAGTCCTTGACAATGTCCCAATATGTTCTGAAGTACTTATAGCTAGCCTTGAAGTTATAAGTACCAACTACCAACACCATTTAACTCCTTCCATCTCTAGTTGCATATGACAAGTTGCAGCATAGTAAGAATATGTTAGTTTAATATGTGACGGAATTCCTATAATGCCACTGACACCTCCAATTTATCAGCAGAAGTCTTTTACCCAAATCATCAACTTTCGGGTCAGCAATCCAAGTCATTAGTAACTACAGGCTCACCAATCACAATAAAATTATCATCAATGGCACAAAGTGGTCTTCTATAGTAGGTGGTATGAACTGAGCAGGAATGAGATAGAGAAGATGACTTGGAAGCTTGGAGGACCATAAAGTGGCATTTTGGGTCACTCAGGAGGAGTGGAAAGCCTTAACTCCAGCAGTTGTTGCTCCTTTCTAAGTCCCCAATGCTAGCTGCTGGCTCTCTGAAGTAGGGGATGAAAGAATTGGTCTCTCCATGCCTTAGTTTTCCAAGACCTTTCTTCTTCTCTTTTGTGTCTATATTATCCAAATCCTGCAATATTGTATAAATAGAGCTTGTCTAGAATCCTCTTCAGTTTCAGTTTTGGTTAATGAGAGTTCTACAAGAAAATTCATTATACAAAAGATCTAAGACAAGGAGTTCCACTTGCTGCTTTCTTATTCCTTATTGTTGTAGGGAGTTAAAAGTTAATTTTTGCAAGAGTAAATTGGCCAGAGCAAGTGTAGGGAGGGAGGATCTATTGAGTTTTGCTGGTTTACTTTACTATCTAATTATGCAAGTGCCTTTTGTTTATTTAGGCATTCTCGTTGGTGCTAATTCTAGTTGTCTGGATACATGGCTGCCGGTTATTCAAAAAATTCAAGAAAAACTTACCTCTTGGAGGCATGGGGAGTTTGTCTATTGGGGGGAGGATTTGTCTCATTAACACAGTCCTAGATAAGTGCTATTCCCTTGTTCTTTCTTTTGTTTTTCAAAATCCCAAAAATAGTAGCTAATGTTTTGAGGAGTATTCAAAGGAAGTTTTTATAGGGGACGAAGGAAGAGGAAAGGAAACAACATGCTTGGGTCAGTTGGAAAAAGGTTTGTCAGTCAAAAAAATAAAGGGGGGTTGGGAATAAAAGACATGGAAGTCTTTAATAAGGCACTTTTGGGTAAATGGAAGTGGAGGATGTTGGTAGAAAAGGATAGATAGTCTTCGGGTTAGGGTCCTTAGGTCAAAGTATGGGGAATATAGTGGGATAGAAAGAGAGGTTCAGTTTCAAAATGGGTCAAAGTGGGGAAGGGACATTAGTGTGGTAACAAAAGAGAGGGGTCAAAATGATTAGTTTGAGGAAAGGGTCAAATGGGAGGTGGGGGTGGTGAGGAAGTTAGGTTTTGGGAGGATGCATGTGTAGGTGAAGGGAAATTGTCTGACAAATTTGCTAGATTATTTTCAAATTCGGAACAAAAATATTGTTTTGTGAAGGATATGGATGAGTGGGAAGGTGAGGTGTGGTCTTGAAAATTTCATTGGAGAAGGAATTGGTTCGAATGGGAAGAAAGTATTGTGCAGGAGTTTTTAACTTGTATTAATACATGCCCAATAATGAAAGACAAGAAGGATAAGCGAATATGGGTTGGAAGCAAAGACATGGAATACACAGTGATAGATGCATATTTGTGTTTGCAACAATATGATGATGGCATTTTCAATTGTATTTGGAGTTTACCGGCACCTTCAAAGATTTTGACCTTGGTATGGAGGCTTATGCTGAACAGGATACAAACAAAAGTAGTGCTTCATAAGACGGGAATTCTTATGCAAGAAGGTGATTATTCTTGTTATTTCTGTAAACAATGTAATGAAACGGCTATTCATCTATTTTTCTCTTGTGATTTTGCTTACGTTGTCTGGATGAAATGTTATTTGTGGTTGGGAGTATGCCTAGCATTACCTGCAGAGCCCTATGCTCATTTTGGACTGTTAGGCAACATGCTGGGATCGTATCAGGGAGCAAAAGGATGAAGGCTATCGATCTGGACTGTTTGGCTGGCTATTATTTGGTCATTGTGGACATATAGAAATGGAATTGCTTTTAATAATGTGGAGCAGGGGGCAGAGTACGTGGTGGAATTAATTAAAGAGCTTCGTACTGGTTGCAAGGCAGGGCAGATGGTTTTAAATGCTCTTTCTATGATTGGTACATTAATCCAATATCATGTTTGTTGGCTCTGTGAATATGTTTTGGATGTCTACAGGTTGGCTTGGTGGTTGAAAGGAGAAGGGGGGAGGAAGAGATCATGAGTTCGAATCCCCCCCACTAACAAAAACTAACAAATTAACAATTAGCATTTGCCGATAAAAATAAAAAAAATAAAAAAATAAACAGAGGGAGCAAAGATTCACACGAAGGCTGCTTAGGGGTGGACATAATGAGCCCGGATGGAAATATCCAACATTATGTTGCTGCAATGATCCTTAGTAGGTAACAAATATATTTTGTGCTGAGAATGGTGATGGTTGGTGAGGGTGTGCAGGTGCTTTGGTATGTAACATTTTATGGTGCAGGGTTGGGGACATCCGAAAGTTGTAGGAAAAGATGGTGGGGATGGGTAAAAGTAGGAACTCATGGTTTGGATTTGGAGTTTTGTTGTACTGTTACTTATTTGTCTTGTTTCTTCTTTTTCAGGTACCCTTGGTACCATTTTAATAAATCTGTTTTCTTTTGCTGAGCCAAAAAAAAAGACGACCATAGACTAAATTTTAGAATAGACCGAAATCCTCTAATTCATAACAACGAAATTGCATCAATCTTCAATACAAAATGAAAACACCCAATAAAACATCCAATCAAATGAAGTGGTCTCAATTACAAGGTTCCAACAAAAGCTCTCACAATCAATTAAAAACACCCTGAAAGACCAAAAATAGAAATGTACTAAATTCAAAAGTCACATGCTTAACTTGAGTTCATGAATTCCTCCAGTGAAGTAGGATAAGTTCAAGGAGATATGAATAATTTATTTAGGGATTGAGGATTCAAGCCTTAATGAAAGGATATGAACCGACAAAGTGCATCATATTTGCGAGCTGCAATATGGAAAGTTTGAATTTCTATCCACAAAGACACAAGAAATAGTCATGTTTGAGCAGTATATAAGTATTCAAGCAAATTGAATTTAACTTGAAGTTTTGAATGCTAAATAAACATTAATCTTCTAAGTTGTACCACAGCTTATGAAAGAGAGTAAATTCAATTATCATATAACAGACATTAAGTGTACATATGCAGGATGATGAAAATAAAAATTAGAATTTAATTTCACAGAAATTGATAACGGAAACATTTTAAAAGAATATAACCGCTTTCATTCTACAAAAGGCATTTGTTCTTTTGTGTGCCTTAGTGTAGGGATTTGGCAGAGGAGAGCTGAATTCTTTTATTCTTTTGTGTGCCTTAGTGAAGTAATTAATTTCTGGCAGCTTTTAGCTGCTAGAAATGTTTTAACATCTAATAAACATTTTACCAAAGCAATTTATGGCACTTTTTAACCACTAGAAAACTAATCACCACAATATGTAATAAAGTAATAATAAAATTAGCACCACATCATCATTTAACGTCCCAAACAGACAATAAGGACTCAACCATTGGACGGAAAAATAGTTCAAAGATGTTGACCAGTCATCGAAAAGTTTTGGGACCAAAACCATAAATGTCAAAAAGTTCAGGGGCGAAAAACATAGTTTATCCTATATTTATACAGATGAAAAAAATAGAGGTCAAAGAACAAACCTGAACCAATGATATAATGTTGGAGAGGCGCAATTCCAACATTATCTGAGTTTGGTAGTGATTTGTGATCCGAAGGCAACGTTGGAGAGAAGCATCCATCAGAAATGGCGTCATTAGACTCGTTTGAGGATCAATCACATCAATCGCCGACAAGGGGACCCTTTGACGATGACAACAACTACAATTAAAAGGGCATGGGCTACAAATCTCAGCATCATTATGATTACGATGATCAACACCCTCAACTCACCGGGGACCCAAAAAACAACAAAAACAACTTCACTAATAACCCACATTCTCCTCTTGTTTATGGCTTCGACGTTTCGACCCCCAACCTCGACTACATTTCCCTGTTCGAACCTGCTCTCGCCAATGACCTGACCTTCACCTCCGACGGTCCAATCTTCCCCGACCCATCTCAAATGCAAGAGGAAGGGCACGCTAGACGTGAATGGTGATGGTTAGATTTCCTTTCTCTATATCCTTTCTCATTTCAAATGTTATAACTTTACTTTATTTGATGCGTTCAAGTACTACATTTTTTTTCTCATTCACAATGTTTTTAGATTTCATGCTTTTTTATTGCAAGCAATGTGAGCATGGTTTGGTTTTGTTTTAGAAAGTTTTTCCCCATGAAAGCAAACACATTCCATAGGTGATCTATTTAATTCTTCTTTCTTTAATATTCTTTAATTGAGTTTTTCTATTTCGTAGATTGGATTGGGTTGAAACTTGAAAGAGTGATGTAAATGTTTAATTGTTCCATAAACTATGAAAATTTTGTATAAACTTAGTAATCTTGTGTTGTAATAAATGTTGCCTTCAAGCGTATCTCACTCATTATATTATGCCTATGGAGTATTAAATGGAACTCGATTTTTGTGGTTGTGAAAAAGTATCATTCTTGTGTTTATATGTGAGTGTGGGTGTGTTTCTTAATTGGTTATACATATATTGGCATTTGCTTTCCTGATATTATAGTTTTCAAAGTAATAATATTTTGTGCCTTGAAATTTATGAATATGTCGTAAAATTATCAAAAACAAATTGCCAACTTTTATGAAAACATAGCCTTAAAGTTGTGTTTGTGTTGCAATAAATTAATAAATCAATAAGTACAAAATCAAACAAGGATGGATATATATTTATGCTATATAAGCCAAAATTGACATGAATGAAAATATGTAACCCATCAAGCTTGGTAAACATTATAATTGTAATTCTCAAAGCATATAAAAATAGAGACAATGTATGAATAAGATATACATATTATGATCACGTAACATGGTTTCTTTGGTAGCAAAGTTATAATGTAATGCAAGTATGTAACATACTGACTCCATTTACTACTTTTTTATAACCTTTACAAATTCTTAAAATATAAGAAAAAATTGCCATTAGATAATAACTGCAGGGTTCACTCTGTCAAAAGTTACAAAAAACAAATACTAACTTGTATGATTACTTTAACCTTGTTATTCTTCATCAGCGTGAGCGTCTGCATCTGCATATGAAGTTGTTTGATATTACCACATATGTTGATGTTATTTATGCAATTGTTCATTCTTTGAATGAAAGACATGGAAACTTGTCGTTGAATAAACATCCCTTGTCCATGTGCTAATGTCATCTCATTGACAAGAACCTCTCTCTCGATTTCCTGCTTCTCCTGCTTTCGTCGAAATGCTTGGTTGACCTTACCAGGAAAACCATTTGGCGTAGACACAGATCCTAGAAAGTGAATAGTGAATAGGATGAATTCATGTGAGAAAAGTTTTGTTTTTATATAGCAGCAAAACAAATGGGTCTCTTAAAGAGAACATGAAGGTTAAAAAAGTAAGCAAGCGTTACCTTGTAATGAGCTTTCAGAATTCACGTAGGCGGCAACGGTGGAAATAGGGGCCAGCGTTGGTGATGCTGTCTTTTGGTTTTGGTCAGCATCATATTTGAACTCCATGGAAAAAGTTGGAATGTGAAACAAAGTGAAGGAAAGGCATAGAGAACCAGAGACAAGGCCTATGAAATCAGAGACAATGTGTCTGAGGGTGTGTTGGGTATGAAAGCGTGATTAAATAGATTTGACTGGGGTGTTGTCATCATTCTATCAAAGAGTGTGTGTTTGTAAATGGTGTTTTTTAGTGTGATGACTTTTTTGGGGTCATATGTGCCATTGTCAAATCTTGAGAATTTACCAAATCTATCATTCAATGATTGAAAAGGAATGAATTTAAAGAAAAAAAGATTTTCTTCCAATTTTGAATGTATTAGTCAAATTAATAGTTTCTTATATTTGATAAACCTTGTTTGTAAAAAAACATGTATTCAAATATTGCTAAGGATGTATTGGTACAATATTAAATATAATGTTTTTAATAAAACAAATAAATTTTTTATTAATTGTAAAGATAATAGTAAAAATAAAATTTAAATATTTATATAAAATGAAGAGATAAGTAAAATTAAAAAGTGAAACTTTATTCATCGTTGGATTGAATTAAAGTAATTTAAATATAACTTGGTTAAATTAACTTTGGATATATCTTTAATTTTTTTTTACTTTACACATTTTTTAGGTTAAATATGTTAAATATGTTAAATTTGAAAATAAATTTGAAAAAGGGTTAACTATGTTTTTGGTCCCTGAACTTTTTCGAGTTTTCACTTTTAGTCCCTAAACAAAATTTTGATTGGTTTTAGTCCCTGAACTTTTTTTCCTTCAATGTTTTTAGTCCCTGAACTTTTTTCGTCAATGTTTTTAGTCCCTAAACTTTTTATTTGATCTGTTTTAGTCCCTAAAATTTTTTATTTGACCAGTTTTAGTCACTAAACTTTTTTATTTGACCGGTTTTAGTCCTTAAACTTTTTTATTTGACCGATTTTAGTCCCTAAACTTTTTATTTGACCGGTCAAGTTGAGGGACTAAAAACATTGAAGGAAAAAAAGTTCAGGGACTAAGACCGGTCAAATAAAAAGTTTAGGGACTAAAATCGGTCAAATAAAAAAGTTTAGGGACTAAAAACGGTCAAATAAAAAAGTTTAGGGACTAAAAACATTGACGGAAAAAGTTCAGGGACTAAAAACATTGAAGGAAAAAAAGTTCATGGACTAAAACCAATCAAAATTTTGTTTAGGGACTAAAAGTGAAAACTCGAAAAAGTTCAGGGACCAAAAACATAATTAACCCTTTAAAAAATAATGAAAAACTATTTTACTACTAGTATGGTACCTGTGCGATTCACATTATATACAATAAATTTGATAATATTTTTTTTACTTGTTTAATTTCTTTTCTAATTAAATATAAAGGTTAGAAAAATTGTTTATCTTTTCCCCCCTTTTTTTTTAATGGTTATCCCTTTAACCTTTTTTCAAGTTGCATGCAATTTTTATTTTCCTTTTTTTTTCATTGACTAATATTCAAATGTCTCAATTAAATAGATTAAGAACACTTATAGTAGTAAGTTTAATTTATTAAGTGAATACCATTGTGACCATAAATATCAATATTTGCAAACTAGTTATGTTTTTTATATTTTTTTCTAGGTGTGCTACCTGCTTTTAAGTAAATATCATTTTAGTCTCATTTTGAATTCTATGCAAATACTCCTCACTTGTTCATAATATATTTTGCGATTTGACCCAGTGATGAACAACTAATAAAGCTAAAAATCCTAAACTCAAAGTTCATACCTAGGATTGGTGGCCTAATTATTTTAGTTTTTATTTAAAATTTAAGGTATGTAGAATTGCTTGTGATTCTAAAATTTGAATAGAAAATATATTACTTATACGTTGCTACAAAATAGAAAAAAAAAACCCCTGAAATAATGAGTATAAAAAATATGTAAAATTGTTAATATCTATTGGACATAATCTTAAGAACAAAAACACAATTAATTAAACATATTATAGAACAAAAAAAGAACCATAAAAAGTTAAGAAATGTTACATTACAAAAACATATTTTAAATAAACGTGTAAATATTTTAATTAGTACTATAATACTTTTTTTTTAAAGCAGTACTATAATACTTAAAATATTACAATACATTATATTATAATAACATATTTCAAATATAAGTGAAAATATTTTTATTAGTACTATAATATTTTAAATATTTTAAATATGACTATCATCAAGATCATACATTTTTTGTAAAAGACTGAAAGCAAACTTCTGAATACTTTTCAATAATTGAAATTCATTAGTGTTTAACAATTTAATTTTGAAGATAGAACATATTAATTAGAATAATGAAGACTTTTCAATAACCCATTAAAAATTTAGATTAGGAAAAAGTCTTAAAACAATATTTATTGTGTTTTATTTTATTTTAAACAATAAAAATACATTATATTTTATTTTTCTATCTAATGTTATTATTTAAAAATTTAAAATTCATAAATATAATAAATATTGTTTAAAATGAATGCACATATTGAATATTTTTAATTATAAAAACATTAATTTATTTTGACTTCAATTATTTTCAAAATTAAAAATAGTGAAAATAAAATACTTTTTATTTTTATATTTGGTAAATCATATCCTTATTTAAAAAAATATATAATTATGATAAATAAATGCATAATAATCAACATGATAATAAAACATGGGTCTTGGTTTTATGTCACCCCATGCATTTCTTGTTTCTTTTTCTTTTCTTTCAACAAATTTTTGATTTACTGCTGATGAATGCTAGTCCCTTTGGTTCTATTGTGATGCATGTGAAAACCTTTTGTTTAAAAAAAATGCATAAGAATCAACGATTGAATGGATGAATTCAAATAAAAAATATTAAAACCATTATAATTCATTATCTTTTCCCTAATACTTAACAATAAACAAAAATGAAAAATAAAATATTTTATAAAGTGTGGATTAAAAACTCATTATTTATTAAATGTCCTGGTATTTACTAAATTTTATTAAATAAATGAGATATACAATAATTAAGAAGGAAATGTTTGAAGCACCCCTAGTTTGGGGAGATTTTTTATTTTTAAATTTAATGACAAAAATATTGCTTTTTTAAAAAAAAAATTTAAATGCTCTTTTTTTTTTTTTCTGTTTTTAATGCATAGCAATCATCTATTTGTGACATACATTTTAGTTACATTTTGCTGAGTGAAATTTCTAGCTAGCTAAAGCACACAAATAATCATAAACATCATGGTTATGGTTATAGGTGTGTATCTCAAGGAGAAATCTGTATGGGGTTAATGATCGTTAGAATGGAACTCGAAACAAATAAAATTGGTGAAGGTGATAAGATATAATTGTAAATCCCAAAGCCTATAAAAACTGTCACATTAGTATACAAAAGAAGTAAAATATTTATGAATCAACAAAATACATGAAATAAATATTCATTTGTCATCTAGAAATTTTAGTATCATTTTGGCTAATTTTCTTCATATTTCTAGTATGTCTTTGTCTATTGTCTGCAGGGGTTAGCAACTCCACTCCTGCTTCGGCTTTTTTTAGTGAACTAAATGGACATTGCCCACCGTCATCAATTGTAGGAGGTGTCACTTCTTTTGCGCTTTGCACCACGGTGATCAAAATATTCCTTAGCCTGCTGCAATGGGATAAACAAACCAATATACGCTCAGTGGCCAATTAAGAGTTTTAACATTTTCTATATATTGACTCCATCTTCTGTTTAGAATGTATGAATAAGATATACATATTATGATCACGTAACATGGTTTCTTTGGTAGCAAAGTTATAATGTAATGCAAGTATGTAACATATTGACTCCATTTACTATTTTTTTATAACCTTTACAAATTCTTAAAATAGAAGAAAAAAATTGGCATTAGATAATAACTACAGGGTTCACTTTGTCAAAAGTTACAAAAACAAATATATACTAACCTGTATGATTACTTTATCCTTGTTATTCTTCACCAGCATGAGCATCTGCGTCTGTGTATGAAGTTGTTTGATATGACCATATATGTTGATGTTATTTATGCAATTGTTAATTCTGGAAGACATGGAAACTTGTCGTTGAATAAAGATCCCTTGTCCATGTGCTAATGTCATCTCATCGACAAGTACCTCTTTCTTGATTTCCTGCTTCTCCTGCTTTTGCCAGAATGCTTAGTCAACATTACTAGGAAAACCATTTGGCGTAGACACAGATCCTAGAAAGTGAATGGTGAATAGGATGAATTCATGTGAGAAAAGTTTTGTTTTTATATAGATGCAAAACAAATGGGTCTCTTAAAGAGAACATGAAGGTTAGAAAAGCAAGCAAGCGTTACCTTGTAAAGAGCTTCCAGAATTAGCGTAGGCGGCAATGGTGGAAATAGGGGGTAGCATTGGTGATGGTATCTTTTGGTTTTGGTCAGCAGCATATTTGAACTCCATGGAAAAAGTTGGAATGCGAAACAAAGTGAAGGAAAGGCGTAGGGAAACATAGACAGGGCCTATGAAATCAGAGACAATGTGTGTGAGGGTGTGTTGAGTATGAAAGCATGGTTAAATAGATTGATGGGGTGTTGTCATCATTAAATCAAAGAGTGTGTGTTTGTAAATGGGGTTTTTTTTTGTGTGTTGACTTTTTTGGGGTCATATGTGCCATGGTCAACTCTTAAAAATTTACCAAATCCATCATTCAATGCTTGAAAACCAATGAAATTAAATAAAAAAAGATTTTGTTCCAATTTTGATTTTTCACTCTATCATTTTCAATTTTTTTAGTTCTAATTCGAATTTTAATAATTTTAAAAGAAAGTTTCAATAATTAAAAATAATAATATATCACAATATAAATTATTTATTTTAAAACTAGTATGTTCAAAAATATTTATTTATTACATATTTTAATTATAATTTAATTTATATATTTAGAAGTATTTATTTATTATAAATTTCAATTGTATAAAATAAATATTTATTTTGTATAATGCAATGCTAAAATACTAATATCTAATCAATAGATTAACAAATGTGATAAGTCCATTATCCAAAGTGATAACTAAGAGAGATGTATACAACGGTGCATCGAACAAAATTGTAACAAAAAAAATATATTTATGGGAAACCAAATAATATTTCACTTGGTCTTCAAATATTAAATAAAGAATTCTATGAGAAAGACATAAATTAATTATATTTTTTTTAACATTTTCCTTTTTTTTCTTTTTATAAATAAACTTATTTGCAAACTCTTTATAATTTCTAATTAATTAAAGGTATTTAATTCAACATATTGAATATAAATCTTGACCACTATATGACACAAAAATGAATTGAAAATCTTGAATATTAAATGAGGTCATTACTTTAATGTTTTATCCTTATATTTCATATCAAGAATATCATTAATAGTTTATTATATTTGATTTTTTTTAAATATTTATTGAAAATACTGATAAGGATGTTATTTCTAAATATTAAATAAATTTTTTTCATTAAAAAAGATTTTTTAATATTATTCTTAAAGTAATAGCAAACAAAATTATGAATAACATTAAATATTTATATAAAATTAAATAGTATGTAAAATGAGAAAGTGAGATTTTATTCATCATTAGATTGAATTAAATCGCTTAAATCAACTTTGAATATGTCTTTAATTTTTCACTTTACACAATTCTTTACCTTAAATAAGTTAAATTTGGCAATAAATTTATCATTTAAGAATATTTGAAAATCTATTTTACAGTTAGTTAAAGACAAATAATCTTGCAGTAAAAAAAAAAAAAGACAAATAATCCATATTAATACATTAATGTTATGAATCAAGGATAATCAATTTGTGTTAATACAACATCAATTTATATTTTTTTTCCTTATGAACTTTCAAGGCATTTTTGTTTTCTATAAGGATAAGAATTCGATTCTTACTTTGATGAATGGTTTTTTTGTAGCTAACATATGTTGTTGCATTGTTGTTTGAAGTCCAAAGTATTTTCTACAAGTATTATTCCTATATTTTCACTTTTAGTATACATCCTCTGTATTAGAATAACTATAATAAATGACAACCTTTTTAGAAGCTATTTTTCAACAAGAATCATTTTAGGAATTTTTCTTCAATGGAAATGTTTAAGATTTTTTTATTAAAAGACTTTGAATAGGATTATTGACTTTGACTCATTTTTTCAAAATTTCCTCTTATAAATATGAGGAGGAAATGAGGAGAAATATATGTGTACCTTTTGTTGATTAGAAATGAGCAGTTACAGGAACCATGACTCTAAATCTTTTGTCCTGCTTTTTTTCTACCACCACTAAACAATGGACAACATCTGATCATTATGATCTTTCCCAATGGCATTTAGTAACTGACCCAACAATAGTCCTGTACTTCAAGAAGCTTTCTTTGCTTCCTTTAAAGTAGACATAGATCCTCTACATTGTTGGAAGAAAACACTTGCTAGGATGTTCCATATCAACCTATCACCTTGGTTGGTCTTAACTTTTATCTTGCTATGATCCAGAATTTGGTCATAATAATTTGTGATTATAGTCATAAATTCTTCTATACTGCTCCATGAATGAACTGTCCACCATGTTTTTTGCAGCATTCAAGAGGTATGGGAGCTTATCCATTTTCAATTTTTTAACCAATTAAAATGCTCTAATATGATGTTGCTACTATTTTGATGGTGTAAAATGGGTGTTTGTTGGTTTAATGGCTACTTTGGCCTTCGGAGTTCATGAATATGCTTGGATATGCAAGGTTATATGAAATTTTTCCTATTTTCTTTCATGATTTTTTTTTATTAAAGATTGAATATGTGTGTTGCCTTACCTTGGTGTTTGAAAGTGGTTTATAATGATTTTCATGGATTAAAAGTATTTTATTTTACTATATATCTATTTTGACTTGAAAACTTTTTAAACTTAAAGATGTTTGATATGTGGTTTGGTTATGCCACTATTTATAATTAAGTAATATTTATAATATGTAAATAAGGAGAATTAGGTCATGACCATAGGATAGATTGAAAGAGATAAAATGTTAAGAAAAACTCCTAAAAACACACTTATAAAAGAATAACTTTTAAAAACATGCGGAAGTAATGCATTTACTGTGCAAACTAAAAAGGTGTATTCAAGTAAGGATCACATTCTCTTATCCTTACAGAAAACAAAAATGCTATGAAAATACACAAAGAAAAAAAATTATAAATTGATGTTGGATTAATATAAAGTGATTATCTTTGATGCATAACATTAATTTATTAATCTGGATTATTGGTCTATAATTAATAGAAAAATAGATTTTCAAAATTTTTTAAATTATAAATATATTTTCAAATTTAACTTAGTTAAATAAAAATGTGTAAAATGAAAAATTAAAGACACATCCAAAGTCATTTTAAGCAAGTTATATTTAAAAATACTTTAATTTAATATAATTATTAATAAAGTCTCACTTTCTCATTTTATATATCTCTTCACTTTATGGGTCAGTTTGTTTAAGATTAAAAAATAATGAATTTTGAATACAAAAGAATCTAGTGATTATTTTTTTTTAGAGATTTTTTAAAAAAAAAAAAGCATATTCCAATTTTTGTTTGTTTACAATCATAAACACCAATTTTTTAAAGAAATAGTTGATTTTATGAGAAACAATTCAAAATAGTTTCTAATTTTAATCATATTTTAGATTCATTTTAGCTTCTAGTTAATTTGAAAACCTGAAATAAATACTTGAAAATCTAAAGAAAACTAATGGTTTAAAACAAGTGATTATTTTACAAAATAAGATGTAACAAACGGGGTCTTGCTAATATAAGTGTCATTAACCTATTTGAATGAGACATTTGAATTTTTGTCATACAATAAGAGGAAAAAGAAAATTGCATACAACCATGGAAGGAAAAAAAAAAGAATAACCAAGAAAAAAGAAAAAAATCTAAACTATTTTTCTCACATTATATTTAAATAGATGCATACTGGTAGTAAAGCAAATTTTCAAGATTTTTAAATGATAAATTTATTTTCAAATGGATAAAATGAAAAACTAAAGACATATCCAAAGTTAATTTAAGCAAGTTATAAAAATTACCTTAATTCAATCTATTGACAAGTCTCACTTTCCCATTTTACATATCACTTAACTTTATGTAAATATTTAAATTTTACTAATGATTTTGTTTGCTATTATCTTTACAAATAATAGTCAAAGAATAAAAAAAATAGTTTTCATTATAAACATTGTATTTAATATTTTACTAATACACCATTATCATTATTTTCAATAAATCTTTTTTAATAAATATAATTTATCAAATACAATAAATTATTAATACTATTATTGATATGAGACATAAAGAAAATTAAAAATTAAAGTAATGCCCTCATTTAATACTCAAGACTTTAAATTCCTCTTTTGGGGTCATATATTTGTCAATATTTATATTCAATATTATGCAATAAATTAAAAATAATAATGAATTCGCTAACATGTTGACTAAATAAAAAGTAAAAAGACAAATATATAGAAAATATTAAAAATTGATAATTAATTTATGTCTTTCTTATAAAATATTTTACTGATTATTATTTATTTAGTCTACAAAGACCTAAGTGAAATATTATTAATTTGGTTCCAAGTTAACCTATATTTGATGAATTTTGTCAAAAAAGTGAAAGAAAAATTTCTCTCACTTTTTTAACAAAGTTCATGAAATATAGGTTGTCTTGGGAACCAAATAATATTTTACTTGGATATCTGAAGATTAATTAAAGAATTAATAATATTTTCTAATAATATTATTATTAATTCTTTAATTAATCTCCATTGACCCAAGCAAAGTATAATTTGGTTCCCAAGTCAACTTGTGTTTGATGAACTTTGTTGAAAAAGTAAGAGAAATTCTTCTCTTACTTTTTTCACAAATTTCATCAAATATTGGTTGACTTGGAAACCAAATTAATAATATTTCACTTAGGTCTTGGTAGATTAAATAAATAATTTTTAATAAAATATTTTGTTAGAAAGATCTAAATTAATTAACAATTTTTAACATTTTCTATATATTTGTGTTTTTACTTTTCATTCAGTCAACATGTTACAAAATTCATTATTATTTTTAATTTATTAAAGGTATTTAATGCATAATATTGAACATAAATATTAACAAATATATGACACCAAAAGAGGAATTTAAAGTCTTGAGTGTTAAATGAGGGTACTACTTTAATGTTTAATTTTCCGGATGTCTCATATCAAGAATAGAATTAATAGTTTATTATATTTGAAAATTATTTTTTGTTGAAAAACATTTATTGAAAATATTGATAAGGGTGTATTAGTAAATTATTAAATATAATGTTTTTAATGACAAATATAATTTTTATTCTTCGACTAGTATTTGTTAAGATAATAGAAGATAAAATCATTAGTAAAATTTAAATATTTATATAAAGTGTAGAGATATATAAAATGAGAAAGTGAGATTTTATTTGTCAAAGTATTTTTTATAAATGTGAGAAAAATAGCTTCATTTTTTTTTCTTTTTTCATAATTATTCTTTTGTTTTCCTTCCATGGTTGTGTGCAATTTTCTTTTTCCCTCTTATTCTACTACAAAAATTCAAATGTCTAATTCAAATAGGTTAAGGACACTTATAGTAGTAATACATTTAATTATTTTAAACATTTATATAAGATCCGTTTGTTACATCTTCTTTTGTAAAATAATCACTTCTTTTAAACTATTAGTTTTCTTTAGCTTTTCAAGTATTTGTTTCAGGTTTTTAAAATAACTAGAAGCTAAAATGAATCTAAAATCTGATTAAAATTAGAAACTGTTTTGAATCGTTTCTCATAAAATCAACTATTTCTTAAAAAAAAGGCTTAATTGCAATTTTTTTACCCCCAACTTTTCAATTTTTGGCGGATTCTACCCCCAACAAATTAATTTGGCGCATTTTACCCCCAACTTTTTAAAAAAAGTTGCAAATTTTACCCTCCACAGTTTTGATGACGTGGCATGCTAAAAATAGTTGCACTTTTTACCCCCAATTTTTTACTTTTTGGCAAATTTTACCCCAACTTTTTCATTTTTGACAAATTTTACCCCTAACTTTTTACTTTTTGGTAAATTTTACCCCCATTTTTTATGCTTATGTCAGCAAGCCACGTCATCAAAACTATGGAGGGTAAAATTTGTAACTTTTTAAAAAAGTTCGGGGTAAAATGCACCAAAAATTAAAAAGTTGGGGGGTAAAAATTGCAATTAAGCCTAAAAAAATTATGTTTATGATTGTAGACAAAGATAAATTGGATTATGCTTTTTTATTATAAAAAAAATCTCTAAAAAATATTCACTAGATTCTTTTGTACTAAAATTCATTGTTTTCTAATCTAAACCAAACTAACCAGTAAAGTGAAGAGAAATATAAACTGAGAAAGTGAGACTTTATTCATCATTATATTGAATTAAAGTATTTTTAAATATAACTTGTTTAAATTCACTTTGGATGTGTCTTTAATTTTTCACTTTTCACTTTTGTAAATAAGTTAAATTTGAAAATATATTTATTATTTAAAAAATATTGAAAATCTATATTACTATTAATTATAGACCAATAATCCACATTAATAAATTAATGATATGCATCAAAGATGATCACTTTATATTAATCCAACGTCAACTTATAATTTTTTTCTTTGTGTATTTTCATAGCATTTTTGTTTTCTATACGGATAACAATATGATCCTTACTTGAATACCAATTGTTCAGGCAAATCTGATTCTGATATGGCCTGCATCTAATTAAAAAAATTTAGTGGCCATTGTATCAGTTGCACTCATTTTCTCTTTGTTCTTTGCACTCATTTTTTCCTAAACATTACTTTTAAATTTTTCTCCCAATCAGTCGTTCAAACAAGCCCATGCCCCAATCCTTCACCATCATCTCCACACTGCACCCTCTCCTTCACAAAACACACCCACTTCTCCCTCTGACACTGCCACCACACCCTCTCCTTCCTGCCCCCTTCAGTCGCGCCCGCCCTTTCCGCCATCGCAGAGGCCAACAAGTAAGGCGAGAAGAAGTGGGTCCACTAGGGTCTCATCATTGAATCCCTCCTGAAAGGCATGTTCTACGTGTGCCTAGACAAACAAAACTTGATTCTCGGTAACGAAGAATATAGAGACTCAAAACTATTGTTAATTTCAGATCTATTGCTTTTAATTCTGTTATGAGATTCCATACTCCACTTCTTTTTGCTTTAATTTCATATCTATTGTAATTTCGGTTCTGGAATTTTAGTGTTGGGTGTTTGTTGGATGGTCTGTTTAAATCTTGTATTCTAGTTGGCGATGAAATGCTCCCTTGGAACGTGTAATGCAATGTTGCGAAAAGTGTTCCAAATCTGTGTGAGCCCCAATAGAACTTGTGTAAATCTTGAATTTGTGTTCCAAATTTGTCTTCAGAAGGAAAAGTTTGGGGGCAAAATAGCAGAGTATAATTTTGGTGGTTTTTAATTTGCCAGAAAATGTAATTTAAATTTCAAAATAAATAGTGGGGGTTTTCGAGTCACCAAAAATTGCATTAATCGTACATTAAAATTTTTAACTGACACATCATTACTTAACTGACGGCAAGGACTCAAAACAAAATTTTTAATATATTAGGGATCCAAGGCAACAAAAAATTTATTAGGGACCCAAAACAAAATTTGCTAATTTATTAGGGACCTAAAATATGTTGAAGCCATATATTTATTTTATATTGCCACTTGAGTATGTTATGGACCAAGGTCCTAGTCTCAAAGGTTCATTTTCTAAATGAGATTGAGAAAAATAAAAATTCTTAACTAACATTTTTAATTTATTTTGTTTACTTATATTCAAATCCAAAGGAAGTACATTCTAAATGAGTAAACACTTATTTGGTGCTTGACATTCATTATGGTCCTTAAAATTATAGAACAATACTACCTCCGGTCCTATATATAAGAAACAAAAGACAACCTTTTCTTGGTCCTAATTATAAGAAACATATGACTACTTTTAAGTGTATTTATTGCTAAATTTCCTTTTTACCCCTAACTAATGATGTGGTCTATTAATGATAGACACTCATTTCCCTATGAAAGTGGATGTATTTATTAAGCAAGGTGTAACACCCTAAATCCGGGTTTACATATATTCTCATTTACAAACTTATTTTAATTCAAAAGGCTTCTTAACTAACGTTAAATTTTCCAAAAACTGTGAAGTTAATAAAACATATATCGGAATTTTACTAAAATTTTAAACTATTGATTAATTAATATCGGAAGTTGCGTATCGCCGCCTCAATTATAAGTATATATGAAATAGAGATTTTCATAACCCAAATATTTTTCCAAATAATAGTAATATATACATTTTCAAAGCGTATATCAAATACATATGATAATAGAGTACGAAAACTGAATATACATGCCAACAATCTGAAACCTAGGTCTACTCATGCCAAGATACATGAAAAGGAAAAATGGTCCTAGGATTCAGAGCAGACATCACTAATACCCAATCCTGCATGTTAGACCAGCCTCCAAACGAAAAGTGACGAAGTTGATGAAGATAGCATCTTTATGACATCTGCAGGTACTGCCACCGGTTCCTAAAAGAAAAATAAACAGAGGGTGAACTCTCTGCTTCATCAAGCAATACACACAGAATGACTTTAGAAGTCACAAACACCTACAATCAACCACGTCGATGCGGTTATCTATCGATCACACTCGATACCTAATCGTTTTCATCACTAGAATAATTTACTTATCTTTTACTGGCCAGCTGCCATTGCAACTCCCAGAACTCAGTGGTCTTACACAAATTTAAGCTAGAAGACATATTGGGAGTACACCCATTCACCACGGTACAATGGCAAGGCTCTCACCAATCGATGATGACTTGTAATTTCTGTCGAGATTGCCAAGTCGGCTATGTGACTAGCGTCACAACTCAGCACCATATATCCCCCAAGGACTGCCTCCTTACGATCATCTCCCTGGTACCAACTATGGTCATCTAATGCTCTGAGGACTGACTCCTCAACACTCTCCTCACAGAGTTTATCTTCGTTCTTCGTCGCCTGTGGGTTTCCCGCTGCACATGGTACATGTGCGGACGAATTGATGCCAAGCTAAAGGTACCACCTCTACGCTCACATATGCATATATAAATAAGGACTTTGCCTTTGTCACTACATCATAACGATCTCATCACCCCAGGTGATGCGTCATTCGTAATCCGACCTTGGTTCATAGATAACTCGCAGCTGAAATATCCCACACGACTTTCGTACATTCTTGAAGTCTGCCGTACACGCGTATCATCCTTGTATGACTCTCAACTCAACATGATTCACCACGCGTAGACAATTTTATTATGTTTTATGTATTTCCTTCTAAATTGACGTGTAGCATTTATCCACTACACCAGTCACACTTGACCTTCAACCGAAAGGTTTCCCTTCTCATTCGATCCTCACCAACACAAAACAAGGATCACAAAATTACTTATGCCAACCATCAATTACTAAGTTCACACTCTTTTTACGGATTAATTCATTACTTTCCGTCATTTTTATCACAAAATCACCGTTTTCCACAAATGTGCTCCGCATGGAGTTCATTTGTTCCCACGAAGATTATAAATCCTCATCCCCACATTCAACATCCACAACACATCAAAATCATGCGCACACAATTTTTTCACAATGCCCAGGGTTCACACCCCCCAGGTCTCAGTCCACAATATACATAGTACAATTAATTTGTATAATGAATCAAGTCACAGATAATTAATCAACACATAACATATTGATGAATATTCGCCTTTAGAGGTAGAATATCATCTCTCAAGCTTAAATACATCATATCACATCAATAACACAAATATAGTAACAAAATTGACTAAAAAGACAGATTTCTCTTTGACAGTACTGAATGTGAGCTCTCACTGATACAAGCAAATGACCTCGGAAGTTAAAACTTTTTATATCAAATCGAAGCTCTTGAAATATATTTTATAGAAAGGTATCCCACTTATAAAATTAACATCTAGAAAATTTTATAAAAATTTTCTAAGTCAGCAGCCCTGAATTTTGAGTGCTCACTGAACATAGCTCAAAGAAATGTAAATTTCTCCCACTTCCCAAACTTTTTTTGAACTGAATTTTTTACAGTAGAAAGACAACATCTTTATCTTTCTAAAAAGGTAACCTTGCATCCAAATTCTTTCCCTATTATTCCCAGTAAATTTGTTTCCAACAGCCTAAGTTTCAGACTCAAAACAGAGCTCAAAACCGAGCTCAAAACCCTTTCCCTGTTTCTTTTTAAAAAGTTAATTTAGAAATTGGACATGATAATTTTTTTAAATTATATGGTTAAAAATATTGTTTTGTCTAGTTTTTAATGGTTTAAAAACGAAAAGGAAACATTAAGCACACAACTGGGAATTTGAGAAAAACCGAGACATGTTCCAGGGAAATTTGAAAACAGAACATCTATTTTGAAAGCCACAGATGAACTTCAAAAAGAGGTTTTCTCTCCATGGTGTTAAAATAAAAGTTGTTTATTTTTGTTTCTATTTTCATTCAAAATAAATTTCATGAAAAACCAACGGTTAGATCTCCCAAAAATCGCAAAACTGTGGGAGCTGTCCAGGGACACGCGAACCTGACAGTTACTGTTATATTTTTTTGGGGTTTGTTTTCAACATGCAACCTTGTTCCATGGGCCTTCCCACTCAGTTTCAAAAGAACAAAAATAACACTAAGACCAGGACATGCACTCACACAGCCACTGCCAAGGGTTTCAAACCCATTTCATCAACTTTTCACATTCAAGCATTCAAACAAACACACACAACAGTCAAAAAGAGGCATACATTCTGTAGGTAGTTGAGTCCTCTAACTCTCAACCACCCTTAGACTAAAAATAGAATCCACAAAGAGTCCCCTTCACCTTAGATTTTTGGTTCAGCTGAGAGAGAGGAAGAGAAGACAAGCTGTTGGTGATGAAGAGAGGACCACCAAGCCTTGTATGTAACCAGCCAAGCAACAAAAATGGCTCCCCTTCTCCCTTGCAAAACACGGCCAGCAGCAGAAAAAGAAAGAGAAGATGGCTTCGTGAGAAAGAAAAAAAAATCGAATAGAATGAGGGAAGTGAGAAGCTTTTACACGTTTATATTTGAGATAATTTTGAAATTTTGCTATTTGTACCCACACTTCCTCTAAGGACACCCCTCTTTTTTTTTTCTACAACTTACGGAACTCACGTAAAAGTCTAAAAAAATTCACAATAACACTATGGTCCATAACAAAATATAGACTTAAGTTAATTATTATATCAATCAACATAATTTAAATTTAGTTTGCTCTTTCATTATTAATCAAACACTTAATCATACAATTAGGAAAATCACAACGTTACAATTCTCCCCAACAAGAAAATTTTCTAATTAAATCTCTCACATTCATATTTATTGGGTTGTAATTTTCAGGGTGTTACACAAGGTATATTCATTGCTTGAAAAAATTATTTTTAAAAAAATAAACACTTCTTAAACCATTTAATGTCATGGGTAGTCTTGGAATAAAATTAAAATTTATGACAAATTAACCAATCTAATCACTTTTATTGGTCTTGATGAATTAGGTATTTGTTTCTTATATATAGGACCGGAGGTAGTATTATAGTAGTCCCTTAAATTTAAAAAAAAAATGGCAAAAACATCCTATTTTCCCAACCTTTTTTTAGGAACTCTTCTTATTGTGTAATAACCTAAGAGAGTTCCTAAGTACAAATGTATGAAATGACCCTCTTTGTCTAATGATGATGTAATATATACATGATCCCAAAAAAATCTTTATTTTAACAACCTTGGTCACAAGAGCCTTTAGGTTGAACTAGCTTGGATTGGGGTGATCGTCAAAGTGACGCTCCAGAAGGAACACAACCTGACATGATGATTCAAAAGGAACATTTTAGGTCAAAATGGCTTTGATGCTGCAAGGTGATTTAGAACCCCAAGCACTAAAATTTTTTTGAGTGACAGTCGATAATTCTGATTCTTATACACAAAAAAATGACAATAGAAAAGAACCAACTATTAGCAAAACTAGCTTTTTATTAATTGTATAAAATTACAACAAACTCTTGACTAATCATCTTGATCCATAGTTGAAAAAATTGATTAATCATCACAGTTGATTCATAAATAACCCAAAAATATCACTAGAGGTTTAACACTAAGATACCTCTAATGGCAAATACTCACAAAACCTAGTTGGCCACACACAACCAAATTCTCCAAATTCAAGTCTAAGAGGAGGAACTCCTGAATTCAAGCTGAAGACGAGGGGAACAAGCACAACCAATATGGCTAAGCAATGTTATTAAACTTGGACTAGATTGGTTGGTCCGACCGGTTCAACCGAAAATTAGACTTATGGTCGGTCTGGTTAATTCTTTTGATAGGAAATCGTTCAACCCAGTATTGTTGTCATTAACCCAGCTGTAAACTGGAAAACCCAATGATTAGGTCGACTGGTAGGACTTTCTAACTGGTCTTTAAACACATGTCCTCGAAGAGTGTGTGCATAAAAAATGAGACTCATTAAAGCTTGAAATTTGAATATTGAGCACATTATTGTAGCATCTAGGACTCGAACCAAGGTGCCTTGCATTGCTAAAAGAATAATTGCCACTAAACCAATTTATATAACTAGAAAATGAGTTACAAATTTATTATATATTATATCTTTACATATAAATTTCATATATTTAATTTACATCGGTTCATACAGTTCAGCCATTGACCTACTGGTTCGGCAAGTGACCCATTAACCCAATACCTTGACCGGGTTAATAACTGGTCCAATTTTTATAACATTGTGGCTAAGGATGGCATCTTGGTTAAATTATTTGGCACTAGAATGGCTCCAACTAAAGAAACCACAACAACTTTAGAAGGTTTTATAAGTTACACAATTAACATGGTGTTGTTCAGCCTTTTCAAGATACTCTAGGCTCTAGGACTAAACTCCCATAAGTGGAAAACTAACCAGCCTCACCAACATCCGAACGAGAAAAGAAAGCATGGAAAAAAGAACATGCTCAAGTCGTTTCAAAAAATGATTTGGAAAGATCCCTTTAACATAAACATCAACTTCAAATAGATAAGCGAAATAGATAAGCATCAAGGCATCAACAATAAGTAAGACTTCAGCATCAATTATTCAATTATTCTAAACAACTAATGATATGGGCAATAAAGGTGATTTAGGGACAAATCAAATGTTGTTTGGGAATTTTGAGGAAGCTTATCAAACTTAAATTGAAAAAAAAAACTTTTAATTTAAAATATAAACTTTGAATAAGTTGCCAATTAAAGATTTGGACCATTAATTAATTTATTATCTAATTAAGGTGGATTT
This sequence comes from Pueraria montana var. lobata, assembly GCA_026413185.1. NCBI lineage: Eukaryota > Viridiplantae > Streptophyta > Magnoliopsida > Fabales > Fabaceae > Pueraria > Pueraria montana. The sequence continues at coordinate 63,479,033 of CM048654.1, read as the reverse complement.
TAATACTATGTTAATATTTCTTTAAAACTTCATGGTCAACAGTAATCATTTCTCAAAATCGAGGGTCACTCACGAGCAAGTTGGTTATAAACAAAAATAAATAAGGTTTGATATAATTAAGATTAGAAACAATTAATTGCATGATGTACAGATTGATGCCGTGGAAGTTAAAGCTAGATTTTTTATTGATTAAGCCTTACGCATTTCATTGGGTGCCATAAAGTCCGAAACAATATATCCAGAAAAGCTAGAATACATGATAGAGACATAATTACAAGAAGGTTTTGAATTCCAGAATAATAAACTTCTTCGATAAAAAAAAGCATGGTCTACTTAAATAACCGACTTCATAAAATAAGCAAGGAGATATGAATAATTTATTTAGGGATTGAGGATTCAAGTCATCATGAAAGGATATGAACAGATGAAGTGCATTATATTTGCGAGTTGCAATATGGAAAATTTGAATTTCTATCCACAAAGACACAAGAAATAGTCATGTTTGAGTAGTATATAAGTATTCAAGAAAATTGAATTTAACTTGAAGTTTTGAATGCTACATAAACACTAATCTTCTAAGTTGTACCACAGCTTATGAAAGAGAGTAAATTCAATTATCATATAATACACATTAAGTGTACATATGCAGGATGATGAAAATAAAAATTAGAATTTAATTTCACAAAAATTGATAACGGAAACATTTTAAAAGTGAAAGAAAAAAATGTGTTCACAACACGCATAGCGGAATAAAAGGATCTATTTTGGTTTAAAAGCATACTACAATAGTGAAAGCAAATATAAACTCGTACCCAGATATCAGCTCTTGAATCATAAAATTCTTCAATATTGTGAAGACTCCACGTGTATCCACACAGAGAGCTAACCTCTGCTTCAACCTCTTTGATGAGTGGTACAATATATATTTAAAAAACTAAACCTCTCCTTGATATTTTCAGTCAGTGTATATTTAGAGAAGAGAAGACACTCCTTTTATAAGCGTACTAGTCCATAAGATGCAATTTCAATTACTAATCTTATTTTCAGCAGAGATCTTATCTAATAAAACAAATTGATTTAAATATTATCTTTTCAAATAATTTATTATAGAAAGGATATTATATTTTAATCACTATTTCAAATCAAATTTGAAATTGATTCAACCAGTGGATTAAATATTATCTTTTCAAATAACTTATTATAGAAAAGATATTATCCTTTAATCATTATTTCAAATCAAATTTGAAATTGATTCAACCAATGGATAACATTCATCTGTTATCTTTCTTATTGCCATTTCAAATAGCATTTTGAAATTCTAGAAACTTGCATCTTTTACTCACGAATCCCACCTACACAGATTTCGTCACTTTGACAAATTATCATTATGGATAACTTCCACATTAATAAGGAGATATATTTCTTTAATATATATGTACTAACTATATTCTTGGTGCTAGCAAAGAATATAGTAATATTTCACATAGAAAAATTATTTATTAAATTCTCTAATTTAATTTATCAAATAAAATAATTTTTCTAGCAAAGATTAGCACACTCGTTTGCGTGTGACCCCGTAGGTTCAATACTAAGCTGGTAGTAAATTAATCAAATTAATCCTACTAATCAAGGTAAGCATCTAGCAACACTCCTTAACGTCCAGATAGCATGAAGTAATATTTTTACTTTCAAGAACCAATAGAAGAATTATATAATATTTTCTTCCATCACTTACAGCTCTGGATTAACTCTAGAATATGGTATTCACGTCAAATTCAAACAAGTTAATCTATAAATTTATTCAATGAATGACTTAAGAAACTCATTTCTTCATTCATTCAATTGCCCTAGCCAAGGTCTTTATTTTATTATAGAGCTCAAACTCATTACCTAGAGTTGATGGATTCCTTCTTGAAAAATCATTAATTCTACAAGCATTTAATTATATCCAATTTCCATTCAACTAGTGCTCTAAAGCAATAGGTGTCCGGAATTAAAATACAACAAATGACTTGTTAATTACTATGATAATCTCAGGTCAAAGAAAATTTTACATTTCTTCTTGAGAGTTTCCTATTGACAGTTTAAGGTAATGTTAACCATTAAGAAATCTCAATTTGAGTTAGTTCAACGGTCACATCCATATGTGCATCATCTATATATGTAAATTAATAAATGAGATATATTAATATTCATCCAATGGATACTATCACATATATATTGATCTATCCGGATTATTAATATCCTATTCTTAACAATCCTATGATCAAGAACAATTTTAGATTAAAATTATAAGAGATTTGTTTTTCATTTTCATAATCTCTATTATGATAACAAATCTTTAATTTTAATCAAGGACCTTATCAAATCAACTATTATATCAAACAATATAATGATAAAGAAAGAAAATAATACTTTATTATTAAAACTAGAATTGATTACATGATGAATTGGATCTTGGGCATACACATTTATTCCCAACAAAAAGAATATAGCCGCTTTCATTCTACAAAAGGCATTTGTTCTTCATAAAATAAGTAACTAAACAAATGACCAGAGAAAATTGGAAGTCATCTCGCAACTGTGCAACACATTCTTTTTCGTTGACTTTGGAGATTAATTTTCCCAGACAACATTCACAAATAGTGTATACGCAAGAAAAAGAAAAGCCAAAATGCCATACTTTCAGAATCGCTTATGTTGGCTATACATACGAGAACAACATAATTGCAAGATAGCATAATGAGACAAGAGTGAAATGGCAGAAACTGCAGTATATTTTGCCATGCGGCAAGTGTACCAAATACTAATAGAAGAAACAAACTTGCTAAGAGGCATCCACAAAGATTTTTCAGACATAAAAGATGAAATAGAAAGCATTCAAGCCTTCCTAAAAGATGCAGATAGAAGGGTTACAGATGAAGCAAACACCAACGATGGAATAAGAACATGGGTGAAGCAGGTCAGAGAAGCATCTTTCCGTATAGGAGGTGTCATCGATGAATACGTCAGGGTGATTCATGGGGTCCAACATCTTGGATGTGGGGCTTCAATTTGCAAGATTACACGACTAATGAGCACATCTATTTCTTGTCATCAGATAGCAACAGAGATTCAGAATATTAAATTGTCTCTTTTTGTAATCAAGGAAAGAAGTGAAAGGTATAAGTTTCAAGTTTGACAAGAACAACCATCAAGCAGCAGCACTAGAGGGATAGAAGAAAGTAGATGGCATGATCATAGAACGACTTCCCTTTTCATTGAAGAAACAGAAATTGTAGGCTTTGAATTCCCAAGAAATGAATTGGTTGGTTGGCTGTTGAAGGGCACAAAAGAGCCCACCGTGATTTCCATAATAGGGATGGGAGGACTTGGAAAAACCACTCTTGCCAAGCACGTTTTATATAGTCAAAAGGTAAAAGGGCAAAGAATAAACCTGCACCCATGATATAACGTTTGAGAGGTGCAATTCGAACATTATCTGAGTATGGTAGTGATTTGTGATGCGAAAGGCTACGTTGGAGAGAAGAATCCATCAAAAATGGCATCGTTCGACTTGTTTGAGGATCAATCGCATAAATCGCCAACAAGGGGACACTTTGATGATGACAACAGCTACACAGACATGGGCATGGGCTATGAGTCTTAGCATCATTATAATTACGATGATCAAACACCCTCAACTCACCGTGGATCCAAATAACAACAAACAATATTTTCGCTGACAACGCACATTCTCCTCCTATTTATGGCTTCGGCGTTTCCATCCCCTACCTCGACTATGTTTCCCCATTCGAACTAGCTCCAGCCAATGACTTGAACTTCACCTTCGACAGTCCAATCCTCCCTGACCTATCCCAAATGCAAGAGGAAGGGCACGCTAGACATGAATGGCAATGGTCAGATTTACTTTCAATATATCCTTTCTCATTTCAAATGTTATAGTTATACTTTATTTGATGCGTGCAAGTGCTACATTCTTTTTGTCATTCACAATGTTTTTAGATTTCTTGCTTTTTTATTGCGAGCAACGTAAGCATGTTTTGGTTTTGTTTTAGAATTTTTTTCCCCATGGAAGGCAACTCATTCCATAGGTGATCTACTTAATTTTTCTTTCTTTAATATTCTTTAATTAAGTTTTTCTATTTGGTAGATTGGATTTGTAACACCCTTAAAATATCAACTCGGTTATATATATATATATATATATATATATATATATATATATATATATATATATATATATATACACTAATTATATTTATCTGTATATAAATCTCTGCAAGTAACTGACAGAAATTAATTCGCTAGAATTAATTCTCTGTAGTTGCTTTTCTGTATAATTGACTGTTAGTTTGATTTTAAGTTTCAGTGAAAATAAGATAACCTATGTTATTTTATTAGGATTGATGATGTGTGGTGTAATGATAATTTAAATTTCAATGTTCAAATTCATCAGTGAAAAATAGATAAATTTCTCTGTTTGAAATATCTAATGAAAAAGATGTGAATTCATCTGCCAGTAGAAAATTTTTCTGTGTTTATTTGTAGTTGTGTCTTTATGTTGTTAAAAATTTATTTGACCGAAAAAACTGTTTTGAATCATTTTTTTAAAAAAATCTAAGACTTGCAAGACAAGTAATCTTTCGTAAAATTCATCTGTGAGTTATTACTCTACAGAGAAATTTTAAGAAAGTCACTTTAAAAAGTTTTTCAATTGTAAAGAATTTCTAAAATTTAAATTAGATAGTTATCGATTAGTTTTTGTTTTAAAACCACATTCCAAGTTAAATTACACAGTGTATTTCTTCATTGTGTAAATTGACATGACCCTAAACCATCAAATCAAGTGATCATTGGCCACTTGCATCTCATGCAAGGACATCCTCACTGCAGCCAAAGCCCACAACCACTCACACCTTTACCCCCAAACCATCACTCAAATCAACAATTCAAATTAAACTCACTCACTTACTCAATCACTCACTCGCTTACTCAGCCTACCCCTCAGCAGAAAAATCAAATTCTCCTCTCTCTCTCTACTTCTTCCTCTGGCCGAGAGACACCATCTAGCTCCAACACCATCTCTTCAAACTTCTTCCTTTTGCATACTCTAGTTGGAGTGCCCTACAGCCAATACTCCCTTGAAGGAAGCTAACCAGCTTCTTCTCCTATGTCCAATGAGATCCTCATCATTGTAAGGGGACTCTTTGATGGATTCAAGTGGCTGGAGGTGGAGGATCCAACCACTCTCACCCTAAATGCCTGTCATGTGAACTGGTTGCATGAAATGTGTAGTTGTATGTGTGTGACTGGTTTTGTTTTTTTTTTTTATTTCTCTTTGGCAGTGGCTGTGTCTGTGTCAAAAATTTTCTCCTCATCTTCTTCTTATCTAAAAATTGTGGGATGGCTCCAATACAAAGGAGACCATGCCCAAATTTTGTTAGAAACTCATGCACTTTCAAGAAATTTCAAAAAAAGGTGATGCTGGCAGTGGTTGTCTCATGGTAGAAGCCCTAGACAGTGTTTATGTTTTTGACCATTAATTTTTATCTAGCCTTTAGATCTTGATGAAACTTGTCCTCAGTTAAAGTAGACTCAAAATGTACCAACTTTTCTTTTGATACCATTGTGAGATAACCTCAAATGAAGGTTCATCCATGACATTCAATGGAACCATTCTACTTGGGAAACTGACTCGGGCAGTGACCGTTTCACGTAGGAGCCCTGGACAACGTTTACGTTTTTGAACATAACTTTTAATCTAAGCATTGGATTTTGATGAAACTTGTTTTCAGTTAAATTATACTTAAAATGAACCAACTTTTTTTTTTAGACCATTGTGAGATAACCTAAAATGAAGGTTCATCCGTGACATACAATGGGACTATTCAGCTTGTGAAAACTGGTTCGGGCAATGTTCGGTTTTTGACCTTTTTAAAACAAGCTAATGACTTTTTTTGAAATATAATTTTTTTATCATAAAACTAGACAAAAAGAAATTTAAAATGATGTAAGTTTCATAAATTTTCACCTTCATTTGCTAAGTTAATTAATTAGGTTTAAATAGAACTCATGCATGGATCCCCAAATTTCAAACCTGAGACATAGGTCTTAGAAAGAAAATTACTGGGAAGAATGTAGGAAGAATTAGGATTCAAGTTTTACTTTTTCTGAAAGGTATGAATATCAGATTTTTATCACAAAAATTTGAGTAAAAATATCATTTGGGAAGGTTGAGAAAATTGCACATCTTTGAGGTATGCTTACTGTGAAGAGCATGCTGACCTATGAACTTCTAGGAATTTTCGTAATTTTTGTAGATTTAATCTGAGAGTGTTAAGTACCCTTTTGAAAAATAGGTTTTAAGATCTTTAATTTCATATAAGAATTTCACCAAATAAAAATCGTTTACTAAATTAATTTTGGACAGAGATTGGGTGCTGCCAGAGAGGAATTCTGTTCTTGAAATTGCCTTGATATATGATATTTGAACTATGATATAATTGAATGTGTGAATTAATTTTATATATGTGCATGCAAGGCAGTGGGTAAGTTTGACCCTTGCCTAATGTGACAGTAAGACCCTTGGGATGTGAACCTAGGGCACCTCTGTGTGTGTGATTGTGCATTTTGATACGCTCTGTGATACTGTCATGTGGACTGTAGTGTGATTTAAATTTCTCTGTGATGTTTGTGATCTGTGATCATAAGACTCGATCGCGAGTGCTTATGTGGACTAGGACATTGTCCTAGTAATCTGGGAAAATTGTACCGGTAATAATAATATAAATTCCAACAGTGAGAACAATTAATTTAGACTTAAGATTATTTATTTTTCTAGGCTTAATAAATTAACTCTTTGATTTGTGCTTTGGACTTAGATAAATATATTCTAGGACCCTTTCGTGGAGGAATCATCGGTAAGTATGAATTATTAAAAGCTTTAGAAATTGAGAGGGTAAGGCACAAATAAAATGTAATAATGAATCTTCATACGTGATGGTGATATGCGCCTTGAGAGTCGTGCAATGAGGAAAAACTCGTGTACGGTAGAATTGTGAAGGAAGTCGCGTGGGATGATTCCAGCTGACTGAAAGTTACAATGATGTTGGCGGAGATTGAACGACATGTTCACCAATAGGTGATGGAGAGCATATTCTCATATGGTATAGTTTTGTGGAGCCAAGACAAGGTCTTGAGCTTGGCGTCGATTTTGATCTGTCTTATACCCGAAGTAGCGGAAACCCACGGCGACAGGAAAAGATAATCTCCGTGTGAGAGTGTGCGAGGAATAAGTCCTTGCAGTATGAATGGCCACAGATTGGTACCTGAGAGCTGATCGTGAGGCATTACGACCTTGGAGGGTAGGCGTCGAGTTGTGACTTCATTCACACAAACCGACTTGGCGACCCTGACAATAACCACAAGAAAATCTCAGTTGGTGAGAGCCCACCTTATACCAGGGTGATGGTGTACTCCCGCAGTCATTCCACTCAAATATATGTAAGACCACTGAGTTCTGGGAGTTCCAAGTGGTAGTTGGCCAGTGTGTTAACAGTTTACAGATTTTAGTCATGGAAACTAGTAGGTTCTGAGAGTGAACATTAGAGAACCACCCCGCAGTGATTGACAGGATTGTGTGTGACTTCTAAAGTTGTTTCTATGTGATTTTCTTGATGAAGCAAAGAATTCACCCTTTCTGTTTGTTTATTTTTCTTAGGTCTAGATGGCGAGCGAGGAACCAGCCCTCCATTGGGAGGTTGATTGCTATTTCGGACAATGGATAGCCGATGTGGTCGCGGGCGTGGACCACTTTACCAGCTACATACGATTTACACGGATGCCCATTGACGAGCCTATAGGAGCGCACCCAGTAGTAGCGGAGTATTTTGCATGGTGGACGCAGCCGACACTGCCTTACTACCAACATGAGGAGCCCGTAGCCTAGTGATGATCTCCTTATCCTTTCTTTCATCCGAGCGCACTGAGACTACTTCTCATTCTTTGGGGGTGCAGTTAGAAGAGTTAAATGACTCCGACACCGAGGAAACTCCTACTGAGGGGAGTTCCTCTGCGGTGCCTGACTGTGTGCTGCAGCCTGACTATGAGGATCCTATTGAGGGGAGTTCCTCAGGGGTGCACGACTACGTACCCCAGCCGGAGTATGAGGCAGTAGAGGAGGATGACGAGGCCGCTCCAGCAGTAATGGAGGTTGATGGGGAGGAGCCAGCAGCAGCTGTTGTATATGAGGTGGCAGAGGCTCCTGCCGAGGGAGCTAGCTGGTTGCCAACGGAGGACGAGGAGGACCCCGAGGAGGATCCGGAGGACGACCCAGAGGAGGATCTTTTAGATGATCCCGTAGGTGTGGGTGAAGTCTTTTGGGGTAGATGGTAGATGACTGCTCTGAATAGTAGGATCTTCTTTTATCTTTATCATGTATTTTGTTGGGTAGATCTAGGCATTTAGATGTTTTGTTGTATATGTTTCAGTCATCTTGCGTACCACATTAGGTATTTGCTACACACAGTTACTGGGAACCTTGTGATGCTCATTAGACTCCTTTTATATATATATATATATATATATATATATATATATATATATATATATATATATATTTATGCAGTGTATCTTTCAGTTATTTATTTTGGTCTTTAATTATTTCAGGTATCCATTTCTGTCTTTAATAATTACCTTATTTATTTATTCCGCATTTTTGAAAATTCAAAGCGATCTTTTACAATCATAAACACGTTAAGATCTTTTCTCATTAAAATGACGCGTTAATAAAGGCTAAAACAAATGAGAACTCTTAAAATTAAAGTTTAAAAATTGAAATGCATAGTTCAATTAAAAAGTTTTAAAAATTCACTAAAATCCACCTACTACGTTTTAACTTCACTCGTTTTCACAAGTACAAATTAATTAAAGAGCTTTAGAAAATAATTTAATGAATTAAATACGACATATTTTCCTAGTTAGAATTAGGGCATTACAGGATTGGGATGAAACTTGAAAGAGTTATGTAAATGTTTAATTGTTCCATAAACTGCGAGAAATTTGTATAGATTTAGTAATATTGTGTTGTTCTAAATGTTGCCTTCACACATATCTCACTCATTATATTATGCCTATGGAGTATAAAATGGAACACGATTTTTGTGGTTGTGAAAAAGTATTATTCTTGTATTTATATGTAAATGTGGGTATGTTTCTTTATTGGTTATACATATATGGGCATTTGCTTTCCTAATATTATATTATAATTTTCAAAGGAAATATTTTCTACTTATTTTGTGCCTTGAAATTTATGAATATGCCTGAAAATTATCAAAAACAAATTGCCAACTTTTATGAAAACACAACCTTAGAGTTGTGTTTGTGTTGCAATAAATTAAGAAGCCGATAAGGACAAAATCAAACAATGATTGATATTATGCTACATAAGCAAAAATTGACATGAATGAAATTATGTAACCCATCACGCCTGGTCACACCATGTGAAACAAGTTCCTCATGTAACACTATAATTGTAATTTTCAAAGCATATAAGAACTGTCACATTAGTATACAAAAGAAGTAAAATATTTATGAATCAACAAAATACACGAAATAAATATTCATTTATCATCCAGAATTTTTAGTATCATTTAGGTTAATTTTCTTCATATTTCCAGTATGTCTTTGTCTGTTGTCTGCAGGGGTTAGCAACTCCACTCATGCTTAGGCTTTTTCTGCGAACTAAATGGACATTGCCCACCGTCATCAATTGTAGGAGGTTTCACTTCTTTTACGCTTTGCACCACGGTGATCATAATCTACCTTAGCCTGCTGCAATGGGATAAACAAATCAGTATATGCTCAGCGGCCAATTAAGAGTTTCAACATTTTCTATATATTGACTTCATCTTCTGTTTAGAATGTATGAATAAGATATAAATATTATGATCATGTAACATGGTTTCTTTGGTAGAAAAGTTATAATGTAATGCAAGTGTGTAACATATTGACTCCATTCACTATTTTTTATATTCTTTACAAATTCTTAAAATATCAGAAAAAAATTGGCATTAGATAATAACTGCAGGGTTCACTCTGTCAAAAGTTACAAAAAAAAAAATACTAACCTGCATGATTACTTTATCCTTGTTATTCTTCATTAGCGAGAGCGTTTGCGTCTGCGTATGAAGTTGTTTGATATTACCATATATGTTGATGTAATTTATGCAATTGTTAATTCTTTGACTGAGACATGGAAACTTGTCGTTGAATAAAGATCCCTTGTCCATGTGCTAATGTCATCTCATCGACAAGTACCTCTCTCTTGATTTCCTGTTTCTCCTACTTTTGCCGGAATGCTTGGTCGACATTACCAGGAAAACCATTTTCCATACTCACTAATCCATGAAAGTGAATGGTGAATAGGATGAATTCATGTGAGAAAAGTTTTGTTTTTATATAGCAGCAAAACAAACGGGTCTCTTAAAGAGAATATGAACGTTAGAAAAGCAAGTAAGCGTTACCTTGTAATGAGCTTCTAGAATTCACGTAGGCTGCAACGGTGGAAATAGGGGGCAGTGTTGGTGATGGTGTCTTTTGGTTTTGGTCAGCAACATATTTGAACTCCATGGAAAAAGTTGGATTGTGAAACAAAGTGAAGGAAAGGTGGAGAGAAATAGAGACAAGGCCTATGAAATCAGAGACAATGTGTGTGAGGGTGTGTTGAGTATGAAAGCGTAATTAAATAGATTTGACGGGGTGTTGTCAGCATTCTATCAAAGAGTGTGTGTTTGTAAATGGTGTTTTTTTTGTGTGATGACTTTTTTGGGGTCATATGTACCATGTTCAACGCTTGAAAATTTACCAAATTCATCATTCAATGCTTGAAAAGGAATTAAATTAAAGAAAAGAAGATTTTGTTCCAATTTTGAATGTATTAATCAAATTAATAGTTTCTTATATTTGATAAACCTTGTCTGTTAAAAAAACATTTATTCAAATAATGCTAAGGATGTATTGGTACAATATTAAATATAATGTTTTTAATGAAACAAATTAATTTTTTTTCTTTGACTATTAATTCTAAAGATAATAGTAAAAATAAAATTTAAATATTTATATAAAATGAAGAGATAAGCTAAATTAAAAAGTGAAACTTTATTCATCGTTGGATCGAATTAAAGTAATTTTAAATATAACTTGCTTAAATTAACATTGGATATTTTTTTTAAAATTTTTTTTACCTTAAACATTTTTTACGTTAAATAACTTCAATTTGAAAATAAATTTATTATTTAAAAAATCTTCAAAATCTATTTTGCTGCTAGTGTGGAACCTGTGTGATTCACGTACCATATATACAATACATTTGATAATATCCTTTTTTACTTGTTTTCTTTTCTAATTAAATATAAAGGTTAGAAAAATAATTTATCTTTTCCCCCTTTTTAAATGGTTATCCTTTTAACCGTTTTTCAAGTTGTTTGCAATTTTTATTTTCCTTTTTTTTTCATTGACTAAAATTCAAATATCTCATTTAAATAGATTAAGAACACTTATAGTAGTAAGTTTCATTTATTAAGTGAATACCACTGTGACCATGAATATCAATATTTGCAAACTAGTTATGTTTTTTTCTATTTTTTTTCTTCTAGGTGTGCTACTTGCTTTTAAGTAAATATCATTTTAGTCTCATTTTGAATTCTATGCAAATGCAAATAATCCTCACTTGTCGATAATATATTTTGCGATTTGATCCTAGTGATGAACAATTAATAAAGCTTACAAATCTTAAACCCCAACTTCATACCTAGGATTGATGGCCTAATTAATTTAGTTTTTATTTAAAATTTAAGGTATTTAGAATTGCATGTGATTCTAAAATTAAAATAGAAAATATATTACTTATACGATTCCACAACAAAATAAACCTTGAAATAATGAGTATAAAAAATATGTAAAAATTGTTAATATCTATTGGAAATAAACTTAAGGACAAAAATACAATTGATTAAACATGTTATAGAACGAAAAAAGAACCATAAATAAGTTAAGGAATATTACATTATAATAACATATTTTAAATAAATGTGTAAATATTTTAATTAGTACTATAATACTTAAAATATTATGCATTTAAAATATTACAATACATTACATTATAATAACATATTTCAAATATAAGTGTAAATTTTTTATTCATACTGTAATATTTAAAATATTTTAAATAATAGTACATCACAATATAAATTATTTATTATAAATCTAGTATGTTCAAAATTATTTATTTATTACATATTTTAATTATAATTTAATTTATATATTTACAATAATTTATTTATTATAAATTTCAATTGTATAAAATAAATATTTATTTTGTATAATGCACATGCTAAAATACTAGTATCTAATCAATAGATTAACAAAAGTGATAAGTCCATTATCCAAAGTGATAACTAAGAGAGATATATACAACGGTGCATCGAACAAAATTGTAACAAAAATATATATTTATGGGAAGCCAAATAATATCTCAGTTGGTCTTTGAAGATTAAATAAATAATTTTATAAGAAAGACATAGATTAATTAAATTTTTTTAACATTTTCCATTTTTTTCTTTTTATAAAATCAACTTATTTGCAAATTCTTTATAATTTCTAATTAATTAAAGGTATTTAATTCAACATATTGAATATAAATCTTGACCAATATATGACACCCAAAAAGGAATTTAAAATCTTGAATATTAAATGAGTTCATTACTTTAATGTTTTATCCTTATATTTCACATCAAGAATATCATTAATATTTTATTATATTTGATAATTTTTTTTTGTTAAAAAATATTTATTGAAAATACTGATATGGATGTTATTTCTAAATAATAAATATATTTTTTTCATGAAAAAAGATTTTTTAATATTATTCTTAAAGTAATAGCAAACAAAACTATTAATAAAATTAAATATTTGTATAAAATTAAATAGTATGTAAAATGAGAAAGTGAGATTTTATTCATCATTAGATTGAATTAAATTGCTTAAATCGACTTTGAATATGTCTTTAAATTTTCACTTTACACAATTCTTTACCTTAAATAAGTTAAATTTGGCAATCAATTTATCATTTAAGAATATTTGAAAAACTATTTTACAGTTTGTTAAAGACAAATAATCTTGCTGTAAAAAAAAAAAATGACAAATAATCCATATTAATACATTAATGTTATGAATCAAGGATAATCAATTTATGTTAATACAACATCAATTTATATTTTTTTCCTTATGAACTTTCATAGCATTTTTGTTTTCTATAAGGATAAGAATTCGATTCTTACTTTGATGGATGGTTTTTTTGTAGCTAACATATGTTGTTGCATTGTTGTTTGAAGTCCAAAGTATTTTCTACAAGTATTTTTCCTATATTTTCACTTTTAGTATATATCCTCTGTATTAGAATAACTATATTAAATGACAACCTTTTTAGAAGCTATTTTTCAACAAGAATCATTTTAGGAATTTTTCTTCAATGGAAATGTTTAAGATTTTTTTTTATTAAAAGACTTTGAATAGGATTATTGATTTTGACACATTTTTTCAAAATATCCTCTTATAAATATGAGGAGGAAATGAGGAGAAATATATGTGTACCTTTTGTTGATTAGAAATGAGCAGTTACAGGAACCATGGCTCTAAATCTTTTGTCCCTCTTTTTTTCTACCACCACAAAAGCCATGGACAACATCTGATCACTATGATCTTTCCCAATGGCAGTTAGTATCTAACCTCCATAATAACCCTTCAGGAAACAACCATCTAACCCAATAATAGTCCTGTACTTCAAGAATCTTTCTTTGCTTCCTTTAAAGTAGACATAGATCCTCTACATTGTTGGAAGAAAACACTTACTAGGATGTTCCATAGCATTCTATCACCTTGGTTGGTCTTAACTTTTTTCTTGCTATGGATCCAGAATTTGGTCATAATAATTCGTGATTATAGTCATAAATTCTTCTATACTGCTCCATGAATGAATCGTCCACCATGTTCTTTGCAGCATTCAAGAGGTATGAAAGCTTATCCATTTTCTCAATTTTTTAACCAATTAAAATGCTCTAATATGATGTTGCTACTATTTTGATGGTGTAAAATGAGTGTTTGTTAGTTTAATGGCCACTTTGGCCTTCGAAGTTCAAGAATATGCTTGGATATGCAAGGTTATATGAAATTTTTTCTATTTTATTTCATGGTTTTTTTTATTTATTAAAGATTGGATATGTGTGTTGCCTTGTCTTGGTGTTTGAAAGTGGTTTATAATGATTTCCATGGATTAAAAGTATTTTATTTCACTATATATCTATTTTGACTTGAAATTTTTTTAAATTTAAAGATGTTGTGGCTTGATATGTGGTTTGGTTATGCCACTATTTATAATTATGTAATAATATGTAAATAAGGAGAATCAGGTCATGACCATAGTTAGGATAAATTGAAAGAGACAAAATGTTAAGAAAAACTCCTAAAAACACACTTATCAAAGAATCACTTTTAAAAACACAGGGAAGTCATGCATGTACTGTGCAAACTAAAAGGTGTATTCAAGTAAGGATCACATTCTCTTGTCCTTACAGAAAACAGAAATGCTATGAAAAAACACAGAAAATAAATTATAAATTGATGTTGGATTAATATAAAGTGATTATCTTTGATGCATAACATTAATTTATTAATTTGGACTATTGGTCTATAATTAATAGAAGAATAGATTTTCAAGATTTTTTAAATGATAAATATATTTTCAAATTTAACTTATTTAAAATAAAATGTGTAAAATGAAAAATTAAAGACACTTCCAAAGTCATTTTAAGTAAGTTATATTTAAAAATACTTTAATTTAATATAATTATTAATAAAGTCTCACTTTCTCATTTTATATATCTCTTCACTTTATGGGTCAGTTTGTTTAAGATTAAAAAGTAATGAATTTTAATACAAAAGAATCTAGCGATTATTTTTTAGAGATATATTTAAAAAAAAAAAAAAAAGCATATTCCAATTTCTGTATGTTTACAATCAGAAACATCATTTTTTTTTTAAAAGAAATGGTTGATTTTATGAGAAACGATTCAAAACAGTTTCTAATTTTAACCAGATTTTAGATTCATTTTAACTTCTAGTTATTTTGAAAACCTGAAATAAATACTTCAAAATCTAAAGAAAACTAATGGTTTAAAACAAGTGATTATTTTACAAAATAAGATGTAACAAATGGGTCTTGTTACTATAAGTGTCCTTAACCTATTTGAATGAGACATTTTAATTTTTGTCATAGAATAAGAGGAAAAAGAAAATTGCATACAGCCATGGAAGGAAAAAAAAAAAAAGAATACCCATGAAAAAAGAAAAAAATCTAAATTATTTTTCTCACATTATTTTTAATTAGATGCATACTGGTAGTAAATTAAATTTTCAAGATTTTTAAATTATAAATTTATTTTCAAATATAACTTATTTAAAGTAAAAAATGTATAAAATGAAAAATTGAAGACATATCCAAAGTTAATTTAAGCAAATTATAAAAGATACTTTAATTCAATCTATTGACAAGTCTCACTTTCCCTTTTTACATATCACTTAACTTTATGTAAATATTTAAATTTTACTAATGATTTTGTTTGCTATTATCTTTACAAATAATAGTCAAAGAATAAAAATTATATTTTTCATTTTAAACATTGTATTTAATATTTCACTAATACACCCTTATCATCATTTTCAATAAATCTTTTTTAACAAATATAATTTACCAAATACAATAAATTATTAATATTATTCTTGATATGAGACATAAATAAAATTAAAAATTAAAGTCATGCCCTCATTTAATACTCAAGACTTTAAATTCCACTTTTGGTGTCATATATTTGTCAATATTGATATTCAATATTATGCAATAAATACCTTTAATAAATTTAAAATAATAATGAATTTGCTAACATGTTGTCTGAACAAAAAGTAAAAAGACAAATATATAGAAAATATTTAAAATTGATAATTAATTTATGTCTCTCTTATGAAATATTTTACTGATAATTACTTATTTAATCTACAAAGACCTAAGTGAAATATTATTAATTTGGTTCCAAGTTAACCTATATTTGATGAACTTTGTCAAAAAAGTGAGAGAAAAATTTCTCTCACTTTTTTAGCAAAGTTCATGAAATATAGGTTGACTTGGGAACCAAATAATATTTTACTTGGATATCTGAAGATTAATTAAAGAATTAATAATATTTATTAATAATACTATTATTAATTCTTTTATTAATCTCCAGAGACCCAAGTGAAATATAATTTGGTTCCCAAGTCAACTTGTATTTGATGAACTTTGATGAAAAAGTAAGAGAAAATCTTCTCTTACTTTTTTCAAGAATTTCATCAAATATAGGTTGACTTGGAAACCAAATTAAATAATATTTCACTTAGGTCTTGTGAGATTAAATAAATAATTGTTAACAAAATATTTTTTAGAGAGATCTAAATTAGATAACAATTTTTAACATTTTCTATATACTTGTGTTTTTACTTTTCATTCAGTCAACATGTTAGCAAATTCATTAGTATTTTTAATTTATTAAAGGTATTTAATGCATAATATTAAATATAAATATTAACAAATATATGACACCAAAAGAGGAATTTAAAGTCTTAAGTATTAAATGAGGGCACTACTTTAATGTTTAATTTTCCTTATGTCTCATATCAAGAATAGTATTAATAGTTTAGTATATTTGATAATTTTTGTTGTTAAAAAATATTTATTGAAAATAATGATAAGGGTGGATTAGTAAATTATTAAATATAATGTTTTTAAGGAAAAATATAATTTTTATTCTTCGAATAGTATTTGTTAAGATAATAGCAAATTAAAATCATTAGTAAAATTTAAATATTTATATAAAGTGAAGAGATATATAAAATGAGAAAGTGAGACTTTATTTGTCAAAGTATTTTTTATAACTTGCTTAAATTAACTTTGGATATGTCTTTAATTTTTCATTTTATACATTTTTTTACTTTGAATTAGTTAAATTTAAAAATAAATTTTTCAATTACTAAATCTTGAAAATTTTCTTTACTGCCAGTATGCATCTAATTAAATATAATTGTGAGAAAAATAGCTTCATTTTTTTTTCTTTTTTCATAATTATTCTTTTTTTTATCTTCCATGGTTGTATGCAATTTTCTTTTCCCTCTTATTCTACGACAAAATTTCAAATGTCTAATTGAAATAGGTTAAGGACACTTATAGTAGTAATACATTTAATTATTTTAAACATTTATATAAGACCCATTTGTTACATCTTCTTTTGTAAAATACTCACTTCTTTTAAATCATTGGTTTTCTTTAGCTTTTCAAGTATTTGTTTTAGGTTTTTAAAATAACTAGAAGCTAGAATGAATCTTAAATCTGATTAAAATTAGAAACTGTTTTGAATCTTTTCTCATAAAATCAACTGTTTCTTAAAAAAAAATTATGTTTATGATTGTAAACAAAGATAAATTGGATTATTCTTTTTTTTTTTTAAATAAAAATCTCTAAAAGACATTCACTAGATTCTTTTGTACTAAAATTCATTGTTTTCTAATCTTAACCAGACTAACCCGTAAAGTGAATATTAAAAAAAATTTATCATTTAAAAAATCATGAAAATCTATTTTACTACTAGTATGGTACCTGTGTATACAATAAATTTGATAATATTTTTTTACTTGTTTCCTTTTCTAATTAAATATAAAGTTTAGAAAAATGGTTTATCTTTTTCCCCCTTTTTTTAAAGGTTATCCTTTTAACCTTTTTTCCAGTTGTATGCAATTTTTATTTTCCTTTTTTTTTTCATTGACTAAAATTCAAATCTCTCATTTAAATAGATTAAGAAAACTTATAGTAGTAAGTTTCATTTATTAAGTGAATACCATTGTGACTGTAAATATCAATATTTGTAAACTAGTTATGTTTTTTATATTTTTATTCTAGGTGTGCTACCTGCTTTTAAGTAAATATCATTTTAGTCTCATTTTGAATTCTATGCAAATACACCTCACTTGTTAATAATATATTTTGCAATTTGACCCTAGTGATGAACAACTAATAAAGCTAAAAAATCTTAAACCTTGTTCATACCTAGGATTGATGGCCTAATTATTTAAGTTTTTATTTAAAATTTAAGGTATTTAGAATTGCATGTGATTCTAAAATTTGAATAGAAAATATATTACTTATATGTTACTACAAAAAGAAAGAAAAAACCCTGAAATAAGGATTATAAAAAATATGTAAAATTGTTAATATCTATTACACATAAACTTAAGGACAAAAACACAATTAATTAAACATATTATAGACCAAAAAAAGAACCATAAAAAGTTAAGAAATGTTACATTACAAAAACATATTTTAAATAAACGTGTAAATATTTTAATTAGTACTATAATACTTAAAATATTACAATACATTATATTATAATAACATATTTCAAATATAAGTGTAAATATTTTTATTAGTACTATAATATTGAAAATATTTTAAATATGGCTATCGTCAACATCATACGTTTTTACTGAAACCAAACTTCTGAAGACTTTTCAATGATTGAAATTCATTAGTGTTTAACAATTTAATTTTGAAGATAGAACATATTAATTAGAATAATGAAGACTTTTCAATAACCCTTTAAAAAAATTTAGATTAAGAAAAAGTCTTCAAACAATATTTATTGTGGTTTATTTTATTTTAAACAATAAAAATATATTTTATTTAATTTTTCTATCTAATATTATTATTTAAAAATTTAAAATTCATAAATGTAATAAATATTTTTTAAAATGCATGCACATATTGAAACATTTTTAATTATAAAAGCAATAATTTATTTTTACTTCAATTATTTTCAAAATTAAAAATAGTGAAAATAAAATATTTTGGGTTTGATATTTTGTATATCATATCCTTATTTTAAAAAACATAATTATAATAAATAATGCATAACAATCAACATAATAATAAAACATGGGTCTTGGTTTTATGTCACCCCATGTCTTTCTTGTTCTTTTTCTTTTCTTTCAACAAATTTGGTTTGCTGCAGATGGATGGTAGACCCTTTGGTGCCAACGTAGTTGGGATCACTGGGTTCTATTGTGATGTGTTTGAAAACCTTTTGTTTAAAAAAATGCATAATAATCAATGATTGTATGGATGGATTCAAATAAAAAATATTAAAACCATTATAATTCATTATCCTTTCCCTAATACTTAACAATAAACAAAAATTAAAAATTAAATATTTTATAAAGTGTGGATTAAAAACTCATTATCTATTAAATTTCCTGGTAATTACTAAATTTTATTAAATAAATGAGATATACAATAATTAAGAAGGAAATGCATAGCTTTTTTAAAAAAATTGAAATTTGAATGCTCATTTTTTTTTCTGTTTTTAATGCATAGCAATCATCTATTTGTGACATACATTTTAGTTACATTTTGCTGCGTGAAATTTCTAGCTAGCTAAACCTCACAAATAATCATAATTATCTCTATAGTGAGGGTTTTGTAGTTGGGTGACATAATAAACACCATGGTATGGTTATAGGTGTGTGTCTCAAGGAGAAATCTATATGGGGTTAATGATCGTAGGAATGGAACTCGAAACAAATAAAATTGGTGAAGGTGATAAGATATATATATATATATATATATAAGGAATTACACCAAATATAACTCTAAAAGCCCGTACCAGCGGAAACAAACAAACAAATTATGTTGCCTTTGGGCTAAGGTTTGGGCCTATTAATGAAATATTTATGACTTTTTCTCTTTCCACTGATTTCAATTGTTATCTACATTTTCCGTTTCCTTTTTATTTAAATTATTTCTTTTTTATTTATTTAAGCTAGAGTGTTTATATGTAAACTTGTATGGATCAATTTGACTTTCCATATGTTTTTTGGTATACAATGACAACATTAAAATTAAAATCTAAAATCTTATACTCACTAGTGTTAGTAATAATTTCATTTTATTAAATAAGAAATTAGAGATAGAGAGGAAGTCATTTTTATTGTTACTCCATCATTATTAAATCAAATGCTTAAAACCTAAAAAAAATTGATTTAAACCATGCACTAAATATTTAATAAAATATAATGTAACTCCTAATGAAAGCAATATATAAAATCTTCTAAAAAAAGAGCAGTTTATAAAATGACAACTATACTTAAGGGTCTTTTTTTTATTCAATTCTTACTTCTATAATGCTGAATTACATATTAAATTTCTTTCTTAACAACTTTATTTTATTTTATATTATTGATATATTCATTTTTTCTCTAATAAACCATATGCATCCTTCATGGAAAATAATCTTGTTCAAACTTAGTAAGATCATTATGAACGACAAATCACTCTTTCCAAGTATTCATTAAATTCTTATATATTAATGCATTTTATTGTTCAAAGCAGTCGTTTTATGTCTCACTATTTTGTTAATATTTTATCCTTCACAAAACTTTCATACAAATCCATTATTCCAATTCAAATAAAATGTATGTGAATTTTACATTACCAATAGTATTAATACATATTTAAAATGTAAATACTAAAACATATAATGTGCAAGACTTGAGAATATAGTTCACTCATGCATTAAAAACATAACTCTTAATTCATGTGTTAAAACTTCTAATAATTAAGAAAAACACATTTATATAAGTTTTTACCAAAAGATACAAAATATCAAGAAAGTGGATAAAGTGTTAAGTTATGCTAGAAAGATTAAATGTTAAATTATAGTAGTAAATATTGTTTCAACGTGCAAAATATATGAAATTTACTATAATAAGCTTACATTATTTTTTTTTTATAAAAAAATAACATATAAAACTAACACATTAAGTGATAACATAATATGTTTTAACATACTTTGTAATGGAATAAATTTTAAACAGTTTACTTATTCATCTGTGCATTTTGCAGGTCATATCTAGTGATAGGTTAAGATAGTCCCTAATTGCGTGGCAACTTAACAATAACGAAAGAACAAGTTGTGCAACGGAGGTGGAGGGAAAAAATGGGCAATGTAAATGCAATCAAGTTGAAGCATATCAGTTTACCATGATTGTCAAACTTTTTCTATTCATGCATGGTGAAATGGATTAGGCCCACATAATAGGCCTTTCTACAGAGATCATTAGAAAAAATTAACATAAAAACCACGTGTACCATGTACGCAACTAAAATTAATATATTTATATTTTCAAAGCATAAACTCTTTTATTCTCTATTGCAACATGTAGCTTACACATCAATTTTCATTAAAAAAAATTCTTTACATAAAAAATATATAAATAAATAGTTTATAAAAATGAAAATAAAAGATGTCAAAGAATAAACCTGCACCCATGATATAACATTTGAGAGGTGCAATTCCAACATTATCTGAGTTTGGTAGTGATTTGTGATCCAAAGGCTACGTTGGAGAGAAGAATCCATTAGACTCGTTTGAGGATCAATCACATCAATCGCCGACAAGGGGACCCTTGGATGATGATAACAGCTACACAGACATGGGCATGGGCTACGAGTCTTAGCATCATTATGATTACGAAGATCAACACCCTCAACTCAGCGTGGATCCAAATAACAACAATCAATTTCACCGACAACCCACATTCTCCTCCTATTTATGGCTTCTACGTTTCCACCCGCAACCCCATCTATGTTTCCCCATTCAAAGTCGCTCCCACCAATGACCTGATCTTCACCACCGACATTCCAATCCTCCCTGACCCATCTCAAACACAAGAGGAAGGACATGCTAGATGTGAATGGCGACGGTCAAATTTACTTTCTCTATATCCTTTCTCATTTCAAATGTTATAGTTATACTTTATTTGATGTGTGCAAGTGCTACATTCTTTTTCTCATTCACAATGTTTTTAGAATTCATGCTTTTTTATTGCGAGTAATGTGACCATGTTTTTGTTTTGTTTTAGAATTTTTTTCCCATGAAAGGAAACTCATTTCAAAGGTGATCTATTTAATTCTTCTTTCTTTAGTATTCTTTAATTAAGTTTTTCTATTTGGTAGATTGGATTGGGTTGAAACTTGAAAGAGTGATGTAAATGCTTAATTGTTCCATAAACTACGAGAAATTTGTATAGATTTAGTAATCTTGTGTTGTACTAAATGTTGCCTTCACACGTATCTCACTCATTATGTTATGCCTATGGAGTATTAAATGGAACTCGATTTTTGTGGTTGTGAAAAAGTATTATTCTTGTGTTTATATGTGAGTGTGGGTGTGTTTCTTTATTGGTTATACATATATTGACTTTTGCTTTCTTGATATTATATTAAAATTTTCAAAGTAATGATTTTCTGCTTTATTTTGTGCCTTGAAATTTATGGATATGCCTTAAAATTATCAAAAACAAATTGCCAACTTTTATCAAAACATAGCCTTAGAATTGTGTTTTTGTTGCAATAAATTAAGAAGTCGATAAGGACGAAATCAAACAAGGATTGATATACATTTATGCTATATAAGCAAAAATTGACATGAAAGAAAATATGTAACCCATCAAGCTTGGTCACACCATGTGAAACAAGTTCCTCAGGAAACACTATAATTGTAATTCTCAAAGCATATAAAAACTGTCACATTAGTACACAAAAGAAGTAAAATATTTATGAATCAACAAACTACACGAAATAAATATTCATTTGTCATCCATAAATTTTAGTATCATTTTGGCTAATTTTCTTCATATTTCCAGTATGCCTCTGTCTGTTGTCTACAGGCGTTAGCAACTCCACTCCTGCTTAGGCTTTTTCTGTGAACTAAATGGACATTGCCCACCATCATCAATTGTAGCAGGTGTCACTTCTTTTACGCTTTGCACCATGTTGATCAGAATCTGCCTTAGCCTGCTGCAATGGGATAAACAAATCAATATATGCTCAGCGGCCAATTAAGAGTTTCAACATTTTCTATATATTGACGCCATCTTCTGTTTAGAATGTATGTATAAGATATACATATTATGATCACGTAACATGGTTTCTTTGGTAGCAAAGTTATAATGTAATGCAAGTATGTAACATGTTGACTCCATTTACTATTTTTTTATAACCTTTACAAATTTTTAAAATATAAGAAAAAAAATTCATTAGATAATAACTGCAGGGTTCACTCTGTCAAAAGTTACAGAAAATACTAACCTGTATGATTACTTTATCCTTGTTATTCTTCATCAGCATGAGCGTCTGCATCTGTGTATGAAGTTGTTTGATATTACCATATATGTTGATGTTATTTATGCAATTGTTCATTCTTTGACTAATAGACATGGAAACTTGTCATTGAATAAAGATCCTCTGTCCATGTGCTAATGTCATCTCATCGACAAGTACCTTTCTCTTGATTTCCTGCTTCTCCTGCTTTCGCCAGAATGCTTGGTCGACATTACCAGGAAAACCATTTGGCACAGACACAGATCCTAGAAAGTGAATAGTGAATAGGATGAATTCATGTGAGAAAAGTTTTTTTATTATATAGCAGCAAAACAAATGGGTCCCTTAAAGAGAACATGAAGGTTAGAAATGCAAGCAAGCGTTACCTTGTAATGAGCTTCCAGAATTCACGTAGGCTGCAACGGTGGAAATAGGGGGCATTGTTGGTGATGGTGTCTTTTGGTTTTGGTCAGCAGCATATTTGAACTCCATGGAAAAAGTTGGAATCTGAAACAAAGTGAAAAAGGCGTAGAGAAATAGAGACAACGCCTATGAAATCAGAGACAATATGTATGAGGGTGTGTTGAGTGTGAAAGCGTGATTAAATAGATTTGACGGGGTGTTGTCATCATTCTACCAAAGAGTGTGTGTTTGTAAATGGTGTTTTTTTTTTGTGTGTGATGACTTTTTTGGGGTCATAAGTGCCATGGTCAACTCTTGAAAATTTACCAAATCCTTCATTCAATGTTTGAAAAGGAATGAAATTAAAAAAAAAAAAGATTTTGTTCCAATTTTGAATTATCACTCTATCATTTTCAATATTTTTAGTTTTAATTTGAATTTTAATACTTTTAAAAGAAAGTATCAATAATTAAAAATAATAATATATCACAATATTAATTATTTATTATAAATCTAGTATGTTCAAAATTATTTATTTATTATATATTTTAATTATAATTTAATTTATATATTTAGAAGTATTTATTAATTATAAATTTCAATTGTATAAAATAAATATTTATTTGGTATAATGCACATGCTAAAATACTAGTATCTAATCAATAGATTAACAAAAGTGATAACTAAGAGAGAGATATACAACGGTGCATCGAACAAAATTGTAACAAAAAAATATATTTATGGGAAACCAAATAATATTTCACTTGGTCTTTGAAGATTAAATAAAGAATTTTATAAGAAAGACATAGATTAATTAACAATTTTTAACATTTTCCATTTTTTTCTTTTTATAAAATCAATTTATTTGCAAACTCTTTATAATTTCTAATTAATTAAAGGTATTTAATTCGACATATTGAATATAAATCTTGACCAATATATGACACCCAAAAAGGAATTTAAAATCTTGAATATTAAATGAGGTCATTACTTTAATGTTTTATCCTTATATTTCATATCAAGAATATCATTAATAGTTTATTATATTTGATAATTTTTTTGTTAAAAAATATTTATTGGAAATACTGATATGGATGTTATTTCTAAATATTAAATATATTTTTTTCATGAAAAAAGATTTTTTTAATATTTATCTTAAAGTAATAGCAAACAAAACTATTAATAAAATTAAATATTTATATAAAATTCAATAGTATGTAAAATGAGAAAGTGAGATTTTATTCATCATTAGATTGAATTAAATTGCTTAAATCGACTTTGTATATGTCTTTAATTTTTCACTTTACACAAATCTTTACCTTAAATAAGTTAAATTTGGCAATCAATTTATCATTTAAGAATATTTGAAAACTATTTTACAGTTTGTTAAAGACAAATAATCTTGCCGTAAAAAAAAAAAAGACAAATAATCCAAATTAATACATTAATGTTATGAATCAAGGATAATCAATTTATGTTAATACATCATCAATTTATATTTTTTTCCTTATGAACTTTCACAGAATTTTTGTTTTCTATAAGGATAACACTACAACATTTTTTGGTTTAGGCCACAACAAAAAAGTATGGTCAAATGTGTAAAAACCGTGGCCTAAAGTTTAAACCACGGTTTTTCAAGCGTGCTCTAAGTGGTCGTGGTATTTGGTAATAGACCACGGTTTTTTTTACTTTAAGCCACACTACAAAAATAACCGTGGCCTCAAATAATTAAAAAGACCACACTTTTTTAGATGTGGCCATACATTTAAGACCACAAAATTTTCACCGTGGTCAAATACAATAAGCAACAATTGCAATGTTTAAAGTATGGCTCTATAAGTGTTGTCTCAACGTTTAGACCATGGTTTTTGAAGTGTTGTCATACATATATGTTTAAGCTGTGATTATAAAAGGATGATAATGTATTTTAAACAACGTATTTGGCACAACCACAATTTTTTGCTGCATTTAATTTATTTTTAAATTTGACATCCCTTTAATATTTATAAAAATTGCTTATTGATTAAACTTCGGTGCATAAATAAATAAAAATAAATAAACAATAAAATAATGCCAATAAATTAATTTTAAAACTAATTCATAAATAAATTAATGAGTTATACAATGTGTAAATACACATAGTGCAAATTGGATCAACTAGATACAAAATTAATGACAGGGTACTAAAGTTCTTAATATTCATAACATAAACATGATGACACTCCTTTATCTTTAGGCACATGACTTGACGTGGAAGGACATCTTAAATCCCTTCGACTTCGAGACTCTAAGTTAATCACCTGAAATACATAGAAATCATAAATTAAATATCCACCATCAATTGCAAAATAAAATTACAAGTGATTCATGCTAACTTAATTAGGAATATCAAGGAAATTCCCTATATAGATTTTTTTCCTATTGTAACTACAATAGGTATATATTTAAAGAATTAGATTATAATATAAAAGCCTTTTAAGATTAAAGGATATTAAAAGGCTTTTCATATGGACAAAGACAAATATCAAAATATTTTTAAGCAACTTTTGTTTTCCATGAAATACTGTTGCATTAGCAACTAAAGATTACTAGCTAATTATTTAATTAAAATTAAAATAAAGAATTCTTTATTTTAAGTAAAACTCGGTTATATATACTAGCTGTTGATTGTCAAGTGTACAATACCCATGAGAGAAAGGATAATGGAGAAAAAATGGATATAATTAATAGGGTTTGTTTGGTTAATTAGGAGAAATAAATTAAATTAGAAATCCTTACTAAAAAAGAGTGTGGAATTCAATGGGGTGCTTGTTGAAGGATGCACTTTGGCTATTCAAGATGTCATCAGGCCCTTCCTATATCACAAAGGTATCTAGCTTGGCCTAACATTGCAACTAAAAGAGAAGCCATTATCTCCCACATCCATCCAAAAACTGAGAGAATTAAAATTAAAAGTAATCACACTGGTAGTAAAACTCAATTAAAATAAAGGAAAATATGAATGTTTAATCCTTAACTTTCCTTTTCAAAATTTTACTAACACCAAACATTCAAAGCCATTTTCTTACTCTTTTGGCGAGGGATGAAAGGGAAAATACAGAATAAAAATAATTTAAAAGAAACTCACATGTATTGGAGACTATTCAACTGACTGAGAAGCTCATGAATTAGAAAAATTCCATTCCATTCCACATGCATGCATGATACAAAGAACTCCGTGCACTTCATTCCATTCCAACACCATTCAGTTTGTTGATAGCTCTTTGTGCATCTTCCAATCTCTAAGACAAGCATTACATATGTACCAAAAAAAAAAAAAAAAGTTGACTATTGATCCCATCTTTCTGAGCAAAGGCAGAGCACTACCCTCAAAGTTAAACCTTAAAGCAAAGAAGACTTCACTAGAAACCAAAATAGCCACGTGAGGGCCAAGCTACTAGTTTTTAACACACCCACCCAAAACCTTAGATTACAGTTGTTGTGCTTCTACAAAGTTGACACAGCATAAGAAACAAATTGTTGCAAAGTATAAAGATACACCATTGTTCAATAAGGACCTCAACAGTCAAAACAATGGTTTCATAAGGGAGTATCGAACTTATCATTGAAGAAATAAGTGGCCTGCTTAATACTTTGATATTTTTGTTCCTTGTGACACGTGAGATCATGAAACTCTAATTGATTCACACTAATAACACAATAAAATTCAGAATTCTCTGCCGTGGGGATATTGTAAATAAATATCTCATATTTAGGGATAAATAGCAAGTTTAGGTGTAAATAACATGAATTAAGGTAACTATATTTAAAATGGTTACACTGATTATATGCAGCCTGTACATGTATATATCAGATTGAGAAACAATGAAGAGCATGGCATTTCATTCCAAATCAATTCTGTTAAATTCATATATGCTTTGGCAATCAACCAACCGAACAAGTTTATAACTTGAGTTAGCATTTTCCAAGAGAAAACTTCTGACAGACAGCCAAGCACAATGTCATCTATGTACAAATAAACAACAACCTTTGCCTATCAATTCTCTATCTTCAAATAAGCAATGCATAACGTCCACACAGAATTATCACCAATTCAAATGGAACTTTTAAAATCAAAATAAAATGGTAAAAAAAATAATAACATTTACTTTTGCATAAGAAAAGTTAATAAAAATAAGGGATCCTAATCTAACAAGAAAAGGAGAAAACCATACCTCGGTGGCTTGGCCAAGAACAGCAACGTTAACACTGAGTGCAAAATGAGGAATTTCTTGTATCTAAAACTCAGAAAGAAGACCTTGTTAGAATTAAAACTCCTTAAACAAATGGTTTCTCAGTAAAGCTTATATAGTCAAAGCAGAGACAGAGTATGGAAGCCAAGTGCATCCACATACGAATAAAACAATGACACAGGGTTTGAGGCAGAGTTATGCAGCATTGAAGAGGTGATTCTAGATGAGGGCGTTCAACTCGCATCCTTAGCTGTAGGGGCATTATTTCCGATAGTTCCAGTGAACGCTGACAACGGAATGGTTTCTAGTGTGATAAATTGGAGAACTCGTATGCGATTCTTGGTTTGGTCCTTCGATTCCTTCTTGTCGACCCTAGGATCACGACGATTTGCTTAGCTTCCTTTCCACATTCATGCTCGCTGGGAAATTGCCCAAGGTTCGCGGTGTTATGGTTGAATTTGCACTATAAGAGATTAGGTTAAGACAATTGGGGAAAAATTGTATTGAGGTTTGGCACTTTGCAGGGGATGTTAGGTTAACCACGTTCGGGGGACTATGCCCAAGGGGAAAACTTTGTGTTTTAAAATTTTAATTTTCTAAATCTCATTGTGTTTCACGGTTTATATCTTTTAGTTTTTTTAAAGTTTTTTTGTTTTTTAACTTATTAATCCATTTCTCAGACTCTTGATTATCATTATTTTTTATTAAAATTTTTAAACCACAATTATTTAGACGTGGTTTTATGTATTTAAACTTTGGTACCCGTGGTCTATTTTAAACCCACGGTTTCAAAATGTTGCTAAATACAAATAAATCACATATTATATAAGTCATGGTTATTTAATTGTAGTCTAATGTATTCACGGGTAAAAAATTGCGGTCTATTCTTAATCAACGGTTTTAAAAATGTGGCCTAATATAAATAGACTATGCTTATTGTCTATGGGTAAAAACCGTGGCCTATTTCTTGACACAACCACGGTTTTTTGACCATAGGAAAGAAAGTGTGGCCTAAAGTCAAAAATGTTGTAGTGAGAATATGATTCTTACTTTGCTGGAGGGTTTTTTGTAGCTAAAATATGTTGTTGCATTGTTGTTTGAAGTCCAAAGTATTTTCTACAAGTATTTTTCCTATATTTTCACTTTTAGTATACATCCTCTGTATTAGAATAACTTTATTAAATGACAACCTTTTTCGAAGCTATTTTTCAACAAGAATCATTTTATTGACTTTGACTCATTTTTTCAAAATTTCCTCTTATAAATATGAGAAGGAAATGAGGAGAAATATATGTGTACCTTTTGTTGATTAGAAATGAGCAGTTACAGGAACCATGACCCTAAAGCTTTTGTCTCTCTCTTTTTTCTACCACCACTAAAGCAATGGACAACATCTGATCATTATGATATTTCCCAATGGCAGTTAGTATCTGACCTCCATAATAACCCTTCAGGAAACAACCATCTAACCCAATAATAGTCATGTACTTCAAGAAGCTTTATTTGCTTCCTTTAAAGTAGACATAGATCCTCTACATTGTTGGAAGAAAACACTTGCTAGGATGTTCCATATCATTCTATTACCTTGGTTGGTCTTAACTTTTATCTTGCTATGGATCCAGAATTTGGTCATAACAATTCATGATTATAGTCATAAATTCTTCTATACTGCTCCATGAATGAATCGTCCACCATGTTCTTTGCAGCATTCAAGAGTTATGGGAGCTTATCCATTTTCTCAACTTTTTAACCAATTAAAATGCTCTAATATGATGTTGCCACTATTTTGATGGTGTAAAATGAGTGTTTACTGGATTAATGGAGTAAATGAATATGCTTGGATATGCCTGGTTATATGAAATTTTTCCTATTTTATTTCATGATTTTTTTTTATTAAAGATTGGATATGTGTGTTGCCTTGTCTTGGTGTTTGAAAGTGGTTTATAATGATTTTCATGGATTAAAAGTATTTTATTTCACTATACATCTGTTTTGACTTGAAAAATTTTTAAACTTAAAGATGTTGTGGCCTGGTATGTGGTTTGGTTATGCCACTATTTATAATTATGTAATATTTATAATATGTAAATAAGGAAAATCAGGTCATGACCATAGTTAGGATAGATTGAAAGAGATAAAATGTTAAGAAAAACTCCTAAAAATGCACCTATCAAAGAATAACTTTTAAAAACACGCGGAAGTCGTGCATGTACTGTGCAAACTAAAAAGGTGTATTCAAGTAAGGATCACATTCTCTTATCCTTACAGAAAACAGAAATGCTATCAAAATACACAAAGAAAAAAAATTATAAATTGATGTTGGATTAATATAAAGTGATTATCTTTGATGCATAACATTAATTTATTAATGTGGATTATTGGTCTATAATTAATAGAAAAATAGTTTTTCAAGGTTTTTTAAATGATAAATATATTTTCAAATTTAACTTATTTAAATAAAAATGTGTAAAATGAAAAATTAAAGACACATTCAAAGTCATTTTAAGCAAGTTATATTTAAAAATACTTTAATTTAATATAATTATTAATAAAGTCTCAGGTAATGCCCTGATTTAATACTCAAGACTTTAAATTCCTCTTTTGGTGTCATATATTTTTCAATATTTATATTCAATATTATGCAATAAATACTTTTAATAAATTCAAAATAATAATGAATTTACTAACATGTTGACTGAATAAAAAGTAAAAAGGCAAATATATAGAAACTATTAAAAATTGATAATTAATTTTTGTC
The DNA here is from genome assembly GCA_026413185.1 of Pueraria montana var. lobata. Taxonomy (NCBI): domain Eukaryota; kingdom Viridiplantae; phylum Streptophyta; class Magnoliopsida; order Fabales; family Fabaceae; genus Pueraria; species Pueraria montana. Next base: position 63,448,345 of record CM048654.1, on the reverse strand, counting down.
TGTCTTATAAAATATTTTACTGATAATTATTTATTTAATCTACAAAGTCCTAAGTGAAATATTATTAATTTGGTTCCAAGTTAACCTATATTTGAAGAACTTTGTCAAAAAAGTGAGAGAAAATTTTCTCTCACTTTTTTAGCAAAGTTCATGAAATATGGGTTGACTTGGGAACCAAATAATATTTTACTTGGATATCTGAAGATTAATTAAAGAATTAATAATATTTGTTAATAATATTTCATCATATATAGGTTGACTTGGAAACCAAATTAATAATATTTCCCTTAGGTCTTGGTAGATTAAATAAATAATTGTTAATAAAATATTTTATTAGAGAGATCTAAATTAATTAACAACTTTTAACATTTTCTATATATTTGTGTTTTTACTTTTCATTCAGTCGACATGTTAGGAAATTCATTATTATTTTTAATTTATTAAATGTATTTAATGCATAATATTGAATATAAATATTAACAAATATTTGACACCAAAAGAGGAATTTAAAGTCTTTAGTATTAAATGAGGGCACTACTTTAATGTTTAATTTTCCTTATGTCTCATATGAAGAATAGTATTAATAGTTTATTATATTTGATAATTTTTTTTTGTTAAAAAACCTTTATTGAAAATAATGATAAGTTGTATTAGTAAATTATTAAATATAATGTTTTTAATGAAAAATATATTTTTTATTCTTCGACTAGTATTTGTTAAGATAATAACAAATAAAATCATTACTAAAATTTAAATATTTTATTCTTTAATACCAGTATGCATCTAATTAAATATAAATGTGAGAAAAATAGCTTCATTTTTTTTTCTTTTTTCATAATTATTCTTTTTTTTTTCCTTCCATGGTTGTATACAATTTTCTTTTTCCCTCTTATTCTACGACAAATATTCAAATGTCCCATTCAAATAGGTTAAAGACACTTATAGTGGTAATACATTTAATTATTTCAAACATTTATATAAGACCCGTTTGTTACATCTTCTTTTGTAAAATAATCACTTCTTTTAAACCATTGGTTTTCTTTAGCATTTCAAGTATTTGTTTCAGGTTTTTAAAATAACTAGAGGCTAAAATGAATCTAAAATCTGATTAAAATTAGAAACTGTTTTGAATCGTTTCTCATAAAATCAACTAATTCTTAAAAAAATTATGTTTATGATTGTAAACAAAGATAAATTGGATTATGCTTTTTTTTTTAAATAAAAATCTCTAAAAAATATTCACTAGATTCTTTTGTACTAGAATTCATTGTTTTCTAATCTTAACCAAACTAACCTGTAAAGTGAAGAGATATATAAAATGAGAAAGTGAGACTTTATTCATCATTATATTGAATTAAAGTATTTTTAAATATAACTTGTTTAAATTCACTTTGGATGTGTCTTTAATTTTTCACTTTTCACATTTGTAAATAAGTTAAATTTGAAAATATATTTATTATTTAAAAAAATCTTGAAAATCTATATTACTATTAATTATAGACCAATAATTCACATTAATAAATTAATGATATGCATCAAAGATGATCACTTTATATTAATCCAATGTCAATTTATAATTTTTTTCTTTGTGTATTTTCATAGCATTTCTGTTTTCTATAAGGATAACAATATGATCCTTACTTGAATACCAATTGTTCTGGCAAATCTAATTCTGATATGGCCTGCATCTAATTAAAAAAATTTAATGGCCATTGTATCAGCTGCACTCATTTTCTCTTTTGTTCTTTGCACTCATTTTTTCCTAAACATTACTTTTCCTAATCAATCGTTCAAACAAGCCCACGCTCCAATCCTTCACCATCATCTCCACAGTGCACTCTCTCCTTCACCAAACACACCCACGAGCAACTTGGTTATAAACAAAAATAAATATGATTTGGTGTAAGATTAGAAACAACTAATTGCATGATGTACATATGCCGTGGAAGTTAAAACTATATTTTTTTATTCATTAGGCCTTCCGCATTTCACTGGGTGCTGGAAAAAAAATGTATCCACAAAATCTAGATTACATAATAAAAAACAGATATATAGACAAGACCACACGAAAGTTTTGAATTATGGAACAATAATCTTCAATAAGAAAAAAAAATGGTTTACCTAAATCACAGACTTCATAAAAAAAGTAATTAAACAAATGACTGGAGAAAATTGGAAGTCATCCAACTGTGCACGTTCCTTTCATTGACTTTGGAGATTAATTTTTCTTGGCAGCATTCACACATAATGTACCCAAATCCCAAAGGAAGAAAAAGGCCAATAAAACACCACATTTTCTGAAATGCTTATGCTGGACATACATATGAGAACAGCATAATTGCTAGATAAGAGTGAAATGGCAAAAACTGCAGTAGCTTTTGCCTTGGAAGAAGTGTTCCAAATCCTAAAGGAAGAAACAAGCCTGCTAAGAGGCACCCACAAAGATTTTTCAGACATCAGAGGTGAACTAGAAAGCATTCAAGCCTTCCTCAAAGATGCAGATAGAAAGGCTGCAGATGAAGCAAACACCAACGATGGAATAAGAACATGGGTGAAGCAGGTCAGAGAAGCATCATTTCGTATAGAAGACGTCATCGATGAACACCTCAGGGTGATTCATGTGGTCCCCCGTCTTGGATGTGAGGCTTCAATTTGCAAGATTACAAGCCTGATAAGAACATCAATTTCTCGTCATCAGATAGCTACTGAGATTCAGGACATTAAATTGTCTCTTTCTGTAATCAAGGAAAGAAGTGAAAGGTACAAGTTTCAAGTTTCACAAGAACCACAATCAAGCAGCAGCACCGGAATGGGTTCCCTTTTTATTGAAGAAACTGAAATTGTAGGATTTAACTTGCCAAGAGATGAATTAGTTGGTTGGTTGTTGAAGGGCACAGCAGAGCGAACAGTGATTTCAGTTGTAGGGATGGGAGGACTTGGAAAAACCACTCTTGCCAAGCACGTTGTTGATAGTGAAAATGTAAAAAGTCACTTTGATTGTCGTGCTTGCATCACAGTTTCTCAATCATACACTGTCAGAGGGTTATTCATTGACATGATAAAGCAATTTTGTAGGGCAGCAAAAGACCCTCTTCCAGAAATGTTACATGAAATGGATGAAAAGTCACTAATTTCTGAATTGAGGCAATACTTGGAGCATAAAAGGTATTTGATATTCTTTGATGATGTGTGGCATGAAGATTTTTGTGACCAAGTTGAATTTGCCATGCCTAATAACAATAAAAGTAGCAGGATCATAATCACCACTAGAGTGATGCATGTTGCTGAGTTTTTCAAGAAATCCTTTCTTGTTCATGTTCACAACCTACAACTGTTGCCTGAAGACAAGGCATGGGAACTCTTCTGCAAGAAGGCATTTAGATTTGAGCAAGATGGGCAATGTCCTGCAGAGCTTGACGGTATGTCAAATGAAATTGTTAAAAAATGCAAGGGGCTACCTTTGGCTATTGTGGCCATTGGTGGTCTACTTTCAACAAAATCAAAAAATCTGTTTGAATGGCAAATGGTGACTCAAAATCTAAACCTCGAGTTGCAGCGTAATGCCCATCTAACTAGTTTGACAAAGATTTTATCTCTTAGTTATGATGACCTGCCTTACTATTTGAAACCATGCATTTTGTATTTTGGTATATATCCAGAGGACTACTCCATTAATCATAACAGGTTAACTCGACAATGGATAGCTGAAGGGTTTGTTAAGTCTGATGGGAGAAGAACTTCAGAGCAAGTTGCAGATGAGTACTTATCTGAGTTAATTTATAGAAGTCTGGTTCAAGTCTCAACAGTTGGCTTTGAAGGGAAAGTTAAAAGTTGTCAAGTCCATGATTTATTACATGAAGTGATCGTAAGAAAAATGAAGGACTTAAGTTTTTGCCATTTTGTGCATGAAGGTGATGAATCAGCCACAAGTGGAACAACTAGACGCCTATCTGTAGACACTAGTTCCAACAATGTTTTGAAGAGCACTAACTGCACACGCATTCGTGCTATTCATGCTTTTGGAACAGGAAGACTGCTTGAGCTTTTCACGGGTCTCCTATCTTCAAAGTCAAGGGTTTTGAAAGTACTCGACCTTGAAGGTACATCCTTAAATTATGTTCCCAGTAATTTAGGGAATCTTTTTCACTTAAGGTACCTAAATCTAAGGGGTACAAAAGTACAGGTTCTTCCTAAATCTGTTGGTATGTTGCATAACTTAGAGACCTTGGATATAAGATACACGTTGGTTCATGAGTTACCAAGTGAAATAAACATGCTCAAAAAGTTAAGACATCTTCTTGCTTTCCATCGAAACTATGAAGCACCTTATTCTGTCTTGGGCTTTACAACTGGTGTGCTAATCAAAAAGGGTATTAAAAACTTGGCTTGCCTATTAAATCTTTGTTATGTGGAGGTAGATCATGGCGGGATAGATCTCATCCAAGAGATGAGATTCTTATGGCAATTAAGGACGTTAGGCTTAAGGCGTGTTCGGAGGGAATATGGGAATGCAATATGTGCTTCAGTGGTAGAGATGAAACACCTTGAATCACTTAATATCACTGCAATAGGTGAGGATGAAATCATTGTCTTGAACCCTATATCATCCCTACCCCAACTTCGACGACTTCATTTGAAAGCAAGACTGGAGAAGATGCCTAATTGGATTTCAAAGCTTGAGTTTCTTGTTGAGATAAGGCTGGGTTTATCCAATTTAAAAGATGATCCGCTAAGATCGCTAGAAAACTTGCCAAATTTGTTGAAGCTTGGTATTTGGGACAATGCCTATGATGGTGAAATTTTGCATTTTCAAAGTGGAGGGTTTCCAAAATTGAAGGAAATGTATCTAGCTCGCTTGGATAGAGTAAATTCTGTCCTAATAGATAAAGGAAGTTTGCTTTCTCTTGAATATTTTATAACTGCCAAAATCCCCCATCTCAAGAAGTTATCCACTGGAATTAAAGCCTTGGATAACCTTAAAGTTATTGACTTTCGTGATATGCCAACTGAGCTTGTTGAGAGCATTGATCCAGAAAAAGGTCAAGATTATGAAATCATCAATCATGTTCCCCAAGTATTCATTCGTCATTGGATTGGCCCAAAACTCAATGATTTTGATGTCCGCGTTATTCACTCGACCTCCACGGAATCATAAACAAACTGATAATGCTTTGATGTCTAATATGAAGGTACAGACCCTTTCCTCAATCAAATGTTTATCTTCCTTTTCAGGTTTTAATTTAAGGCTTAATTATTCATTTGGTCCCTTAATTATTTAGAAATGTTCAATTAGGTCCCTTAATTTTTAAAAAGTTCAATAAGTCCTTTATTTTGCAACATTGCTTCAATTATACCCTTTTCGTCAATTTTGTTACGTTGACTAATGGCTGACTCATCACCCTCTTCCTTTTCTTTCTTTGACCCTTCCTCCTCACTAAAAAGCCATGGCCACACCATAATCTATCACCCACGACACCACCAACCTCTACACCAGCCCAAACCACTCTCGCCTCGCCACCATTGCTCCACCACAAGCCACCACCAACCTTTACGAATCCGGATCTGCACCCACCACCCAAACAGCATACCCAACTGTGCACCGCCACCCACAACACCACCAACCTCCACACCCAGCCTAAACCACCACCACTACGCCACCATCACACCACCACCAACCTCCACAAACCCAAGTATGCACCCACCACCCAAACACCATACCCAATCGCGCATTGTTACCCATGACTCCACCAACCTCTGAACCTAGCCCAAACCACTTTCGTCGTGCCACCACAAGCCACCACGAACCCAGATTCGCCCCTCTTGCCTTGCATACCATTCTAGATCCAGATATGTTTTTCTTTTTCTTTTTTTTTCAATTTTTATTCTTGGTTTGATTTCTTGGACAAAGACGATGGTTAGGGTTCTTATTGTGTTGATTTGGGGATGGTTAGGGTTCTGATTGCATTTTTGGTTTTGAAAATTGGGTTGTGACTCTTTTATTTATTTTTTAAATTATAATAAATAAACTAGCGGCTATAAACTGCCACTTTTTTTTTAAAACTATGCTTATTTTTATTATATGTTTAATTTAAAAATAAATAATAAATATAGTGGCGGTTTTTAACCTCCACTATTCTTCAAATTAAACCGTCAAAAATCGTAACTTAACACCGTCAGCTCCAATTTGACATAAAGGGTATGATTTTAGTGTTTTTAATAATTAGTGGACCTGATTGAGCTTTTTAATAATTGAGGGACCAAATTGAACTTTTACAAATAATTAAGGGACCAGTTGTATAATTAAGCCTTTAATTTTATTTACCTATCATGTATACATTTATGATTTATCCTTTTATACATTTTTATACTTGGATTCTGTCATGTCTTTTATGTGAGTTGATGTATCTTATAGTAAATATACAATTTTCTTTATAAAAGATGCTTCATTTGTATTGTTCTGGTTTCCAAGTTTTGTAGATACGATTTGTCTCAAAAGATGAACCTCTTAATTAGCAAGTTGAATAGGGTGAACATATCCATAAATTGATATCATCTAATAGCGTATCTTTAATTTTACACTAACTAAATTCAATATTCAAATAATAACTATATTTGTTGTTGTTTTAATAACTCATGCAAGTCTCTCTCTCTCTCTCTCTTGTGTATATCTGTAGTTGTTTTAATAACTCATGCAAGTCTCCTCTCTCTCTCTCTCTCTCTCTCTCTCTCTCTCAATTTGACTTCATTTCCATGGTGTTTATTGCAGGTTGTGGGAGCTGCTCTTTAAAGCATATACTCAAGACTTTTTCATTTGAATGGACATTTTCATTTTCATAATAAAACATATAATTTCTGTATTATTATTGGATTTGTTATGAAGATGGAACCTACTGTTGCTTGCCAATTATTTTGCCTATATTCTAAACATTAGTCTGCCTCCTCTTGGTTTTGGAAGGCAAATATGATTTTCTTTTTCTTTTTTGTTTATTGAAGGTTGTGGAATTACTCTTTAAAGTTTGTAATGAAGATTCTACATTTAACAGAACATTTTCCTGTTCCTTCCCAATATAGACAATTGCAGTATATGTTTGAATTTCTGTCCACAAAGATACAAGAAATAGTCATGTGTTGAGCAGTATATATGTAAGTATTCAAGCAAATTGAATTTAACTTGAAGTTTTGAATGCTAAATAAACATAATCTTCTAAGTTGTACCACAGCTTTTTTTTTTTTTTTAATCAAGCGATGATATGCAAAGCATCAAAGGAGAAACTTGACATCCCAACAACGTTGGCACCCCAAGAACTACCTATCCTCTGCCCCATACCAACAATTTATTAAAAATTAAAAAAATTACACTGAAAAAATCCAAAGAGAAAACAAGCCCAATGCAAAAATCATATACAACTTAACTAAATCTGTAACTAGGGAGTCCTAGCCTATCTCTTTGAAAAGGCTCACTAATAAAATGTGGAATTAAATCCCACCATTTAAAACCACTAGAAGTGATACCAAAGTTTGCAAGACGATCCGCACACATGTTGCCTTCACGATAAATATGAGAAATAGCAAACTGTAGAGAACGTGTAGAGACACAGCAATTTTCCCAACGAACCCTTAGCCACCAAGGCACAAGAGAAGGAGAGTGATAGGCCTGAACCACCAAAGATGAATCGCATTCAATCCAGAGGCAAAGCCATCCTTTGCCCAGAGCAATATCAATAGCTTGAATAACCGCATTCAGCTCAGCACAAAACGCAGTTGAAATGCCTAAATGATTAGCAAAACAACCTAAAAGATTCCCCTGCCAATCCCTGAATATTCCTCCACATGCAGCAGTTCCTGGGGTCCCTCTGGCAGCCCCATCAGTGTTACATTTGATCCATCCGCTAAGAGGTGGATTCCAAACTACCTCATGAATTCTGGGAGCTTTGCTAACATGACCTGAAATGGAAAAAGATTTAAACAAAGTGAACTCTTCCAAAGAAGAGTGCATAGTACCATGAGAATGATTGCCCGAAAGAGAAACTGAAGATATGATGTTGTTACATATATGCCGCATAGACCATCTGCCAGTCTTAAACCGAGAATGGTTCCTACTGCACCACAAGAACCAAACTGCATTGATAGTTGCAGAAATGATCACATCCAGTGCTTGCTTACTCATTGGTCTGGAAGCAACCAAAAGAAGAGATCTTGCAGAAGATAAATCCCAAGATCTTTTAAATAAACCACTGAGCCATTGCCATAAGCTGACAGCAAAAGGACAAAAAAGAAACAGATGCTCTGCTGTTTCTACATAAGCCCCACAATGGTCACATCTGGAGACAATAGTCATACCTCTGTTTAGAAGATTATCATCAGTAGGAACTTTACCATGCAAAAATCTCCAAAATAAGAAAGTCCTGGAAGGAGGAATCGCTGCCCGCCAAATAATTTTACTCCAAGCCACTCTGTCATGCCGAGGTCTCAAAAAATCAAAAGTAGATTTGAATGTCATTAGCCCCGAGTATGAAAGAGAGTAAATTAAATTATCAAACAACAGACCTTAAGTGTACATATGCAGGATGATGAAAATAAAAATAAGAATTTAATTTCACAGAAATTGATAACGAAAACATTTTTAAAAGAATATAGCCGCTTTCATTCTACAAAAGGCATGATCTATTAGAATATACGTACTTATGAGTAAAATATTTATTGACACAATCAATTAAAAAACTAAAAATAACTTTCGACAATTTACAGAATTTTGCTATCAACAAACTAAAAAGATATTAATTTCTTAAAGTAGCTATAGTTAGCATGCATAAAGCATAATTTTGTTTGAACTATGTAAGAGTCCACGTTAAGGGAAGATTGATGCATGAAATGAAAAAAAAACAATCTAAAATAGAGAAAAACAAAGATAAAACAAACAGATATTGCTCAGAATAGCATTATATGGCTGTGTGGGAATACCACGCAACACATAGCCATTAAATCCTGGTCCCACATTCAGATGAATAAGTACAAGGGGAATATGCTTGATAACCCCATAATATTCCCCACCATCACGATCAATGCTTTCTTCTAATTCAGTTGGCATATCAGCATTGCCAAGAAATTGAAGCTTTTTCAAGTGTTTGAGGTCCTGAGGTACCACCTTCATTTCGAGGTTATCTTTAAATCCGAAGTGTTCAAGAACAGGCAAAGCTCCTTCGTCTATAGAGATAGAATTCAATCTGCTTAATCGAGTGAGATCTAGCTCCTTCAACTTTGAAAATGCCCCTATCTTAAAATGCAAACTTTCACCAGCATAAGCATTATCCCACATATTGAGCCGCAACAAACTTGGCAAGTCTTTCAACGAGTCTAGTGGATCTTGTTCCAAGTTGGATAAACCAAGCCTTAACTTGACACGATAGTCAAGTTTTGGAATCCACTCAGGCAACTTAGTCACTCGAGCTTTCAAATTCAACACTTGAAGTAGGTATGGCCCGGATGGAGGTGAATCAGGGTTTCGTGGTGTTTCATCTCTCCTATTGCAGTTGATATCCAAGTCGATGACTTCATCCTCAGCTATGGCACTAACATTGAGAGATTCGAGGTGTTCCATCTCTCCTATTGCAGTTGATAGGGCACTTGCATATTCTGTTTTCACATGCCTTATGCCTAACTTCCTTAACTGTTTCAGCATTTTGAGCTCTTCCATAAGGTCTACTCCACCATGATCAGCCTCCAAAAAGTAAAGCTTTTGTAAGGATTTCAAGCAACCAATACCCTTTTGCATTTTCACCCCGTCTGTGAAATTCAACATAGAGTACTGTCTTTCATAATTTCTGTAGTACATTGGAAGAAGTCATAGCTTTGTGAGGTTGTTTATCTTTCTTGGAAGCACATGCATGCGCGTTTGTCTTAGATCCAAGGTTTCTAAGTTCAGCAACTCACCAATGGATCTATGAAGAACCTTTACTTTTGTATGACTCTAGTTTAAGTACCTTAGGTGAAAAAGATTCCCCAAGTTATCGGGAACATAATTCAACAAAGTTCTTTCAAAGTCAAGTACTTTCAAAAGCTTGAACTTGGCAGATAATCTACCCACAAAATCTTCAGGCAATTCACTTTTGTTAAAAACAAAAATATAGCACGAATGCCCGAGTTACTAGTCCTTTGTAACACATTGTTGGAACAAGTGGCTATAGAAAAGTGTCTAGTTATTCCAACTTTGTCTAGTTCATCATCTTCATGAATTAAGTTGCAAAAACTTAACTCGTTCATTTTTTTTTTAATGAGAATTTCACGTAATAAATCATGGACTTGACAAATTTTAACTTTACCATCAAAGCCGACTCTGGAGACTTGAACCAAACTTCTACGTATTAACTCTATCAAGTACTCTTCAGCAACATCCTCCACAGGTCTTCTCGCCTCATTTTCAATGAATCCTTCAGCCATCCATTGCCTAGTCAATCTCATACGGTGGATGGAATAGTCCTCTGGATACAAACCAAAATACAACATGCATGATTTCAAATTGTGAGGAAGATCATCATAACTAAGAGATAAAATCCTTGTTAATTGTGCATTGCTCTCTAACTCCATTCCCAGATTCTGACATACCTTTCTCCATTCAAACATGGTTTTTTCTTTTGTTGACAAAAGACCACCAATGGTGACAATGCTAGTGGCAACCCTCCACATTTTTCAACAATTTTCTCTAACATATCCTCAAGCTCACTTGGACATTTCTTATCAGGAGGCTCAAATCTAAATGCCTTCATGCAGAAGAGTTCCCATGCCTTTTTTGAAGGCAAAGGTTTTACTTGGTGAAGATGAACTGGAAATAATTTCTTAAAATACTCTGCAACGTGCATCATTCTAGTGGTGACTATGATTCTACTTCCTTTGTCATTGTTAGGAAAGGCATGCTCAATCTCATCAGAAAAATTTTCTTTCAAGATATCATCAAATAATATCCAATACCTCTTTGACTGGAGGTATTGTCTCACTTCTGTAACTAATGTGTTATCATCAATCTTATGCATGTCTTTCGGCAGAGGCTCATCCATGTCTTTGCAAAAATTTTGTATCATATCTATCAATAGCTCCCTCACTGTGTATGATTGAGAAACCGTGACAAAAGAACGACAATCAAAGTGTGCTTTCACCTGTTGATTATCAAAAACATGTTTGGCAAGAGTGGTTTTTCCGAGTCCTCCCATGCCTACCCCAGAAATCAATGAGCATTGGTTGGTTCCTTTTATTAAGCAACCAATCAACTCATCTATTTGGGATTCGAATCCCACGACTTCAGTTTCTTCAATGAAATGAGAAGCCATTCGAGGGTCACCCCATTTGACATTTTCTTCCCCTCTTGAGTTGCTTGATGATCCATCTTCAAGTGAAGATTGAAACTTATACCTTTCACTTCTATCCTTGATTCCCCAAACTGATGAGTTGATACCTTTAATCTCAGATGCTATCCAATGACATGACTTCAAGGTTTTGATTTGGTGAACGTTCTTTTGGAGTGAGGCTAAGCATGGTGGATGATGGTTGACCCCATGTGCCACATCCATGACATGATGTATTCATCAATAACATCTTCTATGAAAAAAGATACTTCTCTCAATTGCTTCATCCATGTTTTTATTCCTTCCTTGGTGTCTCCTCCTTCATCTCCGGCTTTTCTATCTGCATCCTTGAGGAAGGCTTTGATGCTCTCTAATTCGTGTTTGATGTATGAAAAATCGTTTCTGAGACCTTTCAACAAACTAACTTCTGTTACAAGTTGGTACAGCTGTTCCAAAACAAACGATACAGGAGTTTCTGCCATTTCATTTCATCTTATTGTGTTAGCTTGCAATTTCTGCAATTCTAACACCTATGATGTTTTGGTGAATTTTGGGCACTGTAGCTCTGTTTCATTTTACAGAATGAGTTTAAAAGATAATGTTTTTCTATCGTGTGGTATTGCTACTTTCAAATTTTTGCTGCTACTTTCAAATTTTTTCTTTTAGAGTGTCTATATTTAATTATTGTTTTAAATTTTAATGCCTGAAGACAAAAATGGAGTGTTAGGTAGGTGTGAATTATGGTGCCAAGGAAAATTAACCTTAAAAAAAGAAAAAGAAGAACGTGGGCCTACAATGGATGACTTCTATCTTTCTCAGGACATTTTCATTTAATTATTTCTTTTATCAAGTCAATGGTTTAGGTTATGCTTTCTTTAAGGCTAAATTGTAATTTTGATCACTTTTAATTTCTGGTTTGTGATTTTGATCTTTCTATTTTTTTTATTTTTTTTTTTGCAATTTTAGTCCCCACATTTTAGAAAATTTGCAATTTTGGTCCAATATTCCTTAACAGTACCTTAAATGAATATCTTAGAAATAAAATGTATGCAAAATTGAGGATTGAACCAAAATTCTGAATTTTCTAAAATGTGAGAACTAAAATTGTGGAAAAAAAATAAGGAGACCAAAATCATGAATTAAGAATTAAAGAGAGACTAAAATTGCAATTTAGTCTGCTTTTATTAAACTTTAGTCTGAAATTAAAAAAATCATGTGATTCCATATGCATACTTTTCTTCTCTCTTTTTTTTTTTTTTAATGTTAACTTGTTTTTGTTTATGTGCTACCCATAGAGATGTTATCTCCTACAAACTTTATGCTTGAGACTTTCGGTCTTTGACATGAAGGTGTGTGTTGAAGATTCCACATCGATTAGTGTTATGGCCTAAATAATGTATATAAATAAATAGTAGCCCCTCACATCTTGAATTATCTTTTGTGATTGAGTTGACACAACCAAATTTTAAGAAAAGTCATTGGTGGTAGCATAGTGGATTTTATAAAAAAGTTACAGAATGAATAGAGGAGTTATATGTAAAAAAATATTTCATGTGATCTTTGGTGTGTATCTACTTTTTATTATGTAATCTAAATTTTGTGGATACAAGTTGTAAGGTACATAATAAAACATAATTATAAATATCAAATATCACATTTACAAGTCACTATATAGCTAATAGTAGTATAGATTTTCAAATATAGACTATTAAAACAAATTTACATAAATTGATATACCTTTATTCAAAGTTACTAAAAAATTATCTTTAATTAAATATATTCTTAATTAATAAGTATAAGTTATGTGATATTTTTATAAATATATAAGAAATAAAAATGTAACCATTAATGGTATGGTAAATTTATAAATGTATGTATGTATGCATGTGTAAGTTCAGTTTAGATTGAATTAGATTGTTTTTCAAAATCAAATCCGAAATATGATCTAATCCAATAAAAATATAATTTTGATGTTTTGTTAGTTGTGGAAGTATTGTACGAAATGTATCTATAATAGAGAAAAGTCAGAGAATATTAAAATCTATATGCTTCATCATAACTTTACTCTCCTCTCTCTCCCCAACATTCAAATACTGTCCTTTAATGAAGTGTTTGGACTTCACTCTTCTAACATGCATATGGTATATACTCTAATGCTTTATTAATATCAACTGAACAATTTAACAAGCTGTAACTGAATTATATATATATATATATATATATATATATATATATATATATATATGTATATATGAGGAGGGATCCACTTACTCCAAGAGTAAGTCTAAGAGAGTTACTCTTCATCCTCACCATTTATTTTCTTGAAATCTAATGGTTGTAATGAGTAACTAATCTTAACCATTAGATTTCAAAAAAATGAATGGTAAGGATGAGGAGTAACTCTCTTAGACTTACTCTTGGAGTAAGTAGATCCCTCATACACACACACACACACACACACACACACATATATTATTTTCAAAATTCAAATATGCTCTTAACATGCATTTGTCATTTGTCTCTTATATTTTTAAATCTAATTTGAATTTTAATATTTTTAAAAGAAAGTATCAATGATTAAATATAATAATATCACAACATAAATTATTTATTATAAATATAAAATATAATTTATATATTAAAAAATATTTATTTATTACAGATTTTAACTATAATTTAATTTATATATTTAGAAGTATTTATTTATTATAAATTTTAATTGTATAAATAAACATTTATTTTGTATTATGCACAAACTAAAATACTAGTATCTAATTAATAGAGTAACAAAAGTGATTAGTCCATTATCAAAGTGATAACTTTATTTGAGTCATACAACGTGGTGAACCAAAATTCGAATATCTACTAAGAGAGATGTATACAATACTGCGTCGAACAAAATTGTACAAAAAAAATTATGGGAAACCAAATAATATTTCACTTGGGTCTCTGAAGATTAAATAAAGCATTTTATAAGAAAGACATAAATTAATTAATAATTTTTAATATTTTCCATTTATGTTTTCTTTTTATAAAATCAACTTATTTGCAAACCCTTTATAATTTCTAATTAATTAAAGGTATTTAATTCATCATTTTGAATATAAATCACCAATATATGACACCCAAAAAGGAATTTAACATCTTGAATATTAAATGATGTCATTACTTTAATGTTTTTTCCTTAAATTTCATATCAAGAATATCATTAACTGTTTATTATATTTGATAAAAAAATTTGTTAAAAAATATTAAATGAAAATACTGATATGGATGTTATTTCTAAATATTAAATATATTTTTTTATGAAAAAAAGTTTTTTAATACTATTTTTAAAGTAATAGAAAACAAAATTATTAATAAAATTAAATATTTATATAAAGTTAAATAGTATGTAAAATGAGAAGGTGAGATTTTATTCATCATTAGATTGAAATAAATTGCTTAAATTGACTTTGAATAAGTCTTTAATTTTTCACTTTACACAATTCTTTACTTTAAATAATTTAAATTGGGCAATAAATTTATCATTTAAGAATATTTGAAAATCTATTTTACAGTTTGTTAAAGACAAATAATCTTGCAGTAAAAAAAAAAAAAAAAGAAGACAAATAATCCACATTAATACATTAATGTTATGAATCAAGGAGAATCACTTTATGTTAATACAACATCAATTTATATTTTTTTCCTTATGAACTTTCATAGCATTTTTCCTATATTTTCACTTTTAGTATACATCCTCTGTATTAGAATAACTATATTAAATGACAACCTTTTTAGAAGCTATTTTTCAACAATAATCATTTTAGGAATTTTTCTTCAATGAAAATGTTTAAGATTTTTTTTCTTGAAAAACTTTGAGTAGGATTATTGACTTTGACTAATTTTTCAAATTTTCCTCTTATAAAATGAGGAAATGAGGAACCATAACTGTGAATCTTTTGTCTCTTTTTTTTCTACCACCACTAAAGCAATGGCCAACATCTGATCATTGTGATCTCTCCCAATGGCAGTTAGTATCTGACCTCCATAATAACCATTCAGGAAACAACCATCTTACCCAATAATAGTCCTGTACTTCAAAAATCTTTCTTTGCATCCTTTAAAGTAGACATAGATCCTCTAGATTTGTTCGGAGAAAACACTTGCTAGGATGTTCCATATCATTCTATCACATTGGTTGCTCTTAACTTTTATCTTACTATGGATCCAGAATTTGATCATAATAATTCATGACTATAGTCATAAATCATTAATTCTATACTGCTCCAGCTTCCATGAATGAATCATCCACCATGTTCTTTGCAGCATTCAAGAGGTATAGGAGCTTATCCATTTTCTCAACTTTTTACCCAATTAAAATTCTCTAATATGATATTGCTAGTATTTTGATGGTGTAAAATGAGTGTTTGTTGGTTTAATGGACACTTTGCCCTTCGAAGTTCATGAATATGCTTGCATATGCAAGGTTATATGAAAATTTTCCTATTTTATTTCATGATTTTTTTTTATTAAAGATTGGATATGTGTGTTGCCCTATCATGGTGTTTGAAAGTGGTTTATAATGATTTTCATGGATTAAAAGTATTTTATTTCACTACATATCTATTTTGACTTGAAATTTTTAAAACTTAAAGATGTTGTGGCTTGATATGTGGTTCGGTTATGCCATTATTTTATAATTATGTAATGATTATAATATGTAAATAAGGAGAATCAGGTCATGACCATAGTTAGGATTGATTGAAAGAGATAAAATGTTAAGAAAAACTACTAAAAATGTACTTATTAAAGAATAACTTTTAAAAATGCAGGAGTCATGCATGTACTCTGCAAACTAAAAAGATGTATTCAAGTATGGACAGTATTCTTATCCTTATAGAAAACAGAAATGCTATGAAAATAGACAAAGAAAAAAAATTATAAATTGATGTTGGATTAATATAAAGTGATTACCTTTGATGCATAACATTAATTTATTAATGTGGATTATTGGTCTTTAATTAATAGTAAAATAGATTTTGAAGATTTTTTAAATGATAAATATATTTTGAAATTTAACTTATTTAAAAAATGTGTAAAGTGAAAAACTAAAGACGGTCCAAAGTCAATATAAGCAACATTTTATATTAATATTTAAATTTTATTTTTACTACTAGCTTTAGAATTAATAGTCAAAGAATAAAAAAAATAATTTGTTTCATTAAAAACATTTTATTTAATATTTTACCAATACATCCTTAGCATTATTTGAATAATCTTTTTTTAACAAGCAAGGTTTATCAAATATAATAAACTATTAATTTGATCAATACATTCAAAACTAGAGCAAAATCTTTTTTTTTCTTTAATTCATTCCTTTTGAAGCATTGAATGATGAATTTGGTAAATTCTCAAGATTTGAACATGGCACATATCACCCAAAAAACATCATCACACAAACAAACACGTTCCATTTACAAACACACACTCTTTGATAGAATAATGACAACACCCCCTCACCTATTTAATCACGCTTTCATACTCAACATTCTATCAAAGAGTGTGTGTCTGTAAATGGTGTTTGTTTGTGTGACAATGTGTATGAGCATTCAGTTTTTATTTAAAATTTAATGTATTTAGAATTGTATGTGATTCCAAAATTAAAATAGAAAATATATTACTTGTACATTTCAACAACAACAACAAAAAAAAAAACCTGAAATAATGAGTATAAAAAATATGTAAAAAATGTTAATATCTATTGGACATAAACTTAAGGACAAAAACAAAATTGATTAAACATGTTATAGAACAAAAAAAGAACCATAAATAAGTTAAGAAATATTACATTACAATAAATATTTTAAATAAATGTGTAAATATTTTAATTAGTACTATAATACTTAAAATATTATGCATATAAAATATTACAATACATTACGTTATAATAACATATTTCAAATATAAATGTAAATATTTTTATTAGTACTGTAATATTTAAAACATTTTAAATATGACTACCGTCGAGATCATACATTTTTTGTAAAAGATTGAAAACTAACTTCTGAAGACTTTTCAATGATTGAAATTCATTAGCACGTAACAATTTAATTTTCAAGATAGAACATGTTAATTAGAATAATGAAGACTTTTCAATGATTTATTAAATAATAAAATATAGATTTCAAAAAAGTCTCTCATTTGACAAACACATTAAATAATTGTTAAAAATAAAATACATTAATTAGAATGATGAAGACTTTTCAACAACACATTAAAAAAAATTTAGATTAGTAAAAAGTCTTCAAACAATATTTACTGTGTTTTTATTTATTTTAAACAATAAAAACATTTCATTTGATTTTTCTATCTAATATTATTATTTAAAAATTTAAAATTCATCAATATAATAAATATTATTCAAAATTAATTCACAACTTCAAACATTTTTAATTATAAAAGCATTAATTTATTTTGACTTCAATTATTTTGAAAATTAAAAAAAATAGTGAAAATAAAATATTCTTTTTATTTTATATTTTTTAAATCATATCCTTATTTAAAAAAAATAATTATAATAAATAAATGCATAATAATCAATGATTGAATGGATGGATTCAAATAAAAAAAACATTAAAAGCATTATAATTCATTATCCTTTCCCTAATACTTAATAATAAACAAAAATGAAAAATAAAATATTTTATAAATTGTGCATTAAAAACTCATTATCAATTAAATGAGCTTTCCACAACACAGGTTTGATAATTGGAGCTTTCCCTTGCATGGCAGTCCACATGAAAGAACTTCAGAATATTAAACATAGTACCGCTAGAAACGTTTCCTGACATAGCAACAGCAGCTATAATTTTGGCCTTTATCGAGTGCTGTGATTCCAGCACATTATCAAACCTGAGTCGGTTTCTGCTATAGCAGATAAAATGGATCACATTCAAAATGCCAGCCACAATCACATCCATAGCTTGTTTGCTATATGGCTGATTACAAACAGACAATAAGGCAATAGGTGAAGATAGATCCAGACCAAAGTTGATCACACTACTCAGCCATTGCCAAAGCCCCACTGCATAAGGACAAGAAAGAAAAAGATGCTCCAAAGTCTCACAATCATTACCACAGTGAGAACAAATTGAAACCACAACACATCCTTGTTGCCACAAGTTCTCATCAGTTGGCATCTTACCAAGAGCGAGTCTCCAAAAGATGAACGATTTAGAGGGGGGAATAGATTTTCTCCAAATGATTTTTGCCCAGGAAATAGCAGGGGTCCTCTGCTGGGATGAATAGATATTGGTACTTCTTTGTCTGCTCGTGTGGCAGATTTTATTGTGCAGGGCAATTGACTCATTCCATATATTCTGGAACATCATTTTCCTTTTATATATATAGATTGTAATGAAAATTCAAACAAGTAATAAATTTGGTTAAATAAGATAGTATCTCAATCAAGGTCAATGCGGATACATACTATATTCATGTGTGCTTCCATGCAACGCAGAATCGAAGGGAACATCGTCGCCTAGTTAATCAGAAATTCCAATGGTCAATGGATTTGCAGGGGTTACTACTAATGTTCATACTGAACTACTCGCCATCCTCCAAAGACTAAATTTTGCTTAAATTCAGATTCTCTGGTTGCCTTGGGACTTGTATTATAGGAAACATGTCTCCTCCTCATCAATATGTTTTTATTGTCCACGCTATACTATATTCGACAAATGCTAAGTTGGGAACTGATTCAAAAATGTGTTCCTTTATCTCATCCTCATGCTGCTCAAGATTGGAATTTGGCTTTCATTCACACGCTAAGAGAAGGAATTATAGTTGCGCCAGTTGACTAACCAAGAAGGGCCACTAACAACAATCCTTTGGTGACTTACACGATTCCACCGAGCGGTTTACAGGATATTCTGGTTGCAGATGCATTAGGCATCTTGTTTTCTCCTTGTAACTAATTTTGCTATAAAAAATATTAAATTGATGTAAATCATGCACTAAAATATAATGTAACTCCTAATGTAAGCATTATATGTAACACCCTCACTTTCGCTTTCCGTAATTAATTGTTTGTTTATTCTTAATCGTGCTTTTGAGAATTGATAAGCCCAAATAGGATAATAAAATATTAAATCACATTATTGTAATTGATATTTTATATTCTATATAATTGAAAATTTTAATAATTATTCCGGGTGAAAATCTGAAATAACTATTAAAACGACAATTATACGGAATTATCAATATTTGTGACAAATTTGAGAATAAGTCTCAAATAATTATAAAATAATTATTTGAACTTAAAATCATGTTTTATGAGTTTAAATATAGTTAGGATAATTTTCTCAGGAATTTTAGAAGACTTATGAGAAAATGTCACAAAAACCCTCTAGATTACTAATAAGTTAGTCAATATAGGATTAATATCAAAACTTGATGAAACTGACAAAGTCAGTTCATTTTCGAGTCATATATATAAAAATATAATTTCTAGTAAAGTTTGAAAATTTATAGATCTAAATCGAAATTACTGTGAATTATTGACTGAAAAATATTAAATAATTTGAAAATAATTATAAAAATTTAATTTTTAGTTATGATAATTAATAATGGACATAAATTAAGTTTACTAAAAAGTTTCAATTAAAAATAAAATTGTTTGATCAAAAAGTTAAAAATTAAGCATATAAATTTATACCGGCAGTATAAGAAAACATAAAATCTCTCTCACGATGCTCTCAGCTACCCTCTCTCACGTGATTCTCTCCTACTCTCACTCACGTCAATGTTAAAAAAAAAAAAAAAAAAAAAAAGCTTAGATGTTCCTATTTATAACTACCCCTTTGAATAACTCTCCCCTCATTCTCTGTTCTCACTTCTCTCACGACCCACTCCTCCTATTCAGTTTCCTTCTTTCTTTTTCTTCTCCTTCTCGTAAACAGCAGCTAGCAGCCTTCTCTCTCAAATTTCTTCTTCTATTCTTCTCTCACAAAACCATCACTACCGACAACAAACCTCCATCACCCACTACCAAAGCTACCTTCCTCCACCACCAAGAAGCAATCCTGAAGCAAGATCTCTTCTTCCTCCCTTCCTCCTTGCTGGACGAACTCACTCTCTTGGCAAGGGGGGAGTGAGACTTTGATTCACTTGTTATTTTTCTTATTTGGTATCTTTATGCTTTTGATTTTCTGGTATTCCCTTAATCATCTGCCTATTTCCTTGTTTCAATTTCATTTTGGATGATTCCTGATACTGTTAATGGCTGCTGCAAGTGTCCCTCTTTTAGAGGAGACCATGCCCGATTTTTGGTGTAATTTCCCTTTGTTCTTGTTCATTTGATGGTTCCTTCCACTGCCTTGATTTTTTTTTTACTGATTTCCTTTGATATTATTGTGAATATCATTCTGTTTTATAAATATCTGGACTGTCATGAATTCTCCCAGTTGCAGGGGAAACTCTTGCAAAAGTTTACTTGATTATAAATCACCAATAATTTAAATAAACTACTTAATATTTTTGCTTTGTGAAATATTAAAAAAAAAATTCCACCTATCTTGGTCAATGAATGTCCACGGTTCTGTATGTGGGAGTTTATCCTTGTGTTGTTTCTGCACTTTTCATAACGAAAGGAATCACTGGAGGTGTGTGTTAAAACAAAGACTTCCTTTCTTTTATCATTTCAGTTTGCATATAAGGAAAACACACAAAATTTCTTTTCACACTTAGCAACTCACTCTATGTCATAAAAGGGAATGAGAGAGACTAAAGATACAAAGATGAATGTTGAGAGTGAGTATATGACACTGTCTGAACAAAAGAACACAAAAGGAAAATTAGTTTTTTTTTTTTTTTATTTTTGAGTTAAGAAAGCTTTTTACCAAATACGTATATAATAATAATAATAATAATAATAACTTTTGTGTCAAGAGTGTGTGTATGTGCTGACAGTGATGAGAAGGAAGTAATCAAATTTTTTTAATAAAAACTATGAAATAAATAAGTTCTAATTTTTTTTAGGCTAAAATAATGATGATTTTAATTGTCTGAACCAAGGTTTTTTTTTTTGGTGATTCACGGCCTTTTTGGTCAATTTCAGAAACTCTTACTCAAAAGTTTTTAATCTATCTAATTCCAAATTGTATCTATGCTATGAAACAAAAATCTGGAAAAAGAGAGGTTCGGTTAGCTATATGATGGTCTCGGGTTTGAAGGAAAATAAATGAACAATAATCCAATTTTATGATTAAACATTTAAACTTATCACTTAGGACAGTTATAAGCAAATTGCATCGTGTTATTCCTTAGTTAGTATCAGGTTGATAAAGAGAAAAGTGAAAGAATAATAATTTTTATTACTACTATATCAATTAATTAGTAAAATTTTAATTAGTTTTGTGATTTAGTTAAGACGTCAAGTTAGGGAGTAGTTGGAATAAGAGTAATTTTTATATTGATTACTTTTTCTAAGTTAGTAATAGGAATTAGAAAAATATATTTATGTGTTCTCACTTTTAGAAATTTTTAAAGAAAAAGAAGACAGTTACAAATTAGTTTTTCTTTAAAATAAACTAAGTTTTTAAAATTAATAAGATAAAATATGGAGTATGCTATGTGGTTGTAGTATAATCTGATCTTCCACACCAGAAAGAATTTTTCAATATTTAAAAATCTATTTATACTTGTACAAGAAATATTTTCTAAATAAGTTAGAAAATTATTTCTATTAAATAAATTAAGTTAAGGAATTTGACAAAGAAAAAGATAAAATAAATAAATTCAACTTTAGAAGTTTTAAATTAAATTTATATATACATTTTAAAATTTTAATGGAGATATAGATTAGTTAACTATTAGCTAATTATTACATTATTAGTAAATATTAACTTAAGTATCTAATGTCTTATTTAATATTTTGTAATATTACACAAATCCCAATATTAGATACTTAAATTGTTTGTAATGTATTGTTCTCTGGATATAAGGTTGTGAAATGTTATACTATATAATTTTATGATGGCAATGTTAACTCTATTTGTAAAATAGAGATATTTATATTATGCACTGGTTGACTACACTGTTTGTCTGTCTGAGAGAAAGAAATAATATTACCTTATGTTGGTGCTCAGTGATTGAGACCAAAGGTTGAAAAGTAAATTGTGAGTACTCTAGTGTGAGTACTGTTAAGAAAGGAACATGCAGCGGCATGAGCCTATAGTGGAAGACACAGCCTGGCAAGCTGAGGAATGAAAGGCAGGGACTCACTGATGGAAATCTCGGGGGTATGGTGTCGAGTGATGAAGTAACTGAAAGGCTAGGGGGCACCCTGTGTCGGGGACTTCATCTGACCAAGCTTGGCAACCCTAACAACTGCTCAGCATTACATTGATTGGTGTGAGAGTACGTCTGAATTATATAGGATTGTGGATGTCTTAAGTTATGTAGGACTGTAGATGTCCTGAATTGAGATAATTTGAATTCATCTGTGGAAGATGAAGATTTTTGCCATAGGGTTGAGGCGTATGTACTCCCAATCACTTCCAGTCGGGGAGTATGGATCCATACTGCGTCTAGAGGTTTGAGTTGTTAGGAGTTGGGATGTTATGACTAGATAAATACTAGGTCCCCCGCTATTATCTAAATGGTAGTTTATACCGTATATATATATATATATATATATATATATATATATATATATATATATATATATATATATATATATTAGAATCAAGTCTCACTCCTTTCTCTTTCTTGTTGTGTATGTACTTGTTGATTGAATATGTGAAGATGGTGGTCATGTCCAATGATTGAGCTCTCCTACAGATACGGTTATTTCAAAGATTGTGGAGACTAACGAGAAGATACGAGACTCAAAGGCTAGTTATTTATTCCTGTATTTGGGTTCAGGTAGAAATTGTGTACTGCTCAGACTAGGATTATTTGATATATGGGTTGGGATTAGCTAGTACATAATTTCTCTACATTTATTTTGTGATATGAACGTTTTTATTTAAAAGAAGATCATGGTTCTTTATAAAATATATTTTTGTATGCTAAATATGGTTAATAAATGTTTTACTTAATCATGGAAAAAAAAATTTACCCTTATTTTTATAATAACTAAAACAAATAAAATGTTACTATGGGTTGAGTCTAATGTAACAGGGTGTTACATTATATAAAATGACAACTATACTTGACGGTCCTTTTTTTTATTATTTAATTCTTACTTTCTATAATGATGAATTACATATCAAGGGGATACCGGCCAAGCTACATTTGGTCAAGTATGCAATCTGCCAAGTGGATAATTGAGGAAGGATGCTTATGGAAGATTGGGAATGGGGATCGAGTCAAAGTTGGAAGTGATAAATGGCTGCCAAAGTTTCCAGGTAGTAAAATCCCACAAAATGAATTTTACATCTTCAACCAGGGATGACTGTGGCTTCATTGTTTCAATCCAATAGAATAAAGCAGTGGTCGAATCTCTTTTCTCAGAAGAAATGGTATCCCATATTCTTTCCATCCCAATTAGACAAGTTTGGTCCCAAGATATTCTTATATGGCAGCATACAGAAAATGGAGTTTATACAGTGAAATCTGGTTATAGACTTTTTAGATGCAAATATGGTTTCAACAAGCTCCTTTTTGGAAGAAGATTTGCAGATCTGTACCTGTGGCTCCTAATGCAGAAATTTTATATGGAGAGCTGCTCAAAATATATTGCCTGTGGATTCAAATTTGAAACGAAGACCACCCTTGCTGCCCTCTTTGTGGGACTGGAAAAGAAACAGTGGGGCATATCATTCTAACATGTTGGGAGGCACAACAAACTTGGTTTGCCTCACCATCATGTCTTTTAAAGGTTGGCTTCAAAAACTTATTCAAGAAGTTGATGAGCATGTGTTTTGCATGTATTTATATAAGACTTTGTCAAAAGATATAAAATATCAAGAAAAGAGATATAGTGTTAAATTATGCTAGAAAGATTAAATGTTAAATTATTGTTGAAAATATTGTTTCAACATGCAAAACATATGAAATTTATTATAATAAGCTTACATTATGTTTTAAAAAATCACATATAAAACAAACAAATTAAGTAATAAAATAATATGATTTAACATACTTTGTAATTGAAAAAAATTGAAATAGTTCAGTTATTCATCTGTGCATAGGGTAGGTCCATGTCTAGTGATAGGTTAAGATAGTCCCTAACTACTTGGCAACTTAACAATAACGAAAGAACGAGTTGTCAAGTTGTGCAATGGAGGTGGAGGTAAAAAATGGGCAATGCAAACAAGTTGAAGCATATCAGTTTACCATGATTGTCAACCTTTTTTTTTTTGACAGAATCAACCTTTTTTTTTCATGCATGGTGAAATGAATTGGACCCACATAATAGGCATTCTATAGAGATCATTAGAAAACTTAACATAAAAACCACTTGTACCATGTACGCAACTAAAATTGATATCTTTATTGTTACAAAGCATTAACTTTATTATTTTTCATTGCAACACGTAGTTTATAAATTAATTTTCATTAAAAAATTATTAATATAAATAATTTATAGGGTAAACTACATTTTTCATCCCTGAACTTTTCAACATTTATGGTTTTAGTCCCTAAACTTTTCAACGACCGGTCAACATCCTCGAAATATTTTTCCATCCAATATTTTAGTCCTTTCCATCTATTCTAGTGTTAAATGATGACGTGGCATTTATTTTTATTATTGTTTTATTATTATTCATTTTCTGGCAGCTAAAAACCACCAGAAATTGTTTACTTAGGCATAAAAAAAAAATTCTTCATCTTCTTAAATCAAAGCTCGAAACAAAACAAATAAAAAACCAAATAACTGAATAGTGCTTTTGTTTTCCCTCATTGTCCTTCTCAACAAGCTCTTCCGCTGCAACTCCCATTGTCATGCTCCACAATCAGTGGAAGTTGGACTTGACCCAAAATCACTGGGTTGTGATTCCACTACCTAGATCTGCCACACCCAGATCTATCTTTGCATGAATGACGTGATTTTTGTTCCTGTGACACATTTGCTGGCTTTGTCACAGCCTGGGGTTGTTCCTTTTGCGTAACCACTGGGGAATGGGATAATGAGTGAAAACGATTTTGATCATAGGACGAGGATTGTTCGGGGGTTGGGGATTGGTTTTGGGGTTATGGGTTGTGCACACGTGCGCGCCAGAATCGTGTCCTTGAAAGATGTAATTGTGGCGGCAGTTTCTGCATCGCCTGTAGCAATCGCAACAACCCATTAGAAGAGGAAGTAGTAGGGCCAAAAAATCTATATACAATGGCCGTACCATTGGCGCATGCTGAAACAATATGCCATTGCATATATTTTTTCTTTTTTTAATTATCATATTAATTTCAGGTTATGTCATTAGTATGGTTGTTGTTGATTTTGGTGAGTGGGTGTATATTGTATAGTCAATTTTTTCAATTTGGATATGCCTTGTGTAACAGTCATGGGCTATCTCTATATTGGCCTACTGTGCCTCAAGAGCTTTCCCATGCACTGTACTCATGGTCTTCCCCTAGGTGCATAGGGGTTTTTGCCTTCCACGGGAATCGAACACTTGACCCGCACCCTTGAGTATGCATATTCGTGGATTCCCACTACTCAATTGGTAGTGGAAATCCACGAATATGCGTACTCAAGGGTGCGGGTCGAGTGTTCAATTCCTGCAGAAGGCAGAAACCCCTATGCACCTAGGGGAAGACCATGAGTACACTAGTCTAGGTTTGGTTCAATAGCTTGCTACACCAGGTTTGACACATTATACCTCATATGGGAACCCATGAATTCTTTTTCTTCTTTTTCTTAAAATGTTTTATTTTGTCGTTTGTAATATGTGGGGGGATTGTTGTATTTTTGGAGAGTATTACAAAAGGCAAAGTTCCACATTGCCTAGGATAGTTTTGCCTCACTAGTTTATATATCCTTTTGTGTTAATAGCTTTCAAAGAGGCTAGTAAGAGGTGAAAGCCTCGCGCATATGAGTTTGGGCCTAGTGGACCTCTCGTAGTGCAAATTTGCCGATTTGCCCCCCCTGCGCATGCGAGAATGGGCTTTGTACCATTTTTTACATTGTGATTTAATAAAATATTTATTTTATTTGACTGTTTATTTTATTAACTTTTTAATTTTTTCATTCTATAAATACTCATATGTGCTATACGTTTGAGGCACACTCTTTTCTTCTTAAAATATTTTCTCTGTTCCTTGGTTTTGATGCTTGCCAGTTCTTTTGCCCCATTGTAGGAGGTTCCTGTTGTATCCTGGGGGGTTTGTGCTCGCAGATAAGTCCTTTAAGGCAGTGCTTTTGTACGCCTCAGGAAGTGTGTTTTCGTGTTCAGTGACTACAAGAAAAACATTATCCTTTAAACTCATTCTGCAAAATGAAACAGAGCAATAGTACCAAAGTTGTAATTGCAGAAATTGCAGGCTAACACAATAAGATCAAATGAAATGGCAGAAACTGCTGAATCGTTTGTTTTGGAACAGCTGTACCAACTTGTAACAGAAGAAGTTAATCTGTTGAAAGGCCTCATAAATGATTTTTCAAACATCAAAGATGAATTAGAGAGCACCAAAGCCTTCCTAAAGGATGCAGATAGAAAAGCCAGAGATGAAGGAGGGGGACACCAGGGAAGGTATAAAAACATGGGTGAAGCAGTTGAGAGAAGTATCTTTTCGCATAGAAGATGTTATTGATGAATACATCATGGATGTGGCACAAGGGGTCAACCATCATCCACCATGCATAGCCTCACTCCAAAAGATTGTTCACCAAATCAAAACCTTGAAGTCACGTCATCGGATTGCATCTGAGGTTCAACATATCAAATCATCAGTTCGGGGAATCAAGGAAAGAGGTGAAAGGTATAAGTTTCAATCTTCACTTGAAGAAGGATCATCAAGCAACTCTAGAGGGGCAGAACATGACAAATGGGGTGACCCCCGAATGGCTTCTCATTTCATTGATGAAACTGAAGTTGTGGGATTCAAATCCCAAAGAGATGAATTTTTTGGCTGCTTAATAAACAGAACCAATGCTCATTGATTTCTGTGGTAGGCATGGGATGACTTGGAAAACCCACTCTTGCCAAACATGTTTTAGATAACAAACAAGTGAAAGCACACTTTGATTTTTGTTCTTTTATCACGGTTTCTCAATCATACACTATGAGGGAGATATTCAAAGATATGATACAAAAATTTTGCAAGGATGCTGATGAGTCTCTTCCAAAAGGGATGCATGAGATGAATGATGACACATTAGTTACAGAAGTGAGGCAATACCTTCAGTCAAAGAGGTATTTGGTATTATTTGATGATATCTGGAAAGAAATTTTTTTTGATGAGATTGAGCATGCCTTGCCTAATAATGACAAAGGAAGTAGAATCATAGTCACCACTAGAATGATGCACGTTGTAGAGTATTTTATGAAATCATTTCGTGTTCATGTTCACAAACTACAACATTTGCTTCCAAACAAAGCATGGAAGCTCTTCTGCAAGAAGGCATTTAGATTTCAGCCTTGTGAGCAATGTCCAAGTGAGCTTGAGGATATGTCAAAGGAAATTGTTCAAAGATGTGGAGGGCTACCACTAGCAATTGTTGCCATTGGTGGTCTTTTGTCAACAAAAGCAAAAACCATGTTTGAATGGAGAAAGGTAAGTCAGAATCAGAGAATAGAGTTAGAGCGCAATGCACATTTAACTAGTTTAACAAGGATTCTATCTCTTAGTTATGATGATCTTCCTCACAATTTGAAATCATGCATGCTGTATTTTGGTATGTATCCGGAGGACTACCGCTTCAAATGTAAGAGATTGACTTGGCAATGGATGGTTGAAGGATTTATTAAAAATGAGGAGAGAAGACCTATGGAGGATGTTGTTGAAGAGTACCTGATAGAGCTAATACATAGAAGTTTGGTTCAAGTCTCCAAAGCTGGCTTTGATAGTAAAGTTAAAATTTTCCAAGTCCATGATTTATTATGAGAAGTGATCATAAGAAAAATGAAAGATTTAAGTTTCTGCCACTTAATGCATGAAGATGATGAACTAGACACGGCTAGAATAACTAGACGCTTTTCTATAGCTACGATTTCTTCCAGTCTACTTTAAAAATTATGAAGGACAATACCATATGTTGAATTTCACAAAGGGGGTGAAAAAGCAAAAAGGAATTGGATGCTTGAAATCCTTACAAAAACTTTACTTTTTGGAGGCTGATTATGGTGGATTAGACCTTATGAAAGAGCTCAAAATGTTGAGACAGTTAAGGAAGTTAGGCATAACTCACTTGCAAACAGAGTATGCAAATGTCTTTAGTACTGTAATAGGACAGATGAACCACCTTGAATCTCTCAATGTAAGAGCTATTGCTAAGGATGAAATCGTTGACTTGAATATTGCATCACCTCCAACCAAACTTCGAGTGCTGAATTCGAAAGCTCGAGTAACAAAGTTCCCTGACTGGATTCCAAAACTTGAGTATCTTGTTAAACTAAGGCTTGGTTTATCTAAGTTGGAAGAAGATCCACTAGACTCACTAAAATACTCGCCAAATCTGTTGCAGTTCAAAATATGGGATAATGCATATGCAGGTGAAAATTTGCATCTTACAAAAGGAGGATTTCCAAAGTTGAAGGAACTGAAACTCACTCGATTGAGCATATTAAATTCTATCTCTATAGACAAAGGAGCTTTGCTTGGTCTTGAACACTTCAAATTTAATGTTGCTATAATAAAATTATGATGTAATGCTATGCTTAGTAATATATGTTTGTTTCTTCTTTTTATTCTTCTCTATTTTGGATTTCTTCAATTCCTGTATTAATCTTTCATTAACATGAATTCTTACAGTTAAAACAAAATTAAGTTTGTTTTTTACAGTTCAAACAAAATCATGTTAATTTTGTAGACAACAAAATTATAATATATTAAATTGATTATCTAACATTCAAAAGTTATTTTGAGTTTTTTAATTGGTTGTGTCAAAAATATTGTACTCATGCAAGTATTACTCTCTTTTTTTTTAGAGGCTAAAACAAATATATTCATTAACATTGTGACCAGCCTTTCAACACAATAAGTGTGAAAAGGAGGTAAGTAGATCATACAAAAGTCATAGAATGCACATGAATGTGCCAACAAAATAATAGCCTTATCAGACCCCACCCCACCCCACGAATTCCACTTAAATCTTCAAGTACATGTTGAATATTGATTATGGTTATATCTAATAATAAATCATATCATCTTTGTAGAATGAAAGTGGCCATATTTTTCAATTCTGCTTTTGTTATCTATTGTGTTTGTATTAAATTCTTTTGTTTATTTCCATTATCCCGCATGTACACTTATAATATTTGTTTATATTATTTTAATTTACTCTCTTTCTTAACGTAAAAACTTACAAGAATGTTTATTTAGCATTAAAAAAATTAAGTTAAAATCAATTTGCTTCAATACCTATATACTGATCAAACTTGACTATTTCCTGTTTCTTTGTGGACAGAAATTCAAATTTTCATATTGCAGCTCGCAAAAGTCATGCACTTGGTCTGTCCATTCTTTCCATAAAGCTTGAATCTTCAAATAAATTACTCATATTTGTTTGAACTTATCCTACTTCACTCAAGGAATATATCCATTTAGACTTGTAACTTAGACTTTAGTACTTTTCTATTAGTTATTTGGGGTGTTTATAATAGATTATGGGAGCTTTTGTTAATACCTTGTAATGAGACAGACCACTTCACTTGAATGGGTGTTTCCATTTCTATGTCGAAGATTGATAAACCGGAATTTGAGTGAAATAAACTGAGTTTTTGTCTTAATTTACTCTGTTTCTAATTATGTTTGTTGGCAAAACTAACGAATTTCTATTAAGTGTGCAACATTTGGGACAGAAGCAGAAATTGTGGGAAATGCTTAAAAAGATGCTGAAAAAAGCTAGAATAGAGCACTAGAGAAGAGCACGGTAGTGCTAGTTAGCATGGCCATGCTAAGCTTGGAGAAGGAGAACACTCGTGCTAGATTACAAGGGTCGTGCTCAAGTTCTCAACAAATTAGCATCAATGTCAGTATTTTCCAAGAATGGCCGTGCTCCACAGAGCATGGTCGTGCTAAGTTCCAAAGTTTGAATTTTGAATTCTGCCCACCCAAAGAGCACGGTCATGCTCCTCTTAGCACCGTTGTGCTACCTGCCATGTGACTATTACATTTCATGCATTTTAAATAGAAAATTGGAAGTGAGGGTTAGGGTATCTTTTTGTTTTGTTTCCAAATTGGGGAGTTTTGAGTGAGAAAGTTTCTGTGCTAGGAACTTTTAGCTGAGAGAGGACATAGAGATCATCAGTGGGGTTTGATACTGTAAAGTTCTCTTCCCTTTGTAATCTATATGTCGTTTATTGGAATTGTCTACTTCCTTATGACCATGAATAGCTAAATTCCTATAGCCCTGATTGTGATGTAAATGTACCTTGAACCAAAGTTTTATTTTAATAAAATTCTCAATGCATTTAGTCAATTGTGTTTCTTAATTGCTTTCATTGATATTTTAGAACTGATAACTCTAAACAACTAATTAGTTGCATGTTAGTGACCATCTGCTTGTGATTAATTGATATGTGAATAAACTGAGTTTTTATAACCTGCATATCAAACTGGTTGTATGAATTTCTAGTAGATTAAATTCTCTTAATCAACCTATTTGTGCCTGATCATTTGCCCTAAATTAATTCACCTTACCAATCGAGAATTAAATTAGGGAAAATAGCATAGTTAGACCATGGCCAAAGGCTAACTAATGACTTCAAGAGGACTTTAAGATTAAGAACTGATTAAAAATGTGTTCCTTTATCTCATCCTCATGCTGCACAAGAATGGAATTTGGCTTTCATTCACATGCTAAGAGAAGAAGGAATTATATTTGCGCCAATTGACTAGCCAAGCAAAGGGCCACTAACAACAATCCTTTGGTGACTTACACGATTCCACCAAGCGGTTTACAGGATATACTGGTTGCAGATGCATTAGGCATCTTGTTTTCTCCTTGTAACTAATTTTGATGTAAAAAATATTAAATTGATTTAAACCATGCACTAATTAAAATATAATATAACTCCTACTGTAAGCATTATATAAAATGACAACTATACTTAACGGTAATTTTTTATTTAATTCTTACTTCTATAATGATGAATTACTTATCAAGGGGATACAGGCCAAGCTACATTTGGTCAAGTATGCAATCTGCCAAGTGGAAGGATGCTTATGGAAGGTTGGGAATGGGGATCGAGTCAAAGTGGGAAGTGATAAATGGCTGCCAAAGAATAAAGCAGTGGTCGAATCTCTTTTCCTAGAAGAAATGGCATCCCGTATTCTTTCTATCCCAATTAGACAAGTTTGGTCCCAAGATATTCTTATATGGCAGCATACAGAAAATGGAGTATATACAGTGAAATCTGGTTATAGACTTGTTAGATGCAAATATGGTTTCAACAAGCTCCTTTTTGGAAGAACATTTGGAGATGTGTACCTGTTGCTCCCAAATGCAGAAATTTTATATGGAGATCTGGCAAAATATATTCGGACAGGTGTTGGCAAAGGCATCTGCTCAATGTCAAAATGTGGATAATGCTCGACAACAACCCACACAGCACCACCAAGAAGTAACATGGAAGCCACCAACTCATGGAATTTTCAAGCTTGACTTTGATGCTTCGATTGATAAATACAAAGGTCTTGGCTTTGGGGCCATTGTGCTTGATCATGAAAAGAAAGGTGATGGCAGTTGCTACTCTTTTTGATAAAAACAGGTAAACCCTTTGACAGCAGAGGCTATGTGTTGTAGGTGGGCGCTTCAAGTTGCAAAACAGCTTTGCTTGACTGAAGTGGAGTACGAAACAGATTGTTATAATCTCTTGCAGCTTTGAAAAGGACACAACAAACAAAGTAGAAGTTATGTGAAAAACTAATATTACCAATAATAGTTTCAATACACATTAAAATGTAAATACTAGAACTTATAATGTGCAAGACTTGAGAATATAGTTCACTCATGCATTAAAAACAGAATTGTTAAATTATTGTTGTAAATATTGTTTCAACATGCAAAATATTGTTTATTTTATTATAATAAGCTTACATTATTGTTTAAAAATCACATTAAGTAATAAAATAATATGATTTAACATACTTTGTAATTGAATTTTTTTTTAAATAGTTCACTTATTCATCTGTGCATAGGGCAGGTCCATATCTAGTGATAGGTTAAGATAGTCCCTAACTGCTTGGCAACTTAACAATAATGAAAGAACGAGTTGTCAAGTTGTGCAATGGAGGTGGAGGTAAAAAATGGGCAATGCAAACAAGTTGAAGCATATAAGTTTACCATGATTGTCAACTTTTTTTTTTTTGGACAGAATCAACCTTTTTTTTTTTCATGCATGGAAATGGATTGGGCCAACATAATAGGCATTCTATAGAGATCATTAGAAAACTTAACATAAAAACCACGTGTACCGTATATGCAACTAAAATTGATATATTTATTTTTACAAAGCATTAACTTTATTATTTTTTATTGCAACACGTAGTTTATAAATTAATTTTCATTGAAAAATTATTAATATAAATAATTTATTGGGTAAACTATATTTTTTGTCCCTGAACTTTTTGACATTTATGGTTTTGGTCCCTAAACTTTTCGATGACCGGTCAGCATCCTCAAAAATTTTTCCATCCAATATTATAGACATTTCTGTCTATTCTACCGTTAAATGATGACGTGGCATTTATTTTATTATTATTCATTTTCTAGCAGCTAAAAACAACCAGAAATTGTTTCCTTAGGTGTAAAAAAAATCTTCATTTTCTAAAATCAAAGCTAGAAACAAAACAAATAAAAAACCTAATCAGTGAATGTAGGGTTTGTTTTCCCTCATTGTCCTTCTCAACAAGCTCTTCCGCTGCAACTCCCATTGTCATGCTCCACAATCAGTGGAAGTTGGACTTGACCCAAAATCACTGGGTTGAGATTTCACTACCCATATCTGCCACACCCAGATCTATCTTTGGATGAATATCACATTATTTTTGTTCCCGTGACACATTTGCTGGCTTTGTCACAGCCCGCGGTGGTTCCTTTTGCGCAGCCACTAGGGAATGGGACAATGATTGAAAACGATTTCGATCATAGGACGAGGATTGTTTGAGGGTTAGGGATTGGATTTGGGGTTGGGGGGTTGTGCGCACGTCCCCGCCGGAATCGTATCCTTGAAAGATGTAATTGTGGCAGTGGTTTCTGCTTCGCCGGTAGCAATCGCAGCAACCCATTAGAAGAGGAAGTAGTAGGGCCAGAAAATCTGTATACAAAGATCACACCATTGGCTCATGATGAAACAATATGCCATTGCATATTTTTTTTATTTTTTAATTATCAAATTAATTTCAGGTTATGTCATTAATGGGGTTGTTGTTGATTTTGGTGAGTGGGTTGTGGGTGTATACTGTATAGTCAATTTTTTCAATTTGGATATGCCTTGCTGTTAGTTCTTGAATTCCTATTTACATGTAGTCTAATATAAACTCATATTCGGATTGTCTTGTATAAATACGTATTAGAGCTTTTTGTTTTTTTATTGATTCTACAATCACATGTTGGAGATTGGGTTAATGGTTTCTTAGGTGTAGTCCATGTAGTCTTGATTCATTTATGAGTTAATATTCATCCTAGAAATTAATGATGGTTTGGGATTGTGTAGGGATTTGGCAGAGGAGAGCTGAATTCTTTTGTTCTTTTGTGTGCCTTAGTGAAGTTATTTCTAGCGGCTTTTAGCTGCTAGAAATGTTTTAACATCTAATAAACATTTTACCAAAGCAATTTATGGCAATTTTTAACCACTAGAAAACTAATCGCCACAATATGTAATAAAATAATAATGAAATTAGCACCACATCATCATTTAACGTCCTAAACAGATAGAAAGGACTAAACCATTGGATAGAAAAACAATTCAAAGATGTTGACCAGTCATTGAAAAGTTTTGGGACCAAAACCATAAATGTCAAAAAGTTCAGGGGCAAAAAACACAGTTTATCATAATTTATACAGATAAAAAAATAGGGTCAAAGAATAAACCTGCACCCATGATATAATGTTAGAGAGGCGCAATTCCAACATTATCTGAGTTTGGTAGTGATTTATGATCCGAAGGCAATGTTGGAGAGAAGCATCCATCAGAAATGGCGTCATTTGACTCGTTTGAGGATCAATCACATCAATTCCTGACAAGGGGACCCTTCGATGATGACAACAACTACAAAGAAATGGGCATGGCCTACAAATCTCAACATCATTATGATTATGATGATCAACACCCTCAACTCACCGTGGACCCAAATAACAACAAAAACAATTTCACCGATAACCCACATTCTCCTCTTGTTTATGGCTTCGGCATTTCCACCCCCAACCCCGACTATGTTTCTTTGTTCAAACCTACTCTCGCCAATGACCTGACCATCACCTCCGATGGTCCAATCCTCCCTGACCCATCTCAAATGCAAGAGGAAGGGCACGCTAGACATGAATGGCGACGGTCAGATTTCCTTTCTCTATATCCTTTCTCATTTCAAATGTTATAATCATACTTAATTTGATGAGTGCAAGTACTACATTCTTTTCCTCATTCACAATGTTTTTAGATTTCATGCTTTTTTATTGAAAGCAGCGTGAGCATGGTTTGGTTTTGTTTTAGAAATTTTTTTCCCATGAAAGGAAACTCATTCCATAGGTGATCTATTTAATTCTTCTTTATTTAATATTCTTTAATTGAGTTTTTCTATTTGGTAGATTGGATTGGGTTGAAACTTGAAAGAGTGATGTAAATGTTTAATTGTTCCATAAACTACGATAAATTTGTATAGATTTAGTAATACTGTGTTGTAATAAATGTTGCCTTCAAGCGCACCTCACCCATTATATTATGCCTATGGAGTATTAAATGGAACTCGATTTTTGTGGTTGTGAAAAAGTATTATTCTTGGGTTTATATGTGAGTGTGGGTGTGTTTCTTAATTGGTTATACATATATTGGCATTTGCTTTCCTGATATTATAATTTTCTAAGTAATAATATTTTGTGCCTTGAAATTTATGAACATGCCGTAAAATTATCAAAAACAAATTGCCAACTTTTATTAAAACATAGCCTTAGAGTTGTGTTTGGGTTGCAATAAATTAAGAAATCGATAAGGATGAAATCAAACAAGGATGGATATATATTTATGCTATATAAGCAAAAATTGACATGAATGAAACTATGTAACCCATCAAGCTTGGTAAACACTATAATTGTAATTCTCAAAGCATATAAAAACTATCACATTAGCAAACAAAAGAAGTAAAATATTTATGAATCAACAAACTACGCGAAATACATATTCATTTGTCATCCAGAATTTTTAGTATCATTTTGGCTAATTTTCTTCATATTTCTAGTATGTCTTTGTCTGTTGTCTGCAGGGGTTAGCAACTCCACTCTTGCTTAGGCTTTTTCTGCGAACTAAATAGACATTGCCCACTGTAATCAATTGTAGGACGTGTCACTTCTTTTGCGCTTTGAACCACGGTGATCAGAATCTACCTTAGCCTGCTGCAATGGGATAAACAAATCAATATATGCTCAGCGGCCAATTAAGAGTTTTAATATTTTCTATATATTGACTCCATCCTCTGTTTAGAATGTATGAATAAGATATACATATTATGATCACGTAACATGGTTTCTTTGGTAGTAAAGTTATAATGTAATGCAAGTATGTAACATATTGACTCCATTTAATGTTTTTTTATAACCTTTACAAATTCTTAAAATATAAGAAAAAAATTGCCATTAGATAATAACTGCAGGGTTCACTCTATCAAAAGTTACAAAAAAAATAAAAATACTAACCTGTATGATTACTTTATCCTTATTATTCTTCATCAGTGTGAGCGTCTGCGTCTGCGTATGAAGTTGTTTGATATTACCATATATGTTGATGTTATTTATGCAATTGTTAATTCTTTGATTGAAAGACATGGAAACTTGTCATTGAATAAAGAACCCTTGTCCATGTGCTAATGTCATCTCATCGACAAGTGCCTCTCTCTTGATTTCTTGCTTCTCCTGCTTTTGCCAGCATGCTTGGTTGACATTACCAGGAAAACCATTTGGCGTAGACACAAATCCTAGAAACTGAATAGTGAATAGGATGAATTCATGTGAGAAAAGTTTTGTTTTTATATAGCAGCAAAACAAATGGGTCTCTTAAAGAGAACTTGAAGATTAGAAAAGCAAGCAAGCGTTAACTTGTAATGAGCTTCTAGAATTCACGTAGGCGGCAACAGTGGAAATAGGGGGCATTGTTGGTGATGGTGTCTTTTGGTTTTGGTCAGCAGCATATTTGAACTCCATGGAAAAAGTTGGAATTTGAAACAAAGTGAAGGAAAGGCGTAAAGAAACGGAGACAAGCCCTATGAAATCAGAGACAATGTGTGTGAGGGTGTGTTGAGTATGAAAGCGTGATTAAATAGATTTGACGGGGTGTTGTCATCATTCTATCAAAGAGCGTGTGTTTGTAAATGGTGTTATTTTTTTGTGTGTGATGACCATTTTGGGGTCATATGTGCCATGGTCAACTCTTGAAAATTTACCAAATCCATCATTCAATGCTTGAAAAGGAATGAAATTAAAGAAAAAAAGATTTTGTTCCAATTTTGAATTATCACTATCATTTTCAATATTTTTAGTTTTAATTTGAATTTTGATACTTTTAAAAGAAAGTATCAATAATTAAAAATAATAATATATCACAATATAAATTATTATTTATTATAAATCTAGTATGTTCAAAAATATTTATTTATTACATATTTTAATTATAATTTAATTTATATATTTAGAAGTATTTATTTATCATAAATTTCAATTGTATAAAATAAATATTTATTTTGTATAATGCACATGCTAAAATACTAGTATCAAATCAATAGATTAACAAAAGTGATAAGTCCATTATCCAAAGTGATAACTAAGAGAGATATATACAACGGTGCATTGAACAAAATTGTAACAAAAAAATATATTTATGGAAAACCAAATAATATTTCACTTGCTCTTTGAAGATTAAATAAAGAATTTTATAAGAAAGACAAAGATTAATTAACAATTTTTAACATTTTCCATTTTTTTTCTTTTTATAAAATCAACTTATTTGCAAACTCTTTATAATTTCTAATTAATTAAAGGTATTTAATTCAACATATTGAATATAAATCTTGACCAATATATGACACCCAAAAAGGAATTTAAAATCTTGAATATTAAATGAGGTCATTACTTTAATGTTTTATCCTTATATTTCATATCAAGAATATCATTAATAGTTTATTATATTTGATAGTTTTTTTGTTAAAAAATATTTAATTAAAATACTGATAAGGATGTTATTTCTAAATATTAAATATATTTTTTCATGAAAAAAAGATTTATTAATATTATTCTTAAAGTAATAGCAAACAAAACTATTAATAAAATTAAATAGTATGTAAAATGAGAAAGTGAGATTTTATTCATCATTAGATTGAATTAAATTTCTTAAATCGACTTTCAATATGTCTTTAATTTTTCACTTTACACAATTCTTTACCTTAAATAAGTTAAATTTGGCAATAAATTTATCATTTAAGAATATTTGAAAATCTATTTTACCGTTTGTTAAAGACAAATAATATTGCAATAAAGAAAAAAAGACAAATAATCCATATTAATACATTAATGCTATGAATCAAGGATAATCAATTTATGTTAATACAACATCAATTTATATTTTATTTTCTTATGAACTTTCATAGCATTTTTGTTTTCTATAAGGATAAGAATATGATTATTACTTTGATGGATGGTTTTTTGTCGCTAAAATATGTTGTTGCATTGTTATTTGAAGTCCAAAGTATTTTCTACAAGTATTTTTCCTATATTTTCACTTTTAGTATACATCCTCTGTATTAGAATAACTATATTAAATGACAACCTTTTTAGAAGCTATTTTTCAACAAGAATCTTTTAAGGAATTTTTCTTCAATGGAAATGTTTAAGATTTTTTTCTTAAAAAACTTTGAATAGGATTATTGACTTTGACTCATTTTTTCAAAATTTACTCTTATAAATATGAGAAGGAAATGAGGAGAAATATATGTGTACCTTTAGTTGATTAGAAATGAGCAGTTACTGGAACCATGACTCTAAATCTTTTGTCTCTGTTTTTTTCTGCCTCCACTAAAGCAATGGACAACATCTGATCATTATGATCTTTCCTAATGGTAGTTAGTATCTGACCTCCATAATAACCCTTCTGAAAACAACCATCTAACCCAATAATAGTCCTGTACTTCAGAAGCTTTTTTTGCTTCCTTTAAGGTAGACATAGATCCTCTACATTGTCGGAAGAAAACACTTGCTAGGATGTTCCATATCATTCTATCACCTTGGTTGGTCTTAACTTTTATCTTGCTATGGGTCCAGAATTTGGTCATAATAATTTGTGATTATAATCATAAATTCTTCAATACTGCTCCATGAATGAATCGTCCACCATGTTCTTTGCAGCATTCAAGAGGTATGGGAGCTTATCCATTTTCTCAACTTTTTAACCAATTAAAATGCTCTAATATGATGTTGCCACTATTTTGATGGTGTAAAATGAGTGTTTGTTGGTATGGCCACTTTGGCCTTCGAAGTTCATGAATATGCTTGGATATGCAAGGTTATATGAAATTTTTCCTATTTTATTTCATGATTTTTTATATTAAAGATTGGATATGTGTGTTGCCTTGTCTTGGTGTTTGAAAGTGGTTTATAATGATTTTCATGGATTAAAAGTATTTTATTTCACTATATATCTATTTTGACTTGAAAATTTTTTAAACTTGAAGATGTTGTGGCTTGATATGTGGTTTGGTTATGCCACTATTTATAATTATGTAATATTTATAATATGTAAATAAGGAGAATCAGGTCATGACCATAGTTAGGATAGATTGAAAGAGATAAAATGTTAAGAAAAACCCCTAAAAATGCACTTATCAAAGAATAACTTTTAAAAACACACGGAAGTCATGCATGTACTGTGCAAACTAAAAAGATGTATTCAAGTAAGGATCACATTCTCTTATCCTTACAGAAAACAGAAATGCTATGAAAATACACAAAGAAAAAATTTTATTAATTGAAGTTGGATTAATATAAAGTGATTATCTTTGATGCATAACATTAGTTTATTAATGTGGATTATTGGTCTATAATTAATAGAAAAATCGTTTTTCAAGGTTTTTTAAATGATAAATATATTTTCAAATTTAACTTATTTAAATAAAAATGTGTAAAATGAAAAATTAAAGACACGTCCAAAGTCATTTTAAGCAAGTTGTATTTAAAAATACTTTAATTTAATATAATTATTAATAATGTCTCACTTTCTCATTTTATATATCTCTTCACTTTATGGGTCAGTTTCTTTAAGATTAAAAAATAATGAATTTTAATACAAAAGAATCTAGTGATTAGTTTTTAGAGATATTTAAAAAAAAAAAAAAAGCAAATTCCAATTTCTGTATGTTTACCATCATAAACATCATTTATTTTTTTAAAGAAATAGTTGATTTTATGAGAAACGATTCAAAATAGTTTCTAACTTTAATCAGATTTTAGATTCATTTTAGCTTCTAGTTATTTTGAAAACCTGAAATAAATACTTGAAAATCTAAAGAAACTAATGGTTTAAAACAAGTGATTATTTTTACAAAATAAGATGTAACAAACGGGTCTTGTTACTATAAGTGTCCTTAACCTATTTGAATGAGATATTTTAATTTTTGTCATAGAATAAGACGAAAAAGAAAATTGCATACAACCATGGAAGGGAAAAAAAAGAATAACCATGAAAAAAGAAAAAAAATATATAAACTATTTTTCTCACATTATATTTAGTTAGATGCATACTGGCAGTAAAGTAAATTTTCAAGATTTTTAAATGATAAATTTATTTTCAAATTTAACTTATTTAAAGTAAAAAAGTGTATAAAATGAAAAATTAAAGACATATCCAAAGTTAATTTAAGCAAGTTATAAAAAAATGCTTTAATTCAATCTATTGACAAAGACCTAAGTGAAATATTATTAATTTGGTTCCAAGTTAACCTATATGTGATGAACTTTGTCAAAAAAGTGAGAGAAAAATTTCTCACTTTTTTAGCAAAGTTCATGAAATATAGGCTGACTTGGGAACCAAATAATATTTTACTTGGATATCTGAAGATTAATTAAAGAATTAATAATATTTGTTAATAATATTATTATTAATTCTTTAATTAATCTCCAGAGACCGAAGTAAAATATAATTTGGTTCCCAACTTGTATTTGATGAACTTTGTTGAAAAAGTAAGAGAAATTCTTCTCTTACTTTTTTCACATATTTCATCAAATATATGTTGACTTGGAAACCAAATTAATAATATTTCACTTAGGTCTTGGTAGATTAAATAAATAATTGTTAATAAAATATTTTATTAGAAAGATCTAAATTAATTAACAATTTTTAACATTTCCTATATATTTGTGTTTTTACTTTTCATTCAGTCAACATGTTAGCAAATTCATTATATTTTTAATTTATTAAAGGTATTTAATGCATAATATTGAATATAAATATTAACAAATATATGACACCAAAAGAGGAATTTAAAGTCTTGAATATTAAATGAGGGCACTACTTTAATGTTTAATTTTCCTTATGTCTCATATCAAGAATAGTATTAATAGTTTATTATATTCGATAATTTTATTTGTTAAAAAACCTTTATTGAAAATAATGATAAGGGTGTA
Source organism: Pueraria montana var. lobata (assembly GCA_026413185.1). Lineage (NCBI taxonomy): Eukaryota > Viridiplantae > Streptophyta > Magnoliopsida > Fabales > Fabaceae > Pueraria > Pueraria montana. The sequence continues at coordinate 63,407,035 of CM048654.1, read as the reverse complement.
TTAGTAAATTACTAAATATAATGTTTTTAATGAAAATATAATTTTCATTCTTTGACTAGTATTTGTTAAGATAATAACAAATAAAATCATTAGTAAAATTTAAATATTTATATAAAGTGAAGAGATATATAAAATGAGAAAGTGAGACTTTATTTGTCAAAGTATTTTTTATAACTTGCTTAAATTAACTTTGGATATGTCTTTAATTTTTCATTTTATACATTTTTTACTTTGAATAAGTTAAATTTAAAAATAAATTTATCAATTACTAAATCTTGAAAATTTTCTTTAGTACCAGTATCCATCTAATTAAATATAAATGTGAGAAAAATAGCTTCTTTTTTTTTTCTTTTTTCATAATTATTCTTTTTTTTTTCCTTCCATGGTTGTAAGCAATTTTCTTTTTCCCTCTTATTCTACGACAAATATTCAAATGTCTCATTCAAATAGGTTAAGGACACTTACAGTAGTAATACATTTATTTATTTTAAACATTTATATAAGATCCTTTTGTTACATCTTCTTTTGTAAAACAATCACTTCTTTTAAATCATCGGTTTTCTTTAGCTTTTCAAGTATTTGTTTCAGGTTTTTTAAAAAAAACTAGAAGCAAAAATGAATCTAAAATCTGATTAAAATTAGAAACTGTTTTGAATCGTTTCTCATAAAATCAACTATTTCTTAAAAAAAAAATATGTTTATGATTGTAAACAAAGATAAATTGGATTATGCTTTTTTTTTTAAAATAAAAATCTCTAAAAAATATTGACTAGATTCTTTTGTACTAAAATTCATTGTTTTCTAATCTTAACCAAAATAACCCGTAAAGTGAAGAGATATATAAAATGAGAAAGTGAGACTTTATTCATCATTATATTGAATTAAAGTATTTTTAAATATAACTTGTTTAAATTCACTTTGGATGTGTTTTTAATTTTTTACTTTTCACATTTGTAAATAAGTTAAATTTGAAAATATATTTATTATTTAAAAAAATCTTGAAAATCTATATTACTATTAGTTATTGACCAATAATCCACATTAATAAATTATTATTAAATCAATCATTCAAACAAGCCCACGCTCCAATCGTTCACCATCATCTCCACAGTCCACCCTCTCCTTCACCAAACACAACTAATTGCATGATGTACATATGCCGTGGAAGTTAAAACTATATTTTTTTTATTCATTAGGCCTTCCGCATTTCATTGGGTGCCGGAAAAAAAAATGTATCCACAAAAGCTAGATTACATAATAAACAAACAGATATATAGACAAGAACACACAAAAGTTTTGAGTAAGAAAAAAAAATGGTTTACCTCATAAAAAAAGTAATTAAACAAATGACTGGAGAAAATTGGAAGTCATCCAACTGTGCACGTTCCTTTCATTGATTTTGGAGATTAATTTTTCTTGACAACATTCACACATAATGTACCCAAATCCCAAAGGAAGAAAAAGGCCAATAAAACACCATATTTTCTGAAATGCTTATGCTGGACATACATATGAGAATAGCATAATTTCTAGATAAGAGTGAAATGGAAGAAACTGCAGTAGCTTTTGCCTTGGGAGAAGTGTTCCAAATCCTAAAGGAAGAAACAAGCCTGCTAAGAGGCATCCACAAAGATTTTTCAGACATCAGAGATGAACTAGAAAGCATTCAAGCCTTCCTCAAAGATGCAGATAGAAAGGCTGCAGATGAAGAAAACACCAATGATGGAATAAGAACATGGGTGAAGCAGGTCAGAGAAGCATCATTTCATATAGAAGACGTCATCGATGAATACCTCAGGGTGATTCATGTGGTCCCCCGTCTTGGACGTGAGTCTTCAATTTGCAAGATTACAAGCCTGATAAGAACATCAATTTCTCGTCATCAGATAGCTACTGAGATTCAGGACATTAAGTTGTCTCTTTCTGTAATCAAGGAAAGAAGTGAAAGGTATAAGCTTCAAGTTTCACAAGAACCACCATCGAGCAGCAGCACCAGAATGGGGTCCCTTTTTATTGAAGAAACTGAAATTGTAGGATTTAACTTGCCAAGAGATGAATTGGTTGGTTGGCTGTTGAAGAGTGAACAGTTATTTCAGTTGTAGGGATGGGAGGACTTGGAAAAACCACTCTTGCCAAGTACGTTTTTGATAGTGAAAATGTAAAAAGTCACTTTGATTGTCGTGCTTGCATCACAGTTTCTCAATCATACACTCTCAGAGGGTTATTCATAGACATGATAAAGCAATTTTGTAGGGCGGCAAAAGACCCTCTTCCAGAAATGTTACATGAAATGGATGAAAGTCCACTAATTTCCGAATTGAGGCAATACTTGGAGCATAAAAGGTATTTGATATTCTTTGATGATGTGTGGCATGAAGATTTTTGTGACCAAGTTGAATTTGCCATGCCTAATAACAATAAAAGTAGCAGGATCATAATCACCACTAGAGTGATGCATGTTGCTGAGTTTTTCAAGAAATCCTTTCTTGTTCATGTTCACAACCTACAACTGTTGCCTGAAGACAAGGCATGGGAACTCTTCTGCAAGAAGGCATTTAGATTTGAGCAAGATGGGCAATGTCCTGCAGAGCTTGATGGTATGTCAAATGAAATTGTTAAAAAATGCAAGGGGCTACCTTTGGCTATTGTGGTCATTGGTGGTCTACTTTCAACAAAATAAAAAAATCTGTTTGAATGGCAAATGGTGACTCAAAATCTAAACCTCGAGTTGCAGCGTAATGCCCATCTAACTAGTTTAACAAAGATTTTATCTCTTAGTTATGATGACCTGCCTTACTATTTGAAACCATGCATTTTGTATTTTGGTATATATCCAGAGGACTACTCCATTAATCATAACAGGTTAACTCGACAATGGATAGCTGAAGGGTTTGTTAAGTCTGATGGGAGAAGAACTTCAGAGCAAGTTGCAGATGTGTACTTATCTGAGTTAATTTATAGAAGTCTGGTTCAACTCTCAACAGTTGGCTTTGAAGGGAAAGTTAAAAGTTGTCAAGTCCATGATTTATTACATGAAGTGATCGTAAGAAAAATGAAGGACTTAAGTTTTTGCCATTTTGTGCATGAAGGTGATGAATCAGCCACAAGTGGAACAACTAGACCCCAATCTGTAGACACTAGTTCCAACAATGTTTTGAAGAGCACTAACTGCACACGCATTTGTGCTATTCATGCTTTTGGAACAGGAGGACTGCTTGAGCTTTTCACGGGTCTCTTATCTTCAAAGTCAAGGGGTTTTGAAAGTACTCAACCTTGAAGGTACATCCTTAAATTATGTTCCCAGTAATTTAGGGAATCTTTTTCACTTAAGGTACCTAAATCTAAGGGGTACGAAAGTACAGGTTCTTCCTAAATCTGTTGGTATGTTGCATAACTTAGAGACCTTGGATATAAGATACACATTGGTTCATGAGTTACCAAGTGAAATAAACATGCTCAAAAAGTTAAGACATCTTCTTGCTTTCCATTGAAACTATGAAGCACCTTATTCTGTCTTGGGCTTTACTACTGGTGTGCTAATCAAAAAGGGTATTAAAAACTTGACTTGCCTATTAAATCTTTGTTATGTGGAGGTAGATCATGGTGTGATAGATCTCATCCAAGAGATGAGATTCTTATGGCAATTAAGGACGTTAGGCTTAAGGCGTGTTCAGAGGGAATACGGGAATGCAATATGTGCTTCAGTGGTAGAGATGAAACACCTTGAATCACTTAATATCACTGCAATAGGTGAGGATGAAATCATTGTCTTGAACCCTATATCATCCCTACCCCAACTTTGACAACTTCATTTGAAAGCAAGACTGGAGAAGATGCCTAATTGGATTTCAAAGCTTGAGTTTCTTGTTGAGATAAGGCTGGGTTTATCCAATTTGAAAGATGATCCATTAAGATCACTAGAAAACTTGCCAAATTTGTTGAACCTTGGTATTTGGGACAATGCCTATGATGGTGAAAATTTGCATTTTCAAAGTGGAGGGTTTCCAAAATTGAAGGACCTGTATCTAGCTCGCTTGGATAGAGAAAATTCTGTCCTAATAGATAAAGGAAGTTTGCTTTCTCTTGAATATTTTATAACTACCAAAATCCCCCATCTCAAGAAGCTATCCACTGGCATCAAAGCCTTGGATAACCTTAAAGTTATTGACTTCTGTGATATGCCAACTGAGCTTGTTGAGAGAATTGATCCAGAAAAAGGTCAAGATTATGAAATCAACAATCATGTTCCCCAAGTATTCATTCGTCATTGGATTGGCCCAAAATTCAATGACTTTGATGTCTGCGTTATTCACTCGACCTCCACAGAATCATAAACAAACTGATAATGCTTTGATGTCTAATATGAAAGTACATACCCTTTCCTCAATCAAATGTTTGTCTTCCTTTTCATGTTTTAATTTTAGGCTTAATTATTCATTTGGTCCCTTAATTATTTAGGAATGTTCAATTTGGTCCCTTAATTTTTAAAACGTTCAATAAGTCCTTTATTTTGCGAAATTGCTTCAATTATACCCTTTTCGTCAATTTTGTTACGTTGACTAACGGCTGACTCATCACCCTCTTCCTTTTCTTTCTCTGACGCTTCCTCCTCACTCAAAAGCCATGGCCACACCATAATCTATCATCCACGACACCACCAATCTCTGCACCAGCCCAAACCGTCGTCGTCGCGCCACCACAAGCCGCCACCAACCTTTACGAATCCAGATTTGCACCCACCACCCAAACAGCATACCCAACTATGCACCGCCACCCACAACATCATGAACCTCCACAACCAGCCTAAACCACCGCCACTGCGCCACCACCAACCTCCACGAACCCAAATATGCACCCACCACCCAAACACCATACCCAACCACACACTGTTACCCATGACTCCACCAACCTCTGCACCTAGCCCAAACTACTTCCGTTGCGCCACCACAAGCCGCCATGAACCCAGATCCACCCCTCTTGCCTCGCACACCATTCTAGATCTAGATCTATTTTTCTTTTTTTTCTTTCAATTTTTATTCTTGGTTTGATTTCTTGGACGAAGACGGTTGTTAGGGTTCTTATTGTGTTGATTTGGGGGGTGGTTAGGGTTCTGATTGCAATAGATTTGGGGGTGGTTAGGGTTTTGATTGCAATTTTTAGGGTTTCTGATTGCATTTTTGGTTCTGAAAATTGGATTGTGACTCTTTTACCTTTTTTAAAACTATGCTTATTTTTATTATATGTTTAATTTAAAAATAAATAATAAATATAGTGGTGGGTTTTAACCTCCACTATTCTTAAAATTAAACCGTCAAAAATCGTAACTTAACACCGTCAGCTCCAATTGGACATAAAGGGTATGATTTTAGTTTTTTTAATAATTAGAGGACCTGATTGAGCTTATTAATAATTGAGGGACCCAAATGAACTTTTACAAATAATTAAGGGACCAGTTGTATAATTATGCCTTTAATTTTATTTACCTATCATGTATACATTTATGATTTATCCTTTTATACATTTTTATACTTGGATTCTGTCATGTCTTTTATGTGAGTTGATGTATCTTATAGTAAATATACAATTTTCTCTATAAAAGACGCTTCATTTGTATTGTTCTGGTTTCCAAGTTTTTGTAGATACGATTTGTCTCAAAAGATGAACCTCTTAATGAGCAAGTTGAATAGGGTGAACATATCCATAAATTGATATCATCTAATAGTGTATTTTTAATTTTACACTAACTAAATTCAATATTCAAATAATAACTATATTTGTTGTTGTTTTAATAACTCATGCAAGTCTCTCTCTCTCTCTCTCTCTCTCTCTCTCTCTCTCTCTCTCTCTCTCTCTCTCAATTTGACTTCATTTACATGGTGTTTATTGCAGGTTGTGGGAGCTGCTCTTTAAAGCATATACTCAAGACTTTTTCATTTGAATGGACATTTTCATTTTCATAATAAAACATATAATTTCTGTATTATTATTGGATTTGTTGTGATGATGGAACCTACTGTTGCTTGCCAATTATTTTGCCTATATTCTAAACATTAGTCTGCCTCCTCTTGGTTTTGGAAGGCAAATGTGATTTTCTTTTTCTTTTTTGTTTATTGAAGGTTGTGGAATTACTCTTTAAAGTTTGTAATGAAGATTCTACACTTAACAAGATTCTACACTTAACAGCACATTTTCCTGTTCCTTCCCAATATAGACAATTGCAGTATCTTTGTTACTACTATTTTACTGGATTAATTTTTTACGTTGCTGGAATCAACTGTTGCTTACCGATTATTTTGACTATCATCCTCTTGTGTTTTTATTTATTTTTATCATGATAAAATTAGAAAAATGAACTGAACATGAGAAACCAGGAAAATGTGATTGTAAGAAAATCTATAGAAATTATAGTCAGTTTAAGAAAATCTATAGAAATTATAATCAGTTTAAGAATAGGACATCTTTGAATGCCTTCATAGAAGCCCCCAGTCCTTGACAATGTCCCAATATGTGTTCTGAAGTACTGTTAGCCCTGAAGTTATAAGTACCAACACCATTTAACTCATTCCCTCTCTAGTTGCATATGACAGGTTGCAGCATAGTTGCATATGGGTGTGCACGATACCTTTTTCTAGATTTTTTTTTTTTTTTTTTTAAGCGAAAACTGGCATGCACATGTGCTACATGTAGCATACCAGAAATATATTAAAAAGGAAAAAGAAACAAAAGCATGGGGGGATATAGCCAAAACCCATGAAGAGAAAAGTGAAACAAAGAAAAAGCAAAGAAAAGCTATCTAAGGCTAAAGCTAGGAAGATCTAGCTTTTCAAAAGCACTCCTCACTGCTTAATGTGAGGAAACAACCCAAAATAAACCTTGTAAAAACCAATTAAAAGAATCCATATTACTAGTTAACTCTATGCAGTGAAATAGCTGCAGGGAATTAACTCAATCCACAAAGAAATGTGCTGCAAAGAGGTAGACAGCAGTCATTTCTGCATGATGCTTGGAGACAACAATCAGTACTGCACACAATCATCAAAAGAAAAGAGCTTCATCTTAACCCAAAAAACAGAGGAGATATGAGGACTAGCCTAGTGTCTTGAGCTGGTTCTAACCTCCTTATGCTTAGAACCTTGCTTAGCTCCTTTTTTTAGCCTTTGTTTTTGGGATTTAGGGAGGACCATGGTGAAGTTAACATCCTGATTAAGCTCTTGAGAGGGCCTATCAGGGGGTATGTCTTCATCAGTCTCATCCACAACATCACCCCAGAACTTGGACAAAATGCGCATATCATGTAGAACCCGAGGATTCATTGAACCATTCCATCCATCCGCATCTTGAGTAGGAGAGACATGATCTATTTCTAGAGGAGTTTGATGTTGAACCTGCAAAACATCAGCAACATCCTTTTCACAAACTGATTGTGTGCTCTCTTGATTCTCTATTCCATTAAGAAATATCTCAAGGTGACCCTCTTGGAGGTCTGCAGAAACCACTCCACATGGCTTTTGTACAGAAATATCAGCATTTGAAATATCTCAAATACCTTTTCCTAGATTGGGTTAGCATAAGTCTATAAGTCAGGTAGAAGCCAACAATAGGCTATAGCTGAAGCATTGCATGACCAAAGCCATGAAAAATTGTCCTCCCCATCACGAATATCCGGAATATTAGAAATGGTTTGGATAATCTCTCTTGGTATGTAGAAGTATGTAATTAAAGACGATTTAAATCCCACCTACCATCATTCCACATGTCAGCAACGGGTAACTGATCGTGAGTGTCCGTTATATGAACAATCAAAAGGAACCATATCAATTAGCCAACGGACCTATAGTCCCTAAAGAAAAAGGAAGAAGATCCAGCTCTTGGATTCAGAGCATATCCCTGGCGGAGAGTAGGCAGAAAGTTGTGAATACTTTTCCATACGTAAGTTCCTCTTTGGGTCCAAGTCAGTGAGAGGATGGAGGAATTTCTCAAACATTTGTGAGTTAACACTTGAAACCTATGGCTTATGTAAAAGTTACCAAATAAGTTTCCCCATTGGGTCATGCTACATTTTAAAGAATGATCTTTGATTCCGAATTCTCATAATTTAAGGGTTAAAACGCCAATTGAAGATCATATATAGACTAAATTTTAGAACAGATCAAAACCGCTAATTCATAACAACGAAATTGCATCAATCTTCAATGGAAAAATGAAAACACCCATTCAAATGAAGTGGTCTCAATTACAAGGTTCCAACAAAAGCTCTCACAATCAATTGAAAACACCACAAATGACCAAAAATAGAAATGTACTAAATTCAAAGTCACATGCCTAAATGGAGTTCATATATTCCTCCAGTGAAGTAGGATAAGTTCAAGGAGTTATATATGAATAATTTATTTGGGGAATGAGGATTCAAGCCTTCATGAAAGGAAATGAACAGACGAAGTGCAATATGGAAAATTTGAATTTCTGTCCACAAAGACACAAGAAATAGTCATGTTTGAGCGCTATATATGTAAGTATTCAAGAAAATTGAATTTAACTTGAAGTTTTGAATGCTAAATAAACATAATCTTCTAAGTTGTACCACAGCTTATGAAAAAGAGTAAATTAAATTATCAAACAACAGACCTTAAGTGTACATATGCAGGATGATGAAAATAAAAACAACAATTTAATTTCACAGAAATTGATAACGAAAACATTTTTAAAAGAATATAGCCGCTTTCATTCTACAAAAGGCATGATCTATTAGAATATACTTATGAGTAAAATATTTATTGACACAATCAATTAAAAAACTAAAAACAACTTTTGAGAATTTACAGAATTTTGCTATCAACAAATTAAAAAGATATTAATTTCTTAAAGTAGCTATAGTTAAGCATGCATAAAGCATAATTTTGTTTGAACTATGTAAGAGTCCACGTTAAGGGAAGATTGATGCATGAAATGAAAAAAAAAATCCAAAATAGAGAAAAACAAAGATAAAACAAACAGATATTGCTCAGAATAGCATTATATGGCTGTGTGGGAATACCGCGCAACACACAGTCATTAAATCCTGGTCCCACATTCTGACGAATAAGTACAAGGGGAATATCCTGAGGTACCACCTTCATTTTGGGGTTATCTTTAAATCTGAAGTGTTCAAAAACAGGCAAAGCTCCTTCGTCTATAGAGATAGAATTCAATCTGCTTAATCGAGTGAGATCTAGCTCCTTCAACTTTGAAAATGCCCCTATCTTAAAATGCAAACTTTCACCCGCATAAGCATTATCCCACATATTGAGCAGCAACAAACTTGGCAAGTCTTTCAGTGAGTCTAGTGGATCTTGTTCCAAGTTGGATAAACCAAGCCTTAACTTGACAAGATAGTCAAGGTTTGGAATCCACTCAGGCAACTTAGTCAGTCGAGCTTTCAAATTCAACACTCAAAGTAGGGACGGTCCGGATGGAGGTGAATCAGGGTTTCGAGGTGTTTCATCTCTCCTATTGCAGTTGATATCCAAGTCAATGACTTCATCCTCAGCTATGGCACTAACATGGAGAGATTCGAGGTGTTCCATCTCTCCTATTGCAGTTGATAGGGCTCTTGCATATTCTGTTTTCACATGCCTTATGCCTAACTTCCTTAACTGTTTCAGCATTTTGAGCTCTTCCATAAGGTCTACTCCACCATGATCAACCTCCAAAAAGTAAAGCTTTTCTAAGGATTTCAAGCAACCAATACCCTTTTGCATTTTCACCCCTTCTGTGAAATTCAACATAGAGTACTGTCTTTCATAATTTCTGTAGTACACTGGAAAAAGTCCTAGCTTTGTGAGGTTGTTTATCTCTCTTGGAAGCACATGCATGCGTGTTTGTCTTAGATCCAAGGTTTCTAAGTCCAGCAACTCACCAATGGATATAGGAAGAACCTTTACTTTTGTATGACTCAAGTTTAAGTACCTTAGGTGAAAAAGATTCCCCAAGTTGTCGGGAACATAATTCAACAAAGTTCTTTCAAAATCAAGTACTTTCAAAAGCTTGAACTTGGCAGATAATCTACCCACAAAATCTCAGGCAATTCACTTTTGTTAAAAGCAAAAATAGCACGAATGCCCAAGTTACTAGTCCTTTGTAACACATTGTTGGTACAAGTAGCTATAGAAAAGCGTCTAGTTATTCCAACATTGTCTAGTTCATCATCTTCATGCATTAATTGGAAAAAGCTTAACTTGCTCATTTTTTTAATGAGAATTTCACGTAATAAATCATGGACTTGACAAATTTTCACTTTACCATCAAAGCCAACTCTGGAGACTTGAACCAAACTTCTACGTATTAACTCTGTCAAGTACTCTTCAGCAACATCCTCCATAGGTCTTCTCTCCTCATTTTCAATGAATCCTTCAGCCATCCATTGCCTGGTCAATCTTTTACACTGGATGGAGTAGTCCTCTGGATACATACCAATATACAACATGTATGATCTCAAATTGTAAGGAAGATCATCATAACTAAGAGATAAAATCCTTATTAAACTAGTTAAATGTGCATTGCGCTCTAACTCCATTCCCAGATTCTGCGATACCTTTCTCCATTCAGACATAGTTTTTTCTTTTGTTGACAAAAGACCACCAATGGCAACAATTGCTAGTGGTAGCCCTCCACATCTTTGAACAATTTCCTTTGACATATCCTCAAGCTCACCTGGACATTGCTCATAAGGCTCAAATCTAAATGCCTTCTTGCAGAAGAGTTTCCATGCTTTGTTTGGAGGCAAATGTTGTAGTTTGTGAACATGAACAGGAAATGATTTCTTAAAATACTCTGCAACGTGCATCTTTCTAGTGGTGACTATGATTCTACTTCCTTTGTCATTGTTAGGAAAGGCATGCTCAATCTCATCAGAAAAATTTTCTTTCAAGATATCATCAAATAATACCAAATACCTCTTTGACTGGAGGTATTGTCTCACTTCTGTAATTATGCGGAAAGATACTTCTCTCAATTGCTTCACCCATGTTTTTATTCCTTCCTTGGTGTCCCCTCCTTCATCTCTGGCTTTTCTATCTGCATCCTTGAGGAAGGCTTTGATGCTCTCTAATTCGTGTTTGATGTCTGAAAAATCGTTTCTGAGACCTTTCAACAAACTAACTTCTGTTACAAGTTGGTACAGCTGTTCCAAAACAAACGATACAGCAGTTTCTGCCATTTCATTTCATCTTATTGTGTTATCTTGCAATTTCTGCAATTCTAACACCTATGATGTTTTGGTGAATTTTGGGTACTGTAGCTCTGTTTCATTTTGCAGAATGAGTTTAAAAGATAATGTTTTTCTATCGTGTGGTGTTGCTACTTTCAAATTTTTTGCTGGTACTTTCAAATTTTTACTTTTAGAGTGTCTATATTTAATTATTGTTTTAAATTTTAATGCCTGAAGACAAAAATGGAGTGTTAGGTAGGTGTGAATTATGGTGCCAAGGAAAATTAAGCTTAAAAAAAGAAAAAGTAGAACGTGGGCCTACAATGGATGACTTCTATCTTTCTCAGGACATTTTCATTTAATTATTTCTTTTATCAAGTCAATGGTTTAGGTTATGCTTTCTTTAAGGCTAAACTGTAATTTTGATCACTTTTAATTTCTGGTTTGTGATTTTGATCTTTCTATTTTTATTTATTTATTTTTTTGCAATTTTAGTCCCCACATTTTAGAAAATTTGCAATTTTGGTCCAATACTTAATTTTACATTCATGTATTTCTTTTATTTGTTACATTTTAATTAATTAAATTATTCCTTAACGGTACCTTAAATGAATCTCTTAGAAATAAAATCTATGCAAAATTGAGAATTGAATCAAAATTCTGAATTTTCTAAAATGTGAGAACTAAAATTGCGGAAAAAAAATAAGGAGACCAAAATCATAAATTAAGAATTAAAGAGAGACTAAAATTGCAATTTAGTCTGTTTTTATTAAACTTTAGTCTGAAATTAAAAAAAAAATCATGTGATTCCATATGCATACTTTTTTTTTAATGTTAACTTGTTTTTGTATATGTGCTACCCATAGAGATGTTATGGATCCAGAATTGGTTGCTCTTAACTTTTATCTTACTATGGATCCAGAATTTGATCATAATAATTCATGACTATAGTCATAAATCATTAATTCTATATTGCTCCAGCCTCCATGAATGAATCACCCACCATGTTCTTTGCAGCATTCAAGAGGTATAGGAGCTTATCCATTTTCTCAACTTTTTACCCAATTAAAATTCTCTAATATGATGTTGCTAGTATTTCGATGGTGTAAAATGAGTGTTTGTTGGTTTAATGGACACTTTGCTCTTCGAAGTTCATGAATATGCTTGCATAGGCAAGGTTATATGAAAATTTTCCTATTTTATTTCATGATTTTTTTTTATTAAAGATTGGATATGTGTGTTGCCCTATCTTGGTGTTTGAAAGTGGTTTATAATGATTTTCATGGATTAAAAGTATTTTATTTCACTACATATCTATTTTGACTTGACATTTTTAAAACTTAAAGATGTTGTGGCTTGATATGTGGTTCGGTTATGCCACTATTTTATAATTATGTAATATTTATAATATGTAAATAAGGAGAATCAGGTCGTGACCATAGTTAGGTTGATTGAAAGAGATAAAATGTTAAGAAAAACTACTACAAATGTACTTATTAAAGAATAACTTTTAAAAACGCAGCAGTCATGCATGTACTTTGCAAACTAAAAAGATGTATTCAAGTAAGGATAGTATTCTTATCCTTATAGAAAACAGAAATGCTATGAAAATACACAAAGAAAAAAAAATTATAAATTGATGTTGGATTAATATAAAGTGATTACTTTTGATGCTTAACATTAATTTATTAATGTGGATTATTGGTCTTTAATTAATAGTAAAATAGATTTTGAAGATTTTTTAAATGGTAAATATATTTTGAAATTTAACTTATTTAAAAAATGTGTAAAGTGAAAAATTAAAGACGGTCCAAAGTCAATATAAGGAACATTTTATATTAATATTTAAATTTTATTTTTACTACTATCTTTAGAATTAATAGTCAAAGAATAAAAAAAATAATTTGTTTCATTAAAAACATTATATTTAATATTTTATCAATACATCCTTAGCATTATTTGAATAGTTTTTTTTAACAAACATGGTTTATCAAATATAATAAACTATTAATTTGATCAATACATTCAAAACTGGAATAAAATATTTTTTTTCTTTAATTCATTCCTTTTGAAGCATTGAATGATGGATTTGGTAAATTCTGAAGATTTGAACATGGCACATATCAGCCAAAAAAAATCATCACACAAACAAACACGTTCCATTTACAAACACACACTCTTTGATAGAATAATGAAAACACCCCCTCACCTATTTAATCACGCTTTCATAGTCAACATTCTATCAAAGAGTGTGTGTTTGTAAATGGTGTTTGTTTGTGTGACAATGTGTATGAGCATTTAGTTTTTATTTAGAATTTAATGTATTTAGAATTGTATGTGATTCAAAAATTAAAATAGAAAATATATTACTTATACATTTCCACAACAAAAAAAAAACCCTGAAATAATGAGTATAAAAAATATGTAAAAATTGTTAATATCTATTGGACATAAACTTAAGGACAAAAACACAATTGATTAAACATGTTATAGAACAAAAAAAGAACCATAAATAAGTTAAGAAATATTATATTACAATAAATATTTTAAATAAATTTGTAAATATTTTAATTAGTACTATATTACTTAAAATATTATGCATTTAAAATATTACAATACATTACATTATAATAACATATTTCAATTATAAATGTAAATATTTTTATTAGTACTGTAATATTTAAAACATTTTAAATATGACTACCGTTGAGATCATACATTTTTTGTAAAAGATTGAAAACAAACTTCTGAAGACTTTTCAATGATTGAAATTCATTAGCACTTAACAATTTAATTTTCAAGATAGAACATATTAATTAGAGTAATGAAGACTTTTCAATGATTTATTAAATAATAAAATATAGATTTCAAAAAAGTCTCTCATTTGACAAACACATTAAATAATTGTTAAAAATAAAATACATTAATTAGAATGATGAAGACTTTTCAACAACACATTAAAAAAATTTAGATTAGGAAAAAGTCTTCAAACAATATTTACTCTGTTTTAATTTATTTTAAACAATAAAAACATTTTTATTTGATTTTTCTATCTAATATTATTATTTAAAAATTTAAAATTCATCAATATAATAAATAGTGTTCAAAATGAATTCACAACTTCCAACATTTTTAATTATAAAAGCATTAATTTATTTTGACTTCAATTATTTTGAAAATTAAAAAAAATAGTGAAAATAAAATATTCTTTTTATTTTATATTTTTAAATCATATCCTTATTTTAAAAAACATAATTATAATAAATAAATGCATAATAATCAATGATTGAATGGATGAATTCAAATAAAAAACATTAAAAGCATTATAATTCATTATCCTTTCCCTAATACTTAATAATAAACAAAAATGAAAAATAAAATATTTTATAAATTGTGCATTAAAAACTCATTATTAATTAAATGAGCTTTCCACAACACAGGTTTGATAATTGGAGCTTTCCCTTGCATGGCAGTTCACATGAAAGAACTTCAGAATATTAAATTCAGTCATAGACGAGAACATAGTACTGCTAGAAAAGTTTCCTGACATAGCAACAGCAGCTATAATTTTGGCCTTTATCGAGTGCTGTGATTCCATCACATTATCAAACCTGAGTCGGTTTCTGCTATAGCAGATAAAACAGATCACATTCAAAATGCCAGCCACAATCACATCCATAGCCTGTTTGCTATATGGCTGGTTACAAACAGACAATAAGGCAATAGGTGAAGATAGATAACACTACTCAGCCATTGCATAAGGACAAGAAAGAAAAAGATGCTCCAAAGTCTCATAAGCATTACCACAGTGAGAACAAATTGAAACCACAATACATCCTCGGTGCCACAAGTTCTCATCAGTTGGCATCATACCAAGAGTGAATCTCCAAAAGATGAACGATTTAGAGGGGGAATAGATTTTCTCCAAATAGATTTTATTGTGCAGGGCAATTGACTCATTCCAGATATTCTGGAACATCATTTTCCTGAGATCTCGGCACATACTCAAACCCTTAATTATTTGGCCGATCCTAGTAAATTATATATATATATATATATATATATATATATATATATATATATATATATATATATCAAATTATACTTTTTTTCATACATTATATTATTCTAATGATAAAATTGTTATATACATTTATCAATATATATTATATTAATATAAATTTTACATTTTAAATTATTTTTATAGACTTCTTTTTTAGGCAATAATAAAAGTAATATTAATTTTTTAGTGTATTTTTTAATATGATTACATATATATATATATATATATATATATATATATGTTTAGGAATTAAATTTTGTTATAATTACTTTTTATCTGTTAATAGATTTATATATATATATAGATTGTAATGAAAATTCAAACAAGTAATAAATTTGGTTAAATAAGATAGTATCTCAATCAAGGTCAATGCGGATACATACTATATTCATGTGTGCTTCCATGCAATGCAGAATCGGAGGGAACATCGTCGCCTAGTTAATCAGAAATTCCAATGGTCAATGGATTTGCAGGGGTTACTACTAATATTCATACTGAACTACATTATCCAGAGGATAACTTATCTATCTATATCTATATAGATATATATAGATAGACCCTCCTATGATCGCTGATAATAAAAATGAATAAATAATAAAAATGAATAAAAAAATGAAAAGAATTTGGAATCCTTACTTATCTTACCAACTGGATCTTGTTGCACCGGGCAATAAACATGCATGAACCATTTCACGACGTATGTGTCCGGATAATCCAAAGTCTTAGATATTGAAAATCAAACTTTGGGGACACTACAAGAAATAAGGCCATTCGCAGTGACATTTATCGTTGGCAAATCCAAAGTGCTGCTGCGAAAACAACTTTTACTAGCGAAAAAATTTTGGCTGCAGGTCGCTGCCTAAACAACCATTGCCAAAAGTTTTGCAGCGACGTTTAATGTCGCGGCAACTACTTATGCTTTAACAATGATTATTGTCGCTGTATTTTCACACATTTGTTGTTGTCATAAGTAATTTATTGTAACCATTGAAATCGTTGTCATATTTTAAATGTCTTAACGACTCATGTCGCTGCTAAAAAAACATTATTTCTCAATAACTAAAGTCGTTACAATAAAGTCTTTTTCAGTCACATTAATTATTATATTTTTCTTAATAACAAAAAGTCGCCATAAATTACCATTTCTTAACTACCAATATCATTGCAAAAATTTATATAAATATTAAATTTTATTTTAGTAGTGATTATATATTATTTTTTAAAATTAATATTAACAATATTAATTTATTTATATTAACAATTTAAAATTAGATCAAATTAAAATTAATGGCCAATTCAGCCTAAGCAATGTTGTTGATTTTTTATTGACCACAAAAGTGGACACAAGCTGTAAATAACATTTTATTGACCCAAAAGTGAACTACCAAAACAAGGCATAGTACAACCAGTAACTACTGAAAAAACAGCCACACATATAAGTTCTACCAAAGCCTTTACATACATTGCAGCCTCCCCACCCAAAACTGAAAACTAGTCTAAACAATTTCGACTGCAAATGAATTGATATCATTCCAAACCCACACCAACCCAAACCGCATCAACTCCCCTGCATCTTTCAAATAGCTTGTTCGAACTGCACAAACAGCCCTGCATGATACTGCACCTGCGCCAAATTCTGCTCGTGTGCCCAACTCCAAACTTGGACCCATCATAATTCTGCTGCATATTACAACACCTCAGATCACCAATATTTGATTGCAGTCAACCGCTTCATGTACATCCCATGCATGTAGCTTACACATACTTTTTGTGTCTCCCTACACCGCACTATGTTTGCTAAGCAATGCTGTTGATAGCCATGCCTACTATTAGTTTTTGGTTCGCACATTCTCGACAGTAATTCAACTGCTTTCTTGGGTCTTCACTGAGGCACTGAATTGTTTTTCCGAAAAGAGGCTGGACCATCTGCATCTAGGGCTGCAATTCGTTGGTCTACATAACAGAATTTTGTAGCAGTGAAACTGACTAAAATTTCCTGTTATAAAAGAAAATGTACATTAAGGTCTCAACCATTCAATGATGTGAGCCATGAAAGAACAAGATTCAATACTCACTGGAAACATGTTGTCAAGATTGCAAAGAGCTGGAAGTTGATAAAAAAAATACCTATCCTAGGCCTGGAAGTCATTACATTTAGAAACATCATAACTCCCCAAAAAAAAATCAGAGTTTAGCAAAGAGCATAAAACTCGATCCAACATCAGAAAGCTCATATATTTGTCACTGTTCACTCACCATCAAACATGTCCACTGCAAAAGAAAAAAAAAATAAAAGGAAAGAGAGAAGGAAATGAATCTCACCTTTAGGATTCCCTAAGGTTTCACGTCTGCTGGTTCAACTTGGTTTTCTTCGGTATTGAATTTGTTTCCCTGCAAATGAATGAGCAGAAATCAATCAATTAAGGGAATTGAAAGATAAGCACTAAATGTTAGGGAATAAGGGATAAGAGGTTACAACTAGGTGAGAGGAGCGAATCTAGGTTTGCTGGTTATGCGAGAAAAAGGGGGACAGGAGAGAATAAAAGTATGACGGTTTAGAGAATTCAAATTTGAAAGATGAAGATGTGATTTCAGAACCAATAAAATGGAAAACTTGGTGCGTATTGGCCTAACATTTTAGTTTTCCCTCTCATCAAGTTTGAGAAGAAAAATTGAGTATTTTCCAAATTAAAATAAAAATAGATTTAAGAATAAAAATTATTATTTATTTATATTTTATTTTATTTTATTTTATTTCATTTCCATTCTTATAATATATAAAATATAATATATATATATATATATAATACACATTATATAAAAGATGAAATATATATAATATATAAATAGATAATATATTTACATTATATATGAGCCCAAATTCTTTCCTTGGACTAACGCACCCTCCATTTTCCTTTTTTTTTTTTAATTGACAATAACTAATATAAATTAATTTAAATTTAAAATAATAGTGATGCTTATAATTTGAAATAAACAATGATTTAATTTGAATTTGATGATAATAACAAATTCTTAATATCAATCCCACCAAAAAAAAATTCTTAATATCAATAATTTGAATTTAAAAAATATAAAATGTTGAAAAACTAGTCCCACACTCATAGATCGTGTGTGGAGATCACTCTCATAACAAATTCTTAACCGATCATCTATTTAAAATTAAAAATAATCTTATATCATAATTTAAAATATTTATTTAAAATCTAAAATATGATTTATAAATTTAAAATATATGGTTATTATGACTTCTAATTATAATATAATATATAAAATTATAAATATACTTATTCATTATGAATTATAAATTAGAATAACCATCTTAAGTGAGAGTATTTTAAGACAGTTATATATATAATTAGAATGTGTGACCTACATCATGCACGAGTAAACATTATTTAGGAATATTTTTATAAAATATTTTGAATATATTTTCTTAAATTTATATTAGGAATTATTCATAATTAAATTCTTTTAAATTATTTTAATCATGAATTGTAAATAATAATATTTTTAATTATTAATTATTGTTGTCCATTATAGATATATAGTTGATTATATATTTAGTAGACTATAATTTTAAAATACAATAAATGAGAGAAATAAAAATTATTTATGAAATAGGTTTAGTTATTTTGAAATAATATTTCTATAGTCTAAAGTGAGAGGTTTCCCATGTTTGGTATGGGGACTACCTTGAAGTAGACACAAAAAGTCATGACAAAAGACCACCATAAAAGGTAAGATCAGCTAAAGAGGCGAACCAAGAAACTTAAACCCAAAAGTATGGGACCCCAACGCAAATAAGAACATGGCACGGGAGACCCTATCTCAATCACTATAATTAAGAGAATGCTAATCGAATGTATCAAACTATGCTCATTTTAACCTAACTCTAATATTCTCTCTTATTCTCTTTATCTTTCAAATATTCTCTCTTTATATTTCTCTAAATCACAAATCTTCTATCCCTTGTAGTAAAATCCATAACAATGGTGCCAAGCAATGTCAACTTTACAAGATTGAAATGAAATTTATCCCGGAACAGTTGCCCCCCGAGCTAATATTTCTTTGAAGAAGCAATGTCAGCTTTACAATATTAAAATGAATATATACTCCGGAACAATTATCAATTTCAAAAATAACATTCCAAGGAAATAATATTTCTTAGAAATGTTTTTTAGCTAGGTTTCTTACAAAATTGTTCTCACGGGGAGGTGGGATTCTAACTTTTCTAAGTTTAAAAAAGTTTTAATTAATGTGATAAAAATATCATGTTACTCTTATTAGATCATTTAGTGTGAGGTAAATAATTAAAGTTTAGAGTGAAAATATCATGTTACTCTTTGATTATCAGGAAACTTGTATAAATACTCCAAAGAATATTTATAACCAACAAAAAATATTTAATTAATCTCATGATTCTCAAGCATGAAAAAAATATCTTGTACCAAACGCCCACTAAAGTCATACCAACTGTGATTTATGATTGGATGACAGTGTAAAATTATTTATACTTCAGTGCATGACCATTAAACTCATACATAAAAGAGAAAAAAAGTTATGCATTGAAAGTATAAAATAATTTTACTCTATCATCTAAACACAGATCACCATGCACTATGTTATATATAATATGTGTCATCTATCTCTCATCTTATTATACGTGTCATGAATTTTCACTTTAAATAAAATATAAACGACATTATTTTTAATTTAATATTCAAATAAATTAAATTTTTGCTTTCTATTCAAATATTTAAGTTTCTTCAGTCAATATTAAATATGATAAAAATATTTATAAATAAATTGATATATAATTTCATGTAATTATGTTAATTTTATATTCATTAATTATATTATTTATTTTAAATATACATGTTAAAGTAATATATTTACCTTAATTTAAAATAATCTTACTTTTCTTTACTTTATTAAAAAAATATATATCATAATTATCTTAATTAATTTAAATTATATATTTGTTTTAATTATCTTAATTACTATAATAATTTTAAAGGATAGGAACATTAATTTAGGTGAATTTGAAAAAAAAAATCAATTGATTTTCATTTAAAATGCTATATATAAGGAAAAGTCAATGGAAATTTTTTTATCATTTCCATTTAAATTAAATGAACTTTGCAAATTTAGGTTAAATTAATTGTCCATTTCAAATTTTGACCTACCAAAATGAGATTAAATTATTTCACATTAACAACATGTGTAATACACAAATAATTATTATCAGACTTTTGAGGACTACTCCTCTAAAATCTTATTTGTTATTTGTTATGTGGTTACTAAACGTTTCCACACAAAAAAAAAGTGTGGTTACTAAACATGGCATGATGGGAGGAGTGGAGTAATGCCAAAGGAGGAAAAATCGGAGGGGCGCAGTTTCTCCCTCTAACTTTTAGCGCTAAAAATTTCCGCCAACTATTAAAATTTTAAAATTAATGTATTTTCATAATTTTATTAATATTTAAATCAATTTTTCATTATAAATAATTTAAGTTCAAATTAACTACCCTAAAATTTCTCATCGAGATCAAAATCTTATCAATGAGTTAGATATGCTGTAATATTAATATACCAAATTCAAAACTAATTATCAATAGAATCTTTTAAGTATCTATACAAATAGAATTTTAAAAAAAAAAATCTTATTTAGAGTTTTTTTTTTTTTTGGTGAAGTAACAAATATAAAGTTTAAATTTATAATATTTATATATGTATGTTATTCTTAAATCTAATTTGCACACATATTAAAATATTTATTTAAACAATAATAAAATATTAAAATTTAATTTTAAAAAAGTGTACATTAAGCGGGCTATTAACCAACGATAGATTATTAATTGACTTTTTTCTATCTTTTCAGACTTTCTAAAATTATTTTTAAAATTAAATTCTAATAATATAAAAAAAATACTTATCTATTTTTTAGATTACTTATCTTTTACTCACAAAGAAGGGGATTATTTATCTTTTTCTAATTCAGTCTTATCTAAAAATTCAAATTGATTTATCAATAAAAGTGATGTATACTAATTTTAATAATTTTTTTCATAATTCTCTACTCATTAAATATTATCTCTTTGCTTTATTCTTATATATATAATAGGATATTTAATATTGATAATCAAATACATATTATACTCTACCAACAAGTCATTGGTCCGAGTGGTACTGGACTTTGGATGAAAAAAAGTGGTTATGAAATATTAATTTTCACATATGTTATAAGGAAACACTTGATTAAGTTCATTCTTAGTATCAATTTATTTTAGCTTTCATACAATAAATAATGTTATTAGGATATAATTTTTTTTGTCTACATCATATATACTTAGGACTTGAACAGTTGAACCAGAGACGTCTGATTAAGTTAGAATAATCCCGTGCCAGTTGATCCTCCTGCTCAATTATTATTGGGATATATTTTGAATTGGTCCAAAGAAATAAAAAAAATTAGCATTTCACAATGACATTAAATGTCGCTGGCATAGAAAATCATCATTTCCCGGCGACATTAGACACGTTGGAATAGAAAAACACCTTTTCCCAGCGACATTAGACACGTTGGAATAGAAAAACACCTTTTCTCAGTGACAACAAGTGTATTGGCATAGAAAAGGAACTTTTTGTAGCGACTATGAACGTTGTTGGTATTAAGTAGTACTTTTCCCAACGACAACAAACTCGCTGACATAAAAAACCACTTTTTCCCAATGACAACAGGTGCGTTGGCATAGAAAAGCAACGTTTCGCAGCAACTATGAATTTTGTTGGCAAAAGTAGTATTTTTCCCAGCGACAATAAACATGTTGGCATAGAAAAACACTTTTCGCGGTGACATTGGCAGCGACAAATTTTGTCGCTGGGATAGGTATAGTTTTCCCCACGATATTGGCCTTGTTGACAAAAGAAAAATCTTATCCCAACAACAATCAAATGTCGCTGCCAAATGTCTATCTTTGACAATGACTCAATTGTCGCTCGGAAAAAGTCGCTGCGAATATGATTCTTTCTTGTAGTGGGATTAACAATGATCATTCTTTTCTAAGTGAACAGCCATCCTCCAAAGACTAAATTTTGCTTAAATTCAGATTCTCTGGTTGCCTTGGGACTTGTATTAAAGGAAACATGTCTCCTCATCATCAATATGTTTTTATTGTCCATGCTATACTATACGCGACAAATGCCAAGATTGGGAACTGATTCAAAAATGTGTTCCTTTATCTCATCCTCATGCTGCTCAAGATTGGAATTTGGCTTTCACTCACACGCTAAGAGAAGGAATTATAGTTGCGCCAATTGACTAGCCAAGAAGGGCCACTAACAACAATCCTTTGGTGACTTACACGATTCCACCGAGCGGTTTACAGGATATATTGGTTGCAGATGCATTAGGCATCTTGTTTTCTCCTTGTAACTCATTTTGCTGTAAAAAAATATTAAATTGATTTAAATCATGCACTCAAATATAATGTAACTCCTAATGTAAGCTTTATATAAAATGACAACTATACATAACGGTCTTTTTTTTTTATTTAATTCTTACTTTCTATAATGATGAATTACATATCAAGGGGATACAGGCCAAGCTACATTTGGTCACGTATGCAATCTGCCAAGTGGATAATTGAGGAAGGATGCTTATGGAAGATTGGGAATGGGGATCGAGTCAAAGTGGGAAGTGATGAATGGCTGCCAAAGTTTCCAGGTAGTAAAATCCCACAAAATGAATTTCACATCTTCAACCAGGGATGACTGTGGCTTCATTGTTTCAATGCAATAGAATAAAGCAGTGTTCGAATCTCTTTTCTCAGAAGAAATGGCATCCCATATTCTTTCCATCCCAATTAGACAAGTTTGGTCCCAAGATATTCTTATATGGCAGCATACAGAAAATGGAGTTTACACAGTGAAATCTGGTTATAGACTTGTTAAAGAAAGGTTAGATGCAAATATGCTTTCAACAAGTGAAAACCAAGCTCCTTTTTGGAAGAAGATTTGGTCTGTACCTGTTTCTCCCAAAAGCAAAAATTTTATATGGAGAGCTGCTCAAAATATATTGCCTGTGGGTTCAAATTTGAAACAAAGACGACCCTTGCTGCCCTCTTTTGTGGAACCCAAGAAGAAACACTGGAACATATCATTCTAACCTGTAGGGAGGCACAACAAACTTGGTTTGCCTCACCATTAGGAATTTCGGATTTCTGTGGGGAACATCATGTCTTTTAAAGGTTGGCTTTAAAAACTTATTCAAGAAGTTGATGAGCATGTGTTAGCTGATATTTTCTCACTGGCTTGGGCTATTTGGAGTGCACGAAATCAATGGAAGTTCCAAAATAAGGCCTTTAATTTCAGACAGGTGTTGGCAAAGGCATCTGCTCAATGTGAAAATGTGGATAATGCTCAACAACAACCCACACAGCACCACCAAGAAGTAGCATTGGAAGCCACCAACTCAAGGAATTTGCAAGCTAAACTTTGATGCTTCGATTGATAAATACAAAGGTCTTGACTTTGGTGCCATTGTGAGTGATCATGAAGGAAAGGTGATGGCAGCTGCTACACTTTTTGATAAAAAAAACAGGCAGACCCTTTGACAGCAGAGGCTATGTGTTGTAGGTGGGCGCTTCAAGTTGCAAAACAGCTTTGCTTGACTGAGGTGGAGTGTGAAACAGATTGTTATAATCTCTTGCAGCTTTGGAAAGGACACAACAAACAAAGTAGAAGTTGTGAAAGACTAATATTACCAATAATAGTTTCAATACACATTTAAAATGTAAATACTAAAACTTATAATGTGCAAGACTTGAGAATATAGTTCACTCGTGCATTAAAAAATGTTAATTCATGTGTTCAAATTCTAATAAGAAAAACATATTTATATAAGACTTTGTCAAAAGATATAAAATATCAAGAAAAGAGATATAGTGTTAAATTATGCTAGAAAGATTAAATGTTAAATTATTGTTGTAAATATTGTTTCAACATGCAAAACATATGAAATTTATTATAACAAGCTTACATTATGGTTTAAAAAATCACATATAAAACAAACACATTAAGTAATAAAATAATATGATTTAACAAACTTTGTAATTGAAATTTTTTAAAATAGTTCACTTATTCATTTGTGCATAGGGCAGGTCCATGTCTAGTGATAGGTTAAGATAGTCCCTAACTCCTAGGAAACTTAACAATAACGAAAGAACGAGTTGTCAAGTTGTGCAATGGAGGTGGAGTAAAAAATGGGCAATGCAATCAAGTTGAAGTATATCAGTTTACCATGATTGTCAACTTTTTTTTTGACAGAATCAACCTCTTTTTTTCATAATGGTGAAATGGATTGGGCCCACATAATAGGCATTCCATAGAGATCATTAGAAAACTTAACATAAAAACCACGTGTACCATATACGCAACTAAAATAGATATATTTATTTTTACAAAGCATTAACTTTATTATTTTTTATTGCAACACACAGTTTATAAATTAATTTTCATTGAAAAATTATTAATATAAATAGTTTATAGGGTAAACTATATTTTTCGTCCCTGAACTTTTTTGTGTGATGACTTTTTTGGGGTCATATGTGCCATGGTCAAATCTTGAGAATTTAACAAATCCGTCATTCAATGCTTGAAAAGGAATGAAATTAAAGAAAAAAAGATTTTGTTCCAATTTTGAATGTATTAGTCAAATTAATAGTTTCTTATATTTGATAAACCTTGTTTGTTAAAAAAACATTTATTCAAATAATGCTAAGGTTGTATTCGTACAATATTAAATATAATGTTTTTAGTGAAACAAATAAATTTTTTATTAATTGTAAAGATAATAGTAAAAATAAAATTTAAATATTTATATAAAATGAAGAGATAAGTAAAATTAAAAAGTGAAACTTTATTCATCGTTGGGTTAAATTAAATTAATTTTAAATATAACTTGGTTAAATTAACTTTGGATATTTCTTTAATTTTTACTTTACACATTTTTTAGGTTAAATAAGTTAAATTTGAAAATAAATTTATCGTTTAAAAAATATGAAAAACTATTTTACTACTAGTATGGTACCTGTGCGATTCACATTATATACAATAAATTTGATAATATTTTTTTACTTGTTTTCTTTTCTAATTAAATATAAAGGTTAGAAAATAGTTTATCATTTCCCCCCTTTTTTTAATGGTTATCCTTTTAACCTTTTTTCAAGTTGTATGCAATTTTTATTTTCCTTTTTTTTTCAATGACTAAAATTCAAATGTCTCATTTAAATAGATTAAGAAGACTTATAGTAGTAAGATTCATTTATTAAGTGAATATCATTGTGACCGTAAATATCAATATTTGCAAACTAGTTCTGTTTTTTATATTTTTTTCTAGGTTTGCTACCTGCTTTTAAATAAATATAATTTTAGTCTCATTTTGAATTCTATGCAAATACTCCTCACTTGTTCATAATATATTGTGCGATTTGACCCTAGTGATGAACAACTAATAAAGCTAAAAAATCTTCAACTCAAAGTTCATACCTAGGATTGATGACCTAATTATTTTATTTTTTATTTAAAATTTAAGGTATTTAGAATTGCATGTGATTCTAAAAATTGAATAGAAAATATATTACTTATACGTTGCTACAAAAAGAAAAAAAAAACCCTGAAATAATGAGTATAAAAAATATGTAAAATTGTTAATATCTATTGGACATAAACTTAAAGACAAAAAACACAATTAATTAAACATATTATAGAACAAAAAAAGAACCATAAAAAGTTAAGAAATGTTACATCACAAAAACATATTTTAAATAAACGTGTAAATATTTTAATTAGTACTATAATACTTAAAATATTACAATACATGATATTATAATAACATATTTCAAATATAAGTGAAAATATTTTTATTAGTACTAGAATATTTAAAATATGACTATCATCAAGATCATACTTTTTTTTTTTGTAAAAGACTGAAGGCAAACTTCTGAAGACTTTTCAATGATTGAAATTCATTAATGTTTAACAATTTAATTTTGAAGATAGAAGATATTAATTAAAATAATGAAAACTTTTCAATAACCCATTAAAAAAATTTAGATTAGGAAAAAGTCTTCAAACAATATTTATTGTGGTTTTTTTAATTTTAAACAATAAAATATATTTTATTTTATTTTTCTATGTAATATTATTATTTAAAAATTTAAAATTCATAAATATAATAAATGTTTTTTAAAATGAATGCACATATTGAAACATTTTTAATTATAAAAGCATTAATTTATTTTGACTTCAATTGTTTTCAAAATTAAAAATAGTGAAAATAAAATATTTTTTATTTTATATTTGGTAAATCATATCCTTATTTAAAAAAACATAATTAGAAAAGCAGATCCTCGAAAATGAATAGTGAATAGGATGGATTCATGTGAGAAAAGTATTGTTTTTAAATAGCAGCAAAACAAATAGGTGTCTTAAAGAGAGCACGAAGATTAGAAAAGCAAGCAAGCATTACCTTGTAATAAGCTTCCAGAATTCACGTAGGTGGCAACAGTGGAAATACGGGGCATTATTGGTGATGGTGTCTTTTGGTTTTGGTCAGCAGCATATTTGAACTCCATGGAAAAAGTTGGAATCTGAAACAAAGTGAAGGAAAGGCATAGAGAAATAGAGAGAAGGCCTATGAAATCATAGACAATGTGTGTGAGGGTGTGCTGAGTATGAAAGTGTGATTAAATAGATTTGACGGGGTGTTGTCATCATTCTATCAAAGTGTGTGTGTTTGTAAATGGTATTTTTTTTTTG
Organism: Pueraria montana var. lobata; assembly: GCA_026413185.1. NCBI lineage: Eukaryota > Viridiplantae > Streptophyta > Magnoliopsida > Fabales > Fabaceae > Pueraria > Pueraria montana. The sequence continues at coordinate 63,379,946 of CM048654.1, read as the reverse complement.
TGATGAGTTTTTTGGGGTCATATGTGCCATGATCAGCTCTTGAAAATTTACCAAATCCATCACTCCATCATTTTCAATATTTTTAGTTTTAATTTGAATTTTAATACTTTTAAAAGAAAGTGTCAATAATTAAAAATAATAATATATCACAATATAAATTATTTATTATAAATCTAGTATGTTCAAAAATATTTATTTATTACATATATTAATTATAATTTAATTTATATACTTAGAAGTATTTATTTATTATAAATTTCAATTGTATAAAATAAATATTTATTTTGTATAATGCACATGCTAAAATACTAGTATCTAATCATAGATTAAAAAAAGTGATAAGTCCATTATCCAAAGTGATAACTAAGAGAGAAATATACAACGGTGCATCGAACAAAATTGTAACAAAATATATTTCTAATTATATTTATGGGAAAGCAAATAATATTTCACTTGGTCTTTGAAGATTAAACAAAGAATTTTATAAGAAAGACATAGATTAATTAACAATTTTTAACATTTTCCATTTTTTTTCTTTTTATAAAATCAACTTATTTGCAAACTCTTTATAATTTCTAATTAATTAAAGGTATTTAATTCAATATATTGAATATAAATCTTGATCAATATATGACACCCAAAAAGGAATTTAAAATCTGGAATAATAAATGAGGTCATTACTTTAATGTTTTATCCTTATATTTCATATCAAGAATATCGTTAATAGTTTATTCTATTTGATAGTTTTTATTTTTTGTTAAAAAATACTTATTGAAAATACTGATATGGATGTTATTTCTAAATATTAAATATATTTTTTCATGAAAAAAGGTTTTTTAATATTATTCTTAAAGTAATAGAAAACAAAACTATTAATAAAATTAAATATTTACACAAAAATAAATAGTATGTAAAATGAGAAAGTGAGATTTTATTCATCATTAGATTGAATTAAATTTCTTAAATCAACTTTGAATATGTCTTTAATTTTTCACTTTACACAGTTCTTTACCTTAAATAAGTTAAATTTGGCAATAAATTTATCATTTAAGAATATTTGAAAATCTATTTTACAGTTTGTTAAAGACAAATAATCTTGCAGTAAAAAAAAGACAAATAATCCATATTAATACATTAATGCTATGAATCAAGGATAATCAATTTATGTTAATACAACATCAATTTATATTTTTTTTCCTTATGAACTTTCATAGCATTTTTCTTTTCTATAAGGATAAGAATATGATTCTTACTTTGATGGATGGTTTTTTGTAGCTAAAATATGTTGTTGCATTGTTGTTTGAAGTCCAAAGTATTTTCTACAAGTATTTTTCCTATATTTTCACTTTTAGTATACATCCTCTGTATTAGAATAACTATATTAAATGACAACCTTTTTAGAAGCTATTTTCAACAAGAATCATTTTAGGAATTTTTCTTCAATGGAAATGTTTAAGATTTTTTTCTTAAAAAACTTTGAATAGGATTATTGACTTTGACTCATTTTTTCAAAATTTCCTCTTATAAATATGAGAAGGAAATGAGGAGAAATATATGTATACCTTTTGTTGATTAGAAATGAGCAGTTACAGGAACCATGACTCTAAATCTTTTGTCTCTGTTTTTTTCTACCACCACTAAAGCAATGGACAACATCTGATCATTATGATCTTTCCCAATGGCAGTTAGTATCTGACCTCCATAATAACCCTTCAGGAAACAACCATCTAACCCAATAATAGTCTTGTACTTCAAGAAGCATTCTATTACCTTGTTGGAAGAAAACACTTGCTAGGATGTTCCATATCATTTAAAGTAGACATAGATCCTCTACATTGTTGGAAGAAAACACTTGCTAGGATGTTCCATATCATTCTATTACCTTGGTTGGTCTTAACTTTTATCTTGCTATGGATCCAGAATTTGGTCATAACAATTCATGATTACAGTCATAAATTCTTCTATACTGCTCCATGAATGAATCGTCCACCATGTTCTTTGCAGCATTCAAGAGTTATGGGAGATTATCCATTTTCTCAACTTTTTAACCAATTAAAATGCTCTAATATGGTGTTGCCACTATTTTGATGGTGTAAAATGAGTGTTTGCTGGATTAATGGAGTTCATGAATATGCTTGGATATGCAAGGTTATATGAAAATTTTCCTATTTTATTTCATGATTTTTTTATTTAAGATTGGATATGTGTGTTGCCTTGTCTTGGTGTTTGAAAGTGGTTTATAATGATTTTCATGGATAAAAAGTATTTTATTTCACTATATATCTATTTTGACTTGAAATTTTTTTAAACTTATAGATGTTGTGGCTTCATATGTGGGTTTGGTTATGCCACTATTTATAGTTATGTAATATTTATAATATGTAAATAAGGAGAATCAGGTCATGACCATAGTTAGGATAGATTGAAAGAGATAAAATGTTAAGAAAAACTCCTAAAAATGCACCATCAAAGAATAACTTTTAAAAACACGCGGAAGTCGTGCATGTACTGTGCAAACTAAAAAGGTGTATTCAAGTAAGGATCACATTCTCTTATCATTACAGAAAACAGAAATGCTATCAAAATACACAGAAAAAAAATTATAAATTGATGTTGGATTAATATAAAGTGATTATCTTTGATGCATAACATTAATTTATTAATGTGGATTATTGGTCTATAATTAATAGAAAAATAGTTTTTCAAGGTTTTTTAAATGATAAATATATTTTCAAATTTAACTTATTTAAATAAAAATGTGTAAAATGAAAAATTAAAGACACATCCAAAGTCATTTTAAGCAAGTTATATTTAAAAATACTTTAATTTAATATAATTATTAAAAAAAGTCTCAGGTAATGCCGTGATTTAATACTCAAGACTTTAAATTCCTCTTTTGGTGTCATATATTTGTCAATATTTATATTCAATATTATACAATAAATACCTTTAATAAAGTAAAAATAATAATGAATTTGCTAACATGTTGACTGAATAAAAGTGAAAAGGCAAATATATAGAAACTATTAAAAATTGATAATTAATTTTTGTCTTTCTTATAAAATATTTTACTAATAATTATTTATTTAATCTACAAAGACCTAAGTGAAATATTATTAATTTGGTTCCAAGTTAACCTATATTTGAAGAACTTTGTCAAAAAAGTGAGAGAAAAAATTCTCTCACTTTTTTAGCAAAGTTCATGAAATATGGGTTGACTTGGGAACCAAATAATATTTTACTTGGTTATTTGAAGATTAATTAAAGAATTAATAATATTTGTTAATAATATTATTATTAATTCTTTAATTAATCTCCAGAGACCCAAGTAAAATATAATTTGGTCCCCAAGTCAACTTGTAATTGATGAACTTTGTTGAAAAAGTAAGAGAAATTCTTCTCTTACTTTTTTCACAAATTTCATCAAATATAGGTTGACTTGGAAACCAAATTAATAATATTTCACTTAGGTCTTGGTAGATTAAATAAATAATTGTTAATAAAATATTTTATTAGAGAGATCTAAATTAATTAACAACTTTTAATATTTTCTATATATTTGTGTTCTTACTTTTCATTCAGTCAACATGTTAGGAAATTCATTATTATTTTTAATTTATTAAAGGTATTTAATGCATAATATTGAATATAAATATTAACAAATATTTGACACCTTAAAGCCTTTAGTATTAAATGAGCGCACTACTTTAATGTTTAATTTTCCTTATGTCTCATATCAAGAATAGTATTAATAGTTTATTATATTTGATAAATCTTTTTGTTAAAAAACCTTTATTGAAAATAATGATAAGGGTGTATTAGTAAATTATTAAATATAATGTTTTTATTGAAAAATATAATTTTTATTCTTCGACTAGTATTTGTTAAGATAATAACAAATAAAATCATTATTAAAATTTAAATATTTATATAAAGTGAAGAGGTATATAAAATGAGAAAGTGAGACTTTATTTGTCAAAGTATTTTTTTATAACTTTCTTAAATTAACTTTGGATATGTCTTTAATTTTTCATTTTATACATTTTTTACTTTGAATAAGTTAAATTTAAAAATAAATTTATCAATTACTAAATCTTGAAAATTTTCTTTACTACCAGTATGCATCTAATTAAATATAAATGTGAGACAAATGCTTCATTTTTTTTTCTATTTTCATAATTATTCTTTTTTTTCCTTCCATGGTTGTATGCAATTTTCTTTTTCCCTCTTATTCTACGACAAATATTCAAATGTCTCATTCAAATAGGTTAAGGACATTTATAGTAGTAATACATTTAATTATTTCAAACATTTATATAAGACCCGTTTGTTACATCTTCTTTTGTAAAATAATCACTTGTTTTAAACCATTGGTTTTCTTTAGCTTTTCAAGTATTTGTTTCAGGTTTTTAAAATAACTAGAGGCTAAAATGAATCTAAAATCTGATTAAAATTAGAAACTGTTTTGAATTGTTTCTCATAAAATCAACTATTTCTTTAAAAAAAAATTATGTTTATGATTGTCAACAAAGATAAATTGGATTATGTTTTTTTTTTAAATAAAAATCTCTAAAAAATATTCACTTGATTCTTTTGTACTAAAATTCATTGTTTTCTAATTTTAACCAAACTAACCCGTAAAGTGAAGGGATATATAAAGTGAGAAAGTGAGACTTTATTCATCATTATATTGAATTAAAGTATTTTTAAATATAACTTGTTTAAATTCAGTTTGGATGTGTCTTTAATTTTTCACTTTTCACATTTGTAAATAAGTTAAATTTGAAAATATATTTATTATTTAAAAAAATCTTGAAAATCTATATTACTATTAATTATAGACCAATAATCCACATTAATAAATTAATGATATGCATCAAAGATGATCACGTTATATTAATCCAACGTCAATTTATAATTTTTTTTCTTTATGTATTTTCATAGCATTTCTGTTTTCTATAAGGATAACAATATGATCCTTACTTGAATACCAATTGTTCTGGCAAATCTGATTCTGATATGGCCTGCATCTAATTAAAAAAATTTAATGGCCATTGTATCAGCTGCACTCATTTTCTTTTTTGTTCTTTGCACTCATTTTTTCCTAAACATTACTTTTAAATTTTCCTAAACAGATATACAGACAAGATCACACGAAAGTTTTGAATTACGGAACAATAATTTTCAATAAGAAAAAAAAATGGTTTACCTCACAAAAAAAGTAACTAAACAAATGACTGGAGAAAATTGGAAGTCATCCAACTGTGCACGTTCCTTTCATTGACTTTGGAGATTAATTTTTCTTGGCAACATTCACACATAATGTACCCAAATCCCAAAGGAAGAAAAAGGCCAATAAACACCATATTTTCTGAAATGCTTATGCTGGACATACATATGAGAACAGCATAATTGCTAGATAAGAGTGAAATGGCAGAAACTGCAGTAGCTTTTGCCTTGGGAGAAGTGTTCCAAATCCTAAAGGAAGAAACAAGCCTGCTAAGAGACATCCACAAAGATTTTTCACACATCAGACATAAACTAGAAAGCATTCAAGCCTTCCTCAAAGATGCAGATAGAAAGGCTGCAGATGAAGAAAACACCAATGATGGAATAAGAACATGGGTGAAGCAGGTCAGAGAAGCATCATTTCGTATAGAAGACGTCATCGATGAATACCTCAGGGTGATTCATGTGGTCCCCCGTCTTGGATGTGAGGCTTCAATTTGCAAGATTACAAGCCTGATAAGAACATCAATTTCTCGTCATCAGATAGCTACTGAGATTCAGGACATTAAGTTGTCTCTTTCTATAATCAAGGAAAGAAGTGAAAGGTATAAGTTTCAAGTTTCACAAGAACCACCATCGAGCAGCAGCACCAGAATGGGGTCCCTTTTTATTGAAGAAACTGAAATTGTAGGATTTAACTTGCCAAGAGATGAATTGGTTGGTTGGCTGTTGAAGGGCACAGAAGAGCGAACAGTGATTTCAGTTGTAGGGATGGGAGGACTTGGAAAAACCACTCTTGCCAAGCACGTTTTTGATAGTGAAAATGTAAAAAGTCACTTTGATTGTCGTGCTTGCATCACAGTTTCTCAATCATACACTGTCAGAGGGTTATTCATAGACATGATAAAGCAATTTTGTAGGGCTGCAAAAGACCCTCTTCCAGAAATGGATGAGAAGTCAGTAATTTCTGAATTGAGGCAATACTTGAAGCATAAAAGGTATTTGATATTCTTTGATGATGTATGGCATGAAGATTTTTGTGACCAAGTTGAATTTGCCATGCCTAATAACAATAAAAGTAGCAGGATCATAATCACCACTAGAGTGACGCATGTTGCTGAGGTTTTCAAGAAATCCTTTCTTGTTCATGTTCACAACCTACAACTGTTGCCTGAAGACAAGGCATGGGAACTCTTCTGCAAGAAGGCATTTAGATTTGAGCAAGATGGGCAATGTCCTGTAGAGCTTGACGGTATGTCAAATGAAATTGTTAAAAAATGCAAGGGGCTACCTTTGGCTATTGTGGCCATTGGTGGTCTACTTTCAACAAAATCAAAAAATCTGTTTGAATGGCAAATGGTGACTCAAAATCTAAACCTCGAGTTGCAGCGTAATGCCCATCTAACTAGTTTAACAAAGATTTTATCTCTTAGTTATGATGACCTGCCTTACTATTTGAAACCATGCATTTTGTATTTTGGTATATATCCAGAGGACTACTCCATTAATCATAACAGGTTAACTCGACAATGGATAGCTGAAGGATTTGTTAAGTCTGATGGGAGAAGAACTTCAGAGCAAGTTGCAGATGAGTACTTATCTGAGTTAATTTATAGAAGTCTGGTTCAAGTCTCAACAGTTGGCTTTGAAGGGAAAGTTAAAAGTTGTCAAGTCCATGATTTATTACATGAAGTTATCATAGCAAAAGCAAAGGACTTAAGTTTTTGCCATTTTGTGCATGAAGGTGATGAATCAGCCACAAGTGGAACAACTAGACGCCTATCTGTAGACACTAGTTCCAACAATGTGTTGAAGAGCACTAACTACACACGCATTCGTGCTATTCATGCTTTTGGAACAGGAGGACTGCTTGAGCTTTTCACGGGTCTCTTATCTTCAAAGTCAAGGGTTTTAAAAGTACTCGACCTTGAAGGTACATCCTTAAATTATGTTCCCAGTAATTTAGGGAATCTTTTTCACTTAAGGTACCTAAATCTAAGTGGTACGAAAGTACAGGTTCTTCCTAAATCTGTTGGTATGTTGCATAACTTAGAGACCTTGGATATAAGATACACATTGGTTCATGAGTTACCAGGTGAAATAAACATGCTCAAAAAGTTAAGACATCTTCTTGCTTTCCATCGAAACTATGAAGCACCTTATTCTCTCTTGAGCTTTACAACTGGTGTGCTAATGAAAAAGGGTATTAAAAACTTGACTTGCCTATTAAATCTTTGTTATGTGGAGGTAGATCATGGCGGGATAGATCTCATCCAAGAGATGAGATTCTTATGGCAATTAAGGACGTTAGGCTTAAGGCGTGTTCGGAGGGAATACGGGAATGCAATATGTGCTTCAGTGGTAGAGATGAAACACCTTGAATCACTTAATATCACTGCAATAGGTGAGGATGAAATCATTGTCTTGAACCCTATATCATCCCTACCCCAACTTCGACGACTTCATTTGAAAGCAAGACTAGAGAAGATGCCTAATTGGATTTCAAAGCTTGAGTTTCTTGTTGAGATAAGGCTGGGTTTATCCAATTTGAAAGATGATCCATTAAGATCACTAGAAAACTTGCCAAATTTGTTGAAGCTTGGTATTTGGGACAATGCCTATGATGGTGAAATTTTGCATTTTCAAAGTGGAGGGTTTCCAAAATTGAAGGAACTGTATCTAGCTCGCTTGGATAGAGTAAATTCTGTCCTAATAGATAAAGGAAGTTTGCTTTCTCTTGAATATTTTATAACTGCCAAAATCCCCCATCTTAAGAAGCTATCCACTGGCATCAAAGCCTTGGATAACCTTAAAGTTATTGACTTCCGTGATATGCCAACTGAGCTTGTTGAGAGCATTGATCCAGAAAAAGGTCAAGATTATGAAATCATCAATCATGTTCCCCAAGTATTCATTTGTCATTGGATTGGCCCAAAACTCAATGATTTTGATGTCCGCGTTATTCACTCGACCTCCACGAAATCACAAACAAATTGATAATGCTTTTATGTCTAATATGAAGGTACATACCCTTTCCTCAATCAAATGTTTGTCTTTTTTTCATGTTTTAATTTTAATCTTAATTATTCATTTGGTCCCTAAAATTATTTAAGAATGTTCAATTAGGTCCCTTAATTTTTAAAAACTTCAATAAGTCCTTTATTTTGCAAAATTGCTTCAATTATACCCTTTCCATCAATTTTGTTACGTTAACTAACGGCTGACTCATCACCCTCTTCCTTTTCTTTCTCTGACCCTTCCTCCTCACTCAAAAGCCATGGCCACACCACAATCTATCACCCACAACACCACCAACCTTTGCACCAGCCCAAATCGCCGTCGCCGTCGCCGCACCACCACAAGCCACCAGCAACCTTTACAAATCCAGATCTACACCCACCACCCAAACAGCATACCCAACTGTGCACCGCCACCCACAACACCACCAACCTCCGCACCAAGCCTAAACCACCACCACTGCACCACCATCGTGCCACCACCAACCTCCACGAACCCAAATATGCACCCACCACCCAACCACCATACCCAACCGCGCACCGTTACCCATGACTCCACCAACCTCTGCACCTAGCCCAAACCACTTTCAGCGTACCACCGTCGCGCCACCACAAGCCACCACGAACCCAGATCTGCCCCTCTTGCCTCGCACACCATTCTAGATCTAGATCTGTTTTTCTTTCTTTTTTTCAATTTTTAGTCTTGGTTTGATTTCTTGGACGAAGACGGTGGTTAGGGTTCTGATTGTGTTGATTTGGGGGTGGTTAGAGTTCTGATTGCAATAGATTTGGGGGTGGTTAGGGTTTTGATTGCAATTTTTAGGGTTTCTGATTACATTTTTGGTTTTGAAAATTGGGTTATGACACTTTTTTTTTAAATTATAATAAATAAACTGGCGGCTATAAACTGCCACTTTTTTAAAACTATGCTTATTTTTATTATATTTTTAATTTAAATATAAATAATAAATATAGTGGTGGTTTTTAACCTCCACTATTCTTAAAATTAAACCGTCAAAATTGTAACTTAACACCGTAAACTCCAATTGGACAAAAAGGGTATGATTGTAGTGTTTTTAATAATTAGAGGAACTAATTGAGTTTTTAATAATTGAGGGACCCAATTGAACTTTTACAAATAATTAAGGGACCAGTTGTATAATTAAGCCTTTAATTTTATTTACCTGTCATGTATACATTTATGATTTATCCTTTTATACATTTTTATACTTGGATTTTGTCATGTCTTTTATGTGAGTTGATGTATCTTATAGTAAATATACAATTTTCTCTATAAAAGATGCTTCATTTGTATTGTTTTGGTTTCCAAGTTTTTGTAGATACGATTTGTCTCAAAAGATGAACCTCTTAATTAGCAAGTTGAACAGGGTGAACATATCCATAAATTGATATCATATAATATCGTATTTTTAATTTTACACAAACTAAATTCAATATTCAACTAATAACTATATTTGTTGTTGTTTTAATAAGTCATGCAAGTCTCTCTCTCTCTCTCTGTATATTAGTAGTTGTTTTAATAACTCATGCAAGTCTCCTCTCTCTCTCTCTCTCTCTCTCTCTCTCAATTTGACTTCCATGGTGTTTATTGCAGGTTGTGGGAGCTGCTCTTTAAAGCATATACTCAAGACTTTTTCATTTGAATGGACATTTTCATTTTCATAATAAAAACATATAGTTTCTGTATTATTATTGGATTTGTTGTGATGATGGAACCTACCATTGCTTGCCAATTATTTTGCCTATATTCTAAACTTTAGTCTGCCTCCTCTTGGTTTTGGAAGGCAATTGTGATTTTCTTTTTCTTTTTTGTTTATTGAAGGTTGTGGAATTACTCTTTAAAGTTTGTAATGAAGATTCTACATTTAACAGGATATTTTCCTGTTCCTTCCCAATATAGACAATTGCAGTATCTTTGTTACTACTATTTTACTGGATGAATTTTTTTACGTTGCTGGAATCAGCTGTTGCTTACCGATTATTTTGACTATCATCCTCTTGTGTTTTTATTTTTTTTATCATGATAAAATTAGAAAAATGAAATGAGCATGAGAAACCAGGAAAATGTGATTGTAAGAAAATCTATAGAAATTATAGTCAGTTTAAGAAAATCTATAGAAATTATAGTCAGTTTAAGAAAATCTATAGAAATTATAGTCAGTTTAAGAAAATCTATAGAAATTATAATCAGTTTAAGAATAGGGCATCTTTGAATGCCTTCATAGAAGCCCCCAATCCTTGACAATGTCCCAATATGTGTTCTGAAGTACTGCTAGCCTTGAAGTTATAAGTACCAACACCATTTAACTCATTCCCTCTCTAGTTGCATATGACAAGTTGCAGCATAGTTGCATATGGGTGTGCGCAATACCTTTTTCTAGATTGGGTTAGGATAAGTCTATAAGTCAGGTAGAAGACAACAATAGGCTATAGCTGAAGCATTGCATGACCAAAGCCATGAAAAATTGTCCTCCCCATCACTGATATCCAGAATATTTGAAATGGTTTGGATAATCTCTCTTGGTACGTAGAAGTGTGTAATTAAAGACGATTTAAATCCCACCTACCATCATTCCACATGTCAGCAACGGGTAACTGATCGTGAGTGTCCGATATATGAACAATCAAAAGGAACCATATTAATTAGCCAACGGACCTATAGTCCTTAAAGAAAAAGGAAGATGATCCAGCTCTTGGATTCGGAGCAAATCCCTGGCGGAGAGTAGGCAGAAACTTGTGAATACTTTTCCATACGTATAAGTTCCTCTTTGGGTCCAAATCAGTGAGAGGATGGAGGAATTCTCAAACATTTGTGAGTTAACACTTGAAACCCATGGCTTATGTAAAGTTACCAAATAAGTTTCCCCTTTGGGTCATGCTACATTTTAAAGAATGATCTTTGATTCCGAATTCTCATAATTTAATGGTTAAAACGCCAATTGAAGATCATATATAGACTAAATTTTAGAATAGATCAAAATCTGCTAATTCATAACAACGAAATTGCATCAATCTTCGATGGAAAAATGAAAACACCCATTCAAATGAAGTGGTCTCAATTACAAGGTTCCAACAAAAGCTCTCACAATCAATTGAAAACACCACAAATGACCAAAAGTAGACATGTACTAAATTCAAAGTCACACGCCTAAATGGAGTTCATATATTCCTCCAGTGAAGTAGGATAAATTCAAGGAGTTATATATGAATAATTTATTTTGGGATTGAGGATTCAAGCCTTCATGAAAGGAAATGAACAGACTAAGTGCATCATATTGGCAAGCTGCAATATGGAAAATTTGAATTTCTGTCCACAAAGACACAAGAAATAGTCATGTTTGAGCAGTATATATGTAAATATTCAACCAAATTGAATTTAACTTGAAGTTTTGAATGCTAAATAAATATAATCTTCTAAGTTGTACCACAGCTTATGAAAGAGAGTAAATTAAATTATCAAATAACAGACCTTAAGTGTACATGTGCAGGATGATGAAAATAAAAATAAGAATTTAATTTCACAGAAATTGATAACGAAAACATTTTTAAAAGAATATAGCCGCTTTCATTCTACAAATGGCATGATCTATTAGAATATACGTACTTATGAGTAAAATATTTATTGACACAATCAATTAAAAAACTAAAAATAACTTTCGAGAATTTACAGAATTTTGCTATCAACGAATTAAAAAGATATTAATTTCTTAAAGTAGATATAGTTAAGCATGCATAAAGCATAATTTTGTTTGAACTATGTAAGAGTCCACGTTAAGGGAAGATTGATGCATGAAATGAAAAAAAAATCCAAAACAGAGAAAAACAAAGATAAAACAAACAGATATTGCTCAGAATAGCATTATATTATAATTTCAAACATTTATAACAGCAACACTAATATATGGCATGAGGAAAAAGCACCTTTATATTTCAGTCTTCAGATACTGGCTGTGTGGGAATAGCACGCAACACATAGTCATTAAATCCTGGTCCCACATTCTGACGAATACGTATAAGGGGAATATGCTTGATTACCCCATAATGTTCCCCACCATCACGATCAATGCTTTCTACTAATTCAGTTGGCATATCAGCAAAGCCAAAAAATTGAAGCTTTTTCAAGTGTTTGAGGTCTTGACGTACCACCTTCATTTCGGGGTTATCTTTAAATCTCAAGTGTTCAAGACCAGGCAAAGCTCCTTCATCTATAGAGATAGAATTCAATCTGCTTAATCGAGTGAGATCTAGCTCCTTCAACTTTGAAAATGCCCCTATCTTAAAATGCAAACTTTCACCAGCATAAGCATTATCCCACATATTGAGCCGCAACAAACTTGGCAAGTCTTTCAGCGAGTCTAGTGGATCTTGTTCCAAGTTGGATAAACCAAGCCTTAACTTGACAAGATAGTCAAGTTTTGGAATCCACTCAGGCAACTTAGTCACTCGAGCTTTCAAATTCAACACTGGAAGTAGGGACGGTCCGGATGGAGGTGAATCAGGGTTTCGAGGTGTTTCATCTCTCTTATTGCAGTTGATATCCAAGTCAATGACTTCATCCTCAGCTATGGTACTAACATTGAGAGATTCGAGGTGTTCCATCTCTCCTATTGTAGTTGATAGGGCACTTGCATATTCTGTTTCCACACGCCTTATGCCTAACTTCCTTAACTGTTTCAGCATTTTGAGCTCTTCCATAAGGTCTACTCCACCATGATCAGCCTCCAAAAAGCAAAGCTTTTGTAAGGATTTCAAGCAACCAATACCCTTTTGCATTTTCACCCCGTCTGTGAAATTCATCATAGAGTACTGTCTTTCATAATTTCTGTAGTACAATGGAAGAAGTTGTAGCTTTGTGAGGTTGTTTATTTCTCTTGGTAGCACATGCACACGCGTTTGTCTTAGATCCAAGGTTTCTAAGTTCAGCAACTCACCAATGGATCTAGGAAGAACCTTTACTTTTGTATGACTCAAGTTTAAGTACCTTAGGTGAAAAAGATTCCCCAAGTTATCTGGAACATAATTCAACAAAGTTCTTTCAAAATCAAGTACTTTCAAAAGCTTGAACTTGGCAGATAATCTACCCACAAAATCTTTAGACAATTCACTTTTGTTAAAAGCAAAAATAGCACGAATGCCCAAGTTACTAGTCCTTTGTAACACATTGTTGGAACAAGTAGCTATAGAAAAGCATCTAGTTATTCCAACATTGTCTAGTTCATCATCTTTATGCATTAAGTGGCAAAAACTTAACTCGTTCATTCTTTTAATGAGAATTTCACGTAATAAATCATGGACTTGACAAATTTTAACTTTACCATCAAATCCAACTCTGGAGACTTGAACCAAACTTCTACGTATTAACTCTGTCAAGTACTCTTCAGCAACACCCTCCATAGGTCTTCTTCTCTCCTCATTTTCAATGAATCCTTCAGGCATCCATTGCCTGGTCAATCTTTTATGCTGGACAGAGTAGTCCTCCGGATACATACCAAAATACAACATGCATGACTTCAAATTGTGAGGAAGATCATCATAACTAAGAGATAAAATCCTTGTTAAACTAGTTAAATGTGCATTGCGCTCTAACTCCATCCTCAGATTCTCACGTATCTTTCTCCATTCAATCATGTTGTTTTGTTTTGTTGACAAAAGACCACCAATGGCAACAATTGCTAGTGGTAGCCCTCCACATTTTTGAACAAATTCCCTTGACATATTCGCAAGCTCATGTGGACATTGCTCAGATCCAAACGCTTTCTTGCAGAAGAGTTCCGGTGCTTTGTCTTGAGGCAATTGTTGTAGTTCGTGAACATGATGAATAGGAAATGATTTCTTAAAATACTCTGCAACATGCATCATTCTAGTGGTGATTATGATTCTACCTCCTTTGTCATTTTTAGGCAAGGCATGCTCAATCGCATCAGCAAAATTTTCTTTCTAGACATCATCAAACAATACCAGATACCTTTTTGATTGAAGGTATTGCCTCACTTCTGCAACTAATGTGGTATCATCCATCTCATGCAACCCTTTTGGAAGAGGCTCATCAGCGTCCTTGCAAAATTTTTTTTATCATATCTATCAATAGCCCCCTCTCAGTGTATGATTGAGAAACTGTGATAAAAGCACGGCAATTAAAGTGTCGTTTCACTTGTTGGTTATCAAAAACATGTTTGGCAAGAGTGGTTTTTCCAAGTCCTCCCATGCCTACCACAGAAACCAACGAGCGTTCGTTGGTTCCATTTATTAAGCAATTAATCAATTCTTTTCTTGGGGATTCAAATCCCACGACTTCAGTTTCTCCAATGAAATGGGATGTCATTCGTGGGTCACCACATTTGACATCTTTTGCCCCTCCAGAGTTGCTTGATGATGCATCTTCGTGTGAAGATTGAAACTTGTAATTTGATAGCAATAATACCAGTAATTAGAAAATAAAATTTCAAAAATTACAAAGATCTATAAAGTGCTGCTTAGTATTATACATTAAGCTATACTACGATTTAACGGTTCTCTTATTATGTAATGATTTTCTCTCCTAATCTAAAAGTGAGATCCACCAAAATTGATGATTTTCAATAAATTTCAGTCAATCATAAGGAGAGTGTTAAAAAGAGAGTGTCAAAGAGTGTCGCTAGCATTCTTCTTACCTAAAATGTACACTTAATTTTGGCTTATTTTGCTTTCCTAACAAGTTCAAGCTTATGAGATTTTGTAGAAGATGTTAATGATAAAAATCAAATATCAACTTTGTGTTTTATTTTTGTAAGTGATTGTGTTTTTACTTGGAAACTATAAGAATCAGGTCATTGTTACACTTTCTTCTTGTGAAGTTGAATAAGTGATGCAACTTCTTGTATATGTCATGCAATTTGGCTAAGAAGATAGTTTAGGAATTTAACATGATCCGAGAGTACAAATACTCATTATTGATTAAAAAAAATGTATAAGAGCTTGCTAAGAATCTAGTGTCACTACTACAAAATAGATATTTAACTATAGGATTTCTACATTGATTCTTAAACAACTTATGTAGAAAATAACGTGGTGACATTTTTGTAAATAAATGGAAGGCTTAAATATGTTTTAGGTCCAGGATAAATGATTGATTTTTGTTTTTGGTCCCTAATAATTTTTTTCATTGCATTATATCCTTGATATATCAAAGCTTTTGTTTTGAGTTCCTATCGTCGGTTAAGTGAAGACATGGCACCTTGCGAACAGATCTTTGCAATATATATCAACCATTCAGATGGTGCCATGTCATCACTAACTAATGGCAGATACTCAAAACAAATTTTCTTTTATATCAGGATCAAATGCAATGAAAAAATTTATTAGGAACTAAAACAAAAATCGGTCATTTATCATGGACCTAAAACATATTTAAGCCATAAATGGAATATTTTTACATTGGTGAAAATTTTAACAAATGTAATTATTGTCCCAAACTTCAGAATAAGAAAATGCCTCAGCGAATTTCATTTGAAAAGAAAACTTGCTCTCTCCAATTCTTACACACAAAACCCTTGTGCACAAGTTCACAACACACCTCCTAGGACTCCTTCCTCTTGATGACACTTCTTCGCACGATTCTTCCTTCGATTTGTTGCAACACTACGCATTCTTCCGAAACTCTGCTTAATTTTGCCACCCAAACTGATGAGTCCTTTAACGACATCGTATCCTTCTTCGTAAGAACATTAAGCTCCCTATGTACTTGAAAATGTCCACAAGGCATCATACTAAGAGAACGTCACTGACCTCATGACGTCAAGGCCATCGGGGTGTTCGTCGACCTCGTTTCTTTTAGATCTCACTTCAGACCGCGTTGTGTCGATATTTATGTGTAGATCTCAATTTCTTTTAGATCTCGACGAAGCCATAAGACCTCGTTTCTTTCATATCTGGATATTATTCTTTTTCTCTCTTTTGATCTTGTTTCTTATTTCTTTCAGATGTTGTTTCTTTTAGCCCTGTGTGATCGTATTTTATTTGAATCGATTTCATATTTGTGTGATTGTGTTTTATTTGAATCAATTTGGAAAAGTATCATATTTGTATCAAATCCAACATTGACAAATTTGTTGGAGATGATGCATTTGTAATTGTCAAATCAACTCAAATCTTCGATTAAGGATTCAAGGGAACTGACTGTGGTGTTGAGGAGAGTGGAAACAAAGTAAATGAATAATGGGAATGTACAATATTACATCAATTCTATATAAAATTGATGTAGAAAACGATATTTTTTTACATCAATGAGATTTACATTGGTTTTTAGAACCGATTTAGAACCCCAATTTTAACCGATGTGAAATGGGTATTCTACAGTAGTGTGTTTTGTGAACAAAACAAGTATGTAAACATAAAATATCATTTCATTAAAGAATACATTGTTAAGAAAGATAGAACTTTTTATTCAAACATGCAATATCATGTTGTAAATATTTTTATTAAATCCCTGAATTTGAAGATTTTCATATTGGAAGCAAGACTTTATGTGTACAAAATTTGTTGAGAATTTTCTAATTAAAAAGAATGATAGAAATAATACTTGTAATTAGAAAATAAAACCTTAAGGGGGGCATTTGTTTCACTGTATGTTATTGGATTACCATGAATGTGGAGATGAGAATATATATTCCCATATTTATTAGAAGGTAATAAAGAAATGGGCTATGTTTAGTAAAACTAGCTGATTAGCTAGCTGAATGCTTATAAGCTATAAGCTAGTAGCTGAAAACTTATAAGCTAGCTGATTTAATTGAAAGTGTTTGGTAAGATTAATTGATAGGCTAGCTGATAAATGTCAAATGACGTAAAAGCACATATTTATTATTTCTAATATTTGAACTTATTTTTAATAACTTGTCATCTTAAACCCTAAAACCTAAACCCAATGGGTGTAACTCAGTTGGCAACACACGCTGAGTATGTGGGAGAGGATCTAGGTTCAATCCCCGCAGAATACATCCTTGGGGAGGGGTAAAGGGCTTTAAGTGTGACTAAGCCCCAGATCGAAGATTAGTCTCATAGTCGGCCAAAATTAAGGTTCAAAGCTTGTAGAGATACCTTGGTGTCCCAGAGCTAAAGGCCCTAATTACGGTAATTACAAAAAAAAAAATCATCTTAAAAAGTAGGACAATAATTCTGTAATATAAAAGAATAGTAAAGATTTGGTGATTTTACTCATATTGTTTAAAATCAAATTTTTAATAAACTAATATTGTTTTAAATCAAAATTTTCCTTTTTTTTTTTTGAAAAAAGTAGAATTAAATTAAATAAACTTATATTGTTTAAAATCAATTTTTTAATATTTATTTTTTATTTATAATATTATTTTAAAAAAATTAAAAATTGTTGTTTCTTTTTAATTTTGTTTTTTTATCGGTTTTTGTTTAGTGACAAAAAATTTTAAATAAAAAAATAAACAATGTATTAATTCATTAAAATAAATAGTTTAACATTAAAAAAATAAAAAAAAAATTAGAATTTCAAGTTTCATAATAACTAAGAAAATAAATGTCATCTAGTGCTTTTAAGAATGTTAAAATAGGTAAAAGGGTTTTTAAATTGAATAAAAGGGTAAAAGGGAATTCAAATAAATTATTGAGAATAAAATTGAGAAGAAAAAAAAAAGGCTAGTAGCTTATAAGCTAGCTTATTTTTCATAAGCAACTTCTAGTAGCTTATGAAAAATAAGCTACTTGATATAGCTTATGAAAAATAACCTACTAAAATAAGCTCGTGAACCAAACAAGCTTATTTTGGTCAAAGTAGCTTATAAACTGATCAAAGGAGCTTACAAGCTCTTCAAAAGTCTTACCAAACACACTCATATTCCTAGTATCTCTTATTCCCAGGAAAATGAGATTCCCATGTTTATACTAATTTAGTATTGATGTTATTCCCATGAAAGAAGGTTGGGAATGTGGATTCTGGGTGGTGGGAATCATATTTATTGTGTAAAAATTCTATCATACCCTCATTACTAGCTAATACCCACTAGCCTAATACCTATCTACCTCTGTTTTTATTAGTGGGAACTTCTAAATAATATTTGTCTTATTTTTTTTCACACATACTGCATATATAGTCTTTGCTACGCTTTGTTTTATGACTTGCCATGGGTATCCAATATCTATTACTGTAGCTTATAATTATTGGCCGAAATATTGCATACTATATCTAAACAATACAATTTCCCTCAAACCATTTTTTAATGAGTTATGCTTATTATGCTTACAGATTTTTAGTTATTTATGATTATGTGTGACGTATATTTATTCTTTTGTACTGAGTTATCAATACGAGAAGCATAAAAAATTGAAAACTTTGATTGTTTATATAAAATATAATATCTTTTATACAAATAAAGACATTTTAGTAATTATAACATATATTTCTAGGAAAAAAATGTGAATCAAACACATGTTTTAAATATTCTTGGGAATATCAAAAAGATTCCCAACCAATTTTAACAGTTAACCAAACATATTTTTTTCAAATACCCAGAAATGTCATTCCCATGTAATATTCCTGGGAATAACATTCCCTGGAATGCAATAACATTCTGTGAAACAAACACCCCCTAAAAGTTACAAGATAAATGATTGTAAGTTACTATACATTATAATAATCATTATTTCTATTTATTAAAAACTAAATACTTACCATTTATATTATCTCATTTATTATTTTAATTGAGTTTTTGTATAATAATTATAGGTTAAATAGAGAACTAACTCATAAAAAGTATTACAAAAATTTTCTCTATTTCTCTATTGTATACTTTTAGTCACTAACATACCTTTCACTTCTTTCCTTGATTCCTTGAACTGATGACTTCATATGTTGAATCTCAGATGCAATCCGAAGACGTGGCATCAGGGATTTGATTTGGTGGACAATCTCTAGGAGTAAGGCTATGCATGGTGGATGATGGTTGACCCCTTGTACCACAACCATGATGTATTCATCAATAACATCTTCTATGCGAAAGGATATTTCTCTCAACTGCTTACCCATGTTTTTAGTCCGTAGTTGGTGTCTCCTCCTTCATATCCAGCCCTTCTATCTGCATCCTTTAGGAAGGCTTTGATGCTCTCTAATTCATCTTTGATCTCTGAAAAATCATTTCCGAGACCTTTCAACAAACTTGCTTCTTCTGTTGCAAGTTGCTTCAGCTGTTCCAAAATAAATGATACTATAGTTTCTGCCATTTCATTTCATCTCATTATGCATGTTAGCTTTCAATTTCTGCAATTCTAGCACGCATGGTGTTTTGGTGAATTTTGGATATAATGAGTTTAAAAGGAAATGTTTTTCTGCTGTGCTGCTACAACTTTCAACTTTATAGAGTCTAAAAAGAAAAATGTTTAATTATTATTTTAGGCTAAAATACAACTTCGGTTCCCTATTTTGTCCAATCCGTAATTTTGGTCTCCTATTTTAAAATAAAAACATTTAGTCCCTCAATAATTGAAAACTAGTCATTTTGGTCAATCTTCATTTTTACATACGTTTTATTTCTTTATAGTGGTTCAATTGAACCCTAGTCCTAAAATACTCATTTAAGGTATCATCAAGAAATGATTTAATTAATTCAAATATAAGAAAAAATAAATAAATGTAGACAAAATATAAGGACCAAAGTTGTATTTTAATCATTATTTTATTGACTGCAGACAAAGTTGGAGCATTACATACGTCATTAATCTTATTAAAAGAATTGTGCATTCCTTGTTATAATTATTTTTTATTTAAAAATATATTATATTTAATGAATATAATAACTAATATTATGTAAGAAAAATATCAATATATTTATATAAATACTGTATCAATAAAATTAACCGATGAGTATCAAACACAATTCACTGAAAACACAAAGAGCTGAGTATAATATATATCCTTTCCGTTAATAATGTCAATGGCGTTTGGGAGAAAGGGTATATAGTGTTATACATGGAAAATAATTAAGAAATTTGTTGTAAGGTTAAATAAGAAAGGTATCAGGTATGATTTTTTTTTAAAGTTTAGGAGTGATTTGTGTAATTTATTCTTAAAAGAATTGTCCATTCCTTGTCCATGCCTGCAGAAGTGCTTAGGTTTTCATTTAATTTCTTTCAACAACCCAATTGATATAATGATAGAAATAATTAATGTAAATACAACTGTGTGACAATAAGAGTCTTGGTCTTTGCACTACAAAAAAAGTGCCTTGTTCCTACATACGCTTTTACCCACATACATAATTAAGTGTCGGTATAACCAAAAAATTACTTTTACCTACGTAAGCTTGGTGTAGGTAAAAGACCTGTAATAATTCAGACCTAATTTCTCACTTTTACAACGGTTATTTGCTTGTTGCACTTTGAACTCTGTTTCTATTTGAAATATTCCTTTTTTGTTCAATGTTTTATTTACTTCTTTTATAAAGTTTGTGGTTTAGGTTATTGAAAAAGGTTTCCAGCTTTTTTCCTAATTCAAGAATTTCACATATGAACAAAAGCTCATGGACTATAAGGAAATAATTGCAAGCTAATAGTAAAAGGACTGTATGGAGACATAACATTATTGCTCAGACTTATCCAACCAGCTGGGACCCTCCGGCATCTGAATCATTATTTATCTATAGTCTCAATAGATATGGTACAAATTAAGTTTTTTAATTTATAAAAAACATTAATAATACATGATTACGTGATCATGTACAAATTAAGCAGAATCATAGATCAAGTTGTGATCAAGGACCAACTAATGATTTCACTCCACATAAGCCCAAAATAAATCAACTTACATTATGTTGGGCAAAATTAGCTGAAAAGTTAGTTGGAAGTTAGAAAGCTGGTTTGAAGTTGAAAGCTGAAAAATGGTAACTGAAAGCTGTTAAGCTAGATTATTAAATCATAAGTATTCGATATAATTATCTATTAAAGTAGCTAAAAAATGTAAAATGATAAAAATTGACATATTTATATGATATTTTTATATAAATTTCAATTTTATTTTGTAGATAAAAATATATTTTGAGGTATTATAATTTTAATTTTTAATTAATTTTAAACTCTTTGTAATTTTTTATTTTATTTATAGATAAATTATTTTCATTACATTTTTAGTTTCAATTATTACATTTTTCCATATTAAGTATTTTACTATTAATCTTATATTATATCTTAAAATATTTTTAATCAAGTTTAAAATAGAGTAAAAAAACATACACTTAAGTAGATATTATACTTTTATTATATATGTTAATTAGCGTAACAGTTAAAATAAATTGTCTAATATAAAATTATTCAAAAAATAAAAAATCTGACATTCATCATTGTCAATTTCGTGAAGTATAATATTGAAATAAAAAAATAAATATTATAAATAGTACAATAGTTAAAATAAATAGTGTAATATAAAAAAATATAAATATAAAATTATAAAATTATAAAATAAAATAAATAAATAATAAAATCTTGTTTTATTTAAAAGGGGTAAAATATGTTAAGGATAGAAAATGAATAAAATATAAAAAGTTAAAAGCTAGCGTTTTAAAAAACACTATTTGAAGTAGCGTTTCAAAAAATATTAAAAACTACTAAAAAAATCTTATTTACCAAAAATCAAAAAAACTTTTCAGCTAATAAAAAAAGTTAGAAATTAACTCAAATGGCTTGCCAAACATATCCTTGGATGCATCACTGCTAGCTGTAAGGGTCCTGGCGTTGGATTTGGATTGTCATGCAATTTTCACGTGGTATGTCTTTAGAGTGGGACATGCAATTTTCGCAATAGGTGTGTATACAATAAATTGATTTTATATCAACAGTTTTATATGATTATTTATAATTAAAATTAACTTTAAAGTAATCCATTTTTTGTTTAGATAATATATATTATGAAAATGATTTTTTTGAAATATTAATTGAATAATTTGAATTAAAATTAATTTGTATGTAATTACTAAAATAAATTTTAAAGTTTATGTATTTGTTCTATTTTAATTAGCTATTATATATATATATATATATATATATTAACAAATTAAAAATAAATGTGTAATAATTTGTTACTTTATGTTACTTGTCAAATTTTAAAAAATATATGTATAATATTTTAATTTTTGAAATAGAACACATATCTCTTATATAAACATTACACAAATGTATCTGAATTAAAAAGTACAAATAAAAAAACATAATGTAAAATACAATACAACTTATGAGGTATAAATTAGTGAAGGTATCAGGGTAAATTAGAGAAAATACAACACCGTCATTATTTTGAATGAAGCAAAAGCAACTCCTTATTGCTGTAAGCCTAAGGCTATTCCCGTATTGATTTGGATCAGTTTTGAGAAAAAAAAAGCCATCCAATCCGAAAATTAATTTAACTTTAGGTTTAGTTCGGTTAGAATTGTTTACTAAAAAAATTCCTTGTTATAATTATTTTTTATTTAAAAATAAATTCTTAATATTTATAAAGTCAATTAAAAAAGTTATACACTTAATATACATGTATTATCATTACATTTATTAAATTTGATAGGCTTAATTATTAAATTGGTCCCAAAATTATTTAAAATGCGTCAATTTGGTCCCCATATTTTAAAACGCTCCAATTTGGTCCTTGAATTGCTAAAATTGCATCAATTAAGTCTTTTCCGTGGACCAATTGGAGCGCTTTAAGGACCAAATTGATGCAATTTTAATAATTCAATGACTAAATTGGAGTGTTTAAAATTTGGGACCAAATTGATGCATTTTAAATAATTTGGGGACTAATTTGATAATTAAGCCAATTTGATAAATATATTATATTTATTAAATATAATTAATATTGTGTAAGAAAAATATCAGTATATATACATATATAAAATTAACGGATGAGTATCGAATGCAATTTACTGAAAACACAAGAGGTGCGAGGGTAATATATATCCTTTCCGTTAACAATGTCAATGGCGTTTAGGGAAAAGGGTACACAGTGTTATTTATGCTTTACAAATTATGCAGTTCTGTATTTCATTTTCCCCTCGGGTAGTAGGTCTAAATGGTACCAACGAAAATTAAGCTTCAAAATAATTGAAAAAGCATGACCTAAACCATTGACTTGATAAAATTTATGAGTCAATGGTTTAGGACATGTGTTTTTTTTATCGAACTTTCTTTATTCCATAATTAAAGAATTTCACATTATACCATATGCATACTTTTCTTTTTCTTTGGGGTTAATTAAGTTTTTAGTCCCTAAACTTTTTCAAAATTTAATTTTTAGTTCCTAAACTTTAATTTGACTGATTAAGGTCCCTGAACAAAATTTTGACCGGTTAAAGTCCTTAAATTGTTTTAAAAATCGATTTTTAGTCCCTAAACTTGTTAAAAATTTCAGTTTTTAGTCCTTAAATTAATGAGATTTCAGGGACTAAAAATCGAATTTTTAAAAAGTTTAGAGACATTGACTGGTCAAATTAAAGTTTAGGGATTAAAACCGAATTTTTAAAAAGTTTAGGGACCTTGACTAGTCAAACTAAAGTTTAGGGACTAAAAATCGAATTTTGAAAAAGTTTAGGAACTAAAAACTTAGTTAATCCTCTTCTCTTTTAATTTTAATGTTTTTGTTTTTTTATATATGTTACTGTAGTTGGAATAGGAATCTTACCATTACTTAATGAGAAAATAAAAATTATGTATTAACAGTATAAAACTATTTGACAATATTATCCAATCACAAATCACCATATATAATAAGTATTTTAACTTTTATAATAATTATCTTAAAGATCATATTAACAATTATCTATAATTAGATGACAGTATAAAATTATTTGACATTATCAATATATGACTGTTAAACTCTTAATTAATTGTTTATAGTCTCAAGTAAAACAACATTTTTATTTGTTCATAACCAACATACTAGTGGGTGGTCCCCAATATTGAAACAAATTAAAGAAAATGAATTACTCCTGCACATCATTGTTTTTTGTTTTTTCTGAATTGGAGGAGGCAATACACCCCACTACCAAACGAAAATATTATTAATCAATCCATGACCATGAATACAACGGAGGTCATCCAAAAGGGGACAACGAGCAAAATCAGGAACAGTAGTAAAACACAAGTCTCTACTAAGAGAAGAAAGTATAAATTTTGCAAACAAATCAACCAGCAAATTGGCCTCTCGCACTACATGAACCAAACTAAAAAACTCCATGTCTCCAGTCCTCCAAAGGATCTCTTCTACCAGATGATAGCAAAATGATTGTTCACTTGCTCATCATTGTTAAGATCATCGAATTAGCAATTTTTTAATTTCAATATTACAAACAAAAAAAAACTTAATTACTAACGGTTAAAAACCCACTATAATTAGAAGAAAAAAAAAATCCACTGCAATGGAATCACTAACGATCTCAAATTGGTCAATAATTTCTTCATCGGTAAATTACTCACAACTTCAAAAAAAAAAAAAAAAAAAAACCCGTTGGTAACAGTGTACTAGACATAGTGTAATTTACGAGAAAAGATTTGAATTTTCGGTATCATTTGCAATGAATATTTCATTGTAATTTGATGGTAAGAATAGGGAAATTTTAAAATTTTTTAGGGATATGGAGGCTTTAGCCCAAGCTCAAATTCTAAGATAATAGTAAGATTTATTTTAGTGATGATTGTTAGTCCTATTAGGTTATCTGTTATCAAACTGTGTACAAATGTTTTGATCTAGTAAACTTCACACTTGAGATGTATAATCCTTTGGCCATTTCATTTCATCACCTTATTAGCTTGCAATTTCTACAATTCTAGCGTGTATGGTATGTTTTGGTGAGTTTTGGGTACCACATAGCTTTAAATTCATTTCAAAGAATGACCTTAAAAGAAAATGTTTTTTCTATCGTGTGCTGCTACATACCATTGGAGTGTTACTCACATCATTAATCTTAGGCCTAAATATGTTTTAGATCCTGATAAATTAGAAAATTTTGTATTGGATCCCTAATAAATTTTTTCTTTGCGTTGAGTCCTTAATAAAACAAAACTTTTGCTTTTGGTTCTTCATATTTTGTTTTAGTCCTTTAAATATATCTTTTTTTTTATTTTTGTCCCTAAAATATGTAGATAATTTGTTATGAGTCCCTGTAAAATATTTTTCAAAGGGATTAATTAATATAAAATAAAATAAATTTTATAAGGATTCAAATGAAAAAATAGATATATTAGAAGGACTAAAACAAATAACAAAGATCAAAAACAAAAATTTTATATTATTAGGGACTCGACGCCAAAATATTTTTATTAAGGATTCAAAACAAAATTCGTTAATTTATTAGGGACCTAAAACATATTTAAGCCTTAATTTTATTACAAAATTTGTTCATTCCTTGTTTATTTAAAGGCATTGTATTTAACCTTTAAAAAAAGTGTTTTTAGAAAATATTTTTTTAAGTAACAGATTGGATTTGCTTCTTAAAAAAATTACTTAAAAAAAAACATTTTAGACAAACATATTAAAAAAATAAAAAATAGCTTATTTTATTAAAAACAATGTACTTTTTTTTTTAAAAAAAAAAGCTTAAATTCGTACGTAATATATTCGCACTGTTTAGCATTGCTCTTACTATAAACCATCTAACAAAATAATGGCGCATCCCCCCAACATAACCCCCACCAAGACCATCATCTGTCATGGTCCAGCAACCACACTAACCAGCAAACAAAAACTATACCCAAAACCAAGATATAGCATATACAAATACCATCACTGAAGCATTACGTGCCAACACCTGGAAGAGAAAACACATGCACATCCATATATTACGTACGACACAGCGCTATATCCCGTAAATTATCAATAATGCTTGAACCCGAACGCTACTGGAATTGGCCTAGTGGTAGCAAATTAAGGTAATTTATATAAGATTATAGATTTGAATTTCAGTGTGATTATTGTTAAAAAAAAAAAAAAGCACGACCCCGGACTGGCCCATGCCTAGGAGTATCCAAAACCAGGATCTTTTGCCTCCAACCATGACCTAGACGTGAATAAAATGTCCTGCTTAAGTGTACCTCTATTGAATTTTCCTTCTCGAAAAACACACATGTTTCTTCTAACCTTCCAAACACACCACGTGATTGAGACCCACATGTTTCTGGCCCATATTCCTTGCTTAGATATTATATATATTATTGTCTAGAAAATTAAGCTCCAAAAGTAAAGGAAAAAGGAACGTGTGGCCACAGAGGAGGGGATGACTTCCATATTCTTTTGGTCAATGTTTATAATTACTTTCTTTTATCAAGTCGGTGGTTTAGGACAGGTTATTGAAAAGGTTTCTTCAAGAATTTCATGCAGTGTTATCATACTCGAATTAACCATCAACTCAATCAGAATATTGGATCACTGAGTTATGAATCGATTCGGTGAGTTATCAGTTGATTCATATGACTCAGTCTATATTAAATTTTTTTTAAATAATTTCATAATTTGTAAACTTATATACTTTTTTTATGTACAGAAAAGATAGCTTATAAATTTATACACTAAAAGATTTAAAGTTTAATAAAATTTAAAATATTTAGAAGCATAGTTATGAACTTATTTAAAAATTTTGAACATTTTTTCAGAATTTAATATATACAACCTTAAGTTATAATTTAAAATATATTATTATTATTATTATCTATTTATCAAAAACTATCATTGTTATACACTGACAGACATAATATAATATATAATCTAATATATATATATATATATATATATATATATATATATATATATATATATATAAATCTATTTTATTTAGACAATATAATTTTTCCATTCATTCCATTACTACTCTGATAAAAAATAATAATTTTTCAAACCAGTAAGTATATTGGATAAAATTAGATAAATATAAGTTTTACTGGTAGATAACAATATAAGCCAAGGAGAAAAAGTCAAATTGTAAGTGACAATAGCTTTATTATCTCAAATCCTAACATACGATTATGCTTGGTAAAAAAAAAAAGCAAATCTATAAATAATATAAGTGTAAGATATAAATTAAATTTTCTTATATGAGTGTTATTGTTCTCCTTAAAAAAAAAAAACCAAAACTTCATGACCCACCAAGTTAACTAGGTTGTCGAGTCACCGGTTCAACCTTCAAGCTGGTCGAGTCAAATCTGGTCATACCGGATCGATTGTATAACTAATCTAATTGATAACTCAAACCGATTAGGTGACCAATTTCTGGATCAATGAATCGATCCGACCGGTCAAAACCCGGTCTGATAACTATGATTTCACGTACGAACAAAAGCATATATATGTACATGGAGTGTAAGGAAAAAGGAAAATAGGAAATAATTGCTAAAGCTGATGGTAAAAGGACTGTAAGGAGACCTAACATTACTGCTCAGAGTTCAGACTTATCCAACCAGCTAGAACCCACACGCAGGGCCAAATTCAAATCAATTTGGATGCATCAGTGCTAGCTATGTAAAGGGTCCCGACGTGGGGTTTTCGAGACTACCTGGATTGTAATGCAATTTTCACGTGGTATATATATATATATATATATATATATATATATATATATATATACACACACACACACACATACATAGATACACACACACACATGAAAAATCCTAAGGGAGAGGGGGGTTGGCGTCCCTGCCCGCCCCTATATATATATATAAAAGAGAAATCAAATTATATCAGTGTAACTCTAAAAGAGTTATACCATTTTAATAATTTGATATAGAAAGAAATTTTTATCGATCCAACCTTTGAATTCTATCTACATATTATCAAGATTGTTTGTGTCAAATTTTGTCAAAATTGAATAACAATAAGAAGGTAATCAAATGATCCATATTTTAATATATTTTGAAAATTTTATATTACGTCCATTTTAATCTATATGAATGAGGTAGCAAATAATTTTAGATAAATTTGAAATTTTGTATACATGATCTATGTGAAAGGAACTTTCAATCCAATGGTGGATTTTAAGAAAACATCATCCAGTTGAAAGTTATTGAATGATGTAATAGTTGTTTAAGTTACACCGATATAATTTGATCCATCCTCATAAATATATATATATATATATATATATATATATATATATATATATATATATATATATAGTGAGATGATTTATTTTATATGAGAGTTAGATGAATAAATATTGACTACTAGATCTATCTTGAATGGTCAACATTAAAACAAACTAAATCACTTGAATTTTTTGAAAAGTCATATGACTTTTTAAGTAGTCACATGACATTAAATCACCTAATAACTTATATTTTTATTCGATTTAGATTGCTTTCTTAAAAAAGTAGGATTGGATCAAATTTCATAAAATATAGTTTGAATTAGATTGGATGATTCATTTTTATCAACACATCATTACATTATTATATTATTAGATTTATTTACAATGGCCATTTCAAAAAAATATAATATACATATGAAATGCAAAAACAATGTAATCCATAGGGTTGACGCGGTGTTATAAGATCTTGCTGCGTTCACATGTAGGGAATGATCTATTTATCAGGAGAATCCATGTTCAATTGAGGGACACCCATGATCTCTAACCCAATGAATTGAGGAACACCCATGGTCTCTGACCCACGACAAAAATAATGTAAAATGTGAAAGTTGAAATGCATAAAATAAGTAAAATGTGAAAGTGTTAGTACTCATACAATTTGAGAGGGTATTTCCAAAAGGCTTAAATATTTACTGAGGTGTTTTTGATTGATAGTTTTGTAACATCACAATTCACAATGTCTCATCAATGAGAGGACAACATTTCAATATGCATAAGAGTATACATGTGAAATGCAAAATAATACATACTAGATAGTACTCATGCGACGCACGGGTTTATTGAGGGCCAGGAATGAATTTTTTGTATGTATAAAGTAAGTTGGTAATGTTGTTAATTTGTTATATTATTTTAAGAAAGATCTAAAACTAATTCAAATTTTCACAGTGAGGAACTTATTCATTAATAAAAATAATAAAAGATAATTAGATGTATTTATTTTATAATACAACTCATTTAAAAAAATTATAATATAATTATAAATTCAAATTCCACAATGCCACTTTCTTGAAGTAAATTTTTTTCTATATATAGACAAATAAAATTATATAACGAAAATAAGATGAAAATAATAAGAAAATTAATTTTAACTGAAAAAACTCACATATCATTTCATTAAAATATTTTTTTACGGAGTTCATTACTTTAATATCCTGTAAAAATATTGGAAACAAAATTAAACAAATGAATGAAACAATATAAATTTAAAAGCACATATTTAAATGATTACATATAAGCGCAATGTCATATATCACATTCATTTGTATTAAATTTGATATGATATTGTAATATTTTATGTTTGGTAGAGACATTTTCCAATATTTTGAAAAACAAATTATAATTAAACTTAAAAATTAAAAATAATGATTTACTATATTTTTTGATAAACAACAATTTAACATTTTTATTATAATTTTATTAAAAGTTATTTGAAAACTATTGTAACCCATGATTAGGTCGACCGGTAGGAATGAGACTCATTAAAGCTTGAAATTTGAATATTAAGCACATTATTGTAGCATCTGGGACTCGAACCAAGGTGCTTGCATTGCTAAAAGAATAATTGCCACTAAACCAATTTATATAACTAGAAAAAGAGTTATATATATATATATATATATATATATATATATATATATATATATATATATATATAAATTTCATATATTTAATTTACATTTGTTCATGCAATTCAATCATTGACCTACTGGTTCGGCAAGTGACCCATTAAGTTAATATCTTTACCGGGTTAATAACCGGTCCAATTTTTATAACGTTGTGGCTAAGGATGGCGTCTTAATTAGTTAAATTATTGGCACTAGAATTTCTAGCTCCAACTAAAGAAACCACAACAACTTTAGAAGGTTTTATAAGTTACACAATTAACATGGTGTTGTTCAGCCATTTCAAGATACTCAAGGCTCTAGGACAAGACTCCCATAAGTGGAAAACTAACCAGCCTCACCAACATCCGAACAAGAAAAGAAAGCATGGCAAAAAGAACATGCTCAAGTCGTATCAAAAAATGATTTGGAAAGATCCCTTTAACATAAACATCACCTCCAAATAGACTATTGTGGATAGAATCAGGACTAAATTGGCCAAATGGAAAGGCTCTCTTCTTTTGGTTATGGGAAGAGTTCAGCTTGTCAAATCTATGATACAAGGAATGTTGTTGTATTCTTTTCATGTTTATAAATGACCTTTATCTCTACTGAAGCAAGTTGATAGTTGGATTCGAAATTTTATTTGGTCAGGGGATATTGATCAGAAGACGCTTGTTACAGTTTCCAGGCATAAACTTTGTGCACAACTGGAAGAAGGAGGTTTGGGTATTCGCTCTTTAAGATCTATTAATGATGCTGCAATGTTGAAATTGGCTTGGGATTTTACATCACTGGACTGCCAATGGGCAAGTTTCATGAGCTCTAGGTGTATTCGTCATGGAAATCCAGTATTATTTTATGTAAGATCTTCCATTTGGATTGGTATTAAGCCTTAGTTATCTTATATCCAAATGTATGCTAGATGGCATTTTGGGGATGGCCAATCTATCAATTTCTGGACAGAAACTTGGTTGTCTCAGCCTATCGTAGATCTTATTGATGTGCCAGTAAGTATTCCTACTGCTCTTCATGCAAAAGTAGCAGATTTTATGTTTCAGAATTCCTGGAATATTCCTCCTGTCTTTTGCTTTGCACTTTCTTGAGGTTGCTGATTTGATCAAGGATACTGTTATTCCCATTGAACAAGCTAGAGATAAGCTTATTTGGGGTCCTTCTATCTCGGGTGAATTGACTTTTAAAGGTGCTTTTAATAGTGTTAGACATGTTCAGCCTGGTGTTGCTTGGAATAAACTTATTTGGAGGGCTAGCATTCCTCCATCCCGTTCTTTTTTGGTGTGGAGACTATTTCATTCGAAAATCCCCACTGATGATAGGTTATTGCAATGTGGTCAAGTTATTGTTTCTGTTTGCTCTCATTGTGGGAAGGACATTGAATCCTCAGTCAACCTATTTCTTGAGTGTTCTCTTGATTTGGATCTCTAGCATTGGCTCGAAGATTTGATTTGTTGTCGTCTAGATCTATCTTCTTTCTATTCCTTATTATCTGCTTGTTCAAAGCCTAACAGCAAGCAGCTACAAGATGTTATCGCGTCATCCATTACAAACCTGCTGTGGTTTATTTGGATAAGCAGGAATCATACTAGATTCCAAAGTGGAGCTTTCACTACAAAATTCACTAAACGAAGTGTTCTGATAGCAACGTCTTTGGCTGGTAATCTTTCTCGTAATACCATATATAATTCAATAGATGAGTTCTCTATCTTTCAATCTTTTCATGTCATTGGTCATCCATTTTGTGCCCCTCGGATTAGGGAGGTTTGTTGGCATCCCCTTCTCTATGGATGGACGAAATGTAACACTGATGGAGCTGCGCGCGGTGCTCCTGGCTTGGCTGCCTGTGGTGGTATTTTTAGAGATTATACTGGACAGTTACTTGGTTGTTTTGTGCTTAACATTGGTGTATCATATTCGTTGAATGCTGAATTATTGGCGGTAGTGAAAGCAGTGGAGATAGCTCTACAAAAAGGTTGGTCTAGACTTTGGTTGGAGTGTGATTCTACTTTGCTGGTCCAAGATTTTCAGTCTAGTAATGGTGTTCCTTGGATGTTATGTAATAAATGGTCTAATTGTGTTGCAGCCACACTCTCATATTTTTTGAGAAGGAAATAGGTGCGCTGATAATTTAGCTAATGTGGATCTTAGCTCTACTGGCTTCTCTAGGTGGGATGAAACTCCACTTTTTCTAAAAGAAATCTATGGAAGGGATAGGATTGGCTTACCTAACTATAGATTTAGCTAAAGTTTGCATTCTTTTATTCATGGGTCTTGGTATACTTCCCCCATGGTTTATGTTTTTTTTTCTTCTTTTTTTCATGAATAAGATCCTGTTGACGTGCTGCAGAGGATTCATGCGTTATGGGGTGCCAACATAGTTGGGATGTCATTAGCCTACGAGGATGTTGCATTGTTAACTTTTATAAAAAAAAAAAAAAAACCTCCAAATGGATAAGCATCAAGGCATCAACAATAAGTAAGACTTCAGCATCAATTACCCGATTATTCTAAACAACTAACTATATGGGCAATAAAGGTGATTTCAGGACGAATCAAATGCTGCTTGGGAAATTTTGAGGAAGCTTATCAAACTTAAATTGAAAAAAAAACTTTTAATTTAAAATAGACTTAATTGTAAATTTTACCATCCAACTTTCATAATTTTGCGAATTTTACCACCCAAGTTTTATTTTTACAAATTTTACCATCTAAGTTATCAATTTTTGCGCATTTTACCACTTTGATATTTCACAAAAAAAAAAAGTTAAAGAATTCAAAACTTTTTTTTTTGGATGAAACATGAGGGTGGTAAAATCTGCAAAAATTGAAAATTTAGGTGATAAAATTCGTAAAATGTTGAAAGT
Source organism: Pueraria montana var. lobata (assembly GCA_026413185.1). Taxonomy (NCBI): domain Eukaryota; kingdom Viridiplantae; phylum Streptophyta; class Magnoliopsida; order Fabales; family Fabaceae; genus Pueraria; species Pueraria montana. Next base: position 63,347,076 of record CM048654.1, on the reverse strand, counting down.
TGGATGGTAAAATTAGCGAAAAAATAACTTGAATGGTAAAATTCACAAAATTATGAAAGTTGGGTGATAAAATTCGCAAAAAAAAAATTTGGGTGGTAAAATTCGTAAAATAATGAAAATTGGGTGGCAAAATCTGTAATTAAGCCTTTAAAATATAAACTTTGAATAAGTTGCCGATTAAAGATTTGGACCATTAATTATTTTATTATCTAATTAAGGTGGATTTTAATACTATATTAATATTTCTTCAAAACTTCATGGTCAATAGTAATAATTTCTCAAAATCGAGGATCACTCACAAGCAAGTTGGTTATAAACAAAAATAAATATGGTTTGATATAATGAAGATTAGAAACAATTAATTGCATGATGTACAGATCGATGCCGTGGAAGTTAAAGCTAGATTATTTATTAATGAAGCCTTACGCATTTCATTGGGTGCCATAAAGTCAGAAACAATATATCCACAAAAGCTAGAATACATGATACAGACATAATTACAAGTTGGTTTTGAATTACGGAATAATAAACTTCTTCAATTAAAAAAAGCATGGTCTACTTAAATAACCGACTTAATAAAATAAGTAACTAAACAAATGACCGGAGAAAATTGGAAGTCATCCACCAACTGTGCAGAACATTCTTTTTCATTGACTTTGGAGATTCATTTTCCCAGGCAACATTCACAAATAGTGTATCCGCAGGAAAAAGAAAAGGCAAAACGCCATACTTTTCAGAAACGCTTATGTTGGCTATAGAAATGTTGTTATTACCGACGGCCAAAATCCGTCGGTAACTACAAAAATCGGTCAGTAATTCAAAATTTTCGACGGATTACCGACGGACAAAAATTCGTCGGTAATATCGTCGTCGGAAAAATATTACCAACGGATTTTGATCATCCGTCGGTAATTTCCGACAGAAATACCCATGTATAATTCTGTCGGTAATTACCTATGGATATATCCGTCGGTAATTACCTACGAACATATCTTTCGGTAATTACCGATGGATATATCTGTCAATAGTTACCTACGAACAAATCCGTCAGTAATTATCTACGGATATATCCGTCGCTAATTACCTTCGGATAAATCCGTCGGTAACTTAAATATTTATTTGTTTTAAAAATAATTAAATATTTATTTATATTATTTCTTATAATAAATCATGTTTAAAAACACACAAAATTAAAAAATATATACAAATAAATTCAACTTAAATAAGTCATAACGTAAAACATATTAAGTTTGAATCTAATCAATTACAATGTTGAACACAAAAATCCCATACAACACAACAATTCACTTATTCCATAGAAAAAAGTTTCCTATACAAAGGATATTCTCTTTCCATAAATAGAGAATAGCAACACGCTAATTACACACTCTACTATATAAAAAAAAAACCCTAAACAACTTCCATTACAATGTGTGACATAGTCTTGTTTGTTATTCCTAGCCTCCTGTTGTTCCCAATTCTTTGACTTTGTATGGGCAGCTTTGGAAGGGGTTGAGCGTTCAAATTGTGAGAACTTAATCAAGATGTGGTTGAGTGAAGATTGCAGTGGAGATAGTAGTGAAGACCATTGGAGGAACTTTGCAGCCCTAACAACAACACACAAGCCCAAGATATGACAACCTGTTCCCACAATGAAATGGATTGTTAACTAGGCAAATTAGTAATACTACATTATGCAAATACGGTACAACAAAGCTGTTAAATAAGGAATATGCAAGGTTAGACCGTTGAGATAAAGTATCTCACCATAAGAGACTTTATGAGTTGACTAGTATCTTGTAGCTATTGATCACTTAATGCAGCTATGTTTGTCAAGCAATGTATCCTTGGCATCAAAGAGGAATAAAGAGAGAAAACATAACAAAATTGTAAAACCATCAAACCACAAGAATTAGAAGCTATAAACATACCAAAACATTCTTGCAATAAAAAAAAAACTTGGACAACTAATAATGGTTTAACTAACAATTTTAAAAATTCAAACAAAATTAATTTTTAAACTATCTACAAATTCATTTAATCTACCTATATATAATTAATTATTTTAAATTATAAATTTATAGCCAGTATATTCTAGCTTAAACACACTGATTATGTATATGTACTTATTAGTTAAATACATTTGATAAATAATTTATTAATTATCCATTGCTCAATATATAAGTAATTAAACTAATTTGAAAGCTAATTAACTATTCTATAGCGTGTCTATAAAAAATTACTTGTGCAAATAGAAAACTTCTACGCTCTCGATCTTAATGGAAAATATGGGAGAAAAAGGAATGTAAGTTTTCCATCCAAAACCTGCACCCTAGTCAAAAATATAACTCGTTAAACTCTCATTCAATTGGCTCGAAATCTCCATGGCATATTCAATATAGTAATCCCCGTTAGCCTTTCTCATTTGCTATGTTGCGGAATTGCCAAATTGGGAATACACTCTATTCAAAACATGTTTAGCCAAATAAACATTGTCAATCGAATTAAATTTATTCAATTTCCCTAAAATACAACACTCTAAACAACACGCGCAGGCCTAACACATACTCGAAACTAGTTCTCAGATAACCATAGCACCGTCTCTACAGTGTTCAACTGTTTCATTAAAAACTATAGCACCATGGATATTCTCACAGAATAAATGAATTACCAGAAAGAAAGAAAAAATGATTCAAAGAAAAAAAATTGTAGCATCTACGATGTATTATTATACCAGTATATGTTCTTCTGCAACAGCTCATCGAACTCCTCCCTGAGCATGGCCTGCTTCTCCTCGAGGCTCCGGCACCAATCCCCGAGAGCTCGGAACGCCGCAGTTTCTATCTCCTAGCCTAAGCAAAATAAAAACGCAGAATGCAAAACGTCAAATGTCAGATCCAGAAACCAGATTGATAAAAACGCAGAACGCAAAACGTCAAATGTCATCAGCGATCTCGACCTCGCCGTCGCAGGATAGTGAACGCGCTACTATTCGTGAGACCACCATCATGGCTCGCGGCGGAGCAACCTTGGTGTTGTGGCCATCGGTTATGGGGGACCGTAGTTGCAGCAGCAGAGGAAGGGCGGGGTGGGGTTGAGTCGATTAAGTTCAATTGGAGATTGGGGAAAGTTAATGTGAATTGAGTGAGGGGCAGGGACAAAGAACGGATGATCTTTGGCCACGTCATCAATCCGTGTGTTGTGATACTGTTGGCTCTTGTTTCTTTTCTTAGCCTTGCAAGTATTGGCGCTTTTAACAAAGGGACAATGAGCACCATTATTACTGTTAAACAAAAAATTATTATTTTAAAATTAATTTTACTTGAATAGAATTGGTTTTTTTTTAAAAAAATAATAATAGTCCCACCAACATTTTGCCTTTATCTTTTTATTTTTATTTTATACATATATATTATCTAATTATTATATTATATGTTATAGAAATTAATTATAATTTATAATAATTTATTTAAAATCATAATTAATACTGGAAATTAAAAGATAAATTATTACTATATATATGTGTCATTTTATTTAGATTTCAATATTATATATATATATATATATATATATATATATATATATATATTATATTTAGATTTTTCTATTTTAAAATATATTTATAAATTTTTTTTATCAATCAATCAATATATTGTATAAAATCAATATATTATATAAAATAGACTTAAAAGCAATTATAGTCATCCTATTTTGTTCAATCAGCAAATGTAGTCCCCTTATTTCAAAATGAGATTGGTGTGAGTGATTAAGGTCTCTCGTTCCTTAACCAAGGTCTTGGGTTTGAGCCTTGGGTATGGAAAAAATCTCAGCTGGGAGGGATGCCACCCATCGAGGTGCCGAACAAACTTCCGCGGGAGACTAGTCCCTGTTTCGTGCAAGCGGTTGGAAACTCCTCTTCGTAGGATAAAAAAAAAACAACAAAATAGACATTTGGTCCTCCTATATTAGAATATTCACAATTTTGGACCCATTTCAATTTTGTCTATGTTTTATTTCTTTTATTTTGGTCCAATTGAATCCTAGACCTAACATATTCGTTTAAGGTACCATCCAAAAATGATTTAATTAATTACAATATAAGAAATAAAAGAAACAAAATGTAAGCAAAATTGAGAATTGAAACAAAATTGCAGATTTTCTAAAATAGGGGACCAAATGTCTCTATTTTGAAATAGAAGATCAAAATTGTGGATTTTCTAAAATAAGAGGACCAAAATGTCTCTATTTTAAAATGGAGAACCAAGATTGTAGATTGAGCAAAATAGAGAATCAAAACTGCATTTAAGCCTATAAAATACACTTGTTAACTAGGATTGTTAGTCCACGTGTCACGTTCAAATGCAATTTTTTCCCTCCTTTTTTCTCAACCCTTATTTTACTACCATTAATTATAATTATTATTAGCACAATCACAATTTTTTATATATAAGACATTTAATAGATCTATATTTCTCCTTTCAAACTTTAATAGTAATAATCAAATTTTAAAATAATATATCATAATCAATTTTATATTATAAAATAATATCATAATAACCAATTTTAAAATAATATTTTGAATGTTTTGATAACTTGCATAATATATTGATTATTTTAAAAATGGAAAGAAATTTTTATATTTTATCATATATACTAGTCATTGATTATGTTACTAATTTTAACAATAATTAAATGATGGAAACAAAGAAAATTTTATATTTTTATATTTTCGTATTTTTTGTATAATTTTTTACCTCGATTTTTCTTGCCTCCCATACTAGCCAATACATGTCACTTTTAAAAATGTTTCTATAAATAAATATCATATTAAATTATTTATGGACATTATTCTTTTATTTAAAATTGAAAATAATCATCCATTTATTTTCTTTATATACTAATGTATTAGTAATATATTCAGCAAATATATTAATAATTAATAATTAGTAATATATTATGAATCACTAATTATATTCAGGTAATATATTAATAATTATATTTTTTGTATTATATTAATAATTATATACTAATTATTAGTACTACATTAATAACTAGTAATATATTATTATTTACAAAGATATTTAAAATATATTAATTAGTTATTGGTATAAATGCAATTGAATAATATATAATTCAAATATCTTTTATTATCTTTATGTATATGAAAGAAGGGTTGCTACAACAATAAATATCTCACCTATTTAGAGGATTTGCAAAATTAAATTGCTCTATTACGTGAATTAATTAGGATTAATATATATATATATATATATATATATATATATATATATATATAAAATTTTCTATTTTAAAAAACCACTCCATATTTAACATATATTTAAACTTTGTATATGTTACCCATGGATATATGTATGTTACCTACGGATTTATTACCGACGGAAAATCTGTCGGTAAAATCCATCGATAAGTTTATATTACCGACGGATCTAAATCTGTCGATAAATATCCGTCGGTAAGTTCAATTTACCTACGGATTTATAATCCGTCGGTAAATATCCGTCAGTAATTTTAACTTACCTACGGATATAGAGTCCGTCGGTAATGTTAAATTACTGACGGATACAAATCTGTCGGTAATTACCCTTTTTCTTGTAGTGATAATTGCAAGATAGCATAATGAGATAAGAGTGAAATGGCAGAAACTGCAGTATCTCTTGCCTTGCGGCAAGTGTACCAAATCCTAACAAAAGAAACAAACTTGCTAAGAGGCATCCACAAAGATTTTTCAGACATCAAAGATGAACTAGAAAGCATTCAAGCCATCCTCAAAGATGCAGATAGAAGGGCTGCAGATGAAGCAAACACCAATGATGGAATTAGAATATGGGTGAAGCAGTTGAGAGAAGCATCATTTTGTATAGAAGATGTCATCGACGAATACTTCAGGGTTATTCATGTGGTCCAACGTCTTGGATGTGAGGCTTCAGTTCACAAGATTACAAACCTAATTAGCACATTGATTTCTCGTCATCGGATAGCAACTGAGATTCAGGACATTAAATTGTCACTTTTTGTAATCGAGGAAAAGAGTGAAAGGAATAGGTTTCAAATTTCACAAGAACAGCAATCAAGCAGCAGCACAAGTTGTAGATGGCATGATCCTAGAAGGAGTTCCCTTTTCATTGAAGAAACTGAAATGGTAGGCTTTGAATTCCCAAGAGATGAATTGGTTGGTTGGTTGTTGAAGGGCACAAAAGAGCCCACAGTGATTTCAGTAGTAGGGATGGGAGGACTCGGAAAAACCACTCTTGCCAAGCACGTTTTTTATAGTGAAAAGCTAAAAGGGCACTTTAATTGTCATGCTTGCATCACAGTTTCTCAATCATACACTGTTAGAGGGTTATTCATAGACATGATACAGCAATTTTGTAAGGAGACCAAAGACCCTCTTCCACAAATGTTACATGAAATGGACGAGAAGTCACTAATTTCTTAAGTGAGGCAATACTTGCAGCATAAAAAGTACTTGATATTCTTTGATGATGTATGGCATGAAGATTTCTGTGACCAAGTTGAACTGGCCATGCCTAATAACAATGAAAGTAGCAGGATCATAATCACCACTAGAATGATGCATGTTGCTGAGTTTTTCAAGAAATCCTTTCTTGTTCATGTTCACAACCTACAACTGTTGCCTCCAGACAAAGCATGGGAACTCTTTTGTAAGAAGGCATTTAGATTTGAGCTAGATGGGCAATGTCCAGCAGTGCTTGAAGGTATGTCAACTGAAATTGTTAGAAAATGCAAGGGTTTACCTTTGGCAATTGTGGCCACTGGTGGTCTACTTTCAACAAAATCCAAAACTGTGTTTGAATGGCTAAAGGTCAGTCAAAATCTAAACCTCGAGTTGCAGCGTAATCCCCATCTAACTAGTTTAACTAAGATTTTATCTCTTAGTTATGATGACCTGCCTTACTATTTGAAACCATGCCTTTTGTATTTTGGTATATATCCACAGGACTACTCCATTAATCATAAGAGGTTAACTAGACAATGGATAGCTGAAGGGTTTGTTAAGTCTGATGGGAGAACTACTTTAGAGCATGTTGCAGATGAGTACTTATCCGAGTTAATTTATAGAAGTCTGGTTCAAGTCAACACAGTTGGCTTTGAAGGGAAAGTTAAAAGTTGTCAAGTCCACGATTTATTGCATGGAGTGATCGTAAGAAAAGTGAAGGACTTAAGTTTTTGCCATTTTGTACAAGAAGGTGATGATGAATCAGCCACAATTGGAATATCTAGACGGCTGTCAATAGACACTAGTTCCAACAATGTGTTGAAAAGCACTAAACACATTCATGCTATTCATGCTTTTGGAAAAGGAGGACTGCTTGAGCCTTTTATGGATGAATTATCTTCAAAGTCTAGGTTGAAACTACTTGACCTTGATGGTACATCGTTAAATTATGTACCTCGTAATTTAGGGAATCTTTTTCACTTAAGGTACATAAATCTAAAGAAGACTAAAATACGGGTTCTTCCTAAATCCGTTGGTCAGTTACAGAACTTGAGGACCTTGGATTTAAGAGAAACGTTGGTTTATGAGTTACCAAGTGAAATAAACAAGCTCAAAAAGTTAAGACACCTTCTTGCTTTCCTTCGAAACTATGAAGCAGATTATTCTCTCTTGGGATTTATAACTGAAGTGCAAATTAAAAAGGGTATTAAAAACTTGACTTCCCTACAGAATCTTTATTATGTGGAGGTAGATCATGGAGGAATTGATCTCATCGAAGAGATGAGAACATTAAGGCAGTTAAGGAAGTTATGCTTGAAGCGTGTTCAGGGGGAATATGGGAGTGCAATATGTGCAATAGGTGAGGATGAAATTATTGACTTGAACTCTATATCATCCATACCCCAACTTTGACGACTTCAGTTGAAAGCAAGGCTGGAGAAGATTCCTACATGGATTTCAAAACTTGAGTTTGTTGTTAAGATAAGGCTGGGTTTATCCAATTTGAAAGATGATACTTTGAGATCGCTTGAAAACTTGCCAAATTTGTTGAAGCTTGATATTTGGGACAATGCCTATGATGGTGAAATTTTGCATTTTCAAAGTGGAGGGTTTCAAAAATTGAAGGAACTGGAACTCGCTTGCTTGAATAGAGTAAATTCTATCCTCATAGACAGAGGAGCTTTGCTTTCTCTTGAATATTTCAAAATTAACAAAATACACCATCTCAAGGAGGTATCCAATGGCATCAAAGCTTTGGATAACCTTAAGGTTATAGACTTCCTTGATATGCCAAGTGAATTTATTGAGAACATTGATTCAGAAATCGGAAAACATTACTGGATTATCAATCATGTTCCCCTTGTATTCATTCGTCGTTGGATTGGCCCAAAAGTCAACGATTTTGAAGTCCGCACTATTCACTCATCCTCTAGGGAGTCATAAACAAACTCAATACTTTGGTGTCGAATATGAAGGTACATACCCTTTGTTCAATCATATGTTTGTCTTTCTTTTCATGTTTTAATGTTATGTACCTGTCATGTATACATTTATCCTTTATATTTTAAACAGTCAATGAAACTTGATTGCATTTTATTTTATACATTTTTATACTTGGATTCTGTCACATCTTTTACGTGAGTTGATGTATCTTAGATTAAATATACAATTTTCTTTATAAAAAGATTTTTAATTCGTATTGTTCGTTTCCAAGTTTTTGTATATACAATTCGTCTCAAAAGATTAACCTCTTAGCAAGTTGAATAGGGTGAACATATCCATAAATTGATATTTTCGAGAATCAATTTATATAAATAAAAAAAAGTGAGAACCAAAAACAATATTGATAACATATTCTAGGAATTAAATTATATACTTTCTCTATAATTTATAATTAATGATATGCAATTAGCTTTTTGATTTCGAATGTAAGTTATTGAAACGTGCTTTATTTTATATTTTATTATTATCGGCAAAAGAAGCATATATTAGACAAGGGTATAAGGAATACCCCAACCCTTATACAAAAAAAGCGTACTTGTTACAAACCCTTCATACATATCATAGGATTAGTTGACCATTCATACAAGGAATTAGAAAAACCCTTCATTTTAATATATATTTAACCATGACCAAGATCTGAACTTTATTAGATCCAAGATGTTTTCCCCATTTGCAACTTGCCCCTGGAAGACTATATTATTTCTATACAACCAAATTGTGGCTTAAATAACTTTTAGGTCCCTAAAATATTCTAGTTTTTTGTTCTGAGTCCCTGAAAATTTTTTGCGTTGTTCCGGATCCCTAATAAAAAAAAAATTGATCTAGGTCCCTACCGTTAGAGGTCCTTGTTTGACAGGTAAGCAGTTGGGTTATATTTTCTTAAATTTTCTTAAATTAGTTTTAGGTCCCTAATAAATGACCTTTTTTTGTGTGTGAGTCCCTGAACTTTATTTGGCAATTGTTCCGGGTCCCTATTAAAAAAAATTGATCTAGGTCTCTGTCATTAGTTGCATGCAACGCACGTGGGTAGACACCTAAGTGTTCAAATACACGTGGCAGTACATGTCACAATCTGATGTGTAACATTAACGGACATGTCAGTGGTTATTAACAGTCCACTGATGGCAGGAACCTGGATCAATTTTTTTTTTTATTAGGGACCCGGAATAACGCAAAAAAAATTTCAGGGACTCATAACAAAAACGAGAATTTTTTAGGGACCTAAAAGTCATTTAAGCCACCAAATTGTCCAAATAGAGGCAGACCACCCACCAAGCCATTTTCAGTTGTTTTACCTGTGAGACCATAGGTATGTTTTATGAAATGATTCTTGCCATCATTAGAGGCGTCACCACTTGGACTCCTAGCCAGTAATAACACATTTTCCATATTGATGCTGAGAAGGAGCATGAGAACAAAGATGGTTTGCAGTTTCCTCTTCAAAACCGCAAAAAGGGCATGAGAAATCCCTGTTATCTGGCACAATATCTCTTCTTCTTAGATTCGCTTTGGTCTGTATTCTATCTAGTAAAGTCCTCCAAACAAAGGCTGATTCATTTGATGGTACTGGGATTCTCCAAACCTAGTTATAAAAAGAGAGCTCTGTTGATGTCTCGTGCCCTTGTAAAAAGATGTACACAGCTTTTACTGTATGTGTGTGTGTGTGTGTGTAAATATATATATATATATATATATATATATATATATATATATATATATATATGTTATCCGCCTTCCAGATACGACTGTCTGCTTTCTCCTTCTTCATCTCTTCGTTGCATTAATTTCCTGCATAAAGGTTTCCAGTAGAGGTTTCTCCCACTCAAACCAATTCCTCCTCCATCTAAAGTTCCATTCCCATTTTTCCTCTATCCAACTCTCCAAATCTCCAATATTACAGTCCTTTTGTTTTGAGATCTCATATAATCTACTGTATTTTGAACTTAGTTTTTCCCTTCCGGCCCACACTTCCTCCTAGAATTTCACTCTTTTCCCATCACTTACTTCCCATGCTATAGTATTCTCAAACCAACTCTCTTGATCCATATATCCGCATACATTACCCAATTCTTTCCACCATTATTGACCCCTTCCTAAAAAGCTCCCCTTGTTACTCTCCCATTTATATCCCCGTACTTTACTTTTAAGACCCTGCACCATAGACTCTTATGTTCCTTTAACATCCTCTGCCTCCATTTCTCCATTAGTTAACACCGTATTAAATGTCTTGTTATTTTTTTATAGGCTTAATTACCAATTTGGTCCCTAAATTATTTAAAATGCTTCAATTTGGTCCCCAAATTTTTAAACGCTTCAATTAAGTCCTTTAATTGAAGCGTTTAAAAATTACAAATAGTGGCGGCTAAAAGCCACCACTACATTTATTATTATTATTTTAAAAAAGTAAAACAAGCCCTAACATTTCTGAAATCCTTTCTCTTCACCATCACGATCACCCACCGTAGTTGATGCGGTAGTGATGTCAAATTTCCTAAATTCGCTCACTCCACCCGCTAATGCGATTCGTCAACCACTTGACCAACATAAGCCTCGTTTCATAATCCCTCGTCGGAACACTCCCTCGGATCTCAATTCCTTCACGCAACTCCGCACCCTTTCCCTCCAAGACAATTCCCTCTGTGGCACCCTCCCTTCCCTTTCCAACCTCTCCTTCCTCCAAATGGCATACCCCAACCGCAACAACTTCTCCTCCCTTGCCCCCTCCACCTTGGCCTCCCTAACCTCCCTCCAAACCCTGACCTCGACTCCAACCCTGGACCTTCCCCACCAACCTCACTTCCTCCGTAAACCTAATCGACCTCACCACCGTAAGCCTCACTGGTCCTCTACCCAACATCTTTGACAAATTCCCTTCCCTCTAGCACCTTTGCCTCTCCTACAACAACCTCACCGGTCGTTTTGATTCTAGTGTTTTTTCTGTTTATTTTTGTTTTTGCAGGTTTGTTGGTGGATGGTGGTTTTGATTCTGGTTTTGGGTTGAGGATAAGCCTATGCATGTACGGTGGTGATTCTAGTGTTTGTTTATAGTGGCGGCTTTTTTAGCCACCACTATTTGTAATTTAACGTTGTCAGCCTCCACTGGATGGAAAGGACTGAATTGATGCAATTTTAACAATTAAAGGACTTGATTGAAGCGTTTGAAATTTTGGGGACCAAATTGAAGCATTTTAAATAATTTAAGGACCAAATTGGTAATTAAGCCTTTTTTATACCTAAGCCCCTTGCTTCCTTCGGACAACAAATATTTTTCCATCTGACCCACACTACTATTTTTTATATGTTGGAGCTTGATATTTTATAGAGAGAATTAACTAGTAATATTAATAGTGTATTTTTAATTTTACACTAACTAAATTCAACATCCAAGTAATAACTATATTTCTAGTTATTTTAATCACTCACATGCAAGTTCTTGAGTAACTTGATTATAAATGTTTCCTTTGAATATAATAATTTTAACATGTTTAACTAAGTTATTGCTTAATCTTGTGTTGAACTCAATTTAACATGATTAACTATGTTAACAACTATATAGAAATGTCATGAACTTCGTGAAATTATATGCCAAAATATCTTACTGTTTGTGGATAATGCTAAAGTTGTACAACCCGTATCTCGTTGCAATCATCCCACAAAAAATGACATGCGGTGGATTGGCCTATTTTAAAAAGTTGGTTAAGTAGGTTAATCCATTATGCTTCATGTAGGTTGATACTTGATAGGTTAACTCACTTAAAATATTAAAATAATAGCAAAATAAAAATAAATATAAAATGAAAAGTATATATATTAAAAAAAAGTGAATAAAAATATAAATGAAAATGTCATGGGAATAAGAATTGAGAAATAAAGTAAATGCTTTTTATCTTGTGTGATCTATGATGTTTCTAGTGACTTCTTATTTTTTACAAATTTTGAATCATTTGTATGACATTCTTGAATCATCATGTGACTGCATTTAATGTCTATTACTTGTTAAAGACAGTTAAAAATTACTCCTCTAATATAAGACTTTTACGGTTATTTTCAATTCTTTAACAGACATTTGTTTTTTATAATTATAAAAAGCATGTTATCAAAACTGGATCTGACCGGCCGGTTTGATCGGGAACTGGTCTGCTGACCGGTCTGGATACTCTATAAAATTGGAGGAATTCGGAACTGGTGGAAACCGGCCAAGAACCGGTCAAACCGGCCAAAACCTGTCAAGAACCGGTACAAAAAACTGGTTTGAACCGGTATTTTTTTTAATTTTTTTAAAAAATTTTAAATTTAATATAAAATATTTTAAAGATAAATAAAAACACATATTTAATAAATATCTCAAATAGAATTATTTTATCATTTATATTAATTTATATTTTTTTATATCTTTATTTTTGATAATTTTATATTATATTAATTTGTCAATTTCTTTCTTTATTCTAAATGTAAATTTGTTATTGTTTATGAACATTATTTTATTTTATTGAATTTTGAACTTAAAGATTATGGTATATTTGATTAAACTTTAATATATATTTTGAATGTTAAAACCTTGTAAAGTGATGTTTTAAGTTTTATTTTAGTTTTTAATGTTATAAAGTTATGTGATATTATATTTATTTAATATTATTTTATAAGTTATTTTATTATTATTATTTTACTAATACCGGTTCGACCACGGTTCAACCACGGTTGAACCATTGAATCTTGAACCAGTGCCTTGACCGGTTCAATGTCCGGTCTGGATTCTAAAAACATTGATAAAAAAGTACTATATGACTCTTTTCACTTGGTTTTCATATTTTTGTAGAAAAGGGTGAATATATACAGGGATTGTTTGATTAAGGTTTTCAAAATACTTTTAACCAAAAAAACTAAAATAGAATCAACACACCTTATATTTTCTTGTTCTTACCTGTAACCAATTTTTTTTTCTTGTTCTTACCATTTCTGTCAGAAAATTGAAATAAAAAATAACATAAAGATAAATTGATAGTTTTATAATTATCAATGTGTTAATTGAAAATAATAAAAAGAAAACCAACCGAACACCAGATTTAGCATATTATTTGGCCACTGAAAGCTAAGGTTAACATTTATTTTTCTTCTTTCATGGTGTTTATTACAGGTTGTTGGAGCTGCTCAAGCTTGTAATCAAGACTTCTTCACTTGAATGGACATTTTTATTTTCACAATAAAGACAAATTAATGTAATATCTTTATTATTATTGGATTTGTTGTGATGATGGAACCTAATGTTGCTTGCTAATTATTTTGCCTGTATTCTAAACTTTAGTCTGCCTTTTGCATTTAAAAAGAAAAAAGAAAAGAAAAGAAAAGAAAAGAAAACTTTAGTCTGTCTTCTGTCAGTTTTGGAAGGCAAATGTTTTTTTTTTTTATTTGTTTGTGGAGTTACTCTTTAAAGTTTGTAATGAAGACTTCATCATTTAAACGAACATTTCGTGTTCCTTCCTGATACAGACAATTGCAGGATCTTTGTTATTTTACTGGATTAGTTTGTTTCATTGCTTGAATCAAATGTTGCTTTCCAATTATTTTGATGATCCTCCTCTTTTTTTTAGGGTTAACTAAGTTTTTAGTCCCTAAGCTTTTTCAAAATTCGATTTTTAGTTCCTAAACTTTTTAAAAATTCAGTTTTTAGTCCCTAAACTTTTTTAAAATTTGGTTTTTAATCCCTAAACTTTTTAAAAATTCAATTTTTAGACTCTGAAATCTCATCAATTCAGGAACTAAAAACTGAATTTTTAAAAAGTTTAGGGTCTAAAAACTTAATTAACTCTTTTTTTTTATCAAGATAAAATTAGAAAATTAGAAAAATTAACTGAGCATGACATTTCCCAAGCCCTGTAGAGAATCTATAATGTAAAATCCTATAACAAAATCTATGAAACAATACAAAAACCTTAAATACAAACCTTTTCTATGTGAATAATATTGAAAATAAGCACAAAAAAACAAACCAAACAATTGAAAGAGACAAAGGAAATAAACAAAGAATGAAGCAATGTAATCAGATTAAGAAATCAATCAATGATAATAAAAATAAAAAGCATAGATAAGAAGAAAAACAGGTACCTGATTTGATTAAAATGTTGTGACGAATTACGCATTGAACAACTTCAATAAACAAAAGCGAATTGTTGAGAATATGAATTTTTTTAAGAAATGAAGCAAGAATTAAAAACAAGATGAATGTGAATAAATCCAACACATCATCATGTACTCGGAGATGGAAGCAAAAGAATAAGGAGAACAAAAGAAAGATCCTAACATATGGAGTGGAAGAGCAAATGCAAGAGGAAGGGAACGAAGGCAAAACCCTATGAATCGAAACAAAGATCAGTGAGAGAAGAGAAAGAGAACGTGCTATAAGCATAATTGCACAAAATTGATACCAATGCCCAGTTCTTTTTAGGTGAGCTTACTCCTACTAATGTTGGGTCGTGGAGGAGATAAACAAAATGTCACAAGATTATTCTTATGATGCCACCATATATATATATATATATATATATATATATATATATATATATATAGAGAGAGAGAGAGAGAGAGAGAGAGAGAGAAGGGATCAAATTATACCGGTTTAACCATTAGATTTCAAGAAAATAAATGATAAGGATGAGGATTCTCTTATAGTTACTCTTGGAGTAAGTGGATCCCTTCTCATATATATATATATAGGAAAGGAGGGGAGGGGGATCAGCTCAGAGATAGGGTGATTCGCGAATGGTTACGCTAGATTATTAGTGATGGATTGTCGGGGAGATGATCGTTAGGGTGGTTGTCCTAGTAGAACCTTTGCTTTATAATCACAACGTAGGATTTATGACATTGACTATTTTCGTGGAAGCATTGATGGGTACGACCGAGTGAAGTTCTAATAGTAGTTAATCCATGTCAATAGGAACGAATGTGTGCGATGCAGGTTTGCCAGCCATTGTGACCAATTGGATATTATCTTAGAAGGTACACAGTTCTGAAAGTCACATGAGCCTTTAGGTCTTAGTGGCTGGGACTAGGGTGGTTGTTCATGTGACACTCTAGAGGGTACAAAGTCTCAAAAGCCACAAGAGCCTTTAAAATTGAACTAGCTTGGATTGGGACGATCGTCCAAGTGAAGCTCCAGAGGGAACACAACCCCAATTGGCGATTTGAAAGATACATAATCACAAAAGCTTTTAGGGCGAAGTGATTTGGGATGGAGTAGGGTGATTTGGATCCCCACTGAAAAAAATTAGAGTGATAGTGGATGATGCCAACTCCTAGACACAAAAAAATGACAATAGGAAAGAACCAACTTTTTTTTGGTATAGGAAAGAACCAACTTTTAGCAAAACTAGCTTGTTATTAATTGTATAAAATTACAACAACTCTCTACTAATCATCTTGATCTACATTTGAAAAAATTGACTAATCATCTCGATCGATACATACTCTAAAAATACCACTAATAACATCTTGCACTAGGATACCTACAATGGCAAATCCACACAAAACCTAGTCTGTCACACACAATCAAACTCTCCAAGTTCAAGTCTCCAAGGAGGAACTCAGCCATGATCAACATACGCTACTAATGAAAATATTCCGACACCATGGATAAGATAAAATTCCTGAAGTCGAGCCGAAGACAGAGGGCATAAGCACAACCAATATGGCCAAGGATGACATCTTGGTTAGCCAACAGGAAAGAAATTCCCACTCCAACTAGATAAACCACAACTCCAGAAGGTTTTATAGGTTACGCAATCACAATGGTGTTTAGCCTTTTCCAGAAACTCCAAGCTCCCAGACATACTCCCATTAGTGGAAAACGACTAGCCTCACCAACATTCAACGGAGAAAGGAAAGCATAACATGAAGGAAATTTAATCAATTACTCGAGTCGTTTCATAAAACGATCCAGATGGACCCATTTAATTAAGTTAAACATTACCTCTAAATATACAAATACAAGCAAAATAGATAAGCATCAAGGCATCAACACTGAGTCAAGTCTTCACGATCAATTGCCTGATTGTTCTAACCAACTAACAATAAACAAAGGTGATTTTAGGACAAATCAAATGCTATTTTGAAATTTTGAGGAAGCTATCCAAACTTAAATTGAAAATAAAGAGGGATTAACATTTCACTTTAAAGTAAAAACTTTGAATAAGTTGCCGGTTAAAGATTTGGACCATTAAATATTTTATTGTTATATCTAAGGTGGATTTTAATACTACACCAATGTACCATTTCTTCAAAACTTCACGGTCAACAGTTTTTCATAATCGAGGATCCTTCACGAGCAAGTTGGTTATAAACATGAATAAATATGGTTTGGTGCAAGATTAGAAACAATTAATTGCATAATGTACAGATGCCGTGGAAGTCAAAGCTATATTTTTTTATTAATTAAGCCTTCCTCATTTCATTGGGTGCTGGTGAAAATATATCCAGACTACATAGTATAAAAATATATCCAGACTATATAATATAAAAAACTTCAATAGAAAAAATCATGGTCTACCTAAATCACCAACTTCATAAAATAAGTAACTAAACAAATGACCGTTGAAAATTGGAACTCATCCACCAACTGTGCACGTTTCTTTTCATTGACTTTGGATATTAATTTTCCTTGGCAACATTCACAAATACTGTATCCAAAGGAAGAAAAAAGGCAAAAAAAAAAACACCATCTTTGCTGAAATGCTTATGCGGGATAGACATGAGAACAGCATAATTGCAAGGTACCAATGAGATAAGAATGAAATAGCAGAAACTGCAGTATCTTTTGCCTTGTTGCAAGTGTTCCAAATCCTAAAAGAAGAAACAAACCTGTTAGGAGGCATCCACAAAGATTTTTCAGACATCAGAGATGAACTAGAAAGCATTCAAGCCTTCCTCAAAGATGCAGATAGAAGGGCTGCAGATGAAGCAAACACCAACGACGGAATCAGAACATGGGTGAAGCAGGCCCGAGAAGCATCATTTCGTATAGAAGATGTCATCGATGAATACCTAAGGCTGATTCATGTGGTCCAACGTCTTGGATGTGGGGCCTCAATTTGCAAGATTACAAGCCTGATCAGCACGGCGATTTCTCATCATCGGATAGCAACTGAGATTCAGGACATTAAATTGTCACTTTCTGTAATCAATGAAAGGAGTGAAAGGTATAGGTTTCAAGTTTAACAGGAACAACCATCAAGCAGCAGCACTGGAGGGACAGAAGGTAGTAGATGGCATGATCCTAGAAGGAGTTCCCTTTTCATTGAAGAAACTGAAATGGTAGGCTTTGAATTCCCAAGAGATGAATTGGTTGGTTGGTTGTTGAAGGGCACAAAAGAGCCCACAGTGATTTCAGTAGTAGGGATGGGAAGACTCGGAAAAACCACTCTTGCGAAGCACGTTTTTTATAGTGAAAAGCTAAAAGGGCACTTTAATTGTCGTGCTTGCATCACAGTTTCTCAATCATACACTGTTAGAGGGTTATTCATAGACATGATACAGCAATTTTGTAAGGAGACCAAAGACCCTCTTCCACAAATGTTACATGAAATGGACGAGAAGTCACTAATTTCTGAAGTGAGGCAATACTTGCAGCCTAAAAAGTACTTGATGTTCTTTGATGATGTATGGCATGAAGATTTCTGTGACCAAGTTGAACTGGCCATGCTTAATAACAATGAAAGTAGCAGGATCATAATCACCACTAGAGTGATGCATGTTGATGAGTTTTTCAAGAAATCCTTTCATGTTCATGTTCACAACCTACAACTGTTGCCTCCAGACAAAGCATGGGAACTCTTTTGCAAGAAGGCATTTAGATTTGAGCTAGGTGGGCAATGTCCTGCAGAGCTTGAAGGTATGTCAAATGAAATTGTTAGAAAATGCAAGGGGCTACCTTTGGCGATTGTGGCCATTGGTGGTCTACTTTCAACAAAATCAAAAACTGTGTTTGAATGGCAAACGGTGAATCAAAATCTAAACCTGGAGTTGCAGCGTAATGCCCATCTAACTAGAATAACAAAGATTTTATCTCTTAGTTATGATGATCTGCCTTACTATTTGAAACCATGCATTTTATATTTTGGTATATATCCTGAGGACTACTCCATTAATCATAAGAGGTTAACTCGACAATGGATAGCTGAAGGGTTTGTTAAGCCTGATGATGGGAGAAGAACTTTAGAGCAAGTTGCAGATGAGTACTTATCCGAGTTAATTTATAGAAGTCTGGTTCAAGTCTCGACTGTTCGCTTTGAAGGCAAAGTTAGAAGTTGTCAAGTCCATGATTTATTGCACGAAGTGATCATAAGAAAAGTGAAGGACTTAAGCTTTTGCCATTTTGTGCATGAAGGTATGAATCAGCCACAAGTGGAATAACTAGACGCTTATCTATGGACACTGGTTCCAACAATGTGTCGAAATGTTCCAACAACACACACATTCGTGCTATTCATGCTTTTGGAAAAGGAGGACTGCTTGAACCTTTTATGGGTAAATTATCTCCAAATTCTAGGTTGAAAGTACTTGACCTCGAAGGTACATCGCTAAATTATGTTCCTAGAAATTTAGGAAATCTTTTTCACTTACGGTACTTAAATCTAAGGAATACTAAAGTACAGGTTCTTCCTAAATCTGTTGGTCAGTTACTGAACTTAGAGACCCTGGATATAAGAGATACGTTGGTTCATGAGTTACCAAGTGAAATAAATAAGCTCAAAAAGTTAAGACATCTTCTTGCTTTCCATAGAAACTATGAAGCAGAGTTTTCTCTTTTGGGATTTACAACTGGTGTGGTAATGAGAAAAGGTATTAAAAATTTGACTTCCCTACAAAATCTTTATTATGTGGAGGTAGATGATGGGGGAATAGATCTCCTCCAAGAGATGAGAATGCTAAGGCAGTTAAGGAAGTTAGGCTTGAGGCGTGTTCGGAGGGAATATGGGAATACAATATGTGCTTTAATGGTAGAGATGACACACCTTGAATCACTTAAAATCACTGTAATAGGTGAGGATGAAATCATTGACTTGAACTCCATATCATCCATACCCCAACTTCAACGACTTAACTTGCAAGGAAGACTAGAGAAGATGCCTAATTGGATGTCAAAACTTGACTATCTTGTAAGGATAAGGCTGGCTTTATCCAATTTGAAAGATGATCCGTTGAGATCGCTAGAAAACTTGCCAAATTTGTTGAAGCTTAGTATTTGGGACAATGCCTATGATGGTGAAATTTTGCATTTTCGTAGTGGAGGGTTTCCAAAATTGAAGGAACTGAATCTGGCTCGCTTGAATAGAGTAAACTCTATCCTCATAGATAAAGGAGCTCTGCTTTGTCTTGAATATTTTAAAATTATCAAAATCCCTCATCTCAAGAAGGTATCCTCTGGCATCAAAGCCTTGGACAACCTTAAAGTTATTGACTTCCGTGATATGCCAACTGAGCTTGTTGAGAGCATCGATCCACAAAACGGCCAAGAATTTTGGATCATCAATCATGTACCCCTTGTATTCATTCGTCATTGGATAGGCCCAAGATTCAATGATTATGAAGTCCGCACTATTCACTCGTCCTTCAAGGAGTAATAAACAAACCGATAATAGTTTGATGTCTGATGTGAAGGTACATACCCTTTCCTCAATCGTGTAATCGTATGTTTGTCTTTCTATTCATGTTTTCATGTTATTTGCCTGTCATGCATACATTTATCCTTTATATTTTACACAATCATTAAAATTAATTCCATTTTCTTTTACACATTTTTACCCACAGATTATGTCATGTCTATTACGTGAGTTGATGTATCTTAGAGTAAATATACAATTTTCTCTATAGTATATGTTTAATTTTTATTGTTCTGGTTTCCAAGTTTTAGTTTATACAATTGGTCTCAAAAGATGAACCTCTTAGCAAGTTGAATAGGGTGAACATATCAATAAATTGATATCTTCGAGAATTAATTTGTATAAATAAAAAATTTTGAGAGCCAAAATCAATATTAAATTATATATTTACTCTATATTTTATAATTAATTTTTTTTATTGGCCAAATGTTAGTTGTCAATATGTTAGTTTTGTTAACAGAGGGATTTGAACCGATGACCTATCCCTCCCTCTCTTCTTCCTTCACCACCAAGCCAACCTTATAACTCCATATTTTATAATTAATGATGTACAACTAGCATTTTAATTTCCAACATAAATCATTGAACCATGCTTTTGTTATATATGTGGGAGCTTGATGTTTTACAAAACTAATTTGATTTATAGATATTTTATAGTGAGAGAACTAACTAATAATAGCATATTTTGTATTTTACACTAAATAAATCCAATATTTAAAGAACTATTTTTGTAGTTGTTTTAATAATAACTCATGCAACTTTTCGACAAAGAAGTATGTGTGTGAGGAGAAGTCAAATTATTTTCCCATTCTCACCTTTCATTTTTTTAATATAACAGTTAAACATAAGTAACTTATTAGAACCATTATATTAAAAGAAAATAAAAGGTGAAGATGAGAAATGACTCTCTCTTTTAAATCTCTCTTAATTGGGAAACAATTCAATTTTTAATTTCAAATATATAGGATATTGTTTAGATTTAAAAGTATATTATCTTATTTCTAAGATGTTGTTTAGATTTAAAGAAATTATTTGTAAATTAAGGATTTGCTTCCTCTTTTAAGATTAGGATGCTAGGTCTATATGTAAAGGTTCCTAAGATGAAGAATCACATGAAGAGGGGGTCACTATCCTAAAATTTGTGATTTTTCCTGTTTACTTTATGACTTTGCCTTCTTAATTTTATTGTGTGTTTTCTCATCATTGTGCGTGAAGAGAGATGTGTGTGTGTGTGTTTTTTTTCCATGTATATATATATATATATTTGTGTGTGTGTGTGTGTGTGTATGTATTGTAACTTACTAGAATATCCATGTCTAGCAGTGAAAGGATTTGTTTTCTTTCTGTACTTACGAATTTCATATTCTGTCCCCAATTAAAATGTACCATTTAATTAATCATATTTAAAGAAGGAATAATTAAATTAAGACTTCATTTGATTTTTCTTCTTTCATGGTGTTTATTGCTGGTTGTTGGAGCTGCTCTTTAAAGCTTGTAAGCAAGACTTCTTCATTTGAATGGACATTTACATAATAAAGACAAATGTAATTTCTTTATTATTGGATTTGTTGTGATGGTGGAACCTATTGTTGCTTTCCAATTATTTTGCCTGTATTATAAACTTTAGTATGCCTTCTCTCGATTTTGGAAGGCAAATGTGAAGGTTGTGGAGTTACTACCAGATTTGAAAAGAAGCAAATTGGATGAAAAAGCTGAAAAAGGAATTTTAATAGGCTATAGCTCAAAAGCTAAGGGATATAAAGTCTATGGAATTGATTTAGGCAAAGTTTTTGTCAGTAGAGATGTGAAGGTGGATGAAGATTCTTTTGGGATTGGGAGACTTGTCAAATGGAAAGGCATGCAGTTTTGCCTTCTTTGGAGAAAACTGATGAAGATCAAGAAGAAGAGGTTGATGATGATTTTGCCGTGAGAGGCACTAGATCTCTTTCAAAAATTTATCATAGATGTAATGTTGCTATAGTTGAACCTACCAACTTTGAAGAAGCTAGTAAGGTTGAAGAATGGAACCAAGCAATAAAGGAGAAGATCACCACCATTGAAGACAACAAGACATGGCAGCTGGTTGACAAACCAGAGGACAAAAATGCTATTGGAGTTAAATGGGTCTATAAGGTAAAACTGAATCCTAATGGATCCATTAACAAATACAAGGCCAGACTTGTTGTTAAAGGCTATTCTCAACAGCCAGGAATTGATTTTGCAAAAACATTTGCTCCAGTTGCAAGAATGGACACTATTCGCATTCTTGTAGCTTTGACATCTCAAATGAAATGGAAATTTTGGCATTTAGATGTCAAATCTGCATTCTTAAATGAGAACTTGACTGAAGAAATTTATGTAGCTCAACCTGAAGGTTTTGTTGTGAAAGGAAGTGAAGACAAGGTGTATAAGCTTCATAAAGCTTTGTATGGGCTAAAACAAGCTCCTAGAGCTTGGTACAACAGAATTGATGGCTATTTTTACAGTTAAGGTTTCAGGAGGAGTGAAAATGATGCAACTCTTTATGTGAAAAGGTTGCTGGATGGTGGCTCTTTAATTGTTTCTTTGTATGTTGATGATTTGTTAGTGACTAGCAGTAATCAACAAGAAGTGCAGTAGCTTATGGAGGAGATGCAAAATCAGTTTCAGATGTCTAGCTTAGGAGAAATGAATTATTTTCTAGGCTTGGAAGTGCATCAAACTAAAGATGGAATTTTTCTGAATCAAGAGAAGTATGCTCATGATGTATTGAAGAAGTTTAGAATGGAAAGTTGCAAATATGTCCCAACTCCTCTGGTGCAGAATTTGAAATTGTCCAAAGATGATGGAGCTGAAAAAATGGATGCTTCTCTTTATAGAAGTTTGATTGGAAGTTTGCTTTATCTCACTTCATCTAGACTTGATCTTATGTATGCAGCCAGCTTACTCTCAAGATTTATGCAGAGTCCAAGTGTGATTCATTTTGCAGCAGCGAAGAGAGTGCTTAGGTACTTGAAAGGCACTACTCAACTTGGAATCTGGTATAAGTCAAGTGAAAATGGAAATTTATTTGGCTATGTTGACAGTGATTGGGCTGGAAACCTTGATGACATAAAGAGCACTACTGGTTATGTTTTTTTCCTTAGGCTATGGTGTAACACCCCGTTACATTAGACACAACCCATATTAATTACTTTAGTTATTTTACGAGGGAAATTTTTTTCACAATTAAATGAAACATTTATCAACCACATTTAGAATATAGAAAATATTATATAAAGAACCATGATCATCTTACAATCAAACATCAGTTCATGACATTAAAATAAATATAGGGAAATTATGTACTAGCTAATCCCTACCCATACATCTGATAACCTAGTCAGAGCAGTACACAATTTCTACCCTAGCCCAAGTACAGAAATAAATAAAACTAGTCTTCAAATTATGTATTATCGCCTTATCATCTGCAACTTCTATCCGCATCAACGGGGAGACTTGATCACTGGGCGTGAACGTCATCTTCACGTATCCAATCGACAAGTACATACATAGAACGAAAGATAGAGGAGTGAGATATGGTTCTATATATATATGTATAACTGACGGTAAAAACAATCATCAGTTAATTAATAGTGGGTGACCTAAGATTTATTCTAATATATTTGTCTTAACAAATAAAACCTCTAGACGCAGTATGGATCCATACCCCCCGATTGGAAGTGACTGGGAGTACATACGCCTCAACCTATGGCAAAACTTTCATCTTCCACAGATGAACTCAAATTATCTAATTTCAGGACATCCACAGTCCTATATAACTCAGGCGTACTCTTGCACCAATCAATGGAATGCTGAGCAGTTGTTGGGGTTGCCAAGCTTGGTCAGATGAAGTCTCCGACACAGGATGCTCCCCTGGCTTTTAGTTACTTCATCACTCGACACCGTACCCCCTAGACTTTCGTCAGTGAGTCCCTGCCTTTCATTCCTCAGCTTGCCAGGCTGTGTCTTCCACTATAGGCAACATGCCACTGCATGTTCCTATTTTAACAGTACTCACACTAGAGTACTCATAATTTACTTATCAACCTTTGATCTCAATCACTGAGCACCAACATAGGATAATAATATTTCTGTCACTCAAACAGATAGATAGTATAACTATCATATGATCACATTTCAGTGTGCTATATCTAACATCACTGAGTATCAAAATTTCAGAGGATCAAATTTCTGTCATTCTGACAGACAAATAGAATACACAGTACATAGATATGCAAAATCACAATATATCACAATTTAATCGTTACATCCAATAATATTTTCAGAAATATATATACTTTAAGTATCTATTATAAAATAATCATTACAATATTATGAAATTATTAGGTACTTAATTTTAATTCTTCTAACTTTAATTACTTATTAAAATTTATAGTCATCCATCTTAAAATTAAAATATACTACTGTTACTTAATTGGATACAAGGAATTGATATTAAATGAATTGAAGTCTTAGTTAATTTCATATAGTTAGAAACGTGAGGAATTTGTGAGGAAATTAATTCACAAGTTTTATTTAAACAGCATAGTTAAGTATTTAGAATTTATTTGCAGAAATAACCACAGTCAAGTTTAATTTTAAAATCTAATTCTAAGTAGTAGGATTAAATACTTAAGTTGTTAATTTAAATTTTTGACTCCTTGTATTTTTATTCCTTACCAAACCCCGAGAACTAACCTATAAGGGAAAGCTTGGTCAAATTTCAGACTGTCCATTATTCCTAGTTGTGTCAAGTGAAGAAAGATGAAATGCTAAGAAGAAAGTATATTGGTTCTAATTTTCAAGAACTGACTCCAAAATTGACTTTTGTTGTTTTCTTTACCTTTTGTAGCAGAAACTCTTCTTAGAAAAAGACCAGCTTACTTTCTTTGTGGTCCCCTACATATATGTCCACATCCTTTGTTTCTTTTCTGTCTTCTTTCTTTTTAATATAAAACATGTTGTTTTAAAAAAAAAAAAATAGAAACTTACTTCTTTGTTGATTGACAGGGAACGAAACTGTCAAGGGAAGGAAGAAGTATTTCCTTTGACTTCTGCTATTTTATGAAGAAAGAGGTTAATGCTTGGTTTAAAAACTGAACTAAAATAGCACAACCTTTCTTGCTATTAACCCAGACAGTGAACTTTTTGGACCAAAAGAAAGCAAATATTTTCAGTTCTGCAGGTTTGTAAGTGTTTAGTTCATTGTTAGATTATCAAGAATCAAAAATCAAAAGGTATCTCAGCAAAAGTTCCCTTAAAGGTGAACTTAACAGCACAGCAAAACAATAAAAAGAGTAGAGAAAAATTCACATTTCAGCTTCATATGGTTTAAGAAATAAAGGAAAATAGTAGGAACTACAAGGTTACTACTGGACATCATCATAAAAAGAAATAAAAATTGAAAGATCAATAGTATTGAACCACCTCACTCCCCCCTTACCTTACAGTCACGTGCAGCAGGGAATAAGAGGAGGAAGGGCTGCTGTTTGCTCCTGGAAGAGTGGAGAATGAAGTCTCCTATGGTTTTTGCTTCACGGTGGAGGAAGAGAAAAATGAATTAAGGGTGCATAACTGAAGTGAAGAAATGAAAGTTGGAAAAGTGTGTGTGAATTTTTTTCTGAAGTGAGGAATAGGCTTAAATAGAAGATGGAGATTATGGGATATGTCACATAGTTTCTTCTGGTTACATGAGGTAGTTTGACTAATTGAAGGAACCATTACTTCTCCTGAACAAGTGGTTGTAGGCTGAAGAAAGGAAGAAGAAAAAAATGCTTCAGCTTAGATTTTTATTTCCACTTTCAAAGAAGTTAGGTGAACCTAACTTGAGTGGTAGATTTCTGATGGTTAGGTGAATTGTGTGAAGTGTTTTGGTTAGGTGAGTATTAGAGGTTTGATAGTTAGGTGAGAATTTTGTTTTAAACTGAAAACTTGTTTCTGGTTAGGTGAGTATTAGAGGTTTGACAGTTAGGTGACTCATTCTCACATTCGAGCAGTAGGAATCACTGCCATGAGATATGAATCACAACCATGACTGGCGCTGATTTGCTTATCTGTTGAATCGCAACAGAATGGATCACACCCGTGAGATATGAATCACGCCCGTGACTCGTGACAGACGTGAATTTTACTTAGTTTTAAGTTTTTATTTGTATTTGAGCCTGAATATATTTAGTCCATTATTCTTAAATATCCTTCTAAACTTTGGGAAGGGTTATGCACTTCTAACACTTGACGGTTTGGGAAGTAAGCTAGGGTTATCAATTCTTAAAAAATAAAATTAAGAATTAAACAAACAATCAAATATAGAAAGCGAAATTGAGGGTGTTACATCTGGCATGTTCTCTTGGAATTCAAAGAAGCAACAAATTGTAGCTCAGTCCACTGCAGAGGCAGAATATGTTGCAGCAGCTGCAGCAGCAAACGAAGCTATTTGGTTGAAGAAAATTCTATTTGATTTGGGAGTAGAGCAGCTAGAAGCTACTGAGATTTATTGTGACAACAAACCAGCAATTGCTATTGTTGAAAATCCAGTTCAGCATGGAAAGACTAAGCACATTCAAGTGAAAATTCATGTTGTTCATGAGGCTGTTAAGAATTGTGAGATCAAGCTAATTCATTATTGTTCTGATGTTCAAGTTGCTGATATTCTGATTAAAGCTCTACCTAGAGCAAGATTTGAAAGACTTAGAGATTTGCTTGGAGTGTCCATCAAAAATTTCAAGGAGGAGTGTTAATGCAGCTGAAATTTTTGATGCATTGCAGAATTTTCTGATGTGCAATTTAATTTTATGCTTTATGCAGTATATTTAATGTATTTTCAGACATAGTGTGTTGACTTGTACCTTTGGAATGTGTTTTAAGTCTAGTAATTATGATGGGCAGCTTGCTCATTAACTTGTTAGGTAGTAGAAGGCTTTTGTTCAGTTTTTTAGTCATACATGTATCAGAAACAATTGCATACTGCAACTGTATGAATGAAATATTTTTACGTTTCTGATTTCCTTAGAGCTTCTTGTGCCAACAAAGACACAACTCATGCAAAGAAAAAAAATGGCTAAATAGGATTGAAATTCGAACTGAATTGTTGAGATGTCAACATTAAATTAAATACCAAAAATTAAAATAGATGCAACTAATTTAGACCACACACATTATGTTTATAACTACAGAGCAATAAATATAATTAAATACAAATTGTAACATATACCTAATTATATCTTGGTTGTTACTGATATTAACATATAATTAGGATAATTATAAGCTGATTCATATTGGTATTCCTAACAGTTTTTCTGCATAATGCTTGATGCTTTAGACGTAAGGTAGCTCCCGACATCTAATTAATTGCATCTTCTTCTATCCTATTGTTTTGTTTTGCAACACTCCCAATATCCATGGATCATCGCATCATGTCTCTTCTCCTGTGTGGTACCATGCTTTTGAGTTCATTTGTCAACCTGCAAATTAAATTCAATTTTTGATATTTTACACCTTATGATTAATAGTTGAGCATTAAATGCAATTCCTAGTGTAAACATTTTGGAGACTTGTGTGCCCGTCCTTTTAAACTTTGTAACATTCAAGAAGAAACTATCTTATAAAAAGTAAAGTACACTACAAAAAAAATATCCTGTACCGATACACGCTTATAGTGACAATCATAAATAACTATAGGTAGAACTTCTACATACGGACAGTTCGTGTAGGTAAAAGTGTAAAACCTTTTAATTTTAATTTTTTATTATTTATTTCTTTTAATTTCGGTAAACGCCTCACACAGTCACACTCTTTCTCTCTCTGCCGAACACCACCGTCTCCGTCGCAACCTACGTCCTCTATCTCCGCTGCAACTCACCCTGGCCTGACTCGTCACCGCCCTCATTGACGCTGCCACCGTTCCCTCTCTTCGAAAACACACAACCTATCTTTGTCTTTTGCGTTTTGTCTTCCGTAAGCTCTTTTATGTTTTCATTCTTATTCTCGATCTCGTTCTTTTCTCTTGTCAAGAGGTAAGTTTCTCTTCTCCTCTCACCGTTTTTTCTCTCTCCAAGGTTTTTCATTCTAATTGGTTTGAGTTAAAATCTATTACACATTGCTTCTGATTTTGTGAAATATGCAATATCTGCTTATCACTGAATCTCATTCTCTCTCTCTCTAGGGTTTATGTTTAGATTCCATTAGGAGTGTTTTTCAGTGTTCTTTGCTAGCATAGAAATTGATTTTTAGTGCTCTGTTTTGGCGTTTCTAGCAAAGCTTCTTGCATTAGCTACAATGCTTTTGTAAAGTGATGCCTATGGAAATTTTATTAGAATTTAGGAAATTGAGATTTGGTTGACATCTTTTACACTAGCGCAAACTGCATAAGGATTTGGGAAATTGAGATTTGGTGTTGGTTTAGAGCAGGAGAACAAGTTTAGGCAAATGACAATTGAAAGTCATTCTTACTACCATCGATTGTAATTGAATGTTATTTACATGCAGTGTGGTATTTGCTAGAGCTAATATTGCTCTGTTTTTCATGGCAAAATTAGGGTATGTCTATGTTGCCATTTCATATCTTATGCTACTATTCTATGTACTAATGAATAATGTTATATGTACTATTCTACTACTTGAAAATGCTACAGGCTTTACTGTATTGTATATGAACCTTTGTCTATATATGTAATAAAACTTGTCTTCTCACTTTTATAATATATATAATTGCTGCAGGTGCTTCTCTATTTCTTGTTGCAGTAATCTTGATCTTTCCCTTTGATATTTTCTATTTGTCCTCTCTGCTATCCTCTCTGCTATTTTGTTTTGTAACTTACAGTCAAGACGCTTTGTCAATTTATAGTTTAAGATTGTTGTATTGAGCACAATACATCATTTTGCATGATATTTTTCAAGAAGTTACTTTCATTGTATCTTTAATATTTGTTTATGGTTATTTGCAGATGTTTCACCTGATTAAGAACCACTTGATTGGAATACCAGAATGATGATAGCTTGTGGGGCAACAAAGGGACTAAATTATCTGCACCATGAAGCAAAGCCTTCTGTTATATACAGGGATCTCAAATCATCCAACATACTATTGGATGAAGGTTTCCATCCAAAACTTTATGATTTTCGGCTTGCAAAATTTGGTCCAACCTGAGACCAATCATATGTTGCCACCAGGGTCATGAGAACACAAGGTAAATCAATAAGCATTTACTCAAATTTATTTGTAGATGTATACACATTTCATTTTATGAGAGCTATTTTGATATGCCCCTATTGGCTTTTCTGAACCTCTGCCATTTGCAGTGAAAACCTTTACTTAAGCTATCTGAAAAGCTCACAGCTGAGATAGAGGTATGACTAATTTACAGTTTTCTTCAACCCCTCATGAATGGTACTAACTACTGGTGCCACCTCTGCCACTGAGATTCTATGCTTCTACCTAGCAGATCATTGAAATGCATTCCTTGTTAGAATATGGAGTGGACCTCCAACTCCAAGGTTTCTCTTACTTACTTTTCTATTTTTTAAAGTGTGGTTTTCTATGTTAGAATATGGAGTGGACTGTGTTTTTTATGTTTTTGGTTTGGGGGAAAAAGGAAGTGAAGAAAAAGAAGATAAATGAGGAAGAAAAATCTAAATATCATTCCAAATTAGTTCCTCTCTCACACGCACACATTTATTTTTGTTCTCCTCTCATCTTAATTTCTGCATGTAGCATAGCAGGTCAGAGAAACCATGGCGTTCCCAGCTACTATTGTTATTATTCCTTTAGGCATTCTTTGTTTTCATCCTTTCAGGCTTAATTATGAATATAATTCAGGTAAGATAAGATTAATCTTCAATCATTATTATATTCTTCCTCTCTTATGAATTAGAATCCTTAAAGGAAAGAAACAGCAAGAATTGCTTGGCCATAGAACGTAATTTACAAATCGCATTTTTTTTAATTTTGATTAGTTAATCGTTTCACCTGTTGTCATTAACAATATGCATTTGTAGGTGATCTTCTTTGTCCTTCTTCGTCCACCATCAAAGAATTGTTACAGAAGAATAAACAAATTGCTCACAGAATCACTATGGTTAGAGCTCATATGGCTCATTGATTAATTGGTGGGCTAGCATCAAGCTGTTTGGTTATCTTAACTCCATCCCCATTGTTATTTAATCTATCATTTTTTTACGGATATTTAATCTATCATTATAATACTTTATTTGTCTTTCTTCGGCATGCTAATGATTTATGTAAAGCAGATTGGTGTTACATTATCCACACTGCAGTCTAACTAGTTGAGAAGCTTTTATTTATGGTATGCTTCTGTAATCTTGGTTTTTTAGTATTATATGTGATCTTATTTAATGTTTATATCAATTTTATTGTAATATTAAAAATATAATGGAAATAAGAATAGCACATAATTGAGATAATAAATGTTAAATAATCCATAATAATGATATAAAATTTCTCATACTCAATTATGTATATGCAGGACTTTGTGGGAATGGTAAAACCAGTATCCAATGCGTGATCTAGGTGGCCTTTGTGGTAGCAAATTTGGCTTTTTGACAAGTTTAAGGTATTTTTTAAATTTGGCTTCTCTAAAATGAACAAGCGAGGGTGTATATGCATGATTTAATTTAAAGTGCATTGCAATCTTAAACCACTCAAATTCAAGGGTAGATACAACCTTGCTTACATTAAAGACACACTCACTTTAGATCTAAGGCTTTTTTTCATAACAGAAATGGTTGATTATTGTACCAGATAAGAACAAATAAAATCTTTCTCATGCAGTAAACTTCTATAAAAGTAGCTCATCCTTGTAGTGAGAGTTGGGATCTAGACCCATTGAGTAATCTTTCAATTTACATAGAGAAAATAAATCTCAAGATACTATAATCTATATCCCTTCAAATCTATGCATTAAAAGTTAAAACTATATCAAAAGCTTTGCTTTATTAATTATTACATGTGAGTTTCAGTTGTACATGGTAGCATCATAATGCTGTTATGATTCACTTTATTAATTATTATTATTTGATTGTTCTAATTATATTCTACACAGGACAGGATCTCCAACCCAAGTTCAATTTACCTTTCAATTAAGGGGACAAATTTCTCATCCATTACACTGCAGCCCAGAGGACCTCAGAAATTACACTTTTAGTTTTTGCTAAATTGTTCCCTCGTATTCCCATTGTATGTCCTAATATATAGTTGTTCCCTCAGAGAATGAAGTGGGTTTAGGGGAATTGGGGGACCATGCGGTGGGGAAGAATGCAGGTATATATAGGTATAGGCTATAGTGACACATAATACGTGTAGGTATAAGCTATTCTCACAATACATGTAGGTACAGGCTATAGTGACACACGATTCGTGTAGGTACAGGCTATAGTGAAACACAATATGTAGGTATAGCCTATTCCCACAATTACTATAAACTGTAACTATAGGCTATAGTGACACACAATATATGTTGTTGAATCCCATCCAAAATCAACACTTAAATTGTGTGTGGGTATAT
The DNA here is from genome assembly GCA_026413185.1 of Pueraria montana var. lobata. Lineage (NCBI taxonomy): Eukaryota > Viridiplantae > Streptophyta > Magnoliopsida > Fabales > Fabaceae > Pueraria > Pueraria montana. The sequence goes on along the minus strand of CM048654.1, from coordinate 63,315,400 downwards.
GTCAAATAGGTCTATACCCTCACATAGTATACCTATAGTGACACTTTTTGCCTGTCACTGTAGGTGACATTTCTTGTAGTGGTAATGTTCAAAGAAAAATATAGCATGATCCTTACCAGGCTTACCACAATTTAGATCATTACTTTCACTTGGATCCATTCGGTATATCTAATATGATCAAAATTTCAAACAGAAATAGTAAATTAGGTTCTGGAAATCTGAGCTGGTGAAACTCAGAGCATGGAGTTGGCTAAGTGCCAAGATCAGAGGGATCAAAATTTTCATATTATAAAAGGGTGACCTTTATATTGTAAAAGGGTTCGGGTACCCCTTTTACTATTTATATATCTTTTTCATTGATAAAAAAAAGGTTCAGGTAACCTAAGTATTGACTAGGTTTGGAAATTGTTGCAGCATGAAAGCATTTCTTTTACTCTTCCCATTCCTTTGGTTGTCTTGGGCATTAATTCAGCTACAAATGTTGTCGTTGTCACCTTTCTTTCCAAGCTTGTGTAAGAGCGCATGGTAATCTTATATCCTTTCATGAAATCCGTAAATGTGATGTTGATAACCATACTGGTTGATGTAGGCTTTAGTGGAGCTGTCTTCAATATAAATTAAGGTAATTATGATAATCTACATGTGAATAACTGAACCAAATAACTGCCATAATCAAATCAGCTAACCTTTCTAAGAGATATCTGATTCTTTTTCTTAGCATTTGTGATCATTGCAAGTGTTGCTCTGTAAAATCAAAAGAAAATTACAAGAGTTCCATAAGAATTTGAATTTTGATTGAACTATTAAAAATAGCATGAAACCTGATCAAATTCAAAGCACAAAAAAAAAAAAGTCAAATAGGATTGGAAATAGAAAGGAGTTGACTTATCTTTGATGCTAGCAATGGGTTGCATCAACTCTTGCTTGTTAGTTGAAAACAATCTACACCTCACATCCTTCAATGACCTTGTTAAGATCAACCAATGGAGTCCACCCAATGAGATAAAAAAGGAATTGTTCTACATTAGATTAAAATTGATTAAATGGCACTGGAATTTTGTTTCTGGAAGAGGAATTTTGTTTCTTACTGTGGCAGGCTGGCAAGTGTATTTCAATAGAAACCACTAGGGGATGCATTTTTCAGCAGAAAATGTAGGTGTGGAGGGAGGTGTTTTGTAGAGATATGACCGAGAGGTATGCAGAGACTTTCCAGAGGCACTGGTGTGTTTGTAAACAAATAGCCTAATTGTAATAAAGAGGGACATAAAATGGTAATGGGAGTTTAGTAACAGGTGAAGAAAATCATTTATTACAGACCTTTCAATAGAAATTGAACCCATTAACTAATGAAATAAAGAGTGTATAGAAATTGGTGAAATGTGAGGAGTATGCCACATAAGTAAAAAAGATGAGATGGAAGAATTTGACCTTACTTCAAATCTGAGGTGGCGACGTCGTAGTGAGTGTCTCAGCTTTTATATATTATAAATAGATAGCAGGATTTGGATAATAAAGGCACAAAAGAGAAGAAGAAAGGTCTAGGAAAACTAAGGTATGGAGAGACCAATTCTTTCATCCCCTGCAGAGAGCAAGTAGCTAGCATTGGGGTCTTCGAAAGGAGCAACAACCGCTGGAGTTAAGGCCTTCCACTCCTCCTGAGCGATCCAAAACGCCACGGTATTGTCACTCCAAGCTTCCAAGTCGTCTTCTCTATCTCATCCCTGCTCAGTTCATGCCAAATACTATAGAAGACCACTTTGTGACACTTATGATAAATTTTTTTGTGATTGATGAGCCTGTAGTTACTAATGACTTGGATGGCTGTCCCAAAAGTTGATGATTTGGGGAAAAGACTTCTGCTGATTTGAGGTGTCAGTGGCATTATAGGAATTCCATCACATATTAAACTAACAGATTCTTACTATGCTACAACTTGTCATATGCAACTAGAGAGGAAATGAGTTAAATGGTGTTGGTACTTATAAGTTATAACTTAAGCGCTAGTAGCAGCACTTTAGAACACATATTGGGACATTGTCGAGGACTGGGGGCTTCTATGAAGGCATTCAAAGAAGCCCTATTTGAGAGATGAACTCATAGTTCCACACAAAAGTCTCTACTTCATATCCATGGTAACAAAAAAAATTGACCAAAAGTCTTTCCTTCTATTTTCTTTGATGTGAAAAAATTCTACTGAAAAAAGCACATTTTGTTTACTATACTAAATTTAAGGATTTTGTTTTATACATTTTCTTACATTATAGATTCTCCTACGGACCTGGTTTCTCACGCTCAGTTCATTTTTCTAATTTGATTATGATTAAAAGAATAAAAAAACAAGAGGATGATAGTCAAAATACTTGGTAAGCAATAGTTGATTCCAGCAATGCAAAAAATAATCCAGTAAATAGTAGTAACAATGATACTGCAATTGTCTATATTGGGAAGGAACAGGACAATGTCCTGTTAAATGTAGAATCTTCAAAAGAGACTTTAAAGAGTAATTCCACAGCCTTCAATAAACAAAAAAGAAAAAGAAAATCACATTTGCCTTCCAAAACCAAGAGAAAGAAGACTAATGTTTAGAATATAGGCAAAATAATTGGCAAACAGAAGGTTCCATCATCACAACAAATCCAATAATAATACATAAATTACATGTTTTATTATGAGAATGAAAATGTCCATTCAAATGAAGAAGTCTTGAGTACAAGCTTTAAAGAGCAGCTCCCACAACCTGCAATAAACACCATGGAAGAAGAAAAATCAAATGAGGTCTTAATTATTCGGTGTTTAAATATGATGACTTACAAAATATAGAAATTCGTAAATACAAGATGTAGAGAGAGAGAGAGAGAGAGCAGAGAGAGAGAGAGAGCAGAACAATACAAATGAAGCTTGTGTATTTACTCTAAGATACATCAACTTGCATAAAAGACATGACAGAATCCAAGTATAAAAATGTATAAAAGAATAAATGTATACATGACAGGTAAATAAAATTAAAACAAGAAAAGAAAGACAAACATATGATTGAGGAATGGGTATGTACCTTCATATTAGACATCAAAGCATTCTCAGTTTGTTTATGGTCCGTGGATGGACGCGAGTGAATAACGCATACATCAAAATCATTGAGTTTTGGGCCAATCCAATGACGAATGAATACTTGGGGAACATGATTGATGATCTCATAATCTTGACCTCCTTTTTCTGGATCAATGCTCTCAACAAGCTCAGTTGGCATATCACGGAAGTCAATAACTTTAAGGTTATCCAAGGCTTTGATGCTAGTGGATAGCATCTTGAGATGGGGGATTTTGGCAGTTATAAAATATTCAAGAGAAAACAAACTTGCTTTATCTATTAGGACAGAATTTACTCTATTCAAGCGAGCTAGATACAGTTCCTTCAATTTTGGAAAACCTCCACCTTGAAAATGCAAAATTTCGCAATCATAGGCATTGTCCCAAATACCAAGCTTCAACAAATTTGGCAAGTTTTCTAGCAATCTTAACAGATCATCTTTCAAATTGGATAAACCCAGCCTTATCTCAACAAGAAACTCAAGCTTTGAAATCCAATTAGGCATCTTCTCAAGTCTTGCTTTCAGTTTGAGTCGTCAAAGTTTGGGTAGGGATGATATAGGGTTCAAGTCAATGATTTCATCCTCACCTATTGCAGTGATATTAAGTGATTCAAGGTATTTCATCTCTACCACTGAAGCACATATTGCATTCCCATATTCCCTCCGAACACACCTTAAGCCTAACTTCCTTAACTGCCATAAGAATCTCATCTCTTGGATGAGATCTATCCCGTCAAGGTGTACCTCCACATAACAAATATTTAATAGGGAAGTCAAGTTTTTAATACCCTATTTCATTAGCACACCAGTTGTAAAACCCAAGAAAGAATATGTTGGCAGTTGAGATTTTTCCTGCTGTTATGTTGTTGGCAGTTGAGATTTTTCTACTGTCATCTTAAATGTGCCTGCAAACTTCTCTAATTACTTTTTTAAGCATGCTTTTTATTTATTAGGTAGTTGTGGGCTAATGATACCTATTCTATGTTAGCTTTAATTTGCTGTTTGCTTTACTAGATCAGAACTTGTTAACCTTTTATTTAAGCTACTGCTGTAATAGATCCAAGTGTGCAAAACTTAGAGTTCAAATCTGAAATAATATCAGTTCTGTTTTGCTCCTCTCTTCCTATACGTTTATATTTTTTCTGTTCTTATGCTCTGTTCAGTTTTTCTAACATGGTATCTAGAGCTTAAATGATCTTTAAGGGACTGTGAGGGAGTGGAAAAACCAGAGTCAGTGAGTGAGAAAAAAATCCCATACGAAAAAACCTTCAAACACAAATGGCTTTCAGCAGTAGTTCTTTACCTCCACCTCCTATATTTGCAGGTGAACATTATCACTTGTGGGTTGCAAAAAAGAGGACTTATCTCAGAGCTGAAAGTTTGTGGGATGTAGTAGAAAATGGAAGTAATCCACCTCCACTACCAAATAACCCAACAGTAGCTCAAATGAGGAGTTCCAAGGAAGTGAAAGAACAAAAAGGATGCAGGTTCTGAACCTAAGGAGGGAGTTTGAAGCTATGAAAATGAAGGAAAGTGAATCTGTCAAAGATTTTACTGACAGACTTTCAAAGGTGGTTACACAAATCAGATTGCTTGGTGAAGAGCTAAGTGATCAACGTGTTGTGGAGAAAATCCTAGTGTGTCTACAAGAGAGGTTTGAGTTAAAAATCTCCTCTCTAGAAGAAAATAAGGATTTTTCTCAAATATCCATTGCAGAGCTTGTGAATGCATTGCAAGCAACTGAACACAGGAGATCTTTGAGAATAGAAGAAAGCATGGAAGGTGCTCTTGTGGCACGCTCCAAAGGCAAAGCCCAAGGCTGGAGCAGCTCTGGGAAAAAGCCAATTTTTGGGGAGAAAGACGAAGACAACAAAGGAGGAGGTTGGAAAAATAAGTTTCCACCTTGCCCCCATTGTAAGAAGAACAACCATACTGAAAATTTTTGTTGGTTCAGGCCAAGCGTTAAATGTTGGGCCTGCAATCAATTTGGTCATGTGGAGAAGGTTTGTAAAAATAAACCAAACCAACAAGTACAACAAGCCCAAGTTGTGGAGCATGAAAAACAAAATGAGGAGCATTTATTTGCTGCTACTTGCTGTCCAGCAAGTAATAACAAAGAAGTATGGCTTATAGACAGTGGATGCACAAATCATATGACCCACAATGCTAGCATTTTCAAGGAATTGGACCGGTCCTACTTCTCCAAAGTCACCATTGGCAATGGTGAATGTGTTGATGTCAAAGGCAAAGGAGTTGTTGTTGTTGAAACTCCAGCAGGTACAAAATATATTTCTGATGTGTTATTTGTGCCTGAGATAAATCAAAGTCTGTTGAGTGTGGGACAAATGCTAGAAAGGAATTATTCCTTGTGTTTTGAAAATATGAGCTGCACCATATTTGATCCTCTTGGATGTGGGCTAATGTCCATTAAAATGAGAGATAAAAGTTTTCCAGTGGAATGGAAGAAAAAGGCCAAGCATGCTGTTTTGGAGGAAGCTGTGAATTTGGAAAATATGCCACTTGAGAAGGAGGTATTTCAGAAACAAGAGTCTGATTCAAATGGGCTTGGAACAGAAGTTGCTAAGAAGTTGGACCTCTTTGGCCACAACAAACTTGAAGAGAAGAAGGAAAACAAGTTTTTGAAGTTTTGGAGTTTTATGTTGAATATTTTTTCATGGGCCATGGAAGCTGCAACTATTGTGGTTGTTGCTTTGGCAAATGCAATAGAGGAGTACAATGTTGTTAATGTTGCTGCAACTGTCATGGCTTGTCTAGCACCAAAAGCTAAGGTTCATAGAAATCAAAAATGGATTAAGGAGGCTGCAAGCATTCTTGTTTCAGATGATATAATTACTGTTAAGCAAGGGGATGCAAATGCTTGTCTACTTGATGATGATCCACAGAAGATGTGGGATGATAGTTGAAACCAAAGCTTGGAGTATTGAAGAAAAATCTCAAGGAGGAGTGTTGGCAGTTGAGATTTTTCTACTGTCATCTTAAATGTGCCTGCAAACTTCTCTAATTACTTTTTTAAGCATGCTTTTTATTTATTAGGTAGTTGTGGGCTAATGATACCTATTCTATGTTAGCTTTAATTTGCTGTTTGCTTTACTAGATCAGAACTTGTTAACCTTTTATTTAAGCTACTGCTGTAATAGATCCAAGTGTGCAAAACTTGGAGTTTAAATTTGAAATAATATCAGTTCTGTTTTGCTCCTCTGCTCCTCTCTTCCTATACGTTTATATTTTTGCTGTTCTTATGCTCTGTTCAGTTTTTCTAACAGAATAACGTGCTTCATAGTTTCGATGGAAAGCAAGAAGATGTCTTAACTTTTTGAGCTTGTTTACTTCACTTGGTAACTCATGATGCAATGTGTCTCTTATATCCAAGGTCTCTAAGTTATGCAACATACCAACAGACTTAGGAAGAACCTGTACTTCTGTACCCCTTAGATTTAGGTACCTTAAGTGAAAAAGGTTCCCTAAATTACTGGGAACATAATTTAATGATGTACCTTCAAGGTCGAGTACTTTCAAAACCCTTGACTTTGATGATAAGAGACCCTTGAAAAGCTCAAGCAGTCCTCCTTTTCCAAAAGCATGAATAGCACGAATGTGTGTGTAGCTAGTGCTCTTCAACACTTTGTTGGAACTAGTGTCTACAGAAAGGCGTCTAGTTGTTCCACTTGTGGCTGATTCACCACCTTCATGCACAAAATGGCAAAAACTTAAGTCCTTCATTTTTCTTACGATCACTTCATGTAATAAATCATGGACTTGGCAACTTTTAACTCTCCCTTCGAAGCCAACTGTTGAGACTTGAACCAGACTTCTATAAATTAACTCAGATAAGTACTCATCTACAACTTGCTCTGAAGTTCTTCTCCCATCAGACTTAACAAACCCTTCAGCTATCCATTGTCGAGCTAACCTGTTGTGATTAATGGAGTAGTCCTGTGGATACATACCAAAATACAAAATGCATGGTTTCAAATAGTAAGGTAGCTCATCATAACTAAGAGATAAAATCTTTGCTATACTAGTTAGATGGGCATTACGCTGCAACTCGAGATTTAGATTTTGAGTCACCATTTGCCATTCAAAAACAGTTTTTGATTTTGTTGAAAGTAGACCACCAATGGCCACAATAGCCAAAGGTAGCCCCTTGCATTTTTCAACAATTTCTTTTGACATACCTTTAAGCTCTGCAGGACATTGCCCATCTAGCTCAAGTCTAAATGTCTTCTTGCAAAAGAGTTCCCATGCCGTGTCTTCGGGCAACAGTTGTAGGTTGTGAACATGAACAGGAAAGGATTTCTTGAAAAACTTAGCAACATGCATCACTCTTGTGGTGATTACGATCCTGCTACTTTTATTGTTATTAGGCATGGCAAATTCAACTTGGTCACAGAAATCTTCATGCCATACATCATCAAAAAATATCAAATACCTTTTATGCTCCAAGTATTGCCTCAATTCAGAAATTAGTGACTTGTCATCCATTTCGTGTAACATTTCTGGCAGAGGGTCATTTGCCGCCCTACAAAATTGCTTTATCATGTCTATGAATAACCCTCTGACAGTGTATGATTGAGAAACTGTGATGGAAGCACGACAATTGAAGTGACTTTTTACATTTTCATTATCAAAAACGTGCTTGGCAAGAGTGGTTTTTCCAAGTCCTCCCATCCCTACCACTGAAATGACTGTTCGCTCTGCTGGGCCCTTCAACAGCCAACCAACCAATTCATCTCTTGGCAAGTTAAATCCTACAATTTCAGTTTCTTCAATGAAAAGGGATCCCATTCTGGTGCTGCTGATTGACGGTGGTTCTTGCGAAACTTGAAACTTATACCTTTCACTTCTTTCGTTGATTACAGGAAGAGACAACTTAATGTCCTGAATCTCAGTAGCTATCTGATGACGAGAAATTGATGTTCTTATCAGGCTTGTAATCTTGCAAATTGAAGCCTCACATCCAAGACGGGGGACCACGTTAATCACTCTGAGGTGTTCATTGATGATGTCTTCTGTACGAAATGATGCTTCTCTGACCTGCTTCACCCATGTTCTTATTCCATCGTTGGTGTTTGCTTCATCTGCAGCCTTTCTATCTGCATCTTTGAGAAAGGCTTGAATGCTTTCTAGTTCATCTCTGATGTCTGAAAAATCTTTGTGGATGCCTCCTAACAGGTTTGTTTCTTCTATTAGGATTTGGAACACTTCTCCCAAGGCAAAAGCTACTGCAGTTTCTGCCATTTCACTCTTAATTCATATTGCTACGTGCCTAGCAATTATGCTGTTCTCATATGTATGTCCAGCATAAGCATTTAAGAAAATCTGGAGTTTTATTGGTCCTTTTTCTTCCTTTGGGATTTGGATACATTATGTGTGAATGTTGCCAAGCAAAATTAATCTCCAAAGTCAATGAAAGGGAACGTGCACAGTACGATGACTTCCAATTTTCTCCAGTCATTTGTTTAGTTACTTTTTTTTTTTTTTTTTATAAAGTCAGTGATTTAGGTAAACCATTTTTTTTTATTGGAGATTATTGCTCCGTAATTCAAAACTTTCGTGTGATCTTGTCTGTATATCTGTTTTTTATTATGTAATCTAGCTTTTGGGATGAATAAAAAAATATAGTTTTAACTTCCACGGCATATGTACATCATGCAATTAGTTGTTTCTAATCTTATACCAAACCATATTTATTTTTGTTTATAACCAAGTTGCTCGTGAGTGATCTCGATTATGAAAAATGATTACTTTTGACCATGAAGTTTTGAAGAAATGGTACATTGATATAAGAGAAAAAGGATTATGCACTAACAGTATAAAACTATTTTACACCGTCATCCAATCACAACCTACCATTTATGGTAAGTTTGTTGACTTTTACAAAATTATCTTAAAAGTCATGCAAATGCTAATTTGTGATTGAATGACAGTGTACAACTATTTTACACTGTCAGTGCATCATCATTAAACTCTTGACATAATATTACTTTAATCCAACTAACAACTATTTTGTTTTCAACTTTAGAGAAATTGTTAAGTTATAATTCAATTTTAATATGAATCTTGTATTTGAAATAAAATTTGACATTGTCTTCGAATATTGAATTCGAATAAATAAGATTATCTCATATTGCTTAGCAAGCATTAGGACTTGTGTGTGCAACATTTACAATTTAATTCGATTATAAATAACCATAAATTCTAAAAAAGTAAAAGGAGTTATAGATAGACAAAAGCGTTATCGAAAGAAGAATAAGGTCAGAAATAAAAACAAAGCAGCAAATCTATAATAATTGAAAATAAAAGAAATGGGCTCTATACACTTTTCCTTCGAAACCTGAAGCCAAAACTATGGCGTAATGATGTATAGCGAAATTGTGCAAGGTTCAAAAACCAAAAAATGATTACAGGATCCTCCTATTTATAGAAGTTCTAATTAACGAACGAGTAACAAGATGAAGACACGTGTCAAATCTGACTAAAAATTGCCTATCTGAAACGCTACTTGTCTAGAGCATTGTAACACCTCGATACACTAGACTTTACCTTACATTACTTTGTTTTAATTATTTGTTAATACAAAATTGTGAGTAAATTTTTCACGTTTAAATCGTAATGTTTGTAATAGGATTTTAAAAGCATTGAAAGAATTAAAGGCGGTTTTCGTAATATGTTGTCGTAAAGAGAATTTAAATAGGAAAGTGTTTTATATAAAGAATCATGATCTTAAATGAAAGCGAAGTAAAATATGTCTATATATATACATGTCTGTATCCGTTCATCATGGTCATCATAAGTACATCATAAGTCTGTCTCAAAATACAGCCAATGTCATCAACTGCTAAATACATTAGAACAAAAATATAGGGAAATATCTAAAATACATACAAAAGAAGCTACTTACCCACCCAGCTATACATCAAAAGTCCTAAAGAGCAATTAGGACACAAACTATCCCTGTACAAAATAAAACAGATACCATCCCTCTAGTTAGAGTTCTCTGAATCTCCAATCATCTCAACTGAAATAGCATTAGAAGGCGATGAGAGGAAGCTTCAGAACCAACATGGTAGCCATTAGTTATGTGCTCCCATACTCTAAGGACATATTGTGGAGACTCAGCCAAAACCACTTCCACAGGTGCTCCAGGCTCATCCTCATGCTTTGTTGCTACTGCTGCTAGAGGGTCTTCTGTTGGCTAATCCTTTGTTGGCTGCTCCCCTACTGATTCCACAACTACATCAAACACGGATAGTGGCTCTACTTGAAGCATGTCAAAACTAGGGACACCAAGTACTTTTATGAATTGCATAGGGGATGCCATCTACTATAGAAGACCACTTTGTGACATTGATGAAAAATATTTTTTGATTGATGAGCCTGTAGTTACTAATGACTTGGATTGTTGTCCCAAAAGTGGATGATTTAGTGAATATACTTCTGCTGATTGGAGTTGTTAGTGGCATTATAGGAATTTTGTCACATATTAAACTAACATATTCTTACTATGTTGCAACTTGTCATACGCAACTAGAGAGAGGGAAAGAGTTAAATGGTGTTAGTATTTATAACTTCAGCGCTAGTAGTCCTTCTGATGCAGTGTACGTGATGGAATAGAACAAGCATCAACAACTCGTTGATTCGTAAGAATATCAAGAGGTTGAGAAATTGAGAAAACCCTCAAATTTTTTCAATAATAATATGCCGTTACAAGAAGGCTTACGTCCATAAAAATAGAAAAAAAACCTAATGCGACAAAAACCCTAAGGCAAGTTTTAGAGAAGATTACTCGATCAAATTGAATAAGTCTCTTTATGGATTAAAGCAATCAGGACGCATGTGGTACAATCATCATAGTGAGTATTGGCTTAAGGAAGGATATAAAAATGATCCTATTTGTCCATGTATTTTCATGAAAAAATATGAAAATGGATTTGCCATAATTGCTGTTTATGTAGATGACATAAATATCATTGGAATTTCTGAAGAGCTTCCAAAAGCTATATATTGCTTAAAGAAAGAGTTTGAAATGAAGGACCTGAGAGAGACAAAATTCTGCTTAGGATTACAAATTGAATATTCAAAAGGCATAATTTTTGTGCATCAAGAAACTTATATAACAAAGGTGCTTAAAAGGTTCTATATGGACAAATCACATTCATTGTGTACTCCAATGGTTGTAAGGTCTTTAGATGTGAACAATGACCCTTTCAGACCTAAAGAGAAGGATGAAGAACTACTTGGTCCTGAAGTACCATATCTTAGCGCTATAGGAGCATTAATGTATCTTGCTAATTATACACGACCCGATATATCATTTGCAGTTAATTTATTGGCAAGATATAGTTCTTCACCTACACGAAGACATTGAAATGGAGTTAAGCACATACTTCGTTACCTTAGAGACACTATGGACATGGGTTTGTTTTATTCAAATGTTTCAAAGTCAGATCTAATTGGTTATGCAAATGCAGGTTATTTATCAGATCCTCATAATGGTATATCACATATAGGATATTTGTTTACATGTGGTGATACAACTATTTCATGGTGGTATGTGAAACAAACCATAACAGCAACATCATTTAATCATGCAGAAATTTTAACATTACACGAGACAAGTCGTGAATGCGTTTGGTTGAGATATATAATTCAACATGTGCGAGAAACTTGCGGTTTATCCTCAGGAAAAATCACATCGACGATCATATGTGAAGACAATGCTGCATGTATCACCCAATTGAAATAAGGACACATTAAAGGAGATAGAATAAAGCATACTCTACCAAAATTCTTTGTCATTCATGATCTCCAAAAGAATGGTGACATAAATGTTCAACAAGTTCATTCGTGTGAGAATCTAGAAGATCTCTTTACAAAGTCATTGCCAAGGAAGACTTTTGAGCAACTGGCTCACAAGATTGGACTTCGTCGTCTTAAAGATGATTGTCTGCATGAGGGGGGAAATAAATAAGTTCTGCACTCTTTTTCCCTTCGCCATGGTTTTGTCCCATTGGGTTTTCCTGGCAAGGTTTTTAACGAGGCAGGTGATAACGTATTGAAGGATGATGTACTCTTTTTCCTTCACTAGGTTTTTATCCCACAGGAATTTTCCTAGTAAGGTTTTAATGAGGCACATTCTTAAATAGTGGACATCCAAGGGGGAGTGTTATGAATAATCTATTTGTGGCTATCCATATCTTTTTGTATTATCATTTATGATCTTTCCTTATTTCTATTTATCTTTTGTAACTTCTCAGATATCTCTTGTATCTATAAATAGGTTACTCCTCCTAGAAAGAATACACATAATTATCATTCTCTCTAAACTCTGGTCTCTTCTTCTTCTCTACTTTTCTCTTTACTTTCCTGCTCCGAGTTATATTTTATTTAACACGTTATCAGCACGATTGTCTTTCTTCCACAGGGCATCCACAATTGGTATTGCAACCTGCAAGAAAAGGTCTTGTAAATAATTTGATTGGAGAAAGTTGTTATTTCAAATTCATATTTCAAGGTCAGATTTTCTCTTTCTCCAATTTCATTATTCATACTATGTGTTTGATAAATTTTGTGTTTTATTTACAAATTAATTATTTGAGAGTCCTGAAGACTCTATCAAAGAAGAAAATTATTTGAGAGTTATGAAGACTCTAGCAAAAAAGAAAAGAAAAGTATTTGAAAGTCCTGAAGACTCTATCAAAGAAGAAAATTAGTTGAGAGTCCTGAAGACTCTGAACTAGTTATATTTCTCTATAAAATAATTTCTCACCAGAAGTGAGAAAATAATGCAAAAGTGAAAATAATTTCTCTCACCAGAAGTGAGAAAATAATGCAAAAGTGGAAATAATTTCTCTTACTAGAAGTGAGAAGGTAGTGCGAATAATTTTTCTTGATTATTTGTCCCTTGATGTTGCACCTCCTGAAGTTTAGGTGTACCACTTGACATTTAGTATTTAATCTATCTATTTTATCTTTTACTTTAAAAATTAATCTATTTATTATTATTATTGATATGGGCGCCTCTTTAAAATTTTGTATATGTATACGCAGTACGTTTTACAACCATTATAAATAATGGATTCAGCTTCGTACATTCCTTTAATAAATAATGGATTAAAATTCTGATCTGTTATATATGTTGCATATATCTAAAGAATTCAGCCACTGATTTTTTTTGTTTCTTATATTATTTTAAGAAGCAAAATGTGTGCTACAATGTTTATAAGTGCATTCAGTGGTTTATAATTGATTTTCAGGTTTATATGAAAATATTGCTTTATAAACACATATATGCTATGCAGTGATTTAGAGAGGATCGTGAATCTATATACAGTATTTTATATGTTATGAACAATACAGTCTGATCAATGTCGGGGATATATATTACATTATTTTATATTAATTTAAAGAAATTATTGGTATTGATTAGATGTTTAATCTGGAAAATTGCAAGCTACTATATGTTTGTTTTAATTTTTATGATAGTCTTTAAACATGTCAAACCTTGTAAAACTTGAATTTGTGGCTCTTGATATTACAGGAAAGAATTATTTATTTTGGATATTAGATGCAGAAGCATTTAGCTGCAATGGATCTTGAAGACTTTATTAAAAAAAACATCTAATCAAAACTCTATTAGATGTGAAAATACATTTAACTGCAATGGGTCTTGAATATGTTTTTAATACATAAATTACATATTATGTGTAAAAGTTTTATTTGTTGTTTTTGTAAGTTCCAATAAAGAAAGCAGACAAAAGTTTTTTCCATATACTGTATGTGAGACTTTCCTTTGAGAGATTTTTCGATATGGCCATGGTTTATATATTTTGTTTAGAATATAATTGAAAAATTCTATTGTTAATGAAGTGGACCTTACACTTTAGCCATGTGCTCCCCTTCTCAACATATATATATATATATATATATATATATATATATATATATATATATATATATATATATATATATATATTCTCTTTTTTTTAATTTCTTGCCTCCTTGCAACTAAGCAAAACAATGAGTTTTCAATGAAAAATCATGAGGCCCGCCTGATCGGTTCTACTCTATTCCCAGAAGTGAATGCAGTAATATCTTATTATTATGCTTATGGATAATCTTGTGGTCTGGAGGGTATCGTGATCATGGTCGTGGACATGGTCATGAAAGAAGTTAATGACAGTACTATGATAGTTTCTATCAAGAATAATAAAATTTTCTCTTGTTTAGTAATGCGAGAAGTTAATGATAGTACTATTTATGGTACTACAAATATAATTGAAAGCTCCAGAAGAGCTATGTATTGTTATCTAGAGGAACAATGTTGCACATTAAGTTTCAAGGATATCCGTCTAAATGGATACCATATTAAAACAAATAATGAAGGAAATGTGAAATATCTTTATATCATGAGACTTAATTGTGTATTGAAAAAATAAATTACATGCCTTTCTTCTAGTTTGTACTACGCGTATATTAGTACAATGGAAAAACATAATGTTGTAAACTAGAAAGAAGTTTACAAATCAAAATAAATTTGTTGTTTGGCATGACCGGTTGAGCCATCCCGGGTCTATTATGATGCGAAAAATATTGTAAAATTTATGTGGACACCCATTGAAGAGCCAGAAGATTCTTCAATGATTTATTATATACTACATGTTCCCAAGGGAAGTTGATAATTAGACCATCACCAGGAAAATTGGGAATGAATCCATTTCATTTTTAAGAAGGGATACAGGGTGATATTTATGAACCAATACACCCACCATGTGGACCATTTAGATATTCTATGGTTTTAATTGATGCATCAACTAGATGGTCACATGTTTGTTTGTTGTCAACTCGCAATCAGGCATTTGTGAGATTGTTAGCTCAATTAATTCAACTAAGAGCTCATTTTCCTAATTATCCAATTAAGAAAATCTGTCTTGATAATGCTAGTGAGTTTACATCTCATGTTTTTAATGAGTATTGTATGTCTATTCGAATTGATATTGAACATCTTGTAGCATATGTTCATACACAAGATGGACTTGCAGAATCACTTAGTAAACATCTAAAGTTCATTACAAGACCATTATTCATGTCATCAAAACTTCCAATGGTTTATTGGGGACATGCAATCTTGCATGTTGTAGTATTGATTCGCATCACGCCAACAAGTTATAATTAGCTCTTCCCATTGAAATTTATTGATCAACCTATTGATATTTCCCATTTGAAAATTTGTGGATGCGATGTATATTCCAATTGTTATACCACAAAACACTAAAATGAGTCCTAAAAGAAGGTTGGAAATATATGTTGGGTATGAATCTCCATATGTAATAAAATATGTTGAATCATCAACAATAGATGACTTGATACGTCGATTGTTATTTTGAATTAGTTTTCCCAACATGAGGGGGAGATAATAAGCAGTTGGAAAAAGGAGATTAGTTTGAATGAATTATCATTATCTTGATCCTCGTACAAAAACATTTTGAACCATAAGTTCAAAAGATAATTCATTTACAAAATTTAGCCAAAAGAGTGGCTTAATCATATGTATCAACTACTAATGCACCAATAAAATTTGATGTCCCTGTTGGACAATATAATATTACAAAACGTGTCTCAGACACGCATGAAGCGTGGTAGACCCATTGGTTCCAAAGATGAAAAATCCTCAAGAAAAGGAGTTGAAAAGTAAGATGGCTAAATTGAGGTTATGAAAACTTTAAAAGATTTCTTTGACATAATTAATATTTTAGTTCCAGAAGAACTCAGGTACCTGAAATTAGTGAAAATAAAGAGATCTCAAATTATGTCAAGAATGGTACAGTGGAACCAAAATGAAGTCAACGTTGACGAAGTGTTTGCATATAATATAGCGCTAAATGAAATAAATGATATTGAGGATCAAGTGCCAAAGTTCATTAGTGATTGTCGACAAAGAAATGATTAGCCAAAATGGAAAGATGCTATTGAAGTTGAATTAGACTCGCTTGCCAAGCAAATCATTTTTGAACCTGTAGTCCATACACCTTGAAGGTGTAAAACTAATTGGATACAAATGGGTTTTTGTGCAAAAGCAAAATGAGAATGGTGAAATTGTGAGATACAAAGCATGACTAGTTGCTACAGGATTTTCACAAAGACCCAATATGGACTTTAAAGAGACATATTCACTTGTAGTGGATGTAAGTATTTTTATATTTAATGGTCGCTCATGAAGGTCTCAATTTACATCTAACGGATGTTGTTATAGCCAATTTGTACGACTCTCTGGAAAATGACATTTATATGAAACTCCTCGAAGGATTTAATTTGTCCAGCAGTGCAAGTTTTAGAGAAGATTACTCAATCAAATTGAATAAGTCTCTTTATGGATTAAAGCAATCAGGACGCATGTGGTACAATCGTCTTAGTGAGTATTGGCTTAAGGAAGGATATAAAAACGATCCTATTTGTCCATGTATTTTCATGAAAAAATATGAAAATGGATTTGCCATAATTGCTGTTTATGTAGATGACATAAATATCATTGGAATTTCTGAAGAGCTTCCAAAAGCTATATATTGCTTAAAGAAAGAGTTTGAAATGAAGGACCTGAGAAAGACAAAATTTTGCTTAGGATTACAAATTGAATATTCAAAAGGCATAATTTTTGTGCATCAAGAAACTTATATAACAAAGGTGCTTAAAAGGTTCTATATGGACAAATCACATTCATTGTGTACTCCAATGGTTGTAAGGTCTTTAGATGTGAACAATGACCCTTTCAGACCTAAAGAGAAGGATGAAGAACTACTTGGTCCTGAAGTACCATATCTTAGCGCTATAGGAGCATTAATGTATCTTGCTAATTATACAGGACCTGATATATCATTTGCAGTTAATTTATTGGCAAGATATAGTTCTTCACCTACACGAAGACATTGAAATGGAGTTAAGCACATACTTCGTTACCTTAGAGACACTATGGACATGGGTTTGTTTTATTCAAATGTTTCAAAGTCATATCTAATTGGTTATGCAAATGCAGGTTATTTATCAGATCCTCATAATGGTATATCACATATAGGATATTTGTTTACATGTGGTGATACAACTATTTCATGGTGGTATGTGAAACAAACCATAACAGCAACATCATTTAATCATGCAGAAATTTTAACATTACACGAGACAAGTCGTGAATGTGTTTGGTTGAGATATGTAATTCAACATGTGCGAGAAACTTGCGGTTTATCCTCAGGAAAAATCACATCGACGATCATATGTGAAGACAATGCTGCATGTATCACCCAATTGAAATAAGGATACATTAAAGGAGATAGAATAAAGCATACTCTACCAAAATTCTTTGTCATTCATGATCTCCAAAAGAATGGTGACATAAATGTTCAACAAGTTCATTCGTGTGAGAATCTAGAAGATCTCTTTACAAAGTCATTGCCAAGGAAGACTTTTGAGCAACTGGCTCACAAGATTGGACTTCGTCGTCTTAAAGATGATTGTCTGCATGAGGGGGGAAATAAATAAGTTCTGCACTCTTTTTCCCTTCGCCATGGTTTTGTCCCATTGGGTTTTCCTGGCAAGGTTTTTAACGAGGCAGGTGATAACGTATTGAAGGATGATGTACTCTTTTTCCTTCACTAGGTTTTTATCCCACAGGAATTTTCCTAGTAAGGTTTTAATGAGGCACATTCTTAAATAGTGGACATCCAAGGGGGAGTGTTATGAATAATCTATTTGTGGCTATCCATATCTTTTTGTATTATCATTTATGATCTTTCCTTATTTCTATTTATCTTTTGTAACTTCTCAGATATCTCTTGTATCTATAAATAGGTTACTCCTCCTAGAAAGAATACACATAATTATCATTCTCTCTAAACTCTGGTCTCTTCTTCTTCTCTACTTTTCTCTTTACTTTCCTGCTCCGAGTTATATTTTATTTAACAATTTTCACAATTTTCACATAGTTATTTTCGGTTAGTTGTCACTTTATGTCTCAATCTAATTTTGTTTTCTTATATTTTCTTGAAATGAAAAGTAAATACTCCAAAAAAAAAAAAATAGTGGACTTTGATTCTTTTAGGATTAGTCTTTAATGTCTTGGGCATTTACTCAACACATGGTCTTTTTGAGTTTCAAAAGAGAATAAGCATGTAAATTACATACATTCTAAATATCACTAAACTAAATTTAAATGTACAATAAAAGTTCTAAGAAAAAAATTACCTCTCTCTCTCTCTCTCTATATATATATATATATATATATATATATATATATATATATATTTTTTTATTTTTTTTTTTTACTTTTTAGTATATTCTTTTACTTTAAAATTTTTTCTTTAAAGAATTGAGATTGATGCTTGTGCAACTAGCAGGGTTATATCTATCATTGTATAAAATGGTTAGACACATAAATCTGCAGTGGCATTGGCAATATGTTCATATTGGTAACAAAACTTGCTGAAACTTTAAAGGCAGAGACATGTGAACACTGACTTCCAAACAAAATAACCATCATTTTACAACCTCCTAGAACGTTGGAATGGGCATGTAAGTAAAGCATCCTCCTAGATCACTTTGCAATACTTCAAATTATTTATCAGTAGTTATGGAGGAACTAATTGACGTTTGACAGAGTTTCTAGAATGTGGAATATCATTATACATCAAATATTATCCTTACACAAAATAAAAAAGATATATGAACTTAAATATACTTAAGTCATCCATATATGCATAAATTATGATGGAGTTTGCCTTTTATCCTATTTTACATGTTTCTGTGGTAAATTATGAAAACAACTTCAAATTTTGTTATTTTCACCGTTTCTTATTCAAAGCTTTGTAAACTAAAATTAATATAAACCAAAGTAATATTTGTATAATTATCTATGAAAAATAGAAAACGAAAATAAAAATCTTTCCTTCAATCAAGAAGATCTTTACATTATAATTGTCTTTTTTCAGGTTACCATAACATTATTGTAAAGTATCACCAACTATACCAATAACTAATTTTCATCAAAGAACCTTAAGAAATTTGAGTCCAGTGTCACTCAAACCAACATGCTGGTTTATAATTGTCTAAATATTCAATTTTCTAATAAATGATTATCTATACATTTAAAAAAAAATGTTCCCTTTGGTTTCATCCCATAATAAGTGTTGTCTTAGTGTTTTATATATATATATATATAGATCAAGAAAATCTAGTAATATAGAAAGAGTATAATAATTTTACAAAAATAACCTTATTATTATTAATTTGTTTATAGTTTCTGCTGCCAATCATTAATGTTATTAGGGGTATAAATAAAAAAGTAATTAATACATTGAAAAACTAAAATAACAAAGAAAAAAAATTCACGACACTCCTTATAGAATAGAGGGATTAAATGATTATCTATAGAGCAATTACTGTCTAGCTAACAACTATTTCTACTTTTTAAAGAATGACCTTGATTTGGAACTCTCATAATTTATAGTTTTTTTTTTTTTGTCATGGGTCAAAGACCACGAGTGTCCCCAACCCCTAGGTTAGAGATTAATTCCACTCGCGGTGCGAGACTGCTGCTAACCCAAGGAAATTTTGCACACAGAAGAAATCGAACACGAATGCTCCCGCTAAATAGATAGTTTCGCCACAAGTGAATGCAGTGAGACCTTACACCACTGCGCCAACCCTATAGGTTTTATAATTTATAGTTTTAAACGCCAATTGAAGATCAATGACTAAATTTTAGAATAGATCAAAATTATCTAATTCATAACAACGAAATTGCATCAATCTTCGATAGAAAAATGAAAACACCCATTCAGATGAAGTGGTCTCAATTACAAGGTTCCAACAAAAGCTCTCACAATCAATTGAAAACACCACAAATGACCAAAAATAGAAATGTACTAAATTCAAAATCACACGCCTAAATAGAGACCATATATTCCTCCAGTGAAGTAGGATACGTTCAAGGAGTTATATATGAATAATTTATTTGGGGATTGCGGATTCAAGCCCTTCATGAAAGGAAATGAACGGACAAAGTGCATCATATTGGCGAGCTGGAATATGGATGAATTTCTGTCCACAAAGACACAAGAAATTAATAGTCATGTTTGAGCAATATATATATAAGTATTCAAGCAAATTGAATTTAACTTGAAGTTTTGAATGCTAAATAAACATAATCTTCTAAGTTGTACCACAGCTTATGAAAGAGTGTAAATTAAATTATCAAATAACAGACATTAAGTGTACATATGCAGGATGATGAAAATAAAAATAAGAATTTAATTTCATAGAAATAGATAACGAAAACATATTTAAAAGATTATATCCACTTTCATTCTACAAAAAGGTATGATTTATTAGAACATATATACGTACTTATCAGTAAAATATTTATTGACACAATCAATTAAAAGACTAAAAATAACTTTCGTATGTACAGAATTTTGCTATCAACAAATTAAAATGATATTATTGATTTCTTAAAGTAACTAGTTATGCATGCATAAAGAAAAATTTTGTTTGAACTATATAAGAATCCACGTTAAGGGAAGATTGATGCATGAAATGAAAAAAAAAATCCAAAATAGAGAAAACAAAGATAAAACAAACAGATATTATTCAGAATAGCATTATATATTAATTATAACTTAAAATATTTATTAAGAGCAATATTAATTAACATATGGCATGAGGAGAAAGTACCATTAACTATATTTAAGTCTTCAGAACTGATGTGGGAATAGGGCGCAAATCATAGTTACGAAATCCTGGTCCCACATTCTGACGAATAAGTACGACGGGAATATGCTTGATAATCGAATAATGTTCCCCACCTTCTGCTGGATCAATGCTTTCTACTAATTCAGTTGGCATATCAGCAAAGCCAAGAAATTGAAGCTTTTTCAAGTGTTTGAGGTCCTGAGGTACCACCTTCATTTCGGGGTTATCTTTAAATCTGAAGTGTTCAAGACAAGGCAAAGCTCCTTCGTCTATAGAGATAGAATTCAATCTGCTTAATCGAGTGAGATCCAGCTCCTTCAACTTTGAAAATCCCCCTATCTTAAAATGCAAACTTTCACCAGCATAAGCATTATCCCACAGATTGAGCCGCAACAGATTTGGCAAGACTTTTAGTGAGTCTAGTGGATCTTGTTTCAAGTTGGATACACCAAGCCTTAACTTGACAAGATACTTAAGTTTTGGAATCCACTCAGGCAACTTTGTTACTTGAACTTTCAAATTCAACACTTGAAGTTGGGATGGAGGTGATAAAAAATCCAAGTCAATGACTTCATCTTCAGCTATAGCACTAACATT
The DNA here is from genome assembly GCA_026413185.1 of Pueraria montana var. lobata. NCBI lineage: Eukaryota > Viridiplantae > Streptophyta > Magnoliopsida > Fabales > Fabaceae > Pueraria > Pueraria montana. The sequence goes on along the minus strand of CM048654.1, from coordinate 63,293,958 downwards.
GAGAGATTCAAGGTGCTTCATCTCTCCAATTGCAGTTGATAGGGCATCTGCATATTCTCTTTGCACACGCCTTATGCCTAACTTCCTTAACTGTTTCAACATTTTGAGCTCTTCCATAAGGTCATGATCAGCCTCCAAAAAGTAAAGCTTTTGTAAGGATTTCAAGCACCCAATACCCTTTTGCATTTTCACCCCGTCTGTGAAATTCAACATGGAGTACTGCCTTTCATAATTTCTGTAGTAGACTGGAAGAAGTCGTAGCTTTGTGAGGTTGTTTATCTCTTCTGGTAGCACATGCACTCGCGTTTGTCTTAGATCCAAGGTTTCTAAGTTCACCAACATACCAATGGATCTAGGAAGAACCTTTACATTTGTATGACTCAAGTTTAAGTAGCTTAGGTGAAAAAGATTCCCCAAGTTATCCGGAACATAATTCAACAAAGTTCTTTCAAAATCAAGTACTCTCAAAAGCTTGAACTTGGGATATAATGTACCCACAAAATCTTCAGGCATTTCACTTTTGGTAAAAACAAAAATAGCACGAATGCCCGAGTTACTAGTCCTTTGTAACACATTGTTGGAACAAGTGGCTATAGAAAAGCGTCTAGTTATTCCAACTTTGTCTAGTTCATCATCTTCATGCATTAAGTGGCAAAAACTTAACTCGTTCATTTTTTTAATGAGAATATCACGTAATAAATCATGGACTTGACAAATTTTAACTTTACCATCAAAGCCGAATCTGGAGACTTGAACCAAACTTCTACGTATTAACTCTGTCAAGTACTCTTCAGCAACATCCTCCACAGGTCTTCTCGCCTCATTTTCAATGAATCCTTCAGCCATCCATTGCCTAGTCAATCTCTTACGCTTGATGGAATAGTCCTCCGGATACAAACCAAAATACAACATGCATGATTTCAAATTGTGAGGAAGATCATCATAACTAAGAGATAAAATCCTTGTTAATTGTGCATTGCTCTCTAACTCCATTCCCAGATTCTGACATACCTTTCTCCATTCAAACATATTTTTTTCTTTTGTTGACAAAAGACCACCAATGGCAACAATTGCTAATGGCAACCCTCCACATTTTTCAACAATTTTCTCTGACATATCCTCAAGCTCACTTGGACATTTCTTATCAGGAGGCTCAAATCTAAATGCCTTCATGCAGAAGAGTTCCCATGCCTTTTTAGAAGGCAAAGGTTTTAGTTGGTGAAGATGAACAGGAAATGATTTCTTAAAATACTCTGCAACTTGCATCTTTCTAGTGGTGATTATGATTCTACCTCCATTGCTATCAGGCAAGGCATGCTCAATCTGATTGGAAAATTTTTCTTCCCAGACATCATCAAACAATACCAAATACCTCTTTGACTGAAGGTATTGCCTCACTTCTGTAACTAATGTCTTGTCATCCATCTTCCCCAACCCTTTTGGAAGAGGCTCATTAGCATCCTTGCAAAACTTTCTTATCATATCTATCAATAGCTCCCTCACAGTGTATGATTGAGAAACTGTGATAAAAGAACGACAATCAAAGTGTCCTTTCACTTGTTGATTATCAAAAACATATTTGGCAAGAGTGGTTTTTCCGAGTCCTCCCATGCCTACCACACAAATCAATGAGCGTTGATCGGTTCCTTTTATCAAGCAGTCAATCAATTCATCTCTTGGGGATTCAAATCCCAGGACATCAGTTTCTTCAATGAAATCGGAAGCCGTTCGTGGGTCATCCCATTTGACATCTTTTCTCCGTCTAGAGTTGCTTGATGATCCATCTTCAACTGAAGATTGAAACTTGTACCTTGATAGAAATAATATCATTAATTAGAAAATAAAATCTCAAAAGTTACAAAGATGAAGTGTCGATCGTAAAGTATTATACATTAAGCAATATTATTCTTGTTTTAAGGTTAATTCCTTCTTACGTAACCACTGGGCATTCATTTATCATTAGTATTGTCTATTTTGTATTTTAACTAAGTATTTATGTAATGGTTATTATGAGATACTGTATTATAAATAGAGGACTAATTCATATAATATATGTGATAAAGTAATAGATTTTTCTTTGTTTCTCTATAGTTTTCTTAATTTGTGTATATTTACCAACAAAGTAATTAATATTAGAACATAGGTTTTGGGAATTAAGAGATACACTTAGCGATTTAAGAGATGACAAGCATTGACTTAAACTTGTTTCAATTTTCTCGTCTTATCAATGAGAATATGATAACTGGTGTCATTACGTGAAAGTTTTGCTAGGTTCTCAAGATGCTTGGATTGTGGAGAAGGGTTAAACTCAACTTGGAAATGAGACTACTTTTGTATGGATAGTTAAGCTAAGGATTTTATTAATATGCTAAGTGATATCCCAAGAAATGCTCACTTAACATGCATGAAATATACATGAAGAAGTACACTGCATATGCAATAGAATATGATGCCTCAATCTTTTCGCTGCAAAAGTATGTAACCCTCGATTGCAACAACCAAACCCCATCCCATGAAATCAAGAATAAGAAACACCCTGTCACATCCCTAAAAACAAATTGAACAAGAAGCTTTTCATTGAACAAATGCACAAACTCACACCGTACCTAATGCCTATTTGAACATATAGACATAAAAAGGATGTGTTTAATGCCAAACAATAAAAGGAACCTTGTTGCGCAAATGAGGCTATTTGTCACCAAATGAGAAGGAAACTTTGTTGATGAAAAAAAAAATATCAACAAGCACTCACCTTCATCTATAAAAGATTATATAAAGTCATGTTTGAGATGACCAATGTCTAAAGCATCCACCTCCAAAGAAGCTTGGGAAATTTTAAAGACCTCCCTTAAAGGTGTTAACAAGATGAAGAATTTATGCTTACAAACTCTACACAAAGTGTTTGAATCCTTGCATGTGAAGGAGTCTAAGTCAATTTCATACGTAAGCAATGCTAGGGTCACACTCTCAAACACACCATTTTAAACACACTCTTTTTTATTGGTCCATATCACCTTATTTTTTAAAACCATCACTTGTCTACCGTTTCTCCAGGTTTAATAACTTAAAAAAAATCATTGCTCTTTCATACTTTGATAATAGGTGATGGTTGAACCAAATAGAGTAGAGAAGCTGGAAGAAGTTCACATTGGTAGAGAAGATCCTTTGTTCTTCAACCACAAAATTTGATTATGTGGTTTGTGCCATTAAATAATTAAAAGATTTAAATTCAATGTTCATGCATGGACCAATTGATGGGTCACTTCGAGCATATAAAAAATGTTTAAGAGAAGACATGATGAGCCTCTAGAACAAGTCCTCAAAGCCAAAGCTTCTTTGAGAGAAAATGGAGAAAGAAGTCAAAGAAGTTGTGATTGTGGAAGAGGACATGGATGTGGCCAAGGAAAGAGGAGGAAGAGGACATTGTAACATTTTTAATAAAAATGAAAGGAATTATCAACTCGTTAGAGGTCGTGGAAGAGGAAGAGATAGGTGCAATTTTGGTAGAACAAATTAAATGAAGTATGATAATTCTAATGTCCGATATTTTAGCTGTCATAAATATGGTCATTTTTCTTGTGAGTGTAGAACCAATATTGAACAAAGGGTCAATCTTGTTGGAGACAAAGAAGAAAGAGAAGTGCTAACATTATTGCAAAAGAAGGATGATAAGTGTTTTCAATATCTTGACAATGGAGTGAGCAATCACGTGTAGCTAAAAAGAGAAATTTGTAGAGCTTAAAAAGTGGGTAACGGGAAATGTTTCCTTTAGTGATTCTTTTAAAGTGCAAACCTAAAGGAAATGTACTATTTTAATTTCTTTAAAAGATGGTACTCACAAAATAAGCAAGGCTGATGTCTATTACATTCCTAAACTAAAAATATTAATTGAGTGTGGGACAACTTGTTAAGAAAGGGTATGAAATTCTCGTAAAGATTGTTGTTTATGACTTAAAGATCAAATTTCTAATTTGATTACTAAAATGTTTATTTCAAGAAATAGAATGTTCACTTTGAGCATTAAGACCAATGAAGCAAAATGCTTAAAAGCTAGTGTTAAAGATAAAGCATGGTGTTGACATGCGAGGTTTGGGCATTTGAATCGAGCACTCAAGACCTTAGAAGATGAGAAGATGGTGAAGGAGATACCTAACAGCAAACATCCTTACCAATTGTGTGAAGTATGTCTCTTTGGCAAAAAAATGCAAGAAGTTTTCCAAAATAAGTCAAATTAAGAGTAAAGAGTCTTTCCAACTTGTGCATGTCAATGCGTATTGTTTTATTGATTCTTTTTTATTTGGTAAAAATAAATATTTTTTGCTCTTCATTATATTGATTATTTTAGTAGGAAGACTTAAGTGTATGTCTGCAAGCAAGTATTTGAGGCATTTGAAACTTTTAAAAATTTTAAAGCTCTTGTAGAAAAGGAGAGTGATTATGTAATCAAGGCTCTAAGATTTGATAGAGGTAACAAATTCACATCAAAAGAATTCAATTAATTTTGTGAAAATCATGAAATTCGTCATTCTCTAACAATTCATGGATCTCCACAATAAAATAAGGTAGCAGAAAGAAAAGATAACACTATTCTTAATATAGCTAAATTATGTTAAAAGATAAAATTATGTCCAGAAATTTTGGGTTGTTCCATGTTTAATTTATTTGCCCAACTACTCTCCTACAAGAAATGTCAAAGGTCAAACACCACAAGAGACATGAAATAGAGTGGAGCCAAGAAGTGGTCATCTTAGAGTCTTTGGCAGCATTGCATATGCCTATGTAGCCAACCAAGTAAGATCTAAACTTGTTGATAATAGTGTGAAACATGTGTTCATTGGCTATGATGCAAGTTCAAAATGCTATATGTTGTATAATTTAAATAATAAGAAGATTATTGTAAACAAAGATGTAGGATTTGATAAAGAAGACATACGAAACTAAAAAAAAAAAAAAACACCTATGATTTCCTCCCATATCTTGTGACAAAAAAATTGTAACACCAAATTTGTTTTCCACTCCACCTCTAGCAATTGACCAAATTCAATTGCGCAAATTTATAAATTATTTACCAAAATAAGGTTATTCTGAAACTAATTAACGGGATGAGATTGTTTTAAAGTATTGGTAATCATTTGTTGGTGGTTACAAAAGAATCGAAAGAAATCGTTATTACTGAAGTTGTGATCATCAGTCACTTTTTGACTATTTTAAAACGTGTTTGCCATTGTTTAAAACAATCCTGTGTTGATAATTAGTTTTAAAGCATCACTATTTTGATAAATAGTTTGTAAAAATGTCCCAAATAGGTCAATCAAACACTCTACCTCCTTCACCAACTCATTTAATTCATGAAGTCTATTTTGAAAGAAGTTCAATTGAAAGGCCAAGATAAATGATAAGTGACCACCAAATATATGATGCAACTGAAATTATAAATAATTTGTTTTGTCTTTTTGTTGATAGTAAACTTCTAAATTTTGATGAAGACATGGAAGAAATCAGGTGGAGACAAGCCATGGAGGAGGAAATCATAGCCATGAAGAAAAATTATACTTGAGAGTTATCAAATCTTCCTAAAAGTCATGAAGCAATTGGGTTTAAATGGGTATTCAAGATTAAGAAGAATGTCAAAGGAGAGGTTCAAAGATACAAAGGCTTGTTGCTAAAGGGTAGAAGCAACAACATGGAGTTTAGTATAATTAAGCGTCTACACCAATTGCTGGTGTGAAAACAATGTGTTTCCTTAGTTCTTTAATGACTCATGAGGTAGAGATTTTTTCAACTTGATGTCAAATCGACTTTCTTAAGTGAATATCTTGAGAAAAATGTCTATGTTGACCAACCAATGGATTTTGTTGTCAAATGACAAGAGGAGGTTAAAAAAATTGAAAATAGAAAAAAAGGCATTATATGATCTTAAACAAAGCACCAAGGGCATAAGGAATAACCACAAGGACAAGTACTTTTAAAACAATAAGTTTGTTCATTGCCAACATGAGTATACCCTTTTATGTTAAAATTTTTTATAATGGTGATATTCTTTTTTGTTTATCTTTATGTAGATTATCTTATTTTTACCAACAATATCCTATATTTGTTTGAAAACTTGAAGACAACGATGTCTTTTGAATTTTATATGACGGATTTGGAACATATGTCCTACTATTTGGGATTAGAAGTGCAGCAAATAGAGAATGACATTTTTGTTTCTTAAGAGAGCTATATAAAATAATGTGTTGGGGAAATTTAAAATGTTTAACTTAACAAGTACAAGGTTGGATATGCGGTTGGTGTTGTGTGTCACTTTATGGAGTCTCGTACCTATACTCATATATATGATGGCAGCAATATGTACACTTGATTTTGGTTTATTTTACTCTTCTAATTGATGTGTTCAATCTTATGGGATTATGTGATAATTATTTGTAAGAGATGTTAATGATAAAAAAAAATGGTCTTTGTGCTTTTTTTTATAGGTGATATATAGTGTTTTTACTTGAAACTTTAAGAAGCAAGTCATTGTTACGGTTTTTACTTGTAAAACCAAGTATGTGGTTGCAACTTTTTGTACATGTCATGTTATTTGGTCAAGGAGATTGTTGAAGGAATTTAACATGATCCAAGAGGAGAGTACAAATATTCAGTATTGATAATAAGTTTGTTTAAGAGCTTGCTAAGAATCTAGTATTTCATGAATGAAGCACGCATATATAGATACAAACAAGGACAGATTCAGAAATATATATATCTAAGGGAGGTTGGAAAAAAATTTAATAACAAATATTAAATAAACATTAAATAGAAGTTGAATATATATATATATATATATATATATATATATATATATATATATATATATATATATATATATATATATATATAGAAGTTGAAACATGATTTTGAAACGGTTAAAGAAGCATCTAACAGAGACGTATGCAAAACATATATTGTATATTATAGTTATGAAGGGGGAGGGAGACCAGTGCCCTGGTTGTCCGTCCAATTGAATCCCTTCTTGGGTACAAAGTATCATTTCATTAGAGATCAAGTTTTAAATACTTTTATTAAACCCTTCATGTTTGAAGATTTTAGAAGATTAAAAGTAAGACTTAATCTGCAAAAAAAAAAATTAAGAATTTTCTAAATAAGGGAATGATAGAAATAAAATTCGTAATTAGAAAATAAAATCTTAAAGTTACAGATAAATGATTGTAAGTTACCATACATTATAAGGAACATTATTTAATTTAAAAACTAAATATCTCATTTAATATTTTAATTGAGTATTTATATAATTATTATAGGTTAAATAGAAAACTAATTAACTCATATATTACAAGAATTTTATCTCTCTTTCTCGACAGTATACTTTTAGGTACTAATTAAGGCTCCAAACGTCCGTTTATGTATTCCAATACACAAAATGAAGAAGTAACAATTTGTTACTTCTCCGTTCAACGGCCGTTTGGACCAATCCAACTGCAAACCAAACACACCCTAACATACCTTTCACTTCTTTCCTTGATTTCTCGAACTGATGACATGATATCTTGAATCTCAGATGCAATCCCACGTGACTTGAAGGTTTTGATGACCTGGTGAGAAATCTTTCTGAGTTTGGACGGTGGATGATGGTTGACCTCATGATCCATGATGTATTTATCAATAACATCTTCTATGCTAAAGGATACTTCTCTCAACTGCTTCACCCATGTTTTTATTCCTTCATCTCCAGCTCTTCTATCTGCATCCTTTAGGAAGGCTTTGATGCTCTCTAATTCATCTTTGATGCCTGAAAAATCATTTTTTAGGCCATCGAACAAACTACTTCCTTCTTCTTTTATAAGTTCGTATAGCTTTTCCAAAACGAACGATACTACAGTTTCTGCCATTTCTTCATTTCATCTCATTATGCATGTTAGCTTGCAATTTCTGCAATTCTAGCACACATGGTGTTTTGGTGGTTAATTTCGGGTACTATAGCTCTGTTTCATTTTTCAGAATGAGTTTAAAATGTTTTTTCTATCGTGCGCTGCTACTACTCTTTTCAACTTTATAGAGTCTATGTTTAACTATTAGTATTTTATTGCCCAAAGTTGGAGTGTCTCGTACGTCATTAATCATTAATTAATCACTAATCTTATTGAAAGAATTGTCCTTTCCTTGTTATAATTATTTTTTATTTAATAATAATTTCTTCATGTATATATAAATTCAATTAAAAAAATTATATGTTTAATATACATATATTGTCATTGTATTTATTAATATTATATTAATAAAATTAATGAGTGCTTGGGTTTTCATTTTCTTTCAACAACACATTTTATATAATGATTGAAATAATTAATGTAAATTTTAAAATGTGAATTTGGGTTTAACTCAAGACTACAAAACCAAATTGTAAGATAAGAGTTGTCTTTCATTTATATACTCTATTTTCACTACAGTTGTGTGACAATAAGAGTCTTGGTCTTTGAAATATTCCTTGTTTAGAGAACGACTCAATGATACTGTATTTTCATTCGAGCAGCAAGGAAGGAATGAATATTTTAAACGTTCTAATAATGACTATTACATTTTAATCTTTCTGGTTCTAGCATATCAAATCCATATCATCTTCACTTTATTATGTTCTGAATGCGATTTAATTTTAGGTAGTAGAGATTTAGAAGATAAACAATATATTTATGCTTTGCAGTTCTGTATTTCTTTTTCCCCTCGGGTACTAGGTGTGAATGGTGCTAAGGAAAATTAAGCTTTGTCTCAACTCACGTCAATGGCTTAGGTCAAGCTTTGTTTTTTCTTTTAACTTTCTTTATTCCAGAATTAAAGAATTCATCACGTCATTCCAAACGCATGCATTTCTTCTTCCTTTTTTTTTTAATATCTGCTACCCTTGAAATAGGAATCTTACCATTAATTAATTGTTTATAGTCTTAATACAAAACGACATATATATTTGTTTACAACCAACATGCTAGTGGTTGGCTCTCAATATGGAAACAAATAAAAGAAAATGAATTCTTGCTCATATCATTGTTAATATCATCGAATTAGCAATTTCTTAAATTCAATATTACAAAAAATAAATAAATAAACAAGATGAAAATTGCATAAAAAAATGAGTCACACAACTAATCAGAAAATTGAAAAATATGATATTATATTCTTTTCTTTGCTCGTAAAACTATAAAAAGAAAAAAAAAAACTCACTTTTAACATGATTTTCATGGTTCCTTTTTTTTCGAACAAGAATTGGTTTTCATGATTTTTATAGTTTTCATGTAGGTGAATATAGTGAAACAAGTTTTACATCTTTAATCAATTAAAAACGGGATAAACAGGATTCAAAAAGAATCAGTTATTCGAAAAGGATAAACATCTTATAAAATATATTACTTAATTGACCATTTTACAACTTTTAATAAATAGAAACCAAATTGTAACCTAAAATAAAGTTAATTGATGACCAAATGAGTAATTTAGCCTTATTATTTTAATGCCTGCAGACAAAGTTGGAGTGCTACTTACATCGTTGATCTTATTAGAAACAATTGTCCATTCCTTGTATTTAAGAGTGCCTAGGTTTTCTTTTTGCTTCACGAACCCTCTTCATATAATGATACGATAGTTAATGTGAATACAACTGTGTGACAATAGGAGTCTTGGTCTTTGAAATATTCCTTACCTGGATTTTTTTTTTTTTTTTATATTCCCTTCTTAGATATTGTATTTTCAATCGAGCATCAAGGAAGCAACGAAAACAATTTCAAATGTTATGTTTATGACAATTAAATTTTAATGTTTTTGTTTTTAGCATATCAAATCCACATTACCTTATGCATGCTAGCACATAGTTGTTCCAGCTTGACTAGAAGTTTTGAATTCGAGTATTGAGTATGCAAGTGCATATAATACTTGAAAGACGAGTTTTGTAGTCTATAATAGTTCTACCCGATTCAAACATGATTATCTCTCATAAAATATACTTATAATTTATACCAAAAATCTGTTGGGAAACAATTTAAATTTTTAATTTCAAATCTCTAAATATTGTTTAGATTTAAAAAGATATTGTCTTATCTTTAGGATTTGTTTATAATTAAAGATATTACCTGTAAATTAGATATTTGTTTTCTCTTTTAATTAAGATTATGATGTTAGGTTTATAAGTAGAGGTTCTTGATATGAGAAGAATCACCTACCTGGAGAGGGGATCACCACCCCAAGTGAAAGAAGGAGTCATGTAAAGGGAGGGTTTACAAGTTTGTCTAGAAAACTTGTTTTTTCTCATTGTTGTTAATGAAGAGGTATGCATTTTTCCCCCAACAAAATCCACGTCACCTTGACTTCATTTTTATGTTTTGAATGTGATTTATGTAGTAGATTAAGAAGATAAACTAATTATGCTGTACATCTATCATTTTAACTATGAATGGGTTTTTTTTTTTTTTAATCTGAACTATGAATGGTATTTCTATGCTTTTTTCCCTTTTAAAGTTCTGAATAAGAATAATGTTTTTTTTTTCTCTCTCACATATATCATTTTTCAAAAGTTTTTGTTCAGAGTATAGTTGAGCAGTAAATATATGAATACTTCTTCCAATAAGAACTCAAATCTTGGTTTGCTAAGAATTAACTTTTTTTCTACTAGACTGTAGGAAACGAATAATTATAGATACATAATTCATGGATGTCTATACCTAAAGAAATTTAAAAAAAACAATAGAAAATGGAGAAATAAATATAGTAAGCGATAAGATATGATAAAAATTAGGAAAATATATAAAGAAATATAAAACATATCAAATAGATATTTCAATTTTACGGTCTCATATATCAATTTTTTTTTATAGAAAATTGGCTTAAATATGAATTTAGTCATTATAAGTTAGCATTTTTTTAATTTTGATTCCTATAAGTTTGCGTTTTTTTAATATTGGTCATGTAAGTTTTTTGGTTCATTTTTAATCTCTGTAAGTTTGTATTTTTCTAAAATAATAGAAATAACAATAAAAATAAATAGTAAATATAATAGATATAATAATAAAAATAAATAATAATAATGATAATAAATAAGAATAATATTAATAATAAATTAAAATATTTTTTTATATTTACCTAACCATTTTAATTTAAATATCTTATTTCTTTTACACTCTTTTTTTTATCTCAATTAAATAATCTTACTTTTTACTCTTTTTACTTTCTTTTATCCCTTTTCATTTTTACTGGCCACAGAAGAGGATGACTTCCATATCTTTTGGTCAATGTTTTCAATTACTACCTCTGTTACTTAACTTTTGACGTTCAAGATTAATACACACAGATTAAGAAATATCTAATATTGCTCACAAATAATATATTTAGTTTAAAATACTCTTATTTAATATTTATTATAGAAGTAGTTGTGAAAATCTAAATCATATTAAATAATGGTATATATGAAAAAAAAATTAATGAGACTTGAAATTTATAAAACATCGAAAGTTTTGAAAAAAAAAAAAAAAAACTAAAACTAAAACGTTAAGGAATTAGGGTTAGTACTTTTTCTTTTTGTCAAGTTGGTAAGCTTAGGTAATTGAAAAGGTATATCTTATTCCGTAATTCACGAATTTCACGTTTGAACAAAAGCACATGGACTATAAGGAAATAACACTACTGCTCAGAGTTCAGACTTATCCAAATTAAAATCAATTTGGATGCATCAGTGCTGGGTGTAAAGGGTCCTGGCGTCGGGTTTTTTCTAGAGTCTAGACTACTTGGATTGTCATGCAATTTTTACTTGGTATATATTTAAAGTGGGACTTGCAATTTTTGCAATTGAGAAAAAAAAAAGTCATCTAATCTAAAGATTAATGTAACTTATATTTTTATTCGGTTTGGATTTTTTTTTTAAAAAATGATTGGATCAAATATGATAAAATATAGTTCGATTGGATTGAATAATTTATTTTTATCAACATATCCTTACATTATTATATTACTAGATCCATTTATACCAGTCATTTCAAAAAATATAATATACATATGAAATGCAAAATAATGTAAAATGTGAAAGTTTGTTTTTTTTACTGAAATAAAATGTGAAAGTTGAAACGCATAAAAAAATAAGTAAAATGTGAAAGTGTTAGTAGAGTACTCACAATCTAAGAGGGTATTTCCACAAGGCTTAAATATTTACTGAGGCGTTTTTGATTGATAGTTTTGTAACCACAACATGTCTCATTAATGGGAGGACAAGATTTCAAAATGCATAGAGTATACATGTGAAATGCAAAATGATACATATGTATTAAAAAAATATCAGTTCAGTTTTGAAAATAACATTTGAAATCCGATTCGATTCGATCAGTTATCCAAAAAATGGTCCAAAAAATTCAAAGAAAATCGGTTTTCATTGATTTTTTTTTTTATCAATTTAATTTTTTTTATTGGATTAGATATGAATCCCCACAACTATTTTTCTCAATTGAAAGTGATTTTCTTTGAGTAACCAAACACTCTAAATTTAATTCAGTCAAATTTGACCCAACTCTAGAGCTCTCAATTTAGCCCAGCTCACAGGACTTGGCCCTGGTCCATGTGGGCTAGGACCAAAAAAGCCATAGGGCCAAAAGGCCCACTAATAAAAAGAGATCATGGGACCAAAAAACCCACAAAGTCATGTGGACTAGGACCACCCCATGGGCCTTATTTTTCTTTAAAAAAAATCTTTGTTGTTAAAAGTGTGCCTAGCCCATTACATGGGTCAGTCCATTCCATAGTCCACTATAGGCTATTTAACTCGCTTCTTTTGTTTATAAAGAAATTATTAAGTTAAGATTTTTTTTTTAAATGATATAACTCATTATTTCCATGGATTTGGAATGATATCAAAGATTATTTGAAATACTTGCTAACTCAGTAGTCAAGTCATTTTTACAGCAGATATCTTTTTCAAAAAAAAAAATTGTCAGTACCAAAAAAAAAAGGTTAGGTATCAAAACCTAAACACCTCTATCTTATAGGTACTAAAAAGTTATTTAAGCCAAATGTTTTTACATATTTTATATAATATTTATAATTGAAAGTTTGTTTGCTAACATTATTTTACGAAAAATTATATGGTAGACCCCCATGCATGCACCACAACTTGTAATCCTTAGATTAATCTCTTCCCCACAATGATATGCTACACTCTCTACACTAGATCTAAGCCATTCTAGCCACCCCTTGCCGCCAACCATCGTGTGCTAATGTAATACCCCCGGTTACTAATAAGGATTATCTTATTATTTTCAAAATTTGTGGAATAATTTAATATTTAAATATTAAAAACAACCTTTCTAAAAATAGAGAAATTTGTTTTCTTTCTAACTTTAAAACTTTAGTACTTAAAATACCAAATAGGGATTATCTTTTTCAATTACCACTCGTTTAAAAAATGCCCATTAATAAAATATTGCTCGCACTATAAACAACTCGATTTACAAAACGTCACATCTACAACAAACCATTAAAACATGAGAAAAAGGGTTATGCACTGATAGTGTAAAAAGTTTTACACTGTCATCCAATCACAACCCACCATGTATGGTAAGTTTCTTGACTTTTAAAAAATTATCTTAAAAGTCATACCAACGGTGATTTGTGATTGAATGACTGTGTAAAATAGTTTTACACTGTCAGTGCATCACCATTAAACTCTTAAAATATATATCATAATTGATTTATATATAAGCAATCTAGCATTAAAGAATTCCAATACAACTACTATAATTACAAGTTTATAATATTCAAGATGAATACATTTTACAATTGAATCAACCGAAAGAAAATTACACATCATAATAATAATCCGTGGTCTATCCACATTTTACAAGAAAGACAAGAACTCAAAGCAATGACTCAATCAAAATTATAAACCCAAAATACCCAATTAAGCCTACTAGACTTCCTCAAATCTTCTTCTTCTTTGTTTCGCTCCTTAGCATCAACAACTCTTGTCATGATATTTTTACTCTACCTCTGTCGTACAAGCTTGCCCATCATTCTCTGAAAAATAAAGTTGTATGGGTGAGTCTTCCATCCCTTGTCATGCTACAAACAAATGAACCTTATGGTTCACAAGCAAATTAACATAAATAGTCACTTGAGTGACTGAACACGGACTCTCTCAAACATCATAATTTCTTATCTAAGCTCACTGCTTTACTCATTGGACCCACAATGCCTCTTGACTCGTCCCAGTCATAGAGCACTTACATGTTCACATTTTTGGGTGATGATTGATAGTAAATACCTCTAGTCCTGGTATAACAGACTGGGTACTCTCACCAAACTTAGTTATACTCCATATTCATCCGTACTCTCAGCCGAATGAGTGCTATATTGTGGATGGCTGGTGTGACTTTGACACTTTGTCATGTCAAACTAGCTGAAGGCAAATGATGGCTGTCCATTTTTGGTTTGTAAATGATCCTCGAGTCCTATATGTCATGATTAATTAAAATTGTTGGAGATTTTTATTTGACATATTTTTTTTTGCATAATTTTCCTCTGTAAAACATCTACATAAGTTATCTTGATCGAGTTACCTGGTATGCATATTGTACTAGAGATATATGCATGTGTTTATCATTTCATCATTTGGTGCTTTTGGTTTTAAGGATTGATATATTATTTTTAAGTCTTTGTAGTTGTAGCACATATACATAACCTATATTATTGTATTGATAGTTAGATTAAAATTAAACTGGCACTGAAAATTTATGGACTGCAACTCAGAGTTAATAAAATTATATTTTGTTAAATGCATACACACCACTTTATGTAGTTGGTTCTTATTGAAACTAAATTTAATATAATAGTTGTTTTACTCTTTCTTAAAGATTTTTATTGAATTGGTTATAAATTAATGTTTTAATGAAAATGTTAAAAAAATCATGATCGATAGAAGAATGGCAAAGAACCAATTTCCTTGAGTAACTAATTATAAAAATGATTCTTAATGGTACAATATTTTTTATTGGTAAACTTGAATACCAAAATCATTTTTAAATTATTGCAAATCCCTTAATGGTAAAAGTAATTTTTCCATAGTAATTAAGCTAACATCAATAAGAAAAACGTTCAAGAGATAATCCTAGATTTAAGATAAGATAATGCACCTTATGCAAAATGCAGAACAGTAACTTAAGAGTAATTCAACATTGAATTTCCATTACTCAGAAAACAAAGTGCATCACTTGAGCCGTGCAAATAAATATATAATTCCCTTTAGAAATATGCTGACAATTTGAAGAGAAGATCCATCTCTCAAAAATGAGATGTAGGTTATATTTGGAAAAACTAGTTAAAAAGTTAATTGGTAGTTGAAAGCTATTAAACTAGCTTATTAAATCATAAGTGTATGGTAAACTATATATTGAAGTAACTGAAAAATATAAAATGACATAAATGGAAATATATATATATATATATATATATATATATATGATATCTTTATATAAATTTCAATTTTATTTTATGGATAAAAATATATTTTGAGGTGCTATAACTTTAGTTTTTAATTTATTTTAAACTCTTGAAATTTTTATTTATAGAAAAAAAATTAATTACATTTTCAATTATTAATTTTTTTTCATATTATGTATTCTACCATTAATTTTATACTGTACTATATTTTAAAATATTTTTAATCAAGTTTAAAATAAAGTAAAAAAGAATACACTTAAGTAGACATTATACTTTTATTATGTTAATTAGCGTAATAGTTAAAATAAATCGTATAATATAAATTATTCAAAAAATAATAGAATAATAAAATAAATCTAACATTTATAATTGTCAATTTTGTGAAGTATAATGTTGAAATAATAAATTAAATATTACAAATAGTATAATGGTTAAAAGAAATAGTGTAATATAAAAAAGTGTAAAATATAATAACAAAAATAAAATAAAATAAAATAAAATTAACCTATCATCTATATATCATTATTAATATCTTGATGTATGATGGTAAAATAATAAAATAAATAGTGTAATCATTAAATTAAACAATTTAATAAAAGTTTACTAAATAATAAAATCATGTTTTATTTAAAAAGGTAATAAGAAAATTTAATAAATATTTTAAGGATAAAAAGGGAATAAAATATAAAAAAGCTAGAAGCTAGACGTTAGTGTTTTAAAAAACGCTACTTGAAGTAACATTTCAAAAAAATGTTAGAAACTACTAAAAGAAGCTTGTTTACCAAACAATCAAACAAGTTTTTCAGTTAATAAAAAAAGCTAGAAACTAACTGAAATGGCTTGTAGATATAGTGTTAATATAAAATACTTCAACACTTTCTCTGTCTCGCGAACCGCAATTGTGCATTTAAGTTTTCCATTTGTAAAATTTTTAATTATAATTAATTATGCCATCTAATATTGATCTTTTAATTACTCCACTAGACACATAATTCTAAGATATGCCCTTGAGGAATGCAATTGAGATTTCAACTTTTAGACTCAGAAACTGAAGAGATGGACTTGAACAATGGAGCTGAATTGTTCCCTATTTAAATGTTCCAAAGGATTTTAACTCAGCCATCTGTAGTGTCTCAATTGTCTACTGTTTCTTTTTGGTATCACTGCCAGGTATGGAAGCTTTTTTGAAGTTCTTATTGGTATTTCTAAATATACATATTGGACACATTGAATTTCTTTTGCATCCATTTGGGTAGTTTTCAAGAGTACAGGATATATATATGTTTGGTACATAGACACATTGACACCCTGGCTTCTAAATGAACACATTTGATTGGGTTGTAGGACAATTTTGGTACATTCATAGGATTGAGACATTTGTCAATTGACTTCTAAAGGATTCAAGATTGCTAGTTCTAAAGACAAAAGAAGATGAATGTCATAGTTAGAGAGTTAATTTAAAGAAGCAAGAGGATGCTATTCATTTTAACTTGATAGCTTAACAACATACTCTTTCTATCATTAAACAAGTATCAAGAACTATTTGTTCTTACCGAGTTCTTCTGTCGATCTCCTTTTTCCTACGATGGTTGTATTCCTAGTATGTCTGATTATGAGTTTCGATGTGTGGTGCGATACCTGCAAAAAGGATTTCGATGCTTAAATTAGTAATAGTCTGAGTAAGGTGTATGTTCAATCTAGTTACTTACCTGTCCTTCCCCTACATGTATATCTTCGATTCACCCTCGTGGTAACTGCCGACTACTCCCTCAACTTGATCGTGCTTACGTAGTGGTCATGGTTGGTTAAGGAGTGACCTGAGCTCGTGTAGGGCCCGTACAGTCTACAAGCCCCCAAGCTCTGAGTTTAAGAAGAATGAAATAGCTTTAAAAGGAAAGAAGTCGAAGAAAAGACCCGAACAAGACCTCAGTGTGAGAAGGTGTTCAGACAATGCATGAAAAGTTTAAATATAATTGGATAAGTCATGTCTCTTCAGACAGAAGAAATTTTGACTGCTTGATTGAGACGCCAATCTCGAAACAACATGACCTTTTGTGCCATGTGTCTTCAACTCTACAAACTCAAGCTTCACGTCGTTTCATCGATGTCTTAAAACCCTTGTCGGTGGCATGCCTGGGGTTTAGAAAACTCTTTAAGGAGTGACATTTCGATAGAGGCACCCTCATCATATGAAGGGTCTCACAATTTAATGCGAAATGTTAAGATGTATACGAAAAGTTTCATTCATCTATAAAAAGCAATAGGTACCCTTGTTCTTTGTCATTTTCTCTTTTGAAACAGTTGGGATAATTTGAGGTTTGGGGATTTCTATCAAGTTGGTGGATTGTACTGAGGCTTTTTCTTCACTTCATTGAGGCTTTCCTTTATTTCCTTCTTAGGTACGTGCCTTCGCATCTTCTTATCTATTATTTCTATCCAGTTCGCCATGTCTTCTCCTCCCTCTGACGGGGATTCTAAACTCTGTAAACATCTTTTCACATTCGTCTTCCCAGTGGAAATCTTGAGGTTTTTTTAGTAACTTGAAGAATGGGCGAGCTTTCTCAGCCATCATTGACAAGAATCGAGATAATGAGGCTAACTTCCCTGTGAGCTTTTGTACTTCATTAATGTTTTCTGGTCTACTCATGGTGATAATTGCTTCACATTTGTCCGGGTTAGCTTCAACGCCTCTGCAGGTCAGCATGAAACCTAGAAACTTTCCTCCTCCTACCCCCAAAGTGCATTTTTCGGGATTTAGCCTCATGTTATGCTTTCGAAGCTCTGCGAAGACTTTTGATAAATCTTTATTGTGCTCTTCTGGAACCTTTGACTTGACTACCATATCATCTACATATACTTTGATATTCTTGTCAATTAACTCTTTGAAGACTTTATCCATCAATCGCTGGTAAGTAGCACCAGCATTCTTGAGGCCAAATGGCATCACTTTGTAACAGTAATTGGCTCCCTCAGTGATGAAAGCCGTTTTCTCTTCATCCAAAGGGTACATTCTGATCTGGTTATAACCAGAATAGGCATCTAAGAAATTGAGCAGTTTATATCCACACGCTCGATCAACTAACCGATCAATGCTGGGCAAAGGATAAGCATCCTTTGGGCAGGCCTTGTTAAGGTCTGTATAATCAACACACATCCTCCATTTTTCGTTGCTTTTCTTGACCATCACCACGTTTGCAAGCCACATTGTATAGTCAACTTCCCTGATGAAGTTTGCTTTCAATAGCTTTTTAGTCTCAACTTCAACAACTTTTCTTCTTTCTTCGCCTAACTTCCTTCTTTTCTGAGCAATGGGTTTAGCTTTAGGAAAAATAGCCAACTTGTGACAAATGAAATCTGGATCAATCCCCGGCATGTTTGACACACTCCAGGTGAACAGATCAACATTCTACTAGAGAGCTTCTTTAATACTGCTTCTCACTCCTTGATTTATTTGTTGACCGAGTTTTGTGCATTGATTGTCATTAGCACCGAGTTGAAAAAGTTGCAGCTCTTCAATGGGCTTGGCCTCATATCGTCTTAGTCAGCTCGGGGGTCGAAATAATCATGTTTCAAATATGAATGGTTGATATTGGCCACTTGCGTTGTTCGTTCCTTGCTCCGCAGACTGTAAGGTTCAATCTTCAAATTCCTTGCATAGCATTCGCGAGTGTCTTCTTGGTCAGCTTTTATCGTAACAATGTCACCAGCGATAGATGGGAATTTCATTGCTAAGTGTGGCATGGAAACAATGGCTCCCAATGCATTCAAAGTTGGTCGCCCTATAAGGACGTTGTAAGAGGTGTCCGCATTGATGAAGATATATTTCACCATGACAACTTGAGATAACTTACCGACTCCAAATGTTGTTAGCAATTCGACGTATCCACGCGTATGAACTAGCTCACCTGCAAAACCCACCAATGGTTCCTGATAAGGTTTAATAATATCATGAGAAATGTCTAAACTAAAGAAAGTAGACCAATAGAGCACATCGGTTGAACTTCCCTGATCAACAAGTATTTTTTTAGCTCCCTAGTCAGCTATGACAACCATAATGACCATAGGGCCATCTTGCTTAGGATCCGCGTCAATGAAATCGGCATCGGTGAAAGTAATCTAGGGGAGAGACCTCTTTGGTAGCTTTGCAACTACATTGATATTCTTTATCGCTCGAAGGTGTCGTTTCCTGGCCAAGTTACTGCATCCCCCTCCTGCGAGTCCTCCAGCAATTGCATTTAGCACTCCACGAACTCAACCATCAACCTTATTGTTCTGTTGTATTTGTTGAGTATTTTGATATTCTCCCTGAGCCTACGTATTTTGATTGTCTTGATCATGATTTCCACGGCCTCCACGATAACCTCCTCGTCTGCCTTGATCGCGACCTCGGTAACCACCCCGGTTAGGTTGATAAACTTTGACAAAAATGGTTTAGACTTCCTTTTTGCACTAGGCTTTCTATTGCATCTTTCAAGGCTACACAGTCTTTGATTATATGGCCAAAACATTGGTGATAACGACAGTGTTTTCGTCCGATTTGCGTTTTCGGCAATACGCAGTGGAGGTGGAACTGTTAGTATTTATGCATTGAATTCAGGCTTCTTTGATTACTCTTGCTCGGCTCTCATATAGGGACGTGTAAGTCACATACCGAGGCTGCCTAGGTTGTCTTCTAGGCTTAAAGTCTTTGTCTTTCATTGGTCTGAATTTATCTTTATTGTGATCGTCCTTCCTTGGCTTTCCCTGTCGCACCTTATTTCAGAATTCTGATAATTCTTCCATCTGTATATATCCCTTAGTCCGATGTCGCAACCCGTCCATGCTTATCGGTCTTCTTTTGCACAGGCTGTTTGCAAACGGTCCCGATTTCAAGGGCGTTATCATAGAATGGAGGGCTACTCCGGGATCAAGATCTCTAATTTTGATCGAGGTCGCTGAGAATCGTTCTATGAATTTGCGCAATGGCTTGTCTTCGGCTTGCCTTAAATTAATCAAAGCTATCGATGTTGTGTGATGGGGTCGGCTCGTTGGGTGCTGTGCTCCAAACTGTTGCACTAAAGTCTCAAAAGAGTCAATAGATCTTGGCGGTAGGCTGGTGTACCAATTCAATGCAGGTCCCTGAGAGAAGTTGGAAACACCCTGCAAAGAATGGCGTCGTCATTAGTGTACAAGTTTACTTGAGTAACATAAGCCTCCAGGTGTTCGTCGGCGTTGGTGGTCCCATCATAACGCTCAATATTAAGCAGTTTCCATCCCATAGGTAGAGGAGCTTCCATTATGCCGTCAACAAAAGGGTGTCTCCTGGCGCTTGCCGGCCTTGGCGTTTGCGATTGAATCCTCGAGCGCATGAAAGTATCGCTATGATTTTAATGTTGTGAATAGAAAGACTGAGTGTCAGTGTTGTGTGTTTGCTCTAGTCCCCCTCTAACATAGGAAGGGATTGTTTTCGCATGGGTATGGTGGGTATGGTGCGTCGCTGCGTGGGATTCTTGCAATTGAGCTCTAATGTTGGCGTTTTCATCTTGCAATGCTTTGAGTGTCGTTTCATGTCTTTGCGTCAGTGTCGCTATGTCGTCGACATTCTGCTTCTTTAGCGCCTCTAACTGCGCTCGGAATTCTTGCATCACTGAACTCTCTTCCATGGCTGATAGAATAGCTTGATTGTTGCCTCGTCTAGTTGTAACCATGAATATAGGTGAGGCCGTAGGAAAATTTTTCTCGGCCCCACGGTGGGTGCCAAATGTTCTTACCGAGTTCTTCTGCTGATTTCCTTTTTCCTATGATGGTTGTATTCCTTGTATGTCTGATTATGAGTTCCGATGTGGTGGGGTACATGCAAAAAAGACTCCGATGTTTAAGTCAGTAATAGTCTGAGTAAAGTGTATGTTCAATCTAGTTACTTACCTATCCTTCCCCTACATGTATATCTTCGGTTCACCCTCGTGGTATCTGCCAACTACTCCCTCAACTTGATCGTGCTTACGTAGTGGTCATGGTCGGTTAAGGAGTGACCCGAGCTCGTGTAGGGCTTATACAGTCCACTATTCAATTTTTTATGACATATATTCTAAAGAAAATGACAATTTAATCATTTTGTCACTTTTTTATTTCCTAGTTTTAAGAATAATTATTGATTATTGATTTCTTTAATCTTTTTTAAACACTTTAATGTAACACTTAGTTGGGAACAGAAGAAATAACAAACTTCCGAGTACATGGTTATTCTTTAGAGAAATCTAATTTGAGAATGATATATTACTCCTATGCCTGAAACAAGGCTGTCCCTGGGATTTTTGGTGCCTTGGGCTGATGAAGAAAGTTCAAGGCTCTTATTTATGTAATTACGTTAACGCCAATAAAAATGGAAAAAAAAATTATATACCATGCTATCTTCTTTAAATTTACCATGCATTGTGCATACATTGTTGGTTTATTTTCCCAAAATTGTGGATAGATTTTTGTGGAGAAATAGAAACATCACCAATTAGTTGACTAATTACTAGTAATTTTTCCCTAAAAAATT
The DNA here is from genome assembly GCA_026413185.1 of Pueraria montana var. lobata. Classification (NCBI taxonomy): domain Eukaryota; kingdom Viridiplantae; phylum Streptophyta; class Magnoliopsida; order Fabales; family Fabaceae; genus Pueraria; species Pueraria montana. The sequence continues at coordinate 63,271,973 of CM048654.1, read as the reverse complement.
ATTGGTAATCATCTCATTTTTTATAATATTTTTTTATATATAATTTTAAAATTATATAAAATTTTATTTTAATATTTATATATACTAAATAGAGAAAATTTGATGTCCCTCTAAAGATGGGACCCTGGACAATTGTCTCTTTCGACTATGCTCAGAGCCACCACTTGCCTGAAAAATTAAACATATTTTTTTTTTTTGGAAGGCGAAAAATTAAACATATAACAAAGTGACAGAACATAATATTAAATTTTATAATTTTGAAATAAAATTTTTGAATTTTGAAATTTTATAGTGATTTATAATTTTTAAAATAAAATAAAAATAATGACAGTTTTTAACTGCCACTATTTTAAATTAATTATTTTAAAATATTAAAGCTAGCAAAATATTAACGTTTTTAACCGAAAATGGAAGAAAGGACCAAATGAAACTTTTGAAAACATAAAGTATTACAATGAAACTTTTAAAACTTAATGTACCAAAATAAAAAAAAACACTAAAACATAAAAGACCAAAAGTAATATTAAACCTATTAAACAAGAGAAACTTATATTATTAACTGTGCCCCAAAAGTAATTTGCAATTTGTTTTATTTTAGGTTCTTAAAGTTCTACGGATCCACAGAATAACAATAAAATACAAAATACTAAAATGTTAAACATATTTATGTAAGACACTGGTAACTAATTCTCTCTTTATGACTATTCACGGCCCTACAATGCAATGAGCCTTTACATGCGTGGCACAATAGCACAATCTCCACAGTCCACACACACCAATACCCAAATACATATAGAATTTATCATTCCAATGTCAACATAGAGCATATATAATTATAGTTAACCTTCCTTTAGGCTAAGCAGATGGTCCACATAAATTTTGATAGTTAAGATACAGTAATTATCCAAGTACATTTTATTATCAGGATACAAGAGCAAACTTCCTTCAGAAGTAAAAAGGTTGATGACATCAGAAAAAGAAAGAGGTCCACATCCAGAGAAGGGGAAGGAAAACCCAAGGCTCCATAAGCAACAATAGACCCAAAGTGCTTAAAACACCAACAAAAAGATGTGTAAAGGCTCAAGCCAACACTAGGGCAATGTTTAAAAACAGGGAGGAAAAAAACTTGAGCCAAGAAACTCAGGTTACATCCTCCCAAGGATCACAATCAGCCAGAGGAGAGCTTCCCCATTCATCTTGGAAAAAGGAGTGTAGTGAAAATTAAAAAGAAAGGTCCAGATATTTCTGTGTCATTGACTTGGATTACAACACCAACTTTATCTACATAGTATGCTTGTGCTTCTTTTCTTTCACTGGTCCCTTTTCACGAATAATATCTGTGAATTGGGATGATACTGAAGATTATTCTTCAAGGTTGTTACAGAATGTTCACGAATAACACTTTAATGTTACACAATCATCATCTGATCCTCCTGAGTTAAGCCGTATCTGTATTCAAAACTAACATCAGTTGTTACAGAACAATTACAAGTTTTATATGTTTAGTACCAAACCAACCATGCAGTGTATCTTGATCACAACAAATTTAATGTTGTAACATCCATGGGATCATAACTTGAAGAAAATACCTGCAATATATGCCAGTTATCACTCTTTTACTTCAGCCTATTAAAATCTATCCACTTGGCTACATGTGCTACCATTTTACCTTGGAACACCACCACAGTCAACCCTGGTTTAGGGACTCTTAAGATAAAGCAACACAAACTTCTTGCAAGTCACAAACAACCACACCTTGCCACATCATAATAAGTGTACCACCAACCACTTTGCATTCATACAGTTACTCTCATTGTTCATTTCCTCACTTTCTATTCCCTTTATGTGTTTCCTTTTCTGAACTGACAAGTATTTAATATTTGAAATTATGCAATTTTATGATTTAGATTGTGTTCATGTCTTTTTCTCATAACATAGGTAGCAAGAGCAAAAATACTGGTTCACAGGACGAACCTCATATATTTTTAGCAATGATGCCAACACTGAGGCAACAAGTTGGATGATAAATTTCTGTCCAATGCAAGCACGTGTACCAGATCCAAAAGGAAGAAATGCTGCATTTTCATTTGGATCATTTAGTACAAATGAACTGAATCCTCTAATAGAAAGGTCTTCAGGTGAGAGTTCAATATCAAAAGATTAGTAATAGACGAGCAACTAGAAAAGTTCTGAACATGAAGTTTGAATATCATACTGGAGTCAATTCTCATTCCAAATTAGACAGAATTTTTTATTTTTTAACATGGCCAAACCAGATGTTTGGGGGGGGGGGGGGGGGAGTGGGGAGGAAATGTCATCATTTTCTTTCTGAAAACATAGTATAGAAGAATGTATTCCAACATAATTCATGCAGACTGGAAATATGTGCTGGCAAAACAAATAGAATCTCAGCCCAAGTCTACATTAAATATGTACAACTGTACATATACATATGTGTGTGTGTGTTTGTAATCCAACACAAGTAAAACTACTGCAAAAACATTAAAGTAAAAGTCATAAAAAAATTAAATAAACGGTACAAAGTATTGTAATAATGCCAATGGTAGCAGGCAAAATTTACAGTGAGGGTGTTAGGATCCAATTGTACAGTATGGGACTTTGGGCTCTCCAACAACAACAACTAGTTTTTGTGGTGTGGTTCTCTCAAGGTTCTTATCAATTGGTATTAGAACCTTCCACCATGCCTCTTAATTGCATACAAGCAATGTGATTTGTGACAATTACACTGACACAGCAGTGTTCACTCGGACTAGTCAAAGGGCTAGTGCACAGTTAGCCCACGTGGGTGCCAGGACTGCAGAGCATGGTGGGATGTTAAGATCCAATTGCAAGGTATAGGAATTGAGTCTCTCATTGGAAGTATGGGATTCTATGTGGGGTTTATAAGGCCTTGGATCTACACTACAACACCTAGCTTTTGTGGTGTGGTTCTGATAAGGACTTGGGTATTATGGGGTGGTATCATAGGGATTTGGATATTATGGGGTGCCCAAGTTCCACATCAAGTAGTATGGGATGCTCGGTGGAGTACTTAAGCTAGCTTTTAAAGGCGGGTTCCCAAGGTTCTCCCAAGGTTTGGGTGCTATCAAGTTCTCCCAAGGTTCTTATCAAAGAGGCTACAAAAGTACAAAACTTGATGTTCCAAATAAGTAGGGTACAAAATTAGCATGTTAACATCACTTGAGTAACCTTGAGGGGCACTGGAAAGTGATCAAAAGAATACTAAGGTATCTATCACAAAGGGACAATTTATCATGGTCTATTGCTCTAGCCTGCAGCTAACCTTTCACAACTTTCTTTACAGATCTTTTGTGATGCAGGTTAAGCCTCAGACCCTAATGATATTAATAGAAAATAAACCCCTCGATTCTGTATCTATCATGGACAGATGGACCCAATCTCATCTTAGCTTCTAACAACTATTATATGTACCAGGTCCTTAGAAGGTTCAGTCAATTGTTTGTCATAGAATATTTAAGAAAATACAATTCTCTCTCTCTCTAGTTTTGTTTATCTTTCCATTTTTTTTCCCTTGTTTTATCTATGATTCTTGATTCCTAATATACAAAGAAAACCTGTTTTTGAAGCATCAACAATCACACCTGGTCCCTTTGTACCATTTGAGAGAAATCGGTAAGGATTAAAATCACTTGCATCACTCCTCCAACTGCAGTCATCCTTCTGCACCAATTCAACAGGTACAACCAGTACAGCTCCAGCAGGAATGGTTACACCAGTTGCAAGGCTCAAGTCTGACATAGGGATGAACATTAATGAATACAAATACCAGCAGGAGTACAGATAGGAATTTTTGAAGGCAATCCTAAATTAGATTTTAAGCCATTAAGTATAAAAAACAATTTTTCCAAATCATGCATGTACTACATCATATTGGTATTGCATAAATTACCACAACCTTCCTCTCAAACCAGAATTCTGGCTTTCAACAATCTTCAAAATCCAGGACTTGTTCTCATCCAGGTACTGCATGTAGAGAGAGAAAAAAAAATGGTTATATGAGAGATGATAGTACCACAGAGTCACAGAGATGCAAGGAAAATTGCCTAGCAAGTGTGAAAAGCAACAAAAAGAAAAAGTCCTCGTTGAACTGTCTTCCCTTAAAACTCACTATTACACTAACACTATGATGCATGGTGATCTTAGAAAATTTCAGAAAATGTGCAGAGAGCTTATCTTCGTTGGTTGAAAATAGTAAGGAAAATATTTTGTGAACATCAAAACACAAAATATACATTAAATAAATGAAAATTCAACTCAAATATGTCAAAAATTGACAATGAAAATGCATTAGATACCACTAGTGAATGGAACTCAGTGAAACACACAGTGAATCGAGGTCTGAAACGCGCCTCTAAATCGCGTATGGAATGGCATCGTGAGTGGAGCAGCGGCGGACTCAGAATCACTCGAAAACTCAATGAAACACACAATAAATCCATCAAATACTCCTGTGATTAGAAAAACTCAGTGAACTTAGTGATTATTTGTAAAACTTAGTCAAACGCAGTGATTATTTGTAAAACTTAGTGAAACGCACAATGAATCAAGGTCTGAAAAGCACCTCTGAATCGCGTTTGGAATGACTTCGCGAGTGGAGCAGCGGCGAACTCGGAATCGTATGATAGGAGCTCGAAAACTCAGTGAAACGCACAATAAATCGACCTCTGAAACTCGGAATCTGAAACGCACAATGAATCGAGGGCTGAAACTCGAAATCATGTTTGAATCGAGGTCCAAATAGTAGCATCACAATCGTGTTTGGGGGTTTTGGAAGACGATCCAGGGGTTTGGGGTTTTGGAAAACATATTTGGGGGTTTTGGGTTTTGAAAGTGTTACACACTCTTTTTTGGCTGACAAATGAAAATATTTGGGGGAGAATTACCTTTTATATCAGTTATATTTATAATTGATAATTTTTTATATCAGTTACATATTTTATTGATGAGAAAAGATATTTTTTATACCAGGTTAATTTATAATCGATGTAAAAAGTACCTTCTATATCAATCATTAGTATATCTGATATAAAAACTTTTTTCATAATTAAAAAAATGCCACCATATTTTTTTTAAATCGATTTTCATGTAACCAATATAAAAGAGTGTTATAGAATGTAATTTTTGTACTAGTGATTAGCATGATTTTTTTTGGGTACAATATATTAGGGTGATCTAATACAATATATTAAATAACTCTACTTTTGATAATAACTATACGAAAAGTAATATTTGATCCAAATGTAACATCTAGAAAAAGTCTCATAATATTTTCAAGATAATATTTATTTACTTATAGTATTATTCTCAACAGAATACAACTTACACATCTCTTAACCCGTGAAATGCACGAGTCAATATCTAGTATACATTATTTTAGCTATATTGTTAATCGATGTGAAATCTCCAACAGAGTATCTACAGTGTCTTGAGTTTAAGAGGTGTCCACTAATTATTAGAGTTAATTACATTGACCCCCCCTAAGATTTATTCTTATTATACTTAGTACCCCTCCATTTTTTGACATTACTTTGAGTACCTTTAAGGGGTGGTCAGTGTAAGATTTTTCAAACTTAAGAGGGGGGATCGGTGTAACAATTTAAACTTAAGAGGGGGGTCGGTATAGCGAAAATCCAAAAATTAGGGAGGGTTTCTGTAGGATTCAAAAATGGAGGGGTATCAGGTGTAATTAGGACAAATCTCAGGGAGGGTCCGTGTAATTTACTCTAATTATTATGCATGGATAAGTATCAAGACATCAACAATAAGTCTATACTCCACTATCAATTATCCAGTTGTTCTAAACAACTAACAATGGAAAACAAAGGCGATTTCACGATAAATCAAATGTTATTTGGAAATTTCTTATCAAACTTAAATTGAAATAAAGAGGGATTGACTTCTAATTTAAAATATTAACTTTGAATAAGTGACCTATTAGAGATCTGGATCATTAAATTATTTTATGACATCAAACAGTGGGTTTTAATGGTACCATTTCTTCAAGAATTCATGGTCAACAGTAATAATTTTGATAACCGAGGATCAATCACAAGCAAGTTGGTTATATATATATATATATATATATATATATGAGGGATCAAATTACACCGATATAACTTTGATTAACTATTACACCATTCAATAACTTTCAATAACTTTCAATTGGATAATGTTTTCTTAAAACCTACTGTTGGATTGAAAGTTCTTTTCACATAGATTATATATACAAAATTTCATATTAATTCAAAATCATTTGGTACCTCATTCATATAGATTAAAATCGACGTAATATAAAATTTTCAAAATATATTAAAACGTGGATCATTTGAATACCTTTTTATTGTTGTTCAATTTGGATAAAATTTGACATAAACAATCTTAGTAATATATAGATATAATTCAATGGTTTGGTCGATAAAAATATTCTATATCAAATTATTGAATGCAATGTTATCAGACTCGACTCGATCCGGCTGGTTGAACCAGAAACCGAACCAGGCTGGAACCAGAGACTCGGTCAGACACAACTTATATAAAATCAATGAAGTGTAAATAACAAAAAATTGGCATAGGCTGGAATCCAACCAGCAACCTTTCTATACAGCAAAAGCTAGCTTACCACCAAGCTAATTTTATCATATATGATGAATGGTACAAACATATATATATATATATATATATATATATATATATATATATATATATATATATATATATATATATATATATATATATATAATGAATTATTTATAATTTATACAAACATAATAATTGTTCAATTTATGGTTTGGTATAATATTAGAAATAATTAATTGCATGACAGATGCCGTGGAAGTTAAAGCTACATTTTCTTTTATTAATTAAGCCTTCCGCATTTCATTGGGTGCCAGAAAGTCAGAAACCATATAACCACAAAAGCTGACGGGATCATGCATATGAAAGTTTTGAATTACGCGCGGAATAATAAACTTATACTTCTTGAATAAAAAAAGTATGGTCTACCTAAATCACTGACTTGATAAATCGATAGAGTAAGTATATATTATAAAAAAAAACTTATAAAAAAAATCCTCCCCTAATATTTAAAGAAAATACTAAATGAAAAATAAATGTATTTAGAATCTTAGAAATGTAAAATAAAATTAATCCTTTATAATGTAGGAAGATTTAGAATTATTCAAATAAAAAAAAAATCTAACAGCACACTCTTTTAAGTATATTTTTTATTATTGGCTTGAATTTTTTAGAAATCATATAATTTTGTAAGTCTCACTTTGTATTTTACTATTATATAAATCATAAAATTTTTAAAAAAATTTAGTCAATGATAAAAAATATGTCAGAAGAAATGAGTTAAAAAAATACTATATCACTAACACTTCTCAATCTCATCAAATAAATAACTAAACAAATGACCAGAGAAAATTTTAAGTTATCCACCAACTGTGCAGCAAGTTCCTTTTTCTTTGACTTTTGGAGATTATTCACGAATACTGTACCCAAAGGAAAGAAGGAAAAAGGTTAAACACCATATTTTCTGAAATTGTTATGCTGGATATACAATCGAGAACAGCATAATTGCAAGGAGTTCCGATATTTGAACCACCCCCACAGTACCCGACCCCTGTTAGACACCCGCATACGTTGATTTTAATATATTATTTTATTATTTAATATTTAATAAAAGAAAAGAGAAATTTGAATAAAAAAAGGAAAACTTGGCTCGTTAGGTTACTCACCATACCATTTGTTGTGTGTCATTTTGTCTCCGCTTCCACCAGCAACTTCCAACGTTGGGTTCCCTGTTTGACTTCCAGCATTGTCAATCATTGAAGAAGCACATTGGAAGGTTTGGCTTCTGTTGCTTTCGTATTAACTTGGGTTTGTTGAGGTTTTTACCGTTCCATTTGCTCTGTGTAGTTTGGTCTCTGCTTCCTTTGGCAACTTCTGATTTCCACTTCCATGTTCAACTTCGAGCACTCTGAATGATTAAAGAAGCACATCAGCATGCTCATTTTCTCTTTCTTTCGTATTCGTCCGATTTTCCTCTATTTTCATTCTTTCATTGTTGTTGGTTTTGTTGATTTTGTTACTGGTTGGTCTATTTCTTTCTTCGAAGAAGAAGAAGATGGGGAGGATTCATAAGGTTAGGTATATGGACGAAAATGTGGGTGAGGATGAGATTGAAAACGCATTAGCCAACGATGTTGAAATTGTGAAAAAGAAGAGGAAGAAAGGGGTTTCGATTGAGTTCAGTGGTGTTAAATAATTGAAGATATTGGTGTTCCATGATATTTAATTAGAGCCACTTAATTTTGGTAGCAATTTAATCAGATTTTTCTTTTTACATATATTTTCTTTTAGAGACAATATTGTTCAAAATACAGTCATACACAGGGTGCATATTAGGTGGTAATAAAATATGCTTCATTTGGGACTGAAGAAGATTATTTTCTTTTATTTATGATGTTCTGTTATGCTTTTATGGTTCTGTTTCAAAATAGGAGTTGTTTAATTTCTAATTTTGATAGGGACCTTTTTGTTGTGTTCTAAAGGGGAATTGTAAAGAAAGGTTTGTTTCATTAGTTTCATCCAACATTGTGGTTTGAGTACTGGTTTGTGGGTTGGATTGGGCAAGTGTGGGTGGGGTACCCAATTGGGAAAAGTTTTGAACTTTTTATGGTGGCATGTGTAGGTTGGTAGTGGTGTATTAGACTGTTTGAGTTGTTATATAGTTGTGTGATTATTAGCATTTGTTATGGTTTTTATTCATTTCACCTTAAGTTCCAAGTTTTAGTTTCAGTTATCGGACTTATACTTCCAAATTTTTAATTCCTTTAGTTGTGGCCACTAGAAGCACCAAAGGGCAGGATTTTTCAAGTATGTGTTTTACCACTTAATTCCTTATTTTTTGCTCGTAAACCTTGATACTTGATATATGTCACATGTCCTTAAATTTCACTTCATTCTTGATAAGTAGAAACATAATTGATCATATTTAGCAGTAATAGAATATGTATAAATGATGACTTGTTTTGCACTTAAGAGTCAATTGTTGGGATTTATACAAAATTACTGAGGTAAAAAGAGCGTTCAATATAATGATAGAACTATGAATGTTTTTCTCAAGTCTTATATACTATGCAGATAAAGATAATCCTGACAAAGGAAGAAAATATTTCAAACCGTTAAGCAGTAATTCACTATGCATTTTTGACATTTAAATGGAGATTAAAGGGTTGACCTCAAGAAGTTTATCTATAAATTTGGCAGCATTAGCTAGTTCTGCTGCAACTTTGATTTCTTCAACTGTTGCAACCTCCTTGCCATAGGCAATATTCTCTTTAATATTGCAAGTAAAGAAAACTAGTTCCTGGCTAACTAGGCATATTTTCTATTTGATCCATTTCAGTTGAAATTCTTTCAGGTTTATACTTTCAATTAGAACTTCACCTGCCTGTGGATCATAAAATCTCTCTATCAAACTAACAATTGTGGATTTCCCACTCCCACTTTCTCCTACCAAAGCTGTCGTATGTAGTGCCGGTTGGTATTGAAAGAGAAAATCCATTGAATATCAGTTCATCAGGTCTAGTAGGATAACTAAAGCAAACCTCCCTAAGTTCTATATCTCCACGGATGTCATCAAGTTGCCGACCAGTAGTGTCATAAACATCAATTTCTGGTTTCCTTTTAATTGTTTCAGACATCTTAAAGGTTGCAGCTTGTCCAGCAACAAAAGCACTCAAGCTTGGAGATGCCTGCCCAAGAGTCCTGGGATTGGAAATATAGTTAGGTAGGATAATATAATATCTATTCATATGTTCTGAGTTTTTGGATAGTGGGAGGGAATCAATTTTAGAAATTATAGTCTCATATTAAGAAAGAGTAACACATACAAAACTTACATGGATCCATTCAATACATCAACACACACAAAACTTACATGGATAGTGGGAAGGAATCAATTTTAGAAATTATAGTCTCATATTAAGAAAGAGCAACACACACAAAACTTACATGGATCCATTCAATACAACAACAATTACTGTTACAACCTCTCCTTCTGTATATCCTTTCTCTATTTTCATTTTTGCACTAAACAATATAGCAAAACCATAACTGCAGGTAAAAACAAAATAGAGATAACCAAATCCCAAACCAGAAGCTAGTGCCTCTTGCACTCCAACCTTGTAAGCTGTGATTAAGGACTGATTATATTTAGCTATAGATTGCTTCTTTCCAGTGAATGAGGCAACTTGCAGAATATACAAATGGAAATCATTTATATATTCTACAAGATGAAAAGGACAAAGTGAGGAGTTCTTTTTTTGTTAGGGTGCATAGTGCATACAGTTCGGATAGAACCAATTGTCTACTTTACCACACTTGTTGTTATAACATAAGTTGTTTGTCCCCTAGATGATGCTTTTGTAATAACCAGGCCTAGTATAGCACCACACAAAATAAGAGGTGGAATAGAAGATAGCATTACAATAGTTAGAAGCCATCCCTTGATGAATGCTATTGCAAAAGCTCCAATGAAAGTTGCTATGAACTGCATGAATTGTCCCACCTGAAATGAAAGGGAGGGAAATGAAATGGCAAAATTTAGCTTAAACAAGATGATAATGATTTAACACTTGTATGGTGGTTTTTTTATTACCTTCTCACTAATGCCATCTTTAATAAGAACAATATCACCTGACATCTTTCCAACAACCTCTCCAATTCTAGTTTGCTTATCAAAGAAGGTAACATCTTGCCTCAAAATTGTTTTAAGGTATAAGCCTTTAATTCTTGTAGCTTGTCTGTCCCCAGTGACCATCCAGCAAGTCAACTCTGGTACATAGCAAACAAGGTTTCTTCTGGGGTCAAAATGAGCCAAACTAATTAGTTAGATTAAAAGAACTAACAGATAACCTGGCGTACTTATGCAAAAGTGATGTAGAAAAGGTACCCACAGCCAAGTATAAAATTTCAGAGACACCTGAACACAGTATTATTGTGAAGTGCTAAGTCTAAGTATGTTAAGTTACTAATATTCCTATAGTAAACATGGATTAGTATTAGTAAAAGGAACTAATGAGGAATTACCTTGGAAACTTCGCCAACAACGTTGGAGTTTTTGGTTCCTCCAAATGCATTGATCATATTTCCAAACATGAGAATCGTTAAGGGTATGGAGACTCCATTCCCAATAGCACCCACAGTCCCCAAAAACATCAATAAATGATCCAAAGGATTAGCAAATGAGAAAAGCTTGTATAAGAGTATTGTTTTGGCAGTTTCATCTTTGGCCTTGCTCTTTGAATCTTCCTTGCTGTCAGAGTCTCCATTGAAGTCGATATTCTCTGCCATTTTATTCATGAAAGACTTTACACACCCCTCTACTAATTAGTAATTACTACAAACAAAAAAACAACTGCAAGATTGTTCTTATTAGGTGTGTGTGATTATTTGAATTTTGTATGGTTTCCAGTCATGTCTAACTTGTTACATATAAGCTGATTGGTTTCTAGTATTATTTATATTACCCCTCATTGCTAGACTATGGACAAGTGAATCCTCTACCGGATCAATTCAGTCTTGGCAATGCTAATGCAGTTGTTGCAATTGCTAATGGTGACGCATTAAGAGCTGCAGAGAGTTATAGGTACTGAAACTTGTACTTAAGTTTTATCTATATAATGTTCTCTGTTTGTTGTAAATATGAACAGAAATAAATATCTTAGCTAATATCGAGTAACAAACTGCAATAGCAGTGTTGTTGGGAATAGATAATGAAAGTAAGGATTAATTAATGTAGAATATAATTAGGTTTCACTTACACCAGCTGACAAAATTTAATAGTCCCAATATTTGAACACCTGCACAGTACCTGACCGCTATGTGGTTTTTTTTATTGAAATTTGATATAATGTAATTTTTTTATAGAAAAAACTTTAACATGGCAAAAGGGGCAAAAAAAATAAAAAGGGTTCACCAAATAGAAGACCTTAATTGTTATGCTCCCGCTTTTAATCGTAGGTACGCTCTCTTTTTGAAGGTTGTTTGGTGATTCATCGGATGTGGTTGATGTGAAGCTCTCATTATGGCTGCATTTGTCTGTTGACCTGAAGGTATGGTTATTCTCTGTTGTGCTTCTTTGGTTGTTTTTGGGTGTTTGTGGGTATCTGGGTTATATGTTTTTTTATGAAAGGGGAGGATTTTTTCAGTGTGGGGATGGGGATGAATTTTTTAGCCATAGCATATGTTTTGTGCAGTGTTGTTTTCACTTAAAGGGGTGTCATTGCAAATGGGTGTTTGCAAGTGAAGGAGATTAGAGATTTCTCACATTGGGAAGACTATCTCAACCCTTGTGTCGACAATGATTCTTCAGATACAGGCTGTTGTATTTTGGAGAACAAGTTGCACAATTTGCATCTTTTCTCTTAATCATTTCTATCAACACAAGTTTAAGATGGAGAATTTAACTTTGAAACCATTCTCTCAAACCATGTTGAACATTCCAAGTTGCAATTGCACACTAAATTTGGAAGAATATGAAATGGCCAATATTTTGGAAAAGAAAATAAAGTCACAATATCCCAACTTATAGGTGAGGCTGAAACTTGACCGAGGTGCTATACTGATGATAAAGAGAGGTTAATTCTGCTACTTTGAATATATTGACATAGAGGCTTATTTTAAAACTGTTCGTAACCTCCAAAATATCCTATGCCCACTAGCTATTTGGCATATAGCCAGGCCCCAACTTCTCAATTGACATAAACTGAGGTTTTTTGTCCTTGCATAGTTGCCCCCAGGTAAACAGTATGCATATAAACATGTGATGCCATAGAAGCTATGCATGAACTCCCTACAACACCTTCAATGATTTACTCGTATTTGTTGCTGCTGAAAGATTTTTATACAAACAATCATGAGTCAAGGTGAAAAATGTAGTCTTACCAATTATTACATTTGATGACCATGTTGTTAGAAAAATAGAAAAGATTTGCAGTGAGAAAGACCTTGTTGCCAAGAAGACAATGCTAGTTTTTCTTGTGCAATGCATTTAACTAGAACACATATGGTGCAACGTAGTATTTATTCAAAGCTGCTGGCATAAATTTTTGGTTATGTTTTAAGGTCAAGATGGTATATAACATAGATTAATTAGTTTCATTTGTTTTGCTTATTATCAAAGCTGCTGTGTATTTGTATTGTTTATAGAAATGTTAGTCATGTGTTTAGGAAACCCTTGGAGGGAGTATTTCTATTGTTCATTATGAATATAAATTTTGGTTTTGATAGTGAAATTTATTTGTAACAACCCATTTTAGGCTGACACAATGGCTCGTTTAAAGGCAAGGAGGAAGAGAAGTCAGCAAAGTGAGCCAAAGGAGGATAAAGTATGTCAAATCGACTAAGTTAATGTTGTGGTTATTTAATATATAATCTGTCCAAATATTTGTGTTATTGATGTTTATTGAATGAATAATTTTCAGATACGATTAAGGCATAGCATGGACACCCAGTTGTTGGTTGATATTGATGCAAATCTAACATATTTACAAAGAGAAACACTAGAACATACGCCTTTCAAATGGCTTGTTAGCATGAATAATATGTTGAAAATATCTTGTATTATACTCCGTTAATTAGTAAGTAGGTGGGTTCAAGGTGCTACATCATTTAGGATTAGGCATCATTATGTTCCTTTTACACAGTAGATGTTTGTTTCGCACTAGGTTTGCATATTTCGAGGGAAGCTGTGTCCTTTGTAGATGATGGGGAGTGTAAGGTGAAACGTTTGTTTAAAGGAGAGGACATCACTGTGGAAAATATAGTTAAAAAGTTGAAGCAGAAAAAATTGAAAAATGATAAAAATGTGGAAAAGTTTTGTAGGCTGTATATCTTGCTTGCCTTTGCTGCCTTTTATTTTCCCCGAACAACCCCCACAGTCAACAATGTTCCCCTTTAAATTGTTAGATGATCTAGAAGCCCTTTATGAATACAAATTGGGGTGTTGCGGTCTATAACATGTTATGTGACAGCATACTCCGTGGAAGTGTTGCTTTTAATGAGCAAAGAAACAACTATGAATTGCACATTGCAAGATGTGCAGCTCTGTTACAGGTACTTACTTTTAGTTAGAAGAACTAGTTTACATACATAAATTACTTGCATTCTTTGAAGTACTTTTGTTTTTTTGTTCGTCATCAACTATTGTTGACTTGTATCATTTTTGTATTTTATGTAGATTTGGGCAGTTGAGCACTTATCATTGCCCACTGTTAGCAAATGCACTTCTTTTCCACGACTTCTTAAATGGCCAATAATCATTATACAAACTTCAAAAGTAGAAGAGGCTTTCCAGTTGAACAAGGTCAGCATTCGTCTCCAATGCATGTTAATTTGTTTGTTGATGTTTTTTTTATGTTACATTTTTTTTTGTTGCTAACATAGAAAGTCTCATTGATGCTTGTCGTTGTTAGGTAATATGGGATAGGACCGCCACTTAAGAGCATAAAAGATATGCCCTTGTGCAAGAAGCTTTGAATAACTCCCAACAAGGCTTTAGACCTTCAATTGTTGGCCTGTTTGATCTCCAGGAAATTCTGACAGAGCATCGGATGTTGAAGGCTCAAAATGAATCAAATGAAAAGAGGATTTCTGCACTAGAGTCTAAATTGAAAGCCCTTAAAGATAAAGACAATGGCCAAACAACAATGACAACCGAGGAGGGTGAGGGGACAACTACAAAGACAGAGGGAATTGTTGTCAAGAAAAAGGTCAATCACGAATCTAGCAAGGGTAATGCACAAGCTTGCAAAAATTTGTATAGGTTTTGCACAATCACTAACCAAAACAACCTGAATAGGTATGTGTGTATTAATTTTGGAAATTACATACGGTATTTGTATATATGATAATTTAATGAATTTTTACTTGGTATTTTGTAGAGTTTTGGTTAGTGTGCATGACCAAATACTTACTTGCCAAGACCTTCAGTCCATAAAGCCAAGGGGGTGGGTGGACAACATGGTTAGTAATTTCTAGTTCCAGTATGTGAAATAAATATTTCTGAGGATTTACAATCATAAAACTCTAATACTTATATAATTTCATTTTGATGACTTTTATTAGGTGATTTTGTTTGCTACTAGTGTAATCATGTATGACGAAATTTAACAAAATGGTGGGACCCTAAATCATTTATTGTTGAGTCCAATCTTTGTAGTGAGTAACAACTTTAATTACTAAATTACCCACTTTTGTTTGTGTCTACACATGATAATCTAATCCACTTTGATTAATTGTGTTGTTAAAGGATCATGTCATTAAAGATTTAGAGTTGTCCAAAACAGTAGTAACCAAATGGTCCAACAGAACATATTCTCTTTTTGTCCCCAAGAAAATTATTACAGTAGATAAGTGATTGCGTTGTGAATTGGTTAGTATGTAATTCCAATACTTTTAATTTTACAAACCCATTTCATTATATATGGAAAAAGTGTGAAACAACTTATTGTACGCATTGTAGTTATTTGCACCTATTATACACAACCGTCATTGGTTTTGCTACGTGCTTAATTGGAAGGAGATAAGGATGTATGTTTTGGACTTGTTAGGTCATCATCATGATGAAACCCGCAAAGCGTTGGATAATGCAATGGTACATTTTAGCTTAACTTTTATACTACATAGTAATCTTTCTCTTGCATCAAATTAATCATGACAAATTATCTTTTCATGACTTTAACCAACGACTTCATTTTGAGAAAATGCTATATGAGTTGGATGGAATGAATGGTAACACTAAACTACAGCTCCAAGTGACATTTGAGGATTTGCCACAATAACCAAACCAGTTAGTATAATATATAACAACTGTTGCTTGTCTTTATTGGTTTTTCTTGGTTAATTGTTCATCTAACATTGATGGTCAGGATATCTACATTGTCTAGTTTTGATTATGGATTATATGTTTTGAAATACATGGAGCTGTGGGATGGTGTCAGAAAATATAATGGGAAGGCAATGCCTGAATACACATAGGAAAAAAAATTAACATCTAATAATGTAGTCAATGTTATGGACATTATATTGTAATAGCATTAGTAGGCCGTGATTTACACATTCTTACATGCATAACTTCATCATCTTTGTACAGGCTGAAATTCAAACATTCCGTGAAGAATATATATGTCGATGGGTCCTTCAACCTCTAAATATGAAACGAAATATTGTCTTGGAAGATGCCAGCATTTCCTACAGCTTTGGAGTCCAATGACAATATAGGTTAATATTTCCATATGTTTATATAAGGTTATATATTGTCAACTTGTTCAAAAATAACAAGTGATTTTCATTTGAAGTTTTCAATGTGCAATTATGTAAAAAAATTAAAAAAAGAACTTTGTTCCTCATATGGATAAAAAAGATAAAAAAAAAAACATGAATAGGAAAGTGATACCAATCTGCATCACAACAAAATATAAAGTGATCAAGCAAGTGAACATGTGTATGCAGAACAACCATTTAGTCTTGTTCCACAGTTCCATGATGAGATACATAAATAAATTTATAACTTTAACATGTCCCTTTTGATTTTGACGATAGTTTGTATTCTATAGTTTACTTTCATATTTCTTAATTTAATCGTTCTATATTTTTATACTTGTAGTAAGTATAATACCGTTGTAACTTTTACAGTGTCTCATGCAGGTCATGGAAATAATGGTGCCATTTGATTTTCCCTATTTTGATAGAGGAGAGATTTTTTTGTGCAGCAGTTAACCTTTTGGTCCACCTAGGATATTGTATGGGAACTTGTTGACTCCTTTTCATTGCTATTTGAATTTTCTTTTGTTGGTCTATGTAGGGTATTTGTCTATAAGAAAATACCAATTTACTTTAGAATATGACTTGTTAATGACAATTTTACTTCTCCTTTAGTGCATAATTGTCCTATATGTTTTTGGTGTCGTCAGACATGAAGTGTGGCTAACTAAAGAGTCACGTAACGGCTCATGAACATTGTTGTTAAGTTATCAATTTTTACTTAATGATTTAGTTGACATCATATTGTTAACATTTCAAATATTGCGCATGTGTGTATTGTAATGAATGTGATAAACCGTTAAATGCGATCCAAATTCATTACATTTAAGCAAGGTAGTTGTTGTGCAAATTTGAAAAAATAAAATTGGATTGGTTTCCACTACCAATAAAATAATTGGTTAACCATGTTGTCTACATGGGTAACTGAATGTAAATGTACCATACCATGATTAAAATAAAGATTTTTTTTTTCCATGTCTTGCACCTGGTGTGCCACCATTTGGCCATTCATTAACATTTTGTGACTTACCATTGCGTTTGCAAGGTTTGCAATTATATCTTCACAATTTTTTTAAAACCCTTTTTTGTATATAATTATTTGCTTAAAATAAAATAATAGAGTTGAAAATTAACTTTTAATGATAATGGGTTTTTTATCTTCATATAATAAACATGTAAATCCAAAACTAAATTATGAGATTACATAGTACAAACTCCATGCAAATTGCAAACTCATATTCACACCTTAATGGTTAATTATTAGCAATTACATGGTTAACAAGTACCATTAATTGGTTATGTTTTAATTTTTTTTTTATGAAAAATGTTAATATTAACACTAGTAATATTTGACTTTGTGGTAAATTTCATACAATTTGGTTAACTTTGTGTATTACAGTGACAATACTAACGTCTACCTCAATTTACATCGTCATCATGTAACAAGTATAACAATGTACCCAAACCCATTGTTAAACCCAAAAAAACATGTAGAACACAATCCATACAACCTGGCAAGTGTTTAACATTAGTTAAGTCTTAACATTGAGACATGAATGATAATGAAAATCCACTAATTGTCTTATGATGAAATTACATATCAAGTACTTTAAACATGAATGTATTCCTACATATATTTAGACAACACATAAACCATGTTAATTCCACAGAATACTTAAAAGTGTTTCCGTTCCAAAGCTGCGCTAGACTTTCTCGTTCAACCTTTTTAGTAGGATCGGATCTGTTGCCAAAAAGCCAAACATTAATTTCTAATAACTGAGTAATGTGCTTATGCAAAAAAAATTGTTCTCCGGATGGCTTACCAAAACAAGTTCATTCATACATTTAGACATACCTATAGCAGGTTTGGGGCATATCATTGGCCATGTAGCATATATTAGTTCTTCAGATGGGGGCCAATGTGCTTCGAAAATACCTGTGAACCATTTTAACAACCTATGATGATTATCAGTGTCAAAATAAAGGACCTATTTCCTATATGTTATTTAACAAGGTTGACAATACATACCAATTAAATGTATGTCCATAAATGGACCTACATCATGTACAACTTTGCAATAAATATGCAGACAACATACAATACACTGAATTTAAAGTGATTCGTAATTAAGGTAAGAACAATGCAGAACATAAAACAAGTAATTTGTTTACCATACCTTGACAATGTTATTCAATGTTATATTCATATAACTTGTGGACTAATTGGGACAAAAAACAACAACCTGTAATTCTATACAATGAAATTCAACCAAACAATATATGTGTGACAAAAAGTAACACCAAAGTTCAACACATACATCTTTTAGAACTAAAATTGAACCAACAGTAATGTCTTTCCTAAATTCTTAATCCGCGAGGACTTTGCGATGTACACTAGGAGTAACAGTAGCCATAGGATCCTGAAATCAAAAGTCGGAGCAATGAATGCTGACAACAGAAGCAGATAATCCATTTTAGAACACTAAAAATACATTAGCATGACTACCTTAAGGCTAATTGTCATGTCTCCAAAACCATTAGGAGTACAAGATTTAACAATGCCCATAACCAAGGCTGCTCTGTCAGTGTTCTTGATTGAGCTCAATGCAGCTCCATGTGCCGTGTGATGACCATCCAACAAGCTTACAAAATAACAAATTAGTAACCAACTTAAATTAGGAGGGGGAAATTGAGTGACATGTTTACCAAACCCCACCATGTGCGCTATTGAATTGGAGGGCCCATTGCTAAGGATTGGTGTCGAAATCGCGCTCACTTTCATGAGTAATACGCCTGACAAATTCTTGAGTGGGCAGGGGGTCATCGGAGATGTGATTATTCATGACCGCTTGAACAGCGTCGGCGGGACCGGGAATGAGGGAGCATGAGTTGGAGTTGCAATGGCGAATGAAGGTGGAAATGTCAGAGTCATCAATGTCTAATGCTTCCCAAGGTTCCGTCGAAATAACTGATTTAACCAAAGCAATACTGAATGAGCTCTTTTATAACTCCACCTATTGCACCAATTCCACTATTTCCATGTTAACATATGCTTCCCAACATTGAAGGATCACTTAATTTCTTATGTTCACTTATCCAACTAAATATATAACAACATAATACTGAGTGCATGTACTAATAACAATGATTACAGCTATTAAGTCATTAGCCATGTTAATGAAATTGATTATTATTTCAATGTTACTCTTACCTGGTTAAAACAATAATTTAGAATGGTTAAGTGTCATCAATATATGGTTAACTGTCCATTCCTGAAATGAGAAGTGATAGTGACTACCTTAAATGCATGTGTAGTGTATGCAATAAATAGTCAGTGGGTCATGTACATAATTTTCTTAAGATTGGATATTTATGGACATCTAAAGTTTACAAACACTCCATGAACACTTATGATTTATGTCTACCTTTTTCCTTCCTATCACATGATATCATCCATCTCATGAATCATTAATCTATCCACTTTTCCTATCTCTCTGAAGGTCTATAGACCCATGAGCTGTCCAACAATCATTTTCATTTTTTTCTCAAAACCCTTATTAATTGTGTGTATTATGTGTGCAATGTCTTATGTCCATCATGGACTACTTTCACAAAATAAGCTTTTGAAATTGCTGAACCATATAAAAAAACTGTAAAATTTTACTTCAATTCGAGTAATAAATAAGTAAAAAGATACATTTAGCTTAAAAAATCCATCTCCAAGGCTGATGAGTCTCTGAAGGGGAAAGATAGCCCTTTGAAAGGGAAAGTGGATGACACAATTGGTTCTAAAATCTGAAGATCAGTTTTCACATGCATTTCTAAAAGCAAACTTACAAAAATACCCCTAATTGCTTTGGCTGTTCTAATTTGAGCCCCTCATTTTAAAAATAATAAATCGGATGGTGAGAAATAAGTTCCATCCATTCCAAAGATGCCCAGGCTATACAGCATGAGTCTCACGACTGATAAAGCCCCAATTGACTCTATGTCATCCTAATTCTCCTTAAATTCTTACTACGGCGAGAGGGATATGGACCCGCCATTAAATGCAGCAGAAAAACACAACAACTATGGTAGATAACAATGGGTGTTGTTGACAACAATGAATGAAGTCATATACGAATTTCTCTTTAGCTGGGCATTTGGAGGGTAACATTGCAGTCACCGTCTTAAGGAAAAACAAGGTCATTTTTCATCATCTTTCATGTTTTTAAGTGTAGGCTAAATTATCCCATGTTATATATGATAATGATACTCTTATGGGTGTGTAGTTCATTAAGTAGATATCATACAGACAGTTAAGTGGAATATATTAAGCCATTTAAAGGATGACCAACTGACTGCGTATTCAACAGAGTTAACCACCTATCCTTACATTATAAACCAAATACCAGCAAACCTGTTTAACCATAAAGCTGACATGATTAAACATTGGGAAAAATATTTCCACACGCTTTTTTGAATGACTTGTGCATTAGAGTCGATGTTCCTTGATGTTGGGCTATAAAGTTTTATTAATACATGTCTTCACCTGCAAGGAAGTTGAGTTTGAAGTACTAAATGTCATGCAGCAGGTTACTGAAGAGGCTGAAGTTGACCATTGTGATGTAGGTGCCACTGATGACATATTGCCTGAACATGATCAAGTGTCCACTAATGTGGGGGTCACATTTGCCACCTAATGCGAAAAAATTGTTCCATCTATTGGCATGTCTTTTCAAATAGCAGATGCAGTTAAGTCATTCTATCACCAATATGCGAAAGGGTTTGGCATAAAGATACGAAACTCCAAGAAAGGACATGATCAGCAAGTATGGTACTTCATTTTGGCATGTGCACAATAGGGTCATTATGTTTCATCCGTACTCACTGAACTAAAGACACTTCCTGCTAAAAGAAATGAATGTCTAGCAAAGATTACTATGGGCTTGAAGGATGGACTATGGTATATTATTTCAGTAACTGAGGGGCATTCCCATGTGCTTACCCCTACTAAATTCCGCTTGTTTCATGGTAATAGAAAGATTAACCTGCATGTACAGAGATGACTTCAGATTAATGATGAAGCTGATGTCAGGTTGAACAAGAGTTATCGTTCATCTATTTGTGCTAGGGAGGTTATGAAAATGTGCCATTTGTGGAGCGAGATGTGCGAAACTTTGTGGGTAAAGAAAGACGCGCACTAGGAAAGGAAGGTGATGGAAAAGCACTATTAACATATTTTGCACGTATGAGGGAATATAGTAAGGACTTCTTCTATGATATTGACTTGGATAATGACTTCCATGTGAGGAATGTTTTCTGGGCTAATGCAAGAAGTAAGGCTACTTCTGAGTACTTTGGAGATGGTGTTTAATTCGACACTACTTATTTGACAAATAAGTATGACATGCCATTCGCTCCATTTGTTGGAATAAATCATCATGGCCAATCCATTTTATTGGGATGTGGTTTGTTACCTACAGAAGACACTGAGTCGTTTATATGGTTATTTCAATCATGGCTCCATTGCATGTCATCAAGGGCTCCACAAGGTATTGTGACATATCAATGCAAAGCAATGCAAAATGTCATTCAGGTTATTTTTCCTCAAGCTTGTCATAGGTGGTGTCTATGCACATAATGAAAAAAATACCTGAAAAGTTAAAAGGGTATTCTGAGTATAAAAATATTAAACATGCAATGAAAAATGTTGTTTATGAGTCATCTTCAGTGGATGAATTTACCACTGCATGGAGTTCATTCATTAACAAATTTGGTTTGGGTGATAATAAGTGGTTGACTAGCCTTTTCCAAGACCGTCGTAGATGGGTCCCTTGCTTTTTAAAGATTGATTTTTGGGCTGGAATGTCTACCACAGAGCGTAGTAAAAGTATCAATGCATTCTATGATGGTTATATTAATTCAATGACAACTCTTCAACAATTTGTCAAGCAATACGACAATGCTTTGCAAGACAAGGCTGAAAAGGAATATGAGGCGGATTTTGTATTAGTGAACACCATCATTCCTTGTGGGTCATAGTCTATGATCGAGAGGCAATTTCAAGCTGAATACATGCAAGCAAAATTTCATAAGGTTCAAGCTGAATTTAGAGCAAAAATAAATTATTCTGTTGTTAACTTGTCTTCTCTTGGATCTGCATGTTGTTTTGATGTAATGGAGGAGAGCATTGTTGGTGGACACTCGAAAGAAACTCATTTATGTGTCAATTTCAATAGTGATGGACATGATGTTAATTGTAGCTGCTTACTTTTTTAGTTCAAGGGCATTATGTGCCGACATTCGTTGTTGGTCCTTTCTCAAGAAAGGGTAAAAAATGTTCCATCCAAATACATTTTGGCTAGATGGAGCAAAAAATGCCAGAAGGAAGCATCCGTACATGAAAGCAAGTTATGATGTGAAGATTAGACAACTACAAATTGAAAGATTTGATGGATTGTGCAACAGGTTTTATGAAATTGCAGAAAATGCATCAGAGTCACAACAAAAGACTCAATTGTTGCATGAAATGATGAATTCATTTGATGAAAGGTAGCAACAACTTCCGCACACCCCACATAGCATCACTCGTGATGAAGGCGAAAACATTGCTGACAATCCATTACAAAATTCACAGCCATTAGAGGTTGGCAATGGAGCCACCGTCATTCATAGCCCATTGCATGTTACAAGAAAAGGACGACCTCGTGCAAATCGAAAGTTGTCAACTAATAAGAAAGTTGTTAGAACAAAAAGGGCAAGCAATGGAAGGAAGACTCATGTGGTGACAATACAAGTGATTTTGAAATTAACATGATTATGTTGCCATATTAATTTAAATGTGTCCTAAGAACTTGCATGTGGTTTACATTGGATGAATTAATTGTTTCACATAAAAGTGTAACATGAAATACTTGATGGGAAATGATTTATCTTTACTGAAACTTGTTATCAGATTCCATCAATTACTTTACATCTTTGTGGTTATTCAGCTCCCTTTATTATATTGCAGGAGAACGTTGAGGGGACTTCAAATGACTTATTTCAGTCAACAATCCACATAGAATCTTATGTGGACATCACCCCAAATGATGCATCTGATGAGCTGTCAACCTTGGCCTGTGTCAAACATAAATTTCATTTTAAGTTATAGTCATTTTTCATTCCCTTATTTCGATTGACAATGTATCATGCTATCAATTTAAAGTGTATGACATGATAAGTATTAAATTTGATATTTTCTTTAAAGTATTTACATCTTTTTTCTTTGCCATATTATTTTTATAACAGTTGACAGCTGTAAATGCCAGCAGAAAAGATTATGAAAATTCAGTTAACTGTTGACCTTCGCTGCTATCAAATGTCAATAGCACTAGTTTTATATCCTTACTTACAGAAGTTAAGAACAATGTTTCTACAACACAATTATCAAGCTTGAGACAAAGCTTTGGGTATTTTGTTAGTTTTTTATATTTATATGGTAATCTACTTAATGGACATTTATGAATATCATATATAGTACAACTTTCGTCACTAATAAGTTTTCATTTTACTTGCAGGATGCAAGTGTAAATATCTATAATGTAGATTGCAAAGTGTTACAACTTATTTTTTGTCCAGGATTTTTTGAAAGGTTACGACCAGTTTGAAGTGCATTTATTTAACATGTTGGAAGACCTTTGTGACACCGATTATGTTTTTTTTGTTGCCCCCTGACTGATGGAAAAGGTGATGGTAAAAGTTATTTTTTTGGTTGTTCATGTCAAACATGTAAATGACAGGTATAGAATACAACACCATATGCTACACTACTAGTCAAGCTATGAGATCAAGTTAAACTAGAGTCATGTAATCCATTTACAACATAACTCATATTTTGTAAATTTTTTGGGTTGCCTTACTATATCTTCAAGCAATGTCATACTAACTGTAATTATGATCGAAATGACTGTGGTACATGATTATATATTTATATAAAATAGGATTACAACACAAATAAGAAGATAAAGCAAGTTTTCCATGATCCATGATGCATTAAGAAAGTTTTGTCAAAATTAACCTGTACAATTACAAGTATATAATACTACAAGAGTATAGATTACAACCTTAGCTTTGTCAGGCATATGCTCTCCACTCTCCATGGACCACACTAGATCAAACTGGCCATTAGGGAATGGTTGCTATAGAGCATCAGGAACCTGAAAGGAAACCTACAATAACAGAAACATGAAAGCAAATAGTAATTAAATTATTATATATATATGCAACAAGAATTAGTAAGTGGCATCACAGTTTTGTTAGGATTCTACACATAAGAAACTTGCACTACTAATGTAACTATCATAGTGATTCAATTCTATCATGTGCTGCTGCTGACTTTTAAATAGAAAAATCTCCAACATACAAGGTTCGAATTTCAAACAATCACAAAGTTAGTTCAGAAGTACATGCAATATTGGTGTAACATTGTTGAATTAGGAAAAATGACATTTAAGCATCAGAAGCAGGTAAGGATCGACAGAACTTAGTTCTGATAATACAGAGAATGTGTACCAATACTAAATATCTAATTCAAAAAGTTCAAATGGCAAGTCAGAAGATATTGCACCTCATTTAGGCGCTCAACATCCTTCATCTTTTCTAACATCCAGCAGTCAATCAACATCTTATTTTCAGCTTCAGCTTTATTGGCCTTAGTAGTCATCTGTTCCAGTTGTGCGTTAAGTTTAGATCATAGTCACATAATTCGTTGAACTTGGTGAGAACCGCGAATTGGTTCGTGCGTACCAATTCACGGTTATTTTACGAACCGGGACGCCCAAATTCGTGCATGAATTCGTGAAGATGAAGAATGGGAAAGGTTGTGCATAGTGCGACGTTCAGTTTGGCAAAGAAAGAAAAGTTCAGCAGCATAGATGAAAAATGTAGCTGTGGAAGATGAAAAGTCCACAGAAGGAAGAAGAAAAATTTAAGAATGGGAAAGCATGATGTGAGCAGGATTTGAGGCGTTGTACAGAGGAAAGGTTTAGACCGGCTGGATTTGGGAAACGAAAAGAGAAGATGAGATTTGGGAACTGGGAATTGGGATTTTTCTTTACCGAGGAGAGGAGTTGTAATTAGAGAATGGTGTTGTATAGCTGTGCAGCACCTTTTTTGGACGAGTAACGTAAGTATTTTTAAATAATATTTATTTATTAGTTTAAATAATAGTATTAAATATTAAAGGCCATCAGAATAAAATAACATTTATAATAATAGTATTTACTTTATATATATATATATATATATATGTAATTTATAATTTTTAACAAGATAAAAAATGTTGGTATTAATTTATAAGTTTAATATTAATAAAAAAATCTTGGTATTAATTTAACAAGATAAAATAATATTTACTTTATTATTATATATGTAATTTATAATTTTTAACAAGATAAAAGAATGTTGGTATTAATTTATAAATTTAAATAGTGTATACCAAATATGTATACCCCTCACGTACCAATACTTTCTAAGGTCACATACCGCGTACCGCATACCCGTACCGAAACGTACCACAAATTATGTGACTATGGTTCAGATTCTCACTGACAACCACTTCTAGAGATTTAATCTTTTCTTCCAAGCCTGCCTTTAATTGAGTGCACTCATCCCTGCAACGAGAATTTAACTCACAATCATTTGCCACAAACTTAAAAAAAAAAAAGTATGGAAGGCCATTAAACACATAAGAAACACCGAGCAACCTCAATTCAGTCAACTCTTTCTGCAGATCAGCCACAGCATTTTCTTTCTATTGAACCAACACTTTTGAAGCTCTGGACTCAGCTACTTCCACAACAAGCTTCTCTGACAGTCAAGATTGAGCTTTATAGCATTGCTGAAGTTTCACTTGAAGATTCTCTGCTTTCTCTTTCCACTCAGAGCCTTTCAAAGACATACATACAACATTAAAGTCAACAAAAGCATTTCAATTCACAAACCATGATCCAAGCAACAATATTAATACCCATTATCTCCAACCACAAATGCACTTGCCTTTTCTTTCTGGGCTATTCTAATTAAAGTCTTCACCAGCCATGTAAGCTGATGGCTGGGAACAATCTTCAACAGGCTGAACCCCATTAACCTTTGTAGTAGTGACTAAAAATTGGCATAAACCATCACTAAGATAAGAAATTCAGCTTTCTCAGTTAAATAAATTGGAGGGTAAGAAATAAAGATGCATACTGGTTTAGTTCTTAGGTGTCAAAACAGACTTTCAAGTCACTGGTTTAGTATGATTGAGTCTTGATTATAATTTTGGGCAAATGTAACCGATCAACACACTTAACCAAATGTAAACAGACTATCAATTCACATTAAAGCAGCAATTGTGGACCTTTGATTTTACTGGACACAAGACATCTTCATACCTCTCTTCAATCTCAAGTATCTTTGCTTTCTAAATCCCTTCATTTTTCACATGATTCTGAATAAGCTGCAAATACAAAAAACTTAATCTAATAATATTGACAGAAAAACTAAATCAAAACAGAGATATATAAGCATTTATGTGAGGCTCAACTACCAAATATGAGTTCTTTATCACAAAGCAAGTTTTCACATATGAGGATACTGCAAACTATGTACAAACAATGAAGAAGAAATCCTAAACTTCTTAGTGGAGATAGTTCAAAAACAGTAAGAATATTTCCCTTGGATTCATATATCAGCCTGGAGGTAAATTTTTTACATACTATGAAAATTCAGTTGCAGTAGCTTAAAAAGGTAGAATACTAACTTGTAATAGTTCTCGCCTAATATATGGGTGACTCAGGCAATCAAAGTCCATTATTCCTTCTCTTTCAAGTTCTTCCTACAATAGATATAACATAAGTTATAAACTGACTAAAAACATAAATAGTTCCTTTTGCTAGTTGGAGCAGTTCATCAAATATTCACTGCATCAAGTACCCTTTCATCAATTTAAAATAACAGATTCTCAAGCTAAGTATTATGCAAGAAAAAAATAGAAGCAAGTGATTAATAAGACTATAAAAAGCAAAATAAATGTCTGTGTAGTCAATGAAACAAAACAGAAGAAACAAAATAAAAGTTAGCTTCCCTATTTCATCTGCTACAACTCATTTTCTACACTAATTCAACCAGAATCATAAAAAAAAAAATTACAACCAAAAGCACCCATTCCTGAAGAAAAAATCAACAGAATGAGGAATAAAAAGAGAGCTGAAATATAGTAGCAAGCTGAAAGTACCTTCTCATAGTTACCATACCATTATGTGGCTCAGTAACACTACAAGCAATCTCTATCTTCTAGGTTGATATTTTCCAGTTCAAAACCACATCCACATTTGAATACAGATTCAAATCAGTAACAATCAGAAAACAGAATGAGTTCTCCTACAACGAAAGGAAACATGTAACTTGGGTTCCGAATCAACTTGAATGAACTCCAAGGACAATCCAAGTGATGAAAGTCTTCGAAGGTGCTGATAACGAGAGATTAATGGTTCCCTGTTGTATTTTAAGGACAACGCAGTGGCGGTGAAGATAAAGTTTGGGTTTTGAGGATTCGTACATACACTTGTTGCGATAGCGTTGGCTGGGACTTCAACAATGAAGTTGAGATCCGCGTCCTCGTCGAGATCCACCCACTGATGGAAAGTGCCAGAAGAACGTCAAGATCCCCCTCTTCAAAACTCGTCGTCGACGTTCGCGTCCTCAAGAGGGTGGTGGGTTAGACCAGTGCACGAGGGTGAGAGGGAGGAGAGAGAGATTTGAGGAAGGAGGGGCAACAGTGGTGGGGTAGGTCTGTGGCAACGATGAAGATCCACAAATGACAGCACCATTGAGGGTTTGCGAGAGAGGAAGAAGGGTTGGTGCATCGTTGAGGGTTCACGAGAGAGGCGAAGAAGAAATGTGAGCGTGAGTTAGAGAGAAAACAAAGAGAGGATTTGGGTGCGAGTGAGAGTGAGAACAAAAGCTTTAGGGAACGCATCAACAACATCAGTTTATGAGATATAACCGATGTTGAAGACGATTAACAACATCAGTTATATAAGAAACGATGTTAACGAAGTTCTTTTATTTACAAAAATGCCACCACACATTTTTTTACATCGGTTTTCATATAACCGATGTCAATTGAACGATCTAGAATACATATTTTGTAGTAGTGATAAGCAAATATGGGTTGGAAGCAAAGACATGGAATACAGTGAGAGATGCATATTTGTGTTTGCAACAATATGATGATGGCATTTTCAAGTGTATTTGAATACAGTGAGAGATGCATATTTTTGTTTGCAACAATATGATGATGGCATTTTCTAGTGTATTTGGAGTTTACCGGCACCTTCAAAGATTTTGACCTTGGCATGGAGGCTTACGCTGAACAGGATACAAACAAAAGTAGAGCTTGGTAAGATGGGAATTCTTATGCAGGAAGTGATTATTCTTGTTATTTTTGTAAACAATGTAATGAAACAGCTGTTCATCTATTTTTCTCTTGTAATTTTGCTTACGTTGTCTGGATGAAACGTTATTCGTGGTTGGGGGTATGCCTAGCATTACCTGCAGAGCCCTATGCTCATTTTGGACTGTTTGGCAGCATACTGGGATCGTATCAGGGAGCAAAAGGAAGAAGGCTATTGATCTCTGGACTGTTTGGCTGGCTATTATGGATATATAGAAATGGAATTGCTTTTAATAATGTGGAGCAGGGGGCAGAGTACGTGGTGGAATTAATTAAAGAGCTTGGTACCGGTTGAAAGGCAAGGCAGATGGTTTTAAATGCTCTTTCTATGATTGGTACATTAATCCAATATCATGTTTGTTGGCTCTGTGAATATGTTTTGGATGTCTACATGTTGACTTGGTAGTTGAAGGGAGAAGGGGGAGGAAGAGGTTGTGGGTTTGAATCCCTTCCACTAACAAAAACTAACAAATTAACAGCTAACATTTGCCGATAAAAAAAAAGTGGGGGCAAAGATTCACACGAAGGCTGCTTAGGGGTGGACATAATGAGCCCAGATGGAAATATCCAACATTATGTTGCTGCAATGATCCTTAGTAGCTAACAGATATATTTTGTGCTGAGAATGGTGATGGTTGGTGAGGGTGTGCAGGTGCTTTGGTATGTAACATTTTATGGTGCAGGTTGGGGACGTCTGAAAATTGTAGGAAAAGATGGTGGGGATGGGTAAAAGTAGGAACTCATGGTTTGGGTTTGGATTTTTTTGTGCTGTTACTTATTTGTCTTGTTTCTTCTTTTTCGGGTACCTCTGGTACCATTTTAATAAATCTGTTTTCTTTTTCTGAGCAAACAAAAAAAAATAAAATAGACAACCATATACTAAATTTTAGAATAGACCAAAATCCTCTAATTCATAACAACGAAATTGCATCAATCTTCAATAGAAAAATGAAACCACCCAATAAAACACCCAGTCAAATGAAGTGGTCTCAATTACAAGGTTCCAACAAAAGCTCTCACAATCAATTGAAAACACCACAAATGACCAAATATAGAAATGTACTAAATTCAAAAGTCACACGCTTAAATTGAGTTCATGAATTCCTCCAGTGAAGTAGGATAAGTTCAAGGAGATATGAATAATTTATTTAGGGATTGAGGATTCAAGCCTTCGTGAAAGGAAATGAACAGACGAAGTGCATCATATTTGCAAGCTGCAATATTGAAAATTTGAATTTCTGTCCACAAGGACACAAGAAATAGTCATGTTTGAGCAGTATATAAGTATTCAAGCAAATTGAATTTAACTTGAAGTTTTGAATACTAAATTAACATAATCTTCTAAGTTGTACCACAGCTTATGAAAGAGAGTAAATTAAATTATCAAATAACAGACATTAAGTGTACATATGCAGGATGATGAAAATAAAAATACGAATTTAATTTCATAGAAATAGATAATGAAAACATATTTAAAAGAATATATCCGCTTTCATTCTACAAAAAGGTATGATTTATTAGAATATATATATGTTCTTATGAGCAAAATATTTATTGACACAATCAATTAAAAGACTAAAAATAACTTTCGAATGTACAGAATTTTGCTATCAACAAATTAAAATGATATTATTGATTTCTTAAACTAACTAGTTATGCATGCATAAAGCATAATTTTGTTTAAACTACACGTTAAGGGAAGATTGATGCATGAAATGAAAAAAGATCCAAAATAGAGAAAAGCAAAGATAAAACAAACAGATATTGCTCAGAATAGCATTATATTATAATTTCAAACATTTAAAAGAGTAACATTAGTATATGGCAAGAGGAAAAGTTACCTTTATATTTCAGAAACTGGCTATGTGGGAATACGATGCAACTTATAGTCATTAAATCCTTCTCCCATGTTCTGACGAATAAGTACAAGGGGAATGTGCTTGATGATCCACTAATCTTCTCCACCTTTTTCTGGATAAATTCTTTCTACTAATTCAGTTGGCATATCAGCAAAGCCAAGAAATTGAAGCTTTTTCAAGTGTTTGAGGTCCTGAGGTACAACCTTCATCTGGGGGTTATCTTTAAATCTGAAGTGTTCAAGACCAGGCAAAGCTCCTTCGTCTATAGAGATAGAATTCAATCTGCTTAATCTAGTGAGATCCAGCTCCTTCAACTTTAAAAATCCCCCTATTTTAAAATGCAAACTTTCACCAGCATAAGCATTATCCCACATATTGAGCCGCAACAAACTTGGCAAGTCTTTCAGTGAGTCTAGTGGATCTTGTTCCAAGTTGGATAAACCAAGCCTTAACTTGACAAGATAGTCAAGTTTTGGAATCCACTCAGGCAACTTAGTCACTCGAGCTTTCAAATTCAACACTTGAAGTAGGTATGGTCCGGATGGAGGTAAATCAGTGTTTCGATGTGTTTCATCTCTCCTATTGCAATTGATATCCAAGTCAATGACTTCACCCTCAGCTATGGCACTAACATTGAGAGATTCTAGGTCTTTCATATCTCCTAATGCAGTTGATAGGGCACTTGCATATTCTGTTTTCACACGCCTTATGCCTAACTTCCTTAAGTGTTTCAGCATTTTGAGCTCTTCCATAAGGTCTACTCCACCATGATCAGCCTCCAAAAAGTAAAGCTTTTGTAAGGATTTCAAGCAACCAATACCCTTTTGCATTTTCACCCCGTCTGTGAAATTCAACATAGAGTACTGTCTTTCATAATTTCTGTAGTACACTGGAAGAAGTCGTAGCTTTGTGAGGTTGTTTATCTCTCTTGGAAGCACATGCACGCGTGTTTGTCTTAGATCCAAGGTTTCTAAGTTCAGCAACTCACCAATGGATCTAGGAAGAACCTTTACTTTTGTATGACTCAAGTTTAAGTACCTTAGGTGAAAAAGATTCCCCAAGTTATCGTGAACATAATTGAACAAAGTTCTTTCAAAATCAAGTACTTTCAAAAGCTTGAACTTGGCAGATAATCTACCCACAAAATCTTCAGGCAATTCACTTTTGTTAAAAACAAAAATAGCACAAATGCCCGAGTTATTAGTCCTTTGTAACACATTGTTAGAACAAGTGGCTATAGAAAAGCGTCTAGTTATTCCAACTTTGTCTAGTTCATCATCTTCATGAATTAAGTGGCAAAAACTTAACTCGTTCATTTTTTTTAATGAGAATTTCAAGTAATAAATCATGGACTTGACAAATTTTAACTTTACCATCAAAGCCGACTCTGGAGACTTGAACCAAACTTCTACGTATTAACTCTGTCAAGTACTCTTCAGCAACATCCTCCACAGGCCTTCTCGCCTCATTTTCAATGAATCCTTCAGCCATCCATTGCCTAGTCAATCTCTTACGCTGGATGGAATAGTCCTCCGGACACAAACCAAAATACAACATGCATGATTTCAAATTGAGAGGAAGATCATCATAACTAAGAGATAAAATCCTTGTTAATTGTGCATTGCTCTCTAACTCCATTCCCAGATTCTGACATACCTTTCTCCATTCAAACATGTTTTTTTCTTTTGTTGACAAAAGACCACCAATGGTAACAATTGCTAGTGTCAACCCTCCACATTTTTTAACAATTTCCCGTGACATATCCTCAAGCTTAGGTGGACATTGCTCATCGCGAGGCTCAAACCCAAATGCCTTCTTGCAGAAGAGTTCCCATGCTTTGTTTTGAGGCAATTGTTGTAGTTTGTGAAGATGAACAGGAAATGATTTCTTAAAATACTCTGCAACATCCATCATTCTAGTGGTGATTATGATCCTACCTCCTTTGCCGTTATTAGGCAAGGCATGCTCAATCTCATTGGAAAATTTTTTTTTCCAGACATCATCAAACAATACCAAATACCTCTTTGACTGAAGGTATTGCCTCACTTCTGTAACTAATGTCTTGTCATCCAACTTCCGCAACCCTTTTGGAAGAGGCTCATTAGCATCCTTGCAAAACTTTCTTATCATATCTATCAATAGCTCCCTCACAGTGTATGATTGAGAAACTGTGATAAAAGAACGACAATCAAAGTGTCCTTTCACTTGTTGATTATCAAAAACATATTTTGCAAGAGTGGTTTTTCCAAGTCCTCCCATGCCTACCACAGAAATCAATGAGCGTTGATCGGTTCCTTTTATTAAGCAGTCAATCAATTCATCTCTTGGGGATTCAAATCCCAGGAGTTCAATGAAATCAGAAGCCGTTCGTGGGTCATCCCATTTGACATCTTTTCTCCGTCTAGAGTTGCTAGATGATCCATCTTCAACTGAAGATTGAAACTTGTACCTTGATAGAAATAATATCATTAATTAGAAAATAAAATCTCAAAAGTTGCAAAGATGAAGTGTCGTAAAGTATTATACGTTAAGCAATATTATTCTTGTTTAAAGGTTAATTCCTTCTTACGTAACCACTAGGCATGCATTTATCATTAGTATTGTCTATTTAGTATTTTAACTAAGTATTTATGTAATGGTTATTATGAGTTACTGTATTATAAATAGAGGACTAATTCATATAACATATGTGATAAAGTAATAAAATTTTCTTTGTTTCTCTATAGTTTTCTTAATTTGTATATATTTTCCAACAAAGTAATTAATATCAGAACTTAGGTTTTGGGAATTAAGAGATACACTTAGCGAGTTAAGAGATGACAAGCAATGACTTGAACTTGTTTCAATTTTCTCGTCTTATCAATGAGAATATGATAATTGGTGTCATTACATGAAAGTTTTGCTACGTTCTCAAGATGCTTGGATTGTGGAGAAAGGTTAAACTCAACTTGGAAATGAGACTACTTTTTTATGGATAGTTAAGCTAAGGATTTTATTAATATGCTAAGTGATATCCCAAGAAATGCTCACTTAATATGCATGAATATACATGAAGAAGTACACTGCATATGCAATAGAATATGATGCCTCAATCTTTTCGCTGCAAAAGTATGTAACCCTCGATTGCAACAACCAAACCCCATCCCATGAAATCAAGAATAAGAAACACCCTGCCACATCCCTAAAAACAAATTGAACAAGAAGCTTTTCATTGAACAAATGCACAAACTCACGTTGTACCTAATGCCCATTTGAACATATAGACATAAAAAAGATGTGTTTAATGCCAAACAATAAAAGGAACCTTGTTGCGCAAATGAGGCTATTTGTCACCGAATGAGAAGGAAACTTTGTTGAAGATGAAAAAAAAATATATCAACAAGCACTCACCTTCATCTATAAAAGATTATATAAAGTCATGTTTGAGATGGCCACTGTCTAATGCATCCACCTCCAAAGAAGCTTGGGAGATTTTAAAGACCTCCCTTAAAGGTGTTAACAAGGTGAAGAATTTATGCCTACTACAAACTCTACACAAAGAGTTTGAATTCTTGCATATGAACGAGTCTAAGTCAATTTCATGCTCTACTTAAGCAATGCTAGGGTCACACTCTCAAACACACCCTTTTAAACACACTCTTTTTTATTGGTCCATGTCACCTTATTTTTTAAAACCATCACTTGTCTACCGTTTCTCCAGGTTTAATAACTTAAAAAATATATATTTTAAGATTCAAACCGTCATCATCCTCACTGCAGAACACACATCACCCCCATTAGGTTCATCCAAAATCATCGAGACCAACCTGAATATTTGTTCGTTAAAACATATTTCTTTCAAAATTAATATTGTTCACTTTAATTTGATATGAAAAAATAATGCTACTGGCGTTAATGATACACAAAATTTCTTAAGAAAAAGTTAAATTAATGTTCAATCGGAATTTCCCTGCATCCAGGCACTATCTATGCTTTCCTTTTTGTTCCATACATATTCAATTTCAAGCTTTTTCACTCCCTGTTTCAGGTTATAATATAATTATATAATCAAATAAAAAAGCCCCTTTTTGAACTGTTTTAGGTTGATTTATCTATTTTTTCTATTGTTTAAAATTCTTTTACCTTCATTATCCTTTTCGTCATTGGCACTAGAAATTCTGGAAAAACCAATGAAACTGTTGCCGGCGAATTCGAATGCAACGTGTTTCATGAACGCTGTAACAAGCGGCACCCCTTCCAATTTGTGAAGTGATTTGATTGAACGTTCACGGAGCAGTGGTGCGAGGAATGTAAGGGTAAGAAGTGGGAGTAAGAGAAGAGGCAAAAATTTGGACCCAAAGGGGCAAGCTTCCTGCGTGAGAGTTTTCCAGAGAAGAAAAAGGGGCAATGGGTCTAAGGGTTGAGGATGACGGTTTGGATCTTAAAAAAAAAAAAATTACTCAACCCAAAGAAACAATAAACAGATCATGGTTTTAAAAAATGAGATGATGTGGACCAATGAGAGGGAGTGTGTTTAAAAGGGTGAGTTTGAGAGTGTGACCCTAGCATTGCTCTTTCATACTTTGATAATAGGTGATGGTTGAACCAAATAGAGTAGAGAAGCTGGAAGAAGTTCACATTGGTAGAGAAGATCCTTTGTTCTTTAACCACAAAATTTGATTATGTGGTTTGTGCCATTAAATAATTAAAAGATTTAAATTCAATGTTCATGGACCAATTGATGGGTCACTTCGAGCTTATTGAAAAATGTTTAAGAGAAGACATGATGAGCCTCTAGAACAAGTCCTCAAAGTCAAAGCTTCTTTGAGAGAAAATGGAGAAAGAAGTCTAAGAAGTTGTGGTCATGGAAGAGGACATGGATGTGGCCAAGAAAAAGAGGAGGAAGAGGACATTGTGACAATTTTAATAAAAATGAAAGGAATTATCAACTCGTTAGAGGCCGTGGAAGAGGAAGAGATAGGTGCAATTTTGGTAGAACAAATTAAATGAAGTATGATAAATCTAATGTCCAATATTTTAGCTGTCATAAATATGGTCATTTTTCTTGTGAGTGTAGAACCAATATTGAACAAAGGGTCAATCTTGTTGGAGACAAAGAAGAAAGAGAAGTGCTAACATTATTGCAAAAGAAGGATGATAAGTGTTTACAATATCTTGACAATGGAGTGAGCAATCACATGTGTAGCTAAAAAGAGAAATTTGTAGAGCTTAAAAAGTGGGTAAAGGGAAATGTTTCCTTTAGTGATTCTTTTAAAGTGCAAACCTAAAGGAAATGTACTATTTTAATTTCTTTAAAAGATGGTACTCACAAAATAAGCAAGGCTGATGTCTATTACATTCCTAAACTAAAAATATTATATTGAGTTTGGGACAACTTGTTAAGAAAGGGTATGAAATTCTCGTGAAAGATTGTTGTTTATGGCTTAAAGATCAAATTTCTAATTTGATTGCTAAAGTGTTTATTTCAAGAAATAGAATGTTCACTTTGAGCATTAAGACCAATGAAGCAAAATGCTTAAAAGCTAGTGTTAAAGATAAAGCATGGTGTTGACATGCGAGGTTTGGGCACTTGAATTGAGCACTCAAGACCTTAGAAGATGAGAAGATGGTGAAGGAGATACCTCACATCAAACATCCTAACCAATTGTGTGAAGCATGTCTCTTTGGCAAAAAATGCAAGAAGTTTTCCAAAATAAGTCAAATTAAGAGTAAAGGAGTCTTTTCCAACTTGTGCATGTCGATGTGTATTGTTTAATTGATCCTTTTTTATTTGGTAAAAATAAATATTTTTTGCTCTTCATTATATTGATTATTTTAGTAGGAAGACTTAAGTGTATTTTTGCAAGCAAGTATTTGAGGCATTTGTAACTTTTAAAATTTTTAAAGCTCTTGTAGAAAAGGAGAGTGATTATGTAATCAAGGCCCTAAGATCTGATAGAGGTAACAAATTCACATGAAAAGAATTCAATTAATTTTGTGAAAATCATGAAATTCGTCGTTCTCTAACAATTCATAAATCTCCACAATAAAATAAGGTAGCAGAAAGAAAATATAAAACTATTCTTAATATAGGTATGTTAAAAGCTAAAATTATGTCCAGAAAATTTTGGGTTGTTTCATGTTTAATTTATTTGTCCAACTACTCTCCTACAAGAAATGTCAAAGGTCAAACACCACAAGAGACATGAAATAGAGTGAAGCCAAGAAGTGGTCATCTTAGAGTCTTTGGCAGCATTGCATATGCCTATGTGGCCGACCAAGCAAGATCTAAACTAGTTGATAATAGTGTGAAACGTGTTCATTGGCTATGATGCAAGTTCAAAATGCTATATGTTGTATAATTCAAATAATAAGAAGATTATTGTAAACAAAGATGTAGGATTTGATAAAGAAGACATATGAAACTCAAAAAAGAAAAAAAAAAGGCACCTATGATTTCTTCCCATATCTTGTGACAAAAAAAATTGTAGCACCAAATTTGTTTTCCACTCCGCCTCTAGCAATTGACCAAATTGGGCAAATTTATAAATTATTTACCAAAATAGGGTTATTCTGAAACTAATTAACGGGATGAGATTGTTTTAAAGTATTGGTAATCATTTGTTGGTGGTTACAAAAGAATCGAAACAAATTGTTATTACTGAAGTTGTGATCATCTTTTTGACTATTTTAAAAAAATGTTTGTCTTTAGTTTAAAACAATCCTATGTTGATAATTAGTTTTAAAACATCACTATTTTGATAAATAGTTTGTAAAAATGTCCCAAATAGGTCAATCAATCACTCTACCTCCTTCACCAACTCATTTAATTCATGAAGTCTATTTTGAAAGAAGTTCAACTGAAAGGCCAAGATAAATGATAAGTGACCACCAAATATATGATGCAACTGAAATTATAAATAATTTGTTTTGTCTTTTTGTTGATAGTGAACTTCTAAATTTTGATGAAGTCATGGAAGAAATCAGGTGGAGACAAGCCATGGAGGAGGAAATCATAGCCATGAAGAAAAATTATACTCGAGAGTTATCAAATCTTCCTAAAAGTCATGAAGCCATTGGGCTTAAATGGGTGTTCAAGATTAAGAAGAATGTCAAAGGAGAGGTACAAAGATACAGAGGCTTGTTGCTAAAGGGTAGAGGAAACAACATGGAGTTCAGTATAATTAAGCGTCTGCACCAATTGCTTGTGTGAAAACAATGTGTTTCCTTAGTTCTTTAATGACTCATGAGGTAGAGATTTTTGCAACTTGATGTCAAATCGACTTTCTTAAATGAATATCTTGAGAAAAATTTCTATGTTGAACAACCAATGGATTTTGTTATCAAATGACAAGAGGAGGTTATAAAAATTGAAAAAAGAAAAAAAGGCATTGTATGATCTTAAACAAAGCACCAAGGGCATAAGGAATAACCACAAGGACAAGTACTTTTAAAACAATAAGTTTGTTCATTGCCAACATGAGTATACCCTTTTATGTTAAATTTTTTTATAATGGTGATATTCTTTTTTGTTTATCTTTATGTAGATGATCTTATATTTACCAACAATATCCTAGATATGTTTGAAAACTTGAAGACAACTATGTCTTTTGAATTTTATATGACGGATTTGGGACATATGTCCTACTATTTGGGATTAGAAGGGAAGCAAATAGAGAATGACATTTTTGTTTCTTAAGAGAGCTATGTAAAAAAATGTGTTGGGGAAATTTAAAATGTTTAACTTAACAAGTACAAGGTTGGATATGCGGTTGGTGTTGCGTGTTACTTTATGGAGTCTCATACCTATACTCATATATATGAAGGCAGCAATATGTACACTTGATTTTGGTTTATTTTACTCTAATTAATGAGTTCAATCTTATGGGATTATGTGATAATGATTTGAAAGAGATGTTAATGATAAAAAAAATGGTCTTTGTGCTTTTTTTTTTATAGTTGATAGTGTTTTTACTTGAAACTTTAAGAAGCAAGTCATTGTTACACTTTCTACTTGTAAAACCAAGTATGTGGTTGCAACTTTTTGTACATGTCATGTTATTTGGTCAAGGAGATTGTTGAAGGAATTTAACATGATCCAAGAGGAGAATACAAATATTCAGTATTGATAATAAGTTTGTTTAAGAGCTTGCTAAGAATCTAGTATTTCATGAATGAAGCACGCATATATAGATACAAACAAGGAGAGATTCAGAAATATATATATCTAAGGGGGGTTGGAAAAAATTTAATAACATATATTAAATAAACATTAAATAGAAGTTGAATATATATATTAAATATTTTATAGAAGTTGAAACATGATTTTGAAACGGTTAAAGAAACATCTAACAGAGACGTAAGCAAAACATATACTGTATATTATAGTTATGAAGGGGGAGGGGGGCCAGGGCCCTGGTTGTCCCTCCAATTGAATCCCTTCTTGGATACAAAGTATCATTTCATTAGAGATCAAGTTTTAAATACTTTTATTAAACCCTTCATGTTTGAAGATTTTAGAAGATTAAAAGTAAGACTTAATCTGCAAAAAAAAAAAAAAAATTAAGAATTTTCAAAATAAGGGAATGATAGAAATAAAATTAGTAATTAGAAAATAAAATCTTAAAGTTACAGATAAATGATTGTAAGTTACCATACATTATAAGGAACACTATTTTATTTAAAAACTAAATATCTCATTTAATATTTTAATTGAGTATTTATATAATTATTATAGGTTAAATAGAAAACTAATAAACTCATATATTACAAGAATTTATCTCTCTTTCTCTACAGTATACTTTTAGGTACTAATTAACATACCTTTCAATTCTTTCCTTGATTCCTCGAACTGATGACATGATATCTTGAATCTCAGATGCAATCCCACGCGACTTGCAAGTTGGTACAGCTTTTCCAAAACGAACGATACTACAGTTTCTGCCATTTCATTTCATCTCATTCATTATGTTTGCTTGCAATTTCTGCAATTCTAGCACCTATGATCTTTTGGTTGTCAATTTCGGGTACTATAGCTCTGTTTCATTTTTCAGAATGAGTTTAAAATGTTTTTTCTATCGTGCGCTGCTACTATACTTTTCAACTTTATAGAGTCTATGTTTAACTATTAGTATTTTATTGCCTAAAGTTGGAGTGTATCGTACGTCATTAATCATTAAT
Source organism: Pueraria montana var. lobata (assembly GCA_026413185.1). Taxonomy (NCBI): domain Eukaryota; kingdom Viridiplantae; phylum Streptophyta; class Magnoliopsida; order Fabales; family Fabaceae; genus Pueraria; species Pueraria montana. Next base: position 63,232,118 of record CM048654.1, on the reverse strand, counting down.
TAATCACTAATCTTATTAAAAGAATTGTCCTTTCCTTGTTATAATTATTTTTTATTTAATAATAATTTCTTCATGTATATATAAACTCAATTAAAAAAATTATATGTTTAATATACATATATTATCATTGTATTTATTAATATTATATTTATTAATATTATATTAATTAATATTATATTAATAAAATTAATGAGTGCTTGGTTTTTCATTTTCTTTCAACAACACATTTGATATAATGATTGAAATAATTAATGTAAATTTTAAAATATGAGTTTGGGTTTAACTCAAGCCTACAAAACCAAATTGTAAGATAAGAGTTGTCTTTCACTTATATACTCTATTTTCACTACAGTTGTGTGACAATAAGAGTCTTGGTCTTTGAAATATTCCTTGTTTAGAGAACGACTCAATGACGCTGTATTTTCATTCGAGCAGCAAGGAAGGAATGAATATTTTAAACGTTATACTAATCACTATTACATTTTAATCTTTCTGGTTCTAGCATATCAAATCCATATCATCTTCACTTCATTATGTTCTGAATGCAATTTAATTTAGGTAGTAGAGATTTAGAAGATAAACAATATATTTATGCTTTGCAGTTCTGTATTTCTTTTCCCCCTCGGGTACTAGGTGTGAATGGTGCCAAGGAAAATTAAGCTTTGTCTCAACTCAAGTCAATGGTTTAGGTCAAGCTTTTTTCGTTTAACTTTCTTTATTCCAGAATTAAAGAATTCATCATGTCATTCCATACGCATGCATTTCTTCTTCCTTTTTTTTAATGTTTTTTTTTAATATCTGCTACCTTGAAATAGGAATCTTACCATTAATTAATTGTTTATAGTCTTAATACAAAACGACATATATATTTGTTTACAACCAACATGCTAGTGGTTGGCTCTCAATATGGAAACAAATACAAGAAAATGAATTCTTGCTCATATCATTGTTAACATCGTCGAATTAGGAATTTCTTAAATTCAATATTACAGAAAATAAATAAATAAACAAGGTGAAAATTGCATAAAAAATGAGTCGCACGACTAATCAAAAAATTGAAAAATATAATATTATATTATTTTCTTTGCTCGTGAAACTCACTTTTAACGTGATTTTTATGGTCCCTTTTTTTTTCGAACAATAATTGGTTTTCATGATTTTCATAGTTTTCATGTAGGTGAATATAGTGAAACAAGTTTTACATCTTTAATCAATTAAAAATGGGATAAACAGGATTCGAAAAGAATCAGTTATTTGAAAAGGATAAACATGTTATAAAATATATTACTTAATTTACCATTTTATAACTTTTAATAAATAGGAACCAAATCGTAACCTAAAATAAAGTTAATTAATGACCAAATGAGTAATTTAGCCTTATTATTTTAATGCCTGCAGACAAAGTTGGAGTGCTACTTACATCGTTGATCTTATTAAAAACAATTGTCCATTCCTTGTATTTAAGAGTGCCTAGGTTTTCTTTTTGCTTCACGAACCCTCTTCATATAATGATACGATAATCAATGTGAATACAACTGTGTGACAATAAGAGTCTTGGTCTTTGAAATATTCCTTCCTTGGACTTTTTTTTTTTTTTTTTTATATATTCCCTTCTTAGATATTGTATTTTCAACCGAGCATCGAGGAAGCAACGAAAACAATTTCAAATGTTATGTTTACGACAATTAAATTTTAATGTTTTTGTTTTTAGCATATCAAATCCACATTACCTTATGCATGCTAGCACATAGTTGTTCCAGCTTAACTAGAAGTTTTGAATTTGAGTATTGAGTATGCAACTGCATATAATACTTGAAAGAAGAGTTTTGTAGTCTATAATAGTTCTACCCGATTCAAACATGATTGTCTCTCATAAAATATACTTATAATTTATACCAAAAATCTGTTGGGAAACAATTCAAATTTTAATTTCAAATCTCTAAATATTGTTTATATTTAAAAAGATATTGTCTTATCTTTAGGATTTGTTTAGAATTAAAGATATTACCTGTAAATTAGATATTTGTTTTCTCTTTTAATTAAGATTATGATGCTAGGTTTATAAGTAGAGGTTCTTGATATGAGAAGAATCACCTACCTGAAGAGGGGATCACCACCCCAAGTGAAAGAGGGAGTCATGTGAAGGGAGGGTTTACAAGTTTGTCTAGAAAACTTGTTTTTTCTCATTGTTATTAATGAAGAGGTATGCATTTTTCCCCAACAAAATCCACGTCACCTTGACTTCATTTATATGTTTTGAATGTGATTTATGTAGTAGATTAAGAAGATAAACTAATTATGCTGTACATCTATCATTTTAACTATGAATGGTTTTTTTTTTTTTTAATCTGAACTATGAATGGTGTTTCTATGCTTTTTTCCCTTTTAAAGTTCTGAATAAGAATAATGTTTTTTTTCTCTCTCACATTTATCACTTCTCAAAAGTTTTTGTTCAGAGTATAGTTGAGCAGTAAATATATGAATACTTCTTCCAATAAGAACTCAAATCTTGCTTTGCTAAGAATTAACTTTTTTTCTACTAGACTGTAGGAAACGAATAATTATAGATACATAATTCATGGATGTCTATACCTAAAGAAATTTAAAAAAAAAAGAAAATGGAGAAATAAATATAGTAAGCAATAAGATATGATAAAAATTAGGAAAATATATAAAGAAATATAAAACATATCAAATAGATATTTCAACTTTATGGTCTCATATATCAATTTTTTATTTATAGAAAATTGGTTTAAATATGAATTTAGTCATTATAAGTTAGCATTGTTTTAATTTTGATTCCTGTAAGTTTGCATTTTTTTAATATTGGTCATGTAAGTTTTTTTGTTCTTTTTTAATCTCTGTCAGTTTGTATTTTTCTAAAATAATAGAAATAACAATAAAAATAAATAGTAAATATAATAGATATACTAATAAAAATAAATAATAATACTGATAATAAATAAGAATAATATTAATAATAAAATAATTAAAATATTTTTTTTATATTTACCTAACCATTTTAATTTAAATATTTTATTTCTTTTACACTCTTATTTTTTATCTCAATTAAATAATCATACTTTTTACTCTTTTTACTTTTTTTTTATCCCTTTTCATTTTTACTGGCCACAGAAGAGGATGACTTCCATATCTTTTGGTCAATGTTATTAATTACTACCTCCGTTCCTTAACTCTTGATATTCAAGGTTAATATACACAGATTAAGAAATATCTAATACTGTTCACAAATAATATATTTAGTCTAACATACCCTCATTTAATATCTATTATAGAAGTAGTTGTGAAAATCTAGGTCATATTAAATAGGGGTGTATGTAGAAAAAAATAATTAATAAAACTTAAAATTTATAAAACATCAAAAGTTTTGAAAAAAAAAAAAGGCTAAAACGTTAAGGAATAGCGTAGTACTTTTTGTCAAGTTGGTAAGCTTAGGTAATTGAAAAGGTATATCTTATTCCGTAATTCACGAATTTCACGTTTGAACAAAAGCACATGGACTATAAGGAAATAACACTACTGCTCAGAGTTCAGACTTATCCAAATTAAAATCAATTTGAATGCATCAGTGCTAGCTGTAAAGGGTCCTGCCGTCGGGTTTTTTTTCTAGTCTAGACTACTTGGATTGTCATGCAATTTTTACGTGGTATATATTTAAAGTTGGACTTGCAGCTTTTACAATTGAGAAAAAAAAAAGTCATCTAATCTAAAGACTAAAGTAACTTATATTATTAGTCGGTTTGGATTTTAAAAAAAATATGATTGGACCAAATATGATAAAATATAGTTCGATTGGATTGAATAATTTATTTTTATCAACATATCCTTACATTATTATATTACTAGATCCATTTATAGCAGTCATTTCAAAAAATATAATATACATATGAAATGTAAAATAATGTAAAATGTGAATATTTTTTTACTGAAATAAAATGTGAAAGTTGAAATGCATAAAATAAGTAAAATGTGAAAGTGTTAGTAGAGTACTCACACAATTTAAGAGGGTATTTCCACAAGGCTTAAATATTTACTGAGGTGTTTTTGATTGATAGTTTTGTAACATGACAACATGTCTCATTAATGAGAGGACAAAATTTCAATATGCATAGAGTATACATGTGAAATGCAAAATAATACATATGTATTAAAAAAATATCAATTCAGTTTCAAAAATAACATTTAAAATCTGATTCGATTCGATTAGTTATCCAAAAAATGGTCCAAAAAATTCAAAGAAAATCAGTTTTCATCGATTTTTTTTTTTTTGGGATCAATTTACTGTTTTTTTATTGGATTAGATATGAATCCCCACAACTATTTTTCTCAATGGAAAGTGATTTTATTTGAGTAACCAAACACTCTAAATTTAACTTGGCCAAATTTGACCCAACTCTAGAGCTATCAATTTAGCCCAGCCCACGAGACTTGGCCCTGGCCCAAGTGGGCTAGGGCCAAAAAAGCCACAAGGCCAAAAGGCCCACTAATAAAAAAAACCCATGAGACGAAAAAACCCACAAAGTCAAGTGGACTAGAGCCACCCCATGGACCTTATTTTTCTTTAAAAAAAATATTTTGTTGTTAAAAGTGTGCCTAGCCTATTACATGGGTCAGCCCATTCCTAGTCCACTATAGGCTAATTAACTCGCTTCTAATTTTTATAAATAAATTATTGAGTTAAGATAATTTTTTAAATGATATTAACTCATTATTTCCATGGATTTGGAATGATATCAAAGATTATTTGAAATACTTGCTGACTCAGTAGTTTTTTTTTGTCCTTGGTCAGAGACAACGGGTGTCCCCCAACCCACTAGGTCAGAGACTAATCCCGCTCGCGGTGCGTGGCTGCCGCTGGCCCAAGGGAATTTTGCACACTGAGGGAATCAAACACGGGTTCTCTTGCTAAATAGATCGTTCCCCCTCATGTGAACGCATCGAGGCCTTACACCACTGCGCCAACCTTTGGGTTGCTGACTCAGTAGTTATGTCATTTTTACAGCAGGTATCTTTTTAAAAAAAATTGTCAGTACCAAAATAAAAATAAAAAAAAGGTTAGGTATCAAAACCTAAACACCCGTATTTTATAGGTACCAAAAAGTTATTTAAGTCAAATGTTTTTACATGTTTTATATAATATTTATAATTGAAAGTTTGTTTGCTAACATTATTTCATGACAAATTCTAGGGTAGACCACCATGCATGCACCACAACTTGTAACCCTTAGATTAATCTCTTCCTCACATTGATATGCTACACTCTCTGCACTAGATCTAAGCCATTCTAGCCACCCCTTGCTTCCAACCATCGTGTGCTAATGTAATACCCTTGGTTACTAATAAGGATTATCTTATTATTTTCAAAATTTGTGGAATAAATTAATATTTAAATATTAAAAATAACCTTTCTAAAAATAGAGAAATATGTTTTCTTTCTAACTTTAAAACTTTAGTACTTGAAATACCAAACGGGGATTATCTTTTTCAATTACCACTCATTTAAAAAATGCCCATTAATAAAATATCGTTCGCAGTATAAATAACTCGATTTACAAAAGGTCACATCTACAACAAACCATTAAATATATATCATAATTCATTTATATATAAGCAATCTAGCATTAAAGAATTCCAATACAACTACTATAATTACACGTTTATAATCTTCAAGATGAATACATTTTACAATTGAATCAATTGAAATAAAATTATACATCATAATAATAATTCCTAGTCTATTCACATTTTACAAGAAAGACTAGAACTCAGAGCAATGACTCAATCAAAACTATAAATCCAAAATTCCCAATTAAGTCTACTAGGCTTCCTCAGATCTTCTTCTTCTTTGTTTCACTCCTTAGCATCAACAGCTCTTGTCGTGATATCTTTACTCTATCTCTGTCATACAAGCTTGGCCATCATTCTCTGAAAAATAAAGTTGTATGGGTGAGTCTTCCATCCCTCATCATGCTACAAACAAATAAACCTTATGGTTCACAAGCAAACATAAATAGTCACTTGTAGTGACTGAACATGGACTCTCTCAAACATCCTAATTTCTTGTCTAAGCTCATTTGGCTTTACTCATTGGGCCCAAAATGCCTCTTGACTCCTCCCAGTCATAGAGGACTTACATGTTCACATTTTTGGGTGATGATTAGGAGTAAATACCTCTTGTCCTGGTATAACGGACTGGGTACTCTCACCAACCTTGATTATACTCTGTAATCATCCGTACTCTCAGCCAAATGAGTGCTGTATTGTGGATGGCTGGTATGACTTTGACACTTTGTCATGTCAAACTAGTTGGAGGCAAATGATGGTTGTCCATTTTTGGTTTGTAAATTATCCTCGAGTCCTATATTTTAGGATTAATTAAAATTGTTGGAGATTTTTATTTGACATTTTTTTCTGCAGATGACTTTAATTTTCCTCATCTAAGATGTTTTGTATTTTTTCATCCATAAAACATCTACGTAAGTTATCTTGATCGAGTTACCTGGTATGCATATTATACTAGAGATATATGCATGTGTTCATCATTTCATCATTTGGTGCTTTTGGTTTTAAGGATTGATATATTATTTTTAAGTCTTTGTAGTTGTAGCACATATACATAACCTATATTGTTGTATTGATAGTTAGATTAAAATTAAACTGGCACTGGAAATTTATGGACTGCAACTCAGATTTAATAAAATTATATTTTGTTAAATGTACACACAACACTTTATGTAGTTGGTTCTTATTGAACCTAAACTTAATATAATAGTTGTTTTACTCTTTCTTAAAGATTTTTATTGAATTGGTTATAAATTAATGTTTTAGCTGCTAGAAATGTTTTAACATCTAATAAACATTTTACCAAAGCAATTTATGGCAGTTTTTAACCGCTAGAAAACTAATCGCCACAATATGTAATAAAATAATAATAAAATTAGCACCACATCATCATTTTAAATCCCAAACAGACAGAAAGGACTAAACCATTGGATGGAAAAATAGTTCAAAATGTTGACCAGTCATCGAAAAGTTTTGGGGACCAAACCATAAATGTCGAAAAGTTAAGGGGTGAAAAATATAGTTTATCCTAATTTAAACAGATAAAAAAATAGAGATCAAAGAATAAACCTGCACCCATGATATAACGTTGGAGAGGCACAATTCCAACATTATCTGAGTTTGGTAGTGATTTGTGATCTGAAGGCAATGTTGGAGAGAAGCATCCATCAGAAATGGCGTCATTTGACTCGTTTGAGGATTAATCACATCAATTGCCGACAAGGGGACCCTTCAACGATGACAACAACTACAATGAAATGGGCATGGGCTACAAATCTCAGCTTCATTATGATTATGATGATCAATACCCTCAACTCACCATGGACCCAAATAACAACAAAAACAATTTCACCGATAACCCACATTCTCCTCTTGTTTATGGCTCGGCGTTTCCACCCCCAACCCCGACTACAGTTCCTGTTCAAACCCGCTCTCGCCAATGACCTGACCACCACCTCCGACGGTCCAATCCTCCCCGACCCATCTCAAATGCAAGAGGAAGGGCACGCTAGACATGAATGGCGATGGTCAGATTTACTTTCTCTATATCCTTTCCCATTTCAAATGTTATAATAATACTTTATTTGATGCGTGCAAGTACTACATTCTTTTTCTCATTCACAATGTTTAGATTTCATGCTTTTTATTGAAAGCAACGTGAGCATGGTTTGGTTTGTTTTAGAAAATTTTCCCTATTAAAGGAAACTCATTCCATAGGTGATCTATTTAATTCTTCTTTCTTTAATATTCTTTAATTGAGTTTTTCTATTTGGTAGATTGGATTGGGTTGAAACTTGAAAGAGTGATGTAAATGTTTAATTGTTCCATAAACTACGAGAAATTTGTATAGATTTAGTAATCTTGTGTTGTAATAAATGTTGCCTTCAAGCGTATCTCACTCATTATATTATGCCTATGGAGTATTAAATGGAACTCAATTTTTGTGGTTGTGAAAAAGTATTATTCTTGGGTTTATATGTGAGTGTGGGTGTGTTTGTTTATTGGTTATACATATATTGGCATTTGCTTTCCTGACATTATAATTTTCAAAGTAATAATATTTTGTGCCTTGAAATTTACGAATATGCCGTAAAATTATCAAAAACAAATTGGCAACTTTTATGAAAACATACCCTTAGAGTTGTGTTTAGGTTGCAATAAATTAAGAAATCGATAAGGATGAAATCAAACAAGGATGGATATATATTTATGCTATATAAGTAAAAATTGACATGAATGAAAATATGTAACCCATCAAGCTTGGTAAACACTATAATTGTAATTCTCAAAGCATATAAAAACTATCACATTAGTAAACAAAAGAAGTAAAACATTTATGAATCAACAAACTACGTGAAATACATATTCATTTGTTATCCAGAATTTTTATAGCATTTCTATTTACTATAAAGATAACAATATGATCCTTACTTGAATACCATATGGCCTGCATCTAATTAAAAGAATTTAATGGCCATTGTATCAGCTGCACTCATTTTTTCTTTGTTCTTTGCACTCATTTTTTTCCTAAACATTACTTTTAAATTTTCCTCCCAACCAATCATTCAAACAAGCCCACGCCTCAATCCTTCACCATCATCTCCACACTGCACCCTCTCCTTCACCAACTATTAGCAATACTAGCTTTTTATTATGATTCCTATACACACAAAAAATGACAATAAAAAAGAACCAACTATTAGCAAAACTAGCTTTTTATTAATTGTATAAAATTACAACAAACTCTTGACTAATCATCTTGATCCACAATTGAAAAAATTGACAAATCATCACAGTTGATTCATAAATAACCCAAAAATATCACTAGAGGTTTAACATTAAGATACCTCCAATGGCAAATCCTCACAAAACCTAGTTGGTCACGCATAACCAAATTCTCCAAATTCAAGTCTAAGAGGAGGAACTCCTGAATTCAAGCTGAAGACGAAGGGAACAAGCCTAACCAATATGGCTAAGCAATGTCATTAAACTCAGACTAGACTAGTTGGTCTGACCGGTTCAACCAGAAATCGGACCTATGGTCGGTCTGGTCAATTCTTTTGATTGGAAAAGCGTTCAACCCAGTATTGTCATCATAACCCGGTTGTAAATCGGAAAACCCGGTGATTAGGTCAACTAATAGGACTTTCTAATTGGTCTTTAAACACTTGTCCTCGAAGATTGTGTGCATAAAAAATGAGATTCATTAAAGCTTGAAATTTGAATATTGAGCACATTATTGTAGCATCTAGGACTCGAACCAAGGTGCCTTGCATTGCTAAAAGAATAATTGCCATTAAACCAATTTATTAAAATAGAAAATGAGTTACAAATTTATTATATATATTATATCTTTACATATAAATTTCATATATTTAATTTACATCAGTTCACACAGTTCAACCATTGACCTATTGGTTTGGCAAGTGACCCATTAACCTAATACCTTGACCGGGTTAATAACCGGTCCAATTTTTATAACATTGTGGCTAAGGATGGCGTCTTGGTTAAATTATTTGGCACTATAATAGCTCCAACTAAAGAAACTACAACAACATTAGAAGGTTTTATAAGTTACACAATTAACATTGTGTTGTTCAGCCTTTTCAAGATACTCTAGGCTCTAGGACAAGACTCCCATAAGTGGAAAACTAACCAGCCTCACCAACATCCGAACGAGAAAAGAAAGCATGGCAAAAAGAACATACTCAAGTCATTTCAAAAAATGATTTGGAAAGATCCCTTTAACATAAACATCACCTCCAAATAGACAAGTGAAATAGATAAGCATCAAGGCATCAACAATAAGTAAGACTTCAGCATCAATTACCCGATTATTCTAAACAACTAACGATATGGGCAATAAACGTGATTTCAGGAGAAATCAAATGCTGTTTGGGAATTTTGAGGATGCTTATCAAACTTAAATTGAAAAAAAAAACTTTTAATTTAAAATATAAACTTTGAATAAGTTGCCGATTAAAGATTTTGACCATTAATTAATTTATTATCTAATTAAGGTGGATTTTAATACTATATTAATATTTCTTCAAAACTTCATGGTCAACAGTAATCATTTCTCAAAAACGAGGATCACTCACGAGCAAGTTGGTTATAAACAAAAATAAATATGGTTTGATATAATTAAGAATAGAAACAATTAATTGCATGATGTACATATCGATGCCATGGAAGTTAAAGCTAGATTTTTTATTAATTAAGCCTTACGCATTTCATTGGGTGCCATAAAGTCAGAAACAATATATCCACAAAAGCTAGAATACATGATACAGACATAATTACAAGAAGGTTTTGAATTACGGAATAATAAACTTCTTCAATAAAAAAAAAAGCATGGTCTACTTAAATAACCGACTTCATAAAATAAGTAACTAAACAAATGACCAGAGAAAATTGGAAGTCACCAACCAACTGTGCAGCACGTTCTTTTTCATTGACTTTGGAGATTAATTTTCCCAGGCAACATTCACAAATAGTGTATCCGCCGGAAAAAGAAAAGGCAAAACGCCATACTTTCATAAACGCTTATGTTGGCTATACATATGAGAACAGCATAATTGCAAGATAGCATAATCAGATAAGAGTGAAATGGCATAAACTGCAGTATATTTTGCCATGCGGCAAGTGTACCAAATCCTAACAGAAGAAACAAACTTGGTAAGAGGCATCCGTAAAGATTTTTCAGACATCAAAGATGAACTAGAAAGCAATCAAGCCTTCCTAAAAGATGCAGATAAAAGGGCTGCAGATGAAGCAAACACCAACGATGGAATAAGAACTTGGGTGAAGTAGGTCAGAGAAGCATCTTTCCGTATAGAAGGTGTCATTGATGAATACCTCAAGGTGATTCATGGGGTCTAACATCTTGGATGTGGGGCTTCAATTTGCAAGATTACACACCTGATCTGCACATCGATTTCTCATCATCAGATAGCTACTGAGATTCAGAACATTAAATTGTCTCTTTCTGTAATCAAGAAAAGAAGTGAAAGGTATAAGTTTCACGTTTCACAAGAACAACCATCAAGCAGCAGTACTGGAGGGATAGAAGGCACCAGATTGCATGATTGTAGAATGGCTTGCCTTTTCATTGAAGAGATTGAAATTGTAGGCTTTGAATTCCCAATAAATGAATTGGTTGGTTGGTTGTTGAAGGGCACAAAAGAGCCCACCGGGATTTCAGTGGTAGGGATGGGATTCCTTGGAAAAACCACTCTTGCCAAGACGTTTTTTATAGTCAAAAGGTAAAAGGGCACTTTGATTGTCGTGCTTGCATCACAGTTTCTCAACCATACACTGTGAGAGGGTTATTAGTAGACATGATAAAGCAATTTTGTACGAAGACCAAAGATCCTTTTCCACAAATGTTATATGAAATGGACAAGAAGTCACTTATTTCGGAATTGAGGCAATACTTGCAGCATAAAAAGTACTTGATATTCTTTGATGATGTATGGCATGAAGATTTTTGTGACCAAGTTGAACTGGCCATGCCTAATAACAATGAAAGTAGTAAGATCATAATCACCACTAGAATGATGCATGTTGCAGAGTTTTTCAAGAAATCCTTTCCTATTCATGTTCACAACCTACAACTGTTGCCTCCAAACAAAGCTTGGGAACTCTTTTGCAAGAAGGCATTTAGATTTGAGCTAGATGGGCAATGTCCAGTAGAGCTTAAAGGTATGTTAACTGAAATTGTTAGAAAATGCAAGGGGCTACCTTTGGCAATTGTGGCCATTGGTGGTCTACTTTCAAGAAAATCTAAAAATGTGTTTGAATGGCAAAAGGTCAGTCAAAATCTAAACCTTGAGTTGCAGCATAATGCCCATCTAACTAGTTTAACTAAGATTTTATCTCTTAGTTATGATGACCTAGCTTACTATTTCAAACCATGCCTTTTGTATTTTGGTATATATCCTGAGGACTACTCCAATGATCATAAGAGGATAACTCGACAATGGATAGTGTTAGCAATAACAACCGGAATCTAAAGATTAGAGTTATCACACACATATACACGAGATTTAACAAGGTTCGGCAAGTATGCCTAAGTCCTCAAGAGAAAAGCGGCTGTTTCTATTATTGATTTGAGCAAATAGGGTTACATTAGTTTACAATATCACCCCTTGTACCATACCACGAGGCTAAACCCTGCACCCCCAACCCATTTATTCTGTAACCCAGCAAACAGGTGGTCCAAGTCCAATCTGCTCACTCATAGAATATGAGCCATGCACAACAATCTCCATCTTAGCAAATATTCAGCCCCGTGGAAGATAACAGCAAGTCCACCTTATATCCTATATGTCTTCTGGGTTGGGGGGTCCAATCACGTCTAGCATCGAGCAACATTCAACAAGTCTAAGCAATACTTAAACAATTGAGCTATGACTGCCTTGGTTAACTTATCAACTGCATTCTCTGAAGTGTGAACCTTCCTAAGCAAAATCAATATGCTTGGTTCTAGCATGATACACCTGATTCTTTGCCAAATCGATAGCACTCTAACTATCACAATGCAACTTAACTCTACCTTGCTCAGTGCCCAGCTCCTTTACTAGCCATGTGAGCCATATAGCTTCTTTACTAGCCTCTGTTACTGCCATGTACTCTGATTTAGTTGTTGATATTGCCATAATAGACTGAACAATGGACTTCCAATAAATAGGCCTACCTGTAAGAGTAAAGACATACTTTGTTGTAGACCTCCTGTCATCCAAATCACCAACATAGTCGAAATCCACATATCCCACAAGAAGGATCACCCTGTTGGTTGCCAAACTTGATACCATGCCCTGTTGTACCCTTTAGGTACATGAAGATCCACTTCATTGCTTCCTAATGTCGCTTCCCTGGCTTCGACATAAACTTACAAACTTGGCTTACAGCATGTGCCAAATCTGATCTAGTGCAAACCATAGCATACATCAAGCAACCAACTACATTGGCATAAGGAACCTTTGACATGTATTCCACCTCTTCATCTGTCTTCGGGCACTGATCTATAGAAAGCTTGAAGTGGTTTGCAAGTGGAGTACTCATTGACTTAGCATTACTCATACCAAACTTATCCAGCATCTTCTCAACATAGCCCTGTTTTGAGAGCCATAGATGGACCTCCTATACCTGTGAATCTCTATTGCAAGAATCTTCTTGGCAGGACCCAAGTCCTTCATGTCAAACTCCTTACCCAGATGGATTTCAACTCATTCACATCACGCAAATGGTTACCAGCAATCAACCTATCATCCACATAAAGTAGCAGAAAAATAAAAGAGCCATCATCAAGGCTCCTCACATAAACACAACAATCATACTCACGTCGCCTATAGCCAATCTGAAGCATGTAAGAATCAAACCTCTTGTACCACTGCCTTGGAGACTGCTTCAATCCATATAGAGTCCTCTTCAACTTACAAATCAGCTGGCCAAGTCCATTTTTACTGAACTTCTCTAGTTGCTCCATGTAAATCTGCTCCTCTAGATCACAGTGAAGAAAAGTTGTCTTTACATCTATCTGCTCCAAGTGCTTATCCCGACTGGCTACCAAGGCTAACACTGCCCTGATGGAAGTATGCCTTACGACTGGGGAGAAAACCTCATCATACACTATGACTTCTTATGCATAACATCATCATAGGTAAGAAAATTTTAAAAATTTCAAAACATGACTTTGACCTTCTCTTTTTGGTTCACAATAAAAGGCACCAATTAACAAGAAAGGGGAAAAAATAGAAAACTAATTCCACATTGGCAACACTATCCCCTTCGTCATTATTAGTTGCTTCAGTGGTCAGGTTTTCTTTCATCAAATACACTTTTGGAGAGAAATAAGGGGAGTGCATTTTATTGGGTATTTTAGGGAAAACAAATCTAAAGGGGAGTGCACTAACAACAAGGGGAAGTGGAAATAGCATTAGCCTAAATGGGTTGTCCGGTCAGACCCGATGGGCCCGTGAAAAGTCGGTTGACCTGTCTCAAATTCCGTATAGTCTGCATTTGATAACAAATTTGCTAATTTGATGATTTTAACAATGATGAGCATGTTGGTTAATATCAATATCGTTTTATTTTACATAAAACTATAAACAATTAATTAATGATTTCCTAAAAAAAACAATTAATTAATGATAAGATTCCTATTTTAACGAGTAGCAGAAATAGAAAAACAATTTAACATTAATCAAAGAAGAAAAGTATGGATATGGAATCGCATGAAATTCTTTAATTACTAAATAAAGAAAGTTCAATAAAAAATCATGACCTAAACCATTGACTTGATGAAAGAATTTAAATAAAAATGACTAGAGAAAGATGGAAACCATCCATTATAGGACCAAAATGATAATTTAGCCTAAATTTTTTAAATAGATTAGGACTATTTAAGCAGAGTCTTGTTAGTTATGATGATCTTCCTCACAAATTGAAATCATGCATGGTGTATTTTGGTATGTATCCGGAGGACTACCGCTTCAAATGTAAGAGATTGACTAGGCAATGGATGGCTGAAGGATTTATTAAAAATGAGAGAAGACCTATGAAGCATGTTGCTGAAGAGTACCTGAAAGAGCTAATACATAGAAGTTTGGTTCAAGTCTCCAAAGCTGGCTTTGATAGTAAAGTTAAAATTTTCCAAGTCCATGATTTATTACGAGAAGTGATCATATGGAAAGTGAAAGATTTAAGTTTCTGCCACTTAATGCATGAAGATGATGAACTAGACATGGCTAGAATAACTAGATGCTTTTTCTATAGCTACTTGTTCCTACAATGTGTTAAGAAGGAATAGTAACTTTGGCATTCGTGCTACTTTTGTTTTTGACAAAAGTGAATTGTCTAAAGATTTTGTGGGAAGATTATCTGCCAAGTTCAAGCTTTTGAAAGTACTTTGTTGAATTATGTTCCTGATAATTTGGGGAATTTTTTCACCTGAGGTACTTAAACTTGAGTCATACAAAAGTAGATGTTCTTCCTAGATCCATTGGTAAGCTGCTGAACCTAGAAACCTTGGATCTAAGACAAACACATGTGCATACATTACCAAGAGAGATAATGAACCTCAAAAAGCTACGATTTCTTCCAGTCTACTTTAAAATTTTTGAAGGACAATACTTTGCTGAATTTCACGAAGGGGGTGAAAATGCAAAAAGGTATTGGATGCATGAAATCCTAACAAAAACTTTACTTTTTGGAGGCTGATTATGGTGGATTAGACCTTATGAAAGAGCTCAAAATGTTGAGACAGTTAAGGAAGTTAGGCATAACTCACTTGCAAACAGAGTATGCAAATGTCCTTAGTACTGCAATAGGACAGATGAACCACCTTGAATCTCTCAATGTTAGAGCTATTGTTAAGGATGAAATCATTGACTTGAATATTGCATCACCTCCAACCAAACTTTGAGTGCTGAATTTGAAAGCTAAAGTAACAAAGTTCCCTGACTGGATTCCAAAAACTTGAGCATCTTGTTAAACTAAGGCTTGGTTTATCTAAGTTGGAAGAAGATCCACTAGTCTCACTAAAATACTTGCCAAATCTGTTGCGGTTCAAAATGTGGGGTAATGCGTATGCAGGTGAAAATTTGCATTTTACAAAAGGAGGGTTTCCAAAGTTGAAGGAACTGAAACTCACTCAATTGAGCAGATTAAATTCTATCTCTATAGACAAAGGAGCTTTGCTTGGTCTTGAACACTTCAAACTTAAAGATAACCCCCAAATGAAGGTGGTACCTCATGATTTCAAACACTTGGAAAACCTTCAATTTCTTGGCTTTGCTGATATGCCAACTGAATTAGTAGAAAGCATTATCCAGAAAAAGGTGGAGAAGATTATTGGATCATCAAGCATATTCCCCTTGTACTTATTCGCAGAACATGGGACCAAGATATCATGACTATAAGTTGTGCCGTATTCCCACATTAGTCAATGTTTGAAGTCTAAACTAGGTAACTCTTTCCTCATACCATATATTAATGTTGCTATAATAAAATTATGATGTAACGCTATGTTTGTTGGAAAGGAACGGACTCATATCCCAAAAGAACGTGGGTTCGATTCCCACTGCCGATGTGAGGATCTTGTTGGTGGGTAGTTTGTAAGTACCTCTGTAAGTGCTTATTGAGCCTTGAGATCTGCCCTGGCCCAGGTGAGCCCCTGGGACCCAACTCACCTAAACTTTAACTATACCAAAATAAAAAGTAATATATGTTTGTTTCTTCTTTTTATTCTTCTCTATTTTGGATTTGTTCATTTCCTGCATTAATCTTCCATTAACATGAATTCTTACCGTTCAAACAAAATCATGTTAATTTTGTTGATAACAAAATTATAATATATTAACTTGATTATCTAACATTCGAAAGTTATTTTGAGTTTTTTAATTGGTTGTGTCAAAAATATTGTATTCATGCAAGTATTACTCTCTTTTCTTTAGAGGCAAAAACAAATATATTCATTAACATTGTGACCAGCCTTTCAACACAAGAAGTGTGAAAAGGAGGTAAGTAGATCATACAAAAGTCATAGAATGCACATGAATGTGCCAACAAAATAATAGCCTTATCAGACTACCTCAATCCCACGAGTTCCACTTAAATCTTCAAGTACATGCTGAATATTGATTATGGTTATATCTAATAATAAATCGTATCATCTTTGTAGAAAGAAAGTGGCCATATTTTTCAATTCTGCTTTTGTTATCTATTGTGTTTGTATTAAATTCTTCTGTTTATTTCCATTATCCCGCATGTACACTTATAATGTTTGCTTATATTATTTTAATTTACTCTCTTTCATAACGTGGAAAATGCTTAAAAAGATGCTGAAAATAGCTAGAATAGAGCACTAGAGAAGAGCACGGCCGTGCTCCTTAGCATGGTCGTGCTAAGCTTGGAGAAGGAGAACACTTGTGCTAGATTACAAGGGTCGTGCTCAAGTTCTCAAGAAATCAGCATCATTGTCAACATTTTCCGAGAATGGCCATGCTCCTCAGAGCATGGTCGTGCTAAGTTCCAAAGTTTGAATTTTGAATTATGCCTGCCCAAAGAGCACGGTCGTGCTACCTTCCGTATGACTATTACATTTGATGCATTATAAATAGAAAATTGGAAGTGAGGGTTAGGGTATCTTTGTGTTCTGTTTCCAAATTGGGGAGTTCTGAGTGAGAAAGTTTTTGTGCTAGGAACTTTTATTAGCTGAGAGAGGACATAGAGATCATTAGTGGGGTTTGATACTGTAAAGTTCTCTTCCCTTTGTAATCTTTATGTCATTTATTGGAATTGTCTACTTCCTTATGACCATGAGTAGCTAAATTCCTAAAGCCCAGATAGTGATGTAATTTTACCTTGAACCAAAGTTTTATTTTAATAAAATTCTCAATTCATTTAGTCAATTGTGTTTCTTTATTGCTTTCATTGATATTTTAGAACTGATCACTCTAAACAACTAATTAGTTGCATGTCAGTGACCATCTGCTTGTGATTAATTGATTTGTGAATAAACTGAATTTTTATAACCTGCATATCAAACTGGTTGTATGAATTTCTAGTAGATTAAATTCTCTTAATTAACCTCTCTGTGCTTGATCATTTGCCCTAAATTAATTCACCTTACTAATCGAGAATTAAATTAGGGAAAATAGCGTAGTTTGACCATGGCCAAAGGCTAACTAATGACTTTAAGAGGACCGGCAATTGTAGAATAATTTGGGGGTTTTCTTAGGATATGAATTGGGGGGAAAGGGTACAAGTAAAGTCACAATCCTGGTTTTGTCATTCTGATAATAGTTTCTATTTAGATATATATCAAAGGAAACATGTCTCCTTATCATCAATATGCTTCTATTGTCCACGCTATACTATACGAGACAAATTAATGCCAAGATTGGGAACTGATTCAAAAAGGTGTTCCTTTATCTCATCCTCATGCTGCTCAAGAATGGAATTTGGCTTTCTTTCACATGCTAAGAGAAGAAGGAATTATATTTGCGCCAATTGACTAGCCAAGCAAAGGGCCACTAACAATAATCCTTTGGTGACTTACACATTTCCACCAAGCGATTTACAGGATATACTAGTTGCAGATGCATTACGCATCTTGTTTTCTCCTTGTAACTAATTTTGCTATAAAAAATATTAAATTGATTTAAATCATGCACTAAAATATAATGTAACTCCTAATGTAAGCATTATATAAAATGACAACTATACTTAACGGTCTTTTTTTATTTAATTTTACTTCTATAATGATGAATTACATATCAAGGGGATACAGGCCAAGCTACATTTGGTTAAGTATGCAATCTGCCAAGTGGAAGGATGCTTATGAAAGATTGGGAATGGGGATCGAGTCAAAGTGGGAAGTGATAAATGGCTGCCAAAGTTTCCAGGTAGTAAAATCCTACAAATTGAATTTCACATCTTCAACCAGGGATGACTATGTCTTCATTGTTTCAATGGGACCCTTTCCAATGGAAAAAAGCAGTGGTCGAATCTGTTTTCTCAGAAGAAATGGCATCCCATATTCTTTTCATCCCAATTAGACAAGTTTGGTACCAAGATATTCCCTTATATGGCTGCATACAGAAAATGGAGTTTTAAAGGTTGGCTTCAAAAACTTATTCAAGAAGTTGATGACCATGTGTTAGCTGATATTTTCTCACTGGCTTGGGCTATTTGGAGTGAACAAAATCAATGGAAGTTCCATAATAAGGCCTTTAATTTCAGACAGGTGTTGGCAAAGGCATCTACTCAATGTCAAAATGTGGTTAATGCCCAACAACAACCCTTACAACACCACCAAGAAGTAACATTGGAAGCCACCAACTCAAGGAATTTTCAAGCTCAACTTTGATGCTTCAATTGATAAATACAAAGGACTTGGCTTTGGGGCCATTGTACGTGATCATGAAGGAAAGGTGATGGCAGCTGCTACACTTTTTGATATAAAACAGGCAGACCCTTTGACAGCAGAGGCTATGTGTTGTAGGTGGGCACTTCAAGTTACAAAACAGCTTTGCTTGACTGAGGTGGAGTGTGAAACAGATTGTTATAATCTCTTGCAGCTTTGGAAAGGACACAAGAAAGTAGAAGTTATGTGAAAGACTAATATTACCAATAATAGTTTCAATACACATTTAAAAGGTAAATACTAAAACTTATAATGTGCAAGACTTGAGAATATAGTTCACTCATGCATTAAAAACATAATTGTTAATTCATGTGTTAAAATTCTAATAAGAAAACGTATTTATATAAGACTTTGTCAAAAGATATAAAATATCAAGAAAAGAGATATAGTGTTAAATTACGCTAGAAAGATTAAATGTTAAATTATTGTTGTAAATATTGTTTCAACATGCACAACATATGAAATTTATTATAATAAGCTTACATTATGGTTTAAAAAATCACATATAAAACAAACACATTAAGTAATAAAATAATATGATTTAACATACTTTGTAATTGAAAAATTTTAAATAGTTCACTTATTCATCTATGCATAGGGCAGGTCCATATCTAGTGATAGGTTAAGATAATCCCTAACTGCTTGGCAACTTAACAATAACAAAAGAACAAGTTGTCAAGTTGTGCAATGGAGGTGGAGGTAAAATATGGGCAATGCAAACAAGTTGAAGCATATCAGTTTACCATGATTGTCAACTTCTTCTTCTTTTTTTGACAGAATCAACCTTTTTTTTTCATGCATGGTGAAATGGATTGGGCCCACATAATACGCATTGTATAGAGATTGTAACGACCCATCTTCGTTACAGATTTGTTATACTAAAACATTTTGTTAAATATAATTATATGAAACTACCTAGAAAATTTTTGCATTTAACATACACATATGTATCTACTTTCCTACACATAATGTACATCATCATATCATGGCTTTCAAAAAACTTAAAACATAAACCACATGTACACACTTCTCTTACAATGTAACCACATAAAAGCCCTATGCTAATCCATTCTATACAAAAGACTAAACTAAGAAAAGAGAGAACACAACTTCAATCTCGTGCTCGCTCCATCTACCACGCCTCCAAGAGGAGTCCACCTAAAAAGCCATTTGCTCCCCCGAACACGATGTCCGAGATCATCACAGGCACAAACCACACGTGCAACAGTGAAAGGGTAAGCTTACCAAACAAAACTATACATAATAACTAAAAATGTTATACAAAACTTATTTCAGCAATAAACACCAATAAACAACAATGTCAAGGCTCAACCGTCTCAAACAGTTCATACAACATAGTTATATCACCAATTATTAACATGAATCATCAAATCTCATGGATAACATCAACCACATAAACCATCACCACTCATCATCATGAGCCATAAACATCATAAGTCATCTTTGACATCAACTGTCACAATCTCAACATAATACAACCACCAACAACCATCATCACAAGGTGATGTACAACATAAATCACTAGACAACCTTAGTCAACAAGACTGACTCCACTCCATGGAGTTTCAACATCATATGAGCGGTCCCTCATAGGCCCCATCCCCTACCAAGTCTCACCTTTTGACCATTCAGAGAGTCCTTGAGTTGACCCTGTGCAGGAAGTGTGGTTTTAATCGAATATAGACAAGTGTGGGTATTGGCTTACCTCTGTAAGGTTTGCAAAACCTTACATCTATAGGAATTCACCCACTTGGCTATTCTATAGGCCCAATGTTAGCCACCACGAAAACCTCCGGCGCTAGGTTGAGAGCCCACCTAGCACCCTCAACTTACGTACCTACCCATATGTCTGTGCACCAACTGTGCACACTTATGCACCAATTGTGCAAATACAACATTCGGAATATTTCTATGCATCATCTATGCACACACCGTATTCCAGCAGCAAAACATATTTGGAACCCCTTACAGTCTTAGATACGACACCTCTGTACCCGCCATCTCCAATGGCCAGACTTACGGGTCCAAATACATCTCAACAATCCACAACCATGATAACAATTCATCCCCTATACTTAAAAGGGTCACTAAACCTCTTGGGAAGTAGTTCTCAACACTCCAACATGCCATTCAGAGTCAAAACATAGGGGTGGTACTTGGGAAGATATCCCACTAGGTGAGACCCCCTGGACGCTTTAGTGGGCCGGAGTTCTGGCGTGAAACTCACCCTCCCATGTAAACCATTTTTCTATAAAAATCTTCCCAAAGGTCATAGCTAACTCCTTTTTAACATATAGGGATGGTCATTATACAAGATTATCATTCATCATCAACATCAACATTCATTTTTTCATAGATAAACTTACTTGTGAGCACATCATAGAGATAAACAACATGATTACAAGATTCATCCTACAGTCAAAAGACTGTATCACACAAAACATATTTCAAATATTAAATACTCAAGATTCACATCCTTGGAACTTAAAATGAAATAGAACAGGTCAATGGATATTACCTATCAACTTCCTTACAAAAATTCACACCTCAATAAACAAACATCACCATTCCAATAATTCTATCATATTAACCAAATTGACCAAATAAGGTCGATTTCTCTTTGGCAGTACTGAATATGAGCTCTCACTGATTGTAGCAAATGACCTCGAAATTAAAACTTTTTTATATAGAATTAAAGGTCTTGAATCCTATTTTTCAAAACAGTATCCCAATTGTAAAATAGAAATCTAGAGAGTTTTCTAAAATTCCTACAAGTTGACAGTACCGAATTTGACTTTACAGTGAACATGGTTCAAAGAAATTAAGCTTTCTAAAACTTCCCAAACTTGTTTTGAGCTGGAATTTTTATAGGATAAATTTAACACATTGGTATTTCAAAAACAATATCCCATGTCCTCAAATTCATTCCCAATTGTTCCCAGTAAAATTTTCTCTAACAGCCAAAATTTCGGACTCCAAACAGAGCTCCAATCCTTGTCCTGTTTCTTTTCAAAAAGTTAATTTAGAAGTTGCGCATGATAATTTTCATAATTTATATGGTTAAAAATCTTGTTTTGTATATTTTTTAATGGTACAAACTCAAAAAAGAAAAGATAAGTACAAAGTGTAAAATTTGAGAAAAACCAAGACCTATTCAAGTGGAACTCGAAAACAGAACAACCACATTGTAGGTCACGGATGAACCTCAAAACTAATTTATCTCGCCAAAGTATCAAAATGGAATTTGTTCCATTTTGTGTCTATTTTATTCAAAACAAATTTCACGACAAACCAACGGTTAGATCTTTGAAAAATCACAAAATTGTAGGGACTGTCCAGAGTTGGACGAACCAAACAGCCACTGCCAAAGGGTTTCCAACCCATTCCATCAATTTCTCAACTTCAACCACCAAGCAAACACAACACAAACAACAAGAGGGGCATGCATGCTATGTGTGGTTGAGCCCCCTAACTCTCAACCACACTTAAACTGAAAATAGAATTCACAAGGAGCTTCCCTTACCCTACAATTATGAGATTTTCCTTGAGAGGGATTTAAAGGGAGACACTTTGTGGCTTTTGAGTGATTTTTCCTCAGCTTATGCTATGGAATCAACTAGAAGGAACCTAAACCAACATCAAAACAAGCTTAAATCAAGATTTCATCCACCCATCAAAATTTTAATCAAAACCCATTTGATAACTCTTGAAGGAAGAAGATGAATGAACCAAGAGATCAAGAATAGAAAAGAGAGGAGCTTACCAACTTGTAATCAACCAAAGAAGCTCTTGCGATTAAGGAAACAAAGTCCTCTTTGAGTGAATTTCAAAAACCCTATCTCTTGAGAGGAAAAGAGAAGCTTAGAGAGGGAGGAAGAAATGAAAGAAAATGAGAGAACGGGTGAAGCTTTAACGTATAAGGCTTTGGGAGATTTTGAAATTTTGTTATTTGTACCCATGTTTTTTCTAATCTCACACCCCTTTTTTCTATAACAAAAACTCACATAAAGCCTAAATTATCACGAAAACTGCTAAACACACAATAATCACATAAACAAAACAATCTATTTTATTTATATAGTTCATTAAATAACACGATTTAAATTTAATTCCTTTTTCATACATCTGTCGCTTATCTAGATGTATTTTTCTACACTGTCCGATGATTTTCGGACTATATTTCTGCAAATCTTCTTTACAAAAATTCACATAGAAGTATATAAGATCTAAAAATCATTGAAACTCACTAAACATCCAACAACACATAACAATTCATTCCATTTATTAATTAACTTGTTACGTAACATAATTTAAATTTAATTTCTCTTACATTTTAATTAAATCACTTATCATATATTACAAAAAATCACAATGTTACAGAGTTCATTAGAAAACTTAACATAAAAACCACGTGTACCGTGTACACAACTAAAATTGATATATTTATTTTTACAAACATTAACTTTATTAATTTTTATTGCAACACAGTTCATAAATTAATTTTCATTGAAAAATTATCGATATTCATAATTTATAGGGTAAACTATATTTTTCGTCCTTGAACTTTTTGACATTTATGGTTATGGTCCCTAAACTTTTTGATGACCGGTCAACATCCTCGAATTTTTTTCCGCCCAATATTTTAGTCATTTCCGTCTATTCTACTGTTAAATGATGATGTGCCATTTATTTTTATTATTATTATTCATTTTCTGGCGGCTAAAAACCACCAAAAATTGTTTGCTTAGGCATAAAAAGAAAATAAATTCTTCATCTTCTAAAATCAAAGCTAGAAACAAAACAAATAAAAAACCAAATTAGTGAACGTAGGTTTTGTTTTCCCTCATTGTCCTTCTCAACAAGCTCTTCCCCTGCAACTCCCGTTGTCATGCTCCACAATCAGTGGAAGTTGGACTTGACCCAAAATCACTGGGTCACGACTCCACTACCTAGATTTGCCACACCCAGATCTATCTTTGCATGAATATGACATGATTTTTGTTCCTGTGATGCATTTGCTGGCTTTGTCACAGCCTATGATGGTTCCTTTTGCACAGCCACTAGGGAATGGGACAATGAGTGAAAATGATTTTGATCATAGGATGAGGATTGTTCGAGGGTTGGGGATTGGTTTTGGGGTTGTGGGGTTGTTCGCACATCCTTGCCAGAATCGTGTCCTTGAAAGATGTAGTTGCGGCAGTGATTTCTGCGTCGCCGGTAACAATTGCAGCAACCCATTAGAAGAGGAAGTAGTAGGGCCAGGAAATCTGTATACAATGGTCGCACCATTGGCGCATACTGAAATAGTATGCCATTGCATATTTTTTTTCTTTTTTAATTATCATATTAATTTCAGGTTGTCATTAGTGGGGTTGTTGTTGATTTTGGTGAGTGGGTTGTGGGTGTATACTGTATAGTCAATTTTTTCAATTTAGATATGCCTTGCTGTTAGTTCTCGAATTCCTATTTACATGTAGTCTAATATAAACTCATATTCGGATTGCCTTGTATAAATACGTATTAGAGCTTTTTGTTTTTTTTTTTTATTGATTCTACAATCACTTGTTGGAGATTGGGTTAATGGCTTCTTAGGTGCAGTCCATGTAGTCTTGATTCATTTATGCGTTAATATTCATCCTAGAAATTAATGATGGTTTGGGATCGTGTAGGGATTTGGCAGAGGAGAGCTGAATTCTTTTGTTCTTTTGTGTGCCTTAGTGAAGTAATTTCTGGCAGCTTTTAGCTGCTAGAAATGTTTTAACATCTATTAAACATTTTACCAAAGCAATTTATGGCAGTTTTTAACCGCTAAAAAACTAATCGCCATAATATGTAATAAAATAATATAATAATAAAATTAGCACCACATCATTATTTAACGTCCCAAACATGTAGAAAGGACTAAACCATTGGTCGGAAAAATAGTTCAAAGATGTTGAGCAGTCATCAAAAAGTTTTGGGACCAAAATCATAAATGTCAAAAAGTTCAAGGGCAAAAACCATAGTTTATCCTAATTTATACAGATAAAAAAAATAGAGGTCAAAGAATAAGCCTACACCCATGATATAACGTTGAAGAGGTGCAATTCAAACATTATCTGAGTTTGGTAGTGATTTGCGATCCGAAGGCAACGTTGGAGAGAAGCATCCATCAGAAATGGCGTCATTTGACTCATTTGAGGATCAATCACATCAATTTCCGACAAGGTGACCCTTCAACGATGACAACAACTACAATGAAATAGGCATGGCCTACAAATCTGAGCATCATTATGATTACGATGATCAACACACTCAACTCACTGTGGACCCAAATAACAACAAAAACAATTTCACCAATAACCCAGAATCTCCTCTTGTTTATGGCTTCGGCGTTTCCACCCCCAACCCCGACTATGTTTCCCTATTCGAACCCGCTCTCGCCAATGACCTGACCTTCACCGCCGACAGTCCAATCATCCCCGACCTATCTCAAATGCAAGAGGAAGGGCACGCAAGATGAGAATGGCGACAGTCAGATTTTCTTTCTCTATATATTTTCTCATTTCAAATGTTATAATTATACTTTATTTGATGCGTGCAAGTACTACATTCTTTTTCTCATTGACAATGTTTTTAGATTTCATGCTTTTTTACTGCAAGCAATGTGAGCATGGTTTGGTTTTGTTTTAGAAATTTTTTCCCATGAAAGCAAACCCATTCCATAGGTGATCTATTTAATTCTTCTTTCTTTAATATTCTTTAATTGAGTTTTTCTAATTGGTAGATTGGATTGGGTTGAAACTTGAAAGGGTGATGTACATGTTTAATTGTTCCATAAACTACGAAAAATCTGTATAAATTTAGTAATCTTGTGTTGTAATAAATGTTGCCTTCAAGCGTATCTCACTCATTATATTATGCCTATAGAGTATTAAATGGACCTCGATTTTTGTGGTGTGAAAAAGTATTGTTCTTGGGTTTATATTTGAGTGTGGGTGTGTTTCTTTAATTGTAATACATATATTGGCCTTTGCTTTCCTAATATTATAATTTTCAAAGTAATAATATTTTGTGCCTTGAAATTTACGAATATGCCGTAAAATTATCGAAAACAAATTGCCAACTTTTATGAAAACATAGCCTTAGAGTTGTGTTTGTGTTGTAATAAATTAAGAAATCGATAAGGACAAAATCAAACAAGGATGGATATATATATTTATGCTATATAAGAAAAAACTGACATGAATGACAATATGTAACCCATCAAGCTTGGTAAACACTATATTTGTAATTCTCAAAGCATATAAAAACCATCACATTAGTAAACAAAAGAAGTAAATTATTTATAAATCAACAAACTACGCAAAATACATATTCATTTGTCATCCAGAATTTTTAGTATCATTTTGGCTAATTTTCTTCATATTTCATGTATGTCTTTGTCTGTTGTCTGCAGGGGTTAGCAACTCCAGTCCTGCTTAGGCTTTTTCTGCAAACTAAATGGATATTGCCCACCGTCATCAATTGTAGGAGGTGTCACTTCTTTTGCACTTTGCACCACAGTGATCAGAATCTTCCTTAGCCTGCTGCAATGGGATAAACAAATCAATATATGCTCAGCGGCCAATTAAGAGTTTCAACATTTTCTATATATTGACTCCATCTTCTATTTAGAATGTATGATTAAGATATACATATTATGATCATGTAACATGGTTTCTTTGGTAGCAAAGTTAGAATGTAATGCAAGTATGTAACATATTGACTCCATTTACTATTTTTTTATAACCTTTACATATTCTTAAAATATAAGAAAAAATTGCCATTAGATAATAACTGCACGGTTCACTCTGTCAAAAGTTACAAAAAAAAAAAAAATATACTAACCTATATGATTACTTTAACCTTGTTATTCTTCATCAGCCTGAGCTTCTGCGTCTGCATATGATGTTGTTTGATATTACCATATATGTTGATGTTATTTATGCAATTGTTCATTCTTTGATTGAAAGACATGGAAACTTGTCGTTGAATAAAGATCCCTTGTCCATGTGCTAATGTCATCTTATTGACAAGTACCTCTCTCTTGATTTCCTGCTTCTCCTGCATTCGTCAGAATGCTTGGTCGACCTTACCAGGAAAACCATTTGGCATAGACACAGGTCCTAGAAGTGAATAGTGAATAGGATGAATTCATGTGAGAAAGGTTTTGTTTTTATATAGCAGCAAAACAAATGGGTCTCTTAAAGAGAACATGAAGGTTAAAAAAGCAAGCAAGCGTTACCTTGTAATGAGCTTCTAGAATTCACGTAGGCGGCAACGGTGGAAATAGGAGCTAGTGTAGGTGATGGTGTCTTTTGGTTTTGGTCAGCAGCATATTTGAACTCCATGGGAAAGTTGGAATGTGAAACAAAGTGAAGGAAAGGTGTAGAGAAATAGAGACAACAAGGCCTATGAAATCAAAGACAATGTGTGTGAGGGTGTGTTGAGTATGAAAGCATAATTAAATAGATTTGACGGGGTGTTGTCATCAATCTATCAAAGAGTGTGTGTGTTTGTAAATGGTGTTTTTTTGTGTGATGACTTTTTTGGGTCAATGTGCCATGGTCAAATCTTGAGAATTTACCAAATCCATCATTCGGTGCTTGAAAAGGAATGAAATTAAAGAAAAAAAGATTTTTTTTCCAATTTTGAATGTATTAGTCAAATTAATAGGTGGAGGGAAAAAAAGGGCAATGCAAATGCAATCAAGTTGAAGCATATCAGTTTACCATGATTGTCAAACTTTTTTTATTCATGCATGGTGAAATGGATTAGGCCCACATAATAGGCCTTCTATAGAGATCATTAGAAAAAATTAACATAAAAGCCATGTCTACCGTGTACACAACTAAAATTAATATATTTATATTTTCAAAGCATTAACTCTTTTATTCTTTATTGCAACACGTAGCTTACACATCAATTTTCATTAAAAAATTCTTTACATAAAAAATCTATAAATAAATAATATAAATACAAAATTTATACAAATGAAAAAAATAGATGTCAAAGAATAAACCTGCACCCATGATATAATGTTTGAGAGGTGCAATTCGAACATTATCTGAGTTTGTTAGTGATTTGTGATGCGAAGGCTATGTTGGAGAGAAGAATCCATTAGAAATGGCGTCGTTCGACTTGTTTGAGGATCAATCACATCAATCGCCGACAAGGGGACCCTTTGATGATGATAACAGCTACACAGGCATGGGCATGGGCTGAATCTTAGCATCATTATGATTACGATGATCAAGACCCTCAACTCACCATGGATCCAAATAACAACAAACAATTTTACCGACAACCCACATTCTCCTCCTATATATGGCTTCGGCATTTTGACCACCAACCCCAACTATGTTTTCCCGTTCGAACTAGCTCTCGCCAATGACCTGAACTTCACCTCTGACAGTCCAATCCTCCCCAACCCATCTCAAATACAAGAGGAAGGGTACGCTAGACACGAATGGCGACGGTCAAATTTACTTTTTGTATATCCTTTCTCATTTCAAATGTTATAGTTATACTTTATTTGATGCGTGCAAGTGCTACATTCATTATCTCATTCACAGTGTTTTTAGATTTCATTCTTTTTTATTGCGAGCAACGTGAGCATGTTTTGGTTTTGTTTTACATTTTTTTTCCCATGGAAGGAAACTCATTCCATAGGTGATCTATTTAATTCTTCTTTCTTTAATATTCTTTAATTAAGTTTTTCTATTTGGTAGATTGGATTGGGTTGAAACTTGAAAGAGTGATGTAAATGTTTAATTGTTCCATAAACTGCGAGAAATTTGTATAGATTTAGTAATCTTGTGTTGTACTAAATGTTGCCTTCACACGTATCTCACTCATTATATTATGGCTATGGAGTATTAAATGGAACTCGATTTTTGTGGATGTGAAAAAGTATTATTCTTGTGTTTATATGTAAGTGTGGGTGTGTTTCTTTATTGGTTATACGTATATTGGCATTTTCTTTCTTAATATTATATTATAATTTTCAAAGTAATGATTTTCTACTTTATTTTGTGCCTTGAAATTTATGGATATGCCTGAAAATTATCAAAAACAAATAGCCAACTTTTAAGAAAACATAGCCTTAGAGTTGTGTTTGTGTTGCAATAAATTAAGAAGTCAATAAGGACAAAATCAAACAAGGATGGATATGCTATATAAGCAAAAATTGAAATGAATGAAAATTTGTAACCCATCAAGCTTGGTCACACCATGTGAAACAAGTTCCTCAGGTAACACTAAAATTGTAATTCTCAAAGCCTACAAAAACTGTCACATTAGTATACAAAAGAAGTAAAATATTTATGAATCAACAAAATACATGAAATAAATATTCATTTGTCATCTAGAAATTTTAGTATCATTTTGGCTAATTTTCTTCAACAAAATACATGAAATAAATATTCATTAAGAAAAAAATTGCCATTAGATAATAACTGCAAGGTTAACTCTGTCAAAAGTTACAAAAAAATAAATATATACTAACTTGTATGGTTACTTTATTCTTGTTATTCTTCATCATCATACGAAACACATAAATTAATTAATTTTTTTAACATTTTCCTTTTTTTTCTTTTTATAAAATCAACTTATTTGCAAACTCTTTATAATTTCTAATTAATTAAAGGTATTTAATTCAACATTGAATATAAATCTTGACCAATATGACACCCAAAAATGAATTTAAAATCTTGAATATTAAATGAGGTCATTACTTTAATGTTTTATCCTTATATTTTATATCAAGAATATCATTAATAGTTTATTATATTTGATAAATTTTTTTGTTAAAAAGTATTTATTGAAAATACTGATATGGATGTTATTTCTCAATATTAAATATATTCTAAATATTAAATATATTTTTTCATGAAAAAAGGTTTTTAATATTATTCTTAAAGTAATAGCAAACAAAATTATTAATAAAATTAAATATTTATATAAATTAAATAGTATGTAAAATGAGAAAGTGAGATTTTATTCATCATTAGATTGAATTAAGTTGCTTAAATTGACTTTGAATATGTCTTTAATCTTTCACTTTACACGATTCTTTACCTTAACTAAGTTAAATTTGGCAATAAATTTATCATTTAAGAATATTTGAAAATCTATTTTACAATTTGTTAAAGACAAATAATCTTGCAGTAAAAAAAAGACAATTAATCCATATTAATACATTAATGTTATGAATCAAGGATAATCAATTTATGTTAATACAACATCAACTTATATTTTTTTTCCTTATGAACTTTCATAGCATTTTTGTTTTCTATAAGGATAAGAATTTGATTCTTACTTTGATGGATGGTTTTTTTGTAGCTAACATATGTTGTTGCAATGTTGTTTGAAGTCCAAAGTATTTTCTACAAGTAGTTTTCCTATATTTTCACTTTTAGTATACATCCTCTATATTAGAATAACTATATTAAATGACAACCTTTTTAGAAGCTATTTTTCAACAAGAATCATTTTAGGAATTTTTCTTCAATGGAAATGTTTAAGATTTTTTTCTTAAAAAACTTTGAATAGGATTATTGACTTTGACTCATTTTTTCAAAATTTCCTCTTATAAATATGAGGAAATGAGGAGAAATATATGTGTTCCTTTTGTTGATTAGAAATAAGCAGTTACAGGAACCATGACTCTAAATCTTTTGTCTCTCTTTTTTTCTACCACCACAAAAGCCATGGACAACATCTGATCATTATGATCTTTCCCAATGGCAGTTAGTATCTGACCTCCATAATAACCCTTCAGGAAACAACCATCTAACCCAATAATAGTCCTGTACTTCATGAAGCTTTCTTTGCTTCCTTTAAAGTAGACATAGATCCTCTACATTGTTGGAAGAAAACACTTGCTAGGATGTTCCATATTATTCTATCACCTTGGTTGGTCTTAACTTTTATCTTGCTATGGATCCACCTTCTATACTGCTGCATGAATGAATCATCCACCATGTTCTTTGCAGCATTCAAGAGGTATGGGAGCTTATCCATTTTCTCAACTTTTTAACCAATTAAAATGCTCTAATATGATGTTGCTACTATTTTGATGGTGTAAAATGAGTGTTTGTTGGTTTAATGGCCACTTTGGCCTTTGAAGTTCATGAGTATGCAAGGTTATATGATATTTATATGATATTTTTCCTATTTTATTTCATGATTTTTTTTTATTAAAGATTGGATATGTGTGTTGCCTTGTCTTGGTGTTTGAAAGTGGTTTATAATGATTTTCATGGATTAAAAGTATTTTATTTCACTATATATCTATTTTGACTTGAAATTTTTTTAAACTTAAAGATGTTGTTGCTTGATATGTGATATGCTTATGCCACTATTTATAGTTATGTAATATTTATAATATGTAAATAAGGAGAATCAGGTCATGACCATAGTTAGGATAGATTGAAAGAGATAAAATGTTAAGAAAAACTCCTAAAAATGCCCTTATCAAAGAATAACTTTTAAAAACATGCGGAAGTCATGCATGTACTGTGCAAACTAAAATGGTGTATTCAAGTAAGGATCACATTCTCTTATCCTTACAGAAAACAGAAATGCTATGAAAATACACAATGAAAAAAATTATAAATTGATGTTGGATTAATATAAAGTGATTGTCTTTGATACATAACATTAATTTATTAATGTGATTATTGGTCTATAATTAATAGAAAAATAGATTTTCAAGATTTTTTAATTGATAAATAAATTTTCAAATTTAACTTATTTAAATAAAAATGTGTAAAATGAAAAATTAAAGACACATCCAAAGTCATTTTAAGCAAGTTATATTTAAAAATACTCTAATTTAATATAATTATTAATAAAGTATCACTTTCTCATTTTATATATCTCTTCACTTTATGGGTCAGTTTGTTTAAGATTAAAAACTAATGAATTTTAATACAAAAGAATCTAGTGATTATTTTTTAGAGATTTTTTTTAAAAAAAAAGCATATTCCAATTTCTGTTTGTTTACACATAAACACCATTTTTTTAAAAAAGAAATAGTTGATTTTATGAGAAACGACTCAAAACAGTTACTAATTGTAATCAGATTTTAGATTCATTTTAGCTTCTAGCTATTTTGAAAACCTGAAATAAATATTTGAAAATCTAAAGAAAACTAATGGTTTAAAACATGTGATTATTTTACAAAATAAGATGTAACAAACGGGTCTTGCTACTATAAGTGTCCTTAACCTATTTGAATGAGACATTTTAATTTTTTTCATAGAATAAGAGGAAAAGGAAAATTGCATACAGCCATGGAAGGGAAAAAAAAAGAATAAATATGAAAAAAGAATAAAAAATCTAAACTACTTTTCTTACATTATATTTAATAAGATGCATACTAGTAGTAAAGTAAATTTTCAAGACTTTTAAATGATAAATTTATTTTTAAATATAACTTATTTAAAGTAAAAAATGTATAAAATGAAAAATTAAAGACATATCTAAAGTTAATTTATGCAAGTTATAAAAAAATACTTTAATTCAATCTATTGACAAGTCTCACTTTCCCATTTTACATATCACTTAACTTTACGTAAATATTTAAATTTTACTAATGATTTTGTTTGCTATTATCTTTCCAAATAATAGTCAAAGAATAAAAATTATATTTTTCATTATAAACATTGTATTTAATATTTTACTAATACACCCTTATCATTATTTTCAATAAATCTTTTTTAACAAATATAATTTAACAATTACAATAAATTATTAATACTGTTATTGATATGAGACATAAAGAAAATTAAAAATTAAAGTAATGCCCTCATTTAATACTCAAGACTTTAAATTCCTCTTTTGGTGTCATATATTTGTCAATATTTATATTCAATATTATGCAATAAATACCTTTAATAAATTAAAAATAATAATGAATTTGCTATCAAGTTGACTGAATAAAAAGTAAAGAGACAAATATATAGAAAATATTAAAAATTGATAATTAATTTATGTCTTTCTTATAAAATATTTTACTGATAATTATTTATTTAATCTAGAAAGACCTAAGTGAAATATTATTAATTTGGTTCCAAGTTAACCTATATTTGATGAACTTTGTCAAAAAAGTGAGAGAAAAATTTCTCTCACTCTTTTAACAAAGTTCATGAAATATAGGTTGACTTGGGAACCAAATAATATTTTACTTGGATATCTGAAGATTAATTAAAGAATTAATAATATTTGTTAATAATAATATTATTAATTCTTTAATTTATCTCCAGAGACCCAAGCAAAATATTATTTGGTTCCCAAGTCAACTTGTATTTGATGAACTTTGTTGAAAAAGTAAGAGAAATTCTTCTCTTACTTTTTTCACAAATTTCATCAAATATAGGTTGACTTGGAAACCAAATTAATAATATTTCACTTAGGTCTTGGTAGATTAAATAAATAATTGTCAATAAAATATTTTATTAGAAAGATCTAAATTAATTAACAATTTTTAACATTTTCTTTATATTTGTGTTTTTACTTTTCATTCAGTCAACATGTCTGTGAATTCATTATTATTTTTAATTCATTAAAGGTATTTAATGCATAATATTGAATATAAATATTAACAAATATATGACAGCAAAAGAGGAATTTAAAGTCTTGAGTATTAAATGAGGGCACTACTTTAATGTTTAATTTTCCTTATATCTCATATCAAGAATAGTATTAATAGTTTCTTATATTTGATAAAAAAAAAATTTGTTAAACAACATTTATTGAAAATAATGACAAGGGTGTATTAGTAAATTATTAAATATAATGTTTTTACTGAAAAACATAATTTTTATTCTTCGACTAGTATTTGTTAAGATAATTGCAAATAAAATCATTAGTAAAATTTAAATATTTATAAAGTGAAGAGATATATAAAATGAGAAAGTGAGACTTTATTTGTCAAAGTATTTTTTATAACTTGCCTAAATTAACTTTGGATATGTCTTTAATTTTTCATTTGATACATTTTTTACTTTGAGTAAGTTAAATTTTAAAATAAATTTATCAATTAGTAAATCTTGAAAATTTTGTTTACTACCAGTAAGCATCTAATTAAATATAAATGTGAGAAAAATAGCTTCATTTTTTTTTTATTTTTCCATAATTATTCTTTTTTTATTCCTTCCATGGTTGTATGCAATTTTCTTTTTCCCTCTTATTCCATGACAAAAATTCAAATGTCTCATTCAAATAGGTTAAGGACACTTATAATAGTAATACATTTAATTATTTTAAACATTTATATAAGACCCATTTGTTACATCTTCTTTTTTAAAATAATCACTTCTTTAAAACCATTAGTTTTCTTTAGATTTTCAAGTATTTGTTTCAGGTTTTTAAAATAACTAGAAGCTAAAATGAATCTAAAATCTGATTAAAATTAGAAACTGTTTTGAATCGTTTCTCATAAAATCAACTATTTCTTGAAAAAAAATGATGTTTATGATTGAAAACAAAGATAAATTGGATTATGCTTTTTTTTTAAATAAAATTCTCTAAAAAATATTCACTAGATTCTTTTGTACTAAAATTCATTTTTGTCTAATCTTAACCAAACTAACCCGTAAAGTGAAGAGATATATAAAATAAGAAAGTGAGACTTTAATCATCATTATATTGAATTAAAGTATTTTTAAATATAACTTATTTCACTTTGGATGTGTCTTAAATTTTTCACTTTTCACATTTGTAAATAAGTTAAATTTGAAAATATATTTATTATTTAAAAAATCTTGAAAATCTATATTACTATTAATTATAGACCTATAATCCACATTAATAAATTAATGATATGTATCAAAGATGATCACTTTATATTAATCCAACGTCAATTTATAATTTTTTTCTTTGTGTATTTTGATAGTATTTCTTTTTTCTATAAGGAAAACAATATGATTCTTACTTGAATACCAATTGTTCTAGCGAATCTGATTCTGATATGGCCTGCATCTAATTAAAAAAATTTAATGGCCATTGTATCAGCTGCACTCATTTTCTTTGTTCTTTGCACTCATTTTTTTTTCCTAAACATTAGTTTTAAATTTTCCTCCCAATCAATCGTTCAAACAAGCCCATGCCCCAATCCTTCACCATCATCTCCACACTACACCCTCTCCTTCACCAAACGCACCCACTTCTCCCTCTGACACTGTCACCGCACCCTCTCCTTCCTCGCCCCTCCGGCCACGCCCGCCTTTTCCACCGCCGTGGAGGCCAACAAGTAAGGTGAGCAGAAGTGGGTCCACTAGGATCTCATCATTGAATCCCTCTTGAACGGCTTGTTCCGCGAGCGCCTCAACAAATAGAACTTGTTTTTCGGCAATGAAGAATATAGAGAGACTCAAAACTATTGTTAATTTCAGATCTGTTACTTTTAATTCTGTTACTCCACTTCTTTTTGCTTTTAATTTCATATCTGTTGTTGTAATTTTGGATTTGGAATTTTAGTGTTAGGTGGTTGTTGGATGGTCTGTTTAAATCTTGTATTCTAGGTGGCGACGAAATGCTCCCTTAGCACGTGTAATGCAATGTTGCGGAAAGTGTTCCAAATCTGTGTGAGCCCCAATAGAACCTGTGTAAATCTTGAATTTGTGTTTCAAATTTGTCTTCGGAAGGAAGAGTTTGGGGCAAAATAGCGGAGTATAATTCTGGCGGTTTTTAAATTGCTAGAAAATGTAATTTAAATTTCGAAATAAATAGTGGCAGTTTTCAACTTGCCAAAAATCGCATTAATCGTACTTTAAAATTTTTAATTGAAATGTCATTACTTAACTGACGACGGGAACTCAATTTTTTTTTTTAATATATCAAGGATCCAATGCAACAAATTTTTTTTATTAGGGACTCAAAACAAAAATTTTATAATTTATCAGGGACCTAAAATATGTTTAAGCCATATATTTACTTTTATATTGCCACTTGAGTATGTTATGGATCAATCCTAGTCTCAAAGGTTCATTTTTTAAATGAGTTTGAGAAAAATAAAAATTCTTAACTAACATTTTTAATTTATTTAGTTTACTTATATTCAAATCCGAAGGAAGTACATTCTAAATGAGTAAACATTTATTTGGTGCTTGGCATTCATCATGGTCCTTAAAATTATAGAACAATATTATAGTAGTCCCTCAAATTAAAAAAAAATGGCAAAAACATCTTATTTTCCTAACCTTTTTTTAGGAACTCTTCTTATTGTGTAATAACCTAAGAGAGTTCCTAAGTACAAATGTATGAAACGACCTTACCCACTTTGTCTAATAGTGATGTAATATATACATGATCCCAGATAAAATCTTGATTTTAACAACTTTGGTCACAAGAGCCTTTAGGTTGAACTAGCTTGCATTGGGGTGATCGTCCAAGTGACGCTCTAGAAGGAACACAACCTGACATGACGATTCAAAAGGTACATAGTTACAAAAGCTTTTAGGTCAAAATTGCTTTGATGCTGCAAGGTGATTTAAAACCCCAAGCACTAAAAAAATTTTGAGCGACAGTCGATGATTATGATTCCTAAACACAAAAAAAGACAATAGAAAAGAACCAACTATTAGCAAAACTAACTTTTCATTAATTGTATAAAATTACAACAAACTCTTGACTAATCATCTTGATCCACACTTGAAAAAATTGACTAATCATCACAGTCGATTCATAAATAACCCAAAAATATCACTAGATGTTTAACATTAAGATACCTCCAATGGCAAATCCTCACAAAACCTAGTTGGTCACGCATAACAAAATTCTCCAAATTCAAGTCTAAGAGGAGGAACTCTTGAATTCAAGCTGAAGATGAAGGGAACAAGCACAACCAATATGGCTAAGCAATGCTATTAAACTCGAACTAGACTGGTTGGTCCGACCGGTTCAACCGAAAATCGGACCTATGGTCGGTCTGGTCAATTCTTTTGATTGGAAAAGTGTTCAACCCAATATTGTTGTCATTAACCCAGCTATAAACCAGAAAACCCAGTGATTAGGTCAACTGATAGGACTTTCTAACTGGTCTTTAAACACTTGTCCTCAAAGACTGTGTTCATAAAAAATGAGACTCATTAAAGCTTGAAATTTGAATATTGAGCACATTATTGTAGCATCTAGGACTCAAACCAAGGTGCCTTACATTGCTAAAAGAATAATTGCCACTAAACCAATTTATATAACTAGAAAATGAGTTACAAATTTATTATATATATATATATATATATATATATATATATATATATATATATATATATATATATATATATATATATCTTTACATATAAATTTCATATATTTAAATTACATCGGTTCATACAATTCAACCATTGACCTATCGGTTCGGCAAGTGACCCATTAACCTAATACCTTGATCGGGTTAATAACCGGTCTGATTTTTATAACATTGTGGCTAAGGATGGCGTCTTGGTTAAATCATTTGGCACTAGAATAGCTCCAACTAAAGAAACCACAACAACTTTAGAAGGTTTTATAAGTTACACAATTAACATGGTGTTGTTCAGCCTTTTCAAGATACTCTAGGCTCTAGGACAAGACTCCCATAAGTGGAAAACTAACCAGCCTCACCAACATCCGATTTGGAAAGTTCCCTTTAACATAAACATCACCTCCAAATAGACAAGTGAAATAGATAAGCATCAAGACATCAACGATAAGTAAGACTTCATCATCAATTACCCGATTACTCTAAACAACTAACGATATAGGCAATAAAGGTGATTTTAGGACAAATCAAATGCTGTTTTGGAATTTTGAGAAAGCTTATCAAACTTAAATTGAAAAACAAAACTTTTAATTTAAAATAAAAACTTTGAATAAGTTTCCGATTAATGATTTGGATCATTAATTAATTTATTATCTAATAATTAAGGTGGATTTTAATACTATGTTAATATTTCTTCAAAACTTCATGGTCAACACTAATCATTTCTCAAAAATCGAGGATCACTCACGAGCAAGTTGGTTATAAAAAAGAATAAATATGGTTTGATATAATTAAGATTAGAAACAAATAATTGCATGATGTACAGATCGATGTCGTGGAAGTTAAAGCTAGATTTTTTATTAATTAAGCCTTACGCATTTCATTGGGTGCCATAAAGTCAGAAATAATATATCCACAAAAGCTAGAATATATGATATAGACATAATTGCAAGAAGGTTTTGAATTACAGAATAATAAACTTCTTCAATTAAAAAAAGCATTGTCTACTTAAATAACCGACTTCATAAAATAAGTAACTAAACAAATGACTGGAGAAAATTGGAAGTCATCCATCAACTGTGCAGCATGTTTTTTTTCAATGACTTTGGAGATTAATTTTCCGAGACAACATTCACAAATAGTGTATCCGCAAGAAAAAGAAAAGGAAAAATGCCCTACTTTCAGAAGCGCTTATGTTCGCTATACATATGAGAACAACATAATTGCAAGATAGCATAATGAGACAAGAGTGAAATGGCAGAAACTGCAGTATATTTTGCCATGCAGCAAGTGTGCCAAATCCTAACAGAAGAAACAAACTTGCTAAGAGGCATCCACAAAGATTTTTCAGACATCAAAGATGAACTAGAAAGCATTAAAGCCTTCCTAAAAGATGCAGATAGAAGGGTTGCAGATGAAGCATACACCAACGATGGAATCAGAACATGGGTGAAGTAGGTGAGAGTTAGAGATCCCACATCGACTAGTGATAAGGCCAAAATAGTGTATATAAGTGGGGGGAAACCCTCACCTTACAAGCTGATTTTGTAGGGTTGTGTTAGGCCCAAACCTACTTTCTAAGATTGTATCAGAGCTTATCCTATCGATATGTTGTTGGGCCTATTGTGTCTTGCTGTGGGCCACTATCGGACCACCCACAGATGTCCAACATCTTGGATGTGGGGCTTTAATTTACAAGATTACATGCTTGATCAGCACATCAATTTCTCATCATCAGATAGCAACAGAGATTCAGGACATTAAATTGTGAAAGGTATAGGTTTCAAATTTCACAAGAACAACAATCAAGCAGCAGCACAAGTAGTAGATGGCAGGATCCTAGAAGGAGTTCCTTTTCATTGAAGAAACTGAAATGGTAGGCTTTGAATTCCCAAGAGATGAATTGGTTGGTTGGTTGTTGAAGGGCACAAAAGAGCCCATCGTGATTTTAGTGGTAGGGATGGGAGGCCTTGAAAAAACCACTCTTGCCAAGCACATTTTTTATAGTCAAAAGGTAAAAGGGCACTTTGATTGTCGTGCTTGCATCACAGTTTCTCAATCATACACTGTGAGAGGGTACTCAAGACATGATAAAGCAATTTTGTAGGGAGACAAAAGACCCTCTTCCATAAATGTTACAAGAAATGGATGAAAAGTCACTAATTACGGAATTGAGGCAATACTTGGAGCATAAAATTAAGGTATTTGATATTTTTTGACGATATATGGCATGAAGATTTTTGTGACCAAGTTGAATTTGCCATGCCAAATAATAATAATAATAAAAGTTAGGGTCTTGGATTGTTTTGTGGTTTTGGCAGAATGTGCAGGATTACCGGGGAATCATAGATGCGGCAAAAACGAGTGTGAAGTCAAAGCAGCTTGCTGTGCAGTTGAATCCCAAGTTCTACAAGTTCTTTCCTACCTTTCTGCCCTGCTCTCGATGCCCTTGTGGAAGAAGTATTTAATTTTTGGGAATGTCCTTAGTGCTAATTTGGGGCAAGCTCCTGCAAGACAAGCTACTTTTAGAGCAGGAATACCCAATTTAATAATCTGCACTATTGTTAACAAAGTTTTGTGCATCAGGAATGAAATGTGTGTTTATTATAAAAAGAATTCTATTTGTTTCTTTGTATTTTTTTTTTTTAAATATAGAAAAAGAATATTAAACTTGTTCTGGTTATTGCAGCTGCAATGCTTGCTGCACAGAGTATTCAATTAGGCACAAATGATGTTTGTTATGGCTGGTGGTATGGAAAGCATGTCTAATGTACCCAAGTACCTGGTTGAAGCAAGGTCAATATTGCCTTTAATTTGACACTCTTCTTAAGATTAGTTCTTGTGTTTAAATAAACTAATTCAATAATAAAAGTATGTATGAAATTGTTGATTTGATTCTCTCGATTACATGATAGGCCTGAGTTGAATGTATGAAATTGTTGGCTGTTATGCTTCATTTATCCTGTGATGCATGATGTGCAGGGTCCTGAGAGTGAGGAGCTTGCTGCCGCTTCAAGGCTTGAGGATGATGTCAATTTTTATCAAACTGTGAAACCTGATGTGGCAAAGCTTTTCAATATTGACCCAGATGTTAAGTGCCCAGCTTTGATCCTCATCAAGAGGAAAAACTTAACCACTTTGGTTTGTTAAATTTCTCATTCTTAATCTTTGTTTCCCTTTGTCAGGTTGTTTCTTTCCTTCTAAACTTGATGTATTTTCACTCTGTCCCTGCAGCTGGCAAAACTACATCCACCACTAAACTCAATCCACAGGTTATACATGTGTAGTTTTTTTTCTTTGTTGTGGCTTTGAATTGTGGATAGAAAATGCATGTAAGTATGCATGTATAAGACTTTTTTGTTTATCTATGGTGAATGAACAGTAGGGGATTAGTGACTGTTATCTGTGCTTTCTGGTTGAAGTTTCTTGATGACATTTTTCTTTCCCTTTTTTGGGTGTGATTTTGTCGCCTAATGGAAATAACTGCTTACCTGGTCTAAATGTTTCTTTAAAATGGGAGAACAGTGAATCTGATGCATGATCACTTAATCAATGCAGCACTCATAGTCAATGAGAATTAAGTGTTGGAATTTGAAGTTTGCTCTTTTATCTAAGACTGGGTATGTTTTGAAGTGATGTACAATTTAATGCTTCTGGTTAAGCTGAGGATTGATGTGGTTTTGTAAAATGGAATTTTATGGAATCATGACTTGCGAAATATGTAGTGTAATTAAGTTGTCCTATAATTGGCGAGAATGATCCCTCAATTATAACTTCTGTATTCATCCATTAAAACCTGCCAAGGACTAGGGAGATTTTATACTTGTTTCTTACCTTCTTGTCTTTTAGAGTGAGAATTTTATACTTTGCATTGACTGTTATATTGAAAAATGCATGTTCATTTTCCTCTGCCTGCCTTTAACCATGTTTGCTGATTCTCTTTGAGCCAAACACTCTGAAGTGCTTGTTGACTAAATTGACTTGTTTTGTGTAGACTGACATCTTGTTTCTGATTCTGCCATTTCTGGTCCCTTATACTCAATAACTATGTTGATATACTGCAAGCCGAGGCATCTTGTCCTCTCGTTAAATTCGTATATCTGTAAAATATAAGTCTATAAGATGGCTGGCTGGATAGAATTTTTTTTTTTGTATTCCAATTAGCTTTTTAGCTACTCTATCTGTATTCTAACTTTGATACTGCAAATAGGGGTAATCTTTTTTCTTTTTTCTGAAATAATGAAAACATATCATGAGAGTCTGATATGATATTGTGCTTGCAGTTTATACTGATAAGATTTCCTGATCTTGTAGACTGTATAATTGTGCCCTCCTTATATTTACGAAGATGGCTTCAAGTTACTATGTAGAGGTGATGTATTTTCACTTTTCATCTCTCA
This sequence comes from Pueraria montana var. lobata, assembly GCA_026413185.1. Taxonomy (NCBI): domain Eukaryota; kingdom Viridiplantae; phylum Streptophyta; class Magnoliopsida; order Fabales; family Fabaceae; genus Pueraria; species Pueraria montana. Next base: position 63,190,414 of record CM048654.1, on the reverse strand, counting down.
ATATAATCTATAACAAGATAGAAGTACCTAGTTAATAAGTTGGGTGAATACCAAAAAAATATGATAAGTTCATGAATTTGAAATCCTGATATCACAGTGTTCTCTATTGCAAAATTCTCTATCACTTGATTTCACATAATTAAAATTATATACATATACACGCTTTTCCATTTATTTGTATTTATACTTGTGTTATTGAATTTGCTATCTAAAGTTGTTATCTATTTTTTAAAAGAAAAGTTTACAGTGAGATAGATACATTTAGTTTGAAAGACAAGATAATTAAATTAATAACCTTAGTGAAATTTCATAATAGAATATATAAGTGGAACTAAAAAATAATATTTTATGTTAGAAGACCAAATATATATTACTTTACTAATTTTGAGTAAATGAAGTCGTGTAGGCCTTGGAACATAACTTGTCGGGTCTAAATTTTATACAATGCACTTTGATTTTGGTTTACATGGTTTTATATATTAGAATTGTATCTTACTTGAATTCACCTTAACGTAGGATTTTGATTTGAAATTTACTACTATTTTTCCATCTAGTAGTAGGGGTATAATTAATTGTCAATATGAAACATTAAGTGCATTAAGGTAACGATTCTAAACTTACTTTCATGAACATACTAGTATATTAACTCTTGTCTTTTAGTCTTGTATGTTTTATTTTATTTATTGTCAACCACTTCTGGTATTTTTATTAAATCCAATGCTATTCCTTCATTAATGTTAACTATTAATACAAACTTGCTAATTTCTTGCATTATCTATTATTCTCAATTTGGTCTCTTACAAATTTTCTCCCAAGTCTCCAGAGGGCTAATGTGCCAATAATTCACATGCTGAGGGGACCCAGCCTTCATTCTTTAGGTGTAATAACTCAGTTGAACCACTTTATGGTAATCTTTGTGGCTAACATGATATATGATAAACCTTTTGCTTTTGAAATGAAAACCTATTCTTGCTGAGTTGTGAGTGTAATATGTTGGAAAAAAAAAAAAGGCCAATAAATGTTATCTTATAATCCTGCTTTGTGAATGCATAAAAAAAAAAATCCTGCTTTGTGATAGGATGCTAACGAATCTAAAGTATTCACTTCTTTTAAGGAATGCCTTCACGGTATAATTAATAATAATTATGGCCAAATAGGTTGTGACTGCATTGTTGTAGCCATGATGAGTGAATTGCAGGTTCTGCAATGTGACTATAAGTCCCCCTTGCCTTTTTTAGGTCTCTTTAGACAAAACAGAAATATAAAACTTACAGCTAAAAGCCTATTATACCCATGGTCTTAACTGCATGTTACTTAAAAATCATTGTCCCAAATAAAACCTATTAATATTTGATAATTAATGGCCAACATCTCTAATCATTGTCTCGAATATATATAATGTTAATGTGTATGTATAGGTAAGATGTACTCACATTACATGTAAGTCTCGAGAGTACACCAAAAATGACTTTTTATAAATAATTAATTTTATCACTCCATCAGTTAGATTAAAAAAAATTATACAATTCAAAATTATTTATATTTAGTCAAGCTATATATATACCACATTATAATATATCTAGCAAATTAGGCAACCTAGCTTCATTTCATAATCCCCTGCAGGTTGCCTCATGCTTTGGTGCCCCTATGTTAGCTTCAGAAGGATGGCCGAGATCCTCGACAAAGGCTCAACTTGTAAGCATGTGTGATTTATTTGAGCCTAATAAATAAATTACCATATATCTTTCTATTTATCTAATTTGGTCATTATTATTCTTCAATTTATTTATTAATGCAGCTTGTTGTGTGCATGGAACATTTTTATACCTAATTGCTGTGTTTTAATTTTACTCATATTGGGAGGTATATGGGATTGAGGGACACCAATGTACTTATTGTTTGGTGAGTTGTTTCTGCCCCCATATATCCATTTTCCAATAGTATCATGAGCTCAAAGCCCATTGATTTAACATGTTTGTTGGTAATTATTAATTAATTAAGTGCTATATCATGGGTTGCTCAATTTCTTGGATTATTTATTTAAGTGAATTTATAATCTGGTTCGATATATATAGGTTGGGAAGAAAAGGTGCAAATGTAAACATGTGGTGTGATGGCAGCTTGAATAGTGGAAGGTGGCATGAGCCGTTAGCCAGCCATTCAATTCGATCTTCATGTCTCTCGGATTTCTACTTTGTAGTGAGTGAAAACGAAATAAAGAGTCCTTTCTGATTAATGTTGTGTCTTGTCTTGTGCGTACTCAGCCAGTGTCTATGTGTGACTTTTTTTAACACTTTATCAAATTGAATAATTTGTTACCGTGAGAGTATTTAATTTTACATGTATCTGCTGACTAACTGCTCTAATAATATTCATTACTAATTTGACTTTGTTTTTATATGAATAAATGGTGTTTAAAGTGATATATTCTTATAAAAGTACTATTACATTAACATTTGGACGAGTAAAATTAATTCTTCTAAAAGTAATTCTTATATTTTTTTTTTAAAAAAATGACTTTTGACATTGGTTCCTACCAGAACCGATGTAGAAAGTGAACTTTCGACATCGGCTACTATTAGAATCGATGTAGAAAGTGAACTTACGACATCGGTTGTAATAGTAACCGATGTCGAAAGTGTCATTTTTATTTACAGCCACTACATTCTACATCGGTAATGATTAGAACAGATGTAGAAAGTGCACTTTCTACATCGGTTCTATAACCCATGTTAAAAGCTCAAAATAACCAATGTTAAAAGCTTTTTTTGTAGTAGTGGAGCTAGTCGCAGATGAGTACTTATCTGAGTTAATTTATAGAAGTCTGGTTCAAGTCTCAATAGTTGGCTTCGAATGGAAAGTTAAAAGTAGCCAAGTCCGTGATTTATTGCATGAAGTGATCGTAAGAAAAATGAAGGACTTAAGTTTTTGCTATTTTGTGCATGAAGGTGATGAATCAGCCACAAGTGGAACAACTAGACGCCTATCTGTAGACACTAGTTCCAACAATGCGTTGAAGAGCACTAACTACACACACGTTCGTGCTATTCACGCTTTTGGAAAAGGAGTACTGCTTGAGCTTTTCAAGGGTCTCTTATCTTCAAAGTCAAGGGTTTTGAAAGTACTCGACCTTAGAAGGTACATCCTTAAATTATGTTCCCAGTAATTTAGGGAATCTTTTTCACTTAAGGTACCTAAGTCTAAGGGGTACGAAAGTACAGCTTCTTCCTAAATCTATTGGTATGTTGCATAACTTAGAGACCTTGGATATAAGATACACATTCGTTCATGAGCTATCAAGTGAATTAAACATGCTTTAAAAGTTAAGACATCTTCTTGCTTTCCATCGAAACTATGAAGCACGTTATTCTCTCTTGGGCTTTACAACTGGTGTGCTAATGAAAAAGGGTATTAAAAGCTTGACTTCCCTATTAAATCTTTGTTATGTGGAGGTACATCATGGCAGGATAGATCTCATCCAAGAGATGAGATTCTTACGGCGGTTAAGGAAGTTAGGCTTAAGGCGTGTTTGGAGGGAATATGGGAATGCAATATGTGCTTCAGTGGTAGAGATGACACACCTTGAATCACTTAATATCACTACAATAGGTGAGGATGAAATTATTGACTTGAACCCTATATCATCCCTACCCCAACTTTGATGACTTAAATTGAAAGCAAGACTGGAGAAGATGCCTAATTGGATTTCAAAGCATGAGTTTCTTATTGAGATAAGGCTGGGTTTATCCAATTTGAAAGATGATCCGTTAAGATCACTAGAAAACTTGCCAAATTTGTTGAAGCTTGGTATTTGGGACAATGCCTATGATGGTGAAATTTTGCATTTTCAAAGAGGAGGGTTTCCAAAATTGAAGGAACTGTATCTAGCTCGCTTGAATAGAGTAAATTCTGTCCTAATAGATAAAGGAAGTTTGCTTTCTCTTGAATATTTTATAACTGCCAAAATCCACCATCTCAAGAAGCTATCCATTGGCATCAAATCCTTGGATAACCTTAAAGTTATTGACTTCCGTGATATGCCAACTGAGCTTGTTGAGAGCATTGATCCAGAAAAAGGTCAAGATTATGAGATCATCAATCATGCTCCCAAGTATTCATTCGTCATTGGATTGGCCCAAAACTCAATGATTTTGACGTACACGTTATTCACTCGCGTCTTCCACATAATCATAAACAAACTGATAATGCTTTGCTGTCTAATATGAAGGTACATACCCTTTCCCCAATCATATGTTTGTCTTTCTTTTCTTGTTTTAATTTTATTTACCTGTCATGTATACATTTATCCTTTTATACTTGGATTATGTCATGTCTTTTATTTGAGTTGATGTATCTTAGAGTAAATATACAAGCTTCATTTGTATTATTCTGCTCTCTCTTGCACGTTGTGGGAGCTGTTTTAAAGCTTGTACTCAAGACTTCTTCATTTGAATGGACATTTTCATTTTAATAATAAAACATCTAATTTCTGTATTATTATTGGATTTGTTGTGATGATGGAGCCTTCTGTTGCTTGCCAATTATGTTGCCTATATTCTAAACATTAGTCTTCCTTCTCTTGGTTTTGGAAGGCAAATGTGATTTCTTTTTCTTTTTGTTTATTGAAGGTTGTGGAATTACTCTTTAAAATTTGTATTGAAGATTCTACCTTTAACATGACATTGTCCTATTCCTTCCCAATATAGACAATTGCAGTATCTTTGTTACTACTATTTTACTGGATTATTTTTTGCGTTGCTGGAATCAACTGTTGTTTACCAATTATTTTGACTATCATCCTCTTGTTTTTTTTAATTTTTTTTATCATGATAAAATTAGAAAAATGAATTGAGCATGAGAAACCAGGCCCTGAGGAGAGTCTATAATGCAAGAAAATCTATAAGAAAATGTACAAAACATGCAAAATCCTTAAAGTTAGTGTAGTAAACAAAATGTGATTGTAAGAAAGTCTATAGAAATTATAATCAGTTTAAGAATATGCTGCTTTTTTTAGTAGAATATTTTTCACATCAAAGAAAATAAAAGGAAAGAATTTGTAGAAAGCCACTCTTAATAATTAGATAAAAAAGCCATCATGCACAAACAAATAATGTTAAAATCACAAAACACACTTTTAAATATACCAATATCAGTTAAGAGAACAGTAGAATCAGGTTGAAAGTAATAGCATAAAATTGGAATCTATAATCAGATAAACTCACGCCATAGAAGAGGACTCATAATGCAATAAGAAACATTGGGTAGCTGATCCTTTGGTGGTGCAGTTGTGGCAGGCACTGGAGCTCCGCCACCTCCGGCCATAATTGTCTTCCACACATTCTCAACAACAAATTGCCACTCTATGAACGGGGCACCAATCCATTTCAAACGCCAACTTCATCCAGGAAACTCTAAGAACTACATCCAGGACCTGTGAATTTGCAAAGGGATTGAGTTAGTATCTAAGGACATTATATAGAACACACCTGTTTGCCTTTGGTGAATTCTGTTACCATGGATATGAAGTAGACACTTTTGTGTGGAACTATGAGTTCATCTCTCAAATAGGGCATCTTTGAATACCTTCACAGAAGCCCCTAGTCCTTGACATTGTCCCAATGTGTTCTGAAGTACTGCTAGCTAGCCTGAAGTTATAAGTACCAACTACCAACACCATTTAACTCCTTCCCTCTCTAGTTGCATATGACAAGTTGCAGCATAGTAACAATATGTTAGTTTAATATGTGACGGAATTCCTATAATGTCACTGACACCTCCAATTAATCAGCAGAAGTCTTTTACCCAAATCATCAACTTTCGAGTCAGCAATCCAAGTCATTAGTAATTACAGGCTCACCAATCACAATAAAGTTATCTTCAATGTCACAAAGTGGTCTTCTATAGTAGGTGGTATGAACTGAGCAGGAATGAGATAGAGAAGACGACTTGGAAGCTTGGAGGACCATAAAGTGGCATTTTGGGTCACTCAGAAGGAGTGGAAGGCCTTAACGCCAGTAGTCGTTGCTCCTTTCTAAGTCCCCAATGCTAGTTATTGGCTCTCTAAAGCAAGGGATGAAAGAATTGGTCTTTCCATGCCTTAGTTTTCCAAGACTTTTCTTCTTCTCATTTGTGCCTATATTATCCAAATCCTGCAATATTGTATAAATAGAGCTTGTCTAGAATCCTCTTCTGTTTCAGTTTTGGTTAATGAAAGTTCTACAAGAAAATTCATTATACAAAAAGATCTAAGACAAGGAGTTCCACTTGCTCCTTTCTTATTCCTTATTGTTGCAGAAGGTTTGGGGGGGGGGGGGGGGGGGGGGGGGGTTGATGAGGGAAGCTATGAGAAGCAATATCTTTACTGGCATCAAGATAGGTGTGGATCAAGTTCATGTTCCTATCCTTTAATTTGTGGATGAAACCATTTTTTCATTAAACCTGGATTGGAGAATATTTTGGCCCTGAAAAGTATGCTTAGGTTCTACCACTTAGCATTGGGGTTAATTTTTACAAGAGTAAATTGGCCAGAGTGAGTGTAGGGAGGGAGGATCTATTGAGTTTTGCTGGTTTTCTTTACTATCTAATTATGCAAGTGCCTTTTGTTTATGTAGGCATTCTCGTTGGTGCTAATTCTAGTTGTCTGGATACATGGCAGCCGGTTGTTCAAAAAATTCAAGAAAAAACTTACCTCTTTGAGGCATGGGGAATTTGTCTATTGGGGGGAGGATTTGTCTCATTAACACGGTCCTTGATAAGTGCTATTCCCTTGTTCTTTCTTTTGTTTTTCAAAATACCAAAAATAGTTGCTAATGTTTTGAGGAGTATTCAAAGGAAGTTTTTATAGGGGACGAAGGAAGAGGAAAGGAAACAACATGCTTGGGTCAGTTGGAAAAAGGTTTGTCAGTAAAAAAAAATAAAGGGGGGTTGGGAATAAAAGACATGGAAGTCTTTAATAAGGCACTTTTGGGTAAATGGAAGTGGAGGATGCTGGTAGAAAAGGATAGATAGTCTTTGGGTTAGGGTCCTTAGGTCAAAGTATGGGGAATATAGTGGGATAGAAAGAGAGGTTCAGTTTTGTAACATTGTGGTTTTTCTAATTGTATGATTAAGTGTTTGATTAATAATGCAAGAGCCAATTAAATTTAAATTATGTTGATTAATATAATAATTAACTTAAGTTCTATGTTTTGTTATGTACCATAGTGTTATTGTGAGATTTTTGAGACTTTTACATAAGTTCCGTAAGTTGTAGAAGTTGTAGAAAAAAAAAATAAGAGAAGGGGGGTGTCCTTAGAGGAAGATAGGTTCGAAAAGTAATTTTTTTAAATTAAACCCCAATTTGAGCTGTGAAACTTCTATTCTCCCATTTTCTCCATTTCTTCCTCCTTCCTCCCTCCCGAAGCCCCTCTTCCTCTTGAGCTAAAGTTTAATTCCTATATCATTGAAGGACTTTTCTCCTTGTCTAGAGATTCCTTTGGTGTCTATTGCAAGAGGTAAACCTCTCATCTCTTTCTTTGATCTTCTTGTTCATCTATTCCTCTTCCTACCAAGAACATGAAATGGGTCTCATGTAGAATCTTTGTTGGTGGGTGAAAATTTGATTGAAGCTTATTTTGGGATTGATTTAGGTGTTCTCTAGTTGATTTCAGAGCCAAAGTTGGGTAGAGATCATTCTTGAATCACCAAGTCTCCTCCCTAACTTCTTCAAGGTTTTGGAGTAAAAAAAATTTAGGTAAGGGAAGCTTCCTTGTGATTTATATTTTCAGTTTAAGTGTAGTTGAGAGTTAGGGTGCTCAACCACATGTAGCATGCATGCCCCTCTTGTTGTTTATGTTGAGTTGCTTGGTGGTTGAATTTGAAATTGATGAAAAATGGGTATTTGATTCTCCTGGCAGTGGCTGTGTGAGTGTATGGACTGATTGTTTTTGTTTTTGACTCTCTAAATTACTTGGGAAGGCTCCTAAAACAAAGGAGACCATGCCCAAATTTTATTAAAATTGTTTGACAAGGTTTTCAATGTGAGATTCACCCCAAAAATAAAAGTGGCAGTGGCTGTTGGTTCGTCCAGCCCCCACGATTTTGTGATTTTTGTGAGATCTAACCGTTATTTTTTCACAAAATTTGTTTTTAATAAATATAGATATGAAATATAACAACTTTCATTTTGACACCTTGGAGAGAAAATCTCATCTCGGGGTTCATTCATGACTCCCAAAATGGTTGTTCTGTTTTCGAGTTTTTCCGGGAACATGTATCGGTTTTTCTCAAATTCCCACTTGTGTGCTTAATGTTTATTTTTCGTTTTTGCACCATTAAAAACTAGACAAAACAATATTTTTAACCATATAAATTAAAAAAGTTATCATGTCCAATTTCTAAATTAACCTTTTAAAAAGAAACAGGGCAAGGGTTTTGGGCTCAGTTTTGAGTCTGAAACTTAGGCTGTTAGAAATAAATTTACTGGGAACAGTAGGGAAATAATTTGGGGACAAGGGTTAACTTTTTAGAAAGATAAAGATGTTAACTTTCTACTGTAAAAATTTCAGCTCAAAATGAGTTTGGGAAGTGGGAGAAATTTACATTTCTTTGAGCTATGTTCAGTGAGCACTCAAAATCCAGGGCTGCTGACTTAGAAAATTTTATAAATATTTTCTAGATGTTGATTCTACAATTGGGATACCATTTTTAAAAATAGGATTCAAGAGCTTTAATTATATATAAAAATTATTTAATTCCGAGGTCATTTGCTTGTATCAGTGAGAGCTCACATTCAGTTCTGCCAAAGAGAAATCGACCTCATTTGGTCAATTTTGTTAATGTGATATAATTATTAGAATTATTAATGTTGAATGAAGATGTTGGATAGACCACAACTTTAGTTCTAGAGCTATGTTAGGAAATTCACATTTTTAAGTGTTGTGTTGTGAGTAAGTGTTCAGAGTGTGAGAATATCTTACTTGAGCTTATTGAACTGCCAGATGGGTTCATAAGTATGATTTGAGAAAATGGTGAATTTATAACATAGAGGGAACTTGTGGCAATCAAGATTGTTTGGCTTGTTACATGACATTGCATATGGGTAGGCACGTAAGTTGAGGGTTCTAGGTAGGCTCTCAACCTAGTGCCGGAGGTTTTCGTGGTGGCTAACGGTGGGCCTATAGAATAGACAAGTGGGCGAATTCCTATAGATGGAAGGTTTTGCAAACCTTACAGAGGTTAGCCAATACCCACACTTGTCTATATTCGATTAAATTCACACTTCCTCCACAGGGTAGCTCAAGGGACTCCCTGAATGGACAAAGGTGAGACCATGGTAAGGGATGGGGCCTATGGGGACCGCCCAAAAAGTTGTAGAAATCTCCATGGAGTCGAGTCAGCATGACATTGCATAATGAAAATTGTATATAAGATTGATGTATGTATTGTTGTGTGATGTTAGCTGAATTATTATTGTTGATTTATTCTAAATTTTCCTTTGATCAAATCCTATCCTTCTTTTTATAAATAAGTTCACCCTTGCATTTTTTTGTGTTTATGTTGTTTTACTGTAATGGTCATGTGGTTGGCACGGGAGCAGATAGTGGTGATGTTGCAGGTTCTCAGGCTGCCCATGACTGAAGCAGATGTAGATCTTGAAGATGGGATGAGATCCCTCTTTTTGAATATGTTCTAGTATATGTACATAGTATGGGGACCAGCTTAGGACATATGTAAAAATACTTAGGTTGTGATGAATGTTCTCTACAAGAGGACTATTTTGGTATTGTATGTACATATTTATATATTTAAGTTTTGTAAAGCCAGACCTAATACTTTTATGATGTGATGATGTGCATATATATGTGTTAAATGTAAAAAAATTTCTGTGTAATTTCATATGATAATATTTAACAAAATGTTTTAGTATAATAAATCTGTAACGAAGATGGGTCGTTACAACCTTCAAATGGGTCAAAGTGGTGAAGGGACATTAGTGTGGTAACAAAAGAGAGGGGTCAAAATGATTAGTTTGAGGACAGGGTCAAATGGGAGGTGGGGGTGGTGAGGGAGTTAGGTTTTGGGAGGATGCATGTGTAGGTTAAGGGAAATTGTGTGACAAATTTGCTAGATTATTTTCAAATTCAAAACAAAAATATTGTTTTGTGAAGGATATGGGTGAGTGGGAAGGTGAGGTGTGGTCTTGGAAATTTCATTGGAGAAGGAATTGGTTCAAACGGGAAAAAAGTATTATGCAGGAGTTTTTAACTTGTATTAATACATGCCCAATAATGAAAGACAAGAAGGATAAGCAAATATGGGTTGGAAGCAAAGACATGGAATACACAGTGATAGATGCATATTTGTGTTTGCAACAATATGATGATGGCATTTTCAAGTGTATTTGGAGTTAACTGGCACCTTCAAAGATTTTGACCTTGGCATGGAGGCTTATGCTGAACAGGATACAAACAAAAGTAGAGCTTGATAAGACAGGAATTCTTATGCAAGAAGGTGATTATTCTTGTTATTTCTGCAAACAATGTAATGAAATGGCTATTCATCTATTTTTCTCTTGTAATTTTGCTTACGTTATCTGGATGAAATGTTATTTGTGGTTGGGGGTATGCCTAGCATTACCTGTAGAGCCCTATGCTCATTTTGGATTGTTAGGAAACATGTTGGGATCGTATTAGGGAGCAAAAGGATGAAGGCTATCGATCTGGACTATTTGGCTGGCTATTATTTGGTCATTGTGGACATATAGAAATGTAATTGCTTTTAATAATGTGGAGCAGGGGGCAGAGTACGTGGTGGAATTAATTAAAGAGCATGGTACTGGTTGAAAGGCAAGGTAGATGGTTTTAAATGCTCTTTCTATGATTGGTACATTAATCCAATATCATGTTTGTTGGCTCTCTAAATATGTTTTGGATGTCTACAGGTTGGCTTGGTGGTTGAAGGGAGAAGGGGGGAGGAAGAGGTTGTGAGTTCGAATCCCTCCCACCAACAAAAACTAACAAATTAACAATTAATATTTGCCGATAAAAATAAAAAAATAAACAGTGGGAGCAAAGATTCACACAAAGGCTGCTTAGCGGTGGACATAATGAGCCCGGATGGAAATATCCAACATTATGTTGCTGCAATGATCCTTAGTAGGTAACAAATATATTTTGTGCTGAGAATGGTGATGGTTGGTGAGGGTGTGTAGGTGCTTTGGTATGTAACATTTTATGGTGCAGGTTGGGGACATCCGAAAATTGTAGGAAAAGATGGTGGGGATGGGTAAAAGTAGGAACTCAAGGTTTGAGTTTGGAGTTTTGTTGTATTGTTACTTATTTGTCTTGTTTCTTCTTTTTTAGGTACCCTTGGTACCATTTTAATAAATCTGTTTTCTTTTGCTGAGCCAAAAAGAAAAAAAAAATAATCGACCATAGACCAAATTTTAGAATAGACCAAAATCCTCTAATTCATAACAACGAAATTGCATCAATATTCAATACAAAATGAAAACACCCAATCAAATGAAGTGGTCTCAATTACAAGGTTCCAACAAAAGCTCTCACAATCAATTAAAAACACCCTGAATGACCAAAATAGAAATGTACTAAATTCAAAAGCTCTCACATTTTAAAAGAATATAGCCGCTTTCATTCTACAAAAGGCATTTGTTCTTTTGTGTGCCTTAGTGTAGGGATATGGTAGAGGAGAGCTGAATTCTTTTATTCTGTTGTGTGCCTTAGTGAAGTAATTAATTTTTGGCGGCTTTTAGCTACTAGAAATGTTTTAACATCTAATAAACATTTTACCAAAGCAATTTATGGCACTTTTTAACTGCTAGAAAACTAATAGCCACAATATGTAATAAAATAATAATAAAATTAGCACCACGTCATCATTTAACGTCCCAAACAGACAATAAGGACTAAACCATTGGACGGAAAAATAGTTCAAAGATGTTGACCAGTCATCGAAAAGTTTTGGGGCCAAAACCATAAATGTCGAAAAGTTCAGGGGCGAAAAACATAGTTTATCCTAAATTTATACAGATAAAAAAAATAGAGGTCAAAGAATAAACCTGAACCCATGATATAACGTTGGAGAGGCGCAATTCCAACATTATCTGATTTGTGATCCAAAGGCAATGTTGGAGAGAAGCATCCATCAGAAATGGCGTAATTGGACTCGTTTGAGGATCAATCATATCAATCACCGACAAGGGGACCCTTCGACGATGACAACAACTACAATTAAATGGGCATGGGCTACAAATCTCAGCATCATTATGATTACGATGATCAACACCCTCAACTCACCATGGACCCAAAAAACAACAAAACCAATTTCATCGATAACCCACATTCTCCTCTTATTTATGGCTTCAGCGTTTCCACCCCTAGCCTCGACTACGTTTCCTTGTTCGAACCCGCTCTCGCTAATGACCTGACCTTCACCTCCGATGGTCCAATCCTCCCCGGCCCATCTCAAATGAAAGAGGAAGGGCATGGTAGACGTGAATGGCGACAGTCAGATTTCCTTTCTCATTTCAAATGTTATAATTATACTTTATTTGATGTGTGCAAGTACTACATTTTTTTTCTCATTCACAATGTTTTTAGATTTCATGCTTTTTTATTGCAAGCAACATGAGCATTGTTTGATTTTGTTTTCAAAAATTTTTTCCCATGAAAGCAAACTCATTCCATAGGTGATCTACTTAATTCTTCTTTCTTTAATATTCTTTAATTGAGTTTTTCTATTTGGTAGATTGGATTGGGTTGAAACTTGAAAGAGTGATGTAAATGTTTAATTGTTCCATAAACGACGAATTTTTTTTTATAAATTTAGTAATCTTGTGTTCTAATAAATGTTGCCTTCAAGCATATCTCACTTATTATATTATGCCTATGGAGTATTAAATGGAACTCGATTTTTGTGGTTGTGAAAAAGTATTATTCTTGTGTTTATATGTGAGTGTGGGTGTGTTTCTTAATTGGTCATACATATATTGGCATTTGCTTTCCTGATATTATAATTTTCAAAGTAATAATATTTTGTGCCTTGAAATTTATGAATATGCCGTAAAATTATCAAAAACAAATTTCCAACATTTACGAAAACACAGCCTGAAAGTTGTGTTTGTGTTGCAATAAATTAAGAAATTGATAAGGACGAAATCAAACAAGGATGGACATATATTTATGCTATATAAGCAAAAATTGACATGAATGAAAATATGTAACCCATCAAGCTTGGTAAACACTATAATTGTAATTCTCAAAGCATATAAAAACTATCACATTAGTAAACAAAAGAAGTAAAATATTTATGAATCAACAAACTACGAGAAATACATATTCATTTGTCATCCAGAATTTTTAGTATCATTTTGGCTAATTTTCTTCATATTTCCAGTATGTCTTTGTTTGTTGTCTGTAGGGGTTAGCAACTCCACTCTTGCTTAGGCTTTTTCTGCGAACCAAATGGACATTGCCCACCATCATCAATTGTAGGACGTGTCACTTCTTTTGCGCTTTGCACCACGATGATCAGAATCTACCTTAGCCTGCTACAATGGGATAAACAAATCAATATATGCTCAGCGGCCAATTAAGAGTTTCAACATTTTCTATATATTGACTCCATCTTCTGTTTAGAATGTCTAAATGAGATATACATATTATGATCACGTAACATGGTTTCTTTGGTAGCAAAGTTATATTGTAATGCAAGTATGTAACATATTGACTCCATTTACTATTTTTTTATAACTTTTACAAATTCTTAAAATATAAGAAAAAATATCCATTAGATAGTAACTGCAGGGTTCACTTTGTCAAAAGTTACAAAAAATATATATATACTAACCTATATGATTACTTTAACCTTGTTATTCTTCATCGGCGTGAGCGTCTGCGTCTGCATATGAAGTTGTTTGATATTACCATATATGTTGATGTTATTTATGCAATTGTTCATTCTTTGATTGAAAGACGTGGAAACTTGTCGATGGATAAACATCCCTTGTCCATGTGCTAATGTCATCTCATTGACAAGTACCTTTCTCTTGATTTCCTCCTTCTCCTGCTTTCGTCGGAATGCTTGGTCGTCCTTACCAGGAAAACCATTTGGCGTAGACATGGACCGTAGAAAGTGAATAGTGAATAGGATGAATTCATGTGAGAAAAGTTTTGTTTTTATATAGCAGCAAAACAAATGGGTCTCTTAAAGAGAACATGAAGGTTAAAAAAGCAAGCAAGCGTTACCTTGTAATGAGCTTCCAAAATTCACGTAGTCGGCAACGGTGGAAATAGGGGCTAGTGTTGGTGATGGTGTCTTTTGGTTTTGGTCAGCAGCATATTTGAACTCCATGGAAAAAGTTGGAATGTGAAACAAAGTGAAGGAAAGGCGTAGAGAAACAGAGACAAGGCCTATGAAATCAGAAACAATGTGTGTGAGGGTGTGTTGGGTATGAAAGCATGATTAAATAGATTTGACGGGATGTTGTCATCATTCTATGAAAGAGTGTGTGTTTGTAAATGGTGTTTTTTTGTGTGATGACTTTTTTGGGGTCATATGTGCCATGGTCAAATCTTGAGAATTTACCAAATCTATCATTCAATGATTGAAAAGGAATGAAATTAAAGAAAAAAAGATTTTGTTCCAATTTTGAATGTATTAGTCAAATTAATAGTTTCTTATATTTGATAAACCTTGTTTGTTAAAAAAGCATTTATTCAAATAATGCTAAGGATGTATTGGTACAATATTAAATATAATGTTTTTAATGAAACAAATAATTTTTTTTATTAATTGTAAAGATAATAGTAAAAATAAAATTTAAATATTTATATAAAATGAAGAGATAAGTAAAATTAAAAAGTTAAACTTTATTCATCGTTGGATTGAATTAAAGTAATGTAAATATAACTAGGTTAAATTAACTTTGGATATTTCTTTAATTTTTTACTTTACATATTTTTTAGATTAAATAAGTTAAATTTGAAAATAAATTTATTATTTAAAAAATAATGAAAGACTATTTTACTACTAGTATGGTACCTGTGCGATTCACATTATATACAATAAATTTGATAATATTTTTTTTACTTGTTTTCTTTTCTAATTAAATATAAAGGTTAGAAAAATTATTTATCTTTTTCCACCCTTTTTTAATGGTTATCCCTTTAACCTTTTTTCAAGTTGTATGCAATTTTTATTTTCCTTTTTTTTTCATCGACTAAAATTCAAATGTCTCATTTAAATAGATTAAGAACACTTATAGTAGTAAGTTTAATTTATTAAGTGAATACCATTGTGACCGTAAATATCAGTATTTGCAAACTAATTATGTTTTTTATATTTTTTTTCTAGGTGTGCTACCTGCTTTTAAGTAAAAATCATTTTAGTCTCATTTTGAATTCTATGCAAATACTCCTCACTTGTTCATAATATATTTAGCGATTTGACCCTAGTGATGAACAACTAATAAAGCTAAAAAAATCTTAAACTCAAAGTTCATACCAAGGATTGATGGCCTAATTATTTTAGTTTTTATTTAAATTGAAGGTATTTATAATTGCATGTGATTCTAAAATTTGAATAGAAAATATATTACTTCTACGTTGCTACAAAAAGAAAAGAAAAAAAACCCTGAAATAATGAGTGTAAAAAATACGTAAAATTGTTAATATCTATTGGAGATTAACTTAAGAACAAAAACACAATTAATTAAACATATTATAGAAAAAAAAAACCATAAAAAGTTAAGAAATGTTACATTACAAAAACATATTTTAAATAAACGTGTAAATATTTTAATTAGTACTATAATACTTTTTTTAAAAAGCAGTACTATAATGCTTAAAATATTACAATACATTATATTATAATAACATATTTCAAATATAAGTGAAAATATTTTTATTAGTACTATAATATTTTAAATATGACAATCATCAAGATCATATATTTTTTGTAAAAGACTGAAAGCAAACTTCTGAAGACTTTTCAATAATTGAAATTCATTTGTGTTTAACAATTTAATTTTGAAGATAGAACATATTAATTAGAATAATGAAGACTTTTCAATAACCCATTAAAAAATTTAGATTAGGAAAAAGTCTTCAAACAATATTTATTGTTTTTTTTTAAACAATAAAAATATATTTTATTTTATTTTTCTATCTAATATTATTATTTAAAAATTTTAAATTCATAAATATAATAAATATTGTTTAAAATGAATGCACATATTGAATATTTTTAATTATAAAAGCATTAATTTATTTTGACTTCAATTATTTTCAAAATTAAAAATAGTGAAAATAAAATATTTTTAATTTTATATTTGGTAAATCATATCCTTACTAAAAAAATAATTATAATAAATAAATGTATAATAATCAACATAATAATAAAACACGGGTCTTGGTTTTATGTCACCCCATGCGTTTCTTGTTCTTTTTCTTTTCTTTCAACAAATTTTTGGTTTACTACCGATGAATGGTAGTCCCTTTGGTGCCAACATAGTTGGGATCACTGGGTTCTATTGGGATGCATGTGAAAACCTTTTGTTTTAAAAAAATGCATAATAATCAACGATTGAATGGATGAATTCAAATAAAAAATATTAAAACCATTATAATTCATTATCCTTTCCCTAATACTTAACAATAAACAAAAAATGAAAAATAAAATATTTTATAAAGTGTGGATTAAAAACTCATTATTTATTAAATGTCCTGGTATTTACTAAATTTTATTAAATAAATGAGATATACACTAATTAAGAAGGAAATGTTTGAAGCACCCATAGTTTGGGGAGATTTTTTATTTTTAAATTTAATGACAAAAATATTGCTTTTCTAAAAAAATTTAAAATTAAATGCTCTTTTTTTTTTTCTGTTTTTAATGCATAGCAATCATCTATTTGAGACATACATTTTAGTTACATTTTGCTGCGTGAAATTTCTAGCTAGCTAAAGCACACAAATAATCATAAACACCGTGGTTATGGTTAAAGGTGTGTGTCCCAAGGAGAAATCTGTATGGGGTTAATGATCATTAGAATGGAACTCGAAACAAATAAAATTGGTGAAGATGATAAGATATAATTGTAAATCTCAAAGCCTATAAAAACTGTCATATTAGTATACAAAAGAAGTAAAATATTTATGAATCAACAAAATACACGAAATAAATATTCATTTGTCATCTAGAAATTTTAGTATCATTTTGGCTAATTTTCTTCATATTTCTAGTATGTTTTTGTCTGTTATCTGCAGGGGTTAGCAACTCCACTCCTGCTTAGGCTTTTTCTGTGAACTAAATGGACATTGCCCACCGTCATCAATTGTAGGAGGTGTCACTTCTCTTGCGCTTTACACCACGGTGATCAGAATCTTCCTTAGCCTGCTGCAATGGGATAAACAAATCAATATATGCTCAGTGACCAATTAAGAGTTTTAACATTTTCTATATATTGACTCCATCTTCTGTTTAGAATGTATGAATAAGATATACATATTATGATCACGTAACATGGTTTCTTTGGTAGCAAATTTATAATGTAATGCAAGTATGTAACATATTGACTCCATTTACTATTATTTTTTATAACCTTTACCAATTCTTAAAATATAAGAAAAAAATTGCCATTATATAATAACTGCAGGGTTCACTCTGTCAAAAGTAACAAAAAAAAAATATACTAACCTGTATGATTACTTTATCCTTGTTATTCTTCATCAGCATGAGTGTCTGCGTCTGCGTACGAAGTTGTTTGATATGACCATATATGTTGACATTATTTATGCAATTGTTAATTGTTTGACTGGAAGACATGGAAACTTGTCGTTGAATAAAGATCCCTTGTCCATGTGCTAATGTCATCTCATCGACAAGTACCTTTCTCTTGATTTCCTGCTTCTCCTGCTTTTGCCAAAATGCTTGGTCAATATTACCAGGAAAACCATTTGGCGTAGACACAGATCCTAGAAAGTGAATAGTGAATAGGATGAATTCATGTGAGAAAAGTTTTGTTTTTATATAGCAGCAAAACAAATGGGTCTCTTAAAGAGAACATGAAGGTTAGAAAAGCAAGCAATCGTTACCTTGTAATGAGCTTCCAGAATTCACGTAGGCGGCAACGGTTGAAATAGGGGGTAGTGTTGGTGATGGTGTCTTTTGGTTTTGGTCAGCAACATATTTGAACTCCATGGAAAAAGTTGGAATGAAGGAAAGGCGTAGAGAAACAGAGACAAGGCCTATGAAATTAGAGACAATGTGTGTGAGGGTGTGTTGAGTATGAAATCATGGTTAAATAGATTGATGGGGTGTTGTCATCGTTCTATCAAAGAGTGTGTGTTTGTAAATATTGTTTTTTTTTTGTGTTGACTTTTTGGGGGTCATATGTGCCATGGTCAACTCTTGAAAATTTACCAAATCCATCATTCAATGCTTGAAAAGGAATGAAATTAAATAAAAAAAGATTTTGTTCCAATTTTGAATTATCACTCTATCATTTTCAATTTTTTTAGTTCTAATTTGAATTTTAATACTTTTAAAAGAAATTTTCAATAATTAAAAATAATAATATATCACAATATAAATTATTTATTGTAAATCTAGTATGTTCAAAAATATTTATTTATTACATATTTTAATTATAATTTAATTTATATATTTAGAAGTATTTATTTATTATAAATTTCAATTGTATAAAATAAATATTTATTTTGTATAATGCACATGCTAAAATACTAGTATCTAATCAATAGATTAACAAAAGTGATAAGTCCATTATCCAATGTGATAACTGAGAGACATGTATACAACGGTGCATCGAACAAAATTGTAACAAAAAAAATATATTTATGAGAAACCAAATAATATTTCACTTGGTCTTCAAAGATTAAATAAAGAATTTAATAAGAAAGACATAAATTAATTTAATTTTTTTTTTAACATTTTCCTTTTTTTTCTTTTAATAAAATCAACTTTTTTTGCAAACTCTTTATAATTTATAATTAATTAAAGGTATTTAATTCAACATATTGACTATAAATCTTAACCAATATATGACACCCAAAAATGAATTTAAAATCTTGAATATTAAATGAGCTCATTACTTTAATGTTTTATCCTTATATTTCATATCAAGAATATCATTAATAGTTTATTATATTTGATTTTTTTTGTTAAAAAATATTTATTGAAAATACTGATATGGATGTTGTTTCTAAATATGAAATAAATTTTTTTCATGAAAAAATAGTTTTTAATATTAGTCTTAAAGTAATAGCAAACAAAATTATTAATAAAATTAAATATTTATATAAAATTAAATAGTATGTAAAATGAGAAAGTGAGATTTTATTCATCATTAGATTGAATTAAATTGCTTAAATCAACTTTGAAGATGTCTTTAACTTTTCACTTTACACAATTCTTTACCTTAAATAAGTTAAATTTGGCAATAAAATTATCATTTAAGAATATTTGAAAATATGTTTTACAGTTTGTTAAAGACAAATAAACCTGCAGTAAAAAAAAAAAGGACAAATAATCCATATTAATACATGAATGTTATGAATCAAGGATAATCAATTTATGTTAATACAACATGAATTTATATTTTTTTTCCTAATGAACTTTCATAGCATTTTTGTTTTCTATAAGGATAAGAATTCGATTCTTACTTTGATGGATGGTTTTTTTGTAGCTAACATATGTTGTTGCATTGTTGTTTGAAGTCCAAAGTATTATCTACAAGTACTTTTCCTATATTTTCACTTTTAGTATACATCCACTGTATTAGAATAACCATATTAAATGACAACCTTTTTAGAAGCTATTTTTCAACAAGAATCATTTTAGGAATTTTTCTTCATTGGAAATGTTTAAGATTTTTTTCTTGAAAAACTTTGAATAGGATTATTGACTTTGACTCATTTTTTCAAAATTTCCTCTTATAAATATGAGAAGGAAATGAGGAGAAATATATGTGTACCTTTTGTTGATTAGAAATGAGCAATTATAGGAACCATGACTCTAAATCTTTTGTCTCTGTTTTTTTCTATCACCACTAAAGCAATGGACAACATCTGATCATTATGATCTTTCCCAATGGCAGTTAGTATCTGACCTCCATAATAACCCTTCAGGAAACAACCATCTAACCCAATAATAGTCCTGTACTTCAAGAAGCTTTTTGCTTCCTTTAAAGTAGACATAGATCCTCTACATTGTTGGAAGAAAACACTTGCTAGGATGTTCCATATCATTCTATCACCTTGGTTGGTCTTAACTTTTATCATGCTATGGATCCAGAATGTGGTCATAATAATTCGTTATTATAGTCATAAATTCTTCTATACTGATCCATGAATGAATCGTCCACCATGTTCTTTGCAGCATTCAAGAGGTATGGGAGCTTATCCATTTTCTCAACTTTTTAACCAATTAAAATGCTCTAATATGATGTTGCCACTATTTTGATGGTGTAAAATGAGTGTTTGTTGGTTTAATGGCCACTTTGGCCTTCGATGTTCATGAATATGATTGGATATGCAAGGATATATGAAATATTTCCTATTTTATTTCATGATTGTTTTTTAATCAAAGATTGGATATGTGTTGCCCTATCTTGGTGTTTGAAAGTGGTTTATAATGATTTTCATGGATTAAAAGTATTTTATTTCACTATATATCTATTTTGACTTGAAAATTTTTTAAACTTAAAGATGTTGTGGCTGGATATGTGGTTTGGTTATGCCACTATTTATAATATGTAAATAAGGAGAATCAGGTCATGACCATAGTTAGGATAGATTGAAAGAGATAAAATGTTAAGAAAAACTCCTAAAAATGCACTTATCAAAGAGTAACTTTTAAAAACACGCGGAAGTCATGCATGTACTGTGCAAACTAAAAAGGTGTATTCAAGTAAGGATCACATTCTCTTATCCTTACAGAAAACAGAAATGCTATGAAAATACACAAAAAAAAATTATAAATTGATGTTGGATTAATATAAAGTGATTATCTTTGATTCATAACATAAATTTGTTAATGTGGATTATTGGTCTATAATTAATAAAAAAAAATAGTTTTTCAAGATTTTTTAAAAGATAAATATATTTTCAAATTTAACTTATTTAAATAAAAATGTGTAAAATGAAAAAGTAAAGACACATCCAAAGTCATTTTAAGCAAGTTATATTTAAAAATATTTTAATTTAATATAATTATTAATAAAGTCTCACTTTCTCATTTTATATATCTCTTCACTTTATAGGTCAGTTTGTTTAAGATTAAAAAATAATGAATTTTGATACAAAACAAATCTAGTGATTCATTTTTAGAGATATTTAAAAAAAATCATAATCCAATTTCTGTATGTTTATAATCATAAGCATCGTTTTTTTAAAGAAATAGTTGATTTTATGAAAAATGATTCAAAATAGTTTCTAATTTTAATCAGATTTTAGATTCATTTTAGCTTCTAGTTATTTTGAAAACCTGAAATAAATACAAGAAAATCTAAAGAAAACTAATGGTTTAAAACAAGTGATTATTTTACAAAATAAGATGTAACAAACGGGTCTTGCTACTATAAGTGTCCTTAACCTATTTGAATGAGACATTTTAATTTTTGTCATAGAATAAGAGGAAAAGAAAATTGCATACAGCCATGGAAGGAAAAAAAAAAGAATAACCATGAAAAAAGAAAAAAAAAACTAAACTATTTTTCTCACATTATATTTAATTAGATGCATACTGGTAGTAAAGTAAATTTTCAAGAATTTTAAATAATAAATTTATTTTCAGATTTAACTTATTTAAAGTCAAAAATGTATAAAATGAAAAAATAAAGACATATCCAACGTTAATTTAAGCAAGTTATAAAAAATACTTTAATTCAATCTATTGACAAGTCTCACTTTCCCATTTTAGATATCACTTAACTTTATGTAAATATTTAAATTTACCTAATGATTTTGTTTTCTATTATCGTTACAAATAATAGTCAAAGAACAAAAATTATATGTTTCATTATAAACATTGTATTTAATATTTTACTAATACACCCTTATCATTATTTTCAACAAATCTTTTTTAACAAATATAATTTATCAAATACAATAAATTATTAATACTATTATTGATATGAGACATAAAGAAAATTAAAAATTAAAGTAATGCCCTCATTTAATACTCAAGACTTTAAATTCCTCTTTTGGTGTCATATATTTGTCAATATTTATATTCAATATTATGCAATAAATACCTTTAATAAATTACAAATAATAATGAATTTGCTAACATGTTGACTGAATAAAAGGTAAAAAGACAAATATATAGAAAATATTAAAAATTGATAATTAATTTATGTCTTTCTTATAAAATATTTTACTGATAATTATTTATTTAATCTACAAAGACCTAAGTGAAATATTATTAATTTGGTTCCAAGTTAACATATATTTGATGAACTTTGTCAAAAAAAAGTGAGAGAAAAATTTCTCTCACTTTTTTAGCAAAGTTCATGAAATATAGGTTGACTTGGGAACCAAATAATATTTTACTTAGATATCTAAAGATTAATTAAAGAATTAATAAAATTTGTTAATAATATTATTATTAATTCTTTAATTAATCTCCAGAGACCCAAGTAAAATATAATTTGGTTCCCAAGTCAACTTGTATTTGATGAACTTTGTTGAAAAAGTAAGAGAAATTCTTCTCTTACTTTTTTCACAAATTTCATCAAATATAAGTTGATTTTGAAACCAAATTAACAATATTTCAGTTAGGTCTTCGTAGATTAAATAAATAATTGTTAATAAAACATTTTATTAGAAAGATCTAAATTAATTAACAACTTTTAACATTTTCTATATATTTGTGTTTTTACTTTTCATTTAGCCAACATGTTAGCAAATTCATTATTATTTTTAATTTATTAAAGGTATTTAATGCATAATATTGAATATAAATATTAACAAATATATGACACCAAAAGAGGAAATTAATGTCTTGAGTATTAAATGAGGTCACTACTTTAATGTTTAATTTTCCTTATGTCTCATATCAAGAATAGTATTAATAGTCTATTATATATTGATATTTTTTTTGTTAAAAAAACCTTTATTGAAAATAATGATAAGGGTGTATTAGTAAATTATTAAATATAATGTTATTAATGAAAAATATAATTTTTATTCTTCGACTAGTATTTGTTAGGATAATAACAAATAAAATCATTAGTAAAATTTAAATATTTATATAAAGTGAAGAGATATATAAAATGAGAAAGTGAGACTTTATTTGTCAAAGTATTTTTTATAACTTGCTTAAATTAACTTTGGATATGTCTTTAATTTTTCATTTTATACATTCTTTACTTTGAATAAGTTAAATTTAAAAATAAATTTATCAATTACTAAATCTTGAAAAATTTCTTTACTACCAGTATGCATCTAATTAAATATAAATGTGAGAAAAATAGCTTCATTTTTTTTTCTTTTTTCATAATTATTCTTTTTTTTCCTTCCATGGTTGTATGCAATTTTATTTTTCCCTCTTATTCTACGACAAATATTCAAATGTCTCATTCAAATAGGCTAAGGACACTTATAGTAGTAATTCATTTAATTGTTTTAAACATTTATATAAGACCTGTTTGTTACATCTTCTTTTGTAAAATAATCACTTCTTTTAAACCATTGATTTTCTTTAGCTTTTCAAGTATTTGTTTCAGGTTTTTAAAATAACTAGAAGCTAAAATGAATCTAAAATCTGATTAAAATTAGAAACTGTTTTGAATCGTTTCTCATAAAATCAACTATTTGTTAAAAAAAATTATGTTTATGATTGTAAACAAAGATAAATTGGATTATGCTTTTTTTTAAAAAATAAAAATCTCTAAAAAATATTCACTTGATTCTTTTGTACTAAAATTCATTGTTTTCTAATCTTAACCAAACTAACTCGTAAAGTGAAGAGATATATAAAATGAGAAAGTGAGACTTTATTCATCATTATATTGAATTAAAGTATTTTTAAATATAACTTTTTTAAATTCACTTTGGATGTGTCTTTAATTTTCCACTTTTCACATTTGTAAATAAGTTAAATTTGAAAATATATTTATTATTTAAAAAAATCTTGAAAATCTATATTACTATTAATTATAGACCAATAATCCACATTAATAAATTAATGATATGCATCAAAGATGATCATTTTATATTAATCCAACGTCAATTTATAATTTTTTTCTTTGTGTATTTTCATAGCATTTCTGTTTTCTATAAGGATAACAATATGATCCTTACTTGAATACCAATTGTTCTGGCAAATCTGATTCTGATATGGCCTGCATCTAATTAAAAAATTTAATGGCCATTGTATCAGCTGCACTCATTTTCTCTTTAGTTCTTTGCACTCATTTTTTTCCTAAACATTACTTTTAAATTTTCCTCCCAATCAATCGTTCAAACAAGCCCACGCTCCAATCCTTCACTTTCATCTCCACAGTGCACCCTCTGCTTCACCAAACACACCCACGAGCAACTTGGTTATAAAAATAAATAAATATGGTTTGGTATAAGATTAGACTCGACTAATTGCATGATGTACATATGCCGTGGAAGTTAAAACTATATTTTTTTATTCATTAGGCCTTCCGCATTTCATTGGGTGCCGGAAAAAAAATTATCCACCAAAGCTAGATTACATAATAAAAAACAGATATACAGACAAGATCACACGAAAGTTTTGAATTACGGAACAATAATTTTCAATAAGAAAAAAAATGGTTTACCTCATAAAAAAAGTAACTAAACAAATGACTGGAGAAAATTGGAAGTCATCCAACTGTGCACGTTCCTTTCATTGATTTTGGAGATTAATTTTTCTTGGCAACATTCACACATAATATACCCAAATCCCAAAGGAAGGAAAAGGCCAATAAAACACCATATTTTCTGAAATGGTTATGCTGGACATACATATGAGAACAGCATAATTGCTAGATAAGAGTGAAATGGCAGAAACTGCAGTAGCTTTTGCCTTGGGAGAAGTGTTCCAAATACTAAAGGAAGAAACAAGCCTGCTAAGAGGCATCCACAAAGATTTTTCAGACATCAGAGATGAACTAGAAAGCATTCAAGCCTTCCTCAAAGATGCAGATAGAAAGGCAGCAGATGAAGAAAACACCAATGATGGAATAAGAACATGGGTGAAGCAGGTCAGAGAAGCATCATTTCGTATAGAAGACGTCATCGATGAATACCTCAGGGTGATTCATGTGGTCCCCCGTCTTGGATGTGAGGCTTCAATTTGCAAGATTACAAGCCTGATAAGAACATCAATTTCTCGTCATCAGATAGCTACTGAGATTCAGGACATTAAGTTGTCTCTTTCTGTAATCAAGGAAAGAACTGAAAGGTATAAGTTTCAAGTTTCGCAAGAACCACCATCGAGCAGCAGCACCAGAATGGGGTCCCTTTTTATTGAAGAAACTGAAATTGTAGGATTTAACTTGCCAAGAGATGAATTGGTTGGTTGGCTGTTGAAGGGCACAGAAGAGCGAACAGTGATTTCAGTGGTAGGGATGGGAGGACTTGGAAAAACCACTCTTGCCAAGCACGTTTTTGATAGTGAAAATGTAAAAAGTCACTTTGATTGTCGTGCTTACATCACAGTTTCTCAATCATACACTGTCAGAGGGTTATTCATAGACATGATAAAGCAATTTTGTAGGACGGCAAAAGACCCTCTTCCAGAAATGTTACATGAAATGGATGAAAAGTCACTAATTTCTGAATTGAGGTAATACTTGGAGCATAAAAGGTATTTGATATTCTTTGATGATGTATGGCATGAAGATTTTTGTGACCAAATTGAATTTGCCATGCCTAATAACAATAAAAGTAGCAGGATCATAATCACCACTAGAGTGATGCATGTTGCTGAGTTTTTCAAGATATCCTTTCTTGTTCATGTTCACAACCTACAACTGTGCCTGAAGACAAGGCACGGGAACTCTTCTGCAAGAAGGCATTTAGATTTGAGCAAGATGGGCAATGTCCTGCAGACCTTGAAGGAATGTCAAATGAAATTGTTAAAAAATGCAAGGGGCTACCTTTGGCTATTGTGGCCATTGGTGGTCCACTTTCAACAAAATCAAAAACTCTATTTGAATGGGAAAATGGTGACTCAAAATCTAAACCTCGAGTTGCAGCGTAATGCCCATCTAACTAGTTTAACAAAGATTTTATCTCTTAGTTATGATGACCTGCCTTACTATTTGAAACCATGCATTTTGTTTTTTGGTATATATCCAGAGGACTACTCCATTAATCATAACAGGTTAACTCGACAATGGATAGCTGAAGGGTTTGTTAAGTCTGATGGGAGAAGAACTTCAGAGCAAGTTGCAGATGAGTACTTATCTGAGTTAATTTATAGAAGTCTGGTTCAAGTCTCGACAGTTGGCTTTGAAGGGAAAGTTAAAAGTTGTCAAGTCCATGATTTATTACATGAAGTGATCGTAAGAAAAATGAAGGACTTAAGTTTTTGCCATTTTGTGCATGAAGGTGATGAATCAGCCACAAGTGGAACAACTAGACGCCTATCTGTAGACACTAGTTCCAACAATGTGTTGAAGAGCACTAACTGCACACACATTCGTGCTATTCATGCTTTTGGAACAGGAGGACTGCTTGAGCTTTTAACGTGTCTCTTATCTTCAAAGTCAAGGGTTTTGAAAGTACTCGACCTCGAAGGTACATCCTTAAATTATGTTCCCAGTAATTTAGGGAATCTTTTCCACTTAAGGTACCTAAATATAAGGGGTACGAAAGTACAGGTTCTTCCTAAATCTGTTGGTATGTTGCATAACTTAGAGACCTTGGATATAAGATACACGTTGGTTCATGAGTTACCAAGTGAAATAAACATGCTCAAAAAGTTAAGACATCTTCTTGCTTTCCATCGAAACTATGAAGCACCTTATTCTGTCTTGGGCTTTACAACTGGTGTGCTAATCGAAAAGGGTATTAACAACTTGACTTGCCTATTAAATCTTTGTTATGTGAAGGAAGTTAGGCTTAAGGCGTGTTCAGAGGGAATATGGGAATGCAATATGTGCTTCAGTGGTAGAGATGAAACACCTTGAAACACTTAATATCACTGCAATAGGTGAGGATGAAATCATTGTCTTGAACCCTATATCATCCCTACCCCAACTTCGACGACTTCATTTGATAGCATGACTGGAGAAGATGCCTAATTGGATTTCAAAACTTGAGTTTCTTGTTGAGATAAGGTTGGGTTTATTCAATTTGAAAGATGATCCATTAAGATCGCTAGAAAACTTGCCAAATTTGTTGAAGCTTGGTATTTGGGACAATGCCTATGATGGTGAAATTTTGCATTTTCAAAGTGGAGGGTTTCCAAAATTGAAGGAACTGTGTCTAGCTCGCTTGGATAGAGTAAATTCTGTCCTAATAGATAAAGGAAGTTTGCTTTCTCTTGAATATTTTATAACTGCCAAAATCCCCCATCTCAAGAAGCTATCCACTGGCATCAAAGCCTTGGATAACCTTAAAGTTATTGACTTCCGTATGCCAACTGAGCTAGTTGAGAGCATTGATCCAGAAAAAGGTCAAGATTATGAAATCATCAATCATGTTCCCCAATTATTCATTCGTCATTGGATTGGCCCAAAACTCAATGATTTTGATGTCCGCCTTATTCACTCGACCTCCACGGAATCATAAACAAACTGATAATGCTTTGATGTCTAATATGAAGGTACATACCCTTTCCTCAATCAAATGTTTGTCTTCCTTTTCATGTTTTAATTTTAGGCTTAATTATTCATTTGGTCCCTTAATTATTTAGGAATGTTCAATTAGGTCTCTTAATTTTTAAAAAGTTCAAGTCCTTTATTTTGCGAAATTGCTTCAATTATACCCTTTTTGTCAATTTTTTTATGTTGACTAACGGCTGACTCATCACCCTCTTCCTTTTCTTTCTCTGACCCTTCCTCCTCACTCAAAAGCCATTGCCACACCATAATCTATCACCCACGACACCACCAACCTCCGCACCAGCCTAAACCGCAGATGCCGCGCCACCACAAGCCACCACCAACCTTTATGAATTCGGATCTGCACCCACCACCCAAACAACATACCCAATTGTGCACCGCCACCCACAACACCACCAACCTCCGCACCCAACCTAAACCACCACCACTGCACCACCATCGCACCACCACCAACCTCCACGAACCCAAATATGCACCCACCACCCAAACACCATACCCAACTGCACATCGTTACCCACGACTCAACCAACCTCTGCACCTAGCCCAAACCACTTCCGTCGTGCCACCACAAGCAACCACGAACCCAGATCCGCCCCTCTTGCCTCGCACACCATTCTAGATCTAGATTTTTTTTTCTTTTTTTTTTTTTTTTCAATTTTTATTCTTGGTTTGATTTCTTGGACGAAGACAGTGGTTAGGGTTCTGATAGTGTTGATTTGGGGGTGGTTAGGATTCTGATTGCAATAGATTTGGGGGTGGTTAAGGTTTCCATTGCAATTTTTAGGGCTTCTGATTGCATTTTTGGTTTTGAAAATTGAGTTGACTCTTATTTTTTTTTTAATTATAATAAATAAACTGGCGGCTATAAACCGCCACTTTTTTAAAACTATGCTTATTTTTATTATATTTTTAATTTAAAAATAAATGATAAATATAGTGGGGATTTTCAACCTCCACTATTCTTAAAATTAAACCGTCAAAAATCGTAACTTAACATTTTCAGCTCCAATTGGATAGAAAGGGTATGATTGTAGTGTTTTTAATAATTAGATAATCTAATTGAGCTTTTTAATAATTGCGGGACCCAATTGAAATTTTACAAATAATTAAGGGACCAGTTGTATAATTAAGCCTTTAATTTTATTTACCTGTCATGTATACATTTATGATTTATCCTTTTATACATTTTTATACTTGGATTCTGTCATGTCTTTTATGTGAGTTGATGTATCTTATAGTAAATATACAAATTTCTCTATAAAAGATGCTTCATTTGTATTGTTCTGGTTTCCAAGTTTTTGTAGATACGATTTGTCTCAAAAGATGAACCTCTTAATTAGCAAGTTTAATAGGGTGAACATATCCATAAATTGATATCATCTAATAGCATATTTTTAATTTTACACTAACTAAATTCAATATTCAAATAATAACTATATTTGTTGTTGTTTTAATAACTCATGCAAGTCTCTCTCTCTGTGTGTGTATATCTGTAGTTATTTTAATAACTCATGCAAGTCTCCTCTCTCTCTCTCTCTCTCTCTCTCTCTCTCTCTCAATTTGACTTCATTTCCATGGTGTTTATTGCAGGTTGTGGGAGCTGCTCTTTAAATATACTCAAGCCTTTTTCATTTGAATGGATATTTTCATTTTCATAATAAAACATATAATTTCTGTATTATTATTGGATTTCTTGTGATGATGGAACCTACTGTTGCTTGCCTTATTTTGCCTATATTCTAAACATTAGTCTGCCTCCTTTTGGTTTTGGAAGGCAAATGTGATTTTCTTTTTCTTTTTTGTTTATTGAAGGTTGTGGAATTACTCTTTAAAGTTTGTAATGAAGATTCTACATTTAACAAGACATTTTCCTGTTCCTTCCCAATATAGACAATTGCAGTATCTTTGTTACTACTATTTTACTGGATTAATTTTTTGCGTTGCAGGAATCAACTGTTGCTTACCGATTATTTTGACTATCATCCTCTTGTGTTTTTATTTTTTTTATCATGATAAAATTAGAAAAATGAACTGAGCATGAGAAACCAGGAAAATGTGATTGCAAGAAAATCTATAGAAATTATAGTCAGTTTAAGAAAATCTATAGAAATTATAATCAGTTGAAGAATAGGGCATCTTTGAATGCCTTCATAGAAGCCCCCACTCCTTGACAATGTCCCAATATGTGTTCTGACTGCTAGCCCTGAAGTTATAAGTACCAACACCATTTAACTCATTCCCTCTCTAGTTGCATATGACAAGTTGCAGCATAGTTGCATATGGGTGTGCACGATACCTTTTTCTAGATTGGGTTAGGATAAGTCTCTAAGTCAGGTAGAAGCCAACAATAGGCTATAGCTGAAGCATTGCATGACCAAAGCCATGAAAAATTGTCCTCCCCATCATGGATATCCGAAATATTATAAATGATTTGGATAATCTCTCTTGGTATACGTAGAAGTGTGTAATTAAAGAGGATTTAAATCCCACCTACCATCATTCCACATGTCAGCAACGGGTAACTGATCGTGAATGTCCGATATATGAGCAAATCCCTGGCGGAGAGTAGGCAGAAACTTGTGAATACTTTTCCATACGTAAGTTCCTCTTTGGGTCCAAGTCAGTGAGAGGATGGAGGAATTTCTCAAACATTTGTGAGTTAACACTTGAAACCCACGGCTTATGTAAAAGTTACTAAATAAGTTTCCCCTTTGGGTCATGCTACATTTTAAAGAATGATCTTTGATTCCGAATTCTCATAATTTAATGGTTAAAACGCCAATTGAAGATCATATATGGACTAAATTTTAGGACAGATCAAAATCCGCTAATTCATAACAACGAAATTGCATCAATTTCGATGGAAAAATAAAAACACCCATTCAAATGAAGTGGTCTCAATTACAAGGTTCCAACAGAAGCTCTCACAATCAATTGAAAACACCACAAATGACCAAAAATAGAAATGTACTAAATTCAAAGTCACACGCCTAAATGGAGTTCATATATTCCTCCAGTGAAGTAGGATAAGTTCAAGGAGTTATATATGAATAATTTATTTGGGGATTCAGGATTCAAGCCTTCATGAAAGGAATTGAACAGATGAAGTGCATCATATTGGCGAGCTGCAATATGGAAAATTTGAATTTCTGTCCACAAAGACACAAGAAATAGTCATGTTTGTGCAGTATATATGTAAGTATTCAAGCAAATTGAATTTAACTTGAAGTTTTGAATGCTAAATAAACATAATCTTCTAAGTTGTACCACAGCTTATGAAAGAGAGTAAATTAAATTATCAAACAACAGACCTTAAGTGTACATATGCAGGATGATGAAAATAAGAATAAGAATTTAATTTCACAGAAATTGATAACGAAAACATTTTTAAAAGAATATAGCCACTTTCATTCTGCAAAAGGCATGATCTATTAGAATATACGTACTTATGAGTAAAATATTTATTGACACAATCAATTAAAAAACTAAAAATAACTTTCGAGAATTTACAGAATTTTGCTATCAACAAATTAAAAAGATATTAATTTCTTAAAGTAGCTATAGTTAAGCATGCATAAAGCATAATTTTGTTTGAACTATGTAAGAGTCCACGTTAAGGGAAGATTGATGCATGAAATGAAAAAAAAAATCCAAAATAGAGAAAAACAAAGATAAAACAAACAGATATTGCTCAGAATAGCATTATATTATAATTTCAAACATTTATAACAGCAACACTAATATATGGCATGAGGAAAAAGTACCTTTATATTTCAGTCTTCAGATACTGGCTGTGTGGGAATAGTGCGCAACACATAGTCATTAAATCCTGGTCCCACAATCTGACGAATACGTACAAGGGGAATATACTTGATAACCCCATAATGTTTCCCACCTTTTGCTGGATCAATGCTTTCTACTAATTCAGTTGGCATATCAGCAAAGCCAAGAAATAGAAGCTTTTTCAAGTGTTTGAGGTCCTGAGGTATAACCTTCATCTGGGGGTTATCTTTAAATCTGAAGTGTTCAAGACCAGGCAAAGCTCCTTCATCTATAGAGATAGAATTCAATCTGCTTAATCGAGTGAGATCCAGCTCCTTCAACTTTGAAAATCCCCCTATCTTAAAATGCAAACTTTCACCAGCATAAGCATTATCCCACATATTGAGCCGCAACAAACTTGGCAAGTCTTTCAGTGAGTCTAATGGATCTTGTTCCAAGTTGGATAAACCAAGCCTTAACTTGACAAGATAGTCAAGTTTTGGAATCCACTCAGGCAACTTAGTCACTCGAGCTTTCAAATTCAACACTCGAAGTAGGGACGGTCTGGATGGAGGTGAATCAGGGTTTCGAGGTGTTTCATCTCTCCTATTGCAGTTGATATCCAAGTCGATGGCTTCATCCTCAGCTATGGCACTAACATTGAGAGATTCGAGGTGTTCCATCTCTCCTATTGCAGTTGATAGGGCACTTGCATATTCTGTTTTCACACGCCTTATGCCTAACTTCCTTAACTGTTTCAGCCTTTGGAGCTCTTCCATAAGGTCTACTCCACCATGATCAGCCTCCAAAAAGTAAAGCTTTTGTAAGGATTTCAAGCAACCAATAATACCCTTTTGCATTTTCACCCCGTCTGTGAAATTCATCATAGAGTACTGTCTTTCATAATTTCTGTAGTACACTGGAAGAAGTCGTAGCTTTGTGAGGTTGTTTATCTCTCTTGGAAGCACATGCACGCGCGTTTGTCTTAGATCCAAGGTTTCTAAGTTCAGCAACTCACCAATGGATCTAGGAAGAACCTTTACTTTTGTATGACTCAAGTTTAAGTACCTTAGGTGAAAAAGATTCCCCAAGTTATCGGGAACATAATTCAACAAAGTTCTTTCAAAATCAAGTACTTTCAAAAGCTTGAACTTGGCAGATAATCTACCCACAAAATCTTCAGGCAATTCACTTTTGTTAAAAGCAAAAATAGCACGAATGCCCAAGTTACTAGTCCTTTGTAACACATTGTTGGAACAAGTAGCTATAGAAAAGCGTCTAGTTATTCCAACATTGTCTAGTTCATCATCTTTATGCATTAAGTGGCAAAAACTTAACTCGTTCATTTTTTTAATGAGAATTTCACGTAATAAATCATGGACTTGACAAATTTTCACTTTACCATCAAAGCCAACTTTGGAGACTTGAACCAAACTTCTACGTATTAACTCTGTCAAGTACTCTTCAGCAACATCCTCCACAGGTCTTCTTGCCTCATTTTCAATGAATCCTTCAGCCATCCATTGCCTAGTCAATCTCTTGCGCTGGATGAACCAGTCCTCCGGATACATACCAAAATACAACATGCATGACTTCAAATTGTGAGGAAGATCATCATAACTAAGAGATAAAATCCTTGTTAAACTAGTTAAATGTGCATTGCGCTCTAACTCCATCCTCAGATTCTCACGTATCTTTCTCCATTCAATCATGTTGTTTTGTTTTGTTGACAAAAGACCACCAATGGCAACAATTGCTAGTGGTAGCCCTCCACATTTTTGAACAAATTCCCTTGACATATTCGCAAGCTCAGGTGGACATTGCTCAGATCCAAACGCTTTCTTGCAGAAGAGTTCCGATGCTTTGTCTTGAGGCAATTGTTGTAGTTCGTGAACATGATGAACGGGAAATGATTTCTTAAAATACTCTGCAACGTGCATCATTCTAGTGGTGATTATGATTCTACCTCCTTTGTCATTTTTAGGCAAGGCATGCTCAATCCCATCAGCAAAATCTTCTTTCCAGACATCATCAAACAATACCAGATACCTTTTTGATTGAAGGTATTGCCTCACTTCTGCAACTAATGTGGTATCATCCATCTCATTCAACCCTTTTGGAAGAGGCTCATCGGCGTCCTTGCAAAATTTTTTTATCATATCTATCAATAGCCCCCTCTCAGTGTATGATTGAGAAACTGTGATAAAAGCACGACAATTAAAGTGTCGTTTCACTTGTTGGTTATCAAAAACATGTTTGGCAAGAGTGGTTTTTCCAAGTCCTCCCATGCCTACCACAGAAATCAACGAGCGTTCGTTGGTTCCATTTATTAAGCAATTAATCAATTCTTTTCTTGGGGATTCGAATCCCACAACTTCAGTTTCTTCAATGAAATGGGATGTCATTCGTGGGTCACCACATTTGACATCTTTTGCCCCTCCAGAGTTGCTTGATGATGCATCTTCGTGTGAAGATTGAAACTTGTATCTTGATAGAAATAATACCAGTAATTAGAAAAATAATATTTCAAAAGTTACAAAGATCTATAAAGTGCTGCTTAGTATTATACATTAAGCTATACTATGATTTAATGATTCTCTTATTATTTAATGATTTTCTCTCTTAATTAAAAAGTGAAACCCACCAAAATTGATGATTTCCAACAAATTTCAGCCAATCATAAGAAGAGCATTAAGAAGAGAGTGTCGCTAGCATTCTTCTTACCTAAAATTTACACTTAATTTTGGCTTATTTTACTTTCCTAACAAGTTCAAGCTTATGAGATTTTGTAGAAGTTGTTAATGATAAAAATAAAATATCAACTTTGTGTTTTATTTTTGTAAGTGATTGTGTTTTTACTTGGAAACTATAAGAATCAGGTCATTGTTACACTTTCTATTTGTTAAGTTGAATAAGTGGTGCAACTTCTTGTATATGTCATGCAATTTGGCTAAGAAGATAGTTTAGGAATTTAACATGATCCGAGAGTACAAATACTCATTATTGATAAAAGAAATGTATAAGAGCTTGCTAAGAATCTAGTGTCACTACTACAAAATAGATCTTTAACTATACGATTTCTACATTGATTCTTAAACAACTTATGTAGAAAATTACGCGGTGACATTTTTGTAAATAAATGGAAGGCTTAAATATGTTTTAGGTCTATGATAAATGATCGATTTTTGTTTTTGGTCCTTAATATTTTTTTTTTGTTGCATTGTATTCTTGATATATCAAAACTTTTGTTTTGAGTTCCTGTCGTTGGTTAAGTGATGACATGGCACCTTGTGAACAGATCTTCCCAATATATATCAACCATTGAGATGGTACCACATCATCATTTAACTAACGGCAGAGACTCAAAACAAAAATGAAATATCAAGATCCAATGCAACGAAAAAATTTATTAGGGACTAAAACAAAAATCGATCATTTATATTGGACCTGAAACATATTTAAGTCATAAATGGAATATCTTTTACGTTGGTTAAAATGTTAACGAATGTAATTGTTGTCCCAAACTTCAGAATAAGAAAATGCCTAAGCGAATTTCGACGGCCTCTAGGGTGGACCACTAAAACAAGTGGTCCACCATGCATAATTATTAATGACCCTAGGATTAATCTATGGAACATTTTCTTATCCTGTGCCCTTTCCATCTTAACCGAACTCCTCTCCTCCGTCTTCTTCCATCTGCAGATTTTTCCATCCAAATCGACGGTTTCATCTTTGATTTCAGTGTCGAACTCTGATCTGCAGTGGTAATCGGAGGCCACCCTTCACTTTCCCCTTTCTCTTCCCACCCAATGATTGACTCTGTTCTTTCTTTCTTGATTTGCATATACGTATTTTGGGAACTTTTGATATGTCAAGTGGATTCTTTGGGTTTTTTTTTTTTTAATTCAACAAAGTAGATTCTTTGGTGTTGCAAGGAATGATGTGTTTGATTTTTCACCCAACATAACACACAATTCATAACTTTTGTTTTGTGCTCCATTTTTTCAAGTTAATAGTCCGTATGCGTAGTACACAATGTGTTGGGTTATTTGATTTTTTATTGCTTGATTTATTGTTTGAAATTTGTTGATGAATTGATATGGAAATTCTGCTCTTTAATTTTTACATTTTGAATTTGTGTTTAGTTTGATTTTGATTCATGGTACAGTAATTCCGGTGGCACAACGGCCATTCTTAGCTGAGGTGGTTCATAGGGTAAGAGGGAGAAGAATATGAATGGAGAAAAAATATAGTGCAGAGAGTACAAGATAAGAATATGTTCCACAGATTAATCCTAG
Organism: Pueraria montana var. lobata; assembly: GCA_026413185.1. Taxonomy (NCBI): domain Eukaryota; kingdom Viridiplantae; phylum Streptophyta; class Magnoliopsida; order Fabales; family Fabaceae; genus Pueraria; species Pueraria montana. Next base: position 63,154,528 of record CM048654.1, on the reverse strand, counting down.
GGTCATTAATAATTATGCATGGTGGACCACTTGTGACAGTGGACCACCCTAGAGGCTGTCATGAATTTCATTTGAAAAACAAACTTCTTGCTCTCTCCAATTCTTACACACAAAACCCTTGTGCACATGTTCACAACACACCTCCTAGGACTCCTTCCTCTTGACGACACTTCTTCGTACGATTCTTTCTTCGATTTGTTGCAACACTACGCATTCTTCCGAAACTCTGCTCAATTTTGCCACCCAAACTGATGAGTCCTTTAATGACATAGTATCCTTCTTCGTAAGAACATTAAGCTCCCCAAGTCCTTGAAAATGTCCACAAGACATCATGCTGAGAGAACGTCACTGACCTCATGACGTCAAGGCCATCAGGGTGTTCGTTGACCTCGTTTCTTTCAAAATTCGCTTCAGACAGCGTCGCATCAGTGTTTATGTGTAGATCTCAATTTCTTTTAGATCTCGACGAAGCCATCAGACCTCGTTTCTTTCATATTTGGATATTATTCTTTTTATCTCTTTTGATCTTGTTTCTTATTTCTTTTAGATGTTGTTTCTTTCAGCCATGTGTGATCGTATTTTATTTTAATCAATTTCAGATTTGTGTGATTGTGTTTTATTTGAATCAATTTGGAAAAGTATCATATTTGTAACAAATCCAACATTGACAAGTTTGTTAGAGATGATGCGTTTGTAATTGTCGAATCAGCTCAAATCTTTGATTAAGGTTTCAAGGGAACTGACTGTGGTGTTGAGGAGAGTGGAAACAGAGTAAATGAATAATGGGAATGTACAATATTGCATCAATTCTATATAAAATTGATGAAGAAAACAATATTTTTTACATCATTGAGATATACATTGGTTTGTAGAGCCGATTTAGAATCCCAATTTTAACCGATGTGAAATGGGTATTCTACAGTAGTGTGTTTCATTAACAAAACAAGTATATAAACATTAAAGGGTTAATTAAGTTTTTAGTCCCTAAACTTTTTCAAAATTCGGTTTTTAGTCCTAAACTTTAGTTTGACTGGTCAAAGTTCTTAAACTTTTTAAAAATTCGATTTTTAGTCCCTAAACTTTAGTTTGACCGGTCAAGGTCCCTAATTTTTTTAAAAATTGGGTTTTTAGTCTCTAAACTTTTTAAAAATTCGGTTTTTAGTCCCTGAAATCTCATTAATTCAGGGACTAAAAACTGAATTTTTAAAAAGTTTAGGGACCTTGACCTGTCAAACTAAAGTTTAGGGACTAAAAACCGAATTTTGAAAAAGTTTAAGGACTAAAAACTTAATTAACCCAACATTAAACATTTCATTAAAGAATACATTGTTAAGAAAGATACAACTTTTTATTCGAACATGCAATATCATGTTGTAAATATTTTTATTAAACCCCTAAATTTGAACATTTTCATATTGGAAGCAAGACTTTATGTGTACAAAATTTGTTGAGAATTTTCTAATTAAAAACAATGATAGAAATAATACTTGTAATTAGAAAATAAAACCTTAAGGGAGCATTTGTTTATGAAATGTTAGTGGATTACCATGAATGTGGAGATGAGAATATATATTCCCATATTTGTTAGAAGGTAATAAAGAAATAGGCTATGTTTGGTAAAACTAGCTGATAAGCTAGCTGGAAGCTTATAAGCTATAAACTAGTAGTTGAAAAGCTAGAAACTTATAAGCTAGCTAATTAATTGAAAGTGTTTGATTGATGAGCTAGCTGATAAATGTCGAATGATGTAAAAGGACATATTTATTATTTCTAATATTTGAACTTATTTTTAATAACTCGTCATCTTAAACCCTAAAACCTAAACCCAATGGGTGTAACTCAGTTGGCAACACACACTGAGTATGTGGGAGAGGACCTAGGTTCAATCCCCGCAGAATACATCCTTGGAGAGGGGTAAAGAGCTTTAAGTGTGACTAAGCCCCGGACCGAAGATTAGTCTCATAGTTGGCCCAAATTAAGAGTCAAAGCTTGTAGAGATACCTTGGTGTCCCACCGAGGAGCCAAATGCCCTAATTACGGTAATTACAAAAAAAAATCATCTTAAAAAGTAGGACAATAATTCTGTAATATAAAAGAATAGTAAAGATTCGGTGATTTTACTCATTGTTTAAAATCAATTTTTTAATAAACTAATATTGTTTTAAATCAAAATTTTCCTTTTTTTGAAAAAAGTAGAATTAAATTAAATAAACTTATATTGTTTAAAATCAATTTTTTAATATTTAATTGTTATTTATAATATTATTTTAAAATAAAAATTAAAAATTGTTGTTTCTTTATAATTTTGTTTTTTATTGGTTTTTGTTTAGTGACCAAATATTTTAAATAAAAAAATAAACAATGTATTAATTCATTAAAATAAATAGTTTAACATTAAACAAAATAATAAAAAAATTAGAATTTAAAGTTTCATAATAACTAAGAAAATAAATGTCATCTAGTGCTTTTAAAAATGTTAAAATAGGTAAAAGGGTTTTTAAATTGAATAAAAGGATAAAAAAGAATTTCAAATAAATTATTGAGGATAAAATTGAGAAGAAAAAAAAACCTAGTAGCTTATGAAAATAAGCTACTTGAGTAGCTTACGGAAAATAAGCTACTAAAATAAGCTTGTGAACCAAAAAAGCTTATTTTGGTCAAAGTAGCTTATAAACTGGTCAAAGGAGCTTACAAGCTCTTCAAAAGCCTTACCAAACACACTCGTATTCCTAGTATCTCTTATTCTCAGGAAAATGAGATTCCCATGTTTATATTAATTTTATATTGATGTTATTCCCATGAAAGAAGGGTGGAAATGTGTATTCCTGGGTGGTGGGAATCATATTTATTGTGTAAAAATTCTATCATACCCTCATTACTAGCTAATACCCACTACCCTAATACCTATCTACCTCTGTTTTTATTAGTGGTAACTTCTAAATAATATCTGTCTTATTTTTTTCACACGTACTGCATATATAGTCTTAGCTACACTTTGTTTTATGACTTGCCATGGGTATCCAATATCTATTACTGTAGCTTATAACTGTTGACTGGAATATTGCATACTATATCTAAACAATACAATTGCCCTCAGACCATTTTTTAATGAGTTATTCTTACTATGCTTGTAGATTTTTAGTTATTTATGATTATGTGTAGCGTATATTTATTCTTTGTAGTGAGTTATCCGTACGAGAAGCATAAAAAATTGAAAACTTTGATTGTTTATATAAAATATAATATCTTTTATACAAATAAAGACATTTTAGTAATTATAACATATATTTCTAGGGAAAAAATGTGAATCAAACACATGTTTTAAATGTTCCTGGGAATATCAAAAAGATTCCCAACCAATTTTAACAATTAACCAAACATATTTTTTTAAAATACCCAGGAATGTCATACCCATGTAATATTCCCAGGAATAATATTCCCAGAAATGTAATAACATTCCGTGAAATAAACATCTCCTAAAAGTTACAAGATAAATGATTGTAAGTTACTATACATTATAAGAATCATTATTTCTATTTATTAAAAACTAAATACTTCCCATTTATATTATCTCATTTATTATTTTAATTGAGTTTTTGTATACTTTTAAATAGAGAACTAACTCATAAAAAGTATTACAAAAATTTTCTCTATTGTATACTTTTAGTCACTAACATACCTTTCACTTCTTTCCTTGATTCGTTGAACTGATGACTTGATATGTTGAATCTCAGATGCAATCCGGTGACGTGGCATCAGGGTTTTGATTTGGTGAACAATCTTTAGGAGTAAAGCTATGCATGGTGGATGATGGTTGACCTCATGTTGTGCCACATCCATGATGTATTCATCAATAACATCTTCTATGCGAAAGGATACTTCTCTCACCTGCTTCACCCATGTTTTTATTCCTTCATTGGTGTCTCCTCCTTCATATCCAGCTCTTCTATCTGCATCCTTTAGGAAGGCTTTGATGCTCTCTAATTCATCTTTGATCTCTGAAAAATCATTTCCGAGACCTTTCAACAAACTTGCTTCTTCTGTTGCAAGTTGGTACAGCTTTTCCAAAACGAACGATACTACAGCTTCTGCCATTTCATTTCATCTCATTATGCATGTTAGCTCGCAATTTCTGCAATTCTAGCAAGCATGGTGTTTTGGTGAATTTTGGGTATAATGAGTTTAAAAGAAAATGTTTTTCTGTCGTGCGCTGCTACAACTTTCAACTTTATAGAGTCTAAAAAGAAAATGTTTAATTATTATTTTAGGCTAAAATACAACTTCGATTCTCTTATTTTGTCCAATCCGCAATTTTGGTCTTCCATTTTAAAATAGAAATATTTAGTCCCTCAATTTTCGAAAACTAGTCATTTTGGTCAATCTTCAATTTTAGTTACGTTTTATTTCTTTATAGTGATTCAATTGAACCCTAGTCCTAAAATACTCATAAGGTATCATCAAGAAATGACTTAATTAATTCAAATATAAGAAGAAGAAAAAAAAAGAAATAAATGTAGGAAAAATTGAGAATTGAACAAAAATTGCGAATTTTCGAAAATTGAATAACTAAATGTCTCTTATTTAAAATAAGGGACTAAAATTGCATATTGGACAAAATATAAGGATCAAAATTGTATTTTAATCATTATTTTATTGCCTGCAGACAAAGTTGGAGCATTGCATACGTCATTAATCTTATTAAAAGAATTGTCCATTCCTAGTTATAATTATTTTTTATTTAAAAATATATTATATTTGTTAAATATAATAACTAATATTATGTAAGAAAAATATCCATATATTTATATAAATACTGTATCAATAAAATTAATCGATGAGTATCGAACGCAATTCACTGAAAACACAAAGAGTGAGTGTAATATATATCCTTTCCGTTAACATTGTCAATGGCGTTTGGGAGAAAGGGTATATAGTGTTATACATGGAAAATAATAAGGAAATTTGTTGTAAGGTTAAATAACGAAAGGTATCAGGTATGATTTTTTTTAAAGTTTAGGAATGATTTGTGTAATTTATTCTTAAAAGAATTGTCCATTCCTTGTCCATGTCTGCAGAAGTGCTTAGGTTTTCATTTAATTTCTTTCAACAACCCAATTGATATAACGATAGAAATAATTAATGTAAATACAACTGTGTGACAATAAGAGTCTTGGTCTTTGAAATATTCCTTTTTTGTTCAATGTTTTTATTTTACTTCTTTTATAAAGTTTGTGGTTTAGGTTATTGAAAAAGGTTTCCAGCTTTTTTCCTGATTCAAGAATTTCACATATGAACAAAAGCTCATGGACTATAGGAAATAATTGCTAAAGCTAATAGTAAAAGGACTGTATGGAGACATAACATTATTGCTCAGACTTATCCAACCAGTTGGGACCCTCCGGCATCTGAATCATTATTTATCTGTAGTCTCAATCGATCTTTATATGGTACAAATTTAAGTTTTTTAATTTATAAAAAACATTAATAACACATGATTACGCGATCATGTACAAATTAAGCAGAATCATATATCAAGTCATGATCAAGGACCAACTAATGATTTCACTCCACATAAGCCCAAAATATAAGTTGGCAAAATTAGCTGAAAAGTTAGCTGAAAATTTGAAAGTTGGTTCAAAACTACAAACTGAAAGCTGGTAGCTGAAAGCTATTAAATTAGCTTATTAAATCATAAGTGTTTGATATAACTATATATTGAAGTAGCTGAAAAATGTAAAATAACAAAAATGGACATATTTATATGATATTTTTATATAAATTTCAATTTTATCTTGTGGATAAAAATATATTTTGAGGTATTATAATTTTAATTTTTTAATTAATTTTAAACTCTTGTAATTTTTTATTTATAGATAAATTGTTTTCATTACATTTTTAGTTTCAATTATTATATTTTTTTCATATTAAGTATTTTACTATTAATCTTATACTATATCTTAAAATATTTTTAATCAAGTTTAAAATAGAGTAAAAAACATACACTTAAGTAGATATTATACTTTTATTATATATGTTAATTAGCATAATAGTTAAAATAAATCATCTAATATAAAATTATTCAAAAAATAAAAAATCTGACATTCATCATTATCAATTTTGTGAAGTATAATGTTGAAATAAAAAAATAAATATTATAAATAGTACTATGTTTAAAATAAATAGTGTAATATAAAAAAATATAAATATAAAATTAACAAATTATAAAATAAAACAAATAAATAATAAAATCTTGTTTTATTTGAAAAGGGTAAAATATGTTAAGGATAAAAAATGAATAAAATATAAAAAGTTAGAAGCTAGAAACTAAAGTTTTAAAAAATGCTACTTCAAGTAGCGTTTCAAAAAATGTTAAAAATTACTAAAAAAAAAAAAAACTTGTTCATTGAACAGTCGAATAAGTTTTTCAACTAATAAAAAGAGTTAAAAATAAACTAAAATGGCTTACCGAACATAGCCTTGAATGCATCACTGCTAGCTGTAAAGGGTCCTGCCGGTGGTTTTGGATTGTCATGCAATTTTCACGTGGTATGTCTTTAGAGTGGGACATGCAATTTTCGCAATAGGTGTGTATACAATAAATTGATTTTATATCAACAGTTTTATATGATTAATTATAATTAAAATTAATTTTAAAGTAATGCAATTTTTGTTTAGATAATATATATTATAAAAATGATTTTTTTAAAAATATTAATTGAATAATTTGAATTAAAATTAATTTGTATGTAATTACTAAAATAAATTTTAAAGTTTATGCATCTATTTTAATTAGCTATTTAATATATATATATATATATATATATATATATTAACAAATTAAAAATAAATGTGTAATAATTTGTTACTTTATGTTAATTGTCAAATTTTAAAATATATATGTATAATATTTTAATTTTTGAAATAGAACACATATCACTTATATAAACATTACACAAATGTATCTGCATTAAAAAGTATAAATAAGAAACATAATGTAAAATACAATACAACTTATGAGGTATAAATTAGCTAGTGAAGGTGTCAGGGTAAATTAGAGAAAATACAACACCGTCATGATTTTGAATGAAGCAAAAGCAACTCCTTATTGCTTTAAGCTTTAAGCCTAAAGGCTATTCTCGTATTGATTTGGATCAGTTTTGAGGGAAAAAAAAAAGCCATCCAATCCGAAAATTAATGTAACTTGTGGTTTAGTTCGGTTTGAATTGTTTACTTAAAAAAAATTCCTTGTTATAATTATTTTTTATTTAAAAATAAATTCTGAATATTTATAAAGTCAATTAAAAAAGTTATACACTTAATATACATGTATTATCATTACATTTATTAAATTTGATAGGCTTAATTACCAAATTAGTCTCCAAATTATTTAAAATGATCAATTTGGTCCCCATATTTTAAAACGCTCTAATTTGGTCCTTGAATTGCTAAAATTGCATCAATTAAGTCCTTTTGGTGGACCAATTGAAGCGTTTTAAGGACCAAATTGATGCAATTTTAACAATTCAAGAACCAAATTGGAGTGTTTAAAATTTGGGGATCAAATTGATACATTTTAAATAATTTGGAGACTAATTTGATAACTAAGCCAATTTGATAAATATATTATATTTATTAAATATAATTAATATTGTGTTAGAAAAATATCAGTATATATACATATATAAATACTATATCAATAAAATTAACGGATGAGTATCGAATGCAATTTACTGGAAACACAAGAGGTGCGAGGGTAATATATATCCTTTCCGTTAACAATGTCAATGGCGTCTAGGGAAAAGGGTACACAGTGTTATTTATGCTTTATAATTATGCAGTTCTGTATTTCTTTTTCCCCTCGGGTAGTAGGTCTGAATGGTGCCAAGGAAAATTAAGCTTCAAAATAATTGAAAAAGCATGACCTAATCCATTGACTTGATAAAATTTATAAAGTCAATGGTTTAGGACATTTTTTTTTTTACTGAACTTTCTTTATTCCATAATTAAAGAATTTCACATCATACCATATGCATACTTTTCTTATTCTTTTTTAATTTTAATGTTTTTGTTTTTTTATATATGTTACTAGTTGAAATAGGAATCTTACCATTACTTAATGAGAAAATAAAAATTATGTATTGACAGTATAAAATTATTTGATAATATTATTCAATCAAAAATCATCATATATAATAAATATTTTGATTTTTACAATAATTATCTTAAAGATCATATTAACAATTATCTGTAATTAGATAACAGTATAAAATTGTTTGACATTATCAGTATATAACTGTTAACCTCTTAATTAATTGTTTATAATCTCATGTAAAGCAACATTTTTATTTGTTTATAACCAACATGCTAGTGGGTGGTCCCCAATATTGAAACAAATTAAAGAAAATGAATTACTCTTGCACATCATTGTTTTTTTTTTTTTCTGAAGTGGAGGAGGAAATACACCCCACTACCAAACGAAAATATTATTCATCAATCCATGACCATGAATACAACGGAGGTAATCCAAAAGGGGACAACGAGCAAAATCAGGAACAGTAGTAAAACACAAGTCTGTACTATGAGAAGAAAGTACAAATTTAGCAAACGAATCAGCCAGTAAATTGGCCTCTCGCACTACATGAACCAAACTAAAAAACTCCATGTCTCCAGTCCTCCAAAGGATCTCTTCTACCAGATGATAGCAAAATGATTGTTCACTTGCTCATCATTGTTAAGATCATCGAATTAGCAATTTTTTAATTTCAATATTACAAAAAATAAAGAAAAAAAACTTCATTACTAACGGTTAAAAACCCACTATAATTAGAAAAAAAAAAAATCCACTGCAATGGAATCACTAACGATCTCAAATCGGTCAATAATTTCTTCATCGGTAAATTACTCACAACTTCAAAAAAAAAAAAAAAACCCGTTGGTAATAGTGTACTAGACATAGTGTAATCTGCGAGAAAAGATTTGAATTTTCGGTATCATTTACAATGAATATTTCAGTTAGTAATTTGATGGTAAGAATAGGGAAATTTTAAAAAAAAATTAGGGATATGGAGGCTTTAGCTCAAGCTCAAATTCTAAGATAATATTAAGATTTATTTTGGCGATGATTGTTAGTCCTATTAGGTCATCTGTTATCAAACTATGTACAAATGTTTAATCTAGTAAAATTCACACTTGAGATGTATAATCTTTGGCCATTTCATTTCATCACCTTATTAGCTTGCAATTTCTACAATTCTAGCGTGTATGGTATGTTATGGTGAGTTTTGGGTACTACATAGCTTTAAATTCATTTCAAAGAATGACCTTTAAAGAAAATGTTTTTCTATCGTGTGCTGCTACATACCATTGGAGTGTTACTCACGTCATTAATCTTAGGCTTACATATATTTTAGGTCCATGATAAATTAGAAAATTTTATTTTGGGTCCCTAATAATCTTTTTTTTTTTTTTTTGCATTGAGTCCTTAATAAAACAAAACTTTTGCTTTTCGTTCTTCTTATTTTGTTTTAGTCTTTTAAATATATCTATTTTTTTCATTTTTGTCCCTAAAATATGTAGATAATTTGTTATGAGTCCCTATAAAATATTTTTCAAAGGGATTAATTAATATAAAATAAACAAAATATTATAAGGACTTAAATGAAAAAATAGATATATTAGAAGAATTAAAACAAAATAACAAGGATCAAAAACAAAATTTTTGTTTTATTAAGGGCTCAACGCCAAATTTTTTTTATTTGGGATCCAAAACAAAATTCGTTAATTTATTAAGAACTTAAAACATATTTAAGCCTTAATCTTATTACAAAAATTGTTCATTCCTTGTTTATTTAAAGGCATTGTGTTTAAACTTAAAAAAAAAAAAAAGCGTTTTTAGAAAATATTTTTTTAAGAAACAGATTGGATTTGCTTCTTAAAAAAATTACTTTTTTAAAAAAAATACTTTAGACAAACATATTAAAAAAATTTAAAAATAGCTTATTTTATTAAAAAAAAGTACTTTTCTTTTTAAAAAAAAAAAAAAAAGCTTAAATATACGGCTTATACCAGACCAACTAAAGTGTCTAATTACTATAAACCATCTATACAAAATAATGGCGCATCCCCCAACATAAACCCCACCAAGACCATCTGTCATGGTCCAGCAACCACACTAACCGGCAAACAAAAACTATACCCAAAACCAAGATATAGCATATACAAATACCATCACTGAAGCATTACGTGCCAAGACCTGGAAGAGAAAACACATGCACATGTACATCCATATATTACGTACGACACAGCACTATATCCCGTAAATTGTCAATAATGCTTGAACCCGGACGCCACTAGAATTGGCCTAATGATAGGAAATTAGGATAATTTATGAGGTTATAGATTTAAATTTCAGTGCAATCATTGTTGGAAAAAAAAATTCACGAACCCGGACTGGCCCATTCCGCCCAGGAGTATCCAAAACCAGGATCTTTTGCCTCCAACCATGACCTAGACGTGAATTAGATGTCCTGCTTAAGTGTACCTCTATTGAATTTTCCTTCTCGAAAAACACACATGTTTCTAACCCTCCAAACACACCACGTGATTGAGACCCACATGTTTCTGGCCCATATTCCTTGCTTAGATATTGTATATATTATTGTATAGAAAAATTAAGCTCCAAAAGAAAAGGAAAAAGGAAGTCTGGCCACAGAGGAGGATGACTTCCATATTTTTTTGGTCAATGTTTATAATTACTTTCTTTTATCAAGTCGGTGGTTTAGGACCGGTTATTGAAAAGGTTTCTTCAAGAATTTCACGTATGAACAAAAGCATATATATGGACATGGAGTGTAAGGAAAAAGGAAAATTGGAAATAATTGCTAAAGCTGATAGTAAAAGGACTGTAAGGAAACTTAACACTACTGCTCAGAGTTCAGACTTATCCAACCAGCTGGAACCCTCACGCAGTGCCAAATTCAAACCAATTTGGATGCATCGGTGCTAGCTGTGCAAATGGTCCTGACGTGAGGTTTTCGAGACTACCTGAATTGTCATGCAATTTTCACGTGGTATATATATATATATATATATATATATATATATATATATATATATATATATATATATAAAGTATGTTCTAATATATAATCTAATAAAAAATAAATCTATAAAAAATCTTAATTATCACTTTCTAAAATATAATTTGAATTTTAAATATTTTAATCTTAATTATTTGTTATTTTTAATCTTGATCAGATGATTGTTATTAGTTGTTCTCATATTCTCATATAAGAAAGTATTCTCATAAGAGTCGTATCCTATATATATATATATATATATAGGAAATATATCTAGCGAGATGACTTATCTTATATAAGAGTGAGAAGAATAAATATTGACTACTAGATCTATCTTGAATGGTCAAGATTAAAATAAACTAAGTCATGGGAGTTTTTTAAAAAATCATATAACTTTTTAAGTAGTCACATGACATTAAATCACCTAATAACTTATATTTTTATTCGGTTTAGATTGTTTTCTTAAAAAAGTAGGATTGGATCAAATTTCATAAAACATAGTTTGAATTAGATTGGAGGATTCATTTTTATCGACACACATCCTTACATTATTATATTACTAGATTCATTTATAGTGGCCATTTCAAAAAATATAATATACATATGAAATGCAAAATAATGTAATTCATAGGGTTGACGCAGTGTTATAAGATTTTGCTGCGTTCATATATAGGGAATGATTTATTTATCAGGAGAATCTGTGTTTGATTGAGGGATACCCATGATCTCTAACCCAATAAATTGAGGGACATCCATAATCTTAACCCACGACATAAATAATGTAAAATGTGAAAGTTGAAATGCATAAAATAAGTAAAATGTGATAGTGTTAGTACTCATACAATTTGAGAGGGTATTTCCAAAAGGCTTAAATATTTACGAAGGAGATTTTGATTGATAGTTTTGTAACATCACAATTCACAATGTCGCATCAATGAGAGGACAAAATTTCAATATGCATAAGAGTATACATGTGAAATGCAAAATAATACATACTAGATAGTACTCGTGAGATGCACGGATTTATTGAGAGCCAGGAATGAATTTTTTGTATGTATAAAATATGTTGACAATGTTGTTATTTTATTATATTATTTTAAGAAAGATCTAAAACTAATTCAAAATTTCGCAGTAAAGAACTTATTCATTAATAAAAATAATAAAAGATAATTAGATGTGTTTATTTTATAATACAAATCATTTAAAAAAAATTATAATACAATTATAAATTCAAATTCCACAATGGCACTTTCTTGAAGTAAAAAAATTTCTATATATAGACAAATAAAATTATATGACAAAAATAAGATGAAAATAATAAGAAAATTAATTTTAACTAAAAAAACTCACATATTGTTTCATTAAAATATTTTTTTATGGAGTTCATTAATTTAATATCCTGTAAAAATATTGGAAACAAAATTAAGTGAATGAATGAAACAATATAAATTTAAAAGCACATATTTAAATGATTACATATAAGCGGAATGTCATATATCACATTCATTTGTATTAAATTTGATATGATATTGTAATATTTTATGTTTGGTAGAGACATTTTCTAATATTTTGAAAGACAAATTATAATTAAACTTAAAAATTAAAAATAGCAATTTAATATATTTTTTGATAAACAACAATTTAACATTTTTATTATAATTTTATTAAAAGTTATTTGAAAAATTATTGTATTTTCATGTATTAAATAATATAAATAAATTATCAAATAATTATTTATTTTTTTAAAAGATATATGTGAAAAAAAGCAATTGAGAATCACATTAATCTATTGTCACAAATTCAAATCAACCACATAAATATATAGTATGTTAATCTTTATTTGACAATTTATATTTCATTTCATTATTTTTTTAAGATATATAACATTAATTTAATAATAAATATGTAGTATTGTCAATTTATATTTATTATCATTCATGTTTAATTGATTTTAATTTTTTCATATACTTACGCGATGAAATTATCTATTTTATTTGAAAAATATTTAAAATATAACTAATATCTAAATCAATTTAAAAATAAATTTAAATTTGAAATATAGATATAAATATTTATATTAAATTATTATGATAACGAAAAATAAAAAAAAAACTATTAAAGCATTAAAATAATTTAGAATCCAAATTTAATGTGCATAGAGAAAAAAAAAATAAACAAACACATGAATCTATTTTAATATGTTATAATTTAATTGAATCAAAATTAATTTGGTGACAAATTCAAATTTACTTAAATAAAAAAGTCTTTAATGAATTTAAGTGAAAAGATATTATAAAGGAAAAAATATTTTTATACTATTGTGGATTAGAATTGCCTTGATTAATACTATTATGTAATTTAATTTAAAAAACATGTTTAAATATATTTTGATGATCATTGTAAATTTGAAAATATTTTCTCAATACTATTGTAATATCATTATTCATTTTAAAAGAGTCGTTATTTTTTAACTATTTTCTTTAAAATATGACTAAAAACTAAATAAAATAGGTAAAAAGCTTACGATTATGATAAATTTATATTAAAAATGTTTAACTAAATTCTAATTTCTATCATAGTAATTTAGATATTAATACATTTTTATGTAAATTATGTAATATCTCTAGTATTATTTAAAAAGTAGAAACTTTTGTGGTATTATATTAATGAGTTATAGTTTATTAATATATAAAAATAGAAAGAATCTCAAACAATATTTTAGCATATAAAAGTAAAAAATTTGGTATAAAATAGAAAAAAATATCAATAAATTTGTATTTATATATAAATTCAATGAAATTGAGAAATAATAACTAAAAATAAGAATCTAAAATATTGTTTACTTGATTTAATTTATGTACAGCTTAAGTATTAGTAATTTCATTAATGAATTTTGATTTGTTGGTATATAAAAGCAGGAAAATTCTCAATTATTATTATAGTTATATAAAAGCAAAAATTTTGATGTTATAATAAATGTATCTCAAATGATGTTTTGCTATGTAAAAGTAAAAAGAATTTGAATGATTTTAATCTCATATAAACTATTAGAATAATAATAATTTAAAATGTGTTTGTCTAATTTTATTTGTGCATATTGTCATTTAATACAAATTAATATTAATTACATTAGTTACATTAACAAAGTTTTATTTATCTGTAAAAAAAATCTTTATTTACTTATATATATAAGTAGAAATAATCTCAAATAACATTTTGGCATATAAAAGAATTAATATTGAATGCGAGAATTTTTTATATATATTATTATACAAATAATTTATTTTGAAACTTAAATTTTTTAAACTAAATTTATTAACGTAACTGAAACAAATAATAAGGGATAAATGATAATCTTCTTGTGTTGAATGTTCGAAGTCAAAAAATTGGTTTAAAAATATATAGTTCTTATACTACTATTCATACATCTACTCAATTCTATTGCAAATTAGACTACTTCATCAAATAAAGAGAATGCACATGTATGTTTATTTTTAAAAAAATAACAATTTAATTAACAAAATTGGATTTACAAAATACAAAATTACTAATTTTCAATTCATAATCCTTTAAAATAGAAGATAAAATACAACTTAGGTTATGTCTCTTATATACATCCATATTTATGTTAATAAAATATTATAAAAGGACAAAATTAAATATAAACATGATATTCTAAATAACGAATATGTAATCTAATTTTTGCTCCGATCTTTATTTGAGTTGAACAATCCTTCCCTTCTTCATCTATAAGGTGACATTTGTAGATGAAATGTCATTATTAAGAAATGCAGCAAGCAAGAACTCCAAAACAAATATAGTGCAAAGCAAGATTGAGATAATGCAATTGAGAATAATAAAATAATAAAAATAATTGAGAAGCATAAAATAAACTCATTTGCTTACCTTGGTCAGTACTATCATAGTATGTCCTAAACACAAAGAATGAAGAATTCCATAAATAACATGAAATAAGAAACATCACTTTATATAATTAAAAATTTTTTATGGGACAATCAATTAAAATAAATTAATGGACAATTAATTAATGCTTTTTTTATTTGAATTTTAAATTCAAATGAATTATTATTATAATGTATTAAATATGTTACAAATATATAGATTGTGATTGTGCTAATGAATAATTAATTGATTGATTGATTATATTGATACTAAAATTAGAAATGTCACCAGAATGTAACACGTGGACAACCAGTCATAGTCAGCAACTGTATTTTATATAATATATAGAAAGATAGATAGATAGATAGATAGATGTATTAGAAAATATCAATTCAGTTTTGGAAATAAAATTCGAAATCCAATCCCATCAGTTAGCCAAAAAATGGTCCAAAAAATTCAAAGAAATTCGATTTTGTTGATTTTTTTTTTTTGGATAAGTTTATAGTTTTTTTTTTTATTTTTTTTTATTGAAACACATCTGAATCCCTACCGATTTTTTTCAATTGAAAGTGATTTTATTTTAGTAACCAAACATTATAAATTTAACTTAGCCAAATTTGATCCAACTTTAGAGCTGTCAATTTGGCCTAGCCACAGCACTTAGCCCTTGCCTATGTGGGCTAGGGCCAAAAAAGCCATAGGACTAATAAAAAAAAGCCCATGGGACCAAAAAACTCACAAAGTCCTGTGGGCTAGGACCAACATGGTCCATATTTTTCTTAAAAAAAAAATTAAATGTTATTTTTATCTTTTATGTTTTAGTATTTTTTCGTTTTAGTACATTAAGTTTCAAAATTTTCATTTTGAGCCTTGGTGTTTTCAAAATTTTTATTTTGGTCATTTATTCCATTTTTCATTAGAAATATTAATGTTTCGTTAACTTTTAAATTTTAAAATAATTAATTTAAAATAATAGCGACTAAAAACCGTCATTATGTGTTTAGTGGTGGCTAAAAAAAACCTAATCACTACTTACCTTTTGTTCTCTTCTCCGACGTTGCACCCACGCCTCCGCTGTTTGTCCCAGCAAGCAACTCCACACCGCTGCCACAGTCTGTAGAATTGCGATTTTACGAGATCTACTCGTTTAGGGCCATTAATGGCCACCCAATGACTCCTAAGCTCCACAAAGCACTCTGATAATTTTACTTATTAGTGCTAATACTTGATTGTGATATGTGAGAGCAATCTGTGTTACCATAATTAAAATAATTTTTTCTTATCTATTTAATTACTTTAATTCAAATATTTTATTTTTTTTATATTTTTTTTATATTAATTAAATAATCTTACTTTTTATTTTTTTTTATCTTTTTATTCCTTTTCATTTCTTATTGTCACAGAAGAGGATGACTTCCATATTTTTTTGTCAATGTTTTTAATTACTTTTTATCAAGTTATTCCGTAATTGAACAAAACCACATGGACTATAAGGAAATAATTGCTAAAGCTGGTACACTTAGTAAAAGGACTGTAACACTACTGCTCAGAGTTCAAACTTATCCAACCAGCTGGAACCCTCACGCAGGGCCAAATTCAAATCAATTTGGATGCATCAGTGCTAGCTGTGTAAAGGGTCCTGGCGTCGGACTTGTAATTTTTGCAATTGAGACAAAACCACCTAATCCAAAGATTAAAGTAACTTATATTTTTATTCGATTTAGATTGTTTTCTTAAAAAAGTATGATTGGATCAAATTTCATACAATAATAGTTTGAATTTAGATTGGATGATTCATTTTTATCAACACATCTTTACATTATTATATTACTAGATTCATTTATAGTGGCCATTTCAAAAAATATAATATATATATATATATATATATATATATATATATAAAATGCAAAATAATATAATTCATAGGATTGACGCAGTGTTATAAGATTTTGCTATGCTCACATATAGAGAATGATCTATTTAGCGGAATAATCTGTGTTCGATTGAGAAACACTCATGATCTCTGACCCACCATAAGAATAATGTAAAATGTGAAAGTTGAAATGCATAAAATAAGTAAAATGTGAAAGTGTTAGTACTCATACAATTTGAGGGTATTTCCAAAAGGCTTAAATATTTATAGAAGCATAAAAAAAAAAGTTATAGATGCATCAAAAAATATATTTTACTGAGGTGTTTTTGATTGATAGTTTTGTAAAATCACAATTCACAATGTCTCATCAATGAGAGGACAAAATTTCAATATGCATAGAGTATACGTGTGAAATGCAAAATAATACATACTAGATAGTACCCGTGCGATGCACGGGTTTATTGAGGATGAATGAATTTTTTGTATGTATAAAATATGTTGACAATATTGTTAATTTGTTATATTATTTAAGAAAGATCTAAAACTAATTCAAATTTTTCGTAGTAAGGAACTTATTCATTAATAAAAATAATAAAAGATAATTAGATGTTTTTATTTTATAATACAACTCATTTAAAAAAATTATAATACAATTATAAATTTAAATTCCACAATGTCAATTTCTTGAAGTAAAAAGTTTTCTACATATAGACAAATAAAATTATATAACAAAAATAAGATGAAAATAATAAGAAAATTAATTTTAACAAAAAAACCTACTCACATATTGTTTCATTAAAATATTTTTTTGTGGAGTTCATTAATTTAATATCCTGTAAAAATATTGGAAACAAAATTAAGAGAATGAATGAAACAATATAAATTTAAAAACACATATTTAAAAGATTACATATAAGCGGAATGTCATATATCACATTCATTTGTATTAAATTTGATATGATATTGTAATATTTTATGTTTGGTAGAGACATTTTCTAATATTTTGAAAGACAAATTATAATTAAACTTAAAAATTAAAAATAACAATTTAATATATTTTTTGATAAACAACAATTTAACATTTTTATTATAATTTTATTAAAAGTTATTTGAAAAATTATTGTATTTTCATGTATTAAATAATATAAATAAATTATCAAATACTTATTTATTTTTTTAAAAGATACATGTGAAAAAAAGCAATTGAGAATCACATTAATTTATTGTCACAAATTCAAATCAACCACATAAATATATAGTATGTTAATCTTTATTTGACAATTTATATTTCATTTCATTATTTCTTTAAGATATATAACATTAATTTAATAATAAATATGTAGTATTGTCAATTTATATTTATTATCATTCATGTTTAATTGATTTTAATTTTTTCATATACTTAGGCGATGAAATTATCTATTTTATTTGAAAAATATGTAAAATATAATTAATATCTAAATCAATTTAAAAATAAATTTAAAAATAAATTTAAATTTGAAATATAGATATAAATATTTATATTAAATTACTATAATAATGAAAAATAAAAAAAACTATTAAAGCATTAAAATAATTTAGAATCCAAATTTAATGTGCATAGAGAAAAAAAAAACAAACACATGAATTAATTTTAATATGTTATAATTTAATTGAATCTAAATTAATTTGGTGAAAAATTCAAATTTACTTAAATAAAAAATCTTTAATAAATTTTTGATGTTATAATAAAATAAATGTATCTCAAATGATGTTTAGCTATGTAAAAGTAAAAAGAATTTTAGATGATTTTAATCTCATTCCGTAATTCACTAATTTCACGTTTAAACAGAAGTACATGTACTATAAGAAAATAATTGCTAAAGCTGGTACACATAGTAAAAGGACTGTAAGGAGACTTAACACTACTGCTCAGAGTTCAGACTTATCCAACCAGCTGGAACCCTCACGCAGGGCCACATTCAAATCAATTATTGGATGCATCAGTGCTAGCTGTGTAAAGGGTCCTGACGTGGGGTTTTCGAGACTATCTGGATTGTCATGCAATTTTCACGTTTAGGATTTAGGGTTTTCGATATATATAGGGGAGGGATTAAATTATATCAGTGTAATTTTAAAAAAATTATATTATTTTAATAATTTGATATAGAATGAAATTTTTATCGATCCAATTGTTGAATTATATCTACATATTATCAAGATTATTTGTGTCAAATTTTGTCAAAATTGAACAATAATAAAAAGGTAATCAAATGATTTATATTTTAATATATTTTAAAAAATTTATATTACATTGATTTTAATCTATATGAATGAGGTAGCAAATAATTTTGGATTAATTTGAAATTTTGTATACATGATTTATATGAAAGGAACTTTCAATCCAACAGTGGGTTTTAAGAAAACATCATCCAGTTGAAATTTATTGAATGGTGTAATAGTTGTTTAAGTTACACAAGTGTAATTTGATCCCTCATCTCTCTCTTTATATATATATATAGAGAGAGAGGAAATATATTTAGTGATAAGACTTATCTTATATGAGAGTGAGGAGAATAAATATTGACTATTAGATCTATCTTAAATGGTCAAGATTAAAACAAACTAAGTTGTGTGAGTTTTTTAAAAAGTCACATGACTTTTTAAATAGTCACATGACATTAAATTTTGACCCTCCATATATAATTATATGATCCAGATTTAATCATCTCACTTTCATATAACATATCTTCTTCTGATAAAATATGCTATATATATATATATATATATATATATATATATATATATATATATATATATATATATATATATAAGATTATTTATTTGACATTCAAGTAATCTCTTTTTTATTAGGTCGGTCCATTTTAGGATAAAATGATACCTCCAACTACAACTTCATATCCAAACCAGAATCAAACCTCATACTTTAGTTAAGGTACTAAGGTGCCCAACCACTTTTACCAACAACTTTTAAAGTGGGACTTGCGATTTTTTCAATAAATGTGTATATAATAAAATTGATTTTATATTAACATGATTTTATAAAATTAATTATAATTAAAATTAATTTGAAACTAATATAATTTTTTCTTAAATAATAAATATTAGAAAAATAATTTTTAAGAAAATACTATTTAAATATTTTAAATTAAAATTGATTTTATGTTTAATTACTAAAATTAATTTTAATGTTTATGTATAATTTTTCTATTATAATTATTTATTTGATATAATTATATTAACAAATTAAAAAAGTAAGTGTATAATGATTTTTTCACTTCATCTTAATTATTAAATTAAAAAACATATTTATATTATTTTAATTTTTGATATAAAAATTAAAATTATATTAAATAGATAATAAAAATATTAAATTAGTATAAACATCAAACACAAAAGTATCTAAATTAAATAGTATAAATAAGAAACATAATATAAAATGTAATACAACTTATGAGGTATAAATTAGTGTAGGTATGAGGGCTAATTAGAGAAAATACAACACCATGATTTTGGATGAAGCAAAAAAGCAACTCCCTATTGCTTCAACCCAGGGGTGTTTGTGAATCGGTTTAGATCGATTTGAGTTAAAAAATCATTTGATCCAAAGATTAAAATAACCTACAGTTCAATTCGGTTCAGATTGTTTTCTTAAAAAAAAAAAATCACCTGATCCAATCTAATAATTGTAAACCGTTGGGCTCACAACTTCAAGCAACTATTCTTAGTTATATTAAGAGGGAAGGAAATAAAGTAATTAATACTTTAAGACTTATACAGGATGATCAGGTTATGTGCTAACAGATGCACAAACAGGAGGAAACAACAAAACACATTTTCTTGGAGTGTGAGACCTCTGCTGATATATGGAATGCGGTTTTAGTTTGGTGGGTATTGAGGCGTCTTTACATGGGGAGTTGAGTATTCACTTTACACAATTCAGAGGTTTAATGTTCTGTACACGAAAAAATGCCTACATATGCGCATGTGGTCTGGTTTGTTGTAATCTGGAAAAGCCGAAATTTATTTGTGTTCTCAGCCAAGGAACAAACTTTGGAAGATATGGTGGAGTTGGTCAAACTCTTTTCCAGGCAATGGCCATCTTCTAAAGGTTTCCTGAAGTATTCACTATCTTGTAGTTGTTGGTTTAATGATCCAAGGACGTGTGTATTAGCAACATGAGTTGGCAGAACCAGTGCAGAATCAATGTTGTTATGGAATATATGTGGTGACATGCACAAAGCCTAATATGTTGGGGGAGTGGGTACTATTTTTTTAAACTGCACGGATGGGTGGCAGATGGGAATTTGATAGATATTGTCAAAAGTTTGGTTACAATTATTTGATTCAAGGCTAGATACTGTTTTTGTCTAGGAGGGGTTTTATTTGTCGGCAATACATGAAATAATTTCTTGTAAATTGGGGTATTTTGGTTGCTGTTACTGCATGACAGCACCTATTTCTGTAATTTGTTTTATTTATTTATTTTGGATGATGACTTTTGTGCTTGATTTTTAATTTGGGTCTTTTAATGCATGCTTTATTTTCTTTTATGTCTGTGAATGTGGTTGAGATGATTGAGCACCAACACCACTGCATGAAATTGGATTTGAGTGTGCTCTTTCAATGAGACTATGTGCATGTGGTTGCACTCTTGAGTGATAGAAAATTAATGGTACATTTGCTTTGGGTTAAAATGGTGTAACATGGCTAGTTGAAGATTCATGAAAGTATGTTCATAGCCATGTGAGTAGAGTGCACCCTTGAATGATTGACTGGCACCATTGGTTTGTGCAATTGATTTTGCTTAATTCTCACACAACCACCGTTTCTTTCACAAGTATAAAAGTGATCAAGGCATTGTTTCATTTTGAATTATTTCAACTACTTTTAGCCAAAGAGCCAACCAAAAAAAATTTAATTTCATCCCTTGCACCCTTTTGAGCTGAAAAATAATTTGAAAATTTCTTTTTAACACCTCTCATTTTAGCCATAAAGAAAAACCAATATTCCCTGCATCCTAAAAGTTAGAGGAGCAATTTTGAGAATAAAGTTTTGACATAAGTTTGGGATGGTTGTTACCACATGGAAAGTTTGACAAAAAGAAGATCAAGGGCATTGAAAATAAGTAAGACTAAAAAAATAAAAATAAAAATTGAAATGAATGAATGATAAAAAAAAAAAAGAATATATATATATATATATATATATATATATATATATATATATAATTTATTTTTTCAAACGAAAAAAATTATAAATAAATAAAACCTGAAAAAAAAAAAAGAGAGATGAATGAAAAGTGAAAATAAAAAGAGTGCTTCAAATTGCACTTCAATATGAGATGTTTGGTGGGGTGAGTGACAAAAAAAGAAAGTGAGCTTAATGTCAAAATCTTGATTGAAATTGCTCTCTTAACTCTTGGATGTCACTTTGCTACCTTGAAAAACCATGATTGTTTGGAAGCCCAACCAAGTTACAAGTTAATGAAGACCTTGTGATTTAAGCTTGTGTATGAGAATTGTTGGTTGAAATTGAGATGAAAATCAAAGTTAAATTGTTACATTCCAATGAGTGAATTGAGGGTAATAACCTTGGCACAACTTGCCTTGAGGAAAACACTTAAGCCGTGAGGAGTATGCAAGTAATGAATCTTCATTTTGATCATGCCATACTTGCTAATCTATTGAAAGTGTTTCCATGAACATGAATTGATCTCTTATGGGCACCATGTGGCTTGGTTGTGTTGAAAGAGCATAATAAGAAAATATTTTGTAAAGCAATGGTGTGATGCTTGTGTGTCTCATTTTATGTAAATAGGTTGATTTTTAATTGTTTTCTTGAGGACAAGCAAAGATTCAAGTTTGGGGTGTTTTGATAATTGCTTTTTACATTTTATGTTTTAGGCAATTATCTTAACTTTTCTTTAGCATAAATCTTTAGTTTTCTTAGTTAGTTGATAAAAATTGAATCAAAACAATATAACATAAAGGAGTTGTATTAAATTGGAAAAATGGAGTTAATTAACTGATTTTTGGATGATTCTTACCTGAAGGAATGAAGATGGAAGAAGCAGAAATTCATGCTTAAGCTTGATGGAGTGGCGCTTAAGCCATGTGAGTTCTAGAGGCTGAATGAAGAAGGGCGCTTAAGCTTGATAGAGAGGCGCTTAAGCCACACGAGTTCCAGAAGCTACATGAAGAATGGCGC
The DNA here is from genome assembly GCA_026413185.1 of Pueraria montana var. lobata. Classification (NCBI taxonomy): domain Eukaryota; kingdom Viridiplantae; phylum Streptophyta; class Magnoliopsida; order Fabales; family Fabaceae; genus Pueraria; species Pueraria montana. The sequence continues at coordinate 63,131,464 of CM048654.1, read as the reverse complement.
TTAAGCCTGATGGAGTGGTGCTTAAGCCACGCCAGCACCAGAGACCATGCTTTTAAAGAATTGTTTGTGCTTAAACGAGGATTCAATTGCGCTTAAGCAAGATGCTGATGTGGCAGATCTTTAACAGAACACTCTGTTTAAATAGAGGTGTGTGCAAATATGATTGGATACTTCGATTTTTAGTTAGAGATTATTCAGAAGGTGATTTTGGGTGGGAACTTCTCCCTCTTCCTCCTCCATGCTTGAATCTTCATCTTTCTTTGATTTTTCTTGGTTCTCCATGGATTGTGCTAGCTAAACTCCTTAGTTGTTAGAGTTGAACTAGTAGTAGGAGCCAAATCCATGTAACTCTTGTGTATCTTAGATATATTTCTACATTTAATACAAGTGCTTTTCTACTCCTGTGCTTTAATTTCATTCTTGGCTTGATCAACCTAGATTCTATGAATTATTGTGTGTTCGAAAACATGCTCTAATTTCATATTTGGAGTAGAAACATGTTAATTATGATTTCTAGGGATAAAATTAGGGTTTTCATGATTTGAGATCCTATTTTCTTAACCTAATTTCTATATTAGATTACCTAAGGAATTAGGGATTTAATATAGAAATTAAGTCTCAAATCTTTAAGAAATTGAGGTTTGAGAAATATAGTGGATTGAAATTGTGTTGAATTGGGAATTTGATCTTGGATTTTAGTTACATGTGATAAGGTTCCTATGAAAATTCAATTCCAGCAACATTCGTTCTATTGATTCTCTTTATAACCTTTTGCCTATCAACTGTTCGACAAAATTCATACACAAATTTACTTGATTTTCACATTAGCTTTCATAATGATTCATTTGTTTACATAATGATTTTCACATTTCTATAGCTTTAATTAGTGATTTAGTATAATTTTTGAATGTTACATAAGTCTCTTGGGACACGACACTCATATACTCATCGTTTTACTTCATGCGATTAGTCCTCTTGCAATTGTTGTGAACAAGAAACTGGCGTTGTTGATGGGGACTTGTGTCTCAACATTCAGTAATTGTGCTAATTACTAGTTTAGACTTAGTTAATTCATCCTTTCTGCAGTACTTTTTGTATTTTTTTTTATTTTCTCCTTATTTCATAGTTTGTGCTAACTTTCTATTCTAGTTTTTGTGTTTCTTTGTATGTGCAGTAACACTCAGAGCACTACTCCTAAAGGGCAACTTTCATTTGATTTGGAAAATGAAAAGACAACTTGCAAAAATAATAGCATCCAAAGGAAACGACTTCTTCTTGAAAAGCAAGTTAGAGAAGCAATTTCATCCTTTACTCTCAATTCTCCTTTCTTATCTCCTATTCAAGAGGAACTTCTAATGGCGGAAGAAGAAAATGTGCAGCCTCCAAGGCGAACTTTGGAAGAATATGCCGTATATACGGTTCCTTTTCAATTCAATACTATTGCTAGACCCGAGTTGAATGTGATGAACTTAGAGCTGAATCCGGCATTGATCCATTTGATTCAACATAATCAATTTCACGGAATGTCTCATGAAAATCCGTATACATATCTATGCAACACCGTGAAGTTCAATAATGTGCAAGATGATGCAATTCAATTGTGTTTATTTCTGTTCTCTTTAGTCGGTGATGCTAAGACTTGGCTCCAATCTTTCCAACCTAATAGTTTGACAGATTGGGGAGATTTGGTGAGCATGTTTTTGCAAAAAAAATTTGTAACCCTCTTTTTAATAAAACAATTTTTTTTCATTTAACTATTTAATTTACAATATATATATATATATATATATATAATAATTTCTAATACATTATATTAAAATCCAAAATATATTCAAAATTTACAACATTAAAATCTACAGAAACTCTATTACAAAATGATTCTTGATTCTAAATAATACACTTAGTATCTACCCAAAATATTCCCGTCCTAAAGCTCTGGAATTATCTGCATATTTTCTTATTCCTGTCCTAAAGCTCTGGAATTATCTGCATCTTTTCTTCTTTTATTCTTCCTTCACCTACATTTACATTTCCCTAGAATCTAGGGACAAAATTTTACCTGATCAGGCATTTAATTTCTCATACAAAGAAAAACTATATCAATCAGATAAAATTCATATATATCACATAATTAAAATAAATGCAATATGATTTATGCAAATGCAGTTTTGACTCAAAATCATTTTGACCCTGCTCCATGGAGACTTCCCCTTTGAGTGTTTAGTAAGTAACTGGCCTACCATTACGCACTGCAATTCAGCTATCAGCCCCTGCTAAATGCGAATAAACTAAACAGAATTAGGAGATTAGGATACCCAGGAAGGCCACCACGATCGAATCTCAGTTCAGATTTCGGCCACATGTGGGATTGCCAATACTCTTCACCCCACAGACCATATAATCACAGACTATACAGTCATGTCTAACTTATTTTGCTCACCCAAAAATCATTTCTTATCTGTCAAAAATCATTTCTCATGACTACCGTAATCACGGTTAGTCAACATTTATCATTTAAAATTTATGGCTACCGCAGTCCCGGTTAGCCAACATCAATCATTCTTCACTTGAAATCTTTGTAAATCCCCCCAAAAAGACTCATGCTTATGCAATATGAAAATGACCATGATTATATAATTAAATTTTTACAATCACATAAAGAGATATGAAATGTAATAATTAATCTTATAACATTAATATTTTACTAAAATACTAACTAGGTCTCATTATGTAAAATTTACTAAACTACCCTTAATCTTTTTCTAAAATTCCAATTATGTCCTCTAATTGTGAAATGACCTAATTACCCTTGTTATTTTCTATTATTTTCGATTTTGCCCTTAATCTTTTTAAAGGATTCCGAATTTACCCCTAAACTTTCTAGAACATGTGAATTTACCATTTTACCCTTATACTTTTCTATTATTTTCGAAATTATCCTTGATCTTTTTATAAAATTCCCAATTTACCCCCTACATGTGAAATGACTATTTTGCCCTTGGTTATTTGAAAAATTTGCACATAGTACCCCTCCAATTTAGCCATGGCCGAATGGTCTCCTTCACAAATCCAACATCATTTCAAAATCAACCAAGTAATTTCAATTAAAAAATAATCAATCAAGAAATCTCAATCCCAAAAAGAACCAATCAATCAATTTCAATCCATCACCACATCATGAAATCAACAAAGCATGGATTCAAACACATATTTCAAACTTCAAATATCAATTTTTTAAAAACCCTAAATCAATTTCATCTTTTCATGGTTCATGATCAAATCTTGGATTTAAACCTAAGGACATGTTTCTCCTACTTCCAATTGATCTAAATTGAAATTAAATGCCAAGATCCTTACCTTAGGTCCTTAGTTTGATGAAGAATCCTTGAATCCTTTTTTTCCCTTTCTCTCTTGTCTTTTGAAATTTTGAGCTTTTTCTCCTAAATCTCTTCTCTTTGGCCGAAGGTAGGTTAACTTTTGTGAGGTTTGGATTGGTTTCTCTCTTGATTTTTGGAAGAAAGGATGAAGTGAAATGGAGGGGGCAGCTGCACAAGAACTCACGGTTTTGGGTTTCTTGGTGAGCTAGCTTTTTCAAGTTTTTCTTTTGCTTTGGTTCTTATGTTTTTAAATAAAAATTTTCTCCACCCAATTTAATTACACCTACACGTCCAGCTGCATGCTCCAAGGGCAGTCCCTTGCTTGAGATCTCCAGCCCACTTGGACGGCCGCAAATGCTTGCTTAGGTGACTTGCCAATTGCTTTGGTCAATAGTAAAAAATTGTAGAATTTTGTAGATTTTTCTAGAATGTATTTAGGGATTTTAATTATCTTACAAACTAATTAGAATTTGAAGAAACTAACACCACCATTAAATTCCTCACTATCAAAAACCTTGGGGTAGTGTCTTAATTATCTCTTAATCAAAGTCTAATTAGCTTAATTTAATCACATTGGAAGTATTGAGTTGTCACATTTTGATTGGCTAATACTTTTATTTTTATTTTTCTCAGTTAAACAATATTAATAATTATTCTAAGTATATTATAATTAATAGATAATTCCATAGATGTCATACAAATTTTATCTTAATTTTCTACCTCAGGATTTTATCGTAATAATTTCTCAGAGTTCTAACTTTCAAAAAATCCTAATAATTCGAAATTAGCATTTTAAATTTCTCAACTGTATATATTTTAAATCTACATTCAATTATCTATTTATTAGATTACAGTTTACTCTAAAATGTTACACTGGAAAAATTCATCCTGGACAGCTGCCTGACACAATTGTCTAGTCAACAAGCAATTCAAACAAAAACAAGGATATCAAAAGATTCAGAAATTTTTTCTGAATAGAACTGTATTGATTTTATTATGAAAATATGTACATAAAGTTTTCTTTAATTACAGTACATAATTTCTCATAATATTTATGAAAAAATATTTAAAAACAGTAAAATAAAATAAGGATGTTACAATTTTCCCAAGGTCTAAGGTGAATAAAAGGCAAAATGGCAATCTCTTCGTTTCAACAAGGTTTTGATGAATCCCTTAGTGAACCATGGGATAGGTACCAAGATTTGCTTCGGCAAACACCGACTCATGGTTTTGATGATGCCATCCAAATTAACATGTTCTTGGGAGGTTTGAGATTCAAACCAAGCTTATGTTGAATGCAGCCGCGGGTGGTAAAATTGCATGGAAAACTCCAAGAGATGCTTATGAACTCATTGATAATATGGCTTCTACAGATAGTGAATTTCAACAAGAGAGAACTCCGGTGCAAAGAAAAGGGGTCTTAGAGCTTACTTCTCAAGATGCAATCCTAGCTCAAAATAAGATCTTGACTCAACAAATTGTTGCCCTTACTAAACAAGTTTCACAACTTCCTCAACAACTTCAAAAATTCCAAGGTCCATCAACTCAAACTTATCAAGTTCTTTATTGTGAATTATGTGGTGGTGGACATGCTAATGGAGAATGTGTTGCTCAAAATGTGGGGCAAGAGGAAGTTAATTACATGGGCAATCAAGGACAACCGGGAGGTTATGGCAACTATGGCAATGAAAGTTGGAGGATTCACCCGATGAACAACAATCAAGGTCCTTCTAATAGATTATCTAACCAACAAGGTCCCAACTTATATGACCGAACAAGCAAGCTTGAGGAGACACTCACACAATTCATGCAAGTTTCTATCTCTAATCATAAGAGTACATAGGCTTCTATAAAGAATTTGGAGATTCAAGTTGGGCAATTAGCCAAGCAATTGGCTGATAAGTCTAATTTTTCTGCAAATACAAAAGAAAATCCTAAAAATGAGCATTGTCAAGCCGTCATTACTAGGAATGGTTTGGATTTGGGTGAAAGGAGTGAAAAATTGAGAGAAAGAGTGAATGTCAAAAAGAGAGTGAGAAAGAAAAAAATAAAAAAAGATGAAAAAGATTTAGGAGAAGAAAAAGATGAAAAAGAATATGAAAATAAAGAAGAAAAAAAATGAGGAAAATGAAAAAGAAAAGAAAAAGAGTAAAAGTGAGATGGTGAGAGAAAAAAAAGAAAGAGCATAAAGAGGTTATAACAAAGGATGTTCCTTATCCTTTAATTGTAACACCCCAAATTTTGGAGCTTAAGATTAAATAGGAAATGAACCGCTTAATTAGTGATTAATTGAGTATTTAAGAAAAATAATATAAATAATTAAAATAAGCATTACTTAATAAGGATTAAGTAGAGACATTACATGATTAGTGGAGGGAAATTCAAAATTTGAAAAGTCGAAGATAGACTCATTCTAATCAAAATCAATGGGAAGAGATTCGGTCAACTCATTAATGACATTGTTGTAATTAAGTAGAACTTGTGTCTAGAATCTAAAATTAGACTTTCAAGGGCATAATTAATTTACTAATGTGTCTAGAATGACTTTAATTAGTAAAATTAATTTTTCTAAAGTAATTAGTGGTTTAGAAAATTTAATTAAGGTAATTAAACAAAATAGAGTGTAATTTGTTTAATTAAAATATAATGCTATTTGTTTAATTAAAACCTAAAAAGAACTAGTTAGCAACTAAATGAATGTGAGACATTAAATCTTCATTAATGAAGTGAAAATAATTAATAAAATCAAGTTTTAACATTTATTTGACCAAAGTCAAATATGGTCAAAGCTAGTCAAATCTGGTCAAAAGAAGGAATATTCTCATTAATGGCTTTTTCGTAATTATGTGTTTTTGAGCTTGAAAAATTATTTTGGACTTAGATAAAATTATAATAATTACAATTAAGCATGAAAATGACCTAAGTTCATAAAAAAATAATTAAAATGAATTAATTATTAATTTTAGCAATTTATTTAGTATTTTGGGCCTAGAAAATTCATTTTAAGTCCAAATTGAGTGATTCCAAAGGCATTGGCTTTAGAAAATTAAATTCTATATTTTAAGGATATTTTACAGCTAAAAAAAAAAAAACCTAGACCAGCTAACCACTTAAACATAATTAGGTTTAGAAATTTTTTTTATTTTTTTTGGGGACCTACCTTAGGGTTTTGGGGCCCCCTATATAAGCTAAGAGGGGACCCCTTCCCCTCATGTTGGTGCCGCCAGTTTTGGGGCAGAGGAGGGAGAGAGAGATTCAATCTCTCTTGTTGGGTGAGAGCCCCTCCTTCTCTCTATGATTTTCTCTTCTTCTCTTTAACATTGCTCCCACTAATCCTTTTCCTTTTTCCTTGCATTTTGGATATGTTGTAGAACTCACCAAGCTCTAGCTTTGGGTGGTTGGAAATTTTGTTTTGAGCACTTGAGCTTAGGAGACCAAGGTATGGGAGGGGATTTCTATTCTCTTTGAACCTAAATTGTTTGTATTGGAACCTATTTATAATGGGTCAAGTTTGATTGCAAATTTATGTGAGTTTGAACTTGTGTCATGTGTGGAATGTGTGATTTTCGCGACTGTTTTTGGGTCTGGAAAATGGGTGTACTTTTTGGTGTTTTTGACCTAAAAAATGAGTTCCTTGGGTCCAAAAACCTAGGATTACATATAAAGTATGTTATTTTTGAGCACTTGAGCTATTTATTATGAATTTCTTAAGTTTTGAGCTATTTATTTAAATTTTGTTCTGTTTTTGAGAAAACAAATGGTGTGGCTGTTCTTGACTGTTTTTGGCATTAAAAATGGTTTTTCCATGTCCTAAAATATAGAAGTGCACATGTGGAATGTTTGGAAGTGGATTGTGAATCTTTAGGAAATTATTGTTTAGCGAAAGTGTGAATTTTGGGGAACTGTTGCCTCTGTTTTGAAAACTGGTACTGATGGGGCTGGAATTGGCTGTACTGGACCTCAAATTTAGCTTTCTCAGGCTTTAAAACCTAGGGTTGCATATAAATTTGTTGAAAACCGATTTCTATAGCAACGAGAAATATATTTTTAAGTTTAAGGCCTTTTTGCCCTGTTTTGACTCTGTTGAAAACTGGTACTGATGGGGCTGGAATTGGTTGTAATGGACCTCAAATTTAGATTTCTCATGCTTTAAAACCTAGGGTTGCATATAAAATTCGTTGAAAACTGATCTCTATAGCAACGGGAAAATTTATTTTTAAGTTTTGTGCCGTTTTTGTTAGATTTTGCCACTGTTTCGAAATTAATAATTTTTGGAGTTGGAATTAGCTGTTTTGGACCAGAAAAATGGTTTCCTTACGTTCTAAAACCTAGGGTTGCATATTTGGTTCATCAAAATCCGATTTCTACATCATTGGGAATGTAATTTTGAAGTTTTAAACCCCTTTTCTTGAGTTTTTGAACTAATTTCGGGTTGGGGGTTTAACTATTTAAAATCTAAGCTTAGAAAGCCTAAAATAAATATTTTGCAGGGGAAAATGATAGTTAACATGTACATAAGGGTTAGGACTTAAATTGTGAGTATTTGGAACCCAAAATAAGAAGTTATGACACTTGAAAATTTGGATGTTGCATTGGCTGCGGGTTTGACCCAAAGATTTTTAAATTGTGATGAGTTGAATTGGATAAGTATATGAATGTTATTCTCATTGTGGAGTTGTTAATCAAGACCGAAAGGGCGTGACCTTCGGCATGTATTTGTTGTCTTATATGCATATTTATAAGTTGTGAATACGTGTGATTAGCTATTGTTAAGACCGAGAGGATGTGACCTCCAGTGCTGATATAAATTGTTAAGATATTTACTGTGGATATATTACTTGTTGTGATCTGAGTCTGATGGGCATTGTCTCTCGGTAATGCATGTTGGTTTTGCTTGTGCATGAGTAGGATAGATGAGTTGGAGTGCCCGAGGCACCCAGGTGTGTGCAAGTGGATATATCCACTTTGAAAGGTCATGTTGTTCATGACATTGAGAGGTTAGGAGGGATGGGATCCTTCCCTTCTTGTTGTATGAAGAAGAACGATGGACGTTTGTATCATTCACCTTTAATGGGACGTCACGCGCTTCGGGGAGGCGGATGGTGTAAAGTTGGCATTGGTGACAAAGACGGGATGGATGTAGAAAGACGGGGTCTTTGATTGGAGATAGGGCTTGACTCCATGCTCGGTGGGGAGGGTCCCCAAAACATCCTTATGTCAGTACCATTGAAACTGTTTTGCCTTGTGGAATACATCTCGCAGCATGGAGAACGTGTGAGGAAACATTTTGAGAGGTGGATGATTACGGCGGGTACACCGGGGATAGTTCGTTGTCTCAAAGGAGGCTTGGGGAAATTGTGTCAGGTTGTGATAACCCGACTAAGAGTTAGTATGGGGGACTCACGTAACCGGCTTGACATTCTCGACAAAGATGAAGCTATATCCATGATTAGTGAGATCAACGTGTCACTATGTACCGGACATGAGTCGAGTGCTCCCAACCATCATCCACGAAGTTGCGTAAGACCATTAAAACCTGGGAGGTTTAATGGCAGTGGGGCCCAGAATAGATGTTGTGAGATAGATATTCGTGATAGGATTATCGTGAGTATCATCGCTAGAGTACCACACACAATGGTCGTATAGGTTGTTTGGGACTGAAAGTCCGTTTGTTTGTGGCGACCAAGGAGGTAGAGAATTCACTCCCATGTTTTTATTTTTTCAGAGAAAGATGGTTGACCCTGTGCAAATGATGAAGAAGGAGTGGAAACACTATGCCAAGTGTCAATGATGCAGATGGATATGTTCAAGGAAGAAGAGGATCCCTCTGAGGATGTCTCATGGGTATTTTGGGTTTTAATTTTCATTGAGTCATTGCTCTGAGTCTTGGTCCTTTTCTTGTATAAATGGGGGTAGACTAGGATTTAGTATTTTGATGTACATTTTCCTTCAAGTGACTCATTTGAAAAAGATGTATTCATTTTTACGGATGTGAAAATGTATTTAGTTTTGTGTAATCGAATTATCTAATGTTGAATTTGAGGATGTTTAAAAGAAGTTCTATCATGTTTTAATGGTTTACCGTGGTTATGATGTCTGATAAATCGTATTAAGATTTTCAGTTCACAAAAAAGGCATTTTTTTTTAAATTAGTGATAAGTTAACAAGGATGTTTCTTCTTTTAGAGTTAAAAGTAATAAGATTTGAAAGTTAAAAAGGGAAATAAATTTCCTTGTATTTTGAAGGTTACTTTACAATCAAGGATTAAGTCATTTTCGCTAATAATGCAAGTAAAGTAGAAATTCCTTAATAGTAACAAGGAGTGTTACATTAATTCCCTCTAAGAAAGATAAAGACAGGCACTTTGCTCATTTTCTAGATATTTTCAAGCGCCTCCAAATTAACATTCCTTTCTATGAAGCTTTGCAACAAATGCCTACATATGCCAAGTTTATGAAGGAGTTACTCACCAAGAAGCAAAAGTTCATAGAGAAGGACACTATAAACCTTGAAGCGGGGTGTAGTGCTATAATTCAAAAACCTCTACCCTCTAAGTCCAAGGATCTTGGTAGCCTTACAATTCCATGTACCATTGGTAATCTTACCATTGGGAAAGCTTTGTTGGATTTGGGAGCTAGTATCAACTTGATGCCTTTGTCCATGCTAGCCAAGATTGGAGATGTGGAAGTTAAGCCTACACAAATGACCTTGCAATTGGCTGATCGCTTTATCAAGTATCTTCATGGTGTGATTGAGGATATCTTGGTAAAAGTGGATAAATTTGTCTTTCTGGCAGATTTTATTGTAATGGATATGGCAGAAGATGCTGAAATTCCTTTGATTCTAGGAGGACCTTTTATGAGTACTGCCAAAGCTTTGATTAATGTGGGTGATGGTTAACTCAAGCCACAAGTAGATGATGAAGAGATAATCTTCAATGTGTTTGATGCTATGGCTCACCCTTGTGACAACAAGAGTTGTTTTAGGGTGGATATAGTTAATGAGGTTATTAGTGATACTATGACTCAATTGCAAGTTTCTTCTCCTCTACAATGTGCTTTGATAGAGTCTTTTGCTAATTTGCATGAGGAGGAGGCTAAATAAATTGAAGCCATCTTGTTGCAACTTGAAACATTGAAAGAGGTTCCACCTAATGAAACTATTTTTGAAGAATTGAAGGTGGATGATACCAAAAAGGAGGAAAGCCGAAGCTTGAGTTGAAGATGCAGCCATCTAATTTGAAATATATGTTTCTTGAAGATAATGGGGAGAAGCCGATCATCACTAGTAGCTCCTTATCCAAGTTAGAAGAGGAGAAGCTATTGAAGATCTTGAAGGAGAATAAAGGAGCAATTGGTTGGACCATTTCCGATCTCAAGGGTATTAGTCCTTCATATTGTATGCACAAAATTATGCTTAAAGAAGATTTCAAACTAATTGCTCAACCTCAAAGGAGACTTAACCCTACCATGAAAGAAGTTATGAGAAAATAGGTTCTTAAACTCCTTGAAGCTAGCATGATATACCCTACATCCGATAGTGCTTGGGTTAGTCCCTTGCAAGTGGTACCAAAGAAAGGGGGTATGACGGTTGTTAAGAATGAGAAAAATGAGTTGATTCCTATTACAACTGTGATAGGTTGGAGAATGTGCATTGACTATCACAAGCTTAACCATGCCACAAGGAAGGATCGTTTTCCCCTTCCTTTCATGGATCAAATGCTAGAGAGGCTTGCTTGTCAAGCATATTATTGCTTCCTTGATGGTTATTCGGGATATAATCAAATAGCCGTTGATCTTAAGGACCAAGAGAAAATAGCTTTTACTTGTACTTTTGGGGTGTATGCTTATAGAAGAATGCCATTTGGGCTATGCAATGCTCCGACTACATTTCAAAGGTGCAATTTTGCTATTTTCTCCAATTTGGTAGAGAAGTGCATTGAGATCTTCATTGGTGATTTTTCAGTTTTTGGAGCTTCTTATGATCTACGCTTGTCAAATCTTGACATTGTCCTCAAGAGATGTGTTGAGACTAACCTCATTCTCAATTGGGAAAAGTGTCACTTCATGATGAGAGAGGGGATAGTACTTGGACATAAAATCTCTTCAAGAGGTATTGAGGTGGATCCCGCTAAGATAGAGGTTATTGCAAAGCTACCTTAACCGATTGATTCAAAGGGAGTGCAGAGTTTTGTTGGGCATGCCGATTTCTATTGACACTTCATCTGTGACTTCTCCAAAATTGCTAAGCCATTGAGCAACTTGCTCAATAAGGATACTCCATTTATAGGAAGGGGCGATGTAGGCAGCTAAGCCTCTTAATGATCCGCCAAGAAAGTGTGAGCCTTGTTGTTGGCTCTCAGCATTTGTCTGAAATCATAATGGTCACACTGAAATTCCTGCATTTGGTCGGCTAAAGACAAAGGAGGAGGAGGATGTGGAGCCAAAGAAGAGGAAGAGACAACCTTCTAAGGGTCAATCATCAAAAGTAGTAGTTCCGGTTGAAGAGCCAAAGCAAGTTGAGGATCCAGATGCTTATGATTCAGACAGGTTTTTGGGAGTTACTCATCAGGAGCGTTATAATACCTTTGAGGTCAAGCAGTTTGTGAAGGAATGAAAGATTGCATTCAAGCCAAATGAATATAAGGAGTTTACTGCCGAGATTGAGAAGAGAGGTTGGAATTCTTTGGGGAATCTAGGGATCATTAGTTTTCCTTTAGTGAAGGAATTCTATGCAAATGAAATACATGTAGGATTTTCAAAGGAAAGGAAATCCTGGGTTCAAGATGATCCAATCAAGTATGATTATGTTTCTATTAACAAATTTCTGGGAACCACTTTAAAGTTGAAGAAGGGGGAACAAACTCAGTATATGCAATGGCTTAATCAACAGAGGACTAGAGAACAAAATGCAGAAATGATTCAGCAAGTTGAATAGCTTTTGTGTATTGAAGGAGCTCAATTCATGAGGAACAAGGGTAAACCACTAAGCATCAAGAGAACTAATCTCACTACTTTGGCTCAGATATGGACCACATTTTTGTTGTCTAACATTACTCCTACTTTTCACACTTCTAGCATACCTACTAAAATAGCTTATCTTGTTTATCCTCTCATGACTGAGTTGACTGTTAATGTTGGGAGTATCATCTCTCAAGAGATGTTTGACACTGCTGCAGGTTACAATGCCCCTGGTTTTCCAGCCCTTACCACTGCCAAGTGTGCTAGTAAGGATCTTGATATCACTTGCTCATCTGCAAAGCCTTATCTATCACTTCGACCAGCACTCACTAGGAGTTTTGTTGAAAATAACTGCCTTAATGACGATGATTCAGTTGAACCATTGCCTCCACTTCCTCCACCTTCTATGTCTTTAGTCAATCAAATGCAGGAATTTCAGTTTGACCATTATGACTTCAGACAAATGTTGAGAGCCAACAATAGGGCTCACACTTTCTTGGCGGATCAGTTAAAACGCTTAGTTGCCTACATCGCCCCTTCCTATGCTTTCCCTTCATCTGAAGCATATGCAGCTTATGTTGCATGGCCTTCACTACTTGGGGACTAGTCACATCTTAGCCAAGAGGGTGGAGAAGCTACACATGGAGGAGATGACACTGGAAATGAAGAAACTGCAAGAAAGGAAACTCAGGATATAGAAGCAGCTAATGATTGATACTCTTTTAAACTCTGTTTTTAATTTTTGTCACTTAAAATTCAGTGTTGTTTTAGTTCTTTTTGTTTTGTAACATTTGGTTATGGATGTTGATGTTTGTTTTTCTTTTTCTTTTTTTTATTTTGGATGATGACTTTTGTGTTTGATTTTTAATTTGGTTCTTTTAATGCATACTTTATTTTCTTTTATGTCTGTGGATGTGGTTGAGATGATCGAGCACCAACACCACTGCATGAAATTGGATTTGAGTGTGCTCTTTCAATGAGACTATGTCCATGTGGTTGCACTCTTGAGTGATAGAAAATTCATGGTCATTTGCTTTGGGTTAAAATGGTGTAACATGGCTAGTTGAAGATTCATGAAAGTATGTTCATAGCCATGTGAGTGGAGTGCACCCTTGAATGATTGAGTGGCACCATTGGTTTGTGCAATTGATTTTGCTTAATTCTCACACAACCACTATTTTCTTTCACAAGTATAAAAGTGATCAAGACATTGTTTCATTTTGAATTATTTCAACTACTTTTAGCCAAAAAGCCAACCAAAGAAAATTTAATTTCATCCCTTGCACCCTTTTGAGCTGAGAAATAGTTTGAAAATTTCTTTTTAACACCTCTCATTTTAGCCATAAAGAAAAACCAATATTCCCTGCATCCTAAGAGTTAGAGGAGCAATTTTGAGCATAAAGTTTTGACATAAGTTTGGGGTGGTTGTCACACCACATGGAAAGTTTGAGAAAAAGAAGGTCAAGGGCATTGAAAATAAACAAGACTAAAAATAATAATAATAAAAAAATGAAATGAATGAATGATAAAAAAAAAAAGAAAAAAAATTACATATATATACATATTTTTTCAAACGAAAAAAATTATAAATAAATAAAACCAGAAAAAAAGAGATAATGAAAAGTGAAAATAAAAAGAGTGCTTCTGCACTTCAATATGAGATGCTTGGTGGGGTGAGTGACAAAAGAAAGAAAGTGAGCTTAATGTCAAAATCTTGATTGAAATTGCTCTCTTAACTCTTGAGTGTCACTTTGCTACCTTGAAAAACCATGATTGTTTGGAAGCCCAACCAAGTTACAAGCCAATGAAGACCTTGTGATTTATGCTTGTGTATGAGAATTTTTGGTTGATATTGAAATGAAAATCAAAGTTAAATTGTTACATTCCAATGAGTGAATTGAGTGTAATAACCTTGGCACAACTTGCCTTGAGGAAAACATTTAAGCCGTGAGGGGTATGCAAGTAATGAATCTTCATTTTGATCATGCCCATACTTGCTAATCTATTGAAAGTATTTCCATGAACATGAATTGATCTCTTGTGGGCACCATGTGGCTTGGTTGTGTTGAAAGAGCATAATAAGAAAATATTTTGTAAAGCAATGGTGTGATGCTTGTGTGTCTCAATTTTTGTAAATAGGTTGAGTTTTAATTGTTTGCTTGAGGACAAGCAAAGATTCAAGTTTGGGGTGTTTTGATAATTGTTTTTTACATTTTATGTTTTAGGCAATTATCTTAACTTTTCTTTAAAATAAATCTTTAGTTTTCTTAGTTAGTTGATAAAAATTGAATCAAAACAATATAACATAAAGGAGTTGTATTAAATTGGGAAAATGGAGTTAATTAACTGATTTTTGGATGATTCTTACATGAAGGAATGAAGATGGAAGAAGCAGAAATTCATGCTTAAGCTTGACGGAGTGGCGCTTAAGCCATGCGAGTTCTAGAGGCTGAATGAAGAAGGGAGCTTAAGCTTGATAGAGTGGCGCTTAAGCCACGCGAGTTCCAGAAGCTACATGAAGAATGGTGCTTAAGCCTGATGGAGTGGTGCTTAAGCCACGCGAGCACCAGAGACCATGCTTTTAAAGACTTGTTTGCGCTTAAGCCAGGATTCAATTGCGCTTAAGCAAGATGCTGACGTGGCAGATCTTTAACAAAAAACTCTGTTTAAATAAAGGTGTGTGCAAATACGATTGGACACTTCAATTTTCAGTTAGAGACGATTCAGAAGGTGATTTTGGGGCGAACTTCTCCCTCTTCCTCCTTCATGCTTGAATCTTCATCTTTCTTTGATTTTTCTTGGTTCTCCATGGATTGTGCTAGCTAAACTCCTTAGTTGTTGGAGTTGAACCAGTAGTAGGAGCCAAATCCATGTAACTCTTGTGTATCTCATATCTATTTCTACATTCAATACAAGTGCTTTTCTTCTCTTATGCTTTAATTTCATTCATGGGTTGGTCAACCTAGATTCTATGAATTATTGTGTGTTGGAAAACATACTCTAATTTCATATTTGGAGTAGAAACATGTTAATTATGATTTCTAGGGATAGAATCAGGGTTTTCATGATTTGAGATCTTCTTTTCTTAACCTAATTTCTATATTAGATTACCTAAGGAATTAGGGATTTAATATAGAAATTAAGTCTCAAATCTTTAAGGAATTGAGGTTTGAGAAATATAATGGATTGAAATTGTGTTGAATTGGGAATTTGATCTTGGATTTTAGTTACATGTGATAAGGTTCCTATGAAAATTCAATTCCAGCAACATTCGTTCTATTGATTCTCTTTATAACCTTTTGCCTATCAACTATTCGACAAAATTACATACACAAATTTACTTGATTTTCACATTAGCTTTCATAATGATTCATTTGTTTATTGTTTTCTATAGCTTTAATTAGTGACTTAGTATAACTTTTGAATGTTACACAAGTCTCTTGGGACACGACACTCATATACTCATCATTTTATTTCACGCAATTGGTCATTTTGCCATTGTTGTGAACACCTCTCGCTCTCGCCTTTTATCCCTGCTCTTCACAAACGCTGGTTTCTCTCTCGACTTTGTTGCCACAATGAACCTAAACCCCCACCACTACCTCGCCTCTACCATGAACCCGCCACCAACATGAACCCAATCCCACGACCATCACCTTGCCTCCATCATGAACCTATACCACCACCACGACCCCGCCGCCACCACGAACCCAAACCCCCCTCCACAACCTTGCCTCCACCACGTCCCCAACCCCACCGTCACCACGAACCCAAACTCCCACCACCACCTCGCCCTCACCATGAACCCATACCACCACCACGACCCCACCGCCACCACGAACCTAAACCCCCCACCACCACCACGAACCCATACCACCACCTCACCTCTATTCTTTGCTTCGTCGCTCTTTGTAGAAAAATACCCTAGATTTCTTAGCTGCAACCACAAGCACAACCTCGTCGCCACCACCTTCGAAACTCCACACTACACTGGTAAGTGACTTTGTGTCACCGTACCAGATTTGGTGTTTTATGTTACTTGTTGTGCTCGGTTCTTACAGTCAGTGATTTTTTTAACTTACTCCTTGGGCCCTGATTTCAGCCATTTTGTGTGATTGAAATCTCTATTGTTAAAATTTTGTGTTATTGGATCTATTCTAATGATGGTTATTATGTCTAAGTTTTGTCTATTTTAAGACTTAATTGGTGTTGTTAATCTAAGTCCGTTGTGATTTAGAGCATTTTTAATTCTAATTCTCATTATAAGTCTGTATATGATGCATTTTCATTTGTGGCTTGCTACAATGTTTACGAGATATTGATTTTTGAATTAAAAACCTTGATGGTTTAATGCTTGGAGGTAGTTTGGGTTGGTTTCAATTTAGGAAGGTTATATTGCTTCCAAGCTTGGCTCTGTGATTGCTCTGTAAATTTCTTGTTAGTCTATTATAACGTGATTTAGGTGTGTTTTTAATGTGATTTGGTGCTTAAAAGTGCCTATTTTTTTATAATGCCTAAATGCTTTGCTTTTTTTATTTTTATTTTTTTATCTTGTGTGATGTTGAAAAATGTGGTGTTAGGGTTTTTTGGGGTTCTGCCTGTGGGGATTGTAATTAAAAGAGAATGAACTTATCATGTAAGAGGTGGAAATAAGTAAGGCGCTAAATGATATGCAGCAGAAGAAATTTATATAGTAGGAATGACTAAGTTTCTCTTGAGTAAATTTTTTGCTGCATATCATTTATGGCCTGCTTATTTTCACCTTGTCAATGATGAGTTCATTCAAGAACTAGATCAAGCTTCAAAACCATAGGAAGATTTTTTAGGATACTTGAAAACAACATTATAATGCGAGGAAAGCCCTAAATGGCATACAACACCTAAAAAACCAATTGTAGCTCTATAAGTGTCCAAAAGCAATTTTTTGGTCTTTCGTGTTCTACGTGTGTTCATTGCTTGCCATTTAGTCATCACGAGTTGGTCTTACTATAAGTGTTATGGGGGATGTGAATGGATTCAAGATTGATAATTCATTAAGTGATAGAAATGATGTTGGTGACATGAAAAGTGGTATGGATGTCTGCACTTTGACCCATCCCTGACTTCTTCCCTATTTTTAATTGTCACTAACACCAATTGGTGTAACTTAATGAATTGTTATCTTTGATTCCATTCACATCATCCTTGACATTTACACCAAGGCCAACTTGTGTTGGCCAAATGGCACACCGTGAACATGTTGAGCATGACAGGCCAAAAAATTGATTTTGGAAACTTTTAGAGCTAAAATTAATTTTCTAGGTGTTGAATGTCATTTAGGGCCTTTCGCACGTTACAATGTTGTTTTCATCTATCCTCATAGCTCTTCCTTGGTTTCTGAAGCTTGATCTAGTTTCTTGAATGAGCTCATCATTGGCAAGGTGGAAATAAGTAGGTCATAAATGATATGCAGCAAAAACAAATTACTCAAGAGAAACGTAGTCATTTCTCCTCAATAAATTTTTTCTGTTGCATATCATTTAACACTGTGCTTATTTCCACCTTGTACATGATAAGTTCATTCTCTTTCTTAGTAACTTGATCCTCCTTCAAAAGCCTATGAAGAGCTATAAGGATAGATG
Organism: Pueraria montana var. lobata; assembly: GCA_026413185.1. Lineage (NCBI taxonomy): Eukaryota > Viridiplantae > Streptophyta > Magnoliopsida > Fabales > Fabaceae > Pueraria > Pueraria montana. The sequence continues at coordinate 63,113,506 of CM048654.1, read as the reverse complement.
AAACCCTCCGACACCATCTCTTTATCGCCATTTGATTTCAATCTTGCAATGGGCATGTATGTTGTTTCTCTTTTTGCTTCTTATCAAGAGTTTTGACTGTGATAATTTCTAAGTTACCATTATTTTTGCTCTGTCAGGCAAGGTAGATGGCAAGATCATGTGTGAAATCAATTGTTTGGATCATCTTTCGGATAAGAGGTTTGGAGAAGGAGAACACCCGTTCGTAGTACAGGCTATGTTTTGGGATTTTTTTATGTTTTTGTATGTTTGTCACTTTATAAGCTTTGTGCTTAGCTTAATTTTGATCATTTGTATTAACTGTTTGTGCACTTGGAGACTCTCTTGTATTATTTATTAATAATAGTGAAGTTGTTTCTTTAGTCTTGATGACCTATGATTTTTACCCTTGTTTTGAGGGATTTTCCACGTTAAAATTTTGTGTTTGGTGAGATTTTATTTTATAATTTTAATATTGATCATAACTCTTGTGTCTTGATTATATCTTTGAACCTAAAATTGACAACATATAGGCCACGATGTATAAGAAAAAAAATACATAATTATAGGTGTAAAATATGACACAATGAATACAAAACCGAATACCATTTTTTAAAAAAAAAATTACATTCTACATCGGTTCTAGCGACAACCGATGTAGAACATCACATTCTACATCGGTTATTACAAAAATTGATGTAGTAATCAGAACTTTTAATATCGGTTATGTCAGTAACCGATGTAGGATGTGGCTTTACTCATGTAGAATGTTCCACTTCCTACATCGGGTTTTAGAGGAATCAAAGTTTAATTTGTGGATTCTACATCGATTTGTAACTAATATCAAATATGTCTACATTTAACATCATGCAGAACAATATCAGTTCTATAACCAATATAGTATGTATTCTAGAACCGATGTAAAATGTTTTCGTTGTAGTAGTGTATCTTAACATAACTATTTAGAAAACTAATTATTTGAAATAAAATTATTTTCATTCATATATGCTTTAATTTATTTTCTTATAATTAAATTCTATTACAATATTTTTTAATATAAAATCATGGTTGCCTCACGTGATAGAAAAAAAAGAAGCATGGTATGTGAAAGTAAAAATGAAAAGTAGAAACACTCCAACACTATTTCCGTTTAAAATCACTACAATTTATTTTTTATTTTTAATTCATAAAAATATAATTATAGTAATTAAGGTGATTATAACGAGTATATATCCTTTTTTTTTTACAAAATAACGAGTATATATTATAGTTTAATCAATCAACTAAATCTTTAAATCTTATATAGATTTTGATTTTATATAATATAATAATCATTTTATTAAATTTATAGAATCTTTTCGTAATTACAGTAATCGATTATCAAGTGATAATCTTTTTATTTTTAATTCATTAAAAATACATAATTATATTATTAAGATAATTATATCCAGTATTTTTTAATCGCAAAAAATACATATATTAACTACGAATTCAAGAAATACCTCAACCCATTTACATAATAATTTGCCCAATGTCAACCTTGACATGTTGTGCACCACTATTTGACAGCCTACCACTATAAGGAGACTTTTACACCCATAAAAAGCTTACCATAACACCTGTACATGTAATTATAACCAGTATGATTTTTATTATATACTAGTGTGTGTTGAAGCAGAACCCTATATGAGATGAGTGTTTTAATGACAACAAACTTTTAAGAAGCAGATTTTAAGTATGCTAGACTTTTGCTACTAATGGTTTGCTTTGAAGTACTTACAAAGAAACAAGACTTATCAAGAAGCATGGAAAACAAGGTGTGAAGCATTTGTCTACGGCCTTGGTTTCCCAAATTTGAAGCCTGTCCAACTTCAAAAGCAGGAAATCATAAGCAGAAGGGCAGTCATGTTTTCTATGTCAAAGTGCATATATCAGAAGTTGTATATGACTAGAAGCATGATTTTGGAGGTAGTTTAAGTCAAGGGGTAGATATCAGAAGCTACGCATGACTTGAAGATCATCAGAAGATGCGATGTTAAGACATAAACTGAAGACAGACGTGTCTACACAATCGAGAAACACACACCAACAGCCGTAATGGTCAATACCATGCAGTAGTGTACTGATGCATTGTCTCAATGAAGCTCTCTTGATCTAATGGATCTATTCAAAAGAATTTAGGGTTTAGGGAAAGAAGCTAGTTGAATGTAAGTGGGTGTATCGAATTAAATATAAAGCAAATGGTGAAATAGACAAGTACAAGGCTTGTCTCGTTGCTAAAGGTTATATGCAAGTTGAAGGAGAAGACTTCATAGAGACCTTTGCACCCGTTGCCAAAATGACAACAATTCGGTGTTTGCTCACCGTTGTTGCAGTGAGAGGTTGGGAGCTACATCAAATGGATGTCAGCAACGCCTTTCTACACAGAGATTTGCATGAAGAAGTGTACATGATAATCCCTCCAGGATACTTGGTTGATAATCCTCAGCTAGTTTGTAGCTTGAATAGGTCCCTATATGGACTTAAGCAAGCAAAATTGTCACATTCAGTAGTTTAGTATGGTTTTCAGCAAAGTACTGCAGATCACAGCCTTTTCACTTATACCAATGGCTCGATCTTCTTGGCCATCATTGTGTATGTTGATGATTTAGTTATAGCCAGCAATGATTCAGCTGCTTGTCAAAGCTTTAAATTGTACTTAAATGAATGCTTTCACATGAAGGATCTCGGTCCCTTGAAGTATTTCCTTGGCTTGGAATTGACGCAGGGCAATACATGCTTATTTCTTTGTTAACGCAAGTATACCTTGGATATTCTTAAAGAGTGTGGTATGCTGGATTGCAAGCCATGTCGGTTTCCAATGGAACAAAATCATGGATTGCAGTCTGATGAAACTGGAGAACCTCATTCCAATCCATCACAGTATTGGAAACTTGTGGGGTGTTTGATAATCTTACTGTAACAAGACCAGAGATCGCTTACTCAGTCCATATACTTAGTCAGTTCATGAAAGTTCCAAGGCAAGCTCATTGGGATGCTGCAGTGCGTATTCTCCGATACTTAAAGTCATCCCCTGGCCAAGGAATTTTACTACCTAAACACAACAACTTGCAGCTTTTGGGATTCTGTGATTCAGATTGGGCATCATGTCCTATAACTAGGCGTTCAATTTCAGGCTACCTAATGAAGTTCCAATATCTTGGAAGTCCAAGAAACAACAAACTGTGTCCCGTTCATCAAGTGAGGCTGAATACCGTGCAATGGCGCATGCAACTAGTGAGATCATATGGCTTCGTAGCTTGCTGTCTTGTCTTCAAGTGTCATGTGACAGTCCTACTCCACTTTTCTGTGGTAATCAAGCTGCACTTAATCATATTGCAGCAAATCCTGTATTTCATGAACGCACAAAGCATATAGAAGTGGATTGCCATTTTATTCGGGAACATCTCCAGTCTGGCACCATCAAAACTTCTTACGTTTCTACCAAACAATAGCAAGAAGACATCTTTACCAAGGCGTTAGGAGCAAATCAGTTTCAAGAACTAACAAGCAAGTTGGGAGTTTATGATATTCACTCATCTCCAACTTGAGGGGGAGTATTAGAGATAAGATGATTATCAAGTTCCTGGAAATTAGGAGATAAAGTTTTCAATTTAATTTGATGAGATTATACTGATCTGTTATTAAATAAGACTAGTTAGGATGAATTTGAATTTTTTCTGATATAGTTTGTTACTAAGAGAGCTGTCATGTAACTGCTATATATAGCCACCGCTTCTACTTCGTTTAAGTCAATAATATAATGCTCACTTTCCTCTTCAAATCTTATTAATTAAGAGGCTAGTTAGTGACTTTAGATGCTTCGCTCGAAATAATTCTCTTTCTCCGGTGCAAAGGAATGTTGTGGAGAGTATTACTTACTGGATTCCTCCGGCAATTGGTTGAATAAAATTAAACTGTGATGGATAGGGAGATGCAGCATGTGGTGGTGTTGCTCGAGACCATAATGGTTGGATAAAATTAGTGTTGGGATTTTGTATCCCAGAGGTTTTTAGTTGTTGTTTCGGCTCTTAGCCCATACTTCATAAAAAGAAAAGAAAAAATGATCTTAATTCACAACTCATAATTTATAGTTAAAACGCCAATTGGAGATAGATTAAATTTTAGAGTAGATCAAAATCCTGTTATTAATAACAACGAAATTGCATCAATCTTCGAAAGAAAGATGAAAACACCCATTCAAATGAAGTGGTATGATCAATTACAAGGTTTCAACACAATCAATTAAAAACACCCCAAATGACAAAAAAATAGAAATGTGCTAAATTCAAAGTCACACGCCTAAATGGAGTTCATGTATTCCTCCAGTGAAGTAGGATAAGTTCAAGGAGATATGAATAATTTATTTGGAGATTGGGAATTCAAGCTTAATGAACGGAATGAACAGACGAAGTGCATCATATTTGCGAGCTGCAATATGGAAAATTTCGATTTCTGCCCACAAAGACACAAGAAATAGTCATGTTTGAGCAGTATATATATATTCAAGCAAATTGAATTTAACTGAAGTTTTGAATGCTAAATAAACATTAACCTTCTAAGTTTTACCACAGCTTATGAAAGAGAATGAAATTAAATTATCAAATAACAGACATCAAGTGTACATATGCAGGATGATGAAAATAAAAATTAGAATTTAATTTCATAGAAATATCAAATAGATAATGAAATAGATAGTGAAAACATATTTAAAAGAATATAGCTGCTTTCATTCTATAAAAATGTATGATTTTTTAGAATATACGTACTTATGAGTAAAATATTTATTGACACGATCAATTAAAAAACTAAAAATAACTTTCGAATGTACACAATTTGGTTATCAACAAATTAAAATGATATTATTGATATCTTAATTCATGCATAATTTTGCTATCAACAAAGTAACTAGTTATTACTATCAACAAAATAATTAGTTATGCATGCATAAAGCATTAAAATATTTCTTACAAGGAAAATTTTGCTATCAACAAAGCAACTAGCTATGCGTGCATAAAGCATAATTTTGTTTGAACTATGTAAGAATCCACGTTAAGGGAAGATTGATGCATGAAATGAAAAAAAAAAATCCAAAATAGAGAAAACAAAGATAAAACAAACAGATATTATTCAGAATAGCATTATATATTAATTATAACTTCAAATATTTATTAAGAGCAATATTACTTAACATATGGCATGAGGAGAAAGTACCATTAACTATATTTCAGTCTTCAGATATACTGGCTGATGTGGGAATAGGGCGCAAATTATAGTTACGAAATCCTGGTCCCACATTCTGACGAATAAGTACGAGGGGAATATTCTCGATAATCGAATAATGTTCCCCACCTTTTGCTGGATCAATGCTTTCTACTAATTCAGTTGGCATATCAGCAAAGCCAAGAAATTGAAGCTTTTTCAAGTGTTTGAGGTCCTGAGGTACCACCTTCATTTCGGGGTTATCTTTAAACCTGAAGTGTTCAAGACAAGGCAAAGCTCCTTCGTCTATAGAGATAGAATTCAATCTGCTTAATCGAGTGAGATCCAGCTCCTTCAACTTTAAAAATCCCCCTATCTTAAAATGCAAACTTTCACCAGCATAAGCATTATCCCACAGATTGAGCCGCAACAGATTTGGCGAGTCTTTTAGTGAGTCTAGTGGATCTTGTTTCAAGTTGGATAAACCAAGCCTTAACTTGACAAGATAGTCAAGTTTTGGAATCCACTCAGGCAACTTTGTTACTTGAACTTTCAAATTCAACACTTGAAGTTGGGATGGAGGTGAAACAAAATCCAAATCAATGACTTCATCTTCAGCTATGGCATTAACATTGAGAGATTCAAGGTGCTTCATCTCTCCAATTGCAGTTGATAGGGCTTCTGCATATTCTCTTTGCACACTCCTTATGCCTAACTTCCTTAACTGTTTCAACATTTTGAGCTCTTCCACAAGGTCATGATCAGCCTCCAAAAAGTAAAGCTTTTGTAAGGATTTCAAGCACCCAATACCCTTTTGCATTTTCACCCCGTCTGTGAAATTCAACATGGAGTACTGTCTTTCATAATTTCTGTAGTAGACTGGAAGAAGTCGTAGCTTTGTGAGGTTGTTTATCTCTTCTGGTAGCACATGCACGCGCGTTTGTCTTAGATCCAAGGTTTCTAAGTTCACCAACATACCAATGGATCTAGGAAGAACCTTTACATTTGTATGACTCAAGTTTAAGTACCTTAGGTGAAAAAGATTCCCCAAGTTATCGGGAACATAATTCAACAAAGTACTTTCAAAATCAAGTACTCTCAAAAGCTTGAACTCGGGATATAATGTACCCACAAACTCTTCAGGCAATTCACTTTTGCTAAAAACAAAAATAGCACGAATGCCCGAGTTACTAGTCCTTTGTAACACATTGTTGGAACAAGTGGCTATAGAAAAGCGTCTAGTTATTCCAACTTTGTCTAGTTCATCATCTTCATGCATTAAGTGGCAAAAACTTAACTCGTTCATTTTTTTAATGAGAATATCACGTAATAAATCATGGACTTGACAAATTTTAACTTTACCATCAAAGCCGACTCTGGAGACTTGAACCAAACTTCTACGTATTAACTCTATCAAGTACTCTTCAGCAACATCCTCCACAGGTCTTCTCGCCTCATTTTCAATGAATCCTTCAGCCATCCATTGCCTAGTCAATCTCTTACGCTGGATGGAATAGTCCTCCGGATACAAACCAAAATACAACAAGCATGATTTCAAATTGTGAGGAAGATCATCATAACTAAGAGATAAAATCCTTGTTAATTGTGCATTGCTCTCTAACTCCATTCCCAGATTCTGACATACCTTTCTTTTCTTTTGTTGACAAAAGACCACCAATGGCAACAATTGCTAGTGGCAACCCTCCACATTTTTCAACAATTTTCTCTGACATATCCTTAAGCTCACTTGGACATTTCTTATCAGGAGGCTCAAATCTAAACGCCTTCATGCAGAAGAGTTCCCATGCCTTTTTTGAAGGCAAAGGTTTTAGTTGGTGAAGATGAACAGGAAATGATTTCTTAAAATACTGTGCAACTTGCATCTTTCTAGTGGTGATTATGATTCTACCTCCATTGCCATCAGGCAAGGCATGCTCAATCTGATCGGAAAATTTTTCTTCCCAGACATCATCAAACAATACCAAATACCTCTTTGACTCAAGGTATTGCCTCACTTCTGTAACTAATGTCTTGTCATCCATCTTCCGCAACCCTTTTGGAAGAGGCTCATTAGCATCCTTGCAAAACTTTCTTATCATATCTATCAATAGCTCCCTCACATTGTATGGTTGAGAAACTGTGATAAAAGAACGACAATCAAAGTGTCCTTTCACTTGTTGATTATCAAAAACATATTTGGCAAGAGTGGTTTTTCCGAGTCCTCCCATGCCTACCACACAAATCAATGAGCGTTGATCGGTTCCTTTTATTAAGCAGTCAATCAATTCATCTCTTGGGGATTCGAATCCCAGGACATCAGTTTCTTCAATGAAGTAGGAAGCCGTTCGTGGGTCGTCCCATTTGACATTTTTTCTCCGCCTAGAGTTGCTTGATGATCCATCTTCAACTGAAGATTGAAACTTGTACCTAGATAGAAATAATATCATTAATTAGAAAATAAAATCTCAAAATTTACAAAGATGAAGTGTCGATCATAAAGTATTATACATTAAGCAATATTATTCTTGTTTAAAGTTTAATTCCTTCTTATGTAACCACTAGGCATGCATGCATTTATCATTAGTATTGTCTATTTAGTATTTTAACTAAGTATTTATGTAATGGTTATTATGAGTTACTGTATTATAAATAGAGGACTAATTCATATAACATATGTGATAAATTAATAGAATTTTCTTCGTTTCTCTATAGTTTTCTTAATTTGTATATATTTACCAACAAAGTAATTAATATCAGAACTCAGGTTTTGGGAATTAAGAGATACACTTAGCGAGTTAAGAGATGACAAGCAATGACTTGAACTTGTTTCAATTTTCTCGTCTTATCAATGAGAATATGATCATTGGTGTCATTACATGAAAGTTTTGCTAGGTTCTCAAGATGCTTGGATTGCGGAGAAAGGTTAAACTCAACTTGGAAATGAGACTCTTTTTTATGGATAGTTAAGCTAAGGATTTTATTAATATGCTAAGTGATATCCCAAGAAATGCTCACTTAACATGCATGAATATACATGAAGAAGTACACTGCATATGCAATAGAATATGATGCATCAATCTTTTCGCTGCAAAAACCAAACCCCATCCCATGAAATCAAGAATATGAAACACCCTGCCACATCCCTACAAAAACAATTGAACAAGAACCTTTTCAACCACAAAATTTGATTATGTGGTTTGTGCCATTAAATAATTAAAAGATTTAAATTCAATGTTCATGGACCAATTGATGGGTCACTTCGAGCATATGAAAAAATGTTTAAGAGAAGACATGATGAGCCTCTAGAACAAGTCCTCAAAGCCAAAGCTTCTTTGAGAGAAAATGGAGAAAGAAGTCAAACAAGTTGTGGTCGTGGAAGAGGACATGGATGTGGCCAAGGAAAGAGGAGGAAGAGGACATTGTGACAATTTTAATAAAAATGAAAGGAATTATCAACTCGTTAGAGGTCGTGGAAGAGGCAGAGATAGGTGCAATTTTGGTAGAACAAATTAAATGAAGTATGATAAATCTAATGTCCAATATTTTAGCTGTCATAAATATGGTCATTTTTCTTGTGAGTGCAGAACCAATATTGAACAAAGGGTCAATCTTGTTGGAGACAAAGAAGAAAGAGAAGTGCTAACATTATTGCAAAAGAAGGATGATAAGTGTTTACAATATCTTGAGAATGGAGTGAGCAATCACATGTGTAGCTAAAAAGAGAAATTTGTAGAGCTTAAAAAGTGGGTAAAGGGACATGTTTCCTTTAGTGATTCTTTTAAAGTGCAAACCTAAAAGGAAATGTACTATTTTAATTTCTTTAAAAGATGGTACTCAAAAAATAAGCAAGGCTGATGTCTATTACATTCCTAAACTAAAAATATTATATTGAGTTTGGGACAACTTGTTAAGAAAGGGTATGAAATTCTCATGAAAGATTGTTGTTTATGGCTTAAAGATCAAATTTCTAATTTGATTGCCAAAGTGTTTATTTCAAAAAATAGAATGTTCACTTTGAGCATTAAGACCAATGAAGCAAAATGCTTAAAAGCTAGTGTTAAAGATAAAGCATGGTGTTGACATGCGAGGTTTGGGCACTTGAATTAGCACTCAAGACCTTAATTAGAAGATGAGAAGATGGTGAAGGAGACATCTCACATCAAACATGCTAACCAATTGTGTGAAGCATGTCTCTTTGGAAAAAAATGCAAGAAGTTTTCCAAAATAAGTCAAATTAAGAGTAAAGGAGTTTTTCCAACTTGTGCATGTCGATGTGTATTGTTTAATTGATCCTTTTTTTATTTGGTAAAAATAAATATTTTTTGCTCTTCATTATATTGATTATTTTAGTAGGAAGACTTAAGTGTATTTCTGCAAGCAAGTATTTGAGGCATTTGTAACTTTTTAAAATTTTAAAGCTCTTGTAGAAAAGGAGAGTGATTATGTAATCAAGGCTCTAAGATCTGATAGAGGTAACAAATTCACATCAAAATAATTCAATTAATATTGTGAAAATCATGAAATTAGTCGTTCTCTAACAATTCATAGATCTCCACAATAAAATAAGGTAGCGGAAAGAAAATATAAAACTATTCTTAATATAGCTAGATGTATGTTAAAAGCTAAAATTATGTCAAGAAAATTTTGGGTTGTTTCATGTTTAATTTATTTGTCCAACTACTCTCCTACAAGAAATGTCAAAGGTCAAACACCATAAGAGACATGAAATAGAGTGAAGCCAAGAAGTGGTCATCTTAGAGTCTTGGCAGCATTGCATATAGGTGGCCAACCAAGCAAGGTCTAAACTTGTTGATAATAGTGTGAAACATGTGTTCATTGGCTATGATGCAAGTTCAAAATGCTATATGTTGTATAATTTAAATAATAAGAAGATTATTGTAAACAAAGATGTAGGATTTGATAAAGAAGACATATGAAACTCAAAAAAACAAGACACCTATGATTTCTTCCCATATCTTGTGACAAAAAAATGTAGCACCAAATTTGTTTTCCACTCCACCTCTAGCAATTGACCAAATTAGGAAAATTTATAAATTATTTACCAAAATAAGGTTATTCTGAAACTAATTAACGGGATGAGATTGTTTTAAAGTATTGGTAATCATTTGTTGGTGGTTACAAAAGAATCGAAAGAAATTGTTATTACTGAAGTTGTGATCATCAGTCACTTTTTGACTATTTTAAAAAATGTTTGTCATTAGATTAAAACAATCCTATGTTGATAATTAGTTTTAAAACATCACTATTTTGATAAATAGTTTGTAAAAATATCCCAAATAGGTCAATCAATCACTCTACCTCCTTCACCAACTCATTTAATTCATGAAGTCTATTTTGAAAGAAGTTCAACTGAATGGCCAAGATAAATGATAAGTGACCACCAAATATATGATGCAACTGAAATTATAAATAATTTGTTTTGTCTTTTTGTTGATAGTGAACTTCTAAATTTTGATGAAGTCATGGAAGAAATCAGGTGGAGACAAGCCATGGAGGAGTAAATCATAGCCATGAAGAAAAATTATACTTGAGAGTTATCAAATCTTCCTAAAAGTCATGAAGCAATTGGGTTTAAATGGGAGTTCAAGATTAAGAAGAATGTCAAAGGAGAGGTACAAAGATACAAAGGCTTGTTGCTAAAGGGTAGAAGCAACAACATGGAGTTTATTATAATTAAGCGTCTGCACCAATTGCTTGTGTGAAAACAATGTGTTTCCTTAGTTCTTTAACAACTCATGAGGTAGAGATTTTTTCAACTTGATGTCAAATCGACTTTCTTAAATGAATATCTTGAGAAAAATGTCTATGTTGAACAACCAATGGATTTTGTTGTCAAATGACAAAAGGAGGTTATAAAAATTGAAAAAAGAAAAAAAGGCATTGTATGATCTTAAACAAAGCACCAAGGGCATAAGGAATAACCACAAGGACAAGTACTTTTAAAACAATAAGTTTGTTCATTGCCAACATGAGTATACCCTTTTATGTTAAATTTTTTTATAATGGTGATATTCTTTTTTGTTTATCTTTATGTAGATGATCTTATTTTTACCAACAATATCCTAGATTTGTTTGAAAACTTGAAGACAACTATGTCTTTTGAATTTTATATGACGGATTTGGGACATATGTCCTACTATTTGGGATTAGAAGTGAGCAAATAGATAATGACATTTTTGTTTCTTAAGAGAGCTATGTAAAAAAATGTGTTGGGGAAATTTAAAATGTTTAACTTAACAAGTACAAGGTTGGATATGCGGTTGGTGTTGTGTGTCACTTTATGGAGTCTCGTGCCTATACTCATATATATGAAGGCAGCAATATGTACACTTGATTTTGGTTTATTTTACTCTTCTAATTAATGAGTTCAATCTTATGGGATTATGTGATAATGATTTGTAAGAGATGTTAATGATAAAAAAAATGGTCTTTGTGCTTTTTTTTATAGGTGATAGTGTTTTTACTTGAAACTTTAAGAAGCAAGTCATTGTTACGCTTTCTACTTGTAAAACCAAGTGTGTGGTTGCAACTTTTAGTACTTGTCATGTTATTTGGTCAAGGAGATTGTAGAAGGAATTTAACATGATCCAAGAGGAGAGTACAAATATTCAGTATTGATAATAAGTTTGTTTAAGAGCTTGCTAAGAATCTAGTATTTCATGAATGAAGCACGCATATATAGATACAAACAAGGACAGATTCAGAAATATATATATCTAAGGGGGGTTGGAAAAAATTTAATAACAAATATTAAATAAACATTAAATAGAAGTTGAATATATATATTATATAGTGTATAGAAGTTGAAACAAGATTTTGAAACGGTTAAAGAAGCATCTAACAGAGACGTATGCAAAACATATACTGTATATTATAGTTATGAAGGGGGAGGCGGGCCAGGGCCCTGGTTGTCCCTCCAATTGAATCCCTTCTTGGATACAAAGTATCATTTCATTAGAGATCAAGTTTTAAATACTTTTATTAAACCCTTCATGTTTGAAGATTTTAGAAGATTAAAAGTAAGACTTAATCTGCAAAAAAAAAAATTAAGAATTTTCTAAATAAGGGAATGATAGAAATAGAATTAGTAATTAGAAAATAAAATCTTAAAGTTACAGATAAATGATTGTAAGCTAACATACATTATAAGGAACATTATTTTATTTAAAAACTAAATATCTCATTTAATATTTTAACTGAGTATTTATATAATTATTATAGGTTAAATAGAAAACTAATTAACTCATATATTACAAGAATTTTATCTCTCTTTCTCTACAGTATACTTTTAGGTACTAATTAACATACCTTTCACTTCTTTCCTTGATTCCTCGAACTGATGACATGATATCTTGAATCTCAGATGCAATCCCACGTGACTTGAAGGTTTTGATGAACTGGTAAGAAATCTTTCTGAGTTTGAACGGTGGATGATGGTTGACCTTATCATGTGCCACATGATCCATGATGTATTCATCAATAACATCTTCTATGCGAAAAGATACTTCTCTCAACTGCTTCACCCATGTTTTTATTCCTTCATTGGTGTCTCCTCCTTCATCTTCAGCTCTTCTATCTGCATCCTTTAGGAAGGCTTTGATGCTCTCTAATTCGGCTTTGATTCCTGAAAAATCATTTCCGAGGCCTTTGAAGAAACTACTTCCTTCTTCTGTTGCAAGTTGGTACAGCTTTTCCAAAACGAATGATACCGCAGTTTCTGCCATTTCATTTCATCTCATTCATTATGTTAGCTTGCAATTTCTGCAATTGTAGCAGCACCTATGATCTGTTGGTGGTGAATTTCGGGTACTATAGCTCTGTTTCATTTTTCAGAATGAGTTTAAAATGTTTTTTCTATCGTGCGCTGCTACTACTCTTTTCAACTTTATAGAGTCTATGTTTAACTATTACTACCTCCGGTCCTTTTTATAAGAAACAAGTTCTAGTGTATTTTACACTAAAACTTGTCTCTTATAAAAAGGACCGGAGGGAGTAGTATTTTATTGCCCAAAGTTGGAGTGTCTCGTACGTCATTAATCATTAATTAATCACTAATCTTATTGAAAGAATTGTCCTTTCCTTGTTATAATTATTTTTTATTTAATAATAATTTCTTCATGTATATATAAATTCAATTAAAAAAATTATATGTTTAATATACATATATTGTCATTGTATTTATTATTATATTAATAAAATTAATGAGTGCTTGGGTTTTCATTTTCTTTCAACAACACATTTGATATAATGATTGAAATAATTAATGTAAATTTTAAAATGTGAATTTGGGTTTAACTCAAGACTACAAAACCAAATTGTAAGATAAGAGTTGTCTTTCATTTATATACTCTATTTTCACTACAGTTGTGTGACAATAAGAGTCTTGGTCTTTGAAATATTCCTTGTTTAGAGAACGACTCAATGATACTGTATTTTCATTCGAGCAGCAAGGAAGGAATGAATATTTTAAACGTTCTAATAATGACTATTACATTTTAATCTTTCTGGTTCTAGCATATCAAATCCATATCATCTTCACTTTATTATGTTCTGAATGCGATTTAATTTTAGGTAGTAGAGATTTAGAAGATAAACAATATATTTATGCTTTGCAGTTCTGTATTTCTTTTTCCCCTCGGGTACTAGGTGTGAATGGTGCTAAGGAAAATTAAGCTTTGTCTCAACTCACGTCAATGTCTATCATGTCATCACTTAACAGTTGCAATTAATGTCAGTGACTAAAACCAGAACAAAATAATTTATGAGGGACTAAAAATAAAACAAAACAATTTATGAGGGACTAAAACCAGGAAAAAAAATTATGAGGGACTAAAAACATAAATTAAGACAAAATGAGGGACTAAAAACATATTTTACCCTTTAAAATAAAACTAAATAATATTAAAAAGATAAGGTGTTGCACCTATCAGAATCTGGGGCAATGTTTATGACCATTGGGCTTGAGCTGGTCATTATAGGCCATGATATAATGGGCCTACTCATATTGAAGAAAGGCCCAGTGAACAAAGAGCTGGATCAAGACACATCCATGTGAAGAGTGGCCCTCACGATCGAATTAGCCGATATCTTTTATCTTTGGATTTCCATACTAACCATCAAGTGTAGTTTTCCAAGTGAACTATCAATATAATTCAACTATTTATAAAATTGTCATCTATCTATTGTAGTTAATAAAATTATAAATCTACTCTTATAGTTTCTCTTTCTTGCTTTCTTTTTTCTTTCACCTGTATACCCTAAAAATAAGGTGTACGTATAAAGTTTGTTTTCCTATAAGGTTTTTCAATTAAACAACAATATTTGCATGATCGTTTTAATATTAAATATTTTCATGAAATATATGACGTAAAATGTAAAAAAAAAAAGTATTTTGTCCTAAATATACATTAAATATATTGGGTAAAGAAATAAAAATTAAAAGGTTTCCATTATCTAAAGAAATACAAAAATTATTTAATGATATATTTTGAAATTAATAAAAATAAGTTTAATTACCCTTTTAATACCTACAGTTGCAACAATATTTCCTTTTAGTTTCTATAATTTAAAACTTTCTATGTTGGTCTCTATAGTTGTAAATTTTTAACCCTTTTGATTCTCATTGTCTAAAATCGTATAACGTCGTTACATATAGATCGATCTTTTAAAACAACTACAAAATTGAAATTGGCATTATAAAACCGCTAAAAAGATTTTAGCGATTTTTAACTGCCATAATTAAAAAAACTTTTTCCTGATTTTTCGGCGGTTTCACACTATTCATTTTAGTTTTGTAGCAATTTTAAAGAATTTAGATATAACGGCATTAGGTAACTTTAGACAGCGAAAACTAAAAAGATTAAAAAATTGTAACTATATACTATATAGGGACCAAAATAGGATGTTTTAAATTATAGGGACTAAAAGGAAAAGTTGTTGCAACTATAGAAATCAAAAGACTAATTAAACCTTAAAAATATTTAAGTGTATTTAGTGACTTGTATGCATTTGAAAATAGGATAGAAAAAATCGTTATAATCATTCGAAATTACCCGTTTAAAATGTCAGGCTCGAAAAGCTATATATAAGTTTTGTTTTGGATTCTTATGCGGTTATGCCTTTATGACTTTTTGTTAGGATAAAGAAATATTGATATAATTCTTCCTATGGTAAATATATAAGGGAAAAATATTATGTTCCCTCGACTTTCATCGAAATTTATTTTTAGTCTCTGTTCAAAGTTTAGATCAGTCGTCCTATACTTTTCTCCATTATCAGTTTTAATCTCTATTATCTAAATACTCCTTTTTTTATGACCTGTCTTCCAATAACATGGCAAATTGATAGATGCTAGGTGTTTAAAGTAGCTTACGTGTCTACACTTCACTTGACACCTCAAAATATCAAAGTTGTGATCTATTTTTTATTTTATTTGATTTTAAATGGCATTATAATATTTTAATTAAAAATATAATTGTTTAATTATTTTTTGGAATCAGGAAATAGGGTATACAGAAACGTCAAGACCCCCTTTTTTATATTCTCTCCCTTCCTTTAGAAACCCAAGCAGTAGGAGTGTTTATAAACCGATTCAATATAATCAAAATCGAAAAAACCGATCCAAAAAATAAAAAATCGAATAAACCGAAAATCGAATGGATCGAAAATTAAAAAAACCGAAATTTTCTATTGGATTGGATCGGATTTCGGATTTGATTTTGAAATCCAATCCAAACCGAAGTTATATATACATATACATTTTTATTCATAAATTTATGATACTACTCATGTTTATATTTTTATTTCTTATATATTTATAAAATTATCATATAACTTATATTTATTTGTGAAACATCTCTTTAATTGAAGATATTTTTTTAGTAACTATTTGATTAAAGGTACATAAGTATAATTATTAAGTTATATAATTTTACTTTTAATAGTATATATTTGAAGAGTTATACTATTATTAGTTATTTATTGACTTATAAAGAAGATATTTAATATTTTAAATTATCTTTTATTATGTTCATTATATATATTACCATTTATTTAATATTTTCTCAAAAAAAAATATAAACAAGACTAAAATCGAAAATCGATCCAATCCAAATCGATTTAAATTGGATCGAATTTAAATTTTTTATCAAACCTATTGGATGATTAATTAAAAAAATCAAAGTGATTAAATTAAATAATTTTTCTCTTCAAAATCAATCTAATCCAATCCATGATCATCCCTACCAAACACATAGCAGAGGCAACAATTCGTTCGTAGCAACATTCTAAGATAATATTTGTCCTTCGCAACGGATATTCAGATAGTGCAAGAGAGATCGCTATTGGTCCTAGTAAAGCAGAAGGCAATATTTATTGTGGACTGAGGTAATTATTGGGTTATTCTTAATATCGTTTTTTTTTTTTTTTTTTTTTTTTTTTTTTTCATTTGTGGTCGGAGGTGTGCTTCGTTGCTTTGAATTGGTATGGTTGATGTTTTTAATGAAGGCACGTGGGCTGGTGTTTTTATTGAAACTATGTGGGGTTGTTGTTTCTATAGAAATCTTGCAGGCTGGGGTCAATGAAACCTTTTTTATTTCTGGATTAACTAAGTTTTTAGTCATCAATTTTTTTTAAATTTCGGTTTTTCGTCTTTAAACTTTAATTTTACTGGTCAAGGTTTCTAAACTTTTTAAAAATTCGATTTTTAGTACTTGAACAAAATTTTGACTAGTCAAAGTCCTTAAGTTTTTTAAAAATTCAGTTTTTAGTCTCTAAACTTTTTAAAAATTTAGTTTTTAGTCCCTGAATTAATGAGATTTTAGGAACTAAAAATCAAATTTTTAAAAAGTTTAGGAACTAAAAATCGAATATTTAAAAAGTTTAGGAACCTTGACTAGTCAAATTAAAGTTTAGGGACTAAAAATCAAATTTTAAAAAAATTTAGGAACCTTGACTAGTCAAACTAAAGTTTAAAAACTAAAAACTGAATTTTGAAAAAGTTTAGAGGTAAAAAATTTAGTTAACCCTTTTTTTCTAAAAGCTTTTTCTGAAATGTTTGTATTATTTACTTGTTTGCTTGTATAGTAGTCAATGGTGAAGGCATGTGCATCATTTTTTGGCTTGTTCGGTTATATCTGTGTCAATTGTGAAAGCATGTGCTAATGTGCATAATTTATTTATGAGTAAATTACATTGACCCCTGATGTTTGCCTTAATTACACCCGATATCCCTCCATTTTTGAATCCTACATAAACCTCCCCTACTTTTTGGACTTTCATTACACCGACCCCCAATTTTAAGTTTAAATTGTTACACCGACCCCCCCTTTTAGGTTTGAAAAATCTTACACTGACCCCCCTTAGGGGTACTCAAAGTAATGTTCAAAAATGGAGGGGTACTAGGTGTAATAAGAGTAAATCTTAGGGGGGTCAATGTAATTAACTCTTTATTTTTTTTTTAAATTATTATTTTATTCATTTATGATTTTGGAATTTTTCTAATATGTTGCTTAGTATTTGTTTAAGGGATGTCTTTTACCGTTGTAATATCTCACATGAGTTATTTTTCCGAAGAACTTCATCGGGTATATAAGAGAGGAGTGCAGATCTTTTGCAGTAAAATGGAGTAGTATTTGATGCAGTAAGCAGTTTATTGATCAGTATAACACTTAAATTATATACTTGACCACATTAGATTTTTTTTTATACATACCTATATTTATTCTATTTCATTTACTTTATTATTTTTTCTCTTTCTTTAATTTAACAACACGTTATCATTTCGTAGCATAAAGAAGGAGATGTAGGTTTAGTAATAAAACAACACGTTTCATTTATACAGCTTGCGTGACAACTATAGTTAAATGTACTTTTATTATTAGTCTAACTTATAGGCTTCAAGTCCCCTCATTGATATAGGGTGCTGTTTTTTTTATAAAAAAAATAAATAAATAAATAAACAAGATGAAAATTGCATAAAAAAATGAGTCACACAACTAATCAGAAAATTGAAAAATATGATATTATATTCTTTTCTTTGCTCGTAAAACTATAAAAAAAAAAAAACTCACTTTTAACATGATTTTCATGGTTCCTTTTTTTTCGAACAATAATTGGTTTTCATGATTTTTATAGTTTTCATGTAGGTGAATATAGTGAAACAAGTTTTACATCTTTAATCAATTAAAAACGGGATAAACAGGATTCAAAAAGAATCAGTTATTCGAAAAGGATAAACATCTTATAAAATATATTACTTAATTGACCATTTTACAACTTTTAATAAATAGAAACCAAATTGTAACCTAAAATAAAGTTAATTGATGACCAAATGAGTAATTTAGCCTTATTATTTTAATGCCTGCAGACAAAGTTGGAGTGCTACTTACATCGTTGATCTTATTAGAAACAATTGTCCATTCCTTGTATTTAAGAGTGCCTAGGTTTTCTTTTTGCTTCACGAACCCTCTTCATATAATGATACGATAGTTAATGTGAATACAACTGTGTGACAATAGGAGTCTTGGTCTTTGAAATATTCCTTACCTGGATTTTTTTTTTTTTTTATATTCCCTTCTTAGATATTGTATTTTCAATCGAGCATCAAGGAAGCAACGAAAACAATTTCAAATGTTATGTTTACGACAATTAAATTTTAATGTTTTTGTTTTTAGCATATCAAATCCACATTACCTTATGCATGCTAGCACATAGTTGTTCCAGCTTGACTAGAAGTTTTGAATTCGAGTATTGAGTATGCAAGTGCATATAATACTTGAAAGACGAGTTTTGTAGTCTATAATAGTTCTACCCGATTCAAACATGATTATCTCTCATAAAATATACTTATAATTTATACCAAAAATCTGTTGGGAAACAATTTAAATTTTTAATTTCAAATCTCTAAATATTGTTTAGATTTAAAAAGATATTGTCTTATCTTTAGGATTTGTTTATAATTAAAGATATTACCTGTAAATTAGATATTTGTTTTCTCTTTTAATTAAGATTATGATGTTAGGTTTATAAGTAGAGGTTCTTGATATGAGAAGAATCACCTACCTGGAGAGGGGATCACCACCCCAAGTGAAAGAAGGAGTCATGTAAAGGGAGGGTTTACAAGTTTGTCTAGAAAACTTGTTTTTTCTCATTGTTGTTAATGAAGAGGTATGCATTTTTCCCCCAACAAAATCCACGTCACCTTGACTTCATTTTTATGTTTTGAATGTGATTTATGTAGTAGATTAAGAAGATAAACTAATTATGCTGTACATCTATCATTTTAACTATGAATGGGTTTTTTTTTTTTTTAATCTGAACTATGAATGGTATTTCTATGCTTTTTTCCCTTTTAAAGTTCTGAATAAGAATAATGTTTTTTTTTTCTCTCTCACATATATCATTTTTCAAAAGTTTTTGTTCAGAGTATAGTTGAGCAGTAAATATATGAATACTTCTTCCAATAAGAACTCAAATCTTGGTTTGCTAAGAATTAACTTTTTTTCTACTAGACTGTAGGAAACGAATAATTATAGATACATAATTCATGGATGTCTATACCTAAAGAAATTTTAAAAAAACAATAGAAAATGGAGAAATAAATATAGTAAGCGATAAGATATGATAAAAATTAGGAAAATATATAAAGAAATATAAAACATATCAAATAGATATTTCAATTTTACGGTCTCATATATCAATTTTTTTTGTAGAAAATTGGCTTAAATATGAATTTAGTCATTATAAGTTAGCATTTTTTTAATTTTGATTCCTATAAGTTTGCGTTTTTTTAATATTGGTCATGTAAGTTTTTTGGTTCATTTTTAATCTCTGTAAGTTTGTATTTTTCTAAAATAATAGAAATAACAATAAAAATAAATAGTAAATATAATAGATATAATAATAAAAATAAATAATAATAATGATAATAAATAAGAATAATATTAATAATAAATTAAAATATTTTTTTATATTTACCTAACCATTTTAATTTAAATATCTTATTTCTTTTACACTCTTTTTTTTTTATCTCAATTAAATAATCTTACTTTTTACTCTTTTTACTTTTTTTATCCCTTTTCATTTTTACTGGCCACAGAAGAGGATGACTTCCATATCTTTTGGTCAATGTTTTCAATTACTACCTCTGTTACTTAACTTTTGATGTTCAAGATTAATACACACAGATTAAGAAATATCTAATATTGCTCACAAATAATATATTTAGTCTAAAATACTCTTATTTAATATTTATTATAGAAGTAGTTGTGAAAATCTAAATCATATTAAATAATGGTATATGTGAAAAAAAAATTAATGAGACTTGAAATTTATAAAACATCGAAAGTTTTGAAAAAAAAAAAAAAACTAAAACGTTAAGGAATGGGGGTTAGTACTTTTTCTTTTTGTCAAGTTGGTAAGCTTAGGTAATTGAAAAGGTATATATTATTCCGTAATTCACGAATTTCACGTTTGAACAAAAGCACATGGACTATAAGGAAATAACACTACTGCTCAGAGTTCAGACTTATCCAA
Organism: Pueraria montana var. lobata; assembly: GCA_026413185.1. NCBI lineage: Eukaryota > Viridiplantae > Streptophyta > Magnoliopsida > Fabales > Fabaceae > Pueraria > Pueraria montana. The sequence continues at coordinate 63,092,713 of CM048654.1, read as the reverse complement.
ATTAAAATCAATTTGGATGCATCAGTGCTGGGTGTAAAGGGTCCTGGCGTCGGGTTTTTTCTAGAGTCTAGACTACTTGGATTGTCATGCAATTTTTACTTGGTATATATTTAAAGTGGGACTTGCAATTTTTGCAATTGAGAAAAAAAAAGTCATCTAATCTAAAGATTAATGTAACTTATATTTTTATTCGGTTTGGATTTTTTTTAAAAAAAATGATTGGATCAAATATGATAAAATATAGTTCGATTGGATTGAATAATTTATTTTTATCAACATATCCTTACATTATTATATTACTAGATCCATTTATACCAGTCATTTCAAAAAATATAATATACATATGAAATGCAAAATAATGTAAAATGTGAAAGTTTGTTTTTTTTTACTGAAATAAAATGTGAAAGTTGAAACGCATAAAAAAATAAGTAAAATGTGAAAGTGTTAGTAGAGTACTCACAATCTAAGAGGGTATTTCCACAAGGCTTAAGTATTTACTGAGGCGTTTTTTATTGATAGTTTTGTAACCACAACATGTCTCATTAATGGGAGGACAAGATTTCAATATGCATAGAGTATACATGTGAAATGCAAAATGATACATATGTATTAAAAAAATATCAGTTCAGTTTTGAAAATAACATTTGAAATCCGATTCGATTCGATCAGTTATCCAAAAAATGGTCCAAAAAATTCAAAGAAAATCGGTTTTCATTGATTTTTTTTTTTTTTATCAATTTAATTTTTTTTATTGGATTAGATATGAATCCCCACAACTATTTTTCTCAATTGAAAGTGATTTTCTTTGAGTAACCAAACACTCTAAATTTAATTCAGTCAAATTTGACCCAACACTAGAGCTCTCAATTTAGCCCAGCTCACAGGACTTGGCCCTGATCTATGTGGGCTAGGACCAAAAAAGCCATAGGGCCAAAAGGCCCACTAATAAAAAAAGACCATGGGACCAAAAAACCCACAAAGTCATGTGGACTAGGGCCACCCCATGGGCTTTATTTTTCTTTAAAAAAATATTTGTTGTTAAAAGTGTGCCTAGCCCATTACATGGGTCAGCCCATTCCATAGTCCACTATAGGCTAATTAACTCGCTTCTTTTTTTTATAAAGAAATTATTAAGTTAAGATTTTTTTTAAATGATATAACTCATTATTTCCATGGATTTGGAATGATATCAAAGATTATTTGAAATACTTGCTAACTCAGAATTCAAGTCATTTTTACAGCAGATATCTTTTTCAAAAAAAAAAATTGTCAGTACCAAAAAAAAAAGGTTAGGTATCAAAACCTAAACACCCCTATCTTATAGGTACCAAAAAGTTATTTAAGGCAAATGATTTTACATATTTTATATAATATATATAATTGAAAGTTTGTTTGCTAACATTATTTTACGAAAAATTCTATGGTCGACCCCCATGCATGAACCACAACTTGTAATCCTTAGATTAATTCCTTCCCCATAATGATATGCTACACTCTCTACACTATATCTAAGCCATTCTAGCCACCCCTTGCCGCCAACCATCGTGTGCTAATGTAATACCCCCGGTTACTAATAAGGATTATCTTATTATTTTCAAAATTTGTGGAATAATTTAATATTTAAATATTAAAAACAACCTTTCTACAAATAGAGAAATTTGTTTTTTTTTTTCTAACTTTAAAACTTTAGTACTTAAAATACCAAATAGGGATTATCTTTTTCAATTACCACTCGTTTAAAAAATTCCCATTAATAAAATATCGTTCACAGTATAAACAACTCGATTTACAAAACGTCACATCTACAACAAACCATTAAAACATGAGAAAAAGGGTTATGCACTGATAGTGTAAAAAGTTTTACACTGTCATCCAATCACAACCCACCATGTATGGTAACTTTCTTGACTTTTAAAAAATTATCTTCAAAGTCATACCAACGGTGATTTGTGATTGAATGACTGTGTAAAATAGTTTTACACTGTCAGTGCATCACCATTAAACTCTTAAAATATATATCATAATTCATTTATATATAAGCAATCTAGCATTAAAGAATTCCAATACAACTACTATAATTACAAGTTTATAATATTCAAGATGAATACATTTTACAATTGAATCAACCGAAAGAAAATTACACATAATAATAATAATCCCTGGTCTATCCACATTTTACAAGAAAGACAAGAACTCAAAGCAATGACTCGATCAAAATTATAAACCCAAAATACCCAATTAAGCCTACTAGACTTCCTCAAATCTTCTTCTTCTTTGTTTCGCTCCTTAGCATCAACAACTCTTGTCATGATATTTTTACTCTACCTCTGTCGTACAAGCTTGTCCATCATTCTCTGAAAAATAAAGTTGTATGGGTGAGTCTTCCATCCCTTGTCATGCTACAAACAAATGAACCTTATGGTTCACAAGCAAATTAACATAAATAGTCACTTGAGTGACTGAACACGGACTCTCTCAAACATCATAGTTTCTTATCTAAGTTCACTGCTTTACTCATTGGACCCACAATGCCTCTTGACTCGTCCCAGTCATAGAGCACTTACATGTTCACATTTTTGGGTGATGATTGATAGTAAATACCTCTAGTCCTGGTATAACAGACTGGATACTCTCACCAAACTTAGTTATACTCCGTATTCATCCGTACTCTCAGCCGAATGAGTGCTATATTGTGGATGGCTGGTGTGACTTTGACACTTTGTCATGTCAAACTAGCTGAAGGCAAATGATGGTTGTCCATTTTTGGTTTGTAAATGATCCTCGAGTCCTATATGTCATGATTAATTAAAATTGTTGGAGATTTTTATTTGACATATTATTTTTTTGCATAATTTTCCTCTGTAAAACATCTACATAAGTTATCTTGATCGAGTTACCTGGTATGCATATTGTACTAGAGATATATGCATGTGTTCATCATTTCATCATTTGGTGCTTTTGGTTTTAAGGATTGATATATTATTTTTAAGTCTTTGTAGTTGTAGCACATATACATAACCTATATTATTGTATTGATAGTTAGATTAAAATTAAACTGGCACTGAAAATTTATGGACTGCAACTCAGATATAATAAAATTATATTTTGTTAAATGCATACACACCACTTTATGTAGTTGGTTCTTATTGAAACTAAATTTAATATAATAGTTGTTTGATTCTTTCTTAAAGATTTTTATTGAATTGGTTATAAATTAATGTTTTAATGAAAATGTTAAAAAAATCATGATCGATAGAAGAATGGCAAAGAACCAATTTCCTTGAGTAACTAATTATAAAAATGATTCTTAATGGTACAATATTTTTTATTGGTAAACTTGAATACCAAAATCATTTTTAAATTATTGCAAATCCCTTAATGGTAAAAGTAATTTTTCCATAGTAATTAAGCTAACATCAATAAGAAAAACGTTCAAGAGATAATCCTAGATTTAAGATAAGATAATGCACCTTATGCATAATGCAGAACAGTAACTTAAGAGTAATTCAACATTGAATTTCCATTACTCAGAAAACAAAGTGCATCACTTGAGCCGTGCAAATAAATATATAATTCCCTTTAGAAATATGCTGACAATTTGAAGAGAAGATCCATCTCTCAAAAATGAGATGTAGGTTATATTTGGAAAAACTAGTTAAAAAGTTAATTGGTAGTTGAAAGCTATTAAACTAGCTTATAAAATCATAAGTGTATGGTAAACTATATATTGAAGTAACTGAAAAATATAAAATGACATAAATGGAAATATATATATGATATCTTTATATAAATTTCAATTTTATTTTATGGATAAAAATATATTTTGAGGTGCTATAACTTTAGTTTTTAATTTATTTTAAACTCTTGAAATTTTTATTTATAGAAAAAAAATTAATTACATTTTCAATTATTATTTTTTTCCTTCATATTATGTATTCTACCATTAATTTTATACTGTACTATATTTTAAAATATTTTTAATCAAGTTTAAAATAAAGTAAAAAAGAATACACTTAAGTAGACATTATACTTTTATTATGTTAATTAGCATAATAGTTAAAATAAATCGTATAATATAAATTATTCAAAAAATAATAGAATAATAAAATAAATCTAACATTTATAATTGTCAATTTTGTGAAGTATAATGTTGAAATAATAAATTAAATATTACAAATAGTATAATGGTTAAAAGAAATAGTGTAATATAAAAAAGTGTAAAATATAATAAAAAAAATAAAATAAAATAAAATAAAATTAACCTATCATCTATATATCATTATTAATATCTTGATGTATGATGGTAAAATAATAAAATAAATAGTGTAATCATTAAATTAAACAATTTAATAAAAGTTTACTAAATAATAAAATCATGTTTTATTTAAAAAGGTAAAAAGAAAATTTAATAAATATTTTAAGGATAAAAAGGGAATAAAATATAAAAAACCTAGAAGCTAGACGTTAGTGTTTTAAAAAACGCTACTTGAAGTAACATTTCAAAAAAATGTTAGAAACTACTAAAAGAAGTTTGTTTACCAAACAGTCAAACAAGTTTTTCAGTTAATAAAAAAAGCTAGAAACTAACTGAAATGGCTTGTAGACATAGTGTTAATATAAAATACTTCAACACTTTCTCTGTCTCGCAAACCACAGTTGTGCATTTAAGTTTTCCATTTGTAAAATTTGTAATTATAATTAATTATGCCATCTAATATTGATCTTTTAATTACTCCACTAGACACATAATTCTAAGATATGCCCTTGAGGAATGCAATTGAGATTTCAACTTTTAGACTCAGAAACTGAAGAGATGGACTTGAACAATGGAGCTAAATTGTTCCCTATTTAAATGTTCCAAAGGATTTTAACTCAACCATCTGTATTGTCTCAATTGTCTACTGTTTCTTTTTGGTATCACTGCCAGGTATGGAAGCTTTTTTGAAGTTCTTATTGGTATTTCTAAATATACATATTGGACACATTGAATTTCTTTTGCATCCATTTGGGTAGTTTTCAAGAGTACAGGATATATATATGTTTGGTACATAGACACATTGACACCCTGGCTTCTAAATGAACACATTTGATTGGGTTGTAGGACAATTTTGGTACATTCATAGGATTGAGACATTTGTCAATAGACTTCTAAAGGATTCAAGGTTGCTGGTTCTAAAGACAAAAGAAGATGAATGTCATAGTTAGAGAGTTAATTTAAAGAAGCAAGAGGATGCTATTCATTTTAACTTGATAGCTTAACAACATACTCTTTCTATCATTAAACAAGTATCAAGAACTATTTGTTCTTACCGAGTTCTTCTGTCGATCTCCTTTTTCCTACGATGGTTGTATTCCTAGTATGTCTGATTATGAGTTTCGATGTGTGGTGGGATACCTGCAAAAAGGATTTCGATGCTTAAGTTAGTAATAGTCTGAGTAAAGTGTATGTTCAATCTAGTTACTTACCTGTCCTTCCCCTACATGTATATCTTCGATTCACCCTCGTGGTAACTGCCGACTACTCCCTCAACTTGATCGTGCTTACGTAGTGGTCATGGTTGGTTAAGGAGTGACCTGAGCTCGTGTAGGGCCCGTACAGTCTACAAGCCCCCAAGCTCTGAGTTTAAGAAGAATGAAATAGCTTTAAAAGGAAAGAAGTCGAAGAAAAGACCCGAACAAGACCTCAGTGTGAGAAGGTGTTCAGAATATGCGTGAAAAGTTTAAATATAATTGGATAAGTCATGTCGCTTCAGACAGAAGAAATTTTGACTGCTTGATTGAGACGCCAATCTCGAAACAGCATGACCTTTTGTGCCATGTGTCTTCAACTCTACAAACTCAAGCTTCACGTCGTTTCATCGATGTCTTAAAACCCTTGTCGGTGGCATGCCTGGGGTTTAGAAAACTCTTTAAGGAGTGACATTTCGATAGAGGCACCCTCATCATATGAGGGGTCTCACAATTTAATGCGAAATGTTAAGATGTATACGAAATTCATCTATAAAAAGCAATAGGTACCCTTGTTCTTTGTCATTTTCTCTTTTGAAACAGTTGGGATAATTTGAGGTTTGGGGATTTCTATCAAGTTGATGGATTGTACTGAGGCTTTTTCTTCACTTCATTGAGGCTTTCCTTTATTTCCTTCTTAGGTACGTGCCTTCGCATCTTCTTATCTATTATTTCTATCCAGTTTGCCATGTCTTCTCCTCCCTCTGACGGGGATTCTAAACTCTGTAAACATCTTTTCACATTCGTCTTCCCAGTGGAAATCTTGAGGTTTTTTTAGTAACTTGAAGAATGGGCGAGCTTTCTCAGCCATCATTAACAAGAATCGAGATAATGAGGCAAACTTCCCTGTGAGCTTTTATACTTCATTAATGTTTTCTGGTCTACTCATGGTGATAATTGCTTCACATTTGTCTGGGTTAGCTTCAACGCCTCTGCAGGTCAGCATGAAACCTAGAAACTTTCCTCCTCCTACCCCCAAAAGTGCATTTTTCGGGGTTTAGCCTCATGTTATGCTTTCGAAGCTCTGCAAAGACTTCTGATAAATCTTTATTGTGCTCTTCTGGAACCTTTGACTTGACTACCATATCATCTACGTATACTTTGATATTCTTGTCAATTAACTCTTTGAAGACTTTATCCATCAATCGCTGGTAAGTAGCACCAGCATTCTTGAGGCCAAATGGCATCACTTGGTAACAGTAATTGGCTCCCTTCGTGATGAAAGCCGTTTTCTCTTCATCCAAAGGGTACATTCTGATCTGGTTATAACCAGAATAGGCATCTAAGAAATTGAGCAGTTTATATCCACACGCTCGATCAACTAACCGATCAATGCTGGGTAAAGGATAAGCATCCTTTGGGCAGGCCTTGTTAAGGTCTGTATAATCAACACACATCCTCCATTTTTCGTTGCTTTTCTTGACCATCACCACGTTTGCAAGCCACATTATATAGTCAACTTCCCTGATGAAGTTTGCTTTCAATAGCTATTTAGTCTTAGCTTCAACAACTTTTCTTCTTTCTTCGCCTAACTTCCTTCTTTTCTGAGCAATGGGTTTAGCTTTAGGAAAAATAGCCAACTTGTGACAAATGAAATCTGGATCAATCCCCGGCATGTCTGACACACTCCAGGTGAACAGATCAACATTCTACCAGAGAGCTTCTTTAATACTGCTTCTCACTCCTTGATTTATTTGTTGACCGAGTTTTGTGCATTGATTGTCATTAGCACCAAGTTGAAAAAGTTGCAGCTCTTCAATGGGCTTGGCCACATATCGTCTTAGTCAGCTCGGGGGTCGAAATAATCACGTTTCAAATATGAATGGTTGATATTGGCCACTTGCGTTGTTCGTTCCTTGCTCCGCAGACTGTAAGGTTCAATCTTCAAACTCCTTGCATAGCATTCGCGAGCGTCTTCTTGGTCAGCTTTTATCGTAACAATGTTACCAGCGATAGATGGGAATTTCATTGCTAAGTGTGACATGGAAACAATGGCTCCCAATGCATTCAGAGTTGGTCGCCCTATAAGGACGTTGTAAGAGGTGTCCACATCGATGAAGATATATTTCACCATGACAACTTGAGATAACTTACCGACTCCAAATGTTGTTAGCAATTCGACGTATCCACGCGTATGAACTAGCTCACCTGTAAAACCCACCAATGGTTCCTGATAAGGTCTAATAATATCATGAGAAATGTCTAAACTAAAGAAAGTAGACCAATAGAGCACATCGGTTGAACTTCCCTGATCAACAAGTATTTTTTTAGCTCCCTAGTCAGCTATGACAACCATAATGACCATAGGGCCATCTTGCTTAGGATCCGCGTCAATGAAATCGGCATCGATGAAAGTAATCTAGGGGAGAGACCTCTTTGGTAGCTTTGCAACTACATTGATATTCTTTATCGCTCGAAGGTGTCATTTCCTGGCCAAGTTACTGCATCCCCCTCCTGCGAGTCCTCCAGCAATTGCATTTATCACTCCACGAACTCGACCATCAACCTTATTGTTCTGTTGTATTTGTTGAGTATTTTGATATTCTCCCTGAGCCTACGTATTTTGATTGTCTTGATCATGATTTCCACGCCCTCCACGATAACCACCTCGATAACCTCCTCGTCTGCCTTGATCGCGACCTCGGTAACCACCCCAGTTAAGTTGATAAACTTTGAAAAAAATGGTTTAGACTTCCTTTTTGCACTAGGCTTTCTATTGCATCTTTCAAGGCTACACAGTCTTTGATTATATGGCCAAACCATTGGTGATAACGACAGTGTTTTCATCCGATCTGCGTTTTTGGCAATACGCAGTGGAGGTGGAACTGTTAGTAGTTATGCATTAAAGGCTTCTTTGATTACTCTTGCTCGGCTCTCATTTAGGGACGTGTAAGTCACATACCGAGGTTTCCTAGGTTGTCTTCTAGGCTTAAAGTCTTTGTCTTTCATTGGTCTGAATTCCTGGAATATTCCTCCTGTCTTTGCTTTGCACTTTCCTGAGGTTGCTAATTTGATCAAGGATATTGTTATTCCCATTGAACAAGCTAGATATAAGCTTATTTAGGGTCCTTCTATCTCGAGTGAATTGACTTTTAAAGATTCTTTCAATAGTGTTAGACATGTTCAGCCTGGTGTTGCTTGGAATAAACTTATTTGGAGGGCTAGCATTCCTTTATCCCATTCTTTTTTGGTGTGGAGACTATTTCATTCGAAAATCCCCATTGATGATACATTATTGCAACATGGTCAAGTAATTGTTTCTATTTGCTCTCATTATGGGAAGGACATTGAAACCTCATGCCACCTATTTCTTGAGTGTTCTCTTGATTTGGATCTCTAGCATTGGCTCGAAGATTTGATATGTTGTCGTCTAGATCTATCTTCTTTCTATTCCTTATTATCTGCTTGTTCATGCTAGATTCCTATTGTGCAATGGAGAGGGAGGAAACACCGGGGAGATCTTCACCAATGGGCCATGAGCACACCACATAAGCGAACCTGACACCACCTTTAACCCAAAACCTTAAGGCATTAGGTTTGTGAGTCTATCCACTTATATGTTGTTCAACTCATCCATTTCTACCCAATGTGGGACTTCACCTTCACACTTGTACTCCAACAATCCCCCCCTCAAGTGTGAGTCTCTTCCACATGGTAGCTCCCCCTCAAGCGGAAGCCATTTTCACCACAAGTATCCAATAATGGCGCCTTTAGAGCTTAACCATACTCTAGTACCTTGAACAATAATAGAAATAACCGCTCTGCTCCCGAGGATGTAGGTACACTTGCCGAACCTCGTTAAATCCTTGTGTTTGTATGTGTGCGTGTGATTACTCTGATCTTTAGAATTCCAGTTGCTATTGCTAACAACTGGTATCAGATGGCGCTTAACCCTAGTGCGAAATTCAAAGTGGGGAAGTTCGATGGAATTGGGAATTTCGCAGTGTGGCAGAGGAGGGTTAAGGATATGTTGGCACAACAAGGTTTTCAAAAGGCGCTGCGCGCAACGAAACCTACAGATATGGAGGATGCAGATTGGGAGGAGTTGAAGGAGAGGGCTGTGGCAACCATACGGTTGTGTTTGGCAGATGAGGTCATGTACCACGTTATGGACCTGACATCTCCGGGGGAAGTATGGACGAAATTGGAGAGTCAGTATATGTCCAGGTCCCCGATGAACAAGCTATACATGAAGCAAAAATTGTACTGGCTGAAGATGCAGGAGGGTTCTGATTTGCAATAGCATATCAATGTCTTCAATCAGATTATCAGTGATTTACTGAGGCTTGATGTGAAGATTAAGGACGAGGATAAGGCAATAATTCTATTGTGTTCTTTGCCTAATTCCTACGAGAATTTAGTGACCACCCTAACATACGGGAAAGACACCATTAGTGGAGGAGATCACGACTGCACTTATGTCCCGTTGTCAACGGAAACAGAATGCAGAGGGGAATAAAGAACGTGGGAGGACGCAAGGCAAAGGGGGTTTTGGGAAGAGGAATAAGTCCAAAACCAGACACGGCAAATCAGTTTTGTGTTACAATTGCAAACAGCAAGGGCATTTCAGAAAGTATTGTCCAAAGTTGAAGCAATCTGGTGAAGGGGCATCTCGCTCTGCGAATGTGGCAGAGACTGACGACTCAGACTACTACAGTAAGGGAGATGTTCTCTCGGTTTCATGCAGTCAGCTTACAGATGCTTGGATTGTTGATTCTGGATGTTCTTACCATATGACTCCCAATAGGGAGTCGTTCACCACATACAGGTCAGGCAATTTTGGCAGTGACTATTTGGGTGATGACAAAGCTTGTGTTGTTGTTGGAATGGAAAAGTTGATTATTGTGCAACGGAGGGGGAGGAAACACCAGGGAGATCTTCACCAATGGGCCATAAGCACACCACATAAGCGAACCTAACACCACCTTCAACCCAAAACCTTAAGGCATTAGGTTTGTGGGTCTATCCACTTATATGTTGCTCAACTCGCCCATTTCTACCCAATGTGGGACTTCACCTTCACACTTGTACTCCAACAATTCCAACGTGGAGCTTTCACTACATAATTCATTAAATGAAGTGTTCTGACAGCGACGTCTTTGGCTGGTAATCTTTCTTGTAATACCATGTATAATTCAATAGATGAGTTCTCTATCTTTCAATATTTTCTTGTCATTGGTCATCCATCTCATGCCCCTCGGATTAGGGAGGTTTGTTGGCATCCCCTTCTCTATGGATGGACGAAATGTAACATTGATGGAGCTGCGCGTGGTGCTCCTGACTTGGCTGCCTGTGGTGGTATTTTTAGAGATTATACTAGACAGTTACTTGGTTGTTTTGCGCTTAATATTGGTGTATCATATTCATTGCATGCTGAATTATTGGCGGTAGTGAAAGTAGTGGAGATAGCTCTACAAAAAGGTTGGTCTAGACTTTGGTTGGAGTGTGATTCTACCTTGGTGGTCCGAGATTTTCAGTCTAGTAATGGTGTTCCTTGGATGTTATGTAATAAATGGTCTAATTGTGTTGCACTCACACGTTCTATGGAGTTTGTGGTTTCTCATATTTTTCGAGAAGGAAATAGGTGTGCTGATTGTTTAGCTAATGTGGATCTTAGCTCTACTGGCTTCTCTTGGTGGGATGAAACTCCACTTTTTCTAAAAGAAATATATGGAAGGGATAGGATTGGCTTACCTAACTATAGATTTAGCTAAAGTTTGCATTCTTTTAATCATGGGTCTTGGTATATTCCCCCCATGGTTTATGTTTTTTTTCTTCTTTTTTTCATGAATAAGATCGTGTTGACATGCATGCTGCAGAGGATTCATGGGTTATGGGGTGCCAACATAGTTGGGATGTCATTAGCCTATGAGGATGTTGCATTGTTAACTTTTATATATAAAAAAAAACCTCCAAATAGATAAGCATCAAGGCATCAACAATAAGTAAGACTTCAGCATCAATTACCCGATTATTCTAAACAACTAACTATATGGGCAATAAAGGTGATTTCAGGACGAATCAAATGCTGTTTGGGAATTTTGAGGAAGCTTATCAAACTTAAATTGAAAAAAAAAAACTTTTAATTTAAAATATAAACTTTGAATAAGTTGCCGATTAAAGATTTGGACCATTAATTAATTTATTATCTAATTAAGGTGGATTTTAATACTATATTAATATTTCTTCAAAACTTCATGGTCAACAGTAATCATTTCTCAAAATCGAGGATCACTCACGAGCAAGTTGGTTATAAACAAAAATAAATATGGTTTGATATAATTAAGATTAGAAACAATTAATTGCATGATGTACACATCGATGCCGTGGAAGTTAAAGCTAGATTTTTTTATTAATTAAGCCTTACGCATTTCATTGGGTGCCATAAAGTCAGAAACAATATATCCACAAAAGCTAGAATACATGATACAGACAAAATTATAAGAAGGTTTTGAATTACGGAATAATAAACTTCTTCAATTAAAAAAAGCACGGTCTACTTAAATAACCGACTTAATAAAGTAACTAAAGAAATGACTGGAGAAAATTGGAAGTCATCCACCAACTGTGCAGCACGCTCTTTTTCATTGACTTTGGAGATTAATTTTCCCAGGCAACATTCACAAATAGTGTATCCGCAGGAAAAAGAAAAGGCAAAACGCCATACTTTTAGAAACGCTTATGTTGGCTATACATATGAGAACAGCAAAATTTCAAGATAGCATAACGAGATAAGAGTGAAATGGCAGAAACTGCAGTATCTTTTGCCTTGCGGCAAGTGTATCAAATCCTAACAGAAGAAACAAACTTGCTAAGAGGCATCCACAAAGATTTTTCAGACATCAAAGATTAACTAGAAAGCATTCAAGCCTTCCTCAAAGATGCAGATAGAAGGGCTGCAGATGAAGCAAACACCAACGATGGAATCAGAATATGGGTCAAGCAGCTGAGAGAAGCATCATTTCGTATAGAAGATGTCATCGACGAATACCTCAGGGTTATTCATGTGGTCCAACGTCTTGGATGTGAGGCTTCAGTTCACAAGATTACAAACCTGATCAGCACATTGATTTCTCGTCATCGGATAGCAACCGAGATTCAGGACATTAAATTGTCACTTTCTGTAATCAAGGAAAGGAGCGAAAGGTATAGGTTTCAAATTTCACAAGAACAGCAATCAAGCAGCAGCACAAGTTGTAGACGGCATGATCCTAGAAGGAGTTCCCTTTTCACTGAAGAAACTGAAATGGTAGGCTTTGAATTCGCAAGAGATGAATTGGTTGGTTGGTTGTTGAAGGGCACAAAAGAGCCCACAGTGATTTCAGTAGTAGGGATGGGAGGACTCGGAAAAACCACTCTTGCCAAGCACGTTTTTTATAGTGAAATGCTAAAAGGGCACTTTGATTGTCGTGCTTGCATCACAGTTTCTCAATCATACACTGTGAAAGGGTTATTCATAGACATGATAAAGCAATTTTGTCAGGAGACCAAAGATCCTCTTCCACAAATGTTACACGAAATGGACGAGAAGTCTCTAATTTCTGAAGTGAGGCAATACTTGCAGCATAAAAAGTACTTGATATTCTTTGATGATGTATGGCATGAAGATTTCTGTGACCAAGTTGAACTGGCCATGCCTAATAACAATGAAAGTAGCAGGATCATAATCACCACTAGAATGATGCATGTTGCTGAGTTTTTCAAGAAATCCTTTCTTGTTCATGTTCACAACCTACAACTGTTGCCTCCAGACAAAGCATGGGAACTCTTTTGCAAGAAGGCATTTAGATTTGAGCTAGATGGGCAATGTCCTGCAGTGCTTGAAGGTATGTAAACTGAAATTGTTAGAAAATGCAAGGGATTACCTTTGGCAATTGTGGCCATTGGTGGTCTACTTTCAACAAAATCAAAAACTGTGTTTGAATGGCTAAAGGTCAGTCAAAATCTAAACCTGGAGTTGCAGCGTAATCCCCATCTAACTAGTTTAACTAAGATTTTATCTCTTAGTTATGATGACCTGCCTTACTATTTGAAACCATGCCTGTTGTATTTTGGTATATGTCCAGAGGACTACTCCATTAATCATAAGAGGTTAACTCGACAATGGATAGCTGAAGGGTTTGTTAAGTCTGATGGGAGAACTACTTTAGAGCATGTTGCAGATGAGTACTTATCCGAGTTAATTTATAGAAGTCTGGTTCAAGTCTCCACAGTTGGCTTTGAAGGGAAAGTTAAAAGTTGTCAAGTCCACAATTTATTGCATGGAGTGATCGTAAGAAAAGTGAAAGACTTAAGTTTTTGCCATTTTGTCCATGAAGGTGAGCATGAATCAGCCACAATTGGAATAACTAGACGCCTATCTATAGACACTAGTTCCAACAATGTGTTGAAGAACACTAACAGCACACAGATTCGTGCTATTCATGTTTTTGGAAAGGGAGGACTGCTTGAGCCTTTTATGGGTCAATTATCTTCAAGGTCTAGGGTTATGAAAGTACTCGACCTAGAAGGTAAATTGTTAAATTATGTTCCCAGTAATTTAGGGAATCTTTTTCACTTAAGGTACATAAATCTAAAGAAGACTAAAATACGGGTTCTTCCTAAATCCGTTGGTCAGTTACAGAACTTGGAGACCTTGGATTTAAGAGAAACGTTGGTTCATGAGTTACCAAGTGAAATAAACAAGTTAAGACACCTTCTTGCTTTCCTTCGAAACTATGAAGCAGATTATTCTCTCTTGGGATTTACAACTGGAGTGCAAATTAAAAAGGGTATTAAAAACTTGACTTCCCTACAGAATCTTTATTATGTGAAGGTAGATCATGGAGGAATTGATCTCATCGAAGAGATTAGAACGTTAAGGCAGTTAAGGAAGTTAGGCTTGAAGCATGTTCGGGGGGAATATGGGAATGCAATATGTGCTTCAGTGGTAGAGATGAAACAGCTTGAATCACTTAATATTACTGCAATATCTGAGAATGAAATCATTGACTTGAACTCAATATCATCCCTACCCCAACTTCGACGACTTCAGTTGAAAGCAAGGCTGGAGAAGATGCCTAATTGGATTTCAAAACTTGAGTATCTTGTTGAGATAAGGCTGGGTTTATCCAATTTGAAAGATGATCCTTTGAGATCGCTAGAAAACTTGCCAAATTTGTTGAAGCTTGATATTTGGGACAATGCCTATGATGGTGAAATTTTGCATTTTCAAAGTGAAGGGTTTCAAAAATTGAAGGAACTGGAACTCGCTCGCTTGAATAGAGTAAATTCTATCCTCATAGACAGAGGAGCTTTGCTTTCTCTTGAATATTTCAAAATTAACAAAATACACCATCTCAAGGAGGTATCCTATGGCATCAAAGCTTTGGATAACCTTAAGGTTATAGAATTCCTTGATATGCCAAGTGAATTTATTGAGAACATTGATCCAGAAATCGGAAAATATTACTGGATTATCAATCATGTTCCCCTTGTATTCATTCGTCATTGGATTGGCCCAAAAGTCAACGATTTTGAAGTCCGCACTATTCACTCATCCTCCAGGGAGTCATAAACAAACTCAATACTTTGGTGTCGAATATGAAGGTACATACCCTTTGCTCAATCATATGTTTGTCTTTCTTTTCATGTTTTAATGTTATATACCTGTCATGTATACATTTATCCTTTATATTTTAAACAGTCAATGAAACTTGATTGCATTTTATTTTATACATTTTTATACTTGGATTCTGTCACATCTTTTACGTGAGTTGATGTATCTTAGATTAAATATACAATTTTCTTTATAAAAAGATTTTTATTTTGTATTGTTCGTTTCCAAGTTTTTGTATATACAATTCGTCTCAAAAGATTAACCTCTTAGCAAGTTGAATAGGGTGAACATATCCATAAATTGATATTTTCGAGAATCAATTTATATAAATAAAAAAAAGTGAGAACCAAAAACAATATTGATAACATATTCTAGGAATTAAATTATATACTTTCTCTATAATTTATAATTAATGATATGCAATTAGCTTTTTGATTTCGAATGTAAATGATTGAAACATGCTTTATTTTATATTTTATTTTTATCGGCAAAAGAAGCATATATTAGACAAGGGTATAAGGAATACCCCAACCCTTGTACAAAAAAAGCGTACTTGTTACAAACCCTTCATACATATCATAGGATTAGTTGACCATTCATACAAGGAATTAGAAAAACCCTTCATTTTAATATATATTTAACCATGACCAAGATCTGAACTTTATTAGATCCAAGATGTTTTCCCCATTTGCAACTTGCCCCTCGAAGACTATATTATTTCTATACAACCAAATTGTGGCTTAAATAACTTTTAGGTCCCTAAAAAATTCCAATTTTTTGTTCTGAGTCCCTGAAAAATTTTTGTGTTGTTCCGGATCCCTAATAAAAAAAAAATTGATCTAGGTCCCTACTGTTAGAGGTCCTTGTTTGACAGGTAAGCAGTTGAGTTATATTTTCTTAAATTTTCTTAAATTAGTTTTAGGTCCCTAATAAATTACCTTTTTTTGGGTGTGAGTCCCTGAAATTTTTTTGGCAATTGTTCCGGGTCCCTATTAAAAAAAATTGATCCAGGTCCCTATCATTAGTTGCATGCAACGCACGTGGGTAGACACCTAAGCGTTCAAATACATGTTGCAGTACATGTCACAATCTGATGTGTGACATTAACGGACACGTCAGTGGTTATTAACAATCCACTGATGGCAGGGACCTGGATCAAATTTTTTTTTTTATTAGGGACCCGGAATAACGCAAAAAAATTTTCAAGGACTCATAACAAAAACGAGAATTTTTTAGGAACCTCAAAGTCATTTAAGCCACCAAATTGTCCAAATAGAGGCAGACCACCCACCAGGCCATTTTTAGTTGTTTTACCTATGAGACCATAGTTATGTTGTATGAAATGATTCTTGCCATCATTAGAGGCATCACCACTTGGACTCCTAGCCAGTAATAACACATTTTCCATATTGATGCTGAGAAGGAGCATGAGAACAAAGATGGTTTGTAGTTTCCTCTTCAAAACCGCAAAAAGGGCATGAGAAATCCCTGTTATCTGGCACAATATCTCTTCTTCTTAGATTCACTTTGGTCTGTATTCTATCTAGTAAAGTCCTCCAAACAGAGGCTGATTCATTTGATGGTAGTGGGATTCTCCAAACCTAGTTATAAAAAGAGAGCTCTGTTGATGTCTCGTTCCCTTGTAAAAAGATGTACACAGCTTTTACTGTATGTGTGTATGTATATATATATATATATATATATATATATATGTTATCCGCCTTCCAGATACAACTATCTGCTTTCTCCTTCTTTGTCTCTTTGCTACATTAATTTCCTGCATAAAGGTTTCCAGTAGAGGTTTCTCCCACTCAAACCAATTCCTCCTCAATCTAAAGATCCATTCCCATTTTTCCTCTATCCAACTCTCCATCTCTCCAATATTACAGTCCTTTTGTTTTGAGATCTCATATAATCTACTGTATTTTGAACTTAGTTTTTCCCTTCCAGCCCACACTTCCTCCTAGAATTTCACTCTTTTCCCATCACCTACTTCCCATGCTATAGTATTCTCAAACCAACTCTCTTGATCCATATATCCGCATACATTACCCAATTCTTTCCACCATTATTGACCCCTTCCTAAAAAGCTCCCCTTGTTACTCTCCCATTTATATCCCCGTACTTTACTTTCAAGACCCTGCACCATACACTCTTATGTTCCTTTATCATCCTCTGCCTCCATTTCTCCATTAGTTAACGCCTTATTAAATGTCTCGTTATTTTTTTATAGGCTTAATTACCAATTTGGTCCCTAAATTATTTAAAATGCTTCAATTTGGTCTCCAAATTTTTAAACGCTTCAATTAAGTCCTTTAATTGAAGCGTTTAAAAATTACAAATAGTGGCGGCTAAAAGCCACCACTATATTTATTATTATTATTTTAAAAAAGTAAAACAAGCACTAACATTCTGAAATCCTTTCTCTTCACCATCACGATCACCCATCGTAGTTGACGCGGCAGTGATGTCAAATTTCCTAAATTCGCTCACTCCACCAGCTAATGCGATTCGTCAAGCATGTGACCAACATAAGCCTCGTTTCACAGTCCCTCGTCAGAACACTCCCTCGGATCTCAATTCCCTCACGCAACTCCGCACCCTTTCCCTCCAAGACAATTCCCTCTCTGGCACCCTGCCTTCCCTTTCCAACCTCTCCTTCCTCCAAATCGCATACCCCAACCGCAACAACTTCTCCTCCCTTGCCCCCTCCACCTTCGCCTCCCTAACCTCCCTCCAAACCCTGACCTCGACTCCAACCCTGGACCTTTCCCACCAACCTCACTTCCTCTGTAAACCTAATCGACCTCGCCACCGTAAGCCTCACTGGTCCTCTACCCAACATCTTTGACAAATTACCTTCCCTCTAGCACCTTCGCCTCTCCTACAACAACCTCACAGGTCGTTTTGATTCTGGTGTTTTTTCTATTTATTTTTGTTTTTGCAGGTTTGTTGGTGGATGGTGGTTTTGATTCTGGTTTTGGGTTGAGGATAAGCCTGTGCATGTACGGTGGTGATTCTGGTGTTTGTTTATAGTGGCGGCTTTTTTAGCCACCATTATTTGTAATTTTAACGTTGTCAGCATCCACTGGACGGAAAGGACTGAATTGATGCAATTTTAACAATTAAAGGACTTGATTGAAGCGTTTGAAAATTTGGGGACCAAATTGAAGCATTTTAAATAATTTAAGGACCAAATTGGTAATTAAGCCTTTTTTATACCTAAGCCCCTTGCTTCCTTCGGACAACAAATATTTTCCCATCTGACCCACACTACTATTTTTTATATGTTGGAGCTTGATATTTTATAGTGAGAGAATTAACTAATAATATTAATAGTGTATTTTTAATTTAACACTAACTAAATTCAACATTCAAGTAATAACTATATTTCTAGTTATTTTAATAACTCACATGCAAGTTCTTGAGTAACTTGATTATAAATGTTTCCTTTGAATATAATAATTTTAACATGTTTAACTAAGTTATTGCTTAATCTTGTGTTGAACTCAATTTAACATGTTTAACTAAGTTAACAACTATATAGAAATGTCATGAACTTCGTGAAATTATATGACAAAATATCTTACTGTTTGTGGATAATGCTAAAGTTGTACAACCCGTATCTCATTGCAATCATCCCACAAAAAATGAGATGCGGTGTATTGGCCTATTTTAAAAAGTTGGTTAAGAAGGTTAATCCATTATGCTTCATGTAGGTTGATACTTGATAGGTTAACTCACTTAAAATATTAAAATAATAGCAAAATAAATATAAATATAAAATGAAAAGTATATATATTAAAAAAAAAGTGAATAAAAATATAAATGAAAATGTCATGGGAGTAAGAATTGAGAAATAAAGTAAATGCTTTTTATCTTGTGTGATCTATGATGTTTCTAGTGACTTCTTATTTTTTACAAATTTTGAATCATTTGTATGACATTCTTGAATCATCATGTGACTGCATTTAATGTCTATTACTTGTTAAAGACAGTTAAAAATTACTCCTCTAATATAAGACTTTTACGGTTATTTTCAATTCTTTAACAGACATTTGTTTTTTATAATTATAAAAAGCATGTTATCAAAACTGGACTGGACCGGCCAGTTTGATCAGGAACTGGTCTGGTGACCGGTCTGGATACTCTATAAAATCGGAGGAATTCGGAACTGGTGGAAACCGGCCAAGAACCGGTCAAACCGGCCAAAACCTGTCAAGAACCGGTACAAAAAACTGGTTTGAACCGGTATTTTTTTAATTTTTATTTATTTTCTTTAAAATTTTTAAATTTAATATAAAATATTTTAAAGATAAATAAAAACACATATTTAATAAATATCTCAAATAGATATAAATTATTTTATCATTTATATTAATTTATAATTTTTTTATATCTTTATTTTTGATAATTTTATATTATATTAATTTGTCAATTTCTTTCTTTATTCTAAATATAAATTTGTTATTGTTAATGGACATTATTTTATTTTATTGAATTTTGAACTTAAAGATTATGGTATATTTGATTAAACTTTTATATATATTTTGAATGTTAAAACCTTGTAAAGTGATGTTTTAAGTTTTATTTTAGTTTTTAATGTTATAAAATTATGTGATATTATATTTATTTAATATTATTTTATAAGTTATTTTATTATTATTATTTTACTAATACCGGTTTGACCACGGTTCAACCACGGTTGAACCATTGAACCTTGAACCAGTGCCTTGACCGGTTCAATGATCGGTCCGGATTCTAAAAACATTGATAAAAAAAAGTACTATATGACTCTTTTCACTTGGTTTTCAAATTTTTGTAGAAAAAGGTGAATATATACAGGGATTGTTCGATTAAGGTTTTCAAAATACTTTTAACCAAAAAAACTAAAATAGAATCAACACACCTTATATTTTCTTGTTCTTACCTGTAACCAAAATTTTTTTCTTGTTCTTACCATTTCTGTCAGAAAATTGAAATAAAAAATAACATAAAGATAAATTGATAGTTTTATAATTATCAATGTGTTAATTGAAAATAATAAAAAGAAACCAACCGAATACCAGATTTAGCATATTATTTGGCCACTGAAAGCTAAGGTTAACATTTATTTTTCTTCTTTCATGGTGTTTATTACAGGTTGTTGGAGCTGCTCAAGCTTGTAATCAAGACTTCTTCACTTGAATGGACCTATTTATTTTCACAATAAAGACAAATTAATGTAATATCTTTATTATTATTGGATTTGTTGTGATGATGGAACCTAATGTTGCTTGCTAATTATTTTGCCTGTATTCTAAACTTTAGTCTGCCTTTTGCATTTAAAAAGAAAAAAGAAAAGAAAAGAAAAGAAAAGAAAACTTTAGTCTGCCTTCTCTCAGTTTTGGAAGGCAAATGTGTTTTTTTTATTTGTTTGTGGAGTTACTCTTTAAAGTTTGTAATGAAGACTTCATCATTTAAACGGACATTTTCGTGTTCCTTCCTGATACAGACAATTGCAGGATCTTTGTTATTCTACTGGATTAGTTTGTTTCATTGCTTGAATCAAATGTTGCTTTCCAATTATTTTGATGATCCTCCTCTGTTTTTTAGGGTTAACTAAGTTTTTAGTCACTAAGCTTTTTCAAAATTCGGTTTTTAGTTCCTAAACTTTCTAAAAATTCAGTTTTTAGTCCCTAAACTTTTTTAAAATTTGATTTTTAGACTCTGAAATCTCATCAATTCAGGAACTAAAAACTGAATTTTTAAAAAGTTTAGGGACTAAAAACCAAATTTTTAAAAAGTTTAGGGACTTTGACCAGTCAAAATTTTGTTCAGAGACTAAAAACTGAATTTTTAAAAAGTTTAGGGACCTTGACAGTCAAACTAAAGTTTAAGGACAAAAAACTGAATTTTGAAAAAGTTTAGGGACTAAAAACTTAATTAACTCTTTTTTTTTATCAAGATAAAATTAGAAAATTAGAAAAATTAACTGAGCATGACATTTCCCAAGCCCTGTAGAGAATCTATAATGTAAAATCCTATAACAAAATCTATGAAACAATACAAAAACCTTAAATACAAACCTTTTCTATGTGAACAATATTGAAAATAAGCACAAAAAAACAAACCAAACAATTGAAAGAGACAAAGGAAATAAACAAAGAAAGAAACAATGTAATCAGATTAAGAAATCAATCAATGATAATAAAAATAAAAAGCATAGATAAGAAGAAAAATAGGTACCTGATTTGATTAAAATGTTGTGACGAATTACGCATTGAACAACTTCAATCAACAAAAATGAATTGCTGAGAATATGAATTTTTTTAAGAAATGAAATTAAAAGCAAGAATTAAAAACAAGATGAATGTGAATAAATCCAACGCATTATCATGTACTCGGAGAAGGAAGCAAAAGAATAAGGAGAAAAAAAGAAAGATCCTAACATATGGAGTGGAAGAGCAAATGCAAGAGGAAGGGAACGAAGGCAAAACCCTATGAATCGAAACAAAGATCAGTTAGAGAAGAGAAAGAGAACGTGCTATAAGCAGAATTGCACAAAATTGATACCAATGCACAGTTCTTTTTAGGTGAGCTTACTCCCGCTAATGTTGGATCGTGGTGGAGATAAACAAAATGTCACAAGATTATTCTTATGATGCCACCATATATATATATATATATGCATATATATATATATATATATATATATATATATATATAGAGAGAGAGAGAGAGAGAGAGAGAGAGAGAGAGAGAGAGAGAGAGAGAGAGAGAGAGAGAGAGAGAGGATGAGGAGTCTCTTATAGTTACTCTTGGAGTAAGTGGATCCCATCTCATATATATATATATATATATATATATATAGGAAAGGAGGGGAGGGGGATCAGCTCAGAGATAGGGTGATTTGCGAATGGTTACGCTAGATTATTAGTGATGGATTGTCGGGGAGATGATCCTTAGGGTGGTTGTCCTAGTAGAACCTTTGCTTTATAATCACAACGGTAGGATTTATGACATTGACTATTTTCGTGGAAGCATTGATGGGTACGACCGAGTGAAGTTCTAATAGTAGTTAATCCATGTCAATAGGAACGAATGTGTGCGATGCAGGTTTGCCAGCCATTGTGACCAACTGGATATTATCTTAGAAGGTACACAGTTCTGAAAGTCACATGAGCCTTTAGGTCTTAGTGGCTGGGACTGGGGTGGTTGTTCATGTGACACTCTAGAGGGTACAAAGTCTCGAAAGCCACAAGAGCCTTTAAAATTGAACTAGCTTGGATTGGGACGATCGTCCAAGTGAGGCTCCAGAGGGAACACAACCCCAATTGGCGATTTGAAAGATACATAATCACAAAAGCTTTTAGGGCGAAGTGATTTGGGATGGAGTAGGGTGATTTGGATCCCCACTGAAAAAAATTAGAGTGATAGTGGATGATGCCAACTCCTAGACACAAAAAAATGACAATAGGAAAGAACCAACTTTTAGCAAAACTAGCTTTTTATTAATTGTATAAAATTACAACAACTCTCAACTAATCATCTTGATCTACATTTGAAAAAATTGACTAATCATCTCGTTCGATACATACTCTAAAAATACCACTAATAACGTCTTGCACTAGGATACCTACAATGGCAAATCCACACAAAACCTAGTCTGTCACACACAATCAAACTCTCCAAGTTCAAGTCTCCAAGGAGGAACTCACCCATGATCAACATACGCTACTAATGAAAATATTCCGACACCATGGATAAGATAAAACTCCTGAAGTCGAGCCGAAGACAGAGGGCATAAGCACAACCAATATGGCCAAGGATGACATCTTGGTTAGCCAACAGGAAAGAAATTCCCACTCCAACTAGATAAACCACAACTCCAGAAGGTTTTATAGGTTACGCAATCACAATGGTGTTTAGCCTTTTCCAGAAACTCCAAGCTCCCAGACATACTCCCAGTAGTCGAAAACGACTAGCCTCACCAACATTCAACGGAGAAAGGAAAGCATAACATGAAGGAAATTTAATCAATTACTCCAGTCGTTTCATAAAACGATCCAGATGGACCCATTTAATTAAGATAAACATTACCTCTAAATATACAAGCAAAATAGATAAGCATCAAGGCATCAACACTGAGTCAAGTCTTCACGATCAATTGCCTGATTGTTCTAACCAACTAACAATAAACAAAGGTGATTTTAGGACAAATCAAATGCTATTTTGAAATTTTGAGGAAGCTATCCAAACTTAAATTGAAAATAAAGAGGGATTTACATTTCACTTTAAAGTAAAAACTTTGAATAAGTTGCCGGTTAAAGATTTGGACCATTAATTATTTTATTATTATATCCAAGGTGGATTTTAATACTATACCAATGTACCATTTCTTCAAAACTTCACGGTCAACAGTTTTTCATAATCGAGGATCCTTCACGAGCAAGTTGGTTATAAACATGAATAAATATGGTTTGGTGCAAGATTAGAAACAATTAATTGCATAATGTACAGATGCCGTGGAAGTCAAAGCTATATTTTTTTATTAATTAAGCCTTCCTCATTTCATTGGGTGCTGGTGAAAATATATCCAGACTACATAATATAAAAATATATCCAGACTATATAATATAAAAAACTTCAATAGAAAAAATCATGGTCTACCTAAATCACCAACTTCATAAAATAAGTAACTAAATAAATGACCGTTGAAAATTGGAACTCATCCACCAACTGTGCACGTTTCTTTTCATTGACTTTGGATATTAATTTTCCTTGGCAACATTCACAAATACTGTATCCAAAGGAAGAAAAAAGGCAAAAAAAAAAAACACCATCTTTGCTGAAATGCTTATGCCGGATAGACATGAGAACAGCATAATTGCAAGGTACCAATGAGATAAGAATGAAATGGCAGAAACTGCAGTATCTTTTGCCTTGGTGCAAGTGTTCCAAATCCTAAAAGAAGAAACAAACCTGTTAGGAGGCATCCACAAAGATTTTTCAGACATCAGAGATGAACTAGAAAGCATTCAAGCCTTCCTCAAAGATGCAGATAGAAGGGCTGCACATGAAGCAAACACCAACGATGGAATCAGAACATGGGTGAAGCAGGTCCGAGAAGCATCATTTCGTATAGAAGATGTCATCGATGAATACCTCAGGGTTATTCATGTGGTCCAACGTCTTGGATGTGAGGCTTCAGTTCACAAGATTACAAACCTGATCAGCACATTGATTTCTCGTCATCGGATAGCAACCGAGATTCAGGACATTAAATTGTCACTTTCTGTAATCAAGGAAAGGAGTGAAAGGTATAGGTTTCAAATTTCACAAGAACAGCAATCAAGCAGCAGCACTGAAGGGACAGAAGGTAGTAGATGGCATGATCCTAGAAGGAGTTCCCTTTTCATTGAAGAAACTGAAATGGTAGGCTTTGAATTCCCAAGAGATGAATTGGTTGGTTGGTTGTTGAAGGGCACAAAAGAGCCCACAGTGATTTCAGTAGTAGGGATGGGAGGACTCGGAAAAACCACTCTTGCCAAGCACGTTTTTTATAGTGAAAAGCTAAAAGGGCAATTTGATTGTCGTGCTTGCATCACAGTTTCTCAATCATACACTGTGAGAGGGTTGTTCATAGACATGATAAAGCAATTTTGTCAGGAGACCAAAGACCCTCTTCCACAAATGTTACACGAAATGGACGAGAAGTCTCTAATTTCTGAAGTGAGGCAATACTTGCAGCATAAAAAGTACTTGATATTCTTTGATGATGTATGGCATGAAGATTTCTGTGACCAAGTTGAACTGGCCATGCCTAATAACAATGAAAGTAGCAGGATCATAATTACCACTAGAATGATGCATGTTGCTGAGTTTTTCAAGAAATCCTTTCTTGTTCATGTTCACAACCTACAACTGTTGCCTCCAGACAAAGCATGGGAACTCTTTCGCAAGAAGGCATTTAGATTTGAGCTAGGTGGGCAATGTCCTGCAGAGCTTGAAGGTATGTCAAATGAAATTGTTAGAAAATGCAAGGGGCTACCTTTGGCGATTGTGGCCATTGGTGGTCTACTTTCAACAAAATAAAAAACTGTGTTTGAATGGCAAACGGTGAATCAAAATCTAAACCTGGAGTTGCAGCGTAATGCTCATCTAACTAGTATAACAAAGATTTTATCTCTTAGTTATGATGATCTGCATTACTATTTGAAACCATGCATTTTATATTTTGGTATATATCCTGAGGACTACTCCATTAATCATAAGAGGTTAACTCGACAATGGATAGCTGAAGGGTTTGTTATGTCTGATGGGAGAAGAACTTTAGAGCAAGTTGCAGATGAGTACTTATCCGAGTTAATTTATAGAAGTCTGGTTCAAGTCTCGACAGTTCGCTTTGAAGGGAAAGTTAGAAGTTGTCAAGTCCATGATTTATTGCACGAAGTGATCATAAGAAAAGTGAAGGACTTAAGCTTTTGCCATTTTGTGCATGAAGGTGATGAATCAGCCACAAGTGGAATAACTAGACGCTTATCTATGGACACTGGTTCCAACAATGTGTCGAAATGTTCCAACAACACACACATTCGTGCTATTCATGCTTTTGGAAAAGGAGGACTGCTTGAGCCTTTTATGGGTAAATTATCTCCAAATTCTAGGTTGAAAGTACTTAACCTCGAAGGTACATCGCTAAATTATGTTCCTAGAAATTTAGGAAATCTTTTTCACTTACGGTACTTAAATCTAAGGAATACTAAAGTACAGGTTCTTCCTAAATCTGTTGGTCAGTTACTGAACTTAGATACCCTGGATATAAGAGATACGTTGGTTCATGAGTTACCAAGTGAAATAAATAAGCTCAAAAAGTTAAGACATCTTCTTGCTTTCCATAGAAACTATGAAGCAGAGTTTTCTCTTTTGGGATTTACAACTGGTGTGGTAATGAGAAAAGGTATTAAAAATTTGACTTCCTTGCAAAATCTTTATTATGTGGAGGTAGATGAATATGATGGGGGAATAGATCTCCTCCAAGAGATGAGAATGCTAAGGCAGTTAAGGAAGTTAGGCTTGAGGCGTGTTCGGAGGGAATATGGGAATACAATATGTGCTTTAATGGTAGAGATGACACACCTTGAATCACTTAAAATCACTGTAATAGGTGAGGATGAAATCATTGACTGGAACTCCATATCATCCATACCCCAACTTCGACGACTTAACTTGAAAGGAAGACTAGAGAAGATGCCTAATTGGATGTCAAAACTTGACTATCTTGTAAGGATAAGGCTGGCTTTATCCAATTTGAAAGATGATCCGTTGAGATCGCTAGAAAACTTGCCAAATTTGTTGAAGCTTAGTATTTGGAACAATGCCTATGATGGTGAAATTTTGCATTTTCGAAGTGGAGGGTTTCCAAAATTGAAGGAACTGAATCTGGCTCGCTTGAGTAGAGTAAACTCTATCCTCATAGATAAAGGAGCTCTGCTTTGTCTTGAATATTTTAAAATTATCAAAATCCCTCATCTCAAGAAGGTATCCTCTGGCATCAAAGCCTTGGATAACCTTAAAGTTATTGACTTCCGTGATATGCCAACTGAGCTTGTTGAGAGCATTGATCCACAAAACGGCCAAGAATTTTGGATCATCAATCATGTACCCCTTGTATTCATTCGTCATTGGATAGGCCCAAGATTCAATGATTATGAAGTCCGCACTATTCACTCGTCCTTCAAGGAGTAATAAACAAACCGATAATAGTTTGATGTCTGATGTGAAGGTACATACCCTTTCCTCAATCGTAATCGTATGTTTGTCTTTCTATTCATGTTTTCATGTTATTTGCCTGTCATGCATACATTTATCCTTTATATTTTACACAATCATTAAAATTAATTCCATTTTCTTTTACACATTTTTACCCAATGATTATGTCATGTCTATTACGTGAGTTGATGTATCTTAGAGTAAATATACAATTTTCTCTATAGTATATGTCTAATTTTTATTGTTCTGGTTTCCAAGTTTTAGTTTATACAATTGGTCTCAAAAGATGAACCTCTTAGCAAGTTGAATAGGGTGAACATATCAATAAATTGATATCTTCGAGAATTAATTTGTATAAATAAAAAATTTTGAGAGCCAAAATCAATATTAAATTATATATTTACTCTATATTTTATAATTAATTTTTTTTATCGGCCAAATGTTAGTTGTCAATATGTTAGTTTTGTTAGCGGAGGGATTTGAACCGACGACCTATCCCTCCCTCTCTTCTTCCTTCACCACCAAGCCAACCTTATAACTCCATATTTTATAATTAATGATGTACAACTAGCATTTTAATTTCCAACATAAATCATTGAACCATGCTTTTGTTATATATGTGGGAGCTTGATGTTTTACAAAACTAATTTGATTTATAGATATTTTATAGTGAGAGAACTAACTAGTAATAGCATATTTTGTATTTTACACTAAATAAATCCAATATTTAAAGAACTATTTTTGTAGTTGTTTTAATAATAACTCATGCAACTTTTCGACAAAGAAGTGTGTGTGAGGAGAAGTCAAATTATTTTCCCATTCTCACCTTTCATTTTTTTAATATAACAGTTAAAGATAAGTAACTTATTAGAACCATTATATTAAAAGAAAATAAAAGGTGAAGATGAGAAATGACTCTCTCTTTTAAATCTCTCTTAATTGGGAAACAATTCAATTTTTAATTTCAAATATATAGGATATTGTTTAGATTTAAAAGGATATTATCTTATTTCTAAGATGTTGTTTAGATTTAAAGAAATTATTTGTAAATTAAGGATTTGCTTCCTCTTTTAAGATTAGGATGCTAGGTCTATATATAAAGGTTCCTAAGATGAAGAATCACATGAAGAGGGGGTCACTATCCTAAAATTTGTGATTTTTCCTGTTTTCTTTATGACTTTGCCTTCTTAATTTTATTATGTGTTTTCTCATCATTGTGCGTGAAGAGAGATGTGTGTGTGTGTTTTTTTTTTCCATGTATATATATATACTTGTGTGTGTGTGTGTGTGTGTGTGTGTGTGTGTGTGTGTGTGTGTGTGTGTGTGTGTGTGTGTATTGTAACTTACTAGAATATCCATGTCTAACAGTGAAAGGATTTGTTTTCTTTATGTACTTACGAATTTCATATTCTGTCCCCAATTAAAATGGACCATTTAATTAATCATATTTAAAGAAGGAATAATTAAATTAAGACTTCATTTTATTTTTCTTCTTTCATGGTGTTTATTGCTGGTTGTTGGAGCTGCTCTTTAAAGCTTGTAAGCAAGACTTCTTCATTTGAATGGACATTTACATAATAAAGACAAATGTAATTTCTTTATTATTGGATTTGTTGTGATGGTGGAACCTATTGTTGCTTTCCAATTATTTTGCCTGTATTATAAACTTTAGTATGCCTTCTCTCGGTTTTGGAAGGCAAATGTGAAGGTTGTGGAGTTACTACCAGATTTGAAAAGAAGCAAATTGGATGAAAAAGCTGAAAAAGGAATTTTAAGAGGCTATAGCTCAAAAGCTAAGGGATATAAAGTCTATGGAATTGATTTAGGCAAAGTTTTTGTCAGTAGAGATGTGAAGGTGGATGAAGATTCTTTTGGGATTAGGAGACTTGTCAAATGGAAAGGCATGCAGTTTTGCCTTCTTTGGAGAAAACTGATGAAGATCAAGAAGAAGAGGTTGATGATGATTTTGCCGTGAGAGGCACTAGACCTCTTTCAAAAATTTATCATAGATGTAATGTTGCTATAGTTGAACCTACCAACTTTGAAGAAGCTAGTAAGGTTGAAGAATGGAACCAAGCAATAAAGGAGGAGATCACCACCATTGAAGACAACAAGACATGGCAGCTGGTTGACAAACCAGAGGACAAAAATGCTATTGGAGTTAAATGGGTCTATAAGGTAAAGCTGAATCCTAATGGATCCATTAACAAATACAAGGCCAGACTTGTTGTTAAAGGCTATGCTCAACAGCCAGGAATTGATTATGCAAAAACATTTGCTCCAGTTGCAAGAATGGACACTATTCGCATTCTTGTAGCTTTGACATCTCAAATGAAATGGAAAATTTGGCATTTAGATGTCAAATCTGCATTCTTAAATGGGAACTTGACTGAAGAAATTTATGTAGCTCAACCTGAAGGTTTTGTTGTGAAAGGAAGTGAAGACAAGGTGTATAAGCTTCATAAAGCTTTGTATGGGCTAAAACAAGCTCCTAGAGCTTGGTACAACAGAATTGATGGCTATTTTTACAGTTAAGGTTTCAGGAGGAGTGAAAATGATGCAACTCTTTATGTGAAAAGGTTTCTGGATGGTGACTCTTTAATTGTTTCTTTGTATGTTGATGATTTGCTAGTGACTAGCAGTAATCAACAAGAAGTGCAGTAGCTTATGGAGGAGATGCAAAATCAGTTTCAGATGTCTAGCTTAGGAGAAATGAATTATTTTCTATGCTTGGAAGTGCATCAAACTAAAGATGGAATTTTTCTGAATCAAGAGAAGTATGCTCATGATGTATTGAAGAAGTTCAGAATGAAAAGTTGCAAATATGTCCCAACTCCTCTGGTGCAGAATTTGAAATTGTCCAAAGATGATGGAGCTAAAAAAATGGATGCTTCTCTTTATAGAAGTTTGATTGGAAGTTTGCTTTATCTCACTTCATCTAGACTTGATCTTATGTATGCAGCCAGCTTACTCTCAAGATTTATGCAGAGTCCAAGTGTGATTCATTTTGCAGCAGCGAAGAGAGTGCTTAGGTACTTGAAAGGCACTACTCAACTTGGAATCTGGTATAAGTCAAGTGAAAATGGAAATTTATTTGGCTATGTTGACAGTGATTGGGCTGGAAACCTTGATGACATGAAGAGCACTACTGGTTATGTTTTTTTTCTTAGGCTCTGGTGTAACACCCCGTTACATTAGACACAACCCATATTAATTACTTTAGTTATTTTACGAGGGAAATTTTTTTCACAATTAAATGAAACATTTATCAACCACATTTAGAATACAGAAAATATTATATAAAGAACCATGATCATCTTACAATCAAACATCAGTTCATGACATTAAAATAAATATAGGGAAATTATGTACTAGCTAATCCCAACCCATACATCTGATAACCTAGTCAGAGCAGTACACAATTTCTACCCTAGCCCAAATACAGAAATAAATAAAACTAGTCTTCAAATTATGTATTATCGCCTTATCATCTGCAACTTCTATCCGCATCAACGGGGAGACTTGATCACTGGGCGTGAACGTCATCTTCACGTATCCAATCGACAAGTACATACATAGAAAGAAAGATAGAGGAGTGAGATATGGTTCTATATATATATGTATAACTGACGGTAAAAACAATCGTCAGTTAATTAATAGTGGGGGACCTAAGATTTATTCTAATATATTTGTCTTAACAAATAAAACCTCTAGACGCAGTATGGATCCATACCCCCCGATTGGAAGTGACTGGGAGTACATACGCCTCAACCTATGGCAAAACTTTCATCTTCCACAGATGAACTCAATTTATCTAATTTCAGGACATCTACAGTCCTATATAACTCAGGCGTACTCTTGCACCAATCAATGGAATGCTGAGTAGTTGTTGGGGTTGCCAAGCTTGGTCAGATGAAGTCTCCGACACAGGATGCTCCCTTGGCCTTTAGTTACTTCATCACTCGACACTGTACCCCCTAGACTTTCGTCAGTGAGTCCCTGCCTTTCATTCCTCAGCTTGCCAGGCTGTGTCTTCCACTATAGGCAACATGCCACTGCATGTTCCTATTTTAACAGTACTCACACTAGAGTACTCATAATTTACTTATCAACCTTTGATCTCAATCACTGAGCACCAACATAGATAATAATATTTCTGTCACTCAAACAGATAGATAGTATAGCTATCATATGATCACATTTCAGTGTGCTATATCTAACATCACTGAGTATCAAAATTTCAGAGGATCAAATTTCTGTCATTCTGACAGACAAATAGAATTCACAGTACATAGATATGCAAAATCACAATATATCACAATTTAATCGTTACATCCAATAATATTTTCAGAAATATATATACTTTAAGTATCTATTATAAAATAATCATTACAATATTATGAAATTATTAGGTACTTAATTTTAATTCTTCTAACTTTAATTACTTATTAAAATTTATAGTCATCCATCTTAAAATTAAAATATACTACTGTTACTTAATTGGATACAAGGAATTGATATTAAATGAATTGAAGTCTTAGTTAATTTCATATAGTTAGAAACGTGAGGAATTTGTGAGGAAATTAATTCACAAGTTTTATTTAAACAGCATAGTTAAGTATTTAGAATTTATTTGCAGAAATAACCACAGTCAAGTTTAAATTTTAAAATCTAAATCTAAGTAGTAGGATTAAATACTTAAGTTGTTAATTTAAATTTTTGACTCCTTTTATTTTTATTCCTTACCAAACCCCGGAACTAACCTATAAGGGAAAGCTTGGTCAAATTTCAGACTGTCCATTATTCCTAGTTGTGTCAAGTGAAGAAAGATGAAATGCTAAGAAGAAAGTATATTGGTTCTAATTTTCAAGAACTGACTCCAAAATTGACTTTTGTTGTTTTCTTTACCTTTTGTAGCAGAAACTCTTCTTAGAAAAAGACCAGCTTACTTTCTTTGTGGTCCCCTACATATATGTCCACATTCTTTGTTTCTTTTCTGTCTTCTTTCTTTTTAATATAAAACATGCTGTTTAAAAAAAAAATAGAAACTTACTTCTTTGTTGATTGACAGGGAACGAAACTGTCAAGGGAAGGAAGAAGTATTTCCTTTGACTTCTGCTATTTTATGAAGAAAGAGGTTAATGCTTGGTTTAAAAACTGAACTAAAACAGCACAACCTTTCTTGCTATTAACCCAGACAATGAACTTTTTGAACCAAAAGAAAGCAAATATTTTCAGTTCTGCAGGTTTGTAAGTGTTTAGTTCATTGTTAGATTATCAAGAATCAAAAATCAAAAGGTATCTCAGCAAAAGTTCCCTTAAAGGTGAACTTAACAGCACAGCAAAACAATAAAAAGAGCAGAGAAAAATTCACATTTCAGCTTCATATGGTTTAAGAAATAAAGGAAAACAGTAGGAACTACAAGGTTACTACTGGACATCATCATAAAAAGAAATAAAAATTGAAAGATCAATAGTATTGAACCACCTCACTCCCCCCTTACCTTACAGTCACGTGCAGCAGGGAATAAGAGGAGGAAGGGTTGCTATTTGCTCCTGGAAGAGTGGAGAATGAAGTCTCCTATGGTTTTTGCTTCATGGTGGAGGAAGAGAAAAATGAATTAAGGGTGCATAACTAAAGTGAAGAAATGAAAGTTGGAAAAGTGTGTGTGAATTTTTTTATGAAGTGAGGAATAGGCTTAAATAGAAGATGGAGATTATGGGATATGTCACATAGTTTCTTCTGGTTACATGAGATAGTTTGACTAATTGAAGGAACCATTACTTCTCCTGAATAAGTGGTTGTAGACTGAAGAAAGGAAGAAGAAAAAAATGCTTCAGCTTAGATTTTTATTTCCACTTTCAAAGAAGTTAGGTGAACCTAACTTGAGTGGTAGATTTCTGATGGTTAGGTGAATTGTGTGAAGTGTTTTGGTTAGGTGAGTATTAGAAGTTTGATAGTTAGGTGAGAATTTTGTTTTAAACTGAAAACTTGTTTCTGGTTAGGTGAGTATTAGAGGTTTGACAGTTAGGTGACTCATTCTCACATTCGAGCAGTAGGAATCACGGCCGTGAGATATGAATCACAACCATGACTGGCACTGATTTGCTTATCTGTTGAATCGCAACAGAATGGATCACACCCGTGAGATATGAATCACGCCCGTGACTCGTGACAGACGTGAATTTTACTTAGTTTTAAGTTTTTATTTGTATTTGAGCCTGAATATATTTAGTCCATTATTCTTAAATATCCTTCTAAACTTTGGGAAGGGTTATGCACTTCTAACACTTGACGGTTTGGGAAGTAAGCTAGGGTTATCAATTCTTAAAAAATAAAATTAAGAATTAAACAAACAATCAAATATAGAAAGCGAAATTGAGGGTGTTACATCTGGCATGTTCTCTTGGAATTCAAAGAAGCAACAAATTGTAGCTCAGTCCACTGCAGAGGCAGAATATGTTGCAGCAGCTGCAGCAGCAAACGAAGCTATTTGGTTGAAGAAAATTCTATTTGATTTGGGAGTAGAGCAGCTAGAAGCTACTGAGATTTATTGTGACAACAAACCAGCAATTGCTATTGTTGAAAATCCAGTTCAGCATGGAAAGACCAAGCACATTGAAGTGAAATTTCATGTTGTTAATGAGGCTGTTAAGAATTGTGAGATCAAGCTAATTCATTATTGTTCTGATGTTCAAGTTGCTGATATTCTGACTAAAGCTCTACCTAGAGCAAGATTTGAAAGACTTACAGATTTGCTTGGAGTGTCCATCAAAAATTTCAAGGAGGAGTGTTAATGCAGCTGAAATTTTTGATGCATTGCAGAATTTTCTGATGTGCAATTTAATTTTATGCTTTATGCAGTATATTTAATGTATTTTCAGACATAGTGTGTTGACTTGTACCTTTGGAGTGTGTTTCAAGTCTAGTAATTATGATGGACAGGTTGCTCATTAACTTGTTAGGTAGTAGAAGGCTTTTGTTCAGTTTTTTAGTCATACATGTATCAGAAACAATTAAATACTGCAACTGTATGAATGAAATATTTTTACGTTTCTGATTTCCTTAGAGCTTCTTGTGCCAACAAAGACACAACTCATGCAAAGAAAAAAAATGGCTAAATAGGATTGAAATTCGAACTGAATTGTTGAGATGTCAACATTAAATTAAATACCAAAAATTAAAATAGATGCAACTAATTTAGACCACACACATTATGTTTATAACTATAGAGCAATAAATATAATTAAATACAAATTGTAACATATACCTAATTATATCTTGGTTGTTACTGATATTAACATATAATTAGGATAATTATAAGCTGATTCATATTGGTATTCCTAACAGTTTTTCTGCATAATGCTTGATGCTTTAGACATAAGGTAGCTCCCGACATCTGATTAATTGCATCTTCTTCTATCCTATTGTTTTGTTTTGTAACACTCCCAATATCCATGGATCATCGCATCATGTCTCTTCTCCTGTGTGGTACCATGCTTTTGAGTTCATTTGTCAACCTGCAAATTAAATTCAATTTTTGATATTTTACACCTTATGATTAATAGTTGAGCATTAAATGCAATTCCTAGTGTAAACATTTTGGAGACTTGTGTGCCCGTCCTTTTAAACTTTGTAACATTCAAGAAGAAACTATCTTATAAAAAGTAAAGTACACTACAAAAAAAATATCCTGTACCGATACACGCTTATAGTGACAATCATAAATAACTATAGGTAGAACTTCTACATACGGACAGTTCGTGTAGGTAAAAGTGTAAAACCTTTTAATTTTAATTTTTTATTATTTATTTCTTTTAATTTCGGTAAACGCCTCACACAGTCACACTCTTTCTCTCTCTGCCGAACACCACCGTCTCCGTCGCAACCTACGTCCTCTATCTCCGCTGCAACTCACCCTGGCCTGACTCGTCACCGCCCTCATTGACGCTGCCACCGTTCCCTCTCTTCGAAAACACACAACCTATCTTTGTCTTTTGCGTTTTGTCTTCCGTAAGCTCTTTTATGTTTTCATTCTTATTCTCGATCTCGTTCTTTTCTCTTGTCAAGAGGTAAGTTTCTCTTCTCCTCTCACCGTTTTTTCTCTCTCCAAGGTTTTTCATTCTAATTGGTTTGAGTTAAAATCTATTACACATTGCTTCTGATTTTGTGAAATATGCAATATCTGCTTATCACTGAATCTCATTCTCTCTCTCTCTAGGGTTTATGTTTAGATTCCATTAGGAGTGTTTTTCAGTGTTCTTTGCTAGCATAGAAATTGATTTTTAGTGCTCTGTTTTGGCGTTTCTAGCAAAGCTTCTTGCATTAGCTACAATGCTTTTGTAAAGTGATGCCTATGGAAATTTTATTAGAATTTAGGAAATTGAGATTTGGTTGACATCTTTTACACTAGCGCAAACTGCATAAGGATTTGGGAAATTGAGATTTGGTGTTGGTTTAGAGCAGGAGAACAAGTTTAGGCAAATGACAATTGAAAGTCATTCTTACTACCATCGATTGTAATTGAATGTTATTTACATGCAGTGTGGTATTTGCTAGAGCTAATATTGCTCTGTTTTTCATGGCAAAATTAGGGTATGTCTATGTTGTCATTTCATATCTTATGCTACTATTCTATGTACTAATGAGTAATGTTATATGTACTATTCTACTACTTGAAAATGCTACAGGCTTTACTGTATTGTATATGAACCTTTGTCTATATATGTAATAAAACTTGTCTTCTCACTTTTATAATATATATAATTGCTGCAGGTGCTTCTCTATTTCTTGTTGCAGTAATCTTGATCTTTCCCTTTGATATTTTCTATTTGTCCTCTCTGCTATCCTCTCTGCTATTTTGTTTTGTAACTTACAGTCAAGACGCTTTGTCAATTTATAGTT
Source organism: Pueraria montana var. lobata (assembly GCA_026413185.1). Taxonomy (NCBI): domain Eukaryota; kingdom Viridiplantae; phylum Streptophyta; class Magnoliopsida; order Fabales; family Fabaceae; genus Pueraria; species Pueraria montana. The sequence goes on along the minus strand of CM048654.1, from coordinate 63,056,948 downwards.
TAAGATTGTTGTATTGAGCACAATACATCATTTTGCATGATATTTTTCAAGAAGTTACTTTCATTGTATCTTTAATATTTGTTTATGGTTATTTGCAGATGTTTCACCTGATTAAGAACCACTTGATTGGAATACCAGAATGATGACAGCTTGTGGGGCAACAAAGGGACTAAATTATCTGCACCATGAAGCAAAGCCTTTTGTTATATACAGGGATCTCAAATCATCCAACATACTATTGGATGAAGGTTTCCATCCAAAACTTTATGATTTTCGGCTTGCAAAATTTGGTCCAACCTGAGACCAATCATATGTTGCCACCAGGGTCATGAGAACACAAGGTAAATCAATAAGCATTTACTCAAATTTATTTGTAGATGTATACACATTTCATTTTATGAGAGCTATTTTGATATGCCCCTATTGGCTTTTCTGAACCTCTGCCATTTGCAGTGAAAACCTTTACTTAAGCTATCTGAAAAGCTCACAGCTGAGACAGAGGTATGACTAATTTACAGTTTTCTTCAACCCCTCATGAATGGTACTAACTACTGGTGCCACCTCTGCCACTGAGATTCTATGCTTCTACCTAGCAGATCATTGAAATGCATTCCTTGTTAGAATATGGAGTGGACCTCCAACTCCAAGGTTTCTCTTACTTACTTTTCTATTTTTTTAAAGTGTGGTTTTCTATGTTAGAATATGGAGTGGACTGTGTTTTTTATGTTTTTGGTTTGGGGGAAAAAGGAAGTGAAGAAAAAGAAGATAAATGAGGAAGAAAAATCTAAATATCATTCCAAATTAGTTCCTCTCTCACACGCACACATTTATTTTTGTTCTCCTCTCATCTTAATTTCTGCATGTAGCATAGCAGGTCAGAGAAACCATGGCGTTCCCAGCTACTATTGTTATTATTCCTTTAGGCATTCTTTGTTTTCATCCTTTCAGGCTTAATTATGAATATAATTCAGGTAAGATAAGATTAATCTTCAATCATTATTATATTCTTCCTCTCTTATGAATTAGAATCCTTAAAGGAAAGAAGCAGCAAGAATTGCTTGGCCATAGAACGTAATTTACAAATCGCATTTTTTTTAATTTTGATTAGTTAATTGTTTCACCTGTTGTCATTAACAATATGCATTTGTAGGTTATCTTCTTTGTCCTTCTTCGTCCACCATCAAAGAATTGTTACAGAAGAATAAACAAATTGCTCGCAGAATCACTATGGTTGGAGCTCATATGGCTCATTGATTAATTGGTGGGCTAGCATCAAGCTGTTTGGTTATCTTAACTCCATCCCCATTGTTATTTAATCTATCATTTTTTTACGGATATTTAATCTATCATTATAATACTTTATTTGTCTTTCTTCGGCATGCTAATGATTTATGTAAAGCAGATTGGTGTTACATTATCCACACTGCAGTCTAACTAGTTGAGAAGCTTTTATTTATGGTATGCTTCTGTAATCTTGGTTTTTTAGTATTATATGTGATCTTATTTAATGTTTATATCAATTTTATTGTAATATTAAAAATATAATGGAAATAAGAATAGCACATAATTGAGATAATAAATGTTAAATAATCCATAATAATGATATAAAATTTCTCATACTCAATTATGTATATGCAGGACTTTGTGGGAATGGTAAAACCAGTATCCAATGCGTGATCTAGGTGGCCTTTGTGGTAGCAAATTTGGCTTTTTGACAAGTTTAAGGTATTTTTTAAATTTGGCTTCTCTAAAATGAACAAGCGAGGGTGTATATGCATGATTTAATTTAAAGTGCATTGCAATCTTAAACCACTCAAATTCAAGGGTAGATACAACCTTGCTTACATTAAAGACACACTCACTTTAGATCTAAGGCTTTTTTTCATAACAGCAATGGTTGATTATTGTACCAGATAAGAACAAATAAAATCTTTCTCATGCAGTAAACTTCTATAAAAGTAGCTCATCCTTGTAGTGAGAGTTGGGATCTAGACCCATTGAGTAATCTTTCAATTTACATAGAGAAAATAAATCTCAAGATACTATAATCTATATCCCTTCAAATCTATGCATTAAAAGTTAAAACTATATCAAAAGCTTTGCTTTATTAATTATTACATGTGAGTTTCAGTTGTACATGGTAGCATCATAATGCTGTTATGATTCACTTTATTAATTATTATTATTTGATTGTTCTAATTATATTCTACACAGGACAGGATCTCCAACCCAAGTTCAAATTACCTTTCAATTAAGGGGACAAATTTCTCATCCATTACACTGCAGCCCAGAGGACCTCAGAAATTACACTTTTAGTTTTTGCTAAATTGTTCCCTCGTATTCCCATTGTATGTCCTAATATATAGTTGTTCCCTCATAGAATGAAGTGGGTTTAGGGGAATTGGGGGACCATGCGGTGGGGAAGAATGCAGGTATATATAGGTATAGGCTATAGTGACACATAATACGTGTAGGTATAAGCTATTCTCACAATACATGTAGGTACAGACTATAGTGACACACGATTCGTGTAGGTACAGGCTATAGTGACACACAATATGTAGGTATAGCCTATTCCCACAATTACTATAAACTGTAACTATAGGCTATAGTGACACACAATATATGTTGTTGAATCCCATCCAAAATCAACACTTAAATTGTGTGTGGGTATATGTCAAATAGGTCTATACCCTCACATAGTATACCTATAGTGACACTTTTTGCCTGTCACTGTAGGTGACATTTCTTGTAGTGGTAATGTTCAAAGAAAAATATAGCATGATCCTTACCAGGCTTGCCACAATTTAGATCATTACTTTCACTTGGATCCATTCCGTATATCTAATATGATCAAAATTTCAAACAGAAATAGTAAATTAGGTTCTGGAAATCTGAGCTGGTGAAACTCAGAGCATGGAGTTGGCTAAGTGCCAAGATCAGAGGGATCAAAATTTTCATATTATAAAAGGGTGACCTTTATATTGTAAAAGGGTTCGGGTACCCCTTTTACTATTTATATATCTTTTTCATTGATAAAAAAAAGGTTCAGGTAACCTAAGTATTGACTAGGTTTGGAAATTGTTGCAGCATGAAAGCATTTCTTTTACTCTTCCCATTCCTTTGGTTGTCTTGGGCATTAATTCAGCTACAAATGTTGTTGTTGTCACCTTTCTTTCCAAGCTTGTGTAAGAGCGCATGGTAATCTTATATCCTTTCATGACATCCGTAAATGTGATGTTGATAACCATACTGGTTGATGTAGGCTTTAGTGGAGCTGTCTTCAATATAAATTAAGGTAATTATGATAATCTACATGTGAATAACTGAACCATATAACTGCCATAATCAAATCAGCTAACCTTTCTAAGAGATATCTTATTCTTTTTCTTAACATTTGTGATCATTGCAAGTGTTGCTCTGTAAAATCAAAAGAAAATTACAAGAGTTCCATAAGAATTTGAATTTTGATTGAACTATTAAAAATAGCATGAAACCTGATCAAATTCAAAGCACAAAAAAAAAAAAAGTCAAATAGGATTGGAAATAGAAAGGAGTTGACTTATCTTTGATGCTAGCAATGGGTTGCATCAACTCTTGCTTGTTAGTTGAAAACAATCTACACCTCACATCCTTCAATGACCTTGTTAAGATCAACCAATGGAGTCCACCCAATGAGATAAAAAAGGAATTGTTCTACATTAGATTAAAATTGATTAAATGGCACTGGAATTTTGTTTCTGGAAGAGGAATTTTGTTTCTTACTGTGGCAGGCTGGCAAGTGTATTTCAATAGAAACCACTAGGGGATGCATTTTTCAGCAGAAAATGTAGGTGTGGAGGGAGGTGTTTTGTAGAGATATGACCGAGAGGTATGCAGAGACTTTCCAGAGGCACTGGTGTGTTTGTAAACAAATAGCCTAATTGTAATAAAGAGGGACATAAAATGGTAATGGGAGTTTAGTAACAGGTGAAGTTTATTACAGACCTTTCAATAGAAATTGAACCAATTAACTAATGAAATAAAGAGTGTATAGAAATTGGTGAAATGTGAGGAGTATGCCACATAAGTAAAAAAGATGAGATGGAAGAATTTGACCTTACTTCAAATCTGAGGTGGCGACGTCGTAGTGAGTGTCTCAGCTTTTATATATTATAAATAGATAGCAGGATTTGGATAATAAAGGCACAAAAGAGAAGAAGAAAGGTCTAGGAAAACTAAGGTATGGAGAGACCAATTCTTTCATCCCCTGCTGAGAGCAAGTAGCTAGCATTGGGGTCTTCGAAAGGAGCAACAACCGCTGGAGTTAAGGCCTTCCACTCCTCCTGAGCGATCCAAAACGCCACGGTATTGTCACTCCAAGCTTCCAAGTCGTCTTCTCTATCTCATCCCTGCTCAGTTCATGCCAAATACTATAGAAGACCACTTTGTGACACTTATGATAATTTTTTTTGTGATTGATGAGCCTGTAGTTACTAATGACTTGGATGGCTGTCCCAAAGTTGATGATTTGGGGAAAAGACTTCCGCTGATTTGAGGTGTTAGTGGCATTATAGGAATTCCATCACATATTAAACTAACAGATTCTTACTATGCTACAACTTGTCATATGCAACTAGAGAGGAAATGAGTTAAATGGTGTTGGTACTTATAAGTTATAACTTAAGCGCTAGTAGCAGCACTTTAGAACACATATTGGGACATTGTCGAGGACTGAGGGCTTCTATGAAGGCATTCAAAGAAGCCCTATTTGAGAGATGAACTCATAGTTCCACACAAAAGTCTCTACTTCATATCCATGGTAACAAAAAAAATTGACCAAAAGTCTTTCCTAATATTTTCTTTGATGTGAAAAAATTCTACTGAAAAAAAGCACATTTTGTTTACTATACTAAATTTAAGGATTTTGTTTTATACATTTTCTTACATTATAGATTCTCCTACGGGCATGGTTTCTCACGCTCAGTTCATTTTTCTAATTTGATTATGATAAAAAGAATAAAAAAACAAGAGGATGATAGTCAAAATACTTGGTAAGCAATAGTTGATTCCAGCAATGCAAAAAATAATCCAGTAAATAGTAGTAACAATGATACTGCAATTGTCTATATTGGGAAGGAACAGGACAATGTCCTGTTAAATGTAGAATCTTCAATACAAACTTTAAAGAGTAATTCCACAGCCTTCAATAAACAAAAAAGAAAAAGAAAATCACATTTGCCTTCCAAAACCAAGAGAAGGAAGACTAATGTTTAGAATATAGGCAAAATAATTGGCAAACAGAAGGTTCCATCATCACAACAAATCCAATAATAATACATAAATTACATGTTTTATTATGAGAATGAAAATGTCCATTCAAATGAAGAAGTCTTGAGTACAAGCTTTAAAGAGCAGCTCCCACAACCTGCAATAAACACCATGGAAGAAGAAAAATCAAATGAGGTCTTAATTATTCGGTTTTAAATATGATGACTTACAAAATATAGAAATTCGTAAATACAAGATGTAGAGAGAGAGAGAGAGAGAGAGAGAGAGAGAGAGAGAAGAGAGAGAGAGAGAGAGCAGAACAATACAAATGAAGCTTGTGTATTTACTCTAAGATACATCAACTTGCATAAAAGACATGACAGAATCCAAGTATACAAATGTATAAAAGAATAAATGTATACATGACAGGTAAATAAAATTAAAACAAGAAAAGAAAGACAAACATATGATTGAGGAATGGGTATGTACCTTCATATTAGACATCAAAGCATTCTCAGTTTGTTTATGGTTCGTGGATGGATGCGAGTGAATAACGCATACATCAAAATCATTGAGTTTTGGGCCAATCCAATGACGAATGAATACTTGGGGAACATGATTGATGATCTCATAATCGACCTCCTTTTTCTGGATCAATGCTCTCAACAAGCTCAGTTGGCATATCACGGAAGTCAATAACTTTAAGGTTATCCAAGGCTTTGATGCCAGTGGATAGCATCTTGAGATGGGGGATTTTGGCAGTTATAAAATATTCAAGAGAAAACAAACTTGCTTTATCTATTAGGACAGAATTTACTCTATTCAAGCGAGCTAGATACAGTTCCTTCAATTTTGGAAAACCTCCACTTTGAAAATGCAAAATTTCGCCATCATAGGCATTGCCCCAAATACCAAGCTTCAACAAATTTGGCAAGTTTTCTAGCAATCTTAACAGATCATCTTTCAAATTGGATAAACCCAGCCTTATCTCAACAAGAAACTCAAGCTTTGAAATCCAATTAGGCATCTTCTCAAGTCTTGTTTTCAGTTTGAGTCGTCGAAGTTGGGGTAGGGATGATATAGGGTTCAAGTCAATAATTTCATCCTCACCTATTGCAGTGATATTAAGTGATTCAAGGTGTTTCATCTCTACCACTGAAGCATATATTGCATTCCCATATTCCCTCCGAACACACCTTAAGCCTCAATTCCTTAACTGCCATAAGAATCTCATCTCTTGGATGAGATCTATCCCGTCATGGTGTACCTCCACATAACAAAGATTTAATAGGGAAGTCAAGTTTTTAATACCCTTTTTCATTAGCACACCAGTTGTAAAACCCAAGAGAGAATATGTTGGCAGTTGAGATTTTTCCTGCTGTCATGTTGGCAGTTGAGATTTTTCTACTGTCATCTTAAATGTGCCTGCAAACTTCTCTAATTACTTTTTTAAGCATGCTTTTTATTTATTAGGTAGTTGTGGGCTAATGATACCTATTCTATGTTAGCTTTAATTTGCTGTTTGCTTTACTAGATCAGAACTTGTTAGCCTTTTATTTAAGCTGCTGCTGTAACAGATCCAAGTGTGCAAAACTTGGAGTTCAAATCTGAAATAATATCAGTTCTGTTTTGCTCCTCTGCTCCTCTCTTCCTATACGTTTATATTTTTGCTGTTCTTATGCTCTGTTCAGTTTTTCTAACGTGGTATCTAGAGCTTAAATGATATTTAAGGGACTGTGAGGGAGTGGAAAAACCAGAGTCAGTGAGTGAGAAAAAAATCCCATACGAAAAAACCTTCAAACACAAATGGCTTTCAGCAGTAGTTCTTTACCTCCACCTCCTATATTTGCAGGTGAACATTATCACTTGTGGGCTGCAAAAAAGAGGACTTATCTCAGAGCTGAAAGTTTGTGGGATGTAGTAGAAAATGGAAGTAATCCACCTCCATTACCAAATAACCCAACAGTAGCTCAAATGAGGAGTTCCAAGGAAGTGAAAGAACAAAAAGGATGCAGGTTCTGAACCTAAGGAGGGAGTTTGAAGCTATGAAAATGAAGGAAAGTGAATCTGTCAAAGATTTTACTGACAGACTTTCAAAGGTGGTTACAGAAGAACTCAGGTACCTGAAATTAGTGAAAATAAAGAGATCTCAAATTATGTCAAGAATGGTACAGTGGAACCAAAATGCAGTCAACGTTGACGAAGTGTTTGCATATAATATAGCGCTAAATGAAATAAATGATATTGAGGATCAAGTGCCAAAGTTCATTAGTGATTGTCGACAAAGAAATGATTAGCCAAAATGGAAAGATGCTATTGAAGTTGAATTAGACTCGCTTGCCAAGCAAATCATTTTTGGACCTGTAGTCCATACACCTTGAAGGTGTAAAACTAATTGGATACAAATGGGTTTTTGTGCAAAAGCAAAATGAGAATGGTGAAATTGTGAGATACAAAGCACGACTAGTTGCTTCAGGATTTTCACAAAGACCCAATATTGACTTTAAAGAGACATATTCACTTGTAGTAGATGTAAGTATTTTTATATTTAATGGTCGCTCATGAAGGTCTCAACTTACATCTAACGGATGTTGTTATAGCCAATTTGTACGACTCTTTGGAAAATGACATTTATATGAAACTCCCCGAAGGATTTAATTTGTCCAGCAGTGCAAGTTTTAGAGAAGATTACTCAATCAAATTGAATAAGTCTCTTTATGGATTAAAGCAATCAGGACGCATGTGGTACAATCGTCTTAGTGAGTATTGGCTTAAGGAAGGATATAAAAACAATCCTATTTGTCCATGTATTTTCATGAAAAAATATGAAAATGGATTTTCCATAATTGTTGTTTATGTAGATGACATAAATATCATTGGAATTCCTGAAGAGATTCCAAAAGCCATATATTGCTTAAAGAAAGAGTTTGAAATGAAGGACTTAGGAAAGACAAAATTCTGCTTAGGATTACAAATTGAATATTCAAAAGGCGAAATTTTTGTGCATCAAGAAACTTATATAACAAAGGTGCTTAAAAGGTTCTATATGGACAAATCACATTCATTGTGTACTCCAATGATTGTAAGGTCTTTAGATGTGAACAATGACCCTTTCAGACCTAAAGAAAAGGATGAAGAACTACTTGGTCCTGAAGTACCATATCTTAGTGCTATAGGAGCATTAATGTATCTTGCTAATTATACATGACCTGATATATCATTTGCAGTTAATTTATTGGCAAGATATAGTTCTTCACCTACACGAAGACATTAAAATGGAGTGAAGCACATACTTCGTTACCTTAGAGACACTATGGACATGGGTTTGTTTTATTCAAATGTTTCAAAGTCAGATCTAATTGGTTATGTAGATGCAGGTTATTTATCAGATCCTCATAATGGTAGATCACAGATAGGATATTTGTTTACATGTGGTGGTACAACTATTTCATGGTGGTCTGTGAAACAAACCATAATAGCAACATCATTTAATCATGCATAAATTTTAACATTACACGAGGCAAGTCGTGAATGTGTTTGGTTGAGATATGTAATTCAACATGTGCGAGAAACTTGCGGTTTATCCTCAGGAAAAATGACATCGGCGACCATATGTGAAGACAATGCTGCATGTATCACTCAATTGAAATAAGGATACATTAAAGGAGATAGAATAAAGCATACTCTACCAAAATTCTTTTTCACTCATGATCTCCAAAAGAATGGTGACATAAATGTTCAACAAGTTTGTTCGTATGAGAATCTAGCAGATCTCTTTACAATGTCATTGCCAAGGAAGACTTTTGAGCAACTGGCTCACAAGATTGGACTTCGCTGTCTTAAAGATGATTGTTTGCATGATAGGGAGAAATAAATACGTTCTGCACTCTTTTTCCCTTCGCCATGGTTTTGTCCCATTGGGTTTTCCTGGCAAGGTTTTTAACGAGGCAGGTGATAACGTATTGAAGGATGATGTACTCTTTTTCCTTCATTAGGTTTTTATCCCACAGGATTTTTCCTAGTAAGGTTTTAATGAGGCACATTCTTAAATAGTGGACATCCAAGGGGGAGTGTTATGAATAATCTATTTGTGGCTATCCATATCTTTTTGTATTATCTTTTATGATCTTTCCTTATTTCTATTTATCTTTTGTAACTTTTCAGATATCTCTTGTATCTATAAATAGGTTACTCCTCCTAGAAAGAATACACATAATTATTATTCTCTCTAAACTCTGATCTCTTCTTCTTCTCTACTTTTCTCTTTACTTTCCTGCTCCGAGTTATATTTTATTTTACAATTTTTACAATTTTTACATAATTATTTTCGGTTAGTTGTCACTTTATGTCTCAATCTAATTTTGTTTTCTTATATTTTCTTGAAATGAAAAGTAAATACTCCAAAAAAAAAATAGTGGACTTTGATTCTTTTAGGATTAGTCTTTAATGTCTTGGGCATTTACTCAACGCATGGTCTTTTTGAGTTTCAAAAGAGAATAAGCATGTAAATTACATACATTCTAAATATCACTAAACTAAATTTAAATGTACAATAAAAGTTCTAAGAAAAAAATTACCTCTCTCTATATATATTTTTTTTTTACTTTTTAGTATATTCTTTTACTTTAAAAGTTTTTCTTTAAAGAATTGAGATTGATGCTTGTGCAACTAGCAGGGTTATATCTAGCATTGTATAAAATGGTTAGACACATAAATCTGCAGAGTGGCATTGGCAATAAGTTCATATTGGTAACAAAACTTGCTGAAACTTTAAAGGCAGAGACATGTGAACACTGACTTCCAAACAAAATAACCATCATTTTACAACCTCCTAGAACGTTGGAATGGGCATGTAAGTAAAGCATCCTCCTAGATCACTTTGCAATACTTCAAATTATAATAATTTTACAAAAATAACCTTATTATTATTAATTTGTTTATAGTTTATGCTGCCAATCATTAATGTTATTAGGGGTATAAATAAAAAAGTAATTAATACATTGAAAAACTAAAATAACAAAGAAAAAAAAATTCACGACACTCCTTATAGAATAGAGGGATTAAATGATTATCTATAGAGCAATTACTGTCTAGCTAACAACTATTTCTACTTTTTAAAGAATGACCTTGATATGGAATTCTCATAATTTATAGTTTTTTTTTTTGTCATGGGTCAAAGACCACGAGTGTCCCCAACCTCTAGGTTAGAGATTAATTCCACTCGCGGTGCGAGACTGCTGCTAACCCAAGAAAATTTTGCACACAGAAGAAATCGAACACGAATGCTCCCTCTAAATAGATAGTTTCCCCACAAGTGAATGCAGTGAGACCTTACTCCACTGCGCCAACCCTATAGGTTTTATAATTTATAGTTTTAAACGCCAATTGAAGATCAATGACTAAATTTTAGAATAGATCAAAATTATCTAATTCATAACAACGAAATTGCATCAATCTTCGATAGAAAAATGAAAACACCCATTCAGATGAAGTGGTCTCAATTACAAGGTTCCAACAAAAGCTCTCACAATCAATTGAAAACACCACAAATGACCAAAAATAGAAATGTACTAAATTCAAAATCACACGCCTAAATAGAGACCATATATTCCTCCAGTGAAGTAGGATACGTTCAAGGAGTTATATATGAATAATTTATTTGGGGATTGCGGATTCAAGCCCTTCATGAAAGGAAATGAACGGACAAAGTGCATCATATTGGCGAGCTGGAATGTGGATGAATTTCTGTCCACAAAGACACAAGAAATTAATAGTCATGTTTGAGCAATATATATATAAGTATTCAAGCAAATTGAATTTAACTTGAAGTTTTGAATGCTAAATAAACATAATCTTCTAAGTTGTACCACAGCTTATGAAAGAGTTTAAATTAAATTATCAAATAACAGACATTAAGTGTACATATGCAGGATGATGAAAATAAAAATAAGATTTTAATTTCATAGAAATAGATAACGAAAACATATTTAAAAGATTATATCCACTTTCATTCTACAAAAAGGTATGATTTATTAGAACATATATACGTACTTACCAGTAAAATATTTATTGACACAATCAATTAAAAGACTAAAAATAACTTTCGTATGTACAGAATTTTGCTATCAACAAATTAAAATGATATTATTGATTTCTTAAAGTAACTAGTTATGCATGCATAAAGAAAAATTTTGTTTGAACTATATAAGAATCCACGTTAAGGGAAGATTGATGCATGAAATGAAAAAAAAAAATCCAAAATAGAGAAAACAAAGATAAAACAAACAGATATTATTCAGAATAGCATTATATATTAATTATAACTTAAAATATTTATTAAGAGCAATATTAATTAACATATGGCATGAGGAGAAAGTACCATTAACTATATTTAAGTCTTCAGAACTGATGTGGGAATAGGGCGCAAATCATAGTTACGAAATCCTGGTCCCACATTCTGACGAATAAGTACGACGGGAATATGCTTGATAATCGAATAATGTTCCCCACCTTCTGCTGGATCAATGCTTTCTACTAATTCAGTTGGCATATCAGCAAAGCCAAGAAATTGAAGCTTTTTCAAGTGTTTGAGGCCCTGAGGTACCACCTTCATCCGGGGGTTATCTTTAAATCTGAAGTGTTCAAGACAAGGCAAAGCTCCTTCGTCTATAGAGATAGAATTCAATCTGCTTAATCGAGTGAGATCCAGCTCCTTCAACTTTAAAAATCCCCCTATTTTAAAATGCAAACTTTCACCAGCATAAGCATTATCCCACAGATTGAGCCGCAACAGATTTGGCAAGACTTTTAGTGAGTCTAGTGGATCTTGTTTCAAGTTGGATACACCAAGCCTTAACTTGACAAGATACTTAAGTTTTGGAATCCACTCAGGCAACTTTGTTACTTGAACTTTCAAATTCAACACTTGAAGTTGGGATGGAGGTGATAAAAAATCCAAGTCAATGACTTCATCTTCAGCTATAGCACTAACATTGAGAGATTCAAGGTGCTTCATCTCTCCAATTGCAGTTGATAGGGCATCTGCATATTCTCTTTGCACACGCCTTATGCCTAACTTCCTTAACTGTTTCAACATTTTGAGCTCTTCCATAAGGTCATGATCAGCCTCCAAAAAGTAAAGCTTTTGTAAGGATTTCAAGCACCCAATACCCTTTTGCATTTTCACCCCGTCTGTGAAATTCAACATGGAGTACTGCCTTTCATAATTTCTGTAGTAGACTGGAAGAAGTCGTAGCTTTGTGAGGTTGTTTATCTCTTCTGGTAGCACATGCACTCGCGTTTGTCTTAGATCCAAGGTTTCTAAGTTCACCAACATACCAATGGATCTAGGAAGAACCTTTACATTTGTATGACTCAAGTTTAAGTAGCTTAGGTGAAAAAGATTCCCCAAGTTATCCGGAACATAATTCAACAAAGTTCTTTCAAAATCAAGTACTCTCAAAAGCTTGAACTTGGGATATAATGTACCCACAAAATCTTCAGGCAATTCACTTTTGGTAAAAACAAAAATAGCACGAATGCCCGAGTTACTAGTCCTTTGTAACACATTGTTGGAACAAGTGGCTATAGAAAAGCGTCTAGTTATTCCAACATTGTCTAGTTCATCATCTTCATGCATTAAGTGGCAAAAACTTAACTCGTTCATTTTTTTAATGAGAATATCACGTAATAAATCATGGACTTGACAAATTTTAACTTTACCATCAAAGCCGAATCTGGAGACTTGAACCAAACTTCTACGTATTAACTCTATCAAGTACTCTTCAGCAACATCCTCCACAGGTCTTCTCGCCTCATTTTCAATGAATCCTTCAGCCATCCATTGCCTAGTCAATCTCTTACGCTTGATGGAATAGTCCTCCGGATACAAACCAAAATACAACATGCATGATTTCAAATTGTGAGGAAGATCATCATAACTAAGAGATAAAATCCTTGTTAATTGTGCATTGCTCTCTAACTCCATTCCCAGATTCTGACATACCTTTCTCCATTCAAACATATTTTTTTCTTTTGTTGACAAAAGACCACCAATGGCAACAATTGCTAATGGCAACCCTCCACATTTTTCAACAATTTTCTCTGACATATCCTCAAGCTCACTTGGACATTTCTTATCAGGAGGCTCAAATCTAAATGCCTTCATGCAGAAGAGTTCCCATGCCTTTTTAGAAGGCAAAGGTTTTAGTTGGTGAAGATGAACAGGAAATGATTTCTTAAAATACTCTGCAACTTGCATCTTTCTAGTGGTGATTATGATTCTACCTCCATTGCTATCAGGCAAGGCATGCTCAATCTGATTGGAAAATTTTTCTTCCCAGACATCATCAAACAATACCAAATACCTCTTTGACTGAAGGTATTGCCTCACTTCTGTAACTAATGTCTTGTCATCCATCTTCCCCAACCCTTTTGGAAGAGGCTCATTAGCATCCTTGCAAAACTTTCTTATCATATCTATCAATAGCTCCCTCACAGTGTATGATTGAGAAACTGTGATAAAAGAACGACAATCAAAGTGTCCTTTCACTTGTTGATTATCAAAAACATATTTGGCAAGAGTGGTTTTTCCGAGTCCTCCCATGCCTACCACACAAATCAATGAGCGTTGATCGGTTCCTTTTATCAAGCAGTCAATCAATTCATCTCTTGGGGATTCAAATCCCAGGACATCAGTTTCTTCAATGAAATCGGAAGCCGTTCGTGGGTCATCCCATTTGACATCTTTTCTCCGTCTAGAGTTGCTTGATGATCCATCTTCAACTGAAGATTGAAACTTGTACCTTGATAGAAATAATATCATTAATTAGAAAATAAAATCTCAAAAGTTACAAAGATGAAGTGTCGATCGTAAAGTATTATACATTAAGCAATATTATTCTTGTTTTAAGGTTAATTCCTTCTTACGTAACCACTGGGCATTCATTTATCATTAGTATTGTCTATTTTGTATTTTAACTAAGTATTTATGTAATGGTTATTATGAGATACTGTATTATAAATAGAGGACTAATTCATATAACATATGTGATAAAGTAATAGATTTTTCTTTGTTTCTCTATAGTTTTCTTAATTTGTATATATTTACCAACAAAGTAATTAATATTAGAACATAGGTTTTGGGAATTAAGAGATACACTTAGCGAGTTAAGAGATGACAAGCATTGACTTAAACTTGTTTCAATTTTCTCGTCTTATCAATGAGAATATGATAACTGGTGTCATTACGTGAAAGTTTTGCTAGGTTCTCAAGATGCTTGGATTGTGGAGAAGGGTTAAACTCAACTTGGAAATGAGACTACTTTTGTATGGATAGTTAAGCTAAGGATTTTATTAATATGCTAAGTGATATCCCAAGAAATGCTCACTTAACATGCATGAAATATACATGAAGAAGTACACTGCATATGCAATAGAATATGATGCCTCAATCTTTTCGCTGCAAAAGTATGTAACCCTCGATTGCAACAACCAAACCCCATCCCATGAAATCAAGAATAAGAAACACCCTGTCACATCCCTAAAAACAAATTGAACAAGAAGCTTTTCATTGAACAAATGTACAAACTCACATCGTACCTAATGCCTATTTGAACATATAGACATAAAAAGGATGTGTTTAATGCCAAACAATAAAAGGAACCTTGTTGCGCAAATGAGGCTATTTGTCACCAAATGAGAAGGAAACTTTGTTGATGAAAAAAAAAATATCAACAAGCACTCACCTTCATCTATAAAAGATTATATAAAGTCATGTTTGAGATGACCAATGTCTAATGCATCCACCTCCAAAGAAGCTTGGGAAATTTTAAAGACCTCCCTTAAAGGTGTTAACAAGATGAAGAATTTATGCTTACAAACTCTACACAAAGTGTTTGAATCCTTGCATGTGAAGGAGTCTAAGTCAATTTCATACGTAAGCAATGCTAGGGTCACACTCTCAAACACACCATTTTAAACACACTCTTTTTTATTGGTCCATATCACCTTATTTTTTAAAACCATCACTTGTCTACCGTTTCTCCAGGTTTAATAACTTAAAAAAATCATTGCTCTTTCATACTTTGATAATAGGTGATGGTTGAACCAAATAGAGTAGAGAAGCTGGAAGAAGTTCACATTGGTAGAGAAGATCCTTTGTTCTTCAACCACAAAATTTGATTATGTGGTTTGTGCCATTAAATAATTAAAACATTTAAATTCAATGTTCATGCATGGACCAATTGATGGGTCACTTCGAGCATATAAAAAATGTTTAAGAGAAGACATGATGAGCCTCTAGAACAAGTCCTCAAAGCCAAAGCTTCTTTGAGAGAAAATGGAGAAAGAAGTCAAAGAAGTTGTGATTGTGGAAGAGGACATGGATGTGGCCAAGGAAAGAGGAGGAAGAGGACATTGTAACATTTTTAATAAAAATGAAAGGAATT
This sequence comes from Pueraria montana var. lobata, assembly GCA_026413185.1. NCBI lineage: Eukaryota > Viridiplantae > Streptophyta > Magnoliopsida > Fabales > Fabaceae > Pueraria > Pueraria montana. The sequence continues at coordinate 63,041,250 of CM048654.1, read as the reverse complement.
ATCAACTCGTTAGAGGTCGTGGAAGAGGAAGAGATAGGTGCAATTTTGGTAGAACAAATTAAATGAAGTATGATAATTCTAATGTCCGATATTTTAGCTGTCATAAATATGGTCATTTTTCTTGTGAGTGTAGAACCAATATTGAACAAAGGGTCAATCTTGTTGGAGACAAAGAAGAAAGAGAAGTGCTAACATTATTGCAAAAGAAGGATGATAAGTGTTTTCAATATCTTGACAATGGAGTGAGCAATCACGTGTAGCTAAAAAGAGAAATTTGTAGAGCTTAAAAAGTGGGTAAAGGGAAATGTTTCCTTTAGTGATTCTTTTAAAGTGCAAACCTAAAGGAAATGTACTATTTTAATTTCTTTAAAAGATGGTACTCACAAAATAAGCAAGGCTGATGTCTATTACATTCCTAAACTAAAAATATTAATTGAGTGTGGGACAACTTGTTAAGAAAGGGTATGAAATTCTCGTAAAGATTGTTGTTTATGACTTAAAGATCAAATTTCTAATTTGATTACTAAAATGTTTATTTCAAGAAATAGAATGTTCACTTTGAGCATTAAGACCAATGAAGCAAAATGCTTAAAAGCTAGTGTTAAAGATAAAGCATGGTGTTGACATGCGAGGTTTGGGCACTTGAATCGAGCACTCAAGACCTTAGAAGATGAGAAGATGGTGAAGGAGATACCTAACAGCAAACATCCTTACCAATTGTGTGAAGCATGTCTCTTTGGCAAAAAAATGCAAGAAGTTTTCCAAAATAAGTCAAATTAAGAGTAAAGAGTCTTTCCAACTTGTGCATGTCAATGCGTATTGTTTTATTGATTCTTTTTTATTTGGTAAAAATAAATATTTTTTGCTCTTCATTATATTGATTATTTTAGTAGGAAGACTTAAGTGTATGTCTGCAAGCAAGTATTTGAGGTATTTGAAACTTTTAAAAACTTTAAAGCTCTTGTAGAAAAGGAGAGTGATTATGTAATCAAGGCTCTAAGATTTGATAGAGGTAACAAATTGACATCAAAAGAATTCAATTAATTTTGTGAAAATCATGAAATTCGTCATTCTCTAACAATTCATGGATCCCCACAATAAAATAAGGTAGCAGAAAGAAAAGATAAAAATATTCTTAATATAGCTAAATTATGTTAAAAGATAAAATTATGTCCAGAAATTTTGGGTTGTTCCATGTTTAATTTATTTGCCCAACTACTCTCCTACAAGAAATGTCAAAGGTCAAACACCACAAGAGACATGAAATAGAGTGAAGCCAAGAAGTGGTCATCTTAGAGTCTTTGGCAGCATTGCATATGCCTATGTAGCCAACCAAGTAAGATCTAAACTTGTTGATAAAAGTGTGAAACATGTGTTCATTGGCTATGATGCAAGTTCAAAATGCTATATGTTGTATAATTTAAATAATAAGAAGATTATTGTAAACAAAGATGTAGGATTTGATAAAGAAGACATACGAAACTAAAAAAAAAAAAAAAACACCTATGATTTCCTCCCATATCTTGTGACAAAAAAATTGTAGCACCAAATTTGTTTTCCACTCCACCTCTAGCAATTGACCAAATTCAATTGCGCAAATTTATAAATTATTTACCAAAATAAGGTTATTCTGAAACTAATTAACGGGATGAGATTGTTTTAAAGTATTGGTAATCATTTGTTGGTGGTTACAAAAGAATCGAAAGAAATCGTTATTACTGAAGTTGTGATCATCAGTCACTTTTTGACTATTTTAAAACGTGTTTGTCATTGTTTAAAACAATCCTGTGTTGATAATTAGTTTTAAAGCATCACTATTTTGATAAACAGTTTGTAAAAATGTCCCAAATAGGTCAATCAAACACTCTACCTCCTTCACCAACTCATTTAATTCATGAAGTCTATTTTGAAAGAAGTTCAATTGAAAGGCCAAGATAAATGATAAGTGACCACCAAATATATGATGCAACTGAAATTATAAATAATTTGTTTTGTCTTTTTGTTGATAGTGAACTTCTAAATTTTGATGAAGACATGGAAGAAATCAGGTGGAGACAAGCCATGGAGGAGGAAATCATAGCCATGAAGAAAAATTATACTTGAGAGTTATCAAATCTTCCTAAAAGTCATGAAGCAATTGGGTTTAAATGGGTATTCAAGATTAAGAAGAATGTCAAAGGAGAGGTTCAAAGATACAAAGGCTTGTTGCTAAAGGGTAGAAGCAACAACATGGAGTTTAGTATAATTAAGCGTCTACACCAATTGCTGGTGTGAAAACAATGCGTTTCCTTAGTTCTTTAATGACTCATGAGGTAGAGATTTTTTCAACTTGATGTCAAATCGACTTTCTTAAATGAATATCTTGAGAAAAATGTCTATGTTGACCAACCAATGGATTTTGTTGTCAAATGACAAGAGGCGGTTAAAAAAATTGAAAATAGAAAAAAAGGCATTATATGATCTTAAACAAAGCACCAAGGGCATAAGGAATAACCACAAGGACAAGTACTTTTAAAACAATAAGTTTGTTCATTGCCAACATGAGTATACCCTTTTATGTTAAATTTTTTTATAATGGTGATATTCTTTTTTGTTTATCTTTATGTAGATTATCTTATTTTTACCAACAATATTCTATATTTGTTTGAAAACTTGAAGACAACTATGTTTTTTGAATTTTATATGACGGATTTGGGACATATGTCCTACTATTTGGGATTAGAAGTGCAGCAAATAGAGAATGACATTTTTGTTTCTTAAGAGAGCTATATAAAATAATGTGTTGGGGAAATTTAAAATGTTTAACTTAACAAGTACAAGGTTGGATATGCGGTTGGTGTTGTGTGTCACTTTATGGAGTCTCGTACCTATACTCATATATATGATGGCAGCAATATGTACACTTGATTTTGGTTTATTTTACTCTTCTAATTGATGTGTTCAATCTTATGGGATTATGTGATAATGATTTGTAAGAGATGTTAATGACAAAAAAAAAAATGGTCTTTGTGCTTTTTTTTTTATAGGTGATAGTGTTTTTACTTGAAACTTTAAGAAGCAGGTCATTGTTACGGTTTCTACTTGTAAAACCAAGTATGTGGTTGCAACTTTTTGTACATGTCATGTTATTTGGTCAAGGAGATTGTTGAAGGAATTTAACATGATCCAAGAGGAGAGTACAAATATTCAGTATTGATAATAAGTTTGTTTAAGAGCTTGCTAAGAATCTAGTATTTCATGAATGAAGCACGCATATATAGATACAAACAAGGACAGATTCAGAAATATATATATCTAAGGGAGGTTGGAAAATTTTTTAATAACAAATATTAAATAAACATTAAATAGAAGTTGAATATATATATATATATATATATATATAGAAGTTGAAACATGATTTTGAAACGTTTAAAGAAGCATCTAACAGAGACGTATGCAAAACATATATTGTATATTATAGTTATGAAGGGGGAGGGAGGCCAGCGCCCTGGTTGTCCGTCCAATTGAATCCCTTCTTGGGTACAAAGTATCATTTCATTAGAGATCAAGTTTTAAATACTTTTATTAAACCCTTCATGTTTGAAGATTTTAGAAGATTAAAAGTAAGACTTAATCTGCAAAAAAAAAAATTAAGAATTTTCTAAATAAGGGAATGATAGAAATAAAATTAGTAATTAGAAAATAAAATCTTAAAGTTACAGAAAAATGATTGTAAGTTACCATACATTATAAGGAACATTATTTAATTTAAAAACTAAATATCTCATTTAATATTTTAATTGAGTATTTATATAATTATTATAGGTTAAATAGAAAACTAATTAACTCATATATTACAAGAATTTTATCTCTCTTTCTCTACAGTATACTTTTAGGTACTAATTAAGGCTCCAAACGTCCGTTTATGTATTCCAATACACAAAATAAAGAAGTAACAATTTGTTACTTCTCCGTTCAACGGCCGTTTGGACCAATCCAACTGCAAACCAAACACACCCTAACATACCTTTCACTTCTTTCCTTGATTTCTCGAACTGATGACATGATATCTTGAATCTCAGATGCAATCCCACGTAACTTGAAGGTTTTGATGACCTGGTGAGAAATCTTTCTGAGTTTGGACGGTGGATGATGGTTGACCTCATCATGTGACACATGATCCATGATGTATTTATCAATAACATCTTCTATGCGAAAGGATACTTCTCTCAACTGCTTCACCCATGTTTTTATTCCTTCATCTCCAGCTCTTCTATCTGCATCCTTTAGGAAGGCTTTGATGCTCTCTAATTCATCTTTGATGCCTGAAAAATCATTTTTTAGGCCATCGAACAAACTACTTCCTTCTTCTTTTATAAGTTCGTATAGCTTTTCCAAAACGAACGATACTACAGTTTCTGCCATTTCTTCATTTCATCTCATTATGCATGTTAGCTTGCAATTTCTGCAATTCTAGCACACATGGTGTTTTGGTGGTTAATTTCGGGTACTATAGCTCTGTTTCATTTTTCAGAATGAGTTTAAAATGTTTTTTCTATCGTGCGCTGCTACTACTCTTTTCAACTTTATAGAGTCTATGTTTAACTATTAGTATTTTATTGCCCAAAGTTGGAGTGTCTCGTACGTCATTAATCATTAATTAATCACTAATCTTATTGAAAGAATTGTCCTTTCCTTGTTATAATTATTTTTTATTTAATAATAATTTCTTCATGTATATATAAATTCAATTAAAAAAATTATATGTTTAATATACATATATTGTCATTGTATTTATTAATATTATATTAATAAAATTAATGAGTGCTTGGGTTTTCATTTTCTTTCAACAACACATTTTATATAATGATTGAAATAATTAATGTAAATTTTAAAATGTGAATTTGGGTTTAACTCAAGACTACAAAACCAAATTGTAAGATAAGAGTTGTCTTTCATTTATATACTCTATTTTCACTACAGTTGTGTGACAATAAGAGTCTTGGTCTTTGAAATATTCCTTGTTTAGAGAACGACTCAATGATACTGTATTTTCATTCGAGCAGCAAGGAAGGAATGAATATTTTAAACGTTCTAATAATGACTATTACATTTTAATCTTTCTGGTTCTAGCATATCAAATCCATATCATCTTCACTTTATTATGTTCTGAATGCGATTTAATTTTAGGTAGTAGAGATTTAGAAGATAAACAATATATTTATGCTTTGCAGTTCTGTATTTCTTTTTCCCCTCGGGTACTAGGTGTGAATGGTGCTAAGGAAAATTAAGCTTTGTCTCAACTCACGTCAATGGCTTAGGTCAAGCTTTGTTTTTTCTTTTAACTTTCTTTATTCCAGAATTAAAGAATTCATCACGTCATTCCATACGCATGCATTTCTTCTTCCTTTTTTTTTAATATCTGCTACCCTTGAAATAGGAATCTTACCATTAATTAATTGTTTATAGTCTTAATACAAAACGACATATATATTTGTTTACAACCAACATGCTAGTGGTTGGCTCTCAATATGGAAACAAATAAAAGAAAATGAATTCTTGCTCATATCATTGCTAATATCATCGAATTAGCAATTTCTTAAATTCAATATTACAAAAAATAAATAAATAAACAAGATGAAAATTGCATAAAAAAATGAGTCACACAACTAATCAGAAAATTGAAAAATATGATATTATATTCTTTTCTTTGCTCGTAAAACTATAAAAAAAAAACTCACTTTTAACATGATTTTCATGGTTCCTTTTTTTTCGAACAAGAATTGGTTTTCATGATTTTTATAGTTTTTATGTAGGTGAATATAGTGAAACAAGTTTTACATCTTTAATCAATTAAAAACGGGATAAACAGGATTCGAAAAGAATCAGTTATTCGAAAAGGATAAACATCTTATAAAATATATTACTTATATGATCATTTTACAACTTTTAATAAATAGAAACCAAATTGTAACCTAAAATAAAGTTAATTAATGACCAAATGAGTAATTTAGCCTTTTATTTTAATGCCTGCAGACAAAGTTGGAGTGCTACTTACATCGTTGATCTTATTAGAAACAATTGTCCATTCCTTGTATTTAAGAGTGCCTAGGTTTTCTTTTTGCTTCACGAACCCTCTTCATATAATGATACGATAGTTAATGTGAATACAACTGTGTGACAATAGGAGTCTTGGTCTTTGAAATATTCCTTACCTGGATTTTTTTTTTTTTTTTTATATTCCCTTCTTAGATATTGTATTTTCAATCGAGCATCAAGGAAGCAACGAAAACAATTTCAAATGTTATGCTTACGACAATTAAATTTTAATGTTTTTGTTTTTAGCATATCAAATCCACATTACCTTATGCATGCTAGCACATAGTTGTTCTAGCTTGACTAGAAGTTTTGAATTCGAGTATTGAGTATGCAAGTGCATATAATACTTGAAAGACGAGTTTTGTAGTCTATAATAGTTCTACCCGATTCAAACATGATTATCTCTCATAAAATATACTTATAATTTATACCAAAATTCTGTTGGGAAACAATTTAAATTTTTAATTTCAAATCTCTAAATATTGCTTAGATTTAAAAAGATATTGTCTTATCTTTAGGATTTGTTTATAATTAAATATATTACCTGTAAATTAGATATTTATTTTCTCTTTTAATTAAGATTATGATGTTAGGTTTATAAGTAGAGGTTCGTGGTATGAGAAGAATCACCTACCTGAAGAGGGGATTACCATCCCAAGTGAAAGAAGGAGTCATGTAAAGGGAGGGTTTACAAGTTTGTCTAGAAAACTTGTTTTTTCTCATTGTTATTAATGAAGAGGTATGCATTTTTCCCCCAACAAAATCCACGTCACCTTGACTTCATTTTTATGTTTTGAATGTGATTTATGTAGTAGATTAAGAAGATAAACTAATTATACTGTACATCTATCATTTTAACTATGAATGGGTTTTTTTTTTTTTTTAATCTGAACTATGAATGGTATTTCTATGCTTTTTTCCCTTTTAAAGTTCTGAATAAGAATAATGTTTTTTTTTCTCTCTCACATATATCATTTTTCAAAAGTTTTTGTTCAGAGTATAGTTGAGCAGTAAATATATGAATACTTCTTCCAATAAGAACTCAAATCTTGCTTTGCTAAGAATTAACTTTTTTTCTACTAGACTGTAGGAAACGAATAATTATAGATACATAATTCATGGATGTCTATACCTAAAGAAATTTTAAAAAAACAATAGAAAATGGAGAAATAAATATAGTAAGTGATAAGATATGATAAAAATTAAGAAAATATATAAAGAAATATAAAACATATCAAATAGATATTTCAATTTTACGGTCTCATATATCAATTTTTTTTTTATAGAAAATTGGCTTAAATATGAATTTAGTCATTATAAGTTAGCATTTTTTTAATTTTGATTCCTATAAGTTTGCGTTTTTTTAATATTGGTCATGTAAGTTTTTTGGTTCATTTTTAATCTCTGTAAGTTTGTATTTTTCTAAAATAATAGAAATAACAATAAAATAAATAGTAAATATAATAGATATAATAATAAAAATAAATAATAATAATGATAATAAATAAGAATAATATTAATAATAAATTAAAATATTTTTTTATATTTACCTAACCATTTTAATTTAAATATCTTATTTCTTTTACACTCTTTTTTTATCTCAATTAAATAATCTTACTTTTTACTCTTTTTACTTTTTTTATCCCTTTTCATTTTTACTGGCCACAGAAGAGGATGACTTCCATATCTTTTGGTCAATGTTTTCAATTACTACCTCTGTTACTTAACTTTTGATGTTCAAGATTAATACACACAGATTAAGAAATATCTAATATTGCTCACAAATAATATATTTAGTCTAAAATACTCTTATTTAATATTTATTATAGAAGTAGTTGTGAAAATCTAAATCATATTAAATAATGGTATATGTGAAAAAAAAATTAATGAGACTTGAAATTTATAAAACATCGAAAGTTTTGAAAAAAAAAAAAAAACTAAAACGTTAAGGAATGGGGGTTAGTACTTTTTCTTTTTGTCAAGTTGGTAAGCTTAGGTAATTGAAAAGGTATATATTATTCCGTAATTCACGAATTTCACGTTTGAACAAAAGCACATGGACTATAAGGAAATAACACTACTGCTCAGAGTTCAGACTTATCCAAATTAAAATCAATTTGGATGCATCAGTGCTGGGTGTAAAGGGTCCTGGCGTCGGGTTTTTTCTAGAGTCTAGACTACTTGGATTGTCATGCAATTTTTACTTGGTATATATTTAAAGTGGGACTTGCAATTTTTGCAATTGAGAAAAAAAAAAAGTCATCTAATCTAAAGATTAAAGTAACTTATATTTTTATTCGGTTTGGATTTTTTTTTTTTAAAAATGATTGGATCAAATATGATAAAATATAGTTCGATTGGATTGAATAATTTATTTTTATCAACATATCCTTACATTATTATATTACTAGATCCATTTATACCAGTCATTTCAAAAAATATAATATACATATGAAATGCAAAATAATGTAAAATGTGAAAGTTTTTTTTTTTTTTTTACTGAAATAAAATGTGAAAGTTGAAACGCATAAAAAAATAAGTAAAATGTGAAAGTGTTAGTAGAGTACTCACAATTTAAGAGGGTATTTCCACAAGGCTTAAATATTTACTGAGGTGTTTTTGATTGATAGTTTTGTAACCACAACATGTCTCATTAATGGGAGGACAAGATTTCAATATGCATAGAGTATACATGTGAAATGCAAAATGATACATATGTATTAAAAAAATATCATTTCAGTTTTGAAAATAACATTTGAAATCTGATTCGATTCGATCAGTTATCCAAAAAATGGTCCAAAAAATTCAAAGAAAATCGGTTTTCATTGATATATTTTTTTTTGGATCAATTTACTATTTTTTTATTGGATTAGATATGAATCCCCACAACTATTTTTCTCAATTGAAAGTGATTTTCTTTGAGTAACCAAACACTCTAAATTTAATTCAGTCAAATTTGACCCAACTCTAGAGCTCTCAATTTAGCCCAGCTCACAGGACTTGGCCCTGATCCATGTGGGCTAGGACCAAAAAAGCCATAGGGCCAAAAGGCCCACTAATAAAAAAAGACCATGGGACCAAAAAACCCACAAAGTCATGTGGACTAGGGCCACCCCATGGGCCTTATTTTTCTTTAAAAAAATATTTGTTGTTAAAAGTGTGCCTAGCCCATTACATGGGTCAGCCCATTCCATAGTCCACTATAGGCTAATTAACTCGCTTCTTTTTTTTATAAAGAAATTATTAAGTTAAGATTTTTTTTAAATGATATAACTCATTATTTCCATGGATTTGGAATGATATCAAAGATTATTTGAAATACTTGCTAACTCAGAATTCAAGTCATTTTTACAGCAGATATCTTTTTCAAAAAAAAAAAAAATTGTCAGTACCAAAAAAAAAAAAGGTTAGGTATCAAAACCTAAACACCCCTATCTTATAGGTACCAAAAAGTTATTTAAGCCAAATGATTTTACATATTTTATATAATATTTATAATTGAAAGTTTGTTTGCTAACATTATTTTACGAAAATTTCTATGGTCGACCCCCATGCATGCACCACAACTTGTAATCCTTAGATTAATCTCTTCCCCCATAATGATATGCTACACTCTCTACACTATATCTAAGCCATTCTAGCCACCCCTTGCCGCCAACCATCGTGTGCTAATGTAATACCCCCGGTTACTAATAAGGATTATCTTATTATTTTCAAAATTTGTGGAATAATTTAATATTTAAATATTAAAAACAACCTTTCTACAAATAGAGAAATTTGTTTTTTTTCTAACTTTAAAACTTTAGTACTTAAAATACCAAATAGGGATTATCTTTTTCAATTACCACTCGTTTAAAAAATTCCCATTAATAAAATATCGTTCGCAGCATAAACAACTCGATTTACAAAACGTCACATCTACAACAAACCATTAAAACATGAGAAAAAGGGTTATGCACTGATAGTGTAAAAAGTTTTACACTGTCATCCAATCACAACCCACCATGTATGGTAACTTTCTTGACTTTTAAAAAATTATCTTAAAAGTCATACCAACGGTGATTTGTGATTGAATGACTGTGTAAAATAGTTTTACACTGTCAGTGCATCACCATTAAACTCTTAAAATATATATCATAATTCATTTATATATAAGCAATCTAGCATTAAAGAATTCCAATACAACTACTATAATTACAAGTTTATAATATTCAAGATGAATACATTTTACAATTGAATCAACCCAAAGAAAATTACACATCATAATAATAATCCCTGGTCTATCCACATTTTACAAGAAAGACAAGAACTCAAAGCAATGACTCAATCAAAATTATAAACCCAAAATACCCAATTAAGCCTACTAGACTTCCTCAAATCTTCTTCTTCTTTGTTTCGCTCCTTAGCATCAATAACTCTTGTCATGATATTTTTACTCTACCTCTGTTGTACAAGCTTGTCCATCATTCTCTGAAAAATAAAGTTGTATGGGTGAGTCTTCCATCCCTTGTCATGATACAAACAAATGAACCTTATGGTTCACAAGCAAATTAACATAAATAGTCACTTGAGTGACTGAACACGGACTCTCTCAAACATCATAATTTCTTATCTAAGCTCACTGCTTTACTCATTGGACCCACAATGCCTCTTGACTCGTCCCAGTCATAGAGCACTTACATGTTCACATTTTTGGGTGATGATTGATAGTAAATACCTCTAGTCCTGGTATAACAGACTGGATACTCTCACCAAACTTAGTTATACTCCGTATTCATCCGTACTCTCAGCCGAATGAGTGCTATATTGTGGATGGCTGGTGTGACTTTGACACTTTGTCATGTCAAACTAGCTGAAGGCAAATGATGGTTGTCCATTTTTGGTTTGTAAATGATCCTCGAGTCCTATATGTCATGATTAATTAAAATTGTTGGAGATTTTTATTTGACATTTTTTTTTGTGCATAATTTTCCTCTGTAAAACATCTACATAAGTTATCTTGATCGAGTTACCTGGTATGCATATTGTACTAGAGATATATGCATGTGTTCATCATTTCATCATTTGGTGCTTTTGGTTTTAAGGATTGATATATTATTTTTAAGTCTTTTGTAGTTGTAGCACATATACATAACCTATATTATTGTATTGATAGTTAGATTAAAATTAAACTGGCACTGAAAATTTATGGACTGCAACTCAGATTTAATAAAATTATATTTTGTTAAATGCATACACACCACTTTATGTAGTTGGTTCTTATTGAAACTAAATTTAATATAATAGTTGTTTTACTCTTTCTTAAAGATTTTTATTGAATTGGTTATAAATTAATGTTTTAATGAAAATGTTAAAAAAATCATGATCGATAGAAGAATGGCAAAGAACCAATTTCCTTGAGTAACTAATTATAAAAATGATTCTTAATGGTACAATATTTTTTATTGGTAAACTTGAATACCAAAATCATTTTTAAATTATTGCAAATCCCTTAATGGTAAAAGTAATTTTTCCATAGTAATTAAGCTAACATCAATAAGAAAAACGTTCAAGAGATAATCCTAGATTTAAGATAAGATAATGCACCTTATGCATAATGCAGAACAGTAACTTAAGAGTAATTCAACATTGAATTTCCATTACTCAGAAAACAAAGTGCATCACTTGAGCCGTGCAAATAAATATATAATTCCCTTTAGAAATATGCTGACAATTTGAAGAGAAGATCCATCTCTCAAAAATGAGATGTAGGTTATATTTGGAAAAACTAGTTAAAAAGTTAATTGGTAGTTGAAAGCTATTAAACTAGCTTATAAAATCATAAGTGTATGGTAAACTATATATTGAAGTAACTGAAAAATATAAAATGACATAAATGGAAATATATATATGATATCTTTATATAAATTTCAATTTTATTTTATGGATAAAAATATATTTTGAGGTGCTATAACTTTAGTTTTTAATTTATTTTAAACTCTTGAAATTTTTATTTATAGAAAAAAAATTAATTACATTTTCAATTTTTTTTTTCATATTATGTATTCTACCATTAATTTTATACTGTACTATATTTTAAAATATTTTTAATCAAGTTTAAAATAAAGTAAAAAAGAATACACTTAAGTAGACATTATACTTTTATTATGTTAATTAGTGTAATAGTTAAAATAAATCATCTAATATAAATTATTCAAAAAATAATAGAATAATAAAATAAATCTAACATTTATAATTGTCAATTTTGTGAAGTATAATGTTGAAATAATAAATTAAATTAAATATTACAAATAGTATAATGGTTAAAAGAAATAGTGTAATATAAAAAAGTGTAAAATATAATAACAAAAATAAAATAAAATAAAATAAAATTAACCTATCATCTATATATCATTATTAATATCTTGATGTATGATGGTAAAATAATAAAATAAATAGTGTAATCATTAAATTAAACAATTTAATAAAAGTTTACTAAATAATAAAATCATGTTTTATTTAAAAAGGTAATAAGAAAATTTAATAAATATTTTAAGGATAAAAAGGGAATAAAATATAAAAAACCTAGAAGCTAGACGTTAGTGTTTTAAAAAACGCTACTTGAAGTAACATTTCAAAAAAATGTTAGAAACTACTAAAAGAAGCTTGTTTACCAAACAGTCAAACAAGTTTTTCAGTTAATAAAAAAAGCTAGAAACTAACTGAAATGGCTTGTAGACATAGTGTTAATATAAAATACTTCAACACTTTCTCTGTCTCGCAAACTGCAGTTGTGCATTTAAGTTTTCCATTTGTAAAAATTTTAATTATAATTAATTATGCCATCTAATATTGATCTTTTAATTACTCCACTAGACACATAATTCTAAGATATGCCCTTGAGGAATGCAATTGAGATTTCAACTTTTAGACTCAGAAACTGAAGAGATGGACTTGAACAATGGAGCTGAATTGTTCCCTATTTAAATGTTCCAAAGGATTTTAACTCAGCCATCTGTATTGTCTCAATTGTCTACCGTTTCTTTTTGGTATCACTGCCAGGTATGGAAGCTTTTTTGAAGTTCTTATTGGTATTTCTAAATATACATATTGGACACATTGAATTTCTTTTGCATCCATTTGGGTAGTTTTCAAGAGTACAGGATATATATATGTTTGGTACATAGACACATTGACACCCTGGCTTCTAAATGAACACATTTGATTGGGTTGTAGGACAATTTTGGTACATTCATAGGATTGATACATTTGTCAATAGACTTCTAAAGGATTCAAGGTTGCTGGTTCTAAAGACAAAAGAAGATGAATGTCATAGTTAGAGAGTTAATTTAAAGAAGCAAGAGGATGCTATTCATTTTAACTTGATAGCTTAACAACATACTCTTTCTATCATTAAACAAGTATCAAGAACTATTTGTTCTTACCGAGTTCTTCTGTTGATCTCCTTTTTCCTACGATGGTTGTATTCCTAGTATGTCTGATTATGAGTTTCGATGTGTGGTGGGATACCTGCAAAAAGGATTTCGATGCTTAAGTTAGTAATAGTCTGAGTAAAGTGTATGTTCAATCTAGTTACTTACCTGTCCTTCCCCTACATGTATATCTTCGATTCACCCTCGTGGTAACTGCCGACTACTCCCTCAACTTGATCGTGCTTACGTAGTGGTCATGGTTGGTTAAGGAGTGACCTGAGCTCGTGTAGGGCCCGTACAGTCTACAAGCCCCCAAGCTCTGAGTTTAAGAAGAATGAAATAGCTTTAAAAGGAAAGAAGTCGAAGAAAAGACCCGAACAAGACCTCAGTGTGAGAAGGTGTTCAGAATATGCGTGAAAAGTTTAAATATAATTGGATAAGTCATGTCGCTTCAGACAGAAGAAATTTTGACTGCTTGATTGAGACGCCAATCTCGAAACAGCATGACCTTTTGTGCCATGTGTCTTCAACTCTACAAACTCAAGCTTCACGTCGTTTCATCGATGTCTTAAAACCCTTGTCGGTGGCATGCCTGGGGTTTAGAAAACTCTTTAAGGAGTGACATTTCAATAGAGGCACCCTCATCATATGAGGGGTCTCACAATTTAATGCGAAATGTTAAGATGTATACGAAATTCATCTATAAAAAGCAATAGGTACCCTTGTTCTTTGTCATTTTCTCTTTTGAAACAGTTGGGATAATTTGAGGTTTGGGGATTTCTATCAAGTTGGTGGATTGTACTGAGGCTTTTTCTTCACTTCATTGAGGCTTTCCTTTATTTCCTTCTTAGGTACGTGCCTTCGCATCTTCTTATCTATTATTTCTATCCAGTTCGCCATGTCTTTTCCTCCCTCTTACGGGGATTCTAAACTCTGTAAACATCTTTTCACATTCGTCTTCCCAGTGGAAATCTTGAGGTTTTTTTAGTAACTTGAAGAATGGGCGAGCTTTCTCAGCCATCATTAACAAGAATCGAGATAATGAGGCTAACTTCCCTGTGAGCTTTTGTACTTCATTAATGTTTTCTGGTCTACTCATGGTGATAATTGCTTCACATTTGTCTGGGTTAGCTTCAACGCCTCTGCAGGTCAGCATGAAACCTAGAAACTTTCCTCCTCCTACCCCCAAAAGTGCATTTTTCGGGGTTTAGCCTCATGTTATGCTTTCGAAGCTCTGCGAAGACTTCTGATAAATCTTTATTGTGCTCTTCTAGAACCTTTGACTTGACTACCATATCATCTACGTATACTTTGATATTCTTGTCAATTAACTCTTTGAAGACTTTATCCATCAATCGCTGGTAAGTAGCACCAGCATTCTTGAGGCCAAATGGCATCACTTGGTAATAGTAATTGGCTCCCTCCGTGATGAAGCCGTTTTCTCTTCATCCAAAGGGTACATTCTGATCTAGTTATAACCAGAATAGGCATCTAAGAAATTGAGCAGTTTATATCCACACGCTCGATCAACTAACCGATCAATGCTGGGTAAAGGATAAGCATCCTTTGGGCAGGCCTTGTTAAGGTCTGTATAATCAACACACATCCTCCATTTTTCGTTGCTTTTCTTGACCATCACCACGTTTGCAAGCCACATTGTATAGTCAACTTCCCTGATGAAGTTTGCTTTCAATAGCTTTTTAGTCTCAGCTTCAACAACTTTTCTTCTTTCTTCGCCTAACTTCCTTCTTTTCTGAGCAATGGGTTTAGCTTTAGGAAAAATAGCCAACTTGTGACAAATGAAATCTGGATCAATCCCCGGCATGTCTGACACACTCCAGGTGAACAGATCAACATTCTACCAAAGAGCTTCTTTAATACTGCTTCTCACTCCTTGATTTATTTGTTGACCGAGTTTTGTGCATTGATTGTCATTAGCACCGAGTTGAAAAAGTTGCAGCTCTTCAATGGGCTTGGCCACATATCGTCTTAGTCAGCTCGGGGGTCGAAATAATCATGTTTCAAATATGAATGGTTGATATTGGCCACTTGCGTTGTTCGTTCCTTGCTCCGCAACTGTAAGGTTCAATCTTCAAACTCCTTGCATAGCATTCGCGAGCGTCTTCTTGGTCAGCTTTTATCGTAACAATGTCACCAATGATAGATGGGAATTTCATTGCTAAGTGTGGCATCGAAACAATGGCTCCCAATGCATTCAGAGTTGGTCGCCCTATAAGGACGTTGTAAGAGGTGTCCGCATCGATGAAGATATATTTCACCATGACAACTTGAGATAACTTACCGACTCCAAATGTTGTTAGCAATTCGACGTATCCACGCGTATGAACTAGCTCACCTGCAAAACCCACCAATGGTTCCTGATAAGGTCTAATAATATCATGAGAAATGTCTAAACTAAAGAAAGTAGACCAATAGAGCACATCGGTTGAACTTCCCTGATCAACAAGTATTTTTTTAGCTCCCTAGTCAGCTATGACAACCATAATGACCATAGGGCCATCTTGCTTAGGATCCGCGTCAATGAAATCGGCATCGGTGAAAGTAATCTAGGAGAGAGACCTCTTTGGTAGCTTTGCAACTACATTGATATTCTTTATCGCTCGAAGGTGTCGTTTCCTGGCCAAGTTACTGCATCCCCCTCCTGCGAGTCCTCCAGCAATTGCATTTATCACTCCACGAACTCGACCATCAACCTTATTGTTCTGTTGTATTTGTTGAGTATTTTGATTGTCTTGATCATGATTTCCACGGCCTCCACGATAACCTCCTCGTCTGCCTTGATCGCGACCTCGGTAACCACCCCGGTTAAGTTGATAAACTTTGACAAAAATGGTTTAGACTTCCTTTTTGCACTAGGCTTTCTATTGCATCTTTCAAGGCTACACAGTCTTTGATTATATGGCCAAACCATTGGTGATAACGACAGTGTTTTCATCCGATCTGCGTTTTTGGCAATACGCAGTGGAGGTGGAACTGTTAGTATTTATGCATTGAAGGCTTCTTTGATTACTCTTGCTCAGCTCTCATTTAGGGACGTGTAAGTCACATACCGAGGTTGCCTAGGTTGTCTTCTAGGCTTAAAGTCTTTGTCTTTCATTGGTCTGAATTCCTGGAATATTCCTCCTGTCTTTGCATTGCACTTTCCTGAGGTTGCTAATTTGATCAAGGATATTGTTATTCCCATTGAACAAGCTAGAGATAAGCTTATTTAGGGTCCTTCTATCTCAAGTGAATTGACTTTTAAAGATTCTTTCAATAGTGTTAGACATGTTCAGCCTGGTGTTGCTTGGAATAAACTTATTTGGAGGGCTAGCATTCCTTTATCCCATTCTTTTTTGGTGTGGAGACTATTTCATTCAAAAATCCCCATTGATGATAGATTATTGCAACATGGTCAAGTAATTGTTTCTATTTGCTCTCATTATGGGAAGGACATTGAAACCTCATGCCACCTATTTCTTGAGTGTTCTCTTGATTTGGATCTCTAGCATTGGCTCGAAGATTTGATATGTTGTCGTCTAGATCTATCTTCTTTCTATTCCTTATTATCTGCTTGTTCATGCTAGATTCCTATTGTGCAATGGAGAGGGAGGAAACACCGGGGAGATCTTCACCAATGGGCCATGAGCACACCACATAAGCGAACCTGACACCACCTTTAACCCAAAACCTTAAGGCATTAGGTTTGTGAGTCTATCCACTTATATGTTGTTCAACTCATCCATTTCTACCCAATGTGGGACTTCACCTTCACACTTATACTCCAACAATCCCCCCCTCAAGTGTGAGTCTCTTCCACATGGTAGCTCCCCCTCAAGCGGAAGCCATTTTCACCACAAGTATCCAATAATGGCGCCTTTAGAGCTTAACCATACTCTAGTACCTTGAACAATAATAGAAATAGTCGCTCTGCTCCCGAGGACGTAGGTACACTTGCCGAACCTCGTTAAATCCTTGTGTTTGTATGTGTGCGTGTGATTACTCTGATCTTTAGAATTCCAGTTGCTATTGCTAACAACTGGTATCAGATGGCGCTTAACCCTAGTGCGAAATTCAAAGTGGGGAAGTTCGATGGAATTGGGAATTTCGCAGTGTGGCAGAGGAGGGTTAAGGATATGTTGGCACAACAAGGTTTTCAAAAGGCACTGCGCGCAACGAAACCTACAGACATGGAGGATGCAGATTGGGAGGAGTTGAAGGAGAGGGCTGTGGCAACCATACGGTTGTGTTTGGCAGACGAGGTCATGTACCACGTTATGGACCTGACATCTCAGGGGGAAGTATGGACGAAATTGGAGAGTCAGTATATGTCCAGGTCCCCGATGAACAAGCTATACATGAAGCAAAAATTGTACTGGTTGAAGATGCATGAGGGTTCTGATTTGCAATAGCATATCAATGTCTTCAATCAGATTATCAGTGATTTACTGAGGCTTGATGTGAAGATTAAGGACGAGGATAAGGCAATAATTCTGTTGTGTTCTTTGCCTAATTCCTACGAGAATTTAGTGACCACCCTAACATATGGGAAAGACACCATTAGTCTGGAGGAGATCACGACTGCACTTATGTCCCATTGTCAACGGAAACAGAATGCAGAGGGGAATAAAGAACGTGGGAGGACGCAAGGCAAAGGGGGTTTTGGGAAGAGGAATAAGTCCAAAACCAGACATGGCAAATCAGTTTTGTGTTACAATTGCAAACAGCAAGGGCATTTCAGAAAGTATTGTCCAAAGTTGAAGCAATCTGGTGAAGGGGCATCCCGCTCTGCGAATGTGGCAGAGACTGACGACTCAGACTTCTACAATGAGGGAGATGTTCTCTCGGTTTCATGCAGTCAGCTTACAGATGATTGGATTCTTGATTCTGGATGTTCTTACCATATGACTCCCAATAGGGAGTGGTTCACCACATACAGGTCAGGCAATTTTGGCAGTGACTATTTGGGTGATGACAAAGCTTGTGCTGTTGTTGGAATGGAAAAGTTGATTATTGTGCAACGGAGGGGGAGGAAACATCAGGGAGATCTTCACCAATGGGCCATAAGCACACCACATAAGCGAACCTGACACCACCTTCAACCCAAAACCTTAAGGCATTAGGTTTGTGGGTCTATCCACTTATATGTTGCTCAACTCGCCCATTTCTACCCAATGTGGGACTTCACCTTCACACTTGTACTCCAACAATTCCAACATGGAGCTTTCACTACAGAATTCATTAAATGAAGTGTTTTGACAGCGACGTCTTTGGCTGGTAATCTTTCTTGTAATACCATGTATAATTCAATAGATGAGTTCTCTATCTTTCAATATTTTCATGTCATTGGTCATCCATCTCATGCCCCTCGGATTAGGGAGGTTTGTTGGCATCCCCTTCTCTAGGGATGGACGAAATGTAACATTGATGGAGCTGCGCGTGGTGCTCCTGACTTGGCTGCCTGTGGTGGTATTTTTAGAGATTATACTAGACAGTTACTTGGTTGTTTTGCGCTTAATATTGGTGTATCATATTCATTGCATGCTGAATTATTGGTGGTAGTGAAAGCAGTGGAGATAGCTCTACAAAAAGGTTGGTCTAGACTTTGGTTGGAGTGTGATTCTACTTTGGTGGTCCGAGATTTTCAGTCTAGTAATGGTGTTCCTTGGATGTTATGTAATAAATGGTCTAATTGTGTTGCAGTCACACGTTCTATGGAGTTTGTGGTTTCTCATATTTTTCGAGAAGGAAACAGGTGTGCTGATTGTTTAGCTAATGTGGATCTTAGCTTTACTGGCTTCTCTTGGTGGGATGAAACTCCACTTTTTCTAAAAGAAATCTATGGAAGGGATAGGATTGGCTTACCTAACTATAGATTTAGCTAAAGTTTGCATTCTTTTAATCATGGGTCTTGGTATATTCCCCCCATGGTTTATGTTTTTTTTCTTCTTTTTTTCATGAATAAGATCTTGTTGACATGCATGCTGCAGAGGATTCATGGGTTATGGGGTGCCAACATAGTTGGGATGTCATTAGCCTATGAGGATGTTGCATTGTTAACTTTTATATATAAAAAAAAAACCTCCAAATAGATAAGCATCAAGGCATCAACAATAAGTAAGACTTCAGCATCAATTACCCGATTATTCTAAACAACTAACTATATGGGCAATAAAGGTGATTTCAGGACGAATCAAATGCTGTTTGGGAATTTTGAGGAAGCTTATCAAACTTAAATTGAAAAAAAAAACTTTTAATTTAAAATATAAACTTTGAATAAGTTGCCGATTAAAGATTTGGACCATTAATTAATTTATTATCTAATTAAGGTGGATTTTAATACTATATTAATATTTCTTCAAAACTTCATGGTCAACAGTAATCATTTCTCAAAATCGAGGATCACTCACGAGCAAGTTGGTTATAAACAAAAATAAATATGGTTTGATATAATTAAGATTAGAAACAATTAATTGCATGATGTACAGATCGATGCCGTGGAAGTTAAAGCTAGATTTTTTTACTAATTAAGCCTTACGCATTTCATTGGGTGCCATAAAGTCAGAAACAATATATCCATAAAAGCTAGAATACATGATACAGACAAAATTATAAGAAGGTTTTGAATTACGGAATAATAAACTTCTTCAATTAAAAAAAGCACGGTCTACTTAAATAACCGACTTAATAAAGTAACTAAAGAAATGACCGGAGAAAATTGGAAGTCATCCACCAACTGTGCAACATTCACAAATAGTGTATCCGCAGGAAAAAGAAAAGGCAAAATGCCATACTTTTAGAAACGCTTATGTTGGCTATACATATGAGAACAGCAAAATTTCAAGATAGCATAACGAGATAAGAGTGAAATGGCAGAAACTGCAGTATCTTTTGCCTTGCGGCAAGTGTATCAAATCCTAACAGAAGAAACAAACTTGCTAAGAGGCATCCACAAAGATTTTTCAGACATCAAAGATGAACTAGAAAGCATTCAAGCCTTCCTCAAAGATGCAGATAGAAGGGCTGCAGATGAAGCAAACACCAACGATGGAATCAGAATATGGGTCAAGCAGCTGAGAGAAGCATCATTTCGTATAGAAGATGTCATCGACGAATACCTCAGGGTTATTCATCTGGTCCAACGTCTTGGATGTGAGGCTTCTGTTCACAAGATTACAAACCTGATCAGCACATTGATTTCTCGTCATCGGATAGCAACCGAGATTCAGGACATTAAATTGTCACTTTCTGTAATCAAGGAAAGGAGTGAAAGGTATAGGTTTCAAATTTCACAAGAACAGCAAACAAGCAGCAGCACAAGTTGTAGACGGCATGATCCTAGAAGGAGTTCCCTTTTCATTGAAGAAACTGAAATGGTAGGCTTTGAATTCGCAAGAGATGAATTGGTTGGTTGGTTGTTGAAGGGCACAAAAGAGCCCACAGTGATTTCAGTAGTAGGGATGGGAGGACTCGGAAAAACCACTCTTGCCAAGCACGTTTTTTATAGTGAAAAGCTAAAAGGGCACTTTGATTGTCGTGCTTGCATCACAGTTTCTCAATCATACACTGTGAAAGGGTTATTCATAGACATGATAAAGCAATTTTGTCAGGAGACCAAAGATCCTCTTCCACAAATGTTACACGAAATGGATGAGAAGTCTCTAATTTCTGAAGTGAGGCAATACTTGCAGCATAAAAAGTACTTCATATTCTTTGATGATGTATGGCATGAAGATTTCTGTGACCAAGTTGAACTGGCCATGCCTAATAACAATGAAAGTAGCAGGATCATAATCACCACTAGAATGATGCATGTTGCTGAGTTTTTCAAGAAATCCTTTCTTGTTCATGTTCACAACCTACAACTGTTGCCTCCAGACAAAGCATGGGAACTCTTTTGCAAGAAGGCATTTAGATTTGAGCTAGATGGGCAATGTCCTGCAGTGCTTGAAGGTATGTCAACTGAAATTGTTAGAAAATGCAAGGGTTTACCTTTGGCAATTTTGGCCATTGGTGGTCTACTTTCAACAAAATCCAAAACTGTGTTTGAATGGCTAAAGGTCAGTCAAAATCTAAACCTCGAGTTGCAGCGTAATCCCCATCTAACTAGTTTAACTAAGATTTTATCTCTTAGTTATGATGACCTGCCTTACTATTTGAAACCATGCCTGTTGTATTTTGGTATATATCCAGAGGACTACTCCATTAATCATAAGAGGTTAACTCGACAATGGATAGCTGAAGGGTTTGTTAAGTCTGATGGGAGAACTACTTTAGAGCATGTTGCAGATGAGTACTTATCCGAGTTAATTTATAGAAGTCTGGTTCAAGTCTCCACAGTTGGCTTTGAAGGGAAAGTTAAAAGTTGTCAAGTCCACAATTTATTGCTTGGAGTGATCGTAAGAAAAGTGAAAGACTTAAGTTTTTACCATTTTGTCCATGAAGGTGAGCATGAATCAGCCACAATTGGAATAACTAGACGCCTATCTATAGACACTAGTTCCAACAATGTGTTGAAGAACACTAACAGCACACAGATTCGTGCTATTCATGTTTTTGGAAAGGGAGGACTGCTTGAGCCTTTTATGGATCAATTATCTTCAAGGTCTAGGGTTATGAAAGTACTCGACCTAGAAGGTAAATTGTTAAATTATGTTCCCAGTAATTTAGGGAATCTTTTTCACTTAAGGTACATAAATCTAAAGAAGACTAAAATACAGGTTCTTCCTAAATCCGTTGGTCAGTTACAGAACTTGGAGACCTTGGATTTAAGAGAAACGTTGGTTCATGAGTTACCAAGTGAAATAAACAAGCTGAAAAAGTTAAGACACCTTCTTGCTTTCCTTCGAAACTATGAAGCAGATTATTCTCTCTTGGGATTTACAACTGGAGTGCAAATTAAAAAGGGTATTAAAAACTTGACTTCCCTACAGAATCTTTATTATGTGAAGGTAGATCATGGAGGAATTGATCTCATCGAAGAGATTAGAACGTTAAGGCAGTTAAGGAAGTTAGGCTTGAAGGATGTTCGGGGGGAATATGGGAATGCAATATGTGCTTCAGTGGTAGAGATGAAACAGCTTGAATCACTTAATATTACTGCAATATCTGAGAATGAAATCATTGACTTGAACTCAATATCATCCCTACCCCAACTTCGACGACTTCAGTTGAAAGCAAGGCTGGAGAAGATGCCTAATTGGATTTCAAAACTTGAGTATCTTGTTGAGATAAGGCTGGGTTTATCCAATTTGAAAGATGATCCTTTGAGATCGCTAGAAAACTTGCCAAATTTGTTGAAGCTTGATATTTGGGACAATGCCTATGATGGTGAAATTTTGCATTTTCAAAGTGAAGGGTTTCAAAAATTGAAGGAACTGGAACTCGCTCGCTTGAATAGAGTAAATTCTATCCTCATAGACAGAGGAGCTTTGCTTTCTCTTGAATATTTCAAAATTAACAAAATACACCATCTCAAGGAGGTATCCTATGGCATCAAAGCTTTGGATAACCTTAAGGTTATAGAATTCCTTGATATGCCAAGTGAATTTATTGAGAACATTGATCCAGAAATCGGAAAATATTACTGGATTATCAATCATGTTCCCCTTGTATTCATTCGTCATTGGATTGGCCCAAAAGTCAACGATTTTGAAGTCCGCACTATTCACTCATCCTCCAGGGAGTCATAAACAAACTCAATACTTTGGTGTCGAATATGAAGGTACATACCCTTTGCTCAATCATATGTTTGTCTTTCTTTTCATGTTTTAATGTTATATACCTGTCATGTATACATTTATCCTTTATATTTTAAACAGTCAATGAAACTTGATTGCATTTTATTTTATACATTTTTATACTTGGATTCTGTCACATCTTTTACGTGAGTTGATGTATCTTAGATTAAATATACAATTTTCTTTATAAAAAGATTTTTATTTTGTATTGTTCGTTTCCAAGTTTTTGTATATACAATTCATCTCAAAAGATTAACCTCTTAGCAAGTTGAATAGGGTGAACATATCCATAAATTGATATTTTCGAGAATCAATTTATATAAATAAAAAAAAGTGAGAACCAAAAACAATATTGATAACATATTCTAGGAATTAAATTATATACTTTCTCTATAATTTATAATTAATGATATGCAATTAGCTTTTTGATTTCGAATGTAAATGATTGAAACATGCTTTATTTTATATTTTATTTTTATCGGCAAAAGAAGCATATATTAGACAAGGGTATAAGGAATACCCCAACCCTTGTACAAAAAAAGCGTACTTGTTACAAACCCTTCATACATATCATAGGATTAGTTGACCATTCATACAAGGAATTAGAAAAACCCTTCATTTTAATATATATTTAACCATGACCAAGATCTGAACTTTATTAGATCCAAGATGTTTTCCCCATTTGCAACTTGCCCCTCGAAGACTATATTATTTCTATACAACCAAATTGTGGCTTAAATAACTTTTAGGTCCCTAAAAAATTCCAATTTTTTGTTCTGAGTCCCTGAAAAATTTTTGTGTTGTTCCGGATCCCTAATAATAAAAAAATTGATCTAGGCCCCTACCGTTAGAGGTCCTTGTTTGACAGGTAAGCAGTTGAGTTATATTTTCTTAAATTTTCTTAAATTAGTTTTAAGTCCCTAATAAATTACCTTTTTTTGTGTGTGAGTCCCTGAAATTTTTTTGGCAATTGTTCTAGGTCCCTATTAAAAAAAATTGATCCAGGTCCCTATCATTAGTTGCATGCAACGCACGTGGGTAGACACCTAAGCATTCAAATACACGTCGCAGTACATGTCACAATCTGATGTGTGACATTAACGAACACGTCAGTGGTTATTAACAATCCACTGATGGCAGGGACCTGGATCAAAAAATTTTTTTTATTAGGGACCCGGAATAACGCAAAAAAAATTTCAAGGACTCATAACAAAAACGAGAATTTTTTAGGGACCTCAAAGTCATTTAAGCCACCAAATTGTCCAAATAGAGGCAGACCACCCACCAGGCCATTTTCAGTTGTTTTACCTATGAGACCATAGTTATGTTGTATGAAATGATTCTTGCCATCATTAGAGGCATCACCACTTGGACTCCTAGCCAGTAATAACACATTTTCCATATTGATGCTGAGAAGGAGCATGAGAACAAAGATGGTTTGTAGTTTCCTCTTCAAAACCGCAAAAAGGGCATGAGAAATCCCTGTTATCTGGCACAATATCTCTTCTTCTTAGATTCACTTTGGTCTGTATTCTATCTAGTAAAGTCCTCCAAACAAAGGCTGATTCATTTGATGGTACTGGGATTCTCCAAACCTAGTTATAAAAAGAGAGCTCTGTTGATGTCTCGTTCCCTTGTAAAAAGATGTACGCAGCTTTTACTGTATGTGTGTATGTATATATATATATATATATATATATATATATATATATATATATATATATATATATATATATTTATGTTATCCACCTTCCAGATACAACTATATGCTTTCTCCTTCTTTGTCTCTTTGCTACATTAATTTCCTGCATAAAGGTTTCCAGTAGAGGTTTCTCCCACTCAAACCAATTCCTCCTCAATCTAAAGATCCATTCCCATTTTTCCTCTATCCAACTCTCCATCTCTCCAATATTACAGTCCTTTTGTTTTGAGATCTCATATAATCTACTGTATTTTGAACTTAGTTTTTCCCTTCCGGCCCACACTTCCTCCTAGAATTTCACTCTTTTCCCATCACCTACTTCCCATGCTATAGTATTCTCAAACCAACTCTCTTGATCCATATATCCGCATACATTACCCAATTCTTTCCACCATTATTGACCCCTTCCTAAAAAGCTCCCCTTGTTACTCTCCCATTTATATCCCCGTACTTTACTTTCAAGACCCTGCACCATACACTCTTATGTTCCTTTATCATCCTCTGCCTCCATTTCTCCATTAGTTAACGCCTTATTAAATGTCTCGTTATTTTTTTATAGGCTTAATTACCAATTTGGTCCCTAAATTATTTAAAATGCTTCAATTTGGTCTCCAAATTTTTAAACGCTTCAATTAAGTCCTTTAATTGAAGCGTTTAAAAATTACAAATAGTGGCGGCTAAAAGCCACCATTATATTTATTATTATTATTTTAAAAAAGTAAAACAAGCACTAACATTCTGAAATCCTTTCTCTTCACCATCACGATCACCCATCGTAGTTGACGCGGCAGTGATGTCAAATTTCCTAAATTCGCTCACTCCACCAGCTAATGCGATTCGTCAACCATGTGACAAACATAAGCCTCGTTTCACAGTCCCTCGTCAGAACACTCCCTCGAATCTCAATTCCCTCACGCAACTCCTCACCCTTTCCCTCCAAGACAATTCCCTCTCTGGCACCCTCCCTTCCCTTTCCAACCTCTCCTTCCTCCAAATCGCATACCCCAACCGCAACAACTTCTCCTCCCTTGCCCCCTCCACCTTCGCCTCCCTAACCTCCCTCCAAACCTTGACCTCGACTCCAACCCTGGACCTTCCCCACCAACCTCACTTCCTCTGTAAACCTAATCAACCTCGCCACCGTAAGCCTCACTGGTCCTCTACCCAACATCTTTGACAAATTCCCTTCCCTCTAGCACCTTCGCCTCTCCTACAACAACCTCACGGGTCGTTTTGATTCTGGTGTTTTTTCTATTTATTTTTGTTTTTGCAGGTTTGTTGGTGGATGGTGGTTTTGATTCTGGTTTTGGGTTGAGGATAAGCCTGTGCATGTGCGGTGGTGATTCTGGTGTTTGCTTATAGTGGCGGCTTTTTTAGCCACCATTATTTGTAATTTTAACTTTGTCAGCCTCCACTGGATGGAAAGGACTGAATTGATGCAATTTTAACAATTAAAGGACTTGATTGAAGCATTTGAAAATTTGGGGACCAAATTGAAGCATTTTAAATAATTTAAGGACCAAATTGGTAACTAAGCCTTTTTTATACCTAAGCCCCTTGCTTCCTTCGGACAACAAATATTTTCCCATCTGACCCACACTACTATTTTTTATATGTTGGAGCTTGATATTTTATAGTGAGAGAATTAACTAATAATATTAATAGTGTATTTTTAATTTTACACTAACTAAATTCAACATTCAAGTAATAACTATATTTCTAATTATTTTAATAACTCACATGCAAGTTCTTGAGTAACTTGATTATAAATGTTTCCTTTGAATATAATAATTTTAACATGTTTAACTAAGTTATTGCTTAATCTTGTGTTGAACTCAATTTAACATGTTTAACTAAGTTAACAACTATATAGAAATGTCATGAACTTCGTGAAATTATATGACAAAATATCTTACTGTTTGTGGATAATGCTAAAGTTGTACAACCCGTATCTCATTGCAATCATCCCACAAAAAATGAGATGCGGTGGATTGGCCTATTTTAAAAAGTTGGTTAAGAAGGTTAATCCATTATGCTTCATGTAGGTTGATACTTGATAGGTTAACTCACTTAAAATATTAAAATAATAGCAAAATAAATATAAATATAAAATGAAAAGTATATATATTAAAAAAAAGTGAATAAAAATATAAATGAAAATGTCATGGGAGTAAGAATTGAGAAATAAAGTAAATGCTTTTTATCTTGTGTGATCTATGATGTTTCTAGTGACTTCTTATTTTTTTACAAATTTTGAATCATTTGTATGACATTCTTGAATCATCATGTGACTGCATTTAATGTCTATTACTTGTTAAAGACAGTTAAAAATTACTCCTCTAATATAAGACTTTTACGGTTATTTTCAATTCTTTAACAGACATTTGTTTTTTATAATTATAAAAAGCATGTTATCAAAACTGGACCGGACCGGCCGGTTTGATCGGGAACTGGTCTGGTGACCGGTCTGGATACTCTATAAAATCGGAGGAATTCGGAACTGGTGGAAACCGGTCAAGAACCGGTCAAACCGGCCAAAACCTGTCAAGAATCGGTACAAAAAACTGGTTTGAACCGGTATTTTTTTAATTTTTATTTATTTTCTTTAAAATTTTTAAATTTAATATAAAATATTTTAAAGATAAATAAAAACACATATTTAATAAATATCTGAAATATATCTAAATTATTTTATCATTTATATTAATTTATAATTTTTTTATATCTTTATTTTTGATAATTTTATATTATATTAATTTGTCAATTTCTTTCTTTATTATAAATGTAAACTTGTTATTGTTAATGGACATTATTTTATTTTATTGAATTTTGAACTTAAAGATTATGGTATATTTGATTAAACTTTTATATATTTTTTGAATGTTAAAACCTTGTAAAGTGATGTTTTAAGTTTTATTTTAGTTTTTAATGTTATAAAATTATGTGATATTATATTTATTTAATATTATTTTATAAGTTATTTTATTATTATTATTTTACTAATACCGGTTTGACCACGGTTCAACCACGGTTGAACCATTGAACCTTGAACCAGTGCCTTGACCGGTTCAATGATCGGTCCGGATTCTAAAAACATTGATAAAAAAGTACTATATGACTCTTTTCACTTGGTTTTCAAATTTTTGTAGAAAAAGGTGAATATATACAGGGATTGTTCGATTAAGGTTTTCAAAATACTTTTAACCAAAAAAACTAAAATAGAATCAACACACCTTATATTTTCTTGTTCTTACCTGTAACCAAATTTTTTTTCTTGTTCTTACCATTTCTGTCAGAAAATTGAAATAAAAAATAACATAAAGATAAATTGATAGTTTTATAATTATCAATGTGTTAATTGAAAATAATAAAAAGAAACCAACCGAATGCCAGATTTAGCATATTATTTGGCCACTGAAAGCTAAGGTTAACATTTATTTTTCTTCTTTCATGGTGTTTATTACAGGTTGTTGGAGCTGCTCAAGCTTGTAATCAAGACTTCTTCACTTGAATGGACATTTTTATTTTCACAATAAAGACAAATCAATGTAATATCTTTATTATCATTGGATTTGTTGTGATGATGGAACCTAATGTTGCTTGCTAATTATTTTGCCTGTATTCTAAACTTTAGTCTGCCTTTTGCATTTAAAAAGAAAAAAGAAAAGAAAAGAAAAGAAAAGAAAACTTTAGTCTGCCTTCTCTCAGTTTTGGAAGGCAAATGTGTTTTTTTTATTTGTTTGTGGAGTTACTCTTTAAAGTTTGTAATGAAGACTTCATCATTTAAACGGACATTTTCGTGTTCCTTCCTGATACAGACAATTGCAGGATCTTTGTTATTTTACTGGATTAGTTTGTTTCATTGCTTGAATCAAATGTTGCTTTCCAATTATTTTGATGATCCTCCTCTTTTTTTTAGGGTTAACTAAGTTTTTAGTCCCTAAGCTTTTTCAAAATTCGGTTTTTAGTTCCTAAACTTTTTAAAAATTCAGTTTTTAGTCCCTAAACTTTTTTAAAATTTGGTTACCTAAACTTTTTAAAAATTTGATTTTTAGACTCTGAAATCTCATCAATTCAGGAAATAAAAACTGAATTTTTAAAAGTTTAGGGACTAAAAACCAAATTTTTAAAAAGTTTAGGGACTTTGACCAGTCAAAATTTTGTTTAGAGACTAAAAACTGAATTTTTAAAAAGTTTAGGGACCTTGACAGTCAAACTAAAGTTTAAGGACAAAAAACCAAATTTTGAAAAAGTTTAGGGACTAAAAACTTAATTAACCCTTTTTTTTATCAAGATAAAATTAGAAAATTAGAAAAATTAACTGAGCATGACATTTCCCAAGCCCTGTAGAGAATCTATAATGTAAAATCCTATAACCAAATCTATGAAACAATACAAAAACCTTAAATACAAACCTTTTCTATGTGAACAATATTGAAAATAAGCACAAAAAAACAAACCAAACAATTGAAAGAGACAAAGGAAATAAACAAAGAAAGAAACAATGTAATCAGATTAAGAAATCAATCAATGATAATAAAAATAAAAAGCATAGATAAGAAGAAAAACAGGTACCTGATTTGATTAAAATGCTGTGACGAATTACGCATTGAACAACTTCAATCAACAAAAATGAATTGCTGAGAATATGAATTTTTTTAAGAAATGAAATTAAAAGCAAGAATTAAAAACAAGATGAATGTGAATAAATCCAATGCATTATCATGTACTCGGAGAAGGAAGCAAAAGAATAAGGAGAACAAAAGAAAGATCCTAACATATGGAGTGGAAGAGCAAATGCAAGAGGAAGGGAACGAAGGCAAAACCCTATGAATCGAAACAAAGATCAGTGAGAGAAGAGAAAGAGAACGTGCTATAAGCAGAATTGCACAAAATTGATACCAATGCACAGTTCTTTTTAGGTGAGCTTACTCCCGCTAATGTTGGATTGTGGAGGAGATAAACAAAATGTCACAAGATTATTCTTATGATGCCACCATATATATATATATATATATATATATATATATATATATATATATATATATAGAGAGAGAGAGAGAGAGAGAGAGAGAGAGAGAGAGAGAGAGAAGGGGTCAAATTATACCGGTTTAACCATTAGATTTCAAGAAAATAAATGGTGAGGATGAGGAGTCTCTTATAGTTACTCTTGGAATAAGTGGATCCCTTCTCATATATATATATATATATATATATATATATATATATATATATATATATATATATATATATATATATATATATATATGAAAGGAGGGGAGGGGGATCAGCTCAGAGATAGGGTGATTTGCGAATGGTTACGCTAGATTATTAGTGATGGATTGTCGGGGAGATGATCGTTAGGGTGGTTGTCCTAGTAGAACCTTTGCTTTATAATCACAACGGTAGGATTTATGACATTGACTATTTTCGTGGAAGCATTGATGGGTACGACCGAGTGAAGTTCTAATAGTAGTTAATCCATGTCAATAGGAACGAATGTGTGCGATGCAGGTTTGCCAGCCATTGTGACCAACTGGATATTATCTTAGAAGGTACACAGTTCTGAAAGTCACATGAGCCTTTAGGTCTTAGTGGCTGGGACTGGGGTGGTTGTTCATGTGACACTCTAGAGGGTACAAAGTCTCGAAAGCCACAAGAGCCTTTAAAATTGAACTAGCTTGGATTGGGACGATCGTCCAAGTGAAGCTCCAGAGGGAACACAACCCCAATTGGCGATTTGAAAGATACATAATCACAAAAGCTTTTAGGGCGAAGTGATTTGGGATGGAGTAGGGTGATTTGGATCCCCACTGAAAAAAATTAGAGTGATAGTGGATGATGCCAACTCCTAGACACAAAAAAATGACAATAGGAAAGAACCAACTTTTAGCAAAACTAGCTTTTTATTAATTGTATAAAATTACAACAACTCTCAACTAATCATCTTGATCTACATTTGAAAAAATTGACTAATCATCTCGATCGATACATACTCTAAAAATACCACTAATAACGTCTTGCACTAGGATACCTACAATGGCAAATCCAAACAAAACCTAGTCTGTCACACACAATCAAACTCTCCAAGTTCAAGTCTCCAAGGAGGAACTCACCCATGATCAACATACGCTACTAATGAAAATATTCCGACACCATGGATAAGATAAAACTCCTGAAGTCGAGCCGAAGACAGAGGGCATAAGCACAACCACTACACCAAAACTAACTTTTAGTAGCCATTGTTATGTCCTTTAGTGGCCATATAAATAGCCATTATTTCTTTTACCGGCAATCAAGTGATGGCTGGTGTATCCAGGGTCGGTAAAACCATTACCGGCATTATTATGGAATGCTGGTAAAGACCCATTTAATGGCCAGTAAAATTTATAGCTTCTAGTGGCTATTTTTGTGACTATTATAATGGCCACCGAAGGTTATTGTTTAATTGGCCCATTTCTACCTTTTTAATGACCTTTATGTATTGCCAGTAAAAATTCATATCAACTATCTTAACTAATGTATATTCTATTGGCAATAGTATTTGCTCTTAATTTTTTTTTTCACCTGTCAATCAAGATTTAAGCCAAATATTACGTAAAATGTCACACCCATTAATTAGTATTTGGGGCTAGAATTGTAACATTATAAGAAAGAGCTAATATTAACTAACAATTAAAATGTTAGCTGCGGACAATTTTATTTAAAAAGAAATTACACTCTGCACAATCTTGAAAAATTACCTTACTAGAACAAAAGAGACTCAAAACCATAAATTATATGTTCAGGCAAAGCCTTCAGAACAATTCAACCTGGAATAGAATGTCATTGAATGATATACTTGCTGTGTTAAGCCTAGCCATCACAGGATTTATAATAAAAAACAACAATTTAATTTGCTTCAAGCCTAGTGATATACTAGCTGTGCTAAGCCTAATGGTCATAGAATCCAGTGCCAGCAGCATACACTAGTTTCACAAACATCTGAGCCTTCTTCTTCTTGTCACCCATTCTCTGCAATCGAGCAAAAGAGAAATGAATTACTCGAGAATAAATAATTAAATATCATGAATTCAGTTCAACAAATAACTGTATATGCCAAGAACATAATAACCTTCTTGAAGAAATCTAGGAAACTGCAACTAGAGACATGATTCTGAAACCAAAATATATAGAATCAAGCTTGAACCAAGACTAGTATAGAGACACTGTTCACTAAGGAACATTTAGCATATTTTGCACTTTTGCAGAAGGCTTGACTAAGGAAACTAGCAATAGATAGATAGAGTGCAGGGTCCATATTTAGCTTCAAGTGGTCATGAGTTCCATCTCTGCCACACTCATTCTTATAATAAAAAACTGAATTTAGCAATACACTTGAAGCTATCAATAAAGCTGAACAACCAAATCAGGCAAGAAATATTCAAATTAGTATCACTGTCATTTAAGTTGTTGTTGCCCTGACACAGGTATACAGAAATATTTCACTTGTTTAATGAAGAACAAGCAACTACCACAAAGCAGAATAAATAATCAGGAATCAGTTTGGTGTCTCAATTTGTTTTTTTAAAAAAAACAAGGGGAGAAAAATCAGCTTTATATCTCGAACCACAGGTCAAAGTGCATACCTGCTATTGTGCCAAATTAGACCTTGCAAGATCAATGGAGTTGAACCAACCAGTTTTTGAACCTAGAGAATATGAAATATAAGTTAGGGGGAGGACATACTATAAAATCACTATATCTATAAATTCCTCTAATTAATTTTGATAAACATTATGTTTTTGTAACTTTTTTCTTCATTAAAAATATTTTTAATTCTTAAGAACTTAAGATAATATTTTGTAAAGAGCCCCCCCCCCCCCAAAAAAAGGAAGAACCAAATAGTACTTAAGTTGAAAAAATGGTATGTTATGTAATATGTGTTATTGATGTGTAAACATTTTATTAGATTGGTATATCTAATTTAAGTGAAGTTTATTCAAAATGTATGCTAGGAGCTGTACTGGGTGGGAAACAAAATGAATATATCCCATTTTGGATTAGCATGTGTATCAATTCTCTAAATATCTAAGATTTGGACAGGATGTTCTGTTCTATTTATTCTTATATTTTGGGAGAAATGGCATTATGTATATTGTTATTAACCTGGTGAATGATGTTTCGTTCCTTGGTTCCCTCACTTGCCATCATGAAACTGTAGGCATGTATTCAACAATTCATGAGAAAAAACTGCAATTATGACAACAAAACCTGTCAAAAATTGAGGAACCACTGCCATTAAAAGTAAAAATTGGTGTAGTGAGTACTATAGTAACTCGGCAAGCAAGTAGCATTTGTTATATACATGCGGAAGGAAAATAACATTGACACAAAACCTTGGGGTTCCTTTCAATAAGATCATAGCTCTTGCCTCTTGGAGATTTGGTTCCTTTATCTGTCACACTGAATCAAAGGCTTCCATTCTTTGATAACACTATGGATTTGATCTAATCACATTATCTATGACATATTCTGATAACTGCTAAAAGACTATGTATGGGTTGGCCAGGAAGCCGAGCAATTCTATCTGCATAAGAGTGATAGAACACCTCCAATTCTGTCAAGTATCAAATATTTAGATGGGAAATGACATAAGCACAAAGTAAAAATGGTCTCAGATTATTTTTGTAGATATACTTGTTGATGTTGAATGCGGTCAGATATATATATTATCTTGTAGAAACTTTTTCCCATTTTGATCCTGTAACATGAAAAACTAGCCAATGTGAGTGAAAGCCATGATGTTTGGTAGATGGAAAATTGAGAACTGTTAAGTGAACCGTACCATCCATTCTGCATCAAGAGGAAATCTAAGCTCTTCTAACAATGAGATTCATATAAGTGAGAACCTGAACCACTTCCAACAAACTCCCACCCCTATTTATGCTAACAACCCTCAACACTCATGGAAAATTGGTCACACAAAAGACCTATATATGAATGATATGAACTGAAGAATGCTAGTATTTAAATGGCTAATGAATAATTAACTATACCAGAGGCAATAATGTGGTCTGTTAAGTATCTTGTAGTAATTTTTTTATTTTTATAATACCTACAGCTGCTGATGAGAGCCTGAGAACAAAATAGGTCCGTTTTGCCTCTAATTAAATTTTAAGAAATTGAGCAAACAGGCATTACCAGGGAGAGTGTGAAGTAAGTGAAGAGGGACGCACCTTCAACAAAAGAATCTTTCTTCTCTTCTCGAGGATTTAATTTGCTTACTACAACAAACCTGCAGCATAAATGAGAGTATCAATGTGGCCTTGGGAGTGTTTTGAGAGGAAAGAGAACTAATAGCAGGGAAGAAGTGAGTGATGCTGCCAGTGGCAAAGGCAGAGGCAGAGTGAGTGAAAGGCTCCTTAATATACGAGGCTTGTGCACAATACATATCTTGAACTAAATAGTTTTGTAGTCATCAAAATCATATGAGTCACACAACATTAATTAGTTGTTAAGCCTCTTATATAGGTCAAATACTAGATAACTAAGAAAGCATTATATATTGATTATTTTGCTTAATGATAATCCAAGTGCATATTTTTCTCCCTAATTGTTTTCTGATCAAGTTTAATCATGTGTGCATTTTTATCTACACATTGGCTTTCCAAAAATTGATAAGGCTTTTTAATCAAGCTACTTCTATCACACACTTAACCAGGCTTCATATACTTTTGTATTGTGATGACGGGTTCAACAAAACAGAGTAAAAACTACAGTGTAACTAATAAATTAGCACTTCAAACCTTACTATACAAGCATAGTTATATATGTTGTCACAAACCAAACGTAAATTTGCTTATATGGATAACGGAAACAAATCATTCCAGAATTTAAAACAAATAACAACAAAAACACAAACAACAAAACAGAGTAAAAGACTAAATGTGAGAAAACGAAAACAACAGAACTGGAATCACACTCACAATCGATGAGAAATCACGGTTTTAATTAGAGAATGAGAAGTGCACCATAAATAGGGCTCGATATTTGCAAAAAAGACTAAACATGAGAAACTGAAAACAATAGAACTAGAATCACTCACAATCAATGAGAAATTAGGGTTTTGATTAGAGAACAAGAAGCACACCACAAATAGGGCTCGATATTTGCAACTAAACGTGAGAAAACGAAAACAATAGAAGGAGAATCACTCACAATCGATGAGAAATCAGGGTTTTGATTAGAGAAACAGAAGCACACCACAAATAGGGCTCGAATTTGCAAATTCAACTAGAATTAGAAATCGCACTTGCGCTTAGCGTTTGAAGAATGATTAGGGTTCGAAGAATCGCACTCAATAGCAGTGTGAGTGAGACTGAAGCGAGAGTCGCGAGAGTCATGAGAGATGGAATTTTTTAGAGCGAAAATGATTTGAACGCGTGAACCGGACTAAAATCCTTATATGATACAGTAGTGGAGTTTTGGTCGTAGAAGTGAGAGAATGGGAAGAAGTCAGGGAAAGAAAAATGCCCCTAGTTTCTTATGGTTATTTAGCCTTTCTTATTATTAGCTAATATTGTTTTACTGGCCATTAATAATAATAGTCGGTATATAATAACTTTTCAAAGGTAATTACCGGCAATTACATTATTGCCATTATAAAATTGTCGTTAAAAGCTAATTTTGCAGTAGTGAACCAATATGGCCAAGGATGACATCTTGGTTAGCCAACAGGAAAGAAATTCCCACTCCAACTAGATAAACCACAACTCCAGAAGGTTTTATAGGTTACGCAATCACAATGGTGTTTAGCCTTTTCCAGAAACTCCAAGCTCCCAGACATACTCCCATTAGTGGAAAACGACTAGCCTCACCAACATTCAGCCGAGAAAGGAAAGCATAACATGAAGGAAATTTAATCAATTACTCGAGTCGTTTCATAAAACGATCCAGATGGACCCATTTAATTAAGATAAACATCACCTCTAAATATACAAGCAAAATAGATAAGCATCACGGCATCAACACTGAGTCAAATCTTCACGATCAATTGCCCGATTGTTCTAACCAACTAACAATAAACAAAGGAGATTTTAGGACAAATCAAATGCTATTTTGAAATTTCGAGGAAGCTATCCAAACTTAAATTGAAAATAAAGAGGGATTAACTTTTCACTTTAAAGTAAAAACTTTGAATAATTTGCCGGTTAAAGATTTGGACCATTAATTATTTTATTATTATATCTAAGGTGGATTTTAATACTATACCAATGTACCATTTCTTCAAAACTTCACGGTCAACAGTAATCATTTTTCATAATCGAGGATCATTCCCGTGCAAGTTGGTTATAAACATGAATAAATATGGTTTGGTGCAAGATTAGAAACAATTAATTGCATAATGTACAGATGCCGTGGAAGTTAAAGCTATATTTTTTTATTAATTAAGCCTTCCGCATTTCATTCGGTGCTGGTGAAAATATATCCAGACTACATAATATAAAAATATATCCAGACTATATAATATAAAAAACTTCAATAGAAAAAATCATGGTCTACCTAAATCACCAACTTCATAAAATAAGTAACTAAACAAATGACCGTTGAAAATTGGAACTCATCCACCAACTGTGCACGTTTCTTTTCATTGACTTTGGAGATTAATTTTCCTTGGCAAGATTCACAAATACTGTATCCAAAGGAAGAAAAAAGGCAAAAAAAAACACCATCTTTTCTGAAATTGCTTATCCGGGATAGACATGAGAACAGCATAATTGCAAAGTACCAATGAGATAAGAATGAAATGGCAGAAACTGCAGTATCTTTTGCCTTGGTGCAAGTGTTCCAAATCCTAAAAGAAGAAACAAACCTGTTAGGAGGCATCCACAAAGATTTTTCAGACATCAGAGATGAACTAGAAAGCATTCAAGCCTTCCTCAAAGATGCAGATAGAAAGGCTGCAGATGAAGCAAACACCAACGATGGAATCAGAACATGGGTGAAGCAGGTCCGAGAAGCATCATTCCGTATAGAAGATGTCATCGATGAATACCTAAGGCTGATTCATGTGGTCCAACGTCTTGGATGTGGGGCCTCAATTTGCAAGATTACAAGCCTGATCAGCACGGCGATTTCTCGTCATCGGATAGCAACTGAGATTCAGGACATTAAATTGTCACTGTCTGTAATCAAGGAAAGGAGTGAAAGGTATAGGTTTCAAGTTTCACAGGAACAACCATCAAGCAGCAGCACTGGAGGGACAGAAGGTAGTAGATGGCATGATCCTAGAAGGAGTTCCCTTTTCATTGAAGAAACTGAAATGGTAGGCTTTGAATTCCCAAGAGATGAATTGGTTGGTTGGTTGTTGAAGGGCACAAAAGAGCCCACAGTGATTTCAGTAGTAGGGATGGGAGGACTCGGAAAAACCACTCTTGCCAAGCACGTTTTTTATAGTGAAAAGCTAAAAGGGCACTTTGATTGTCGTGCTTGCATCACAGTTTCTCAATCATACACTGTTAGAGGGTTATTCATAGACATGATAAAGCAATTTTGTCAGGAGACCAAAGACCCTCTTCCACAAATGTTACACGAAATGGACGAGAAGTCTCTAATTTCTGAAGTGAGGCAATACTTGCAGCATAAAAAGTACTTGATATTCTTTGATGATGTATGGCATGAAGATTTCTGTGACCAAGTTGAACTGGCCATGCCTAATAACAATGAAAGTAGCAGGATCATAATTACCACTAGAATGATGCATGTTGCTGAGTTTTTCAAGAAATCCTTTCTTGTTCATGTTCACAACCTACAACTGTTGCCTCCAGACAAAGCATGGAAACTCTTTCGCAAGAAGGCATTTAGATTTGAGCTAGGTGGGCAATGTCCTGCAGAGCTTGAAGGTATGTCAAATGAAATTGTTAGAAAATGCAAGGGGCTACCTTTGGCGATTGTGGCCATTGGTGGTCTACTTTCAACAAAATCAAAAACTGTGTTTGAATGGCAAATGGTGAATCAAAATCTAAACCTGGAGTTGCAGCGTAATGCTCATCTAACTAGTATAACAAAGATTTTATCTCTTAGTTATGATGATCTGCCTTACTATTTGAAACCATGCATTTTATATTTTGGTATATATCCTGAGGACTACTCCATTAATCATAAGAGGTTAACTCGACAATGGATAGCTGAAGGGTTTGTTAAGCCTGATGATGGGAGAAGAATTTTAGAGCAAGTTGCAGATGAGTACTTATCCGAGTTAATTTATAGAAGTCTGGTTCAAGTCTCGACAGTTCGCTTTGAAGGGAAAGTTAGAAGTTGTCAAGTCCATGATTTATTGCACGAAGTGATCATAAGAAAAGTGAAGGACTTAAGCTTTTGCCATTTTGTGCATGAAGGTGATGAATCAGCCACAAGTGGAATAACTAGACGCTTATCTATGGACACTGGTTCCTACAATGTGTCGACATGTTCCAACAACACACACATTCGTGCTATTCATGCTTTTGGAAAAGGAGGATTGCTTGAGCCTTTTATGGGTAAATTATCTCCAAATTCTAGGTTGAAAGTACTTGACCTCGAAGGTACATTGCTAAATTATGTTCCTAGAAATTTAGGAAATCTTTTTCACTTACGGTACATAAATCTAAGGAATACTAAAGTACAGGTTCTTCCTAGATCTGTTGGTCAGTTACAGAACTTAGAGACCCTGGATATAAGAGATACGTTGGTTCATGAGTTACCAAGTGAAATAAATAAGCTCAAAAAGTTACGACATCTTCTTGCTTTCCATAGAAACTATGAAGCAGAGTTTTCTCTTTTGGGATTTACAACTGGTGTGGTAATGAGAAAAGGTATTAAAAATTTGACTTCCCTGCAAAATCTTTATTATGTGGAGGTAGATGATGGGGGAATAGATCTCCTCCAAGAGATGAGAATCCTAAGGCAGTTAAGGAAGTTAGGCTTGAGGCGTGTTCGGAGGGAATATGGGAATACAATATGTGCTTTAATGGTAGAGATGAAACACCTTGAATCACTTAAAATCACTGTAATAGGTGAGGATGAAATCATTGACTTGAACTCCATATCATCCATACCGCAACTTCGACGGCTTAACTTGAAAGGAAGACTGGAAAAGATGCCTAATTGGATGTCAAAACTTGACTATCTTGTTAGGATAAGGCTGGCTTTATCCAATTTGAAAGATGATCTGTTGAGATCGCTAGAAAACTTGCCAAATTTGTTGAAGCTTAGTATTTGGGACAATGCCTATGATGGTGAAATTTTGCATTTTCAAAGTGGAGGGTTTCCAAAATTGAAGGAACTGTATCTAGCTCGCTTGAATATAGTAAATTCTGTTCTAATAGATAAAGGAAGTTTGCTTTCTCTTGAATATTTTATAATTGCCAAAATCCCCCATCTCAAGAAGCTATCTACTGGCATCAAAGCCTTGGATAACCTTAAAGTTATTGAGTTCCGTGATATGCCAACTGAGCTTGTTGAGAGCATTGATCCAGAAAAAGGTCAAGATTATGGGATCATCAATCATGTACCCCTTGTATTCATTCGTCGTTGGATAGGCCCAAGATTCAATGATTATGAAGTCCGCACTATTCACTCGTCCTTCAAGGAGTAATAAACAGACCGATAATTACTTTGATGTCTGATATGAAGGTACATACCCTTTTCCTCAATGTATTTGGTTGTCATGTATACATTTGTCCTTTATATTTTACACAATTATTAAAACTAATTCCTTTTTATTTTACACATTTTTATCCATGGATTCTGTCATGTCTATTATGTGAGTTGATGTATGAGTAAATATACAAATTTCTTTTAATTTTTT
The DNA here is from genome assembly GCA_026413185.1 of Pueraria montana var. lobata. Taxonomy (NCBI): domain Eukaryota; kingdom Viridiplantae; phylum Streptophyta; class Magnoliopsida; order Fabales; family Fabaceae; genus Pueraria; species Pueraria montana. The sequence goes on along the minus strand of CM048654.1, from coordinate 63,001,488 downwards.
TATTTGAAAAGGCCAACCCTTTAAATGAATCTCAGTACCTTGAGAGATTAGTCTTTGGTTGTCAAGCCAAGGGATACCTGGTTCATCCAAAAAAATAAATATACAATTTTCTGTATGATAGATGTTTAATTTGTATTGTTCTGGTTTCCAAGTTTCTGTGTATACAATTGGTCTCAAAAGATGAACCTCTTAGCAAGTTGAATAAGGTGAACATATCAATAAAGTGATATCTTCGAGAATTAATTTGTATAAATAAAAAATTTTGAGAACCAAAAGCAATATTGATATGCAACTAGCGTTTTAATTTCCAACATAAATCATTGAACCATGCTTTGTTATATATGCGGGAGTTTGATGTTTTACAAAATTAATTTGATTTATAGACATCCATTAGATTAAAAGAAAATAAAGGGTGAAGATAAGGAATAACTCTTTTTTAAATCTCTCTCTCTCTCTCTCTCTCTCTCTCTCTCTCTCTCTCTATATATATATATATATATATATATATATATATAAGAAGATAAGGATTTGTTTTCTTTATGTACTAACGAATTTCCATATTCTGTCCCCAAATAAAATATACCATTTAAGTCATCATGCATATTTAAACAAGGAATAATTAAGACTTCATTTTAATTTTCTTTATTGCAGGTTGTTGGAGCTGCTCTTTAAAGCTTGTAATTAAGACTTCTTAATTTGAATTGATATTTCATTTTCATAATAAAGAAATGTATTATTATTGGATTTGTTGTGATGATGGAACCTACTATTGCTTTCCAATTATTTTACCTATATTCTAAACTTTAGTCTGCCTTCTCTAGGTTTTGGAAGGCAAATGTGAAGGTTGTGGAATTACTCTTTAAAGTTTGTAATGAAGATTCTTCATTTAAAAGGACATTTTCGACTTCCTTCCTAGTATAAAAAATTTAATTATCTTTGTTATTTAACTGGATTAATTTGTTGCGTTGCTGGAATCAACTGTTGCTTATAATTATTTTGACTATAGTCCTCTTGTTTTTTTTTTTCATCATGATAAAATTAGAAATTAGAAAAATGAACTGAGCATGACAAACCAAGCCTTGTAGAGAATGCAGGCGGTGGAAAACTCCTCGTCGTAAGACCAAAAAAAAAAAAACCAAGCCTTGTAGAGAATCTATAATGTAAGAAAATGTATAAAACAAAACCCTTAAAGTTAGTATAGTAAGCAAAGTGTGATTGTAGCTTGTAAGATCTATAAAAATTATAATCAGCTTAAGAGTTAGGAATAAGTTTTTTTCTAGTAATTTTTTTTTCACATCAAAGCAACTAAAAGGATAGAATTTATAGAAAGCCACTTTTAGTAATTAGATAAAAAGCCAGCATGCGCAAACAAATAATGTCAGAAAAACAAAACATATACCATGTCAGTTAAGAGAACAGAAGAATTAGGTTTAAAGTAAGAACACATAAATGGAATCTATGATCAGAGAAACTCACGCCATTGAGGAGGACTTCTAGTGCAGTAAGAGACATTGGGTAGCTGATCCTTTGGTGGGTGCATTTGTGGCACATCTACCTTTGGCACTGGAGCTTCCACACCTCCTGCCATAATTGTCTTTCACACACTCTCAACAACAAATTGCCACTCTATGAAGGGGGCACCAATACATTTCAAACACCAACAACATCAAGGAAACTCTTTAATAGCTACATCTAGGTAGGACCTGTGAATTTGCAAAGAGATTGAATTAATATTCAACACTACTAGAACTTGTCCTATTACATGCGGAATTTCCTGCCAATTTTTCATACAAATTCACAGGAAACACACGGAAAAAAATCCACAGGTAATTCCTTTGTGGATAACCTTTACTGCAAATTTTGAAATCTGCAAGAAAATTACCTGCCGAATTCCGGCGAAAAATTAATAAATTATAATATATAAATATATAAAATAATTACTATATAATAATTACTATAATATAATAATATCTATCAAACTGATTGTTCAATCAGTTTTCCATTCCATTTCATATTTTCCATTTATCTAAACCTGCAGTAAATGATGTCATGTTTAATTGAAATGAATATTAAATTGGAATTTTATGCTAAATAACTGGATCATCGCAACTAAGTCCAATATGCTTGCAACAATAACTTGACGGCATCAAATGCTCATCTTTTAAACCAAAATAAATATTGTACCATATAAAAATCAAAGAAAAACTACCAGTTGAAAATATACCTAAGAAAAGAAAACTAATATGTATGTGATCCATAAACTCGTCGTACAAAAGACACCATTAAATACCAAACTAGCTCTAGAAAATACCAGTAGTCTAGTAACTTCTGCATTGGTATGTCCACTTTGTTGCAGGCTTTCCTGACGCAAAGCACTTGGTGCCTGTAAACCAACCACAATTAATAAGCAACACCAACATTAATGGTGATGTTATTCATTAGAGAGGAAAACATTAAATAAGAAACATAAAACATTAGGAAATATAAAGTTCATACAGAAGCAAAGACTGCAAATAGTTTTTTTAAGGTCTATTGCATAAAAAAATAACAAGTTAATAACACCTACATATGCACAAGAATGATTATACCTTCTGGGAGTTCTGGCTGGTCAAAGGGATTCCCGTTTTTATGACTTCAGGATTTCAAAACCAAAGACTTTGTGCGGTACTGAATCCATTCTTCCCTGAATTGAATAGTTGTGAACGATCTCGTTGATCCTAAAGTAGAAGAAAGTCAGATAAGTTGGAGATCCTCTGCCTTTGGCATAAATTAGATAAGTGTTTTTATATCAGATAATATGCATTTAAAAAAAGGAATATAAAACTTGTCAAAAACTCATAATGTAATTGAACCACAAATTAATGACATAGTAGCAGAAAATGTGAAATAAAGAACACAGTAAAAATGAGATGTGATGGAGATATCTAGATTTTATGCAGTTACAGAACAATTTCCCCCCATGGCTAAATTGGTATTAAAAAACATACATAAAGAATACCAAGTTAACACAATGCAATTTGATATGAATTTTCCATACAAGGACAAACAAAGAGAAAAAACAATTACGTTTAATAATTTAAAAATATATAATGAGTAAATGTACCTTCATCAGCAGAAGCACCAGCCAACATAGCAGAGGCAGGGGAAGCCATATCAAACCCACTAGTCTGTTTGCTGTAAGTAAATCAAATTAGTCACTCCAACGATAGATTAAAATGTCTTTAGTTTACTTTGAATAAACATTTAAATGTAAATCAGATCATTGAATATTGCCCGGTTTGCACACAATGTGTGAACCATAAACTTAACCATGTGCCCTATATAAGCACCGGATGAGATAAATCTAATAACTATATAAAATATTCAAGAATGATGTCACTAACCATAGTAGACACACACCTGAATTTCTGGATCAGAATTAACATAATGCTTCAGGAACCAAACGCACGAGAAACAACAACAACATACTGCTTCAAGGAACACTGTTTTTATTTTCCCCACAAGTTAGACTAATTATTGTACAAACATTTTAATATATGGAAACTGTAGAATATATAAAAATTCTGCTACCTCTTTGAACACAGTATCAAAGACACACAAAAATGGAAAGAATGCAGATACTTTCCTGTTAATGCTCTCCCTCCACAACTCGAATGCAGGAATCTACAATTGCACTTTTAACAGGATACTGAGAAAAAAGTTCAAGAAATAATTAAGTTTAACATCGTCACACTCAATCAAGCAGAAGAATGAAAACGTAATAAAAAAGAATCCAAAAACAAAGCCAACGCTTAATTCAGCAATTTCTCTACCTCTATTCACAACCAAATCCATGCAATTTGAATTCAAAACAGAAATAGAGAGAATGCACTCAAAAAAGGCATTGTCACGAACCTGATTATTACAAAGAGGAACAAATTTGAAGCTGAGAAAGAGGTTACCGTTGAGGACAAAGTAATGCTTATGAGAGAACCAAATTGATGTCACTAAAAAGATGATACATGATTATTTTCGTAGTTGCCTCTGCAAAATCAAATATCAGATACCTGAAAGCTAAAAAGTAATTAATGCATGAAATATGTAATGTTGTGTTTTATTAATTGATTGTTCAAGTGATTTAATTAAATTACAAGAGATATTAGATTTAATTTAAATATTTTGAATGAATTAATAAATTGATAAGTTTGGTGATTTAAATATATGTGTATGTGTTTAGTGAGTATTAGTGAGTTTGGGCCTAAGAGGATGGGCCTTTAGGTTGTGAGAGAAAGGGGGTGGGTGTGTTAGTAAAAGCCTAGGTGTGAAAAAGGGAAGTTCTAAAGTTCTAAACCCTTCTCTAAACCCCCCACATTCAGAAAGCTCTCCCAAAAACCTCTCCTTATACTTTTCTTCTTCTTCTCCAAGAAAACCCATTCTTGAGAGCTTGGAGTTTTGGTGCTTGTGCTCAAAGGAGACTCATTTATCCTCATTTGGGTGTTCCTTTGTTGTCCCATTGAGTGGTAAGTTCACTCTCTTCCTTTCTTGTTCTTCATTTTCCATTTCTTCTTTAAAACACCCATGGAGGTCCCATGGAAAAGCTTAGTTTTTGGGTTTGAATTTGAATTCTTGGTTGGTATGGGGTGTGTTGGATGCTCTTGTAGTGAGAGTTATTGTTGGAGTTGAGGAAAGCTTCTAGCTTTGGCCCAAAGACCCTTCATTTCCCTTCATTCTTCAAAAAATCACCATCTTGGGTTGTGAGGGTAAGGGAAGCTCAACTTATCTATGTGTTTTATTGTAGTTTATCACCTTGCAAAATCTGTTTGGGAATGGTTTGAAATGCATAAAGGTGAATGCTTGGACAATTTGAATTGTGCTTTAATTTATTGATTGATATCGATGAAAAATTGAAGCTTTAAGTTATTTTGATGTTGTTTATAAAATTAAAAGAAGAATTGTTTGGGTTTGTTGTGGAATGAATTTGATCCTCAAAACTTTAAAAATGGAAAATTTTGGAGAAGAAAACGAGCTAGTTCATAGCTTCCTTGCAAAATTTTAGTTGGGCTGAGATTTCGTTCAGCTAAGCTGGAATTTGTGTTTTGAAAATTTTGCCACTGGAACGATTTCAGCTGGGCTGAGATTTCTTTCGGCTGAGCTGAAATTCGTGTTTTGAAAATTTTGCCACTAGAACGATTTCAGCTGAGCTGAGATTTCTTCCGGCTAGTCCAAAACCTGGTTATTTTGAAATTTCTCTTGAAACACTTCCTATCTTTGATGTTTTAAATGATTTGAAGGAAATGGTTAAATTTAGACATGGGAATGTATTGATGAGTTGATGATGTTGTGTTAGTTCCCAAATGAGATCCAAATGAAAACTTATTTGCATTAGGAACTTTTATAAAAAGTTTAAAGTTGATCTTATGATGAGATCATGAAATTCACATTCATATGAGATTTTGGTGTGGTGAAAGTAAGAATTCAAGGTGTTGGATATCTTGCTATGTAATTTAAACTATAGGTGGGTTCATAAGTGTGATGAACATATGAATGGAGAATTTATGATATGGTGACCTTTTTTTGGTGGAATTGGTGAATATGAATATGATGGTGTATGCTAATTGTTGAATGAGATGACATATCATGCATACATGGATAATTGGCATTGCATATGAGTAGGCATGTAAGTTGAGGGTTCTTGGTGGGCCCTCAACCTAGTGCTGGAGGTTTTTGTGGTGGCTAACGTCGAATGGGCCTATAGAATAGTTGGGTGGGCAAATCCCTATAGAGTTTAAGGTCTTTGCAAGCCTTACCGAGGTAAGCCACTACCCACACTCAACTATTTTCGATAAAACCACACTTCCTCCGCAAGATTAATCTGAGTCTCCTCAAATGGTCAGAGAGATGACTATGTTAAGGGATGTACTTGGGTTAATCGCTCAAAAGGTGAAAATCTCCTTGGAGTAAAGTGTCTGCACGGCATAACATAAATCATAAATATATGTATGTGGACATTGTGATTTGGAAAAAGATTATTTGAGTGATGCTTAGTAAAATAGATTCTTATGTTAATGGTATTGTTGATTCTCAAACATCCTTTGTAGTTAAATTCTTATATTTATGTATTCTTTCGTATACTACATTTCTTTCTATAATGAGCTTACCCTTGCATTTTTTGTTGAATTGTGATGATCATGTGACTTGACACGGGAGCAAACAGTGATGTAGCTTCTGAGGAGCATGTCACTTGTGGTTGAGGTGGACTTGTTGGTGGACTTAGGGCTAAGATCCGACCCTTAGCCATTTTATTTATGTTTTTGCTTTAGTAGGGACCAACTTAGGGAATAGATATGTTTATTGGACCTTGTTGTATTTATTCCCTTAAGGGAACCCTTTATACTTGTTTTATTCACTTGAGATATTTGAGATGTAGTGCTCTAAGGCACAAAACCTTTATGCTTTTGATGATTTGGTGATGACTTATATTTATGATAGATGATGTTTATGAGAAATGTTTAGAATGCAAAAATTCATGAATATTTTCATTAATTAAATTAATTTAAGAGTTTTTGAAAAGACTTAAATTCAATCTTTCCACGTGGTAGTTTTAGTGTTCATGTAATGGCATCCGGGGTCATTACATTTATGGTATCAAAGCAAGCCTCTCTCCTAGTACGGTGTGGTTCGAGGACGAACCAGGCGGAAGCTGGTGGGCATGTAACATCCTGGGCGCTGACCAAGGCAGGGAGTGATCATCGGTGCAAAAGAGAAGAGGCACAGACAAGGAGTGGGTCCTGGCAGGCTTCCAATGGAAGAGATGCATGAATGATTCGAATACACACCCGAAGGATAGGGATCCAGAGGCCGTGTAGGTATAGGACTGTACAGTTAAGGATGGCTTAAAGGAAATAATTGGTATTACCTATACCAGCAAGATGCATATACTTTTCGATAGCTTATCACTTAAGAACTCCATAGTTAACCGTGCTTGGCTTGGAGCAATTATGGGATGAGTGACCTTCTGGGAAGTTTCCTAGAAAGCGTGTGAGTGAGGGCAATGCACGCTGAAAAGTCCCGTGTTGGTTTGTGGGGACAATCAACGGTCCTGAAAGTAGCCGGGCATTACAAGTGGTATTAGAGCTGGTCGTGTCATTTGGGAACAAACCTATGGGAAATAGGTTTGTTATGCTTTTTGTTGTGTGTGATCATGTGTTGATGTGATGAGTTGTTTTTATTGCTTGATGACCTTAACCAATGTTTGTTTTTCTGATGTGGTTTGGTTTTGTGAGTACGATGGTGAGACCTCCTAGACCTCCATCTGACAATGCTCATATTGCTCGTGCCATAGAGATGATGGCGGATACATTGCATCATCAGAGTACCACTATGGCCCAGCAACATCAAGCAGCTTTGGCTTACTTTAGACGGCCCGAGTGGACGCTAAGGCATCTCGAGTTGTCGTTCCTCCTGAGTTTCAAGGGCTTGCTGAGTTTAGGAGGAATGACCATCTGCAGTTCAAGGGAGACTCTAATCCAGATGCAGCTGATCATGGATTAGAGAGTTGGAGAAGATCTTCAGAGCTATGGCTTGCCCTAAGGACAAGAAGGTGACTTATGTTGTGTACATGCTAGCTGGTGAAGTAGAGTTTTGGTGGCATGGAACCCAACAGATGATGGAAGCTCCTGGGGAAGCCCTAACTTGGGTGAACTTCAAGGAACGCTTTTTGGGCAAGTACTTTCCAGAAAGTGCTAGAGATGCTAAGGAGGTTGAGTTCATGAAGCTTCAGCAAGGAAATATATATGTTCATGAGTATGTGACTATGTTTGAACACTTAGCTCATTACTACTCCCAGGCTACTTCTGAGGCTTGGAGATGTAGAAAGTTTGAGCAAGGCTTGAAGTTTGAGGTGAAAAGGATGATCGCTCTAATGACCATCAAAGAATTTCTTGCCTTGGTTGAGAAGGCAAAGACTGTGGAGCACTTGGAGTGTGGTAACCTTGTGATGAAGACTAATGGGGATGGATCATCTGGATCTAAGAAGGGGAACTATCAGAAGAAACCAAACGGCAGACCTCAGCAGCATCATGGAGGTTCAGTTGCACCTCAGACAGGGACTCAAGGTGTTATATGCTTCAGGTGTGGTGGACCACACTATGCCACCCAGTGTACTCAGAAGGAGGTCATTTGCTTTAAGTGCTAGAAGCCCGGACACATCGCTAGAGATTGCCAAGCTATCATGAAGACTACACCTACAGGAAGTGTAGCAAGAGTTGAGAAGCCTAAGGCGGCTGGCAGGGTGTTTGCTATGAGTGGAGCTGAGGCCTCCAAATCAGAAGATCTTGTTCAAGGTGTGTGTGAAGTTGCCAGTAACTCTTTATCTGTTTTGTTTGATTCTGGAGCCACTCATTCTTTTATCTCACATGATTGTGTGGAAAGGTCGAAGTTGTTTGTGTGCCCTTTATTAGTGGATCAACTTGTTTCTACTCCTATAGCCACTCCTGTGGCGACTTCTTTAATTTGTGTTGGTTGTCCTATTGTGGTGTGTGGACGTAGTTACAAGATTAACTTGATATGTCTCCCTTTGTCTGATTTGGATGTGATCTTAGGAATGGATTGGTTGTCTTCCAACCACATTCTTATAGATTGTGCCAAGAAGACCCTTATTTTTCCCGACCATGAAGATGTGGGTTTTATCACCGCCAATCAAGCTTAAGTTTCTTTAGAAGAAGGAGCACAAGGTTACATGATCCTTTCCTTTTTGGAAGTCAAGGACGTTCTTGACTTGAAGTGTGTGGATGTGGTTAAAGACTTCCATGAAGTATTTCCTGAAGATGTGACTAGCTTGCCTCCACAACAAGAGGTTGAGTTTGCCATTGATTTAGTCCCAGATGCGGGACCAGTGTCGATTACTCCTTATCATATGGCACCAGCCAAACTAGTTGAGTTGAAGAAGTAAGTTGAGGATTTGCTTGAGAAGCAAATGATCCGACCAAGTGTTTCCCCATGGGGAGCACCAGTGTTGTTGGTAAAAAAGAAGGATGGTGGTTCAAGGTTGTGTGTTGACTACCGATAGTTGAACAAGCTTACTATCAAGAACAAATATCCTTTGCCAAGGATAGATAACTTGATGGATCAGTTGTGTGGAGCAATAGTCTTCTCAAAGATAGATCTAAGGTCGGGATACCATCAGATTAGAGTGAAGGATGGGGATATACTGAAGACGGCTTTCCGGACTCGGAATGGGCATTATGAGTATGTGGTTATACCTTTTGGAGTGATGAATACTTCGGCCATATTCATGGATTACATGAATAGGATCTTTCGTTCCTTCTTAGACAAGTTTGTTGTTGTGTTTATCAACGACATTCTTATCTATTCCCATTCTCATGAGGAGCATAAAGAACATTTGAGAACCGTGTTGGAGGTCTTGAAAGAAAAATAGTTGTATTCTAAGCTCTCAAAGTGTGAGTTCTGGTTAGAAGAAGTGGAGTTCTTGGGTCATGTGATCTCAGCGGGTGGGATTGCAGTGGATCCATCTAAAGTGGAAACAGTTTTACAATGGGAGCGTCCTAAGATGGCTACAGAGATCAGGAGTTTTGCTGGCTTAGCCGGATACTATCGAAGATTCATAGAGGGATTTTCGAAGATAGTAGCACCGTTGACTCAATTTACCCGTAAGGACCAACTGTTTGCATGGACTGAAGCTTGTGAGCAAAGTTTCCAGGAGTTGAAGCAAAGGTTGACCACTTCTCCTGTTCTTGTGCTACCTAATCCTAGTGAGGTTTATTGTGATGCATCTTATCAAGGATTAGGTTATGTGTTGATGCAAAGTAGGAAGGTTGTGGCTTATGCATTGAGGCAGTTGAAGGTTCATGTGAAGAACTACCCTACTTATGATTTGGAGTTGGCGGTAGTTATGTTTGCTCTAAAAGATATGGATGCATTATCTTTATGGAGCCAAGTTTGATGTCTTTAGTGATCACAAGAGTTTAAAGTACTTGTTTGATCAGAAGGAACTTAACATGAGGCAACGACGATGGATGGAGTTTTTGAAAGATTATGACTTTCAGTTGATGTACCATCCGGGCAAGGCGAATGTTGTGGCGGATGCCCTTAGTAGGAAGACGGTTCAGATGTCAGCTTTGATGGTAAAGGAGTTAGAGTTGGTGAAGAAGTTTAGAGATCTGAACTTGTATGTTGAGATGGCTCATGATCTCATTAGTTGTGGTATGATAACCGTGACTAGTGGTTTTCTTGAGATGGTTAAGGAGAAATAGTTGTTGGATCCTAGCTTATGCAAGACGATGGAGATGTTAGGTATGAATAAGGCTATGGATTTCAGTATGGGTGATGATAGCATTTTGAGATTCAAAGGAAGAGTTTGTGTGCCGCAAGATTCTGGGTTGAAGAGGCTCTGTCTTGGATGAAGGTCATAAAAGCAAACTTAGTTTGCATCCCGGTATGACGAAGATGTATCAAGACTTGAAGAAGATGTTTTGGTGGTCTGGCATGAAGAGAGATGTGGTAGCTTGTTTGACTAACAAAAGGCTAAGGTGGACCATCAGAGACTCGTTGGTTTATTGCAAACCATGGAGGTTCCTAAGTGGAAGTGGGATAGCATTACCATGGACTTTGTCACGAACTTGCCTAGATCAGCTAGAGGTTGTGATGTTATATGGGTGATATTTGATAGGTTGACGAAGTGTGCTCACTTCTTACCTATTAACATGAGATATCCTTTGGAGAAGTTGACTCAGTTGTATATCAGAGAGATAGTGCGGTTGCATGGAGTGCCTTCTAGCATTATTTTTGATAGGGATCCGAGGTTTACCTCAAGATTTTGGCAGAGTTTACAAGAGGCGCTAGGAACAAAGTTGAGACTTAGTTCTGCATATCACTCACAGACGGATGGACAATCAGAGAGGACGATCCAATCCTTGGAAGATTTGTTAAGGACTTTTGTGTTGGATCATCTTGGGAGTTGGGATGAAGTTCTACCTTTAGTAGAATTCACCTACAACAACAGTTTTCATGCTAGCATCAGTATGGCACCATTTGAGGCTTTGTATGGTATGAGGTGTATGACACCTCTTTGTTGGTATCAGGATGGTGTGGGCATGATGGTGGGTTCGGAGATGGTACAACAAACAACAGAAAAGGTTAAGCAGATTCAAGAAAGGATAAGGATCTCTCAAAGTAGGCAAAAGTCTTATGCGGATAAGCAACGGAGACTGCTAGAATTTGAGGCAGATGACCATGTTTTCTTGAAGGTTATTCCTACAACTGGTGTAGGTAGGGCAATCAAGTCCAAGAAGCTTACTCCTAAGTTCATTGGACCTTATCATATTCTTCAACATGTAGGCCCCATGGCATATAAGATGGCTTTGCCACCTTTGTTGGCCAACTTACACAACGTGTTCCATGTGTCACAGTTGAGGAAGTATGTCCAAGATCCTACACATGTCATAGAACCGAATACAGTGCAAGTACGAGTGAACTTAACCTATGAGACTCAACCTGCAAGGATTGAGGATCAAAAGATCAAAGGATCAAGCAACTTAGAGGCAAGACCATTAGTTTGGTCAAGGTAGTGTGGAGTGACACTACGGGAGACACGATGTGGGAACATATGGACAAGATGCGTGAGCTGTACCCCGATATATTCCCTGGTAAGTGAATTTTCGAGGACAAAATTTTTTCTTGTTGAGGAGTATTATAATGTTGTGTTTTATTAATTGATTGTTCAAGTGATTTAATTAAAATACAAGAGAAATTAAATTAAATTTAAATATTTTGAATGAATTAATAAATTGATAAGTTTGGTGATGTAATTATATGTGTATGTGTTTAGTGAGTATTACTGAGTTTAGGCCTAAGAGGATGGGCCTTTGGGTTGTGAGAGAAAGGGGGTGGGTGTGTTAGTAAAACCCAAGGTGTGAAAAAGGGAAGTTCTAAAACCTTCTTTAAACCCCCCACATTCAAAAAAGCTCTCCCAAAAACCTCTCCTTATGTTTTTCTTCTTCTTCTCCAAGAAAACTCATTCTTGAGAGCTTGGAGTTTTGGTGCTTGTGCTCAAAGGAGACTCATTTCTCCTCATTTGGGTGTTCCTTTGTTGTCCCATTAAGTGGTAAGTTCACTTTCTTCCTTTCTTATTCTTCATTTTCCATTTCTTCTTTAAAACACCCATGGAGGTCCCATGGAAAAGCTTAGTTTTTGGGTTTGAATTTGAATTCTTGGTTGGTTTGAGGTGTGTTGGATGCTCTTGTAGTGAGAGTTATTGTTGGAGTTGAGGAAAGCTTCTAGCTTTGGCCCAAAGACCCTTCATTTACCTTCATTCTTCAAAAAGTCACCATCTTGGGTTGTGAAGGTAAGGGATGCTCAACTTATCTATGTGTTTTGATGTAGTTTATCACCTTGCAAAATCTGTTTGGGAATGGTTTGAAATGCATAAAGGTGAATGCTTGGGCAATTTAAAGTTTTGAATTTGAATTGTGCTTTGATTTATATTGATGAAACATTCAAGCTTTAAGTTGTTTTGATATTGTTTATGTGTTAAAATTAAAAGAAGAATTGTTAGGGTTTGTTGTGGAATGAATTTGATCCTCAAAAACTTTAAAAATGGAAAATTTTGGAGAACAAAACGAGCTAGTTCGCAGCTTCCCTGCACAATTTCAGCTGGGCTGAGATTTTGTTCGGTTGAGCTAAAATTCGTGTTTTGAAAATTTTGCCCATGGAATGATTTTAGCTAGGCTGAGATTTCTTTCGGCTGAGCTGAAATTTGTGTTTTGAAAATTTTTTCCATTGGAATGATTTCAGCTGAGCTGAGATTTCTTCCGGCTGTGTTGGAATTCGTGTTTTGAAAATTGTCACTGGAACAATTTTAGCTGGGCTGAGATTTCTTTCGGCAGAGTTGAAATTCGTGTTTTGAAAATTTTGCAACTTGAACGATTCCGACTGGGCCAGAACTTGGTTATTTTGAAATTTCTCTTGAAACACTTCCTATCCTTGATGTTTTAAATGATTTAAAGAAAATGGTTAAATTTAGACATGGGAATGTATTGATGAGTTGATGGTGTTGCGTTAATTCCTAAATGAGATCCAAATGAAAACTTATTTGGATTAGGAACTTTTATAAAAAGTTTAAAGTTGATTTTATGATGAGATCATGAAATTCACATTCATATGAGATTTTGGTGTGGTGAAAGTAAGAATTCAAGGTGTTGGAATATCTTGATATGTTATTTGAAGTATAGGTGGGTTCATAAGTGTGATGAACATATGAATGGAGAATTTATGATATGGTGACCTATTTTGGTGGAATTGGTGAATATGATTATGATGGTGTATGTTAATTGTTGAATGAGATGACATATCATGCATACATGGATAATTGTCATTGCATATGAGTAAGCACGTAAGTTGAGGGTGCCTGGTGGGTGAAAGCTTTTGGTTTATGTCGCTTAAGATTAATAAGACATAGAATTAAAGAAATCAACTTTCACCTTATTCTATGACATGTATTAATTTGGTTTTATATAGAATGGCAAAGTCTTAATTTTCTTTACCTTCATAGAATGGCAATTTGTTGTTGGGAGTGTGAAAGACAATTATGGCAGGAGGTGGGGGAGCTCCAGTGCCTAAGGTAGATGAGCCACAACCACACCTACCAAATGGTCAGCTGTCTGATGTTCCTTATTGGAATATTTGTCCAGTTGTCCTTCTCCATGGTGTGAGTTTTTCTGATCATAGATTCCATTTTTATGGTTTTACTTTGAACCTGATTTTTCTGTTCTCTTAACTGATGTGTTATATCTAAAAGTATGTTATGAGGTTTAAAATTTTTAACATTATTTGTTTGGGCATGCTGGCTATTTATCTAATAATTAAAAGTGGCTTTCTGTAAATTATATTTCATTTTAGTTTCTTTGTTGTGATAAAACATTCTACTGAAAAAGAAATTTATTGTTCAATAAGCTTATTATAATTTCTATAGGTTTTCTTACAATCACATTTTGTTTACTATACTAACTCAAGATTTTTGTTTTATAGATTTTCTTATAGGTTTTTTCATTATAGATTCTTTACAGGGCTTGGGATATCTAATGCTCTGTTTATTTTTCTAATTTTCTAATTTTATTATGATAAAAAAAAAAAAGAGGTGGATAGTCAATATAATTGGTAAGAAACAATCGATTCCAGCAACAATAGATTAATCCAGCAAAAGATATTGCAATTGTCAAATCTTCATGGCAAACTTTAATGTGTAATTCCACAACCTTCAGTAAAAAAAAAAAACAAATTTTCCTTCCAAACCTGAGAGAGAAGGTAGACTAAAGTTAAGAATACACTCAAAATAATTGGTAAGCAACAGAAGGTTCCTTCATCACAACAAATCCAATAATGATAAAAAACAAATAATTTTGTCTTTATTTTGAAAATGAAAATGTCTATTCAAATGAAGAAGTCTTGGTTACAAGCTTTGAGGAGCAGCTCCAACAACCTGCAATTAGGGGTGGCAAAATGGATGGATCGGATAAATTTTAATCCGGATAAAAATGGATTGGATCAAAACAATCCATTAATCCATTTGGATCCATTAAAAATTTATTTAAAAAATCTGATCCAATCCGATCCATGTGATAAAAATCCATCCATTAACAAATTTTTCATGGATGGATATCCAATCCATCCATAAAAATAATATGTTTTTTAAAAAATAATTATTTTTAATTTAGAAATGATATATTTTAAAAATTGAGAACATATTTTAAAATAATAACATCCTCGGTCAAGATCGGTCGAAAACAGCTCTGGGCGATGATGGGTGAAAGCTGCTCCGACCGACGTTGGCCGAAAAACAAACCTAGTTGATGGCGGCTGAAAACCAAACCTAGCTTAGGGCGGCCGAAAACAGCCCTAACCGACGTCGATCGAATTCATCACAAAGCAAAGTTAATTGAAAAACAGTCTGGCCGATGTTGTTCGAAAATAGTCCCGATCGACGTCAGCCTAAACAGCCCTGATCGATGACAATTGAAAACTTCCCACCGCCAAAAACACAAACCTAGTTGAGGTCAGCCCAAAACTGTCCTAGCGAACGTCAACCAAAAACCCTAGTTGAGGTTGGTTGAAAACTGCCTTGACTGACGTCGGCCGAAAAAAGAAACCTCGTTGGAGTCGGTCAAAAACCAATTTAAGCCAATGTCGGTCGAAAAAACTTTGGTCAAGTTCGGCCAAAAATTGTCCTGGCCGACGTCGGCTGAAAAAAAACCTAGCTGAGGTTGACCAAAAAAAATCATGGTTGAGGTTGGCCAAAAAATGCCCTGGCCGACGTCGACCGAAAAAAAACCTGGTTGAGGTCAGCCAAAAAACAATCTCGGGCATTGTCGACCAAAAAAAACGCTGATCGAGGTCGTCCAAAAATTTCACCTGGCCGACATCAGCCAAAAAAAATCATAGCTGAGGTTGGTCAAAAAATAGACCCGGCCGACATTGGCTGAAAAAAATCCTGGCCGACATCGGCCCAAAAAAATCATGGTCAAGGTCGGCCGAAAATTGCCTTGGCCGATGTTGGCCAAAAAATAGTCTCGATAGATGTCGGCCGAAAAAACACTAGTCGAGGTCGGCCGAAAATTGCCCTGGCCGACGTCAGCCAAAAAAAATCTTGGCCAACGTCTGCCGAAAAAAAAACCCTAGCTGAGGTTGGCTGAAAAATAGCCCCGTCCGATGTCGGCCGAAAAACTCATGGTTGAGGTCGATCGAAAAAACCCTAGCCGATGTCGATCGAAAACTACCCTGGCCGACGTCGGCTAAAAAAACCCTAGCCGACATTGGTCGATAACTTTCTCAGTCGACGTCGGCCAAAAAAATATATTTGTAAAATAATATTTAAAAATATTTTATAAACAAATTTTAAATATAAATTTAAGAAAGATTTAAATATGAAAATATCAGTTGGATTAATTTTGATCCATTAGGTATTGATTAGAGGTTTCGTTGGATTTTGAAAATAGTGGATGGATCATTAACCATCCATGAAATTAAATGGATGGATTGGATCCAATCTGTTTAGTTTTTATTTTTTGTAATGGATGGATTGGATAGATTTACTAGTGGATGGATTGGATGGATGATGGATAAACGGATTGATTTGCCACCCCTACCTGCAATAAACACCAGTAAAAAAAGTTCAGTGATTAAAAACGAAAATCCTAAAATTTAGGGACTAAAAAGATAATAAACCCTATTTTATTTTTCATTTGTTATTGGCATAACATAACATTTTCATTTCTATTATTATTCAGTTTTTTTATAAAGTTTAATTGTTTATTTGGTTTCTATAGTTACAAAAACATTCCCTTTTTGTCTCTATACTTTAAAACATCTCTTTTTAGTCTCTACACTTACAATTTTTAATTACGTTTAGTCCTTACACATATCATTTTTAATTCCTTTTAGTCCTTGCGTAAGGACTAAAATGGAATGTTTTAAAGTATAGAGACTAAAAGGAAAAGATTTTGTAAAACATCAAACTCCAAAATATAAAATAAAAGCATGTTTCAATAATTTAAATTAGAAACTAAAATGCTTGTTGCATATCATTTATTATAAAATATAGAGAAAATATATAATTTAAATCCTAGAATATTTGAGCATAAGAAGAGAGAACATTGTGATACATGCATCTCTCAGGGAGGAAAGAGTAATTTACTTTAAAAGTATAAAGTTAAATGGATTAAACTAAATATTTTAACATCAGAGACGAAGACAGTATAATGTTGGCATTTCTCAGGAGAGGAGAGAGTAATTTACTCTAAACAGGAAAAGAACAAAATCAGAAAAAAGACAAACATATAATCGATGAAAGGGTATGTACCTTCATTTCAGACATCAAAGCATTAATTATCAGTTTGTTTATGA
Organism: Pueraria montana var. lobata; assembly: GCA_026413185.1. Classification (NCBI taxonomy): domain Eukaryota; kingdom Viridiplantae; phylum Streptophyta; class Magnoliopsida; order Fabales; family Fabaceae; genus Pueraria; species Pueraria montana. The sequence goes on along the minus strand of CM048654.1, from coordinate 62,984,595 downwards.
CTCCCTAGAGGACAAGCGAATAGTGCGGACTTCAAAATCATTGAGTTTTGGGCCAATCCAGTGATGAATGAATACAAGGGGAACATGATTGATGATCCAATAATTTATTCCATTTTCTGGATCAATGCTCTCAACAAATTCAGTTGGCATATCAAGTAAGTCAAGAGTTTTGAGGTTATCCAAGGCTTTGATGCCAGAGGATACCTCCTTGAGATGGGGCATTTTGTTAAGTTTAAAATATTCAAGAGAAAGCAAAGCTCCTTTGTCTATGAGGATGGAATTTACTCTATTCAAGCGAGCAAGATTCAATTCACTACTACAAAAAAGACTTTTTAGATCGGTTAAAAATGACTTTTTAGATCGGTTGTACGGCTGATGTATATTCGAGCGATATAGAAAGTCTGACTTTTTAGATTGGTTGTTAACCGATCTAAAAAGTTTACTTTTAAAATCGGTTATTTTAATGACCGATCTAAAAAGTCAACGTGTTAGATTAAAAATAGAACTTTTTAGATCGGTTCATTAGTAACCGATCTAAAAAGATAACTTTTAAGATCGGTTCTCTACACTAACCGATCTAAAAAGTTATACTTTTTAGATCGGTTCTCTGCATTAACCGATCTAAAATGTCCACTTTTTAGATCGGTTATATACATAACCGATTTAATTTTTTTTATATAAATAGTATTCCTCCCTGTAAACAGAAACCATAGAGCCACATACTACAGCACAAACAAACTTATCACATCACAACTAATATATTTTCTTAATCTATAAAAGCAAATACTCATTCTAAACAAATTATAATCATCATTCTAAACAAAAAATGTACTACTCATTAAACCTTAAAATATATACACAACACAAACAAATTTATCACAACCTTATATATGTGTTAACATATAAAAAAAAAAAGTACTCATTGGGTTCTAAACAAACATTCTAAACAAATTGTAACAAGAAAGCAACATTCTAAACAAATAAGTTTACAAGTTACTAATTTCAAGAAAAAAAGTTGCTCAACGTTGTTGAATGTTAGCAATATCCTCATCGGGTATTGGACCCGCTTTGTTGAAGATCTACAATTTCAAATAACATAGATAAAATATTAGCTCATGAACTAAAAACAAAACATAATTAATCTAACTTGTTGAGAATTGCATTACATCTTTCCATGAATCAACAATATTTGCCATGACAATTGTGAGCATATGCCTCATAACATAATATCCACACTCATAACCCCCAGATTGCGTTTCACACTACAAATGAATATCAAATTTGAATATAATTAGTAACTATTTAAGTATTATAAATTGCAATTGATAGTCGGTTTGTAAACTACTTACATGGGGAAAAATCCATGTGGGCTTCCTTCTAGATCCTGACTGCAAACCCACCAACCTCTGATATCTGTCCATAGCTCTAACATAAGAAAATAATCATGTGAATTGCATTATAGGTTTTAGAGTTATAAACACAATCAAATTTTTTAGAAATAAAAGCTTACGAATCAATTGTGTTTTTCATTTCTGAGTTGATCATCTTCTTATGTAACGAACACAATAACACTACAACATTTTGCTTAGGACAAATAATCAACAATTGCCAGTGGCTCCTACATTAGAGAACAATTAGTGACCAATGACACATAATTTGATCAAATTTGAAAACTTGAACTTACGAATGCAAGTAAGGTGCTAAGTAACACTGTTTGTTGCCTTCATGTAGCCTATTTTGCAAATAGCCCTGAACATCTTGTGTCTTATTCCCAACACTGTGAATGGATTGTGGATCCATGAATCCATAAATATGTGCATTCTTCATCTCATTAGTACATAAGTGATGTATATACCTAAGATATTGAAATAAATGTTAATTATAATAAATTGATATTTAATTAGTTAACAAATTTACAAATTAATTATACTTACATCAACCATAATTGTATAACCAAGATGTCAAGCATCTTTGTACCCATATATACTTCCAAGATATCCCTCTGATGGATATAAAATGGCATGGTAGAGGGCCTAGTTAGTACATTAGGATCCCAAGGCAGCTGTATTGGATCCTTAGTTTTTCTTGTTACCATCAATAAACGTTCAAGTGAATCAAGTTGAGGTTCCAACCTTTTATGTGGAACATCTTTGCTACATCCCTCCATAGCCTAAACAACAAAGGTAAAATAATATTAGTAAACTATTTCAAGTCATTGCAACCATAAAATGAGAAAGATATAAGTAAACAATTAATTATGGATACCTTAGTTGAAATATACTAGAGGAGTCTTCTTGGCCATTGAATGAAATGAATGGGGGCCTGGCCCACTGTTTGAACCTCATCAGTAGGGAAAGGAACTTGAGCATCTGTATGTCTAACCTCTTCAACCACCACCCTAACATTATCATCCTCTATTTTGTTGTGGTGTATGATTGACCCAAGATTATACACTTTTCCAATTGCCACTAAAAGGGGAGGATCAAAATCAACATATAGCTGACACTGATTATGGATATCAGTGTGACTGTCCTCCCCAGATGGATCAGCAACAGCACAACTCCCTCTTGTGCTCACACGACGTACTACTGGCTCCACATCTGTATTTTGTTGGGAAAGACCTAGATATGCTAGTTGCAGTTGGAACTGCTGTGTGACCTGTTGAGTCACCTGCTGAGTGACCTCCAAAGTGACCTGTTTAGTCACCTCTTTAGTGACCTGTTCTCGTGTCTTTTGTGTAATGACCTCTAAATGTTCCATGCTGATACTTGCTGAGGTGGAGCCATGATGGTAAGTGGTCCAAAGTATTGCCTAATGCCCATACCTCGCCCAACACCACGAACACGACCAAGGTGCTCCGGTTTCCCAATGGCAGTAGTCAAGATATCTTGACGCCCATGTGAAACAAAGGATCCTTGCGTGCTTTGTTCAACGAGAGAATCCTACAACATATAATTCACTAACATATTTAATTACAATCCTTGAGTGATATTAAGTACATGTAGAATTGAATATTTACTTACAATCCTATCACCAATAATGTGCGCTTCTTAATTAATATAATCTCCTGATTTTTTTTGCTGGGCTCTCTTCCATTTCTCATGGCGTTTGGGTGGAGATGGATAATCAACAACTAAAGAAGGATCTGATGGGGATGCTTCTTCAAGTTCTTTCATCTTTTCTTGCATCATCTTCTTATCAAGCAATTCATAGCCCCCACGAGACAATGTGTGAGGGTAGAGATTATGTGCCTGAGCATTTTTCCCCTTTTTTCTTTTCTCCTATTATAAATAATAACAAGTTCACTAAAATGAGTAAAAAAAAATGGCTAAGTAAAAAACTACAAATCCAAGTAATTAACCTGAAAGGTAGTGTCTTGTAGGCTCTGAACAAACCTCTCCCACGTATCGCTATCGAGGAATGCATACACATCAACAGGAGATTTGTCCTTGTATTTCCCATATATATAACGACCACTAAGTTGTGTCTTAAATGCTCTCCAACGTTGACCAACATATGAAATATATTTTCTCCTAATGAACTCAGAATTTGGAACATCATAGGTGAGCTACATTACACAACAAAACGGATGAGTTAGTTTTTCATAATTTTATGGTTAAATACAATGTTACATAAACGGTGAAAGTGAAGTACAATGATACTTTGCCAAATCAAATTCTTTACACGCTCCTCTACATGGTCCCAATCCTCATGTAGAATACTAGCCTTGCTTCGACCAAGGACGCCCACAAAAGTATTGAAGTCTGTTTTGTTTGGCCATATTGCATTGCCTAATTCATCAAACTCAATTGACATCTTTTGACCTGCAGCACGTTTGAGACTTAACTTCGCTAACCGTGTGGGACCTCTACCTTTCTTTCTTGTAGACTGAGAATCTGACCCACCTTCTGAAGGAGGGACACCTGATGAATCATCCATGTGCCTGTTTAGAAAAAAATAATTAAATAAACGTCAGTATCCCATTTAAAATAATGAGTAAATAACTAAGTTAACTTAATTTACAAATATCAACAAGAACATAACATCTTGAAATAATTAACAACAAAATAGGTTATTTTGTAAGCTAATTAACCACACAATACCAAACCTAATTAGTAGCAGTCAAAATTGGGCACGTACACACAAATTAGCGTTAATAGTTTATTTTCACACTCATTTCTTATAATTATATAAAATTTTAAATTATTATAGTTTAATAATTTAAATTATAATTAAAGAAAATTAAAATTACACTTTTTACTAAATTTAATTAATTCTTAAATTTTCTATTTCAATATAATATTCGAATGTTAATGTATGACTTTTTAAAAATCTATAAGTAAATTAAATGTTGAAAAAAGTAGGACAAATTCAAAACACTTATTACTAACACTAAAGAAGTTAAACAAACCTGTAATGAAAATATATATTCAAAAAACGTGATTTGTATATTAAACATCATTCTCTAGAGTATGTAATTCATGTCACCCTTTCATGGTCTAAGGCAAATGAAATTGTAATAAAATAATTAACTTATCCGAATACATAACAATTAAGATAAGGTATTATGTAATTTCTATTTCTACTTATCTATATATTAAAGGAATGATGGTAACTCATGATAGGTTTGAGTGATAATCATGAAAAAAGAAATATACTACCTCACTTATATCCAATCCAAAGTAGCTTTTATCAGCGTAGGAGAATGCTCAACTGCTTTAAAATGAAACTATAACTGCCATAGCATCAAAGGAACAAAATGATTTAACCATGAAATCCCAAACAAAAACACCACAAATAAATAAAAAAACATGAAATTTATAATGTTTGCAGCCACAAAATTTAGCTCAGCGTCCCTAACCTAAATTAAAGTCTGAAAGTTAGAACACTGCTCAATTTCATAGCATAAATAGTCTATTACTTTCTAATACATCTTTCGAAGCTTAAAAAGGATGGATAAAAGGTCTCAACCAGAGCTTTAACAAATGAACCCAAACATTACACTTGTCCTCTCCATAGTAGATTTGTGTGTTAGAAAGTAACAGATAGTTTCTTCATTTTTTAAGAAAAAGAAGACTGAGACAGCCCCAACAAATTTAAGTCAACCAACAGCAACAGGGAACCTATTAGCCTTTGCCAAATTTGCCACAAGACAAGCCATATCTACCATGTATAATATCTCATAATATCTTATATATAATATCTGATAATTTCATAGTAACCATTTCAAATTTGCAACAGAAAATTCATTCTATTTTCAATGTTTCAAGCCACTCAAATGTACAAACAATGTTAATCAACAATTAAAGAGTGGTGAATCAACTATGAGACTATCAAATTACATATTAGAGGAAAAAATTACATGCTCTGAACCCTAAATCAAAATCAAAATCAAAATCAATAAAACAAAACCCTAAAATAATAATGAACTAAACAATAAAAACCTGGAAACATGCTTTGAACAGAGACAGAGCGCGAGCAGCGAGCGAGAGAGTGTGTGTGAGCAGAGCGAGAGACAGAGAGAGAGCGTGAGCAGAGTGAGAGACAGAGAGAGAGCGTGAGCAGAGCGAGAGAAAAGCGGAGCTCGAGCAAAGCGAGATAGAAGAGGAGTGGGACCAGAGTGAGAGAGAAGAAGAGCTGATGGAAGAGGAGAGTGTTTCACAGCTGATGGCGAAGAGGAGAGCGCGCGTCGTCGATGAGTGAATGAACGTATTGGGGTTCTGTAATTGGGAATTACTTTTTAGATCAGTTGTACTTATAATTGATCTAAAAACAACCTTTTAAATCAGTTTTTAAATGAACTGATTTAAAAAGAATACATTTTAGATCAGTTTAGCTTTCAATTGATCTTAAAAGCTTTTTTTAGATCGGTTATAAAAGAACCGATCTAAAAACAATTTTTATAATTACAAAAAGGCTACCGCATTTTTTTTAGATCAGTTTTCTTATGACCGATCTAAAAAGCTGTTATAGAAATTCTTTTTTGTAGTAGTGATTCCTTCAATTTTGGAAACCCTCCACTTTGAAAATGCAAAATTTCACCATCATATAGGCAACTTTTCTAGCGATCTCAACGGATCATCTTTCAAATTTGATAAAGCCAGCCTTATCTTAACAAGAAACTCAAGCTTTGAAATCCAATTAGGCATCTTGTCCAGTCTTGCTTTCAAATGAAGTCGTCGAAGTTGGGATAGGGATGATATAGAGTTCAAGTCAATGATTTCATCCTCAGCTATTGCAGTGATGTTAAGTGATTCAAGGTGTTTCATCTCTTCCACTGAAGCACATATTGCATTCCCATGTTCCCTCCGAACACGCCTTAAGCCTAACTTCCTTTACTGCCTTAAAAATCTCATCTCTTGGATGAGATCAATTCCCGCATGTGACAACTTAATGTCTTCAATCTCAGTTGCTATCTGATGACGAGAAATTGCCGTGCTGATCAGGCTTGTAATCTTGCAAATTGAGGCCCCACATCCAAGACGTTGGACCACATGAATCACTCTGAGGTATTCATCGATGACATCTTCTATACGAAATGATGCTTCTCTGACCTGCTTCACCCATGTCCTTATTCCATCGTTGGTGTTTGCTTCATCTGCAGCCCTTGTATCTGCATCTTTGAGGAAGGCTTGAAATTTGAATGCTTTCTAGTTCATCTCTGATGTCTGAAAAATCTTTGTGGATGCCTCTTAGCAGGTTTGTTTCTTCCTTGATGATTTGCAGCACTTGTTCCAACGCAAAAGATACTGCAGTTTCTGCCATTTCACTATTATCTCATATTGCGCTACCTTGCAATTATGCTGTTCTCAGATGTATCCAGCATAAGCATTTCAGAAAATATGGTGTTTTTTTGGCTTTTTCTTTTCTTTGGGTACACTATTTGTGAATGTTGCCAAGGAAAATTAATCTCCAAAGTCAATGAAAAGAAACGGTCATTTGTTTGGTTATTTTATCAAGTCGGTGCAGACCATGCTTTTTATTATTATTAGCCACGCCTGTGTGTCCGCATTTCTATTTCGTTAAAATTTATACAATATAACAATTTATCTAATTATAATTGGTGTGCATATTAATTTTAGTTTAATATATTTTTTAAATACATGTCTATTTATATGATGTTTTTTTTTTACTTCTTATGTCTCTACTGTTTATAATAATATGGTAATTCAATATATTATTTTTAGTGCATTGCACAATGTAATTGCAATTTTACTTCTTTTTTTTTTTTTACTTATTCTTTTCATCTACTGACATTTAAAACTGCCAATTTATTTTAATTTTAAAAACCTGTCAATTTATTAATTAAAACTACTCTTTTTTTTTTAATTTAAAAAATGTAACAATTTGTTAATTTAAATAGACAATTTTTTTTAATTTTAAAAATCTACCAATTTGTTAATTAAAACTGCCCATGTTTTTAATTTTAAAAAAGTGCCAATTCTTTAATTAAAACTGCTTAGTTTTTTACTTTAATTTACGAATCTATCAATTTGTTAAAAAAAAAATTGTCATTTTTTTGAATTTTAAAAATTCACTAATTTGTTAATTAAAATTTTAAAAACCTACCAATTTGTTTTTTTTTTACTGCACCAATTTGTTAATGAAAGGCTTCTTTTTTTTTTTTTCCCCCTTTTTCACTATCGTTTCAAAATATCATTTTCATTTTTTTTTTCAATATTCTAACTTCTGTTTATATATTCCAACTGCTATTCATAGGTTTAAACACTGTTTTAATTCTGGTTTTATCTTTAATCGTTTATGTAGAAAAAACTTCATAATTTTTTTTTAAAAAAAAATAGTGCTCTTTTCTATCATATCTACACGACTACACTTTATCTTCAATTGTAATAGGATATTGACTCTAAAAACTGTAAACATAGTCTAATTTAAGGAAGAAAAAGCCACATAGTCTAATTTATGAATAAGCTGTCATATATCTCCAATGTGCTTGTAACAATATGAAGTATAAGTAAAAATAAATAAAAAAAGTGTAGTCTGATTCAAGCAATATAGTCTAATTTATAATTCAATCCTTTATATAGAAATACAGCCAAATTGGAAGTAAATAAAAATTACTTTTTGGTACAAATGAAGACAACAGAAAACTAAGATAGTAAGATACAAATGCAAGGTCACTTAATAACGAGACAATCAAAACTGCATTGCGTGGAGCACCAAAGACTTGTTTGTAGTTCTCTAAGCACCTAAGGCTGCAAGTGCATCCGCAACATAATAGGCATGTCAAGATACGTGCTTAACATTGATCATCCAATCCCACTGCATGACGATCTTAATAGCCCGAATTTGTTGTACATATTCATGCATGTCAATCCTTGATGTCACCATTCCCTCGTGTTTATAACCCAACAGCTGCTCGTACGTGTTCCATTCCCTCCTACAATGCCCTGAGTTCAGCCAAAAAATTATGTCCAGGGCACATATTTAGGCAAAGCCGAAAAGCAACTCTCCCTGGGTCCCCGTAACACACCTTCCAAACCCATAGTGTGTGTAGAAATAAGCCAAGTGCCATCTACATTCAATTTAACTTCAGAACCATTGGGCGGATTCCAAGTCTCATGCCAGCATCAGATCCTTCTAGCTAAATGAACCAAATTCGCTTATGTTTCTAAAAAAATTAATAAGTAGTATATAATTACTAAAAAGTGAGGAAGAAACGAAAAACACTACAAATGGATTAAATTAAAAAAAACAGTAAAAAATAAATATTTCACCGTTGTAGAAGTCGGGAATTTGAAAGTAATCACATGTAGACCTTGATGCAACATGTATAAACTTCAGAACGCAGATAACTCTACAAAGCAAAAACAAACATATAAAAGAAATAAATGTATAACCATCTGAGATGCATATAAAAGAAATAAATATATAAACAGAGTAAAAATAGAGAGAATGAGGAATTTACGCCTATGAAAAGAACAAATCCGAAGAGATGACATTTTCTGCATTAAAAAAAAAAAAAACAAAGATAGATTAGAACACATAAAAAAGCTTAACATTAGGCACTGAACTTTTTTTTCGTGATAAATTGATTAAAAACGAAAACTTATATATAAAAGTTAAGCAGAAGTTGACAACAATTTGAAGGTACTACTATAGAGTCACATTTACTTACATAAACAAAGTCACACGCAATTAATGAAAATCAATTTTTTTGTTGCGATCGAAGGACTGGAAGAACCTAAGATGCCAATTGCCAAGTATGTTTGAGAGCTTTGAAACATTAACACGTACAGTTTATAGAGAGGGTTTTTCTTTTATAAATAGAAGATGATGACGATGAAACAGAGAAAACAGAAACAATGGAAAAGAAGATAATAAATATAGAAAAGTAAATAATGGAAGAATCAATAATGAAATGAAGGAAAATATCCTATCAATCTTTACTTCCCCAATTGACAACTTTCCATTTTACTCTCCCCAAGAACATGCTGACTGGTGGCTCATCAATACTTACAAATGCCTGGACCCACAAATCAAACGGTCCTATCCTGTATCACCCTAGGCACGCATTCTCCATTTGCAACATATAGCCATCCAAATTAACTACGGCAAGGATGTGTCTGAAAAAAAAAAAACAGATAATCAACCTAAGCACACAATAAAGAGAAAAAAAAAAATAATAAAGGGAAATAATAACACAATTGAAAAAAAAAAAAAAAAACATTACCTGATGCCTGTGGCCTGCCACACTATTCGCAAGTAGAGCACGAAACAATATGAACAAACATTTGCGGAAGAGTACCAATTCAAAGCCGATTTGTGTAATACCTAAACCATTCAATTCCTCGAGAAAAATATACGTAAATCTCATATTTGTGAATTTGATTAAAAAAAAGAAAGAAAAAAAAAAAAAAAAAAAGAACAAAGAAGAAGGGAGCGTGTGCAGCGAGATGGGGTAAGAGGTTTACTGGTTGAGGAGGAGATCATTGGGGAGTGTCATGTGTGTGTTATGGATTTGGCAACGGGGATCGAGCATAGGATTGCGTCCCACACATTAATGGTGCTGGTCTGCGCAGGAAGCCATCATCAAGAAATTAAGGAAAAGAGAATTTCACGGGAAAAAATGGAAGTGAATGTGAGTGAGAGAATCGTTTCACGTATGGGATAAAAGTAATGAAGTACTGTCGTGTATAGCAGTTATAAGATCTTCAATTAAAACCACGAAATCCCACGTTGACGGTTTGCAGTTACATTTGAAGGTGTTGCCTATGTTTTGAGGGGTTCAAACAATAAACAAATAATATGATAAAATGACATGAGGCCCACGTTAGAGTTTGCAATTACAATTGACCTGAACGATAATTTACAGATATTTAAAAGGGCAATTTAGTCTAAGTAAAATGGAGACCAAAAAGTAGTTACTGGAGATGGTATCCCCTTTATATAATGGTATAAATTATTATTACTAGGGGAAAGAGGCACTTCATGCCTCACTGTTTCTCTATATTTTATTTTATTTATAAAAAAAAAAAAAAAAAGATAAAGGAAGTTATAATAGTGGGTGGTTGTATGGGAGTGGAAGTTAACTTCTCTGATATGTAAACTGAGAGGGGAAAAGGATGTAAAAAAGTGTTGAAGAATTTGAAATAATTATTATATTTATATATTATTTAAGGGTAAAATTGTCCTAAAAAAATGGAGACCAAAAAGCAGTTATTTAAAATGGTATTCCCTTTATATAATGGTATAGATTATTCAAGGAGTTTATTATTCCGTAATTCAAAACTTTCATGTGATTCTGTCTATATGTATCTGTTTTTTATTATGTAACTAGCTTTATGCAGAAGGCATAATTTATAAAAAAGATATAGCTTTAACTAACACGGCATCTGTCGAGAAATATCAATTCTTCCAAATCTTATACCAAACCATATTTACTTTGTTTATATCCAACTTGCCCGTGAGTGGCGCTCGATTTGAAACAAATTCTGAAAAATAACTATTTCTAGAATTGTCTCTGTCTTTCAAGGCTTAAGGTAGTAGCATTGTGGTGGTTGATGAACAGAATATATTGGAAACTTTGTTCTTATTTTTCCTGATTCAATTTTGTAATAAAATTAAAATTGTTTTGGGCTGGTTTTGAAGCCTGTTCTAGACGAGACTTACACATGGGCAACCCTATCCAGTTACAGCCCATCCTTCCAACTACTTCAGCCAGAACACTAGTGCGGCTTTTACATCCTGCACCCCTTTTTTGCTTCCTGCACCCCCAGTAACACCACAAAGACGAAAATACCTTTGCCCCCACCTCCACCCAACAACCCAACTATCCAATACCACCGCACCACCGCCGAACACCACCACTACAACCACCATCGCAACCACCCACCACCTCCTCGCAACTGTGAAAACACGAACACGAGCACCTGGAAAGGGGGAATGGATTTTGTTTTCCAGAGCTCCCTTTTTGAAAAAAAATTTCTTCCAGAATGTCTTTTCTAGAAAAAAAAATGCTTTCGAAACACCCCTTATGGAAAAAAAATTGCTTCCGGAACCCCCTTTTAGGAAAAAAAATTGTTTCTGGAAATCCCGTTCTAGAAAAAAAAATTTGCTTCCAGAACACCCTTTCTGGAAAAAAAATTTATCTGTCTTTTACTTCTAGCACTTCTATTTTTCCTTTTTGCACCATCATTTTTTTTGGAAAGGGGATTCCGGAAACAATATTTTTTCTGGAAAGGATGTTCTGGAAACAATTTTGTTTTTTCGGAAAGAGGGTTCCAGAAGGAAAAATTTTTTCCAAAAAGTGGGTTCCGGAATAAAAATTTTTTTTCCAGAAAGGGCGTTCCAGAAAACAAAATGCATTATGGAATACCCTTTCCAAAATTATGTTACGGTGGTGGTTTTGAGTGGATTCCCGGTGTTGGGCAGTTCTGAGGTGGTTGCAATTGTGGTTGCAGTGGTGGTGTTTGGTGGTGGTGCGTGTATTGGGTGGTTGGGTGAAGGTTGGGGGGCAAGGGTATTTTTGTCTGCTTGGGGTTTCTGGGGGTGCAGGAAGCAAAACGGAGGTGCAGGAAGTAAAAGCCCACTAGTGCATGACAACTTGGCTGCTTGACTGGACCATTTAGCACAATTCCTCTTTTCTATTTCTTTTTACACTTGATTTTTCTTCTTATTCCCCCATTTCCTTTCTCATCACATTACTTATTATATCATAATTATCTCTCTCTCTCTTTTTCATTTCTCTACACCTATGCACCCCTAACCCCAAATTATGGGTGGAAATTCAATATTTTCCTTTCACTTTTGGATTATTAGCACGGGACATCTTATTTAAATGTGTATTGCGCTACAAAAATTCCCACTATTAAAGTGAATCAATTTTAAAAGGCTGTAACAGATAAAAATATATAGACTTTTTCACTTATAATTTATAAATGACTTTTCCATTAATAATACAAAGGGATTAATATATATATATATATATATATATATATATATATATATATATATATATATATATATATATATATATATATGTAGTTTGCATACACATATATAATTGAATATTTTTAATTTATGTATATTATATATTTTTAGATATTTTATGTTATTATTTAAGAAAAGTAATTACAGAGGGTAAAAAGGGGATCTATCTCAATCCCAAGCATGCCATGCATATGGTATGTTTCACATTAACTTGTCACTCTTGTTAACATTCATTAAATTTACATTACACACTTATATACATATATTTTAAAGGTCAATAAGCTGGACAAGACTTTTCTTAAAATTTTGTTTTGTGTCTAACTCAATCATAAAAGCTAATTCAACATGTGAAGATTATCGTCTACTTATATATATTATTTTGGCCATATCATTAGACGATGTGGGAACATATACCATCAAGTCAAAAACTAGACATTGCGAACGTAAAGTTTGCAGGATAAACATTTATGGGTAGAATATACACAAAAACAAGTTAACATTAAAAAAAAAAAAAAGGAGAAGAAGAAAAGTCTGCATATGGACTCAAGTGATTTTTTTTTTAATTTTGGAATAAAGAAAGTTTAATAATAAAAAAAAAAAGCATGACCTAAACCATTGACTTGATAAAAGAAATAATTAAAAGAAAATGAATAGAAGTCATCCATTGTAGGCCCACATTCTTCTTTTTTTTCAAGCTTAATTTTCCTTGGCACCATAATTAACACCTACCTAACACTCCAATTTTGTCTTCAGGCATTAAAATGATAATTAAATATAGAATCTAAAATTAAAAATTTGAAAGTAGCAGCACCACAAGAAAGAAAACATTATCCTTTAAACTCATTTTGCAAAATGAAACAGAGCTATACTACCCAAACTTCACCAAGACATCATACGTGCTAGAATTGCAGTAGTTGCAAGCTAAAACAATGAGATGAAATGTAATGGCAGAAACTGCAGTATTGTTTGTTTTGCAACAACTGTACCAACTTGTAACAGAAGAAGCAAGTTTGCTGAAAGGTCTCAGAAATGATTTTTCAGATATCAAAGATGAATTAGAGCATCAAAACCTTCCTAAAGGACGCAGATAGAAGAGCTAGAGATGAAGGAATAAAAACATGGGTGAAGCAGTTGAGAGAAGTATCTTTTCGCATAGAAGATGTTATTGATGAATACATCATGGATGTGGCACAAGGGGTGAACCATCATCCACCATGCTTAGCCTCACTCCAAAAGATTGTTCACCAAATCAAAACCTTGAAGTCACGTCACCGGATTGCATCTGAGATTCAACATATCAAGTCAACAGTTCGAGGAATAAAGGAAAGAAGTGAAAGGTATAAGTTTCAATCTTCACTTGAAGAAGGATCATCAAGCAACTTAAGAGGGGCAGAACATGTCAAATGGGGTGACCCCCGAATGGCTTCTCATTTCATTGAAGAAACTGAAGTCGTGGGATTTGAATCCCAAAGAGATGAATTGATTTGTTGCTTAATAAAAGGTACCAACCAATGCTCATTGATTTATGTGGTATGCATGGGAGGACTTGGAAAAACCACTCTTGCCAAACATGTTTTTGATAATCAACAAGTGAAAGAACACTTTGATTGCCGTTCTTTTGTCACGGTTTCTCAATCATACACTGTGAGGGAGCTATTGATAGATATGATACAAAAATTTTGCAAGGACGCTAATGAGCCTCTTCCAAAAGGGCTGCGTGAGATGGATGATAACACTTTAGTTACAGAAGTGAGGCAATACCTTAAGTGACAGAGGTATTTGGTATTATTTGATGATGTCTGGAAAGAAAATTTTTCTGATGAGATTGAGCATTCCTTGCCTAATAATGACAAAGGAAGTAGAATCATAGTCACCACTAGAATGATGCACGTTGCAGAGTATTTTAAGAAATCATTTCGTGTTCATGTTCACAACCTACAGCATTTGCCTCCAAACAAAGCATGGGAGCTCGTCTGCAAGAAGGCATTTAGATTTGACCCTTGTGAGCAATGTCCAAGTGAGCTTGAGGATATGTCAAAGGAAATTGTTCAAAGATGTGGATGGCTACCACTAGCAATTGTTGCCATTGGTGGTCTTTTGTCAACAAAAGAAAAAACCATGTTTGAATGGAGAAAGGTAAGTCAGAATCTGATAATAGAGTTAGAGCACAATGCACATTTAACTGTTTAACAAGGATTCTATCTCTTAGTTATGACGATCTTCCTCACAATTTGAAATCATGCATGTTGTATTTTGGTATGTATCCGGAGGACTACCGCTTCAAACGTAAGAGATTGACTAGGCAATGGATGGCTGAAGGATTTATTAAAAAGGAGGAGAGAAGACCTATGGAGGATGTTGCTGAAGAGTACCTGACAGAGCTAATACATAAATTAAACGTCGACCGAAAATAACCCTAGTCGACGTTGGCCAAAAACATCCCCGACCGAGGTTGGCCAAAAATATTGTAGCTAAGATCGGCCATAAATAGACTTGATCGAGGTCGATCGAAAACTGTCTTCGTCGACGTTGGCAAAAAATAACCCTAGGCGACATTGGTCGAAAATAACCTAGTCGACGTCGGCCAAAAACATCATCGGTCAAGGTTGGCCGAATGCCCTAGCCAAGATCTGCCATAAATAGCCTTGATCGAGGTTGGCCAAAAACTATCTCGGTCAACGTCGGCCAAAAATAACCTTAGCCGACATTGGTTGAAAATAACCCTAGTCGAGGTTGACTTAAAATAGCCATCACTGAGGTTGGCTGAAAATTGCCTTGGCCGACCTTGGCTGAAAACTTCCCTGGCTGAGGTTGGCCGACAATACCCTAGCCGATATCGAACGTAAATAGCCTTGATTGAGGTCGGCCGAAAGCTGCCTCGGCTGATGTCGGTCGAAAATAACCCTAGGCGAGGTCGATCAAAAACAGCCCTGATTGAAGTCGGCCAAAAATAGTCCCAACCAAGGTCAAACGAAAACCGATTTATAGTTTAAAACTAGAGTTAGAACCAAATTGGTTTTGAACTATAAACCGCTTTTAACCGATTTCAAAAAAATCCAATCCAATTTTTATCCAATTAAATGGATATGGATTTAAATCGAATCCATTTAATTGGATTTGGATTGGATATGGATTGGATTTTTTAAAATCCAATCCATGAACACCCCTAGAGTTGAGAGATGAACTCATAGTTCCATACAAAAGTGTCTACTTCATATACATGGTAACAAAAAATTGACCAAAGGCAAAAGGGTGTGTTTTATTTACTATTCTTGGATATTAATTCAATCTCTTTGCCATTTCACAGGCCCTGGACATAGTTCTTAGAATTTCCTGGATGAAATTGTTGTTTGAAATGGATTGGTACCCCATTCATAGAGTGGCAATTTGTTGTTAACTTGATAGTGTGTGAAATACAGTTATGCCGCTGGAGGAGGGGGAGCTCTTGTGCCTAAGGTAGATAAGCCACAACCACACCCACCAAAGGATAAGCTATCTGATGTTTCTTAATGGAATATTTGTCCTCTTCCATGGCGTGAGTTTTTCCAATCATAGATTCCATTTTTGTGCTTGTACTTTGAACCTGATTTTTCTGTTCTCTTAACTGATGTGGTATATCTAAAAGTATGTTATGAGATGTTAACATTGTTTGTTTGGGCATGCTGGCTATTTATCGAATTATTAAAAATGGTGTTCTGTAAATTATTTCCTCTTAGTTGCTTTGATGTGAAAAAAATTCTACTGAAAAAGAAATTTGTTCTTAATTAAGTTGATTATAATTTCTATAGATTTTCTTACAATCACATTTTGTTTACTACTCAAGGTTTTTGTTTTATAGATTTTCTTATAGGTTTTTACATTATAGATTCTTTACAGGGCTGGAAGAATCTCTTACTCTGTTTATTTTTCTAATTTTCTAATTTTATTATGATTAAAAAAAACCAAGAGGTGGGCAATCAAAATAATTGGTAAGCAACAGTTGTTTCCAGCAACACAACAGATTAATTCAGTAAAACAACAAAGATACTGCAATTGTCAAATCTTTATCAGAAACTTTAAAGAGTAATTCCACAACCTTCAACAAAAAAAAAATGATCAAATTTGCCTTCCAACACTAAAAGAAGGCAGACTAAAGTTTAGAGTACAGGCTTTTGTCTTTATTATGAAAATGAAAATGTCCATTCAAATGAAGAAGTCTTGGTTACAGGCTTTAAAGAGGAGCTCCCACAACCTGCAATAAACACCAGCAAACAAAATTCACGGACTAAAAACAAAAATCCTAAAAATTTTAGGGATTAAAAAGATAGTAAACCCTATTTTATTTCTCATTTTCTATTCGCATGACATTTTCATTTCTATTTTTGTTCACTTTTTTATAATGAAGTTTAAGAGTTTAATGGTTATGCACTGACGGTGTAAAATAATTTTACATTGTCATCCAATCACAAATCACTGTTTGAATGACTTTTAAGATGATTATTGAAAAGTCAATAAACTTACCAAAATGGTGGATTGTAATTGGATGACTGTATAAAATATTTTACATTGTTGGTGTATGACCATTTTTCTCAAAGTTTAATTACTTATTTGGTTTCTATAGTTAAGAAAACATTCCATTTTAGTTTTTATACTTAAAATCATCTCCTTCTAGTCCTTACAGATACAATTTTAATCACTTTTAATCCTTATACATATCATTTTAATCCTTTTTAGTCCTTATGATGAGGACTAAAAATGATTAAAAATTGTATTGACTAAAAGGGGATATTTTAAAGTATAGAGACTAAAAGGAATTTTTTTTCTAACTATAAGGACCAAATGAGTAATTAAACCTTTAAAAATATATAGTTTTTTTTTTCTTTCTTTATTTATTTTTACTTTACTATTTTTTTTTTTATTATTTGAGTTGAGTTAACCTATCAAGTATCAACCTACATGAAACATAATGTGTTAACCTTCTCGACCAACATTTTAAAATAGGCCAATCCACCTCATCCCATTTTTGGTGGGTTGACTGCAATGAGATAAGGGTTGAATCACTTTAGGATTTCCACAACACACTGTTAAACATTTTTCCATATAATTTCACGAAGTTCATGACATTTCTATATAGTTGTTAACTTAGTCAAACATGTTAAATTGAGTGTCAACACAGGATTCAGTAAAAGTAACATTTATAATCAACTTCTTTATCGAAAACTTGCCTGAGTTATTAAAACAACTACAAAAATAGTTATTTGAATACTGAATTTAGTTAGTGTAAAATTAAAAGTACGCTATTATTAGTTAGTTTTCTCACTAAAATATCTATAAATCAAAGTACTTCCATAAAACATCAAACTCCAACATATAGAAATAAAAGCATGTTTCAACAATTTATGTTAGAAATTAGAATGCTTGTTGCATATCATTAATTCCAAAGTATAGAGAAAATATATAATTTAATTCCTAGAATATGCTATCAATACTGTTTTTTGGTTCTCAAACTTTTTTATTTAGATAAATTGATTCTCGAAGATGTCAATTTATTGATATGTCCACCGTATTCAACTTGCTAACAGTAACAGGTTCATCTTTTGAGCCCAATTGTATATGCAAAAACTTGGAAACCAGAATAATATAAAGTAAACATATTTTGTAAAGCAAATTGTATATTTACTCTAAGATACACCAACTTAACAGACTCCGGGTATAAAAATGTGTAAAATAGAATGGATTCAGTTTCAATGGTTGTGTAAATATGAAAGAATATGTGTACATGACAGGCAAATAAAATTAAAACATTAAAAGAACAAAAAATCAGAAAAAAAGACAAACATATGATTGCAGAAAGGGCATGTACCTTCATATCAGACATTGAATCAGATTGTTTATGACTCCTTGGAGGATGAACGAATAGTGTGGACTTCAAAATCATTGAGTTTTGGGCCAATCCAACGACGAATGAATACAAGGGGAACATGATTGATGATCCAATAGTCTTGGCCGTTTTGTGGATCAATGCTCTCAACAAACTCAGTTGGCATATCAAGGAAGTCAAGAAATTTAAGGTTATCCAAGGCTTTGATGCCTGGGGATACCTCCTTGAGATGGGGTATTTTGGTAAGTTTAAAATATTCAAGAGAAAGCAGAGCTCCTTTGTCTATGAGAATAGAATTTACTCTATTCAATCGAGCCAGATTTAGTTTCCTCAATTTTGGAAATCCTCCACTTTGAAAATGCAAAATTTCACCATCATAGGCATTGTCCCACATACTAAGCGTCAGCAAATTTGGCAAGTTTTCTAGTGATCTTAATGGATCATCTTTCAAATTGGATAAACCCAGCCTTATCTTAACAACATAGTCAAGTTTTGAAATCCAATTAGGCATCTTGTCCAGTCTTGCTTTCAAATGAAGTCGTAGAAGTTGAGGTGGGGATGATATGGAGTTCAAGTCAATGATTTCATCCTCACCTATTGCAGTGATATTAAGTGATTCAAGGTGTTTCATCTCTTCCACTGAAGCACATATTGCCTTCCCATATTCCCTCCGAACACGCCTTAAGCCTAGCTTCCGTATCTGCCTTAAGAATTTCATCTCTTGGATGAGATCTATTCCCCCATGATCTACCTCCACATAACAAAGATTTTGTAGGGAAGTCAAGTTTTTAATACCTTTTTCCATTAGCACACCAGTTGTAAAACCCAAAAGAGAATACTCTGCTTCATAGTTACGATGGAAAGCAAGAAGATGTCGCAACTTTTTGAGCTTGTTTATTTCACTTGGTAACTCATGAACCAATGTTTCTCTTATATCCAAGGTCTCTAGGTTCTGTAACTTCCCAACAGATTTAGGAAGAACCTGCACTTTAGTATTCTTCAGATTTATGTACCTTAAGTGAAAAAGATTCCCTAAATTACTGGGAACACAATTTAACAATGTACCTTCAAGGTCGAGTACTTTCAAAACCCTTGACTTTGAAACTAATTGACCCATAAAAGGCTCAAGCAGACCTCCTTTTCCAAAAACATGAATAGCACGAACATGTGTGTTGTCAGTGCTCAAAACATTGTTCGAACAAGTGTCTATAGATAGGCGTCTAGTTATTCCATTTGTGGCTGATTCATCATCTCCTTCATGCACAAAATGGCAGAAACTTAAGTCCTTCATTTTTCTTACAATCACTTCACGTAATAAATCATGGACTTGCCAACTTTTAGCTTTCCCTTCAAATGTTGAGACTTGAACCAGACTTCTATAAATTAACTCGGATAAGTACTCATCTGCAACTTGCTCTAATGTTCTTTTCCCATCTGATTTAACAAACCCTTCAGCTATCCATTGTCGAGTTAACCTGTTATGATTAATCGAGTAGTCCTCTGGATATATACCAAAATACAAAATGCACGGTTTCAAATAGTAAGGCAGGTCATCATAACTAAGAGATAAAATCTTTGTTACACTAGTTAGATGGGCATTACGCTGCAGCTCGAGGTTTAGATTTTGACTCACCGTTTGCCATTCAAACACAGTTTTAGATTTTGTTGAAAATAGACCACCAATGGCCACAATCGCCAAAGGTAACCCCTTGCATTTTCTAGCAATTTCTTTTGACATTGCTTCAAGCTCTGCAGGACATTGCCCATCTTGCTCAAATCTAAATGCCTTCTTGCAAAAGAGTTGCCATGCCTTGTCTGGAGGCAACAATTGTAGGTTATGAACATGAACAGGAAAGGATTTCTTGAAAAACTCAGCAACATGCATCAATCTAGTTGTGATTAGGATCCTGCTACTTTTATTGTTATTAGGCAGAGCAAATTCAACTTGGTCACAAAAATCTTCATGCCATACATCATCAAAGAATATCAAGTACCTTTTATGCTCCAAGTATTGCTTCACTTCAGAAATTAGTGACTTCTCATCCATTTCGTGTAACATTTGTGGAAGAGGGTCTTTTGTCTCCCTACAAAATTGCTTTATCATGTCTATCATTAACCCTCTTACAGTGTATGTTTGAGAAACTGTGATGCAAGCACGACAATCAAATTGCCCTTTTACCTTTTGACTATCAAAAACATGCTTGGCAAGAGTGGTTTTTCCAAGTCCTCCCATCCCTACCACTGAAATCACCGTGCGCTCTTCTGTGCCCTTCAACAACCAACCAACCAATTCATCTCTTGACAATTCAAATCCTACAATTTCAGTTTCTTCAATGAAATGGGAACGCATTCTAGGATCAGGCCATCTACTACTTGTGCTGCTGCTTGATTGCTGTTCTTGTGAAATTTGAAACCTATACCTTTCACTCCTTTCCTTGATTACAGAAAGTGACAATTTGATGTCCTGAATCTCAGTTGCTATCTGATGACGAGAAATCAATGTTCTCATCAGGTTTGTAATCTTGCAGATTAAAGCACATCCAAGAGGTTGGACTTGGACCACTTGAATCACCCTGAGGTATTCATCAATGACATCTTCTATACAGAAAGATAGTTCTCTCACCTGCTTCACCCACGTCCTTATTCCATCGTTGCCTTCATTGGTGTTTGCTTCATCTGCTGCCCTTGTATCTGCATCTTTGAGGAAGGCTTGAATGCTTTCTAGTTCATCTCTGATGTCTGAAAAATCTTTGTTGATGCCTCTTAGCAGGCTTGTTTCTTCCTTTAGGATTTGGAGCACTTCTCCCAAGGCAAAATGTACTGCAGTTTCTGCCATTTCACTCTTATCTCATGTTGCTAACTTGCAATTTTGCTGTTCTCATATGTATCCAGCAAAAGCATTTCAGAAAATGTGGTGTATCTTTTTGCGTTTTTTCTTTCCCTTGGGTACACTGTGTGAATGCTGCCAAGGAAAATTAATCTCCAAAGTCATTGAAAAGAAATGGTCATTTGTTTGGTTACTTATTTCATCAAGTCGGTGTAGACCATGGTTTTTATTATTATTATTATTATTATTGAAGGAATTTATTATTCCGTAATTCAAAACTTTCATGCGATTTTGTCTATGTATCTGTTTTATATTATGTAACTAGCATTATGCAGAAGGCATTATTTATAAAAAAGATACAACTTTAACTAACACGGCATCTGTCGAGCAATATCAATTCCTCCGAATTATACCAAACTTATTTTTGTTTGCATACAACTTGCCCATGAGTGGTCCCCAATTTGAAAAAAATTCGAAAAAAAAAAACTATTTATAGCATTGTCTCGGTCTTTCAAGGCTTAAGGTAGCATTGTAGTTGACAAATAGAATATATTGGATACTTTGTTCTTATTTTTCCTGATTCAATTTTTGTAATAAAATTAAAATTGTTTAGGGCTGGTTTTGAGGCCTGTTCTAGACGAGACTTACACTTGGACAACCCTATCCAGTTATAGTCCATCCTGCCAACTACTTCAGCCAGAACACCTATGCACCCCTATCCCCAAATTAATTATGGGTGGAGATTCAATATTTTCCTTTCACTTTTGGATTATAGCACGGGACATCTTATTTTAAATGGTGTATTCCACTACAAAAAATTTCACTATTACAGTGGATCAATTATAAAAGGCTGTAAGGCCGCAGATAATACAGACAGATAAAAATATATAGACTTTTTCATTAATAATACAAAGGAATTAATATATATATATACATAGTTGAACATTTTTAATTTATGTATATTATATATTTTATGTTATTATTTAAGAAAAGTAATTACAGAGGGTAAAAAGGGGATCTATCTCATTCCCAAGCATGCCATGCATATGGTATGTTTCACATTAACTGTCACCTTGTCAACATTCATTAAATTTACATTACACACTTATGTACATATATTTTAAAGGCAAATAAGCTGGATACGACTTTTCTTAAAATTTTGTTTTATGTCTAACTCTATCATAAAAGTTAATTCAAGATGTGAAGATTATCGTCTATATACTATATATTTTGGTCATATCACTAGACAATGTGAGAACACATACCCTCTCGTCAAAAACTAGACATCGTGAGCGTAAAGTTTGCAAGAAAAACATTTATGGGTAGCATATAGACAAAAACAAGTTAACATTAAAAAAAAAAACAGAGAAGAAGAAGAAGAAGAATAAGAAAAGTATGCATATGGAATCACGTGATTTTTTTTTTTTAATTTTGGAATAAAGAAAGTTTAATAATAATAAAAAAAAGCATGACCTAAACCATTGACTTGATAAAAGAAATAATTAAAAGAAAATGAATAGAAGTCATCCATTGTAGGCCCACATTCTTTGTTTTTTTTTTCAAGCTTAATTTTCCTTGGCACCATAATTCACACCTACCTAACACTCCAATTTTGTCTTCAGGCATTAAAATGATAATTAAATATAGAATCTAAAAGTAAAAATTTGAAAGTAGCAGCACCGCAAGATAGAAAACATTATCCTTTAAACTCATTCTGCAAAATGAAACAGAGCTATACTACCCAAACTTCACCAAGACATCATACGTGCTAGAATTGCAGTAGTTGCAGGCTAACACAATGAGATGAAATGTAATGGCAGAAACTGCAGTATTGTTTGTTTTGCAACAGCTGTACCAACTTGTAACAGAAGAAGCAAGCTTGTTGAAAGGCCTCGGAAATGATTTTTCAGACATTAAACATGAATTAGAGAGCATCAAAGCCTTCCTAAAGGATGCAGATAGAAGAGCTGAAGATGAAGGAGGAGACACCAATGAAGGAATAAAAACATGGGTGAAGCAGTTGAGAGAAGTATCTTTTCGCATAGAAGATGTCATTGATGAATACATCATGGATGTGGCACAAGGGGTGAACCACCATCCACCATGCTTAGCCTCACTCCAAAAGATTGTTCACCATATCAAAACCTTGAAGTCACGTCACCGGATTGCGTCTGAGATTCAACATATCAAGTCAGCAGTTCGAGGAATCAAGGAAAGAAGTGAAAGGTATAAGTTTCAATCTTCACTAGAAGAAGGATCATCAAGCAACTTAAGAGGGGCAGAACATGTCAAATGGGGTGACCCCCGAATAGCTTCTCATTTCATTGAAGAAACTGAAGTCGTGGGATTCGAATCCCAAAGAGATGAATTGATTTGTTGCTTAATAAAAGGTACCAACCATTGCTCAATGATTTCTGTGGTAGGCATGGGAGGACTTGGAAAAACCACTCTTGCCAAACATGTTTTTGATAATCAACAAGTGAAAGCACACTTTGATTGCCGTTCTTTTGTCACGGTTTCTCAAAGGAAATTGTTCAAAGATGTGGAGGGCTACCACTAGCAATTGTTGCCATTGGTGGTCTTTTGTCAACAAAAGCAAAAACCATGTTTGAATGGAGAAAGGTAAGTCAGAATCTGAGAATAGAGTTAGAGCACAATGCACATTTAACTAGTTTAACAAGGATTCTATCTCTTAGTTATGACGATCTTCCTCACAATTTGAAATCATGCATGTTGTATTTTGGTATGTATCTGGAGGACTACCGCTTCAAACGTAAGAGATTGACTAGGCAATGGATGGCTGAAGGATTTATTAAAAAGGAGGAGAGAAGACCCATGGAGGATGTTGCTGAAGAGTACCTGACAGAGCTAATACATTGAAGTTTGGTTCAAGTCTGCAAAGCCAGCTTTGATAGTAAAGTTAAAATTTTCCAAGTCCATGATTTATTACGAGAAGTTATCATAAGAAAAATGAAAGATTTAAGTTTCTGCCACTTATTGCATGAAGATGATGAACTAGACACAATTGGAATAACTAGACGCTTTTCTATAGCTACTTGTTCCAACAATGTGTTACAAAGGACTAGTAACTTGGGCATTCGTGCTATTTTTGTTTTTAACAAAAGTGAATTGCCTGAAGATTTTGTGGGTAGATTTTCTGCCAAGTTCAAGCTTTTGAAGGTACTTGATTTTGAAAGTACTTTGTTGAATTATGTTCCTGATAATTTGGGGAATCTTTTTCACCTGAGGTACTTGAACTTGAGTCATACAAAAGTAGAGGTTCTTCCTAGATCGATTGGTAAACTGCTGAACCTAGAAACCTTGGATCTAAGACAAACACATGGGCATACATTACCAAGAGAGATAATGAACCTCAAAAAGCTAAGGTTCCTTCCAGTCTACTATAAAAATTATGAAGGACAATACTCTATGTTGAATTTCACAATCAGGGTGAAAGTGCATAAAGGTATTGGATGCTTGAAGTCCTTACAAAAGCTTTACTTTTTGGAGACTGATTCTGGTGGATTAGACCTTATGCAAGAGCTCAAAATGTTGAGACAGTTAAGGAAGTTAGGCATAACTCGAGTGCAAACAGAGTATGCAAATGCCTTAACTACTGCAATAGTAGAGATGAATCACCTTGAATCTCTCAATGTTAGAGCTATAGCTGAGGATGAAATCATTGACTTGAATTTTGCATCACCTCCACCCAAACTTCGAGTGTTGAATTTGAAAGCTCGAGTAACAAAGTTCCCTGACTGGATTCCAAAACTCGAGTATCTTGTTAAACTAAGGCTTGGTTTATCCAACTTGGAAGAAGATCCACTAGACTCACTAAAATACTTACCAAATCTGTTGCGGATCAAAATGTGGGATAATGCATATGCAGGTGAAAATTTGCATTTTACAAAAGGAGGTTTTCCAAAGTTGAAGGAAGTGGAACTCACTCGATTGAGCAGATTAAATTCTATCTCTATAGACAAAGGAGCTTTGCTTGGTCTTGAACACTTCAAATTTAAAGATAACCCCCAAATGAAGATGGTACCTCATGACCTCAAACACTTGGAAAACCTTCAATTTCTTGGCTTTGCTGATATGCCAACAGAATTAGTGGAAAGCATTGATCCAGAAAAAGGTGGAGAAGATTATTGGATCATCAAGCATATTCCCCTTGTACTTATTCGTCAGAACATGGGACCAAGATATCATGACTATAAGTTGCGCCGTATTCCCACATTAGTCAATGTTGGAAGTCTGAACTTAAAAGATAACGCTTTCCTTGTACGATATATTGATGTTGCTATATATTATTTGATAATTTAATTTATTCTCTTTCATAACGTAAAAACTTACTAGAATGTTTATTTAGCATTCAAAAATTAAGTTAAAATCAATTTGCTTCAGTACTTACATATATACTGCTCAAATTAACTTGAGTATTTCCTCTGTCTTTGTGGACAGAAATTCAAATTTTCCATATTGCAGCTTGCAAAAATGACGCACTTGGTCTGTCCATTCCTTCCATGAAGCTTGAATCTTCGTATAAATTATTCATATTTCCTTGAACTTATCCTACTTCACTCAAGGAATATATGACCTCTATTTAGGCTTGTAACTTTGACTTTAGTACTTTTCTGTTAGTTATTTGGGGTGTTTATAAACGGATTGTGGGGAGCTTTTATTGAAACCTTGTAACGAGACCACTTCACTTGAATAGGTGTTTGCATTTTTATATCGAAGATTGATGCAATTTCATTGTTATGAATTATAGGATTTTTTGGCATTTAAAAAATGTGCCAGTTCCACATGAGCCAAACTATGGAAAAGGTCTCCTGCAGGTCTACATCACCAAACTCGTTGTACCAACTGAACCTGAAACATAAAACTAAATACAGGATCAAGATCAGCTATTATTGTGATTTATTTGTAGAAACGTACCAGCCAACCCAGTTCTCTTTCCACATTTTGGGTTTGAATTTGTTGTTGAGAGTGTGTGAAAAACAATCATGGCAGGATCTGGGGGAGCTCCAGTGCCTAAGGTAGATGAGCCATAACCACACCCACCAAAGGATCAGATACCCACATTGCATTATGAGTCCTCCATGGGACGTGTCGAAGTTCAAGTGTGAAGATGAAGTTCCACATTTTTTCAACAGTGCGAGTTTTTCTAATCATAGATTCCTTTTTTTATACTCTTACTGTGAACCTGATTCTTCTGTTCTCTTACCTTATATGGTATATTTGAAAGTATGTTTTTGTAATTTTAACAATATTTGTTTGTGCATGCTGGCTTTTTATCTAATTATCAAAAGTGGCTTTCTATAATTTTTTTCCTTTTAGTTGCTTCACTGTGAAAAAAGCATTCTAAAACTTATTGTTGATTATAATTTCTAAAGATTTTCTCACACTCACCTTTTTACTATACTTTTAAGAAATTTGTTTTATAGCTAGATTTTCATACATTATATAGATTGTTTAAAGGGCTTGGGAAATGTCATGCTCAGTTTATTTTTCTAATTTTATCATGATAAAAAAAAAGGCTAAATGTTATTTTGGTCCTTTATATTTTAACGTTTTTTCATTTTGATAGATTAAGTTTTAAAAATCTCATTTTGATCCTTTATGTTTTCAAAAATTTTATTTTGGTCATTTCTTCGATTTTTCGTTAATAACATTAGTACTTCGTTAATTTTTAAATTTTAAAATAATTAATTTAAAATAGTGATGGTTAAAAACCACCAATATATTCTTTTTTTTTTTAAAAAAAAAAGTGGCCACCGCCGATTTTTGCTGCGAGCTGCTATCTTATTTCTTTCAGAAGGGAAAAAAAGGACATATATTTTTCTGAACTAAAAATCCAAAACGAAACTCGGGTTTTTCTTTCCTTATTCTAGCAATCGAGGGTAATGAATGATTGAACGAAACCCACAAACCAGAAAGCAGAAAGGGTAATATTTTTTTTTCCTTTCATTCACCAAGGTATTAAGCAAGCTTCCATAATCCAGACAGATATGCAATGACACCAATCACCAGATGGTAAAAAAAAGACCCCAAGACCCAAATACTAACCTAAACAAATCTAGATCCCCACGGACCAATCACTAGGTGAAGAAATAAAGGTAAAGAAATAAAAAAAAAAACAGAAAAAGAGAAAAAGAAAAGTGAAAGAAGAGAAACAGTAGCTACAATGATTTGTCGGGGAAGGGTTTTATGAACAACTAAAACTTAAGTCGGGTCGGTAGGTGAGACTTGAGAGAAATTGTTAAGCAAAAATAAAATAAAATAAAAATTCAGAGAATTAAAAGAAGGATCTAGAAGTGATTTGACATGAAGCGAACACGTCACCGCCTCATATATATTGATATATGCTGATGATGAACAGTGCAATGAAAGGAAATTATCGCAGAAATTGCAAAGCAACGTGATCATATTTGACACGCAATCTAAATAATTAGATTTAAATTTATAGAACAGAAACAAAATTGCACAATAAACAATTATTATCACGTGTTGTATTGTTAAAGTTTGAGATTTGAGAGTGAAAACCTACCAAATTCAACGAAGAGCCCTTTTCGATTTCATGCGATTTTTGCTGCGAGCTGTGACCTTGATCTTCATCAAGTCAATAAAGCCATTGTTGTTGCTGCTGCTCGATATCGTGATGCTTCTCATGCTCGGTGAGAAGTGAAGCTGCATCGTCGTTCTCATTGTTCTGATCTTAAAAATCGCCGGTGGTCACTTTTTTTTCTTTAGGAAAAAACACATAACGACGGTTTTTAGCAATTGTTTATATTAGAAAGGAACACGAAAATGTCCTTTTAAATGAATAAGTCTTGCAGTAAAAAAAAAAAAAGCGTAAAATATGTTTTTAGTATATGTACTTTTATTAAAAAATGATTTTAGTCTATGTACTTTTAAATCGATCATTTTAGTCTTCAAATTTTGAAAAACATATAAATTTAATCCCTTAACATCACTAACATCAATAAAGAAGAGGACTAAATTAATATGTTTTTCAAAGTTTATCGATCAAAATAGTCGATTTGAGGGTATAGGAACTAAAACAAAATTTGAGTAAAAATATAGGGACCAAAAACATATTTTACCAAAAAAAAAAATGAATAAGTCTTTGTTACAAATTTGAAAAGATTAATTCCACAAACCTTCAATAAAAAAGAAAAAAACACAATTGCCTTCCAAAACCGATAGAAGGCAGACTAAAGTTTAGAATACAGGCATAATAATTGGCAAGCAACGGTAGGTACTTCCATCATCACAACAAATTCAATAATAATAAAGAAATTACATTTGTCTTTATTATGAAAATGAAAATGTTCATTCAAATGAAGAGGTCTTGATAACAAACTTTAAAGAGTATCTCCCACGACCTGCAATGAACACCATGAAAGAAGAAAAATAAAATGAAGTTTAATTTAATTATTCCATGATTAAATATGATGACTTGAAGGATACATTTTATTTGGAGACAAAATATGGAAATTCGTAAATATAGAAAGAAACAAATCCATTAATTCACTTCTAGATATTGACATTTTACAATAGATCTAATAATTAACTGTATAACTTTAGCTTTCAGCGGCCAAATAACATGTTAAATATAGGTGTTCGGTTGGTTTTCTTTTTATATTTCGAATTAACATATTTTTATTGATAATTATAAAACTATACTTTTTTCATGTTATTTTTTATTTCATTTTTTGTGACAAATGATAAGAACAAGAAAATATAAGGTGTGTTTGATTCTATTTTAGTTTTTTGTTCTTTAAAATTATTTTTTAAATAGGGGAAAAATATCTGATAAGGTGATTTTTAAAACAGTATCAAAATGATAAAGAGGAAGAGTTATTCTTTTTTACATTTATTTTTATTTTACTATTATTTGTTAATTATGTAAGTGAGTTAACCTATCAAGTATCAACCAACTTCTCAACCAACTTAAAAAAGGCCAATCAACCAACTTAAGCAAATTTCCACAAACACTGTCTAACATATTTTGCCACATAAATTAACTTAGTTAAACATGCTAAAAATATTGTATTAAAAAGTAACATTTATAATCAACTTCTTTCTCGAAAACTTAACAATTACAAAAATAGTTATTTGAATATTGAATTTAGTAGTGTAAAATTAAAAATACGCTATTACAGTATTAGTTAGTTTTTTCACAATAAAATCAAATTAGTTTGTAAAACATCAAACTGACATAAAATAAAAGCATGTGTCAATAATTTACGTTAGAAATTAAAATTCTTGTTGCCTACCAATAATAATAAAATATAGAGAAAATATATAATTTAATTCCTAGAATATGCAATCAATATCGTTTTTGTTTCTCAAATTTTTTTATTTCTATAAGTTGATTCTCGAAGATATCAATTTATGTATATGTTCACCCTATTCAGCTTGCTAAGAGGCTCATCTTTTGAGACCAAACTTGGAAACCAGAACAATACTCCCTCTAGTCTCAAATATAAACAACAAAAATAACTTGTTTTTTTGTCTCAGATATAAGTTAATTTCAACTAATTTTGTGTTATTTAATGAGGTTATCTTTAAAATACCTTTCATTTAATAAGGTCAAAGACTTTTTTTATACTTGAAGTCAAGTTCCAATGCAGGGTAATTTAGGAGAAGTGTTTATTTTTTAATTGGAATATATATAATTTAATGCAGTTAACTAACTTTCTTAATAAATATAAAATATGTTTTTTTTCTCTTATAATCGAGACCGGAGTTGTACAAATTAAACATCTTTTAGAAAAAGTCATAATATTAAAGTTAATATTAAAGATATTTAATATTAAAGATATTTAAAACTTCATTTTACTTTTTAAAGTTAATATTAAAGATATTTAAAACTATATTGATAGTTATTATTGATATTTAAAACTTCATTTTACTTTTTAAAATAATATACTTAATTATGAGATATTTAAAATTAGTTATTATTGATATTAAAATTTCTAGAAAAAGTCATAATATCATTGACAAATACTTTATATTTATTCACAATTGTTAAAAGATTTATTGATATTAAAAAAAATTATATATATATATTTGACAGTTCCCGTTATCTTTTTCTTCCTTTATATTTTGTATAGCTTATTCATCTTTCCTTATTTTTTTTTTTTAAATTATAGTCTCCATAGGGATAGATTATCTCTTTTTTCAAAATAAATTCGATGTGCTATATATATATATATATATTTTAATTTTCTATTAACTATATAAATAAGATAGTGAAAATTTGAATAAGCCCACGGGCTAAAACACTAGTACACTTTAAGAGAAAATTTCTTTCGTATTTTTTTTATTATTCTTTTATGAGGAAATTTCTTTTGTACCTCTTCATACTAATGTATGTTTTTGTCTTTAATAAATAATAATGATTATAATATTAATAATAATACGACTTTATAATTAACATTATTTTTTTACCTAAAAAAACATCATTTTTTGCTTACGTTAAACTTCAGTTTTTTCAAATAGATAAAATTGAATTTTCATGTTTTATATTATTTAATCATTCCAATTTTAATTGATTGTATGAAAGACTCATTTTATATTGTATTGACGTAAAAACTTAAATTATATTAAGTTATCTTTAATATTAATGTAATGATGTGACTGTATAATTAACATCAATTTTTTGTTACTTTAAGCTTCAGTCTTTTCAAAAATATAATATAGAATTTTTATGTTTTATATTATTTAGTCATTCTAATTTTAATTGACTACATGAAATATTCATTCTAATTTTATATTGTGTACAATGTAAAAACTTAAATTATATTAAGCTCTCTTTAATAATATTTATTACGTTATTAAATTAAAGGTTCAAAATTAAACGATAACCTTTATTTGTTTGAAAAGGCATGTGTGTAACACTCTAAAAATTAGCAACTCAAAATATAGTAAATGATGTGTTATACTCTTTAGAAACCTATCTAAGAATAAAAAACCAAATAACAAATCAAAAAGACATGGATCAGAATACACCTAATTGTGAAGAGTATCCATCCATATAAGCTCAAGGGTGGTCCATTTTTATGTCACCACTTTAATCTTGAAAAGAAATCGAATTCAGATGTTTGTTGTTCAAAGCTTTGTTTTCAACATCTCTAAGATCTCTCTTCTATGAGTTGTGAACATTTATTTTCGAGAAAATAGATAGTATGAAGAGAGTTAGAAGGTGTCTATATATAAAAATTTCAAACTGTAACAATAATAATCGATGTGTAATAGATTATTTTGTTCTTGATGTACCTGGGTTTTTGTTTGAATGTGATTAATCGATTAAACCGAAGCGTAATCAATTAAACTAGTATTTTGAATTCAAATAGAGCTTTCAGTGTACTTGTGTAATCGATTAAATCAAAGTGTAATCGATTAAACCAGTAGCTTGCTCCATTTGCTTTCAAGATTATTGCTTATGTAATCGATTATCCCAAAGTGTAATCGATTACCGAGCTCTAGTTTTGATTCCAGATACACATAAGAACGAATGAATCAGTTACGAGTCCACGTAATCGATTATAACAGTCATGATTAAAAAATTTTAAGCTTAGTCAAGGCACTTAGCAAGTTTTAGGACATTCTAGGCTTAAGATATGATCTAAACTAGATATACACACACATGCCTAGATCTAAACAACTGATACATAACGTGCCTTTAGATACAACAAGTTTTAGGCACTTAATACATCAAAATCAAAACAAACTTAAAATAACAATTAGAGAGAATGTTCCTTCTTGTTAATCTTCTATCTAACAAATTTTATTTTAGCCAATTAGAAATGAAGTTAGATGTGACTTGTAAAGTATTTAGTATTTTAGTTTGCAATAAATGTTCATTTTTATATAACTTAAATTTACAACAAATCAATATTTTTAAATATATAAATTATATTATAATTAAAATTTATAATGAATAAATAGGTTATGTTTTGATAGTCTAAAAGAGTTTTACAATATCATTCAATCACAAATAAATTAGCATGTATGTTATGTTTGTTGACTTTTATGATAACTACCTTAAAGTCATACTAATGGTGATTTTTTATTAGTTTTTTTTTTTTGATCAGCCAAAGGTATTGATATATTATATAAAGAAATGGCACCAATAGTACCTATAAAGTATTCGTACAACTTTGATCATCATCTAAAGTTATGGTTATACTTTATTTATGGCATTCAATTCCCATAAATACAATATAACCATAATTTCAAAATTTCAAAGTTATGGTGATTTTTGATTAATTGATACTGATAGTGTAAATTTGCACTAACAGTACATAGCCATTAAACTCTAAATAATTTTTCAAACATATAAATAATATTTTGAATTTATGATAAATAATTTATGTCGTGATAAATGATTCTTGTAATTATTGATAATTTCTTTTAAAAGAACATTGAAATTTAATTTAGAAATAAAGATGAAATTTGAAAGAGATGCTCCCTTCAATCTCTAATATAAATAAATAATAATAATTTACATTAATTAAGAAAGTTAGTTAATATCATTTAATTACACTAATCCCATTTAAAAATAAATTATTTTCCTAAATTATCCTTCATTGAAACTTGATATAAAAAATAAAAGAGTCATTAGAAATGCAATCTCAATTACATGAAGGGTATTTTAAAGACACTATCATTAAAAATGATTAAATTAGTTTATACTAGTGTAATAACCCGTGCCCTGCACGGGTGTGGGATTTATAATTTATAATTTTTTTTATTTTAATAAGGTCATTTAATGTATTTATATTATATTTTTAATTTTTATAAATATATGTTTATATATATATATATATATATATATATATATATATATATATATATATATATATATATATATATATTAAATAACAAATAAATCTTTTGAGAAATTTTAACTTGAATCCAAAAAAAAAAAATTGAATCTTAATATGTATTAGTTATTAGTTAATATTTAATTGTTTTATAAAAAAAAGTTAATATATAATTGTGTTATCAATTATAAAAAGTTTTTGGTGTCTAAAACATATAAAATTAACATGCTAAGTGAAATGTTAGTTCTTAATTAATTGCAATACCCTTTTCTTTACCAATTTCTTTAACTATTTTTTTCAACAAAACCAATTCTATTAACTTATTGTCAAGATATTCATTATAAAAATAAATAAATTGTAATTAAAGATAAATGTGTATAACTTATATAAAAAACTATTTTTCTACAAAAGCTAAAATAAGTGTAAAGAAAAAAAACAATATAACTTATATTATTCACTTGCATATGATTTAATAGTATCTTTTTATAATTGATTTAAGAAATTATTAATGACACGATTATCAATATCCATTCCAAAAACATATATCCAACGAATTTTTATATTGCTTTAACAACGTCATTAACCAAAAGCAAACATACGCATCACCTCATCACCAGCTATTTTGTGGAAGCATCTCCAATGATCAAAGAGTATAAAAAAGACAAACAGAATGTTATGCACATACATGAAAACCTTGCTTCTCACCATTAAGCACCGAACACAACAGCAAAACCGAAAGACATGGAAATTAACATCAGTAAAACAACACCATTGTTCAAGATATGTAGTTGACCTAAACCAAAAAAGAAAAAAGTAGTTAATGGAAATGGATAGTAAAATATATACAACATTGCATTTCATTAAA
The DNA here is from genome assembly GCA_026413185.1 of Pueraria montana var. lobata. Lineage (NCBI taxonomy): Eukaryota > Viridiplantae > Streptophyta > Magnoliopsida > Fabales > Fabaceae > Pueraria > Pueraria montana. The sequence continues at coordinate 62,950,756 of CM048654.1, read as the reverse complement.
TATTCAAAAGACAAATGATAATTACCTAAATCAAATTTTGAAATACTTCTTTGTAGACAACATTGATTGTTGTATTTAGTTGAAGATTGTCTTTATTTTCAATAAGTATCCTTAACCCCTTTTTGCTTTTAACCCTTGAAATAGCAACGTACAATTGTCCATGACTAAACACTGGTCGTGGAAGATACAATCCAACATACGATAGTGTTTGTCCTTGTGATTTGTTAATTGTCATGCCAAAACAAACACATATTGGAAATTGTCTTCTTTGAAATTGGAAAGGCAAATTTAAGTTGTTTGTAATCATGGTCATCCTTGGAATAAGAACGGTGTCTCCAACGGTAGTCCCAGTCAATACCGTGCACTCAAGAACATGGTCTCCCAATCTTCTCACTTTTAATCTTGTTCCATTACACAATCCATTGGATTGGTCAATGTTTCTCATCAACATTACGGGGACTCCAACTTTCAAACATAATTTATGTGGAGGAAGTCCAGAACAATTTATAGCATTTAACACCTCAGGGGAAAATGCATCCAACTCACTTTCTACATTCCCGTCTTCTTTGTACATTGAATCTGAACTCAAATAAATTTTCTCTTCTCCAGAAATCCTCAACATCAAATAATCATTTATTTTTTCAACCAATTCAATAGTTGGGGCCAAAATTGTTCTATCTCTAAAGTAGCCTATATTTGTCATGTTACTCAACAAATCAGGGTAAGCAAAATCAACCAAGTCACTAAACCCAGAGAATGTGTTTTTTATAAGAATTTCATCAGGTATTTGTATTTCTGCCTCTCCGTCCACTGATTCTCCAATACTACCATCACCTATATTCAATAACCACTCTGAGAATTCTAATATGTCCGATCTATTTAAGGATGATGAACCATTTGCAAGTCTCATGTTCTTCGTTAAACGAAGAACTTGACAAAAAGGCCATAGGTAAGAAGAATTGATCGTTGCATTCACTACATCTTGTTTGGATGCCCTGGGAATAACAGGTAAGATTTGCCTAAAATCACCACCCAATACCACAACTTTTCCTCCGAATGGCAACTTTGGGTTATATGATTCAGAATATCTTAAAATGTCTTTCAAACACCTATCTAAAGCTTCAAAACACCACTTATTCATCATTGGAGCCTCATCCTAGATGATTAATTTAGCCTTTATCAATAACTTAGCATGAGGGCTACCTTGCTTAATGTTACACGTTGAATCCTCAGATATAGATAATGGAATTTTGAACCTCGAGTGTGCTGTCCTTCCTCCCGGCAACAACTGGGAAGCTATTCCGCTTGAGGCAAAAAAGGAAATATCTTGAGGCAAAAAAGGAAATATCTTGGGAAGCTTCATGGCTTATCTCTTGTGTGGGAAAAAAGGATTGGATAGCATGAACTTGGTGTAAATTTTGAATTAAGGGAACTGTCCTCCTTATGAATTTAAATTAATGTTATCAATTAATATGAATTAAATAATTTAAAATTTCAAATCATAAATATCTTAAAATATTGATCACATTCAAATTTGAATATGAATATGAATTTAAATTAGTGTTATCAATTAATATGAATTAAATAATTTAAAATTGGGTTAAGTTTGATTTTGGTCCTCCAATTTTAAAATTAATCTTTTTAGTTCCTATAATTTGAAAAAAAAAAAAAACTTGTTTTAGTCCCTCTATCCCAAATAAATTTAAATTTGAAGGACCAAAAATAAATTTACTTTAAATTTGAGAGACTAAAAACATATTTAAGCAAAAAAATAAATAGTAAAGAATAGCAAGAAGCATTCTAGGAAAAATCCCAATACACCTGAAAAAAGAAAGTTAAAATAAAAAATAAATGAATAGAAAACTTAAAAAGCCATTAGATATAATTAAATTTATTTTTATCTACTATATTTCCCAAAAGAGTTTTTTTTTTTTTAAAAGGACACACATAACACAGTCTGAAATGTTTAAAAAATTAAATAGTAAAGAATAGCAAGAAGCATTCTAACAACTTGAAACAATACAAAGAAAACAAAAATAAAAGAGAAAAAAAAAGTAACTTTTTGCACGTAGAGAGAAAAATGGATTCATTTAACACAGCCAAATTCATCTAACACAACTTCATAGGTGTTGAATGCAACCCTTCATGGGTGGTAGCCAAATTCAAAGCCTGCTATGACTTTTTGCTCGTAATATAACTTGAGTCTCTAACCTGTCTGGGGATATATGTACCTCGTAGTTATTACTTATTACGACCAGTTTCGACAAAATATTTTAAAAAGTATTAATTATATCTAATTAATATTTATCCATTAAAACATTTCTTATGAGTTTAGCAAGCTTGTTCGTGACTCAATCTGTACGCAAGGAAGAAAAAGCATTAGCTCTTCAAATTGAATGAGCCAAACTTAACATAATTCTCTGAATAAATCAGCACTTGACCAACCGAAATAGGGTGGACCGAATTGACACCCTTTTGCATACACCCTAAAATTGCAAAGCAAATGGTGGCCAAATTCATGTAAATCTTATTTAAATTGTAAAAAACCCTAAAATAAAAAAGAAGAAACAATAACAATATTAAAAACTGCTGGGTAGGAGAATTCATATTAAAATTAAAGTAAAAATGTAACACAATTAAAAATAACAATGTGAATTCACAAAGAAAATATGAAGTATCCCTATTAAAGACTAATTGCGCTCTTCCTTGATGACTTTACGGAGTTTATTAGAAGACATTTGTCCATCACCACTAATTTCACCAACAGCTTTAGCATAAACAACCTCGTTAACTCCATTGGATGATGGGGTACCAAACTTTGAGGAGCCCACCTCACTCTCTGTGTGCGAGATTCCATCCTAATATAAAGAACAACAATATTAATATTGATGTATTTAACAATTGTACGTGAATAAAAATAATAAAATGTAGCACAATAATTTAAATTTTACCTTCTCAATCAAATCAATATTATCAGTTAACAACTCTGAACAGTTTGCTTGATGTGGACCCTATAGAAAATTTTAAAAAAAGTTAAAGATCTCACGTATATATATTAATAATATATATATATATATATATATAATTAATAATATCAATGTATTTAATAATTGTAAGTGAATAAAAATATTAAAATATAGCACAATAATTTTAAATTTTACCTTCTCAATCAAATCAATATTATCAGTTAACAACTCTGAACAATCCTTTTGATGTGGACCCTATAAAAATTTTAAAAAAAAGTTAAAGATCTCATGTATATATATTAATATATCTTTAATGATAATAATTAACAATATAAAAACCAACATCTTCTAATTTGTATTTTTGAATGAATTCTGTTATAAGCACATCATCTGAAGTCATTCGTGATACTTGAATACTTCTTTGCTCCACATAATTGAAGTATTGAATTTTTAGTTGAACCTTGAACACAAATATCTTTTCCTTCAAACAATCTATTTCTGAAGGGTACAACTCATCAGCATCACCCTGAAAATTAAATTAAAGTATTCAATTATAATGAGTAAATATTTTTTTTTGTAATATAAATGACTATAGGACATTTACTCTTGCAAGATATTTTTCTTGAAGGTCTTGGGCACTAATTTGAAGAAAATTTGCCGCCTGTCCATCAAATAAAGTGAAGCTAGCAGAATCTGTACTGTCAACCACCCTAAGTTGGATGTTATACCTAAGAATTTAATATAATAATATTAGATATTATTAGTATTTGGCAATAAAAAAAAATTAAAAATGTAAGGTTGTTAATACCTCAGCACAAAAGACGTGTACTCCTTGTCACATTTTCTACAATAAAATTTATCATCCCGCTCTTTCATTCCAATCAAACAGTACTTCGATGGACAGGCACGATAAGACCATCTTGACATGCAATCTATGTCCTTCACAACTCCATATGTAACAAAGGATCCATTCTGATACAAATAAAAAAAAAACCAAATTAATATTACTTAATATTAAAAATTGTATATATGAAACCTAAATATGTAAAATTAATGATATATTTAAAATACCTCTTGACAATCCTTCAATTCTGCAATTGTCTTGTAGGTGGATATATTTAAAATATCATCTCTCAATGAATATGCTTGCTCTTTAAGTAAGAGAGGCATTGAACCAGATTCCACCTTATCCTTTAAATTTAAATAACTGCCAATTTAAAAGTAAAATAAAAAAGTAAATACTAAATTTTATATAATGTATGGAAATTTAATTATTATTAATTTGTATGTAAAATGGAATATATAATACCTGGACCGCAATTCATGAACTTCTGGAATGTCAATATTCATGAGAAGTTTTGAAGCATAATTGGTGTTTGACACTCCCATCTTACCTATAAGTTAAAGATCAGATCATAATATATTATTTAAATAAATATTTATAAAATATAGTAAATAAAGAATTACCTTTGAATAATTTCATTTTTCCTAGTTGCAAAATCAACACTAATGGTGTATTGGGATTTTCATCCATATACTTTAGTAGTTGATTAGCATAATCCTCCCATAGAGTGCATCTCAATTTTTCTTCTTCTCTGCAAATGGAACGGAACATCGTTTATAATAATATGAATTACATAAAGGTTAAAAAAGTATACTTTTTAAAATATAAAACAAAAATTGTAACAACAAAAACTCACCCAACATTGTCTAATTCGACAACAATATAAGAAACACTTTTTTCATCACGCTTGAACTCAATCAGCTCTCCCTTAGCAACAACCACTCCAATAACGTCTACAAATAAAATGAATAATATAAATTTTTAAAAAATAATCAAAGAAAATTGCTAATTAAAATTAAAAAATTAAATAAATATTACCGACTAAACATGCATCCTCTGAACCTGCTTCAAAAATATCCATATAAGGTGTGAAGGTAAATCCAAAAAATGGGATAGAGGATTCAGCAATTGGTTTCACAAAGGTCACTTGCTTAAAATATATCCTATACGGATGATTCGTGGCCTTGTATTTATAATTGTTTAGAGCCACAGTGAGGTTTCTAATTTCGTAGCACGTCCCTTCCCTTAAAAATGTCTCAAATCTGTCAACAGTATTACTCCAAATGGTACACTGAATTTTGTCAAGCTGCATAAAAGAAAATTAGTAGTTATGAATACAATGAATACATAAATAAAAAATAATAATATTTAACAGATACCTTTTCATCCATGATGACCATTTCAATAAAATCCTTTAAATGTGGTTGTTTGGAGTTTGGGACTCTCCAAAGACGAAGAACTCTAACCTGTAATCTCCATATCTTTCGCTCGTTTTGAACGTTAATACTTGCAATTGAGTCAAAACTGGGAGACATTGTATAATTCGAGAGAATTAGCGCAAATTGGAATTAAAATTAGAATTGAATGGTTTAGACGTGTATGTTTAATATTTATAATAATAGTTTATATTTTAAAATGAAAATTTGAATTTAAATTAGTGTTATCAATTAATATAAATTAAAAAATTTGTATAATTCTGTTTCGGTTAACAGCTTTTTAGGAGGAGGAAAATAGCAGTTTCAATTCTGTTGGTACGCAGAGATGTATCATTAATTGGTTATCATTAATCATAAAAAAAATGAATACGTGAAAATGTGTTATAATTGGTTATCATTAATCTTTAAAATTACCATAAAAAAAACCGTCTTTATTTCGGCGAAAAAAAAATTAATATGGTGTTGTCACATGGCATCAATCCATGTATTAAACAATTTAAAATTTTAAATCATGAATATCTTAAAATATTGATCACGTTAAAATTTGAATACGCAAAAATACCATTTCTATATGAATTATAATTGGTTATCATTAATCTTAAAAAAAAATACGTTATAATTGGTTATCATTAATTTGTTATCATTAATTGGTTATCATTAATCTTAAAAAAAATATGAATTAAATAATTTAAAATTTTAAAATACCATAAATATCTTAAAATATTGATCACGTTCAAATTTGAATATAAATATGAATTTAAATTAGTGTTATCAATTAATAAAAATTAAACAATTTAAAATTTAAAATTACCATAAAAAAAACCGTCTTTATTTCGGCGGGAAAAGAATTAATATGGTGTTGCCACGTGGCATCAATCCATGTAACAAAACCTTCTTTTATATAATATAATTGATTTGCTTATATTTAATACTAGGATACATTTTTTTTTTGCTTATATTTAAGGTCGGAAGGAGTGAGTAGTTAGGAAAAATCCAGTATATAGATAAAGATAAAAGGAGAGTGATTTAAAATGGTCTAGACATAAAGTTTTGAACTAACAATTAAATCAAATTAAAATTAAAAAGTATATTTGAAATGACCAAAAAATTAAAAATTAAATTAAATTAAATGGTTTAGTGCATGATATTAGGATAAGACACGTACATAAGTCAATAAATTGACAATAACTCTTAAAAATTAACACTCTTAAGAGAAAACTTATAATAATAATCTGATGAGTTCTAGGGTACACCACCCTCACATATGGTTTAGGGTGCACCACTTTTATTCAACCTCATATTCATCTAATCCCACTATTCTTATTCTGCATATTTCATACCAGATTCTTCCTCCCTAGATCTGTTCCACAGCTCGCCGCGAGCTGCCACTAGAGGCATTTTTTGGCAATGACCCCGTCACCACCCACCATCACCATTCTCTTCCTGTCACCACCAGCCACCATTCCACAACCAAACCTACTAACTGCCTTCTCGCATGAACAGCTCACCAACAAATCGTTCCCACCTTTCTTCTTCCACTTTTCCTCCACGCTTGAAACGACATTGTCATGTCCCTCTACTATTGCGGCAGTACATGGTGGGGAAGGTTAACGACAACTCGCGACCTTGCTGCAAACGGGAAGCTGAGCAGCTTTGGTGATAGCTCGTCTGACAATCAGAAAACCTCTAATGAGTCACAAATGTTATGATGTTCAAAATCTATTTCTTGTTGCAATAACAAACATTTGGATTCTTGTATTGATTCTTTGACTTGAATCGATTTTTTCTTGTGCAAGGACATTTTCTCATTAAAAGCCAAATTGATTTGGAAATTTGGGGTTTTTAAGGTTTTTGAGGGTTTTGCATTGAGACAGGGATTGTGCTGGGAGGGTGAGATAGCAAACAAGTTTGGATGTTGTTGGTGGTGGTGTTGTACTGTTGTTATTGTCACTGTTGTTAGTCTGTGATGTTATTGTCATCATTCTGGAATTTGCTCCATGCTGAATTGATTTTTCCAGTGATGGATGCCGCGGCTAAAGGTAATGGATGTAGCACCCCTTGTTACTATTAACAAATTCTCTTATTTATTTTCAAAATTAAGGGAATAAATTAATTTTACTTTATTAAAACATCCTTTCCCGAAATTAGGGTAAATTTGTTTTCCTTCAAATCGTCATTACTTAAAATTCCAAGCAAAGATCATCCATATTAACTTATCATTATATTAAAACACCTTTTGACGAAATAGCGATCTTAATAAAACCAAACTCATTTTACAAGACATTAGATCCACTGTGAATCATTAAACATAATAAAACATCCTTAATTAAAATATCCTCTAGTCCATCATTAAACAAATCAAATGCACAAGATATACATATACACTTACATTCTTGGAATTGAATGCATTATACATTTGAGTCACTTATAAGAAATGATACATCATAATAATAAACCCTAGTCTACCTTCTTTTGTACAAGAAAAAGTCAGAGCAGCGACTCATTAAAAATTCAACCCAAAATACCCAACAATCTGGAGGTTTCCTCAAGGGAATTTCCCTTTGCCTTGAGCACGTGCATCAACGCCAAAAGCTCTTTTTATAGTATTTTCATTCCGTCTTCGTCATTTGCACTAATTCATTCATCTTCATAAAAAAAAACTGTATGGAGTGAAATTCTCACTTCCTCCAAAACCACAAGCAAGTAGACCTTACGGCCACATAACAACCTACTAACCACGGCAATGTGGTCGTCTATCAAGTTTTCCTCTCAACCCTAATCGCGTCTTCCACTAATTTATCAATACATCATACTTCAGGCCTGCTGCACTAGAACTCCCAAGACTCAGTGGTCTTACAAAATTTTAAGTTGGATGACTATTGGGAGTACACCCCTTACCACGGTACAATGACAGGGCTCTCACCAACACGGTAATGTCTCGCATTTGTTAGGGTTGCCAAGTCAGCTGTGTGACCCTTGATCATAACTCGGTGCCATAACCCCAAGGAATCGCAAGCTAGCGATCATTATAAGTACCACTCTGTGGCCATCCATGCTCTCTAAGGACTTACTCCTTAATGACTCTCCTCACGGTATCGTCCTTTACACGTCTGTGTGGGATTCCTCTGCCAATGGTACTTGATGGCGGTTAGTCAACAATATGAGTTTGAGGCTAGGCCTTCGGCTTCATGACATGTCATTCAAAGATCATCATCTTCACCACCCCAGGTGTTTATTCCATTCTAACCCATCTACGATACACATCGTCCCTCGAGACACAATGTCCCCTTACAGTTGGAAATCCCCATATGAGTCATTTTACAGCTCGCTTTCACAGTTCACTTGTATTTCCTTGAAATACGTGTCATCTCCACATGTAACATCATGTACACAACTTTCATAGTTTACTTTCATTTCCTCAAAATGCGTGAATTAGTCAGTCAGTCACTAGAAGGGGGGTTGAATAGTGACCCTTTACTAATCTGACTATTTTTTCGTACTAGCACACTAGATTCTGAATTTCCCTTCAAGCTTCTTAGCTTTAAGAATCAGAAGACTAGTAGGAGTAACCTCTTCCCTCGTAAGCACTTGGTTCTAATGATAAGTTTTATAACAAATCACCAAGTAGACTTGTTAGTTACTACTTTAGAAACTACTCACAAGTGATACAAAATCTGCTAACTACATTTTCTGATTCTCACTAGGTTGCTCTAAGTAAAGTTGCTTATTAACAATAAATTAGTTAAAAAAATCCTTTGATCAAAGACCAAGTTTAAGTTATAAAACAGGCTTTTGTAGAACAAATTAAAGTGCACAACAACAATAAGAAGAAGCAGTAAAGAGGGAAACACCACACTAAGGATTTATACTAGTTCACCCAACTTGGGCTACATCCAATCCCTACAACTGTAGGCTTTCCACTAAGATCAACACCCTATGGTATTCTTTCTTTTTTGAAGCCTCCACAGGCTCCTACAACTGGGTATTCTTTCTTTCTTGAAGCCTCCCTAGGCTCCTACAACTAGGTATTCTTTCTTTCCTAAAGCCTCCCTAGTCTCCTACAACCAATATTCTCTAAGCCTCTGCAGGCTCACCCAAGTATTCTTTCAACAAGCATCTCCAAGCTTAACCTTCAGTAGCAACTGCTACTGGACACACATAGCCACCTGATGTGTTTCCTAGACCCTAAGGAGCAACAATCCCCTGACTGTCCTCCTTAGTCCTCTTCAGCAACACCTCTGTTGGAAACACACAGCCACCTGGTGGGTCAATTAGGCCCTAAGAAACCACAGTCCCCTAACTGCCCTTCTTAATCCTTTTTAGTAGTACCTCTGCTAGAAATACAAAACTTCAGAAGCAGTAGTCAGCTGACTACTCTTCTAAGCTCTCTTCAGTAGCAACTGCTACTGGATACACATAGCTACTTGTTGTGGTCCTTTGAAGCCCTGATGCATATGACTGGTGTGTGCTTCTGTTGAATCCTGAACCCTTAGTGTTTTAATTATGACAAACCATTAATGTTTGCAAATTGAAGAATGAAGCTCTGCAAGCTAACAATCTGCTAAGTGTTTCAAATCATTAAGAGCAGATTGAAAACAAGCACTCTGGTGAGTTCAGAACAAGCTCAAAATGGATGTCTTAACTGTGCATCACATGAAGCCCCATCTGCATGATGAAGTAGCAAGTTGAAGGAAACATCAAGAGTGTCTCATTCAAAGAAAGATCAGAGACTATACCATCAGAACGAAGTTGCAGAAGAAGAAGCATTAGAATAATGTTATCCAGAATCAAGACAGATTATTTCTGAATTGATCACATATGCATGATGTATTGACGGCTAGACCCTGAAGACTCTATGCATCAAAACTGAATGAAGATCAACAACATGTCTTTCATATGCAGCCATGAACACAGAGGGCTCATCAGAAGACTAAAGTTGATATCAGAATGGAATAAATTGTAACTTCATGTCTTCCATATGCAATCACATACACAGAGGACTCATAATCTCTCTATCAGAATGGTTTGTTCAAAATAGATTCAAAATGATGACAGGTCACATACATCTGGCATAATTCAAAATCTCTGTCAAGGAAATAGTTGTGCCAAAAGCCCAATGGCAACCATTTGAACACTATGAAAGGGACCTCTTGGAAGCCTTTCAAAGCACCTTGAAGCAAGCAAGAAAGAGAGCTACTCGAGCCTTTCTTCCTCAGTGAGAATTTGTGAGTTTCCTGCTTCAAGCCTCTCAGTGAGAGTGACCCACTTCTACATTAGTCTTTGTGAGCTATTTCTTGTAAACAAGAGAGAAGTGTGATTGTATTTCCTGAATGGAAATCCCCTGTTAGGGAGAATCTGTAGTTTGTACAATAAATCATAGATACCTTTTTGTTTTATTAAGTGAAATCTCCAAGCCAAGACCAAGGTGTGGTGCTATGGTGAGGGAGTACCTGTGTTGCAGTGTGGTGACACTACTGTTATTGTGTATAGAGCTAGTGTGAGCTCTGTGATATGGTGAACCTGTTGAGGTTGCTGTGTAAGCTAGTGGTTGTAACACTATGATTTTCTTAATTATATGATTAAGTGTTTTTAATCAAATTACAAGAGTAATTAAATTTATTTTATGTTATTGAAAAATATAAATTAAGTGGATGATGTTTCATGTTGTATGTAAGAGATGGGTTAAGTTATGCTGGGTTTTAGTTTGGGTCGTGGCTTAGTGGGGAGAGCCCATTCCCTTTATCCCTCTTATTTTAAGAGGAACTCTTGTGCCGAGAGCTCATTTTTCTCCCATGAGCCTAAGAATCCTTCTCCTCCTTTCTCTCAAGAGCTCCCTCATTCTCTCATTTCTCCTTCACCACTCTCATGAATTAAGCTTAATTTCTTTTCAAGGCAAGTTGCTCCCCTTTCTTCCTTGAGCTTGTAGCCATTGTTGAATGGTAAGCCCTCTTTTGCTCATCATTCCCCTTTCTATATGTTGACCCATAATGGGTATTTATACAAACTCTCATTGGTGTTGTTTTGGATGATATTTTCGTGGGTTTGGTGAGGTAGTGTTGCTGAGCTCAAGGTTTCCCCTTTCTCTCCTCTTCTCAAGAACCTAAGCTTGAAGACCCGTAGGTAAGGGAAGCTTTATCCTATACTCTATTGTGTTATGATATTGAAATATTGATTGGTTGGATTGTTATTGTGTTGTTTTCCCCTTTCCCCTTTTTTAAAACCTAAGTTAGGAAATTTGGGGATTTTCAAGATTAAGCTTGATTGGGGAGTTGATTGAGTAGATTAATCGGTTATATATGTAACAAAAGTGTTTAGGGTTTGTTTTGTGTATCTTGGAGTGCTTGGAAGCCATGGTTAGCCCCAAATCTAGCAAATTTCGTGCCCTTGTGCGTTGCAGAGTTCGTTCTCTGGCTAAGCCAGCAGCATCACTAGCTTAGCCAGAGCGTTCCTAGAGTTCTCTATTTGCTTCTGCGACTAAGCCGGTAGGACAGCTAGCTTAGCCAGAGAGTCCTTAGAGCTCTCTGCAACTTTTGTGGCTAAGCCAGAGGGAGTGTTGGCTAAGCTAGCCCGTCACTAGAACAAAATGACCCTTTGCTACCATTTTTGCTAAGTTAGAAGTTGCTACTAGCTAAGCGAGAGGCTATCTCGCTAAGCTAAGGCGAGAAAACTTGAAAGTAGTACATGCGCTAGCTAAGCTAGCAATAACTGTGGCTAAGCTAGGAAAACCTTCAGAGTTGTCTTGAACGTGCTGGCTAAGCTAGCAACACTTGTGGCTAAGCCAGGTACCTTCTTGAGAGTGAAAATTGAGAGAGTGCATGTGCTGGCTAAGTGAGGCCTCAATCTAGCTAAGCCATAGTGTGTTGAAAGCCTATGTTGGTTTAATTGTCCTTCCTTCTTGTTTCCTTTGGATATTTATGATTGCTTGGTGACTATGAGTAAGGTTATTTTCATGAGGGTATCATGTTTTCATATTTAAAGGAGGATTATTCTTTGGTTTGAGGTATTACCATAAAAAGAGGAACATGGATGCTTATAAATCTCATAAATGTTTAAGAAAATGTAGTAAGTTTATCTTTGAAAGAATATCCTTATGGTTGATATTATCCTGTTATTGATTTAGATATATTTATGTTTTGATGAGATGATGATGATGAATGATAATCTTGTATTGTATCTGTCCCTATATGTTGGAGGGTTAGCTATGTCCTTTGGGAAGGTTTTTATTGTAAAATGGTATACTTGGGAGGGTGAGTTTCACGCTAGAACTCTGGCCTACTAAAGTGACCCGGGGGTCTCACCTAGTGGGATATCTTCTCAAGTACCACCCCTATGCTTTGACTCCGAATGACGTGTCAGAGTGTTGAGAACTACTTTCCAAGAGGTTTAGTGACTCTTTTAATGTATAGGGAATGGATTGTTGTTGTGGATTGCTGTTGTGGATTGTTGTTGGTGGTGAAACTTGGTTCCTTGAGATAGACCATGAGTGAGATGGTGAGTACGGAGGTGCCATATCTCAAACTCAAGGAATCCAAGTTTAGTTGTTTTGTTTGTGAGTAGGCACGTAAGTTGAGGGTGCTTGGTGGTCCCTCAACCTAGTGCTAGAGGTTTTTGTGGTGGCTAATGCTGAATGGGCCTATAGAATAGATGGGTGGGCGAATCCCTATAAAGGTTAAGGTCTTTGCAAGCCCTACCGAGGTAAGCCATTACCCACACTCATCTATTTTCGATAAAACCACACTACCTCCGCAGGATTAGTCTGGGTCTCCCCGAATGGTCAGAGAGGCGACTATGTTAAGGGATGTACTTAGGTTAATCACTCATGTGGTGTAAATCTCTATGGAGTAGAGTCTGTCGTTGGTGTTTATGATTGGTGTATATGATGATTGATAGACTATGATGATGATGGTTGATGGTTGATGTATGATGTTGATTCTTGATCTTGATTCCTGATGATTCAAAATGAGATGCCATGTTTATGCGAAATGAATGTTAGTATTTTATTTACTTTCAAATGCCATGATTTAAAGGTGATATAACTTATATAATGGTTATTTGTTGAGGTTTTGAATTGTTTTAAGTATGTTTGTCTTTGGTAAGCTTACCCTTGCGTTGTGGCACATGTGGTTGTGATTGTGATGATCTCGAACTTCGTGTTCGTGGGAGCAGATGGCTAGGAGGTGGATCTTTCCTTTGGAAGCATCGCGGATGGGTTGGCATGGACGTGAAGACATGTTTTCCCCTTTTCCTTCTATTTGTTATGTTTCTTTCATATAATGTCCACCAGATTAGGTGTTTAAGATATTTACCTTTCTAAGAGTTGAATAGATCTGTATACATATATGTGCGTTGAGTTATTCTGATGTTGTACCTTGGAATAGCATGTTGAAGTGTTGTAAAACACGTGGTTTTCTTCAGTTGCTTATGATATATATATATGGTGATTTATCTTGTAGTTGTGGTTTTTAGCTTTTGGCTTTTGAAAAGAAAATGAGTATTTTCATAAATAAATTAAAATAAAGTCTTCCACTTGTTAATCATCTAGTTACCATGTAGTGATAGCGGGTCGTTACAATGGTGACTGGTTGTTGTGTTGATTTAGTGGAAATCTCACTAGTGTGTGAGGACTGGATGTAGCCTTAGGTTTGGGGTGAACCAGTATAAAATTTTTTGTGTGATCTTTCTCTCTCACTCTTACTCTACTGTTTTAATTAGTTCAAATATATATCTTCTATTTTAATCTCTCATAAAGCAGTATTTCAAATAGAAATAGTATGTTTAGGAAAGATCCTTGGAACACAAAGAATTTGAAGGTTCGTTTTGAGGAAACAATTTTCTGGAAACAACTCAAGAACACTTTCTTAGCTCAGAACGAATATTCATTCTGAACACTTAGCATTCTGAGTAATTGCAAAATCTACCAAAAAGCCTTTAAAGTTTTTGAAAACACAATTCAACCCCCCTTCTTGTGTTATTTCATTCACTTCAGCTTCTAGAGTGTGAGACACATATGTCTTCAATTTCCAATTGCAACACAACTTTTGATGATCCTCAAGTCATGTGTAGCTTCTGATATCTACCCCTTGACTTAAGCTATCCCTAGCATCATGCCTCTGATCATATACAGCTTATGATATCTGCACTTTGACCCAGAAAACATGAATGCCTTTTCAGCTTCTGAATAACTCTCCTTCTGGTAGTCCTGCTTTTGATTGCAGAATCTATGTCATGGAGAAGCTTTCACTGTAGGCTTATGCTTCACACTTGTGCTATGCTGCTGAATATGTCCTATCTTAAGAAGAGCACTTGAAGCAACCATTAGTAACTAAGTCTAGTAACTTTGGTTTTGCTTCACAGTGGTTTGTCATCATTAAAAACATTCAATTCCATGAGGGACTTTGTCTCAACAGTCCCTACATGCGACATCACATACACAACATCCACAAATTGTACGTGTTCCTTGAAATGCGTGTCATCCAACACCACAAACATGTCTCGTCCAATACAACCATGTCACAACAAGAGAGGAGAAGGACACTCCTACTTCCTCCTCAAATCACAACCATTTGTGAACACACAAACGTCACATCACAACACATGCAAATAAGTGCATTAAGCACCACCATGCCGTTCATGAACCTCGTTCATGATTCCCATCATTTTATTAAGTTTTATGTAATCCCTCACCCTCTCAAGTCTTATGCTAAGTTTTTAGTCCATAGTCTCCAATCTCCAAGCAAGGTCCAAAGGTATTATCTAAGTCCACTTGAGAATATCATCCACATGCATGTGTTAGGGTACCTATCATTTATGATGTTCATAATTATTTTGTTCACACTCTTCTTAAGTGTTAATTCACTGCTTCTCACAATGACATTATTAATCACTATAACAATGATCTAGCCTCACAAATGCACTCACACCTTGAGTCAATTTGTCTCACCTCAAGGGTTCCATAATCCTCAACCACAATAACAACATATCATTAACACACATTCACACCACACAATTCGAGTTCCCAACACACAATTGCCAAGAGGGTCAACCCCTCTTAGACCTAATCTCAAAAGCAATTCAATATACAACTAAATTGGCAGTTTAAAATGGAATTAAATTATAATCAAGTCAACAACTCATAAAAAAGTTTAGGAGCCTCCCTCTAGGGTAGAACCACTCAGCAATATGATTCCAAATAATTAAATAACACTCTCAAAGTAATTAATTTAAGCTTAAATCAATTACAGGCAAGTGCTGAATTATGCATCTAAAAAATTATTTGAGATACCATTTCAACTCAAAACAACATGCAAATTTACATCGACACTTTCCATCATGCGAATAGAAACATATAAATTCAACACCTCAAATTTCACTCCAAAAATAGGACTTTTAAATTAAATATCACTACTGGCCAGTTTCAGGGAAATAGGGTCTGAGATTTATTGAAAATAGTCATACTCATAAAAAATTGTGAAAATTTTCAGTGACAATCCAAGAGGTCTAAGTTACAACAAATAATTTTCTCTGAATTTATTTCACACTCCAGGTATCATTTTTAAATTTATTTAGCCTTGTTGGAAGAAAACAAATTTCACACTAAAAATTCAAAAACAATTATTAAATCACTCTAGAAAATTTGAAGTAATTCAGTTACAATCTACAGGGCTAACTTGATAAATTATGTTTTACCCACATGAAATCATGTACTAAAAATAATTTTTATCCAATAAAAGTAGTGCAAGGAAGATATTGAAACACACAATGATTATTCAAAATAATATATCAAAATGACTTGTAAAATTCCATAAAAATTCAGTGACATCACACATCATCAGTATTAAGAGTCTATGGCCTCATTTCACAAAAAATTTCATTTAGATAATTTATTCGTTCAAAACAGAGCCCAGGGCAGAATTAGGGAAAATGAAAAATAAATGAATTAAAAATAGTAAACGTGCTCAGAAAATTCTGAAAATTTTTGGAGGTGTTCCAGATGAATGATTACACTTGGATATGATCTCATCTCTAAGAAACAATGCGCAAAAATATTTAAAATAATTTCAACACAATAGTAGCCCCAACAAGGAAACAAGAGCATTTTCAAGTAAGAGAACAATTTTGTGCAAGATAGAGGCATCCAAGGCTTCAATCACATCAACAATGAAGAGTACTTCTTGAAAACAACAAAATAGGCTAGAGTCAAGCAAGAAACCCCTCCAACTTCAATGAAATCAAAATTCAATCGGTTGGTTTGAAAGTCCTTGAGCTCCTCTCTAACATACTTGAATTTAGGAAAGAAAAGATTCCATCTTGGTCTTGAAAATGTAGAGATAAGTTGGAGAATTTTAGAGAGGATGAGAGTTTTCATGAGCTCTCAAGAAGGATATGTTGGAATTTTAATAAACCTTATAAAATACCAAATAAGCACCGAAACACATTACGTTAGATTATCAAGAGGTTTTAAGGAATACCTGGATCCATAGAGCTTGATCAACATGCAGCGGAATCTAACAGTGGTCACGAACAATTGGTTTAATGACCTTCCTCAACCAAATCACCTTCTTCCTTATGGACCTTCGTTTTCTCTTCAGATGGGGAGAGGAGAAACTGTTTGTTGATTTGGTTTATTGGGGACCATAACCATGCCTTAGGTTTTAACCTATTAGGGTTCCTATTATCCCCTAATGGGCCAAACTGGTTTCCGCTCATTAAGCCCATATCAATTTTCTGTTGGCAGTCTAATGGGCTCACTAAATTAGATCACTTTATATTGAGCCCATCTAAATGTAAATAACTAATATAAATGTTATAATATAATATGTAGCCCATATTAATTAATTAGGAATTATAAAATTCCTAACAAGATAAAAACAACTCACACTCTCTCTCTCTTCCCTAAAGGTGACGGCTAGGTTTGTAGAGGAAGGGGTCTAACTTTTGCTTTTATATGGGGACCCCAAAACCTTAAATGGGTTCGTCCCTATATTATTATAAGGAGTATTAAATGGAACTAGATTTTTGTGGTTGTGAAAAAGTATTATTCTTGGTTTTATATCTGAGTGTGTGTTTCTTTATTGGTTATACATATATTGCATTTGCTTTCCTGATATTATAATTTTCAAAGTAACAATATTTTGTGCCTTGAAATTTATGAATATGCTGTAAAAATATCAAAAACAAATTGCCAACTTTTATGAAAACATAGCCTTAGAGTTGTGTTTGTGTTGCAATAAATTAAGAAATCGATAAGGACGAATTCAAACAAGGATGGATATATATTTATGCTATATAAGCAAAAATTGACATGAACGAAAATATGTAACCCATCAAGCTTGGTAAACACTATAATTGTAATTCTCAAAGCATATAAAAACTATCACATTAATAAACAAAAGAAGTAAAATATTTATGAATCAACAAACTACGTGAAATACATATTCATTTGTCATCCACAATTTTTAGTATCATTTTGGCTAATTTCTTCATATTTCCAATATGTCTTTGTCTGTTGTCTGTAGGGGTTAGCAACTCCACTCCTGCTTAGGCTTTTTTTGCGAACTAAATGGACATTGCCCACAGTCATCAATTGTAGGAGGTGTCACTTCTTTTGCACTTTGCACCACGGTGATCACAATCTACCTTAGCCTGCTGCAATGGGATAAACAAATTAATATATGCTCAGTGGCCAATTAAGAGTTTCAACATTTTCTATATATTTACTCCATCTTCTGTTTAGAATGTATGAATAAGATATACATATTATGATCACGTAACATGGTTTCTTTGGTAGCAAAGTTATAATGTAATGCAAGTATGTAACATATTGACTACATTTACTATTTTTTTATAACCTTTACAAATTCTTAAAATAGAAGAAAAAAATTGCCATTAGATAATTACTGCAGGGTTCACTCTGTCAAAAGTTACAAAAAAAAAAATATACTAACCTGTATGATTACTTTAACCTTGTTATTCTTGATCAACGTGAGCGTCTGCATCTGTGTATGAAGTTGTTTGATATTACCATATATGTTGATGTTATTTATGCAATTGCTCATTCTTTGACTAAAAGACATGGGAACTTGTCATTGAATAAAGATCTCTTGTCCTTGTGCTAATGTCATCTCATTGACAAGTACCTCTCTCTTGATTTCCTGCTTCTCCTGCTTTTGCCAGAATGCTTGGTCGACATTACCAGGAAAACCATTTGGCGTAGACACAGATCCTAGAAACTGAATAGTGGATAGGATGAATTCATGTGAGAAAAGTTTTGTTTTTATGTAGCAGCAAAACAAATGGGTCTTTAAAGAGAACATGAAGGTTAGAAAAGCAAGCAAGTGTTACCTTGTAATGAGCTTTCAGAATTCACGTAGGTGGCCACGGTGGAAATAGGGGGCAATGTTGGTGATGGTGTCTTTGGTTTTGGTCAGCAATATATTTGAACTCCATGGAAAAAGTTGGAATGTAAAACAAAGTGAAGGAAATGCATAGAGAAACAGAGACAAGGCCTATGAAATCAGAGACAGTGTGTGTGAGGGTGTGTTGAGTATGAAAGCGTGATTTAATAGATTTGATGGGGGTGTTGACATCATTCTATCAAAGATTGTGTGTTTGTAAATGGTGTTTTTTTGTGTGATGACTTTTTTGGGGTCATATGTGCCATGGCCAAATCTTGAGAATTTACCAAATCCATCATTCAATGCTTTAGAAGGAATGAAATTAAAGAAAAAAAGATTTTGTTCCATTTTTGAATGTATTAGTCAAATTAATAGTTTCTTATATTTGATAAACCTTGTTTGTTAAAAAAAAACATTTATTCAAATAATGCTAAGGATGTATTGGTACAATATTAAATATAGTGTTTTTAATGAAATAAATAAATTTTTTTATTAATTGTAAAGATAATAGTAAAAATAAAATTTAAATATTTATATAAAATGAAGAGATAAGTAAAATTAAAAAGTGAAACTTTATTCATCGTTGGATTGAATTAAAGTAATTTTGAAATAAATTTATCATTTTAAAAATCATGAAAAACTATTTTACTACTAGTATGGTACCTGTGCAATTCACATTATATACAATAAATTTGATAATATTTTTTTTACTTGTTTTCTTTTCTAATTAAATATAAAGGTTAGAAAAATAGTTTATCTTTCCCCCCCTTTTTTTAATGGTTATCCTTTTAACCTTTTTTCAAGTTGTATGCAATTTTTATTTTCCTTTTTTTTTTCATTGACTAAAAATTCAAATGTCTCATTTAAATAGATTAAGAACACTTATAGTAGTAAGTTTCATTTATTAAGTGAATACCATTGTGACCGTAAATATCAATATTTGCAAACTAGTTATGTTTTTTATATTTTTTTTTCTAGGTGTGCTACCTGCTTTTAAGTAAATATCATTTTAGTCTCATTTTGAATTCTATGCAAATACTCCCCAGTTGTTCATAATATATTTTGCAATTTGACCCTAGTGATGAACAACTAATAAAGCTGAAAAATCTTAAACTCTAAGTTCATACCTAGGATTGATGGCCTAATTATTTTAGTTTTTATTTAAAATTTAAGGTTTTTAGAATTGCATGTGATTCTAAAATTTGAATAGAAAGTATATTACTTATACTTTGCTACAAAAAGAAAAAAAAACCCTGAAATAATGAGTATAAAAAATATGTAAAATTGTTAATATCTATTGGACATAAACTTAAGGACAAAAACACCATTAATTAAACATATTATAGAACAAAAAAAGAACCATAAAAAGTTAAGAAATGTTACATTAACAAAACATATTTTAAATAAACATGTAAATATTTTAATTAGTACTATAATACTTTAAATATTACACATTTAAAATATTACAATACATTATATTATAATAACATATTTCAAATATAAGTGAAAATATTTTTTTATTATTATAATATTTAAAACATTTTAAATATGACTATCATCAAGATCATACATTTTTTGTAAAAGACTGAAAGCAAACTTCTGAAGACTTTTCAATGATTGAAATTCATTAGTGTTTAACAATTTAATTTTGAAGATAGAACATATTAATTAGAATAATGAAGACTTTTCAATAGCCCATTAAAAAAATTTAGATTAGGAAAAAGTCTTCAAACATTATTTATTGTGTTTTATTTTACTTTAAACAATAAAAATATATTTTATTTTATTTTTCTATCTAATATTATTATTTAAAAATTTAAAACTCATAAATATAATAAGTATTGTTTAAAATGAATGCATATATTGAAACATTTTTAATTATAAAAGCATTAATTTATTTTGACTTCAATTATTTTCAAAATTAATAATGGTGAAAATAAGATACTTTTTATTTTATATTTGGTAAATCATATCCTTATTTAAAAAACATAATTATAATAAATAAATGCATAATAATCAACATAATAATAAAACATGGGTCTTGGTTTTATGTCACCCCATGCCTTGTTCTTTTTCTTTTCTTTCAACAAATTTTTGGTTTGTTGTCGATGAATGGTAGTCCCTTTGGTGTCAATATAGTTGGGATCACTAGGTTCTATTGTGATGCGTTTGAAAACCTTTTGTTGAAAAAAAAATGCATAAAAATCAATGATTGAATGGATGAATTCAAATAAAAAATATTAAAACCATTATAATTCATTATACTTTCCCTAATACTAAACAATAAACAAAAATGAAAAATAAATTATTTTATAAAGTGTGGATTAAAAACTCATTATCTATTAAATGTCCTGGTAATTACTAAATTTTATTAAATAAATGAGATATACAATAATTAAGAAGGAAATGTGTGAAGCACCCCTAGTTTGGAAAGATTTTTTATTTTTAAATTTAATGACAAAAATATTGCTTTTTTTTTATAAAAAATTTGAAATTTAAATACTCATTTTTTTTTCTATTTTTAATGCATAGCAATCATCTATTTGTGACATACATTTTAGTTACATTTTGCTGCGTGAAATTTCTAGCTAGCTAAAGCACACAAATAATCATAATTAAGGGTTTTGTAGTTGGGTGACATAAGAAACGCCCATGGTTATGGTTATAGGTGTGTGTCTTAAGGAGAAATCTGTATGGGGTTAATGATCGTTAGAATGGAACTTGAAACAAATAAGATTGGTGAAGGTGATAATATATATATATATATATGTAAGGAATTACATCAAATATGACTCTAAAAGCCAGTACCAGTGGAAACAAACAAACAAATATGGAGTTACGTTGCCTTCAGGCTAAGGTTTGGGCCTATTAATGAAATATTTTATGACTTTTACTATTTGCACTCATTTCAATTGTTATTTACATTTTCCATTTCCTTTTTATTTAAATTATTTCTCTTTTTTATTTTATTTAAGCTAGAGTGTTTATATGTAAACTTTTATGGATCAATTTGTCTTTCCATATGTTTTTTGGTGTACAATGACAACATTAAAATTAATATATAAAATCTTATACTCACTAGTGTTGGTAATAATTACATTTTATTTAATAAGAAATTAGAGAGAGAGAGAGAGAGAGAGGGAGAGAGAGGAAGTCATTTTAATTGTTACTCCATCATTATTAAATCAAATGCTTAAAACCTAAAAAAAAATTAAATTGATTTAAACCTTGCACTAAATATTTAATAAAATATAATGTAACTCCTAATGAAAACATTATATAAAATCTTCTAAAAAAAGCAGTTTATAAAATGACAACTATACTTAAGGGTCTTTTTTTTATTCAATTCTTACTTCTATAATGCTGAATTACATATTAAATGTCTTTCTTAACAACTTTATTTTATTTTATTTTACATTATTGATATATTTCTTTTTATAAGAAACCATATGCATCCTTCACGGAAAATAATCTTGTTCAAACATAGTATGATCATTATGAACGACAAAGCTCTCTCCTTCCAAGTATTCATTAAATTCTTATATATTAATGCCTTTTATTGTTCAAAGTTGTCGTTTTATGTCTCACTGTTTTGCTAATATTTTATCCTTCACAAAACTTTAATACAAATCCATTATGCCAATTCAAATAAAATGTATGTAAATTTTACATTACCAATAGTATTAATACACATTTAAAATGTAAATACTAAAACATATAATGTGCAAGACTTGAGAATATAGTTCACTCATGCATTAAAAACATAATTGTTAATTCATGTGTTAAAACTTCTAATATTTAAGAAAAACATATTTATATAAGTTTTTGCCAAAAGATATAAAATATCAACAAAGAAGATATAGTGTTAAATTATGCTAGAAAGATTAAATGTTAAATTATTCTTGTAAATATTGTTTCAATATGCAAAACATATGAAATTTACTATAATAAGCTTAAATTATTATTATTTTTTTTAAAAAACCACATATAAAACTAACAAATTAACTGATAAAATAATATGTTTTAACATACTTTGTAATGGAACAAATTTTAAACAGTTTACTTATTCATCTGTGCATTATGCAGGTCATATCTAGTGATAGGTTAAGATAGTCCCTAATTGTGTGGCAACTTAACAATAACGAAAGAACAAGTTGTGCAATGGAGGTGGAGGGAAAAAATGGGCAATGCAAATGCAATCAAGTTGAAGCATATCAATTTACCATGATTGTCAAACTTTTTTTATTCATGCTTGGTGAAATGGATTAGGCCCACATAATAGGCCTTCCACAGAGATCATTAGAAAAAATTAACATAAAAAACCACGTGTACCGTGTACGCAACTAAAATTAATATATTTATATTTTCAAAGCATTAACTCTTTTATTCTTTATTGCAACACGTAGCTTACACATCAATTTTCATTAAAAATTCTTTACATGAAAAATATATAAATAAATAATTTACACAAATGAAAAAAAATAGATGTAAAAGAATAAATCTGCACCCATGATATAACATTTGAGAGGTGCAATTCGAACATTATCTGAGTTTGGTAGTGATCTATGATGCGAAGGCTACGTTGGAGATAAGAATCCATCAGAAATGGCGTCGTTCGACTCGTTTGAGGATCAATCACATCAATCGCCGACAAGGAGACCCTTTGATGATGACAACAACTACACAGACAAGGGCATGGGCTACAAGTCTTAGCATCATTATGATTACGATGATCAACACCCTCAACTCACCATGGATCCAAATAACAACAAACAATTTCACCGACAACCCACATTCTCCTCCTATTTATGGCTTCGGCATTTCCACCACCAACCCCGACTATGTTTCCCCGTTCGAACTAGCTCTCGCCAATGACCTGAACTTCACCTCCGACAATCCAATCCTCCCCGACTCATCTCAAATGCAAGAGGAAGGGCACACTAGATATGAATGGTGACAGTCAGATTTACTTTCTCTATATCCTTTCTCATTTCAATGTTATATACTTTATTTGATGCGTGCTAGTGCTACATTCTTTTTCTCATTCACAATGTTTTTAGATTTCATGCTTTCTTATTGCAAGCAACGTGAGCATGTTTTGGTTTTGTTTTAGAATTTTTTTCCCATGGAAGGAAACTCATACCATAGGTGATCTATTTAATTCTTCTTTCTTTAATATTCTTTAATTAAGTTTTCCTATTTGGTAGATTGGATTGGAATGAAACTTAAAAGAGTGATGTAAATGTTTAATTGTTCCATAAACTACAAGAAATTTGTATAGATTTAGTAATCTTGTGATGTAATAAATGTTGCCTTCACATGTATCTCACTCATTGTATTATGCCTATGGAGTATTAAATGGAACTCGATTTTTGTGGTTGTGAAAAGTATTATTCTTGTGTTTATATGTGAGTTTGGGTGTGTTTCTTTATTGGTTATACATATATTGGCATTTGCTTTCCAGTATGTCTTTGTCTGTTGTCTGCAGGGGTTAGTAACTCCACTCCTGCTTAGGATTTTTCTGCGAACTAAATAGACATTGCCCACCCTCATCAATTGTAGGAGGTGTCACTTCTTTTGCACTTTGCACCACGGTGATCAGAATCTTCCTTAGCCTGCTGCAATGGGATAAACAAATCAATATATGCTCAGCGGCCAATTAAGAGTTTCAACATTTTCTATATATTGACTCCATCTTCTGTTTAGAATGTATGAATAAGATATACATATTATGATCACGTAACATGGTTTCTTTGGTAGCAAAGTTATAATGTAATACAAGTATGTAACATATTGACTCCATTTAATGTTTTTTTATAACCTTTACAAATTCTTAAAATATAAGAAAAATTGCCATTAGATAATAACTGTAGGGTTCACTCTATCAAAAGTTACAAAAAAAAAATACTAACCTGTATGATTACTTTATCCTTGTTATTCTTCATCAGCGTGAGCGTCTGCGTATGAAGTTGTTTGATATTACCATATATGTTGATGTTATTTATGCAATTGTTAATTCTTTGACTGAAAGACATGGAAACTTGTCGTTGAATCAAGATCTCTTGTCCTTGTGCTAATGTCATCTCATTGAAAGTACCTCTCTCTTGATTTCCTGCTTCTCCTGCTTTTGCCAGAATGCTTGGTCGACATTACCAGGAAAACCATTTGGCGTAGACACAGATCCTAGAAACTGAATAGTGGATAGGATGAATTCATATGAGAAAAGTTTTGTTTTTATGTAGCAGCAAAACAAATGGGTCTTTAAAGAGAACATGAAGGTTAGAAAAGCAAGCAAGCGTTACCTTGTAATGAGCTTCCAGAATTCACGTAGGCGGCAATGGTGTAAATATGGGGCATTGTTGGTGATGGTGTCTTTTGGTTTTGGTCAGCAACATATTTGAACTCCATGGAAAAAGTTGGAATCTGAAACAAAGTGAAGGAAAGGCGTAGAGAAATAGAGACAAGGCCTATCAAATCAAAGACAATGCGTGTGAGGGTGTGTTGAGTATGAAAGCGTGATTAAATAGATTTGACAGGGTGTTGTCATCATTCTATCAAAGAGTGTGTGTTTGTAAATGGTGTTTTTTTTTTGTGTGATGACTTTTTTGGGGTCATATGTGCCATGGTCAACTCTTGAAAATTTACCAAATCCATCATTCAATGCTTGAAAGGAATGAAATTAAAGAAAAAAAGAATTTGTTCCAATTTTGAATTATCACTCTATCATTTTCAATATTTTTAGTTTTAATTTGAATTTTAATACTTTTAAAAGAAAGTATCAATAATTAAAAATAATAATATATCACAATATAAATTATTTATTATAAATCTAGTATGTTAAAAAATATTTATTTATTTCATATTTTAATTATAATTTAATTTATATATTTAGAAGTATTTATTTATTATAAATTTCAATTGTATAAAATAAATATTTATTTTGTATAATGCACGTGCTAAAATACTAGTATCTAATCAATAGATTAACAAAAGTGCTAAGTCCATTATCCAAAGTGATAACTAAGAGAGATGTATACAACGGTGCATCGAACAAAATTGTAACAAAAAATGATGTTGCTACTATTTTGATGGTGTAAAATGAGTGCTTGTTGGTTTAATGGCCACTTTAGCCTTCAAAGTTCATGAATATGCTTGGATATACAAGGTTATATGAAATTTTTCGTATTTTATTTCATGATTTTTTTTTATTAAAGATTGGATATGTGTGTTGCCTTGTCTTGGTGTTTCAAAGTGGTTTATAATGATTTTCATGGATTAAAAGTATTTTATTTCACTATATATCTATTTTGACTTGAAAAAATTTTAAACTTAAAGAGTGGCTTGATATGTGGTTTGGTTATGCCACTATTTATAATTATGTAATATTTATAATATGTAAATAAGGAGATTCAGTTCATGACCATAGTTAGGATAGATTGAAAGTGATAAAATGTTAAGAAAAACTCCTAAAAATGCACTTGTCAAAGAATAACTTTTAAAAACACGTGGAAGTCATGCATGTACTGTGCAAACTAAAAAGGTGTATTCAAGTAAGGATCACATTCTCTTATCCTTACAAAAAACAGAAATGCTATGAAAATACCCAAAGAAAAAAATTATAATTTGATGTTGGATTAATATAAAGTGACTATCTTTGATGCATAACATTAATTTATTATTGTGGATTATTGGTCTATAATCAATAGAAAAATAGGTTTTCAAGATTTTTTAAATTATAAATATATTTCAAAATGTGGATTATTGGTCTATTTTTCTCACATTATATTTAATTAGATACATACTGGTAGTAAAGTAAAATTTCAAGATTTTTAAATGATAAATTTATTTTCAAATTTAATTTATTTAAAGTAAAAAATGTATAAAATGAAAAATTAAAGACATATCCAAAGTTAATTTAAGCAAGTTATAAAAAATACTTTAATTCAATCTATTGACAAGTCTCACTTTCCCATTTTACATATCACTTATCTTTATGTAAATATTTAAATTTTACTAATGATTTTGTTTGCTATTATCTTTACAAATAACAGTCAAAGAATAAAAATTATATTTTTCATTATAAACATTGTATTTAATATTTTACTAATACACCCTTATCATTATTTTCAATAAATATTTTTTAACAAATATAATTTATCAAATACAATAAATTATTAATACTATTACTGATATGAGACATAAAGAAAATTAAAAATTAAAGTAATGCCCTCATTTAATACTCAAGACTTTAAATTCCTCTTTTGGTGTCATATTTGTCAATATTTATATTCAATATTATGAAATAAATATCTTTAATAAATTAAAAATAATAATGAATTTGCTAACATGTTGACTGAATAAAAAGTAAAAAGACAAATATATAGAAAATATTAAAAATTGATAATTAATTTATGTCTTTCTTATAAAATATTTTCTGATAATTATTTATTTAATCTACAAAGACCTAAGTGAAATATTATTAATTTGGTTCCAAGTTAACCTATATTTGATGAACTTTGTCAAAAAAGTGAGAGAAAAATTTCTCTCACTTTTTTTAGCAAAGTTCATGAAATATAGGTTGACTTGGGAACCAAATAATATTTTACTTGGATATCTGAAGATTAATTAAAGAATTAATAATATTTTTTAATAATATTATTATTAATTCTTTAATTAATCTCCAGAGACCCAAGTAAAATGTAATTTGTTTCCCAAGTCAACTTGTATTTGATGAACTTTGTTGAAAAAGTAAGAGAAATTCTTCTCTTACTTTTTCACAAATTTCATCAAATATAGGTTGACTTGGAAACCAAATTAATAATATTTCACTTAAGTCTTGCTAGATTAAATAAATAATTGTTAATAAAATATTTTATTAGAAAGACCTAAATTAATTAACAATTTTTAACATTTTCTATGTATTTGTGTTTTTACTTTTCATTCAGTCAACATGTTAGCAAATTCATTGTAATTTTTAATTTATTAAAAGTATTTAATGCATAATATTGAATATAAATATTAACAAATATATGACACCAAAAGAGGAATTTAAAGTCTTTAGTATTAAATGAGGGCACTACTTTAATGTTTAATTTTCCTTATGTCTCATATCAAGAATAGTATTAATAGTTTATTATATTTGATAATTTTTTTTGTTAAAAAACAATTATTGAAAATAATGATAAGGGTGTATTAGTAAATTATTAAATATAATGTTTTAAATGAAAAATATAATTTTTATTCTTCGACTAGTATTTGTTAAGATAATAGCAAATAAAATCATTAGTAAAATTTAAATATTTATATAAAGTGAAGAGATATATAAAATGAGAAAGTGAGACTTTATTTGTCAAAGTATTTTTTATAACTTGCTTAAATTAACTTTGGACATGTCTTTAGTTTTTCATTTTATACATTTTTTACTTTGAATAAGTTAAATTTAAAAATAAATTTATCAATTACTAAATCTTGAAAATTTTCTTTACTACCAGTATGCATCTAATTAAATATAAATGTGAGAAAAATAGCTTCAGTTTTTTTCTTTTTCATAATTATTCTTTTTTTTTTCCTTCCATGGTTGTATGCAATTTTCTTTTTCCCTCTTATTCTACGACAAATATTCAAATGTCTCATTCAAATAGGTTAAGGACACTTATAGTAGTAATACATTTAATTATTTTAACATTTATATAAGACCCGTTTGTTACATCTTCTTTTGTAAAATGATCACTTCTTTTAAACCATTGGTTTTCTTTAGCTTTTCAAGTATTTTTTTCAGGTTTTTAAAATAACTAGAAGCTAAAATGAATCCAAAATCTGATTAAAATTAGAAACTGTTTTGAATCGTCTCTCATAAAAGCAACTATTTCTTAAAAAAAAATTATATATATGATTGTAAACAAAGATAAATTGGATTATGCTTTTTTTTTTAAATAAAAATCTCTAAAAAATATTCACTAGATTCTTTTGTACTAAAATTCATTGTTTTCCAATCTTAACCAAACTAACCCGTAAAGTGAAGAGATATATAAAATGAGAAAGTGAGACTTTATTCATCATTATATTGAATTAAAGTATTTTTTAAATATAACTTGTTTAAATTCACTTTGGATGTGTCTTTAATTTTTCACTTTTCACATTTGTAAATAAGTTAAATTTGAAAATATATT
The DNA here is from genome assembly GCA_026413185.1 of Pueraria montana var. lobata. Taxonomy (NCBI): domain Eukaryota; kingdom Viridiplantae; phylum Streptophyta; class Magnoliopsida; order Fabales; family Fabaceae; genus Pueraria; species Pueraria montana. The sequence goes on along the minus strand of CM048654.1, from coordinate 62,921,947 downwards.
TATTATTTAAAAAAATCTTGAAAATCTATATTACTATTAATTATAGACCAATAATCCACATTAATAGATTAATGATATGCATAAAAGATTATCACTTTATATTAATCCAACGTCAATTTATAATTTTTTTCTTTGTGTACTTTCATAGCATTTCTGTTTTCTATAAGGATAACAATATGATCCTTACTTGAATACCAATTGTTCTGGCAAATCTGATTCTGATATGGCCTGCATCTCAAAAAATTTAATGGCCATTGTATCAGCTGCACTCATTTTCTCTTTGTTCTTTGCACTCATTTTTTCCTAAACATTACTTTTAAATTTTCCTCCCAATCAATCGTTCGAACAAGCCCATGCCCCAATCCTTCACCATCATCTCCACACTGCACCCTCTCCTTCACCAAACACACCCACTTCTCTCTCTGACACTGCCACCACACCCTCTCCTTCCTCCACCACTATTTATTTCAAATTTTAAAATACAATATCTGGCGGCTAAAAACTGGTAGAATCAATTAAAGAAGAAAAAAAAAAACAAATCTACCAAAATCAATTCCCAAATCCAAATTTCTGTACTAAGAAAGAACCCATATCAAATAAAAAAAAGAAAAGAAAAAGCAAAAGACACAACCCAGATGAACAACTCAGAAACAACCCAGATGAACAACTCATAAACAACCCAAAAACAAAATAATACAAAAAAGTAAATTAACTAACAACTCTAATGTAAAATGCTAAATTCACAGAGCTGCCAAAGTCAAGGACTGAATTGATTTTTCAATCCAAGAACACAACAACAATCACAGATGAACAACCTATATCTGTAACCTAGATCTGAATCCCACATCAACAAAACTTAGATCTGAAACCTAGATTAACCTAGATATCTCAAATCCACATCATAGTCTCCACTGTCGAATAACATGGTCTTCTCTTCTTAAGTTAAATAGTAACAAAAGTCATAAGAGCAGAGAAATGAGATTCAGAGAACGACCCATTTACGCATTTCACAAAATAACAAAAGGGGCAAGAGAAATTAAGGAACTTGAGTAGAATAGGATACTGGGGGGGGGGGGGGGGGGAGGGGGGGGAGGAGGAGGGGTGTACTTGGTAGAGAGGAAATAGGCTTTGATGGGGATTTTGACACAAGGGTCGAACTCCGGGGCACCAAACCCGATTGGTCACATGCTGCTTTGGATGGCCGCCCTCGACCCTCGACGCACAACCCCGGCAATGCCTCCCTCACGGTGGCCTTCGCAGCAGCAGCTGGATGGGGTTATGCTTAGTACGATGGACGTTGGATGGGGTTTGGTCGCGCGACTGGTTTTTGTGTGGCTGCGGGTTTGGTTGGAGAGGGGTGCGGGTTAGGGTGGGGTTGTAGGTTAATGGTGGTGGCTATGGAGTTTGGGTAGGTATAGGTGGAGAGATGGAGAGATGAAAGGGGCATCAGATCTAGAGAAGAGGGAAGAACATGAGAGAGAGAGAGAGAAAAAAAAAAGAAAAAAGGATAAATCTGGAAAGAAAGGTGAAAAAAAAAGAAAAAGAAACGAAAGAAAAAATATTAACCATTGATATAATATTGAGCGAATCTAACAGTTCATAAAAATTAGTCTTTTTTTTTTGTTTTACTTTAATTGACTCTAGCAGTTTTTAGCCGCCAAAAATTGTATTTTAAAATTTGAAATAAATAGTAGCGGTTTTTGAGCCGCTAGAAATTGTATTTTAAAATTTTTAACTGACAAGTCATCACTTAACAGGGATCCAAAACAAAACTTTTAATATATCGGGTACTCAAAACAACAAAAAAATTTAATAGGGATCCAGACCAAAACTTGGTAATTTATTAGGGACTTAAAAGATATTTAAGCTGCAAAATATTTATATAGTTTGCACAGTCGGAGCCATAAACCTCAGCTTCTGTTGTGTATTCTTCCAGAGAAAAAGAATTCTGATATTTATGGTAGGATCAACAATCTTTTATTGATTCTGTTCTTATTTATTACTTTTCTACACTTTTTTTTCTTTGATCAACCAAGAAAAGAAATTTCATTAAAAATTGGGTGCAAGGGGTACCCACCCGATTCAAGCAGAAAACAAAGAAATCATATGGTCTATGATACTGACCTAAACAAAATAAACATGCTACCTAGCACAAGGTATTGGTTCATATACCAGCTTGACATCAAAACACCCTACCATAAAAAAAGAATCAGTATACCAATAAGTTGTATATCAGAAAATACCCAAAAAAAAGCAAAAGAAACCACCGAAACCTCTATCCTGCACCTAAGCTATTTTTGTCATCTATGTAGTTTATTTTATATTGATATACACAGCATAGGTTGGGTCATCCAATCATAAAAGGTAGCACAAAATCCATGTATTTTTGCTTTGAACCACGTCCAGGAAGTGAATTTTATAGATTCCAGCACCCGATCCACATCTGGTGTGTTTATTAAAAAGCACATCATTTCTATGCTTCCAAATAGACTAGATAACAGCAACCCAGACCACCCACAAAATATTTCTCCTTTTTGATCCTGCTCTTCCTCCACACAGTGCTGCCAGAGATGTTGAGAAGGATTCTGTGGTAGCACCAAAACTGTACCTGCCCACTGGTATATCCTCATCCACACTTTATGAGAAAACACAAGAAAAAAAGCAAATGTGTTGTATTTTCCTCCACCAGATGGAAAAAAGGACATTTATATTCATTATTTACCAAAACAATGTTCCTCTTGCTCAGGTTAGCTTTTGTCTGTATCTGGTCCAGCAAAGATCTCCAGGTAAAGGCCAAAGCTTTTGAGGGAGCCTGTATATTCCACAAACATTTGAAAACAGCAGCATCCATGTTAACTCTTGTAGTATTCATGTTAAAGTGAAGCATTTTGTACACTTGTTTTACTTCATACACCTGTGACTTATCACTCTTCCATATACCCAACTATCCTTTACCTTGGTGTTATTAATGTGTTCCCAGGAAGTGAAGCTTTTCACAGTGAAGCATTCTACACTGTTTGTTTAACATTTCTTTAGTCTGGTGTATAGATGTTACTCTAATATCCTAATATCTGTAATATGAATATTTTTTATATGTTTATATTATACAATTGGGTAAAGAGAAAAAATCACATGAACTTTGTTTGTGATTTTTCTAACGATGGTGTTTATTATTGCAAATTTAAAGCTTTTTTTTCATGTATTTACAATATTAAGGTAATGTTTTTTTCAATAATATAAAAAGTTTTCAATAATTTTATTTATATACCCACGCATTGTGCGGGTCACAATCTAGTTGTTTTAATTTTAGAATAAAGTTTAGGTTAAATGAAAAAAAAGCCTTGACCTAAACCATTGACTTGATAAAAGAAATAATTGGAAGAAAATGACCAGAGAAAGATAGAAGTCATCCATTGTAGGACCACGTTCTTTTATTTTTTTTTCAAGCTTAATTTTCCTTGGCACCATAATTCACACCTACGGATGAAATATATACTCTAAAATTCAAAAGATGAAAGTATAGCAGCATCGCACGATAGAAATGTTGTATTTTTGGAGAGTATTACAAAAGGCAAAGTCCCACATTGCCTAGGATAGCTTTGCCTCACTAGTTTATATATCCTTTTGTGTTAATAGCTTTCAAAGAGGCTAGTTAGAAGTGGAAGCCTCATGTGCATGAGTTTGGGCCTAGTGGGCCTCTCGTAGTGCAAATATGTTGATTTGCCCCCCCTGCGCATGTGCGAATGGGCTTTGTACAGTTTTTTACATTGTGATTTAATAAAATATTTATTATTTTTCGGTTTAAGTTTATTATTACCATTGTAAGATCTGATCGTATATTTTATTTGACCATTTATTTTATTAACGTTTTAATTTTTTCGTTCTATATGAGTGTAAGATTTGCAACATACACTTGATGAAATCACCTATATGAGTGTCAAGTGGGGCCGCTTGTATGAGAACCTATCTAGGTCTGGTTCAATAGCTTGCTATACCAAGTTCGACACATTATACCTCATATGGGAACCCAGGAATTCTTTTTCTTCTTTTTCTTAAAATGTTTTATTTTGCCTTTTGTAATATGTGGGGGATTGTTGTATTTTTGGAGAGTATTACAAAAGGCAAAGTCCCACATTACCTAGGATAGCTTTGCCTCACTAGTTTATATATCCTTTTCTGTTAATAGCTTTCAAAGAGGCTAGTAAGAGGTGGAAGCCTCGCGCGTATGAGTTTGGGCCTAGTGGGCCTCTCGTAGTGCAAATCTGCCGATTTGCCCCCCCTGCGCATGCAAGAATGGGCTTTGTACAATTTTTAACATTGTGATTTAATAAAATATTTATTTTATTTGACCGTTTATTTTATTAACGTTTTAATTTTTTCGTTCTATAAATACCTATATGTGCTATACGTTTGAGGCACGCTCTCTTCTTCTTAAAATATTTTCTCCATTCCTGAGTTTTGATGCTTGCCAGTTATGTTGCCCCATTGTAGGAGGTTCCTGTTGTATCCTGGGGGGCTTGTGCGCGCAGATAAGTCCTTTAGGGCAGTGCTTTTGCACACCTCAGGAAGTGTGTTTTTGTGTTCACTGACTACAAGAAAAACATTATCCTTTAAACTCATTCTACAAAATGAAACAGAGCAATAGTACCAAAGTTGTAATTGCAGAAATTGCAAGCTAACACAATAAGATGAAATGAAATGGCAGAAACTGCACTGTATCGTTTGTTTTGGAACTACCAACTTGTAACAAAAGAAGTTAGTCTGTTGAAAGGCCTCAGCAATGATTTTTCAGACATGAAAGATGAATTAGAGAGCATCAAAGCCTTCCTAAAGGATGCAGATAGAAAAGCTAGAGATGAAGGAGAGGACACCAGGGAAGGAATAAAAACATGGGTGAAGCAGTTGAGAGAAGTATCTTTTCACATAGAAGATGTTATTGACGAATACATCATGGATGTGGCACAAGGGGTCAACCATCATCCACCATGCATAGCCTCACTCCAAAAGATTGTTCACCAAATCAAAACCTTGAAATCACGTCATCGGATTGCACCTGAGATTCAACAAATCAAGTCATCAGTTCGGGGAATCAAGGAAAGAGGTGAGAGGTATAAGTTTCAATCTTCACTTGAAGAAGGATCATCAAGCAACTCTAGAGGGGTAGAACATGGCAAATGGGGTGACCTCCAAATGGCTTCTCATTTCATTGACGAAACTGAAGTTGTGGGATTCAAATCCCAAAGAGATGAATTGATTGGTTGCTTAATAAACGGAACCAATGCTCATTGATTTCTGTGGTAGGCATGGGATGACTTGGAAAAACCACTCTTGCCAAACATGTTTTAGATAACAATCAAGTGAAAGCACACTTTGATTGTCATGCTTTTATCACAGTTTCTCAATCATACACTATGAGGGAGATATTCAAAGATATGATACAAAAATTTTGCAAGGATGCTGATGAGTCTTTTCCAAAAGGGTTGCATGAGATGAATGATGACACATTAGTTACGGAAGTGAGGCAATACCTTCAGTCAAAGAGGTATTTGGTATTATTTGATGATGTCTGGAAAGAAATTTTTTTTTGATGAGATTGAGCATGCCTTGCCTAATAATGACAAAGGAAGTAGATCATAGTCACCACTAGAATGATGCACGTTGCAGAGTATTTTAAGAAATCATTTCATGTTCATGTTCACAAACTACAACATTTACCTCCAAACAAAGCATGGAAGCTCTTCTGCAAGAAGGCATTTAGATTTGAGCCTTGTGAGCAATGTCCAAGTGAGCTTGAAGATATGTCAAAGGAAATTGTTCAAAGATGTGGAGGGCTACCACTAGCAATTGTTGCCATTGGTGGTCTTTTGTCAACAAAAGCAAAAACCATGTTTGAATGGAGAAAGGTAAGTCAGAATATGAGAATAGAGTTAGAATGCACATTTAACTAGTTTAACAAGGATTCTATCTCTTAGTTATGATGATCTTCCTCACAATTTGAAATCATGCATGCTGTATTTTGGTATGTATCCAGAGGACTACCGCTTCAAATGTAAGAGATTGACTAGGCAATGGATGGCTGAAGGATTTATTAAAAATGAGGAGAGAAGACCTATGGAGGATGTTGCTGAAGAGTACCTGACAGAGCTAATACATAGAAGTTTGGTTCAAGTCTCCAAAGCTGGCTTTGATAGTAAAGTTAAAATTTTCCTAGTCCATGATTTATTACGAGAAGTGATCATAAGAAAAATGAAAGATTTAAGTTTGTGCCACTTAATGCATGAAGATGATGAACTAGACAAGGCTGGAATAACTACACGCTTTTCTATAGCTACTTGTTCCAACATTGTGTTAAGAAGGACTAGTAACTTCGGCATTCATGCTATTTTTGTTTTTGACAAAAGTGAATTGCCTAAAGATTTTGTGGGAAGATTATCTGCCAAGTTCAAGCTTTTGAAATTACTTGATTTTGAAAGTACTTTGTTGAATTATGCTCCTAATAATTTGGGGAATCTTTTTCACCTGAGGTACTTAAACTTGAGTCATACAAAAGTAGAGGTTCTTCCTAGATCCATTGGTAAGTTGCTGAACCTAGAAACCTTGGATCTAAGACAAACACATGTGCATACATTACCAAGAGAGATAATGAACCTCAAAAAGCTACGATTTCTTCCAGTCTACTTTAAAAATTATGAAGGACAATACTCTATGTTGAATTTCACAAAGGGGGTGAAAATGAAAAAAGGAATTGGATGCTTGAAATCCTTACAAAAACTTTACTTTTTGGAGGCTGATTATGGTGGATTAGACCTTATGAAAGAGCTCAAAATGTTGAGACAGTTAAGGAAGTTAGGCATAACTCACTTGCAAACAGAGTATGCAAATGTCCTTAGTACTGCAATAGGACAGATGAACCACCTTGAATCTCTCAATGTTAGAGCTATTGCTGAGGATGAAATCGTTGACTTGAATATTGCATCACCTCCAACCAAACTTCAAGTGCTGAATTTGAAAGCTCGAGTAACAAAGTTCCCTAACTAGATTCCAAAACTTGAGTGTCTTGTTAAACTAACGCTTGGTTTATCTAAGTTGGAAGAAGATCCACTAGACTCACTAAAATACTTGCCAAATCTGTTGTGGTTCAAAATGTGGGATAATGTGTATGCAGGTGAAAATTTGCATTTTACAAAAGGAGGATTTCCAAAGTTGAAGGAACTGAAACTCACTCGATTGAGCAGATTAAATGCTATCTCTATAGACAAAGGAGCTTTGCTTGGTCTTGATCACTTCAAATTTAAAGATAACCCCGAAATGAAGGTGGTACCTCATGACCTCAAACACTTGGAAAACCTTCAATTTCTTGGCTTTGCTGATATGCCAACTGAATTAGTAGAAAGCATTGATCCAGAAAAAGGTGGAGAAGATTATTGGATCATCAAGCACATTCCCCTTGTACTTATTCGGCAGAACATGGGACCTAGATATCATGACTATAAGTTGCACCGTATTCCCACATTAGTCAATGTTTGAAATCTGAACTATAAAGGTAACTCTTTCCTCATACCATATATTAATGTTGCTATAATAAAATTATGATGTAATGCTATGCTTAGCAATATATGTTTGTTGCTTTTCTTTTTATTCTTCTCTATTTTGGATTTCTTCATTTCCTGCATTAATCTTCCATTAACATGAATTCTTACAGTTCAAACAAAATTAAGTTTGTTTTTTACAGTTCAAACAAAATCATGTTAATTTTGTTGACAACAAAATTATAATATATTAAATTGATTATCTAACATTCAAAAGTTATTTTGAGTTTTTTAATTGGTTGTGTCAAAAATATTGTACTCATGCAAGTATTACTCTCTTTTTTTTAGAGGCAAAAACAAATATATTCATTAACATTGTGACCAGCCTTTCAACACAATAAGTGTGAAAAGGAGGTAAGTAGATCATCCAAAAGTCATAGAATGCACATGAATGTGGCAACAAAATAATAGCCTTATCAGACCCCCCCTCCCCCACCCCACCCCACGAATTCCACTAAAATCTTCAAGTACATGTTGAATATTGATTATGGTTATATCTAATAATAAATCATATCATCTTTGTAGAATGAAAGTGGCCATATTTTTCAATTCTGCTTTTGTTATCTATTGTGTTTGTTTTAAATTCTTTTGTTTATTTCCATTACCCCGCATGTGCACTTATAATGTTTGGTTATATTATTTTAATTTACTCTCTTTCATAATGTAAAAACTTAAAAGAATGTTTATTCAGCATTAAAAAAAATTAAGTTAAAATCAATTTGCTTCAATACCTATATACTGATCAAACTTGACTATTTCCTGTTTCTTTGTGGACAGAAATTCAAATTTTCATATTGCAGCTCGCAAAAGTCATGCACTTGGTCTGTCCATTCTTCCATAAAGCTTGAATCTTCAAATAAATTACTCCTATTTGTTTGAACTTACCCTACTTCACTCAAGGAATATATCCATTTAGACTTGTAACTTAGACTTTAGTACTTTTCTATTAGTTATTTGGGGTGTTTATAATAGATTATGGGAGCTTTTATTGATACCTTGTAATGAGACCACTTCACTTGAATAGGTGTTTCCATTTCTATGTCGAAGATTGATAAACCGGAATTTGAGTGAAATAAACTGCGAGTTTTTGTCTTAATTTACTTTGTTTCTAATTATGTTTGTTGGTAAAACTCACGGATTTCTATTAAGTGTGCAACATTTGGGAAAGAATAAGAAATTGTGGGAAATGCTTAAAAAGATGCTGAAAATAGCTAGAATAGAGAACTAGAGATGAGCACGGTTGTGCTCCTTAGCATGGCCATGCTAAGCTTGGAGAAGGAGAACACTCGTGCTAGATTACAAGGGTCGTGCTCAAGTTGTCAAGAAATTAGCATCAGTGTCAGTATTTTCCGAGAATGGCCGTGCTCCACAGAGCATGGTCGTGCTAAGTTCCAAAGTTTGAATTTTGAATTCTACCAGCCCAAAAAGCACGGTCGTGCTCCTTTTAGCACGACCGTGCTACCTTCCATGTGACTATTACATTTCATGCAGTATAAATAGAAAATTGGAAGTGAGGGTTGGGTTATCTTTTTGTTCTGTTTCCAAATTGGGGAGTTCTGAGTGAGAAAGTTTCTGTGCTAGGAACTTTTAGCTGAGAGAGGACATAGAGATCATCAGTGGGGTTTGATACTGTAAAGTTCTCTTCCCTTGGTAATCTTTATGTCGTTTATTGGAATTGTCTACTTCCTTATGACCATGACTAGCTAAATTCCTATAGCCCAGATTGTGATGTAATTGTACCTTGAACCAAAGTTTTATTTTAATAAAATTCTCAATGCATTTAGTCAATTGTGTTTCTTTTTTGCTTTCATTGATATTTTAGAACTGATCACTCTAAACAACTAATTAGTTGCATGTCAGTGACCATCTGCTTGTGATTAATTGATATGTGAATAAACTGAATTTTTATAACCTGCATATCAAACTGGTTGTATGAATTTCTAGTAGATTAAATTCTCTTAATCAACCTCTCTGTGCCTGATCATTTGCCCTAAATTAATTCACCTTACCAATCGAGAATTAAATTAGGGAAAATAGCATAGTTAGACCATGGCCAAAGGCTAACTAATGACTTTAAGAGGACTTTAAGATTGAGAACTGATTAAAAAATGTGTTCCTTTATCTCATCATCATGCTGCACAAGTATGGAATTTGGCTTTCATTCACACACTAAGAGAAGAAGGAATTATAGTTGCGCCAATTGACTAGCCAAGCAAAGGGCCACTAACAACAATCCTTTGGTGACTTACACAATTCCACCAAGCGGTTTACATGATATACTGGTTGCAGATGCATTAGGCATCTTGTTTTCTCCTTGTTACTAATTTTTCTGTAAAAAAATATTAATTGATTTAAATCATGCACTAATTAAAATATAGTGTAAATCCTAATGTAATCATTATATAAAATGACAACTATACTTAACGGTATTTTTTTTATTTAATTCTTACTTCTATAATGATGAATTACGTATCAAGGGGATACAGGCCAAGCTACATTTGGTCAAGTATGCAATCTTCCAAGTGGATAATTGAGGAAGGATGCTTATGGAAGATTGGGAATGGGGATCGAGTCAAAGTGGGAAGTGATAAATGGCAGCTGCCAAAGTTTCCAGGTAGTAAAATCCCACAACGAATTTCACATCTTCAACCAGGGATGACAGTGGCTTCATTGTTTCAATCCAATAGAATAAAGCAGTGGTCGAATCTCTTTTCTCAGAAGAAATGGCATCCCATATCCTTTCTATCCCAATTAGACAAGTTTGGTCCCAAGATATTCTTATATAGCAGCATACAGAAAATGGAGTTTATACAGTGAAATCTGGTTATAGACTTGTTAGATGCAAATATGGTTTCAACAAGCTCCTTTTTGGAAGAAGATTTGGAGATCTGTACCTGTTGCTCCCAAATGCAGAAATTTCATATGGAGATCTGGCAAAATATATTCGGACAGGTGTTGGCAAAGGCATCTGCTCAATGTCAAAATGTGGATAATGCCCAACAACAACCCACACAGCACCACCAAGAAGTAACATGGAAGCCACCAACTCAAGGAATTTTCAAGCTCGACTTTGATGTTTTGATTGATAAATACAAAGGTCTTGGCTTTGGGGCCATTGTGTGTGATCATGAAAGGAAAGGTGATGGCAGCTGCTACACTTTTTGATAAAAAAAACAGGCAGACCCTTTGACAGCAGAGGCTATGTGTTGTAGGTGGGCCCTTTAAGTTGCAAAATAGCTTTGCTTGCTGAGATGGAGTTTGAAACAGATTGTTATAATCTCTTGCAGCTTTGGAAAGGACACAAGAAACAAAGTAGAAGCTATGTGAAAGACTAATATTACCAATAATAGTTTCAATACACATTTAAAATGTAAATACTAGAACTTATAATGTGCAAGACTTGAGAATATAGTTCACTCATGCATTAAAAACATAATTGAAAGATTAAATGTTAAATTATTGTTGTAAATATTGTTTCAACATGCAAAACATATGAAATTTATTATAATAAGCTTACATTATTGTTTAAAAACTCACATATAAAACAAACACATTAAGTAATAAAATAATATGATTTAACATACTTTGTAATTGAAATTTTTTTAAATAGTTCACTTATTCATCTGTGCATAGGGCAGGTCCATATCTAGTGATAGGTTAAGGTAGTCCCTAACTGCTTGGCAACTTAACAATAACGAAAGAACGAGTTGTCAAATTGTGCAATGGAGGTGGAGGTAAAAAATGGGCAATGCAAACAAGTTGAAGCATATAAGTTTACAATGATTGTCAACTTCTTTTTTGGCAGAATCAACCTTTTTTTTTTCATGCATGATGAAATGGATTGGGCCTACATAATAGGCATTCTATAGAGATCATTAGAAAACTTAACATAAAAACCACGTGTACTGTATACGCAACTAAAATTGATATATTTATTTTTACAAAGCATTAACTTTATTATTTTTTATTGCAACACGTAGTTCATAAATTAATTTTCATTGAAAAATTATTAATATAAATAATTTATAGGGTAAACTATATTTTTCATCCCTGAACTTTTCGACATTTATGGTTTTGGTCCCTAAACTTTTCGACGACCGGTCAACATCCTCAAAATTTTTTTCCGTCCAATATTTTAGTCCTTTCCGTCTATTCTACCGTTAAATGATGATGTGGCATTTATTTTTATTATTATTTTATTATTATTCATTTTCTGGCAGCTAAAAACCACCAAAAATTGTTTGCTTAGGCATAAAATTTTTTTTTCTTCATCTTCTAAAATAAAAAATAGAAACAAAACAAAGAAACAACCAAATCAGTGAATGTAGGTTTTGTTTTCCCTCATTGTCCTTCTCAACAAGCTCTTCCATTGCAACTCCTGTTGTCATGCTCCACAATCAGTGGAAGTTAAACTTGACCCAAAATCACTGGGTCGCGATTCCACTACCCAAATCTGCCACACCCAGATCTATCTTTGCATGAATATCACATATTTTTGTTCCCGTGATGCATTTGCTGGCTTTGTCACAGCCTGTGGTGGTTCCTTTTGCGCAGCCACTAGGGAATGGGACAATGAGTGAAAACGATTTTGATCATAGGACGAGGATTGTTCGAGGGTTGGGGATTGGTTTTGGGGTTGTGGGGTTGTGTGCACATCCCTGCCGGAATAGTGTCCTTGAAAGATGTAATTGTGGTGGCGGTTTTTGCGTCGTCGGTAGCAATCGCAGCAACCCATTAGAAGAGGAAGTAGTAGGGCCAGAAAATCTGTATACAATGGTCGAACCATTGGCGCATGCTGAAACAATATGCCATTGCATTTTTTTTCTTTTTAAATTATCATATTAATTTCAGGTTATGTCATTAGTGGGATTGTTGTTGATTTTGGTGAGTGGGTTGTGGGTGTATACTGTATAGTCAATTTTTTCAATTTGGATATGCCTTGCTGTTAGTTCTCGAATTCCTATTTACATGTAGTCTAATATAAACTCATATTCGGATTGCCTTGTATAAACATGTATTAGAGCTTTTTGTTTTTTTTTTATTGATTCTACAATCACGTGTTGGAGATTGGGTTAATGGCTTCTTAGGTGCACTCCATGTAGTCTTGCTTCATTTATGCATTAATATTCATCCTAGAAATTATTGATGGTTTGGGATCGTGTAGGGATTTGGCAGAGGAGAGCTGAATTCTTTTGTTCTTTTGTGTGGCTTAGTGAAGTAATTTCTGGCGGCTTTTAGTTGCTAGAAATGTTTTAACATCTAATAAAGATTTTACCAAAGCAATTTATGGAGTTTTTAACCGCTAGAAACTAATCGCCACAATATGTAATAAAATAATAATAAAATTAGCACCACGTCATCATTTAACGTCCCAAACAGATAGAAAGGACTAAACCATTGGATGGAAAAATAATTCAAAGATGTTAACCAGTCATCGAAAAGTTTTGGGACCAAAATCATAAATGTCGAAAAGTTCAGGGGCGAAAAACATAGTTTATCCTAATTTATACAGATAAAAAAAATAGAGATCAAAGAATAAACCTGCACCCATGATATAACGTTGGAGAGGCACAATTCCAACATTATCTGAGTTTGGTAGTGATTTGTGATCCGAAGGCAATGATGGAGAGAAGCATCCATCAGAAATGGCGTCATTTGACTTGTTTGAGGATCAATCACATCAATTGCTGACAAGGGGACCTTCGACAATGACAACAACTACAATGAAATGGGCATGGCCTACAAATCTCAGCATCATTATGATTACCATGATCAACACCCTTAACTCACCGTGGACCCAAATAACAACAAAACAATTTCACCGATAACCCACATTCTCCTCTTGTTTTTGGCTTCGGCGTTTCCACCCCCAACCCTAACTATGTTTCCCTGTTCAAACCTGCTCTCGCCATTGACCTAACCATCACCTCCAACGGTCCAATCCTCCCTGACCCATCTCAAATGCAAGAGGAAGGGCACGCTAGACATGAATGGCAATGGTCAGATTTCCTTTCTCTATATCCTTTGAATTCGGGGTTTACGTAAATATACATCGATTAATTATTTAATTCTTAATATGTGAGTTAATTATTTAACTTTGTGAAAAACTAATTTGAAAAGAACTCACATAGGTAAAATTTGTGGAAAATTTAAAACTTTTAATTCACAGCTTGAGACTTCACTTTGATTAAGAAAGGGCTTAATTCCAAATCAAGAAAATCATAATTTATTCCCTTGTAGAAATTCCATTCACACGTTTACAACAAGTCATACGTAATTAATAAATTAAAAGCGTCATTTCAAATCTATAAAATGTCACGTAAAATAAATCATGCATCATTTTAGTATCATCATACATACTCAAATAACTGAAATGACCTCCGTGGTCACAAATATATATATAGTTAAATGGGTCAAGTGAGTGTAAACTATAAGTGTATCAGCGGATGAATAAGTGACATATATAGCTCATGTAACAAAGTAAGGTATAAATGTGTGAGAGTTAACTGAATACATACAAAATATCTGAAACCTAGATCTACCTGATCAAATACACAAAAGAGGGAAAATCCTAGGATTTCAGAGCAGTTATCTACACAACCTATAGTTAGCTGTACCCCAAAAAGATAGTATCACTGTCAGAGGGCTCCCTGAACCCTGAGAGGAGCATACAGAAGCAACCTCCATGGGATCCTCACTGGGATCCTCCTCGGGAGAGTCAGTGTCCTCCTTAGCAACAAAAACCACAAGCATCTTTGGGTCTTCCTCGGGCTCGTCATCCTCCTATGGAAGTCCCTTGTCCATCTCTACTAGCTCTTCCTCTATGTCCTCATCCTCCTTAGATGTTTGGTCATCCAAGTCCACCATGGGTGGCGCCAACCTCCGTGCACTCGTCCCAGCCAAGGTCAATCGACCGGTTCCCAACGGGAACGTACACACCATAGGTAGCACCGACTAGGGAGATACCGGAACAGAGAGTGCAACCTCAGAATCCATGTCGGAGAAGTCGTCCCCATCGGAAGAAGATGACGAAGACGAAGAGGATGATGAACAGTCTGACAACTCTACAATCTCCACTGAGGTCACACATTGATAGTAGGGCGGCATAGGCTTAGTCCACCATAAGTAGAAGTCAAAAGTCTGGGGTGCAGTATATGGGTCGCCCACCCTCGCTTTGTGCAGACGCATGTGATCGATGAAGCGATCTTCATCCATCAGTGGGTCCTGCGTCCAACGACCCTTGAGAGTGCTAATCCAAAAGTGGATCATGGGCATCTACCATGCCATCAGTACATGCAAAAAGATGAGCATGGGAGTGAATTCTCTATCTCCTTGGTCACCACAAACAAACGGACTTTCAGTTCCCAAACAACCTATACGACCACTGCGTATGGTACTCTAGCGATGACACTCACGATGATCCTATTGCGAATATCTATCACACAACATCTATTCCTATGGGCCTAATTGCCATTAAACTTCCCAGGTTTTAATGGTCTTACGCAACTTCGTGGATGACGATTGGGAGCACTCGACTCATGTCCGGTACATAGTAACACGTTGATCTCACCAATCATGGATATAGCTTCGTCTTCATCGAGAATGCCAAGCCGGTTACGTGAGTCCCTCGTACTAACCCTTAGTCGAGTTATCACAACCTGACACCATTTCCCCAAGCCTCCTTTGAGGCAACGAACTATCCCCTAGTGTACCCGTCATAATCATCCACCTCTCAAAACGTTTCCTCACACGTTCTTCACGCCACAAGATGTATTCTACAGGGCAAAACGGTTTCAATGGTACCGACAGAAGGATTTTTTGGGGACCCTCCCCACTGAGCATGAAGTCAAGCCTCATCTCTAATCAAAGACCCCATCTTTCTACATCCATCTCGTCTTTTGTCACCGACGCCCACTTCACATCATCCACCTCCCCGAAGCATTGACGTCCCATGCAAGGTGAGTGACACGAACATGCATCATTCTTCTTCATAAACAAGAGGAGAAGGGTCTCGTTCCCCCCTCACCTCTTAAAGTCATGAACACCATAACCCTACAAAGTGGATATACCCACTTGCACACACCTTAGTGCCTCGGACACTCCAACTCATCTATCCTACTCATGCACAAGCAAAACCAACATGCATTGCCGAGGGACAATGGTCCTTGAACTTAGATCACAACAAGCAATATATCCACAGGAAATATCTTAACAATTTATATCAACGCCGGAGGTCACATCCTCTCAGTCTTAACAATAACCAATCACACGTATTCACGACATATAAATATGCATATAAGACAATAAATACATGCCGAAGGTCATGCCCTTTCGGTCTTGATTAAAATTCCACAATGATAATAGCATTCATATACTTATCCAATTCAACTCATCACAATTTACAAATTTTTGGGTCAAACCCGCAGCCAATACAACATCCAAATTTTCAAGTGTCATAACTTCTTATTTTGGGTTCCAAATACTCACAATTTAAGTCCTAACCCTTATGTACATGTTAAATATCATTTTCCACTGCAAAATATTTATTTTAGCCTTTCTAAGCTTAGATTTTAAATACTTAAGCCCCCAACCAGAAATTAATTCAAAAACTCAAGAAAAGGGGTTTAAAACTTCAAAATTACATTCCCAATAATGTAGAAATCGGATTTTGATGAACCAAATATGCAACCCTAGGTTTTAGGACATAAGGAAACCATTTTTCTGGTACAAAACATCTAATTCCAACTCCAAAAATTATTAATTTCGAAACAGTGGAAAATTCGATGAAAATGGCATAAAAACTTAGAAACTAATTTCCCGTTCATGTAGAAATCGGATTTTGATGAATTTTATATGCAACCCTAGGTTTTAAGGTATGAGGAAGCTAATTTTGAGGTCCATTACAGTAAATTCCAATCGTATTATCCCCAGTTTACAAAACAGAGGCGAAACAGAGTAATATAATGCCAAACGTTAAAATTTAATTTCCCGTGGATGTCAAAATCAGATTTTGACGAATTTTATATGAAACCTTAGGTTTTAAGGTATGAGGAAGCTAATTTTGAGGTCCATTACAGCCAATTACAGTCACGTTATTCCCAGTTTACAAAACAGTAGCTACAGTGCCCAAAATTCACATTTTTGCTAGACAAAAATTTTCTAAAAGATTTCCAATCCATTCTCAACATTCCACATATGCATTTCCATATTTTAAGACATGGGAAGACCATTTTTAAGGTCAAAAACAGCCCAGCACAGCCACAACATTTATTTTCCCAAAACAGAACAATGAATAACATAAATAGCTGAAAACTTAAGAAATTCATAATAAATAGCTCAAGTGTCCAAAATTAACATACTTTATATGTAACCCTAGGTTTTTGGACCCAAGAAACCCATTTTTGAGGTCCAAAGCACCAAAACAGATACCCATTTTTCATAGAGAACTAGGCAGTGCGGGATTCATCACATATACACAATTTCAAGATTCAAAAATTAAATATATCAACATGCTACATAGACCCATCACTCTAGGTCTCAAGGCAACAAATTTTAGGCTCAAAGAGAATAGAAAATCCCTCCCATAACTTGGTTTCTAAGCTCAAGTGTTCAAAACAAAATTTTCAACCACCCAAAGCTAGAGCTTGGTGAGCTCTACAACATATCCAAAATGCAAAGAAAAAGGAGGAGAATTAGTGTGAGAAATGTTAGAGAGAAGAAGAGAAAATTATAGAGAGAAGGAGGAGCTCACCTAAGAGACACTTTTTGAACTATCTCTCCCTTCTCTCTCTTCAAAACTGGCGGCACATAGCTTAGGGGGAGGGGTCCCTCTTAGCTTATATAGGGGATGCCAAAACCCTAAGGGTAGGTCCCCAAAAATTAAAAAAAAGATTTTTATAAACCTAATTGTGTTGAGGTGCTTAGCTGATCTAGGTTTTGATTTTTTTAGCTCTAAAATGTTATTAAAATATAACATTTAATTTTCTAAAAAGAATTCCTTTGGAATAACTCAATTTGGACTTAAAATTAAATTTTCTAGGTCCAAAATACTAAATAAATTGCTAAAATTAATAATTAATTCATTTTAATTATTTTTACTGAACTTAGATCATTTTCATACTTAATTATAATTATTAGAATTTTATCTAAGTCCAAATTAATTTTTTGAGCTTAAAATCTCATAATTACGAAAATGCCATTAATGATAATATTTCTTCCTTTGACCAGCTTTGACCATAGTTGACTTTTGGTCAAACATGATTAAAACTTAATTTTGTTAATTATTTCTACTTAGTTAATGAAGGTTTAGTGTCCTAATATCATTCCAAGCACCCTCATGACATTATACCATATATTGCACAAACAAAATAATTAAAATACAGGTTGCATGTTTTTCGGGGTGTTGTAGTTATAATAATACTTTATTTGATGCGCGCAAGTACTACATTCTTTTTCTCATTCGCAATGTTTTTAGATTTCATGCTTTTTTTTATTGAAAGCAACGTGAGCATGGTTTGGTTTTGTTTTAGAAAATTTTTTCGCATGAAAGGAAACTCATTTCGTAGGTGATCTATTTAATTCTTCTTTCTTTAATATTCTTTAATTGACTTTTTCTATTTGGTAGATTGGATTGGGTTGAAACTTGAAAGAGTGATGTAAATGTTTAATTGTTCCATAAACTACGAGAAATTTGTAGAGATTTAGTAATCTTGTGTTGTAATAAATGTTGCCTTCAAGCGTATCTCACTCATTATATTATGCCTATGGAGTATTAAATGGAACTTTATTTTTGTGGTTGTGAAAAAGTATTATTCTTGGGTTTATATGTGAGTGTGGGTG
Source organism: Pueraria montana var. lobata (assembly GCA_026413185.1). Lineage (NCBI taxonomy): Eukaryota > Viridiplantae > Streptophyta > Magnoliopsida > Fabales > Fabaceae > Pueraria > Pueraria montana. Next base: position 62,903,519 of record CM048654.1, on the reverse strand, counting down.
TGTTTCTTTATTGGTTATACATATATTGGCATTTGCTTTCCTGATATTATAATTTTCAGAGTAATAATATTTTGTGCCTTGAAATTTATGAATATGCCGTAAAATTATCAAAACAAATTGCCAACTTTTATGAAAACATAACCTTAGAGTTGTGTTTGGGTTGCAATAAATTAAGAAATCAAGAAGGACAAAATCTAACAAGGATGGATATATATTTATGCTATATAAGCAAAAATTGATATGAATGAAAGTATGTAACCCATCAAGCTTGGTAAACACTATAATTGTAATTATCAAAGAATATAAAAACTATCACATTAGTAAACAAAAGAAGTAAAATATTTATGAATCAACAAACTATGCGAAATACATATTCATTTGTTATCCAGAATTTTTAGTATCATTTTGGCTAATTTTCTTCATATTTCCAGTATGTCTTTGTCTGTTGTCTACAGGGGTTAGCAACTCCACTCTTGCTTAGGCTTTTTCTGCGAATTAAATGGACATTGCCCGCCATCATCCATTGTAGGAGGTGTCACTTCTTTTGCGCTTTACACCATGGTGATCGGAATCTACCTTAGCCTGCTGCAATGGGATAAACAAATCAATATGTGCTCAGCGGCCAGTTAAGAGTTTCAACATTTTCTATATATTGACTCCATCTTCTGTTTAGAATGTATGAATAAGATATACATATTATGATCATGTAACATGGTTTCTATGGTAGCAAAGTTATAATGTAATGCAAGTGCTACATTCTTTTTCTCCTTCACAATATTTTTAGATTTCATGCTTTTCTATTGCGAGCAACATGAGCATGTTTTGGTTTTGTTTTAGAATTTTTTTTCACATGGAAGGAAGCTCATTCCATAGGTGATCTATTTAATTCTTATTTCTTTAATATTCTGTAATTAAGTTTTTCTATTTGGTAGATTGGATTGGGTTGAAACTTGAAAGAGTGATGTAAATGTTTAATTGTTCAATAAACCGTGAGAAATTTGTATAAATTTAGTAATCTTGTGTTGTACTCATGTATCTCACTCATTATATTATGCCTATGGAGTATTAAATGGAACTCGATTTTTGTGGTTGTGAAAAAGTATAATTCTTGTGTTTATATGTAAGTGTGGGTGTGTTTCTTTATTGGCTATACATATATTGGCATTTGCTTTCCTAATATTATATTATAATTTTCAAAGTAACGATTTTCTACTTTATTTTGTGCCTTGAAATTTACGAATATGCCTGAAAATTATCAAAAACAAATTGCCAACTTTTATGAAAACCTAGCCTTAGAGTTATGTTTGTGTTGCAATAGATTAAGAAGTCGATAAGGACAAAATCAAACAAGGATTGATATTATGCTATTTAAGCAAAAACATTAATGAAAATATGTAACCCATCAAGCTTGGTCACATCGTGTGAAACAAGTTCCTCAGGTAACACTATAATTGTAATTCTCAAAGTATATAAAAACTGTCACATTAGTATACGAAAGAAGTAAAATATTTATGAATAAAAAAAATACACTAAATAAATATTCATTTGTCATCCAGAATTTTTAGTATCATTTTGGCTAATTTTCTTCATATTTCCAGTATGTCTTTGTCTGTTGTCTGTAGGGGTTAGCAACTCCACTGCTGCTTAGGCTTTTTCTGCGAACAAAATGGACATTGCCCACCGTCATCAATTGTAGGAGGTGTCACTTCTTTTGCGCTTTGCACCATGGTGATCACAATCTTCCTTAGCCTGCTGCAATGGGATAAACAAATCAATATATGCTCAGTGGCCAAATAAGAGTTTTAACATTTTCTATATATTGACTCCATCTTCTGTGTAGAATGCATGAATAATACATATTATGATCACGTAACATGGTTTCTTTGGTAGCAAAGTTATAATGTAATGCAAGTATGTAACATATTGACTCCATTTACTATTTTTTTTATAACCTTTACAAATTCTTAAAATATAAGAAAAAAATTGCAATTAGATAATAATTGCAGGGTTCACTCTGTCAAAAGTTACAAAAAAAATATACTAACCTGTATGATTACTTTATCCTTGTTATTCTTCATCAGCATGAGCATCTGCGTCTGCGTATGAAGTTGTTTGATATGGCCATATATGTTGATGTTATTTATGCAATTGTTAATTGTTTGACTGGAAGACATGGAAACTTGTCGTTGAATAAAGATCCCTTGTCCTTGTACTAATGTCATCTCATCGATGAGTACCTCTCTCTTGATTTCCTACTTCTCTTGCTTTTGCTAGAATGCTTGGTCAACATTACCAGGAAAATCATTTGGCTTAGACACAGATCCTAGAAAGTGAATAGTGAATAGGATGAATTCATGTAAGAAAAGTTTTGTTTTTATATAGCAGCAAAACAAATGGGTCTCTTAAAGAGAACAAGAAGGTTAGAAAAGCAAGCAATCACTACCTTGCAATGAGCTTCCAGAATTCATGTAGGCAGCAACGGTGGAAATAGGGGGTAGTGTTGGTGATGGTGTCTTTTGGTTTTGGTCAGCAGCATATTTGAACTCCATGGAAAAAGTTGGAATGTGAAACAAAGTGAAGGAAAGGCATAGAGAAACAGAGACAAGGCCTATGAAATCAGAGACAATGTGTGTGAGGGTGTGTTGAGTATGAAAGCATGGTTAAATAGATTGATGGGGTGTTGTCATCATTCTATCAAAGAGTGTGTGTTTGTAAATGGTGTTTTTTTTGTGTGTTGACTTTTTTGGTGTCATATGTGCCATGGTCAACTATTGAAAATTTACCAAATCCATCATTCAATGCTTGAAAAGGAATGAAATTAAATAAAAAAAGATTTTGTTCCAATTTTGAATTATCACTCTATCATTTTCAATTTTTTTAGTTCTAATTTGAATTTTAATACTTTTAAAAGAAAGTTTCAATAATTAAAAATAATAATATATCACAATATAAATTATTTATTATAAAAAGTATGTTCAAAAATATTTATTTATTACATATTTTAATTATAATTTAATTTATATATTTAGAAGTATTTATTTATTATAAATTTCAATTGTATAAAATAAATATTTATTAATAAAATTAAATATTTATATAAAATTAAATAGTATGTAAAATGAGAAAGTGAGATTTTATCCATCATTAGATTGAATTAAATTGCTTAAATCAAGTTTGAATATTCTTTAATTTTTCACTTTACACAATTCTTTACCTTAAATGAGTTAAATTTGGCAATAAATTTATCATTTAAGAATATTTGAAAATCTATTTTACAGTTTGTTAAAGACAAATAATCTTGCAGTAAAAAAAAAAAAAGACAAATAATCCATATTAATACATTAATGTTATGAATCAAGGATAATCAATTTATGTTAATACAACATGAATTTATATTTTTTTTCCTTATGAACTTTCATAGCATTTTTGTTTTCTATAAGGATAAGAATTCGATTCTTACTTTGATGGATGGTTTTTTTGTAGCTAACATATGTTGTTGCATTGTTGTTTGAAGTCCAAAGTATTTTCTACAATTATTTTTCGTATATTTTCACTTTTAGTATACATCCTCTGTATTAGAATATTTATAATATGTAAATAAGGAGAATCAGGTCATGACCATAGTTAGGATAGATTGAAAGAGATAAAATGTTATGAAAAGTTCCTTAAAACGCACTTATCAAAGAATAACTTTTAAAAACACATGGAAGTCATGCATGTACTGTGCAAACTAAAAAGATGTATTCAAGTAAGGATCACATTATCTTATCCTTACAGAAAGCAGAAATGCTATGAAAACACACAAAGAAAAAAAAATTATAAATTGATGTTGGATTAAATATAAAGTGATTATCTTTGATGCATAACATTAATTTATTAATGTGGATTATTGGTCTATAATTAATAGAAAAATAGATTTTCAAGATTTTTTAAATTATAAATATATTTTCAAATTTAACTTAGTTAAATAAAAATGTGTAAAATGTAAAATTAAAGACACATCCAAAGTCATTTTAAGCAAGTTATATTTAAAAATACTTTAATTTAATATAATTAATAAAGTCTCACTTTCTCATTTTATATATCTCTTCACTTTATGGGTCAGTTTGTTTAAGATTAAAAAATAATGGATTTTAATACAAAAGAATCTAGTGATTATTTTTTTAGAGATTTCTTTTTTTTAAAAAAAGCATATTCCAATTTTTGTTTGTTTACAATCATAAACATCATTTTTTAGAGAAATAGTTTCTAATTTTAATCAAATTTTAGATTCATTTTAGCTTCTAGTTATTTTGAAAACCTGAAATAAATACTTGAAAATCTATAGAAAACTAATATTTTAAAACATGTGATTATTTTACAAAATAAGATGTAACAAACGGGTCTTGCTAATATAAGTGTCCTTAACCTATTTGAATGAGACATTTTAATTTTTGTCATAGAATAAGAGGAAAAAGAAAATTGCATACAGCCATGGAAGGAAAAAAAAAGAAGAAAAACTATGAAAAAAGAAAAAAAAATATAAACTATTTTTCTCACATTATATTTAATTAGATGCATACTGATAGTAAAGCAAATTTTCAAGATTTTTAAATGATAAATTTATTTTCAAATTTAACTTATTTAAAGTAAAAAATGTATAAAATTAAAAATTAAAGACATATCCAAAGTTAATTTAAGCAAGTTATAAAAAAAAATACCTTAATTCAATCTATTGACAAGTCTCACTTTCCCATTTTACATATCACTTAACTTTATATAAATATTTAAATTTTGTTTTCTATTATCTTTACAAATAATAGTCAAAGAATAAAAATTATATTTTTCATTATAAACATTGTATTTAATATTTTACTAATACACCCTTATCATTATTTTCAATAAATCTTTTTTCACAAATATAATTTATCAAATACAATAAATTATTAATACTATTATTGATATGAGACATAAAGAAAATTAAAAATTAAAGTAATGCTCTCATTTAATACTCAAGACTTTAAATTCCTCTTTTGGGGTCATATATTTGCCAATATTTATATTCAATATTATGCAATAAATACCTTTAATGAATTAAAAATAATAATGAATTCGCTAACATGTTGACTAAATAAAAAGTAAAAAGACAAATATATAGAAAATATTGAAAATTGATAATTAATTTATGTCTTTCTTATAAAATATTTTACTGATAATTATTTATTTAATCTACAAAGACCTAAGTGAAATATTATTAATTTGGTTCCAAGTTAACCTATATTTGATGAATTTTGTCAAAAAAGTGAGAGAAAAATTTCTCTCACTTTTTTAACAAAGTTCATGAAATATAGGTTGGCTTGGGAACCAAATAATATTTTACTTGGATATCTGAAGATTAATTAAAGAATTAATAATATTTGTTAATAATATTATTATTAATTCTTTAATTAATCTCCATAGACCCAAGTAAAATATAATTTGGTTCCCAAGTCAACTTGTATTTGATGAACTTTGTTGAAAAAGTAAGAGAAATTCTTCTCTTACTTTTTTCACAAATTTCATCAAATATAGGTTGACTTGGAAACCAAATTAATAATATTTCACTTAGGTCTTGGTAGATTAAATAAATAATTGTTAATAAAATATTTTATTAGAAAGATCAAAATTAATTAACAACTTTTAACATTTTCTATATATTTGTGTTTTTACTTTTCATTCAGTCAGCATGTTACAAAATTCATTATTATTTTTAATTTATTAAAGGTATTTAATGCATAATATTGAATATAAATATTAACAAATATATGACACCAAAAGAGGAGTTTAAAGTCTTGACTATTAAATCAGGGCACTACTTTAATGTTTAATTTTCATTATGTCTCATATCAAGAATAGTATTAATAGTTTATTATATTTGAAAATGTTTTTTTGTTGAAAAACATTTATTGAAAATATTGATAAGGTTGTATTAGTAAATTATTAAATATAATGTTTTTAATGAAAAATATAATTTTTATTCTTCGACTAGTATTTGTTAAGATAATAGAAAATAAAATCAATAGTAAAATTTAAATATTTATATAAAGTGAAGAGATATATAAAATGAGAAAGTGAGACTTTATTTATCAAAGTACTTTTTATAACTTCCTTAAATTAACTTTGGATGTCTTTAATTTTTCATTTTATACTTTTTTTACTTTGAATAAGTTAAATTTAAAAATAAATTTATCAATTACAAAATGTTGAAAATTTTCTTTACTACCAGTATGCATCTAATTAAATATAAATGTGAGAAAAATAGCTTCATTTTTTTTTTCTTTTTTCATAATTATTCTTTTGTTTTCCTTCCATGGTTGTATGCAATTTTCTTTTTCCCTCTTATTCTACGAAAAAAATTCAAATGTCTCATTCAAATAGGTTAAGGACACTTATATTAGTAATACATTTAATTATTTTAAACATTTATAAAAGATCCGTTTGTTACATCTTCTTTTGTAAAATAAACACTTCTTTTAAACCATTAGTTTTCTTTAGCTTTTCAAGTATTTGTTTCAGGTTTTTAAAATAACTAGAAGCTAAAATGAATATAAAATCTGATTAAAATTAGAAACTGTTTTGAATCGTTTCTCATAAAATAAACTATTTCTTAAAAAAAATGATGTTTACGATTGTAAACAAAGATAAATTGGATTATGCTTTTTTATTAAAATAAAAATCTCTAAAAAATATTCACTAGATTCTTTTGTACTAAAATTCATTGTTTTCTAATATAAACCAAACTAATCCTTAAAGTGAAGAGAAATATAAACTGAGAAAGTGAGACTTTATTCATCATTATATTGAATTAAAGTATTTTTAAATATAACTTATTTAAATTCACTTTGGATGTGTCTTTAATTTTTCACTTTTCACATTTGTAAATAATTTAAATTTGAAAATATATTTATTATTTAAAAAATCTTGAAAATCTATATTACTATTAATTATAGACCAATAATCCACATTAATAAATTAACAATATGCATCAAAGATGATCACTTTATATTAATCCAACGTCAATTTATAATTTTTTTCTGTGTATTTTCATAGCATTTCTGTTTTCTATAAGGATAACAATATGATCCTTACTTGAATACCAATTGTTCTGGCAAATCTGATTCTGATATGGCCTGCATCTAATTAAAAAAATTTAATGGCCATTGTATCAGTTGCACTCATTTTCTCTTTGTTCTTTGCACTCATTTTTTCCTAAACATTACTTTTAAATTTTCCTCCCAATCAATCGTTCAAACAAGCCCACACCCCAATCCTTCACCATCATGTCCACACTGCACCCTCTCCTTCACAAAACACACCCACTTCTCCCTCTGACACTGCCACCGCACCCTCTCCTTGCTGTCCCCTCCGGTCGCGCCCGCCCTTTCCGCCGTCGCAGAGGCCAACAAGTAAGGCGAGCAGAAGTGGGTCCACTAGGTTCTCATCATTACTTAACTGACGGTAGGGACTCAAAACAAAATTATTAATATATCAGGGATCCAACACAACAAAAAAATTTATTAGGGACCCAAAACAAAATTTGCTAATTTATTAGGGACCTAAAATATGTTTAAGCCATATATTTATTTTATATTGCCACTTGAGTATGTTATGGACCAAGGTCCTAGTCTCAAAGGTTCATTTTCTAAATGAGATTGAGAAAAATAAAAATTCTTAACTAACATTTTTAATTTATTTTGTTTACTTATATTCAAATCCGAAGGAAGTACATTCTAATTGAGTAAACACTTATTTGGTGCTTGACATTCATTATGGTCCTTAAAATTGTAGAACAATATTATAGTAGTCCCTCAAATTTAAAAAAAAAAAGGCAAAAACATCCTATTTTCCCAACCTGTTTTTAGGAACACTTCTTATTGTGTAATAACCTAAGAGAGTTCCTAAGTACAATTTATGAAATGACCCTCTTTGTCTAATGATGATGTAATATCTGGGATCATGTAATATATACATGATCCCAGATAAAATCTTGATTTTAACAACCTTGGTCACAAGAGCCTTTAGGTTGAACTAGCTTGGATTGGGGTGATCGTCCAAGTGACGCTCCAGAAGGAACACAACCTGACATGATGATTCAAAAGGTACATAGTTACAAAAGCTTTTAGGTCAAAATGGCTTTGATGCTGCAAGGTGATTTAGAACCCCAAGCATTGAAAAAATTTTGAGTGACTGCTGATAATTCTGATTCTTATACACAAAAAAATGACAATAGAAAAGAACCAACTATTAGCAAAACTAGCTTTTTATTAATTGTATAAAATTACAACAAACTCTTGACTAATCATCTTGATCCACACTTGAAAAAATTGACTAATCATCACAGTCGATTCATAAATAACCCAAAAGTGTCACTAGAGGTTTAACATTAAGATACCTCTAATGGCAAATCCTCACAAAACCTAGTTGGCCACGCATAACCAAATTCTCCAAATTCAGTCTAAGAGGAGGAACTCCTAAATTCAAACTGAAGATGAAGGGAACAAGCACAACCAATATGGCTAAGCAATGTTATTAAACTCGGACTAGATTGGTTGGTTCGACCGGTTCAATCGGAAATCGGACCTATGGTGGGTTTGGTTAATTCTTTTGATTGGAAATCGTTCAACCCAGTATTGTTGTCATTAACCCAGTTGTAAAACGAAAAACCCAGTGATTAGGTCGATTGATAGGACTTTCTAACTAGCCTTTAAACACTTGTCCTCGAAGATAGTGTGCATAAAAAATGAGACTCATTAAAGCTTGAAATTTGAATATTGAGCACATTATTGTAGCATCTAGGACTTGAACCAAGGTGCCTTGCATTGCTAAAAGAATAATTGCCACTAAACCAATTTATATATCTAGAAAAGGAGTTACAAATTTATTATATATATTATATCTTTACATATAAATTTCATATATTTAATTTACATCGGATCATATAGTTCAACCATTGACCTATTGGTTCGGCAAGTGACCCATTAACCTAATACCTTGACCAGGTTAATAACCGGTCCAATTTTTATAATATTGTGGCTAAGGATGGTGTCTTGGTTAAATTATTTGGCACTAGAATGGCTCCAACTAAAGAAACCACAACAACTTTAGAAGGTTTTATAAGTTACACAATTAATATGGTGTTGTTCAGCCTTTTCAAGATACTCTGGACTCTAGGACAAAACTCCCATAAGTGGAAAACTAACCAGCCTTCTCCAACATCCGAACGAGAAAAGAAAGCATGGCAAAAGGAACATACTCAAGTCATTTCAAAAAATGATTTGGAAAGATCCCTTTAACATAAACATCACCTTCAAATAGACAAGCGAAATAGATAAGCATCAAGGCATCAACAATAAGTAAGACTTCAGCATCAATTACTCAATTATTCTAAACAACTAATGATATGGGAAATAAAGGTGATTTTAGGACAAATCAAATGCTGTTTGGGAATTTTGAGGAAGCTTATCAAACTTAAATTGAAAAAAAAAACCTTTTAATTTAAAATATAAACTTTGAATAAGTAGTCGATTAAAGATTGGATCATTAATTAATTTATTATCTAATTAAGGTGGATTTTAATACTATGTTAATATTTCTTTAAAACTTCATGGTCAACAGTAATCATTTCTCAAAATCGAGGATCACTCACGAGCAAGTTGGTTATAAACAAAAATAAATAAGGTTTGATATAATTAAGATTAGAAACAATTAATTGCATGATGTACGGATTGATGCCGTGGAAGTTAAAGCTAGATTTTTTTATTAATTCAACGCTTTACGCATTTCATTGGGTGCCATAAAGTCAGAAACAATATATCCAGAAAAGCTAGAATACATGATACATACATAATTACAAGAAGGTTTTGAATTACAGAATAATAAACTTCTTCGATAAAAAAAGCATGGTCTACTTAAATAACCGACTTCATAAAATAAGTAACTAAACAAATGACCGGAGAAAATTAGAAGTCATCCACCAACTGTGTAGCACGTTCTTTTTCATTGACTTTGGAGATTAATTTTCCTAGACAACATTCACAAATAGTGTATCCGCAGGAAAAAGAAAAGGCAAAATGCCATACTTTCATAAGCGCTTATGTTGGCTATACATATGAGAACAACATAATTGCAAAATAGCATAATGAGATAAAAGTGAAATGGCAGAAACTGCAGTATATTTTGCCATGCGGCAAGTGTGTCAAATCCTAACAGAAGAAACAAACTTGCTAAGAGGCATCCACAAAGATTTTTCAGACATCAAAGATGAACTAGAAAGCATTCAAGCCTTCCTAAAAGATGCAGATAGAAGGGCTGCAGATAAAGCAAACACCAATGATGGAATAAGAACATGGGTGAAGCAGGTCAGAGAAGCACCTTACCGTATAGAAGGTGTCATTGATGAATACCTCAAGGTGATTCATGGGGTCCAACATCTTGGATGTGGGGCTTCAATTTGCAAGATTACACGGCTGATCAACACATCAATTTCTCGTCATCAGATAGCAACAGAGATTCAGAACATTAAATTGTCTCTTTCTGTAATCAAGGAAAGAAGTGAAAGGTATAAGTTTCAAGTTTCATAAGAACAACCATCAAGCAGCAGCACTAGAGGGATAGAAGAAATTAGATGGCATGATCCTAGAACGACTTCCCTTTTCATTGAAGAAACTGAAATTGTAGGCTTTGAATTCCCAAGAAACGAATTGGTTGGTTGGCTGTTGAAGGGCACAAAAGAGCCCACCGTGATTTCCATAGTAGGGATGGGAGGACTTGGAAAAACCACTCTTGCCAAGCATGTTTTATATAGTCAAAAGGTAAAAGGGCAAAGAAGAAACCTGCACCCATGAAATAACGTTTGAGAGGTGCAATTCGAACATTATCTGAGTTTGGTAGTGATTTGTGATGCGAAGGCTATGTTGGAGAGAAGAATCCATCAGAAATGGCGTTGTTTGACTCGTTTGAGGATCAATCGCATAAATCTCCGACAAGGGGACCCTTTGATGATGACAACAGCTACACAGACATGGGCATGGGCTACGAGTCTTAGCATCATTATAATTACGATGATCAAACACCCTCAACTCACCATGGATCCAAATAACAACAAACAATATTTTCACCAACAACCCACATTCTCCTCCTATTTATGGCTTCGGCGTTTCCACCCCTACCCTGACTATGTTTCCCTGTTCGAACTAGCTCCCGCCAATGACCTGAACTTCACCTCCTACAGTTCAATCCTCCCTGACCCATCTCAAATGCAAGAGGAAGGGCATGCTAGACATGAATGGTGATGGTCAGATTTACTTTCTCTATATCCTTTCTCATTTCAAATCTTATAGTTATACTTTATTTGATGCGTGCAAGTGCTACATTCTTTTTCTCATTCACAATGTTTTTAGATTTATTGCTTTTTTATTGCGAGCAATGTAAGCATGTTTTGGATTTGTTTTAGAATTTTTTTTTCCCATGGAAGGCAACTCATTCCATAGGTGATCTATTTAATTTTTCTTTCTTTAATATTCTTTAATTAAGTTTTTCTATTTGGTAGATTGGATTGTGTTGAAACTTGAAAGAGTGATGTAAATGTTTAATTGTTCCATAAACTGCGAGAAATTTGTATAGATTTACTAATCTTGTGTTGTACTAAATGTTGCCTTCACACGTATCTCACTCATTATATTATGCCTATGCAGTATTAAATGGAACTCAATTTTTGTGGTTGTAAAAAAGTATTATTCTTGGGTTTATATGTAAGTGTGGGTGTGTTTCTTTATTGGTTATACACATATTGGCATTTTCTTTCCTAATATTATATTATAATTTTCAAAATAATGATTTTCTACTTAATTTTGTGCCTTCAAATTTATGGATATGCCTGAAAATTATCAAAAACAAATAGCCAACTTCTATGGAAACATAGCCTTAGAGTTGTGTTTGTGTTGCAATAAATTAAGAAGTCAATAAGGACAAAATCAAACAAGGATTGATATTATGCTATATAAGCAAAAATTGACATGAATGAAAATATTTAACTCATTATAATTGTAATTCTCAAAGCCTATAAAAACTGTCACATTAGTATAGAAAAGAAGTAAAACATTTATGAATCAACAAAATACATGAAATAAATATTCATTTGTCATCTACAAATTTTAGTATCATTTTGGCTAATTTTCTTCATATTTCTAGTATGTCTTTGTCTGTTGTCTACAAGGGTTAGCAACTCCACTCCTACTTAGGCTTTTTCTATCAACTAAATGGACATTGCCCACCGTCATCAATTGTAGGTGTCACTTCTTTTGCGCTTTGCACTACGGTGATCAGAATCTTCCTTAGCCTGCTGCAATGGGATAAACAAATCAATATATGCTTAGCGGCCAATTAAGAGTTTTAGCATTTTCTATATATTGACTCCATCTTCTGTTTAGAATGTATGAATAAGATAACATATTATGATCACGTAACATGGTTTCTTTGGTAGCAAAGTTATAATGTAATGCAAGTATGTAACATATTGACTCCATTTACTATTTTTTATAACCATTACAAATTCTTAAAATATAAGAAAAAAATTGCCATTTGATAATAACTGCAGGGTTCACTCTCAAAAGTTACAAAAAAAAAATATACTAACTTGTATGATTACTTTATCCTTGTTATTCTTCATCAGCATAAGAAAAACATAATTGTTATTTCATGTGTTAAAATTATAATAAGAAAAACATATTTATATAAGACTTTGTCAAAAGATATAAAATATCAACAAAAGAGATATAATGTTAAATTATGCTAGAAAGATTAAATGTTAAATTATAGTTGTAAATATTGTTTAAACATGCAAAACATATGAAATTTATTATAATAAGCTTACATTATGGTTTAAAAAATCACATATAAAACAAACACATTAAGTAATAAAATAATATGATTTAACATACTTTGTAATTGAAATTTTTTTTAAATAGTTGACTTATTCATCTGTGCATAGGGCAGGTCCATATCTAGTGATAGGTTAAGATAGTCCCTAACTGCTTGGCAACTTAACAATAACGAAAGAACGAGTTGTCAAGTTGTGCAATGGAGGTGGAGGTAAAAAATGGGCAATGCAAACAAGTTGAAGCATATCAGTTTACCATGATTGTCAACATCTATGGTTTTGGTCCCTAAAATTTTTGAAGACCGGTCAACATCCTCGAAATTTTTTTATGTCCAATATTTTAGTCCTTTCCGTCTATTGTACCGTTAAATGATGATGTGGCATTTATTTTTATTATTATTTTATTGTTATTCATTTTCTGGCGGCTAAAAACCACCAAAAATTGTTTGCTTAGGCATAAAAAGAAAATAAATTCTTCATCTTCTAAAATCAAAGCTAGAAACAAAACAAATAAAAAACCAAATCTGTGAACGTAGGTTTTGTTTTCCCTCATTGTCCTTCTCAACAAGCTCTTCCACTGCGACTCCCGTTGTCATGCTCCACAATCAGTGGAAGTTGGACTTGACCCAAAATCACTGGGTCATGATTCCACTACCCAGATTTGCCACACCCAGATCTATCTTTGCATGAATATGACATGATTTTTGTTCCTGTGATGCATTTGCTGGCTTTGTCACAACCTGTGGTGGTTCCTTTCGCACAGCCACTGGGGAATGGGACAATGAGTGGAAATGATTTTAATCATAGGATGAGGATTGTTTGAGGGTTGGGGATTGGTTTTGGAGTTGTGGGGTTGTGCGCACCTCCCCACCGGAATCGTGTCCTTATTGAAAGATGTAATTGCGGCGGCGGTTTCTGCGTCGCCGGTAGCAATTACAGCAACCCATTAGAAGAGGAAGTAGTAGGGCCAGAAAATCTGTATACAATGGTCGCACCATTGGTGCATGCTGAAACAGTATGCCATTGCATTTTTTTTCTTTTTTAATTATCATATTAATTTCAGGTTATGTCATTAGTGGGGTTGTTGTTGATTTTGGTGAGTGGGTTGTGGGTGTATACTATATATTCAATTTTTTCAATTTGGATATGCCTTGCTGTTAGTTCTCGAATTCCTATTTACATGTAGTCTAATATAAACTCATATTCGGATTGCCTTGTATAAATACGTATTAGAGCTTTTTGTTTTTTATTTTATTGATTCTACAATCACATCAATTGCCAACAAGGGGACCCTTGGACGATGACAACAACTACAATGAAATGGGCATGGCCTACAAATCTCATCATCATTATGATTACGATGATCAACAGCCTCAACTCACCGTGGACCCAAATAATAACAAAAACAATTTCACCGATAACCCACAATCTCCTCTTGTTTATGGCTTCGGCGTTTCCAGCCCCAACCCCGACTACGTTTACCTATTCAAACCCGCTCTCGCCAATGACCTGATCTTCACCTCTGATGGTCCAATCATCCCCAACCCATCTCAAATGCAAGAGGAAGGGCACGCTAGACGTGAATGGCGATGGTCAGATTTCCTTTCTCATTTCAAACGTTATAATTATAATTTATTTGATGCGTGCAAGTACTACATTCTTTTTATCATTCACAAGGTTTTTAGATTTCATGCTTTTTTACTGCAAGCAATGTCAGCGTGGTTTGGTTTTGTTTTAAAAAAAAATTTCCCACTAAAGGAAACTCATTCCATAGGTGATCTATTTAATTCTTCTTTCTTTAATATTCTTTAATTGAGTTTTTCTATTTGGTAGATTGGATTGGGTTGAAACTTGAATGAGTGATGTAAATGTTTAATTGTTCCATAAACTATGAGAAATTTGTATAGATTTAGTAATCTTGTGTTGTAATAAATTTTGCCTTCAAGCATATCTCACTCATTATATTATGCCTATGGAGTATTAAATGGAACTCAATTTTTGTGGTTGTGAAAAAGTATTATTTTTGTGTTTATATGTGAGTGTGGGTGTGTTTCTTAATTGGTTATACATATATTGGCATTTGCTTTCCGGATATTATAATTTTCAAAGTAATAATATTTTGTGCCTTGAAATTTACGAATATGCCGTAAAATTATCGAAAACAAATTGCCAACTTTTATGAAAACATAGCCTTAAAGTTGTGTTTGTGTTGCAATAAATTAACAAATCGATAAGGACGAAATCAAATAAGGATGGATAGATATTTATCCTATATAAGCAAAAATTGACATGAATGAAAATATGTAACCCAACAAGCTTGGTAAACACTATAATTGTAATTCTCAAAGCATATAAAAACTATGACATTAGTAAACAAAAGAAGTAAAATATTTAAGAATCAACAAACTACGCTAAATACATATTCATTTGTCATCCAGAATTTTTAGTATCATTTTGGCTAATTTTCTTCATATTTCCAATATGTCTTTGTCTGTTGTCTGCAGGGGTTAGCAACTCCACTCCTGCTTAGGCTTTTACTGCAAACTAAATGGACATTGCCCACCGTCATCAATTGTAGGAGGTGTCACTTCTTTTGCACTTTGCACCACGGTGATCGGAATCTTCCTTAGCCTGCTGCAATGGGATAAACAAATCAATATATGCTCAACGACCAATTAAGAGTTTCAACATTTTCTATATATTGACTGCATCTTCTGTTTAGAATGTATGATTAAGATATAGATATTATGATCATGTAACATGGTTTCTTTGGTAGCAAAGTTATAATGTAATGCAGGTATGTAACATATTGACTCCATTTACTATTTTTTTATAACCTTTACAAATTCTTAAAATATAAGAAAAAATTGCCATTAGATAATAACTGCATGGTTCACTCTGTCAAAAGTTACAAAAAAAAAAAATACTAACCTGTATGATTACTTTAACCTTGTTATTCTTCATCAGCGTGAGCGTCTGCGTCTGCATATGAAGTTGTTTGATATTACCATATATGTTGATGTTATTTATGCAATTGTTCATTCTTTGATTGAAACACATGGAAACTTGTTGTTGAATAAAGATCCATTGTCCATGTGCTAATGTCATCTCATTGACAAGTACCTCTCTCTTGATTTCCTGCTTCTCCTATTTTCGTCGGAATGCTTGGTCGACCTTACCGGAAAAACCATTTGGCGTAGACACAGATCCTAGAAAGTGAACAGTGAATTGGATGAATTCATGCGACAAAAGTTTTGTTTTTATATAGCAGCAAAACAAATGGGTCTCTTAAAGAGAAAATGAAGGTTAAAAAAGCAAGCAAGCGTTACCTTGTAATGAGCTTCCATAATTCACGTAGGCGGCAATAGTGGAAATAGGGGCCAGTGTTGGTGATGGTGTCTTTTGGTTTTGGTCAGCAACATATTTGAACTCCATGGAAAAAGTTGGAATGTGAAACAAAGTGAAGGAAAGGCGTAGAGAAACAGAGACAACAAGGCTTATGAAATCAGAGACAATGGCTGTGAGGGTGTGTTGAGTATGAAAGCGTGATGATATAGATTTGATGGGGTGTTGTCATCAATCTATCAAAGAGTGTGTGTTTGTAAATGGTGTTTTTTTGTGTGATGACTTTTTTAGGGTCATATGTGCCATGGTCAAATCTTGAGAATTTACCAAATCCATCATTCAATGCTTGAAAAGGAATGAAATTAAAGAAAAAAGATTTTGTTCCAATTTTGAATGTATTAGTCAAACTAATAGGTGGAGGGAAAAAATGGGCAATGCAAATGCAATCAAGTTGAAGCATATCAGTTTACCATGATTGTCAAACTGTTTTTATTCATGCATGGTGAAATGGATTAGGCCCACATAATAGGCCTTCTACATAGATCATTAGAAAAAATTAATATAAAAACCATGTGTACCGTGTACAGAACTAAAATTAATATATTTATATTTTCAAAGCATTAACTCTTTTATTCTTTATTGCAACACGTAGCTTACACATCTATTTTCATTAAAAAATTCTTTACATAAAAAATCTATAAATAAATAATATAAATAAATAATTTATACAAATGAAAAAAAAAATAGATGTCAAAGAATAAACCTGCACCCATGATATAATGTTTGAGAGGTGCAATTCGAACATTATCTGAGTTTGTTAGTGATTTGTGATGCGAAGGCAACGTTGGAGAGAAGAACCCATCAGAAATGGTGTCATTCGACTTGTTTGAGGATCAATCACATCAATCACCGACAAGGGGACCCTTTGATGATTATAATAGCTACACAGACATGGGCATGGGCTGAGTCTTAGCATCATTATGATTACGATGATCAACACCCTCAACTCACCATGGATCCAAATAACAACAGACAATTTCACCAACAACCCACATTCTCCTCCTATTTATGGCTTCGGCGTTCCCACCCCCAACCCCAACTATGTTTTCCCGTTCGAACTAGCTCCCGCCAATGACCTGAACTTCACCTCCGATAGTCCAATCCTCCCCAACCCATCTCAAATGCAAAAGGAAGGGCACGCTAGATATGAATGGCAACGGTCAGATTTACTTTCTCTATATCCTTTCTCATTTCAAATGTTATAGTTATACTTTATTTGATGCGTGCAAGTGCTACATTCTTTTTCTCATTCACAATGTTTTTAGATTTCATGCTTTTTTATTGTGAGCAACGTGAGCATGTTTTGGTTTTGTTTTACATTTTTTTCCCATGGAAGGAAACTCATTCCATAGGTGATCTATTTAATTATTCTTTCTTTAATATTCTTTAATTAAGTTTTTCTATTTTGTAGATTGGATTGTGTTGAAACTTGAAAGAGTGATGTAAATGTTTAATTTTTCCACAAACTGCAAGAAATTTGTATAGATTTACTAATCTTGTGTTGTACTAAATGTTTCCTTCACACGTATCTCACTCATTATATTATGCCTATGCAGTATTAAATGGAACTCAATTTTTGTGGTTGTAAAAAAGTATTATTCTTGGGTTTATATGTAAGTGTGGGTGTGTTTCTTTATTGGTTATACACATATTGGCATTTTCTTTCCTAATATTATATTATAATTTTCAAAATAATGATTTTCTACTTTATTTTGTGCCTTGAAATTTACGAATATGGCTGAAAATTATCAAAAACAAATAGCCAACTTTTATGAAAACATAGCCTTAGAGTTGTGTTTGTGTTGCAATAAATTAAGAAGTCGATAAGGACAAAATAAAACAAGGATTGATATTATGCTATATAAGCAAAAATTGACATGAAAGAAATTATGTAACCCATCAAGCTTGGTCACACCATGTGAAACAAGTTCCTCATGTAACACTATAATTGTAATTCTCAAAGCATATAAAAACTGTCACATTAGTATACAAAAGAAGTAAAATATTTATGAATCAACAACATACACCAAATAAATATTCATTTGTCATCTAGAAATTTTAGTATCATTTTGGCTAATTTTCTTCATATTTCTAGTATGTCTTTGTCTGTTGTCTACAGGGGTTAGCAACTCCACTCCTACTTAGGCTTTTTCTGTGAACTAAATGGACATTGCCCTCCGTCATCAATGGTAGGAGGTGTCACTTCTTTTGCGCTTTGCACTACGGTGATCAGAATCTTCCTTAGCCTGCTGCAATGGGATAAACAAATAAATATATGCTCAGTGGCCAATTAAGAGTTTTAACATTTTCTATATATTGACTCCATCTTTTGTTTAGAATGTATGAATAAGATATACATATTATGATCACGTAACATGGTTTCTTTGGTAGCAAAGTTATAATGTAATGCAAGTATGTAACATATTGACTCCATTTACTATTTTTGTGTAACCATTACAAATTCTTAAAATATAAGAAAAAAATTCCCATTAGATAATAACTGCAGGGTTCACTCTGTCAAAAGTTACCAAAAAAAATATACTAACTTGTATGATTACTTTATCCTTGTTATTCTTCATTATCATAAGAAACGCATAAATTAATTACATTTTTTTAACATTTTCCTTTTTTTTTCTTTTTATAAAATCAACTTATTTGCAAACTGTTTATAATTTCTAATTAATTAAAGGTATTTAATTCAGTATATTGAATATAAATCTTGACCAATATATGACACCCAAAAATGAGTTTAAAATCTGGAATATTAAATGAGGTCATTACTTTAATGTTTTATCCTTATATTTCATATCAAGAATATCATTAATAGTTTATTATATTTGATAAAAAAAAATTGTTAAGAAAATATTTATTGAAAATACTGATATGGATGTTATTTCTAAATATTAAATATATTTTTTTCATGAAAAAAGATTTTTTAATATTATTCTTAAAGTAATAGCAAAAAAAATTATTAATAAAAGTAAATATTTATATAAAATCAAATAGTATGTAAAATGAGACAGTGAGATTTTATTCATCATTAGATTGAATTAAATTGCTAAAATCGACTTTGAATATGTCTTTAATTTTTCACTTTACACAATTCTTTACCTTAAATAAGTTAAATTTGGCAATAAATTTATCATTTAAGAATATTTGAAAATCTACTTTACAGTTTGTTAAAGACAAATAATCTTGCAGTAAAAAAAAAAGACAAAAAATCCATATTAATGCATTAATCTTATGAATCAAGGATAATCAATTTATGTTAATACAACATCAATTTATATTTTTTTTCCTTATGAACTTTCATAGCATTTTTGTTTTCTATAAGGATAAGAATTCGATTCTTACTTTGATCGATGGTTTTTTTGTAGCTAACATATGTTGTTGCATTGTTGTTTGAAGTCCAAAGTATTTTCTACAAGTATTTTTCCTATATTTTCACTTTTAGTATACATCCTCTGTATTAGAATAACTATATTAAATGACAACCTTTTTAGAAGCTATTTTTCAACAAGAATCATTTTAGGAATTTTTCTTCAATGGAAATGTTTAAGATTTTTTTCTTAAAAAACTTTGAATAGGATTATTGACTTTGACTCATTTTTTCAAAATTTCCTCTTATAAATATGAGGTGGAAATGAGGAGAAATATATGTGTACCTTTTGTTGATTAGAAATGAGCAGTTACAGGAACCATGACTCTAAATCTTTTGTCTCTCTTTTTTTCTACCACCACAAAAGCCATGGACAACATCTGATCATTATGATCATTCCCAATGGCAGTTAGTATCTGACCTCCATAATAACCCTTCAGGAAACAATCATCTAACCCAATAATAGTCCTGTACTTCAAGAAGGTTTCTTTGCTTCCTTTAAAATAGACATAGATCCTCTACATTGTTGGAAGAAAACACTTGCTAGGATGTTCCATATCATTCTATCACCTTGGTTGGTCTTAACTTTTATCTTGCTATGGATCCAGAATTTGGTCATAATAATCCGTGATTATAGTCATAAATCCTTCTATACTGCTGCGTGAATGAATCATCCACCATGTTCTTTGCAGCATTCAAGAGGTATGGGAGCTTATCCATTTTCTCAACTTTTTAACCAATTAAAATGCTCTAATATGATGTTGCTACTATTTTGATGGTGTAAAATGAGTGTTTGTTGGTTTAATGGCCACTTTGGCCTTCGATGTTCATGAATATGATTGGATATGCAAGGATATATGAAATTTTTCCTATTTTATTTCATGATTTATTTTTTAATTAAAGATTGGATGTGTGTTGCCCTATCTTGGTGTTTGAAAGTGGTTTATAATGATTTTCATGGATTAAAAGTATTTTATTTCACTGTATATCTATTTTGACTTGAAATTTTTAAAACTTAAAGATGTTGTGGCTTAATATGTGGTTCGGTTATGCCACTATTTATAATTATGTAATATTTATAATATGTAAATAAGGAGAATCAGGTCATGACCATAGTTAGGATAGATTGAAAGAGATAATTTGTTAAGAAAAACTCCTAAAAACGCACTTATCAAATAATAACTTTTAAAAACATGCGGAAGTCATGCATGTACTGTGCAAACTAAAAAGGTGTATTCAAGTAAGGATCACATTCTCTTATCCTTACAGAAAACAGAAATGCTGAAAATACACAAAGAAAAAAAATTATAAATTGATGTTGGATTAATATAAAGTGATTATCTTTGATGCATAACATTAATTTATTAATGTGGATTATTGGTCTATAATTAATAGAAAAATAGATTTTCAAGATTTTTTAAATGATAAATATATTTTCAAATTTAACTTATTTAAATAAAAATGTGTAAAATGAAAAATTAAAGACACATCCAAAGTCATTTTAAGCAAGTTATATTTAAAAATACTTTAATTTAATATAATTATTAATAAAGTCTCACTTTCTCATTTTATATATCTCTTCACTTTATGGGTTAGCTTGTTTAAGATTAAAAATAATGAATTTTAACACAAAATAATCTTGTGATTATTTTTTAGAGATTTTTTTTTTATAAAAAAAAAAAGCATATTCCAATTTCTGTTTGTTTACAATCATAAACATCATTTTTTTAAAAGAAATAGTTGATTTTATGATAAACGATTCAAAATAGTTTCTAGTTTTAATAAGATTTTAGATTCATTTTAGCTTCTAGTTATTTTGAAAACCTGAGATAAATACTTGAAAATCTAAAGAAAACTAATGGTTTAAAACAAGTGATTATTTTACAAAATAAGATGTACCAAATGGGTGTTGCTACTATAAGTGTCCTTAACCTATTTGAATGAGACATTTTAATTTTTGTCATAGAATAAGAGGAAAAAGAAAATTGCATACAGCCATGGAAGGAAAAAAAAAAAAAAAGAATAACCATGAAAAAAGAAAAAAATCTAAACTATTTTTCTCACACTATATTTAATTAGATGCATACTGGTAGTAAAGTAAATTTTCAAGATTTTTAAATGATAAATTTGTTTTCAAATTTAACTTATTTAAAGTAAAAAATGTATAAAATGAAAAATTAAAGACATATCCAAAGTTAATTTAAGCAAGTTATAAAAAATACTTTAATTCAATCTATTGACAAGTCTCACTTTCCCATTTTACATATCACTTAACTTTATGTAAATATTTAAATTTTACTAATGATTTTGTTTGCTATTATCTTTACAAATAATAGTCAAAGAATAAAAATTATATTTTCCATTATAAACATTGTATTTAATGTTTTACTAATACACCCTTATCATTATTTTCAATAAATCTTTTTTAACAAATATAATTTATCAAATACAATAAATTATTAATACAATTATGGATATGAGAGATAAAGAAAATTAAAAATTAAAGTAATGCCCTCATTTAATACTCAAGACTTTAAATTCCTCTATAGGTGTCATATATTTGTCAATATTTATATTCAATATTGTGCAATAAATACCTTTAATAAATTAAAAATAATAATGAATTTGCTAACATGTTGACTGAATAAAAAGTAAAATGACAAATATATAGAAAATATTAAAAATTGATAATTAATTTATGTCTTTCTTATAAAATATTTTCCTGATAATTATTTATTTAATCTACAAAGACCTAAGTGAAATATTATTAATTTGTTCCAAGTTAACCTATATTTGATGAACTTTGTCAAAAAAGTGAGAGAAAAATTTCTGTCACTTTTTTAGCAAAGTTCATGAAATATAGGTTGACTTGGAAACCAAATACTTGGATATCTGAAGATTAATTAAAGAATTAATAATTTTTGTTAAATAATATTATTATTAATTCTTTAATTAATATCCAGAGACCCAGGTAAAATATAATTTGGTTCCCAAGTCAACTTATTTTTAATTTATTAAAGGTATTTAATGCATAATATTGAATATAAATATTAACAAATATATGACACCAAAAGAGGAATTTAAAGTCATGAGTATTAAATGAGGGCACTACTTTAATGTTTAATGTTCCTTATGTCTCATACCAAGAATAGTATTAATAGTTTGTTATATTTGATAATTTTTTTTGGTTAAAAAACATTTATTGAAAATAATGATAAGGGTGTATTAGTAAATTATTAAATATAATATTTTTAATGAAAAATATAATTTTTATTCTTCGACTAGTATTTGTTAAGATAATAGCAAATAAAATCATTAGTAAAATTTAAATATTTATATAAAAGTGAAGCGATATATAAAATGAGAAAGTAAGACTTTATTTGTCAAAGTATTTTTTATAACTTGCTTAAATTAACTTTGGATATGTCTTTAATTTTTCATTTTATACATTTTTTACTTTGAGTAAGTTAAATTTAAAAATAAATTTATCAATTACTAAATCTTGAAAATTTTCTTTACTACCAGTATGCACTTAATTAAATATAAATGTGAGAAAAATAGCTTCATTTTTTTTCTTTTTTCATAATTATTCTTTTTTTTCCTTCCATGGTTGTATGCAATTTTCTTGTTCCCTCTTATTCTACGACAAAAATTCAAATGTCTCATTCAAATAGGTCACTACAAGAAAACAGCCGAGTAGAGTCGGCCAAAAGCCGACTCTAAAAGGTAAAAACGGACGCTACAATGCATTTAAGCGTCCGGTACGCGTCGGATTCGACTCGGACTCTAAAAGGCCCGCGGCTAAAATAATTGCGTCGGTTATTTCATTGCGACACTAAGTAGACTCGGCTTAACCGAGTCTAAAATCGCTACTTACAAATTACCATATTTTATGCTAAATTAAATTAATTTTTGTAAGCGTCGGTGAAGCCGACTCTACATTTATTTCTTTTTCTAAAATCATTTCATTGAGCGTCGGTTTAGCGGACTGTTTAAAGTCGGCATAGCCGACGCTGGTTTTTTTTTTTTTTATCCAAAAATGAAAGCAATAGTGGAGTGAAACATCAGACATACATCGTTAAAAGGCTGGAATCCATAACTTTCAATTCTGAAAACAGAAAACAGAAATTACCTACATCTAAATAGCTTTCAAAGGAGCATCAACTCCACTAGACCAAAAACATTACCAGAACTTTCATCACTTGGATATCCTTTCTCAGTGTGTCCAGATACTGAAATTTCTTATTCTCTTATTGAGAACAGCCCAGCACCAATGGATCACTTTATGGATAGGGACAAATATCTGGGAACAACAAATTAACAAGGTAAAAAAAATCAGCATAAAAACCAATTTGATTGGTTATAAGAAAAGCAAAAATTGATAATTTCTTCAACATAATTATCACATTGATGAAGGCCATATCCCAATTTCTTTTGGCTGGTCCATCTCCTCATAGATTTGAAATCATAACCATTCTTGCCAGTTATACTGGTAAGTTGAATCACAATTAAAAGCATCAATGACAAATCAATATGACTAAATTGCAGAGAAAATATAGATATAACACATATAACATGCATGATGTTTCTATTTCTCCTATTTATGGCATGGAATGGGGGTCTTGTACATAATATTGATATTGGTATTTCCTATGGCATGGATGCCGTAGAAGAGTCACTGGAAAAAAAATACAAAATTGAAGCCACCAAACAAATCATTTAGCCAATTCAGTAGTCCATTCTGAGATTACAATATTGAGGAAAATAAGTTTTTCACAATCTATAATCAAGCCAATTTATAAAAAGTCAAACACGAGAGTTTAGTACCTTGGCTTTCATGTTGCTTGCCCTGTTCTAGCTCCTCACTCCAACAGGGTCCAATTGGTTTCCTTTTACGCATGATAGACAAACTAAAGATAAACATCAATACCCAGTTAAGACTTAAGACTTGAAGCTCCATATCATGGCATGAAATACAAACTTAATACTACCCAACCCAAAATTTGAGCTAGAGAAAAAGTTGCTTTGATAAGCATCTATGTCATTATTCCATGGTCACCCCCAATGAAAATTTAAAATACACAAGGTGTAGTACAATATAACAAGTAAGCCAAATGTTATAAGATTCTGTTGATAGGAGGATTATAATGAATTTGGATTTAATGCAGATAAAAAAGAAGGAAAATAAGGGCATGACGCAGATAAAAAAGAAGGAAAATAAGGGCATGGTCATGCCCATCAATCAAATATGTGTCCAGGAAGCACACCTTAGGGTTAATAATAAATTTTTTTCCCTTCAGGACTCCAATCTTTTTGTAACTAAGTTCATTCGTATCTCTATTGCCAAATCCTGCATAGAATGGATTATAGTTAGAAGGGAAAAGTATTTTGATATCTTGCATCACATTATTATTGTAATGTTGGCAAGAAGATGCCTTCCAATAACATTTCAGAGTTATATATCAGTGACATGCTTTTGTGTTCTGGTAGTTACCTCTAAACCAGCAATCTTGAACTCATGAGGTGCTCTTCTTATCACTTCCATCAGTAAAAGTAAAGGGGTGAAACAAGAAATAACAAGTCAGAGACATAAAAAATCCGCTTCCTGGGAAAAAAGGACAAGTGGTAATAAACATATAAGCATACAAGCAATGCATGGTTATAATATGTTGGTTATCTAAATAAAAATAACAGATTAATACAAGTGTGCTTGTTGATTGAGCAAAAATGAATTGACCAGGCTTCAGGCTCATCTGTAGCAATCTCAAGTCCAAGCTCAAAGGAGCAGTGTTTAGTTCCTTGACTTCCTTCTAAATCCATTTTAAAACAATTGCTCAAATATTGGTGATGTTACTTGTAGCAATCACAACCTGAGCCTAGAAACCAGAACTACAATAACAGAAGCCAAAAATAGTCTGTGTGTGTATATATAACTTTTTAGGAGATAAGGAGGATTTGCATGCAGGGACAGGACCTTAATTACAGGAATGTATTAGGATAATCTAAGACTAGAACTCAACAAGGTATTCTTTCATGCAACAAGTTTACTGTTTAAGTGCTTCCTTACTCATGACTTACGAGTTTTAGCAGCCATGCATTATTCTTGTATGTCAGATTCATAATCTTCTTAATAGGAAAATTCAGAATTGAGTCTGCGGCATTAAACAAATCAACCAAACAATATCTGGCATTAAGCTAGTTAAACACCAAATTATAGATAAAACTAGGAACCATTGAAATCAATTCAAATATACCATGTCATATACCTGTTGATAATACCGAAGATGAGCATCCATAACTCCAGTGACAGCCTTCAAAAACTGATACAGTGAATTTGGAAATTCAAGTCATATTATCATCACAAAGATCCACAGTTTGACAAATATTGGATCTGAACTGCAATTTATCAAGATCAATTGAGTAGTTGTGTACAATATATTTTTACTAACAACATTAAATAAAGAGACCATCCTTAAAACTTAACCAGAGATATCATGATGCTCCTTTGGGGAAAAAGATTATTTAGGCATGAGAGTGTCCATGGCTACAAACAACCCTCCTACTTCGCTCCTCTACAAATGATCACCAAATTATAAGTAATATTAGCATGAATGAGTCCAAAAGTTTATGCTTCAGCAACAAAAATTAGTAGGAAAAAAGAAAATATGCCAAGTCCTACCTTGTAATAGTCAATATGCAACATAATTAGCCAACCTGTTGCCAGTAGCACCATGACAGATCTGTAGCATTTCAATGAGACCTCCAGAGTTATCTTCGCATGTGATTGGCTTAAGTGGAGCAGATCAAAAATAGTTTACCAACACTAAGGACTTGCTCTTGTCATCAAGAGGAGAAAATTCTGCTCTACGTGGATAGCTTCTTGCTTTCCTTCCTTCATCCCCATCTGCAGAATTTAAAGAACAAAGGTCAGAGACAAATCCATGACTTTCAAAGAATGAAAGATGAGCTAATGACACTTTGCAGACTGATTAAGAAAAGGAGTAATATGGAATAGGGAACCTTAATTTGTTTGCATACAATGTTTAGGTTGGAGCTCACCCGATTAGGTTGAAATTCCTATACTCGGAGGAATATTTCCTTCTAACATATTTTCTCCTACATGTAAATGAAACAATTGAGAGAGGTTGTATATGAAGGCTGTTATCTCTCCTAATAGCTTGTTTGCTCTTAATGTTAACATTTGCATCAAGCTGGCCGTTCAAAATAGAATAAAAAACAACCCCCTAATCTCACAGCACCATAACAAGTAGTTCACAAACTTGAGCCTAAAGCCTTCTATCCTAGTCCCCCCCTAATCACACTTAGCCTCACATTTACCCAATTAATAGTCAATTCACTATCACCTCAAAGAATGAATCCACATGACTGCAGACAAATTAACAAGACACATACAAAGTAATGACATTGACAAACAAAGTAAGGGATTAAGAGAGTATCCTGCAGCTATTCTTCTGCCAACTTGTGTTCTTTGGTACTCAATTAGATAACTTTTATGATGCTGCAAGTATGTGCCAAACCTCCTTTGCAGAGTATCCTACAAAATCAAGGCAAAAACATAAGTCTGGAAAACCGTATGAGAAACCCACTACTACAACAACTAATAATTATGTATAAAAGTACCTGAAAGTTAATGTTGTTAAAAACTACCTTTCAGTGATGTTGGCGCTACTGATTGATATAATGGGCCACAAGAACCTCCCCAACAAGTTGTAACAACAAACAACAAATCAATATATAGTAAGAGCTCTTCATAAAATATATTTCTATCCCCCCTTTTTTTTGTCAGTAAAAAAGTTATATTATAGAATAGCCTTCATACAAGTTGTATGAGAGACTAACCAAAAGCAATACATGGCAGTAACTATACCAGAAAGCAAAAACAGTTTCTGTGAAAAGATCCTATATACCCGCCCCCCTCACGAGTCCAAACCAACAAAAACCCAACCTCCCTATGTTTCTTGTATACAAGGTACCTCTTCTCTATGTGGAAAATAACCAGAAAGCAAAGCACAGAAGAGCCATTACAGAACCGATTTAAGCAAATGCTACATACAGCTCAACTAACATATTCCCCAAATCATCCTTTGCCACTGTTTTCCTTTAAACTGATATTTCTATCCTGTGAATTGCAAGTGAGTGAGTGACATTCACTTTGTATTCGTGCTTCGTGAATCAAATACCGTAACTAGCGAACATGTTTACATCATAGGTTGAGAGCTCGAAAAAGGAAAAATAAAATTAGGAATGTGCTTAAGAAAAGATCGAACCCTAATTTTGCCTCGAGCTCTTCCTCAGGGGTGCGGTTCAGCTTCTGCTTCCTTGATGCCATGGTGTCTCTCCGGTCCCGTCTTCGACCATCACCACTCATCGTCGCCAACGAAATTGAAGGTTCTTCGTGAAGAAGGGGACGACGCAGTGACACACTGTAACAATGAGTGGCTTCAATTGAGAACCTAGAACAGAATAGGTTAGTGAGTGAAAGATTGATTTCGAGACTGTGAGGTTGGGTTCGAGAGTGAGATCTAGGGTTCCACTGCGAGTGCGTCGAGAATACTGGTGAAATCTTATTTGGGATTTAGGTTTTATTCACATAGGCGCGAGAAAGGTGAAATTTTATTTAGGATAAGCGTCGGCTTATGCACGACGCTAACACTAATTAAATAATATTAAAATCTATTTTTACATAGCGTCGGCTAATCCGACGAATATAATTAAAAACCTTTTTAAAATTAAAATAAATTAATTCCAAGCCTCGGTTTATACCCGACACAAACAATAAAAATATTTTAAAAAATAAAGAAAATAATATTAAGTGTCGGCTAAGCCTATACAAATTAAAAAATTCGAAAATTAAGTACAAAGTAAAAAAAAATTGCTCTAGTGTCGGTTAAGAGTCGGCTTGGCCGACTCTATTTGCGTCCGCTATGTGGCCTACACAAATATGTCGCAGCTATTTCCCTGCATTCTTGTAGTGGGTTAAGGACACTTACAGTAGTAATATATTTAATTATTTTAAACATTTATATAAGACCCGTTTGTTACATCTTCTTTTGTAAAATAATGACTTCTTTTTAAACCATTGGTTTCTTTAGCTTTTCAAGTATTTGTTTCAGGTTTTTAAAATAACTAGAAGCCAAAATGAATCTAAAATCTGATTAAAATTAGAAACTGTTTTGAATCATTTCTCATAAAATCAACTATTTCTTTAAAAAAAAATTATGTTTATGATTGTAAACAAAGATAAATTGGATTATGCTTTTTTTTTTAAATAAAAATCTCTAAAAAATATTCACTAGATTCTTTTGTACTAAAATTCATTGTTTTCTAATCTTAACCAAACTAACCTGTAAAGTGAAGAGATATATAAAATGAGAAAGTGAGACTCTATTCATCATTATATTGAATTAAAGTATTTTTAAATATAACTTGTTTAAATTCACTTTGGATGTGTCTTTAATTTTTCACTTTTCACATTTGTAAATAAGTTAAATTTGAAAATATATTAATTATTTAAAAAAATCTTGAAAATCTATATTACTATTAATTATAGACCAATAATCCACATTAATAAATTAATGATATGCATCAAAGATGATCACTTTATATTAATCCAACGTCAATTTATAATTTTTTTCTTTGTGTATTTTCATAGCATTTCTGTTTTCTATAAGGATAACAATATGATCCTTACTTGAATACCAATTGTTCTAGCAAATATGATTCTGATATGGCCTGCATCTAATTAAAAAAATTAATGGTCATTGTATCAGCTGCGCTCATTTTCTCTTCGTTCTTTGCACTCATTTTTTCCTAAACATTACTTTTAAATTTTCCTCCCAATCAATCGTTCAAACAAGCCCACGCCCCAATCCTTCGCCATCATCTCCACATTGCACCCTCTCCTTCACCAAACACACCCACTTCTCCCTCTGACACTGCCACCACACTCTCTCCTTCCTCCCCCCCTCTTGCCACGCCCACCCTTTCCGCTGCCGCGGAGGCCAACAAGTAAGGCAAGCAGAAGTGGGTCCACTATGGTCTCATCATTGAATCCCTCCTGAACGACAAGTTCCGCGTGCGCCTCGACAAACAGAACTTGATTTTCGGCAACGAAGAATATAGAGAGACTCAAAATTGTTGTTAATTTCAGATCTGTTGCTTTTAATTATGTTATGAGACTCGATACTCCACTTCATTTTGCTTTTAATTTCATATCTGTTGTTGTAATTTCGGATCTGGAATTTTAGTGTTAGGTGGTTGTTGGATGGTCTGTTTAAATCTTGTATTCTACGAAGAAATGCTCCCTTGGCATGCGTAATGCAATGTTGCAAAAAGTGTTCCAAATCTGTGTGAGCCCCAATAGAACCTGTGTAAATCTTGAATTTGTGTTCCAAATTTGTCTTCGGAAGGAAGAGTTTGGGGCAAAATAGCGGAGTATAATTCTGGCAGTTTTTAAATTGCCAGAAAATGTAATTTAAATTTGGAAATAAATAGTGGCGGTTTTTCGAGTTGCCAAAAATCGCTTTAATCGTACTTTAAAATTTTTAACTGACACATCATTACTTAACTAACGGTAAGGACTCAAAACAAAATTTTTAATATATCAAGGATCCAACACAACAAAAAAATTTATTAGGGACCCAAAACAAAATTTGCTAATTTATCAGGGACCTAAAATATGTTTAAGCCATATATTTATTTTATATTGCCACTTGAGTATGTTATGGATCAAGGTCCTAGTCTCAAAGGTTCATTTTTTAAATGAGATTGAGAAAAATAAAAATTCTTAACTAACATTTTTAATTTATTTTGTTTACTTACATTCAAATTCAAAGGAAGTAAATTCTAAATGAGTAAACACTTATTTGGTGCTTGACATTCATTATGGTCCTTAAAATTATAGAACAATATTATAGCAGTCCCTCAAATTTAAAAAAAATGGCAAAAACATCCTATTTTCCCAACCTTTTTTTAGGAACTCTTCTTATTGTGTAATAACCTAAGAGAGTTCCTAAGTACAAATGTATGAAATGACCCTCTTTGTCTAATGATGATGTAATATATACACGATCCCAGATAAAATCTTGATTTTAACAACCTTGATCACAAGAGCCTTTAGGTTGAACTAGCTTGGATTGGGGTGATCATCCAAGTGACACTCCAGAAGGAACACAACCTGACATGACGATTCAAAAGGTACATAGTTACAAAAGCTTTTAGGTCAAAATGGCTTTGATGCTGGAAGGTGATTTAGAACCCCAAGCACTGAATGATTTAGAACCCCAAGCACTGAAAATTTTGAGTGACAGTCGATGATTCTGATTCCTATACACAAAAAATTGACAATAGAAAAGAACCAACCATTAGCAAAACTAGCTTTTTATTAATTGTATAAAATTACAACAAACTCTTGGCTAATCATCTTGATCCACACTTGAAAAAAATGACAAATCATCACAGTCGATTCATAAATAACCCAAAAATATCACTAGAGGTTTAACATTAAGATACCTCCAATGGCAAATCCTCACAAAACCTAGTTGGTCACGCATAACCAAATTCTCCTAATTCAAGTCTAAGAGGAGGAACTCCTGAATTCAAGCTAAAGACGAAGGGAACATGCACAACCAATATGGCTAAGCAATGTTATTAAACTCGGACTAGACTGGTTGGTCCGATCGGTTCAACCAGAAATCAGACCAATGGTCGGTCTGGTCAATTCTTTTGATTGGAAAAACGTTCAACCCAGTATTATCGTCATTAACCCGACTTTAAACCAGAAAACCTGATGGTTAGGTCGACTGATAGGACTTTCTAATTGATCTTTAAACACTTGTCCTCGAAGACTGTGTGCATAAAAAATGAGACTCATTAAAGCTTGAAATTTGAATATTGAGCACATTATTGTAGCATCTACTACTCGAACCAAGGTGCCTTGCATTGCTAAAAGAATAATTGCCACTAACCAATTTACATAAAATAGAAAATGAGTTACAAATTTATTATATATATTATATCTTTACATATAAATTTCATGTATTTAATTTACATCGGTTCATACAGTTTAACCATTGACCTACTGGGTTGGCAAGTGAACCATTAACTTAATACCTTGACCGGGTTAAGTTATAACATTGTGGCTAAGGTTGCGTCTTGGTTATATTATTTGGCACTAGAATAGCTCTAACTAAAGAAACCACAACAACTTTAGAAGGTTTTATAAGTTACCCAATTAACATGGTGTTGTTCAGCCTTTTCAAAATACTCTAGGCTCTAGGACAAGACTCCCATAAGTGGAAAACTAACCAGCCTCACCAACATCCGAACGAGAAAAGAAAGCATGGCAAAAAGAACATACTCAAGTCGTTTCAAAAAATGATTTGGAAAGATCCCATTAACATAAACATCACCTCCAAAT
This sequence comes from Pueraria montana var. lobata, assembly GCA_026413185.1. NCBI lineage: Eukaryota > Viridiplantae > Streptophyta > Magnoliopsida > Fabales > Fabaceae > Pueraria > Pueraria montana. The sequence goes on along the minus strand of CM048654.1, from coordinate 62,871,401 downwards.
AGACAAGCGAAATAGATAAGCATCAAGGCATCAACAATAAGTAAGACTACAGCATCAATTACCCGATTATTCTAAACAACTAACGATATGGGCAATAAAGGTGATTTCAGGACAAATCAAATGTTGTTTGGGAATTTTGAGGAAGCTTATCAAACTTAGATTGAAAAAAAAAACTTTTAATTTAAAAAATAAACTTTGAATAAGTTTCCGATTAAAGATTTGGACCATTAATAAATTATTATCTAATTAAGGTGGATTTTAATACTATATCAATATTTCTTCAAAACTTCATTGTCAACAGTAATCATTTCTCAAAATCGAGGATCACTCATGAGCAAGTTGGTTATAAACAAAAATAAATATGGTTTGATATAATTAAGATTAGAAACAATTAACTGCATGATGTACAGATCGATGGCGTGGAAGTTAAAGCCAGATTATTTTATTAATTAAGCCTTACGCGTTTCATTGGGTGCCATAAAGTCAGAAACAATATATCCACAAAAGCTAGAATACATGATACAGACATAATTACAAGAAGGTTTTGAATTATGCAATAATAAACTTCTTCAATAAAAAAAAGCATGGTCTACTTAAATAACCGACTTCATAAAATAAGTAACTAAACAAATGACCGGAGAAAATTGGAAGTCATCCACCAACTATGCAGTAGGTTCTTTTTCATTGACTTTGGAGATTAATTTTCCCAGGCAACATTCACAAATAGTATATCCGCAGGAAAAAGAAAATACAAAACACCATACTTTCATAAAAGCTTATGTTGGCTATACATATGAGAACAGCATAATTGCAAGATAGCATAATCAGATAAAAGTGAAATGGCAGAAACTGCAGTATATTTTGCCATGTGGCAAGTGTACCAAATCCTAACAGAAGAAACAAACTTGCTAAGAGGCATCCACAAAGATTTTTCAGACATCAAAGATGAACTAGAAAGCATTCAAGCCTTCCTAAAAGATACAGATAAAAGGGCTGTAGATGAAGCAAACACCAACGATGGAATAAGAACATGGGTGAAGCAAGTCAGAGAAGCATCTTTCCGTATAGAAGGTGTCATTGATGAATACCTCAGGGTGATTCATGGGGTCCAACATCTTGGATGTGGGGCTTCAATTTGCAAGATTACATGCCTGATCAGCAAATCGATTTCTCGTCATCAGATAGCTACTGAGAATCAGAACATTAAATTGTCTCTTTCTGTAATCAAGGAAAGAAGAGAAAGGTATAAGTTTCAAGTTTCACATGAACAACCATCAAGCAGCAGTACTGGAGGGATAGAAAGCAGTAGATGGCATGATCGTAGAACGGCTTCCCTTTTCATTGAAGAAACTGAAATTGTAGGCTTTGAATTACCAAGAAATTAATTGGTTGGTTGGCTGTTGAAGGGCACAAAAGAGCCCACCGTGATTTCAATGGTAAGGATGGGAGGCCTTGGAAAAACCACTCTTGCCAAGCACATTTTTTATAGTCAAAAAGGGCACTTTGATTGTCATGCTTGCATAGTTTCTCAATCATACACTGTGAGAGGGTTATGCATAGACATGATAAAGCAATTTTGTAAGGAGACCAAAGACCCTCTTCCACAAATGTTATATGAAATGGACGAGAAGTCACTTATTTTGGAAGTGAGGCATATTTGCAGCATAAAAAGTACTTGATATTCTTTGATGATGTATGGCATGAAGATTTTTGTGACCAAGTTGAACTAGCCATGCCTAATAACAATGAAAATAGCAGGATCATAATCACCACTAGAATGATGCATGTTGCAGAGTTTTTCAAGAAATCATTTCCTATTCAAGTTCATAACCTACAACTGTTGCCTCCAGATAAAGCTTGGGAACTCTTTTGCAAAAAGGCATTTAGATTTGAGCTAGATGGGCAATGTCCAGCAGAGCTTGAAGGTATGTCAAGTGAAATTGTTAGAAAATTCAAGGGGCTACCTTTGGCGATTGTGGCCATTGGTGGTCTACTTTCAACAAAATCTAAAACTGTGTTTGAATGGCAAAAGGTCAGTCAAAATCTAAACCTTGAGTTGCAGCATAATGCCCATATAACTAGTTTAACTAATATTTTATCTCTTAGTTATGATGACCTGCCTTACTATTTGAAACAATGCCTTTGTATTTTGGTATATATCATGAGGAATACTCCATTAATCATAAGAGGATAACTCGACAATGGATAGTGTTAACAATGGCAACTGGAATTCTAAAGATTGGAGTAATCATATGCACACACACAAACATGAGATTTAATGAGGTTCGGCAAGTGTGCCTACATCCTCGGGAGCAGAGCGGCTGTTTCTATTATTGATTTGAGCAAATAGCTAGGGTTACAGCAGTTTATAAAGATAAAACAGTACAGTCAATAATATAAAAAGTTTTCAATAATTTTATTTATATACCCATGCATTGCGCGGGTCACAATCTAGCTGTTTTAATTTTAGAATAAAGTTTAGGTTAATGAAAAAAAAAGCCTTGACCTAAACCATTGACTTGATAAAATAAATAATTGGAAGAAAATCACCAGAGAAAGATAGAAGTCATCCATTGTAGGACCACACTCTTTTTTTTTCAAGCTTAATTTTCCTTGGCACCGTAATTCACACCTACGGATGAAATATAGACTCTAAAAGTCAAAAGATGAAAGTATAGCAGCACCGCACGATAGAAATGTTGTATTTTTGGAGAGTATTACAAAAGGCAAAGTCCCACATTGCCTAGGATAGCTTTGCCTCACTAGTTTATATATCCTTTTGTGTTAATAGCTTTCAAAGAGGCTAGTAAGAGGTGGAAGCCTCACGTGCATGAGTTTGGGCCTAATGGGCCTCTCGTACTGCAAATCTGTTGATTTGCCCCCCCTGCGCGTACGAATGGGCTTTGTACATTTTTATACATTGTGATTTAATAAAATATTTATTATTTTTCGGTTTAAGTTTATTATTATCGTTGTAAGATCTGATCGTATATTTTATTTGACCATTTATTTTATTAACGTTTTAATTTTTTCATTCTATATGAGTGTATGATTTGCAGCATACACTTGATGAAATCACTTATATGAGTCGGTTGTATGAGATCCTGGCAAGATCTTTGGAGCACTCATGAATACCGGGTAGGTGCATGGCCTAGTAGCACAACACAGCGATAACGGCAAGAATTGTGGGGGTGTATTGTGATTGGTAGACCACTAGCATATGTCAAGTGTTTTAGGTTCAATAGCTTTCTACACCTATTACACTGTGTGTCATGTCTTATCAGTCTAAGTCTGGTTCAATAGCTTACTACACCAAGTTCGACACATTATACCTCATATGGGAACCCAGGAATTCTTTTTCTTCTTTTTCTTAAAATGTTTTATTTTTCCTTTTGTAATATGTGGGGGATTGTTGTATTTTTGGAGAGTATTACAAAATGCAAAGTCCCATATTTCCTAGGATAGCTTTGCCTCACTAGTTTATATATCCTTTTGTGTTAATAGCTTTCAAAGAGGCTAGTAAGAGGTGGAAGCCTCGCTCGTATGAGTTTGGGCCTAGTGGGCCTCTCGTAGTGCAAATATATCGATTTGCCCCCTCCCCCCCCCCTCCCATGCACGTATGAGAATGGGCTTTGTACAATTTTTTACATTTTGATTTAATAAAATATTTATTTTATTTGACCCTTTATTTTATTAATGTTTTAATTTTTTCGTTCTATAAATACCCATATGTGCTATACTTTGAGGCACGCTCTCTTCTTCTTAAAATATTTTCTCTGTTCATGGGTTTTGATGCTTGCCAGTCCTCTTGCCCCATTGTAGGAGGTTCTTGTTGTATCCTGGGGGGCTTGCGCTCACGGATAAGTCCTTTAGGGCAGTGCTTTTGCACGCCTCAAGAAGTGTGTTTTCGTGTTCAGTGACTACAAGAAAAACATTATCCTTTAAACTCATTCTGCAAAATGAAACAGAGCAATAGTACCAAAGCAGTAATTGCAGAAATTGCAAGCTAACACATTAAGATGAAAATGAAATGGTAGAAACTGTTGTAATGTTTGTTTTGGAACAGCTGTACCAACTTGTAACAGAAGAAGTTGGTCTGTTGAAAGGCCTCATAAATGATTTTTCATACATCAAAGATGAATTAGAGAGCATCAAAGCCTTCCTAAAGGATGTGGATAGAAAAGCTAGAGATGAAGGAGGGGACACCAAGGAAGGAATAAAAACATGGGTGAAGCAGTTGAGAGAAGTATCTTTTCACATAGAAGATGTTATTGATGAATACATCATGGATGTGGCATAAGGGTCAACCATCATCCACCATGCATAGCCTCACTCCAAAAGATTGTTCACCAAATCAAAACCTTGAAGTCACATCATCGGATTGCATACAACATATCAAGTCATCAGTTCGGGGAATCAAGGAAAGAGGTGTAAGGTATAAGTTTGAATCTTCACTTGAAGAAGGATCATCAAGCAATTCTAGAGGGGCAGAACATGGCAAATGGGGTGATCCCCGAATGGCTTCTCATTTCATTGATGAAATTGAAGTCGTGGGATTTGAATCCCAAAGAGATGAATGATTGGTTGCTTAATAAACGGAACCAATGCTCATTGATTTCTGTGGTAGGCATGGGATGACTTCGAAAAACCACTCTTGCCAAACATGTTTTAGATAACAAACAAGTGAAAGCACACTTTGATTGTCGTTCTTTTGCCACGGTTTCTCAATCATACACTGAGAGGGAGATATTCAAAGATATGATTCAAAAATTTTGCAAGGATGCTGATGAATCTCTTCGAAAAGGGATGCATGAGATGAATGATGACACATTAGTTACAAAAGTGAGGCAATACCTTTAGTCAAAGAGGTATTTGGTATTATTTGATGATGTCTGGAAAGAAAATTTTTCTGATGAGATTGAGCATGCCTTGCCTAACAATGACAAAGGAAGTAGAATCATAGTCACCACTAGAATGATGCACGTTGCAGAGTATTTTAAGAAATCATTTCGTGTTCATGTTCACAAACTACAACATTTGCCTCCAAACAAAGCATGGAAGCTCTTCTGCAAGAAGGCATTTAGATTTGAGCCTTGTGAGAAATGTCCAAGTGAGCTTGAGGATATGTCAAAGGAAATTGTTCAAAGATGTGGAGGGCTAGCTACCACTAGCAATTGTTGCCATTGGTGGTCTTTTGTCAACAAAAGCAAAAACCATGTTTGAATGGAGAAAGGTAAGTCAAAATCTGAGAATAGAGTTAGAGCGCAATGCACATTTAACTAGTTTAACAAGGATTCTATCTCTTAGTTATGATGATCTTCCTCGCAATTTGAAATCATGCATGCTGTATTTTGGTATGTATCCGGAGGACTACCACTTCAAATGTAAGAGATTGACTAGGCAATGGATGGCTGAAGGATTTATTAAAAATGAGGAGAGAATACCTATGGAGGATGTTGCTGAAGAGTACCTGACAGAGCTAATACATAGAAGTTTGGTTCAAGTCTCCAAAGCAGGCTTTGATAGTAAAGTTAAAATTTTCCAAGTCCATGATTTATTAGGAGAAGTGATCATAAGAAAAATGAAAGATTTAAGTTTCTACCACTTAATGCATGAAGATGATGAACTAGACACGGCTGGAATAACTAGACGCTTTTCTATAGCTACTTGTTCCAACAATGTGTTAAGAAGAACTAGTAACTTCGGCATTCGTGCTATTTTTGTTTTTGACAAAAGTGAATTGACTAAAGATTTTGTGGGAAGATTATCTGCCAAGTTCAAGCTTTTGAAAGTACTTTGTTGAATTATGTTCCTGATAATTTGGGGAATCTTTTTCACCTGAGGTACTTAAACTTGAGTCATACAAAAGTAGAGGTTCTTCCTAGATCCATTGGTAAGTTGCTGAACCTAGAAACCTTGGATCTAAGACAAACACATGTGCATACATTACCAAGAGAGATAATGAACCTCAAAAAGCTACGATTTCTTCCAGTCTACTTTAAAAATTATGAAGGACAATACTCTATGTTGAATTTCATAAAGGGGTGAAAATGCAAAAAGGAATTGGATGCTTGAAATCCTTACAAAAACTTTACTTTTTGGAGGCTGATTATGGTGGATTAAACCTTATGAAAGAGCTCAAAATGTTGAGACAGTTAAGGAAGTTAGGCATAACTGACTTGCAAACAGAGTATGCAAATGTCCTTAGTACTGCAATAGGACAGATGAACCACCTTGAATCTCTAAATGTTAGAGCTATTGCTGAGGATGAAATCGTTGACTTGAATATTGCATCACCTCCAACCAAACTTTGAGTGCTGAATTTGAAAGCTCGAGTAACAAAGTTCCTTAACTGGATTCCAAAACTTGAGTATCTTGTTAAACTAAGGCTTGGTTTATCTAAGTTGGAAGAAGATCCACTAGACCCACTAAAATACTTGCCAAATCTGTTGTGGTTCAAAATGTGGGATAATGCGTATGCAGGTGAAAATTTTCATTTTACAAAAGGAGGATTTCCAAAGTTGAAGGAACTGAAACTCACTCGATTGAGCAAATTAAATTCTATCTCTATAGACAAAGGAGCTTTGCTTGGTCTTGAACACTTCAAATTTAAAGATAACCCCGAAATGAAGGTGGTACCTTATGACCTCAAACACTTGGAAAACCTTCAATTTCTTGGCATTGCGGATATGCCAACTGAATTAGTAGAAAGCATTGATCCAGAAAAACGTGGAGAAGATTATTGGATCATCAAGCACATTCCCCTTGTACTTATTCGGCAGAACATGGGACCAAGATATCATGACTATAAGTTGCAACGTATTCCCACATTAGTCAATGTTTGAAGTCTGAGCTATAAAGGTAACTCTTTCCTCATACCATATATTAATGTTGCTATAATAAAATTATGATGTAATGCTATGCTTAGTAATATATGTTTGTTTCTTCTTTTTATTCTTCTCTATTTTGGATTTCTTGATTTCCTGCATTAATCTTCCATTAACATGAATTCTTACAGTTCAAACAAAATTAATTTTTTTTTTATAGTTCAAACAAGATCATGTTAATTTTGTTGACAACAAAATTATAATATATTAAATTGATTCTCTAACATTCAAAAGTTATTTTAAGTTTTTTAATTGGTTGTGTCAAAAATATTGTACTCATGCAAGTATTACTCTCTTTTTTTTAGAGGCAAAAACAAATATATTCCATTAACAATGTGACCAGCCGTTCAACACAGTAAGTGTGAAAAGGAGGTAAGTAGATCATACGAAAGTCATAGAATGCACATGAATGTGCCAACAAAATAATAGCCTTATCAGACCCCCCCCCCCCCCCCCCTCCCAACCCCACCCCACGAATTCCACTTAAATCATCAAGTGCATGTTGAATATTGATTGTGGTTATATCTAATAATAAATCATATCATCTTTGTAGAATGAAAGTGGCCATATTTTTCAATTCTGCTTTTGTTATCTATTGTGTTTGTATTAAATTCTTTTGTTTATTTCCATTATCCCACATGTACACTTATAATGTTTGTTTATATATTTTAATTTACTCTCTTTCATAACGTAAAAACTTACAAGAATGTTTATTTAGCATTAAAAAAATTAAGTTAAAATCAATTTGCTTCAATACCTATATACTGATCAAACTTGACTATTTCCTGTTTCTTTGTGGACAGAAATTCAAATATTCATATTGCAGCTCACAAAAGTCATGCACCTGGTCTGTCCATTCTTTCCATAAAGCTTGAATCTTCAAATAAATTACTCATATTTGTTTGAACTTATCCTACTTCACTTAAGGAATATATCCATTTAGACTTGTAACTTAGACTTTAGTACTTTTCTATTAGTTATTTGGGGTGTTTATAATAGATTATGGGAGCTTTTATTGATACCTTGTAATGAGACCACTTCACTTGAATAGGTGTTTCCATTTATATGTCGAAGATTGATAAACCGGAATTTGAGTGAAATAAACTGCGAGTTTTTGTCTTAATTTACTCTGTTTCTAATTATGTTTGTTGGCAAAACTCATGGATTTCTATTAAGTGTGCAACATTTAGGACAGAAGCAGAAATTGTGGGAAATGCTTAAAAAGATGCTGAAAATAGCTAGAATAGAGCACTAGAGAAGAGCACGGTCGTGCTCCTTAGCATGGCCATGCTAAGCTTGGAGAAGGAGAACAGCCGTGCTAGATTACAAGGGTCGTGCTCAAGTTCTCAAGAAATTAGCATCAGTGTCAGTATTTTCCGAGCATGGTTGTGCTCCACAGAGCATTGTTGTGCTAAGTTCCAAAGTTTGAATTTTGAATTCTGCCCACCCATGCTCCTCTTAGCACAGCCATGCTACCTTCCACTTGACTATTACATTTCATGCATTATAAATAGAAAATTGGAAGTGAGGGTTAGGGTATCTTTTTGTTCTGTTTCCAAATTGGGGAGTTCTGAGTGAGAAAGTTTCTGTGCTAGGAACTTTTAGCTGAGAGAGGACATAGAGATCATTAGTGGGGTTTGATACTGTAAAGTTCTCTTCCCTTTGTAATCTTTATGTCGTTTATTGGAATTGTCTACTTCCTTATGACCATGAGTAGCTAAATTCCTATAGCCTAGATTGTGATGTAATTGTACGTTGAACAAAAGTTTTATTTTAATAAATTCTCAACGCATTTAGTCAATTGTGTTTCTTTATTGCTTTCATTGATATTTTAGAACTGATCACTCTAAACAACTAATTAGTGTTGTATTTTTTGAGTTTTGGAGTGTATTACAAAAGGAAAAGTCCCACATTGCCTAGGATAACTTTGCCTCACTAGTTTATATATCCTTTTGTGTTTATAGCTTTCAAAGAGGCTAGTAAGAGGTGGAAGCCTCGCGCGCATGAGTTTGGGCCTCATGGGCCTTTCGTAGTGCAAATCCGTCGATTTGCCCCCCCCTGCGCGTGCGAGAATGGGCTCTGTACTGTTTTTACACTGTGATTTAATAAATTATTTTCGGTTTAAGTTTATTTGAATTTAAAGCTTATCCAAAAATCATGTTTTTCATGTTACCGTTTTATTGAGTTGTGTGGTTACGAAAAATAAGGGATTTTATTTTGTGACCATTTTAATATGTACGATCGTATCAATTTATGACCGTTTTAAATTTACGATCGTATCTGTTTTTTTACCGTTTGAAGATATTATCGTATATTTAGTTTAACGTTCATTTTATTAACGTTTTAATTTTTACGCTTTTAAATACCCATTCGTGCTACACATTTGGAGAGTACCAAAATTACACCCTCTTCGTCTTTTCTTCCTCTTATGTTCCTGGGTAAACTTATTTGTTGCCAGTTCTGTGCCTCAGTGCATTCTGAGAAGTTCCTGTTGTATCCTGGGGGGCTTGCGCGGAGATCCGCGGATAAGTCCTTTAGGGCAGTGCTCTTGCATGCCTCAGGAAGTGTACTTTGTCTAGAGTGGCTAGAATCTAAACGACTTATGGCTGATAAAAACAAATCCGTAGCCGCTGACACGTCCCAGCCTTCTTCTCCGGTCAACAACAATGTTGGTTCGATCCCCGCCAACTATGCAAAGCCATTGCCTGACGTCTCAAAGATCGAAGTGTTCTCTGGACAGAACTTCCGCCGGTGGCAGGAGCGTGTCTCCACTTTGTTGGACATGCATGGAGTAGTTTTTGCTCTCACCACTCCAAAGCCAGAATCCACTGCAACTGCTAAACAGATTGATGACTGGACTCAGGCCAATAAGGTATGTCGTAACACTTTGCTCAGTGCCCTATCTAACGATTTGTTTGATGTCTATTGTTCCTACAAGGAGGCCAAAGAGATATGGGATTCTATTCTCCTGAAGTACACTGCCGAAGATGTTGTCAGACAGAGGTTCATTATTGGCAACTACTACCGCTGGGAAATGATCGAAGGCAAGGACATCAAGGTTCAGATAAATGAATACCACAAGCTGATTGAAGATCTCAAAGCAGAAAACATCAACCTTCCAGATGAGTTTGTATCTGATTTGCTGATTGAAAAATTTCCTGCATCTTGGACTGACTACAAGCAACAGTTGAAGCACAAGCACAAGCAAATGTCACTATCAGAGAGCTGATCACGCATATCATTATTGAAGACACCAACAGAAAGGAGTGTGCTGCAGCAAGGGCAAAAGCATTATCTGCCAAGGCAAACGTGGTTCAGGACAAACCAAATAAGAAAAGGTACGAGCAGAAACCTGATCACAAAAATAAATTTAAAAATAATATCTCACATTCTTCTAACCCAACCTTCAAGAAGAAGGGAAACTGTTCTGTTTGTGGAAAGCCAGGACACTATGCACCTCAGTGCAGGTTTCGCATCATGAGAAACGACAACCCTCCTAAGCCTAGGGTCAACCTGGCTGAAGGGGATGATGTTATAGCTGCGGTTGTTTCTCAAGTGAATGTGGTGACCGATGTGAGTAAATGGGTGGTAGATTCTGGGGCTACCCGACATATCTGTGCAAACAGAAATGCGTTTACCTCCTACAATATTGTGGGGGATGAAGAAGAACATGTGTATCTTGGTGATTCTAGGACCACTCCGGTTCTAGGAAAAGGAAAAGTTCTTCTGAAGTTCACATCTGGGAAGACTCTGGCTTTGACTGATGTGCTACATGTGCCCTCTATTAGAGTCAATTTAGTTTCTATAGCACTTTTGGGAAAGGTTGGGGTGAAAGTGTCCTTTGAATCAGACAAAATTGTTATGACAAAGAACAATGTGTTTGTGGGTAAAGGGTATTGTGACCAGGGACTCTTTGTACTCAATGTTTCTGAAGTTATGAATAAAACTGCATCTACTTCTGTTTATATGGTTGATTCTTATGATATGTGGCATGCTAGATTAGGACATGTGAATTCCTCGTATGTTATAAAATTGCAACGACTAGGCCTAATCAACATGCATGATAAACAAAGTAGAAAATGCGATATATGTGTTGAATCTAAATTAACAAAGAAAACATGCTCTGTTGTGCAACGTGAAACTGAACCTCTTAGCTTAATTCATTCTGATCTTGCTGATTTGAAACAAACTATGACTAGAGGAGGTAAAAGTTATTTTATAACCTTTATAGATGATTTCTCTAGATATACTAAAGTTTATTTGATTAGACATAAAGATGAAGCGTTTAACATGTTTTTGTCTTATAAAGCTGAAGTGGAAAATCAGTTAAATAGAAAAATTAAAAGAATAAGATCCGATAGGGGTGGTGAGTACACTTTGTTTAATGACTTTTGTGAAAAGGAAGGTATAATCCACGAGGTAACCCCACCATATTCACCTGAGTCAAATGGAGTAGCTGAGAGGAAAAATAGAACCCTTAAGGAGATGATGAATGCTCTGCTTATTAGTTCCTCTGCACCTGACAACCTTTGGGGAGAAGCCCTTTTGACGGCTTGTTTCTTGCAAAATAGGGTTCCACATAAGAAAATAGGGAAAACACCTTATGAGTTATGGAAAGGATATACACCAAACCTGAAATACTTGAGAGTGTGGGGGTGCTTAGCTAAAGTGATGTTACCAGATCCTAAGAAAAGGAAAATAGGACCTAAGACTTCTGATTGCATGTTTATTGGTTATGCGGAACATAGTGCTGCCTATAGGTTGCTTGTCCTCAAGAGTAATGTGCTTGATTGCTATACCATAGTAGAGACTAAGAATGCTGAATTCTTTGAGGACTCTTTTCCCTTGAGGTCTACCTATGATTCTGAACAACCTGTAGAAATTTCTAGTGAAACTATGATTGAGGATTTGAGGAGGAGTAAGAGACAAAGGAAAGAGACATCGTTTGGAGATGATTTCTACACATATCTTGTTGAGGATGACCCGTTGAGTTTTTCGGAAGCTGTTACTTCTTTTGATGCTAACCTTTGGAAACAAGCTATTAAGACTAAGATTGATTCTATTGTGAAAAATCATACTTGGACTCTAGTAGATTTACCACAAGGAGCAAATCCTATTGGATGCAAGTGGATCTTTAAGAAAAAGTATAATCCTGATGGATCAATAGATAAGTATAAGGCTAGATTGGTAGCTAAAGGGTTCACTCAAAAGGAAAACATAGATTTCTTTGATACCTTTGCGCCTGTTACCAGGATTTCCTCTATTAGAGTTTTGATAGCCTTAGCGGCAATTCATAAGTTAGTCATTCACCAAATGGATGTGAAGACAACTTTCTTGAATGGTGATCTAGAGGAAGAGATTTATATGACTCAACCTGAAGGGTGTGTGGTTCATGGTCATGAAAACAAAGTGTGCAAACTTTTGAAATCCCTATACGGTTTAAAACAGGCACCAAAACAATGGCATGAAAAGTTTAATGAGACTTTACTTGATTATGGCTTTTTTGCTAGTGATGCTGATAGATGCGTGTATACAAAATCTGAGAATGGTGATTGTGTCATTATATGCCTGTATGTGGATGACATGCTGATTTTTGGTATATGCAATGATATAGTTTTGAGAACTAAATTCTTTTTGGCATCTAAATTTGATATGAAAGACATGGGTGAAGCAAGTGTAATTTTGGGAGTTAAATCATAAGGAAGGGAGATAGTATATTACTATCCCAAGGACATTATGTTGAGAAACTTCTAAGGAAGTTTGGATATTATGACTCTAAGTCAGTGAGCACCCCTTATGATGCTAACTCTCAATTGAAGAAAAATAGAGGATAACCAATTGATCAAACTCAATATGCCCAAATCATTGGGAGCTTACTGCATTTGATGAATTTCTCTAGACCTGACATTGCATATGCAGTAGGTAGATTGAGTAGATACACTCATAGTCCTAATCAGGACCATTGGGATGCACTTGCGAGACTCATGAGATACTTGAGAGGTACCATGGACTATGGTATTGAATATAGTGGATTTCCCGCTGTACTGGAAGGGTACAGTGATGCTAACTGGATCTCTGATTCAGATGAGACAAAATCCACTAGTGGTTATGTATTTACACTTGGTGGTGGTGCGATTGCATGGAGATCAGCCAGATAAACTATTATAGCTAGATCAACAATGGAGTCAGAGTTTGTTGCTCTAGAAATGGCTGGTAGTGAGGCTGAGTGGTTGAAAAACTTCTTAGCTAATATTCCTTTGGGAATGAAACCAACCCCATCAGTGTCTATGCATTGTGACTCTCAATCAGCAATAGCTGTAGCTAAAAACAAAATCTTCAATGGGAAAAATAGACATATACAATTGAGACATAATGTAGTAAAGCAGCTGCTAAAGGATGGAATAATTTCCATAGATTATGTGAAGTCAGAAGGAAATTTAGCAGATCCTCTAACAAAACCCCTGGGGAGGAACATGATATTAGAAACATCGAGGGGAATGGGACTTAAGCCAATTGAAAACAAACAAGTGATGGTAACCCAACCTTTGTGATTGGAGATCCCATGAATAAGGTTCATATGGGTAAGAACAAGTCACTTGTCAGTTCTGCTAGCACTAAAATTGATTTTAATCAATTTTAATTTTTTTGTCCCTTCCTATGGTGTGAGAAAGTGCTAGATACTGCATTATTGAGAGGCTAAACTTTATAGTTAAGCTTTACGTGGTGGTGAGAAAGCTTAACAACTTATAAAGTTTTTAATGACTTTCATATCCCTTATGGGTGGTGTATGATTTGTAGCATACACTTGATGGAATCACCTATATGAGTGTCAAGTGGGGCCACTTGTATGAGATCCTGGCAAAATCTCTAGAGCACTCATGAATACCGGGCACGCGCATGGCCTAGTGGCGCAACACAGCGATAACGGAAACTATTGTGGGGGTGTACTGTGATTGGTAGACCGCTAATACACGTCAAGTGTTTTTGGTTCATATAGCTTGCTACACCAACTACACTGTGTGTTAAGTCTTATCAGTCTACGTCTGGTTCATATAGCTTGCTACACCAGGTCTGACGCATTACATCCCATGTAATAACCCAGGAATTCTTTTCTTCTTTCTTTTAAAAATTGTTTTATTTTGCCTTTTGTAATATGTGGGGGATTGTTGTATTTTTTGAGTTTTGGAGAGTATTACAAAAGGAAAAGTCCCACATTGCCTAGGATAGCTTTGCCTCACTAGTTTATATATCCTTTTGTGTTTATAGCTTTCAAAGAGGCTAGTAAGAGGTGGAAGCCTCGCGCGCATGAGTTTGGGCCTCATGGGCCTTTCGTAGTGCAAATCCATCGATTTGCCCCCCCTGCGCGTGCGAGAATGGGCTCTGTACTGTTTTTACACTGTGATTTAATAAAATTATTTTCGGTTTAAGTTTATTTGAATTTAAAGCTTATCCGAAAATCATGTTTTTCATGTTACCGTTTTATTGAGTTGTGTGGTTACGAAAAATAAGGGATTTTATTTTGTGACCGTTTTATGTGTACGATCAGATCCGTTTATGATCGTTTTAATATGTACGATCGTATCTATTTTTTACCGTTTTATATGTACGATCGTATCAGTTTATGACCGTTTTAAATTTACGATCGTATCTGTTTTTTACCGTTTGAAGATATTATCGTATATTTAGTTTAACGTTCATTTTATTAACGTTTTAATTTTTACGCTTTTAAATACCCATTCGTGCTACACGTTTGGAGAGTACCAAAATTACACCCTCTTCGTCTTTTCTTCCTCTTCTGTTCCTGGGTAAACTTATTTCTTGCCAGTTCTGTGCCTCAGTGCATTCTGAGAAGTTCCTGTTGTATCCTGGGGGGCTTGCGCGGAGATCTGCGGATAAGTCCTTTAGGGCAGTGCTCTTGCACACCTCAGGAAGTGTACTTTGTCTAGAGTGGCTACAATTAGTTGCATGTCAATGACCATCTGCTTGTGATTAATTGATATGTGAAGAAACTGAATTTTTATAACCTGCATATCAAACTGGCTGTATGAATTTCTAGTAGATTAAATTCTCTTAATCAACCTCTCTGTGCCTGATCATTTGCCCTAAATTAATTCACCTTGCCAATCGAGAATTAAATTAGGGAAAATAGCATAGTTAGACCATGGCCAAAGGCTAACTAATGACTTTAAGAGGACTTTAAGATTGAGAACTGATTCAAAAATGTGTTCCTTTATCTCATCTGCATGCTGCACAAGAATGGAATTTGGCTTTCATTCACACGCTAAGAGAAGAAGGAATTATAGTTGCGCCAATTGACTAGCCAAGCAAAGGGCCACTAACAACAATCCTTTGGTGACTTACACGATTCCACCAAGCGGTTTACAGGATATACTGGTTGCAGATGCATTAGGCATCTTGTTTTCTCCTTGTAACTAATTTTGCTGTAAAAAATATTTAACTAATTTAAATCATGCACTAATTAAATTATAATGTAACTCCTAATGTAAGCATTATATAAAATGACAACTATACTTAACGGTATTTTTTTATTTAATTCTTACTTCTATAATGATGAATTACGTATCATAGGGATACAGGCCAAGCTACATTGGTCAAGTATGCAATCTGCCAAGTGGATAATTGAGGAAGGATGCTTATGGAAGATTGGGAATGAGGATCGAGTCAAAGTGGGAAGTGATAAATGGCAGCTGCCAAAGTTTCCAGGTAGTAAAATCCCACAAAATGAATTTCACATCTTCAACCAGGGATGACTGTGGCTTCATTGTTTCAATCCAATAGAATAAAGCAGTGGTCGAATCTCTTTTCTCAGAAGAAATGGCATCCCATATTCTTTCTATCCCAATTAGACAAGTTTGGTCCCAAGATATTCTAATATGGCAGCATATGGTTTATACAGTGAAATCTGGTTATAGACTTGTTAGATGCAAATATGGTTTCAACAAGCTCCTTTTTGGAAGAAGATTTGGAGATCTGTACCTGTTGCTCCCAAATGCAGAAATTTTATATGGAGATCTGGCAAGATATATTCGCACAGGTGTTGGCAATGGCATCTGCTCAATGTCAAAATGTGGATAATGCTCAACAACAACCCACACAGCACCACCAAGAAGTAACATGGAAGCCACCAACTCAAGGAATTTTCAAGTTCGACTTTGATGTTTAGATTGATAAATACAAAGGTCTTGGCTTTGGGGCCATTGTGAGTGATCATGAAGGAAAGGTGATGGCAGCTACTACACTTTTTGATAAAAAAACAGGCAGACCCTTTGACAGCAGAGGCTATGTGTTGTAGGTGGGCGCTTCAAGTTGCAAAACAGCTTTGCTTGACTGAGGTGGAGTGTGAAACAGATTGTTATAATCTCTTGCAGCTTTGTAAAGGACACAACAAACAAAGTAGAAGTTATGTGAAAGACAAATATTACCAATAATAGTTTCAATACACATTTAAAATGTAAATACTAAAACTTATAATGTGCAAGACTTGAGAATATAGTTCACTCATGCATTAAAAGCATAATTGTTAATTCATGTGTTGAAATTCTAATAAGAAAAATGTATTTATATAACACCTTGTCAAAAGATATAAAATATCAAGAAAAGAGATATAGTGTTAAATTATGCTAGAAAGATTAAATGTTAAATTATTGTTGTGAATATTGTTTCAACATGCAAAACATATGAAACTTATTATAAGCTTACATTATGGTTTAAAAAAATCACATATAAAACAAACACATTAATTAATAAAATAATATGATTTAACATACTTTGTAATTGAATTTTTTTTAAAATAGTTCACTTATTCATCTGTGCATAGGGAAGGTCCATATCTAGTCATAGGTTAAGATAGTCCCTAACTGCTTGGCAACTTAACAATAACGAAAGAACGAGTTGTTGAGTTATGCAATGGAGGTGGAGGTAAAAAATGGGCAATGCAAACAAGTTGAAGCATATCGGTTTACCATGATTGTCAAATTATTATTTTTTTGGACAGAATCAACCTTTTTTTTTCATGCATGGTGAAATGGATTGGGCCCACATAATAGGCCTTCTATAGAGATCATTAGAAAACTTAACATAAAAACCACGTGTACCGTGTAAGCAACTAAAATTGATATATTTATTTTTACAAAGCATTAACTTTATTATTTTTTATTGCAACACGTAGTTTATAAATTAATTTTCATTGAAAATTTATTAATATAAATATTTTATAGGGTAAACTATATTTTTCGTCCCTTAACTTTTCGACATTTATGGTTTTGGTCCCTAAACCTTTCGACGACCGGTCAACATCCTTCAAATTTTTTTCCATCCAATATTTTAGTCGTTTCCATCTATTCTACCATTAAATGATGACATGGCATTTATTTTTATTATTATTCATTTTCTAGCAGCTAAAAACCACTAGAAATTGTTTGCTTAGGCATAAAGAGAAAATAAATTTTTGTTCTATCTTTGCATGAATATGACATGATTTTTGTTCTCGTGATGCATTTGCTGGCTTTGTCACAGCCTGCGGTGGTTCCTTTTGCGCAGCCACTGGGGAATGGGACAATGAGTGAAAACAATTTTGATCATAGGACGACGATTGTTCGAGGGTTGGGGATTGGTTTTGGGGTTGTGGGGTTGTGCGCATGTCCCTGCTAGAATCGTGTCCTTGAAAGATGTAATTGTGGCGGCAGTTTCTGCGTCGCCGGTAGCAATCGCAGCAACCCATTGGAAGAGGAAGTAGTAGGGCCAAAAAACCTATATAAAATGGTCGCACCATTGGCGCATGCTGAAACAATATGCCATTGCATTTTTTTTCTTTTTTAATTATCATATTAATTTCAGGTTGTCATTAGAGGGGTTGTTGTTGATTTTGGTGAGTGGGTTGTGGGTGTATACTGTATAGTCAATTTTTCCAATTTGGATATGCCTTGCTGTTAGTTCTCGAATTCCTATTTACATGTAGTCTAATATAAACTCATATTCGGATTACCTTGTATAAATGCGTATTAGAGCTTTTGGTTTTTTTATTGATTCTACAATCACGTGTTGGAGATTGGGTTAATGGCTTCTTAGGAGCAGTCCATGTAGTCTTGATTCATTTATGTGTTAATATTCATTTTAGAAATTAATGATGGTTTGGTATCGTGTAGGGATTTGGCAGAGGATAGCTGAATTCTTTTGTTCTTTTGTGTGCCTTAGTGAATTCTGGCAGCTTTTAGCTACTAGAAATGTTTTAACATCTAATAAACATTTTACCAAAGCAATATTTTATGGCAGTTTTTAACTGCTAGAAAACTAATCAGCACAATATGTAATAAAATAATAAAAAAAATAGCACCACATCATCATTTAATGTCCCAAACAGATAGAAAGGACTAAACCATTGGATGGAAAAACAGTTCAAAGATGTTGACTAGTCATCGAAAAGTTCAGGGACGAAAAACATAGTTTATCCTAATTTATACAAATAAAAAAAATATAGGTCAAAGAATAAACCTGCACCCATGATATAACATTGGAGAGGCGCAATTCCAACATTATCTGAGTTTGGTAGTGATCTGTGATCCGAAGGCAACGTTGGAGAGAAGCATCCATCAGAAATGGTGTCATTTGACTTGTTTGAGAATCAATCACATCAATCGCCGACAAGGGGACCCTTCAACGATGACAACAACTACAATGAAATGGGCATGGGCTACAAATCTCAGCATCATTATGATTATGATGATCAACACCCTCAACTCATCATGGACCCAAATAACAACAAAAGCAATTTCACCGATAACCCACATTCTCCTCTTGTTTATGGCTTTGGCGTTTCTTCCCCCAACCCCGACTATGTTTACCTGTTCGAACCCGCTCTCGCCAATGACATGACCTTCACCTCCAACGGTCCAATCCTCCCCGACCCATCTCAAATGCTAGAGGAAGGGCAAGCTAGACGTGAACGGCAATGGCCAAATTTACTTTTTCTATATCCTTTCTCATTTCAAATGTTATAATTATACTTTATTCGATGCGTGCAAGTAGTACTTTCTTTTTCTCATTCACAATGTTTTTTTATTTCATGGTTTTTTATGGCAAGCAACGTGAGCATGGTTTGGTTTTGTTTTAGAAATTTTTTTCCCATGAAAGGAAACTCATTCCATAGGTGATCTATTTAATTCTTCTTTCTTTAAGATTCTTTAATTGAGTTTTTGTATTAGACAGATTGGATTGTGTTGAAACTTGAAAGAGTGATGTAAATGTTTAATTGTTCTATAAACTACGAGAAATTTGTATTGTATATATTTAGTAATCTTGTGTTGTAATAAATGTTGCCTTAACATGTATCTCACCTATGGAGTATTAAATGGAACTCGATTTTTGTGGTTGTGAAAAAGTATTATTTTTGTGTTTATATGTGAGTGTGGGTGTGTTTCTTTATTGGTTATACATATATCGGCATTTGCTTTCCTAATATTATAATTTTCAAAGTAATAATATTTTGTGCCATGAAATTTATGAATATGCCGTAAAATTATCAAAAACAAATTGCCAACTTTTATGAAAACATAGCCTTAGAGTTGTGTTTGTGTTGCAATAAATTAAGAAATCGATAAGGACGAAATCAAACAAGGATGGATATATATTTATGCTATATCAGCAAAAATTGACATGAATGAGAATATGTAACCCATCAAGCTTGGTAAACACTATAATTCCAATTCTCAAAGCATATAAAAACTATCACATTAGTAAACAAAAGAAGTAAAATATTTATGGATCAACAAACTAAGCAAAATACATATTCATTTGTCATCCAGAATTTTTAGTATCATTTTGTCCAATTTTCTTCGTATTTCCAGTATGTCTTTGTCTGTTGTCTGCAAGGGTTCAACCCCACTCCTGTTTAGGTTTTTTCTGTGAACTAAATGGACATTGCCCACTGTCATCAATTGTAGGAGGCGTAACTTCTTTTACACTTTGCACCACAGTGATCAGAATCTACCATAGCCTACTGCAATGGGATAAACAAATCAATATATGCTCAGCGGCCAATTTAGGTGGCGTTTACTTGCAATTTTGTTTTCTGTTTTCATTTTCAATTTTTAGTTTTTAATTACAAAACTGCCACCTTGTTTTCATTTTGTTTTCTGTTTTCTAAGATTTGTACAGGAAACAGAGAAAACAAAAAAAAAGTTGTTTTCAATGTTTCCTGTACAAATCTTAGAAAACAGAAAACAAAATGAAAACAATGTGGCAGTTTTGTTATCAAAAACTGAAATAAGAAAATGAAAACAGAAAACAAAATCGCAAGTAAACACCTAAGAGTTTCAACATTTTCTATATATTGACTCCATCTTCTGTTTAGAATGTATGAATAAGATATACATATTATGATCACGTATCATAGTTTCTTTGGTAGCAAAGTTATAATGTAATGCAAGTATGTAACATATTGACTCCATTTACTATTTTTTATAACCTTTACAAATTCTTAAAATATAAGAAAAAAATTTTCATTAGATAATAACTACAGGTTTCACTCTGTCAAAAGTTACAAAAAAAATATATTAACAGGTATTATTACTTTAACCTTGTTATTCTTCATCAGCGTGAGCGTCTGCATATGAAGTTGTTTTATATTACCATATATGTTGATGTTATTTATGCAATTGTTCATTCTTTGACTGAAAGACATGGAAACTTGTCATTGAATAAAGATCCCTTGTCCATGTGCTAATGTCATCTCATCGACAAGTACCTCTCTCCTGATTTTCTACTTCTCCTGCTTTCGTCGGAATTCTTGGTCGACATTACCATGAAAACCATTTGGCATAGACACAGATCCTAGAAAGTGAATAGTTAATAGGATGAATTCATGTGAGAAAAGTTTTGTTTTTATATAGCAGCAAAGCAAATGGGTCTCTTAAAGAGAACATGAAGGTTAGAAAAGCAAACAAGTGTTACCTTGTAATGAGCTTACAAAATTCACGTAGGCAGCAATGGTGGAAATAGGGGGCAATGTTTGTGATGGTGTCTTTTGGTTTTGGTCAGCAGCATATTTGAACTCCATGGAAAAAGTTGGAATGTGAAACAAAGTGAAGGAAAGACATAGAGAAAGAGAGACAAAGCCTATGAAATTAGAGACAATGTGTGCGAGGGTGTGTTGAGTATGAAAGCGTGATTAAATAGATTTGACGGGGGTGTTGTCATCATTCTATCAAAGAGTATTTGTTTGTAAATGGTGTTGTTTTGTGTGATGACTTTTTTGGGGTCATATGTGCCATCATCAAATCTTGAGAATTTACCAAATCCATGATTCAATGCTTGAAAAGGAATGAAATTAAAGAAAATGAATGTATTAGTCAAATTAATAGTTTCTTATATTTGATAAACCTTGTTTGTTAAAAAAACATTTATTCAAATAATGCTAAGGATGTATTGGTACAATATTAAATATAATGTTTTTAATGAAACAAATTAATTTTTTATTAATTCTAAAGATAATAGTAAAAATAAAATTTAAATATTTATATAAAATGAAGAGATAAGTAAAATTAAAAAGTGAAACTTTATTCATCATTGGATTGAACTAAAGTAATTTTAAATATAACTTGGTTAAATTAACTTTGGATATTTCTTTAATTTTTTACTTTATACATTTTTTAGTTAAATAAGTTAAATTTGAAAATAAATTTATCATTTAAAAAATCATGAAAAACTATTTTACTACTAGTATGGTACCTATGCGATTCACATTATATACAATAAATTTGATAATATTTTTTTTACTTGTTTTCTTTTCTAATTAAATATAAAGGTTAGAAAAATAGTTTATCTTTCCCCCCCTTTTTTTTAATGGTTATCCTTTTAACCTTTTTCAAGTTGCATGCAATTTTTATTTTCATTTTATTTTCATTGACTAAAATTCAAATGTGTCATTTAAATAGATTAAGAACACCTATAGTAGTAAATTTCATTTATTAAGTGAATACCATTGTTACCGTAAATATCAATATTTGCAAACTAATTATGTTTTTTATATATTTTTTTCTAGGTGTGCTACCTGCTTTTAAGTAAATATCATTTTAGTCTCATTTTGAATTCTATGCAAATACTCCTCACTTGTTCATAATATCTTTTGCGATTTGACCCTAGTGATGAACAACTAATAAAGCTAAAAAATCTTAAACCCAAAGTTCATACCTAGGATTGATGGCCTAATTATTTTTGTTTTTATTTAAAATTTAAAGTATTTAGAATTGCATGTGATTCTAAAATTTGAATAGAAAATATATGACTTATACGTTGCTACAAAAAGAAAAAAAAACCCTAGAATAATGAGTATAAAAAATATGTAAAATTGTTAATATCTATTGGACATAAACTTAAGGACAAAAACACAATTAATTAAACATATTATAGAACAAAAAAAGAACCATAAAAAGTTAAGAAATGTTACATTACAAAAACATATTTTAAATAAACGTGTATATATTTTAATTAGTACAATAACACTTAAAATATTACAATACATTATATTATAATAACATATTTCAAATATAATTGTAAATATTTTTATCAGTACTATAATATTTAAAATATTTTAAATATGACTATGATCAAGATCATACATTTTTTTTGTAAAACACTGAAAGCAAACTTCTGAAGACTTTTCAACGATTGAAATTCAGTAGTGTTTAACAATTTAATTTTGAAGATAGAACATATTAATTAGAATAATGAAGATTTTTCAATGACCCATTAAAAAAATTTAGATTAGGAAAAAGTCTTCAAACATTATTTATTGTGTTTTATTTTATTTGAACAACAAAAATATATTTTATTTTATTTTTCTATCTAATATTATTATTTGAAAATTTAAAATTCATAAATATAATAAATATTGTTTAAAATGCATGCACATATTGAAACATTTTTAATTATAAAAGCATTAATTTATTTTGACTTCAATTATTTTCAAAATTAAAAAAAGTGAAAATAAAATACTTTTTATTTTATATTTGGTAAATCATATCCTTATTTAAAAAAAACATAATTATAATAAATAAATGCATAATAATCAACATAATAATAAAAACATGGGTCTTGGTTTTATGTCACCCCATGTCTTTCTTTTTCTTTTTCTTTTCTTTCAACAAATTTTTGGTTTGCTGCTGATGAATGGTAGTCCCTTTGGTGCCAGCATAGTTGGGATCGCTGAGTTCTTTTGTGATGCATTTGAAAACCTTTTGTTTAAAACAAATGCATAATAATCAACAATTGAATGGATGAATTCAACTAAAAAATATTAAAACCATTATAATTCATTATCTTTTCCCTAATACTTAACAATAAACAATAATGAAAAATAAAATATTTTATAAAGTGTGGATTAAAAACTCATTATCTATTAAATGTCCTGGTAATTACTGAATTTTATTAAATAAATGAGATATACAATAATTAAGAAGGAAATGTTTGAAGCACCCATAGTTTGGGGAGATTTTTTGTTTTTAAATTTAATGACAAAAATATTGCGCTTTTTTAAAATTTTAAATTTAAATGCTCATTTCTTTTTCTGTTTTTAAAGCATAGCAATCATCTATTTGTGACATACATTTTAGTTACATTTTGCTACGTGAAATTTCTAGCTAACTAAAGCACACAAAAAATCATAATTACCTCTATAGCGAGGGTTTTGTAGTTGGGTGTCGTAATAAACACCATGGTTATGGTTATAGGTGTGTGTCTCAAGGAGAAATCTGTATGGGGTTAATGATCGTTAGAATGGAACTCGAAAAAAATAAAATTGGTGAAGGTGATCGGAAGATATATATATATATATATATATATATATATATATATATATATATATAAGGAATTTCACCAAATATAACTCCAAAAGCCAGTACCAGCGGAAACAAACAAACAAATATTGAGTTACTTGCCTTCGGGCTAAGGTTTGGGCCTACTAATGAAATATTTATGACTTTTACTATTTGCACTCATTTCAATTGTTATTTACATTTTCCTTTTCTTTATTATTTAAATTATTTCTCTTTTTTTATTTTATTTAAGCTAGAGTGTTTATATGTAAACTTGTATGGATCAATTTGTCTTTCCATATTTTTTTGGTGTACAATCACAACATTAAAATTAATATATAAAATCTTATACTCACTAGTGTTGGTAATAATTACATTTTATTTTATAAGAAATTAGAGAGAGAGAGAGAGAGAGAGAGAGAGGAAGTCATTTTTATTGTTACTCCATCATTATTAAATCAAATGCTTAAAACCTAAAAAAAATTAAATTGATTTAAACCATGAACTAAATATTTAATAAAATACAATGTAACTCCTAATGAAAGCATTATATAAAATCTTCTAAAAAAAGTGGTTTATAAAATGACAACTATACTTAAGGGTCTTTTTTTTTATTCAATTCTTACTTCTATAATGCTGTATTAAATATTAAATTTCTGTCTTAACAACTTTATTTTATTTTATATTAACAATATATTCATTTTTTTTATAAGAAACCATATGCATCCTTCACGGAAAATAATCTTGTTCAAACTTAGTAAGATCATTATGAACAACAAAGTTCTCACTGTTTTGCTAATATTTTATCCTTCACAAAACTTAAATACAAATCCATTATGCTAATTCAAATAAAATGTATGTAAATTTTACATTACCAATAGTATTAATACACATTTACAATGTAAATACTAAAACATATAATGTGCAAGACTTGAGAATATAGTTCACTTATGCACTAAAAACATAGTTGTTAATTCAATTGTTAACACTTCTAATAATTAAGAAAAACATATTTATATAAGTTTTTGCCAAAAGATATAAAATATCAACAAAGGAAATATAGTGTTAAATTATGCTAGAAAGATTAAATATTAAATTATTGTTGTAAATATTGTTTCAACATGCAAAAATATGAAATTTACTATAATAAGCTTAAATTATTTTTTAAAAAAAAACCACATATAAAACTAACACATTAAATGATAAAATAATATGTTTTAACATACTTTGTAATGGAGCAAACTTTAAACTGTTTACTTATTCATCTGTGCATTATGCAGGTCATATCTAGTGATAGGTTAAGATAGTTCCTAATTGCGTGGCAACTTAACAATAACAAAAGAACAAGTTGTGCAATGGAGGTGGAGGGAAAAAAATGGGCAATGCAAATGCAATCAAGTTGAAGCATATCAGTTTACCATGATTGTCAAACTTTATTTTATTCATGCATGGTGAAATGGATTAGCCCCACATAATATGCCTTCTACAAAGATCATTAGAAAAAAATTAACATAAAAACCACATGTACCGTGTAGTCAACTAAAATTAATATATATATTTTCAAAGCATTAACTCTTTTATTCTTTATTGCAACACGTAACTTACACATCAATTTTCATTAAAAAATTATTTACATAAAAATATATAAATAAATAATTTATACAAATGAAAAAAATAGATGTCAAAGAATAAACTTGCACCCATGATATAACGTTTGAGAGGTGCAATTCGAACATTATCTGAGTTTGGTAGTGATTTGTGATGCAAAGGCTACGTTGGAGAGAAGAATCCATCAGAAATGGTGTCGTTCGACTCGTTTGAGGATCAATCACCGACAAGGGGACCCTTTGATGATGACAATAGCTACACAGACATGGGCATGGGCTACGAGTCTTAGCATCATTATGATTATGATGATCAACACCCTCCACTCACCATGGATCCAAATAAGAACAGTAACAATTTCACCGACAACCCACATTCTCCTCCTGTTTATGGCTTCGTCATTTCAACCCCCAACCCTGACTACATTTCCCCGTTCGAACCCACTCCTGCTGATAACCCGAGCTTCAACTCCAACAGTCCAATCCTTCGGGACCCATCTCAAATGCAAGAGGAAGGCCATGCTAGATGTGAATATTGACGTTTAGATTTATTTTCAGTATATCCTTTCTCATTTCAAATGTTATAGTATACTATATTAGAAGCATGCAAGGTGCAACATTCTTTTTCTCATTCACAAAGTTTTTAGATTTCATGTTTTTTTTATTACAAACAACATGAGCATGTTTTGGTTTTGTTTTAGAATTTTTTCCCATGAAAGCAAACTCGTTCGATAGGTGATCTATTTAATTCTTCTTTCTTTAATATTCTTTAATTGAGTTTTTTTTTTTATTTTGTGGATTGTATTGGGTTGAAACATGGAAGAGTGATGTAAATGTTTAACTGTTCCATAAACTACAAGAAATTTGTATAGATTGAGTAATCTTGTGTTATAATAAAGGTTGCCTTTACACATATCAGTCTCACTCATTATATTATGCCTATGGAGTATTAAATGGAACTCAAATTTTGTGGTGGTGAAAAAATGTTATTCATGGGTTTATATGTGAGTGTGGGTGTGTTTCTTTATTGATTATACATATATTGGCATTTGTTTCCATGATATTATAATTTTCAAAGTAATTATTTTCTTCTTCTTTATTTTGTGCCTTGAATTTTAGGAATATGCCTTAAAACTATCAAAAGAAAATTCCCAACTTTTATCAAAACATAGCCTTAGAGTTGTGTTTGTGTTGCAATAGATTAAGGAGTCGATAAGGATGAAATCAAACAAGGATGGATATATATATTTATGCTATATAAGCAAAAATTGACATGAATGAAAATATGTAACCCATCAAGGTTGGTCACACCATGTGAAACAAGTTCCTCATGTAGCACTATAATTGTAATTCTCAAAGCATATAAAAACTGTCACATTAGTAAATAAAAGAAGTAAAATATTTATGAATCAACAAACTACATAAAATAAATATTCATTTGTCATCCAGAATTTTTAGTATCATTTTGGCTAATTTTCTTCATATTAGCCAGTATGTCTTTGTCTATAGGGTTTAGCAACTCCTCTTCTGCTTAGGTTTTTTTGTGAACTAAATGGACCATTGCCCACCATCATCAACTGTAAGAGGTGTCACTGCTTTGCGCTTTGTACCATGGTGATCAGAATTTGACTTAGCCTGCAATGGAATAAACGAATCAATATATGCTCAGCGGCCAATTAAGAGTTTCAACATTTTCTATATATTGACTCCATCTTCTGTTTAGAATGTATTAATATGATATACATATTATGATCGCGTAACATGGTTTCGTTGGTAGTAAAGTTATAAAGTAATGCAAGTACGTTACATATTGACTCCATTTTATGTTAATTTTTTAACTTTTACAAATTCTTAAAATATAAGAAAAAAATAGCCATTAGATAATAACTGCAGGGTTGACTATGTCAAAAGTTACAAAAAAAAAATACTAACTTGTATGATTACTTTAGCCTTGTTATTCTTCATCAGTGTGAGCGTCTGCGTCTACATATGGAGTTGTTTGATGTTACCATATATGTTGATGTTATTTATGCAATTGTTCATTCTTGGACTGAAAGACATGGAAACTTGTCGTTGAATTGAGATCCCTTGTGGCCTTTGCATTGCCCTTGTGGCTATTGCATTGCTCTCTTCGCTACTATTTCCCTCTTTACTTCTTTTGCAAGCTCTTGCCGTTGTGCTAGTGTCATCTCGTTGACAAGTACCTCTCCCTTGATTTCCTGCTTCTCCTACTCTCGCTGGAATGCTTGGTCGACATTACCAGGAAAACCATTTTGCATAGACACAAATCCTAGAACGTGAATAGGGAATATAATGAGTTCATGTGAGAGATGTTTTGTTTTTATGTAGCAAAAAACAAATGGGTCTTTAAAGTAAAACATGAAGGTTAGAAAAGGCAAGTGTTACCTTGTAATGAGCTTCCAAAATTCACTTAGGCGGCAACAGTGGAAATAGGGGGCAGTGTTGGTGATGGCGTCTTTTGGTTTTGGTCAGCAGCATATTTGAACTCCATGGAAAAAGTTGGAATGTGAAACAAAGTGAAGGAAAGGCGTAGAGAAAGAGAGACAATGCCTATGAAATCAAAGACAATGTGTGTGAGGGTGTGCAGTGTTGAGTATGAAAGCATATTAAATAGATGTGAGGGGGTGTTGTCATCATTCTATCAAAGAGTGTGTGTATGTAAATGGTGTTTTTTTTTTCTATGATGACTTTTTTGGGGTCATATGTGCCATTGTAAAATCTTGAGAATTTACCAAATCCATCATTCAATGCTTGAAAAGGAATGAAATTAAAGAAATAAAGATTTTGTTCCAATTTAACTTATCACTCTATCATTTTCAATATTTTTAGTTCTAATTTAAATTTTAATACTTTTAAAAGAAAGTATCAATAATTAAAAATAATAATATATCACAATATAAATTATTTATTATAAATCTAGTATGTTCAAAAATATTTATTTACATATTTTAATTATAATTTAATTTATATATTTAGAAGTATTTATTTATTATAAATTTCAATTGTATAAAATAAATATTCATCTTGTATAAAGCACATGCTAAAATACTAATATCTAATCAATAGATTAACAAAAGTGATAAGTCCATTATCCAAAGTGATAACTAAGAGAGATGTATACAACAGTGCATCGAACAAAATTGTAACAAAAAAATATATTTATGGGAAACCAAATAATATTTCACTTGGTCTTTGAAGATTAAATAAAGAATTTTATAAGAAAGACATAAATTAATTAACAAATTTTAACATTTTTCCGTTTTTTTTTTCTTTTTATAAAATCAACTTATTTGCAAACTCTATAATTTCAAATTAATTAAAGGTATTTAATTCAACATATTGAATACAAATCTTGACCAATATATGACACCCAAAAAAGAATTTAAAATCTTGAATATTAAATGAGGTCATTACTTTAATGTTTTTTCCTTATATTTTATATCGAGAATATCGTTGATAGTTTATTATATTTGGTAATTTTTTTGTTAAAAAATATTTATTGAAAATACTGATATGCATGTTATTTCTAAATATTAAATATTTTTTTTCATGAAAAAAGATTTTTTAATATTATTTTTAAAGTAATAGCAAACAAAATTATTAATAAAATTAAATATTTATATAAAGTTAAATAGTATGTAAAATGAGAAAGTGAGATTTTATTCATCCTTTGATTGAATTAAATTGCTTAAATCAACTTTGAATATGTCTTTAATTTTTTACTTTACACAATTCTTTACCTTAAATAAGTTAAATTTGGCAATAAATTTATCATTTAAGAATATTTGAAAATCTATTTTACAGTTGATTATAGACAAATAATCTTGCAGTAAAAAAACAAAGAAAAATAATCCATTGTAATACATCAATTTATATTTTTTTCCTTATGAACTTTCATAGCATTTTTGTTTTCGATAAGGGTAAGAATACGATTCTTACTTTGATGGATGGTTTTTTTGTAGCTAACATATGTTGTTTGAAGTCCAAAAGTATTTTCTACAAGTATTTTCCTATATTTTCACTTTTAGTATACATCCTCTGTATTAGAATAACTATATTAAATGACAACCTTTTTAGAAGCTATTTTTCAACAAGAATCATTTTAGGAATTTTTCTTCAATGGAAATGTTTAAGATTTTTTTTCTTACAAAAACTTTGAATAGGATTATTGACTTTGACTCATTTTTTCAAAATTTCCTCTTATAAATATGAGAAGGAAATGAGGAGAAATATATGTGAACCTTTTGTTGATTAGAAATGAGCAGTTACAGGAACCATGACTCTAAATCTTTTGTCTCTCTTTTTTTCTACCACCACTAAAGCAATGGACAACATCTGATCATTATGATAGTCCTGTACTTCAAGAAGCTTTCTTTGCTTCCTTCAAAGTAGACTTAGATCCTCTACATTGTTGGAAGAAAACACTTGCTAGGATGTTCCATATCATTCTATCACCTTGGTTGTCTTAACTTTTATCTTGCTATGGATCCAGAATTTGGTCATAATAATTCGTGATTATAGTCATAAATCCTTCTATACTGCCGCATGAATGAATCATCGATCATGTTCTTTGCAGCATTCAAGAGGTATGGAAGCTTATCCATTTTCTCAACTTTTTAACCAATTAAAATGCTCTAATATGATGTTGCTACTATTTTGATGGTGTAAAATGAGTGTTTGTTGGTTTAATGGCCACTTTGGCCTTCGATTTTCATGAATATGATTGGATATGCAAGGATATATGAAAATTTTCCTATTTTATTTCATGATTTTTTAAATTAAAGATCGGAAATGTGTTGCCCTATCTTGGTGTTTGAAAGTGGTTTATAATGATTTTCATGGATTAAAAGTATTTTATTTCACTATATATCTATTTTGACTTGAAAATTTTAGAACTTAAAGATGTTGTGGCTTGATATGTGGTTAGGTTATGCCACTATTTATAATATGTAAATAAGGAGAATCAGGCCATGGCCATAGTTAGGATAGATTGAAAGAGATAGAATGTTAAGATAAACTCCGAAAAACACACTTATTAAGTAACTTTTAAATACGTGGGAGTCATGCATGTATAGTGCAAACTAAAGAGGTGTATTCAAGTAAGGATCATATTATTATCCTTAAAGAAAACTGAAACGCTATGAAAATACACAAAGAAAAAAGTTATAAATTGATGTTAGATTAATATAAAGTGATTATCTTTGATGCATAACATTAATTTATTAAGGTGGATTATTGGTCTATAATTAATAGTAAAATAGATTTTCAAAATGTTTTAAATGATAAATATATTTTCAAATTTAACTTATTTAAAAATGTGTAAAATGAAAAATTAAAGACATATCCAAAGTCATTTTAAGCAAGTTATATTTAAAAATACTTTAATTTAATATAATTATTAATAAAGTCTCACTTTCTCATTTTATATATCTCTTCACTTTATGGGTCAGTTTATTTAATATTAAAAAATAATGAATTTTAGTACAAAAAGAATCTAGTATTTATTTTTAAGAGATTTAAAAAAAAAACATATTCCAATTTCTGTTTGTTTACAATCATAAACATCATTTTTTTTAAGAAATAGTTGATTTTATGAGAAACGATTCAAAACAGTTTCTAATTTTAATCAGAATGTAGATTCATTTTAGCTTCTAGTTATTTTGAAAACCTGAAACAAATGCTTGAAAAGCTAAAGGAAAAAGTGGTTTAAAACAAGTGATTATTTTACAAAATAAGATGTAACAAACAGGTCTTGCTACTATAAGTGTCCTTAACCTATTTGAATGAGACATTTTAATTTTTGTCATAGAATAAGAGGAAAAAGAAAATCGCATACAGCCATGGAAAGAAAAAAAAATAATAAGCATGAAAAAAGAAAAAAAAAACTAAACTATTTTTCACACATTATATTTAATTAGATGCATACTGGTAGTAAAGTAAATTTTCAAGATTTTTAAATGATAAACTTATTTTCAAATTTAACTTATTTAAAGTAAAAAATGTATAAAATGAAAAACTAAAGACATATCAAAAGTTAATTTAAGCAAGTTATAAAAAATAATTTAATTGAATCTATTGATAAGTTTCACTTTCCCATTTTACATATCTCTTCACTTTATGTAAATATTTAAATTTTACTAATGATTTTGTTTGCTATTATCTTTACAAATAATAGTCACAGAATAAAAATTATCTTTTTCATTATAAACATTGTATTTAAAATTTTACTAATACACCCTTATCATTATTTTCAATAAATATTTTTTAACAAAAATAATTTATCAAGTACAATAAATTATTAATACTATTATTGATCTGAGACATAAAGAAAATTAAAAATTAAAGTAATGGCCTCATTTAATACTCAAGACTTTAAATTCCTCTTTTGGTGTCATATATTTGTCGATATTTATATTCAATATTATGCAATAAATACCTTTAATAAATTAAAAATAATAATGAATTTGCTAACATGTTGACTGAATAAAAAGTAAAAAGACAAATATATAGAAAATATTAAAAATGGATAATTAATTTATGTCTTTCTTATAAAATATTTTAT
Organism: Pueraria montana var. lobata; assembly: GCA_026413185.1. NCBI lineage: Eukaryota > Viridiplantae > Streptophyta > Magnoliopsida > Fabales > Fabaceae > Pueraria > Pueraria montana. The sequence goes on along the minus strand of CM048654.1, from coordinate 62,839,498 downwards.
TAATAATTATTTATTTAATCTAAAATACCTAAGTGAAATATTATTAATTTGGTTCCAAGTCAACCTATATTTGATGAACTTTCTCAAAAAAGTGAGAGAAAGATTTCTCTCACTTTTTTTTAATAAAGTTCATCAAATATAGGTTGACTTTTGAACCAAATAATATTTTACTTGGATATCTGAAGATCAGTCTTGAGTATTAAATGAGGGCACTACTTTAATGTTTAATTTTCCTTATGTCTCATATCAAGAATAGTATTAATAGTTTATTATATTTCATAATTTTTTTGTTAAAAAATATTTATTGTAAATAATGATAATGGTGTATTAGTAAAATATTAAATATAATGTTTTTAATGAAAAATATAATTTTATTCTTTGACTATTATTTGTAAGGATAATAGCAAATAAAATCATTAGTAAAATTTAAATATTTATATAAAGTGAAGAGATATATAAAATGAGAAAGTGAGACTTTATTTGTCAATGTATTTTTTATAACTTGCTTAAATTAACTTTGGATATGTCTTTAATTTTTTATTTTATACATTTTTTACTTTGAATAAGTTAAATTTGAAAATAAATTTATCAATTACTAAATCTTGAAAATTTTCTTTACTACCATATGCATATAATTAAATATAAATGTGAGAAAAATAGCTTCATTTTTGTTTTCTTTTTTCATAATTATTCTTTTTTTTTCCTTCCATGGTTGTATGCAATTTTCCTTTTCCCTCTTATTCTATGACAAAAACTCAAATGTCTCATTCAAATAGGTTAAGGACACTTATGGTAGTAATACATTTAATTATTTTAAACATTTATATAAGACCCATTTGTTACATTTTCTTTTGTAAAATAATCACTTCTTTTAAACCATTAGTTTTCTTTAACTTTTCAAGTATTTGTTTCAGGTGTTAAAATAACTAGAAGCTAAAATGAATCTATAATCTGATTAAAATTAGAAACTGTTTTGAATCATTTCTCATAAAATCAACTATTTCTCAAAAAAATGATGTTTATGATTGTAAAAAAACATAAATTGGATTAAGCTTTTTAAAAAAAAATCTCTAAAAAATATTCACTATATTCATCTGTACTAAAATTCATTGTTTTTTAATCTTAACCAAACTAACCCATAAACTGAAGAGATATATAAAATGAGAAAGTGAGACTTTATTCATCATTATATTGAATTAAAGTATTTTTAAATATAACTTGCTTAAATTCACTTTGGATGTGCCTTTAATTTTTCACTTTACACATTTGTAAATAAGTTAAATTTGAAAATATATTTATTATTTAAAAAAATCTTGAAAATCTATATTACTATTAATTATAGACCAATAATTCACATTAATAAATAATGATATGCATCAAAGATAATCACTTTATATTAATCCAATATCAATTTTTAATTTTTTTTCTTTGTGAATTTTCATAGCATTTCTATTTTCTATAAGGATAAGAATATGATCCTTACTTGAATACACCTTTTTAGTTTGCACAGTACATGCACTAGTATTTGTAAAGATAATAGCAAACAAAAGGTTAAAACATGTTTTTGGTCCCTCATTTATACTTGATTTCTATTTTTAGTCACTCATAAATTTCACTATTTTTAGTCCCTAAAAAGTTGTTTCATTTTATTTTTAGTCTGTGACATTAATTTCAATTGTTAAGTGATGTTGTGATGAGCAGAATTTGTGCTTGAAAATTTTTTGTTTAAGTATCTGACGGTTTCTAGGTGCTGCAAATTTTTTGGCAAATTAAAACTGCCATAAATGTTAAAAAATAAAAAAAAAATCAAACCCCTGAACACCATACAAAAATAAACATCTCTGACCGCCAAAAAGTTTGTAGCGGTTAAAAGTCACCAAAAGCTTTTTTTTTTAATTCTAAGTCACCAAAAACTTAAACAGGAAATTTTCACAGTTTATGTCCACCATGTCATCACTTAACAGTTGAAATTAACTCAAGGGACTAAAAACAAAACAGAACAATTTATGAGGGACTAAAATAGAAATCTTGATAAAATGAGGGACTAAAAACATATTTTACACCAAACAAAATCATTAGTAAAATTTAAATATTTCTATAAAGTGAAGAGGTATGTAAAATGTAATGACCTAAATTCATTATATTACTAAAGATAGCATAAAACATTAATTTTACTTTCAATCAAATCTTTGCATTTTGAACTGTTTGTGAAAGGAAGTAATTGGTAAATTTTTTAATTGTTTTATAGCCAAATGCTAAACTTTCTACTAAAAGAGAACATACAAATCTTTCATATACTTAAAGCCAAATAATTATAAATTGAAGCTTCCTAGCCCTTTAACAAGTTATAATTCAATAGCACATTATCTACAACTGTACAATCGACTGAAACTAAATGCCTAAGCTAGTCGATACTATGCAAAAAACTAAACAAAAGAGAAGGGAAGAGTAACGCGTCTTTGTGTCCCTGCAAGTTCATCTACGTTGTTTGTAAGAGAAGAGTTTGCCTCCTAACCATTTGCTCCCCCGAACACGATGTCCAAGACCTTCACAATCACAACCACATGTGCCACACGCAAGGGTAAGCTTACAAAATAATGATTTTTTTTTAAAAAAAGCTAGGACGTGCAAAGCACCACAATAAAATCAATGATCCCAACTAGGTTGGTAATAAACAAAGTATTGATCATCTGCAGCAGACCATATTATTATTAAAAAGAGCAAAAACCAAATCCAAGTACAAAAAAGAGAAAACGGTGGGGAGGCCAAACCAAACCCTTAATTAGCAGAACCTATAACTAGGAAGATTACATCTTTCCCTAAAAAAGATTACAGAATAATCATGTTAAAAATATTATTTGAAATTAAAAAAAACATAATTATATAATTATGTACAACACAACTTAAAATCAATTCAAAGAAAATATTCATATCTATAGTTTTTCTCAATTTATAGCACTTGGCATTTTAGTAGAAAGAAACCATGAATATTTTAAATTCATACAAAGAGGATCCCATAATTTCAATCAATCACCATATTGTGACACAATTATCAATAATCACCATAGCACATCAACTATCAAAATCTCATCATACATCAATCATCACAATTGATATACACTAACAACCACTAGGCAACCTCAAACCTAAAACACTAACTCTACTCCATGGAATTTCGACACCATATGAGCGATCCCCCATAAGCCCCATCCCCTAACATAGTCGCACTCTCTGACCATTCAGGGAGTCTCTTGGGCTGACCCTATGGAAGAAGTGTGGTTTTGTCAGAAAATATGAGTTTGGTAATTAGTTTACCTTAGTCAGGGCCTAACCTCTCAAGGAGTTCGTCCACCCATCTAGTCTATAGGCTCATTCTCGTTAGCTCCACAATTCCTCCAGCACTAAGCTGAGGGCTCCATCTGGCGACCTCTCAACCTATGTGCCTACTTATATGTCTATGCACCATTGTATTCCAGTGGCCAAACATATTTGGAATACCTTGCAGTCTTAGGTATGGTGCCTCCATACCCACCATCTCCTATGGCCTGACTTAAAGGTCCAAATACATCTCAACAACATCCATCCCATCCCTCACACACTTAAATGAATTCACTAAGTCTCTTATAAATCAATTTCGTTACTCCGACACGCCAATCAAAGTTAAATAAAACATGGGGTTGGGTACTCGGGAGGATATCCACTAAGCAAGACCCCCCAGTCGCTTGAGTGGATCAGAGTTATCGTGCGTAACTGTCCTTCCCTAAGTAGCCATTTTCTAAGAGACCAAAGTTAACTCATTTTGGACATGTAAGGATAGTTTTAACACCAAAGTTTATACACCACACATACATCATCAACTTCCACAAATAACAATTACAATTCCTCATGTGCATATGGAAACCTCAACAATATCATAACATCTTAACATCACACCTAATAAAATCAATTTCAATACCAAAGTAATTGTATTCTTAATACAAGATTAGGTCATATACATGAGTAAATACTTTCCTTTGTAAGATCATATAATGCAAATATAATTCTTGAAAACAAACGATGTATCATTCTATATTTTGTTTCTTGTCTTACATTATCAATAATACTCATACATTGGTAACAATTATAATTGGAAATCCATTGGAAACCATAAAAATGAAGTTTTCTAAAAGTTTCCTCGCTTAAGCACCAACCAATTGTTGCTTAAGCGCGAATTGTAGAAATAACTTTCTCTATTCTGATTTTGGCGCTTAAGCCTGGGTCAATCCACACTTAAGTCCCATTCTCGCTTAAGCCTAGATTCATTCATGCTTAAGCCCCAAAATTATAAACAAAACCCCAAACGCGAAATGTGATTTTTAGTGACTAAAAAATAGTGATGAAAATAAAACTTGTCACTAATAATATATCATTAGTGACTAAATTTTATTTTGTCACTAGTATTATTCATAATAGTGACAAAAAACAAGTTGTCACTATAATTTTATCAATAGTGACCAAAATATGTTTGTCACAAAAAAAATGACACTAATATCTAAAAAAATGATTTTCATGGATTAAAAGTATTTTATTTCACTATATATCTATTCTGACTTGAAAATTTTAAAACTTTAAGATGTTGTGTGTAACGACCCAATTTTTCCCATTTAGGAATTTAAATTGTTTGATATATTTTAAGGAATTTAATTATTTCTTAAAATATAATTGATTGATTTAAAGGAATTCGACACGCGATAAGTTTGCAGTTAATTCCTTGGGTATTTTAATCTTGGGCTTTGCAAGTTTATTATCATGAATTTCATTTCATGATGAGTAAGATATGTGATTTAATTTAATTATTACAAGTTTTAATTGAATCTCTTTATGTGTGATTTAAATATATTTAATTTGGCTAATTTTGTGTGTTGTTCGAATTTATCAAACTAGCACATTAATGTTTGCTAATTAAAATATGTAAATTTACTTATTTAATTGATTGAGTATGTTATTAAATGACTTAATTAGTTGAACCTTGTGTGATAATTTTTAGTAATTGAATTACTTGAAATACATGCCATGTGTTAAATAAAATGCCTAAAAACTTAAAAGTGGAACATGCTGAAATTTCACTGCACAATAGCTGTCTCTGTTTTTCGAGAATTTCTCCCTTTGTAGTTTGAATTTCTTTACAATTTTTGGAGGGATAACACCTTTATATGTCTATAATGTCCCTGTAAAATATCATAATTTATTTCCAAGTAGATAATACTTGGCGAATTATTTATTGACTACTGTTCTGTCAAAATCCTGACAGTAACCAGCCGCAAAAACACATTTAATTGAACCCTTATATAATTTTGTAAAAAGCTGAGAAATTCATGTTTTTAACTAAACATGTTGAGAATACCAACTGTAATGTTTCGTGCAAATAAAAAATCATGATAGGGTAACTGACTTTTCAAAGACAGGACAACTTAAAAGGAATAAAGCAGAAAGTTTGTTTCTCTCAAAATTAACCCAAAATAGATAAAAATGAATAATGGGAGAAAGAGAGAGAGACATTCACGTGGGAGAGAAGGGAGAGAGGGAGAGGAACTCTGATTTTTCAGATCCAATGATGGTTTTAAACCCATGCAAGGAAGCAATCTCTTTCACCACTTACACACACAAAATCTCCATCATTTTAGTCAAAACTTTCCCTACAAGCAAGGCTGCCCTCATTGGATATTTCTGCCACCCCCACATGTCCTCCTTCAGCCAACAAGGTTCTAGGACCTTCCAAGCTCCCTATAAATAGAGCTTCATACAAGCTCATTCAGCACAACACAACAAAGCACTTCCTAGTGCAAATTTTAGAGAGTTTTTGAGAGAAAGTGAGATTCTAGAGTTGGAGGGAGGCTCTAGCAAGAGACGAGGAGAAGCTTGGAGGTGTTCAGCCAGCCTTTAGAGAGGAGGAAGAAAGTTTTCCAGCCACCACCTTGCTCCCTAGGCTACACGAAATTTATTAAGGTATGGGGGGAGTGGGGTTGTTTCTTTCATTTTGATGTTGCTCCATGGTTTGGGTTGTGATGGTTCTTGAAGAACCTCTCATTTCATGTTCTTGCTAAAATGTTACTTTGATCTCTATATTTCATGTGTTCTTATTGCTGCATGTTACTACTATGTGTTGTTGCATGAAAACTGTTGGTTGATGCATGAAATGCATGAAAATGTGATGTTGAGGTGTTATTGGGCTGCTGCCATTTTATATGTTTAGGTGTTGGGAATAAATTATGTACATGATGAAATTAGGCCTTGGTGTGTGTTAGCAATTTGTTTTAAATGGTTAAGTGTGTGGGTGTGTGTGACATGAGTGAATGTGAGGGAGGGGAGTGTGTTAGTGAATTTATTTTAAGTAGTTTGAAGAGTATTAAGTGATAAAATAAATTTTTATAATTATATTATGCTACTGTTTTAGAATTAAATAAATGGTTTAAAAAGAAAAAAAATCATTTGGGAATCTATGATTTTAATTATACATGAAGAATCAAATATTTGAATCCTATTAGTCTCAAGATCAAATTTTGTACAAATAGGAGGGAAAATTCTATTTTTATCTCTTACATAATTACTTGATTTTGACATGATAAATTACATGTTAAATAATAAATATTCTCTAAAATGTTATTATCTTATGTGAAGAAAACAATAATTTACGTGAAGAAGTTATTACTTATGAAGGGAGAAAAATTAATTGATAAGAAACAACACGTATTATTTTGTGTGAAATATTATAATAAGTTTTTGAAAGGATTGTTATGAGTTAACTATTAGAGTAAGTAATGAGCATTATTTCATGTGACATGGGTAAAATTTTATAAAGGAGTTATTATGAATAATATTTTATATATCATTTTATGTGAAAAAGTTGTGAGTTATTATAATAAGCTTTTTTTTAACTAATAGAGTTAAATGGTGGAGTATTATTTCATGTATATACGTAAAATTTTATGCAAAAGAATAATTATGGATAATATTCTAAAAAGGGAAAGCTATCATTTTATGTATATATAGATTTATTTTTAAGGAATATATATATGAAAAACATCCTGTGAGAAAAAAGTCATTATTTTATGTGGAAGTATTTATTTTCCTATGGATAGTCTTATTTTGAAGAAATAATAAGAAAAGAAATTTAATTATGATGACATTGTCAATTTTATAAAGAAAGCGTATTATGTTTGCCTTATAGGAATTTATATTTCAAATGTTAAATATATTCTTTAATATGGTGGTATAAGGCTTAAATAAATATTTGATGATAAGGTTATGATATATTTGTCAAAGTATGCTTGACTAAGAATTAAGTTAAGTAGTGGATAATTAAATTGGAAGGTGTACCACTAAGCGCATATGATTGCTTCTTGCACTATGTCCGTGTGATTGGCATTTACGATTGAATTATAAATCATTATCATGTGAAGGGTGAGAACGACCCTTGTGAACGTTTATTGATATGTATGACTGAGATATAATGATAATGATGTGAAGGGTGAGAATGACCCTTGTAATGAGTAGACCTCTTGGAGTTATTCCAAGGATAAGTACCTTAGAGCCTTAAGGGCTTGGATTAGCCAAGCTGAACAGAAGGTACGCTTGGACGTGGTGCGGGAAGCTACAGCGTGGTACACTATAGATGGCTTAGGGAGAGCCTTTTGTGGGTCTAAGAGGTGAATGGCATGAGTGCGTGGAATCCTAGGGGTGGGCTTGCAACCCACGAGCCGGGGATGAGCGATTGCCAGGTCGCACACCTCGATAAATGTCGGGCTATCTGTGGTGGAGCGGAGGGTATATCTCTTGCGGTGTTTCACCCGGAGGATTACACGTAACAAGATAAATATGGATATTGATAACTGAAGTGTCGGGATAGGTGTCAGTGTACCAAGGAATTGTGATTTGATGGTTGATCAACCGAGGGTATGGATCCATACAACGATGATGATGATGATGACGATGTTAGTAATGAGGATTAGATATAACTTAGCAGTATATGATAGGTCCCCCGTAAAATATGTGTGCTTGATTGATTGTGTGTTGGAGTGAGAAAATGTCTCAACTCTTTCCATGGAAACGACATCGAAAGAACACAACCTCACTCCATACTGTTTCTGTTTCTTTGTATGTTCTGTTTTGCAAAGATGGACCCAGTAGCATGGAACTTGGAAGTGACATTTGGATCGATAGAAGCAGTGGCTTTCAGATGAGGACGGGTGTAGTGGAGGCCTCATCATTCGTAACCTACCATCGTTAGGTGAACCTATGGTGCCAGCTGAGCTCGCTTTTCCCATAGGATTATTCTCCGCACTTGACTGGGAGCAGTCTACTATCAACACTGGGATCGACGACGAGTATATATCACCTTCGTCACCTCTCATACCTAGGAGCGATGAACGACATCCTATCGAGCTCGACGACGAGGGAGGGAACTAGTGTGTCGATACTGCTCTGTTAGGGGTTTTGAGTCAGGGTATAATGGCGTCTTTTTTATGATGTATTTCCTTTTCCGATGTATTTCCATTTCAGTGTAATCATTTGATGTACTAAAACCTTTTAGTAAATATGATTAATGTTATGTTCTCATTGTTGGTGTTTAAATTAATCCCACCTTTTATTATTGATGTTTATCGTGCGAAAAATTTACACAGTTTTTTATAAGTAACTAATTAAAGAATTTTATTAAAATTAATCCAAGCTCTCAAATAGGATTCTTAATTAAATGAATATAAGGGGTGTTACATTGTGACTTGATATGTGGTTAGGTTATGCAACTATTTATAATTATGTAATATTTATAATATGTATAAGGAGAATCAGGTCATGACCATAGTTAGGATAGATTGAAAGAGATAAAATGTTAAGACAAACTCCTAAAAATGCACTTTTCAAAGAATAACTTTTAAAAACATGCGGAAATCATGCATGTACTGTGCAAACTAAAAAGGTGTATTCAAGTAAGGATCACATTCTCTTATCCTTACAGAAAATAGAAATGCAATGAAAATACACAGAAAAAAATTATAAATTGATGTTGGATTAATATAAAGTGATTATCTTTGATGCATAACATTAATTTATTAATGTGGATTATTGGTCTATAATTAATAGAAAAATAGTTTTTCAAGGTTTTTTAAATGATAAATATATTTTCAAATTTAACTTATTTAAATAAAATGTGTAAAATGAAAAATTAAAGACACATCCAAAGTCATTTTAAGCAAGTTATATTTAAAAATACTTTAATTTAATATAATTATTAATAAAGTCTCACTTTCTCATTTTATATATCTCTTCACTTTATGGGTCAGTTTGTTTAAGATTAAAAAATAATGAATTTTAATACAAAAGAATCTAGTGATTATTTTTTAGAGATTTTTTTTAAAAAAAAAAAAGCATATTCCAATTTCTGTATGTTTACAATCATAAACATCATTTTTTTAAAGAAATAGTTGATTTTATGAGAAACGATTGGAAACAATTTCTAATTTTAATCAAATTTTAGATTCATTTTAGCTTCTAGTTATTTTGAAAACCTGAAAGAAATACTTGAAAATCTAAAGAAAACTAATGGTTTGAAACAAGTGATTATTTTACAAAATAAGATGTAACAAACGGGTCTTGTTACTTTAAGTGTCCTTAACCTATTTGAATGAGACATTTTAATTTTTGTCATAGAATAAGAGGAAAAAGAAAATTGCATACAGCTACGGAAGGAAAAAAAAGAATAACCATGAAAAGAGAAAAAAATCTAAACTATTTTTCTCACATTATATTTAATTAGATGCATACTGGTAGTAAAGTAAATTTTCAAGATTTTTAAATGATAAATTTATTTTCAAGTTTAAATTATTTAAAGTAAAAAATGTATAAAATGAAAAATTAAAGACATCCAAAGTTAATTTAAGCAAGTTATAAAAAATACTTTAATTCAATCGATTGACAAGTCTCACTTTGCCATTTTACATATCACTTAACTTTATGTAAATATTTAAATTTTATTAATGATTTTGTTTGCTATTATCTTTACAAATAATAGTCAAAGAATAAAAGTTATATTTTTCATTATAAACATTGTGTTTAATATTTTACTAATACACCCTTATCATTATTTTCAATAAATCATTTTTAACAAATATAATTTATCAAATACAATAAATTATTAACACTATTATTGATATGAGACATAAATAAAATTAAAAATTAAAGTAATGTCCTCATTTAATACTCAAGAATTTAAATTCCTCTTTTGGTGTCATATATTTGTCAATATTTATATTCAATATTATGCAGTAAATACCTTTAATAAATTAAAAATAATAATGAATTTGCTAACATGTTGACTGAATAAAAAGTAAAAAGACAAATATATAGAAAATATTAAAAATCAATAATTAATTTATGTCTTTCTTATAAAATATTTTACTGATAATTATTTATTTAATCTACAAAGACCTAAATGAAATATTATTAATTATTGATAATTAATTTATAATTTTTTCTTTGTATATTTTCATAGAATTTATGTTTTCTATAAGAATAACAATATGATCCTTACTTGAATACCAATTGTTCTGGCAAATCTGATTCTAATATGGCCCGCATCTAATTAAAAAAATATAATGGCCATTGTATCAGCTGCACTCATTTTCTCTTTGTCCTTTGCACTCATTTTTTTCCTAAACATTACTTTTAAATTTTCCTCCCAATCAATCGTTCAAACAAGCCCACGCTCCAATCCTTCACCATCATCTCCACACTGCACCCTCTCCTTCACCAAACACACCCACGAGCAACTTGGTTATAAACAAAAATAAATATGGTTTGGTATAAGATTAGAAACAACTAATTGCATGATGTACATATGCCGTGGAAGTTAAAAATATATTTTTTTATTCATTAGGTTTTCCGCATTTCATTGGGTGCCGGAAAAAAAAATGTATCCACAAAAGCTAGATTACATAATAAAAAACAGATATATAGACAAGATCACACGAAAGTTTTGAATTACGGAACAATAATCTTTAATAAGAAAAAAAAATGGTTTACCTCGTAAAAAAAGTAACTAAAACGACTGGAGAAAATTGGACGTCATCCAACTGTGCACGTTCCTTTCATTGATTTTGGAGATTAATTTTTCTTGGCAACATTCACACATATAAATCCCAAAAAGCCAATAAAACACCATACATATGAGAACAGCATAATTGCTAGATAAGAGTGAAATGGCAGAAATTGCATTAGCTTTTGCCTTGGGAGAAGTGTTCCAAATCCTAAAGGAAGAAACAAGCCTGCTAAGAGGTATCCACAAAGATTTTTCAGACATCAGAGATGAACTAGAAAGCATTCAAGCCTTCCTCAAAGATGCAGATAGAAAGGCTTCAGATGAAGCAAACACCAACGATGGAATAAGAACATGGGTGAAGCAGGTCAGAGAAGCATCATTTCGTATAGAAGACGTCATCGATGAATACCTCAGGGTGATTCATGTGGTCCCCTGTCTTGGATGTGAGGCTTCAATTTGCAAGATTACAAGCCTGATAAGAACATCAATTTCTCGTCATCAGATAGCTACTGAGATTCAGGACATTAAGTTATCTCTTTCTGTAATCAAGGAAAGAAGTGGAAGGCACAGGTTTCAAGTTTCACAAGAACCACCATCAAGCAGCAGCACCAGAATGGGGTCCCTTTTCATTGAAGAAACTGAAATTGTGGGATTTAACTTGCCAAGAGATGAATTAGTTGGTTGGCTGTTGAAGGGCACGGCAGAGCGAACAGTGATTTCAGTTGTAGGGATGGGAGGACTTGGAAAAACCACTCTTGCCAAGCACGTTTTTGATAGTGAAAATGTAAAAGGTCACTTTGATTGTCGTGCTTGCATCACAGTTTCTCAATCATACACTGTCAGAGGGTTATTCATAGACATGATAAAGCAATTTTGTAGCGTGGCAAAAGACCCTCTTCCAGAAATGTTGCACGAAATGGATGAAAAGTCACTAATTTCTGAATTGAGGCAATACTTGGAGCATAAAAGGTATTTGATATTCTTTGATGATGTGTGGCATGAAGATTTTTGTGACCAAGTTGAATTTGCCATGCCTAATAACAATAAAAGTAGCAGGATCATAATCACCACTAGAGTGATGCATGTTGCTGAGTTTTTCAAGAAATCCTTTCTTGTTCATGTTCACAACCTACAACTGTTGCCTGAAGACAAGGCATGGGAACTCTTCTGCAAGAAGGCATTTAGATTTGAGCAAGATGGGCAATGTCCTGCAGAGCTTGAAGGTATGTCAAATGAAATTGTTAAAAAATGCAAGGGGCTACCTTTGGCTATTGTGGCCATTGGTGGTCTACTTTCAACAAAATCAAAAAATCTGTTTGAATGGCAAATGGTGACTCAAAATCTAAACCTCGAGTTGCAGCGTAATGCTCATCTAACTAGTTTAACAAAGATTTTATCTCTTAGTTATGATGACCTGCCTTACTATTTGAAACCATGCATTTTGTATTTTGGTATATATCCAGAGGACTACTCCATTAATCATAACAGGTTAACTCGACAATGGATAGCTGAAGGGTTTGTTAAGTCTGATGGGAGAAGAACTTCAGAGCAAGTTGCAGATGAGTACTTATCTGAGTTAATTTATAGAAGTCTGGTTCAAGTCTCAACAGTTGGCTTTGAAGGGAAAGTTAAAAGTTGTCAAGTCCATGATTTATTGCATGAAGTGATCGTAAGAAAAATGAAGGACTTAAGTTTTTGCCATTTTGTGCATGAAGGTGATGAATCAGCCACAAGTGGAACAACTAGACGCCTATCTGTAGACACTAGTTCCAACAATGTGTTGAAGAGCACTAACTACACACACATTCGTGCTATTCATGCTTTTGGAACAGGAGGACTGCTTGAGCTTTTCACGGGTCTCTTATCTTCAAAGTCAAGGGTTTTGAAAGTACTCGACCTTGAAGGTAAATCCTTAAATTATGTTCCCAGTAATTTAGGGAATCTTTTTCACTTAAGGTACCTAAATCTAAGGGGTACGAAAGTACAGGTTCTTCCTAAATCTGTTGGTATGTTGCATAACTTAGAGACCTTGGATATAAGATACACATTGGTTCATGAGTTACCAAGTGAAATAAACATGCTCAAAAAGTTGAGACATCTTCTTGCTTTCCATCGAAACTATGAAGCACCTTATTCTCTCTTGGGCTTTACAACTGGTGTGCTAATGAAAAAGGGTATTAAAAACTTGACTTGCCTATTAAATCTTTGTTATGTGGAGGTAGATCATGGTGGGATAGATCTCATCCAAGAGATGAGATTCTTATGGCAAATGAGGAGGTTAGGCTTAAGGCGTGTTCGGAGGGAACACGGGAATGCAATATGTGCTTCAGTGGTAGAGATGAAACACCTTGAATCACTTAATATCACTGGAATAGGTGAGGATGAAATCATTGTCTTGAACCCTATATCATCCCTACCCCAACTTCGACGACTTCATTTGAAAGCAAGACTGGAGAAGATGCCTAATTGGATTTCAAAGCTTGAGTTTCTTGTTGAGATAAGGCTGGGTTTATCCAATTTGAAAGATGATCCGTTAAGATCGCTAGAAAACTTGCCAAATTTGTTGAAGCTTGGTATTTGGGACAATGCCTATGATGGTGAAATTTTGCATTTTCAAAGTGGAGGGTTTCCAAAATTGAAGGAAATGTATCTAGCTCGCTTGGATAGAGTAAATTCTATCCTAATAGATAAAGGAAGTTTGCTTTCTCTTGAATATTTTATAACTGCCAAAATCCCCCATCTCAAGAAGCTATCCACTGGCATCAAAGCCTTGGATAACCTTAAAGTTATTGACTTCCGTGATATGTCAACTGAGCTTGTTGAGAGCATTGATCCAGAAAAAGGTCAAGACTATGAAATCATCAATCATGTTCCCCAAGTATTCATTCGTCATTGGATTGGCCCAAAACTCAATGATTTTGATGTCCGCGTTATTCACTTGACCTCCACGGAATCATAAACAAACTGATAATGCTTTGATGTCTAATATGAAGGTACATACCCTTTCCTCAATCAAATGTTTGTATTTCTCTTCATGTTTTAATTTTAGGCTTAATTATTCATTTGATACATAAATTATTTAGAAATGTTCAATTAGGTCCCTTAATTTTTAAAAAGTTCAATAAGTCCTTTATTTTGCGAAATTGCTTCAATTATACCCTTTTCGTCAATTTTGTTATGTTGACTAACGGCTGACTCATCACCCTCTTCCTTTTCTTTCTCTGACCCTTCCTACTCACTCAAAAGCCATGGCCACACCACAATCTATCACCCATGACACCACTAACCTCCGCACCAACCCAAACCGCCGTCGCCACGCCACCATCAACCTTTACAAATCTGGATTTGCACCCACCACCCAAACAACATACCCAACTGTGCATTGCCACCCACAACACCACCAACCTCCGCACCCAGCCTAAACCATTGCCACTGCACCACCATCACTCCACCACCAACCTCCACGAACCCAAATATGCACCCACCACCCAAACACCATACCCAACCATGCACCATTACCCACAACTCCACCAACCTCTGCACCTAGCCCAAACCACTTCCATCGCACCACCTTGCACCACCACAAGCCACCACGACCCAGATCCACCCCTCTTGCCTTGCACACCATTCTAGATCTAGATCATTTTTTCTTTTATTTTTCAATTTTTATTCTTGGTTTGATTTCTTGGATGAAGACAGTGATTAGGGTACTTATTGTGTTGATTTGGGGGTGGTTAGGGTTTTGATTGAAATTTTTAGGGTTTCTGAAAATTGGGTTGTAACTCTTTTTATTTTTTTAAAATTATAATAAATAAACTGGCAGCTATAAACCGCCACTTTTTTAAAACTATGCTTATTTTTTTATATTTTTAATTTAAAAATAAATAATACATATAATGGTGTTTTTTAACCTCTACTATTCTTAAAATTAAACCATAAAAAATCGTAACTTAACACCGTCAACTCTAATTGGACAGAAAGAATATGATTGTAGTGTTTTTAATAATTAAAGGACCTGATTGAGCTTTTTAATAATTGAGGGACCCAATTGAACTTTTACAAATAATTAAGGGACCAGTTGTATAATTAAGCCTTTAATTTTATTTAACTGTCATGTATACATTTATGATTTATCCTTTTATACATTTTTATACTTGGATTATGTCATGTCTTTTATGTGAGTTGATGTATCTTATAGTAAATATACAATTTTATCTATA
Source organism: Pueraria montana var. lobata (assembly GCA_026413185.1). Taxonomy (NCBI): domain Eukaryota; kingdom Viridiplantae; phylum Streptophyta; class Magnoliopsida; order Fabales; family Fabaceae; genus Pueraria; species Pueraria montana. Next base: position 62,824,204 of record CM048654.1, on the reverse strand, counting down.
AAAGATGCTTCATTTGTATTGTTCTGGTTTCCAAGTTTTTGTTGATACGATTTGTCTCAAATGATGAACCTCTTAATTAGCAAGTTGAATAGGGTGAACATATCAATAAATTGATATCATCTAATAGCGTATTTTTAATTTTACACTAACTAAATTCAATATTAATATAATAACTATATTTTTTGTTGTTTTAATAACTCATGCAAGTCTGTCTCTCTCTCTCTGTGTATATCTGTAGTTGTTTTAATAACTCATGCAAGTCTCCTCTCTCTCTCTCTCTCTCTCTCTCTCTCTCTCGCAATTTGACTTCATTTCCATGGTGTTTATTGCAGGTTGTGGGAGCTGCTCTTTAAAGCATATACTCCAGACTTTTTCATTTGAATGGACATTTTCATTTTCATAATAAAACATATAATTTCTGTATTATTATTGGATTGTTGTGATGATGGAACCTACTGTTGATTATTTTGTCTATATTCTAAACATTAGTTTGCCTCCTCTTGGTCTTGGAAGGCAAATATGATTTTCTTTTTCTTTTTGTATATTGAAGGTTGTGGAATTACTCTTTAATGTTTGTAATGAAGATTCTACATTTAACAAGACATTTTCCTGTTCCTTCCCAATATAGACAATTGCAGTATTGTTGTTACTACTATTTTACTAGATTAATTTTTTGCGTTGCTGGGATCAACTGTTGCTTACTGATTATTTGGACTATCATGCTCTTGTGTTTTTATCTTTTTTATCATGATAAAATTAGAAAAATGAACTGAGCATGAGAAACCAGGAAAATGTGATTGTAAGAAAATCTACAGAAATTATAGTCAGTTTAAAAAATCTATAATCATTTTAAGAATAGGGCATTACGAATCCAGATCTGCACCCACCACCCAAACAGCTTACCCAACTGTGCACCGCCACCCACAACCCCACCAACCTCTGCACCCAGCCTAAACCACTGCCACTACACCACCATCGCGCCACCACCAACCTCCACGAACCTAAATATGCACCCACCACCCAAACACCATACCCAACCGCGCACCGTTACCCACGACTCCACCAACCTCTGCACCTAGCCCAAACCACTTCCGTCGCACCACCGTCGTGACACCACAAGCCACCACGAACCCAGATCCGCCCCTCTTGCCTCGCACACCATTCTAGATCTAGATCTGTTTTTCTTTCTTTTTTTTTCAATTTTTATTCTTGTTTTGATTTCTTGGACGAAGACTGTGGTTAAGGTTCTGATTGTGTTGATTTGGGGGTGGTTAGGGTTCTGATTGCAATAGATTTGGGGGTGGTTAGGGTTTTGATTGCAATTTTTAAGGTTTCTGATTGCATTTTTGGTTTTGAAAATTGGGTTGTGACTCTTTTTATTTATTTTTAAATTATAATAAATAAACTAGCGGCTATAAACCGCCCCTTTTTTAAAACTATGCTTATTTTTATTATATTTTTAATTTAAAATAAATAATAAATATAGTGGTGGTTTTTAACCTCCACTATTCTTAAAATTAAACCGCCAAAAATCGTAACTTAACACCGTCAGCTCCAATTGGACAGAAGGGGTATGATTGTAGTGTTTTTAATAACTAGAGGACCTGATTGAGCTTTTTAATAATTGAGGGACCCAATTCAACTTTTACAAATAATTAAGGGACCAGTTGTATAATTAAGCCTTTAATTTTATTTACCTGTCATGTATACATTTATGATTTATCCTTTTATACATTTTTATACATGGATTATGTCATGTCTTTTATGTGAGTTGATGTATCTTATAGTAAATATACAATTTTCTCTATAAAATATGCTTCATTTGTATTGCTCTGGTTTCCAAGTTTTTGTAGATACGATTTGTCTCAAAAGATGAACCTCTTAATTAGCAAGTTGAATAGGGTGAACATATCCATAAATTGATATCATCTAATAGCGTATTTTTAATTTTACACTAACTAAATTCAATATTAATATAAGAACTATATTTGTTGTTGTTTTAATAACTCATGCAAGTCTCTCTCTCTCTCTCTCTCTCTCTCTCTCTCTCTCTCTCTCTCAATTTGACTTCATTTCCATGGTGTTTATTGCAGGTTGTGGGAGCTGCTCTTTAAAGCATATACTCAAGACGTTTTCATTTGAATGGACATTTTCATTTTCATAGTAAAACATATAATTTCTGTATTATTATTGGGTTTGTTGTGATGATGGAACCTACTGTTGCTTGCCAATTATTTTGCCTATATTCTAAACATTATTCTGCCTCCTCTTGGTTTTGGAAGGCAAATGTGATTTTCTTTTTCTTTTTAGTTTATTGAAGGTTGTTGAATTACTCTTTAAAGTTTGTAATGAAGATTCTACATTTAACAGGACATTTTCCTGTTCCTTCCCAATATAGACAATTGCAGTGTCTTTGTTACTACTATTTTACTGGATTAATTTTTTGCGTTGCTGGAATCAACTGTTGCTTACCGATTATTTGACTATCATCCTCTTGTGTTTTTATTTTTTTTTTATCATGATCAAATTAGAAAATGAACTGAGCATGAGAAACCAGGAAAATGTGATTGTAAGAAAATCTATAGAAATTATAGTCAGTTTAAGAAAATCTATAGAAATTATAATCAGTTTAAGAATAGGGCATCTTTGAATGCCTTCATAGAAGCCCCCAGTCCTTAACAATGTCCCAATATGTGTTCTGAAGTACTGCTAGCCCTGAAGTTATAAGTACCAACACCATTTAACTCATTCCCTCTCTAGTTGCATATGACAAGTTGCAGCATAGTTGCATATGGGTGTGCGCGATACCTTTTTCTAGATTGGGTTAGGATAAGTCAATAAGTCAGGTAGAAGCCAACAATAGGCTATAGCTGAAGCATTGCATGACCAAAGCCACGAAAAATTGTCCTCCCCATCACGGATATCCGGAATATTAGAAATGGTTTGGATAATCTCTCTTGGTAAGTAGAAGTGTGTAATTAAAGACGATTTAAATCCCACCTACCATCATTCCACATGTCAGCAACGGGGTAACTGATCATGAGTGTCCGATATATGAACAATAAAAAGGAACCATATTAATTAGCCAACGGACCTATAGTCCTTAAAGAAAAAGGAAGAAGATCCAGCTCTTGGATTCAGAGAAAATCCCTGGCTGAGAGTAGGCAGAAACTTGTGAATACTTTTCCATACGTAAGTTCCTCTTTGGGTCCAAGTCAGTTAGAGGATGGAGGAATTTCTCAAACATTTGTGAGTTAACACTTGAAACCCATGGCTTATGTAAAAGTTACCAAATAAGTTTCCCCTTTGGGTCATGCTACATTTTAAAGAATGATCTTTGATTCCGAATTCTCATAATTTAATGGTTAAAACGCCAATTGAAGATCATATTAGAATAGATCAAAATCCACTAATTCATAACAACGAAATTGCATCAATCTTCAAAGGAAAAATGAAAACAACCATTCAAATGAAGTGGTCTCAATTACAAGGTTCCAACAAAAGCTCTCACAATCAATTGAAAACACCACAAATGACCAAAAATAGAAATGTACTAAATTCAAAGTCTCATCTATTCCTCCAGTGAAGTAGGATAAGTTCAAGGAGTTATATATGAATAATTTATTTGGGGATTGAGGATTCAAGCCTTCATGAAAGGAAATGAACAGACAAAGTGCATCATATTGGCAAGCTGCAATATGGAAAATTTGAATTTCTGTCCACAAAGACACAAGAAATAGTCATGTTTGAGCAGTATATATGTAAGTATTCAAGCAAATTGAATTTAACTTGAAGTTTTGAATGCTAAATAAACATAATCTTCCAAGTTGTACCACAGCTTATGAAAGAGAGTAAATTAAATTATCAAATAACAGACCTTAAGTGTACATATGCAGGATGATGAAAATAAAAATAAGAATTTCATTTCACAGAAATTGATAACGAAAACATTTTTAAAAGAATATAGCCGCTTTCATTCTACAAAAGGCATGATCTATTAGAATATACGTACTTATGAGTAAAATATTTATTGACACAATCAATTAAAAAGCTAAAAATAACTTTCGAGAATTTACAGAATTTTGCTATCAACAAATTAAAAAGATATTAATTTCTTAAAGTAGCTATAGTTAAGCATGCATAAAGCATAATTTTGTTTGAACTATGTAAGAGTCCACGTTAAGGGAAGATTGATGCATGAAATGAAAAAAACAATCCAAATTAGAGAAAAACAAAGATAAAGCAAACAGATATTGCTCAGAATAGCATTATTTTATAATTTCAAACATTTATAACAGCAACACTAATATATGGCATGAGAGAAAAGTACCTTTATATTTCAGTATTCAGATACTGGCTGTGTGGGAATAGCACGCAACACATAGTCATTAAATCCTGGTCCCACATTCTGACGAATAAATACAAGTGGAATATGCTTGATAACCCCATAATGTTCCCCACCATCACGATCAATGCTTTCTACTAATTCAGTTGGCATATCAGAAAAGCCAAGAAATTGAAGCTTTTTCAAGTGTTTGAGGTCCTGAGGTACCACCTGCATTTCGGGGTTATCTTTAAATCTGAAGTGTTCAAGAACAGGCAAAGCTCCTTCGTCTATATAGATAGAATTCAATCTGCTTAATCGAGTGAGATCTAGCTCCTTCAACTTTGAAAATGCTCCTATCTTAAAATGCAAACTTTCACCAGCATAAGCATTATCCCACATATTGAGCCGCAACAAACTTGGCAAGTCTTTCAGTGAGTCTAGTGGATCTTGTTCCAAGTTGGATAAACCAAGCCTTAACATGACAAGATAGTCAAGTTTTGGAATCCACTCAGGCAACTTAGTCAGGGTTTCGAGGTGTTTCATCTCTCCTATTGCAGTTGATATCCAAGTCAATGACTTCATCCTCAGCTATGGCACTAACATTGAGAGATTCGAGGTGTTCCATCTCTCCTATTGCAGTTGATAGGGCACTTGCATATTCTGTTTTCACACGCCTTATGCCTAACTTCCTTAACTGTTTCAGCATTTTGAGCTCTTCCATAAGGTCTACTCCACCATGATCAGCCTCCAAAAAGTAAAGCTTTTGTAAGGATTTCAAGCAACCAATACCCTTTTGCATTTTCACCCCTTCTGTGAAATTCAACATAGAGTACTGCCTTTCATAATTTCAGTAGTACACTGGAAGAAGTCGTAGCTTTGTGAGGTTGTTTATCTCTCTTGGAAGCAAATGCACACGTGTTTGTCTTAGATCCAAGGTTTCTAAGTTCAGCAACTCACCAATGGATCTAGGAAGAACCTTTACTTTTGTATGACTCAAGTTTAAGTACCTTAGGTGAAAAAGATTCCCCAAGTTATCGGGAACATAATTCAACAAAGTTCTTTCAAAATCAAGTACTTTCAAAAGCTTGAACTTGGCAGATAATCTACCCACAAAATCTTCAGGCAATTCACTTTTGTTAAAAGCAAAAATAGCAGGAATGCCCAAGTTACTAGTCCTTTGTAACACATTGTTGCAACAAGTAGCTATAGAAAAGCTTCTAGTTATTCCAACATTGTCTAGTTCATCATCTTCATGCATTAAGTGGCAAAAACTTAACTCGTTCATTTTCTTAATGAGAATTTCACGTAATAAATCATGGACTTGACAAATTTTCACTTTACCATCAAAGCCAACTCTGGAGACTTGAACCAAACTTCTACGTATTAACTCTGTCAAGTACTCTTCAGCAACATCCTCCATAGGTCTTCTCTCCTCATTTTCAATGAATCCTTCAGCCATCCATTGCCTGGTCAATCTTTTACGCTGGATGGAGTAGTCCTCCGGATACATACCAAAATACAACATGCATGATCTCAAATTGTAAGGAAGATCATCATAACTAAGATAAAATCCTTGTTAAACTAGTTAAATGTGCATTGCGCTCTAACTCCATTCCCAGATTCTGTGATACCTTTCTCCATTCAGACTTGGTTTTTTCTTTTGTTGACAAAAGGCCACCAATGGCAACAATTTCCTTTGACATATCCTCAAGCTCACCTGGAATTGCTCATAAGGCTCAAATCTAAATGCCTTCTTGCAGAAGAGTTTCCATGCTTTGTTTGGAGGCAAATATTGTAGTTTGTGAACATGAACAGGAAATGATTTCTTAAAATACTCTGCAACGTGCTTATTTCTAGTGGTGACTATGATTCTACTTCCTTTGTCATTGTTAGGAAAGGCATGATCAATCTCATCAGAAAAATTTTCTTTCAAGATATCATCAAATAATACCAAATACCTCTTTGACTGGAGGTATTTTCTCACTTCTGTAACTAATGTGTTATCATCAATCTTATGCAGGTCTTTCGGCAGAGGCTCATCCATGTTTTTGCAAAATTTTTGTATCATATCTATCAATAGCTCCCTCACTGTGTATGATTGAGAAACTGTGACAAAAGAACGACAATCAAAGTGTGCTTTCACCTGTTGATTATCAAAAACATGTTTGGCAAGAGTGGTTTTTCCAAGTCCTCCCATGCCTACCACAGAAATCAATGAGCATTGGTTGGTTTCTTTTATTAAGCAACCAATCAACTCGTCTCTTTGGGATTCGATTCCCACGACTTCAGTTTCTTCAATGAAATGAGAAGCCATTCGAGGGTCACCCCATTTGACATGTTCTTCCCCTCTTGAGTTGCTTGATGATCCATCTTCAAGTGAAGATTGAAACTTATACCTTTCACTTCTTTCCTTGATTCCCCAAACTGATGACTTGATACCTTGAATCTCAGATGCTATCCGATGACGTGACTTCAAGGTTTTGATTTGGTGAATGATCTTTTGGAGTGAGGCTAAGCATGGTGGATGATGGTTGACCCCATGTGCCACATCCATGATGTATTCATCATTAACATCTTCTATGCGAAAAGATACTTCTCTCAATTGCTTCACCCATGTTTTTATCCCTTCCTTGGTGTCCCCTCCTTCATCTCTGGTTTTTCTATCTGCATCCTTGAGGAAGGCTTTGATGCTCTCTAATTCGTGTTTGATGTCTGAAAAATCGTTTCTGAGACCTTTCAACTAACTAACTTCTTCTTTTACAAGTTGGTACAGCTGTTCCAAAACAAACGATACAGCAGTTTCTGCCATTTCATTTCATCTTATTGTGTTAACTTGCAATTTCTGCAATTCTAACACCTATGATGTTTTGGTGAATTTTGGGTACTGTAGCTCTGTTTCATTTTGCAGAATGGGTTTAAAAGATAATGTTTTTCTATCGTGTGGTGTTGCTACTTTCAATTTTTTTGCTGCTACTTTCAAATTATTACTTTTAGAGTCTATATTTAATTATTGTTTTAAATTTTAATGCCTGAAGACAAAAATGGAGTGTTAGGTAGGTGTTAATCATGGTGCCAAGGAAAATTAAGCTTAAAAAAAAAAAAAAAGAACGTGGGCCTACAATGGATGACTTCTATCTTTCTCAAGTCATTTTCGTTTAGTTATTTCTTTTATCAAGTCAATGGTTTAGGTTATGCTTTCTTTAAGGCTAAATTGTAATTTTGATCACTTTTAATTTCTGGCTTGTGATTTTTTATCTTTCTATTTTTATTTTTATTTTTTTCAATTTTAGTCCCCACAGTTTAGAAAATCTGCAATTTTGGTCCAATACTTAATTTTACATTTATTTATTTCTTTTATTTCTTACATTTTAATTAATTAAATTATTCCTTAACAGTACCTTAAATGAATATCTTAGAAATAAAATGTATGCAAAATTGAGGATTGAACCAAAATTCTGAATTTTCTAAAATGTGGGAACTAAAATTGTGGGAAAAAAAAATAAGGAGACCAAAATCATGAATTAAGAATTAAAGAGGGACTAAAATTGCAATTTAGTCTATTTTTTTATTAAACATTAGTCTAAAATTAAAAAAAAAAATTCATGTGATTCCATATGCTTACTTTTCTTCTTTTTTTTTTTTTAATGTTAACTTGTTTTCATATATATGCTACCCATAGAGATGTTATGTCCTGCAAACTTTATGCTCAAGATGTTCGGTCTTTGACGTGAAGGTGTGTGTTGAAGATTCCACGTCGATTAGTGATATGACCTAAATAATGTATATAAGTAAAGAGTAACCTCTCACATCTTGAATTATCTTTTGTGATTGAGTTGACACAAAACCAAATTTTAAGAAAAGTCATTGGTGGTAACATAGTGGATTTTTTAAAAAAATTACAGATTGAATGGAGGAGTTATATGTAAAAAAGTGTTAATAATTGTTTCTATTTAGATACTATCTACCTGTTCTATTCTTTTTCTATGAAGCAATTGATAACAACTCTTTCCTCAAGCTATTGATTGAATCAAAATTGTTTTGTTTAGTATAAAATTAAATTATTTTGGGAACTGTCATTAGTCCTTTGGGTATGATATCCGGACTTAGGTCCATTGTAACTACGCGTAGGTTATGCTTGCCTTGAGCGAATATATATTTTATGCATCAAGTTTCTAGCACCGTTGCCAGGACTAGTTGCGTGGTTCCTGAATAATTTATTTTTGTGTAAACTGAACAATTTGTGTGTATATTGTTTATAGTTTTTATTTTCTACTTTTTTTAAGTTTAATTTTTGACAGTGTTGGTAATCAGTTCAACGAACTGCCTTCTGAAGATCCTGTCGAGCATTTGAAGAGGTTTATGAGGATTGCCAACACTGTCAAGTATCCTCGGGTGCCTAATGAGTACATCAGATTGGTAGCTTTCTAATTTTCACTAAATGGGAAAGCCTTGGATTGGCTTTGTTCACTTCCAGAGCATAGTATCACTACTTGGGACATGTGTGCTACTAAATTCCTAAGGAGATACTTTTCTGTAGTGAAAACAGACCAGATACAGAGAGAGATTGGCAACTTTGCTCAGAAGGAACAAGAGAGCTTAGCATAAGCGTGGGAAAGATTCCAGGAGCTGTCCTCATCATGGATACCCTCCCCAGAGGTTAATTTAGATTTTCTTTGGGAGCTTGCATACACATAACAAGACAAGTCTTGATGCTGTTTGTGGAGGGTCTTTGATGAAGAGACTACCCACTGCTGCTATGGAGATTATTGAGGACATGGCCTTTAACACTTACAACAATACTAGAGATAGGAGGATTCTGAGGAGGCCAGTCGGAGTGAATTAGGTGGAGGCTAGTTCAGTTCAGGCATTGATCAAAAACTGGACTTGTTGATTAGACAGATGGAGACTATGATGAAAGTACAGACACAGCTTTTGACTGCAGCTTTTCCACCAACTGTTTGAGACAAGTGCGGGGAGGTTCATGAGGGGTGATATTTGCCTTATATTCCTACATTTTATAGTGATTTAGGGGAAATTATTTGATATCTTTCATGTTTTTGAGCTTTGTTTATCTTCATTTTAGTTGAGTTTTAATAAAAGTTTAGTTTAGTTAGAAATTTCTAGTTTTTACCTTTTATGCTTGATCTTGGGTTATTTTCTTTAGTTTTTAGGAACTTTGTTGAAGTTTGGAGTAAGCAATGGAGTTGTTCCAAGAGAGATTTGATGCGTTGAAGATCATTTGGGTTGAAGTTTAGAGCTTTGGAAATCTTGCGGAGGCAAAAGAAGATTTTTTGGAAGTCCTGAGAGTTTTGCACACCTGTGCAAACCAAACCACATGCCTATGCAAGTTTTTAAAATTTCTGAAATTTTTAGTTAGAGAGTTTGCACACCTATGCAATCTGAGTGTACACCTATGCAACGACCTCTACGAAAAGAAACCATGTTTTTCTATTTTGTTTTCTTTTGGACTTGAACCCTCTTTAGCCCATAGCTTTAAGTAGGGTTTTTCTGTTCTAGCTTAAGTCTCCAGAAACTTTGTACGCAAAAGAAACAAGAGGTCTGAGACAGGAGCTTAATGCATTTGGCTTCATCCCCCATTCTTTCTCCATCTTTTGCATCTTCCCCCATGGCTATGAGTAGTTAAGACCATCTTTGTTGGGGTTTGATGTAATAGGATCATCTTTCATGTAATTCCTACATTATTTTCTATTCAATTAAATTCAATTATCGTTTCTCTTCTACACTTATTGCTTGTTCTTGGCTTAATCACCCTAGTGCATGATTCTTTTATTGATTGTAATTGGGAAATTCAATTGATTTGCGAACTGAAGAGAGAAACCAATGAACTTTATGCCTAGGGATAGGGTAAAGGTTATTGGTCATCATTAAAACCCTCGTTCTTAATGCAAGTCAATTAATTACACTAATTCAAGGGATTGATAGTGTGATTAAGGGGCTTAGGTTCTCTCGCTTAAGGGATTAAGGTTAGAATAAATTGTGGGTTGATGATAACATATGCCTAATTGAATAGGAATGACTAGGAATGTATGTTAGGTTGATTCAATGAAGTCAAACCCCAACAATTCCCACCATTGATATAAACCTCATTTTCTACGCTTACAAAGTGTTCGATAAAATTCTCAAACCTGATTTCTTCTTTTCTACTCTTTATTTTTATGCACTTGTCTTTAAATTTGGTTACCCAATTATTCTTCAATTTCGTAGTCTAGAAATTATACTATTAATTACCCATTTATCGTACAAGTCCCTGTGGAGACGATATCTTACTCACTACTGTGTTACTTGAGTGATTTGGTGCACTTGCCAAAATCACCAACAAGGGGAGAAAATGTCCTATGAGAAATGCCTTTGTTGAAGCCTTGGAGGAAGTGAACTATGCCAGTGGGAAGAGTTTAGGATATGATCCTTATTCAAATTCTTTCAACCATGGATGGAGGGATCATCCTAATTTTTCTTGGAGAGAATAGAAGGACCAAGGTCCTAGGTAAAGGCAAAGTCAGAATGTGTACAAATCTCCACATATGCAAAATCATAGGCCAAGGCAGGAGGAGAAGAGGACATCACTGCAAGATACTATGATGCAGTACATGGCTAGGAATGATTATCGTATGAAAGCTCTTGAGACTCATATTTCTAATTTGACAGCTTTAACGTCTTAGAGAACGCCTGGTACCTTGCCTTCTCAAACTTAAGCTAACCCCAAGAAGGAGGATGTGAATGTTGTCATGACTGGAAATAAAGTTTTGAACTAACAATTAAATCAAATTAATAAAATTAAGAAGAATATTTGAAATTAACAAAAAATTAAAATTAAAATTAAATGGTTTAGTGCATGAGATTAGGATACAACAAGTATGTAGCTCAATAAAATGACAATAATTCTTAAAAGTGCTTTCATTTAAGAGAAAACTTATAATAACATTCTAATGAGTTCTAGGGTGCACCACCCTCACATTTAGTATAGGGTGCACCTTTTTTATTCACCCTCAGGTTCATCTAATCCTACTATTCTTATTCTACATCTTTCATACCAGGTTCTTCCTCCCTCCCTAGATATGTTCCACACCCCGCCGCCAGTGGGCACCGGAGGTGTTTTCCGATGGTGACCTCGTCACCACCCACCATCACCATTCTCTTCTTGTCACCACTAGTCATCGTTTCGCAACCAAACCTGCTAATCGTCTTCTCACACTAACAGCTCACCAACAAACAGTTCCCACCTTTCTACTTCCACTTTTCCTCAATGCTCGAAACAACATGATTATGTCCTTCTACTGTTGCGACAGTACTCAGCAGCAAAGGTCGACGATGACGTGTGATTTCATTGGGAATAAGAAGCTAAGTAGCTTTGGAGGGCCGCTGAAGTGGTAGTGCGGGAGAAAGAGTAAAAAGGGGAAAGTTTTGATAGAGAGGGTGTATGATAAGATCTTGCACCATATATTAATCTAATGGTTGTTAGTAATGGTTCATGGTAAACCACCTATGTTGGTCGCCCACCATAGAATTCATCCAACATTCTAATTCAATACAAAGATTTAGATTTATATTATAAAGAGTAGATAATTTTAAAAGTCAATAAACTTATTATACATATTAATTTGTGAATGGTGAAATTCTTGACACTATTATTAATGTATATAGTATGTACTATTTGTTTAGTTCATTAATTATTTCGTAAGGACATGGGTTAAAATCTCGCTCTTGATATGAGGACTTTATTAGTGGGCAATATGTAAATACTTTTGTAAGTGTTCTTTAAACCTTGAGGCATCATACATTGATCCAAGTAAGCTCTCAAGACCTAACTCACCTAAATTTTGATGAATAAAAAAAGTTCATTATTTTGTAATTCAAATCTTTCATGTTATCTTTGGTGTGTATCTAGTTTTTATTATGTAATCTAACTTTTGTGGATATGAGTAGTACATGATAAAATGTAATTATAAATATCAAATATCACATTTGTAATTATATAGCTAATAGTAGTATACCTTTTCAAATATAGACTATTAAAACAAATTTACATAAATATTGATATACCTTTATTCAAAGTTACTAAAAAATTATCTTTAATTAAATATATTCTTGATGAATAAGTATAAGTTATGTGATATTTTTATAAATATATAAGAAATAAAAATGTAAACATGAATGGTATGGTAAATTTATAAATGTATGTATGTATGTTATAATTGCCTTATATTCCTATATTTTGTAGTAGTTTAGGGGCAATTATTTCATATTTTCCATAATTTTGAGCTTTGTCTATGTTCAGTTTAGTTTAGTTTTTAATAAAGGCTTAGTTTAGTTAGGATTTCTAGTTGTTAACCCTTTATGCTTGATCTTTGGGTTGTTTTCTTGTGTTTTTAGGAACTTTGTTGAAGTATGGAGAAAGTTTGGAGATGTCCCAAGAGTGAATGATGCGTTAAGGATCATTTGGGTTGAAGTTTAGAGCCTTGAAGGTCTTGCAGAAGCAAAAGAAGCTTGTGGGAAGCCTTGGAATACACATGTGCAACCAAGTTGTGCACCTGTGTAAATTCTGAAACTCTGAAGAAAGAGAATTGCACAACTGTGCAACGAGCTCTGCGAGAAAAACCTTTATTTTTTTGTTTTTTTTTTTCTTTTGGGCTTCAACCCTCATTGGCCCATAGCCTTAAATAGGGATTTTTTGTTCTATTCTAGGGTTCCAAAACATTGTATGTGAAAGAAACAAGAGGTCCGAGGCGGGAGCTTAATGCGTTTGGCTTCCTCCATTCTTTCTCCATCTCTTGCTTCTTCCCCCATGGCTATGAGTAGCTAAGTTCTATTCGTTGGGGTTTAATGTAGTTGGAACTATTTTCATGTAATTACACTTTTCTCTTTATTCAATTGACTATTGTTGTTGTTCTTCTTCTACTCTTAATGCTTGTGTTTGGCCTAATCAACCAATTGCATGATTCTTTAATTCCATTGGTAATTGGGAAATTCTTTTGGATTGCGAACTGAAGAAGACAACTAATTTTCTTTATGCCTAGGGATAGGGTAAAGAGGATTAGTCATTTTTAAACCCTTTTTCTTAATGCAAATTGTTTGGTTATGCTAATTCAAGGCATTGATAGTATAATCAAGGGATTTAGGTTTCTTCACTTAAGGAATTAAGTTTGGGATAAATTTGTGGGTTGATGATAACAAATTTAATTGAATGGTAGTGAGTTGTTTTTGCATGTTAGGAAGTCCAACGAAGTTAAACCCCGGCGATTTATTTTAATTGATTTAAACCACAATTTTGCGCACACCAAGTATTCGTTAATTTTCCAAAACTCTTTCTATTTTATTCTTTATTTTATGTTCTTGCTTTTAATTTTGGTTATTAAAATTTCCTCTTCATTTGTAGTCTACTTAATATGCTTTTAATTACCCAATTGTCATACAAGTCCCTGTGGAGGCGATACTCTACTTATCACTTTGTTACTTGCAAGATTTGGTACACTTGCCAAAATCCCAATAGTATGCATGTGTAAGTTTAGTTTAGATTGAATTAGATTGTTTTTCAAAATGAAATCCAAAATATAATCTAATCCAATAAAAATATAATTTTGATTTTTTGTTAGTTGTGGAAGTATTGTATGAAATGTATCTCTAATAGAGAAAAGACAGAGAATATTAAAAACTATATGCTTCATCATAACTTTACTCTCCTCACTCTCCCCAACATTCACTTTCATTTGAATATTCTCCTTTAATGAAGTGTTGGACTTCACTCTTCTAACATTCATCTGGTATATACTCTAATGCTTTTAATATCAACTCAACGATTTAACAAGCTGTAACTATATATATATATATATATATATATATATATATATATATATATATATATATATATATATATATATATATATATATATATATATATGTATGTGTGTGTGTGTGTGTGTGTGTGTGTGTGTGTGTGTGTGTGTGTGTGTCTATATATATATTATCTTCAAAATTCAAATATGCTCTTAACAAGCATTTGTCATCTGTCTTTTATATTTTTAAATCTAATTTTAATTTTAATTTTTTTAAAAGAAAGTATCAATAATTAAAAATAATAATATATCGCAACATAAATTATTTATTATAATTATAAAATATAATTTATAGGGGGTTGCTAACATAGACCCAGTTAAAAAATAGAAGGTGTAAGTTAGCATCCTGCACCTTTTCATTTGGACAAAATAACCATTCTTCTTATATTTAGACTGATATAAGTTAAAGGGTATTCATGTAAATTTTAATTACCTAATTTTATTTTATTTTATTAATCCTTTTTTTTTTGTCTCCTACGTCGTCTTCTCTGTCCCACACCCTATTCACGTAAGAGAAAAGGAGGATGGATCATACAATACGAAATAATGCCACTGGAAAGTGTTTCATTCGAAATCTTGGAACAAAATAGATAGTACCATGAAAAAGGAAAAGTGTGTAAAGGAAAAAAAAAAAAAAAAAAAAAAAGGCCCAAAGTTCAGCCCAAGGCCACAATGAAAAGGCCAATCGCTGCAAAAAAAAATATAACCAAAAATCAAAAGAAACAATTCTAAACAAAACTAAAAGAAACACAACCAAGATCATTGTCTTTGACTCGTTTTGAGAAGAGATGCTCTGGTTGGCGTGGTGGATTTTGAGGCCTTTGAAGCCAAACTTAGAAAGTTGGGCAAGAGAGAGGTGAGCGGAGATAGAGGGAGAAGATGTGGGAGAGAGAAAATTAAATTAGGTAATTAAAAGAAAATGAATTTACTCGAATATCCTTTAACTTATATCAGTCTAAATATAAGAAAAATGGTTATTTTGTCCAAATGAAAAGGTGTAGAATGCTAACTTTCACCTTCTACTTTTTAAGTGGGTTTATGTTAGCAGCCCCCTAATTTATATATTCAAAAATATTTATTTATTACAGATTTTAATTATAATTTAATTTATATATTTAGAAGTATACAATGGTGCGTCGAACAAAATTGTAACAAAATTTTTTTTACGGAAAACCAAATAATATTTCACTTGGGTCTCTGAAGATTAAATAAAGCATTTTATAAGAAAGACATAAATTAATTAATAATTTTTAACATTTTCCATTTATGTTTTCTTTTTATAAAATCAACTTATTTGCAAACTCTTTATAATTTCTAATTAATTAAAGGTATTTAATTCGTCATTTTGAATATAAATCTTTACCAATATATGACACCCAAAAAGGAATTTAACATCTTGAATATTAAATGAGGTCATTACTTTAATGTTTTTCCCTTATAATTCATATCAAGAATATCATTAATAGTTTATTATGTTTGATAAAAAAAATTGTTAAAAAATATTTATTGAAAATACTGATATGGATGTTATTTCTAAATATTAAATATATTTTTTTATGAAAAAAGTTTTTTTAATATTATTTTTAAAGTAATAGAAAACAAAATTATTAATAAAATTAAATATTTATATAAAGTTAAATAGTACGTAAAATGAGAAAGTGAGATATTATTCATCATTAGATCAAATTAAATTGCTTAAATTGACTTTGAATGTGTCTTTAATTTTTCACTTTACACAATTCTTTACTTTAAACAATTTAAATTTGGCAATAAATTTATTATCATTTAAGAATATTTGAAAATCTATTTTACTGTTTGTTAAAGACAAATAATCCACATTAATACATTAATGTTGTGAATCAAGGATGATCAGTTGATCACTTTATGTTAATACAACATCAATTTATAATTTTTTCCTTATGAACTTTCATGGCATTTTTGTTTTCTATAAGGATAGGAATACGATTCTTACTTTGATGGATAGTTTTTTCTTAGCTAACATATGTTGCTGCATTGTTGTTTAAAGTCCAAAGTATTTTCTATGAGTATTTTTCCTATATTTTCACTTTTAGTATACATCCTCTGTATTAGAATAACTATATTAAATGACAACCTTTTTAGAATCTATTTTTCAACAAGAATTATTTTAGGAATTTTTCTTCAATGAAAATGTTTAATATTTTTTTCTTAAAAAACTTTGAATAGGATTATTGACTTTGACTCGTTTTTTCAAAATTTCCTCTTATAAATATGAGGAGGAAATGAGGAGAAATATATGTGTACCTTTTGTTGATTAGAAATGAAGGTGTAAGTAGAACACAACCATCCAACCCAATAATAGTCCTATACTTCAAGAAGCTTTTTTTGCTTCCTTTAAAGTAGACATAGATCCTCTACATTGTTCGAAGAAAACACTTGCTAGGATGTTCCATACCATTCTATCACCTTGGTTGGTTTTAACTTTTATCTTTCGATGGATCCAGAATTTGGTCATAATAATTCGTGATTATAGTCATAAATCCTTCTATACTGCTCCATGAATGAATCATCCACCATGTTCTTTGCAGCATTCAAGAGGTATGGGAACTTATCCATTTTCTCAACTTTTTAACCAATTAAAATGCTCTAATATGATGTTGCTACTATTTTGATGGTATAAAATGAGTGTTTGTTGGTTTAATGGACACTTTGGCCTTCAAAGTTCATGAATATGCTTTCATATGCAAGGTTATATGAAATTTTTCCTTTTTTATTTCATGATTTTTTTTTATTAAAGATTGGATATGTGTGTTGCCCTATCTTGGGGTTTGAAAGTGGTTTATAATGTTTTTCATGGATTAAAAGTATTTTATTTCACTATATATCTATTTTGACTTGAAAATTTTTAAAAATAAAGATGTTTGTGGCTTGGTATGTGGTTTGCAGTTATGCCACTATTTAAAATTATGTAATATTTATAATATGTAAATAAGGAGAATCAGGTCATGACCATAGTTAGGATAGATTGAAACAGATAAAATGTTAAGAAAAACTCCTAAAAACACACTTATTAAAGAATAACTTTCAAAAACACGTGGAAGTTATGCATGTACTGTGCAAACTAAAAAGCTGTATTCAAGTAAGGATCACATTCTCTTATCCTTACAGAAAACAGAAATGCTACGAAAATACACAAAGAAAAAATTATAAATTGATGTCGGATTAATATAAAGTGATTATCTTTTATGCATAACATTTATTTATTAATGTGGATTATTGGTCTATAATTAATAGAAAATTAGATTTTCAAGATTTTTTAAATGATAAATATATTTTCAAATTTAACTCATTTAAAAATATGTAAAGTGAAAAATTAAAGACACATCCAAAGTCAATTTAAGCAAGTTATATTTAACAATACTTTAATTCAATATAATGATGAATAAAGTTTCACTTTCTCATTTTATATATCTCTTCACTTTATGGGTTAGTTTGTTTAAGATTAAAAATAATGAATTTTAGTATAAAAGAATCTAGTGATTATTTTTTTGAGATTTTTTTTAAAAACAAAAAAAGCATAATCCAATTTATGTTTTTTTACAATCATAAACCACATTTTTTTTTAAAGAAATAGTTGATTTTATGAGAAACGATTCAAAACAGTTTCTAATTTTAATCAGATTTTAGATTCATTTTAGCTTCTAGTTATTTAAAAATACTTGAAAAGCTAAAGAAAACTAATGGTTTGAAACAAGTGATTATTTTACAAAAGAAGATGTAACAAACGGGTCTTTTATATTTTGACAGCAACAAATGGGTTTTATATAAATATTTAAAATAATTAAATGTAGGTTTAAATATCTTTTTAGTCCTTGCAATTTAATGTTTTTTTGCTTTTCGTCCTTGCAAAATTTTCTTTTTGTTTTAGTCATTGTAAATTATGTTTGTTTTGTTTTTCGTCCTTAAAGTGGTTTAGATAGCATTTTTTTCACTATCCAAAGCGCTATCTAAATTGCAAGGATTAAAAAGGTATTTAAGCCTTAAATGTATTACTACTATAAGTGTCCTTAACCTATTTGAATGAGACATTTGACTTTTTGTCATAGAATAAGAGAAAAAAGAAAATTGCATACAACCATGGAAGGAAAAAAAAGAATAACCATGAAAAATAAAAATAAAAACAACTAAACTATTTTTCTCACATTTATATTTAATTAGATGCATACCGGTAGTAAAGTAAATTTTCAAGATTTTTAAATAATAAATTTATTTTCTAATTTAACTTATTTAAAGTAAAAAAATGTATAAAATGAAACATTAAAGACATATACAAAGTTAATTTAAGCAAGTTATAAAAATAATTTAATTCAATCTATTGACAAATAAAGTCTCACTTTCTCATTTTACGTATCTCTTCACTTTATATAAATATTCAAATTTTACTACTGATGCTGTATGCTATTATCTTTCAAAATAATAGTCAAAGAATAAAAATTATATATTTTTCATTAAAAACATTATATTTAATATTTTACTAATACACCCTTATCATTATTTTCATTAAATGTTTTTTTAACAATTTTTTTTATCAAATATAATAAACTATTAATAATATTCTTGATATGAGACATAAGGAAAATTAAACATTAAAGAAATGCCCTCATTTAATACTCAAGACTTTAAATTCCTCTTTTGATATCATATATTTGTCAATATTTATATTCAATATTATGCATTAAATACCTATAATAAATTAAAAATGATAATGAATTTGCTAGCATGTTGACTGAATAAAAAGTAAAAACACAAATATATAGAAAATTTTAAAAATTGTTAATTAATTTATGTCTTTCTTATAAAATATTTTATTGATAATTACTCATTTAATCTACAATGACCTAAGTGAAATATTATTAATTTGGTTTCCAAGTCAACCTATATTTGATTAACTTTGTTAAAAAAAGTGAGAGAAGAATTTCTCTAACTTTTTTAACAAAGTTCATCAAATATAGGTTGACTTGGGAACCAAATAATATTTTAGTTGGATCTCTAAAGATTAACTAAAGAATTAATAATATTTGTAAATAACACTATTATTAATTCTTTAATTAATCTTCAGAGACCCAAGTAAAATATTATTTGGTTCCCAAGTGAACTTGTATTTGATGAACTTTGTTGAAAAAGTGAGAGAAATTCTTCTCTCACTTTTTTGATAAAGTTCATCAAATATAGGTTGACTTGGAAATCAAATTAATAATATTTCACTTAGGTCTTTGTAGATTAAATAAGTAATTATCAATAAAAGATTTTATAAGAAAGACATAAATTCATCAACAATTGTTAACATTCTCTATATATTTGTTTTTTTACTTTTTATTCAGTCAACATGTTAGCAAATTCATTATTATTTTCAATTTATTAAAGCTATTTATTGCATAATATTGAATATAAATATTGACAAATATATGACACCAAAAGAGGAATTTAAAGTCTTGAGTATTAAATGAGGGCATTACTTTAATGTTTAATTTTCCTTATTTCTCATATCAAGAATAGTATTAATAGTTTATTATATTTGATAAAAAAAATTGTTAAAAAACATTTATTGAAAATAATGATAAGGGTGTATTAGTAAAATATTAAATAAAATTTTTTTAGGGAAAAATATAATTTTTATTCTTTGACTAGTATTTGTAAAGATAATGGCAAAAAAAATCATTAGTAAACTTTAAATATTTGTATAAAGTGAAGAGATATGTAAAATGAGAAAATGAGACTTTAGTTGTCGATAGATTGAATTAAAGTACTTTTTATAACTTGCTTAAATTAACTTTGGATGTCTTTAATTTTTCATTTTATACATTTTTTACTTTAAATAAGTTAAATTTGAAAATAAATTTATCATTTAAAAAATCTTGAAAATTTACTTTACTACCAGTATGCATCTAACTAAATATAAATGTGAGAAAAATAGTTTCGTTGTTTTTTTTTTTTCTTTTTTCATGGTTATAAATGTAACACCCTGTTACATTGACATAACCCATACTGATTCATTTAGTTATTTTAATTATTCTTTAATGCGAGTAAATTTTTCGCATCGTTTCAAGACTTGTAAAATACAGGATTTGGAAATAAGGAAACGTTTGTAAACAACTACATAAAGAACCATGATATTCTTTTATTATAAACTCAGTTCTTGATACAAAATAAGTATAGAATTTGATGATACAGGGAAATATGTACTAACTATCCCAACCCATACTACAAATAACCTAGTCAGAGCAGTACACATTTTCTACCTAACCTAAACATAAATATAAATCAAAAACTAATCTTCGAGTCCCTATCTTCTGGTCAGTCCTCAAAATCTGAGATATCCACAACAACAAAGGAACTTGATCACTGGACATAACTGTCATCTTCGCGTATCCATCCAACAAGTACATACACAGAAAGAAATTAAAGATAGAGGAGTGAGGATTTGATTTCAAACTTATCTATATGTTCATGGTAGAACGACTACCGTTAACCATACAATTGACTAAACTTTACAGGTAACCTAGTATTTATCTAGTTATAACATCTTAACCCTCTAGACGCAATATGGATCCATACTCCCTGATTGGAAGTGATTGGGAGTACATACGCCTTAAGCCATGGAAAAAACCTTCATCTTCCACAAATGAACTCAAATTATCTCAATTCAGGACACCCATAGTCCTATATATAACTCAGGCGTCTAGCACCAATCAATAGAATGCTAAGTAGTTGTTGGGATTGCCAAGCTTGATCAGATGAAGTTCTCAACACAGGGTACCCCCCTAGTCCTTCAGGTACTTCATCACTCGACACCATACCCCCAAGACTTTCGTTAGTGAGTCCCTGTCGTTCATTCCTCAGCTTACCAGGCTGTGTCTTCCACTATAGGCAACATGCCACTACATGTTCCTCTCTTAACAGTACTCATACTATTTCATAATTATCTCTAGTCTCAAGTCACTGAGCACCAGTACCTATCTAAGGTATCTGTCTTACACTACAAGGATGTCTCTGGTCTTAGCTTCTCTGAGCACCAGTTCAAAGTAACAATCTCTATCTCACATTACAGAGATATCTATGGTCTCAGTATCTCTGAGCACCAGTGCAGGGTATTTATGTCTGCCTCAACGAGCAGAGGTCATACAATTATAATGGGAATATAGTAAAACGGTATAATACTCATTTATGAAAGATACAACCATTCATATATCAAATTAATAAAAGGAATTCTTTTAAATATCTAAAATTAATGGTCAAGTATACTTGAAAAGCCTTGTACTTATTCTTAAACAATTATGATAGTACTAAAAGTCCTTTATTTAGATTACTTTACTAATCATCATATAATTTAATTATATAATTAAAAATTATCTAGTATACTAATTTTCATTTATGCTTGGTCAAATTATGAGCGTATTTCCAAAGTCCTCATTCTAGGCTTTCACATACTATCCTAAACATATACTACTTATGGGATTATTTAAGGAAATCAATAATTCATTAATTCTTTATTAATTAGGATTTATGAGGTATAAAATGATTTTAAAAACATCTTTTTAATTATTTATTTAGTCATTTAGGCAAAAATTTCAGATTCAAGCTTTTTAAGAAACTAAACAAATTATGAAAAACTGTTGCCTTCCAGGTTCAAAGGCAGAAAACGAAATTAATTAAAAATTGTCAAGGATTTTTAAAGCTCAAAATTTTTATATGGTATTGAAGCATTTTGAGTCTATTTTCTGGAATGGTAACCCATGTTCTTAGCAAAAATCTGCCAAGCTACATTTGGTCAAGTTTGCAATCTGCCAAGTGGATAATTGAGGAAGGATGCTTATGGAAGATTGGGAATGGGGATCGAGTCAAAGTGGGAAGTGATAAATGGCTGCCAAAGTTTCCAGGTAGTAAAATCCCACAAAATGAATTTCACATCTTCAACCAGGGATGATTTGGTCTGTACCTGTTGCTCCCAATGCAGCTGCTCAAAATATATTGCCTGTGGGTTCAAATTTGAAACGAAGACAAATTGAAGTAGACCCTTGCTGCCCTCTTTGTGGGACTGAAGAAGAAACAGTGGAACATATCATTCTAACCTGTAGGGAGGCACAACATACTTGGTTTGCCTCACCATCATGTCTTTTAAAGGTTGGCTTCAAAAACTTATTCAAGAAGTTGATGAGCATGTGCTAGCTGATATTTTCTCTCTGGCTTGGGCTATTTGGAGTGCACGAAATCAATGGAAGTTCCAAAATAAGGCCTTTAATTTCAGACAGGTGTTGGCAAAGGCATCTGCTCAATGTCAAAATGTGGATAATGCTCAACAACAACCCACACAGCACCACCAAGAAGTAACATGGTAGCCACCAACTCAAGGAATTTTCAAGCTCAACTTTGATGCTTCGATTGATAAATACAAAGGTCTTGGCTTTGGGGCCATTGTGCGTGATCATGAAGGAAAGGTGATGGCAGCTGCTACACTTTTTGATAAAAAAAAACCAGGCAGACCCTTTGACAGCTGAGGCTATGTGTTGTAGGTGGGCGCTTCAAGTTGCAAAACAGCTTTGCTTGACTGAGCTGGAGAGTGAAACAATTGTTATACAATAATTAAGAAGGAAATGTTTGAAGCACCCCTAGTTTGGGGAGATTTTTTATTTTTAAATTTAATGACAAAAATATTGCTTTTTTTAAAAAACTTGAAATTTAAATGCTAATTTTTTTTTTTTCAGATTTTAATGCATAGCAATCATCTATTTGTGACATACATTTTAGTTACATTTTGCTGCATGAAATTTCTAGCTAGTTTTTTTTTTAGAGGAATTTCTAGCTAGCTAAAGCACACAAATAATCATAATTACCTCTATAGCGAGGGTTTTGTAGTTGGGTGACATAATAAACACGACGGTTATGGTTATAGGTGTGTGTCTCAAGGAGAAATCTGTATGGGGTTAATGATCATTAGAATGGAACTTGAAACAAAAAAAAAAATTGGTGAAGGTGATCAGAAGAGATATATATATATATATATATATATATATAATATATATATATATATATATATATATCTCTTCTGATCACCTTCACCAATTTTTTTTTTTGTTTCAAGTTCCATTCTAATGATCATATATATATATATATATATATATATATATATATATATATATATATATATATATATATATATATATAAGGAAGTATGCCAAATATAACTCTAAAAGCCAGTACCAGCGGAAACAAACAAACAAATGTGGAGTTACGTTGCCTTCGGGCTAAGGTTTGGGCCTATTAATGAAATATTTATGACTTTTACTATTTGCACTCATTTCAATTGTTATTTACATTTTCCCTTTCTTTTTTATTTAAATTATTTCTCTTTTTTTATTTAAATAGAATGTTTATATGTAAACTTGTATGGATCAATTTGTCTTTCCATGTATTTTTTGGTGTACAATAACAGCATTAAAATTAAAATTTAAAATCTTATACTCACTAGTGTTGGTAATAATTACATTTTATTTAATAAGAAATTAGAGAGAGAGAGAGAGAGAGAGAGAGAGAGAGAGAGAGAGATGAAGTCATTTTTATTATTACTCCATCATTATTAAATCAAATGCTTAAAACATAAAAAAAATATATTAAATTGATTTAAATCATGCACTAAGTATTTAATAAAATATAATGTAACTCCTAATTAAAGCATTATATAAAATCTTATAAAAAAAGCATTATATAAAATGACAACTATACTTAAGGGTCTTTTTTTTATTCAATTCTTACTTTTATAATGTTGAATAACACATTAAATTTCTTTCTTAACAACTTTATTTTATTTTATTTTATATTATGTATATATATTCATTTTACCGGCAATAATAATAATAATATAAATCCCAACAGTGAGAACAATTAATTTAGACCTAAGAATTTATTTATTTATTTTATAAGCTTAATAAATTAACTCTTTAATTTTTACTTTGGACTTAGATAAATAATTTTAGGACCTTTGCACGGAGGAATTATCGGTGAGTTACTAATTAATAAAATTTTTGAAATTGAGAGGGTAAGGCAAGAATAAAACTTAATAAGATTTCGTGATGCGCGTTGTGAAAGTGCACTTTTTGAGAGTCATGCAACGAAGACACATGTGTACGGCGGAGCAATGGAATTGTGAAGAGAGTCACGTGGGACATTTCCGACTGTGAAAGAAAGCTGTTAGAGATGAAAGCGGTGATCGAATGACGTGTTCACCTATGAGGTGATGGAGACGATGGTCTCATATATTTATGTATTTTGTTTGGAGTCGATGAGGATCTCGGCTTGGCATCAATTCATCCCGTCTTTGTACCATGGGCATCGGAAACCCACGGCGACGAGTATGGATAAAGCTCTGTGAGAGAGTGTTTGAGGAGTTAATCCTCGAGGATGAATGACCACAGATTGATACATGGGAGATGGTCGTGAGGCACTATTTGTTAGATAAGAA
This sequence comes from Pueraria montana var. lobata, assembly GCA_026413185.1. Taxonomy (NCBI): domain Eukaryota; kingdom Viridiplantae; phylum Streptophyta; class Magnoliopsida; order Fabales; family Fabaceae; genus Pueraria; species Pueraria montana. The sequence continues at coordinate 62,799,531 of CM048654.1, read as the reverse complement.
TTTAGCAAATCCAGAATAGCAAACACAGTAGAGGTATATTATTTAGAATCAAAATACACAATAATTTTTATAGCAATCAATTAATACAAAAAAATAAATATAACAATAAAAACAGTTTAGAAAGAGCATGGGTTGAAGCACGCAATGCGCTATCCTTAGAGAGAAAACGCCCCACTGCACTGGTACTTGAAATTGATGCGCTCCTCTCCCAAGATACGACAACCCGTTAGATCTATCTTGTGCAGAGAAGGATCCCCGAACCAAACACACCAATGCTCCAAAATATATTTTTAATAGTAATAGAAATTTTAAGGTAATGAGAAGAGCTTTTTCACTTTTAAGGAAGGAAAACTAGACACATATTTTTTCTCCTTTGTGTGCTGTGTTTCTTGTATATGAGTGAGTCAGTAGATCAATAGCAGCAACAGTATATATAGAGAAAGATAAGGAGTACTGCCCACAGAAAGCTCAACGTGCAGCAACTAACTATCACAACGTTAAAAAACAAAAACCAAAAACTGAAACAGTAACGTACAGAACTGTTCACAAATATATTGACCCAGTAAAAGGCTTCCTTAAAAATAGGAACTGAAAAAGGTAGTGGGCTGCAGCTAGTTGTATGAGAAAAACTAATTATGAAAAACATATTTTGTTATTTATTTATTTAAGAAAACAAAACTAATTAAAAATAATAATATATAGCTTTAAATTTTATATTATGAGGAAAATATTTTCCAACACTATTGACCTTGGAGGGTAGGCACCGAGTTGTGACATTTCGTTCACATAGCCAACTTGGCAACCCTAACATAACCACGAGACATTCTTCAGTTGGTGAGAGCCCGCCTTGTACCACAGTGAGGGTGTACTCCCAACAGTCATTCCACTGAGTTCTGGGAGTTCCAGTGGCAGCTGGCTAGTGAGTTTCAATTTACAGAGATTAGTTCTGGGAATGAGTAGGATCCAAGTGTGATCGTTAGAAAACCCCATCATGATGGTTAGTAGGGTTGTACTGTGACTTTTTAAGTCGTTCTGTGTGTACTGCTTGATGAAGCAGGAAGTTCACCCTCTATTTTGTTTTCTTTTAGGCACAGATGGACAGGGAGCCAACCCTCCATTGGGAGGTTGACTGCTACTTCGGCAGATGGATAGCGGATGTGGTCCGAGGCGATGACCACTTCACAGGATATATCCGCTTTATACGGACGCCTATCGGTGAGCCCATCAGAGTACACCCGGTAGTTACGGAGTACTTTGCTTGGTGGACACAGCCGACCCCACCATATTATCGCCATGCCGAGCCTGCAAACGTGGAGAGCCACTAGAGTGACGCATGTTGCTGAGTTTTTCAAGAAATCCTTTCCTGTTCATGTTCACAACCTACAACCGTTGTCTCCAGAAAAAGCATGGGAACTCTTTTGCATGAAGGCATTTAGATTTGAGCAAGATGGGCAATGTCCTGCAGAGCTTCAAAGTATGTCAAATGAAATTGTTCAAAAATGCAAGGGGTTACCTTTGGCGATTGTGGCAGTTGGTGGTCTATTTTCAACAAAATCAAAAACTGTATTTGAATGGCAAAAGGTGAGTCAAAATCTAAACCTCGAGTTGCACCGTAATGCCCATTTAACTAGATTAACAAAGATTTTATCTCTTAGTTATGATGACCTGCCTTACTATTTGAAACCGTGCATTTTGTATTTTGGTATATATCTTGAGGATTGCTCCATTAATCATAAGAGGTTAACTCGACAATGGATAGCTGAAGGGTTTATTAAGTCTGATGGGAGAACTTTAGAGCAGGTTGCAGATGAGTACTTATCTGAGTTAATTCATAGAAGTCTGGTTCAAGTCTCCACAGTTGGTTTTGAAGGGAAAGTTAAAAATTGTCAAGTCCATGATTTATTACATGAAGTGATCGTAAGAAAAATGAAGGACTTAAGTTTTTGCCATTTTGTGCATGAAAGTGATGATGAATCAGCCACAATTGGAACAACTAGACGCCTATCCATAGACACTGCTAGTTCCAACAATGTGTTGAAGAGTACTAACAATACACACATTCGTGCTATTCATGCTTTTGGAAAAGCAGGACTGCTTGAGCTTTTTACAGGTCTCTTATCTTCAAAGTCTAGGGTCTTGAAAGTCCTCGACCTTGAAGGTACATTTTTAAATTATGTTCCTAGTAATTTAGGGAATCTTTTCCACTTAAAGTTCCTAAATCTAAAGAATACTAAAATACAGGTTCTTCCCAAATCGGTTGGTGAGTTACAGAACCTAGAGACCTTGGATATAAGAAAAACTTTGGTTCATGAATTACCAAGTGAAATAAACAAGCTCAAAAAGTTACGGCATCTTCTTGCTTTCCATCGAAACTATGAAGCAGAATATTCTCTTTTGGGATTTACAACTGGTGTGCTAATGAAAAAAGGTATTAAAAACTTGACTTCGTTACAAAACCTTTGTTATGTGGAGGTAGAACATGGGGGAATAGATCTCATCCAAGAGATGAGATTCTTAAGGCAGTTAAGAAAGTTAGGCTTGAGGCGTGTTCAGAGGGAATATGGGAATGCTATATGTGCTTCAGTGGTAGAGATGAAACACCTGGAATCACTTAATATAACGGCAATAGCTGAGGATGAAATGATTGACTTGAACTCTATATCGTCCATACCCCAACTTCGTCGACTTCATTTGAAAGCAAGACTGGAGAAGATGCCTAATTGGATTTCAAAACTTGAGTTTCTTGTTAAGATAAGGCTGGCTTTATCCAATTTGAAAGATGATCCATTGAGATCGCTAGAAAACTTGCCAAATTTGTTGAAGCTTACTATCTGGGACAATGCCTATGATGGTGAAATTTTGCATTTTCAAAGTGGAGGGTTTCCAAAATTGAAGGAGCTGAATCTAGCTCGCTTGAATAGGTTAAATTCTATCATCATAGATAAAGGAGCTTTGCTTTCTCTTGAATATTTTAAAATTATCAAAATCCCTCATCTCAAGAAGGTATCCTCTGGCATCAAAGCCTTGGATAACCTTAAAGTTATTGACTTCCGTGATATGCCAATTGAACTTGTCGAGAGCATTGATCCACAAAATGGCCAAGATTATTGCATCATCAATCATGTTCCCCTTGTATTCATTCGTCATTGGATTGGCCCAAAACTCAATGATTTTGAAGTTCGCACTATTCACTCGTTCTCCAAGGAATAAAAAACAAACTGATAATACTTTGATGTCTGATATGAAGGTACATATCCTTTTCTCAGTCATATGTTTGTCTTTCTTTTCATGTTTTAATTTTATTTACCTGTCATGTATACATTTATCCTTTCATATTTACACAATCATTAAAACCACTGTTCTCAAAATCGGACCGGACCGGCCTGTTCGACCGGGAACCGGTCTGGTGACCGGTCCGGATACTCTATAAAACCGGAGGAGTTCGGAACCGGTGGGAACCGGTCAAGAACCGGTCAAACCGGGCCAAAACCGGTACCCAAAACCGGTTTGAACCGGTATTTTTTTTTTATTTTTTTATTTTTTTATTTAAAATTTTAAATTTAATATAAAATATTTTAAAAATAAATAAAAACACATATTTAATAAATATCTCAAATAGTTATAAATTATTTTATCAATTATTATTATTATTTTCTTGTAAAACATATAATTTGCTCATTTATATTAATTTATAATTTTTTTATATCTTGATTTTTGATAATTTTATATTATATTAATTTGTCATTTTCTTTCTTTATTCTAAATGTAAATTTGTTATTGTTGATGGACATTATTTTATTTTATTAAAATTTGAACTTAAGTATTATGATATACTTAATTAAATTTTTATGTATTTTTTGAATGTTAAAATCTTGTAAAGTGATGTTTTAAGTTTTATTATAGTTTTTAATGTTATAATGTTATGTGATATTATATTTATTTAATATTATTTTATAAATTATTTTATTATTATTATTTTATTAATACCGGTTCAACCGCGGTTCAACCACGGTTGAACCATTGAACCTTGAACCAGTGCATTGACCGGTTCAATGACCGGTCCGATTTTAAAAACATTGATTAAAACTAATTCCATTTTATTTCTCTTCTCTCTCTCTCTCTCTCTCTCTCTCTCTCTCTCTCTCTCACACACACACACACACACACACACACACACATATATATATATATATATATATATATATATATATATATATATATATATATATATATATACGAATTTCTATATTCTGTCCGCAAATAAAATGTACCATTTAAGTCATCGTATTTAAAGGAGTAATTAAGACTTCATTTTATTTTTCTTCTTTCATTGTGTAAATTGTAGGTTGCTGGAGCTGTTCCTTAAAGCTTGTAATCAAGACTTCTTCATTTGAATGGACATTTTCATTTTCATAATGAAAACAAGTGTATTTTCTTTATTATTGGATTTGTTGTGATGATGGAATCTACTGCTGCTTGTCAATTATTTTGCCTTTATTCTAAACTGTAGTCTTCCTTATCTTGGTTTTGGAAGGCAAATGTGAATTTTTTTTTTCCTTTTTTGTATATTGAAAGTTGTGGAATTACTCTTTAAAGTTTTTAATGAAGATTTTTCAATTAAAAGGACATATTCTTGTTCCTTCCTAATATAGACAATTTCAGTATCTTTGTTAATTTACTGGATTAATTTGTTGCATTGCTGGAATCAACTGTTGCTTACCAATTATTTTGATTATCCTCCTCTTGTTTTTATGTTTTTTATCATGATAAAATTAGAAAAATGAAATGAGCGTGAGAAACCAAGCCCTGCAGAGAATGTAAGAAATTATAATCAGCTTAAGAATAAGATTTTTTTTCCTGTTGAATTTTTTTTCACATCAAAGCAACTAAAAGGATAGAATTTATAGAAAGCCACTTTTAGTAATTAGATAAAAATCCAGCATGCGCAAACAAATAATGTTAGAAAAACAAAACATACTTTTAAATATACCATGTCGGTTAAGAGAACAGAAGAATCAGGTTCAAAGTAAGAACACATAAATGGAATCTATGATCAGAGAAACTCACGCCATGGAGGAGGACTTGTAGTGCAGTTTGACACATTGGGTAGCTGATCCTTTGGTGGCTCATCTACCTTAGGCATTGGAGCTCCCCCACCTCCTGCATTAAATGTCTTTCACACACTCTCAACAACAAATTGCCACTCTATGAAGGGTGCGCCAATCCATTTCAAACACCAATTGCATCCAGGAAACTCTTAAGAGCTACATCCAGGACCTGTGAATTTGCTAAGAGATTGAATTAATATTCAAGAGCAATATATAGAGCGCAGCCATTTTCCTTTGGTCAACTTTTTGTTACCATGGCTATGAAGTAGACACTTTTGTGCAGAACTATGAGGTTCTCTCAAATAGGGATTCTTTGAATGCCTTTGCAGAAGCCCTTGACAATGTCCCTATATGTGTTATGAAGTACTGCTAGCACTGAAGTTATAAATGGCAACATTTTCCAACTCCTTTCCTCTCTAGTTGCATAAGACAAGTTGCAATGTAGAAAGAATATAATATGTTAGTTTAATATGTGACAGGATTCCTACAATGCCACTGACACCTCCAATCAGCAGTGGTCTTTTCCTCAAATCATCAACTTTTAGGACAACAATCCAAGTCATTAGTAGCTACAGGCTCATCAATCACAAAATATTTATTATCAGTGTCACAAGGTGGTTTTCTATAGTAGGTGGCATGAACTGAGCGAGATGAGATAGAGAAGATGACTTGGAAGCTTGGGTGGGACATGTAAGGATGAGAAGACTACAGTAAAAGAAACTACTGATTGCTGCAAACCATTTCAACAGTGATAATAAGAAGGGTCTTGAGTACTTGAAGCATGCTAAATAAATCTCTGATCTTCCATATACCAAGACAGCTCTTGGAGGGACATATTGGAGTGGAAGTCCTTAACTCCTACAGTGTTGCTCTATGAAGAGGCGGATGAAAGAATTGGTCTCTCCATGCGTTAGTTTTCCTAGACCATTCTTCCTCTCTTTTTGTGCCTTTATTATCTGAATCTTGTTATATTGTATAAAATGGTGAGATATATAAATCTGCAGAGTGGCAATAAGGAGGTTTTCATTTGCTAAATTATGATCCGTGGTAAATAAGGAAAATTTGTATGGCCTCCATAACAGTTACCTCCAAGTACCTCCAAGTTAATATTACTTTAATTATGCAATGTTGGCTTAAAAGGTAAAACAAATATTACAGGGTAAATAGGAAAAGTCAATGTATCCTCCATAACAGCAACATTTCACAAATAATGTACCCAAAGCCTGAAGGAAGAAAAAGACCATAAAAATACCATATTTTCTGAAATGCTTATGCTTATATGAATTAAGAATGAAATTTAATGTAATGTTGCATTATAAAAAAAATATAAAATGTAATGTTGCATTATAAAAAATAAAATATTTTAAAAAATTTAGCAGAGAAATTTATGAAATTCATGGGAATTTTTCACTTATCTCTATATTAATGATTAATGAAGATTGAAATGTCACGTTCTTTCACTGTCAAATGCACAGGGACATACTTCAGCAAAAAAAAAAAATGCACAGGGACATTGTGGCAGACAGAGACAGTGGGTTACAGCTTGCATTAGGTGATTTTGTACTCGTTTGAAATTTGGAAATTAGTGATTCCAGATGGAAAAGTTTTAACGTACACCCAACTAGTTAAGACACCCATTAGACACCCATAAAATAATATTTTTTTTGCTGACTCATTAAGTGGCTCTTAAATAGAATATTATTAAAAAAATTATTAAAAAAACCAAAACTCACAAAAATAATAAACACTAGAGGAAACACATGGAAGAGTGAGCGTAAGAAGAAAAACCAACTGAGCAAGAAGGGAAAGAAACAAAGGGAGTGTGAGATGAAGAATTCAAGGAGGAGACACAATTTGGAGGAGAGGGAATGCAACCATGAAGGGAACATAGGTGTAGAGAAGAAAATAAAGAGGAAATCCTAAGTCGAAAAGAAGGATTGCAGAGAAGAACAACTAAGAGGAAGGAAATACAGTTTGGAGGAGAGAAAATGCTAGTGTGAAAGAAATAGAGGTACGAAAAGAAAATTAAGAGCAAATCTTAAGATGGAAAGAAAGAGTACAGAGAAAAACAAATCAAGAGAAGGAAACATTGACCGTTGTCGCCATGCATTCTTGACAATTGACAAAATTGTTCCTCTCTTTATTTTGTGTAAGTTTCATCTTCCCATTATTCAATTTCAATGTGTTAAAGGTAGATGTTGAAATAATCTCTTTTTACTTTACACCTTGTACTCATTCTACAAATTTCTTGATTTACTCCCTATTGGGGGTGTAGTATAGTAATTAAGTGATGTGGGAATAGACTGAAGGAGTTAAAGATGAATGTTAAATGTGGTGTCTTTGGAAACTTTGAATTAAGAGATAATGTTGCAGAGTAATTCAAAGTTGGCTAACTCTTTTAGAGGGAGTGGTTAATTCTATTACGTGAATAGTTAATAGAAATATCTGTCAGTTGGTTAACTCTATTAGTCGGAGTGATTAATTCTGTTTAGTAATGGTTAATAGAGGTTATCTGGTATGATTTATATATTGTTTGGATGTGAGTTACAATGAATTTGTTGGATTAAATTACATTCAATTGAAAAAAGTTAAATTGGCCACAATATGCAAGTATTAAAGAAGAGGTTATTAGAAAGGGAAAGAAAAAAAAACTCAATTTTTTGTGGGAAAAAGAGTTGCAAAGAAGAATAGCAATGAATGTAGGATGTAGTGAAGGAGAGGAAACTCAAGGGAAAAAGAAATAGGTGCGAAATACAATTGTAGAAAAGCTAGCCTAGACAACAAGAGAGATAACCCAAGTAGGAAAGAAAGATGTGCGGAGAAGAATGTAGAAAAGAAAGATATGTGGAGAAGAACGCGGGAAAGGAAACAAGGATTGTCCAAGCAAAGCCAAAAACATGGAATAGAGAAATGTTTACCATTTGGAGCTGACATAAATAATTTTTTCAGCAAATGGTATTGATTTTTGGAATTGAACTTTGAGGTGAAATTCTGTCCTCACAGCTTGTATTTGACTACTTCCAAAATTTTATTATTTAATCATAATGAACTTGTATTTGACTACTTTCAAGATTGTATTATTAAATCACAATGTGGAAATGACAATTTAATCCATTGTGTGCATATCATAGTACTATAATATAATTTGATTGTCAGTGTGCATAACTATTAGTTGGATAACTTTATTAGTTGGAGTGATTAATAAGGAGCGGTGAATGATTATTTAAGTGATTATATTTATTTCTTAACTCTAGTGGTAATAGTTGTTAGCTTTGTTATTTGGTTAACTCTATTGGCGGGATTGGTTAATTGGTTTTAATGAATGGTTAATATTACAATTATGTAAGGTTGTTAACTCTGTTAGTGATAGTGGTTAATTTGTTGAAGTGAGTGGTTAATGGAGTAATTCTATTTTTTTTCCTTAACTCTATAAGTAGTAGTTATTCTCTGTTAGTTGGTTTATTCTATTGGTGAGAGTAATTAATTTGGTTTAGTGAATGGTAATATAATAATTTTGTAAAGTCGTTAACTCTATTTACAGAAAAAATATTTCTTTTCTAGTTTTGTTATATGTGAATGCTAATTTTTGTGTGTGCAAGTGCAAGAAAACGGTGAAAAAATGAAAAAAAAAATTATGCTTAGCAAAAACAAGGAATAGATAAATGGGTATTATTTGGAGCTCAAATAAATTTTTTTTTCAGCAAATGATATTAATTTTGGAATTGAATGTTGAAGTGAAATTATATCCTCATAGCTTATATTTGACTACTTTCAAAATTGTATTGTTAAATAATAATGTGAAAATTGTAGGTGCAGTTAATCACTTTTGTATGAACAATTAACCACCATTGTGTAAAATAGAGTTTTACGTCACATGTCAGGCAAGTGATTTGTTACGTGTATTAATTCTTAAATTAATTGTTTAATTTCTTAACAAATTATGATTCAAGTTTATCACCTACATCCATCTAAAGTCATGCATATTTTTAGATGAAATCTTAAGTAATCGCATGCTTGACAGTTAACCACATATTTACATTTAATTAGCCATATTTGACAATGAAAACTCAAAGTTGCCTTAAGTTGTGAAAAAGGGATATTATCCTCAATTAGCATGACCAAATGCATGCTTGTCCAATCTATATGAAATTATCCAGGTTAACCAATTTGTAGGTGCAATTAAGCATTTTTGTATGAACAATTAACCACCATTGTGTAAAACTAAGTTTTCCATCTCATGTCAAGCAAGTGACTAGTTATGAAAGTTTTAATTCTAAATTAATGATTTAATTTCTTAAGAAATGTTCATTCAAGTGTATCACCTACCTCCATCCGAAGCCATGCATGTTTTTTTATACAAAGTCTTAATTATCCGCATGTTTTACATAGTTAATCACACATTTACATCCAGTTAACCATATTTGGCAATTAAAACTTAAGGTTTCCTTAAGTTGTGAAAAGGTGATATTGTCCTCAATTAGCATGGCCAATTGGTGTTTCTGTAAGAATATTTTATTATTTTTACCGTAGTATGTTGCATATGAAGTATATGACAATTTTCATCATACTTGGACATTATGACAAATTTATCAGAATACATTGATCAATGTTTATATTGAGTTAACCATTTTAATATTAATAATTAACTACGAAGTATAAAATTAAGTTTTGCATTGAATGTCATATAATTAATAGTTAATAAATATTTTAATGTAAAAATTACTCAATTATTTATGTAAAATGATACTTCTAAAAAGTGCAACTTTAAGAATATAATGTCAATTTATGTTTTTGGAAGAAGTATCAATCAACCAAATGGAACACGTGATTAATCTTTTATTTACACTTAATTAACCATGTTTATGACTGAACACTTAAATAATCATTTAATAATCAATTGTAATCTTACATGCGAGAATAAATTTGTAAGTAAAATAACTACCACGTGATTAAGCTTGATTGTTCACAATTTACATTACACTTGCATTACCTCGTGAAAAGATGGTCAACCATCTTTACATTTCTGACGATAGTACCATTAACTAGCTCATAGAAGAATTTAATCATTTAACATCATGCAATTATCCACTGCAATTTAGAACTGAGATTTCAAAAAAGAATTTTATTTGATAATGTTTTAGTGTAAAAATTACTCATTTACTTATGAAAAAATCATGGTTGAAGACATGAATAAGTGGTTAATCATGAATTGACTATCGTTAAACTAATCTATTTCAAAGATAGGTCATTGAACTTGTTAAATTGCACATCTTCAACAATGATTTTTTCATTACTAAATGAGTTTTTTTTTTATTAAAACAATCACCAAGCTTCAATTTAGGTGGCATGCAAAATTTAATTCTAAATTGCAGTTGTTAATTATTTATTGTAAAATGGTTAAATAATTTTATGAATTGGTTAATGATGTTATTATAAAAAAAAAAATTGACTCATGGTGTTATTATAAATAATTCTATGTGATCAATTACAAATTTAGTGTGGTTAATCACATATTTTTCCAAAGACATATTATTAAATATTGTTAAATTTCTACATCATCAAGCATGATTTTTTCATAAGTAAATGAATAAGTTTTACACCAAAATGTTCACCAAGGAAAAATCCATTTTGCATGGCATGCAAAACTCAATTATAAATTTTATTAGTTAATTGTTTATTGTGAAATGGTTAAATACTGCTACAAATTGGTTATTCTCATATGTGAGACTACATTTGATTATTCAATGGTTATTCAACTTTTCAGTCATAAATATGGTTAATTGACTATAAATAGATAATTAATTATGTGCTTTATTTGGTTAATTAATACTTCTTCTAAAAACATAATTTGATATTATATTTTTAAAGTTGCACTTTTTGGAAGTATCATTTTACATAAATAACTGAGTAATTTTTACATTAAAATATTTACTAACTATTAATTAAATGACATATAATGCAAAACTCAATTTTATACTTCATGATTATTTTTTCATTTTAAAATGGTTAACTCAATATAAACATTGGTCAATGTCTTCGTGCTTACTAACTTGCCTTTTCTCATGCTTTCTATATGTGTTAGTTTTCTCTCTTATCTTCGTGCTTACTAACTTGTCATTTCATTATTTTTATCATAGTATGTTGCATATGATGCTTATGACAAATTTTCATCACACTTGGACATTATGACCATATGACACTTTGACTTTGGTGTTTGTGTAAGAACATTTCATACTTAAAGATGTGAAAATTTAACAACATTTAATATTTTTTGTCGTTGAAAATATATGTAGTTAATTACACTAAACTGATGACACTAGGTTAATTACACCAAATTATTTACACTAGGTTAATTATGAGATAAATTTCCAAAATAATATCATTAACCAATTCATAGAATGATTTAATCATTTCACATCATGCAATTAACTAGTAAAATTTAGTACAAAGTTTTGCATGCCATGTGAATTGAAACTTATTTGGTGAATGTTTTAGTGTGAAAATTACTCATTTAAATATGAAAAAACCAAGGTTGAAGACGTAAACATTTAGCAACATTTAATGACTTTTGTGATTAAAAAAATATGGTTAACCACAATAAACTGATGATTAACCACATATTTATACTAACTTAACTATGAGTCAAATTTTTTACAATAACTCCATTAACCACTTTATAGATGGATTTAACCCTTTCACAATATGAAATTAATCACTAAAGCATAGAATTGAGTTTAGGGTTAACCAATTTCAATGTAATTAACTCACTAAAAATTTTATGCATGGTGATTACTGATTGTCAATTTTTTCAAAATATGAAGGTTACCAATTCCTATGTTTAGTTAATCCTACAAATACGAATAATTAACCATTCAGTCTAAAATTGAGTTTTACATCTCATGTCAAGTAAGTCATTCTTTCTAAAAGTTTTATTTCTTAAATCACACGTTTAATTTCATAGCAAATCATAATTCAAGTGTTTCCACTCTAGCAATATAATGTCATGTATATTTTTGGACAAAGCCTTAATTAACCACACGATGCACGTGGTTAACTACATATTTAGATTCAATTAATCATGTTTGTGAATAAAAAATTATGTAGCCTTAAGTTGTGAACATGCTATGTTGTCCACAATTAACATGACCGATTCTCCATATGCCAATTTTTTTTTCAAAGTACTAAGGTTAACCATTTTTTATGTGCAATTAATCATTTTAATATGCACAATTAGTCAACCAGTCAACCAAGCTTAAAACTAACTTACAATTAACCAATTCTTTTTAAAAGTTTTACTTTTTAAATTATGCATTTAATGTCATAAATGATGATTCAAGTGTTTAAAATATAACAATATAATGTGATGAATATATTTTTTTTAAGTCTTAATTAACCTCATGATGTACATGGTTAACCAAATAGTGACGTTCAGTTAACCATGTCTTTGAATGAAGACTTAAGTAGCCATTCATCAACTAATCCTGTAAAGGTCAAACATTTACCCTGTCAAAACGATTTAACACTTAATAGTCGCCCTTAATGTTTTTTTTTATCAAATTAAGCTAATAACCACATTTTACACAGAATTAACCAAGTTAGTGGGGACACTTAACCATAATTGTGTAAAACTGAAATTTCTACTAGTTTACTTATGGAAAAATATGCTTGAATATGTGGTTAACCATAGTAAATTAATTATTAATAACATATTTGCACCAGGTTAACCATGAGTCAAATTTCGGACAATAACCCCATTAACCAATTTGTACAAGTATTTAACTATTTCACAACATGCAATTAACCATCAAGAATATGTACTTTTGTCTTTGAAAAAAGTAATATCGGGTAAAATATTATTGTTACTCAAATTTATTGAGCAAATGTTTTTAGCCTATATGTGATTCATATGATTAATAGTTAACTACAGTTATCTAAAATTGTCTTTTGCATCTCTATATGTCAAGTAAGTGATTCTTTCTCACTATATAGAGGCATAAAATTTTCCAACAACCTCATGGTATAAGTAATTAATGTAAGTAAATTACTTGACCAAAGATTGTGCCAAATTACATAAGGAATCTGCAAAACCAGCCACACCACCAGGAGAATAAACACGGGTCTTGAGTCTTCAAAAAAGCTGCGTATTTTAGTAATAGATGCACATAGTAAACTATACTCTGAGGCCTTCCTGTCAGCAAAACTTTTTGTGTCTAAACTTCCTCTTTTGCCTCATGCAAATAATTTTCTAGGTGAGCACAATTCATTTGTAGTGAAAGAGGAAAAGTACATTAGAAAATAAAAGGCAAGCATAATACTAAACCAACAATGAGTAAGAAATTAATAAAGCTTTGCCTTTGAGGCAAAAAAAAAAAATCAACTATGTATTGTCCATCTCATATATCTTCTAATCTTACATAAGTCTTTGACACCAAATTGTTAATCAATCATACCAATTCAACTTCATCTCACAACTCAATCCAATTTATAAAACAATTAATTAAGTTCTCATGCTTATGGGTTACAGTGCAAAACTCCTTGGCCATTGTGACATTTTGTTCCCTATCAGGTTTCTTATTCTAAATTCTAAATGTTATAGTCAATTGTGACACTATTTCTGTAAATGGATTTCATTTGAAATTTATATTGTTCTTTGTTAGTGATCAAACAGAGATAAACCATTTATGTTTTGCTTGCAGAGATTATGACACTGTAGTGTAAATTTGAGGACGACAAAAAAACAACTTCAATGGTTAAAAGCTGCTAGGAAATTTAGACCATATTAAAACAATTTCCAACATGGTTGATATAGTGTTGTTTTCTTTTCTTTTTCTTTTTATCATAGAATACATGGCCACAAAACTTAAGCAAATTTATTTTTAGCACTCCAATTTTGTCTAATGTAGTTGACAATTTAGATAACTAATAGTTATTATATTTTAAGTTAAAGAAAGTCCAAGACAAAAAATATTGCTGCACTATGACCATATTTTGGCCTAGTTTGAAGGCAACAATGATTTATGGCTGATAGACAAATAGAAAAATTAAGCCAAAAGGCCAAGAACCTACACCTTGAAATCACATTTTTTTTTTATTATTTCAAGAATATTGTTGAAGCAACAAGCAATACTATAGCAATACCCCGTGGACTCTATATAGATAGGCAATTTGGCACCACCAAATCCAGTCAGGACAAATAAATCCATAAACAATGATACAAATTCTCCTGCATTATAATACATAATACATACTATAATAAGAGCTAAGGAGGAAAAAAAGGGATAGAAACTTTTAGTGTATCAAACTTTGCCATTGTAACTAACCTGCTAGAGCATTGTTGGTTAAGAGCCTGCATTATGGTAGAACCAAGGTCTCTCAAAGAATAAACAATGAAAAATCATTTGATGAAAAATATAATATGATAACCAAAAACATAAACACAAAAATTAGATACAATACATGTTCTTAGGATAACTGGCTGTGATTATTTGCCACTCTTGACATCTTGAATGGCATCTCTACCACCAAAGTTGACCATTTGGTCTCAATAATAGAAAGCTATTTGACATAAGACATAGATACAAAAAAAATCAAAACAAAATAGACAAACTTAACATTTCTAGTAATGGTGAATTGGGTAACATCATTGCTACTTCAATTGAAAACATAATAGTTATCACATTGTAAACATTACAGTATTCTATATATTATTATTCAAGGTGTCTTTTCTCATAATCTCCTTCCTCTAAGCCTAAAACCCCACAATTTTAACATTATTTGTACCTTTATCCCTTCTTCAATTATCACAGAGGTTTCAGATGATAAGGAAGACTCAATAGAGATCGCCCCATCCGAACTAATCTTCCCCATAGCTTCAGCAATTAAGTTACCAACTTACTCATCATTTCCAGCAGAAATTAATGCTACAACTATGAAAGAGAAGGAAGAAAAATATCTTCAATATTTTCTTGTAAAGAAAACCCCTTAATATAACAAAATTCAAACAAGCCAAAGCAAAGACCTTTAATATGCTCCCTTCCTTTAACAGGATCGTTCAATAACTTGGCCAACTCCTTTATAATCTTCTCCATCCCCTTCTTCAAAGAAATAGGATTGGCCCTAAATGCAACTGCTAAAAGTAAAAGGTGGTTTTTTATGTTTATGGACCCAAACTAAAGAAATATATGTTTGTTTCTTACAAAAAAACAAAAAAAAAAAGAATAGATATATGAATTAGTGGATTGTCCCACAACATAGAAACAGACCCATTTCATGCTTACAAGTAATATTAGAGGGGGGCCTTCTTATCAACAAAGCAAATACCACGGAATGCAATTAAGGATTTAGGGTTTTACAATCCAGGGTTCTAATTCAAAGGGACAAAGGTCAGAAAGACAATTGAAAGGTTTTACAATCTAAAGAATAGAGTTACCTGAGAAGATTTGTGAAGATTGGAGTGGTGAAAACCAGGGATAGAGAGTAGTTAGCGGGAAGCCTGAATAGAAAAGCCACCAAAAATGCGTCTGTGAAAGGTGAAGCAACTTTGAATTCAGGTGAAACGATGCTTAGTCTGCAACAATGTGTGACGTGCTCGGTGCTTAGGTTGCGACGGTGTGAGACGTGCTCAAGTTGTGACGATTTGTGACGCGCTTAAGCAGCAACGATGTGCAACGTACTCGGGTTGCGATGATGTGAGACGTGGTCAAGTTACAACGACCTACAACGTGCTCAAGTTGTGACAAGGTTTGATAAGGAGCGAAAGGTTACCCTTGTGGTTTTGAAATCATGTAGTGTGCGAGCGGAAGGTTACACCTTTTCCCTCTTTATTTTATTTTTTGGTAAAAAGAAAAAAAAATACTTTTTTAATTATTAAAAGAAATATTACTCATTAAAATATGGCAGGTAAGCGGGTGTTGCATGGGTGGCTGGTACTGTACAGCAGTACGTCTATCACCACTCATTGCAGATCAGCTACAGATACTTCTTCACTTTCTGGGTTTTTAACTTTTCCATCTACTCACACCACCGCCACCAGTGAGTAAAATACAAAACACTTGATATTCTGATTATTCTCCATAGAGTTGAGGATTTGGAGTGGTGGGTGAAGAAGGGTTTGTGAAAAAAATGAATCAGAGCCAGAGATGAAGTTGGAAGAGGTTACCCGGTATAATCCACCATCTCACCTGAACCTGAATCAAACTGAACCCGCTCAAATTCGTACGTTCTACTGGTCGGTTTGCAGTGGTTTAGGATTTTTGAACCCGGATCCAACCGAACCCAACCATTTGAAGTCCGAATCAAACCACCAGAGATAATTGGAAGTCATCCACCAAATGTTAGCATGTTGATTTTCTTTGACTTTTGGCAATTACTCACAAATAGTGTATCCAAAGAAGAGAAAAATTTTCTTTGACTTTTGGCAATTACTCACAAATAGTGTATCCAAAGAAAATATAAAAAAAGAAGAAGGCGAAACACCAGATTTTCTGAGAAACAGCATGTTTCAGCTCAGCTGCTCAGGTAAGTAACTTGTAACCCGTTTGTAGCTCTTATTGACTGATCCCAATGACTTCTTTCTGGGGGGTTTGATTGTGTGTGTGCATGACTCGGGTGTGGCCGTGTGTGTGCGTGTTGGGGGGGGGGGGGGGGGGGGGGTGAATATTTTTCAGTGAAGAAAACTTAATAATTTTTTATTAGTTTATTTTCTATAATATATTTATGTCCATTGTTTAATTTATTTAAAACCTTCATGGGAACAGCATAATTGCAAGGTAGAAGTATCGTATGAGATAAGAGTGAAATGGCAGAAACTGCAGTATCTTTTGCCTTGGGAGAAGTCTTCCAAATCCTAAAGGACGAAACAAACCTGCTAAGAGGCATCCACAAAGATTTTTTAGACATCAGAGATGAACTAGAGAGCATTCAAGCTTTCCTCAAAGATGCAGATAGAAGGGCTGCAGATGTAGCATACACTAATGATGGAATAAGAACATGGGTGAAGCAGGTCAGAGAAGCATCATTTTGTATAGAAGATGTCATCGATGACTACCTCAGGGTGATTCATGTGGTCCAACATCTTGGATGTGGGGCTTCAATTTGCAAGATTACAAGCCTCATCAGCACCGCGATTTCTCGTCATCAGATAGCAACTGAGATTCAGGACATTAAATTGTCGCTTTCTGTAATCAAGGAAAGAAGTGAAAGGTATAAGTTTCAAGCTTTACAAGAACAGCCATCAAGCAGCAGCATTAGAGGGATAGAAGAAGGTAGCAGATGGCATGATCCTAGAATGGGTTCCCTTTTCATTGAAGAAACTGAAATTGTAGGATTTGAATTCCCTAAAGATGAATTGGTTGGTTGGTTGTTGAATGGCACAAAAGAGCGCACAGTGATTTCAGTGGTAGGGATGGGAGGACTTGGAAAAACCACTCTTGCAAAGCACATTTTTGATAGTCAAAAGGTAAAAGGTCACTTTGATTGTCGTGCTTGCATCACAGTTTCTCAATCATACACTGTGAAAGGGTTATTCATAGACATGATAAAGCAATTTTGTTGGGATACACAAGACCCTCTTCCAGAAATGTTACACGAAATGGATGAGAAGTCACTAATTTCTGAATTGAGGCAATACTTGGAGCATAAAAGGTATTTGATATTCTTTGATGATGTATGGCATGAAGATTTTTGTGATCAAGTTGAATTTGCCCTGCCTAATAACAATAAAAGTAGCAGGATCATAATGACCACTAGACTGATGCATGTTGCTGAGTTTTTCAAGAAATCCTTTCCTGTTCATGTTCACAGCCTACAACTGTTGCCTCCAGACAAAGCATGGGAACTCTTTTGCAAGAAGGCGTTTAGATTTGAGCTAGATGGGCAATGTCCAGCAGAGCTTGAAGGTCTGTCAAATGAAATCGTTAGAAAATGCAAGGGGTTACCTTTGGCAATTGTAGCCATCGGTGGTCTATTTTCAACAAAATCTAAAACTGTGTTTGAATGGCAAACGTTGAGTCAAAATCTAAACCTTGAGTTACAGCGTAATTCCCATCTAACTAGTTTAACTCAGATTTTATCTCTTAGTTATGATGACCTGCCTTACTATTTGAAACCATGCATTTTGTATTTTGGTATATATCCAGAGGACTATTCCATTAATCATAAGAGGTTAACCCGACAATGGATAGCTGAAGGGTTTGTTAAGTCTGATGGGAGAAGAACTTTAGAGCAAATTGCAGATGAGTGTACTTATCCGAGTTGATTTATAGAAGTCTGGTTGAAGTCTCCACAGTTCGCATTGAAGGGAAAGTTAAAAGTTGTCAAGTCCATGATTTATTACATGAAGTGATCATAAGAAAAGTGAAGGACTTAAGTTTTTGCCATTTTGTGCAAGAAGGTGATGATGAATCAGCCACAATTGGAATATCTAGACGGCTATCAATAGACACTAGTTCCAACAATGTGTTGAAAAGCACTAAACACATTCGTGCTATTCATGCTTTTGGAAAAGGAGGACTGCTTGAGCCTTTTATGGGTAAATTATCTTCAAAGTCTAGGTTGAAATTACTCGACCTTGATGGTATATCGTTAAATTATGTACCTAGTAATTTAGGAAATCTTTTTCACTTAAGGTACATAAATCTAAGAGGAACTAAAGTACGGGTTCTTCCTAAATCTATTGGTAAGTTGCAGAACTTAGAGACCTTGGATATAAGAGATACATTGGTTCATGTGTTACCAAGTGAAATAAACAAGCTCAAAAAGTTACGACATCTTCTTGCTTTCCATCGAATGTATGAAGCAGAGTATTCTCTTTTGGGATTTACAACTGGTGTGCTAATGAAAAAAGGTGTTGGAAACTTGACTTCACTACAAAATCTTTATTATGTGAAGGTAGATCATGGGGGAATAGGTCTCATCCAAGAGATGAGAATGTTAAGGCAGTTAAGGAAATTAGGCTTGAGGCATGTTAGGAGGGAATATGGGAATGCAATATGTGATTCAGTGGTAGAGATGAAAAACCTTGAATCACTTAATATAACTGCAACAGCTGAGGATGAAATCATTGACTTGAACTCTATATCATCCATACCCCGACTTCGACGACTTCAATTGAAAGCAAGACTGGAGAAGATGCCTAATTGGATTTCAAAGCTTGAGTTTGTTGTTGAGATAAGGCTTGGTTTATCAAATTTGAAAGATGATCCATTGAGATCTCTAGAAAACTTGCCAAATTTGTTGAAGCTCAGTATTTGGGACAATGCCTATGATGGTGAAATTTTGCATTTTCAAAGTGGAGGCTTTCCAAAATTGAAGGATCTGAATCTTGCTCGCTTGAATAGATTAAATTCTATCCTCATAGACAAAGGAGCTTTGCTTTGTCTTGAATATCTTAAACTTGACAAAATACCCCATCTCAAGGAGTTATCCCCTGGCATCAAAGCCTTGCATAACCTTAAAGCTCTTGACTTCCTTGATATGCCAACTGAATTTGTTGAGAGCATTGATCCAAAAGATGGACAAGATTATTGGATCATCAATCATGTTCCCCTTGTATTCGTTCGTCATTGGATTGGCCCAAGATACAATGATTTTGAAGTCTGCACTATTCACTCATCCTCCAAGGAATCATAAACAAACTGATAATGCTTTGATGTCTTGTATGAAGGTACATACCCTTTCCTCAATCATGTTTGTCTTTCTTTTCATGTTTTAATTTTATTTCTTTGTTATGTATACATTTGTCTCTTTATACATTTTAATACTTGGATTTTGTCACGTCTTTTACATGAGTTGACGTATCTTAAAGTAAATATACAATTTTCTTTATAAAAGATGGTTCATTTGTATTGTTCTGGTTTCCAAGTTTTAGTATATATCTGTTCAAAAAAAAAAAAAGTTTTAGTATATACAATTCGTCTAAAAAGATGAACCTCTTAGCAAGTTGAATAGGGTAAACATATCTATATATTGATATCTTCGAGAATCAATTTTATATAAATAAAAAAATTTGAGAACCAAAAACAATATTGATAACATATTCTAGGAAGTAAATTATATATTTACTCTATATTTTATAATTAATGATATGCAACCAACATTTTAAAATGGGATGAGGTGGATTGGCCTATTTCAAAATGTTGGTTGAGAAGGTTAACCCATATATGTTTCATGTAGGTTAATCCACCAAAATATTTTGAAACTTAGACGTAAAAATCACCCCAAATGACCCTTGAATAATAAAAAAATAATAGTAAAATAAAAATAAATATTAAAATAAAAGAATATATTTAAAAGAAAAAGGTGAATAAAAATGGAAATGAAAATGTAATGGAAGAATTCAGAAATAAAATAAATACATTTTATCTTGTATTACTCCCTCTACTCCAAAATAACTACAGTTTTAACCTTTGAAAAAAAAAATCAAATTGACTGATATTCTCACTTTTCAATGAGATATTTAAACATCTATTCCAATTTTGTCCTCTAATAAATAATATGTCTTGAAAGACTTAATAATGCATCTATTGAAATTAAGAAAGAGAATATAAGAATATTTTAGTAAACTTGTCCCCTAATAAATACTATTTTCTTGGAATATTTGTTTTTCTTAATCTATGTGAAAAAACCTTAAACATCAATCATTGTGAGACAGAGGAAGTATCAATTATATGTTCCTAGTGACTTCTTAATTTTTACAAATTTTTTAATCATTTGTATGAAATTCTTGAATCATCATGTGACTGCATTTAATGCTTACTACTTGTTAAGGACTAATTTATAAATTACTCCTCATATATAAGACTTTTCGGCTTATTTTCAATTTTTTATCTGACATGTTTGTTTATCCCTATATAGTACTCCTCATATAGTAGTACTCCCTCCATTCCAAAATAAATGTCATCCTATATTTTTTTACACAAATCAAGAAAAGTTATTAACTAGATGAAAGAGAGAAGTAATTTTACAAAACTAACCTTATTATTAATATTGCATTGAAAAGCTAAAGTGACACTTATTAGGGGTATTAGTGAAAAAAAAATAATTAATATTACATTGAAAAGTCAAATGCGACATTTATTTTGGAACAATTTTTTTTTTCAAATACGACACTCATTTTGGGACGGAGGGGGTACTATATTACTCTTTTCACTTGGTTTTCAAAAGTTTTCTATTTTTATTTTTTATACAGGGATTGCTTGATTGCTGTTTTTAAAAATATCTTTTCACTTGATATGATTTTTTTATTTTAAAAAAATTCTAAAAACTCGTTTCTGAAAATAAAATTGAGAACTTAAGCATGTTTTAAAAGTTGTACCTTTGCTTTTACTGTAGAAATGTGTAATAAGTCATAACAACTCTTTATCTTTGCAGTAAAAAAAAACAACTCTTTATCATTTTAAAACTGATTTTAAAATCACCTTGTCAGATAGTTTTTTCCCTATTTAGAAAATAATTTTAAACAAAAAATCTAAAATAGAATCAAACACACCTTATATTTTCTTGTTCTTACCATTTCTGTCACAAAAATGAAATAAAAAAAAAAAAATAAAGTGATAGTTTCATAATTATCAGTAAAATATGTTAATTAAAAATGCAAAAAGAAAATCAACCAAACGCCTATGTTTAGCATGTTATTGGGCCGCTATGGCTAAGGTTAACAGTTAATTATTAGATCTATTTTTATTTCAATTAGATTGTTGCTTCCTGCACCTCCAAAAATTACTTCCAGCACCACATTACATTCCGGAAAGTCCAATTTAAAATGTATTTTGGACCGGACTTTCCCAAATGTAATGAGGTGCTTAAAGTAATTTTTGGAGGTGGAAGAAGTTTTAGCCTTTCAATTAGCAATGAATGGATTTGTTTTCTTTCTGTATTTTACGCATTTATATATTCTGTCCCCAAATAAAATGTACTACCATTTAAGTCATTGTATTTAAACAAGGAATAATTAAGACTTCATTTTATTTTTCTTCTTTCATGGTGTTTATTGCAGGTTGTTGGAGCTGCTCTTTAAAGCTTGTAATCAAGACTTCTTCATTTGAATGGAAATTTTCATTTTCATAATAAAGACAAATCTCTCTACCAAAAATATAATCAAGACAAATGTAATTTCTTTATTATTATTGGATTTGTTGTGATGATAGAACCTACTGTTGCTTGGCAATTATTTTGCTTGTATTCTAAACTTTAGTCTTCCTTCTCTCGGTTTTGGAAGGCAAATGTGAAGGTTGTGGAATTACTCTTTTGTAATGAATATTCTTCATTTAGAAGGACATTTTCGAGTTCCTTCCTAATATAGACAATTTCAGTACCTTTGTTATTTTACTGGATTAATTTGTTGCGTTGCTGGAATCAACTGCTGCTTACCAATTATATTGATTATCCTCCTCTTGTTTTTATGTTTTTTTTTATCATGATGAATAAAATTAGAAAAAATGAACTGAGCGTGAGAAACCAAGCCCTTTAGAGAATCTATAATGTAAGAAAATGTATAAAACAAAAACCTTAAAGTTAGTATAGTAAACAAAATGTGATTGTAATAACTTGTAAGATCTATAGAAATTATAATCAGCTTAAGAATAAGTTTTTTTTCCAGTAGAATTTTTTTCACATTAAAGTAACTAAAAGGATAGAGTTTATAGAAAGGCACTTTTAGTAATTAGATAAAAAGCCAGCATGCGCAAACAAATAATGTTAGAAAAAACAAAACATACTTTTAAATATACCGTGTCAGTTAAGAGAACAGAAGAATCAGGTTCAAAGTAAGAACACATAAATGGAATCTATGATCAGAGAAACTCACGCCATGGAGGAGGACTCGTAGTGCAGTAAGAGACATTGGGTAGCTGATCCTTTCGTGGCTGTGTTTGTGGCTCATCTACCTTAGGCACTGGAGCTCCCACACCTCCAACCATAATTGTCTTTGACACACTCTCAACCAAGGTTTTAAATCGCGGTCGCAGTCACGATCACAGTCGCATTAAGGTTTTCACGGTTACGATAATTGCGGATTCTGCGATACGGATTACGATCATTACGGCATGAATGCTTCACAATTTCACACAAAACTATATTAAAATATTTTGTATCATTATATAATTTATAATAACCTATAGTTAATATTTTTTTTCATCCCAATGAGATATCCAAAGTAAAAAAACTAATTAAAGTATTAAAATGAAAATAAATTAGTACATACTAATATATTTAAAATTGAACATTCATGTAATACTAATTAAAGTATTCACATTTTCTAATACAAAATATATGTTCTAATATGAATTTATAATTGAAATTTTGAACATTCATCTAAATTATATTTAAGATTCAAAACTAATTATATTAAAATAAAAGAACTTAATTATACAAAAGCAAATAGATCCCAGCCTTTCAAAAATTCAAAGCAAATAGATCTCAGCCTTTTAATAGACAATGAAGGAAATGGAGATGCAACACGGAAATGAAGCCCCTCACGTTCCCAATCCCCTCCCCACGGACCCCACACATTCCCAATCCCCTCTCAGACTCACTCACGACTCACCCACTCAGTCCTTCCTTCTCCCAAACTTCATCTTTTTTCTTTCTTATCTCAAGCTCTCACTCACGGCTCATCCTCACATCTCACCCTCTCTTTAGAAATAGAACCTAAAACATTGAAACCCATGGCCACAAAATACTTGAATGTTGAACCTGAGTCAAGATCAGAAAACAACTGAGATGACGAGAAGCTCGAAAGTCGAAACTCAGAAGACTCGGAACGGAAACCTGGAAGAAGACGATGTGCGCATGTGGAGGTTGAGATCACGATTCACGAGTGAAGATGCTCCGATACTCACATGACTGAGACTGAGACTGAGAGGTTAGGGTTCTAATCTCTAATGTCTAAATCTGAAATTTTTTATTTTTGATTCTGATTTGATTATGTGGGAAGTACTCTTTCTTATGTTTATTTGATATGGTTTCTGAATTTTTTGTTCGTTTCTTCTTTTTTTATTGTACGATCTGTGTATAAGTGTGTGTTTTTTCTTCTTCTCCTGAATCTCCTCTGTTTTTTTGTCCGCGATTCTCGAAAAAGTACCGGATTCCAAACATTTTTGGAAACAGCGTTATGTTGCGTCCGATACACGTGATTTTTGTTCTGTCCGCAATATCGGTGCGTAACGGTAACGCCGCGGTCCGATATCGAGATGTCGCAGACGATATTGCCGTTACGCACCGATTTTTAAAACCTTGCTCTCAACAACAAATTGCCACTCTATGAAAGGGGTGCCAACACATTTCAAACACTAACCACATCAAGGAAACTCTTCAAGAGCTACGTCTAGGACTTGTAAATTTGCAAAGAGATTGAATTAATATTCTAGAGCAATATATAGAACACACCCATTTGCCTTTGGTCAATTTCTTGTGACCATGGCTATGAAGTAGACAGACACTTTTGTGTGCAACTATGAGATCATCTCTCAAATAGGGATTCTTTGAATGCCTTTGCAGAAGCCCTTGACAATGTCCTAATATGTGTTCCAAAGTACGGCTAGCATTGAAGTTATAAGTGCCAACACCTTCCAACTCCTTCCCTCACTAGTTGCATATGACAAAATCACAAATTGCAGCATGGTAATATATTAGTTTATAATATGTGACAGAATTCCTACAATGCCACTGAAACTCCAAATCGACAGAAGTCTTTTCCCCTAATCATCAACTACTGATTGTTGCAAAGCATTTCAACAGGGTAATAAGAAGGGTCTTAAGTACTTGGAGCAGGCTTAATTAATCTCTGATCCTCCATATCCCAAGGCAGCTATTGGAGGGACAGTATGGTCTCCATAACAGTTACTATCCTTAAGTCTATTTTGCTTTAATTAAGCAATGTTAGCTTAAGAGGTAAAATAAATATTGCAGGGTAAATAGAAAAAGTCAATGTTGAAATGCAGAGAAATACACTAGAAGGGGGGTTGAATAGTGTATTTAAAATTTCTTTGGAAAACTTTAGCTAATGTGAAGATAGTGTATCTTTACGTTTTACAGAAACTTAGTAAAACAGAAAAACAAGCTATCGTCCAGCCGATTAAAAACAACAGTCCAAAGAAACTACTCTTCTTCTTTTTCGTTTAAATACACGTAATAGATAAACTTAGATAAAAGGTGTATAGAAACCTTTTCGTAATATGTTGAAGAGATAGTTTAAAAGAAATGCAAGTAAGCTAGAGAGCGAGAGAATAGAACTTAGTTTTATACTGGTTCACTCAACTGAGCTACGTCCAGTTCTCCTTCAAAAACTTTTGAAGGGTTCTACTAATCAAAATCTGATTACTCTCAAGTATTCTAACCTTGCCACTTCTGGCTACAAGTATTCTCTAGGCCACTTCTGGCACACCCTTAATCTCCCCTTGAGATTAAACACAAAGAACAAACAAAAGTATTCTTTAACACTAAGCCACTTCTGGCTTTCCAAACAGAATTGTTTGATATTGTAAGTAAAATTTAACTCTCACTGAGAGGATATTACAATAAGAATGAGTATATAGACTCGCTTAGCAAAGCTAAGATGAATGCTCTTTTTCGCTTATGATCGTCCAGTCGTTTTGACAGGGATTCAGCTCTTTATCAAAAATTCGTCGTCTGATATGTGTGCTCATTCTTCTATATATAGGAAGCTTGTTGAAAGATATCCGTTGAGGGATCTGTTCCTTTTCCAAGAGCGATTCTTTCTGTAGCATATGGCCGTTGTCACATTTTGACTTAGAGAGAAGTGATGGAAGTGACAGCCGTACTTGTAGCGTCTCTCTCCTACTTGTACTTTTTCTGCAGAGAGAAGCTTCTTCTTTTCCTGTTCAGTACTATTCGAAAAGATCAAACAGAATGGCATGTTAAAATATGAGAGAGTGAACATTGCCTTATATCATAGAAAACGTATTTTCAAGATAGTAACAACAGTGAGTGTTATTCAAGCGTTGGACGCTTGCTCTCACAGGAGCATTGGACGCTGCCTGTAGGGTTCTTTATAAAACACATTTGGACGCTTTCTTTATTAAGACATAAAGTCCAGGTTTGAGAGATACAATACCATTGCGGGATTGGACGATGTAAATCCTATAACACTCAAACTAGATCATTAGATACTTCAAAATTTATCCTTTAGTTATTATCATCAAAACCGAAATTCGAGGGGTTGGACATCGTCCAAGGTCTTAGAACCTAACAATCTCCCCCTTTTTGATGATGACAAATAATGGTAAATTTTGATGTTAAAAGATACATAATCATATAAGAATACAATGAGTCAAGTCAGAGATGATTATGTTATGCCAGAGTATAAAAGTGAAATGAAGTACTCCCCCTGAGTTCAACATTTCTTATGCATCTAATAACAGATAGATATAAAGGCAAGTATAAATCATGTATAACAGATATCAGAGTGAAAAACATATCAATGATATGGATGCGGAATATATGAAAATAAACACCTCATGTTTTGATAAAGGAACCAATATATATATATTCAAAAAATATTTGAATACAGATTGTTTAGCTATATATTCAAAAAATATTTGAATACAGATTGTTTAGCTATTTATTCTCATCAAAATTCCAATTTCTCCCCCTTTGTCATTAACAAAAAGGTTTGAAAGATGGAAAAAAAATGATGTGGCCATCATGGTCACCTTATGGCTGTGGAGGTGGTTCATGTGGTGGTGGTGGTGGTTGTTCTGGTGGTGCTTGAATTGGTGGTGCTGGTTGTGGAGGTTGAGGTTGGACTGGTGGAACTGCATGAGCAACGTGACCAAGTAAGGTGGCTGCGGTATTTTGAATCTGGTTCACAAGCGTCTGGGAGAGACTCATGAACTGCTCAGTGATTGCATTTTGCAGCATCAGTCGATGTTGATCAGCCTCAGCCTGTTGTCTTTGCTGAAAAGCTTGAAAAGCGGCTTCGGTCTCCAGCTGTTGTTGCCTCAGAGCCTGTTGCACTATCTCGTGAACACGATCTTCTGAGACTCCTTGTGGTTCAGCAAATCGCAGGGGATTGATGCCCCTTGGACTTGAAGATCCAGTGGGAACCAGTTGATGTGTGCCTGAATGTGCTTCAGTAGAGGCATCAACAAAGGGGAAGCTGGTGATTTCTTCAGCAATAGGCTATACTGTAGAGACTTCCATAGGCTTGGAGGCTTCAACAACGAGCTCTCTATCATCCGCGGACTTATCAGATTGGACGGTAGGTTCTTCATGTGATGTGACAAAGTGTTCTACGTCCACTGGTACTGATGAGTCCAGGTCAAGATGAGCTAGCACCTTTGTCACTTTGGCAGATGCTTCAACCAGTTCTGCCTGTGTAGCCTTTGACTTAGCAACCGTATCTTCCTTTTCCATGGTTGCAGTCTCAGCTTCCTCAAAAGCCAGCTGCTCAATACGAGCTTGTTCTACTGCTGCGGTGGCTTCTTCTGCTTGGTACTCCTCATGTAGAGTTTGGAGTTCCTCCACAAACTCCGTGCGATCCAGTGTTCTGAGGTCAAACACTTTGTTGCTTCTGATTGTTGGCAAAGTCTTCATCAATTCCAGATAATCATCTGAATCCTTCAGAAAGCAGGCAAATGTGTCTGAGAAATGGTGAGTCTTGACTGGACGCAGCACTTCTATACCATGAGGGGGATGAACAAAGTCATCCTTGGAACTGCCTGAGGATGAGGCTTGCTGGGAATCGTTCCATAATATCTGGCGCCAAAAGATTATGGAATCAAAGGTTCCAAGTTCACGCGTGAGCTTACCAGACTTATCAAATAAATGACCCCAGATGTGAGAAGATTTTTGCAGGGTTTCAACTTTCTCCTCCCTGCTGGGCATCTCAATGCCGTAGAATTTGAAGCCTTTCTTGCGACCAGCATCATAGACAGGTAGTCTAGGACATACTCTGTCTGGTACGAACTTTATTTCCGTCGCGCGGCTTATGTGCATGTTTGGTGGGTAGGCGATTGCTTGGTTTGGAATGAACATCTGTTGCAGAAGCTTTCCAAGATCATCAAAGTCGCCTGGCTAGAAGTTTAGCACTGGAGTTCCAGCTGGTAGAGGCAGAAACTTTGTGATTGGAGTCCAGATTTGAACATCCCTGACCCACCCTGTGTCTGGACGCTGCTGCGTTACTGACGGGTCCAGACTTTCTTTAATTGCCAATTGCAATTCTGCATCCAGCTCAATATCTTTGTTAGCAGAAGACTTCTTGGACGGTGCCTTCTTTTTCCTTGGAGCCTTCCCTTTCTGCTCCGCAACCGTCTTGGTGAAACGAGAGGCAACTTCCACCTCTGGCTTCTGCAGATTTTCCGCTGCTGGACGCACTCTCTGCTGAGTTCCAGTTGGACAGATGTAAGGATAAGGCATGCGTACTAAGTGTGGGTACACTTCTCTCGTCCAATTGGGCAGAGGATTGCTGATGATCGTTCCTTTGGGCATAGCATAATAAGCAGCTGACAAAGATTCAGTGCAAACATACCTCGTCCACTCAGGTGCTGAGGCAGTTGTATAATGCCGCTTCAGAGGCTCTTGCAGAGGCCTCTGGATCATATCATCTTCTTTACAGAAATTCTGCTCATTGCATGTGAGGAATGCAACCGGAAAGCGTTCTCTGTCTTTCTCTTCTTTGGTTTTCTGCTTGGGGGGAATAGTCCATGGGGACCATGTATCCCTCCATGCATCTCTTGGACGCACAAACTTGGACAGGTCCAAGCGAAGAGATGGTTGTTGGCTTGCTGATGTGGAAGGAGCACCTGATGTTGCTGGTAGAAGGGTGCTGGTGGACACATTGTCGGTGCCTGAGTCTTCACTCTTCGTGGCACATTAGCAAGAAAAGGAAGTGTTTTAGCAGGTTGTGCCTTTTGCTTCTTTTACTGAGGACCCTCTGTCTCCTTCATGATCTGACCAATTGGGATCTGGTCATCATCATCATCAGAGTCGTCCAGTAATTGAAGCTTTCGTACCTTTTGCTTTTCTGGGGCAACCTTTACTGGAGCTACCTTTGGACGCCTCTCCTCTTGAACAGGTTTGGACGTTTCAGTCCTTGGACGCTTCCCTGCTGGTGACTGAGCAACAGATGTCTCAGCATGCCTTTTCTTGGTTCTTCTTTCCTTCTCAGCATCTTCCTCATGCATCTGAGTTGCTTGGCGTGTGATCTTTCTGCCCTGCTGTTCTTCCATCAGCCTTTTGATTTTTCTACCAATGCCCAAAAGATCAATCTCTTCTTCTTCATCATTAGAGATGATCTTGCTCTGTTCATGCCTTTGCTTGTTGATGGTGTCCTCGTCCAGGTCCCTTAAGACCTTGGCTGTTAGCTTGATCTTCATTGGCCTTATGTTGGGCTCACCAAACAACTGTTGTGTTGCCACTATTGGCCCTTTCTTCACTATGGCTTCGTGGGCTTCTTCATCCAATTCATCAAAGAAGCGTTGATAAATCTTTTGATCCCAGAAGATCCTGTTCAACAGGGCGGCGTAGAAAATGTCATCATTCCCACCCACAGACTTCATCATCCTCACGATATTGACATAGATGATGTGAGGGAGATTGAAGGGAATGCCTTCCATCAGATGGAATGTCACAAACTTGTGTAAGTCTATGACTGAGTCCTTAGACCCAGCTTTGTGCAGGATACTCTTGTTGCACACCTGCTGCCATATTGTAGCTTCCTCGCACAGATTCTTGTATTCAATCTTCATCGACTCAGGGGTTTTGGACTTGCAAAGCACAGTCGCAACGTGATTGTCGTACTGCTTGGCCCAGTTGGTTCTGTACTGGTTCTGCTCCCTGATGCAACCAGTTACCTTTGCTATGGCCTCGATGGACAGCGTCACTTCTCGTCCAAGAATCGTGGCCACGAGCTCCCTTGAGCTCTGAAACTTGGCATTCCTCCAGAACATTTTGATCAACTCGGGAAATATTTTCTGGTTCTCATTGAAGTAGCCTCTGATTCCACACTTCAGTAGGCTCTCGTTCAGGTTTAGTCCCAGCTTTTCAAGCTCTTCAATGTCAAAGAAGTGCTCAATGTGCACTGTAGCAGCTCCTTGGCACACAACTGTAGTCTCAGGGTAGGTGAGGACGTCGAGTTCTGAGTTGCTTGAGTTTGTAGAGATTGTCATTCTTGTAAAGTTTGGATTTTTAGGTTTTCTGAGAGGGTTTTTGGGGTTTCTGAGAGAGAGAGAGAGTGTTTAGGTTGATGATTTTTCAAAGAGGTTTGGTATGGTGGTGTTTGGGCTTTGTTTGGAGAATAAGAAGCGATTTTGTTTTTTTTTTTTTAATATTTGAAAAAGGTAACTGATGCCATAAAACCCGCCATGATGAGACGTGCAGAGGATGTGGGTAATTGTGTACGGTTACCGCCATTTTGGTGACTCAGCATAGAGTATTAGCTCATACTTATCCTTAAAACGATCCGTTTTGTTAATTTGAATCAGAAGAAAAGACTAAGATAAAAAGACATCATCCATATATTGGACTTTAAGTGAAATGTATGTAATGCATGTGCATGACTCTAGTGTTCCTTGGACGACATGTCCTTTGGACGCTATGATTTTATTGGACGCATTATTTAGATGTTAATCATTCCTTTACAGAGTTCATGCCAAGTTTGTCCCTCAGAAGGATTAACTTGTCTTCAGTAAGGGGTTTGGTGAATATATCAGCAAGCTGATTATCTGTGGTTACAAAGTGTAATTCCACAGTTCCCTTTTGAACATGGTCTCTTATAAAGTGATGTTTAATTTCTATATGTTTGGCCCTTGAATGCAATATGGGATTTTTAGAAAGATTTATGGCAGCTTTACTATCACAGAAGATAGGAATGTTACTCTCATATATGTTGTAGTCCTCAAGTTGATGCTTGATCCACAAGATTTGAGAGCAGCATTTTGCAGCTGAGATATACTCTGCTTCAGCAGTGGACAGAGTAATAGTTCCTTGCTTCTTGCATGTCCAGGAGACTAGGTTACCACCGATGAAGTGACATCCTCCACTGGTGCTTTTTCTTTCAATGCGATCTCCAGCATAATCAGCATCACAATATCCTATTAGCCTGAAATCTTTCTCCCTTTTGAAATATAACCCAAGGTTAGTGGTTCCAGCAAGATATCGAAAGATTCTTTTAACAACAGTTAAGTGAACTTCCCTTGGGTCAGATTGAAATCTGCCACATAAGCATACGCTGAACATGGTGTCAGGTCTGGACGCAGTGAGGTACAGGAGTGATCCTATCATACCTCTGTATAGAGTATTATCTACTTTCTTTGAGTGGTCGTCCAGTCCAAGAACTGTTGTTGGATGCATAGGAGTTTTCATTGGTTTTGCATCGTCCAACTTGTACTTCTTTAGTAGCTCTTTGACATACTTAGTCTGATGTATATATATTCCCTTTTCAGTTTGTTTGATTTGGAGTCCAAGGAAGAATTTCAGCTCACCCATCATGCTCATCTCGAACTCTGTTTGCATTAATTTGGCAAAATCTTCACAGAGAGATTCATTAGTGGCACCAAATATGATATCATCAACGTATACTTGTGCAATAATAAAATCAGAAGAGTAGTCTTTTTCAATATCGGCCTTATATAGATTATGTTTTGTAAATAACAGGCAGTATTCACTGCTTCAGCCCAGAAGTGTTTAGGGGTTGAATTATCATTTAACATGGTTCTGGCCATCTCCTGAAGTGACCTGTTTTTCCTCTCAACTACACCATTCTGTTGTGGTGTTCTAGGTGTTGAGAAGTTGTGAAGGATACCATTATCCTCACAGAACCTTTGAAAACTTTCGTTTTCGAATTCACCCCCGTGATCACTTCTAATCGAAGTAATGCATACTCCTCTTTCATTTTGAACTCTTTTGCAGAGATTATAAAAAACCTTAAAGGACTCATCTTTGTGGGATAGGAATAAGACCCATGTCCATCTAGTATAGTCGTCCACTATAACTAATCCATATCTTTTACCACTTACCGAGGCTGTTCTTGTGGGTCCAAACAGATCAATATGTAACAGCTCTAGAGGTCTAGAAGTGGAAACAATGTTTTTGCTTTGAAAAGAACCTTTCACTTGTTTCCCTTTCTGACAAGCTTTACAAAGAAGATCATCTTTATATGACATACTTGGTAGTCCTCTTACGAGGTTGTGCCTGTTCAGCTTTGAGATTAACCTCAAGCTTGCATGACCAAGTCTTTTATGCCATAACCAATGATTTTCTTGTACAGAAACTAGACATGATACATTTTGACTTGATAGTTCCCCAAGTTTAATCTTATACAGATTGCCTTGCCTCTTTGCAGTAAAGAGAAGGGACCCATCAGAGTTTTTGACTGTACATTCACCTTTGTTAAAGGCAACATCATATCCACTGTCACATAATTGACTTATGCTAAGTAGATTATGTTTAAGACCTTTAACATAAAGAACTTTATCAATACAAGGATAGGGTGGTATACCAATCTTACCTACGCCAGCTATCATCCCTTTCTGATTCCCTCCAAAAGTGACTGTTCCACCAGTCTTGGGTAGGAGGCTTTGGAACATACACCTTTCTCCCGTCATGTGATGTGAGCACCCACTGTCCAGGTACCATGATTGGAGTTTCTTTCCTGCTGTTAAGCATGTCTGCAACAGGAACAATTTTATCCTTAGGTACCCAGATTGACTTGGGTCCTTTTTTGTTAGCTCGAAGGGTATTGAATGCTCCCTTCTTAGGCAGGTGTCTGCATTTGGACGTTATATGTCCAGGTTTCCCACAGAAGTAGCAAACATCTGTTTCCTTATCATGAATATATTTCTTTCCCTTGTATCCATGTCCTGACCTGTCATTTGGTCTCTTACAACCTTCATATTTTAAAAGTTTTTTGAGGTTGTCAGAGCCCTTGACAAAGTTTGACAAATCCTTCTTTAGGCTGTCAATTTCTTCATAAAGTTTTACAACATCATGTGGTTGACCTCATAAGGAAGTATCTGCTTCAACTTTCAGAAGCTTCTCAACTAGCCTTTTGTTTTCTGCGTTGAGATTTCGAATTTCTATGGAAAGATTTCTTTCTCTATCCCTTGAATCCTTATAGGATTTATGGGCTTGAGCAGCATCATTCCAGAGAGTTCGCCTCTCCATATTTGTAGTTTCATTTTGCCTTGAGAGCTCTGTAAACCTTTTCTGTAAATCCTCTTTTTCACTTTCTAGTTGTCTAACGTTTTCTTCTAAAGCTTCTTTTTCTTTTGAAAGTGATTTGGATGATTTCTTTAAAGTTCTATAGGCTTTTGACAAGATAGAAGAGTTTGAAAGTAGTTCATGATAAGCTTCTTGAATTGAATCTAAGTCATTAAAATCTACCTCATCTTCTTCTTCTGGCTCAGAGGAATCAGTTGAGGTGTCCGCCATCAGACATATGTGTGCTTCCTTCTCTTCTCCTTCGTCCGATGATGAGTCATCGTCCAGGTCTTCCCATGTGGACATCAGAACTTTCTTGCCTTTTCCTTTGCTGAAGAATTTCTTCTTCTTGTCCTTGCTTTTGTCAAAATCTGGGCACTTTGATTTGAAGTGTCCTGGCTTTTTGCATTCGTAGCATATAATTGGACTCTTCTCCTTCTTTTCTTTGAAGTCTTTCCTCTTCAGGTTTCTCCATCTGGATCCGCCTTTCTTTTTCCACATAGCATGTATCCTTTTGGATATAAAGGATAGTTCATCATTCTCGTCTGAGTCATCATCTTCATATTGTTCGTCTGATGATGTTTCAGCTTGCATGGCTTTGGACGATGATGCTTTCCTTGGCTTCTGGACGCTGAGTGCCAGAGACTTATTTTTCTTACCATCACTATCTTGATGCAGTTCTAGTTCATGCACCTTGAGGGTTTCCACGAGTTCTTCTAAGGACATATCGTCCAGTTCCTTCTTTGTTCTCAAAGCTGTAACCTGTGGTCTCCATTTCCTAGGCAAACTTCTTAGAATTTTGTCAATATGTTCATAGCTATTATAATCTTTACCATGTGCTCTAAGTTCATTTAGTATGGTTTGAAACCGTCCAAACATACTTTGTATGTCCTCGTTTTCTTCCATACTAAACAACTCATATTGACGAGTAAGGAGACTGAGTTTGTTACGTTTTACCTGAGTGGAACCCTCATATGTTAATGCAAGAGTGTCCCACATTTGTTTTGCGCTTTTGAGACTGTGCACCTTGTTGTATTCTTGTTCGCTCAGTGCACACATGATGATGTTTCTGGCTCTGGAGTTGAGATAAAATCTTTATTTTTGCTCTTCCGTCCATCTAGCCTTTGGGATTTCGTTGAGGCTTGCATCAAGTGGAATATAATCGCCCATCTCCACAACTTCCCACATGTCAATATGGCTAGATTCAAAGAATGCTATCATTCTTTGTTTCCAATAGTCATATTTGACACCCTTGAAGAGTGGTGGTCTGTTCACAGCTTGTCCTTCGTTTTCCATCTTTCTCAGGATCTTTCCTCTGTACTGTTAAGAACTCAACCCAAGAGGTAGAGCTCTGATACCAATTGAAATGCAGAGAAATACACTAGAAAGGGGGTTGAATAGTGTATTTAAAATTTCTTTGGAAAACTTTAGCTAATGTGAAGATAGTGTATCTTTACGTTTTACAGAAACTTAGTAAAACAGAAAAACAAGCTATCGTCCAGCCGATTAAAAACAACAGTCCAAAGAAACTACTCTTCTTCTTTTTCGTTTAAATACACGTAATAGATAAACTTAGATAAAAGGTGTATAGAAACCTTTTCGTAATATGTTGAAGAAATAGTTTAAAAGAAATGCAAGTAAGCTAGAGAGCGAGAGAATAGAATACTTAGTTTTATACTGGTTCACTCGACTGAGCTACGTCCAGTTCTCCTTCAAAAACTTTTGAAGGGTTCTACTAATCAAAATCTGATTACTCTCAAGTATTCTAACCTTGCCACTTCTGGCTACAAGTATTCTCTAGGCCACTTCTGGCACACCCTTAATCTCCCCTTGAGATTAAACACAAAGAACAAACAAAAGTATTCTTTAACACTAAGCCACTTCTGGCTTTCCAAACAGAATTGTTTGATATTGTAAGTAAAATTTAACTCTCACTGAGAGGATATTACAATAAGAATGAGTATATAGACTCGCTTAGCAAAGCTAAGATGAATGCTCTTTTTCGCTTATGATCGTCCAGTCGTTTTGACAGGGATTCAGCTCTTTATCAAAAATTCGTCGTCTGATATGTGTGCTCATTCTTCTATATATAGGAAGCTTGTTGAAAGATATCCGTTGAGGGATCTGTTCCTTTTCCAAGAGCGATTCTTTCTGTAGCATATGGCCGTTGTCACATTTTGACTTAGAGAGAAGTGATGGAAGTGACAGCCGTACTTGTAGCGTCTCTCTCCTACTTGTACTTTTTCTGCAGAGAGAAGCTTCTTCTTTTCCTGTTCAGTACTATTCGAA
Source organism: Pueraria montana var. lobata (assembly GCA_026413185.1). NCBI lineage: Eukaryota > Viridiplantae > Streptophyta > Magnoliopsida > Fabales > Fabaceae > Pueraria > Pueraria montana. Next base: position 62,763,979 of record CM048654.1, on the reverse strand, counting down.
AAGATCAAACAGAATGGCATGTTAAAATATGAGAGAGTGAACATTGCCTTATATCATAGAAAACGTATTTTCAAGATAGTAACAACAGTGAGTGTTATTCAAGCGTTGGACGCTTGCTCTCACAGGAGCATTGGACGCTGCCTGTAGGGTTCTTTATAAAACACATTTGGACGCTTTCTTTATTAAAACATAAAGTCCATGTTTGAGAGATACAATACCATTGCGGGATTGGACGATGTAAATCCTATAACACTCAAACTAGATCATTAGATACTTCAAAATTTATCCTTTAGTTATTATCATCAAAACCGAAATTCGAGGGGTTGGACATCGTCCAAGGTCTTAGAACCTAACAAATGTATCTTCCATAACAACAACATTCACAAATAATGTACCCAAAGCCCAAAGGTAGAGAAAAGGTCATAATGGACTAAGAGCACATCATACAAATGAACTTACATAACCTTCAACTCAAAATCTTAAAATATTAGGTTTGTGGGTCTTTCCACTTATATACTACTCAACTTGTCCATTTCTACTCAATTTGAAATTTCACCTTCACACTTGAACTTCGATGGTAGCTATATTAATTAAGAGTGAAATTTAATTTAATGTTGCATTATAAAAAAATATAAAATACAATGTTACATTATAAAAATACTAATAACAACTTCTGAGTTGTTCTTGTTATATTAACGATTAATGATGATTGAAATGTCACGTTCTTTCACTCTCAATGCACAGGGTCATTGTGGCAGACAGTGACAGTGGGTTACAGCTTGCATTAGGTGATTCTGTACTTGTCTTTTATATTTTGAGATTTGGAAATTAGCGATTGCAGTTCAGCTACAGCTACTTCTTCATGTTCACGTGCTACTGCACTTCTGGGTTTTTAACTTTTCCATCTCCTCATGTTAGAGCTGGGCATTTAGGTTTGGACCTGTAGACTAACCCATTTACCTGCAACCCATATGGTATACGGGTTGAGTTTTTTCGAGCTCATTTAAAGTACAGACTTTTTAGCCCGGCCCATTTAACTCATAGGTTAAATGGGTTTAACCCGCAGGCTAAACGGGTAATTTGCGGGCTTTATGTATTTTACTTTAAAAAATATATAATTTAAATACCTTAATAAAATTTAAATTAAAATAAAAAAAATAAACATAAAGAATTAGTAAGTGAGTAAGTGACTGAGAAGAGTTAGGTTTTTCTTGTCAGTCATCATAACTCACAACCTCACGCACCCTTCTTCTCCTTCCTGCATCACGGACTCACAGTGCAGCCTCACGTCCAAGGCTAAGTATCGCATCAAAGCCATTGTGCACACCCTCCAAGGCTTTGTCGTGCTCTGCTGCATGCACCCTTCAACTCCAAGGCTATGCCGCATGCCGCACGCCGCCACCGTCATACGCAAGTCCTCGTCGCCACTCAGGTGAGGTCCTTCATTCTCTTTCTCTCTGTATTTGTTGTGTTCGAGTTTTGCTCTGTTGCTTGTTGAATATGAATCTGATGGCAGAATATTAGTTAAAATTTTGCTTTGTTGCTTGTATTTGTATTTGTATGGTAGAATATTAGTTCAAATTAAAATCTTGATTTAGTTGTTTCGTTTTGGTTAATTATTTCAGCTCGGATTGTTCAAATATGGATTACTATGAATCCTTAAATGAAAGTGTTGATATGGGGGATGAAATAAACAGTCAACAAAACTACAAGAAAAAATGGACTTAATGGGGGTTATTTTTGGACTTGTTGGAGGTTAAAACCCCTGTTAAATACATTACATGTGGTTGTTCTTTTCATAGGAAAAAGGTCTGTGGCTAGCGTCTTGCCGACAGTTTTCATCAACCCTCGGAAACACAGAAATTACCCGCGGTTTTAAAACCCTCGGAACTTACCTGCGGTTATGAACCCCCTGTTAACACCAGTCATGACCTCCACACGCACATACCAGGGGCTTACAAACCCCTGTTAATACCATAATTTTTTTTTAAAAAAAATAATTTGGTGAATTGAATTTACCTTTTCTATAAAAAAAAATTTGTTACAAATGAATTATAATGAAGTCATTTTTTTATGTAATGGGGCCCAAAGGCCATACAATAACAAAGTCTTATTCTCTGCTACACAACAATATTCTCATTATGTAAATTCCACACCTACACAAACATAACTTTCACATGAATCCACCATATGCAAATATCTAATTACAAGAATAGCACTGAACACATGCATTATCCAATGTCTGTGAAGAAATTTGACGAGTCCCTTGTTCTTCAATTGGACTACTTTTGTTTTCACGTTCAACTTGGTTAACTTGTTCCACTTTTGCACCAGAATTTGTCTTCCTAAATAAATCCTCACCACTTGCAACCATAACAAGAACAAACTTCATCAGACAACATGACAACACAACAAGAGGCTTAAGTTTCTTCGTTCCAAGTCCATACAGGTGTTACATCTAATTATAGCTTGAGTTTGAAGCATAAAGAAATGAAATGAGACAAGACTGATGCAAAATATTACAAGATAAAGAAGCATATAACAGTTAGCATGTACGTGTAAATACATCACATACCTCATTGGAGAAGTCAACACTTGACATGCCCGAAAGTATCTATTAGATTTAAGCAATAAGCTTCAAATTCAAACACAACACATTTGAACTGCCTGCCATCATCAAAATTAGTCAAATGCTTTCTCAAATATCTTAATTTCGAAAAAAGCACTTGAAAAATAATATTTCCCAATCTCTCACACAAGATTAAGATAACAAGGAATTAGGAAAAGACGGAACATGGAGCGTACTAATTATGTCTTTCTCTCTCTCCAAATCCATGTTATCGAGAAACTAATCCTTCTTCATCTCCCGCTTGTGTAACGTGCTAGTAACCTGAAGTAACTTATCTGATATTGTAGATTTTTTTATAGTCAATATGCACAATGATGTAAAAGACCCTTATTTATTTATTTATTTATTTATTTATTTTATCAGCCAAGAAAAAAACTTTGCTAATCAACAGGGTACTAGAGATACCCAGAGTCAAGAGCAACCAACACAAAGTCTATTACAATGAAAACATAAATAGCCCCATCTAAAACACAAAGCAAAATCCCCTTTCGAATCTAACAACCGTACATCCAGCACCCTACACTACATTCCCCATCAAATCCCTATATTCCAAATACAGAAAAAGATAATGAAAGTCACTCTTCACAACCCACATTTGTATCCCTGTTAGGTTTCTGCCCATTCCCCATGAAGCCACCATTATCCGTGAATTGTTCCTCTATAAATTCCTCTTATATTACACACTAGCACTTGAAACCCAAAGCAAACCAGCTAGTAGATACGAACTAGGGGAAATTTGGGAAAAATCGAGAAGGGGTGCTAATAGTTATACCTTAGAGAGACAATTCTTTCCAGCTTTGGTGCTAGATTCAAAGTCAGTGCTCGCAACCTGGAACACAATGCCGCAGTGAAATGTGGAGGCATTTGGAAAGCCAAAACAAAAGCATCAAACCCAATTGTAGAAAGCAATGAAATCCAAAAACACTAACTGCAATGGAAGTCATAAACCCTAATTGTAGAATAAAACCTAACCTGCGATGACAAAGAGAGACCTGCGCAGGTAGAGAAAGCATCAGTGATCGAACCCTAGGTTGTATGACCTGAGAAGGAAAAGAGAGAGAATCGAAGGCAGAAACAACTTGATCGAGAATGATGTTTAGCATAAGCGAGACTCAAGACTCAAAATAGAGAGACCTAACAAGGCAGAAGCGAAGAAAGGGAAGCAATCGTTCAGCAGCAGCGACGGCCAGGGCCGTTGAGAGTGACTTTACTTGAGAGAGATAGGCCAGTCTCAGTGCGATGTGGTAAATAGGAAAACCTAAAACATTGAGTGAGATTATTTTTAAAGTAATTAAATTAAATAAAATATACTAACAAGGGTTTATTAAAACCGTAGGGAACTACCTACGGTTATAACCGAAACCGCTGGTAATTTAACCATGGTTACAGGAACCTCTGTTAATTGCATGTGTTGCTGACTATTATAATAACCCCAGTGAACGATCCCCCGTTAAAAGCAAGATTTCTTGTAGTTTAGAGGCACCACCATCTCAGCCTGAGCTTGAGTCTGAGCCTAGAAATCCTACAAAAGGGTAGGGGACTTTCATCTTTTGTATGGAATTATTTTGAGAAATTGCCCAATGATAGAGCTCTATGCAAGGCTTGTAAAAAAAGATTTAGCAGGGGGTGGGAGTAAGGTTGGAACTTCGAGTTTAATACGTCACATTGATCTTTGTAAGAAAATTCCAAAGACTTTGGATGAAACTAAGGTTGGTAAGCTTGTGCTTGATCATGCTGAAAAATTAAGAGCTAGAAAAATTGATCAAAAAGTAGTGAATGACATGATATGCATGATGATAATAGAGCATGACCTTTCTTTCTCTTTTGTTGATTATAGGAGGTTTAGAGAATTGGTGAAATATTTGTGTCTGAATGCTAAGATAGCCTTCTAGGCGTGCTAGCACTATATATATCAATATATATATATATCAATAATATATATGAAGAGCAGAAAAGCAAATTGAAAGAAGTGTTGTCCAAAGTCCCTAGTAGGATATCTTTGACATCCGATTTGTGGACTTCTTATATTTCATTAACAGCACATTACGTTGATGAAAATTGGAAGCTTAATAGCAAAATTCTTATTTTTTGTCATTTCCCTCTTCCACACGCTGGGGCTGAAATGGCTAAGGCCATATATGAATTTTTGGAAGATTGGGGGATTGAGAACAAAAAATTTTCCTTAACTTTGGATAATGCAACCTCAAATGATACATTGGAAAGAATGTTGACAGATAGACTTTTGAATAACAATAATGGTTTGTTATGTGGTGGGCAATATTTTCGTATCTGATGTTGTGCTCACATCTTAAACCTTATTGTTCAAGAGGGTTTGCATGTTGCTAAACATTCTTTAAAAAAAATTTCGAGAAAGCATAAAGTATGTTAAAGGGTCAGAGAGAAAAATGAATGTTTTTAAAGCTTCTGTTGTTAAAGTGGATGGTGTTGGGACAAAGGTTGGTTTGCGTTTGGATGTCCCTACTAGGTGGAACTCCACATTTTTTATGCTTGAAAGTGCACTTGCATACCAACGTGCTTTTAATAATCTTGCTTTTGAAGATGCAAATTATGTGACTTGTCCTACAATTGAAGAATGGGTAAGAGCAGAAAAGATGTGTGAATTTTTGAAGCCATTTTATTCGATCACAGAGTTGATGTTTGGTTTATCCTATCCAACATCTAATTTGTATTTTACACAAGTGTGGCAAATTGAATGTTGGTTGGTACAACATGCTAACCATGAAGATGACTCAATTAGAAAAATGGTTTTTGATATGAAAGACAAGTTTGATAAATATTGGAGTGATTATAGTGATGTGCTTGCACTTGGAACCATTCTTGATCCTCGTTATAAGATGCAATTTTTGAGGTTTTGTTATACAAAGATTGGTCTTGATTCAGTATCTGTTCAAGCAAAATTGCAAGGGTTGAAGCACAAATTGTATTCTCTCTTTCATGAGTATGTCAAGATGTCTAAGAAAGAGACAACTACAAGAGGGCAACAAGAGTCTCAAGGTCACCCTTCCTTGGCTAAAGGAAAGTTAGTACCATCACAATGTGCATTTGTTGATGTAAGTATATATTTTGTTTTCATACTTATTTACTTGTGTTATTTTTTTTTATTTAATTTCTCATTTTGTGTAACTAATGTAGGAGTTCATTCAATTTGAGAATGATAATTTATCACAAGATGGTAGCTCTCAATTTGATACTTATTTGGAAGAGCAAAAATTGTCTTTGACATATTATCCAAATCTTGATATTTTGAATTATTGGAAGGAGAATCAAGTTAGATTTCCGGATCTTTCATTGTTGGCATGTGACATTCTAAGTATTCAAATAACAACCGTTGCATCCGAATCAGCTTTTAGTATGGGTTCTTGTGTTCTCAATAAATACCAAAGTTGTCTCCTTCCGAATAATGTGCAATCTTTGATATGTACCAAAAATTGGTTGCTAGGATTTGAGGTACAAGGTAAATACTACATTCTTAATGTATATTAAATATTACATTGATTTATTTATTTTTTGTCTTTAAATAAATTAAATCATATAATCTATTGTCATTTTTTTTATAATGAGTTGTAGATGAAGTGAGCAAATCTTCGGAGATTCGAAAAATGGAGGAACCAACTACATCAAATATGGGGTCAAACATTGTCAATGAAGAAGATTGATTATTTGATGTTATGTTTTTTAAAATATTTAATGAACTATATATTTGTATTGTATTTATGTACATTTAAAATTTGCACTTAACTTGTTTGAATTTAGACTTGACACACTTGACAAATTAAGTACTTTTTATATGGTTGGTGATACAGTATTTTGATTTAGTATTGATTGAGTAATACTTGAGTATTAATTGATTTGTCTATATCAAAAACTTTGATATTGATTTGGTGATAGATGCCGTTGCATATGTATTTAAACTTTTTTGGCCTTTTTTTTAAAAAAAAGAAAGATTTAAAAAATGGTTAAATTTTTGTTTAAAAAATTTAATTTTCAGTTTTTTTAAACTTTTTTTCTTCTGTTTTACGGGCGGTTTGTTTAGTCCGCAGGCTAAACGGGACGATTACGGAATCAAAAATTCAGATACCATTTAAAATGTAGGCTAAACGAACAGACTAAATAGGTAACGGACAAAACTGGTTATGGGCTAAATGGAGGGGTTTACGTGTTTGTCCAGGTCTGGTGAATGCATACCCGCAACACCACCGCCACCTGCAATTGGATAACTCAACGCCGCCGCCAGTGAGTAAAATACAAAACGCATTGATATTCTGTTTATTCTCCATAGAGTTGAGGATTTGGAGTGGTGGGTGAAAAGGGATTTGTGAAAAAACCAGAGATGAAGTTGGAACGGGTTTCCCGATATAATCCACCATCTCACCTGAACCTGATTTAAACTGAACCCGCTCAAATTCGTAAGTTCTACTGGTCGGATTGCAGTGGTTTTGGATTTTTGAACCCGGATCCGACCGAAACCGACCATTTGAAGTCCGATTAAAACATCCGGAGATAATTGGAAGTCATCCACCAAATGTTAGCACGTTGATTTTCTTTGACTTTTGGCAATTAGTCACAAATAGTGTATCCAAAGAAGAGGGAAAAAAAAAAAAAAAAGGCAAAACACCAGATTTTCTGAGAAATAGCATGTTTCAGCTCAGCTGCTCAGGTAACTAACTTTTTTGTAGCTCTTATTGACTGATCCCAATTACTTCTTTCTGGGGGGTTTGATTGTGTGTGTGCATGACTTGGGTGTGGCCGTGTGTGTGTGGGGGGGCAGGAAATTGAGGAAATGCAATGGATAATTTTGTGGGGAAAAAATATTTTTCAGTGAAGAAAAGTTAATAATTTTTTATTAGTTTATTTTCTTTATTTAATTTATGTCCATTGTTTAATCTATTTAAAACCTTCATTGGAATAGCATAATTGCATGGAAGCCGTATTGTATGAGATAAGAGTGAAATGGCAGAAACTGCAGTATCTTTTGCCTTGGGAGAAGTCTTCCAAATCCTAAAGGAAGAAACAAACCTGCTAAGAGGCATCCACAAAGATTTTTTAGACATCAGAGATGAACTAGAGAGCATTCAAGCTTTCCTCAAAGATGCAGATACAAGGGCTGCAGATGAAGCATACACCAATGATGGAATAAGAACATGGGTGAAGCAGGTGAGAGAAGCATCATTTTGTATAGAAGATGTCATCGATGACTACCTCAGGGTGATTCATGTGGTCCAACATCTTGGATGTGGGGCTTCAATTTGCAAGATTACAAGCCTCATCAGCACAGTGATTTCTCATCATCAGATAGCAACTGAGATTCGGCACATTAAATTGTTGCTTTCTGTAATCAAGGAAAGAAGTGAAAGGTTGGAGAAACTGAACAAAACTTCTCTAAAGTTGAAAACAGAATAGTTGTTAGTTGGATTAAAGTAATATTATTATATCAATGTACCATTCTTCAAAACTTTGTGGTCAAAAGTAATCATTTTCATAATTGAGATCACTCACGAGCAACTTGGTTATAAACAAACATAAATATGGTTTGGTATAAGATTAGACACAGCTAATTGCATGATGTACATATGCCGTGGAAGTTAAAACTATAGTTTTTTATTCATTAGGCCTTCCGCATTTCATTGGGTGCCGGAAAAAAAAAGGTATCTACAAAAGGTAGATTACATTATAAAAAACAGATATACAGACAAGATCAAACCAAAGTTTTGAATTAAGGAATAATAATCTTCTTCAATAAAAAAAAAAAAAAATGGTCTACCTAAATCACTGACCTCATAAAAAAAGTAACTAAACAAATGACCGAAGAAAATTGGAAGTCATCCAACTGTGCACGTTCCTTTTCATTGACTTTGGATATTAATTCTTCTCGGCAACATTCACACATAATATACCCAAATCCCAAAGGAAGAAAAAGGGCCAATAAAACACCATATTTTCTGAAATGCTTATGCTGGACATATGAGAACAGCATAATTGCTAGATAAGAGTGAAATGGCAGAAACTGCAGTAGCTTTTGCCTTGGGAGAAGTGTTCCAAATCTTAATAGAAGAAACAAACTTGTTAGGAGGCATCCACAAAGATTTTTCAGACATCAGAGATGAACTAGAAAGCATTCAAGCCTTCCTCAAAGATGCAGATAGAAAGGCTGCAGATGAAGCAAACACCAACGATGGAATAAGAACATGGGTGAAGCAGGTCAGAGAAGCATCATTTCGTATAGAAGATGTCATCGATGAATACCTCAGGGTGATTCATGGGGTCCAACATCTTGGATGTGGGGCTTCAATTTGCAAGATTACACACCTGATCAGAACATCGATTTCTCGTCATCAAATAGCAACAGAGATTCAGGACATTAAATTGTCTCTTTCTGTAATCAAGGAAAGAAGTGAAAGGTATAAGTTTCAAGTTTCACAAGAACAACCATCAAGCAGCAGCACTAGAGGGATAGAAGGCAGTAGATGGCATGATCATAGAACGGCTTCCCTTTTCATTGAAGAAACTGAAATTGTAGGATTTGAAATTCCAATAAATGAAATGGTTGGTTGGTTGTTGAATGGCACAAAAGAGCCCACAGTGATTTCAGTGGTAGGGATGGGAGGCCTTGGAAAAACCACTCTTGCCAAGCACGTTTTTTATAGTCAAAAGGTAAAAGGGCACTTTGATTGTCATGCTTGCATCACAGTTTCTCAATCATACACTGTGAGAGGGTTATTCATAGACATGATAAAGCAATTTTGTAAGGACACAAAAGACCCTCTTCCGCAAATGTTACACGAAATGGATGAGAAGTCACTAATTTCTGAATTGAGGCAATACTTGGAGCATAAAAGGTATTTGATATTCTTTGATGATGTTTGGCATGAAGATTTCTGTGACCATGTTAAATTTGCCATGCCTAATAACAATAAAAGTAGCAGGATCATAATCACCACTAGAGTGATGGTTGTTGTTGAGTTTTTCAAGAAATCCTTTCTTGTTCATGTTCACAACCTACAACTGTTGCCTCCAGACAAAGCATGGGAACTCTTTTGCAAGAAGGCATTTGGATTTGAGTTACATGGGCAATGTCCTGCAGAGCTTGAAGGTATGTCAAATGAAATTGTTAGAAAATGCAAGGGGCTACCTTTGGCGATTGTGGCCATTGGTGGTCTACTTTCAACAAAACCAAAAACTGTTTTTGAATGGAAAATGGTGAGTCAAAATCTAAACCTCGAGTTGCAGCGTAATGCCCATCTAACTAGTTTAACAAAGATTTTATCTCTTAGTTATGATGACCTGCCTTACTATTTGAAACCATGCATTTTGTATTTTGGTATATATCCAGAGGACTACTCCATTAATCATAACAGGTTAACTCGACAATGGATAGCTGAAGGGTTTGTTAAGTCTGATGGGAGAAGAACTTTAGAGCGAATTGCAGATGAGTACTTATCTGAGTTAATTTATAGAAGTCTAGTTCAAGTCTCCACAGTTGGCTTTGAAGGGAAAGTTAAAAGTTGTCAAGTCCATGATTTTTTACATGAAGTTATTGTAAGAAAAATGAAGGCCTTAAGTTTTTGCCATTTTGTGCGTGAAGGTGATGATGAATCAACTACAATTGGAACAACCAGACGTCTATCTATAGACACTAGTTCCAACAATGTGTTGAAAGTCACTAACACACACATTCGAGCCATTCATGCTTTTGGAAAAGGAGGACTGCATGAGCATTTTACAGGTCTCTTATCTTCAAAGTCTAGGCTTTTGAAAGTACTAGACCTTGAAGGTACATCGTTAGATTATGTTCCCAGTAATTTTGTGAATCTTTTTCACTTAAGGTACATAAATCTAAATAGTACTAAAGTACGGGTTCTTCCTAAATTCGTTGGTCAGTTACAGAACCTAGAGACCTTGGATATAAGAAAAACATTGGTTCATGAGTTACCAAGTGAAATAAACAAGCTCAGAAAGTTACGACATCTTCTTGCTTTCCATCGAAACTATGAAGCTGAGTATTCTGCTTTGGGATTTACAACTGGTGTGCTAATGAAAAAAGGTATTAAAAACTTGACTTCCCTACAAAAGCTTTGTTATGTGGAGGTAGATCATGGGGGAGTAGATCTTATCGAGGAGATGAGAATGTTGAGGCAATTAAGGAAGTTAGGCTTAAAGTGTGTTCGGAGTGAATATGGAAATGCAATATGTGCTTCCGTGGAAGAGATGAAACACCTTGAATCACTTAATATCACTGCAATAGCTGAGGATGAAATCATTGACTTAAACACAATATCATCCCTACCACAACTTGAACGACTTCATTTGAAAGCAAGACTGGAGAAGGTGCCTAACTGGATTTCAAAACTTGAGTTTCTTGTTGAGATAAGGCTGGCTTTATCCAATTTGGGAGATGATCCGTTAAGAACACTAGAAAATTTGCCAAACTTGTTGAAGCTTAGTATGATGGATAATGCCTATGTTGGCGAAACTTTGCATTTTCAAAGTGGAGGGTTTCCAAAGTTGAAGGAACTGAATCTGGCTCGCTTGAATAGATTAAATTCTATCCCCATAGATAAAGGAGCTCTGCCTTCTCTTGAATATTTTAAAATTACCAAAATCCCCCATCTCAAGGAGGTATCCTCTGGCATCAAAGCCTTGGATAGCCTTAAATTTCTGGACTTCCTTGATATGCCAACTGAATTTGTTGAGAGCATTGATCCAGAAAAGGGACAAGATTATTGCATCATCAATCATGTTCCCCTTGTAGTCATTCGTCGTTGGATTGGCCCAAGAAGCAATGATTTTGAAGTCTGCAGTATTCACAAGTCCTCCAAAGAGTCGTAAGCAAACTGATAATGCTTTGATGTCTAATATGAAGGTACATACCCTTTCCTCAATCATATGTTTGTCTGTCTTTTCATGTTTTAATGTTGTTTACCTGTCATGTATACATTTATCCTTTATATTTTACACAATCATTAAAACTAATTCCATTTTATTTTACACATTTTTATATGCGGATTCTGTCATACTCATGTCTATTACGTGGGTTGGTGTATCTTAGAGTAAATATACAATTTTCTCTATAATAGATGTTTAATTTGTAATGTTCTGGTTTCAAAGTTTTTGTGTATACAATTGGTCTCAAAAGATGAACCTCTTAGCAAGTTGAATAGGGTGAACATATCCATAAATTGATATCTTCGAGAATCAATCTATATATAAACAAAAAATTGAGAACCAAAAACAATATTGATTTGTGATTGGATGACAGTATAAAACTAATTTACACTGTCAGACCATTAAATCCTATATATATATATATATAGAAGAGGGATCAAGTTACTCCAAGAGTAACTCTTCATTCGCATCATTAATTTTCTTGAAATCTAATGGTTGTAATAAATAAATAATCTTAACCATTACATTTCAAGAAAATTAAAATGAATGGTGAGGATAAGGAGTAACTCTCTTGGAATATTGTAACGACTAGAATATCAATGTCCAGCAGGGAAAGGATTTGTTTTCTTTCGGTATTTATGAATTTCCATATTCTGTCCCCAAATAAAATGTACCATTTAAGTCATCATATTTAATCAAGGAATAATTAAGACTTTATTTTATTTTTCTTCTTTCATGGTGTTTATTGCAGGTTGTTGGAGCTGTTCTCTAAAGCTTGTAATCAAGACTTCATCATTTGAATGGACATTGTCATTTTCATAATAAAGACAAATGTAATTTCTTTATTATTATTGGATTTGTTGTGATGATGAAACCTACTGTTGCTTGCCAATTATTTTGCTGTATTCTAAACTTTAGTCTGCCTTCTCTCGGTTTTGGAAGGCAAATGTGAAGGTTGTGGAATTACTCTTTGATGTTTGTGATGAAGATTCTTCATTTAAAAGGACATTTTCGTGTTCCTTCCTAGTATAGAGTATAGACAATTTAAGTATGTTATTTTACTTGATTATTTTGTTGCGTTGCTGGAATTAACTGTTGCTTACTAATTATTTTGACTATCCTCCTCGTGTTTTTTATGTTCTTTATCATGATAAAACTAGAAAATTAGAAAAATGAATTAAACATGAGAAACCAAGCCCTGTAGAGAATCTATAATGTAAGAGAATGTGTAAAACAAAAACCTTAAAGTTAGTATAGTAAACAAAATGTGATTGTAACTTGTAAGATCTATAGAAATTATAATCAGCTTAAGAATAAGTTTTTTTCAAGCAGAATTTTTTTCACATCAAAGCAACTAAAGGGATAGAATTTATTGAAAGCCACTTTAGTAATTAGATAAAAAGCCAGCATATGCAACCAAATAATATTAGAAAAACAAAACATACTTTTAAATATACCATGTCGGGTGAGTTATTGTAAATTCCCTGGTACATGTCTTCAATTCCTACGGATAAAAAAAAAATATACCATGTTGGTTAAGAGAACAGAAGAATCAGGTTCAAAGTAAGAACACATAAATGGAATCTATGATCAGAGAAACTCACGCCATGGAGGAGGACTCGTAGTGCAGTAAGAGACATTGGGTAGCTGATCCTTTGGTGGGAGTGTTTGTGGCTCATCTACCTTAGGCACTGGAGCTCCCATTCCTCCAGCCATAATTGTCTTTCACACTCTCAACAACAAATTGCCACTCTATGATGGGGGTGCCAATACATTTCAAACACCAACCACATCAAGGAAACTCTTCAAGAGCTACGTCTAGGACCTGTGAAATTGCAAAGAGATTGAATTAATATTCAAGAGCAATATATAGAACACACCCATTTGCCTTTGGTCAATTTCTTGTGACCATGGCTATGAAGTAGACACTTTTGTGTGCAACTATGAGTTCATCTCTCAAATAGGGATTCTTTGAATGCCTTTGCAGAAGCCCTTGACAATGTCCTAATATGTGTTCTGAAGTACGGCTAGCATTGAAGTTATAAGTGCCAACACCTTCCAACTCCTTCCCTCACTAGTTGCATATGACAAAATCACAAATTGCAGCATAGCAATATATTAGTTTATAATATGTGACACAATTCCTACAATGCCACTGAACCTCCAATTCGACAGAAGTCTTTTCCCCTAATTAATCATCAACTACTGATTGTTGCAAAGCATTTCAACAGGGTAATAAGAAGGGTCTTGAGTACTTGGAGCAGGCTAAATTAATCTCTGATCCTCCATATCCCAAGGCAGGTGTTGGAGGGACAGCATGGTCTCCATAACAGTTACTATCCTCAAGTCTGTATTACTTTAATTAAGCAATGTTAGCTTAAGAGGTAAAATAAATATTGCAGGGTAAATAATAAAAGTCAATGTATCTTACGTAACAGCAACATTCACAAATAATGTACCCAAAGCCCAAAGGTAGAGAAAAGGTGACAATGGACTACGAGCATACCACACAAATAAACTTATATCATCTTCAATCCAAAATCTTAAAATATTAGGTTTGCGGATCTTTCCACTTATATACTACTCAACTTATTTATTTTTACTTAATATGAGATTTCATCTTCACACTTATACTTTAACGGTAACTATATTAATTAAGAGTGAAATTTAATGTAATGTTGCATTATAAAAAAATATAAAATACAATGTTGCATTATAAAAAATACTAATAACAACTTCTGAGTTGTTCTTGTTATATTAATGATTAATGATGATTGAAATGTCACGTTCATTCACTGTCAATGCACAGGGCCATTGTGGCAGACAGCGACAGTGGGTTACAGCTTGCATTAGGTGATTCTGTGACTTTATTACGTGTATATATCAAAAAAAAAAAAAATTAAACACTCAAGTAACTCATCCCAAACATTATTTATCTATCTAACCCAAAACATCATTCCTATTGAAAAATTGGTTCTTCCTTAATCGATTTCTCTCTTGTATATATATATTTTTTCAAATGACCTTGAGAAATCGATTGTTGGTTAACCGATTTTTCTCTGAGACTTTTTCTTTTTTAATTTCAGTTTTCCCTTTCTTTTTCTTTTTATTTATTTTTAGTTTATATTTGTTAAAATATTATTTTGATTAATAATAATTTATTATTATTTTTATTTTTATTTAAAAACAACCTATTAATTTGGTGTGAAATAGAACTTTGAAATATTTTTTCTTTTCAAATGACCCTTGAGAAATCGATTATTGGTTAACCGATTTCTCTATGGGATTTTTTCTTTTTTAATTTTCAGTTTTCCCTTTCTTTTTCTTTTTGTTTTTTTAGTTTATATTTGTTAAAATATTATTTTGATGAATAATAATTTTTTATTGTTTTTATATAAAAAATCAATTATTAATTTGGTGTGAAATAGAACTTTGAAGGTGTTTAAAATTTTTTATTAGGATAAGTTTTTGCCTTTTTTTTATTATGCATGAGTTTTTTTTATTCAAGCAATAGTGTATTATTGTACTTTTCATGTAGATGAATTCAGTAGTATAATTTTGACGACTTGAATTTTAAAATCGTATCTGAAAACTTCAAAGAAATCACTTTTTACACTTTAACAGCTTTTTGAAGGTCATTTTTGTGTTCTTTTGCTCATATTCATAATAAAAAATCGCAAAAACTTATCTAATGAAAAATTTTAAACATCCTCAAAATTTTATTTCACACCAAATTAATAATTGAATTTTTTAAAATAAAAAATTATTATTCATCAGAATAATTTTTTTACAAATATAAACTACCAAAAAAATTAAACAAAAAAAAGGAAAATGAAAAAAAATAAAACTCCCATAGAGAAATCGGTTAACCAACAACCGATTTCTCAAAGGCCATTGTAAAAATAAATAAATAAATAAATATACGAGAGTAATCGGTTAAGGGAGAACTAATTTCTCAATAGAAATAGTATTTTGGGTTAGATGGGTAAATAATTTTAGAAATGGGTTAATTGGGTATTTAATTTTTTTTTTTAGGTATATATGCGTAAAAAAGTCTGATTCTGTACTTGTCTTTTATATTTTGAAATTTGGAAATTAGTTACAGTTCATCTACAGCTACTTCTTCACGTTCACATGCTACTGCACTTCTGGGTTTTTAACTTTTCCATCTCCTCACACCACCGCCACCTGCAATTGGATAACTCAACGCCGCCGCCAGTGAGTAAAATACAAAACACATTGATATTCTGTTTATTCTCCATAGAGTTGATGATTTGGAGTGGTGGGTGAAAAGGGATTTGTGAAAAAAATGAATCAGAGCCAGAGATGAAGTTGGAACGGGTTTCCCGATATAATCCACCATCTCACCTGAACCTGAATCAAACTGAACCCGCTCAAATTTGTAAGTTCTACAGGTTGGTTTGCAGTGGTTTGGGATTTTTGAACCCGGATCTGACCGAACCCGACCATTTGAAGTCCGAATCAAACCACCGGAGATAATTGGAAGTCATCCACCAAATGTTAGCATGTTGATTTTCTTTGACTTTTGGCAATTACTCACAAATAGTGTATCCAAAGAAGAGGAAAAAAAAAAAAGGCAAAACACCAGATTTTCTGAGAAATAGCATGTTTCAGCTCAGCTGCTCAGGTAACTAATTTGTAACCCGTTTGTAGCTCTTATTGACTGATCCCAATTACTTCTTTCTGGGGGGTTTGATTGTGTGTGTGCATGACTTGGGTGTGGCCGTGTGTGTGTGGGGGGGGCAGGAAATTGAGGAAATGCAATGGATAATTTTGTGGGGAAAAAATATTTTTCAGTGAAGAAAAGTTAATAATTTTTTATTAGTTTATTTTCTTTATTTAATTTAGAGTAAATTACAGCAGCACCCCCTGAGGTTTCATGTAATTACACATAACCTCACTCTTTTTTATTTTCCTACACTAACACTCCTTTAAGTTTGAAAACATTACACTAACACCCCCTGATATGTTTGTAAACATTACAGTGGCACCCCCTCAAACCTTACATTAACACCCCCTACAGGGGTGCCAAAGTAATGGTTAAAAAAGCAGGGGTTGCATGTGTAATTACACGAAACCTCAGGGGGTGTTGCTGTAATTTACTCTTTAATTTATGTCCATTGTTTAATCTATTTAAAACCTTCATTGGAATAGCATAATTGCATGGAAGCCGTATTGTATGAGATAAGAGTGAAATGGCAGAAACTGCAGTATCTTTTGCCTTGGGAGAAGTCTTCCAAATCCTAAAGGAAGAAACAAACCTGCTAAGAGGCATCCACAAAGATTTTTTAGACATCAGAGATGAACTAGAGAGCATTCAAGCTTTCCTCAAAGATGCAGATACAAGGGCTGCAGATGAAGCATACACCAATGATGGAATAAGAACATGGGTGAAGCAGGTGAGAGAAGCATCATTTTGTATAGAAGATGTCATCGATGACTACCTCAGGGTGATTCATGTGGTCCAACATCTTGGATGTGGGGCTTCAATTTGCAAGATTGCAAGCCTCATCAGCACCACGATTTCTCGTCATCAGATAGCAACTGAGATTCAGGACATTAAATGGTCGCTTTCTGTAATCAAGGTAAGAAGTGAAAGGTATAAGTTTCAAGCTTTACAAGAACAGCCATCAAGCAACAACATTAGAGGGATAGAAGAAGGTAGCAGATGGCATGATCCTAGAATGGGTTCCCTTTTCATTGAAGAAACTGAAATTGTAGGATTTGAATTCCCTAAAGATGAATTGGTTGGTTGGTTGTTGAATGGCACAAAAGAGCGCACAGTGATTTCAGTGGTAGGGATGGGAGGACTTGGAAAAACCACTCTTGCAAAGCACGTTTTTGATAGTCAAAAGGTAAAAAGTCACTTTGATTGTCGTGCTTGCATCACAGTTTCTCAATCATACACTGTGAAAGGGTTATTCATAGACATGATAAAGCAATTTTGTTGGGAGACACAAGACCCTCTTCCAGAAATGTTACACGAAATGGATGAGAAGTCATTAATTTCTGAATTGAGGCAATACTTGGAGCATAAAAGGTATTTGATATTCTTTGATGATGTATGGCATGAAGATTTTTGTGATCAAGTTGAATTTGCCCTGCCTAATAACAATAAAAGTAGCAGGATCATAATGACCACTAGACTGATGCATGTTGCTGAGTTTTTCAAGAAATCCTTTCCTGTTCATGTTCACAGCCTACAACTGTTGCCTCCAGAAAAATCATGGGAACTCTTTTGCAAGAAGGCGTTTAGATTTGAGCTAGATGGGCAATGTCCAGCAGAGCTTGAAGGTCTGTCAAATGAAATCGTTAGAAAATGCAAGGGGTTACCTTTGGCAATTGTAGCCATTGGTGGTCTATTTTCAACAAAATCTAAAACTGTGTTTGAATGGCAAACGGTGAGTCAAAATCTAAACCTTGAGTTACAGCGTAATTCCCATCTAACTAGTTTAACTAAGATTTTATCCCTCAGTTATGATGACCTGCCTTACTATTTGAAACCATGCATTTTGTATTTTGGTATATATCCAGAGGACTATTCCATTAATCATAAGAGGTTAACCCGACAATGGATAGCTGAAGGGTTTGTTAAGTCTGATGGGAGAAGAACTTTAGAGCAAATTGCAGATGAGTACTTATCCGAGTTGATTTATAGAAGTCTGGTTCAAGTCTCCACAGTTCGCATTGAAGGGAAAGTTAAAAGTTGTCAAGTCCATGATTTATTACATGAAGTGATCATAAGAAAAGTGAAGGACTTAAGTTTTTGCCATTTTGTGCAAGAAGGTGATGATGAATCAGCCACAATTGGAATATCTAGACGGCTATCAATAGACACTAGTTCCAACAATGTGTTGAAAAGCACTAAACACATTCGTGCTATTCATGCTTTTGGAAAAGGAGGACTGCTTGAGCCTTTTATGGATGAATTATCTTCAAAGTCTAGGTTGAAACTACTCGACCTTGATGGTACATCGTTAAATTATGTACCTCGTAATTTAGGGAATCTTTTTCACTTAAGGTACATAAATCTAAGAAGAACTAAAGTACGGGTTCTTCCTAAATCTGTTGGTAAGTTACAGAACTTAGAGACATTGGATATAAGAGATACGTTGGTTCATGAGTTACCAAGTGAAATAAACAAGCTCAAAAAGTTACGACATCTTCTTGCTTTCCATCGAATGTATGAAGCAGAGTATTCTCTTTTGGGATTTACAACTGGCGTACTAATGAAAAAAGGTGTTGGAAACTTGACTTCACTACAAAATCTTTATTATGTGGAGGTAGATCATGGGGGAATAGGTCTGATCCAAGAGATGAGAATGTTAAGGCAGTTAAGGAAATTAGGCTTGAGGCATGTTCGGAGGGAATATGGGAATGCAATATGTGATTCAGTGGTAGAGATGAAACACCTTGAATCACTTAATATAACTGCAATAGCTGAGGATGAAATCATTGACTTGAACTCTATATCATCCATACCTCAACTTCGACGACTTCATTTGAAAGCAAGACTGGACAAAATGCCTAATTGGATTTCAAAACTTGAGTTTGTTGATAAGATAAAGCTGGGTTTATCCAATTTGCAAGATGATTTGTTGAGATCTTTAGAAAACTTGCCAAATTTGTTGAAGCTTAGTATTTGGGACAATGCCTATGGTGGTGAAATTTTGCATTTTCGAAGTGGAGGGTTTCCAAAATTGAAGGAATTGAATCTGACGCGCCTGAATAAAGTAAATTCTATCCTCATAGATAAAGGAAGTTTGCTTTCTCTTGAACATTTTATAATTGCCAATATCCCTCATCTCAAGAAGGTATCCTCTGGCATCAAAGCCTTGGAAAACCTTAAAGTTTTTGACTTGCGTGATATGCCAACTGAACTTGTTGAGAGCATTGATCCAGAAAACGGCCAAGATCATTGGATCATCAGTCACGTTCCCCTTGTATTCATTCGTCGTTGGATTGGCCCAGAACTCAATGATTTTGAAGTCCGCACTATTCACTCGTCCTCCATGTAATCATAAACAAACTGATAATGCTTTGATGTCTAATATGAAGGTACATACCCTTTCCTCAATCATATGTTTGTCTTTCTTTTCATGTTTTAATTTTATTTACCTGTCATGTATACACTTATCCTTTTATACATTTTTATAGTTGGATTCTGTCATGTCTTTTATGTGAGTTGATGTATCTTAGAGTAAATATACAAGCTTCATTTGTATTGTTCTGCTCTCTCTCCCTCCCTCCCTCCCTCTGTGTGTGTGTGTGTGTGTGTGTTGTCTGTTTGTGTATATACATCTTGTATTTACTAATTTCTATATAAGTCATCGTATTTAAACACTGAATAATTAAGACTTCATTTGATTTTTCTTCTTCCATGGTGTTTATTGCAGGTTGTGGGAGCTGCTCTTTAAAGCTTGTACTCAAGACTTCTTCATTTGAATGGACATTTTCATTTTCATAAAAAAACATGTAATTTATGTATTATTATTGGATTTGTTGTGATGATGGAACCTTCTGTTGCTTGCCAATTATTTTGCCTATATTCTAAACATTAGTCTTCCTTCTCTTGGTTTTGGAAGGCAAATGTGATTTTCTTTTTCTTTTTTGTTTATTGAAGGTTGTGGAATTACTCTTTAAAGTTTCTATTGAAGATTCTACATTTAACAGGACATTGTCCTGTTCCTTCCCAATATAGACAATTGCAGTATCTTTGTTACTACTATTTACTGGATTATTTTTTGCGTTGCTGGAATCAACTGTTGCTTACTGAGTATTTTGACTATCATCCTCTTGTTTTTTTATTCTTTTTATCATATGATCAAATTAGAAAATGAACTGAGCGTGAGAAACCAGGCCCTTAGGAGAATCTATAATGTAAGAAAATCTATAAGAAAATGTATAAAACAAAATCCTTAAAGTTAGTATAGTAAACAAAATGTGATTGTAAGAAAATCTATAGAAATTATAATCAGTTTAAGAATATGCTGCTTTTTTTCAGTAGAATTTGTTCACATCAAAGAAAATAAAAGGAAAGAATTTGTAGAAAGCCACTTTTGATAATTAGATAAAAAGCCATCATGCACAAACAAATAATGTTAAAATCACAAAACACTTTTAAATATGCCAACATCAGTTAAGAGAACAGTAGAGTCAGGTTCAAAGTAAGAGCATAAAAATAAAATCTATGATCAGAGAAACTCACGCCATGGAAGAGGACTCGTAATGCAATAAGAAACATTGGGTAGCTGATCCTTTGGTGGGTGCGGTTATGGCTCATCTAAGCTTAGGCACCGGAGCTCCCCCACCTCCTGCCATAATTGTCTTTCACACATTCTCAACAACAAATTGCCACTCTATGAAGGGGGCACCAATCCATTTCAAACACCAACTTCATCCAGGAAATTCTAAGAACTACATCCAGGACCTGTGAATTTGCAAAGGGATTGAGTTAATATCTAAGAACGTTATATAGAACACACCCCTTTGCCTCTTTGTTACCATGGATATGAAGTAGACACTTTTGTGTGGAACTATGAGTTCATCTCTCAAATAGGGCATCTTTGAATGCCTTCACAGAAGCCCCTAGTCCTTGACAATGTCCCAATGTGTTCTAAAGTGCTGCTAGCCCTGAAGTTATTAGTAGCAATACCATTTAACTCATTCCCTCTCTAGTAGCATATGTCAAGTTGCAGCATGGTTAGAATATGTTAGTTTAATATGTGACAAAATTCCTATAATGCCATTGAGACCTCCAAATCATTAGTAACTACAGGCTCATCAATCACAAAAAAATTATCATCAGTGTCACAAAGTGGTCTTCTATAGTAGGAGGCATGAACTTAGCAGGGATGAGATAGAGAAGAAGACTTGGAATTGGTCTCTCCATGCCTTAGTTTTCATAGACCTTTCTTCTTCTCTTTTGTGCCTTTATTATCCAAATCCTGCTATATTGTATAAAATGGTTAGATATATAGATCTGCAGAGTGTCAATCATATTGGTAACAAAACTTGCTGAAACTTTAAAGGCAGAGATATGTGAACACTGACTTCCAAATAAAATAACCATCATCATGCAGATGCTGTTTTCTGCTATAAAGACAAAAAAAAAAAAAGGAATAACAACTTAAAGCTAATGCATGAAGCAATAATGTAACAATGTTGGGAACTTGGAATGAATGACAAGCGACCTCCTAGATCACTTTGCAATACTTCAAATTATCTATTAGTAGTTATGGAGGAACCTAATGACATTTGATAGATTTTCTAAAATGTGGAATACCATACATCTATAATGCCTAATTGACCATAGTAAAAACGTGGAAGGTTCGTAAGAATGAAATTTCTTAATATTGCCTTAGGTTTGTACCTTACAATTCAGTGTCACTAAGTCTGCTACGAATTTATTTACCATAATTCCAGCCTTAAATAAGTAATCTAATGGGGATGCCAAAAGAAAACCAAATATAACAACAAGAACAACATACAATAATCAATCAAACATTTCACATTTCTCTGCGAAGGAACTAGAATTGAAAATAGAATCAAAACTTGACGTTGCTTTTTTTTTAGCCAAATCCGCATAATGCTCTTTTTAGCCCTTGGAATCCGTAGAAATTTAAAATTTTTTAGTGGTAAAATATGTCATTAAGCCTTTTAACTAAATACCAAAAGGATTTTTGTCTGTGAGTTTGAGTTGGGTGTTTAAATGGCAAGATAGCAGGGGTGTCAATAGTATGGCCCAAAATTTATGAGAATCGATGCTGAGGTGGGTAGCAAATGTCGGTTCTTTAGGCCTTGAAATGTGCGCTCTCGGGGTAAATATTGATTTTAAATGACACCACTAGAGCTCGGGGGTGCTGAATTAGAACTCATAGACATTGGCAAAAGGTAATGTCAAACAAGACAAAGGCCATTACTTCCTACACCCATTTTTTACTTCCTGCACCCCCAATTTTTTGAATATCCCCAAAATACCCTTATATTATTATATTCTCCTTCTTTCTCCTAATTCCTCACACCCCATGTACCCTACCTGAGTCTCGTTCCGCCGCTTCTCCGCTTCCATCCCTTTCACCCATTTCATTTGTGTTGCCTCCGTTTGAGCTTGTCAGAGAGTGTCGCCGCAACTACGTCGTTGGTAGAAGGTGAACAAATTAGGTTGGGTGTTGTGTGCCTCCTAGTTGTAGGTAGTTTTGGTGATCTCGCTTGGAGGAGGAAGTTCCTGTACGCTTCGAGGAGGAAGTTCCTGTACCAGGTTAGTTTCTGTTAATTTTTTTTAGCGAGAGGCATTTTGGGAAAACATTCCAGAACGAGCACTTCGGAACTTTGTGTTTTTTTTTAACTCCAGAATGCAAGTTCTGGAATAGGTTATTATTTCCGGAACACCCATTCCAGAAAAGTAATTATTTGTTTCTGGAAAAGCCAATCCAGAAGATAAATTCCACCATTCCGGAAAGGTTAATCCGGAATATAACAATCATTCCGGATAGCCCTTTCCAGAATAGTCTTATAATCATTCCGGAGTGACCTTTCCAGAAACAGTTTAAAAAAAATTGCATTCCAGAATAGTCAATCCGAAAGAGTGTTTTTTAGCTTTTGGATTGACCTTTCCGGAAAAAATGGCCAAAAAATGTGTTCCGGAATAGTGTTTTCGGAATATTTTTGTATTGTCTCGAAACGAATTTTTGTATTTATTTAAATTTTAGATAAATAATTGCGGATTCCTTTAGCCTGAATAAGTGTTTGTAGTTTAAGCTTGTAATAAGTTAGTTTGTGTGACAACAACGAAGCATACATATTTGACATTGTTTTATTTATGTTAATGAATTAAATGTTGTTGGTTGGTATGAAATGTGAATTAGTTTGTATGGACGATGGGTATCTAAGCAAGATGTCAGATGAAGTTGATATGCATGAGAACATAAGCACTGATGTGACAATTGACGAAGAGACAATAATGCAATATGGGTTAGCCAGTCAAAAAAAATGTGGACTATAGCGATGTATTTACTAATACGGAGGTAATTATGATGAGTTATTTTATGTAATTTATGTAATACCTAAAAAGGTGAACTAATCATCTTAGTTTGTATATTATTTATGTAGGTATTTGGTACTCGCGATGAATTATTGAAATAGGCACGGGCTGTTGCATTTGAGTTGGGTTTTGTCATTGTCATTTTGAGGTCTAACACAGCTAATGGCCAAGCAGGAAGGAAGACATTTGTTTTGTTGGGTTGCGAGAGGGGTGGCAAATATAGGCAATACAAAAAGAATTTAGTTGGGACGACAACTGGGACCAGAAAATGTGACTGTCCCTTCAAGTTGAGAGGAACGCCAGTGAAGGATGGTGAAGGATGGACATTGAAGGTACTTTGTGGTTCTCATAATCATGATGTTGCTAAAACATTGGTTGGTCATCCATATGCTGGCCGACTAAGTAGTAAAGAGAAGACAATGCTTGTTGATATGACAAAGAGCATGGTAAAGTCAAGAAATATTCTTCTCACATTTAAAGAGCACAATGAAAAAAACGTGACTACGGTATTGACTTACAGATAAAAGTGTTGTAGGTACCCAACGAGTGGCTCGTGGTAATAACTCAGTGTATCTTGGGGTCGACTCCCTCACCCCAATATCAGGAAAATGCTCATAGATCCATCCATGTGTAACCCAAGAACAAAGAAAAGGTTATGCTACATACCATTGCAAATGACTATAAAAGCAAATTTTATTCTAATTATAGTTAATTACTTGTAAAAGACTGACATATCCAGCAAGCTGCTTTGTAGTGGCAAAACTAGCATCAGCCAGATGCTCATACATATGTGTCAACACAACTGCGCCCCATGCAAAACCCCTACACCCCTCAAGGTCGCGAAAAAGGCCTAAGAATGTCACATCCACATAGGTTGAACTTTTGTCAGCAAATATAGTACAACCTACTAGATGCAACAAATACGCCCTAGCTGCCTGCGTCCACTGCTGCTCCTGACACCTTTGCTCATACAATATCCTCAACCAACTTAAACGGACATGTCCACCTCTAGTGAACTTTGTCTCTGCAGTTGCATCCTCCTCTGAAACTCCAAGCATCTCCATCAGGACGAGCTTCATCGCCTCAGCTTCCATATGGTCATAACTATAAAAGGCCCCAGTAATGGGAATGTGTAGTAATGATGACACATCATCTAGTGTTATAGTCATCTCACCCACGGGCAAATGGAAGCTGCTAGTCTCCTTATGCCACCTCTCCACAAAAGCTGATAATAATCCTTTGTCTCCGGTTGCATAGCTGCATGTAGTCAATGGGAATAACCCAGAACCCTAGACCACATCCTCTATCTGCTGATGTGGGGCACCAATGGTCTTCATCTTTTGCCCGTGTGATACTATCTTCAGCTCACCCCAGTCCTACAAGTATTTACAATACAGGTCAGATAATTACATTAACCTATCAACACTTGAATAAATATTCACTATGACTTAGTAGTATACCTGTCCAACCCACAACCATTGAGCTACATGATCAACATATGATGTCAGCAATGATGTGTCCTCAGGGCCACCACCAAACACAACAGCTTCAGGTGCTTCTGGCTATTGCTGCTTCACATGATCATCACCTTCATCTACTCTTTCAGTTCTTCCACACCTACGTGCAGATGCCGTAGGTCTCGCACGTTCAGACTGATGAACACTAGAACCACCTCTTGTTTTTGGCATCTCTACAAAAATATAGAATAAAAAACAAATGCAACCAAATGTCAAATACAAATAAATCATCCCACAAAATTAATATAGCAATTATTATTTAACTAAAAACTATATAGCTATATAACTGAAAAATACTACCATCATGAAAAAAACATTAATAATACTCATTCCGGAACATCCATTCCGGAATCACTTTTGTGAACATTTTGGAAAGGTTGTTCCAAAATGCAATACGCTCATTCCGGAACAGCCATTCTGGAAAGGTTGGCTGGTTCTGGAATGCCATTCTGGAATGGCTGTTCCAGAATGAACATTTGCATTCTGGAAAGGTCGTTCTGGAATTCAAATTTTCTTTCCGGAATGGCTTTCCGGAACCAGCCAACCATTCCAGAATGAAAGTATTGCATTCCGAAATAGCCCTTCCGTAATGGTTGGCTGGTTCTGGAAAGCCATTCCGGAATAGCCTTTCTGGAAAGAAAATTTGAATTCCGGAA
The DNA here is from genome assembly GCA_026413185.1 of Pueraria montana var. lobata. Classification (NCBI taxonomy): domain Eukaryota; kingdom Viridiplantae; phylum Streptophyta; class Magnoliopsida; order Fabales; family Fabaceae; genus Pueraria; species Pueraria montana. The sequence goes on along the minus strand of CM048654.1, from coordinate 62,738,209 downwards.
CAGTCATTCTGGAATGACAATGTTCATTCTGAATGGCCATTCCGGAATGGTTGGCTGTTTCCGGATAGCCATTCCAGAATGGTCATTCCGGAAAGAACATTTGCATTCTGGAAAGGCTGTTCCGGAATGCAAATGTTCATTCTGAAATGGCCATTCCGGAATGCAAATGTTCATTCTGAAATGGCCATTCTGGAATGACCATTCCGAAATGGCCATTCCGGAATGACCATTCCGAAATGGCCAGTCCAAAAAGAACATTTGCATTCCAAAACAGCCTTTCCAGAATGTCAAACCGGAACCATATCCCCATTCCGGATTTCCTGTTCCGGAAACCCAATGCATCCAACACCCAACCCTGAAGTCCCCATTAAAATGCAGAAGGGAGGAAAGGGAGAACAAAGGACTTACCTCTGATGGGGTGCATCGGCGTGAGGAATGGAACGACTTGCGTCGCGTGAGGAAAGGAAACCGTGAGGAAAGGGAATGCAGGGGTGCGCCGGTGTGGTAAGGAAAGGGAATGGAGGAGGTGCGTCGAAAAGGAAAGGGATAGGGAGGAAGGGGGTGTGGCGCTAAAGAAAGGGAAAGGGAGGATGGGGTGGGGTGGGTAGGGTAGGGTTAGGGTTATGGGATATAACCAAGGATATTTTTGGGCATTTATTATTATTTGGAGGTGTAGGAAGTAAAAATGGGGGTGCAGGAAGTAAAGGCCCAAGACAAATAGTTGTTGAGCATCATCGGTTGTCCACCATATATGATGTAGATACAATTGTTGCGTTGAAGAGTGGTTAAGTGGATCAATTATCAAAGTGGGACTTATTTGGAATTGACGTCAAAAAATGGGAGTATGCAAATCTAATGAGTTTGCAAACATTAGAAAACATAATCATCTTTGTCATACAACTAACCCTATTAAATGTTTTAAAATTGTAAACCACAATTAATATTTTAGAAAATAACGTCATCAATATATCTTCTTGTACAACATTCTTTGCAAAGGATGACGTTGGAGTTTTGAGACATGAACCTAGATGTAGCACCTACTATTTTGGTTGAGTCATTGGAATTGAGTAGGGTGCTGGACGAAGTTGTTATAGTCTATGTTTGGTTTAAAGTTCCAAAAGTATTTTTATGAATTCTAATACAAAATTGTGTGTCTCAATGCATGAATTGAGAAGAAAAAATTTGATGCTTTTGGAATAAAAGTATTTTTGAACTCTTGCAACTTTAATCCAAATATGCACACATATTAACACCAGGCGTCAGATTGGAACATGGATGATATATATATATATATATATATATATATATATGAAGAGATATCAAATTATATCAATATCAGTGTAATTCTAAAAGAGTTACACCATTTTAATAACTTAATATAAAATGAAATTTTTATCAATTCAACCGTTGAATTGTATCCACATATTACCAAGATTATTTATGTCAAATTTTGTCAAAATTGAACAACAATAAGAAGGTAATCAAATTATCCATATTTTAGTATATTTTGAATAGTTTATATTACGTCGATTTTAATCTATATGAATGAGGTTGCAAATAATTTTGGATTAATTTGAAATTTTGTATACATGATCTATATGAAAGGAACTTTCAATCCAACGATGGATTTTAAGAAAACACCATCCAGTTAAAAGTTATTGAATGGTGTAATAGTTGTTTAAGTTACACCGATATAATTTGATCTCTTATATATATATAGACTAATTGACACCGTGGTTTCTAACACTGTGTTTGTTAAGGGCGATGGAAATAAAAAAGCAAAGACAGAAATGTATCAAGTGCGTTTGGTATCGTGTATTGATCAGAGAAATAAAGTTGTATGCAGTGGGTCCCATGCTGAAAATTTCTTTTTCCATTGGCGGATAACAAATTGGTGAATCCTAACATTGTGTAAAAAAAGTCATTTTTACCCTTTTTACCTTTTCTTTTCGGTGGACCCATCTTTACAGCATATCCTATAATTGACAAGTACATATTGTAACAAAATCGATTAAATGAAACAAAAAAAATCAATTATATTCTTATAAAATCGATTATACAATGCCATGATTGATAGGTCCATTGAATAACTTGAAGGGTAGTAATGTTATTTTATAACTATATTTAATTCTCTTTTCCCATTTCATTCATATCAAACACCTTTACAATATTATTTTCACTCTATTTCTCACCTATTTCTTTTAAATCAAACAACCCAACATTCAATTTTATTTCTATTATATTTCTCCTTTTTTCTAAATTATCTCTATTCTATTTTTATCTACTTTATTTCTCTCCTCACAACCAAACATAGCGTAAATGAACACCAATCGATTGGGTTGTAGGGCAATTTTGGTACATTAATAGGATTGAGACATTTGTCGAAAGACTTCTAAAAGGATTCAATGATGCTGATTCTAGAGACAAAAGAATATGAATGTCGTATCTAGAGTTATTTAAAGAAACAAGAAGACGCCATTCATTTTAGCCTGATAGCTTAACATACTCTTTCTATCATTAAACAAGTGTCAACAACTATTCATTTTTTTAATGACATACTCTAAGAATAATTATTGATTTTTTAAGGGTAAATGATTATTTTAGTTCCTGAATGTTTAAATTGATGACCATTTAGTCCCTAAAAAAACGAAAATTCTTATTTTAGTTTCTGAATGTGTAAAAGGTGCAATCCACCATTAAATTTTGGTGGAACTATTTTGTCATTAAGATCAAAGACTAATTTGACATTAAAATTGTAAAGTTCAAGAACCAATTTATCATTAAATTGTACAACAGAACATAATTGTCGCACTTTTTATACATTTAGAAATTAAATAAAAAATTATTCTTTCAAAGACTAAATTATCACATGTTTACACATTCAATAACCAAAATAGTCATTTGCCTTTTCTTTAATCTTTTTGCAACACTTTAATGGTAACACTTAGTTGGGAACAGAGGAAATAACAAATTTCCGAGTACATGGTTATTCTTTAAAGAAATCTAATTCGAGAATATGTTACTTCTATGCCTGAGAAATTAAACATCTAATAAAGTGACAGAACGTAATATTAAACAAAAGAAACTTATTATTAACAATTTGCAATTTGCAATTTGTTTTATTTTAGGTTCTTAAAATTCTACGGAACAGCATAATATACTAAAATGTTAAAATATTTTTATGTAAGACACTGGCAACTTGTTCTCTTTATGACTATTCACGGCCCTACAATGCAATGAGCCTTTACACGCGTGGCACAAAAGCACAATCTCCACAATCCACACCAATAAACAAATACATAAATATAGAATTTCTCATTTCAATGTCAACATATAAAGCATATATAATTATAGTTAACCTTCCTTTAGGCTAAACAGATGGTCCACATAAATTTTGATAGTTAAGATACACTAACTATCCAAGTACATTTTATTCTGACAATTTCAGGATACAAGAGCAAACTTCCTTCAGAAGTAAAAAGGTTGATGACATCAGAAAAAGAAAGAGGTCCACATCCAGAGAAGGGGAAGGAAAACCCAAGGCTCCATAAGCAACAATAGACCCAAAGTGCTTAAAACACCAACAAAAAGATGTGTAAAGGCTCAAGCCAACACTAGGGCAATGTTTAAAAACAGGGAGGAAAAAAACTTGAGCCAAGAAACTCAGGTTACATCCTCCCAAGGATCACAATGAGCCAGAGGAGAGCTTCCCCATTCATCTTGGAAAAAGGAGTGTAGTGAAAATTAAAAAGAAAGGTCCAGATATTTTTCTGTGTCATTGACTTGGATTACAACACCAACTTTATCTACATAGTATGCTTGTGCTTCTTTTCTTTCACTGGTCCCTTTTCACGAATAATATCTGTGAATTGGGATGATACTGAAGATTATTCTTCAAGGTTGGGTTTGACTCATCATCTGATCCTGAGTTAAGCCGTATCTGTATTCAAAACTAACATCAGTTGTTACAGAACAATTACAAGTTTTATATGTTAAGTACCAAACCAACCATGCAGTGTATCTTGATCACAACAAATTTAATGTTGTAACATCCATGGGATCATAACTTGAAGAAAATACTTGCAATATATGCCAGTTATCACTCTTTTACTTCAGCCTATTAAAATCTATCCACTTGGCTACATGTGCTACCATTTTACCTTGGAACACCACCACAGTCAACCCTGGTTTAGGGACTCTTAAGATAAAGCAACACAAACTTCTTGCAAGTCACAAACAACCACACCTTGCCACATCATAATAAGTGTACCACCAACCACTTTGCATTCATACAGTTACTCTCATTGTCCATTTCCTCACTTTCTATTCCCTTTATGTGTTTCCTTTTCTGAACTGACAAGTATTTAATATTTGAAATTATGCAATTTTATGATTTAGATTGTGTTCATGTCTTTTTCTCATAACATAGGTAGCAAGAGCAAAAATACTGGTTCACAGGACGAACCTCATATATTTTTAGCAATGATGCCAACACTGAGGCAACAAGTTGGATGATAAATTTCTGTCCAATGCAAGCACGTGTACCAGATCCAAAAGGAAGAAATGCTGCATTTTCATTTGGATCATTTAGCACAAATGAACTGAATCCTCTAATAGAAAGGTCTTCAGCAGAACCTGAGAGAGTTCAATATCAAAAGATTAGTAATAGATGAGCAACAAGAAAAGTTCTGAATATGAAGGTTGAATATCATACTGGCCACACTAGTCAATTCTCATTCCAAATTAGACAGAATTTTTTCTTTCTGAAAACATAGTATAGAAGAATGTATTCCAACATAATTCATGCAGACTGGAAATATGTGCTGGCAAAACAAATAGAATCTCAGCCCAATTCTACATTAAATGTGTACAATTGTACATATACATATGTGTGTGTGTGTGTGTGTTTTAATCCAACACAAGTAAAACTACTGCAAAAACATTAAAGTAAAAGTCATAAAAAAAATTAAATAAACGGTACAAAGTATTGTAATAATGCCAATGGCAGCAGACAAAATTTACAGTTAGGGTGTTTGGATCCAATTGCACAGTATGGGACTCGAGTCCCTCATTGGAAGTATGGGATTCTAATGTGGGATTTATAAGGCATTGGGCTCTCCAACTACAACAACTAGTTTTTGTGGTGTGGTTCTCTCAAGGTTCTTATCAATTGGTATTAGAACCTTCCACCATGCCTCTTAATTGCATACAAGCAATGTGATTTGTGACAATTACACTGACACAGCAGTGTTCACTGGGACTAGTCAAAGGGCTAGTGCACAGTTAGCCCACGTGGGTGCTAGGACTGCAGAGCATGGTGGGATGTTAAGATCCAATTGCAAGGTATAGGATTTGAGTCTCTCATTGGAAGTATGGGATTCTATGTGGGGTTTATAAGGCCTTGGATCTACACTACAACAACTAGCTTTTGTGGTGTGGTTCTGATAAGGACTTGGGTATTATGGGGTGGTATCATAGGGATTTGGATATTATGGGGTGCCCAAGTTCCACATCAAGTAGTATGGGATGCTCGGTGGAGTACTTAAGCTAGCTTTTAAAGGAGGGTTCCCCAGGTTCTCCCAAGGTTTGGGTGCTTATCAAGTTCTCCCAAGGTTCTTATCAAAGAGGCTACAAAGTTTATTAAAAGTACAAAACTTGATGTTCCAAATAAGTAGGGTACAAAATTAGCATGTTAACATCACTTGAGTAACCTTGAGGGGCACTGCAAAGTGATCAAAAGAATACTAAGGTATCTATCACAAAGGGACAATTTATCATGGTCTATTGCTCTAGCCTGCAGCTAACCTTTCACAACTTTCTTTACAGATCTTTTGTGATGCAGGTTAAGCCTCAGACCCTAATGATATTAATAGAAAATAAACCCCTCGATTCTGTATCTATCATGGACAGATGGACCCAATCTCATCTTAGCTTCTAACAACTATTATATGTACCAGGTCCTTAGAAGGTTCAGTCAATTGTTTGTTATAGAATATTTAAGAAAATACAATTCTCTCTCTCTCTAGTTTTGTTTATCTTTCCATTTTTTTTTCCTTGTTTTATCTATGATTCTTGATTCCTAATATACAAAGAAAGCCTGTTTTTGAAGCATCAACAATCATACCTGGTCCCTTTGTACCATTTGAGAGAAATCGGTAAGGATTAAAATCACTTGCATCACTCCCCCAACAGGAGTCATCCTTCTGTACCAATTCAACAGGTACAACCAGTACAGCTCCAGCAGGAATCGTTACACCAGTTGCAAAGCTCAAGTCTGACATAGGGATGAACATTAATGAATACAATTCCCAGCAGGAGTACAGATAGGAATTTTTGAATGCAATCCTAAATTAGATTTTAAGCCATTAAGAATAACTATAAAAAAACAATTATTCCAAATCATGCATGTACATCATATTGGTATTGCATAAATTACCACAACCTTCCTCTCAAACTAGCCCTATTCGATGAATTGTAGGAAGTAGAATATTTAAATTTAATATCTGTATTTTGAAATCATGAATAAAACTGCCAATAATAACTTATCATGCTGTTGTGGAGATGGGATACTACCTCCCAACTATTATCACAATGTTAATGATTAACCAAGCAATGCACAAATAAGCACATGTATGCAGTGCTCACAACTAAACAAGAAAACTTGCAAAGATTACAAATCAGTTAGCTTTGGTACACAAGAAACCATGCCTTAAATAAATTATTGCATATAGTGCACAGTAAAGAACACTATGCTTGCTTGAGAAGCAATATCTCACCATGTTTCAAAGAACACCTCTGCAGCATGGGACCAGTTGGCAGAAGTCGTGCAGATTCATAAATTGTAGCCAATAACAAAGGCATTCTATAAACATCTTCATGCTCATATTTTGACGGGTTTCTTCCTACCATGCTAATCTCCGAATAAATCTGCAAAAAGCATGCGAAATAAGTAACAGGCTACCTTGCAAACATCAAGAACTGCATTCAATCTATTTTAAAAAATAAAACAGCATTTGATATTGAAAATCATACAGTAAACACACCTACGAGCATATAAATGAAATCCTATTCTGACAGAAATATGGTTTTTCTTCAAAAAGATACTAGAATAACAAGTTGTTATTGTGTTGACAACAATCTAGCTAAGAAATTTCATCTCAAAAATGAAAGTGAGAAAATGTAACTTCTGCCATGGCAAAAATCAGATGCATATAGCAGACAGAGCCACTGACAAATGTCAAATAAAAGGTACAGAGCAAGTTCACATTTCATAACAAAGAATGTCCATTTTAAAGGATCAGAAAATTTCAAATTATTTAAACAAATTCACCTATCAAGCAGATTGTAAAAACCAAAGTGTAGTCCTGGTTTTAACTTTGTACATAAACAAATTCACTAAATCTACATCATCATTTAAGAAGAATCATTATAGGAATTAGACTCTTGGTTTTGAGCATTGGAGGATAAACTAAAATAAAATGATGCACAATAAAGCGCAATTACAAATTGGATATAGTGGAGACAGAATGAAACCTTATCCTGTATTTCCAGATGCATGACAAGCCTGGACAATACATTGGTGATTAAAGCAGATGTAGTTTGACATCCATGAAACATCACACGCATGATGTTCCCACAAGGTTCTTCTTTACCATCTTTATGATCCTTAAGATCACGAAAGAAATAGTAATCTTGAAACTCATCATCAGAACAGCATTGTCCACCATCTGCTGACTTCATTTCTTTGTTGGAACTTTCATTATGTACTTCTTGGTCAGTATTGCCAAATAATTTGCAGCCTTTTCTGCAATGTTGAAGGATGTCTTGAGTTAAGCATTTCAACTTTGTGCATAAGCTTTGATACCTCCAAAATTCACATCTCCAAAATGGAGTAACATTATAGGAGGCCCAAAAGCAAGCATCTTTAGCGATCATCATAAACAGTCCCTCATATATTGCAGCCTTTGGTGAGGCCAAGAAGCCATCTCCAAAGAACGTGGCTCCCATTATTGTGAAAGCCATATGCTGAGAAACCAACCTAGAATCAATACGTCCTTTGGTTCTGATGTTTTCTATTTTATCTGTGATAAAGTCTGCAACCTTCATAGGAGTAAGATCATCATTCTTCAACAGTCTTTCATTTAATTCGTTTGCCAATAATTCCCTTCTCTTTTGCACCTAAAGACAATTTAAATTAAATTCCAAGCTGCCTTAGTCAGAATGAGAACATGATACATAAAAACAACAGGATCTGTAATTTCTGCCGACAACATTTGAGATGCATAATAAAATATACGAACAAGAGAGTGGTTTGATCAGAACTAAGAATGTCTCAAAAGTCAAAACAGAATGAATCCATGCATTTTAAGATTGTGGAACAAATCACACAGTTCATCTCATAACTCCAATCAGAAAATCGAAGTTCACATGTCACCTTTTCAAAGGAAGGGACAAAGAGGCTTGACTGCCCAAAGGCAAGATGAAAAACTTTTCCAGTAAAAGGTAACTTATCCTCGGCCTTTATAAGCATCTCTTGAATTAGCGCTGGATCCCTAACCGACACCAAAAGCTGAGTAGGACCTAACCACAGCTTAACAATAGGTCCATACTTTTGATGGGATTCTGACAACACATCTGGAAATCAAAAGGCCAAGTATATAATTAATTTAAAAATTTACACCCAGCCATAATATTATTCATTACTCAAAGCCAAAAACAAATTACTACGCATGCAAAACTGCAAAAGAACCTGAGTTTGACATTACTGCACAAAAGCCCTTTAACATACATTCTAGAATAATACCCCACATGTGCAAAAGAAAGAAAACCAATATTAACTGTTCTTTGTACCCTCATCATGTCACATTTTTACTTCATCAATGACTTCCTATTAACAAATAAATGGTGATCTGATATGGAAGGAACATGAAGGAATTCTTCTCTTTCCATGTATAACTCTCGAAAAACAACCCATCCACAAAACCAATTTGAAATGAAGGTAGTATGAATTTCACAACATCACAACATTCAAAATTCACAACAAATTCCCAAAAGAAGAACAACAGAAAACTGACATCAACAACCAAACAGATGAAAACCAGCACAACACAAGACCCCACATCACCATAATAACACCCGCGACTTGCAAAATCCAGATTAATAGACTAACTCAAAATTCACTTCACTAGACCCTAAAAAACTGATTCTTTCTGATAATAACAATAAACAGATCAAAGACCAGCATAACACAAGACCCCATATCACCCAATAACTTGCAAAATCCAGATTAATATACTAAACCCAAAATCCACTTTACTAGAACCCAAAAAACTGATTCTGATAATAACCACAAATTCAACTAATCCACGGGGCAAGAGGAGAGGAAAAAAAAATCAAACAAACAAGGAAATCATCATTAAAAACCCCATATCACAAGACAGATCACAGACCAGCATATCACAATACCCCATATCACCATAAAACCCAATAACATGCAAAATCCAAAACAAACTTATTCTTTCTGATAATAACCACAAATTCACCTAATCCACGGGGCAAGAAGGGATAGCAAAAATAAAGAAACAACAACAACAACAATCAGCCTATGGTTTCATAGCCAGTCCCAAGTCCTGATAAAGGAGGAGGGTTGTGCTAGGTTCTCATTCATATACCGAACATGGATCACTCACGATAGAATAAATAAAGAAAGAAAGAAATGATGCCGAAAAACCCACCGGTGAAGGTGAAATTTTGCCGGGAAAAGAGCTTGCAGTGTCCAAAGAAAGAGGGAGAGGGAGGCCCAGGAATCTTTTTCGCCCTGTGCCACAGCCTAAAGAGGCTGAAGAGTCTTCTGAGCAAAAGGGTGGTGACAACAACAAGAGACAGCCACAGAAACGCATTGAGTTCTCTTGTGGCAAAGTCCCTGAGAAGTTCAGAGGAGGATCCGTCTCGGGAATGGAGAAGGTGAAGAAGACCCAACAGAGAGGTGGGAGGAGAAGAGTTCGGTGCAGCAGCAGCAGCACACGAGACGTTGTCGTTCATAACCATTTGCTCGTGTCAGAATGGGAGAAAGAGAAAGAGAAAGAGAGAAGAGAAGAGAGTGAGGATTTTGTGAAGTTACGAAGTTATGAGTTATGACCTATGAATGATGATGATGATGGTGTTGGTTCGGTTCTGACTTTGTTTGTGTGCAGACGACGTTGTTGTCGTTGTTGGACTTGGGGATTGTCGTGTTGTGTGCGTGGGGACTGTGGAGGATGAGAAAGATGGGGTGGCGATGCGAGGGGCCACGTGGGGGTGAAGAGACAAGTCGTACTCAGTTATCGGTTACGTGATGTGATGTGATGTCGTGGATACAAGAGTTTAAAATAAATTCAACTATTACAACATTAAATTAATGGGTGAACAGCCACTTTTTTTTTTTTTTTGGGGTATTCTGGGTGAACAGTCACTTTAATTCATATAATTTGCTGTTATTTTAATTCTTGAAAGCATAGTTGTGAAATTCGGATCGAACAGGTCCGATCGGGAATCGGACACCACACCGAACCGAATTGCATTTCGAACCGGACATGCAATTAATCCGTTGATGACGTCATCGAATCGCGATCGGACCGGGTTAAACCGGCAAAATTCGACCCGGGCGGACCAGTTGAAACTCGTGGGCCAATTTGATGGTGACTGGCTACACGTGGCCCAATGCGAGATGGGGACAGTTGACTGCAATTCCTGCTGCACACGCGGCCCAATGCACTGACTGGTTGCTTTTACGCAGTCCAACGTGTGTTGAAGCTGTGCTGAAGCTAGCATTGCTCTAGTATCCTTTGCTATAAAAAAAATTTAACATAATTGATACACATGGAAATCGAACCGGTGACCTCAAAGTGAGTTAAAACATAGTTATTTTAATTCTTGAAAGCATAGTTGTGAAATTCGGACCGAACAGGTCCGACCGGGAATCGGACACCACACCGAACCGAATTGCATTTCGAACCGGACATGCAATTAATCCGTTGATGACGTCATCGAATCGCGATCGGACCGGGTTAAACCGGCAAAATTCGACCCGGGCGGACCAGTTGAAACTCGTGGGCCAATTTGATGGTGACTGGCTACACGTGGCCCAATGCGAGATGGGGACAGTTGACTGCAATTCCTGCTGCACACGCGGCCCAATGCACTGACTGGTTGCTTTTACGCAGTCCAACGTGTGTTGAAGCTGTGCTGAAGCTAGCATTGCTCTAGTATCCTTTGCTATAAAAAAAATTTAACATAATTGATACACATGGAAATCGAACCGGTGACCTCAAAGTGAGTTAAAACATAGTTAACCACTAAGCTACAATTTTAAGTTAGTATAAAGATGCAAAAACTAATATATATATATATATATATATATATATATATATATATATATATATATATATATATATATATATATTCTAATTTTTATTATATGAATTAGTTATATTATTTTTTTAATATACACCGGGTCAACCGGTTTAATAAGTGACCCACCGGATCGACCACTAACCCATCGACCCAGTGCCTCGACCGGGTCGATGACCGGGCCGGTTTTCACAACACTGCTTGAAAGTGTAATTGATTATTTATTATGTTTCTGAAAATATAATCTGTCTATCATTTTCAGATACTAAAAAAGAGTAATTTACCCTAAATTAAATAATTAATTCTCGATATCAGAAAAAGGAATAAAATAAAAAGTTAATTTGATTTTTACATTGTTGTCTAAATTGTCTTAAATAATCTTTTAAAAATATTAAAAGACAATTATTTTAGGCTTCGAAATTTTAAAAATTTAAATTAGAATAATTGTGACTTACTAAAAAGATGTTCTGAGTTAAAAAATTATATTCACAGGTCATATGTGAACTTTTTTTATTCATAGGTAATATGTGAACTAACGAGAAATCATCTAAAATATAGTTTTTAAAATAATTATTATAAATATTAACAAATTTATCAGTATTGATAACAAAAAATTTATAAAACAAAAAAAACAAAAAAAAAATTGTTGGAATTAGTCATAACAAATTTCTGACCCAGGAAAAAAACAAATTTATCAGTATATTTAAATTAAATAATAATATTAATAATAACTACGCCTTTCCGTCATTTTTGTATTAGTCATAACAAAATGTTGGCATTAGTATTTAAAGAATCATTCTGGCAAACCAGTAGCCACCAATAGCACCGAATCCTTCAGTTGAGATTCTAAAAAAATAAAAAAAATCAATAAATAAATAAAAAGACAAAGTCTAGGGTGGACGAGCATATTAAGTGATTTATGATGCATCATTTTTATATGTCATTGGATTCATCTTATCTCATGACTAAATCATACACTCTGTCACACAGAATCCTAACTCCCCCTTGCCCCTTCAGCTGTTCGTTCCACTCCGCAAAGCTGGTTGTCGCCAACACCTCCAATGGAATTAGCTGCTGTGGTGCCGGCACCGATGGCCGGCGACCTTGACCGCAGAAAAGAGTTCTCGGCATGATCTCGCCGGCGACACGTTCCACCATGACCCGTTTGGTCTCTACACCAAACCAATTAACCTCACAATTCACAAACCCAACATTATTCTGTGCACCATGCACCATTCTCTCTCATCTTTCATTGGAAAAGGAACGATTTTTCTGCAAATTGGCCTGAAACGGTTGGTTCGTGGCCATGGCGATGCGCGACCACATTTCGGGTTCTGCGGCATGTGGCGACTCTTCATCCTCGTTTGGGAAATCGTGCCCTCACACTGTATCTCATCCCACGTCTCCTCAAGCCCAATCGTGCCATGGAACCTATGCAAAAACTCCAAAGCTTGTGGTTCCGTAGAAATCACTCAGATAATTCATTAATGAATATGGGAATCTCCTTCAGCCTCTCCTGTTATTGTTTTGTGGCCAAATAAATGAAATAATGAAATTAGTGATTAGGGAATGGTGGAGAAAGAAAATGAGAAGAGGGAGAGAGGACCTGAGTTTTGGAGGAAAAGCCAATAATGGCGTTGGTGAGAGAAGCAAAAGAGGGTTTGCGGAGGAATGTTAGGATGGGTCTAAAGAGGTCCAAATATATCCTAAAATTAAAGTGGTTAAAAGATTATAATGGGTGGAGTTAAATATTTACATTGTAGTTTTTATTTTAAATAATGAGATGTTGACACATGGATAAATAGTATTCATTGATTAGCATCAATTAAGACTATATAAATGTATTTCTTTATGAGGAAATCAATCAATGAATGAAAAAATATTTTGAGTATCATTTTAGTCTTATTTCCCTTTTTATCTTCTTTGTGGTTTGTTTAGGTTATTTTCTATTGCCCTAGTTTTAGCTTTGTATCATTGGTGCTTTCATCAGCCGCACTCCGCCTCCTTCATGAACATCTACGATCACTGCCCTTCATGGCCACCGCACCATCCGTTGTCACAGTGGCCACTGCTATAATAGTCCACACCTCCTGTGGAAGACCTCCACCACCGTTTATATTACCCTCCCTAAAACCCTTACCCATCGTTTCAGTGGCCACAACAATCATATCAGTCGCTGTCGCCACAATGGCAGCCAACCCCAGTTGTTTTGCCTCCGTTGGAACCTCAACACTATGTTTTGCAGCCACACAATGTGGATCTCCACCAGTTTCACCAGCTACCGTCGCCACCTCCAAAAGACCCCTGGTTCTCCTCCCATTTCCAAAACCAACCGTTACAGAACCATTCCCCTCCACCACAGTTACGACGCAATCGAGTTTTCTGATATACTCCCTTGGGTTTCCTACATACCTATATTTCGTCACACTTCCACCTACATCTCCTCTGCCGGTTCTAACTCATTTAAGTCCCATAGGCTTCAACAACGCAGATCTGCCACCACACTCCGTTGCGACTCAACCACATGATTTTCCCAAAACACAACCACCAGCAACGAATGAATCTCCAACACCCTCACCCATGACTTTCACCGAAACCAGAAAACAAACCAAGGAGCAGACGCAACCACACCTTTCTTTGTCACACCCAACCACCTCCCAAAATCCACTTGCTTCCTTCCTACACCACACGACCACCATTCTGTTGGCTACCCACCCACCTTTTGACAATCCACATGATAACTCATTTGTTTCAGACAATTTTTCCACCAAGAAAGATGAACCCTGTACATTTTTCCAAGCCCCTTTCCACCGTTGGATTCTCACCCTTTACTTTCCTTTCAATCCTCACCCTCCTTCAAATATTCTAAAAGGGTAAATTTGGTACCTTCTAGACCCTTGGCTACCCCCACTACCTTTTTCCACCACAACATATTTCAACCAACCACGTGTCACCTCCCATTTTCAAAACCAACGTGACTTGCTCATTTTTTCCCATCCATCATTGATTCAAACATTTGCATTTAATCCCACCAAGCCACATGTCCCACATCAAAGCCATAGTGAATCCCAACAACAATTAGATAATCAACAATTACATTTCATCTTCAACGGTCTAGATTTGTCTCATAACCTTGAGGACAAGGTTCAATGTGGACCCGTGGGTAATGTTAGGATGGGTCTAGAAAGGTCCAAATATATCCTAAAATTAAAGTGGTTAAAAGATTATATTGGATGGAGTTATATATTTATATTGTAGTTTTTATTTTAAATAATGAGATGTTGACACATGGATAAATAGTATCCATTGATTAGCATCAATTAGGACTATATAAATGTATTCCTTTATGAGGAAATCAATCAATGAATGAAGAAATATTTTGAGTATCATTTTAGTCTTATTTCCTTTTTTACCTTCTTTGTGGTCTGTTTAGGTTTCTATTACCCTAGTTTTAGCTATGTAACAAGGAAGGAGAAGAGACTCAACATGCCGCAGAACCCGAAATGGTGTTGACGGCAGAAGTGTTGGTGATAGCAAGCTTCATCGGAGGAGGCGGAACGCGACGGAAGGAGAAGGGGTTTTGCGGAGTGGAACGAACCGCTAAAGGGGGAAAGGGGAGATAGGATCCTGTGTGACAGGGTGTATGATTTAGTCATGAGGTCAGATGAATCAAATGGCAGATAAAAGTGGTGCATCATAAACCACTTAATATGCTCGTCCACCCTAAATGTTGTCTGCATTCTATTAAGTCTAAATCGGTAATCCAAGTCTCATAATTATAGTGAAACCGGGTAAAGGCTATTCACAGTTTGGATCCAATTTGAGGGAAAATGAAACTTAAATTAATTAATTTTTATTGGTTTATATTTCAAATTTTTTTCACAACTTGAATCAAATTAATCAGATTAAAAATAGGTTAGTTCGGTTTGGATCAATTGAATCCTTATATAAATGTATAAAACTCTAATTTGAGAAAAAGGAAAAAAATATAATTTGCCCAAAATTCACATATAATCTTGTCACTAAAAGAGTGTAAATAACATATTTTATTGTAATTGAGTTATACTAACTAAATAATAGAAAATAAAATGCAAAATGGCAC
Source organism: Pueraria montana var. lobata (assembly GCA_026413185.1). Taxonomy (NCBI): domain Eukaryota; kingdom Viridiplantae; phylum Streptophyta; class Magnoliopsida; order Fabales; family Fabaceae; genus Pueraria; species Pueraria montana. The sequence continues at coordinate 62,722,719 of CM048654.1, read as the reverse complement.
AAAATGGAAAAACATGGATTGACGTCCTATTTTCCCTTTGCTCATTTTCATTCAGGATAATTTTTCGTTTTTAGTTTTGAAATTTTTAAAAAATAAAACCATTTTTAGTTTTGGATTTTTTTTGTTTCAGTTTTTATATTTTGTTTTTAGTTTTTAAAAAGTTGTTGCAAATTGAATAAGGATAAAATGAGTTAATCGTTCTATCTTATCTCGCTACACTATGAAATAACACAATATAAAAGAATATCAACACATAAAAATAATTAAAAATAATAAATAAATATGTTAAAAAATAATTAAAATAGTAAAAAGTTTGGAAAAATATAAAGTTTTACAACAAAAATAAATATATTAAGACTATAAAAATAATTATAAAAATAACACAACCATGACAACAACAATAATAATCTTGTATATAAAAGTTGATAAGTTACTACTAAACTAAAGTTTCTACTAAGTGTTACAAGCTGAAAATAAAAGTTGTGATGAAGTTTAAAAGGAAGAAATTTAAAGGATAAACAAACTTTAATAGGTTGCATTAAATTGTAAACCGTCCTTGAATTGAAGGGTTACAAAGATTGCTCTTTGTGTGATTTAAAAAGGCACAAAGGATGTCATTTGCCTAATGATATAACTAGTGTTACAAAGGTTGTTTTTTGAATCATTACAAAGGTTGTTCTTTGTCTCAAGGTTTGTTTTTGATACCACACTATGATTTTATTGTTTTATGTTTTATAATCTTAGTTTCAATCAAGTTCTATTTTATAAGTTTTGAAAATACATCACTTGAAAATAGATTTTATCTTCATGTATGCATTGTTTTTATACAATTAATTTTTATATATAATTTTTTATGTAACTTTAACTCCATGACTTTTCATTCTCCATTTTACATTGATGGACAATCAATAATTTTTACTCTTATAAAGAGATGGAAGATGGAAATATGAAGAAGTACTTCTTCATTCTCTCCCTACTTAAAGACTAGATCAGCTTTTACTCTTCATTTTTCATGCTTAAAAGATTTCTTTTGCATTGTGTTGTCTCCCACAAGGTTTGATACCTGATCATGGGATTGATTTTCAATTTTTATATACTTTGAATTTTATTGATTGCAGTTGTCCTGACTGATAATCAACGAGATTTCTTCCTTCTACTTTTCACCTTTTTATTGATTTAGAGAACTTCCTATTCAAATTGTTGAGAAGTTTGAAGATGTCAAGTTTGTTGTGATATGTAAAATATTTATACATATCTTCACTTTAATAACTAAGGAAAATAGTTATTAAATGAATAACATTTCTTTCCATTCCACCAATAAGTAAGGGTGCTCATGGTTTGGTTATTCAAATAACCATAACCATAATTACTAAATAACTAGATTATTCGTGGTTATTATAACATAACTAGTTTTGTATAACTGGTAGTTATGGTTTGGTATAATCAGTTATTGTTTTTAAAAACCGGTTATATAATCGGTTATGAAATATAATTGGTTATATCTAAAACCAATTATATAACTGATTATGGATAAATAACAAGTTATTTAACCAATTTACAATCAGTTGTTAAAAATACTTACATAACCAGTTTAACTAGTTATATACCCACTCAAGAAAAACGTATAGAGACAAGATTCTTTCAAAACATATACCTACATTTGTATTTCAACAAAAGAAACAAAAGATACTTACATTTGTATCCTTCATTCATTCTTCGTGTTGCTATGATATATAAGTTACGCTACTAACACTGGACTAGTAATTAACTACTGCTAATTAATATCGTTATAGTGTTGTTTCAATTTGAATATATAATGTTCTTAAACTTATGTCACATTCCCATGTCATGTTTAATTAAAATTAATTTTATAGGTTAAAACTAATTTTTTAAGGACCAAAATTAATTATTAATTTAAGATATATAACTAGTTGTATATTGATTTTAGTTATAACCAGATATATAACCGGTTTTGAATATATAACCGGTTAGTTAACCGGTTTTTCATAATGGTTATTGTTTGGTTAAAATAACCACTTATCACATGTGGTTAATTTTTATAACCATTTTTAATTAACCAATTATTATATAACCGATTAATTATGGTTATGGTTTTTTTTTTTATAACCGGTTATTTTGAGCACCCACACCAATAAGGTTGATTTATTAAAATTTTGAGTTGTTTCTTAAAATATGATATGGAAAAATTCTTTGCACTAATTTCGTAATATTTTAATCAACATTTTATGAAAATTAAGTAACATGGTAATATTCTTTTGTTTTATTTAATATTCAATATAAAAGTTGTTTTTGATAAAATTGCTTAAAAAAATAAAGTAAAATGATTATTAACAAAGGATTGATCAATAATTCTTTCTTAAGTTATTAATTTATTAAAATTTATAGTTCTTTCTTAAAATATGATATATGTTCTTGATTTATTAAGATTTTTATATGAGAAAATTCTTTTACATTGATTCCATAATATTCTAATCAACATTCTAAGAAATTTAAGTAACACAGTAATATTTTTTTGATTTATTAATATTCAATATAAAAGCTGCTTTAGGAAAAACCACTAAAAATAGAGTAAAATTATTATTAATAAATGATTAATCAATAATCCCTTCTCAGGTAATTAATTAATTTATTAAGATTTTGAGTTGTTTCTTAAAATATGATATAAGTTCTTGATTTTTTTATATGCAAAGATATTTATTAAATATAATAAATCATGGCAAAAGCATAAGGTGTGCCCAACCATTGAAAAGTTCTTGATTTATTAAAATATGATATGAGAAAAAAATTTGCATTGATTCCGTAATATTTTAATCAACATTTTAAGAAATTTAAACAACATGATAACATTTTTTGCTTTATTAAGATTCAATATAAAAGTTATTTTTGGTGAAAACCACTTAAAAAAATAGAGTAAAAATAATCCTTTCTCAAGTTATTATCGTTGCATCTTAAAATATGATATAGGTTCTTGATTTACGGATAAACAAGATTTTTTTATCTAAGCAAATTTGAATTTTTTTATAAGCAAATAATTTTTATTGAAAATAATTGTTCAGCAACACAAGATTTGTTGCATGTTGAGTTACAAAAATTACATGAGAAACCAAAACTGGTATTGCACAATGCGCATGATTTGAATACATATTTTTCTCATGATATAACATGCAAACTCTATTAATTGTTATTCTAAATATGCAGATAGTGTGCACTTGAATTCTCAAAATTCTAACTTTTTTGTTTTCATAGTTGTTACTCTCCAATTCTGGTCGATGTCACCCTCAAATAACAAAAGAATAAAACCAACAATTCTCTTACTGTAAAAAAACATGCATATCATTTTATTAACTTTTGTGCCTTTGTCTCCAAACATCCTTATTTCCAAAGGTAAATTTAAATTTCTCTACCTAATTATTTTAATGTTTTTAATATATTTTTTATTTTTATTATTATAAAAATTTAATATGTATGTGTATTTCCAATATAAGTATATTTTTAAAATAATTTAATTATTAGTTGTACTTTAAATATTGCTTTCAATAAAATAGATAATTTCATATGCCAAGTAGTTGAAAAATTTCAAGTCAATTAAAGATTAATGATAAATAATATACAAAATATAATACTATACTGTTATTATTATTAAATTAATTTAAAATATCTTAAAGAATTAATGGAATGAAATTAAAACTATCTAATAAAGATTAGCATATTATAAATTTATGGGGTTCATGTGAATTTGTTACAATTGATGGGCGTGATTCTTAATTGTCTTTTATGTACATGTATCTTTTAAAAAATAGAATAGATAATTATTTGATCATTTATCTATATTATTTATTATATGAAAAAGACAATAGTTTATTTTAATAACTTTTAATACAATTTCAATAAAACTATTAAATTTTTATTTTTTATTTTTAATTTTAAATATCAACTATCTTTCAAAATATTAGAAAATATCTTTCTCATGCTATAATATTACATTATCATATCAAAATTTTCACAAATGAATGTAATATCTAAAATTATACTGACTTCTAATCACTTAAATATGTGTTATTAAATTTACATTGTTTCAATCATTGACTTTATAATTTTGTTTTCAATATTTTTTTTAAGATGTTAAATTAATGAACTCCATAAAAATGATTATAATAGAATAATTTGTGAGTTATTTTAGTTAAAATTAATTTTTTATTTGATTTTTGTTATGTAGTTTAATTCGTCTATACAAACTTCTTTGACTTTAAGAAAGCAGCATTGTCAAATTTAAATTATAGTAGTATTGGAAAATAAGCACATTCATTTATTTTCTATTATTTTTTATTATTAAATAACTTCTATATTGTAAAAATTTGAATTGATTTGATATATTTTCAATATGTGAGTATAATGTATAACTCAATTGTAAGAGAGTAGTTCTAAAGTGACTCTTGGTCCTCTCAGTCACAATCTTTATATATTTTTGACAAAATAAATTAATAAGTTAATATGTGATTTTATATATTTTTTAATATGAGTATAATGTATAATGAATTGTACGTGATAAAAATATAAGTAATCTCAGTCCACTATTAGTCCTACACTGTCAAATTTTGAGTCTTCTCAACCTGTATCTGCACAGTCCTCAGTCTGATGTTATTCCCATCACGGTCAATCCTACACTGTCAAATTTTGAGTCTGATCAACCTGGTTCTGCACAGTCCTCACGGTCTGATACATATTTCCTGTTGTCCCTCAAAATTTACATCCTATGCAAACCCGATCTAAGTTTGGTCTTCCTCAGAAACACATTCATCCTTCTTTATTTCTTACACATTGTGAACCAAAGAGTGTTAAACAAGCTCTCAGTGATCCTAATTGGTTTGAAGCTATGAAATAAGAATATGCAACATTGTTGAGAAACAATATTTGGACTCTTGTCCCACTTCCCCCTAACATACAAGCCATAGGCTGCAAGTGGGTTTTCAGAATAAATAAAAATGCTGATGACACTATTAATGAGTATAAAGCAAGGCTGGTTGCCAAGGGGTTTCATCAACTCCTAGGCTTTGACTTCAGAGAAAGTTTCTAGCCAGTCATCAAGCTAGTAACCATTCGACTAATTCTCACACTTGCTATTACTAATGGCTGGACTTTTCATCAACTTGATGTAAATAATGCTTTTTTGAATGGGCTGCTTGACGAAACAGTCTACATGCAACAACCACCATGCTTTGAGTCCTTAGTTCCTCATTGGTGTGCAAATTGAATAAAACTATTTATGGCCTTAAACAGGCTCCCAGACAGTGGTGTGACAGACTTCAGAGAGACTCTCTTATAGTTTGGGTGCAAGGCTAGCAAGTATGACCCCTCTTTGTTGTAGGATATAGGTAATGAATCTAGATTGGGTTGAATAGATTCTTTAAAAATTTAAAACCAATTTTCCTTGTTTGCAAACAATTAATTAATCCAAAATATTTCAAAAGATTTATCAGAGTTAATCAAAATCAGTGATATATGTTGATTATGTTGAAAAACAAATATTCAAATAATTTCTTCGAACAAAATATGAACTAAGAAGATAAAGAAAGAGAAAGATGAACACAAAAATTTATACTAGTTCAGTCCAAAATGGACCTACATCCAGTTGATCTGACAACTCTAGTTAGACCTTCAACTATGAATTTCATATTACAAATAATACTATGCTCAATCAGAAATTCAAATACCCTTTCCTATCTTGTACCCCACAAGAAAAGAAAATAAAACCTCTTATAGAACTTGAAATCAATCAAAGATTATAGAACAAAATCCCCTGAAGTGAAGATCTATACAGTTCAGCACTGTATGAACCAACCATATCTCCAAGCCATTGATCTTCTTTGAGAATTTTCAACTTTAAAAAGATAAAGATCAATTAGTCTTTGAACCCTTTCAATGCTCTTCTCTTAATGTATATGAAACTCTTTTGTCTTTGAAAAACATTAATTTTGAGAGAGGGAGGTGCTTCTATTTATATATTAATTTTTTAAAGATATAACAGAACTAATTTGTTACTTACACCATGTAATTTGTTAAAACGTTCTTGAGGCACCTGGGTTCTGATTTAAGACCAATTTAACCTGTTACAAACCCATGTAATATGTTAAATTGTTCTTAATGATCTTATTTAGTAACCTATTAAACCGAGCTTAGCTTCTTTCTGCAAGAACTTTAAGTGACTATGGTATAATCGATTAAACCGCGAGGTAATCGATTAAAACGGTAAGTACTTCTCAAATTCTTTCAAAAACAGGCCTTAAGCTTGAAATACCTTATGTAACCGATTATCCTGGGTGATAATCGATTATATAATGTATTTTAGCTTTCACAGATAACTAAAATACGTTGTAATTTGTTACATATATCATGTAACCGATTACTATAGTAAGTTTTTCCAAAGATCAATATAAAATGATTTGTTCAGACAACTTCTTGGTTATCAATAGGCATAAACTAAGTCTAAAACTAGCACACACATATGCCTAAGACTAGAACAAACAATATAATGTCACATCCTTTGATGTTTGACATATGAGAATTAAAACCAAAATTTTAAACCATAAATTCTTCAATCTTCAAGTCAACATCTGTTTATTTTTAACTCATCATCTGCAGTTGTGTAACTTATCTATGTTGATGACATAATTGTCACTGGCAACTCTGTTGTTCTTGTTCAGTAACTTATTGACAAGCTCAATTCTAATTTTCTCTAAAACAACTTGCCATCTTGAATTTTTTTGGGAATTGAGGTTCATCATCTCAAAAATAATGTTAATCATAAAAATTGGTATGGGTATATATGTTAATCATAAATTTTAGCAAATATATCCTATTAATTATTAATTATTTTATAAAATGTTATTTTAAACTAAAATGAATTATGTTAGTCACCTTATTATTAGCTTCTAAATAACAGTAGTTCACAGCCATTCAAGAAGAATTTGCTTTCAAATTGTTAGAGACTAAGAAAAAAAAATAATGTTGTGTTGTGGCATGGCCATTGCTGAAAGAATAAATTTTAATGAACCTCTAGTGCACTAAAAACTAGAAGCACAGTGAAGATTAAAAAAAATAATGACAAGCATAACAAAGACAAGGAAAAATGAAATAAAGTTATAAGAAGAATAATGATAAAAAGAGAGATTTTTTTTAGCATGTATTAAAGTTTAAGTTGTCAATCTCTTATATATTATCTAAATTATACTTAAATATATTATCTAAATAGAGGAGGTGCAATTATCTCCATAATAAAGATTACAAAAAAGGAAATAAAATATTTATTTAAAATAATATATATCAATATCAATATATATTATATTTAAAATATTTTATCAAAAAATATAGATAAATAAAACTTAAATAATAGAGGAAGGATTCACCTACTCCAAGAGTAAGTTTAAGAGACTTACTCTTCATCCTCACCATTCATCTTCTTGAAGTCTAATGGTTGTAATAAGTAACTAATCTTAATAATTAGATTTCAAATAAATGAATGGTGATGATGAAGAGTAAGTCTCTTAAACTTTACTCTTGGAGTAAGTGGATCCCTCCTCAAAATAATAATTATCTTAATTATTTTAATATTAAAATATAATATAATATACATTAAAAAATCAAGTTGCAAAAATTTAGGGGGGGCCAAGGCCCCCCTTACTGTCCAAGTAGTTCCGCCCCTGGCTAACTAGGTACCAGATCTTGATGATAGAAGATCCACTTTAGGAGTAGCAATTTACTTTGGTTCTAATCTTGTGTCTTGGTGGTCAAGAAAATAGCAAGTGGTTGCTATATCTAGTACTGAAGCTGAATATAGAATCATTGCTCAGGTCACTACTGAGATTCTCTGGATTTAGACACTACTTACTAAACTTGGAGTTTCATTTTCATCTCCTATAGTTTATAATTATGATAACATGAGTGTTGTCTCCTTGGCTCATAATCCCGTTCTACATGCCAGAACCAAACATATGGAAATTGACCTCTTTTTTGTAAGAGAGAAAGTGCTTGCTAAATAACTTAAGGTTCAGCATATTCCTGCTCAGGATTAATAGGCTGATGCCCTCACCAAACCTCTTTCTCCCACTCTGTTTCTGTTTCTCAAAGGCAAACTCAAAGTGACTGAGCTTCCTTAAGCTCACCCACCTTAAGTTTGGGGGGTGAGTGTATTGTATAACTCAGTTAGTTAGCATTATAAGAGAGTAGTTCTAAACTGGCTCTCTCAGTTAGTTAGAGTTAGTTAGTTCACAATTGTGTACAATTGTCAATAGATTGTAACACTAAGTTCATTGAGTGAAATGAAATCTTAAGTCACATTTTCTCCTTTCAATTTTCTCTGCACATTAACATAATAATATTAAATTTTAACAAAATTGTCAATATAATTTTTTATACATACAACAAATCTCTCCCTCCAAATTTATCCGTGCATTATTTCACACGTCAACAATCTAGCAAAGATATATAATGCTAATGGTTCTACAACTTGTGTTTAGTTTCTATTAAGCAAAACATTACACATGAATAAATAATAATAACATTGAAAAATATCATATGGTTGCTTTAACCACATTTAAGAGAAAAATGCATAGGGTTTAAACATTCCTAAATGTCATAATAATAATAATTTACTACAATATAATTACATGGACCGTGGTTACATTAGCTGCATCCCATAACCGTATAGCCAATTGATCAGGAAAATTAGTCATTCGATGGGTATCTGCTATAGTCACTAGTGGTGGCACATGTTGCTTTGTCATATTGTTCCCATCTAATTCTCTAACTTCTAATTCAACATGTTCTTCATCACAACAATTTAGGGTGATTTTTAGTTTTAAAAATTACTTGTTTTTTGTTTTAATTTTAGTTTTAAAATAAATTAGTTTAAAAATTCCCTATCATGTTAAAATTAGTTTAAATGTATATTTGTATGGTAGGGGGCGGCGTTGATCCTATTACTAGTGGTAGTGGTGGCGGCAGTGTAACATCCCCAATTTATGGACATTAGTAATAAATAATAAAAAGACCTTTTTTTATGGAAATAGTCTTTATACTTAATGGTTAAAGGATACCCTTAAGCATTATTAATAACATATACCTTTTATTAAGAGTTGATAGGGATATGATAATAGGACTCAGATAGGGAACCAAGGCCCAAGGTGGGCTGAGGCCCACTAAGCCCAACACATACCCACGGTTTAAGTAGAGAAAGGAAGGGAAAGTTAGAGAGAGAGAAAAAAAAAGAAAGAAAGCTAGAGAGAAAGAGGAGAAAAGAAGAAAGAAGAGGAAGAGGGAGAAGGAGTAGAGATCTGAAGACCCAGTGTCCGGAGCTCATCTCTACGTGTTCCCAGAGGTGAATGCTTCCCTTTGTCCATCCCTATCCCTTTGATTTGTTGCTTTCCCCCTTTTTCCCCATATTTGAACCCTAGGCTTGGAGATATTGGGATTTTGATGATTATGCGTGTTTGAGGATGTTTTTAGATAGATTAATCGATAATATATGTAATAGAATTGTTTAGGGTTTGATTAGTGTATCTTGGAGTGCTTGGAAGCCATGGATGACCTTAGATCTAACAGATTCATGACCCTTGCTAAGTTATAGATTTCGCGCTTTGGCTAAGCGAGCCAAAGGTCTAGCTAAGCGACACATTTATAGTTTATACCCAGTAACATTTGCGGCTAAGCGAGAAGCTATTCTCACTAAGCTAAGGTGAGGAACTAGAAAGTAGTGCAGGCGTTGGCTAAGCTAGCAACGCTTGTGGCTAAGCTAGGAAAACCTTCACAGTTGTCTTAAACGCGCTGGCTAAGCTAGCAACGCTCATGGCTAAGCCAAGTACTATCCAGAGAGTGAATTTGAGAGAGTGCGGAGGCTGGCTAAGCAAGGGATTAGTCTAGCTAAGCCAGTTTGTGCTGAAAGCCTATGTTTGTTTAATTGTCTTCCCTCTTTGTTTCCTTTGGATATTTCTTATTGCTTGGTACTTTGTAATGGTAATTGTTGTTGACATTGGTAGCATTATATGTAGTTTCCTTCATGTGATTCTTGCATATGCTTGGAATTGTATGTTACAATGAACCATCTTTAATAAAAGATACTTAAAACACTTAAGACTATACCTATGCCTCTTAGAAAAAAGGTGGGGAGTTTCCCCTGATGTTTTTAACAAAGGTTTTCAGAAAAGGTTATGGTTCAAGAAAGGTTTTTATTGAAAGAATATCCCCTTAGTGACATAGGGTGAAACCTTCCCCGGTACTAGTCATGTTCGAGAGCCGCACGCTCGACATACCATGTTGTGCAAAAGGGCTAAGGATATCCCCTAGGTCACCAAGGAGTGGTGAGTTTTCAAAAGGTTTACGGAAAAGGATTTTCACGAAAAGGTTTTAACAAGAGGAAAATGAATGAGGTTCTAAAAAAGGAAAAGGGAATAAAGGAAATGAGGCAACTCCAAGGAGTTTAAAGAGGGCTAATAGGCCCCCCTAGAGGTGAGCAAATAGACTATCACCCAGACACCCATGGGGGAAAGACAACCTTCTTCACAGGGAAGAAGGGGTTCTTCATAAGGAAAGACAAACTCATTCTTCAGTAAGGGAAAAATGTTTTGAGGGAACTCCTTCTATAACGGAAGGTAGTTCAACCACTTTTGACCGATGGTAATAAGAGGTCATAGTGAGAGGGACACCTCTCTTGGCTTGAGCTCAACCAATCAAGGATGACGATAGAGAATCATAACTTTTAATAAAGAGATAACATAAATCACACAAAAGAGATTAATGATGTGTGTGCCTATGCAATTTATGCTTGTTTGTTCCTTAAATAGGGTAGATGATGAGTTGTGAGCATAGATGCTAGGCAAGTAATGTGAGGTGAACCTATACATTAGATGAGAATGTGTTCATGATGTAAGCTACCCAAAAGGGGTATGCAAGATGTTATGCCTCACATAGAGGTGATGTAAGCCCTAGCTAGGCAAGTTATGTAAAGGAAAGGTTAAGCATGTTCTCATCCTATGTGATAGGAAAGTGAGACCCTAGTGAAAGTTTAAAGAGTAATTAAGAATGATGATTAGGTGCCTTAATGCACTAGTGGCCTTAGATTTGGCATAGGAGGCCAACTCAAGGTGCCTACGTAAAGGTTAAGGTATGGTCTAAGGAAATAGTAATGAAGATGTAATAAGGTAATAGTTGTAAGTGTAAGCATTAATAAAAGAAAAGAGAAGCCATGAGAGTTAAGAAAAGAATCCCTAGAGTAAAAAGTCAGCCTAAAGTCTTTGGAGCACTCACTGAGACATTATGTCCCATCCCTTTAAGTTTCATGTTTTTACAGGTTAAGCAAGTGGACGCTTCATAAGAGGAGCTTGGAGCATGGAGTTGTTTGCTTGGAGGAGGATGTTTTATAATTTTGTATCTCCTAATGTATGGGAATTGGTTTTTGTTGTATGTACCTTGGTCATTTGGAAGGCATATAAGTGCCAAGAGCTTTGTATAAGTTTCGTTCATATTATGTATCTTTAAGTTTAGTTTCCGCACAGTTAACTCTGATATTCTTATATTCTAAATTTTCAAAAATTTAGTAATATAACCAGGCAAAAGGTAATATCCTTTAGGGTATTATAGGCGGCGGTCACAATGTTCGTCCATCCTCTACTTGATGACAAGTAGGGCCATAACCAAAAACAAAACAAGGTGTATAAGATTCGTAGCCAAAAAAATATGTAAGCAAGGAGCAGGGATATACTTATCTAAGGAAAACATGTAACATACATCAACCAGAGAGCGTAAGAATCCAAATCATGGAGTTTCCACTCACCCATGGTGGCGTCTTACACATAATTATACATTATTACATAGGCTTGGATAGTCATTATAATTTGAATCATCCAATCTCAAGCCAGAATATCAACAGTAAGCACCAAATACCAACATAAGTTCCAAATCATATGTATGTCCCTCATTATTTAAAGGTTTGATCATCCAATCCCCCATGTAATGCTAAATCATTTTGAATTTCAAATTCAAATTAATCATCATCAGAAACATCCTTAATTTGCCTTAGACCACCCATGGCCAAACCATTTAGAAGCCTCTGACAATAATGATGACAAATGAGTATGGTTATGGCAATCATTGCTAAAAGATGCTGGTGAGAATACGTCCTCCACAACTTTATTGGAATAAATTAAATCATTAATACAAAGGTAAATAGTCATTTAGGCCCTCGAAAGTATAATTCGGTGTCACTTAAGTCCTTGAAAGTATGAAAATTTTAAAAGCATCCCCAAAAGTGTAAAGTGTTTCTCACTTTAGTCCTCCGTTAATTGAGACAATTAAGATCCGTTAGACATAACGTGCGTGCTTCGGTGGCAGATTATTTTGTACACCTATGATGCAACGTTGAGGATGGATTTGATGGACTAAAGTGACCATATATATATGTGTGTGTGTGTTTATCCAACTTTTTTACTGACCAAAAAGACACATGAGAAGTGAGAACCTTATTCACTTTTATGTTTTGTTCATTTCCTCTACCAGTTCCACTTCCCGCGCACCATTAACAAAGTTGGCCAACCAAGACGTCCTCCACACCCAGGCTTCAAGAAGTTTTGTGCAATCCTTGTAATTCGAATAAGAAAGTCGAAAATTGTTATGCACTTTAAAACATTATTATTCAATCAGGCATATGTAAGTGCTAATATTCGTTGGAGTCCAATTCCTTCATGGGCGTGCGTCAAATTTTCTTTGGGTCGCTCATGTAATTGTTCAAAGAAAGAAAGAGGCACGATGTATTCGGTTAACAGATACTTCAGTTTCGGAACAATAAAAAGTAAAAAAAAAAAAAAAATTTGTGTCTTTGGTCTAGCTAGCCAATACACACAAAGCATCACAGATTCACAAGTGTCCAAGGTCTGCCACATACAGACATAACATGCCACTTAAGCACGTCAGTTATGCTTAACGGATCTCAACTAACGGAGGACTAAAGTAAAGAACATTTTACACTTTCAGGGATGTTTTTGAAATTTTCATACTTTCAAGAATCTAAGTGATATCAAATTATACTTTCAGGGACTAAAGTGATAGTTTACCTTTAATACAAACCTTCTTCACCAAATTTATAGCTTCCCATGACGTACTTTGAATAAGAATTCTTGCGACATCTAGCCTTCTCTTATTCATGGTGTTGGTATCCATCGATAAGAAGTTTCCAAAACTACCAATGATAAAGTCAAAAAACTCTCCAGTCCAAGCATGCAATGACACTCCCTAACAATGAATCCATGTATATATTTCCCTTGTTACTTCATTTGGAGATCACTTGTTGATTTGATAAAAGAAAGTTGGCCTAATCGATTTCCTCTCCTTGAAAAATTCACCTAAATCTTCCCTTTCCACTGACTTAATCAACACCATAGCCCCTCATAGGTGTCACTAACATGGAATTCAACCCCTCCCTCGATAATCTATCTTGCAAAGTATAAACAATTTTTGGTGAGTGCACCCTTCCTACACAATAATTTTCTAGCCACGCCATATCGCCTTATCCACCACCAAAGATAATTTCCTATTCATCTACCAGATTTTATTTCTTTTGCACAATACTTTGTGGCCACCACAACATTGACATTCGACAATCCTTTCCCTCTAATGGCATTTGATACCACACATCCAGTATTTGTTCATTTCGCCTTCACAACCTCTAGTCCATATGTAAGGCCTTCTTTTCTTAATCCATGATTTAGTGATGATTGAAAATAATTAAAAGAAAAAAACTAAATTTAAATATCCGTGAAAGATTTAATAAAAATATGTGATTGTTTTCTATTTGGATTTATGTTGGGATTCATTGTGGAAGTGAGTAGACAATCAAATGGTCAGGGAAATTTATTTTAATTAAATAATATTAATTATAATTAAGTCCTACTAAACATTTTAAGAATTATATTTCATTTTTTAAAAATAATTAAGATAATTATTTTAATCGGGTTCTTGGTTCAACTTTAGACAAAAATCTGGAGCGAGAGAATCTTTCCTAAACTTTATAGAGATATCCTAGATACCTTCTAACATATTTTAATGAGTCACAAACTCATTATCCTGATATCAAAATTTATTGGATTCAATTGTTGTTAAACTCCTTAATTCTTGAGAAAATTTTCCAAACTTAATTTCTATTATTATTTGGCACCTAAATTAAATTTAGTTCCTTCTAATTCCCCTACACATGCTACAAGTCCAAATCCCATAAACCAAAGAAAAACAATTCAAGATTTTCTAGTTAGCTTGGAACCACATCCCTTACTTATTGTAACATTCTAATTACATTGATCATAGTTACATCTCTTACATCATGTACTTGCATAAGTACAATAAGAACCACTTAGACCATGGTTTTGACTCCCAATGGTCGACCACTTCATTGGCTTGGGAGGGAAGCTCCATTAGGGGGAAGGAAGAGTGACAAGGGTGTGTGTTTTATGCATCATAGTTAGGAGAGAAGAGAGACTCAAGCAGTTACAATGTTCATTGAATCTGTTGTTACTTCAGGTGCACTCAGAAGTATGAACAAGGTTGCCGAGCAACCAAATAGAGGTGCAACGGATACAAGAGAATTCTCATTTGTACAATATTATATTGGCTTTCACACATGCAAAGACAACTTCAAGAGAATCAAATGATCACATATTCAGAAACTTAATTGGGACTCATTTCTTGATAATTCTCATCCAGAATCAAATGTGCCAAATGAACAACATGATCCCCCTTTTAGATCACAAAGTCCAATAATAATACGAGAATGTCCCAGCAATGACACGAATGATCTTAAAGATGCTAACCTCAAGATGTAGTCTGATTTGAAAGATTTTGAACTATCCAATCCAATGTCAAGCCTGCCTTGAAAATAACATTTGATAATGCAGATACTGTGTATTCATGTACTGGCTCTCGAAGTGGATCTGGACATGAATTTTGGGATATTTTCTTCTCATTTGAGCACCGACTTCCACTTTGGTGAGAGCCATTTGCTTTATAATTTAGCTTTCGTAATCTTAACCATGCATGTAGTGTGAGATTGAATATTATTTAGATTTTGTGCTTTCCAAGTCTTGTGTACTATGGAGAGAATAACTTTGATCATTCTCACATGTCCCCATGTCAGTCTAATTAATGTTATCTATGTCTGTGTCTAAAATGTGCTTTTAAAAGGATTGATTAAATAAAATAGACTCAATCAACTATTATGGGCGTTACATATGTATGCACATATAACTTTGCTTTTTTTTTTTTTTTTATCTCCTTGTAAGGCATTGTCATGCATGAGCCTATGAACCCACAATATGATGAAAATATTTGTTATAAAGGGTTATGGGACATGTACTTCCGTTCCAAAAGGCCAAGTAATTAATTAAGTTTAATTCAAACGTGGACATGTGTGTTATAGTCATTATCTTTCTAAGTACTGAAATTATAACTCAAACACAGCTAGCGTTCAATATGCTAGCAATGGAATTAGGCGTATATCAAAAAATTATTTTTGTCTTTCTTTATTTATTACATGATTCATCTTATTTTATATTTTTTTCTCCATTTCTTTTTATTTCCCTGTTAATTGTAAAAGTAATTATAAAAAAAATGTTGTGAGCCCTCATTTTTGGCTGAGTTATTCTTCATAATGAAATGCAGGGAGCATAGCATATGTGTGCTTTACCACACAGTGCTATTATGTAACTTGTAAAGTAACCTGGGCTTTTTCCTTGTCGCCCGCAATAATTAATTTATGTCCTTGGTGAGGGTAATTCTGTAGTGGAAGCAAATTTAGAGGATATTGATTATACCAATTTTTAGAGTAACCAATAGAAAAATCAAGCTTCAGTGTGAATTTTTAGAGTAACCAATAAAAATCAAGTTTCAGTGTGTTCCAAACAAAACTCTGAGCAGAGAACTAGAAGTCTAGAATCATAGCTCGAGGTCCTGTGTTGTGAGTTTGGTGCTGTTAAGCTTGGTCCAGGTCTGAGCGTGGTTTGTATTGAAAAATGAGAAGATAGTGCTTTTTTATCCGAAAGAATAAAAAATAAGTATCAAGGATTTATAATAATTCACGTACCCTACTTAACCATTTGAGTTAGACTCCTTTTTTTTTTTTTTTAAGGAAGAGTTAGATTCCTTGATAAATGAGAAGATAGTGTAGTTGAGAAAGAGTGAGACAGAAAATAGTTGAGTGAGAAAGGAAGAAAGAAGACACAAACGAAAAAAGAAAAGGAAGATAAGAACTTCACTATCATTTTTGTCCCCATAATTAGTGACTATGGGTTGGGTTGGTTCTAATTTATGAGATATTTATATTGGTAATCTGTTTGGGTTGGATTGGATTTTTTAGATATTTTTTGGCAATTCAAACCGAACCAACTTAATCACATTCAAGTTGATTTTGTTCGGGTCATCGGGTAGCCTAATAAAAAAATAGAAAAAAATAGGAATTCATAACAAAATAGAAGAAAACTAATCAATAATATGAAAAGTTGGAATTCTAGAATTACACAACATAAAAATTGTAAAGTTATAGAATTACACAACATAAAAAATTAAAAATTTTCTAAACTAATATGGGTTTCAAATTCTACATGCTTAAATCCATAACCAAACCAATGTTATTGAGTTTGTAATTTTAAAATCCAAAACGAACCAATAATATGAACCAACTCAATTTTTTTCTCTTTGTTTTGGTTTGGGTTGATTGGGTCCTCGGATTGATCCAAATCTATGTCCAATCCTACCCATAACATGGATGCCATGTGGAATGATAATTGAGATACTAGGTGGC
Source organism: Pueraria montana var. lobata (assembly GCA_026413185.1). Taxonomy (NCBI): domain Eukaryota; kingdom Viridiplantae; phylum Streptophyta; class Magnoliopsida; order Fabales; family Fabaceae; genus Pueraria; species Pueraria montana. The sequence goes on along the minus strand of CM048654.1, from coordinate 62,705,864 downwards.
ACTTAACGACCATCAATGTTGTTCACAGAGTTAATCAACGGACATCTGTCTTTAGACTAACGCGAGTGACTAATTGTTGTTTGAAAGACCTTTTTTTATAAAAAAAAATTCAAGGACTAAAGTAACAATGCCTAATATTTTTACAAATCCAAATGATATTTTATCCAATTTTTTATAGGGTTTTTTTTCAAATACTTTTCATAAATAACATAAAATTAATGACAACTCTATTTTTTTTTTTTTTTATCATTTTTGTATTCAGGTTGTGCTAGAACTTAATACTCAAATTGAATTGGCTTCCTCTCATTTGCTTTTCATGCAATAATGACAAAAAGAAAAGAAAAACCGGGCTAATATTCTCACTTCAAATGGATATATAAGTATATGTACCTCTAAAGCTTGGCTGAGTTTTTAAAGAGAACTTTAAAACTCGTAATTAAATTTTGTGAGAAAATTTTAAAACACGGAGAATTACGTTGTCTAGTTTAGAAATTGAAAAATGAATAATTATTTTGTTTCATTAAAATTGAAAATTATCCTAGCTAATTCAATTCGAAGATTATAATATTTCATATAATTAAGTTAATTATATATATGTAGATTAAGAAATATGTTCATGGCTTATAAAAAAAATGGAAGAAATATGTTCATGAACACGAGTTAGACATTAAATAAAATGACGTGACTATTCATATATCTAGTCTAGTATCTATTAAAATGATGTCTCCATTCATAACGAAGATACACAAAATTGAATAAAATTGACTTCGTTCAAGGCAAAAGGTAGAATAATGTTCTTATTAAATAAATATCATTTGAAATGATGTGACGCTTCACAGAGACGTCAAGTAATTGGTGAGTATTTACGAATAGACGTCACAAAATGTCCTTAACGGTTTTTCTTTTTTTTTTTTTGGATAGAAAATGTCCTTAACCGTTTATTCTTTATACACAAAACATATTCGTCATAAATATTCAATTACTATTCCATTTTAAAATACACTTATAAATTCATTTGTCTTTAGTTTTGATGCATAAGAGATAAAAAGTTAAATTACCATTGACAATTATTGACATTTTGAGTTTTGAGGAGTGCAACCCATGCTCAAAGGTCTTTATTATTATGAGGAAATTTATTATCAACTCAAGTTGAACCCAAGTTTTGGTATTAGTAACAGTGTATTATTCCTATAAAAATGCTATGTTATAATTATACATGTGAAGGTGCAAAACCAGTTAGATATAAATAGATTTTGTGTTATAACGAAATGAAAATGGTAAAATTATAAGATATAAAGTACTATTGTTACTTAAGAATTTTTACAAAGATCTGATATTAATTTTAAAGAAACATATTCAAATGCAGTAGATACAGTACGTTTTTGATAGTTTGGTTTCACAAAAAAGGCTTAATTAACGTCTAATAGATGTATTACAACCTATTTGTATGACTTTTGACAATGACATTTATATGAAACTTTCTAAACCATTTAATTTGCCTAAGACATATGCAGTACATGTTTTTTAGAAGATTACTTAATCAAATTGAATAAGTCTTTCTACGGATTAAAATAATCTGGATACATATGATATAATCATTTTAGTGAATATTTGTTAAGGAAATGATATAAAAATGATTCTATTTGTCCATTTATTTTCATGATATAATATCTAGAAATGAATTTGTCATAATTGTTATTTATGTAAATAACATAAATATTATTAGAATTCCTAAAACGCTTAAAAAAGATATAAATTGTTTAAAAAAGAAGAGTTTGAGATTAATGTTATAAGAAGGACCAAATTTTGCTCAAAGTTACAAAATGAATTTAAATAATGGAATTTTTGTGCATAAAGAAACCAGTATAGCAAAGGGAAATGCTTTATATGAACAAATTACATCCGTTGTGTACTCTAATGGTTGTAAGATCTCTAGATGTAAACAAAAAAAAAATTAGACTTCAAGAAAAAAAGGATGAAGAACTACTTGGTCCTAAAGTACTACATCTCAATGCTATTAGGGAATTGATATATCTTGTTAATTCTACACAACTATATTCAATATATGTGTGACAAAATTGTGATTTGACATTAAGAGAGTGACATCAATGATCATATGTAAAAATAATATTGCATGTACTGGCCAGTTGAAAAGATGATGCATTAAAAAAATAGAACAAAGCATATTTTATCAAAACAAAAAAAAAACACTCACAATCTTAAAGAAATAGCGGTATAAATATTCAACAAGTTCGTTTATGGAAGAAACAAGCAAATCTTTTTACAAAGTCACTATATATCAAGTAAAACTTTTGAGCAACTGGTGCATAAGATTAACTTTCATGGTCTTAAAAATGATTACAAATTTGCACGAGGGAGTGAAATAAATAGCTTTGTACTCTTTTTCCTTCGCTATGATTTTGTCCCATTGAATTTTTCTTACAAGATTTTTAATGAGACAATATATGATAACATATTAAAATATGATGTACTCGTTTTTTTTTTCACTAGGTTTTTTCCCACAATTTTTTTTCTCATAAAGTTTTAATGAAACACATTCTCAAATAATGGACATCTTCATCGAGAAGTGTTATGAATATCTAATAGTGATTAGTCATATTCCTCTAAAAGTTATGGCTATTTATGTTTATCACTCTCATACATTAAATTCCATATGCACCTTTGAGTTGCAATTTTATACCTATAAGTAGGATATATCAATTGTACGGAGAATGAGAACAAAATCCCTATTTTTTTTTCTTATTCTATTCGTTCTCTATTTTTTCTGCTTCTAAATTCTCATAATGTTAAGTTACTTTCATAATAATCCGTATTAGTTGATCCACGCGATTAATGATTATTAAATTGATTTAAAAAGGACCGGAAGGAGTATTATATAAAGTCCAATATTTCATAATTTTACGGTTCATGATTTAAGATGTTTGTTGAGAAGTGAAATATGTATCTGAATTTAATTTTCATGCATGCATTATTAGTGTCAAAAATTTATACTGTCAGTTAATTAAAAATTATTTTGAATATTAACTTTTAAAAATAATTATTATCAAAATCAATAATATTAATATTATATAATTGAATAAGAGGAGGGATCAAATTACACCAGTGTAACTCTAAAAGAGTTACACAATTTTAATAATTTGATATAGAATGAAATTTTTATCGATCCAACTGTTGAATTATATCTACATAGTAAAAGAAATTTTACTTTGTGAGTTGATTCTAATTAAATTATTTGTATTTTACCCTATTTCTTCAAGTAACCCCACACCAATAACTATATATGTTAGTGCAAAAACAACTTTTCCAATTGCTATCCCAAGTCACAAATGAGTAGTAGTCTTATAAATAAAAAATCAAGAAAAGAAATTTTTAATGATTGTGATACCATCGTTGTCATCATCATTCCATTCTATTTCCTTGTTTTATGACAAGAATAATTTTAATAATTAATAGAAGACAATTTCATTTAAACTGAGAACGTTTACAGCATAACAATACTACTTCTCCCAGCAGAATTTGTTTTTTCAATACATTATTTGTTTGAGTTGCAAAAGAGAAATTTAACATGCCTATAATAGGATACGAATTTTAATGTATTGTATCAGGGAGAGTGTGGTTTCATATCAACTATCACTCTCACGGGTTGGAAGTGTCAAAAACAAGCGAGATGCAATTAATCTTTTACTCACAAGTTCCAAATTCTCAAAGGAAGAATCACTTATGTAATTGATGGATGAATCGTGTGGCATTGATTCTCAGTATATCTATTGTCATAATCAACAATATATGTGTCATGGTCAATTCACATGTATCTTAATTTGTTGTGCTCATCTCTCACGGCATATATATACTAAAAAAACAAAATCTCTAACGGCATATATATGTTGGTTGGAATATGGGAACGAGGCATCAGATCAATGCACTAAGACTAGATTCACAGCAATGTACAATGGTATATCAATTCATAAAAAGTTGAAACCACTATCAGCCTCAGTGGGATCTGAATCAGGGAGTCAGCTTCCATTAAAATGGAAAGTTGTAGAAAATTCCAAAACTGTTCGGACAATTATTATGCAAAACAAGGTAGAGATAAACTTCATGATTAATCTCTTTTGTAAATTAATTAGTTCGAAGTGCTACAAAATTAAATAAAGCTTATTAGAAACAAACTAGACTCCTTTTTTATTAATGGGCAATTGGAGAATTTTTCTAACAAGGTACAACATGATGGACGAAAAGATGACATGCCGGAGAAAAAAAGATTAAAAAAGGTCATCCCTATTTTTTTTTTTTTTTTAATACGCCAAAATTTTTTTTATTGAAACTAAGTGAGAGCACAAGAAAAGGCCATCCCTATTCACACTTCAAATTGCTTATGTCTTCACTTCTTTGGTTAATTGTTAGATTTCATGGGAGGCACAGTGATAGGCACATTAATTATATGTGAAGAGAACTTGTTGGAATCAGATTTCTGATCAGTGGAATCAGTAATAAGTGATCCTGGGTTTCCATCAAGTTGAGCACCCTTTACAGGCAAGGGTATATCCTCTGCCACTTTCTTCTCCACTTGTTCTTTGTGCTTTCCCCAAAGAACTGAGTATAAGCCTATAATGATCAAGATGGCACCAAGCACACTGCACCAACAAGCCCAAAGTCAAAATCTCCGACAAGTTTAGTGTGCATGATTAGGAAAGGTTGATTTTTTTAAAAATTACTTTTAGAAGTTAGAAAAACAAAAGTGATTGTTTCATTAAAATAAGTTTAATTAAATATGTAATTGACAACTTAAAATAAATTATTGGGAAACTAAAAAAAAAAATATTTTTATAAATAAAAGTTTTTTTATCACTAAGATCTATATTTTAATTTGTTATGGTGTATGAATTGCTAATTGTGCTAGTTTTGTTTTAGAATGTAATGACAACAGTGGTCCTAATATATATGTTCTTTGTGGGTACAGAAAAGCTAGTAATAATTTAATTAAATTTTCTTTTGGGGTACAGAAAACGTCGTATTATATATGCTCTCTTTTAAATGTATATGTTCTTCTTGGGGTACAGAAAGGTAGTAACATTAAGGTGAATATTCATTGTACATATGGATATATTAAACTTATATATATTCATTAAATGTATGAATATATTAAACTTAGGATAAATATATACATGTGATACAATATAAAAGCATGCGCACGTACAGATAGAGGATTCAAATACTCTGTCGAGGATTAAAATTATATTATTTATCTCTCATTCCTTGTCCCTTTAATTGTTTGGAAAATTATGATAACAAAAAGTTTCCCTTCCATTTTAAACGGTAATGTTTTTTTCTTTTAGTTGTTAGATTGTTTTTCCGTTAAGTATATTCTATTGATAGAATTTAAGAGACAATACTTTGTCTTGACAGCTATCCAATTTATAGTTAGTGCGGGGTAAAAGCCACCCAAGTCCAAGTAAAATAAGTGGTTTAATTCGAATTTTTTTGTTGTTGTACAATCCAATTATAAAAGATTTTTGGGTCGTTTTATAATTAACTTATTAATAGTAATGAGTGCATAATAGGCTTAATTTTTATTTTTATATTTATATTTTCTGATAAAGATTTTAAAAGTAATATTTTCGTTAAAAAGGGTTTTCAATCATGCGTACTTAGAAGGTGGGGATAGGAACCGATGATTATAGAAAAGAAATTTACCCTCCAAGAAAAATCTGCTCTGCAAGGACAAAGGAGCCCATGATGGCTACAATTATCATCATCAGAGGGCTAAACGCAGTTGCGAATACAGGCCCTTTCTTCTTAATTACCAATCCTTGGACGTAGTATGATATGCTTGATGAAACAATCCCCTAATACACAAATATTAAAATAATCATTTTACTAACATACTATTAGAGAAAGAGCCCTTAATAATTAAATGGAAGAAAAAAAATTTAATTAATTAAAGATCTTATTATTACAGCATAGGCAGCGGCAAGTAAGTTCATATCCCAGCCAATAGTCCACATGGATGGCTTGTGTTCCATAACAAAAGTAACAGCAATAGCTTGAAGAGTGCCAATGAAGCAGATAAGTGATGTGAGGCTTAGCTGGTGATTTTTGTAGGTTTCAATGGCTTTGGCCTGTCCAATAAACATGCAACAAAAATGTTTATTACGTAACGTCAACAAACACAAACATACAAAGAGAGAGCACAAAAAGGTGCCAAATTTTTGCTTTAAAGTAATGATAAGCGTTCCCCCATTTTGGGGTGATATTCAGACGTAATGGAGAAATTATTAGATGGTTCAGGATATCATCACCTGTTTATGGTCTCAACTAATTTTTACTTGACATCTATTTAAGTTTTTTAATTTGCAATAAAAGATTAATAACACTTTATTACATGTTATGTAGAAATTAATCTAGAGTCTAATCCAGGATCACTCAGTAATTTCTCTAAAGAAGAGAGGAATAAGAAAAAAATAATAATAAATGTAATAAGTAATGTAACCAAAAAGGAAGAGAAATATAAATAAAATTGAATAAAAATGAGATGAAACAGAAAATAAATATCTATTTAGTATTTTCCTTTTGTTTTATGTGGTCTTACTTGTAAAACAAAGAGGGATGCCCAGGCAAGAGTGGCAATGATTAGGAAGATGGAGCCTATGAACCAATCCTTGTCTGAAGATGATGTGGTATTTGTTGCATTATTGATTTGCCCATGATGATGTGCATGTTTGGTCCAAACCATCTCTACTATAGGGCCTTTGTACAAGGTCATCAACATGGCCCCAGCCACCGTCACCAATGTTCCCACCACCTTTGCTTGGCATCTCACCTTCTTCATGTTGATCTTCTCCATCCTTTTTTTTTTTTTTCCATATATTCCATCCATCATAAATTAAGATCAATTAGAGATAAATTAAGAAAACAAAAACCTTTAAAAAAAAAATTTCCTGTTGGAAGTATCTTAATTATACCGGCATAAAACTGCCATCACAAAAGTCATGGCAGGCAGCATGTTGCTCATTGCACATGAGAAGGTTGGGGATGTTAATTTCAACCCAGCATAGTAGAAGTTTTGATCAATCACAGGCCTGTGTACAATAGTAAACAGTTGATGTAAGCAACTTATTCATTTATCAATGTATATTTAGTTCTTTGAAGAAATAATATTTTTATGTCAATAAATTTTTCACATAAAATAAACTATTTTCCAAAATTTTAATTAGATAAACAAACATAGTCTAAATATATATGATTAGTGCATCAAATTATGGAACTAACCCAAGTAGAGCTAGGATGAAAATTTGCATGAAAATTGGGAATGTTATCCTTGGTTGAGCTTTCCTGTGAAATTGAAACCATGCATTATAGCATTAATTTGTAATGCTTTTGCATTAACAAAACAAAAAACTTTCTATGACTTGCTAGGGTGCATGTTTGTTCTATGAACCTTTCAAAGATGAAGGCAAATGGAGCAATGACAGCAGTGGCAAAGGCATGGCGATAAACAACAAGCACATAGTGGCTCATGCCACGGTTGAGGGAAACCTTAGTGATAATGTTCATGCCTGCATAGCCAAACTGTAAGGCAATCATGGCAAAGTAGGGTTTAGAGTTCTCAAGGAAGTTTCCACAGCATCTAAGCTTTTCAGTGGCCATTTTGGTTATTATTTGTTGGAGAATTTGGAGAGGCTTTTGTTTTGAGAAAACGGTGGAAATAAATATTAGAGAGGACACAATAAATAATAGAGAACCAAAGAGAGGGCACTGTAGAATAATGGGAAGAACACTTTGAAGAAGGGTTTGTGTTTCTTCCTAGGGAATAGCATGGAAAGGGTCCTATTATTTATACCAACCTGGAATCAATTGTCTACGTCATAAGTATGCTTAAATGTTTAAATTCCAAGGCCTTTTCTCTCTAGTGGGGTGGACGTAGGAATCACTTTCATGGGGGCAGGTCAATACGCATATATATTGGTGCTTGGATAGAAACTTACGAAACAAAATAAATTTTATGATAATATATAACGGAATCTAGAGAGACGAGCAACCAATAGCATAGTGGGTAGATAATTTGCTCCCTTAAGCGTGCTAAAAGGAATTGGATTCTAAAAAAGGCTTGGTTGGATAAACTTTACTTTAGTGATTTCTATGTTCCAAAACAAATTTGTATTAGGCTATTAGCGTAAATTGAGAATATACTCTTTGTGTTAACAAAAAGTAAAATAATAAATAAAAGAGATGAACATCTACCAAACTTCTCTAATAACATTTGAAAAACAAGCTAAGTTCATTTGCAAAACTGCATCTCTTTACAATAATAGTTTCGTTTCATAATATTCTAGTGGGAATTTGAGCATTTGTTATTATTCTTTCCAGATTTTGATTTAATTATTTTGTACGCTTTTCTATTCATTATTTGTAAGTAACCTACTTCTCTAAGCATTCTCACAAAAGTAGTGGAGGTCACCCCATAATACACTTATAAGTTATATGACAATAATTGATTGTACTTTTCGTAACATAAGATTATTTAATTTTAACATTAAATTTGTAAAGTTTTACATAGAAGATAAGGTGATCATGCTTCAGTGTGACTTTTGGCATGATGTGATCACGTTGCCTGGGGAATATACACCCCCGAGACAAATTAAACCTCGAAAAAAAGGATATATAGAGAAATCATGAGTAGCCCTAGCAATGAAAAAAGGATATAACACCCTTGAAACCCTTTCAATGGAGGAGAAGGATCTAAATAAAGGAACGTGAAAAAAGTTAAGATAGTTGGGGAAGATGATATCCTTATAGAGGATGGGGAGGTTGACCCCAAAAATGACGGGAACATAGTTTCCTATAAGGACTCAGTGGTTGGTCTAGATGTTGCTATAAGGGAACCCATTTCAAAGTTCTCTATCAACCTGGGAGACATAGTAATGGTTGTGACAGAAAAGCTTTGCCCTCTTCAGGATATTGAAGATGAGAAGCCTTTTTCTACTCAGCCTTCTATCCAACGTCCCAACATTGAAGTGACAACAAAGACATATGACAAATGGTGTAGATCATGGAAATACTCTATCATAGTGAAGCATTTGGGGGAAAAATTTACGTTAAAGTTTCTCTTAGTGCGACTTCATAACATGTGAGGCAAGCGCGTTGCGAACGCATGACCAAATACCCTTCAAAGTCTCCAAGCTACAGGCATTAGGAGTTGTCTCACTATATGTAAGGACCCCCTCATAAGGGCCAACGGTCGAAAAATGTTCATATATCCATGCTTGTAAAATCATTAACATACATAATTGTCATAAAACTATAAACCCAAAAGCTAAAGGAAATAAAAAAAAAAAAAAAAAAAATTGGTACATGTAGTAAAGTCATCTATCCTCTACCGCATTGATTGTAGGTATGTCATCTCCCCTACTAGTAGGTGGAAGGAGTTGGTGTTCTTGTGTCACCACCCAATAAAAGCACACAACATAGTCTTGTTTGCTATGCAATAACGTGTTAAGGGGAATGAAGAACGTGGGAGGAAACAACGCAGAAAGGGTTCTACAAAGAGGAGTTCTAGGTCGAAATCCAAGAGCAAAAAGACAATTTATTGCTTTAAGTGTAAACAAGTTGGGCATTTGAAGAGGAACTGTCCATAGGAAGCAGAATGATGACAAGAAACGAAAAGGGTCATCTAGTTCTACGAATGTGGTTGAGAATGACGATTCAGACTACAGTGAGGGAGATTTACTCTCTATTTCATCCAGTCAGTTCACAAATGCATGGATTCTTAATTTCGAATGCTCCTACCACATGACACCAAACAGGGAGTGGTTTACCACATACAAGTTGAGAAATTTTGATTTTGTATATTTGGATGATGATAAACCTTGTGCTATTATTGGAATGGGACACATCAGAATTTAAATGTATGACAATGCTGTTAGAATATTATGAAATGTTAGAATTTATTATAAAAATGATGGAGATTAATTGGGAAACTCTTAGAATATGTAAGGGTGCTTTGACTATGCTGGAGAGAATATTTGCAAACTGTTGGAGAATATAGGTGGAGTTGCATCTGTTGAGATAGATGATGACACTTTTTAAGTCCATTTTAATAGACATGTGTTCTTATGTTATGTGCAATATAAACCGACATATTAATATATATAAGATTTGCACATAAAACATACTGTTACCAGTCTATAAACCTTAATAGTCTTTGTTATCATCAAAACATATAATAGAGTATGAATGCTTATACGTCTTTGGTTTCAACATTTGTTTGTGCAGGCCATGTCTAAATGTATAAAAGAGTGTAGGCTTTCAGCTTGAGTGGTTTATTTATCCAAAAATACTTCAATACTTTAACTCACAGTCCTCTTGATTACATTTCCTTCAAAAAAATTTCTAATCCACCAAGGTAGAATTTGTTATGCAAAAATTGTATTGGCATGTTGACCCCCCTGAAGATTCACTTGCCAGTTGCGGAGACAAGAATCTTTGACCATAACTTTTCAATTTGTTGAAACACTTAGAGTGGTTCAATAATAGAAGGCCTTTAGGGTCTTGGGAATTGGCATTTCCCGAACTACCATGGAACTAGTACTACAATTAATGGGCACCGCAACATGCAGAAATGCCAGAGTGCACTACTTCCTTTTAAAATTCATTCACTCAAAGGGGAAGGTATAGCATGAAGAGGCACGGAATGCGGATCATAAAGGAACTTTATTTCGTTTGGAGGTATGCTAAGTCGACAACTAAAGACTGAGACAAGAATAATTTATATACGCATGACTAAAGGAAAGCATGATTTCCTTGAAGTGAATATAAATATGTTAGTACATGGAAAAGATGGGACAAGATTGATGAATGGATTGTTCCTTCTTATTTTAGCTTTTTGTATTATCATTATCAATATCTTCACCATTCACATATTCTCATTATTGTTGTCACTTTGGAGTTGGGCATAACTCAACTTCATAAATTTGATTTGTAAGATGAAAATTGTCTCTCACTTATACATTATATTTTGACCATATTATTGGTCGATGTAGAATCTTTAACATATACCTCTCATGTTGAGGACTAGGCATCTCAAGCGTAAAGCTTGCAAGATTAAACATCTATAAATGGTCCGATGGTTCGATATCAGCTTGATAGCGAGTGGCCTAACAACTCTAATACCATCTTAGAATTTGATTTTGAATTTAACACAACCCAACAAAAATGGTTTGTAAAATGAGAATTATTTTCCACTTATATATATATATATATATATATATATATATATATATATATATATATATATATATATATATATATATTATCTTAGTCATATCTTTAGTCAATGTGAAATCTCTAACACACATATTCTCATTATTGTTGTTACTTTTTTCCTATCAGCTTAGACCATCTTTAACGGTGCCTTAGGAAGCACCTTTTGTGTTGAAGCAATGCACTTGGGAAGCAATCTCCTGTTGCAGCTATGTGCGGATTTGAGCCCAAGAAGCACCGGTTGCTTGGTGAAGCATCGATGCTTTAGTTTTTTTTTTTTTGAGGGAACGGTGCTTTAGCCTTGAAAATTATAAAAAAAAACTTTTAATTATTTAAATACTAAATTTGAAGAGTATGAATCCATTGCTGGTTGGATAAAAAATTTGAACGTTAATATTTTTTTAAGTTGGCACTGGTAAGTTTGTAAAGGTTATTTTTTTTTTTTTGCAATTATATTTTTTTAATCATATCATATGAACATTGTATATAAGTAGGGGTATTTCATTTTTTTTTACACATTTAAAACCTCTCAAATTTCTCTCATTCTTACTTTAAAAAAATTTCAACTACCTCTATGATTTATTTTCATTCAATCGAACCAAACCAAAATCCATTTAATATTAATCCTTATTTTAATTTCATGTCAACTTATCAGCTTCCTACAAATCCAAATTTTCAAAATTCTCCATATTTACCAAACCCACAAAATAATCTAAATATGATAAATTTTCAATTTCCTACACTCTCATGTTCATATCATTTTCCTATGTGGGGTTAGCTAATTTCATCATTTTAAATAAAATATAATTTAATTATATTTTTATTTTTTATTATAAAAAATAATTTACATAATAATAATCTAAAAAATTTCTTAATTTTTAAAATTTAATTAACTTATAAATAAGATAATCATAACATAATAAATAAGTTATTAATAAAATGTAATGATGTAAACTTTTTGGTGGGACACATTGGAAACACTCAAAGAAAGTTGCTCCATTGGAGAGAATAAATGGTTAGACGTGCTTATATTGAAAAGAGTAAAAATGAATGATGTGTACAAGTGGATTTCATTGAAAGTACTCAAAGAGAGTTGTTCCATTAAAGATGCTATTAGTACTGCTATAATTATCATATCTCCGCAGGATTCTAGTCATTCTACGTAGTAACAAAATGTTGACTGAGCACAACTAAAATTAGAATAATATCATTTTTACTTTTAGAAAAATTACTTTTCCCTAATATACAATTTATAATTTAGTTGTTCTATATGTTTCAATTAAAAGTTCACAGTAACGTATAAGATAATGGTTGGATAAATAAACTATCTTATGCCACCACACCATTTTAATAGACTTTTAAATAAAATCACTATTTTTAAGGTGCTATTAAAGCTTACTCAAAACAACAAAAAAAGTCGCTATTAAAGCTTAAAGCTTATTGTGGTGTAGTGAAAATAAAAAAAGGTCTGACTGTTTACATGCATATGGTTTGTTATTCTATAGTCCATATTGATATAAAGAAATGAGGTGGTGTTAAAGCAGGAACAATTTGATATTCTTAGAATCACGAATCTCATAAAATATGCTCTTCGTCGTGGCTTTGTCTAAACCAGAAAGATCTTTTCCTTTTTTCGATTGGTGAATTAATTAATCCCTTAATGAAATGTTACTAAAAGGTTTAAAAGATAACTTGTTAGAAGTACCCTACTATGAGTGGTAGCTTTCTTATTTTAGTTGTTTAGAATTCAGAGATTTCACGTTGCATTGGTTTTGGAATATCTCTTGTAATCTCTGAATAAATTTATTTTGATAATGAAAATATAAAAAATATATTTAAGTAAAAATATTATAATTTGACTTCGCTGGTATATCTATTGTTAACTCATGGTTCTTAATTATATTAATGACGTTTTAGGTAAAAGAAACTAGGGAAAAAAACATTTAATATTCATGACTAGTTTTTTGTTTTTTTTTTTATCCGTAATATTCATGACTAGTTACATGTCATGCTCGATTATATAAAGAAATTAATTGAAAATTGAGAGTTAATCCCACAAAGTGATACATTACATTTCGAATTCTCATTTGAACAAAGTACTTACATATATTTTTTTTAAGCTTAATTACTGTTTTAGTTATTGAATTTGGGAGTTGTGCTTTTTTAGTCCCTGAAATTTAAAAATATTTTTTTTAGTCCCTGAAATTTTGAAAATTGTTCTTTTTAGTCCTTGAACATAATAAATTGACAATTTGTTACAATTTTTAGCTATTTGTGACGATTTTTAGCTGCCAGAATTAAATTCTGATAGCTAAAAATACCACAAATTGTCAATTTATCATGTTCAATGACTAAAAATAACAATTTTTAAAATTTCAGGAACTAAAAAAAATATTTTTAAATTTCAGGGGCTAAAAAAAGCATAATTCCCAAATTCAATGACTAAAACAGTAATTAAGTTTTTTTTTAACTTTATTTCGAGTAAGATTGTATTTGTATCTAATCTTATAAGAGACATGTGAAAAAAGAAATTATGTAAAGAGATTTCTCCTTTTGTTTTATGTCTCTTTCGGTACGTTAGGTATATAGGCAAAGAAAAATTTGCAGTACAAAAAAGAGAAAATGAAAAGCAGGAAGTGTACAAAACGACAATTATCACCAAAAATATGTTGATTTACAATTGAAAACTACTCTGTGGGTGACTAAGCTACCGTTGCTTTAATGTTTTCGCCCTTTATTTTAATTTAATTAATTAACAACTGGAAATCAGATAACATATATGTAAAAAAAAAAAGTTAACGTATTTTACTTTTGACGCGTTGTTTTCCTTCACTGTCACGATTTATAGTGGCTATATGCACGTGGCATTCAATTACACATATCCACATGCAAAATACGACGAAGTTTAATTAATTGAAAGCTTTAAAATGAACAAATTGGGTTTGGAGACAAAAATAAAAAATAGAAAATTAATTATTATTCCACGATATAAATATAAGACATATATATGGTGGTGAGTTGGCGGTTGTGAACAAAACAGACTTTGTGAATATAAATTCATTTTGCCCTGTACAGTTTTATGGGTATACTAATTGGAGATTAGAGACCAAACATATAGTGAGTCAAATGAATATTGGTGACAACGTATAGGATGAAAAGCTTTCACGTACATGCACCAATTCAATGAATAACATAAAGCTTAGAAAATTTCTCTGACATAAAATCTCAATACTTAGAAATTTTCACTCAAACACCCCAACAATATCCTTGCCAACTTGATTTTTAAGTCATCTAAGTTTTCTTAAACTTCACTTTTCAAGCCTTTTACAAAGCTTTTTATTTCTTGTATTTTATTTATTCATACTTATAAATTTTTTTTTGGTCAAAGTTTATTCATACTTATGATAATCTTCGTTACTTGTGTCGATTTTTACATTTGATTATTTCTTTCAATGTTTTTTTTTTTGCAAGTTGTTAAACTTGTTCAAATTAACAAAGTCAAAGTCATATTCATATTTAGATTTTACAAAATCAAATTGAACACCTTACAAACTAAATAGAATTGAGATTTCAACTTGTTTCATACATTCAAATTGAAAACACATTTGTTGGTTTGAATAAGAAAAATTCACAACTAGTAATTAATTATAACTCTCACAAATATAAAAATAATAATATTTATTTATTAGAGTCACCATAGAGTGTCATATATTTGAGAATCACATCTTCAATTCTTAAAACAAATTTCCACCATCAACACTTATATTTTAAATAATACATGATATATCAAAATAAAGTAGTGTGATGAAGTCGCAATTATTTTTTTATTTGCATGAAGTTTTATAAACTTGATCTATTTTATAAGTACTATTCAACAATTGAATTGGGTAATTTTATATTTTACAGAAAGTTATTAAATGATGCAAGTATAAAATTTTGACACCTAATATCAATATATTATTGTCCCTAAAGATGTGTGACTTGTGTGTGTGTGACTGTGTTTTGTGTGTGTGTGTGAGAGAGAATCACATCTTCAATTCTTAAAACAAATTTTCACCATCAACACTTATATTTTAAATAATACATGATATATCAAAATAAAGTAGTGTGACGAAGTCGCAATTAGTTTTTTATTTGCATGAAGTTTTATAAACTTGATCTATTTTATAAGAACTATTCAACAATTGAATTGGTTAATTTTATATTTTACAGAAAGTTATTAAGTGATGTAAGTATAAAATTTTGACACCTAATATCAATATATTATTGTCCCTAAAGATGTGTGACTTGTGTGTGTGTGACTGTGTTTTGTGTGTGTGTGAGAGGGAGAGAGAGTGATGCTATAGTATTTTCACTTTTATAATATTGCTTAAACTACAAAGATATTAAAGTTGGTACAGTTGTACATGCACAGGGATAATAGACAAAGAAAAATATGAAGGAGATCACAACCTTGTTTTGTTCTTGTGGTGTCACCATGGGTTCCAACACATAGATATTGTGGTCATTTCGCTGTAGACCCCTCTCCTTCCGGCCACTTGATTTGAGTGGCCGACCATATACAACATTTGTTCTTTTGTTTTTTTGGTGTACGACTAAAGCTCCAATGGCTTGCTACTCTAACCGGCGGGATCACAACAAAGGGTTTTGGTTTGGAAAGATGTATTTGTCCAATTTGAAATAATTGCTAATTGTTCTTCACGAATACAAAGGACATCCAATCACATGCCTTGTGCTGACGTGGTAGTCTTCAGGAGGCAACAATGGTGAAGGGTCACTTAAGGCATCTCAAATGGAGAAACTGACACCAACAAGTTGTTGATCTAAGTGGTAGTGAACTCGATCTTCTTAAACAAGATATCGAATTTGAGTCTTATGGAAGAAAAAAATGTGATTAAGAAAGAAGACCTCATTAAAGATGACTAATCAGATTTTTCGATAAAGATTAATTATCAATAAAATTGATAGATACTTTACACCAATTTCATAATGACCCAAAAATGGAGAAACTCACATAAATTTTTCTACTACATGGTAGTATTTTATAATGTTTCACACTTTTCTATAATAACATATCACATATCCTATTCTAAATAACTCAACCAACTTTTTACTTTAACCAAAAAACTTACTAAAGTTTCCCAAATGGACCCCATAATATTAATATTTCTATGTAAATGGTCTCATAGATTGAGAAGAGAACCGATCGCTCACTGCAGCAACCCAATTCATAAATGGGACCCACACGAGTTCTCTCCAATGGTGCAATTTTTCAATTTGAGTTTCAAATATTGTGTCAGGAGAGCATCTCCCGTTGGAGTTGCCCTTGTAAGATCTTTAACGCTCAAATAATGAGAAATTTTGTTTGTCAATTATATATTTTAAATGTAATCAGATCCATCAACTCGGTCGCAACCCGGGTTTAATCGGTGAAATTCGGAGCCGGTCCAACCACGTTAATTAGTTGGAATAATGTCACATGCAATTGTAGGTTCGTAGGTGTCACTATTTGTCAGAGCTTTTATTCTTGTCTTTTTTGGTATTTCAGTTTTACTTTTTTATTTTGTTAAAGTACATGTCGCCTTTTATAGTGTCAAATACAAAGTTATTTTAATTAAAATACGAAAAGGGGTTCCACGAGAATCGAACAAGTGACTTGGGAGACTCTAACAAAATAACTTACCACTAGGCTATAATATATATTGTAATTTTATACGTGAAATGTAATATATATCATATATTTTCATTTTCATTTTATCTACACCTATTCATGCAGGTCAACTAGTGACTCATTGGATCGATTCCTGATCCAGTGATCCAGTATCCCGACCAAGTCGATGACCGAACCGGATCTGATAACACTGGTTATATCAATAGGGATGAATCTAACAAAAAAGATTAGTCTCTCACATTGCAAACACCAAGATTTGAATTATTGGGTGTGTTCAGTGATTGGACACCTATTCTTGTGACTTTAATTTAGACCACGTTGGACCATAGCTTGGCCTAGGATAAAGTTCTATCTTTGTTTATATGGAAAAAAACACACATAAATATTAAGAATTGGATTCTTTGGTTATACAATTCATATTAATTTTCAATCAAAATACAATTATTTTATGAAGTAAAAAAAATCAAAATACAATTTATTAGGGATTAGGCATGATTAAGTGTAAACATCTTTCACCATAAATGAAAGCCGCAAAAAGTAATATATTCCAATATTATCACCATTAATGTTTAGTTTTAAATGATTTTATTTGGTCTTAGATCAGAAACCACAGGTGTCCCGTATCCTATTAGGTCAGAGATTAATCCCGCTCGCAGTACATAGATGTCACTGGTCCAAGGAAAGCTTTAAAGGATTTGAATGAGATAGTAATTAAATTATCTGCATTTTTCTTAATTCACAGACAGTTTAGCAAATCTCACGCGTGTATTACGCTTTTTCTACTGTCTTAAATTTCACTATGATATTAGTTATAAAAAAAATCATTATTGGTTTCGGTATAGGAGTTGCACACATATTTGACTACATTATTTATAAAATATTGTTATATTGTTTTTTATTTCTGTTTTCTTAACATCATATCAATAATCTTGAATCCACCAAAAAAAAAAAATATCAATAATCTTGTATCATTTTTTTTCATTTTTTTATTATCTTTTTTTTTTTGTTAAAGAAATTATATATACATAAATACAATTTGTCTACACAGGGAGCTATAGCTAAGTGTGTAGGGTTCCACTTTATTGTTGGGACCGTGATCACTAATGATTGGAGATGATTAGATGGTCATTTATATATGTTTGGTGCTCCACTTGAAGGTGTCTCAGACTCCACAACTCTGTTGGGAATTTCATGCTTATATATGAAAATATCTAATTATCTTTTAAGACACGATTACGTTTGTCAATAATTGATTTATTTACTTATCTTTTTCTATTTGTTCTTAATAAATTTGTGACATTATTGTCAATGAGAGGGAAGAAAAAAACAGTTGACCAGCCTTTTGTTTTCTTAATTGGCTTTAAACTGTGAATTACATTTGAACAGCAATAATTGAGTTCATTACAAAATTCTCCAATACATGTTATATAAACTGCTTGTGGCTTAAAAGATAGTGTAAATACCAATAGAAAATTAAAATTAGTTAAATTGGTATATATATATATATATATATATATATATATATATATATATATATATATAATTATTATTTTAAATAAATTATTGTAAATATTACTAAATACCTATAAAATTCTCAATTTAATGTATTATCGTTCATAAAATTTTTAAAGAAAATCAATTAAAGAATAAAATAAATAATACATGTGGATAATAATTTATTTTTTAATCCATATCGTTAGTTTTTAATTAAAGAAAAATGTAATTAATTATTTTTAATTTAACTACATATTTATAAAGTCATTACTTTTAATATATTAATTTTCAGTTAAATATATTTACATAACTAAATTATAAAAATAAAGTAGACTTATATATACATAATAATTTATTTCTTAATTTCTTGTATAATATCAATTTATAACCCACTTTTTCACATAACTTTCACCATTATATGACCCTTCTAGGTACAAACATTAGTTCGTTTTATTATTTTCATGTAGATGAATCTAATAAGATTAGTTTCACATATTGAACCAATTAAAAAAGATTCAAAATCATGTCATAAAATAAAAAACGATAACTATTTTAAAAAGAACATTAACTCAAATTTGAAGGTTAAAGGATTAAAATAAACCCTTTAAAAATTAAGAGATCCAAATAAATTTTGAGAAAAATATATTTTAACTTTTTTATTATGCTAAAGATTTGATTAAAAATATTATTAAATACTAGAATTAATAACAAAAAAAACTGCAGTTAAATGACTATTCCTCCCACCAATATAAAACTCACCTATAGTTTTCCATATATTACGTCACGGAAGTGCTATAAAAAACCTACACCTATCTATAAATTTCCAAAAGTATACAAGTAATCCATGCCACCAGTTTCCACACCAACAGTAATCTTTCCTAAAAGGAAAGGAGTAGTATACAAAATGATGAGTCATCAACCATTGCAATCCTAGTTGAACGGCAAGGCTTAGCATGAGAGCATTTTATTTCAGAAATTATTTTCTCAACTCAAACTGCAATTAATTTCTCAATGCATATTTAAAATAAGAAAAAATTATTGTCAAATAAACTTTATGGAAATTCTAATAAAAAAAAAATTACCCGTAGTTCTTTTCTAATGAAATACGCATAAAATTCATCTAATAATAAAAAAGATTGTACGAAAAATAATTATTATTAAAGTTTATGCAATCAAATTAGTCCTAGCTAGTAGTGGCAAAATAGCTAATTTGATTCCAAGTGTCTATCTGTTGTTGCTTATTAATCAACTTTATAATTTTCTTCTCTTATCCACATACTATATGCTTTATTAAAAATAGTATTCCGAGACGACCAGTTTCATTAAAATAATAAAAATGGATTTTAATAAACATGGATGGCCACCGACTTCAAAACAAAAGTTCAGGTAACCTAGTGATTACTTATATATAATAAGTAATTACTTTTTTCCTTTTTAAAGTTCAACTATTCAGTACGAAAAACCATTGCACCATTTGCACGAATTGGGTACAAATGAGATCGCATCTGTTCTATGCAACAAGGAATTTCAATTATTATATAGTGATAAGAACGTAATGTCCACATTCATCAATAATGTTGTTACGCTATTCGGGGCAGGCTTATGTGTGAGGATAACCCACTTTTGTAAAGTGCAATTTAGCAACAGAACCCTCCATTTGGATCCAATTGCAACAAATGTTAGCCAATAGTTATGCCAATATTTGGATAATTTCAGACAAGCACTAGGTATCTTTTGGAATTTTCTAAATTAAGAAAATTGTCATTGTCATATGTTTGGAAAAATATCTCTAATCATCAATTACGTGAACCGATAGAGATAGATGTTGTGGTTGTGCTGTACGTCCTTGTATAAAAACAAAACTTTGTTCCCAAGGGTGTAAGAAACCAATATATAATTATCATAGAATCCGAAGATTAGATAAACAATATTGCGGGTAGTGGAATGCTCACAATTACCACCTTAATTTGGCCTGCTTACCACCTCTTACAGTAAATTAACATGGATTTACTTTGAGAAAATAATAAGGTTTCCGTAGTGCTTGAATGATTAACCCCTTTTTAATACCATAAATCATGTACATGCATGAAAAACAAAGCAAATGCAACATTTAGGGTGCATTCAATTAAGATTTGGAAAGATTTTAAAAGGTTATTATTTTTTTTGATAAAAAAGTCTTGTGATATTCAATTAGAGTTTTAAATAAGATAAAAAAAAGTCTTATAGTATTCAATCAAGACTTTTAACATTTTTTTTCATGACAACAAAATCTGGTGATATTCAATCAAGATTTTTTACAACTTAAAAAAAGGTCATCTGGTATTCAAAATCCTATAGATTTCGATGAATTGTTTTGTAAATTGAATTTTGATGGATTTTGTGTGACTTTTTAGTTATATGTATAAATACCTCACACATCAAACAATCTTACCCAAACCCTTGGGATTTTTCTGAGACTTTTTCTTTTTTCCATCATCACACATACTTTTCTCTCTTCCTTATGGTGGTAACACTGATAGAGTAATTGATCATCTCTTTCTTCTAATCTTACACACGTTCTTCATATTATCCTAACAGTGATGCGTTCATACCGCCGAATCACTATAAACCACTCTACTAGCGTACATCACCTAATCAAGTCCACCATCCCCTTTAGATTCGGAGGTTCTGCTAAAAAATTAAGCCGTCATAAGAGAACTAGATCTGAGCATGGAGGGAGTTCTAGCCCATCAAGACCAACAATCAAGCCAAAGTATTATAAGACCTTTCTATTGGCATTGAGACTATTGCAATCAATTTTAAAAATAGAGAAAGAGATAGAGAAAGATTGAAAAAAATTGTATTGGTTTTATTTTTTTATCCAAATCTTATCATTTATTTGTTATCTTTTTCATCGACTCTATTAATTTTGAATGTTTTTTTTTTTAATTCATGGAATCCTTTAAAATCTTGTAAATCTATAAAGTCCTTTCAAATCTTATGAATTCATATTTTATAAATCCATTAAAATCCAAACTACAAAATCCTAATCATAAAAGTCTTTTAAACAAATCTTAAAAGTCATTACATTCCTACAAAATCTATTAAAATCTACAGGATTTTTTTATACAAAAAAAAGTCTGTTAAAATCCTAATTGAATACACCCCCTTTAGTGTTAGTGACTTCGGACACATAGGACTTCACCTAATTTTTTGTTCCTATCACATCACATACAATTCATGCACCTTATTCAATCAAACCAAATTTAATCGATGAAATCTAAAGCAAGTGAACCAGAAGCGTGGTCCAAGAAGTCTGTTCTGCACGAGGCACTGCTTTCCATACGAAAATAATACACAAAAACACATAGTTGGGACTCGAACCTTTGTCTCTAAACTCACATGCATGATGTTAAACTGCTGAGCCATCACAATCTATTAGTATAGACATGCAAAAAATAATATATGTACTATTTATTATAATCTTTGTTACTTATGTAACAGCCATGGGCTATCTCTATCTTAGCCTTGTGCCTCAAGAGCTTTCCCATGAACTGCACTCATGATCTTCCCTGGTGTGCGACAGGATTTCATGCCTTCCGCGGGAATTGAACACGCAACCTACACACCTTAAGCACACGCGACCTATGGAATCCACGAATGCACATACTTAAGGTGTGTAGGTCGCGTGTTTGATTCTCGCGGATGGCATGAAACCCTGTCGCACACTAGGGAAGACCATGAGTGCAGTGCATGGGAAAGCTCTTAAGGAACAAGGCTAAGATAGAGATAGCCCATGGCTGTTACAACTTACACCGGTTCATACGGTCCAATTAGCGACCCACTGATTCGACCAGTGACCCAGTGCCTAGACCGGGTCGATCACCAGTCCGATTTTTAAAACTACGGGAATAACATTTATGTTCCGCTCAAAAGAAATCAAGAGAAATTAATAAGAGTAACACGATATGATATGCACAACTATAATATTGGCGGTAATATTCTCTAAATTACTAAAAAAAATCCACTAAATTGATTTAGATATTTTTTGATTAAATTGATTAAGATATTTTTAGAAGTAGTTTAGGATAATTTGTACACACACACACACCCACACACACACAGAGATTATTGAAATAGAAAGAAAACAATATCTAATGATTATTATTCAGTCAACTCACTCAAGGTTAGAAATTTGGTTTACAAAGGTTGCATTGAGGTTCGAACCTATGACCTCATGCATTCTACCCCAACCCCCTACCACTAGGCCGACAAGGTTACAAATTAAGGTTACATTGTGTATATATATATATATATACACAAATAGCTCTAACGGTCAAAAACATAAATTAAGAAACAGGAATATATAATCATGTAGTTAATGATGAAATATTTGGTTTGACTCCATGAATCAAGGTTGTGCATTTTATAAGATTTTCTTCCAATGGTTTATAATCATTCCATGATTCTTTGCTTGAGTTGTCTTGATTTGTTACTGTAGTCAAGGCATGATTTGCATGGTTCTTGTCACCCCCCCCCCCCCCCCCCCCGCAAGCTTGGCACAATGATAGAGAATGAACGCCAAGTTTGGAACAAAATGAGGCAAACGAGTCCTTTGGCAAAGGTTTTGCCAACACATATGCGATTTGTTGAGTAGTGGGTGGGTAGTAAAGTTGAAGAGTACCTACAGTAGCTTTCTCTCTGATGAAGTGATAATCAATGACAATGTGTTTGGTGTGAGCATGGAAGATAGGATTGTGAGACATATGAATGGCACTTTGATTGTTAGAAAAAATGATCGGGCAACGTTCAAGTTGGATGCCAAGGTCATGTAGTAAATATTGAAGCCATGTAAGTTCTGCACCTGTGGTTGCTAAGGCTCTATATTCAGCTTCAACACTTGAACGAGATACAATAGGTTGTTTCTTTGAAACCCATGATATATAATGTGATCCAAAAAGGATGCAAAAACTAGTGGTGCTTCTCATAGTCATGAAGCAACTTGCCCAATCTGCATCACAAAAAGCATTATAAGATTAAGACAACTTTGATTTAAATAATGAAGACCATGTGTTAATGTTTCTTTTATGTAATGCAGAATGCATTTAACAGCTTGGAAGTCTTTTTGGGTTGGATTTTGAAAATGTTGACACACAAGGTTGACAACATGAGTGAGATCGGGCTGAGTGAAGGTGAGATATTAGAGAGATCCACATAAACGACCATACTCAGTAGGGTCAACGGGCTTGTCATCACCGGGAAGTTGGATAGGTTTTGGAGCAATGAGAGTGTTGATTTTTTAGGCACTAAGCATATGTGATGTTTCTAGAATGTCATGAGCATACTTTGTTTGGGAAAAGGTGATAGCACCAGAAAAGTGCTTGACTTCAGTGCCAAGGAAATAATGGAGTTGTCCTAAATCTTTCAAAGCAAATTTCTTGTTAAGTTGTTCAGTAAGATGAGAAATGAAGGAAGGAGTATTGCTAGTGAAGATGATGTCATCTACATAGACAAGTAAAAGAGAAAAGTTAGTGCCACGACGGTAAATAAATAAAGAAGGATCAGGAGCACTACAAATAAAACCAAGAGAAATGAGGCAAGTGGACAACTTTTCAAACCATGCACATGGGGCTTGTTTAAGCCAATAAAGAGATTTATGAAGTTGGCACACATGATTAGGGAGTTGTGGATGTGCAAAACCTAGCAGTTGTTCCATGTAAACACGTTCATTCAATATTTCATGTAGATATGCATTTTTGACGTCTAATTGTTTAAGAGGCCATTTGAAATGAACTGTAAGAGAAATGACGACACGTATGGTGGGAGCCTTGACAACTGGGCTAAAAGTTTCTCCAAAGTCAAGACCAGGAATTTGATAGTAGCCTTTAGCTACTAGGTGAGCTTTGAACTGATTAATGTTTCTATCTTCTTTAAGTTTAGTTCAAAAAATTCATTTGGATCTTACAACATTTGCATTAGGTGGGTGCGGAACAAGAGACCAAGTGTTATTATAGTTTAGGGCATCAATTTCATCTTACATGGTTGCCTTCCAATACAAGTATTTAAGAGCAGTTTTGTAGGTTTTAGGTGTTGGAGTTAACCCTAGTGGCCAATCCATTTTAGACTATGTTTGTATCATTATTTTGGTTTATATATTTTATTTATGAGGCATTTCAGTTATTATATTATTTATGGCATAATATGGTAACGTCCTTAAAATATGTGGACCATTCAATGATATGAGATTCATTGAGTGATAGAACACTATTCTTAAAGTGTTTGTAATCAATTATTATTGTCAACTAGGACAACAATAATACATTAAGGCTATTGTGTGAGCAGCATGATGACCGTATCTTACAAGTCATGGATATGAGATATCAAGCTGACACATATGTGTAAATATTAGGAGTAATATTTTCTTTCTCTCTTCCCTTATTGCAGCTCGGGTTGCAACTCTTGAAAGCTTAAAGAATTTACATTGTCATTGCTATCACTTGTAGAAGTATAATTTTTAAGAAGTTCCAAAGGCCAATCATTCACACCGTTTCCTTCTTTAGATGTCATATTGATCTCAATTCAAAGCTGAATTATTTATTTACTTAAGAAAATAATTGTCAGCAATACTTAAAAGTACATTTGTGCCATTTGAAAAGCAAGATTGATAATTTGTATTCACATGTTTCTCTTTTCAAGAAAAGAACTTGGCTGTAATTGATTTGAAAAGAAATTGGAGAAAACCTTTTGCTGTTATGTTCAGATGAGAGCTCACGGGAAGAGATAAAAAAATTAGGAATTAGGGGAAAGAGAAATATGTGAAATCAAATGTGATTTTAGAAGATCATGGGATAATCTGATTGATTGGAGAGAGAGAGAGAGAGAGTATCTATAGATAAAATCACAAAAAATATCCTTTATTTTAAATTACTTTTTAAAAGAAAGAAGTGTGTTTTTTATCCGGGAGAAAAGGTGTTGAATGCTAACTTATTCCTTCTTAAAAACTAGTGGGAGTAAGTTAGCAATCCCATATATATATATATATATATATATATATATGGGATATGATCAAGTGACATCAAGGTGTCAAATTTAAGTTTGATGCCAAATCTCATCCATTCATTTTAATTTAATATAATGACTTTTAATAACTCACTAAAAAAAATCACGTGCCCTTTCTCTGAATTCCGATGCTGCGCTCCGCTCTGCCAAGGAATGCTCCATCCAGAACCTCACCTAACCTCTCCTATTACTCCTGTCTCACAATTTTCGTAATCTTTAAACTTTTCTCATCTACCACAAGCTGCTCTCCTCCTTTTCTCATAAGGTCATTCGTGCATTAATTAAATCTATTTGAATTTGGATGTGCATATTTTTTGAGATCACCGTTATATGCTTTGAATCATAATGGAGCCACTAATTTTACGTAGACAAGAAGCATAAAAATTGGATAAAAAATCACTACCGAAAGTCTATTGTAACTCCTAGATTAAGCCTTCAATTTCAATCCAAACAGATAAAACAAATAAAATTACTTTTAAAAACCAAGGAAAACTATGCCAAGGGAAAATAAAGGGAGTTTGGATGCGCGTGGCAGCCTTCGGCAATGTGGAGCAGTGGAGCATAATTCTGGAGAATGAAGGTCGTGGACTCGTATGAGGGACTTAGAGGGAGCACGTGATTTTTTTAGTGAGTTATTAAAAGCCATTAGATTAAATTAAAATGAATGGATGAGATTTGGTGTCAAACTTAAATTTGACACCTTGATGTCATTTGACCCTATCCCTATAATATATAATATACAATATATAATATATAATATAATTACAATTTAAGATAAGGATGTGCAGTGTGATAAGTATTTAAGATTTAAATACTTAAATTTATCTATGGATTGAATGTTTGAGGTATTGGAAAATGAAATTCATCTGTCTGTGGCAATTGTTAAAAATAAATAATAAAGATATCTAAAAATAAATTTCTTTGTCTGTGATTAATTGTTAGTAATAAATAATAAAAATATTTGTTGCTGTGTAGTAATTATTTATTTGACTGAAAATTTGTTTTAACCGTTTTTGAACTCTGAAACTTGCACATCAAGTTACCTTTCTTAAAATTCATCTGTGAGCTATGACTCTACAGAGAAAATTTTATGAAAGTTATTAAAAAGTTTTATTTCATAGGATTTAAAAAAATTATTTGATGTTTAAAAGTTTAATTTTGAAATTTTAAATCGCGTTTCGTTCCGACTACACGGTGTATTTCTACACTGTGTAGATTAAGTTGGCACCCAAGCCTTCAAATCAAATTTCCCTACAGCCTATTGAAATTCATGCAAACCACATTTCCCTCTCTCTATGTCTCAGCCATACACAAACACACACACACCTCACATCACTCATTTCACACTTAATCACCAAGTCACTTAAACACGTAGTCACTAATCACTCTACACAGTCACCACTCAGCCAAAGAAAGAAAGAAAACTCTCCTCCTTCTCTCTTCTCTAACCAGCTGAGCCACACCACAACAGCCAAGCCTCCATTGTTGTTTCAATACAAGGTTTACATGCCCAACCTAGAGGCCCCAAAATCACAAGCTCATTTGGAGACTTCTCATCCCCTTCTCTTCCTCTTTCACGTGGACTGCTTTGTGTGGTAAGGGGACTCTTTTTTGGATTCTAAAGTGGCTGGAGGTGGAAGATCCAGCCACTCTTTGCCTAAATGCCTCCCTTGTTGACTGAAATTGGGAAAAGTGTGCTTGCATGTGTGTGTTGTGTGTTACTTCTGAAAAACCTTTTTGGTAGTGACATTGTGGCTATGTCCAAATCTCTCTTCATCTTTTTCCTTTTCAAAAATTCATGAGATAGCTCCAATACAAAGGAGACCATGCCCAAATTTTGTTAGAACTCATTTCCAAAACCCTCATGCATTTTCAAAACTCGAAAATTGGGGTTGGCAGTGGTTGTCTCACGTAGAAACCCTGGATAATGCTTACGTTTTTGTGCATAACTTTTGATCTAGCCGTTTGATTTTGATGAAACTTGTCCTCAGTTAAAGTAGAGTCAAAATTCACCAACTTTACTTTTGTGACCATTGCTAGATAACCTCAAATGAAGGTTCATCCGTGACATGCAATGGGGAAATTCTGTTTGCGAAAACTGGTTCAGATAAGGTTCGGTTTTTGAACTTTTTTTGTACATAACTTTTGATCTAGCTGTTGAATTTTGATGAAACTTATCCTCAGTTAAAGTAGACTCAAAATGAACCAACTTTTCTTTTGAGACTATTGCGAGATAACCTCAAATGAAGGTTCATCCGTGATATGCAATGGGGCTATTCTGCTTGTGGAAACTGGTTCAAATAAGGTTCGGTTTTTGAATTTTTTTGTGCATAAATTTTGATCTAACCGTTGGATTTTGATGAAACTTATCCTCAGTTAAAGTAAACTCAAAATTCATCAACTTTTCTTTTGAGACCATTGTGAGACGACCTTAAATGAAGGTTCATCTGTGACATGTAATGGAGCTATTCTGCTTGTGGAAACCGATTTGGGCAAGGTTTGGTTTTTTAGCCTTTTAAACCAAAGTAATGACCTTTTTGAAATCTAATTTTTGTTCCTAAAACTAGATAAACAAAGCTTTAAAATTATATAAGTTTCAAAAATTTCATCCACAATTACTAATTTAACAAATTTGGTTTAAACAGAACTCATGCATGGATTCCAGAATTTCGAACCTGAGACATAGGTCTTAGAAAAGAAATTACTGGGAAAAATGTAGGAGGAATTAGGATTCAAGTTTTAATTTTTCTGAAAAATATGAATGTTAGGTTTTTACCATAAAAATTTGAGTTAAAATCTCATTTGGGAAGGTTGAGAAAATTACACATCTTTGAGGTATGCTCACTGTGTGGGGCATACTGACCTGCAAACTTTTAGGAATTTTTATAATTTTTGTAGATTTAATCTGAGAGTGTGAGTTACCTTTTTGAAAAATAAGTTTTAAGGGATTTAATTGGATATAATAATTTCACAAAACAAAAATCATTTGCTAAATTAATTTTGGACAGAGATTAGGTGCTGCCAGATAGGGATTCTGTTTTAAATTGCCTTGAAATATGATATTTGAATTGTGAGATATTTGAATGTGTAAATTAATTATAAATGTGTGCATGCAAGGCATTGGGTAAATTTGACCATTGCCTTAAATGATTGTAAGACCCTTGGAA
Organism: Pueraria montana var. lobata; assembly: GCA_026413185.1. Taxonomy (NCBI): domain Eukaryota; kingdom Viridiplantae; phylum Streptophyta; class Magnoliopsida; order Fabales; family Fabaceae; genus Pueraria; species Pueraria montana. Next base: position 62,677,214 of record CM048654.1, on the reverse strand, counting down.
TGTGAACCTTGGGCATCTCTGTGCATGTGATTGTGTATTTTGAAACGCTCTGTTGTACAATTATGTGGACTGTAGTATGAATTGTATTTCTTTGTGATGTCTGTGATCTGTAAGCATAAGACTCAAACACGAGTGCTTATGTGGACTAGGACTCTGTCCTAGTAACCTGAAAATTTTGATCGGCATTGATAATAATATAAATTCCAACAGTGAGAACAACTAATTTAGACTTAAGAATTTATTTATTTTATAAGCTTAATAAATGAGCTTTTTAATTTGTGCTTTGGACTTAGATAAATATTCGAGGACCCTTGCGTGGAGGAATCATCAGTAATTATTAATTATTAAAAACTTTAGAAATTGAGTGGGTAAGGCACAAATAAAATGTAATAAAGAATCTTGATACGTGATGGCGATATGCGCCTTGAGAGTTGTGCAACAAGAAAATATGTGTGTACGACGAACTTGTAAAGGAAGTCGCGTGGGACAATTCTGGCTGGGAGAAAGATGCAAAGATGTTGGCGGAGATCGAACGACGTGGTCACCAATGTGTGATGAAGAGCATATTCTCGTATGGTATAAATTTTTGTTGGAGCCAGGACAAGGTCTTGAGCTCGGCTTCGATTCGACCTGTCTCTTACCGCCAACAGCGGAAACCCACGGTGACGAGCAAAGATAATCTCAATGAAAGAGTGTGCGAGGAGTAAGTCCTTGGAGTATGAATGACCACAGATTGGTACCTGGGAGATGATCGTGAGACATTACGACCTTGGAGGGTAGGCGTCGAGTTGTGACTACGTTCACACAAACCAACTTGGCGACCTTGACAATAACCACGAAAAAATCTCAGTTCGTGAGAGCCCACCTTATACCAGGGTGATGGTGTACTCCCAGCAATCATTCCACTCAAAATATGTAAGACCACTGAGTTCTGGGAGTTCCAATGGCAGCTGGCCAATGTGTTACAGTTTATAGATAAAAGTCATGGAAACGAGTAGGTTCCGAGTGTGAACGTTAGAGAACCACCCCGTAGTGGTTAGTAGGATTGTGTGTGACTTTTAAAGTCATTTCTGTGTGATTTGCTTGATGAAGTGAAGAGTTCACCCTTACGTTTTTGTTTAAGGAGCCGATGGCAGTACCTGTGGAGATCACAAGGGGGCTATCCTCATTAGTTTCGTCGCTCTCGTCATCATTCGTCTCTTCGGAGTGTTCTTGAAGAGTTCATCGATACCTGCTACTGTTTCTAATGTCACACCATCCGAGGAGTTCACGTTGGTCTGATGCTTCTCGCCTTTCGCCGAACCCCTCTTACGTCAAAGGATTGGAGACGTAATTGGGTGAGAGTCAGTCAGGGGATCTGTCGCTAGTCGTGAACTTAGGGAACAGTGAGTCCTAAGATTTGAGGAGGAGTGGATAACCTTGAGAAAGATTCCGTGAAGGATCCTGTGGACAATGACCACTAGATTTTCTCCTCCGGGATCTTGTCAGAGGCCCTCCGCCATCCTATTTCTTTGGATTAGTCTAACATGCAAGGTTGGGTTTAGAGATGACTGCTCTGAGACTAGGTTTTTCCCTTTTATGTATTTGAATATGGGTAGACCTAGGTTTCAGATTTTACTATGTATATTCCGTTTTCAAACTCTATTACCCTATGTATTTGGTATATACCTTGAGCAATGTGTATATGTATATATGTTACTATTGCTCCGAAAAACATTTTGATGTATGAAATTCTCTATTTTATGCATATGTGTATACTTGATAACTAACCAAATTATCTCGTGTTCTTTATTTAATTAATTCGAAATTAAGTGCCTATTTATGTTTGAATGATGTTGCAATTAGTTTCTTGCGAACATAAATAACCTGTTTTAAAAGTGGAACACAATTTTCAAACTTAAAATTTACATAAAACTTCTTTTTCACAATTTGGCAAAATTCCAACTTACCTTTTTACAATTACATTTGATTTGTGAAATTAAACAAACTTTGGCGCTTTGTAAAATGAATAAATAAATAATCTCTTCTTTCTTTTACGTGAATTAAGTAACTCGCCTGTTGAATTAATAATAAGTTTAAACTGCAAATACATGTAAACCCAAATTCAGGGTGTTACATGTTACATTTTTCATTCTCTTTATTATATCAGAAGTCGATTTTCCTAAGAACTCAACAACAATACAATCGAACAACACAAAACGTGTATAGCCTGTGTCGTCAATTACCGTCAAATTCAATATGTACTTGTAACCACACAGATGTAGAAGAAATAAATCCACAAAATGTAAAAAAAAAAAAACTCATTTTAAATGAATTTTAAAAATAAAATTTTTAAAAGACCTTGGAATTGCAATAACACGATCGTCACAATTCTAACAATAGAACTTAGTATCAATAGCATAAACTGTCTTAAAACACTTATTACACCCTTTATAAGATCAACCTTTACTATTATCAATTTCAATTACAGTAGCAAGAATAGATGCAATACATGTTGTCATTAAATAATATTAGTATAAATATTAGATAAGCTTAAATATTTAAAGGTGACCAGAATTGAATGTTACTTTTGTAGCTTCCATAACATCTGAGATAATCATTTGTTTAGCTTGAATAATATCATCAGCCAATTAAACTGAAGTGTTGTTAGTAATCTTGCTAATAACTTGGGTAAGAGATTGACCTTCATTAAGCAACCTGTAATATAAATAAAATAATAAACCTTATTTAAAAATAAATTTAAATATAAACACATTAATATTTGTAATTAATAAATACAAATGAACATTAATAAAAAATGTTATATACCTTTTTTTATAATCAACATCTTCTTCTAAACCTGAATTTGTTAATAATTTAGGGACCTAATTGATAGTTTTATACTTTTAGGGACTTAAGTGACAACAAATTACACTTTTGAGGACCAAAATGACATTTCACCCAAAAGAAATTAAATAACCCCCTATTTTTTATAGATATTGTTTTAAAATTATTGTTCTTTTAAAAAGTAATTAAATAATATATATGGAATTGTTATGTTTATTTTTTATACTATTTTCAGAATGTTTTATCTGTTAAATAATTAACATGGAATGCACATAATTTTCCTTTTCAATATATTAAAAAGATAAAATAATATAATATTTATTTTTTTCAGAACATTTTATATTTTAAGTAATTAACATGAAATGTACATAATTTTCTTTGATTGAACAATATTATTTTTATAAGATAAGATTGTGCAATATATTATAAAAAAAATTGAAACAAAATTTATAATATTATTGTAATAGATTTATTTCAAAATTTTGACGATAGAATATATATCTATTTCAATTATAATTTTTTATTTTCTTTTTTATTTATTATTTAGAAGTTTTTTTATCTATCTATTTATGGAAATGACTGTTACTTTTATATATATTAAGATTAAGATAAGATTTGTATAAATAATAGCAACGTGTATTGATTCTTAATGAATATAAAAAAATATTTTTTATTGAAAGTGTATATAATAGAGAAAAATAAATATAGACTTTATTGCACGAAATTGGTAAAAAAAATTAATTTGTTAATATTTATAAATAATTAATCTGGGAAATCAAATCAATTAAATGATTTAATTGATCAATTAAACTTAACTAATTGATTGTCATAAAATATGATAAAGTTACCATATTTATTAAGACATCATAAATCATAGGATGAGTAAAAAATAAGTGTGTTGATTCTTAATACAGTAACAATGTGTACTGATTCTTAATAAATCATAAAAAAAATTGTTATGTAAATAATAAATAGGGACAAATATGAAACATTAGTAAAAAATATTAATTGTTTAATAATTTAATAATTAATAGAAAAATCAAATCAATTTATCAAATCAATTGATCTGATTGATTAATTAAGGTTAACTAATTAATTTCATAAAGACTTAATTGCAATTTTTATTCTCAACTTTTTATTTTTTGGGAAATTTTACTTCCAACAAATTAATTTGGCGCATTTTACTTCCAACTTTTTAAAAAAGTTACAAATTTTACCTTCCACCATTTTGCTGATATTATATGCTAAAATAATTGTACTTTTTAGCCTAAATTTTTTATTTTTTGACAAATTTTACTCCTAATTTTTTATTTTTCAATGAATTTTATTCTTACTTTTTATGTTTATTTTAGTATGTCATATCAGCAAAATAGTAAAAGGTAAAATGTTTAATTTTTTAAAAAATTAATAATAAAATACGCTAAATTAATTTGTTGAAAATAAAATTCATAAAAAAAAAGTAAAAAATTAGAAGTAAAAATTTTAATTACGCCTTTCATAAAATATGTTAAATTTACCAGTTCGAAGGCTTCACAAGTAAAACGGTAACACTGCTGACGCCACCGCCGGAAAATCGCCACCACCGTCTGCCACCATCAGGTTCTCTCTCTCTCTCTGTGTCTCTCGTCGATGATCTTGCTCAGAAAAAGCTTATTACTGCATTAACCGTGATTGATAACGTTTTAATTGAAAGGCCGAGTAGAAAAGAGGCTTTGTTTCGTTCGAAATTCAAATCATTGGGATGTAATATGACTCTTAAATTAGAACGGGACACCGTCCATGGAAGCCAAATTTGGAGATAAGAACAAAAAATGAGGGAATACTTTATGTAATATTGGAATTTTCTTCTTTGCTTTCAAAATTAATAATTACTAGGCAAGCCATTTTGTTCTTCGGTAGAGAATTATTACTTTTGCATGCATCCTAGGTTTAGGCCTGGTAAATTGGCATTCTAAGTCGTATAATATAAACCTTTTTTCTATTGAAGGAAAAATTATTTGGTCTGTTTAGCTGTTGCTGTGACTACAATATTATGGATGAGCGATTTGACTCTAAGAAAATCAATGATTTCTGTTGATTATCTTCTTAATTTTTCATACATTTATGTTCATTAGTTATATGTTCCTTTCGAAATCTGATCGGACAAGAATATTCTGTTTTTGGTGTTTCAGTTGATTAAAATTTGATGGATAACAATATGGATACCAGTGATTGGAGAGGTGGACTGCAGCATGCATCACGCCAAAGAATTGTCAACAAAATGTAAGATTCAATTTTAATATTGTATCACTGATATCATTTGTAGATTTTGATCACATCAGATATAAATCATTGATTCCATAGATTGGCAATATTTCCATGAGGATTCTGGTCTTCTTTTCTATGAGAAATGATAAATGGAATGTGTGTGAAAGAACATAAACAAATACGCAGCATCATACCGTGTAATTGTCTGATGCAAATTAATTATGAAACTTGTGCTCAAATTTTTATATAGGTGAAAAACAATAATTAAGTTTTCTCAAAACAAATATTTATTTGAATCACTGCCGAACATTGATTTTTTCAATATCATAATCATATTCAAAGTGTATGCATGAACTTTAGCATGTCAGTGTTGCTCATGCTTATTAGATGGGATAGTGGGACAGTGTTGTTAAAATGGTGATCTACCGTGTAAAATTGTAAAATTACACGTCAAAGGACCCTTGGCAGAGGGTGAAATCACTCTAGGATTGAGATTTACCATGTTCAATCATGGGATTGTTGATCCCAGCAAGGTGGAGAGTGACCAAAATTGCCCTTTTTTCTCCTTCAATGAAATGTTCCCTGTCATTCGTGACCTAAACCCCATTTGAAAAGCACTCAATTATGTGCCATTGGATCTCTCCTCAACTGCCAAAGCTCCACCTCACGACACTGCTGCCGCCATGCGTTGTCGCTGCCGTCACCAGTTATTGCGCCTGTTACCCAACATACTAACATCTTTTTTCTCATTTTCTCAAGGTCAGCCTCTGTTACCCAACATTCGGTAGCGCCTCTGCTACCCAGCATTCGGTTGTGCCTCTGCTACCCAGCTTGGGTCTCTCTCACTCAGTGACTCAGTCACTCTCATCTTATCCCACTCTGTTCTATCTTTTAATTCTATTCTTTGGCCTCTCTCACAGAGGCTGGACCGTTGAATAAAATTTTTTAATCAGCGTTTTATTTACAGATTTTTTCTAACATTATCTTTGACTTATTATGAATTTTAATTCTATTAATCTATTTTGTTATGAACTTTCATGAATTATGTATTGATCTATTATGTTATGAATTTTCAGAATTATGAATTTTAATTCTCTCACTTTCTCTGTCTATTAATCTGTTATTATGAATTTTCAATTTAAGTTGGTTTAATGTCGTGATTTATAAGTTATTTTCTTTATCTATGTTGTTTTTTTATGCATATGTATTATTTATAAGTATTTTAGGTAGAAACATAGGATCTTATGGTCCTAGTTACGATCCCCGAGTTATAAGTTAGGAACAATCTGTTATCTTTGCTAGAACATTTGGTGTTGTATTGCACAATGTGTTAGAACAAACTTTTGCTATCATGGGTTCCTTAGAATATGGGGCACTTGCTTATTCATTTTAGAGGTCTCAAAGGAGGAGTAGGAACAAGGTTTATTTTTGCCATGTGCTATCTTTGCTAGCGTTTGGTGTGTTTGGTTGGAGGTTACTGCCATTATGTGATTTGCTCCCTTATGACAGAGGTTATACTTATTTTCTCTTCATGGAATGTGTTGCAAATGAATGCTTAGTGGAAAGCTATAGTACTATTAGTAGGATTTCTTTTGTATCTAGAGAGGAGACTATCTAAGAAGTTATCAAAACAATCTCTGCTGCCTGCAATCCATTTCTGACACCCATTCTACTATATTATTTTTCTGAATATGTAGATTTCAATGTGGTCTTCTTACATGTTAAAATTTTGTAACATTTGAGGATTGTCTAATGACCATAAAATTTCAATAATTTGTACTATTTAGTCATTAAACTGCTGTTTTTCCTTTTTTTATAGAATGGACACGTTAAAAAGAGTTCATCCTGTTTCTGGTCAAGAGGGATTGGATGAACTTCGGAAGATTGCTCAAAGGTTTGAAGAGAAGACTTTTACTGCTGCAACAAGCCAGGTACATTTCTAATTTCAGATGTATCAATTTATGGTTATGTATACAAACATATACAATATGAAACATTGATGATTTAATGCGATGTTCCCTAATTTCAGTCTGATTATCTACGGAAAATATCTTTGAAGATGCTTATATTGGAGACTAAATACCAGGGCACCATGGCCAACAATATACCTCCAAATCAAGGTAGACATAGTGATAAACCTCCTGATTCAGTTTAGCATTTAAGAACCTGGCATAGTGGTAGTATTCTCATTCTGATAGGATCTAACTTTCTTATTAATACCCCGTTGAAATTGAACTTGGAATGCTATAGGAATCTACCATTCAAGCAAATCAAATGAATAACCATGAACAAAAGGAATTTGCATTCATAAGTTGGACTCACTTATGAACCTCTCTACTTGATTATCCAATTTTTTTATGCACATTTCAATGTCTAGCAATGCAGATATTTTGCTGGAAATAGTGTGAGTTTGAAGTCACTCATTAGTTTAGAATGGGCTTGAGGAAGATAATATAAAATAAAAAGATTAACTTATATACCTAATGTCTTAAGGTTTTGAATAATGATATGGTGTTATTTTCACTATTGTGGTCATGGTTGTTAAACTCACATGCCAACTCATAAACTAGTCTGAGTTTAACTGTAATCTTATTAAAAAATATTTTAACTGTAATTCATATTTTGTTATTAAAGAGTTTATTAATTAAAACATAAATAATAAAGTTAAAGAATTCACTGATAGAAATTACCTATCATTTGTTCAGTGTGTGTTTTTTATTTATGGAGCAGTATTTTTCCAATGTAAATGAGATTTCATTGAGTTCTATTATCAATACAGCTTGTCAACAGTGTTATGGGTATATATATTTAGAAATATAAAATACCATTCTTTAGCTTGCACCATAGGGAAGTTATTCTTTTTTACAGTGTGTAGTGTATTTAACTAGTGTGAAATATGACTAATGTATTTGACAGCAAGTGTATAGTGTATTTAACTAATGACTGTAATTTGGCTATTATTGATTGAGGCATATAGATTTCCCTTTATTGTCTAAAGTGCTAAACTATTTTATTGTAACGCGTCTGCTTTGACTTGGTGTGTTAGAATAAGGTATTAATGTGGAAGATAATCCTGAAGAAGCTGTCTGCAGAATTTGTTGGCTTGAATTGGGAGGTGCTAAGACCCTTAAAATGGAGTGCAGCTGCAAAGGTGAACTTGCATTCCTGCACCTAGAGTGTGCAGTTAAATGGTTTAACATTAAAGGCAACAGAACATGTGATGTGTGCAATCAGGAGGTTCAGAATCTACTTGTCGATGATGTGTACAAGTGACTTTTTAAACATGGTAACTAGAAAGATTGCATCTTTGTGTTTATTACATTTATTATATATAAACATGGAGGTTGTGGTGTAGTTGGAACACATGTTTATCAACATTGCTTTTGTTTACCCTCTCTCTCTCTCCATAAATAATGGATCAATAATGGGAAAAGATAAAGGATTGTGCTTATGATTGTTGTGGCATTAAGGAAGATTTTTCTTTGGTATTTGATTGATGTAATAAGATTTGCTTTGATATGCATAATTGCTTTTCTTGCTCAGAATTCCTTTCATCTGAATTAGAAGACAAACAAGCAGTCATTGAGACCTAAAACAACTCCAATCCAGAAAAAACCGCCATTTAAATTACAAAAAATAATCAAAAAAATTACGACAAAAAGGAAATCTCAATAAAAGATGAAACATTGAATGCTACAGAAATTACGGATAGTAATGTAACATCTTGTGGAGCTCTATGGTTTTAGCTGATATGTTTTTGATGCTTGTGCTTATTGGATATTAAGTGATATTTGTCCTTACACTTTCACTAATATTGTTTGTGAAAAGTGGTTAACTGAATGTAGTCTTCCTCTTTCTCTCTCCCTTTGTAGTATAGAGTTCCAAAGAATAGTGTAGTTCTTGCAATTTTCATTCTGGTGATTAATTTTTTTTTATTATTATTATTTGTTCTACCCAGCATATGGATATTGAGTTCAGGTTATTTGTAACCATTTTATTTGTAGCAAAGTTAATTATTTATTTCTTTGTTATGTAAAATATTTCCTATAAAAACTGGTTTTGGAGAAAAACCAGTTTTGTGATTTAAAACCAGTTTAAGGTGAAGTAAATCAAAAGTTTGATTTACTTTACTCAATAATGTAATTTCCACCTTTCGTGTGAAATTTTTAATTCAATTGATTAACCAAAAGGTTTGATTTAATTTACTCAATAATTCACAAGAAGGCATGACAAGATTTCCCAGAGGTAGAGAAGTTCATGTGGCAGAAAGGGACACACAGACATTTTTGTGAGTGAATGCAAAGAATTTTGAAGACTGAAGCAAAGACTAATGAAAAACACTGTAAACACTATATATACAGATTTATCACATCATAATCTTCTAAAGATAAAATTTAGTGTTTTCGTTTTAAAAACGAATAAAAAATTTGCAACTTTAATTCCTTTTCAAAACACTATAAATTGATTATTTTTTTAATCATATCTTATATGAATAAAAATATAATTTCCATCTTTTAGAAACTAAGGATCAAAATATTTTATTTTTATCACATGCATGATCTTAACAAAATGGCAAAATAAAATAAAATTATATATTCCTCATCTTGAATCCTCATCTTGACTCGTAATCTTTTTGACTTATTCTTCAACAATAGTAATTTTCAAAGTTTTTCTCAAATGAGAATGTTTTTAGAGGCTAAATATCATAAAACAATTTCAAATATATATATAAAGTTTATCTTCAAAATTAAAAAATGCTCCTAATATTAAATTAAAAAATGCTTTTATTTAATATCAACTTAACGGTTTAATTTAATTCCTTGTCTTTTTCAATCTATCATTTTCAACTTCTTTAGTTTTAACTTAAATTTAAATATTTCTTTTAAGAGAAATTATCAATAATTAAAAATAGAGAAACAGGGCTATGCACTGACAGTGTAAAATAGTTTTACACTGTCATCCAATCACAATCCATCATGTATGGTAAGTTTGTTGACTTTTACAAAATTATATTAAAAGTCATATTAACGGTGATTTGTGATTGGATGACAGTGTAAAATTGTAATTATTGAAATATATTATTAGTTAAGAATAAAAAATTAAAATAAATAGATGCTAACACAATGCTTTTACAATAAAATGCATAAAATAAATATTCAAGATAATAAAGTTTATAAATAAGTTTAAATTGTAATTATATTATATATTTTTTTTAATTTTTGATAAGTGTATTGATTCTTAATGAGTCAGAAATAATTGTATTGATTCTTAATACAATAGCAACGTGTACTGATTCTTAACAAATCATAAAAAAATTGTTGTTATGTAAATAATAAATAGAGACAAATAAATATATACTTTATTACATGAAAAATTAGTAAAAAAAATATTAATTGTTTAATAATTTTCATAAATAATTAATATAAAAAATCAAATCAATTCATTAAATCAATCAAATGATCTAATTGATTAATTAAGGTTAATTAATTAGTTGTCATAAAATATGTTAAATTTACCATATTTATTAAGACTTATACCTAGTGTCAATAGTTATTATAAATTTACTTAGCGAGGTGAGAGTATGTTAACAATCCCATATATATATATATATATATATATATATATATATATATATATATATATGCTAATTAAATGATAATGAAAGAATTTACCTTACACATCATATTATGTTATATTTATGCACCCGTTAATCCATATTTTGTTTGAAGCAAGGAATTATTAGTTTTTGTCAATAATTTACACTTAGATTTTTGTCCTTTATATATAAGCGATATTTTACTTTGGATAAGCGGCAGAGAATAATTTATCAACGTCTACTATTTTAAGTAAAAAGAAATAATAATAATATTGACAAATAAATAATAAAATAAAATCTAATAATAATTATAAATAGAAAATGACAATCAAAACTTAAATTAAATTATTGAATGCAATTTTAAATTTTGTGATTGAATATTATTATAAATGTAAATTGAATTCTAATTAACAAATTTATTTATGATTAAAGCATGATTTTTTTTTTATATCAAAACTTGAACGACTAATTTAACCTTGAATAGGTGGGATCTTGTGAGTAGGGGTGGAAACAGGCCAGGCCAGGCTTTGGCAGGCCTGAGCCTAGCCTACACCATAATTACTAAGCCTGGGCCTGACCTATTTACCTGTTATAGACAGTTTTTTAGGTCTTAGCCTAACCTATTTAAAAGTCTGGCTTAGCCTGAAAGCCTATTTACGTGGCCTATTCTATAAAAGGGCCTATAAATGCCAATAAGCCTATAGGCCTAGCTAGGCCAACAAGTCTAAATAGGCCAACGGGCCTTGTTCATCACGTAAAATATTCAATATTTTCTAAAGATTAATATTAAATATAAATATTATATATATATATATATATTATATTAATGTAATATATATAAATGTATAATATTATATATATTATTATATAAATAAGTCAGCATGTTAGGCTTCATAGGCTTTTTTTAAAGCATGAAGTCTGACATTTTTAATTAAAAAGACTTTTCAAAAAGTCTAAGCCTGACTTTTTTAATAAACAAGCCAGGCGAAGCCAGGCCTTTGGTGGGCTAGGCCCTAGGCTGCCGACGGGCCGCCTAGCCTATTTCTACCCCTACTTGTGAGGAAAAAAATCGCTCGAAGGCTTGAATAGGTATCTTGTGATTAAAGCATGATCTTGTGGGATTTTTTTTTTATATCAATTATTTAAGTAAATTTACACAGTTCGAAGGCTTCACAAATAAAACAGTAACACTGCTGACGCCACCATCAGGTTCGCTCTGTCTCTCTCAGTCTCTCGTCGATGATCTTGCTCAGAAAAAGCTTATTACTGCATTAACCGTGATTGATAACGTTTTAATTGAAAGGCCGAGTAGAAAAGAGGCTTTGTCTCGTACGAAATTCAAATCATTGGGATGTAATATGACTCGTAAATTAGAACGGGACACCGTCCATTGAAGCCAAATTTGGAGATAAGAACAAAAAATGAGGGAATGCTTTATGTCATATTGGAATTTTGTTCTTTGCTTTCAAAATTAATAATTATTACTAGGCAAGCCATTTTGTTCTTCGATAGAGAATTATTACTTTTGCAGAGAAATGCTAATGACACTCCTTCTGACATTCTCCTTATGATTGGTTGACATTTCATGCATCCTAGGTTTAAGCCTGGTAAATTGGCATTCTAAGTCGTATGATATAAACCTTTTTTTCTATTGAAGGAAAAATTATTTGGTCTGTTTAGCTGTTGCTGTGATCACAATATTATGGATGAGCGGTTTGACTCTAAGAAAATCAATGATTTCTATTGATTATCTTCTTAATATTTCATACATTTATGTTCGTCATTTATATGTTCCTTTCTGGAAAATGATCGGACAAGAATATTCTGTTTTTGGTGTTTCAGTTGATTAAAATTAATCAAGGCACTGAAGCCAATATGGATACTAGTGATTGGAGAAGTGGACTGCAGCATGAATCACGCCAAAGAATTGTCAACAAAATGTAAGATTCAATTTTAATGTTGTATCGCTGATATCATTTGTAGATTTTGACTATTGTTTCACATCATATATAAATCACTGATTCCATAGATTGGCAATATTTTCATGAGGATTCTGGTCTTCTTTTCAATCAGAAATGATAAATGAATGTGTGTGAAAGAACATAAATAAATCCCCAGCATCTTTCTTCTCTTTTTCTCAAGGTCAGCCTCTGTTACCCAACATTCGGTAGCCCCTCTGCTACCCAGCATTCGGTTGTGCCGCTGCTACCCAGCTTCGGTCTCTCTCTCAGTGACTCAGTCACTCTCATCTTATCCCACTCTGTTCTATCTTTTAATTCTATTCTTTGGCTTCTCTCACAGAGGCTGGACCGTCGAATAAATTCTTTTATCAGCGTTTTATTTTCAGACTTTTTCTAACATTATCTTTGATTTATTATGAATTTTAATCCTATTAATCTATTTTGTTATGAACTTTCATGAATTATGTATTAATCTATTATGTTATGAATTTTCAGAATTATGAATTTTAATTCTCTCACTTTCTCTGTCTATTAATCTATTATTATGAATTTTCAATTTAAGTTGGTTTAATGTCGTGATTTATAAGTTATTTTCTTTATCTATGTTGTTTTTTTTTATGCATATGTATTATTTATAAGTATTTTAGGTAGAAGCATAGGATCTTATGGTCCTAGTTACGATCCCCGAGTTATGAGTTACGAACAATGTGTTATCTTTGCTAGAACATTTGGTGTTGTATTGCACAATGTGTTAGAACAAACTTTTGCTATCATGGGTTCCTTAGAATATGGGGCACTTGCTTATTCATTTTAGAGGTCTCAAAGGAGGAGTAGGAACAAGGTTTATTTTTGCCATGTGCTATCTTTGCTAGCGTTTGGTGTGTTTGGTTGGAGGTTACAGCCATTATGTGATTTGCTCCCTTATGACAGAGGTTATACTTATTTCCTCTTCATGGAATGTGTGGCAAATGAATGCTTAGTGGAAAACTATAGTACTATTAGTAGGATTTCTTTTGTATCTAGAGAGGAGACTATCTAAGAAGTTATCAAAACAATCCCTGCCGCCTGCAATCCATTTCTGACACCCATTCTACCATATTATTTTTCTGACTATGTAGATTTCAATGTGGTCTTCTTATATGTTAAAATTTTGTAACATTTGAGGATTGTCTAATGACCATAAAATTTCAATAATTTGTATTATTTAGTCATTAAACTGATGTTTTTCATTTTTTTTATAGAATGGACACGTTAAAAAGACATCTTCGTGTTTCTGGTCAAGAGGGATTGGATGAACTTCGGAAGATTGCTCAAAAGTTTGAAGAGAAGACTTTTACTGCTGCAACAAGCCAGGTACATTTCTAATTTTGTATGTATCAATTTATGGTTATGTATACAAACATATACAATATGAAACATTGATGATTTAATGCAGTGTTCCCTAATTTCAGTCTGATTATCTACGGAAATTATCTTTGAAGTTGGTTACATTGGGGACTAAATCCCAGGGCACCATGGCCAACAATGCACCTCCAAATCAAGGTAGCCCTAGTGATAAACCTCCTGATTCAGTTTAGCATTTAAGAACCCTGGCATAGTGGTAGTATTCTCATTCTGATAGGATCTAACTCTCCGAGGTATTTCAAGTATTTCAGCTTAAGTTGTTGGGACTGTATTGTGTCCTATTGATGTGAAATATCATTTAACATTTTATGTTTTTCCTCTGCTGGTCTTACATATTATCCTTGTCGTTTGTCTTGAATCATTCTTCCTTTTAAATTTTTACGTTGATATGTTAACAATTCATTTTGATCCTTCTGTTATATTATAATTGTTTTGGGGGGTTTCTCTTACTTAGCCAATCATTATTTTATTTAATAGGACTGGTTATTCCACCCCAAGTTCACAATCCAGGGCAACAATAAACCTGATCCAGCTTAGCTTTTAAGAACATTGGCATGGTTACAGTATTCTCATTTTGAAATGATCTAACTTTCTTATTAATACCTCTTTGTAATTGCACTTGGAATGCTATCAGAATCTTCCATTGAAGCACAATTTGTGTCATGAATATGTTTTAAATTGAAATAGTGCTCATTGATTTGATTGCCATATGTGGAATCTTTTAACGTTCTTAGGAAACCATGCTTTATTTCTTTTCCTTTCTTTTAGGATGGACAATTTTTGTGCAGTAAAGATATGTTAATGGTAATATTGCTCGTAATAAACCACCACATGCCTATATAAAGTATAAATTGTATTATCATTCTCACGACTTTGTGCATCACTCCATCATGACTAAAACTTTAGTTCTCCTTCCCCTTGCATTACTTTGCCTTTGTTGTTATTTGCATTTATCTTATTTGCATTTACGTTGAGCAGTTTGTCTCTGTGGAAGTCAATGATTTCTATTGATTATCTTCTTAATATTTAGGTTGAGCAGTTTGTCTCTGTGGAAGTCAATGATTTCTATTGATTATCTTCTTAATATTTCATAATGCATATAACACACACAGAGAGAGATTCATCCTTTATACATTCCTTTCAGAATCTAATTTGACAAGAATTTTCAGGTTTTGGTGTTTCAGTTAATCTAAATTTGACAGATACCAATAATACGAGACCTAATCAAGCTACTGAAGCAACTATGGATACTAGTGATTGGAGAAGTGGAATACAACATGGACGGCAAAGAGTTGTCAGCAAAATGTAAGATTCAGTTTTAAATATCGAATCGTTGATATCATTTGTAATTTTTGACTTTTTTTTTTTTTCCACATCATAAGAACAATAAAATATAAATCTCTGGTTCCATGGATTGGCAACATTTCCATGAGGTTTCTGGCCTTCTTTTCTCTAAGAAAAACAAAATGTATGTGGAACAACATAAACAAATAGACAACATCATACTGTGTACTTGCCTGATGCATACAAATTATGGAGCCTTTTTACATGTTAACAATCTTCTATCACCTGAGGATTGTCTAATGACCATAAAATTTCAATAATTTGTATTATTTAGTCATTAAACTGCTGTTTTTCATCCTTTTTATAGAATGGACACGTTAAAAGGACATCTTCCTGTTTCTGGGCAAGAGGGATTGAATGAGCTTCGGAAGATTGCTCAAAGGTTTGAAGAGAAGACTTTTACTGCTGCAACAAGCCAGGTGCATTTCTAATTTCAGATGTATCAATTTATGGTTATGTATACAAACATATACTATATGAAACATTGATGATTTAATGCGGTGTTCCCTAATTTCAGTCTGATTATCTACGGAAAATATCTTTGAAGATGCTTACATTGAAGTCTAAATCCCAGGGCACCATGGCCAACAATATACCTCCGAATCAAGGTAGCCCTAGTGATAAACCTCTTGATTCAGTTTAGCATTTAAGAACCCTGGCATTCTGGTAGTATTCTCATTCTGATAGGATCTAACTTTCTTATTAATACCCCGTTGAAATTGAACTTGGAATGCTATAGGAATCTACCATTCAGTGTGTGTTTTTTGTTTATGGAGCAGTATTTTTCCAATGTAAATGAGATTTCATTGAGTTCTATTATCAATACAACTTGTCAATAGTGTTAGGGGTATATATATATAGAAATATAAAATACCATTCTTTAGCTTGCACCATAGGGGAGTTATTCTTTTTTACAATGTGTAGTGTATTTAACTAGTGTGAAATATGACTAATGTATTTGGCAGCAAGTGTATAGTGCATTTAACTAATGACTGTAATTTGGCTATTATTGATTGAGGCATATAGATTTCCCTTTATTGTCTAAAGTGCTAAACTATTTTATTGTAACCCTGTCTGCTTTGACTTGGTGTGTTATTCTAAGGTATTAATGTGGAAGATATTCCTGAAGAAGCTGTCTGCAGAATTTGTTGGCTTGAATTGGGAGGTGCTAAGACCCTTAAAATGGAGTGCAGCTGCAAAGGTGAACTTGCATTCCTGCACCTAGAGTGTGCAGTTAAATGGTTTAACATTAAAGGCAACAGAACATGTGATGTGTGCAATCAGGAGGTTCAGAATCTACTTGTCGGTGATGTGTACAAGTGACTTTTTAAACATGGTAATTAGAAAGATTCTATCTTTGTGTTTATTACATTTATTATATAAACATGGAGGTTGTGGTGTAGTTGAAACACATGCTTATCAACATTGCTTTTGTTTACCCTTTCTCTCTCCATAAATAATGGATCAATTATGGGAAAAGATAAAGGATTGTGCTTATGATTGTTGTGGCATTAAGGATGATTTTTCTTTGGTATTTGATTATTTATTTCTTTGCTTTGATATATGCATAATTGCTTTACCTGCTCAGAATTCCTTTCATCTGAATTAGAAGACAAACAAGCAGTCATTGAGACCTAAAACAACTCCAATCCAGAAAAAACCCTCATTTAAATTACAAAAAATAACCAAAAAATTACAACAAAAAAGAAATCTCAATAAAAGATGAAACATTGAATGCTACAGAAATTACGGATAGTAATGTAACGGGCATCTTGTGGAGCTCTATGGTTGTAGCTGATATGTTTTTGATGCTTGTGCTTATTGGATATTAAGTGATATTTGTCTCTACACTTTCACTAATATTGTTTGTGAAACCGAAAAGTGGTTAACTGAATGTAGTATTCCTCTTTTTCTCTCCCTTTGTCGTATAGAGTTCCAAAGAATAGTGTAGTTCTTGCAATCTTCATTCTGGAGATTTTTTTTTATTATTATTATTATTTGTTCTACCTAGCATATGGATATTGAGTTCAGGTTATTTGTAACCATTTTATTTGTAGCAAAGTTAATTATTTATTTCTTTATTATGTAAAATATTTCCTATAAAAACTGGTTTTGGAGAAAAACCAGTTTTGTGATTTAAAACCAGTTTAAGGTGAAGTAAATCAAAAGGGTTGATTTACTTTACTCAATAATGTAATTTCCACCTTTCGTTTGAAATTTTTAATTCAATTGATTAACCAAAAGGTTTGATTTTAATTTACTCAATAATTCACAGGAAGGCATGACAAGATTTCCCAGAGGAGTTCATGTGGCAGAAAAGGACACACTGAGGACCAGACATTTTTGTGAGTGAATGCGTAAAAGAATTTTGAAGATTGAAGCAAAGACCGATGGAAGACACGGTAGACACTATATATACAGATTTATCACATCATAATCTTCTAAAGATAAAATTTAGTGTTTTCGTTTTAAAAATGAATAAAATTTTTGCAACTTTAATTCCTTTTCAAAACTAAAGGATTAAATTGATTATTTTTTTTTAATCATCTTATCTTATATGAATAAAAATATAATTTCCATCTTTTAGAAACTAAGGATCAAAATATTTTGTTTTTATGACAAGCATGATCTTAACAAAATGGCAAAAATAAAAATTATATATTCCTTATACTATAAATCTCAATCCTCATCTTGAATCATAATCTTATGACTTATTCTTCAACAATAGTAATATTCAAAGTTTTTCTCAAATGAGAAAGTTTTTAGATGCTAAATATCATAAAACAAGTTCAAATATATATAAATTTTATCTTCAAAATTAAAAAATGCTCTTAATATACCATCTTATACTTTTAATTTAATATAACTAAACAGTTTAACTTAACTCCTTATCTCTTTCAATCTATCATTTCTAACATCTTTAATTTTAACTTGTATTTAAAATATTTCTTTTAAAATAATTATCAATAATTAAAAATAGGATAAAATATATTTTTGATCCCTATAAAATATGTAAAATATTAATTTCATCCTCCAAAAATTATTCGTATTCATTTGGTCCCTCTAAAATTGAAACATATTTTTGTAGGTCCTCATTGGTAACTTCGTTAATTGGTAATCTGACGTGACTACGGATTTACACATAGAAATGAATTATAAATTTTATATTTACCAAATTTTCATGTTTTGTTATTGTAAATTTAGAAAATTAAAAAAAAAAATCAAGCTATTGGTATTCATAGGGACCAACAAAAATAGGTTTCAATTTTAGAGGGACCAAATTAATGCGAAAAATTTTTGGGGGACAAAATTAATATTTTGCATATTTTACAGGGACCTAAAACATATTTTACCCTTAAAAATAACACAATATCACAACATAAATTATTTAGCATAAATCTAAAATATAATTTATATGTTAAAAAATTTATTTATTGCATCTTTTAATCATAATAAGTTATATATTTAGAAATATTTATTTATTATAAATTATAAATTTTATTTATATAAAATAAACCTTTATTCTATGCAATGCACTAGCTAAAGTACTACTTTACCTTCAATTGTGCAAGATTTGTTATGACTAAATAAATTCTTATTTTACCTCCTTTATTGAAAGCAAAAGAAATCGTTTTTTAATTTTTTTGAAAAAAAACAGAGGAAATTATAATTTTGAAAAAAGAGCTCGTAGAAGATTTTTTAAGAAAAATATTCTGGTAATATCCTAAATTTTATAAGATTTTCTCTTCAAATTTTTTTTTATAAGATTTTAACCAACAAACTGCAGTCTAAACTGGAGAAGCAGTAATGCCTCTACTTTCAATGCCTTATCCACAATAAAATATAGTGAGGTGTGTGTGTGTGTGTGTTTTTTTTTTTTTGTGGGCTTGTGTGTGTGTATGCTGAGTGAAAAAGTTAGTGTATTGTGGGTGAAGTGAGGAAAAAGGATATTTTTAGAAATAAAACTTCAAAAATCATAAAAGAAACGCATGTATTAGTAGAAAGGGTAGGCGTAAATAGCAAATCCCATGGACGAGTAAGAACCTCGCTCCCACAGACAATAAGATCCAACCAAGAGATGATTTAAGACGGGCCAAGCCCAAACGTTCTTCACAATAGTAGCGAAACCATCCGAATAAGGGAGTAGTTATTCTCATGCTAAAATATGTTTTTGGTCCCTTATTTTTTCATGATTTCTGTTTTTAGTCCCTCATAAATTTTTTCTCTGTTTTTAGTCCCTAAAAAATTGTTTCATTTTGTTTTTAGTCCCTGACATTAATTTTATCTATTAAGTGATGTCGTGGTGAACATAATTTACGCTTGAAAAATTTCTATATAAGTTTCTAGCAGTTTTTAACTACTGAAATTTTTTGGCAGACTAAAACCATAAAAAATGTTAAAAAAATATTAAAAAAAATTAAAACCTTGAACACCAAATTTTCTAAAATTACAAGAAAATATTACAAAAGTAAACATTTTTTACAGCAAAAAAATTTGTAGCTGTTAAAAGTCACTAGAAACTTAATCAAGAAATTTTCAGACATACAGTTTTTGTCCGCCATGTCATCACTTAACCGTTGAAATTAACGTTAGAGACTAAAAACATAACAAAACAACTGATGAAGGACTAAAAACAAAACAGAACAATTTTTTAGGGACTAAAAACAGAGAAAAAATTTATGAGGGACTAAAAACAGAAATCATGAAAAAATGAGGGACCAAAAATATATTTTACCCTTATTCTCATTTCCATTATTGCTAAGTTCACCTCCTTACCCTTTTTATTACTAAAATGAGGGACTAAAATTATTGCTAAGGGTAGAAACTTTCCCTTTTCTTTATTACTTTTTCCTTTTTCAATTTTTTATGCAGTTTCTAATTAAAAAATGAACTGGTTTATTTGTGTCTTCTTCCTATATCTTTATATTTTCCATTTTATATGACTTTTGTATTTTTTTATTTTTATGTATTTTGTATTTTTAATGTCTTGTATATATTTGGTTGGGAAAATAATCTATACATTGACACTGTAAATGATTTTTACATATATAGAATTTAAACTCTATTAAATCTAATAACTTTGCCAAAGAAAACTCCTACCCCAAAACAAAGAGAAGAAACATGGAACCAAACTCCAAACACGATCTTCAAGAACCCACATATCCAAATCTTGATCAAAACCAACATATTAAATTTAAACAAATTCCAAATGCAATTGAACTACTCAGTCTCGGCAGGCCCTACAAGAAGGACACTTGATCGAGTCGTGACAATAACCCTTCTAGGCGCACATATGGTACGTGGCCAAAGTGGACCTGACAACGGGACACACGATCGAGTAATATTCATATAAGTCTTTTCAGCATGTCTCAGAGCTTGGAGGGCATGTGAACTACTCGGTCTTGGCAAGCCATGCCAGAGGGACACCTGGCCGAGTTGAGACGATACCTTGTCAAAATGGAATGTGGCCGAAGAGGCTCAAGGACGAGATTCACTTGGTCATATTAAATAAAGATGGAAGGTCCACGCAGACAGACATATCTTCATGATTATCGCGACATTAATGATACATACATCAAGTAACTAGGCCAATACACCTAGAAACCCCGTATTTATCCTGCCAATAGGCAAACAAGCAATCCAATCTGATTCTGACCTAATTCTTTACACTTGCGTCTTACCTTTGTGTCGTTAACTTGAGCGTCGTAGTGTCTTTGCAGTTATCCACACCACTGTGCTAGGAGGGTGTGTTGGAGGAGCAACCTATGAGAAGGGTTCTGTCAATTCAATTTCCATAAGAACAACAAGCAATCGTGATATTCATCAAGAGAAATACAGAGGAGACTGAAGCTGAAACAAGATTCTAATGCAGGTTCAACCTAGAGGAAAAAAAATTAAGAGCAAAGAAATCGGACTTCAGAAATCAAACTTAAACACAACAATTTCACACATCTCAATACTCCTTTTTTTTTCTCATACAAACATGATTCGGTTGAGATCGCGTAATTAAGCATTGTAAAGGGATGCAATAGATCTCCGTTGTCTCGAAATCAAAAACAAAACTTTCAATGTGGGCAAAAGAAGAGAGGCATAATGCATGGTACGGATTCATGAAGAGTCCTCGGAGATTTTTTTTCTTCATCACATGCTCTTATTCATAGGAAAGTGCCAAACAAATTAATACTGACTGCATAAGACTCTACTTAACAAGTAATAAAACAGGAATGGAAGTCTTCGGTGCAACATGTGGACTTTAAAAAAATAGTAATTTGCAAGTGTTAAAATTTGCGTGAAATTCACATTAATAATTATCCTGATCTTGAAGAATTTCTAGTATGTTACAGATGTTTCAGAGAACAATTGGAACATACCATCAATTTTGAAGAACAGAATTCATTCCTTTACCATATACATGCCTTGTGAACATGGATCTATGTAATTGTTGAAGCATATCCGTTCCCAATATTAGCTTCTCCTATGTGTGATACCCTTCACAAAGTATGAGCATCAAAACTAACCACCTTCTCTTGTTGCTCGGAACTCTCAACAATGACAACAGCATATGGTTACTCCTTTGTTGGTGTAACTTTGATTTGGATCAAGATGGACACTTTGATTTGGCTCAATTGATGAATTTGGTTAAGGTTCATTCTTGGTGGATATCATATTCTCTTTTTAGATTGGTGTGTTAACCAGTGGGCTAGCTATTTCCATTCTTGGTGTATCATTTCTATATGGTCACAGTATATCGATAGAGACTTTCATTATTTCTACTTGGTGCTCCGGAAGTTTGGTTCAAGTGTTTGGCCAGTTGATGTTTCTTATAGCAATTTGGTTCTGTTTGGAAGAATTGTTTTGGAATATTTCTGAATTAACTTCTTTTAGGATGGATTGTAACGCTGCTACTTTATCAACAAGTTCTGGAAATTGTGAGGAATGCTATTTCACTTGGACTTCAGGATGGGCATTCATTTGATCCAAAAAAACTATGAAAAACAATGAACATTTGCAGTCCAACTATGGACCATTATTTGACTAAATTATTTTCAACTGAACATTTTAACAAAATTGACTGAATGCCTCTCATCATGGAGAGAATCCCATTAAATAATAATCTTTAACGTTATACAAGGAAACTTTGCCTATAGCTATACAAGGAAACTTTGCCTAATACATGACTAATTTACAGCTATTCACATCTGTCAATTAATGAAATAAAAACAGCAAGTAAATCAAAGAATAAATCAGATATCTAGCTAAATAGGGAAAGCAATAAATCAGGGATTTAGCTAATCCTGTTGACATCCCCCCTCAAATTGATGCTGGTGGATCCTGAAGCATCAATTTGCCAACCAGAAACTGATGGCGAGGTCGAGACAGGGCCTTAGTAAAGACATCAGCAATCTGAAGATCAGTGGAGACGTGAGGATGACGAATGAGATGGGCATCATAGGCTTCACGAATATAGTGACAATCGACCTCAATGTGCTTGCTACGTTCATGAAACACGGGATTGGCCGCAAGTTGGATAGCACTAGTATTGTCAACATGAAGAGGAGTAGCCTCATGTTGAGTAAAACCAAGTTCTCCCAATAATCCACGTAGCCAAACAATCTCAGAACAAGTAAAGGACATAGCCCGATATTCGGACTCAGTAGAGGATTTAGAAACTCGAGGTTGTTTCTTACTCTTCCAAGAAATAAGAGCATGACCAAGAAATATACACCAACCAGAAACTGAACGACGATCATTCACACAACTAGCCCAATCAGCATCACTGTAAGCTATCAATTGAATAGGAGATGCATGAGGAAAATAAAGACCTTGACCAAAAGTACCTCATAGGTACCGAATTATTCGCCGAACAGCAGCCAAATGCGGAAGACGAGGAGACTGCATAAATTGACTAACTCGCTGAACAGCAAAAGCAAGATCAGGGCGAGTAATAGTCAAATAATTGAGGCTGCCAACCAATTGACGATATAAAGAAGGATCAGCCAAAGGTTCACCTTCATCCTTATGGTGCTTCACATTCACTTCCATAGGAGTTTGGACAGAATTTGCTACTTGCAATCCAGCCAAAGCGATTAACTCTTGAGTATATTTGTGTTGGTGTAAGAAAATACCAGCAGAAGTAGTTTGAACTTCCAAACCCAAGAAATATTGTAAAGGACCTAAGTCCTTCATATGAAAAGAAACAGTGAGATGTTGTTGTAGCTGCTGAATGAGTATAGGATCTGAACCGGTAATAACAGTGTCATCGACGTAAACTAAAAGCAAAACAACACCGTTAGACGTCTTCCGCAGAAATAAGGAAGAATCATACTGACTTTGAGTAAAGGAAAAGTCAAGTAGAGTGGAACGAAACTTATCAAACCATGCCCGAGGAGCCTGCTTCAACCCATAAAGAGACCGTTTTAAATGACACACATCAGAAGAAGGTGTGACAAACAAACCCTGCGGTGGAGTCATATAAATTTCTTCTTTTAGATCTCCATGCAAAAAAGCATTCTTGACATCCATCTGTAAGAGGGGCCATCCTTGTGATGCACTTATAGCTAAGATAGTACGGACAGTAGTCATCTTAGCTACAGGAGCAAACGTCTCCTCATAATCCACTCCATATTCCTGCCGATTACCAAGAACCACTAAACGAGCCTTATATCGGTCTAATGAACCATCAGATTTGAGTTTGATGGTGTAGACCCATTTACATCCAATGGGCTTAACACCAGATGGGCAAGGAATAATATCCCAAGTATGATTCTCTTGTAAAGCTTGCAACTCTTCTTCCATAGCTTTCACCCAACAAGCTTGGGTGGCTTCCTGAGAATAAGAGGTAGGCACGGTGATCTGAGCCAAAGTAGCACTGAGAGATGTGTGATCTTGTGGGGGAGAGAACCCATATCGATTTGGTGCATGAATAGATCGAGAGGACTGTCGAAGACCAAAAACTTCAGGAACAAGAGCTGGTTCTGGATTAGGAGGAGGCTGCAATGTAAGTGGAGGCCTCCGTCTCTGATAAACAAAGTCTGGCTTGAAACGCTCAATGCGATGAGGTAAATCATCAAATTGAGGAAGCACAACCTGATCACAATGAGGAGAAAGATGTTTTTGAAAGAAATATTGATCCTCAAAGAATATCACATTTCAGGAAATACGGATGCGATTAGCCACAGCATCATAACATACATAACCTTTGTGAGATGAACTATATCCCAGAAAAGCACATTGAACAGATTGTGCAGCGAGCTTATGACGTTCAGGAGATGGTAGATGAACAAAACACACACAGCCAAATGGATGTAAAGTCTGATAACTCGGATGTGAACCAAATAACCGATAATATGGGGACACAAATTCCAGAACTTCAGATGGCAAACGATTAATAAGATAAACAGCAGTGGATAAGGCTTCTACCCAAAACTTGGAAGGCACCGAGGATTCAAGAAGTAAAGTGCGAACAACATCCAAAAGATGACGGTTCTTTCGCTCAGCCATTCCATTCTGTTGAGGTGTATAAGGACATGAACGTTGAGAAATGATGCCTTTTTGCTGCAAAAATTCTTGAAATTTATGAGACACATATTCACCACCATTATCAGATCGTAAAACTTTCAGACATGTAGAAAACTGATTTTCAACATAGGAAACAAAAGTCTGAAAAATATGAAATATCTCATCCTTAGAGTGAAGAAAATACACCCATGTGAACCGACTATAGTCATCAATGAACGTCACAAAATACTTATAATTACCATGGGAAACAACAGGCGAAATACCCCAAATATCACTATGAATTATATCGAAACATTTGGTAGCACGATTACCATGTAAAGGGAAAGGTAAAGTTTTGCTTTTTCCAAGTTTGCATGAAATACAATTAATAGACAATTCAGGTTCACAAGTCTGATCTTTATTTCCAAGAAAACCATGTTGAAACAAATGTCTTAAAATTTGAGAGTTAGGGTGACCTAATCTCTTATGCCACACCTCACTCTGATTATTAACAGTACTACAAGCCAAAGACAAGATTCTAGGAATAGAAAATTGCAGAGGAAATAGTCTTCCCACTTTAGGTCCCTTCGCGATCACCTTCCCCGATACTTGATCCTGTACAAGACAACCATCACGAGAGAAAGAGATGTTACAGTTATTATCTACTAGCTGTCCAACTGAAATCAAGTTAGTAGATAATCCGGGTGACACGAATACATTCTGAAAAGAAGATCCAATATCCCCAACAGCATTAATAGGAAGATGACTCCCATTAGCAATTTGAATATACTGAGGACCACTATAACTTCGAATATTTTGTAACAATTCAGATTTACCAGTCATATGATTAGAAGCTCCTGAATCAAGAATCCAAGAAGAACAAATTTTCTGATCATTACCTTGAATACCAAAGGCAGAGAGTGCCATGATTATCATCTGCTGGACCATCTCAGGGGTGAGAGTAGGTTGACTAGTACTGGCCGGTTGGATAGGTGCAACTTGTACAACATCTTGCACAGGTGTGGCTTGGACAGTAGCTTGAAAAGCTTGTACTTTCCGATTTTGAGGACGAATGGGGCATTCTTTAATTATGTGTCCTCGTTTCTTACAGTAATTACAATATGGCTTTGGACAATTGGTTGTAATGTGACCAAAATCCTTGCAACTGTAGCACTGTATGGATCCTTTCTCTTTTCCTCTTCCTTGTGCCGCGTAAGCAACATTTATTGCTTCTGAATTCACCTGATCTGGACCCATTCCAGCTTGAGTAGCTAATCGTTGTTCTTCTCGCAGCAACACACCAACACAAATATCCAGAGAAGGGACTGGATTTCGGTTTAAAAGTCCAGCACGTGCAATCTCGAATTCTGGTCTTAA
The DNA here is from genome assembly GCA_026413185.1 of Pueraria montana var. lobata. Taxonomy (NCBI): domain Eukaryota; kingdom Viridiplantae; phylum Streptophyta; class Magnoliopsida; order Fabales; family Fabaceae; genus Pueraria; species Pueraria montana. Next base: position 62,650,961 of record CM048654.1, on the reverse strand, counting down.
TTTCATCAGGAATTGATCACGTTTGCTCTCCTCTTGAACAATTTGAATTGCTGATAGTGCCTCCTTGGGTACTTTTGCATTAACAATATCAGAGTATTCACTCCACAAATTCAGGAAACCTGAATAGTACTGCTCAATAGACAAATTTCCTTGGCTGAAATTTCCTATCTCCAATTCCAATTGGAATCGACGTGCACTGTTGTCTTGATTATAAATCAGTTTCAAATATTCCCATATTTCTTTTGCTGTAGAGAACGATCTTAGATTGCCCACCATATGTGGTTCAACTGAACCTAATATCCAAGATATGATTCGTGCATCTTCAGCCTCCCATGTTCGAAGTTCCGGGTTGGCTTTAGGAGCTGGACTGGACCCATCAAGATGCCCCCACAAATCCTTCCCTTTCACAAACATTTTGAATTGAAACTCCCAACTAAAATAACTCTTCCCATTGAATCGAACAATGGAATTTTCTCCAGACATGATTAACCGAGAGGAACGAATTCCCACCAAACAAGATTTCAAGAATCCGAACACGTAACAAGAACCCAAAAAAAATTGGGTTGGATGCAAAAGCTCCTAGAGCAGAACAAGAGACATGGACTTTTAGGTTTTAGAGCTGAAGCTCTGGTACCATAACAAAATTGACTGAATGCCTCTCATCATGGAGAGAATCCCATTAAATAATAATCTTTAACGTTATACAAGGAAACTTTGCCTATAGCTATACAAGGAAACTTTGCCTAATACATGACTAATTTACAGCTATTCACATCTGTCAATTAATGAAATAAAAACAGCAAGTAAATCAAAGAATAAATCAGAGATTTAGCTAAATAGGGAAAGCAATAAATCAGGGATTTAGCTAATCCTGTTGACACATTTGAAAATAAAAAACCATGAATTTTACTAAATTACAAATTTGAGTAACTCGTACAGTTTAAAAATATTTAATAAGAACCAGACTCGACATTGATCCATTAAGCTTGAATAGCTCACGAGCTTAAAGTGAGTTGAGTATGAGCCAAGGAAATGAACTTGGTTTCTTATAAAGCTGAGCTTAAGCTAGGCCTAGACTCACTTCAAGCCTTAACTGCCACTATATGACAAATAAACCCAAAGAGAGAGGGGATGAGAAAAGAAAAAAATCCATACAGAAATAGAATACTAAAATAGCTATTTGAGCAAGATCATGTGCAACTGCAACAATATTCCTAGACCCAGATGATAATTCAAGAACTACGCCTAGATTACTTGCAAAGAGGTAAGTCATTTGCTTACCATTACACTAGAAAATTGTAAAACAACATAATCTTTAACTAGTAATTAGCAATTATTGATCCCAAAAGAACCTATAAGAGAGCCATCAAAAGGTACCTAGAACTAATGTAGAAACATAGCTACAATAAGCCACTTTGCTTCCTATCATCCCTCCACATGGCATGAATAAATGCACTAAGTTATTGAAGCTGAGGTTGCAGATTTATAATTTGAAAATAATCTTGTTAGATTGGGGAGTGATATTGTAGACGAAGTTACTTCTCCTAATAAAACAGTATTAGGATTAAGAAAACAATCCAATAAGTTTACATATTGGAAGGGTACAACTTCAATAACTCAACTATTTTATTTTATACTACTTTTAAAACATTTTGAGGGTGAGCCTTGGCGCAATGATAAGGTTGGAGACAAGGCTGTGCACATCTCCCTCCCTAGATTCCAGTAGGTGGCAACCTCTCGCACTGACCTTTTACCTTTTGAAGGTTTTGAAGACCAAAGAAAAGAACATTAATATAGGAGAGAAACATTTTCCTTTTAGGAAAATCATTTATGATATATAGAAAATTAAAATATCATATAATCTTAAGATTTTGATCCAAACATTAAAACAATAGCCAATAGAATGATACTATAGAACCACAAAAAATATTGAAGTGGTTCTGAGTGAAACGTGAAAATATTGAAGCATACACTACCAGAAACAAAACACTGAACTGAACAGCATAGTAGTTGCAAGTCTTCTTATTGAGTAAACAATTAACAATATAGTAGCCTCCAAAACATGATAAATTTGGTCTTTTAAAAAAGCAATAATCAAGGAAAATACTCAAGAGGGATTTCTAGCAGCCATGCGATTGTGCTCAAATTGGCTACACAGAGCCGACCATTTATAAGCAACCTCAAATAATTCTTGCCGAACTTTTCTTTGATCTTCCACCATTTCAGATTTCTCTTTCCTCACATTTTCAAGCTCCTCTTTGTACCCTATAGTTTCTGCAATGCATTTCTTCTTTTCCTCTTTAAGAGATGATAAGGCCGCCTCACAATCTTTTATTTCTTTCTTCAGCCTAATGACGCGTTCCTTCAAAACTGCTTCCTTCTGTTGAGCTTCATCCATGAAACACCCTGCCTCGGAAATTTTGGAAACAAGAGTAATGGCTGCCTCATTCCGATGAGCTTCAAGCACTGCCAACTTGTCAGTGGTAGCAAGTCCTTGCTTGAAGGAACATAGAATGCTTGGGAACTCTTTGTGCATAGAGTCTATAATATCATTGAGTCCATCTGATAGAGTTGCATCTTTGAAAGGAAGGTTGGACAAGAACTTAAGATAAGTCAAAAGGCAAAGGCTGTTAGTCTCAGAGCTAGCAATGTCCTTCAGAGGCATCTTTAGACACTTTTCCAGGTCGGCAAGCGCCTTTACAACGCACTTATCTTTGGTGCCAGCAACTACAGAAGATGCGGTTACTTGGCATTCACCATCTTCCTCCACAGCCATGGGTTGAAATAAATTCATGATAACATTGGCCCCGAAATCTTGAATATTTTTATGATGGCGTTCACTTTCTTTAGCAGTGTATGTCTCAGTTTGGCTGCGCCTATTTTCTCTCTGGGAAGAATAAGAAGAAAATATAACAGAAAAGAAGTTAATTATGCCTTGCAAAGCAACAGATTTCTTACTACAATTTTGGATACAAGTGTAAGAAGTAGAGGTTAAACTATGAGTGTGATGGTAACAAAAATTCATGAAATTTAAACATAGTTGCAATTCGATACTTTCTATTCTATGATTCCACACCTGTGGAAAATAATAAATCAGAAGGGCAACATTATTTTTAAATTGACCAAAATGTTGGTAAGTTCAATTGCAAACAGCTAGCAAACTTACATGTGGATATGATTTATTTTGAGAAGCAACTAATTGGCCTGATTGTGAGCTAGTGGATTCGGAACGCAATGACGAATCTTCCATATTGGTGTTCTTTGATATGGTTCCCTCTTCAGCAACTCTCTTAATACTCTGCACAAGAACAAAAGATATGTAACTTTGGTGTATGCATTTCCATTTTGAAAATGACAATAAGCATATCAGCAGGATGCCTTTTGAAGAGGTTCCTCTTCAAGTAATAATGCTGGTGATGAGTTCCTCGTCTCTGAATCACTGAATAAAGCTTCCGTTACAGTTTTCTTTGATTTAGCGCCCACTTGAACACTTAAATCCTCTGTTTCTTCGAGACACTATGTAGTGTAGCACAATAAAGAAAATAAGTTGCAGACTTGACATCTATTTCTCAGATATACTTAACAGCACTATTGATGCCAAGTGGACATGCATATTAATTTAAAATCATTTATCTTATTTGTGTTTGTGGTAATTAAGCATTTTACCTTATCTATATAACATCAATTTAATTCTAGTTTTAATATTCGTTTAAGATTTGTTTATATATGTTTACTATAGTCTATAGGCTTTAAAATTATTAATTGTAGGAGCCTAAAACGTATTTTGTTTTTTCTTGCTGGTATTAGCTCTTTTCTTTTAATAAATTATTGCAAATTTTTCAGTCTTCTTGGTGTCTTGTTTCTACAACTATTATTTTCCCGCTAAATTCTTAGGTGGTATCACATCATTTACCTGAGGAATTTCAGCAGTACTTACAATTTCTCCAAGTGGCTTATGTTGGTTCACCAAACATGGTTCACTCATCAATTGTCTGTCCACCAATCCCTAGACAAAGTAATGAACAAGTGTAAAAGCATTAGTTTCAATACTTCAATTTCATCCGATACTTATAAAAGATTTAGTAGACTCACATTTGAGTGTGTTTTATGCGGAGGAACATCCAAATAAATTGGAGATGACCTTTCAACCAGTTTTGAGTTTGTTAATGAAGTTGCTATAGCTGGAATCTCTGAAGTGGAAACTTTTGCAACAAATTCCTTCTCTGGTTCTTCATTTCTTCGAGACACAATGCAGTCATCAGAAACAACACCTATTTCACCTTCTTTATCAATCAAGTTAGATCCTTCTTGGACGCTATTATCAACATTCTGGATCTTCGGACATGGTGAAGTTCCTTTCCAGTGTTCATTCGGATCATCATCACCTTGTTCAACCACCTGGGAATCTGGTACCATGTCCACACCACTAGACCTGCATAACAAACTTAAATTGCTCGCCTTATGCATCCCAAAGAACAGCAAACTCAGAAACAGAACAATTGCAAATAACACCAAAATGTATTTCCAAGGAGAAACAGAAAATCCACAACCACGACATAGAGTTAGAAGACCCAAATCACTAAAAGTTGAAACATTTTTCCTGGGTATCAATAAAGTCATTAAGACTTTTAATTTCATTCATTCTTTACGTTGTGTAGTTCTTGGGTTAAATGATCATACCTCTTAGAAAGCTTATTTGTCCGTGCCTCTTCCAGCTTAGGATCCCTCACCACAACACAGTGACGCATTTCATCAACCCATGACCTCTCAAATCCAAGTTCAACAGCTTCATCACATAGTCTATGGAACTCTTTTTCTCTTTGAGGAGTAACACTAACAACACTTTCATTTTGAAGGAACAACAACAAATCTGCCAAAGTTTTCAACATCCAAGCCTGAAAGCGCTCACTAAACTTCTCACAAGCATTCCAAAGATGAGGATATGCTGTTATTGCCTCCGCCAGCAGAGCCATTTGTGCATCATCCAAGTCAACGAAGTGTTTATACGCTACCAATCTTGTACGAGTATCTGCGGAGGCTGCTAAAAGTTTAAGGAGTAGGTAACATATATAAATATATGATGGAAAAGAGACAAGAAAAGAGAAATAACCTGGAGGAACCTCAATGCAATTATTAGAAACAATTCCTATTCCCTTTGTTTTATCCAACAGGTTTGCTCCTTCTTGGATTTGGATCTTTTTACCTGGTGTTATTCCTCTCTTGCCTTCATTCAGCTTATCATCTTGTTCATCAAACTGGGAAAATTGTGCAAGTATGTCCCTCTCACTAGCCTCGTTGTGATTTGCAACAGCACTAGCCAAGCTAATGCTATCTACACCAGCTAATAAAGTTTTTACTTTAGCTCCCTCTAACGGAGGCCCCTCTTGAAATCTTTTTTTTGCTATTTCCTCAATTTTCTGTGCATCACAAATGGAAAAAAAAAATGTTTGAGTGGCTTTTAAAGTTATAGCTTTGAAAAGGCAGCTATCTTATAATGTACTTCATGTGCTGGTATGACAATAATTTTAGCAATTTTAGTACCATGGTAAGGGATTGAGGCTACGGGGGACTGCTCATATGGTGTTGAAACTCCATGGAGTAGAGTCAATGTTTGATGATTGAGGTTGCCTAGTGGTTTTTGGTGTACATCAGTTGTGAAGATGAATTCTAATGATTGAATTATGATATATGATGTCTTATGGTGATAATTAGTGATTGAACTATGATATTGATGATTGGTTGAGTTTATGAGATCTTTTTTTGTGAGTTAAATGCCCCTATTTCTTTCTTTTAAAATGCCCAGTTTCACACACACACACACACACACTCTTTATTTTTATTATTTAATTTCAAGTTGTGTTTAAATATGTTTGTTCGGGTGAGCTTACCCTTGCATGTGGCACATGTGGTTGTGACTGTGTTAATCTCGAATTACGCATTTAGGGGAGTAGACTACTAGCAAGCTATGCTCTCTTTAGAAGCATTGGAGATGCATCATCCTTTCGGAAGCATCACGGATAGACGTGCAGGGACACAAAGATGTATTTTTTTTATGTTGTTTTATTTCTCTATCTATCTATAGAGATGACCAGCTTAGGTGTATCATATGTTTATCTCCCAAGATTTGTATGTATTTAAAGATATATGTAGAGTTGTCTCGATGTTATATCTTCTTGTAACATGTTGAAGTTCCACGAGACACTAAGTTTTGATTTAGTTGTGTTTTGTATATGAATGGTTTATATTTTGAGTTTGTGAGTGACATCTTTTGGATTTGGATATATGGAATTTTACTAGTACTTTAATAAATAAAGTTAAAGAGAAGAGTTTGAAATAAAATAAAATCCTTAGCTTTGTTAGTTATGTAATGAAGGCGGATCGTTACAGTGAAGAAGGGAAAAGACTCAAAGAAGGTCACGTAAGCAATGATATCTTTTCTGGAGGTTGGTGTAACCAAGAAAAACACACTTTAGAGACTTAGCAAAGAGTTTATTTATACCCGGAGTGAGGTCATGGACAAAACAGGTGCAGCCAAAGACTCGGAGAGGAACAAGGTAGATGTCTTGTTGAGGGTATAAAATTGAGTACAGAATCTGGTGGTTGAGGACAAACAAGGGCATGCAGTTGATCACATAACATCCTATAAGAAGCGCATCACCCTAAAAGAAGAGAGGAACATTATAGTGGAGAAGAAGGGTACGATTTGTGTCAACTAGGTGACAGTTTTTTTGTTCAGCTATACCATTCTATTGTGGTGTGTAGGCACAAGATGTTTGATGTAGAATTCCCTGTGAGTTTAAAAAATCTAAAACTGGGAAGACAAATATTTGAGGGCATTATCAGTTCATAAAATTTTAATTGAAGTCCAAAAATGATTTTGAATTTCATGCGAGAAGCTTTGAAAGACAAAGAAAACATTAGAACGATTTTTCATTAAGAAAACCAAGTACAACAGGAAAAATCAACAATAAATGTCACAAAATAGTAAAATCCTAAAGTTGAATAGACTCAACTAGGATCCCAAATATCAGAGTGAACTATACTAAAAGGTGACAGAACACTTTTATTGACATGACAACTACAAGAATGACAAACATGTTTTCCTAACTAACATGACTCACGCTGTAAGGACTTAAGGGTAAAGAGACTAAGAACCAGAAGACACAACTTTTCCAGACTAGGATGACTGAGGTGTTAATGGGCAAGATCAGCCTAGGTAGTGGAGACATATGCAATTGGAGATGAAAGCTGATATAGTCCTCAAGACTCATGTCCTGCTCTAATCGTCTGTCCGGTATGCCGATCCATAACAAGAACAAAATTGTTAACAAAAAGAACAGAGTAGTCAAGTGTGTAGGTGAGTTTGCTAATCAAAATTAGATTAAGGGGACAACTAGGAACAAATAAGATGAAATTTAAATAAAGGGTAGGTAGTGGGTGGGTTTGGCCAATGCCAAAAACTTTAATTTGAGAGCCAGCTGCAAGAGTGACAGAAGGCAAAGAGTCGAATAGAAACAATTGTGAGAAAATTGATTTGTTACCAGTCATATGAATAAAGGCACCAGAGTCAAGTATCCAAGGTCCAAGAAAGAAGGACTAAGAGACAAAAGCTATGAGATTACCAGTTTGAGTTGCGACATAACAGGTGAGGCAGGTTGTTGGGTTGCCCAGAACTAAGGGAAATCATTATATTCAGCGATAGAAATAGTAACATCTATAGGTGGGGAAGGCGCTGCAACTTGGGCCACATGGGCTGACTTTGACTATTCTAGCCTTGGTGCCACATTCAACTTCCACTTGGCCATAACGATTGCAATATTCGCACCTAGGATGACCTTTACCACAGTAACGACCCACCACTGCTACATGATAACTCGATAACTAACAAAGCGGAAGACTTTATTTCATTTCAAAATTCTTCAATTAATTTATTTATGAAAATACTCATAAAAATTTCTCGTTTTCAAAAGTCAAAAGCTAAGGCTCACAACTTAAAGATAAAATACCATGTATAATGAAATCCATTGAATAAAACTATGTGCCTCATGGCACTTCAACATATCATTACAAGATACAACATCAAAACAACTCAACACACATATACATATACGTCTATACGATTCTTAGAAAGATATCTTTAACACCTGAGTCAGTCAATATTATACATAAAACTAAACAAAAAGAAAAAGAAAAAAGAATCACATCTTCACGTCCATGCATACCCATCCAGATTGCCTCCAAATGAAAGGTCCACCTCCTAATCATATGCTTCCACGAACACGAAGTTTGAGATCATCACACTCACAACCACATGTGCCACAATGCAAGGATAAGCTTACCAAAAACAAAATACTTAAAACAATTTAAAACTCAACAAATAATACATATCTAACCTTATCATCTTTAAAACATAGCATGTGAAAATCAATTAATAACAACATTCATCTCTCATGAAAAGAACATCTCATTTACAACCATCATGAAGCACAATCAAGTATCAACATCATAAATCAACCATCAAATATCATCATTGTAAGTTTATTAATCAAGCATCATCATGCACACCAATCATAATCACCAAAGATAGACTCTACTCCTTGGAGATTTGCACTACATGAACGATCATCATAGGCCCCATCCCTTAACATGGTACTCATCTTCGACCATTGGGGAGTCCCTCGACTGATCCTATGAAAGAATTGTGGTTTTGTCGGAATAGATGAGTGTGGGTAGTGGCTTACCTCGATCAGGCCCCAACCTTTAGAGGAGTTCGCCCACCCATCTATTCTATAGGCCAATTCAATGTTAGCCCCACAATTCATCTAGAACTAGGTTGAGGGTCCACCAAGCACCCTTAACTTACATGCCTACTCACATACAACAACTAAACATCATATTATACTTGGATTCCTTTACAGTCCTAGATACAGCACATCCGTACTCGCCATCTCCAATGGCCTGACTTAAGGATCCAAGTTTCACGGAAAACAATCATTCCTCATGCATTTGAGTCAACTTAATTTTTATAAAACATTTTCACCACTTCGAAAATCCATCAAAGTTTAAAACGTAGGGGTGGGTACTTGGAAAGATATCCACTAAGCGAGCCCAGGTCTATTAGTGGATTGGAATTCTGGCAGCCAATGGAATTCACCTCCAAGTAGCCATTCTTAAATATTTTGAAAATAATGGTTAACTCATTTAAATGTTTTTAAATAGCTTCCAAAGTCAAAGATTCATTCATAACAACATATACTATCCCCTTAATAATAATACAATCACCTCATCAAAACATAATCACTTCAACAACAATGCAATCACCTATAAACATCTCCCAACAACATGATCACCTTATAAATAAACATAATACATTTGTATAAATGTTTATAGAATATACAATTTCCTAAGTACACCTTCTTCATAACAGTATCTCAAACAAAAGGGATAATCCTCATTTAAATGTGAATTACATAATACTAACATAAAATCAACTTTAATCCCTTCATAAAAGCTCATAAAGCATACTTCATTTGGAAACTACTCAAGAAAAACATTCAGGGTCACATCTCGCTTAAGCGACATTTCTTCTCACTTCAATGACACCTCACTTATGCCTGAAGCCTTGATTGCTTAAGCGAGATCCTTCCAGGATCACTTGATCTCTGTCTCCATAACTCGCTTAAGTGACAATCATTCTTGCTTAGGCGAGAACACATGCAACTTCCCACTTCTTCTACATATCTCACTTAACCGACAAATAACCTTGCTTAAGTGACAATCATTCTCGCTTAGGTGAGAACACATGTAGCGTCCCACTTATAATATATATATATATATATATATATATATATATATATATATATATATATATATATATATATATATATATATATATATCTCGCTTAAGAGATGAATAATCTTGCTTAAGCGACAACCATCGCCTAAGCAACAATCTTTCTCGCTTAAGCGAGAACACATATGCAGAGAACAATCCTCCCTATAACTCCACTCGCTTAAGCGAGGATTTCCACTCACTTAAGCGACTAGAGCTCTGCAAAACTCGTTATTATGAAGAAAATCGCCCTTCAAGGTTTCTAAACACTTCCAAAGGTTTATCAACTCCATAAACACGATTTTCATATAAACCAACACCAAGGAAAATAGATTCTTGTTCAAAACCACACCAACATAAGATTAAAACAAGGATTAGCTTCATGTACCTATTCAAACCCAAAGATGCTAACTTTTTTAAGAAGGAAAGTAAAAGATAGAAACTTTAGGCTAAAGAAAGGAGCTTTCTACCACCCCACTAGCAGCTCACACTATGAGGGCACCAAACTACACCCAAAACAAACTCAAATCATATTTTCACACCAAAATTTAGGATTTCCATGAAACCCACCATGGTTGCTCCAAGAGAACAAGAGAAGGAAATGGAAACATAAGGAGAAGAGAAAGAGATGAGCTTACCATTCCAAGGGACAATTATGGGACTCCAAATGAAGAAGAAAAGAGCATCCTTTGAGCAATTGGGCCAAGTTCTCCAACCTCTAGGGAGTGGGTTGCTTGGAGGAAAAGAAGAGAAAAGCTTTCTCTTCTTTACTAAAGGCTTTACTAAAGGCTTTACTAAACACACCTCTCTCTTTTCTCATCTCCAAAAGCCCACCCTTTTAGACCCAACACACCAACAACCCACTAACACATAAACAAGACATAACTAACATATAAATAACTCACTATATTTATTAATTAATTTATTCAAACACATAAATTTAAATTTAATTCCTCTTGTATTTCAATTAAATCACTTATTCATGCATTAGAAAAAATCACAGCGTTACAACCACCATGACCCTCTATATCCACAACATTGAGAAAAGTGGGAGACAAGAGTAACCATGCATGTCATAGGTAGGAAAAGTAGAAGTTGAGAGTATTTTATTACGAACCAAGTCAAGTTCATAAAGTAGACTGGCAAGGGCCAAAACCATGGAGTATTGGCTATGTTGGTGATAAAATGCGTCTGCATCAGTAGTAAAAGGCATAAGATTGCCAAAATCGACAAGCAAATGGTCAAGCTTACCAAGATATGTTTGTATGTCCATATTCTCCAATTTGGTGGACATCATAGAGGTGATCACACTAAAGAGACGATGGACATCGTTGTAGTAGGCTTTCTTAGCCTTGTTCCAAATGTCATAGCAAATGAGGAAGGCTCGGTATTGAGGTTGAAGGCTAGGAGCGATGGAGAACCAAAGAATGATGCATAAGGACTGCGAATGAACGCGATCTTTGGTGGGAATAGTGGATGCTTGGGTGGTCAAGTGGTTGGCTCAGCCTTGACCTTGGAACCATAGTTGGATAGCAATGACCCAAGTACTATAGTTTGTTGTCCCTAACAATTTTGCATAGGAACCAGTGGTGGCCATGGAAAAAGAAGGGAAAAGTGCTTGGTAGGGGTCGCTGGAGGAAGGGAAGACCGACCGGAAGGTCATTGGCGTGTGGGTATCACCGGAAAAGACTTACACGTTGATCTAGTGTAGGAGGGTGAGCTTCATGCATTGGAGAAGGATGACGCATGGTGGCATGTTCGGCAGCGGACTACGGTGGGTCAAGCAGTGTTCTAGTCACTGGGAGGGGCAACTCCGGTGGTGTAGTCGCATCGGAGTTTGGGTGGCATTGTGACTGCCGGAAAGAAGGAATTCGGATGGCAGGTATTGTACACTTGTGAGGAATGCATGGCCCGGAGCAAAAGGTTTGCGGCAATAAACCTAATTCACTGATAAGTGATAACATGTAGGTTTTATTGAATTTGTGTAACCCACACACTTTAGATCTTTATTTATAAACAAGGAATAAAAAGTAATTAAGGATACATGGAAAGAAAATAAAAGGGTAAACTACCACTTTGGTACCCGAAAGTGTAGTCCATTGTCACTAAGATCCCTGAAAGAGCAATTTGTTTGTCATTTTAGTCTTGTCGTTAAAAGACTTTCGTTAAAGTTAACGTTTGTGCATATGTGACGCGTTATCTGCCTACGTAACAGTTGATGGTGCACACGTGGATAACATGTGGCAATTCGATGCATACATGACAATTGACAATGTACATGTGGCAATCCAGTCAAGGACCAAAATGACAGTAACTTAACCATCACCTATCATCAACGTGTACACTGTCAACTACCACATATGCACCAGATTGCCACATGTACACCACTAGCTGTCACGTAGGTAGATAGCGTGTCACATAAGCATAAGCGTTAACTCTAACAAAAGTATTTTAATGGCAAGACTAAAGTGACAGACAATTTGTACTTTTAGAGACTTAAGTGACATTTTAATACTTTCAGAAACTTAAGTGATAGGAAATTACACTCTCGGGATCAAAGTGACTGTTTACCCAAAATAAAAAAATCCCTAATTTCTAGTTTACAAATTTCTATATTGTCAGGTATCTAATCGTATCTTTAACAGTTAGCTTGCATAGATTGGCTAGTTCTGACCTGTGATGAAGGAAACACACTGATACTGATGGTTGTAGAAACTTTGTCTAATTCAATTATTTGAGAAATCAAGGCCTTTAACTCCCTCGGTAAAAGTCCAATATCTTTGAAATCTGTAACAAAACAGTATAAATTAAGAACTTCATTTGACAATGAAAAGCAATAACAAAAACAAAAGGAATGCAACCTCAACTATTCATGGCGGATCATTATATTTTCACAATTGAAAATAAGAAATAGTTTAAACAAAGTTTCATAAAAGGAAAAATATTGTATCATTCATGAAAAAAATAAAAAATAAAAAATAAAAAAGGCGATCCTATGTCATAAAGATCATTATCTTTATAACAACATTCTTCGTAATTAAATTACTAAAGCTTAAAAATTAAAAGATCTTGCAGGAAGAAGCATATTAAAAAAAAACAAAACAAAAAATATTTATGCTATTTTAAGCTTGATAAAAATATATAAAAAAAAAATCAATTTAACGTGTTTGTTTAGAAAATCCTAGTGACTATTTTCGTCTAAGTGTTTGTTTGAAAATTTAATTTGAATGAAATAGTTAATTTCTAAATATTTTCTTTAGGCAAAACGATGAAACGCAAATTGTTTGTCAATAAAGGGAAGATTTGCCTCAAACCATAACAATAGCATATGCACGACCATGTGTATGATAGGGGACCTATTTCAAATGTGACTGTATTCTGTGAACGATTAACAAGGTTAGTTTAACAGTTCGGATTTAACGATTATATTTTTTAACACGTTAGCGAAATCAGCATGTGCAATTTATATCTGAAGACTCCATCGTACCATATCATAATCATGCAATCCACATCCATGTATATAGTATTTACCTCTATAAGGAAAATTTCGAACAAGGGCATCTAGAGAAGTTGCTGAAGTCAAACGGAGTTTTGGACAAATGCTGACAATGCGATGCTTTACAGTCAACAGTTCAGTCCCTTGGCGAAGGTTATAAAGATGCATAAATATTAAAAGCTTCAATTTTGGAAGCTCAACTTTGGCCTTTCCTATCTCATCACCTTTTCGTTGTTCACATTCAATAAGCTTTGCAAGTTCAGCGGCTCCAAATATGACCAGAAGCTGTAGGTTGGGAAGGTCATTAGATGTAGACACAAGAAATAAACGTTTCAACTTGTGGCATTGTTGGACAACCAGTACTGCTAGTTTTGGGAAGAATGGCTGTGGAGAAACAAGATTGGACAATTTGTTATCTTCCATGATCTGCTTTAATTCTTCGCACGCCATTATCGGTTGACGCTCCAACTCTAGTAGGCATCCTAAAACAGACGAAGGAAATATTACTTCCAATTTCGCACATCGCCTTATTTCTAATCTTTTAATATTTTGGAAGGTAAAAGAATTCTTGGAAGCTCCTTGTTCACGTCCAATAATCTCTTCTAGTTCAGCGGCTCCATTAACAAACAGTTCCTCCAGGTTGGGAAGATCATTAGATGCAGATACAGAGAACAAACGTTTCAACTTGTGGCATTGTTCAACAACCAGCTTTGCTAGTTTTGGGAAGCATGGCTGCGTAGAAAGAAGATTGGACAATTTTTTATCCTCCGCGTCCTCTTCCATGATCTGCTTTAATTCTTTGCATTCTCTTATCTCTAGACACTTCAAATCTGGTAGGCATCTTAGAACAGACAGAGGAAAGATTACTTCCAATTTTGCACATCCCACTATTTCTAATCTTTTAAGATATTGGAGGGCAAAAGAATTCTTGGAAGCCACCCAAATATAAGTCATTTGAGATAGGTTTTCCAACACCAACTCTTCTAACCCTAAACTCATTTGCTGTCCAATCTGAATATTTTTTTGCTGAACATGACATGAAGCATCTTCAAAATTGTTTTGACATTTCAAATCAGCAGTGCCTTTATTTCTTTTATCTTTCAATTTCACAGGGCATCCAACAAAAGACACGGAGAATATATGCTGCAATTGCAATAAGTCACATCTTCTGATATATAGTCTTTTCAAACTTAGGAACATTGAAATATCACTCTGAAAGTCATGATCATCCTCAACGAGGTTTTCCTTTTGATTTTTATGAGCTCTTTCACGAGTTAGTATATGCTTCAAACCATAGCAACTTTGTATAGTCAATTCTTCCAATGAAGTCAAGGATTTAGCCGTGCATTCTATAAACAATGTGCTCAATTTCGGACATAATTCTAGCGTAAGGCTTGTAAGGCTGGATAGAGTAAATGATCCTGAAAAGCAGTTACACATAATCAAAATATTGCCCTGCTTATTAGAGTCGATTATACAAATGTTACGTACTACTTACACTAATTTTTAAAACATTGATTTTTTTGGGACTAAAACCACAAACCCAACCATCATATCATAGGTTAATAAAGAAGAATAAAATCATTCAGGGACAATCTTCTTATGCAGACTGCACATTTTGAATAACCTTATCTTCTAATAATTTTATATGCGAATTTAATAAGTATAATAAAGGATTCGAGCTTAGTTCCACTAGGACCAACGACATGTTGATAAATTTAATCCACTTTCATTTTAACTATGTGACAAATAGTGTATGTATTGTTTTGAAGCATTATTCTGCTTAATAGATAACTTTAAACCCAAAACATACAGTAGAAATTTTAACTAAATAATTACATAAAATTATAACTATAATATAAGAAGCACACTTATTGAATTAAGTTCAACAAAAATCTACATTCAGTTCTGAAGGAATGAATGGAGCTATTATATTCATTTGCTAAAACTTTAAGGAAATTAATTGATAAAATTAAAATTTTAATAGGCTATTGCCAAATCTTTGATATTAAGAAAATCTATCTGCATTTTAATCTATAATATAAGAAACTTGTAATTATTACAATAACACGTATCAAGACACTGTTATAAGTTTTTTTTTTTTTTTACAATGTCAATTTAATCCATTTTGAATGTTTTATTTAATTTTCTAACTACAATTTTTTCTTGAATATGCAACCCATAACAACATATGTATACTTGCTAAAACTCAACATTTTTATGAAATGCATGCAACATGTAATGCGTACCTGAGCTATGGTTCATAACAGGTCCAGATGGAATTGAAGTGCTTTCTGGGAAAATTTCGAATTGATTAGCTTCAAAATGAGGATTCAAAAAGTATTGATGCTGCTTATCTTCAATGATTTCATCTGATTCTTGTTTTTGATCCTGGTGTGCAAGTGGATAATTCGTAACGGGTGTTGATGGGACAATATCCTCAATTATTTGATCTAGCATACAACAATCTTTTATATTCAGCACTTTCAATTGAGGTAGGCCTCCAACGGTATTGGCTGAGAAGACATATTTTAAATTTGTACATCCTTTTACTTCCACTTCTTGAAGATTTTGGAAGATTGTGGATAGTGCAGGACTTTGAGCAATAGCATGTGTGAAGAGAGATGTTAACCGTGAACAGTCACTCAAATATAGCTTCTCTAATTTCTCAAAAGGGCCACTAGGAGGTAGACAACCATGCCATAAAACTCTTAAATGATCCATCTTATATATTCTCAGCTTAAGCAACTTGGAGAAGAGAATTCCCACCTCACTTAAATGATTGCTAGTGTCAACCAAACACTCTATCTCCTTAGAATAACATATCTGAAGCTCATTCAAATCATGAATACCTCCTCCTTCCAATTGAAATATATCAGGGACAATATTTTTTGCACCTCCCTGTATATTTGCTATGGATAGAACCTTTGCTTTTTTTGCCAAACCCTTAATTGCCTCATTTGAAATGTGAAAACAGCTAAGCCATAAAGTTCTTTCATGGGAGATAAAATCTGCATCATCATCATCATCATAACGATCTAGGCTTCCTAGTTTTATTGTATACCATTGCAGTTCTTGGGAGACACTAAACGTGTTAAAGAATTCATTGTAATCATTCAATTTTTGCTCTCTATTAATGATGCACAATTCTTCTAGCTGTGGGTTTCTTCCAATCACTTCAAAATTATTCCTTTCCATCTCACATTTATATAACATTAGTGATTTCAAGTTGGTTAGTTGTGCAACTACACCATCGTTTTGTAATTCAACGAATGAAGGCACATAACAATCAAACAATGCAAGACTCTCAAGTTTCTTCATATCACTTATAAATGAGATGTCACTTAATTTCCATCTGCTAAGGATTAAACAACGAAGATTTGTCAATGTTCTGAATGACATTGTTGACAATCGTCTTTGGTCTTTGTCATTGATAAGAAACAAAACTCTGAGCTTTCCCATTCTTTTGAATATTTCATCCAATTCTTCCAATTCTACGACTAAGCATAGAAGCTCGAGATTGGAACACTCCAAATCAATAGGAAATGCTGAACAACATAAATATCTTATTGAATTTTGCTCCAAAGTCACATCCTTTTCCCATATGCACTTAATGACCTTATTCTCATTCTTTGCTATGAAGTGTGCTACATCGCGAACTAAGTCATGCATTTTGACACATTCATTTTTTGCATCCAACAATAAACAAGAACTTATGAGCTTCATTTTGGCTGCAATCACTTCACTCCTTGCCTCTCTATATGAGCGAACTTCTCCAACTACACCTAACCCTATTGCACATCTTATTAAAAGCTCAATTGGAATTTCAGTATCTTCAGGGAATACAGAGCACAATAGGAAAAGTGATTTAGCTTCTTCAATATCCAAATTATCATAGCTCAACTGCAAGCACTTGTAGGGATCTTGCAAACCTTTTTCAATATTTACCGGCTTAGAACTTCTCAATTTATTCAACGCAACCTTCCATACCACCTCATCTTTGCCCTTCAAGCTACTAGCAACAGCTGCAATAGCAACGGGCAATCCTTTGCAGTCATCTGAAATTTCTCTTGCCAAATGCTTTAAGGTATCAGAGGTGCCTTCACATATGCGTGCTTGCTTTCGAAAAAGAGACCATGTTTCTTCATCCGTTAAGATTTGTAGCTGAATCTTTTTTTGGCAGTCCATCAAAGTACAAACTGCTTCTAATCGAGTGGTAATGAGAACCTTGCAACCTTTATGATGTTCAGTGGAGGGAATCCCTATGGCGCCAAAATCAAGCATTTGCCACACATCATCCAAAATTACAAGAATCTTATTTTCTTGGGTTAATCTCATGTTCAAGCGTTTGGCTCTCTCCCTTTCTTCATTTTCTGGAAAATTATACTCCATTGAACTTGCAATTTTTTCTTGGATCCTTCGAACTTCTACCGTACTAGACACGGTCACAAAAAGCACTCTGTTAAAAAGATGCTCTTCTTCTTTTGCTATCTTCTCAACTTCCATTGCCAACATGGTTTTACCAGAACCCCCCATCCCATACAATCCAATCATGGTAACCTCGTCATCTTTCAGTGCTTCCATCAGTTGCTCATAAGCAAACCGTCTACTCTCAAAATTCAAATATCTTTCTGAAGGAAAATCAAGTATGTCGGAAGGAAGTGTAGCAATCCGTTCAAGCTGTATATATTGTCTACCTTCTTCAATGCACTTTCCGAGGTCCCTTTTTTTATTTGCTAACTTCTTTCCTAAATGGTATCGCCAAATCCAATTTGGACAGTGCCCAAAAGAGCAACTCTTTTCTGTTCTTGCCTTTTTTAACAAATCATTCACATTGTCTTCGACAATCTTTGCATCCTCTAGCCATTTGTTAATAACCTCACTAGTCTTCCTCGTTTGTTTCTTGGCATGTACAACACGGTCTTGGACACTATCTCTTGTTGCAATCAAATTGCCTTCTTCTTTTGCAAGCTCTTCAATGAAATTGTTAAAGCAACAAGGATAACGTAATTGATTTATTGCTCCGCACACTAAATCTCTTGAAATAGAAGACGCAAAACTGTAAATGCATTCCATCAATTTACTCCACTAAATGCAACTTCTTTAACCTGAACAAGAGAGATCAACATGCTACATAGTAAGTTTTATAATTAACTAGATTTTAAACCCACGGGTTCGATCTCTCACACACACATTATCTATTAATTTTATTTTTAAATATTAGCTCAATATCTATAAAGTCCTTATTTGTAATTACAATCGTTCATAAAATATATTTTAATAATTAAATTGAAAACAAATTATACTTTTATATATACATAATAATTTATTTCTTAATGTTACTTTTCTTGATTATCTATTTAAATATATTAAATTATTATCACTCTACCTATTTTTTGGCCTAATTCTATTTTTCCTTTTTTATTTTTTATCCTTTATATCAACAATTTTTATTTGTTTGAATAACTAATTTTTAGGTTTTCAATTTTCAATTTCTTTCTATTATTTTTACATATTAACACTTAAGTTATATATTTTGATAATTTTATATTTATTATTTATTCATTTCTACTTGCTGGCTATAATTAGAAGCATAAAAATTATAAATTAATGACACAAAAACTATATTTGTTGATATTTATTGACACATAGAGGATATTGATAAATGCGAGTTTAACCATCTCAAATTTTAAACATGGTTTCAATAAATGACTTTGCATATTGATCCCTTAAAAGCTTATAATTTAATAATTATGCTTTAAATTAGGTCTACGTGAAAAAATTTGCTAAACAGCCGATATCACAACAATTAGTTATGTAAAGAAGTCTTAATGAAAAGAAAATCATAGTGCTCAAATAGATATAGATCTTATTCACATTACAAAATAATTATAAGTTAGTTAGTTTTAAACAGAAAATAAGGTTTAAAACAACTTATCTGAATCAATTAAGAATGAGTAAACATGTAAAGTTAAGCGTTGTAAATATAAGAAAATTGATGACAAGACATAGTTTGTTTGATTTAAAGAGAAAATAAAAAGATTAAATTGGGTCAACAACTTTGTAAACCAAATACAATCAAAATCAAACAGATCAAGGTACAACTCAAACAAAAATATTTATATAATACATGGTATTGATCTTAAATACATAATTAATTAGTAATCTTTAAATAAAATTATTTTTTTTGTAAATATTTTAAAAGTAATATATAAAAATTATAAAAACATAATGTGTAATATAAGAATAAATTTGAAACTTTATTTATTCAAATATAAAATAAACTAAATACTGCAAGAAAATTAAATATAACTTTGAATGATAATGATGGTAACAATAATTGAACTATGATTAAGAAAAAAATTTAGCTAACCATCACTTACAATATGTGGTTTTTAGCTAATTATAAAAAGAATTTTTAATTTCCAAGATTTAGCATATTACTTTCAATTGCTGATATTTCCGTGCAGTGCACGTGGTGAAAAACTAGTTTGTTCCTAATTTGGTTGAGGAGAAGATTATGGGCCCAATGACAAAGATCCACTTATTCCTAATTTTTATCTGCAGGGGGTATCAGAGCTATAAAACTGGATAAATTAAGAAACAAGCTTTCTATAAAAGATTCGGAAGATCTGTCAGAAGCTTTCTATACAATCAATAAAAATCAAAATCTTCTTATTCAAAAGGTTTTGGATATCGATAAAAAGCTAAATCAACTCTTTGATTTACTTGAAAAACGCGTTCATATAAATTCCGATTTAGACAAGCTTTCTAATCAACTGCTTAATCTATCTCTTGGAAAAACAGAATCTGTTTCTTCAACAAAGAAAAATTTCAATAAAATTGTTTTAGCAAAAGCAAGACAATGAATTCAAATACCCGAACAAATACAGTTCCTTTTACTGGACCTTCACAAACTATAGCTGGACATACCCCAGTTACAGAATCAATAAATCAACATCCTGGAATTCTTGACCGAATCCTTAGGAGAACAAATTCCAACACCAGACAACTAGAACAAATAGTTGATATAAACACAAACGTTGAAATAGGATCCAATGCCAGGATAGACTCCTTGAATCCTAGACAATTATACAGCCTAAACTGGCTTAGTACTGAACGAACCAGTTTATACAGATACAAAAGGATAGATGACTTTCATCTACCTGATAGACAACATGAGATAATAAGGCTTATCTCTGAACAAACTGGTAGACAACTAATAAGTACCCAACGTAGGTACATACACTTAGGTCTAATCACAATAGGTGTTAGAACATTAACAAGATCCTTTGTAGGAGGTAAAGCCTTCTTAGTTCTCTTTGACCAGAGATTTAGGGATAATAATTCACAAGCAATTATAGGAATGATAGAGGTTGATCTCAACCAAACTGTCTCCTTAATTTATATTGCTCCCAATTATACCATGAATTTGGTAGACTTTGTACAAAACATAAACCTAGAAGTTCAGACTATAGGTTTTGGACAAAACTTTGATGGAAACAATCTCCATCTAGACATTACCTTCATAGGAAGAATAAGTGACCAAATATCTCCAAGGTATAGGATCAATACAAATCCATTGATAAATGCGTTATCATCAAACGGAATCCAGTTTCTACCACCAGAAACTTTTGATTCTAGTAGAAATCAAAATTCTTTATGGCAAACACACCTTTCATCTGGACCATCCAGAGCAGTAGTAACCGCTCCAAATTCTGCCATAATTACACATAGAAGAAATAGTCTATCAGTAAGATTCACAGACTATGAAAATGTTCAAACTCCCACTGAGGAAGAACAACAAGAAGAAATTCAACCTACTAGAAATTCTATAGGTTTTATGAACATAAGTGAGTCAGAATATGACTCTGATGATGAAGATGATTTCATCTTTGAAACAAAAATGTTTTCCAATTTTAAAGAAAATGAGAAAACAATAACTGATAAAAATCTAGATATTAACATAGATCTAGAAGAAGAATTAAAAATCAAAAACAACCAAATGGTAGTTTTAGAAAACGAAATCCCTGATAATATTTCAGAGACTTCATACAGAGGTTTCGTGGGAAAAGAAAGTATAGGATCTTTCAATCCCCAATACGATTACGAAACAGAAAATTATGATTTAGGTTTTTTGCCTAGACAACAAATTATCAGCCCTATGGATCACACCCTAGGTGATAAAATTAAATCAAAAGGAAGAAGAATGCCCATTGAACCAGTTTTCAATATGCCTTCCCTTCTCTTAAACATAGGAAGTGTTGACCCTCAACTACTTTCTAATTACATAGAACAATGGACCTCCGCCGTAATTAGAGATTACCGGACAAACCATGAAAACCATGTCTCAACGGGACAAGAAATGATGGCTAGAGCCGAGACATATCTGGGAGATATTGCTCGTGCATGCTGGGAATCTTTCAAGAAAGAACACCCAGAAGTCATGAAAACAAACATCATTGACCCTGGCCCAAATATCTACAATTTCTGTAGTGCTATACAAAGATTATTTACTGCCCAGTCAGTAAATGACGGAAATACCATTCGTCAAAAAATTTACCTTGGTAATTTAGAAAGACTTTCGATTAGTTACTTTGGTAAAATAAAAGAATTTACACAAGACTACCTCATGTATGCTTCTATAGCAGGAGGTTTTATGGATAAAAACCTAGGAGAAAAACTTTTCCTAAAATTACCAGGAAAGCTAGGACAAAAGATTAGAGATAGTTGGGATGATAATCAAGTCGATCCCCCTATGAATAATCTAGCAGTAAGAATCCAACACATTATGAAAGTAATGGAGGATACTTGCACAAACATAGCCATCAATAAACAAATAAAAATGGCTGATGCTGATATATGTAAGCAAATTTACACTCCTCAGCAATACCATAAAGAGGTTCGAAGGAAGAGACCTCAAATACAAAACAACCCAAGAAAGAAAAAGGTACAAACGAAGAGATACTCAGTTAGAGCCTCTACTTCAAAGAAACCTACCCTAAACAAAGACAAACATGTCAGAAAAATTAGGGATAGCAAAACCTATACAAAACAGTTAGAATGTTTTGCCTGTCACCAACAAGGCCATTATTCTAGAGACTGTCCAAACAAAGCAAACCTCTTCACAAGAGAGGCAGAGCTTATAAAAAACTGTAGAATGAATCTCATTTCTATAGACGAGACTGTTAGTACAGACTCAGAAATCTATTCCATAGTTAGTTGGTCTGACTACACTTCGGAAGAAGAAGAAATTCATAAATATTATTCTGTAATCAATGAATTTACTAAAAATGAGTATAATAATTTATACCCAGAAGATAAATATAACTCATACGGTCAAATTATTGATGAAATGGGTTATAATTTGATGAATAAAAATGAAGGTTTTAACTGTGAAAATCATGAGATACAGTTTTTCATAGGACCTGAACACACCGAGTGTATGTTTTGTAAACGATACCCTCATAAATCGTTAAGAGCTCATTGCTCTATCTGTTATAAAAATTTTTGCAAAATATGTTTAGAAAAATTCCTAAACATTACTTTTCCAAAAGAAAAAGAATCAAATAAATTTGATGATAAATTAAATAATAGTAGAATTTCTATTTTAGAAACTCGACTAAATAAAATGGAAGAAACTCTAAATACTCTTTTAGAAGATTTCCAAAAATACAAAGAAACAGAAAGTCATTTACCCAATAAAAATCCTGAAATTAATGGAAATTCAATGGCTTTACAAAATACAGATTGTATTCCTATTATTTGCAATCAGAAAAGAAACAAAAGTTTACATATTTTGGTAAAATTAATTTTTCCAAAGATTAATAATCACAACAAAACAGAAGTAGTGTTACAAGCTCTAGTTGACACTGGATGCACATTTACTTCCATTTGTAAAACTGTTGTGCCAAAACAAAACCAGTTTAAACCTGCTGTTATTACTCAAAACAGAACCATGACTGGAGAAATAATGCTAAATGATTTAGAAACTAGAAATTTTCAAATTCAAGTTTCTACAAATTGTAATCTTTTTGGGAAAAAGATTTTTGTACAAAAAGCAGATGTAGTTGACTTACAACCTGCTAAAGAACAAATGATAATAGGTCTTGATTTTATTATTGGAGATAATAAAACAATGACGATCACAAAAGATTATCTGTTAATTTCAACGGATACACAAATCGCTCCCATAATTGACGAACTCACATCAGAAGTGCGAACAGACCGTGGTGGGCACCCCCTGCCTAAGTTAATCGAAAATTGCACTTGTAAAAATCCTGGTGAGTGTGATAAAAATTGTAATTTTATACATGAAAATGAGGATTACGATTTAATAAATTTTGAAGAAATTACCAAAGAAGATAGTATAAATCATTATTTCTATTCTTTAAAATTTTTAGAATATGATAATGACTGTGCTTTCATAAAAATAAGTAAAACGATTACTTTTGATAATATACAACATATTATCGATCGTTTAAATAAAACCAGTATCATAGGAGAAGATCCAACTAGATATTGGGATAAAGATCCTGTCATTTGTAAACTTGATATCATAAATCCTGATCTTATTATTAAGACAAAAGATATCCAGTATGACAATTTTGAGCAAGAAGAATGTCAAGCTCACATAAAAACTCTATTAGATTTAAAAGTAATAGAGCCAAGCATAAGTCCACATAGAAGTCCCGCTTTTATTGTGAATAAACATTCAGAACAAAAAAGAGGTAAATCCAGAATGGTTTATAACTATAAAAGGCTCAATGATAATACTCACATTGATGCTTATAACATCCCTTCAAAAGATGTTTTGATAAATAGAATTCAGAAAGCAAAATGGTTTTCTAAGTTCGATTTAAAATCAGGTTTCCATCAAGTAAAAATGGACCCTGAATCCATAAAATGGACAGCTTTTTCCTCTTCAGAAGGACTTTTTGAATGGAAGGTTATGCCTTTCGGTTTGAAAAATGCTCCACAAATTTTTCAAAGAAAAATGGATAATATTTTTGGTCCATACAAAGAATTTACTTGTACGTATATTGATGACGTATTGGTATTCTCAAAAACAAAAGAAGAACATTATCTGCATTTAAAACAGGTTCTTCATCTCTTTGAAATATTTGGTCTTATTATTTCTAAATCCAAAATAGAAATTTGTAAGACACACATATCATTCCTAGGAACAGAAATAGGTAATGGTAAAATAAAATTGCAGCCACATATAGCTAGCAAAATCTTAGAATTCCCTGATAAAATGGAAGATATTAAAACTCTCAGAGCCTTTTTAGGTCTTCTTAATTATGCCAGGGATTTTATAAAAGACTTGGGAAAATACACAGCTCCCTTGTATAATAAAACTTCTCTCACAGGCCAAAGAAATTTTAATTCTGAAGATATAAAATTGGTCAGAGAAATAAAAGAAATGGTAAAACATTTACCCCATCTATCTTTACCTTTAGACACAGACTATTTGGTAATAGAAAGTGATGGATGCGAACAAGGTTGGGGAGCAGTCCTCAAGAAAAAGAAAAATAAATATGAGAACATATCTCAAGAGTTGGTATGTAGGTACGCATCTGGAAAGTATCATACAAAACCCAACATTTACAAAACCTCTACAGACTACGAAGTCAATGCCGTTATAAATGCCTTAGAGTCATTTAGGTTATTCGTAGTTAATAAAAAGGAAATTACTATTCGCACAGATTGTGAAGCAATTGTAGCATATAGTAACTCTCAGATAAATTCAGATAAAAAACCTCACAGGAGGTGGTTATTGTTCAAGGAACACATTTACCATAATGGGTTAAAGGTAAACTTTGAACATATAAAAGGAATAAAAAATATTGCTGCTGATATTCTTTCGCGATTTTCAGGAAATGAAGCCCGTGAAGATACAATATCCAAATGTCAAGCAGAAAATGAAGTTTGGGAACCAGGAGCTTCCTATCCCTACAAATAATTTTCTTTTCCCTGGAAGAGAAAATACAAATGATAAATTCTGCTGTATCGCAGACAATATTTGGAATATTCCAAAAACAAATAATACAAACGAAATGTTTGTATGTACTGTAAAAAGGGAGATTTTATGTGCCCTCTATAATTACTGCTATGCAGATAATAAAGGAATTCCAATCCTTGATAAAGCCTCTCCCTCTGGGAAAGGATACACATATTTTGTCCTTTTATCGGGACCATACAAAGGTGTCTATGATAACTTCAAAGACGTCCGTATTGCAAAAGAAGGCATAAAAGACCCCAGGTATAAAGGGTTCTATTCCAAAGCCGAAGCAGACAAAGCCCTTGAGCTAGATACAACTGATTTAGAAACTATCAGGGAAGCCCTTGAAAAAGAATCTGAACCAGATGTATTTGTAATAAGTTCGGATCATCTCCGAAAAACAAAAAAGGATTTCAAAAGTGTGTTAGGTACAGATCCAAACAGATCCCAAGACCTTTCCATGAAAAAATTCCTGATCATACAAAAATTCCTGTTTAAGATCCATTCATCCGATGAATCCTTACCAGGACTCTCAGTAGGAACCCAGTCCTACTTCAATAAAAATCTTGCCTGTCTGAGTAGTACCCCATTATGCAAAGGTAGGAATCTTATAAATTGCCCTTGCAAAATAAAATTCTTATTCAGAAGAGCTAGAATTGATACAGAAATCTTTGAACCCCTAAAATTCGAAGATTTCCTTATAAACCCAAGCACCCTTTTTTCCTTCGGATGCTTAGAACTGGTGGTAATTCCTCCATCAGAAAAATTTGGTTGCTTTAGTCCTCCAATAAATGAAGCAGTAAACCATATCCAAGCATCGATAATGTGTTTCCTGTCTATAAACATTATGACCTGCCCCATGAAGTTTTCATCAGAAAGTCATCCAACTCATGTGCTAAAATTAGCTTGTGAAGACAATAAAGACTTTTCAATGCTCCCTCCTGATGGAAGTTATAATGATTGGGATGTTCAAGGTAACACTCAGTACCAATACAATCTTTGGAGAGCCCAGATCCAAGGATACAACTGGTATTTTACAGAACAAGATGAATTAAATTTCAACTTGATAAAAGAAACCTGGGATACGAAACTTTATATCCCTAATTTCAATGGAAAGTGGTTCATTCCCTTTTCAGTTGATCATAATAATAAATTAGTCCAGCACTTCCAGAGAGAAAAGCAGAATAAAGAAATTTATGAAGCCACTGCTGGATTCGGACAACAAACTCCTCAAAATTCTGTGATGTCAGAAGATGAAGACTCTTCAGAAATTTTGAGAACAAATCAAGATCACACTGATCTTTCTGACAGAGAGGAAGTTATGCTCTCTAAAAACTAAGCTCAGGAAACTTCCCGGAAATTTCCCTCGAAGATTCCCGCGACAAAAAGGTGGCCCCTACCAAAATTCACTGATCGCTCTTAGTGGATCCCACCAACAAAAATTGTCGGCACTGTAGCACTGTCGGCAAGATACTGTACACTGTAGCTTTACTTTTTACTGTGCACTTATACTGTGCACTTTTTACTATTCACTGTAGAAAATAGTATTTTGTTTCTCTATATAAGGAGGCTTCAGTCCTCATTTGTGATATATAGATAGAGATAGAGAGAGGATATAGAGAGAGGATACAAGAACATATTCTGAATAAAATCTCCTAAGTTCTTCAGGCATCCCCCCCCCCCTCTTCTTCTTCTCAACCCAATCCGTAAGTTTTCATTATGGTTGGCTAAGCTTGAGTAGTCCTCAGTTTGCCGAAGCCATGTTAATTTAACATATGCTGATAAAATTTAGAACTATGGATCTCTTTCTAAAACCTGGGATTTGTAAGCCTACTTTGTAGGTGTGCCCTTGATATCTGCTTTTAATTAAGAACATGATTTGATTTGAAGAAGTAGGATGCTGGCTTGATGAGTTGAGGCACTGTAAGACCTAAGGTGTAGGCTGCCATAAGTCCTCTAAGTATCGCCTTAATATGCATAAACTTCTTAAATTAAAAAGTGTTCTGCCTTAAGGGTATTAAAATCTAAACGGTTTTGTATACCTGATCCATGTTGTTCATTTTATCATATATTATGTTAATTAACATGACTCACAGTGCATTCTGAGGAGTACTTTTATCCATTTACGGTTTTTCCTTTACCTGTTTATATTTCCGCCCTCTTATTTGCTTTTAAACTTCCGCTGTTTATATTTCTGCAGTTTATATTTCTGCAATTTATATTTCTGCAGTTTATATTTCTGCAATTTATATTTCTGCAGTTTATATTTCTGCAATTTATATTTCTGCCTTTACTTTTTGCTCTCTTATTTGTTTATATTTCTGTATTTTTTTTATAATTTTACTCTGATACTCCTTCTCTTTTTCTCTTTTTTTTTAATAAAAAAAAAAATCGTACCTGATACCCCCCTTTGCTCGATTTTTTTTTTATTAAAAAAAAAGAGAAAAAGAGAAGGAGTATCAGAGTAAAATTATAAAAAAAATACAGAAATATAAACAAATAAGAGAGCAAAAAGTAAAGGCAGAAATATAAATTGCAGAAATATAAACTGCAGAAATATAAATTGCAGAAATATAAACTGCAGAAATATAAATTGCAGAAATATAAACTGCAGAAATATAAACAGCGGAAGTTTAAAAGCAAATAAGAGGGCGGAAATATAAACAGGTAAAGGAAAAACCGTAAATGGATAAAAGTACTCCTCAGAATGCACTGTGAGTCATGTTAATTAACATAATATATGATAAAATGAACAACATGGATCAGGTATACAAAACCGTTTAGATTTTAATACCCTTAAGGCAGAACACTTTTTAATTTAAGAAGTTTATGCATATTAAGGCGATACTTAGAGGACTTATGGCAGCCTACACCTTAGGTCTTACAGTGCCTCAACTCATCAAGCCAGCATCCTACTTCTTCAAATCAAATCATGTTCTTAATTAAAAGCAGATATCAAGGGCACACCTACAAAGTAGGCTTACAAATCCCAGGTTTTAGAAAGAGATCCATAGTTCTAAATTTTATCAGCATATGTTAAATTAACATGGCTTCGGCAAACTGAGGACTACTCAAGCTTAGCCAACCATAATGAAAACTTACGGATTGGGTTGAGAAGAAGAAGAGGGGGGGGGGATGCCTGAAGAACTTAGGAGATTTTATTCAGAATATGTTCTTGTATCCTCTCTCTATATCCTCTCTCTATCTCTATCTATATATCACAAATGAGGACTGAAGCCTCCTTATATAGAGAAACAAAATACTATTTTCTACAGTGAATAGTAAAAAGTGCACAGTATAAGTGCACAGTAAAAAGTAAAGCTACAGTGTACAGTATCTTGCCGACAGTGCTACAGTGCCGACAATTTTTGTTGGTGGGATCCACTAAGAGCGATCAGTGAATTTTGGTAGGGGCCACCTTTTTGTCGCGGGAATCTTCGAGGGAAATTTCCGGGAAGTTTCCTGAGCTTAGTTTTTAGAGAGCATAACTTCCTCTCTGTCAGAAAGATCAGTGTGATCTTGATTTGTTCTCAAAATTTCTGAAGAGTCTTCATCTTCTGACATCACAGAATTTTGAGGAGTTTGTTGTCCGAATCCAGCAGTGGCTTCATAAATTTCTTTATTCTGCTTTTCTCTCTGGAAGTGCTGGACTAATTTATTATTATGATCAACTGAAAAGGGAATGAACCACTTTCCATTGAAATTAGGGATATAAAGTTTCGTATCCCAGGTTTCTTTTATCAAGTTGAAATTTAATTCATCTTGTTCTGTAAAATACCAGTTGTATCCTTGGATCTGGGCTCTCCAAAGATTGTATTGGTACTGAGTGTTACCTTGAACATCCCAATCATTATAACTTCCATCAGGAGGGAGCATTGAAAAGTCTTTATTGTCTTCACAAGCTAATTTTAGCACATGAGTTGGATGACTTTCTGATGAAAACTTCATGGGGCAGGTCATAATGTTTATAGACAGGAAACACATTATCGATGCTTGGATATGGTTTACTGCTTCATTTATTGGAGGACTAAAGCAACCAAATTTTTCTGATGGAGGAATTACCACCAGTTCTAAGCATCCGAAGGAAAAAAGGGTGCTTGGGTTTATAAGGAAATCTTCGAATTTTAGGGGTTCAAAGATTTCTGTATCAATTCTAGCTCTTCTGAATAAGAATTTTATTTTGCAAGGGCAATTTATAAGATTCCTACCTTTGCATAATGGGGTACTACTCAGACAGGCAAGATTTTTATTGAAGTAGGACTGGGTTCCTACTGAGAGTCCTGGTAAGGATTCATCGGATGAATGGATCTTAAACAGGAATTTTTGTATGATCAGGAATTTTTTCATGGAAAGGTCTTGGGATCTGTTTGGATCTGTACCTAACACACTTTTGAAATCCTTTTTTGTTTTTCGGAGATGATCCGAACTTATTACAAATACATCTGGTTCAGATTCTTTTTCAAGGGCTTCCCTGATAGTTTCTAAATCAGTTGTATCTAGCTCAAGGGCTTTGTCTGCTTCGGCTTTGGAATAGAACCCTTTATACCTGGGGTCTTTTATGCCTTCTTTTGCAATACGGACGTCTTTGAAGTTATCATAGACACCTTTGTATGGTCCCGATAAAAGGACAAAATATGTGTATCCTTTCCCAGAGGGAGAGGCTTTATCAAGGATTGGAATTCCTTTATTATCTGCATAGCAGTAATTATAGAGGGCACATAAAATCTCCCTTTTTACAGTACATACAAACATTTCGTTTGTATTATTTGTTTTTGGAATATTCCAAATATTGTCTGCGATACAGCAGAATTTATCATTTGTATTTTCTCTTCCAGGGAAAAGAAAATTATTTGTAGGGATAGGAAGCTCCTGGTTCCCAAACTTCATTTTCTGCTTGACATTTGGATATTGTATCTTCACGGGCTTCATTTCCTGAAAATCGCGAAAGAATATCAGCAGCAATATTTTTTATTCCTTTTATATGTTCAAAGTTTACCTTTAACCCATTATGGTAAATGTGTTCCTTGAACAATAACCACCTCCTGTGAGGTTTTTTATCTGAATTTATCTGAGAGTTACTATATGCTACAATTGCTTCACAATCTGTGCGAATAGTAATTTCCTTTTTATTAACTACGAATAACCTAAATGACTCTAAGGCATTTATAACGGCATTGACTTCGTAGTCTGTAGAGGTTTTGTAAATGTTGGGTTTTGTATGATACTTTCCAGATGCGTACCTACATACCAACTCTTGAGATATGTTCTCATATTTATTTTTCTTTTTCTTGAGGACTGCTCCCCAACCTTGTTCGCATCCATCACTTTCTATTACCAAATAGTCTGTGTCTAAAGGTAAAGATAGATGGGGTAAATGTTTTACCATTTCTTTTATTTCTCTGACCAATTTTATATCTTCAGAATTAAAATTTCTTTGGCCTGTGAGAGAAGTTTTATTATACAAGGGAGCTGTGTATTTTCCCAAGTCTTTTATAAAATCCCTGGCATAATTAAGAAGACCTAAAAAGGCTCTGAGAGTTTTAATATCTTCCATTTTATCAGGGAATTCTAAGATTTTGCTAGCTATATGTGGCTGCAATTTTATTTTACCATTACCTATTTCTGTTCCTAGGAATGATATGTGTGTCTTACAAATTTCTATTTTGGATTTAGAAATAATAAGACCAAATATTTCAAAGAGATGAAGAACCTGTTTTAAATGCAGATAATGTTCTTCTTTTGTTTTTGAGAATACCAATACGTCATCAATATACGTACAAGTAAATTCTTTGTATGGACCAAAAATATTATCCATTTTTCTTTGAAAAATTTGTGGAGCATTTTTCAAACCGAAAGGCATAACCTTCCATTCAAAAAGTCCTTCTGAACAGGAAAAAGCTGTCCATTTTATGGATTCAGGGTCCATTTTTACTTGATGGAAACCTGATTTTAAATCGAACTTAGAAAACCATTTTGCTTTCTGAATTCTATTTATCAAAACATCTTTTGAAGGGATGTTATAAGCATCAATGTGAGTATTATCATTGAGCCTTTTATAGTTATAAACCATTCTGGATTTACCTCTTTTTTGTTCTGAATGTTTATTCACAATAAAAGCGGGACTTCTATGTGGACTTATGCTTGGCTCTATTACTTTTAAATCTAATAGAGTTTTTATGTGAGCTTGACATTCTTCTTGCTCAAAATTGTCATACTGGATATCTTTTGTCTTAATAATAAGATCAGGATTTATGATATCAAGTTTACAAATGACAGGATCTTTATCCCAATATCTAGTTGGATCTTCTCCTATGATACTGGTTTTATTTAAACGATCGATAATATGTTGTATATTATCAAAAGTAATCGTTTTACTTATTTTTATGAAAGCACAGTCATTATCATATTCTAAAAATTTTAAAGAATAGAAATAATGATTTATACTATCTTCTTTGGTAATTTCTTCAAAATTTATTAAATCGTAATCCTCATTTTCATGTATAAAATTACAATTTTTATCACACTCACCAGGATTTTTACAAGTGCAATTTTCGATTAACTTAGGCAGGGGGTGCCCACCACGGTCTGTTCGCACTTCTGATGTGAGTTCGTCAATTATGGGAGCGATTTGTGTATCCGTTGAAATTAACAGATAATCTTTTGTGATCGTCATTGTTTTATTATCTCCAATAATAAAATCAAGACCTATTATCATTTGTTCTTTAGCAGGTT
Source organism: Pueraria montana var. lobata (assembly GCA_026413185.1). NCBI lineage: Eukaryota > Viridiplantae > Streptophyta > Magnoliopsida > Fabales > Fabaceae > Pueraria > Pueraria montana. The sequence continues at coordinate 62,618,897 of CM048654.1, read as the reverse complement.
GTAAGTCAACTACATCTGCTTTTTGTACAAAAATCTTTTTCCCAAAAAGATTACAATTTGTAGAAACTTGAATTTGAAAATTTCTAGTTTCTAAATCATTTAGCATTATTTCTCCAGTCATGGTTCTGTTTTGAGTAATAACAGCAGGTTTAAACTGGTTTTGTTTTGGCACAACAGTTTTACAAATGGAAGTAAATGTGCATCCAGTGTCAACTAGAGCTTGTAACACTACTTCTGTTTTGTTGTGATTATTAATCTTTGGAAAAATTAATTTTACCAAAATATGTAAACTTTTGTTTCTTTTCTGATTGCAAATAATAGGAATACAATCTGTATTTTGTAAAGCCATTGAATTTCCATTAATTTCAGGATTTTTATTGGGTAAATGACTTTCTGTTTCTTTGTATTTTTGGAAATCTTCTAAAAGAGTATTTAGAGTTTCTTCCATTTTATTTAGTCGAGTTTCTAAAATAGAAATTCTACTATTATTTAATTTATCATCAAATTTATTTGATTCTTTTTCTTTTGGAAAAGTAATGTTTAGGAATTTTTCTAAACATATTTTGCAAAAATTTTTATAACAGATAGAGCAATGAGCTCTTAACGATTTATGAGGGTATCGTTTACAAAACATACACTCGGTGTGTTCAGGTCCTATGAAAAACTGTATCTCATGATTTTCACAGTTAAAACCTTCATTTTTATTCATCAAATTATAACCCATTTCATCAATAATTTGACCGTATGAGTTATATTTATCTTCTGGGTATAAATTATTATACTCATTTTTAGTAAATTCATTGATTACAGAATAATATTTATGAATTTCTTCTTCTTCCGAAGTGTAGTCAGACCAACTAACTATGGAATAGATTTCTGAGTCTGTACTAACAGTCTCGTCTATAGAAATGAGATTCATTCTACAGTTTTTTATAAGCTCTGCCTCTCTTGTGAAGAGGTTTGCTTTGTTTGGACAGTCTCTAGAATAATGGCCTTGTTGGTGACAGGCAAAACATTCTAACTGTTTTGTATAGGTTTTGCTATCCCTAATTTTTCTGACATGTTTGTCTTTGTTTAGGGTAGGTTTCTTTGAAGTAGAGGCTCTAACTGAGTATCTCTTCGTTTGTACCTTTTTCTTTCTTGGGTTGTTTTGTATTTGAGGTCTCTTCCTTCGAACCTCTTTATGGTATTGCTGAGGAGTGTAAATTTGCTTACATATATCAGCATCAGCCATTTTTATTTGTTTATTGATGGCTATGTTTGTGCAAGTATCCTCCATTACTTTCATAATGTGTTGGATTCTTACTGCTAGATTATTCATAGGGGGATCGACTTGATTATCATCCCAACTATCTCTAATCTTTTGTCCTAGCTTTCCTGGTAATTTTAGGAAAAGTTTTTCTCCTAGGTTTTTATCCATAAAACCTCCTGCTATAGAAGCATACATGAGGTAGTCTTGTGTAAATTCTTTTATTTTACCAAAGTAACTAATCGAAAGTCTTTCTAAATTACCAAGGTAAATTTTTTGACGAATGGTATTTCCGTCATTTACTGACTGGGCAGTAAATAATCTTTGTATAGCACTACAGAAATTGTAGATATTTGGGCCAGGGTCAATGATGTTTGTTTTCATGACTTCTGGGTGTTCTTTCTTGAAAGATTCCCAGCATGCACGAGCAATATCTCCCAGATATGTCTCGGCTCTAGCCATCATTTCTTGTCCCGTTGAGACATGGTTTTCATGGTTTGTCCGGTAATCTCTAATTACGGCGGAGGTCCATTGTTCTATGTAATTAGAAAGTAGTTGAGGGTCAACACTTCCTATGTTTAAGAGAAGGGAAGGCATATTGAAAACTGGTTCAATGGGCATTCTTCTTCCTTTTGATTTAATTTTATCACCTAGGGTGTGATCCATAGGGCTGATAATTTGTTGTCTAGGCAAAAAACCTAAATCATAATTTTCTGTTTCGTAATCGTATTGGGGATTGAAAGATCCTATACTTTCTTTTCCCACGAAACCTCTGTATGAAGTCTCTGAAATATTATCAGGGATTTCGTTTTCTAAAACTACCATTTGGTTGTTTTTGATTTTTAATTCTTCTTCTAGATCTATGTTAATATCTAGATTTTTATCAGTTATTGTTTTCTCATTTTCTTTAAAATTGGAAAACATTTTTGTTTCAAAGATGAAATCATCTTCATCATCAGAGTCATATTCTGACTCACTTATGTTCATAAAACCTATAGAATTTCTAGTAGGTTGAATTTCTTCTTGTTGTTCTTCCTCAGTGGGAGTTTGAACATTTTCATAGTCTGTGAATCTTACTGACAGACTATTTCTTCTATGTGTAATTATGGCAGAATTTGGAGCGGTTACTACTGCTCTGGATGGTCCAGATGAAAGGTGTGTTTGCCATAAAGAATTTTGATTTCTACTAGAATCAAAAGTTTCTGGTGGTAGAAACTGGATTCCGTTTGATGATAACGCAGTTATCAATGGATTTGTATTGATCCTATACCTTGGAGATATTTGGTCACTTATTCTTCCTATGAAGGTAATGTCTAGATGGAGATTGTTTCCATCAAAGTTTTGTCCAAAACCTATAGTCTGAACTTCTAGGTTTATGTTTTGTACAAAGTCTACCAAATTCATGGTATAATTGGGAGCAATATAAATTAAGGAGACAGTTTGGTTGAGATCAACCTCTATCATTCCTATAATTGCTTGTGAATTATTATCCCTAAATCTCTGGTCAAAGAGAACTAAGAAGGCTTTACCTCCTACAAAGGATCTTGTTAATGTTCTAACACCTATTGTGATTAGACCTAAGTGTATGTACCTACGTTGGGTACTTATTAGTTGTCTACCAGTTTGTTCAGAGATAAGCCTTATTATCTCATGTTGTCTATCAGGTAGATGAAAGTCATCTATCCTTCTGTATCTGTATAAACTGGTTTACCAAGATTTAGCATATTACTTTCAATTGCTGATATTTCCGTGCAGTGCACGTGGTGAAAAACTAGTTTGTTCCTAATTTGGTTGAGGAGAAGATTATGGGCCCAATGACAAAGATCCACTTATTCCTAATTTTTATCTGCAGGTACCCAAGAATCAGCACATCTAGTAGTCAAGTGACTCTAAAAAATATTAGGCAGTTTCACATCATTACATGCCCATAGTTCCAATCAATTTTTACGTGATGTATATTCAAGTTTTTTAATTTATAAGAAAAATTAATTACACATCATCACATATTATATGAAAATTAGTTGGGACCATAATGAAATTGACCTTCCTCTACTGCTTCATCATTGATTTGGATTGAATATCTGATCTAAACAAAATACAACTAGGAAATGAGCAAAAATAACTAATCTTACATCTCCTCTTCTTTAAAATATATATATATTGTCGCTATAGAAGATTCCAGGAATTGAATTATATGCAGAGATTGGTGGAATATCTGATCTAAAAAAAATGCAAATAGGAAATGAGCAAAAATACGAAAGCTTACCTCTCCTCTTGTTTAAAATGTAGTCATTATATATAGAAGATTCCAGGAATTGAGTTATATGCAGAGATTGGTGAGAAAGAAGTGCTGATGACTTCAAAGTCTGGTACAGGAGACAGTGAAATCAAGGACAATTACGGCACAAACATATGATCTGCACACTCACAAAGGAAATGATAATTAAGAATACAGAACTGGAAAATTGCAAATGAAACCAACTTGTTTCAATATTTTCAATAATTGACACCACCTTGAGAGATGAATTAATTCCATTTCTCGAATATTAGAAACAAGAGAATAAGAGAATCCGGACTCACCTCACGCTCCACGGCTGCATAAGAGAATCAAATCAAAGCTGTAAAGACTCGCTAGCTAGCACTCCCATACCCACACCTTCAACTAATCATTCATTCTAAAACAGCACAAGTCTTGGGTCTCTTGTCTTATTCATTCTGAAAAAGCTAAAGTCTTAGTCTTTTCTTTTTATGAATTACCGTCCTAATTATAAGTAATAAAGTGATTTTTTCTTTAGTCCTAATTATAAACAATAATTACTAATTTTTAAAGTAAATTTTTTTAAACATTTACTTTATTATTTATTCTATTTCTTATACACTATGACAACATTTAAAGCAAATGATGTTTTTGAAATAAAAATTGAACTTATGACATAATTAATTAAAAAAATATGTAATAATTATTTTTTTTTGTATTAATGATTTGTCCTATGTTACTTATAATTAGGACCAAAAGTAGTATTATTTTTGTGGCATTGAGTGGTCCATCATTGTCAATGACTCATTCACTTGTACTGATTTCTCATTTACCCTCTGTTTAGAACAAGGAAAAAAGAGTGGAGAAAAAGAGAAAATTTTCAAATTTGAATTAGAAAAAAATTGAATTTTTATTTTTAAAACTTCAATTAAACAAAAAAAAACATTCTTATCCATATTTTTCTCTCTCTATTTTCTTTCCTCCGGACCAAACATGCAGTCATCAATTAAAGCAATGTAAGTCGCAACAATAAATTCTCCGGGTGCATTTTGAAATTTTATCAGATCTATAATTTAGTTTTTAAAATGTTAAAATTTAACATTTCTAAAAAAAATATTAAATGTAAAATTTTATAATAGAGAGTATACTTAGAATAAAAAGGAGTACAGAAAGAAACTCCCTAACTGTTTTGTGTTAAGTCCAATATTAAAAGATCCATTTCTTGTTTTTATCCATAGCTAAGTTCTGAGTTGTGACGCACTGAAGCCGACATACGAAATCTTTCGACTTTATCTTCCATACTTTAAGACATTATTGTTCTTCTATCAGACTCTATTAATGTTGTTGAATTTGCTTTGTTTACAATAGTGTTTGGTGCAAGGCCAAAAATAATTTATCATCTTCAATCATCAAAAATTTTAAGGCTTAATTGCAGATTTTACCACCCAACTTTCATAATTTTGTAAATTTTACCATCCAAGTTTTAATTTTACAAATTTTACCACTCAACTTTCATAATTTTGCGAATTTTACCATCCAAGTTTTAATTTTGCAAATTTTACCACCCAAGTTTTCAATTTTTGCACATTTTACCATCTAAGTTTTCAATTTTTGCACATTTTACCACCCTGATATTTCACAAATTTTTTTTTTTTTTTGAATTTTTTAACTTTTTTTTGGTAAAATATCAGAGTGGTAAAATGTGCAAAAATTGAAAATTTGGGTGGTAAAATTTGCAAAATTAAAACTTGGGTGGTAAAATTTGCAAAATTATGAAAGTTTGGTGGTAAAATTTGCAATTAAGTCAAATTTTAAATTACAAGAAAAATTAATAATACTTAATTGTAATATATATATATATATATATATATATATATATATATATATATATATATATAATCAGTATTGATCTGAATAAAATTAAAGTGGATACCTTTAAATAAAATCTAGTGAATACTTCACAAAAAAAAAAAATACCAACATTGGTTGGCACAAGTAGTAATGGCTTGTGTCTCTTAACCAAGTGATTTAGGGTTCGAATCTTGGTGATGTCACTTTAGATATGGAATAAATCATGTTGGGATACCATGGTCAGGAAAAAAAAAAAAGCATAATTGCATATTTTACCATCCAACTTTCATAATTTTGCAAATTTTACCACCTAAGTTTTAATTTTACAAATTTTACCACTCAACTTTCATAATTTTGCAAATTTTACCACTCAAGTTTTTTTTTATGAATTTTACCATCCAACTTTCATTTTTTTGCGAATTTTACCACCTAAGTTTTCAATTTTTGCGCATTTTACCATCCTGATGTTTCACAATTTTTTTTTTTTAATTCTTTAACTTTTTTTTGGTAAAATATCATAGTGGGAAAATGTGCAAAAATTGAAAACTTTGGTGGTAAAATTTGCAAAATTAAAACTTGGGTGATAAAATTTGCAAAATTATGAAAGTTGGGTGGTAAAATTTGCAATTAAGCCAAAAAAATATTCACACAAAAAATATTATATATATTATGTGAAGATTAGTCAAAATCATAATAATCTAAAAGCGCCTAATAATTAATAACTAATTGGTTAAAATCAGAATGGCTCGCCTCTCTGCTGAATTTGTGCGCTCAAAATATGAATTTAGACCCAATACAATTATTGTTTTTCTTTGCAGCTAGTTTACTTAATTAGGTCCTTGCTATTATCACCTCCTGAATTGTTATTCCCACCCCCTACATATAGGAAAAGACCCCCTTATTCTTCGGTCCTCCTCCCACCCCACCTCACCCTCTTTCCCCCACCCCCTCACCTTCCCCGCCCCTAAACCCACCCTCTTCTCACCCCCTTCCCCACTCTCTCTGTCTCGTTGCCTCTCCCTCATCGCTCTCCCTCAATCACCCCATTCTCTTTCTCTCAGTGTCCTCCATCTCTCCCTCTCATTGTCCTCATTTTCCTCCGTCTCTCTCTCGCAACAGGTTGGTGGTTGCCAATTTTTTTTTTAATTTATCGCAGTACAACGGAAACGGGATTCCGTTGTGTTGTTACGAAATCATGATTTCATTGTATTGTTTGAATTTTTTTTAATTTTGAATTTTTAAATTTTGAATTTTGATTTTATAAAGTAATTTTTTTTAAAACAAAAATATTTAATTATATTTGTATTATATATTTATAGTATTATTTTAATATTTAATTTTTATATTAAAATATTTATTTAATTGAATAAAAAAAATTTGAATTAATTTTTTTTTTAAATTATAAATTTATATTTTAAAATGTGTTATATTTACATTGTAAGTTTGTTTATTTATTTGTTTATTTAGTTATATAGTATTTGACTTTATTTATTGTTTATCGAGTTTTAAGGAATTTACTATATTTTTTGCAGATTTACTATGGCTCGTACGAAATATGTTTCGTACGATCAACGAGAGGCTCCCTCCACTTTAGAGGAAGATGTTGTTGCAAATACTGGTCAGCCTACCTAGCCATCCAAGGCAAACCAACACTGTGTGACAGCATTTGCTCGCCGTCGTCGAGCAGAGGATACTAGTGCTATTGGAGCAGTACAGAACGACGAGCCACAGCTAGAGGCAGACATGCCACCACAGCCTGAGGCATACGTGCCACAACCAGCAGTCGCGGTGATCCCGTTTACTGACCGGATCATTGGACCGTCATTTCCTGGTGGTCCTGCAGTTGATACATTGCTGGGGTCCTATAAGGACCACATGGCTGGACATATTTGGATTCATCAGCCTCACGAAGAGCTGAAGGTGGTCAGCCACACTGGGAAATTGATTCCCTACCCTACCCAACCACAGGTCCGGGTATACGTGGATCAGTCTGGCTTGACGGGCCTTTATCATGCGCGATATATCACGAATAAAGGCTTCATCAATGCCTTTATTGAGAGGTGGCATCAGGAGACATGCACCTTCCACCTGCCCGTTGGAGAAATGACCATCACTCTGGATGATGTGTCATGTTTGCTACAATTACCTATTACATGCTTGCAGATTGCCGGCCAAGCGACCGCCTTTTCGAAGGCTGAGATTAGGATGCTGCTAAGGACCGAGCTAGGCCTCCTGTCTGACGAGGAGGCGGATGCTGCTACCACAGCAGGAGCTACGGTCCGTCTCACATGGCTGAGGGAGCTATATGAGAGGTATGTGGAGTCTGGTTCATATGTGTGAGCCGCACGGGCGTACTTGTTGCACTTGCTCGACTGTACCATCTTCGCCGACTAGAGCTCCACACATGTGAACATTTTCTACCTCTGCTACCTTAGCAATCTATACACATGCTCGCAGCACGCTTGGGGAGTATCTGCATTGGCGTATCTGTACGACCATCTCTCCTATGCGAGCTTGCGGGAGAGCAAGCAGTGTGGGGTTGTATAACATTACTGATGGTAATAAATTATTTATTTGTTGTTAACATATTTGTTTGTGTAATTTTTAATACAAATGTTAACATAAATTGTTTTCTTTATTTTACAGGCATGGGCGTTTGCACATCTGCCATCAATTGGTGAATGGGAGCTTGTCACTTGTGACCCTGAGCTTCCCTTTGCTGCCAGATGGAAGGTGACCAGGGGTACAGGCAAGGCTTGGGGGACCAGACAGTTGCTGGATATGTTGCAGATGGAGGACGTCGTTTGGTCCCCATATGATGATGCATACAGGGCTATCGCTCAAAGACCCTTCTTGGAGCAAACATATTATTCTGGCCACATAAGGTATGGCATAGACATGCAACCCTATCTGCCAGAGATGGTTTTGAGGCAGTTCAGGTACGTAGAGGGAATCCCTCCACCACCACCTCCTCGTCCTCCATTTGAGACATCCATTCAGACATGGGCCAAGTGGGAGCAGCATACAGTGCAGCTGGGGGAGCATGTGCCAGAGGATGTTCCATAAGCCTACACCTCCAACTACCTGGCGTGGTATTATGAGCATTCACATCCATATGTGATTCCGCCAGAGGAAGGAGAGGCAGCACGGAGCCCAGTACATATGCTCGATCTCATTCCTCAGCCTCAGACTGGTGGCCCTCTGCCAGAGTTTCTAGATGATGTAGATTACTTGTGCGAGGTAATGTAATGCAAACACTTTTTCCATAATTGTTTATATTTATTTTGATTTGAAATTATTAATTTTAATTTTCGTTTATGTAGGATCGATACTGGATGATGTCTGCGATTGCAGAAAGGTTGTTGCATACCAGAGTCATTCCTGAGAGCAGCATGCATGACCATGAGTTGGTGCAGCGACTATTGCACATTGCACAGGGTGGCTTAGGTGTTAGGTGCAGTAGCCAAGGACGCAGACAGAGGAGGAGGACCAAGGGCGGTGGCAGCAGATGTGGTTGATTTTTTATGTATTTTTTTATATTTGTATAAACTTTTATTTTGTATATATATTTTATTATATAAATGATGTTGATTTTTCAGTTTATTACATTTTTCTTTGTAAATTCTATAAACAACACGCATGCGTCTGCTAATATAATGAAAGAACGAACAGTTTCTCTATTAAAATTATAGAACAAACAACAATAACAACAACAACAACAATGTGCAACATCATAGCACTAACAAAATATAGGATTTTTGCCAAGTATTATTTTTGCCAACTATTTAAAACCAACTATCTATATGAATCCTATAAGATATATCAACCAATGTGCATTAAATTGGTGTTGGTCAAGTTTTTAAAACCTAAATTTATACATTTCAAAAAACATTAATCAATATAAAAAATTAAAAAAATAGAATAAATTAAAAAAATTGTGCAACGGAATTGTGATTCCGTTATTCAACATTGTACTCTTGTACAACGGAATCGCGATTCCGTTTTACAAGAGAGTGAAACAAATTTGTACAATGGAATCGTGATTTCATTGTACACTTGTTTTCCACTTCTTGCACAACAGAATCACGATTCCGCTGTATAATTATCAACAGAATCAAAATTCCGTTATACAACGTACAACGGAATCGTGATTCTGTTGTACAAGAATATTTTGGAAAATTAACAAAAACCCACTCACGTGAGTGGTGAGAATAGCATATTATGGATGACAATAGCAAAGCCCCTTAATTAAAGAAAAAGTAGAGCCAACATTAGGGATCCTCGCGTGAGTGATGAGAATAGCATATTATGGATGAGAATAGCAAAGCCTTTAATTAAAGAAAAAGTAGACCCAACATATTAGGGACCAGCCCCCCCCCCCCCCCCGGTTTTTTTTTTTTTTTCTCTTTTCTTGTTTTTATCCATAACTAAGCTGTGACACACTGACGCCGATACATTAGACAGTATTTTTCAATTTTATCTTCCATTTTAAGACATTCTCGTTTTTCGACGAGACTCTATTAAATTATTAATGTGTTGAATTGACTTTGTTTATAGTATACGTAGTGTGTGCTGTAAAGGCTCAATACAACATTAAATTCCGTTAGAAATTTTAGAAAAAAAAGTGATTTCAGATTACTTTTGCTATTCGCACTGCCTTTATTAATTATACACTGCCCTTTTTCTATGTTTGTCATTTTTTTCCCAAAATATCCTGACTTTGATTCACTCCCCCTCTTCTGTTTTTGTATTTTTGTTCCTCACAATATCCTGACTTTGATACACTCCCCTTCACGGCTTCATGTTCACCATCAACAAAGTGAATGCACCTCATACACAATGGCTTTGCTTTTTATTTGGCCCCTCTGTGAGGGCAAAATCTCACCAATCTGATTGATATCCATGACGAATGGGATTGCGACATATCCTGCAAAATGCGCCCTATTGATTCTCGAAGTAGAAAAAAAGAAAAAAATGGAACCAACCGGAAATATGAGAAACAAAAGGCATTATTTATTTTACAGGTAAAATATGTCTTTAGTCCCTATATTTTCATTGAAACTTATTTTTAGTCCAGAACTTCCATATCGTGCAATTTAGTCCCCGAACTTTATAAAAAAAATGTTTTTAGTCTCGTCGTGCAATTTAGTCCCTGAACTTTATAAAAAAAATGTATTTAGTCTCGAACTTTCATATCGTACAATTTGGTCCCTGAACTTTATAAAAAAAAATGTTTTTAGTCCCTGAACTTACTCCCCTTTTCTGCATGTTTTTTAACTTTAGGTTGTAAGGAAGGACTAAAAACACGATCGAGGAGCCAACCAAGATCATGAAAAACAAAAGGCATACTTAATTTAATGGGGTATCATGTTGAGGAGCATTAGCTGTCAGAATTTCTGTTTTTCTGCCTTTCATTGATCATGATATCATGTATAAATATTACAGAGATATTTACAACCATCAATAGCAATAATGGCACAATTATTCTAATTCCTATAATTAGACAATCTAAATGAATACACATATTACAGTTTAAATAGACAGATTATATTCAGCATATAATAGGAAACATTAATCACATAATCCCTTATTGACATTCCCCCTCAAATTGATGCGGCTTATCAAGGAGCATCAATTTGCTGATAAGAAACTGATGGCGAGGTCGCGGTACAGCCTTGGTCAATATATCTGCAAACTGAAGTTTCGACGTGACATGAGGAAGAGATATAACTTGACTGTCCAATGCTTCCCTAATAGAATGACAATCCACCTCAATATGCTTCGTGCGTTCATGAAAAACCCGATTAGTAGCAATCTGAATGGCACTAGTATTGTCAGCGTAGGGTGGTGTGGCAATGGTTTGAGGGAAGCCAAGCTCAGCCAAAAGTCCACGAAGCCAAATGATTTCAGAGCAAGCAGTAGACATAGCCCGATACTCAGATTCTGTTGAGGACTTAGAGACACGAGACTGCTTTTTACTCTTCTAAGAGATTAACGTAGAACCAAGAAACATGCACCAACCAGTGACTAATTTTCATGTATCAGGACAACCAGCCCAATCTGCATCACTATAACCAACTAAACTAAGAGACTGCCCAGTACGAAAGAAGAGGCCTCGAGTAAGGGTGCCTTTCAAGTAACGAATGATGCAATGAATAGCGGCCAGATGAAGATGGCGAGGAGTGTGCATAAATTGACTCACTTGCTAGACAACAAAGGCAATGTCAGGGAGTGCAATGGTCAGATAATTGAGGATACCCACCAACTGACGATATAATAAAGGATTAAACAATATATCACCCTTATCACGATGATACTTGACATTCACCTCAAGAGGAGTATCCACAGGGCTGAAGCAAGACCAGCTAAAGATAGCAAGTCTATAGTATACTTATGTTGATGAAGAAAAATTCCCTTGGAATCAAAACAAACCTCAAGGCCTAAGAAATAGTGAAGACCACCAAGTTCTTTCATATAAAAAGAAGCCGAAAGCTGCTATTTAATTTGTTGAATGGCAGTAAGATCAGAACTAGTAATAATCATATCATCAACATAAATAAGTAGAACAACAATACCAGTGGATGTGCGATGAATAAACAAGGAGGAGTCAAAGCAACTCTGAGTAAATGAAAAACCAAGAAAAGTAGTTCGAAACTTATGAAACCATGCTCGTGGAGCTTGTCGCAAGCCATATAGAGAACGTTTGAGCTTGCACACACCGTCTGATGATGAAAACAGCCCAGGAGGGGGAGTCATGTAGATATCTTTTGCCAAGTCACCATGAAGAAATGCATTCTTCACATCCATTTGAGTGAGGGACCAACCTTGAGAAGCTGCAATAGAAAGAAGGGTCATAATAGTCATTTTTGCAACAGGTGCAAACGTCTCATCATAATCCACACCATACTATTGTTTATTACCCAAAGCAACCAAACAGCATTTATAATGGTTAAGAGTGTTATCAGGATTCAGCTTCACCAAATAAACCCATTTGCAACCAATGGGCTTAACACCTGAAGGCTGAGGAACAATGTCCCAAGTGAAATTTTCTTGAAGGGCCTGGAGTTCATCGTTCATTGCTTTGATCCAATGAACATCTTTAACTGCCTGGGAATAACATGTAGGAATAGATGTGCCAGACAAAGTAGCAGTAAGAGAAATAGGCCCAAATTCGTACATATCTAACGGGCGAGACACCTGTTGTGAGCGTTACAGAGCTACTGGTGCAGGGACTGGTGGCGGATCTGGAACGGGAAGGGACAAAGTGGGATTGCACCTAACATAAACTTGACCTGGTTTAAATCTCTCTATAGAATGAGAGACATCAGAAAAATCAAGAAGCGTAACAAAACCATTAGGAGAAGGACTAGAACATGGAGAAAAATGTTGGTGGTCAAAGAAAACCACATTCCTAGAGATGCGAAAACAATTAACAGTAGCATCATAACACAAGAACCTTTTGTGAGTGGTACTATAACCCAGAAAAGCACACATGACAGATTGAGCCCCTAGTTTATGACGTTCAAGAGGTGGAAGGTGGACAAAACATACACAACCAAAAGGATGAAGATCAGTATAATCAGGATGTGCATGAAAGAGGCGAAAGAAAGGAGAATCAAACCCAAGAACCTGGGAAGGGAGGCAATTGATTAGAAAAATAGCCGTTGACAAAGCTTCAACCCAGAATTAAGGGGTACATAAGATGCAAGAAGTAAGGAACGTGTGACATCAAGCAAATGCCGTTTTTTACATTCGGCGACGCCATTTTGCTGAGGCATATAGGGACAAGAACGCTGAGACATGATAAATTTTTGCTTAAGGTAGTCCTGAAAAGCATGAGAAATATACTCCCCACTAGAGTCAGTGCGTAAGATCTTAATGTTAGGGTTTCACGACCTATAATTTTAAAATTTTCAAAAGGACCATAAGCGGAAAGAACCCCATCCCATGAACTACGCATTACGCAAGAGTCATTAAGGATTTAGAGGTTACCTTTGTAGCGTGCTTTCAAACTATTGGGTTGCCTTTGATCACCAAGTGTCGAAATTACGGTGCCTCTACTTAGTCCACACAAGCAACGATAGCCTCGGAAGCATTATGATCATGGGACATGCTACTTTGGGTGAGTAGACGTTGCTCCTCTCGAAGAAGTTCACCAATACAAACCTCCAAAGAAGGAACGGGGCTGCAATTCAGTAAAGCAGCTCGAGCAACTTCAAATTCTAGGCGAAGTTTCATAAGAAACTGATCGCGCTTGCCGATTTCATAAATTGTTTGAATAGTAGCAAACGAACCTGTAGGAACATCAACATGTAAAAGTGTAGAATGCTCTGCCCACAAATTAAGAAAACCAAAATAATAGTCCTGGATGGACATAGATCCCTGTTGATAATTTGCAATATCGAGTTCCAACTGAGAGTGTCTCGCCACATTATTTTGATTGTAAATAGTCTTCAAGTAATCCCACATATCCTTAGCACTGGAGAAGGAGCGCAAATTATTAACCATTTGAGGCTCAATAGAGGCAAGGATCCAAGAAACAATTTGCGCATCCTTGGTTTCCCATGTAACCAACGCATCATTATCTATAGGGGCTGTAGAAGTCCCGTCGAGAAGACCCGACAGTCCTTTCCCCTTCACAAACATTTGAAACTAAAATGCCCAGGTAGGATAGTTTTTGCTAGTAAAGCGAGCACAAAAGTTGTCTGAAGCCATGAAACCACAAGGATAGAAATGAACCCACGAACTAGAAACACGTCTCACGAACCAGAAACGAACCCACGAACCAGAAACACGTCTCACAAACTAGAAACGAAGGGTTCAGAACACCGGAACCAAAAGTAACGACAATAACCAAGCCAAGAGCGACCACGAAGGGAGTCGCTGAAGGAATCACAGGTCTGATCGAGAACCTGCTGATACCATATCAGAATTTCTATTTTTCTGCCTTTCATTGATCAAGATATCATGTATAAATATTACAGAGATATTTACAGCCATCAATAGCAAAAATGGCACAATTATTCTAATTCCTATAATTAGGCAATCTAAATGAATACACAGATTACAATTTAAATAGACAAATTATATTCAGCATATAATAGGAAACATTAATCACATAATCCCTTATTGACATTAGCAACATCCGTTGAACAAAACATGGTGAGAAACTTCGTATTCCTCAACAGGGTGCAGATGCTATGGGATTTGGTAATTGGGGGATTTGAGAAGTAAAAATTTGGGCTGAAAGGAAATGGGGCCACCTATCTAGTCTTTCCTATCAACCACTTTTTTTTCTATCTACAAGACTCGAATTCAAGAATTTACTTAAGGAATCCAAGCCCAATTCCACTTAGACTAATGACATGTTGGTTCACAAAGTTTTTAATTTGACACACAACATAAAATAATTCCCAGTAAATAACAAGTAGTGTGGTTCTGCTATGGTTTTACTCAGCTTTAGGCAGAAAGTGTACATGATATGAAAGAGGTGTGATTTTGACATCATGTTTAAAAGAATTTTTAAGACTAAAGCAAAGACGACGAATGGAAGACACTATAGACACTATATATAGAGAGATTTATACCATCATAATCTTCTAAAGATAAAATTTAGTGTGTAAAACGAATAAAAATTTTGCAACTTTAATTCCTTTCCAAAACTAAAGGATTAAATTGATTACTTTTATTTAATCATATCTAATCTTATATCAATAAAAATATAATTTCCATCTTTTAGAAATTAAGGATCAAAATATTTTGTTTTTATCACAAGCATGATCTTAACAAAATAGGGGAAAAAATTATATATTCCTTATACTATAAATCTCAATCTTCGTCTTGAATCATAATCTTTTTAAGACTTATTCTTCAACGATAGTAATTTTTAAAGTTTTTCTCAAATGAGAATGTTTATAAAGGTTATTATCACCTTCGCCAGTCACATTCTTGTCTGAATATCATATATTAGGCCTTTAAATTAGTTTTTTTTTTTCTTTCAAATATACTTCTTAATTTTAATTTTAAATTTAATTTGATTTTTATTTAATAATTAGACCAAACAATTTTTCAACCATCTTAAACCACTCTTCTTTTATCTTTATCAATATACTTGATTTTTTTAACCGCTTGTCACTTTTAATATATTCATTTCTTTTTTATTTCTAAATTGAATTTCAATTAGTTTTTTGTCCTCTAATTTGTTTTTTCAATTTGGTCTTCTTGTTTTTTTTTTCGAGTACAATTAGGTCCTCTAATTTTTAAAATAGATTCAATCAAGTCCTTAACGTGAATTTCGACTAACTAAGTTAAGTCTGTGTCTACGTGTCAAAAAAAAGGGAACGACACGTCAACGGCCACGTGGATTCCATAATTAATGTCATTAGTCAAAATTGACGGTAAGGACCTAATTGAAACTACTTTAAAAAGATCTAATTGAACCCGAAAAATAAATAGAGGACCTAATTAAACAAAAAAAAAGTAGAGAACTAAATTGAACAAAAAAAATAAATTAGAGGACCAAAAAAACTAATTTAACCTTTAAACAATCATACATCGTAGATGTTCTAAAAAGATTATGATTGAAGACCAACATTCAAATTTATAGTATAGGAATATATAATATTTTTGGCCATTTTGTTAAGATCATTCTAGAGATAAAAACAAAATATTTTGATCCTTTATTTCTAAAAGATGGAAATTATATTTTTATTCACATAAGATAAGATAAGATTAAAATTAAAAAAATTAATCAATTTAATCCTTTAGTTTTGAAAAGAAATTAAAGTTTCAAAAATTTTATTTTTATTCGTTTAAAAACAAAAACACTAAATATTATCTTTAGAAGATTATGATGTGATAGATCTGTATTATATATAGTGTCTTCCATTCATCATTGTTTCAGTCTTCAAAATTCTTCTTTTACGCATTCATTCACTCACAGAAATGTCTGATCCTCAGTGTGGTGGTCCCTTTCTCCCACACGAACTCCTGTGGGAAATCTTGTCATGCCTTCCTGTGAAGGCTCTCATGCGATTCAGGTGCGTTTGCAAGTCTTGAAATTTCCTGATATCTGATTCTACTTTTGTGAAACTGCACCTTCAACGATGTTCCACAAACAAGTCCCTATTATACACGTTATACCACTACCACTGGGACTACAATAAAGAACCAATTTTCCTACACTGCTGTTCCATAGAACGTTTACTTGAGAACCCATCGTCCACATTTGATGATGGTGCCCTCCCATTGAAGTCCACGGACTCCGTCATTGGGGTCTGCAATGGATTGGTATGTTTGACAACTACAACTTTTGAAGGTGCATTTCGGATAGTTTGGGTTCAATTTTGGAACCCAGCAACAAGGTTAAGATCCCAAAAATCATGCATACTACAAAGTGACAGAAATTCAGATCCACATGTAACCATGGGCTTAGGCTATGATGATTCAAAAGACACTTACAAAGTGGTTGCTGTGACTGTAACTCTGGAAACAGAAGTGATAGTTCACTGCATGGGTGATAGTCGTTCGAAAAAGGTTGCAAGTTGGTCTCGTTTTCGCGGACTAGAAGTCATTGGACATGGACAATACGTGGCTGGCACTCTTAACTGGATAGCAGCAACTTCCATTCAAGTTGGTAATCCGTATGTAATTTTTTCATTTGATTTAAGGAATGAGACTTACAGATGTTTGTTGCTTCCTCATGGTTCTAATATAATTGTACTAGTTGGGGTATTCGACAACACATATAACCGAATACCCCCCGGACAGTATGACAGGTGTTCGGTGTCCACAGTATAGCCGAACACCTCAGCGCCGTCCGGTCCGTTTGCCAGACAGGAGTATTCGGCATCTATAAAGCCGAAAACCCTTAACCCCTCACCCCAGGGGCCTAAATAGCAGTATTCGGCGCCTGCAGGGCCGAACACCAGTAGATGTATAAACACCATTAGCGACTCATGGCAACATAAACCTAAGGCTAAAAGGTAATTAAGTATCCTTAATTACCACAGACATGTGATTAAGAAAAGGCCATGGCCCATGAGGGCCCAAGCCCAATAAGATAAGTATAAAAAGGGGATCCGCTCCCAAGGTAAAGGATTCTGAATCCTCATTTATTACACACATTAAATGCTCTGAGCCGAATCCTGACTTGAGCGTTGAAGTATCTTTTGCAGGTACCCTACCTTCCGGATAAATACAAAAGATCTTGGAACACAAAATAACAGTCGAAGGCCCCAGTATCCCTCGACAGGAACAATAATTAAGCACAATCTCAGCCAATATCTTGGGGTTTTGAGGGGCTGTCTCTGTTTTTTTCATTGTGAGGAGACAACTCGTTTCTCTGTTTGGCAAATGAGGGAGTTTGGAATGGTAGAGTCTTGGACCATGTTGCTCAAAGTTTGTTGTGAGGGTCTTCGAATCTTTAATTCTCTTTATCAGCAATTCCCATTGTGCATCACTGAAAACGGTGATTTCCTGTTGCTGGCAAGCAATCAAGGTGAACGTTTTCAGGTTATTATGTACAACCGGAGAGATAACAGACTAGAGAAAATGCATAGTCGCACCAATGTTCATTTGTTGAACTTCTTTGATTATGGTCAAAGCTTGGTTTTGCCTTATTGAAATTGCGCTGCTCCGCAGTGGTTGAGTTATCTGAATTTGTGTTACATCAAGTAAGTGGTTTTAGAACTTTACCAATTCATACATGGACAAGACACATATAGTGTGAATGTTTTTTGTGGTTCTACAGTTTGACTAATTTGGTGGTTAATTGTTTTTTTGGCCATTGTTATAATGGTTGTATTTTTTTCTCGCACATGTTTAAGTACATTCACAAAGATTTAGAAAGCTTTTTCTATTGTATACCCGACATTGATATAGAATCTCATTTTTAGTTACACTGAAGCTAACATATTTCTTTGTTTACTGAGGGATTTGGCTGTTCTTTTGGCATGATACATGTATTTTATTCTTTTTGTACGTCTACATTGCTTTCAGCTGCATCTTTTTTTCTTGGTTATTCAAATCCCCGTAACTCCTTCACTTTCTCTTGTTGTAGAATCTTATTTTCCTTGGAAAATATTACATTGGCAAAAGCAAAAAACATTTAGCAAGACATATTAATTAGTTGTGTAGATGTTAAATCTTTTCACATTGGCATCTCGTGTATAAAAAATTCACCTCTTTTTTCAGTCATGACCTTTGAAGTTGTACCCTTCCAATATGTAAGCTTATTGGATTGTTTTCTTAATCCTAATACTGTTTTATTATGAGAAGTAACTTCTGCTACAATAATATCACTCCCCAATCTAACAAGATTATTTTCAAATTATAAATCTGCACAGCTTCAATAACTTAGTGCATTTATTCATGCGTGTGGAGGGATGATAAGAAGAAAGGTGGCTTATTGTAGCTATTTTTATACGTTAGTTCTAGGTACCTTTTGATGGCTCTCTTTTAGTTTTCTTTTTTTTATCAATAATTGCTAATTACTAGTTAACTATTATGTTGTTTTACAATTTTACTTACAGTGTAATGGTAAGCAGATGACTTACCTCTTTTGATGGGTCTAGGAATATTGTTGCAGTTGCACATGATCTTGCTCAAATAGCTATATTAGTATTCTATGGCTGTATGAATATTTTTTAATTATTTTCTTATCCCCTCTTCTCTTTGGGTTTATTTGTCATATAGCAGTTAAGGCTTGAAGTGTGTCTACTGTAGACCTAACTTAAGCTCAGCTTTATAAGAAATCAAGTTCGTTTCCTTGGCTCAAACTCAACTCACTTTAAGCTCGTGAGCTATTCAAGCTTGATGGATCAATGTCGAGTCTTGTTCTTATTGAATGTTTTAAACTGTACGAATTACTCAAATTGGTAATTTAGTAAAATTCATGTTGTTTTTTTTTTTTTTTTTTTCCAAATGTTCAGTTGAAAATAATTTAGTCAAATAATAGTTGGACTGCAAATGCTCATTGATTTTCATAGTTTTTTTTTTATCAGCATGCCCATCTTGAAGTCCAAATGAAATAGCATTCCTTACAATTTCCTGAACTTTTTGATGAAGTAGCAGCGTTAGAATCCATCCTAAAAGAAGTTGTTAATTCAGAAATCCAAAACAATTCTTCCAAACAGAACCAATTTACATCAGCAGGCAAAACACTTGAACCGAACTTCTAGAGCATCAAGTAGAAAGAATGAAAGTCTCCATCTATATATTGTGAACAGATCTGCTTCAACAAGTACATAGATCTATGATCACAAGGCATATATATATAGTAAGGGAATGGATTTTGTTCTTCCAAATTGATGGTATGTTCCAATGGTTCTCTGAAACATCTGTAACATAATAGAAATTCTTCAGGATCAGGATCTTTTACAGAAATTTTAACACTTTCAAATTTGGTTTAGAGTGGACTCTACAAGTCTCTGTTTCCTCTGAGAATGGGATTCTTAAAACATTAGTTTTATTTTAGATGTCCTTACATTGTATTATATAGTAAATATTGGTAAATATTTAGTAGTGTATGTAAGTTGTTGTAAACTCCTTGAAACTTGAGTTCAATTCTTACGGATAAAAAAAATATAATAAATATTGGTAAATAATTTTTGGCAAGCTTGATCTCCCTTTGGAAAATTGATCCGAGCGTATTGAAAAATATCTATTGGGAGATGTCAACCCCCTAAATGGGACGACATTATGTCTAATAGCTTTGATGGTGGCATCCCATTGAACCATGCATACTACAAAGTCACAGATGTTCATATTCACATGTGAGGATGGGCTTTGGCTATGATGATTCAAAAGTCACTTACAAAGTGAAAACGGTGATTTCCTGTTGCTGGCAAGCAATGAAAGTGAAGGTTTTCAAGTTATTATGTACAATCAGAGAGATAACAGACGAGAGCAAATTCATAGTCGCAACAATGTTCATTTGATGAACTTCTTTGATTGTGTTGAAAGCTTGGTTTTGCTTATTCAAATTGAGCTGCTCCGCAGTGGTTGAGTTATCAAGAAATAGTGGTTTTAGGAGTTATAAAATTGACTCGGTGGTTGAAGGGGGAAGGGGGAAGGAGAGATCGTGGGTTCGAATCCCTCTCACTAACAAATTAACAACTAACATTTGTCGATAAAAAAAAATAGAAATAGTGGTTTTAGAACCTTGCCATTTCATATATGGACAAGACATATACATACTGACAATGTTTTTTGTGGTTCTACAGACTGATTTGTTAGTTGATTCTATTGGATATTGTTTTAATGGTTGTATCAAAATCTGAAGAGTAGACGATGTTATTTTAATTTTCTATTCTACAAGGAAATTGTTTCTCTCCTAAATTCATAATCTTTTCTTTGGTCTTCAAAACCTTTAGAAGGTAAAAAGTCAGTGCGAGAGGTTGCCACCTAGTGGAATCTAGGGAGGGAGATGTGCACAGCCTTGTCTCCGGAAGCAAAGCAGAGAGGCTGTTTCTAAGTAAATGAACTCCAACCATATCATTGCACCAAGGCTCACCCTCAAAATGTTTTAAACGTAGTATAAAATAAAAAAAAAACTTGAGTTATTTCATTTCTTCAATTAGTGTTAATTTCATTTGCTCCAAAACTTCCTTGTGGATACGGAATAGAAGAATATGTGATTGCCCTTCTCTATTTGGCTTAATGTGTAATCCCTTTTCAACTGCAAGCATTGGATATGTTGAAGATCTTAAAAGGACTTATTTGCAATCTTTGTACTACACTCACCCATCTCAATAGAAATCTGACTTCTTTGCAATCTTTTCAACTGCATGCATTGGATATGTTGAAGATCTTAAAAGGACATATTTGCAGTACTGCACTCACCCATCTAAATTTTAAAATCAATCTACTTTTTCTTCTTTGAAAATCGGTTTGACTTTAATCAAACCAATTTTGAATCGGTTTTAAAATTGATTTCTAGCACAAAATCAATTTTAACCAAATCCAGTTATAAATCTAATTCTTAACCCTTTTTTATTGCAAAATCCAGTTACACAACAGGTTTTACTAGTTTTTTTTTTTTTTCTTTCTAAAAACTAGTTTCAGATACTGCATAAGACTCTACTTAACAATAAACAAAACAGGAATGGAAGTCTTCGGTGCAACATGTAGACTTTAAAAAACAGCAATTTGCAAGTGTTAAAATTTCTGTGAAATTCACATTAATAGTGATCCTGATCTTCAACAAATTCTATTATGTTACAGATGTTTCAGAGAACAATTGGAAACATACCATCAATTTGGAAGAATAGAAGAATTCATTCCTTTACCATATATATATATGTATGCCTTGTGAACATAGATCTATGTACTGGTTGATGCAAATCTGTTCCATATATTAGCTTCTCCTATGTGGGATTTGTTTGATTTGCCCAAGAATTCAACTCATGCTCATCTCTCTGTTCCATTCTGTCTCCATCTTCCACTACCAACTTGGACACACCTTGAGCACCAAAACTAGCCACCCTCTCTTGTTGCTCAGAACTCTCAACAACAACAACAACAACAACATGGTTACTCCTTTGTTGGTGTTCCAAGGCATTAACAATGATTCTTGGTGGCGGTTCCATCGATGTATTCGGATTTGGATTCGGACAAAGACTGATGGTGGAACGGCACAAAGGACAAGTGGCATGAGATTTGAGCCAAGTATCAATGCAAGGGAGATGAAAAGCATGGTTGCATTTAGGCAACAATCTCAAGCTCTCATTCTCTTCAAACTCGCTCAAACAAACCGAACATTCATGACCTTCCACCAAACCACCACCCTTGTTGTACTTGCAAACCGTGATGGATTTGATGAGAGCCTCATCCAAACCAGAATTGGCAGAAGAAATTCGTTCCAATTCGCTGTTTCCATCATCTTCTGCTGGATCATTGGTGTGTCCTCTGCGCCTGCAGAACCTTGAGATGATGGTGTAGTAAGTGACCAAGATGAAAGTGCTAGCTAGAATTCCAATCACAGCAACTATGAGAGGAGAGAATTCAAAGCCTGAAGGGTCATCATCACCATCACCTAGTAGAATTGGAGGGGGAGGAGAGTACACTATGTAACACCACTGAGGACAATAGATGCTGCAAATTCCTTCAGAACAATCCTTTGGTATCCATGGATTTAGATTTCCATTTGGGTTTGGATTTGAGTTACTCATAGACCCCATTAAAATTATTGTGTGAATGAAATTAGTCTTCTATGAATGATGATCTATTTTGTTCACTCATTTTGGATCTTAGTATCAAAAGAAGAAGGAATCAGAATCAGAATCACGAGATGGGAAATTGAGAATAAAGTAAGCAAACAATGGGGCGTACTTGAGAAGCAAAGCAAGAGTAGGTGATTGGGAAATTGCTTCCCGACCTTATCCTTCTCCACCTACTTTTTCCTTCTAGTTTCATCTTCTCTTTTAACATTTTAGTTTTCAACCAATTTTTCATACATAATAATAATAGCAAATTATATCAGCACTCCATGAGATTTCGTGTAATTACACATGTACCTCCTATTTTTTTAACCATTACTTTCACACTTCCTGTAGAGGGTGTTAGTGTAAAGTTTGAAGGGGTGTCACTATAATGTTTACAAACATATTAGGGAGTGTTAGTGTAATGTTTTCAAATTTAAAGGGGGTGTTAGTGTAAGAAAATAAAAAAGAATGGAATTATGTATAATTACACGAAATCTCAAGGAGTATTATTATAATTTGCTCTAATAATAATAACACAAGATGCTAGATATATTAAAGAGCAGACAATACTTTCAAAAAAATAAAAAAGAGCAGACAACAGAAACGGTACAACATTGTCATTTAATCTGTGAATTATATTAGTCCAAAAAAAATGTAATTTAAATAATAATATTAACATATGTTTACTTGTTTAAGGACTGAAATTACACTAAATTGTTAAGTTTAGAAACTTAATAAAACAATTGAAAAATTCAATAATTTATTTAGAATTTTTTTAGTCTTAAGGACTAATGTAACAACACTTAACGTTTTCAATGACCAAAATAATTATTTATCCTTTAATAAATTTTAAGATTAAATATATTTTAGTCCTAAAAATATCATCTTTTTTATTTTAGTCCATAATAAAATTTTATTCACTTTTAATCTTTATACTTTACAAAAATATATATTTTTTAATCCTTAAAAAGGAACTTTTGAAGACTAAAAGTCTAAAATTACACTATTTTCGTAACATCAGGTATTAAGAATAAATAAAATTTTAATAAGAACTATATATAATCAAGAATAGTGATAATTTTAGGGATTAAAAATATATTTAATCTTTTTTTTATCCATATCGAGGGGTTACAACTCACGCACCCTGTTCAATCAACTGAGCTAAACCCCCTCGATAAAATATTTAATCTAAATTAATATATTTAATCTAAATTTTATAGTAAAAGAGTAAAAATAATTTTTAATTGATTGATTTTCAGAACTGACAATGGATGCCAAACTCATTCTTTATTTTGGGGAGTAAATATTTCGAAATTAATATTCAAATTCAACTGTTTCTCCCCAAATGTACTTGATAACAGAACAAAATAAATAATTTCTTAACTTGCAAGAATTTGATTTGTAAATTCATTCTCAAGTCTGTCTATGCTTAATGCTTAGTATTAACAGGCAGTCAAATGCTTGTAGAGTTTTTTTTTTTTTTTTTTTTTTCTTTTTCCAATTCGATATACTGTTTTTTTTTTTTTTTTTTTTTGAAGCAATTCGATATAAGGTACTAATATCTATAACTGAAAATAGCGTAAATAAAACGGCACAGATACAGGCACAGGCAATAAATCACATAAAGCATAACATTTTATATTTTTTGTTAGAAGTTTATTTAAGTTATTGTCAATATTATTTTAGTAGTATTGTTTGGTTGTGTTTTTTTTTTTTGGTCAGCTAGTTGTGTTTTATTTAATTAATAAAAATTACTTTTAGGTGATTGTATGACAATTAAGCATATCAAAAGTTTTCTGTAAAAAAAAAAATATCAAAAGTTTTAAAATTAACTAGTACTTTTGCCATGTGATAGCTTAATAATTGCTTCTAATTAATATATAACTTTGAAGTTTAAATATTTTATAATTTATTCTTAAACGTTTCACATGGCAACGCATCATCGCAACATTTATCAATTCTGCTCTCTTTGTTTTTGTCGGCGGAGAAGATTAAATTACTCTATGTATTCCACTCTGTCATATGAATTATAAGAAGATATAAAAATATGAAGTTTGTAATAAAATGTTAATAAAAAATTTCTTCAAAAAGGTACTTAATGATATTCATTTTTTAAATTATTTTGTATAAAAATATTTGTAATAAATTAATAATGAAATTTCAAATTTTCCTGACAATTTAGTGTGCATAAAATATAATATCATAAGAAAAAGCTATAACACGGTTCAAGATGTCAATAACAAGTTGGAAGTGTTACCTATAAAATTTTACAAACTTGATTCTCATAATTTATATATTGTATTCATTATTGATCATATTCTTTTGTTTTCTTTTATGTTCAACGATTCATCATATTCTATTATATATTATATATTATATATTATATAGTTTGTTTGTATAATAATAATGTACAATAAGAATATATTATACATACTAATGAAGTGTTTCCTTTATTAGTTTAACTCCCTATTTGATTAGCTCGTTGACTTAACAAAGTGGGTCATTATTTGTTGAGCGGCAAATTAATTTTATGGCACTTAATTTATATATATATGTAGCTTAGCTTTGAGTAGTACCTAAGACATGGTTGGTATGGTGCAGGTACAGGTCCACCACACTGCCATCATGGGTTTCTTACACGATAATGGCCAAGCTTTGTCCAATTTGATCATATTATTATTACATAAATTTCCTAAAAAGACATTTATTTAAATATAAGTTAGTTCTTTTATTCGTGAGTTGTTAGAATTATATGTGTATATCACATAAAGAAGTTTAAATACAACTTATAACATAAAATATAAGTATTTATCACAATAATTTAAATATTAATATATTTTATATAAATTTATCTTTTAATATAGTATATAAATTTGTCTTATGTAGAAACACATAAATTTGTCTTATATGTGTGTGTAAAATCTTTGTACATTATAAGGATTTCGTTTTTTATTATGCTAATATTTATCTTACAATTTAAGTATTAATATAATTTCATGTAAATTTTTCTTCGACAACTGAAACAAATATCTACACTTATAATTTGCATTTAATTTATGTACATTATTATAAATATTTAACAGGAATTTAGCTTATTGCATCATTATAATAAACAAGATGATGCGAGTAAAGTAGTCAAATCTTATTAGATGTTTGTGTAAATATGTTTTACACTGATAGTCAATACATCGGCGACTGAAACAAATATTTACACTTATAATTTAAATTTCATTTAATTTATGTACATTATTATAAATATTTTCATATAAATATTTAATAGGAATTTATCTTATCACGACATCGTATTAATGAACAAGATGATGCAAGTAAAGTAGTCAAATCTTCGTAGATGTTTGTGTAAATATATTTTACACTGATAGTCAAATCTCATTTGAATTTTAATATATTTTCATATGAAGTTTCAATTTTCATGTTAGGAAAATTTTAACAATATAATTTAAACATTCATGTTAAAGAGAATATGGAGAACCTAGTTTTATTGAAACTTTAATACAAATTTGATCGTGAATAGTAATGGGCTAACATAATTCTATTTATGAAGAGGGTTTGAGTAATTTACATAAGGTATTAAAAAGGAGGGGAAAAAAGAAAAAAAAATCTATTTATTGAGCCTTTAGAAGGCTATATAAGCTATTTTGGCCTTGTAATAATTTAGAAGTGTTTCCTTAATTTATTGTGTTTTTTCTATAAGTTCCTTAATTTATTATGTATTTTGGACTTGTAACAATTTAAGACTACTTTTATTAATTTTGAGCTTTTAATAGATTAGAATTGCTTTATGGTCGTTGCTATTGGCATTCTCCTTTTCACTTATGTACTCCCCCTTCTTTTTTTAATTTTTTTTTTCAAATTATCTTCAACTTTTCTCTCTCATATAACCCTCATTTTTCTTCTCCAAAAGATATACTCTAATGAAAAATTAATAGGTGGTATGGGATCATTATGGTCCCCACTAATTTCATCTAATTAATGTTATTAATTTTTTGATAAATTAAAAAATTAAATATATGTCATTTTAAAATTGGCTGGAAGTCCACTAATCTCATCTAATTAATGTTATTAATTTTTTGATAAATTCAAAAAATAAATACATGTCATGTTAAAATAAAATAGGTTGAAAGTAATGGGGATCATAAATAAATGATAAATAAATGATGGTGTTGACCACCTAATATTTTTTTCCTTCTCTAACCATGATTGCACTCACTTTTTTTTTTCACTAAAAAAAAAATGCTCAACACATTGCACATACACAACACTTGTCGCTCACTGATCCAAAATCACTAACACTCGCAACTCTTTAATCTTCACATTTATTCATGTTTGTTTCTCTGTATTTAACTTTGATTTGATGGGTACAACACAGATTCAGTGACTGTTTTCTTCTCTTTTTTTCTCTTTATCTTTTTGTTCTTTCCCTCTTTCCCATGACATTAATCTAACATTGTCTTTATCTTTCTTGTCTTAACTTGCATTGCTTTATTTTTTTGAGTCTTTCTAACCAATATTCTCAAAACAATGATTTAGAACACTGGTTAAGAAATTTAAAAAAAAATATGATGTAAATTATAAGAGAATGTAAAAAAAAATTATAAACAATATAATTTTACACCTTCTAAGAAAAATATTTTTTCTCTTAGTATTGATTTGTCTTTTCTTTTCTTCTCTTTTTCTTTTATTTGAAGAGTTATGAACGTGTATGTGGTGAGAGAATGTGAATACGTGGCAGTGTTTGTGAGTGGGTGAATTAGGTGACGAGTGTTGTGTTGTATATGTGCAATGTGTTGAGCTTTTTTAGTGAAAAAGAAGTAAGTGCAACCACGGATAGAGAAGGGAAGTGTATCTTTTCGTGAAAAAGAATGATGATTATATGGGAGAGAGAGTTGGGGACAATTTAGCGGGAAAAAAAATTAAAAAGAAGGGGGGAGTGTAAAAGTAAATGGGGAAGTGTAAATGGCAACTGCCTTGCTTTATAAGTATAGATTCCGGGCTAAGTTTCCATATTGTGTTGTAACTAGCTCATAGTTAGGTGTATACCACTGTGTGGATCAATTAGTGCAGAGTTGTTTCAGTTTAACTAATGATTTCAAGTTCGAACTATGGATATACAACTATGTTAATACTTAGAGAGATATTTGTCATCTACAATGGTCCTATCTAATTCGAACAGAATTATCTTCAATGAAATATACATGTAATATCTACTTAAAAGTAAGTTAGATAATGGTATGTCTAGAAGGCACAATTTTTTTTCAACCCGGCCCGGCCCAAACCCGTGGTGGGCCGGGTTGGCCCACGGGTCACGGCCCATTTTGACAGCTCTATATGTCTATATAACTATAATAGGGAAAACGGCGCCTTGAAGAAGTTTATGTTTATTATTATTTTAAATAAGAATTCTTCAAGTTCTTTTTCCTCTTCCATAGTCCTCTCCCATTTACCCTTTTATTTAAACATAGTAAAAAGAATCGTAAGCGGATTCTTGTGACAAGTTTCTCTCTTTTGCGTTTGTGATTACAAAAATTATTAGGTTAAATTGTAATTTTGATCCCTCTAGTTTCCTAAATCCACGATTTTGGTCATCCTGATTTTTAACTATAACATTTGGTTCCCTAATTTTACAAATTGGCGGATTTAGTTCATCTATTAGATTATTAACTAATAATTGTGATTAGTAGATATATTAACCCTAACCTCTTTCCCTCAACCTCTCTTGATTAAAGTTTTTTTAATAATTAATAGTTTTTTAATTAATTTATTATTAACTTAATAACTCTACTAATCATAATTATCAGTTAATAATCTAACAGATGAACAAAAATTGCCAATTTGTAAAATTAGGAGACCAAATGTTACAATTAAAAATCAGGAGGATCCAAATCGCGGATTTGGAAAATTAAGGGAACCAAAATTGCAATTTAGCCAAATTATTATTGGGTCAAAGTGTTCACAACTTTTGGTTATTGGGGGAGCTCATAAAAGTTGGGTTTAAGAGTTTTCCAACTTTCACCACGGAGCACGTGATTTAACTGACATAGAGTTATTCTAGTTTAACGAGAGGTCTCACGTTCTGGGTATGCAGCCACATTAAATACTCAGATAGTTTTGTTTGTCCTATCTAACTTGATCCCTTGGAAAATAGCTTTAGTCTTTAAAAAAAAATAAGAAAGAAAAAAAAGAAAAGAGTTTCCCAACCATCAATTTTACGATGGCAAATACATCCCATTGGGTCAAAGTGTCTACGCTCACACGTAGCTGAAAGCAAGTTGAGTTGAAGTTTGCTTTTACAACTAAGGCGCAGGGTATAATGGGACCTTATAATGTCCCCACCGTAGGAAACTAATATGCATCGTTGGATTTTGAGATCAATGTGGGACTACCGTACAATCGTTCACACTAGATTTTTTTTTTTTTAAAAGGAATTTTTTTTTCTGTTTAAGTTTTTTTTTTTAAAAAACGACCATTCTTCTCCGTTGTTACTTTGTTTATGCCTCTCTTCCCATTTTTTTGTCCGTCATTTTATCTTGATTTTTATTTTTAGTCCCTCATAAATTTTTTTATTATTTTTAGTTTCTCATAAATTGTTCTGTTCTGTTCTATTTTTAGTCCATCATAAATTGTTTTGTTCTATTTTTAGTCCCTAACATTAATTTCAACTGTTAAGTGATGACATAAACTGTGTGTGTGAAAATTTCCTAATTAAGTTTCTAGTGACTTTTAACTGCTGCAAATTTTTTGGTGGTCATAAATGTTTATTTTTGTAACATTTTTTGTGATTTCAGAAAATCTAGTGTTCAAGATTTTGATTTTTGATTTTATTTTTTAACATTTCTGACAGTTTTAGTTTGCCAAAAAATTTGCAGTAATTAAAAACCACTAGAAACTTTAAACAGAAGAAGAATGATCCCTTTTTTAAAAAAAAAAAAATCTAGTGTAAACAATTATATGGTAGTCTCACATCAATAAGTAACAATGGAGAAGAATGATCATTTTTTAAAAAAAAAAAAACTTAAACAGAAAAAAAATCCCTTTTTAAAAAAAAAAAATTTAGTGTAGACGGTTGCGCGATAATCTCATATTGATCTCAAAATTCAATAATGGATATTAGTTTTTCACCGTATGAGACATTATAAAGTCCCCATTATAGTCTGCGTCTACAACTACATATCCATCTTTCTATCACGTGTCTTGTGCTTTTTGCATCAGTTTAGTATCAGAGTCACTTGGCTTCTAGTTGAATATTGTTTTGTTTGTGTTCTTACTTTGTTTGTGGTTTCATATTTAAAAACAAAATATATATATCCCTTGTGTCTTTTATCTCTATTCCTTTTATTAACCAATAGTCTTCTTATTTATATATATTTATTTGTATTTGTCTATTTTTTATAGACCTGTTGCACTTATCTTTTTCATATCCTTATTAGTTAGTTAATACAGAGTCCTTACTCATCAATTTTAGTTTCTGCTTATCTATTAATAGTTAGTTTGTTGCCATAAATTGATTGCACTCATCTCTTTCTTGTCCTTATCCACTTTAGATATTCTAGATCATCCAAATCTTTTCCATTATTTTTTATATTTTGAATTGTTTTACTTTTACTTCAGCATTAATTGAAAGCAACGATAATGAAAATGAAAAGAAAGATAATAAGCAAAATTAAAGAGAGAGAGAAGTCAAAAGAAAGGAGGGTAAAAAATAAATACAAAAAGAGAGTAAAAAAAAAAAAAGGAAAGACAGAGTATAAAAAATGTTTCTTGATGCAGATTTTGATTCAAGGACAAATTACGTCGATAAGAGACAGAATGATGGAGATAAAAAAAAGACATACAAAAGCCAATTCCAAATTATCCAATGATAGTTCGTAGTGGTTTAATTAATGACTAAAGTTAAAGCTATGAGAGTTATGCTTTTTAGAAAACACATTTTTTAATAAAATAAGTACTAGTAGGTTTTTTTTTATAGTTTCCTGCATTTTTTAGAAACAATTCCTATTTGCTTTTTTTAAATTAAAAAAATTAGAATTTTTTTATAAGTTTTAACAAACTGGTCCTAAATCTAGTCGTGATAGTCGTGACCAGCAATGGGCTAATTTGATTGTATTTTATGGAGTCTTTGGAAGACCAAACCAACAATTTTGGGCTTGTAAGCAGTGTTGTAAAAATCAGATCGGTCATCAATCCGATCAAAGTACTGGATTTATGAATCACTGGTCGAACCGCATGAACCAGTATAAAATAATATAATGTTTAAATATTTGTATATATATTATTTGTACCATGTATCTAATAAATAATTACTTTGGTTTGGTGGTAAGTAGGGATGGCAAAAAAATCCATCCCCGCGGATATCCGCGGATAAAATCCGTCATGAATAGAAGATGAATAGTATAAACGGATACCTGCGGGTAACGGGTACGGATTTTTTATTTACTCGCTCATTAACGGGCGGGTGCGGGTATCATACTATCCGTGCCCGCGGATACCCGCTACCCGTAAAATTACTAAACTACCCTAATATATATATATATAATTTAAAATTGCTAATTTTTGCTCTTGATACTAGTAAAAATTATGTCTAGAGATTCAAAATCACAATATAATATTCTTATTTCTTTGATTTTTTTTAATTAAAGACATGTAATTTTCACATAAAAATTCACTTAATTACACATTTGATTCTTGATTCTTCTTGTAGTAAATAATATGATTTTATTTCCAAATTTTATTGCACATAAAGGATATGTTTCTTAGTATTTCTTCTAAAAAAATCACCCTTTTTAAAAAAAAATGTTTTTTTTAATATGAAATATCTATGGGTATCCACGGATACCCGCGGATATAAGAAAAACCCGCGAATTTTTATCAAACATATATCCGACAGGTAACGGGACGGGTTTTCTCCGGCGGGACGGGTTTTCTCCGACGGGTCGGGTAGTGGGTAACCACTATCCGTGCCCGCCCCGACCCGTTGCCATCCCTAGTGGTAAGGTCCAACGTTGAAGCTTGTTAGGTCCTGTGTTTGATACGTGGTAAGTGCATTTTTTATAGCATTTTCTAAGTTCTAACAAACCATCCTTTGGTGCTTGCCTTACACATATTGGGCCTCGCAACACTGACCTGACCAAAGCAGCGGCTGCACCTTTCAAATCTCGAGTCCCGTGTTCAAAAATAGCTTGCCAGTTGTGACACGGTTGGTCCGCTCCGGGTTCCGGATTTTACCAAAATCCGGTTTTAGGCCGATTTGATGACATCATCATTGGGTTTATTGCACATACGGTCCAATTAGTGACTCGACCTGCAAAAGGGTTCGGTTCCCGGTCTGAACTGAGTTTTATAACTATACTTGTAAGTGTTTCCATTAGTTTATTGTGAATTTAATAATTTAAGACCATTTATATTGATTTTAGGTGTAATATATTATGGCTAAATTATGAATTTTTGACTAATTTTTCATATTTTGAAATGTAACTGAGACCCATAGTGTTTTAGGTAATACTACTTCCGTCTCTAAATATAAGACTTTTTTTATAAAAAAAATTGTTCATTTTTATAAGATTCTTTTCAAGTTGTCTCTTGCATTAATTATTTTTTTACTAAAATATCCTTAACCACTTTACAATGAATGTTATAAATTAATAAGATAAGTACATTATCTCTCTTATGAGGATTGGAGAAGATGACCAACACTCATTAATTATTTAGGTAGAAAGTAATTAAGTGGAAAGAGAGAGATGATAATCCCAATAATTGTAAGGGTAATTTTGGAAAAATAATACAAATTGTTAACAAATTTAATGTTATTAATTAAATTAACTAACTTTCTTAAAGGGTGTGAATTAATTAAAAGAGTCCTATATTTAGGAAAAGAGGTAGTAAAAGATAAGAAAAACATTAATTTAAAGAGGCTAGTTATAATTTTAATTAAATTTTTCTTCTAGTTCCCATCTTTTATGGGATGAGAAATCCTATTTGAATACTACAATCGTGAGCAGATTCTTTTGACCAGTTCCCTTCCTTCGTACTCAGAAGGGCGTAAACTCATTGAAAGGAGAAAGATAAAAAGAGAAAGAAAATAATAGATATAATAAATAGAGCTCCCCATAAAATTAGCATTATTAATAGTATAAGCTTATTAATAAACTTTCGGAGAATGTTTAACAACCTAAATAAAGTTTTTATTTTATCTGAGTTTAATATTTCTTTATTAAACTAATCTAACCCTCAGAGAGGTAGTTCTGACAACATTACGTGCGTTGTTGTTCATTTTTTGACAAACCAAGGTGCCTCCTCTTCTCATAGTAACTCTGGCTAAGTGTCCTTCACTAGAAGGCTACTGCATATCTGGTGATGGATCAAAAAAGATGGGATGTTGCAAAATCAGTTTATTATAGTTGGTCATAGGCATTCCTTGTAGCTGTGTACCATGCAAGAATAGAAATCAAATTTAAACTCACTACACCATCTCACTTCCATAATTGAGTCCTATTTGTAGCTAGGAAAAATAGTTGTGTAAAGAGTTTACAGTGTTTAATTATTGCTCACAAATGCTGTTTGTAAATGTGGTGTTCATCTTATTAATTCCCTACCTCCCAAACAAAATTCTCGTGTGCTTGGTTGAAGTTAGGACTGGGCAAAATCATGTGACCCGACCGCAAACCGTGTTATCCGATCCGAAAAAGTGCAGTTCGGACGGGTTAATATGGGTCTCGGGTTAAATAATAAGAAAAAGTCGGTCTTAAGCGGAT
The DNA here is from genome assembly GCA_026413185.1 of Pueraria montana var. lobata. Taxonomy (NCBI): domain Eukaryota; kingdom Viridiplantae; phylum Streptophyta; class Magnoliopsida; order Fabales; family Fabaceae; genus Pueraria; species Pueraria montana. The sequence continues at coordinate 62,585,570 of CM048654.1, read as the reverse complement.
GCATTCGGGCGGGTGCGGGTAAGAAAAAAAATTCTGTCGGAACCCGCACCCGACCGAATTATAAGTAAACACACGTATTTCACCTTTATTGTGCGTGGTACAGCTGTCTTTAGTGTCTTGCACCTTCATTCAAATTTCAAAAGTTACAATTTTCCTAGCTAATTATTGCTCCAGAATAGCCTCAGACTTTGAGCATCGCGCCACTCATTCCATTACCACATTTTCATTTCTTCATTAATTCCAAATTTAACACTCCACTTTACCCAAACACAAACACCCTCCGCACACTCCTCTTCACTCCTTACTGCTCTCTCTCTCTTTCTCGCAAACCAACCAACAATGGTAGCAACGCTATCCTCACTTCATTGCTCCTGTTATCATTTTCCATTTTCTTCTTCTCATGGTTCAACCCAGACTTCGACACTTTGGTGGCCTTCAAAACAAAACACATCCCAAATGCTAACCGGAACACCAGCAACTTGACTATTTTCTGGTTATTTCTTGCTTCATTTTGTGTATCTGAAAAATAGTGAAAAAAAATAAGAACGCTTCTTATCTCCGAAGCACCAAAACCGCACATACTCGACCGACCGACCCGTCACCCGATTGATCCGTGACCCGACCAAACCGATGACACAATCGGACAGTTTCGGTCCAAATTATTACTTAGTCGGATTGTATCGGTTTTGGAATTTTTGGCCCGAAACCGACCAAAACCGACCGATGCCCACCCCTAGTTGAAGTTAAGTTCCCCTTTTCATTGTCAATCTGGTTTAAATATTTTTTTGTAAATTATATAAGATTTAAATTTTAGATATTATTTATATAAATTTATATAAATAATATCTAAAATTTAAATATTCATGAAGCTTATCGAAATAAATAAAAGTTACTTTTATAACTTTAAATAAGTTCTTACATTTGTCTCATAATTATTTATACAACATATTTGATATTATAACTATAATTTCAACAACCTGCGAGATACCACTTGCATATGTTGGGAGTAAGGAGGTATCATCATAAGGAGTATCAGATGGTGACTCTCCATCAATACATAGATCAATGTGTGTTCGAATTCCAGAGGCAATCGCATTCAAGACAAGGTAATCTCCCGATTTTAATATCTGTTGAGTGGACTCAACTTTACCGAGGGCACCCTTATGAATTTGATTCAAACATAATGTGTAATGATCTCTTGCCTCAAGGTTATTAGGATTTCTTCGAATCAACCTCTTGATTAGTTTGGTTGTAGTGGTAATATTGACACGTGTTACATCAAGGGCATATTGGACAAGATCAACAAGATCTGCACCAACCGTTCCACCAGGCTTTGAATTAAGAAGATTAAAACAAAATGTAGGATTCTCAGTTTGCTTGCAAATGGCATCCAGTTCTACACCTTGGATTGCATGGGAGGATACAACAAATAAAAGGAACACTAAAACTAAGGAGAAGTTATGAGCCATTGTTGACTTTGTCTTATTTCTTCTTTCTTCTTTGGCCTTTTGTTTAGTCTTTTTGTCTAACTTCTTTTATGGTTCTCAATTGAAAACAATGGTATATATAGGCTCATTTCATAAAATTTAATGCAAAGTGGTTGTTGCTCAGTTGTAGCAACTTCTAAAAAAAACATTATACACCTAACACTACACCTAGATTTATTAGTTTTATTGCTAACATATCAATATTAAACTCAAAATTTCCGGAGAACGGTTAACAACCTAAATAAAGAGAAAGAAATAAGCTCTTTAAACAGATAAAATCAACTTAGTTAAAAGGTATTTGAAAACTACAATTAAATATATAAAAATTAACTATATTATTTATCTTTTGACATTTCTATATTTTTCGTTACATTATTCGATGAGTGACAAAATTCCTTTTATACAGTACAGATTTACATTTCTAAAAATCAATCACAACATCATACATGCGATTTGTATGATGATATAATAATATAACCCATCAAAATATGGGTAAAAAAAATTCCATTCATCTCATTTGAGAGCATCTCTTGAGCTCACTTTTTCGATAGATATCCTTCTTAGTCACAGTTAAAATTCCAGATTGCTCCTCAACCTTCTTAATGAGAAGCTTCAGTAGAGGAACCTTTAATAGAGTTCTCCGAGACCCTACCATGATCAACTTTTTCTGTAACCATAAAGCAAAGCAAAACTAGTTATGACACAACAAAAATAAAACATCTTTACCAAATATATTCATGTGCAAAAAAAAAAAGAATAGATGGTTGTGATAACTGTTAGAGAAACACAACACTGAATAGTTGTTAAAACTCCTGAAGGAAGTGCCTTATTCCTCGTTCTAAGTAGGACTTTTGCCTTCAAGAAAGCTTTCATTATACTAAAATCAAATTTCTTCTTTCATTACTGTTTTTTTTTTGGTTTATGGCTACAATACATGATTAAACTTCATTCTTTTTTGAAGAGGTAAACAGAACTCGCTGTAATAAATAAAATCGCTATTTAGTACTTGGATTTACAAATTCTTAGTTAAGGAGTTTGGTTTACAAAAGTTCTCGTCATGACAAGAGATACAATGATATACAATTATATATAAAAGAAACAAAAAATCATTTTCATCCATTCATATATGCATCTATTCAATACTAAGCATAACATGGTTGATGGAGCTTAATTATGATCAAGCATAGTGAAAATTGTCTGTGCGAAAAGGTAGAAAGTGTTTGAGCACAAGAGTACTACCTTAGCACGAGTAAGAGCCACATTTATCCTGTGCCAGTCTCCAAGCAGAGAAGCAGCACAGCTTGTCGGGTTTTCGGTAGACCTTACAAAAGATACTAATATACAGTCTTTATCTCTACCCTGGACAAAACAAACAGATGACCAGTTTATGAGGAATGAGGATTATTATCTGTGTAATGAGAACATAAAATTTAATTGAAATGAACTGACAGAAACACCTAAGTTATGCCTTAATTGTTAGTGAAATGTTAAGCGCTATGCAATTGTATTAGGAGGATCGAATTTTTGTAACACAGGCTCACAAGTCCAAAGGCCTAATTGGTAACATAATTCTTGATGCTAGCTTGAGCCTAACCTGGTATTTGTCAATGGTATGTATCTCCAAGGAAGTCATGGAAGCAGCATTCCGGATGAGGTTTGCCTGTGAATTATAGGGAGTAATAATGCCAATGTGTTCTCTTCCGATTCCATTTTTTACCAATTCCCTTGCAACCTGCAATATATATTAATGAAAATTTGATTTATGGGCGTCAGACAGTCAAATGACATGAATCTTTAATCAGAAAAGGAAAAAGGACCAAGCCAGTCAACCAACAAAATTGTTCAACTTTGGGGTTTGGATGTCAACCTGTTTCCATTAACAGATGATCACCAACATATTTATCAGGCAACTTGTCTAAGATGGAAAATGACCTACCTCAGCAATTATTTGAGCTTCAATAGGGTTATTTACAATCTTCTGATCTCTTGCCTCTAAAGCAGGCAACTTGTCTAAAATGGAAAAATAAATATATAAGCAATTCCATTTACAATGAACTTTAGGATAAAAAGGATGTAAAGGAAAATTATATTTACAAACCAGTGTCAATAAATATAACAGGTCTTCGAGGATTCAAAACCTGCATATGTTTATACAAAAAGAGATAAGATTCAATTCTACTTAAAGGATATAATTTTATCTTATCCTAACATAAATATTGTTAACTGTGACACTGACAAATTTTTTCTTTAAGATTGCGTAGTTTATGTTCACCCACTCAATTTTATTAAAACTGGAACTTTACCCAAAAAATTATGAACTATGAAGACACCTTAGAATAAACATATTTATTATTGAGTATGACAATCCATTATCTACATTAAGACTGACAATTTGACAAATACAGCTCAGCATAATTTTCCTACCTAGAGTCTATATTAAGACTGACAAACGAAGGTTGAAGTCAGTGGAAATGAGTTTCCCATAGAGACCTTTAATGCCAACATGGAAGAAGAATTTCTGAATATTATTGCTCAATTTTAATTGTACAAGGTGAATTACATTGTATAGACTAATGCTAATAACATATCTAGAATAAAGATACATAGCAAGAAGCAAATTACTCTTAATAAAAGGAAATAAAGCAACAAGCTCAGAAAAAAGGAAATAATCTTTCCTAAAGTGGTACTATCTATTATTATAATACTCAAGTGAGAATGTGAGATCAAGCTCCTATGAATAGATAAAATTAAGCAATAAATGCAAAATCCTCCACATATAAGATAGTGAGAATCCAGATGAAAAGAGCCTTACATCTTCTAGCCAAGGCAAATCACAGTTTAAGCCTGAAAACTCAAGTTTTGCATTAGCTACCTCTAATGAACCACACCTCAATCTGTCACCATATATCAAGGCATTTGAAAGGTCCATAATGTCCTGACACATTCGATACTGTATATATTTTAACCAAGTAAGTGAAGCTGATAGACAATGGAGCAAAAAGAACCAAACCAGAGTTTGTAATCTAATATCTAGCATCCAGAACATACCTGACTCTGCAAAGCTAAAATAGCCTCTGGATGTGCTTCTGAGAGCCTACAGAACAAACTTATTCCCATGCCATTCTCTCGGGCCTCTGCACTCTAGGAATTATCGGATAAAAAATTTCAAATAAAATTGCATTGTCGAGTTTTGTACAAAGAAAGACCAAATACTTTAGACGCATACCTGCACAAGTGGTGGCAGTTGATAATGATCCCCAACAAGTACAAACTTCGAAGCAAATGTTAGAGGGCCCAAGGACACCTGCAATGGCAATATTTACAACAAAACTTTTTTGAAAGCATACAACATTATTACATATACATGAACAATCGTTTTCTTTTTCTTAACTTTTCCCATGACATGCTTTGTTTCTATTGAAATTATAGTTTTACATACAGGGAGGAAAAGAGATAGAAGAGAAGAAACACGAATTGATAGTAATTGACATGTATTATATTAACCATTATTTATATGATAGGGACTTGGGTATTATGGGGTGCCTAAGTCCCACAGGATGCTAGTTGGAGTATTTAAGTGTTTGGTTCTCCACCCTTAACAGCTATCTTTAGAGGGTAAGTTCCCCACGTTCACACAACAGTACACAAAGAGGTAGAGAGAGAAAGAAAACTATTATTATGTAATGGTTTACTGAAAATTCAAGTCTCATCACTCTCCACAACGAGTTTCCAAAATATGCCTCTGCAGTATCTACACTGCTATTTAAGTATTTATAGCAAAATAACTCCTAACTACCTAACTGACCCATGTAACTTCCTAACTAATTTGACTTGTCAGCCAGGTTTGTTATTGTTAGGTAACCCTAGTAGCAGTTACTTATGACAGGTTAGTTACCCATTAGTTAGTTACATTGGTGAGTTAGATAGACTGAATAAGGCATGTTGCCTATAAATAAATAGGAAGGGAAGAGACATCAGCTTTGTCATTTGTGAGAGAATTGGGGCCTTTGGACATTGGGAGGTTCAGACCCTCAAAGTTCTGCAAGTTAGACACTGTATTGAGGGGAGAAAGCCCTTATTGTTTCTGATAAGATACCAAGTTTTATCAGTTATCTTCCTATATTCCTTCTAGAATACACTTTAGTAATAGGCCCCTTATTCCTAACAAACTCATGTGATTTTTTGTTATTGATATCAGATTACATAAATAGCGAAGAGTGAATTCTGACGTTAATGTAACAAGATTTTCAGCTCTGATCTCCAGTTTCATATATATTTTGTAAATAATGATGAGCACTAATAATAAATATCACATGTAGGCTGAAAAATATACGAAAGGAATAAGAAGCATACTGGTAGAGTTGTCTGTCCAGCTTCATCCATAATGCATACATCAAACCTCGTGTTGGCAAGCAAGGGACTAGAAATGCCGAGACAAGTAACTGCAACAACTTTGACTTGTTCCAACCTTATTTTGATATCTTCAACACCTTGTACATTTGTTGCTGAAATAGAAACTACTGTCAAAAGATTTATTACAAATCTTATTATAACTTAAAAAGGGAGTGTACAAGCAATAAATTGGCAAACCTGAGAGGCAGTGTTCTTTGACCTTCTCATTCACTACTTCATGTCTTCCAATTCGTACAAAATCAATCCCCTACATCCATTTACATTTTAATGACATGCAATATGACATCTAAGAAGCAGAAATTGAAGAATATAAGGAAACACAATATATCATAGTCATTTAGATAACAGAGAAGCATGCATCAGTAAAGATAATTTAGCACACCATGCAGGGCATCAATCAAATCAATTTAGTTCAAGCTGCCATGCTGGGATTTAATACAGGAAAGGACGAATAACAATGAAATAAAATAGAAGTTTTGAATCACTAAAGGATAAGCCTTGACAGTTCACCAAAGTAGAAGCTAGAAAGTATGGTGGTAGGTGAAACTGGAATAGAAGAACATGGGGACAGGTGGAAGACCCAGGCCAAAGACAATGGAAGATGTAAGGTAAAGACACAGTAAAAGTCCTAGGTGAAGGAAGGGACGTAGCAGAAGCCATGGGTGCAGGCAGAGACACAGTAGGTGAATTTTAAATGTATGATCGCTAATCTCCATACTAGAGGAATCAGCAATTTTGATTTGTTTTATTTTTAAAATGAGATCTCCATCATTATTTGTTATTATTTGTTTCCTTTTACTATCCTATCATTCCTTGATTCAAGGAAGACTTTAATGTAATCTTTCTATTGAAGCAGTACTTTCACTGTTAAATAATATATGAAAGTTTTCTCTATTACTTTCTAAAGGGTATCAAGAGCCCTAGGTTTACAGTTTACCAAACAGTGGCAGTAGGGGATTTCAAAATTAAGAGAGGACCAAACAGTGGCAGACCTCAAGGTTCTTGAAAAACCTCCTGAAACTCTTATAAAACAACCTGAATCTGTTTTAAGATTGGTTTTGATTCCCTTTGTTTCTTAGTAGTCAATCTGCAGTCCACCAGAAAACCATCCCCTTCCTAGGCAAAAGAAAATAAAGCAACTTGCAAGTGGCGAAGGTGTATCAACTACAAGAGTTTCTAAAAAGGGTTCGGGAAGTGCTTCAACTAGAAAAGGAAAAGAGAAAGTGGTTAAAGTTGAAGAAGAATTGCACCATTGACCACCATCCACGATTGATAAATTGAACTTGATTAATAAAAGGAGGATGCTTGGTGGAAGCTATTATGGAGGACAAAGAACGGTGCTTATGTTAATGTGCTGCACTCTTAACCATGTTTGCTGTGCTTCACATAGAGTGCAGAGTAAAGTTACTCAATGAGACATAAAATGAGATAAGTTGTTGACTTATGGCTGCATTAAGTCCATGTGTTAAGTTCATTTTAACCACTCCTAGAGGTTTGAGTGCATTCTAGACCAAAAGCCAAACTGCCTTAACCTGGTATTTATTTTACTCTATTTTCATATTTTTCCAAATCAATCATATCTTCTTCAGACCTATGGACTATGGAGAATAGTTGACGGTACAATTTAAATAAATGGCATGCATTCTTTTCCAGCAACATGTAGCCATATTTAATATGATATAATACATGAAGACATTATAATATGTTGACATGGATACCCGTGCTTTTAATTTGATGAGTAAATTATCAACAGCAGAATTTGTATAAGCGGTTAGCAAAATGGATGTCCCTCTAATCAACAAGGCTTTCACAGCATGGACCAATGTGGACGTTTTCCCTGTTCCAGGCATCCCTAATATAAGTGCATAATCTTTTGCTGTAAGTATCTGAAAATCAATAAAAAAGCGAAGTCACAAAGAAAAGTCATTTTAATGATAAACTAAACCAACTTGCACATTAAATTTAGAAAAGAAAGTCAAGAAATTAAAGGTTCATGCAAACCTTGAGAATTGCTCTACGTTGGTCATCATTCAAACTCTTCTCTGACCAAACATAGGATATCGCTGGATCCTGACTAACTATAGATCCACTGTCAAATCTAGGAGCCTACAGCCAGAAGACATCGGAACAGAGAAAAGGGGCAAGTAGTTAGTCATACAGAAATGTAGTAAGTAATTCAGACAGAAATGTAGCAAGTAATTCACCTCAAGATCAACAATCATCCTCCGCAGATGAGCACTTTGATCATTTTGTAGAAAAAGTTGTACAAGATTAAACCTACAGAACAAATGCCAAAAATAATCATATAATTAAATAACTTTTAATACCAGCAGACACTTTGCAAATTAAATTTTGAATGAAGCAGTAGTCAGACAAGCACCTCATAATTGCAAATGAAGTCACAGCTTCATCCTTGTCAATTCTCCAAACCTGCTGAATGAGATCATGTGCAGTGGAAGAACTCCCAGGAATTCGTAAACGCTTAGAAAAGGAAACCTAGAAGAATTTTACAAAGTAAATAATTTGAAATTATCAACTCAGCAAGACAACTGTCCAACCAAGGATTATGATGGTAATGGCTATATATGCACTTGTAAGTTGTGAATATGATCATATGAAGTGAAAATGCTACCTTACAAAAGGGTAAAATTCAGAATCAAACAGAAAAGGAGCAATTATTATAATACTCACTGATACATGGATCGGACTAATATCAGATATCACCCCTCTAGCAATAATTTGATGGCTAGATTGATTACTCAGTATCTAAAAAGTAAACAAAAAAGTAGTTATTAATTAAAAGATAATAGTACGCATCAGTAATAAAATAAGATGCATAACACAACCGTTTTACAAAAGGCAGTTATTTAAATATCCATTTTATGGGTAGGAAACAATAATATCTCTTTAGTACTGCTTGCTTGACTGGCTTATAGGCTCAGTCAACTAAAATTTCCATGAGATGAAGTGTAATGCCAATTTCTAATCTTTATCAAAATGAGAGTGACAAATGAACAGGCAAGCACAACTGAGAGAGTTTTGTGTGATAATAAAGATGCCATAAGCATTGCCAAGAACAGTTCATCTTGATAGAACTAAGCATATGAAGATTGACCGACATTTCATAAAAGAAAAGATTGACCATGGGGTATTAGTCTTGATCATGTAACCTCATCTATGATCTATCTAAACTGCAGGCATTTTAACTAAAGCTCTTCCAAGGCCAGTTATAAGAACATTAGATCCAATTCTATCACCCAGCTTGAGGGGGAATGTCAGTGATAGAGCCTCATTTCTAGGCGATTCATTCAGACATTAATTTTAGGAGATTTATTCAGATTTACAACATTAATAGAATTGTCTGATTGAAAATGTACCCTCTTGTATATTATTTCGTTTTTTAGTTTGCTGCCAATTAAAGGAGAATATCTCTCCTGATTTTTGGGCCTGAATTAGTGTACAACTATTGACCTAATCCCTATTTATATCTTACATGTAATCAATCATTCATAGTGGAATAAAAGTTTTCTACAAGATCATTATGAAAGTTGCGATGTGATAGATCCCATTCTAGCATTTTTGGGGTTGGCAGTGACACACTACTGTCCGATTTGATAACTATGATTGATAGTATATGTATGGGCTTACCTAGATGTACTTTGTAGGCTATGATATGATTAGCCCAATATAGCATAATTCTGTTCTGTCTCTCTCTATCTCTATATGGAAAACTAGGCTAGTAGTAGTAGATAGTAGTACAATGCAGTACAGGATACAAAGGACATAATTACCTCAAGCACATTCACCATGTGCTTAATACACTGTCCTTAATATCTACCTTGTTGCCAATGGCAACATGTTTAATGTCTTGGTTGTGATTCTCTTTTCTTATATTTCTGTACACATGCCTTTTTGTTCCAATTCTACATTCTATTATATTTATTGACTTTTGGGTTCTAATTCTATTTTGTATATCTATAAACTATTACCTACTTATTTTGAATAGGCCCTTGCTTTTCTTCCTATTTCCTAAACAGACTTGGGAGTTAGGATTCCTTTGTGTCCATTCTTCACTATAACAGCTATTTTAGGGGTTGTCCATTCCACACCACATTCCAAAATGTTCCTTGATTTTGTCAAACATGTAGATATCACAACTAAATTCAATTATTTCAAAAATACCTTACCAAAAAAATTATTTCAAAAATAGTAAAAGTAATTATTCATACCACATGATCTCCACTTCGAAGTGTGAAATCTAAATCATTTTTCAACGAGGCACTAGAAGATGCATCAGAAACTCCAGAGAGGCTAGAAGAAGAATCTTGTTGTATGAAATGATAAATGAATTTATTATCTTCGAGAGATTTCTGATGAGGTATTCCTTGTGAAGCATCAAGAACAATAGAAGAAAGGCCACCACTGTTTGGACTCTTTACACTATGTGATTGCCACACCCCTTTCTTTAAAAGCTGAAACAGTAAAGGGAGACAAGTAAAAAAAAAGTAAGACTTTTAAACTGACAAATTGATTAAAAATAAATATCGAGGGAAAAACTAAAACACACAGATTTTGAAAATTGACCTCAGTCTCTGTAGCTTCTAAGTCAATCAAGCGATCCCAATGGCAGAGAAACTTAGAATGCGAAGATGTCATGTGATTAGTAAGAGAATCAAAAACTTCTCCCAACCCACTGCTCCCTGTGCTTCCACCATGTGCCTAAAGCATTTTACAGTAAAGTGCCACAAGAAAATGAATAGACATATTACCTAGAATAGATTCTTACACAAGTTATGCAATAACATGATAAACTTCATATAAAAATGTTGTTTTCGATTTTTTAAATATCCTTATTACTATAGTACATATTATAGTATATCATATTATATAACATAGTGCACAAACAAACATGACACCAGACTACACAAACATTATTTTCAGTAATAATGATTTGGAAGGAAAACAATGCAGCAATCAACATTAGTTTGTGCACTATGTTACTAATAGTAATTTTAAAGTAAGGCTTTTTAATTATAGAAGTAAAAATGCAATTCAAAATGTACATTTTTTATTTATATATAGAAATCTGAAAGAAAAAAAAAAAAAAAGCACTTAATCACCCATGGTCCTATGCAGAACACATCTAAGTAAATCATGATTTTGAACCTTAAAATCATCAGCAGATACAACCATAACAGGGTCTATGTCAGAAGCGGTTATAACTGTTTGCAAAGTTTCTTCACTTTCCAAGGTAAAGAAGTACCTTATGATAAATGCTACACACATTAAGATGGCGACAACCTCTGCAAATGCTAGGACTCTACAATCAGAAAATGAAGGTTGGTAATGGCAATCCAATGAAGTTGTTAAAAATATATAAATTATGGAAAAGCCCGTACCAGTAACATTGGAGGCAGTTGTTGCAAAGTTAATGCCTTAAGAATATCACTTGCTAGTTCATTTCGTCGCATTATAAGCCCAGTTAAGTCAGATCTTTGAACCACAATGCCCTTTGTACATAAAAAATAAAACAATATTACATTTTCTTAACAAAAAAAAAAACTGATAACTTAAAGCAACAAATCTTACCTGTGTCTGGTCGGACTGGAGATAATATAGAAGACCAGAATCAACAGCCTTCTGATACCTAATTAACATAATCAAGACAAAATAAATAAAAGTTTCAGAAAATTTCTTCTATATACTGTTAGAAATTAATAGTTTGCACCTTTCAGACATCAGCAGAGTGTACAAAATTACTTGGGCCCTATGTTCTACTGATGACTGCAGATATGAAATGCAAGAGTTGTAAGTGAAAAATACCAAAAATAATTAGTATTATTATAATCTTTCTAGTGCTGTAAATGTGTTCATTGGAGTATCCATCTTATCTCATTTTTTTATGGTTGAATTTAAGTGAGGGCCAGAACTTGCCTGGCTGTTTGGTGTTTTTCCAGTTTTGAACTCTACTGGCATGATCTTTTCCTCCGGTTCATCTTTTTGTGATTGAAATTTCACTCTAACCGAAGCATCAATCATCCCTTTCAAACCATATTTTGGAGCCCAAGCCATCTCTTCAATATCAATTACCTACAACATTAATCACAAATAAAATATCTAAATATATAGAGATAAAATTATATTAAATATAAGAGAGAAAAGGCACAACAATAACCAAATTGAAAAGGTAGATGCATATTTGTGGAGAAATAAGCAATTAAACATTAGAAGCTAAAGTGTTCCCCAAAACTTGTTTAGCTATTACAATTGTGCATCATCTACAAGAATCAAGATGCATATCTATGTCTCCATGATAGCATGTAAAAGATCAGTTAGTTAAACACAAGAGAATAGATTGGAGCTTGCCTCGGATATGCCAACATTCTTTGGCCCATCATCAAATCCAAAATTGACACTGGGGTCTTGTCTTTCCTGTCAAAACACCAAGCCATCAGTCACAATATTTAATAAATATAAAAACAGTATAGATTAACTATCGTTGAAAAGTCCCACATTGCCTATCTCAATTATTAGGGTACAATTTATATATTTGTTGAGCAAATTTACATGCCAATTGGTTTTAAGATGGAACTCTTGAAAAGTCCCACTATTTCCGCAATTTTTGTTGTGTATCAGTGTTATCAATTGCGGATTGTGGAAAAAGGCGGAAAGCCAATAATTCACAATATCATATAGTATAGATACCCTCTTTCTTTCTAACAAACAATAGAATATTCTTTCCCAAACATTGAACACCACAAATTTAATTAGCATGATATCTAGGATATGATTTAAATTATATCTCTAAGTGCGATACCTATTGAGATTGCTACTAATCATCAATCTGAAAATACATTTTCTAGAAAAGGTACAAAGAGACCATATGGCCTTCAAGTATCAGTTACATTTGGCAGCAGAAAAGGAATCACTTCTATTACAAAGGATAATAATAAATAATGTTTGAGAAAAAATCATAAACCATTTTGATGTACCTTCATATTTTTGAACTGCATGATCCAACTCAATATTCTAGGGATAGCATCTCTCAAGGTTTTGCGAACATCATTTTCATTTACTGCAATGTACATATGCAAAAGAAATGGTCCAGGGTCAACACTCAATAAGTTATATTTAAGAAAAACTTCTGTTGATTAACTTCCAAAGTCCAAACTATAAATGAGATGTGTGTACATATAAATATAATATAAATATGTCATACATATAAAGACACAATACCACACCTCCACATGCATACAAGCTTTCAATGTTTCTCAGTAATACCACTTCTGCATAATCTTCCATGAAATTTACTGTAGGATTGTCATTCGTAAGCCCAGCCTGCACCAACAAACCAAACCACAACACAAGATGAAATTGGAGACTAAAAAATAAAATTAAAAAATAATAAGAAAACAGAATCTTAAAGTCTGATTCATCAGAATGAGAGAATATATGGATTATATACTGTATTACGGGGTACAGGATGAAGTTTAGAGACCTGAAAAATTTGGTGCAGCAGGGTTCCAGTTAATGCTGCAGTTGAGTAATCATTGTTTTTTAGCCTCTCGTCTAAGACAGTTCTCCTTGGGCAACTAAAACTGGCAGCAACCTGGAATAAACCTTCGTATTAGAATTACACATACACAGATGCACACATAAATATATATCATAGAATAGATTGAACTGCATATAAGGGCATTCATCACACAATACAGCCTGAAAAGATCTAGTTCCTTACATTTCAGAGCAATGAATGGCAACAGAAGATCAAATTTCTTAAGTTGAACTAGAAAATATTGATTGAATTTTACAAGACTATACGAATTGCACTTGACATATCTGCTTCAACCACCAACTTTAAGGCATTGATATGTGTAGAAAAAGAAATATTTAAAATAACATTTTGCAGGCATGCAGATTAAATGTAAACATTTTTGTCATAACTCCCCTTTAGCTATGCACTATCTTCAATATTATTTATTAAATAACATCACATTTTCAATAACATGCTTAAGTTATCAACAGACAAGCAAAGAGAGACTACAAAGTGGAAAATGCGATAACAATACAATATGCATCTAAAACCATCTTTGAATGTCTGTTAAAACACAGAAACAAGTGTAGTAAACAACAGTAACCATGCTTCCCAGTTAGAAAAAGTAGAAACAAATAAACCTTTTAACATTGCAACAAGCAAATTAAACACTCAAACAGTCATAAACATCAGTGGCTTATTATAAACATACAATTCATCACAATTCTCAGAGGTTCACAGTAATCAGTAATGTTGGATAATTAGATTGTATAAATCACTGTTTCATAAATAAAACTTTGATAAATCACCTATATTATGTTTCCCATAGTAAATTAAGGTAGAAGACTAAAGTTGCAAATGGAAATATGTACTATGGTTGAGAGAGTAAAAAGATAACTACCCGTGTTCCAGACACTAGAATATCTGGGTGTACAATCAAAAAGTTTTTATTGTGATCAATATCACAATTTCCCCCTTGGTCGAATTCACCGATTACGTGCACAGTATCTCCAGGTGCAATTACACTATCAGACCTGTGATGATTTAGAAAAGGAATTAGAAATGCTAGAAATATTATAATTAGAAAGAGAATAATTGACAGGAAGGACAATACAAAACTGATAACTCAAAAACATTTGAATATTCTCGTACAAGAATGATTACAACACTAGCTTACCACTCATTCTGTAAGTTTAAAGCCCGCTCTTCTCCAGTTTGTTCATTTAGCAAACGAAGCACCTGGAAAGCAGTCAATTAACTAATATCATTTGTCAGATTCTTAGAAGCAGTAAGAAGTTGTAGCAATGAGCCATACAAGACCTTGTATGAGCATTGAGCAGCAGATGAATCAGCAGACCTAAGTTCAGATACCTAAATTAGAAAGTTAATAGTAATAAGCCTATAAGAATTCATTTTTTGTGAACCGAAAAACCATTAAAGCAGAACTTTTTTCCAAAATCATACCTCCAAAACCAAATAATTCGAATTGGAGAAGACATCAACAACCTCTTTAGGTATATATGATTTGGTCCTTTCTACTGCAGGGTTGACTTTGACAGGGAGCTCATTAGCAATTTGATCTTGAGGTACTTTAAAGGAATAAGTGTTGTTATTACTAACTGTAGCATCATCAACAGCAATGGCATCTTCAACTTGATCTAACAGTTCAAGCAATGCCTATAGAAATAAATATTCATGTTAATATGTGGCTTCCGAAGTACAAAAGTTTAAGCATTTCATAGAATGACAAGTAATAGGTCACAAAACTCCTTTATGAAACACATTAAGTGTGACAATGGTTCAGACTTTAGAGGGATCCTTTCCATAGCAGTAAGGGAAAGAAATTTTATTAAACTAGTTTTCATTGACCAGATAAAAAATAGTAGTTTTTGTACAACTTTAGCAGCACAAGGTTTGACAAGTTAAAACTCATGAATGATAATGCATCAAAATGTGCTAAAGTAATTGATTCTGGCTTTTCCGTACTTTCATTTCAGGTTCCAGTTTTTCCTCTCTAACTCTAAGCATGGTTTGGGATACCATCCTTTAGAATTACGTTTCAGTCAAGTTAAAACTTAAATCATGTTCATTTTTATTCCAAAGTCGAATCATTTTCTTCTCCTTCTCAATCCAAAAGTTTCTTTCTTTCATATCTACTTCACCAAAATGAATATGACGTGGGACATAACCTAACCTTTTTGTTCTGCCTTAATAAAAGTTGGTCACACGGTCCAATGTGTTCAATATCCTTGACACGTTGCACCTACAAGTAACAACAAAGAAGAAACTCAAACTAGTCATTTGATATATGAGAAGGATAAAAACAAACAAATTTCCAAGAGCATTAGTCAATCAAGGAAAAGGAACACTTAAGGTCCCATTTTTGTACAAAAGAAATCACCTTGTCGGGGCGACAAGACATAGACGGTGGAGTTCTGAAGGGGCTCTGTCCACTCACATCGCGGGCCGAGTTTATCCTTTTGAAGCTCAATGGCACCTTGGGAATCGGCGAAGTAATAACCTTATCCAGACAAGTCTGCACCACAATCTCATTCATTCACTTGTTCACACTCACATTGATGATAGAAGGAATACTAACAAAACACTCTCTAACACATCTTTTTAAGACGCTATTATTAGTTAAATGAGAATGAAGAAAGAGTCATTAAATGAGAAGTGGGGCCCAACAAAATTAGTGATTTCCAATAAATTTCCGTCAATAGTAGAGTTTGTGTTGAAAACAATATGTTAAAGGGTGTGTCACTGGCATTTTTCTTAACGATAAGTATCAAATTAAAAGAATAAAAAAAAAAAAAGTTACCTCCTTGTTGCCATCACTGTTGCGAATTGGAGACAAGTTGATTTTGGAAGAGGCAGCCAAGGCTTGAATCACTTCCGGCGTGTGTTTGGAAACGGCCTGGAGCCTCTCATTGACGGGAGATATCTTCCACGTAACCTCGTCGACCACCTCATCCTGGCTCTGCTTCACCAACTATATGTAGGCATTTTAGTTAGTTTCAGAAGAAATCGAGAAACCAAAAAAAAAAAAAAAAGAGATTGGAATTGCAGTGCGTTACCACTTACCATCCCAGGTGAGAATTTGAAGCGCGTTTGGGGAGACACCTCGTAAGGTTGTTCTGGTGGTGCATTGTTGGTGTTGGTGTTGGTGTTGGTGTTGGGGATGGTGTGGGGTTGGAGGGGGTGGTGCTGCTGCTGCTGCTGCTGCTTCTGAGAGGCGCGATCGAAGAAATGCTGGATGCCGAACTTGGAAGGCTGTTGTTGTTGTTGAAGATTGGGTTTCTTCTTCCTCGGAGGCATTTTCCGATTAATTAGTCTGATTGATAGGAAGGTAGGTAGGGTTTGCTTGCATGTTCATCTGCCCGCCAAAACCCACATTTTAATGTGCCTGTTTTTTCCCGCCTCAACTCAACAACACCGCTGGGCTTGGGCTTGGGCTTCTTTCCCCTCACAAACTTTTGGGCTGTCACTCACTTAAATATTAAGTGCACCTCCCTTCTACTAGAAATTAGTAAAAGGCGTGGGTGGGAGTAGTATTAACACTTGAGTTGAGGGCGATGTGCCCACGAGTTTGCTTTAGCAGTGATTGGGACGCGCGACCGAGGTGGTGAGGCGAGACGGGCTGCAGAGTCTCTTTTTCTAAAATATATCAATAATTTTGAAAATTAGAGTTAGAAAAATATAAATTATATGATAAATTACAGTTATGTAATTTTTAGAACAATGTTTTATGATAAATTATATTTCTTCAATATATCCATATCAATAATTTTTAGAAATTATCAATATATCACAATATAAATTATTTATCATAAATCTAAAATATAATTTATATGTTCAAAAATATTTATTTATTAAAAAATAATTATAATATAATTTACATATTTAAAAATATTTTTTATTTTAAAATTTAGTTATATAAAATAAACATTTATTCTTTATCATGATCATACTAAAATACTAGTGTTCGATATCTTTAATTTTAACCTAAGTTTCAATATTTTTTTTAAATAAATTATTAATAGTTAAAAATAACATTATATCAAATATATAAATTATTTATCATAAATATAAAATATAATTTTTATGTTAAAATTTTTTTTTATCTATTATAAATTTTAATTATGATATGATTTATGATTTATATATTTTCAAGTATTTATTTATTATAAATTTTAATTGTATAAAATAAACATTTATTTTGTGGAATGCACATGCTAAAATACTTGTATGTTAACAAATGTGTTCGTCAAAACTTCATATCCCATTATATATTGTGATAAAATAAACTAAAAAATATATTACCAAATTTATTACATACAATATTAAAATATAGGTTAAGCATCCAATTTAGTTCCTATAAATATGAATTCTCAATTTAATCTCTATACATAAGAACTTATTAAATCAATCCTATGTGCAAACTAATCAATTTGATCCCTATCGTCATACCACGGCCGTCAAGTCCCATATACGTTCTTAATTTGATCCTTCTTAACTTTTAATATAGATAACATATATCTTCCAAGGAAAACAATCATATTTGAGTTAAGTAGGACTATTATAACAACAAAGTTCTTACATCAAGTATTTAATGTCATTGTATAATTAGGACTCGAATCCAAAATCTCTTGTTAATACAATGTAAGGACATCTAATCTCATGCCATTGTACCTACTTTTTATGTGCACCGACTCCGCTCAACAAAACCATATATACCAAATTGAAGGTTTACACAGAATGTAAAAACTTATTGTCATCATGTGGTTGAAGTCGTTGACAATGGCAACAAAGCCAAAAAAAATTCATATCGTACATATCAAGCTCATAAAATTTCACGTTAATCTAATATCTTTTTATGCCATCACACTGTTTAAAAATCAAAGTATAATATACTTATAGATTTTCTGGAATTTTACCTGCAAGATCTATTAGTTATACTGCAACAGTGCGTTACCATGATCATTTTCTGAAAAAAAAAAAATCTAGTGTAGTTATGAGAAATCTTACTCTATCAATTGATACCAATTCCATACCTTATTTGAAGTTAAATTACGATTACACGATCAATAGCAACTGAAATGCTTCATCAGAATCACACTACCATGTCTTTATACAAACCACTGGTTTATAAATATTATGGGAAAAAATTGTCCCTAATTGATTATTTGAACGAGGGTCACAATTGCTTTGACATAGCTAACTCTATTCAATGAAATATGCCAACATAACAAGATGCACAGTCTTCAAAGTGCATTTAATCATGAAACCTCAAATATCACATTTAATTCGTAAAGGGACACAATAAGATCAAACACATGGGATTTCTATTAGGCCAAAAGACTTCAAAATACAACAGGCATAAGTAGTAGAAGAAAGGAACAAGTGATTACAATTTGAACCAATTCTCACCTCTGATAGTCTTTTGGATCTGAAAATCCTGAATAACCATCACTATGTGGGCCTGTCCCACCAAATTTCAAGGACCTAACTGAAGATCTTGAGATGCAGAACAGAACACGAATAGTTCTAACTAATGGGTATAATGTAAAGCTTTTTTCGATTGTAATTCTGCTTATGATTACAAAAGCATGTTATGTTTTTTCAACTCACAGTTACAGCATATGCGGAAGCTCTTTTCTTGTCCTAATAATAGATAACAAAAATTAGACCAAGCCATCACAAATTATTGTAATCAGATATGTACATCAAAATCAAGAGTAGACAACTAAAATGCAATAAGGATAACCAGAAACAATTATTCGCATTCACAGATTAAACATGTATCTTAACCAAAGACTTGCACCTAAATTATTCATGGAATTTATGTGCTCATCAATATGCATTACTGTGCCAGTGTCCAGTTCTATTTGACTAATATATCTTAACTTCTCAAACATAATCTGACTTTTCGATCCATGAACAAGACAGTTAATTTTCCATGACATGATACTACGAAATCATGACAAGAACCAACATTAACTCAAATCCACCGAATCTGTCATTAGAACATAGTCCAGTCAGAGATGGATTCTGACAATGAGTAACTTCATTTCTACTAGTCCAAAGGCATGTTGATGTTAATCTTAGGGATAGCTAAATCATTAATTGCAAAAGTTTAAGATATTTCTAAAGTAGAGTGATAGGCCATTGAAGGTTAATGTCAAAAAAAAAAAGGCAGTTATAATTTATGTATGAGACAGTTATGTTTTTATATGTGGCAGTTATTGTTTGGTATTAATAGACAGTTATTTTCTCAGGCAGGGGGTGAGGTAATCCATTTCTGTCACTAAAGCTTGTTTGTGACAGTATTTTGGTGCCATGTAAATTAGTCACAGGATTTTGGTTGATCTACAATTTAAAAGTGATCAGTAATTTCCAAACATGGAAGGGAAGACAAAAAGCTCATCACCACAAGTTATTTCTGCTAAGCATGTCTTAAATAGTAAAGTATTGTAACAAATTTTGATTTTACACAGACACACACACACATATATGAAATATGCATATAAATAATGGGAAACAGTGGAAATACAAGATAATTCTAAACTTTTATATAGAAGTACTAAACATTGGCAATCTAAAGAGTTGGGGAAAGAAATAAGGACTGTTGAAGTTTGAAGATACACAAGTACATACTATCTTGCACTGAAAACTGGTTCTGTATCAGGTGATGGTTGTGTCCTTCGAGTGTATTTGAGTAGCAAACCTTCTGAAGAAAGACCTGGTACCTTCAGATCTCTGAAACATCCCAGAAGGGGTTAATTCAAATGCAAAAAAGATGATACATTTTAAGGTAAAAATAATTATGAGATGTTCACCTGATATAGGGCTGAAGATCTTTCCATTCCCATTTTGGCCTCTCTCTGAAAAGAATGGAGAAACGCTCAGCTGGAGTGGAAGGCAAAGAAGCGACACTGAAGGCGCGAACCCATGTCTCAACTCCAATTCTCTCTGTTAATACCTCTCCTTCCACAAGATCAAAAGTGGGCTGCATTCCGTCTGGAATCTTCTGCCTCCATTCATCCATGAAACTCTCTAACTTCCTCTTACCCCCTTTCAGGATTTCTCTTGCAAAATGTATGCATACTTGCTTCTCATCCAATTTCCAGACAAAGCTAGGCATGCACTCATTTACTCTGTTGCCATATACATGCAGACAATGCCTCGCAAGCAACCCAGGAAATCCATCTGATTCCAGTGTACCCACAACTTCATCTTCATTTAAAGCATCAAGTGACCAGTCATTCAACACTGCATTTTTCAAAATCATTCCCAGAATCATGTCCATGTAACTCCCGTCTACTAATCTCCAATACCCATTAATCTCCAGCGCTGAAAGAGCCTGCAGTCCAGACATTAATTCCTCATCACTAGCTTGAATATTGTCTATAATATCATTCCAGTTATATAATCCTATTGTAGATTCCTGATTCTCTTCTAAATTTCCCATGTCATACTCCTCCAATTTGTAAGGCTTTTCTGACAGAAGTGATTTAAGCTTATCAAGTCTGGGGGCTGCCTCAATAAGCTCCATATAACCAGATACAACTTTGAGTACAGGTACAACAACTTTCTCTTCATCATTATTACTATCATTCTTTTGTGAATTTTCACAAAATTCTGAATGATTTGCTGGTGGTACAAGCATAACAGAATTGGAAGTTCCAACAAACTTCATAGCGTATGTTTTGGATTGAGTACAAAGAACTGCATCTTCGTCAGGCTGTCCTCTCAAGACCACCCTGGAATAGAACAGAAATCATGTTAAATTTAAAAATACAAATTGGGGAAGCTGAGGGCAGAGACAGAGTTACAAGCAACTGATTGTCGGTCAATGCACACCTTTCATTCAGAACATCTGGGAGAAGTTTCTCATCAAGCTGTAGAAGGAGGAGGTCATCATAAGGTCCAAAAAATGGGTGATATGCAACAGAAATTGATGATCCAGGAGCTATATGTTTAAGTGCTTCTGCCCCTCTTGAACCTGGCTGCGGAGGCGATTCCATTTCTCCCTCTCACTAACTAAGTACAAAGCATTAGTTAGCCAAAAAAAATGAAGATGTCTACACATACTACACTATGCCAGAAGTTAGGGAAAGAAAAAAATACAAGTTTAATCTATATTATAGTATATATGCTTGGTTCCTCCATTACTAGATATGCTTCTAGCAATTTGTTACAGAAACTTTGCATAATAATTCTAATGTATAGCAGTTTATCCTTTCAATGTCTCTATAAATACTATCATTGATTTTATTTAAATAAATCATTTACCTTGGCTTTACCAATTGAAGTTTATCATAAGAAAAACACCAGAAGCTCAAATGAGAAAAATGAATCAAATATGATTAAAGGGGGTAGCAAAAACCTTCTATTTCTCCCTCCGCAACAAATAAATCAGTGCCCTTTGTCCACTTCATCAACAAATTCGTTTTATATTTTATTTTTCAGTGCTAAAACTTGAAGCTCACAACTCCCAAAACTAAACGAAATAGAATTGGGTGCTTCAGAAAGGGCATTACTTTACTGTGCCATTCCTTCAATTACCCTAATCCGTGTCGTGCCCCGTTTATTATTAAGATTTCAAAATTACTTGGTAGCATAGCATAGCAGTAATCAAGCAAAGCAACATGCAATAAGTGACGTTAATTAAAAAATCTATTTCAACTATCCAAAACACGAATTGAACAAGGATGTAGTGAAATTAGGAAGCTGAGAGATGAAGTGAAATTAGTTACCTTGAGGTATTGCTAATGGTATTATTGGTAAATATGGAATGCACGCGATTCGTTCTTTGATTTGATTTGTTTCTTGGCTTGGCCGCGCCGCGTCGAATTCGAATGCGGAGAAGAGAAGAGAATAACCCTTCCCGCCCAAATGGGCTGTGATCTTCCCGCCCAGAATGGACCGTGATTTTAGAAAGGCCTCGTAATATCTTTTTTTTTTTTTCAAAAAAGGAAAAAAAAAAAAACTAGTATGTTGTCTCATCTCATCTATTCAATTCACGCCGTAAGAGATTACGAGTGTCTTCCAACTCACTGGTCAGAGACTAATCCTGCTCTCGGAGCGCGATTGCCGCTGGCCTAAGAGAATTTTGCATACAGAGGAAATGGTTCTTCCGCTAAATAATGTGAATGCAGCGGGACCTTACACCACTGCGTCAACCCTTTGGATTTTTTTATCAATAGAAATCGATGACAGTACTAAGGGGTTTACAACACTCACGCTCTCTGCTCAACCAACTAAGCTAGACTCATTTAAATGTGTTTAAAAGAGTGTTTTAAAATGTGTGTTGTTAGTAATTTTTTGTATTAAAGTGACATGTAAATATAGTTATAAGTTAATAAATTTAGGTTAAAATATTCTTTTGGTCTCTTTTATTTTTTAATTTATTCAATTTAGTCCTTTTTATTATTAAAAAGTTTAATTTGATCTATTTATTTTTAAAATTGTGTCAATGTTATCCATTAATAAAATAGTTTTACATTGTCATCCAATCACAAATTACCGTTAGTATGACTTTTAAGATAATTTTATAAAAGTCAACAAACTTATCATACATGATGGATTGTGATTGGATGACAGTGCAAAATTATTTTACACTGTCGGTGCATAGTACTTTTTCTCTTATATATTCTACTGACAAGAGTAAGTGTGGAATTTTATTCCTAAGGAAATAATTATTAAATGTACCCCTACTCCATAGTTCATTATCAAGCCCACGTACTTAAATCCTTAACTACTAGTCTACTACTATTAATTAATGGATTAGAATAAAACACTACTAAATATGGAAAATGTTGATGCTTTGTTTACTATGACCTTATCCTCCATTCCGTGTGATCCACAAAATTGTCCCAACATGCTTAAGATGACACTTGCTAACCAAGACAGCCATAAAAAAAGAGAGAGAAATGGAAACGATAAGAACCCATAATAATATAGACAGTTTGTGTTTCTTATCGTGTATATAAAGAGAGAGCATTAATTTCTAATATCTTTTAAGTAACATTGTGAAATAGAAGGTCACAAAATATTAGGAAAAATGCAGGCTGTGAAGGAAAAGCTACAAGATTTTAATGCTGCGCGTAAGGCCAAGGCTGAAGCAAAGGCAGAAGAAAAGGTACTTAAACATTATATTGTTAATTAATGCTCATAGTGTAGTGTAGGATTAGGAGGCAAAAAAAAAAAAAAGTTAAACTTAGACATTGTTTAAATCATTACAGGCAATTTAGCACACCTTTTTGTATCACTTCAATGTTGTAGGAAATTTAGACAAATATGCCTTTTCCTGTACTATATACTATATGATTAGCCCATCATTTTCTTCCTTCTTTGCTTTTTCTCGTGAAATTTCTAATGAAATAATACCTGTGACCAATTCTATTAATATGTTGGTTATACTCTAGTTACATGAGAATTTTAATCTCATCCTTTCTTTGATTAATGTTAGTTATAAAACAATAAAAATTCACAATTATCTTTTTCTTTCACAAACTTTCAATGACTTCTGCCGAAACATGTTTCACAAACTTTCAATGACTTGTGGACAATTTTGTACCTAATTGGCTAAGCCATATCTACCGTTATACCAATATACATGAATGGAGAGGCATCAAAATAAAAAAAAATACATTATCGGGATTGGTGTCAATTTAATTACATAATTAGTTTATTACACCCCTCTTTTATTTTAATATATTTTGTCACTTGAGAAAAGAAACAAAGTGGCCACTTTGCAACCCATTGGGTAGGCGCAGTAGTGTAAGGCTCAGTTGCGTTCATACGTGGGGAACGATGTATTGAACGGGAGAATCCGTGTTCGATTTTCTCCATGTGCAAAATTTCTTTGGACCAACGACAGTCATGCACTGCGAGCGAGATTAGTCTTTGATTCAATGGGTTGGAACACCCGTAATATCTGATCCAAGGAAAAATTAGAAAAAAAAAGTGACCACTTTGCCTCTAAAACATGGATATTCGTTATGGTTTTGCAGGCTGAGAAAGAGATTGCTAATGCCAGAAAGAGTGTAGCTCACGAGGTTAGGTTGGCAAAAGAAGCTGAAGCAACAATGGATCTACATGTGGCAAAGGCAGGAAAAATAGCTGAGAAAGAAATATCAAAGCATGCATCTGATAATCCAAATGCAGCTGGTTATGACGACATGAATAATTCCACAGATCCTGCTACTGTGGCAATAGCAAATGGACCCACCTATAACTAACTGAATAATCATGTTTAGATTAGCTTGTTTGAAAGAAATGCTTATATTTTTTATAGCTTCAAATAAATCTGAAACAAATACGTGTGGAAATACTCCACCAATGAAATATTTGTAATCTAATTAGTGTGATGTAAAGGAACTTTTTTAGTTCAACTTCAACTTCTCTTTCCATGTTATGATATTTCTTTTATAGTATTATTTTTCTTTTGATTTGATATTTCTTTTATATATATATACAACTCAATTCTCTCTTGAATTGCCTTTAATAATCTCTTGTTCACTACAAGATTAAAAGATATTCACAACAATTTTTTTTAGCGAGAAATTAATTGTTAGCAAAAATGTATATTTAACGACATTTAAATTCTGCTGGGATAAGATATTTCCTTTTGTCAACAACACTAACATTATTGGGAAAACAATACTTATCCCAACGACAACTTTTGTGACTATAAAAGTAGGCTTAAATATAATTTTGGTCAATTCACAATTTTGGTCCCTCAATTTTAAAATAGAAACATTTGGTTTCTTATTTAGAAAATTTGCAATTTTAGTCTAATCCTCAATTTTAGGTAAAACATTAAGCTATTTTAAAGGATCTGAATATAGCAGTTTTAAAGGATCTGGATATAAGACACTAACAGTGTGTTTGGTTCTTTGTTCCCTCACCCTAAACGTACGTTCATTACAAAGTTTTCTCTCACATGCTTCTCCGTTGAACAGTCTTGAAAATCATGTTGCCAACAAACCAAACACACACTAAGATGTTAGGTTATCTTAGACAGAAAGGACTAAAAAAGTTAAAAAAAATTATAGTTATAGAGACCAAAATGAGATATTTTAAATTATAGGAATTAAAAGAAAAAATTGTTACAACTATAAAAACTAAAATGGTAATTAAACCTTAAACTAAAGTAAGAGTGTCAATAAGAAAGCCTTTTGCTTCACCCAATAAGCAATAACAGATGAACCCAATTTTAAGCCCAAATAAATTCCCATCGTCCACACACTTGACCCACTTCCTACCCAAATCGAAGGTTAGGCTAATTGAATGGCGTTGGGATACAATATACATGCTCAATGCTATATTGATTGGTGTTTTTTAAGTTATATATATGATGGCATGCTGAAGTCACTCATATGTATGTTAATTGGAAGGAAGTAGTAGTAGTTCAGGGAATGACAAAAAAAAATAAAAGGGTAAAATATGTGTTTGGTCCCTTATTTTATCTAGATTTCTGTTTTTAGTCTCTTATAAATTTTTCTCTGTTTTTAGTCCTTCTTAAATTGTTCTATTTTGTTTTTAGTCTCTCATAAATTGTTTTGTTATGTTTTTAGTCTCTTACGTTAATTTCAACCGTTAAGTGATGACAAGACGGATACAAACTGTGTGTGTGAAAATTTTCTGATTAAGTTTTTAGTGATTTTTAATCGCTACAATTTTTTTAGTTCCTAAAAAATGTTTACTTTTGTAATATTTCTTGTGATTTCAGAAAATCTGGTATTCAAGATTTTTATTTATTTTTTTATTTTTTAACATTTCTAATGATTTTAATCTGTCAGAAAATTTGCAGCAGTTAAAAATATTAGAAACTTAAACAAAAAAATTTCAAACGCAAATTCTACTCGTCACGATATTACTTAATAGTTGAAATTAATATCAGGGACTAAAAATAAAATGAAACAATTTTTTAGGGACTAGAAATAGAAAAAAAATTATGAGAGACTAAAATTAGAAATTAAGATAAAATAAAGGGAAAAACATATTTTACTCAAAATAAAAAATAGTAGTTTAGCAAAACGACGAAGACCAAGACTGGAAGGGCTTTGGAAAACGACAAGACATACACTAGAAAATAGCTAGGCCAGGCTATCGTTTATTCAAGTAGTAATTGGTGGTGTACTGATAAAAAAAAAAAAAAAAAAAAAGTAGTAGGTTGTGTTTAATTTAATTAGCTTTTTTTAATTAAAATATTTTTATAAAATAGTAGTATTTTTAGAATTTTTAAAAACCATTAATTTTCTTACAATTAAGTGTTTTTAATCATAAAAATGATCCGCGGGATTTGATCGGAAGATAAAATAACTAGTTATCGAGATTACGTTAAGATCACGGGCACCGACTAGAACTATTCTTTTATAGTGCGTTTGATTCAAGAGCCAGGCCTCATAAGTAGGGGTGTTCAAAAACCGGTTCGGTAAAAAAACTGAACTGAACTGAACCGTTTTAATAGGTTCGGTTTTTAAATCTATATTTGCGAATTGGTTTGTGGAACCGGTTTGGAACCGAATTGTTTTTAAAGAACCGGTTCGGTTCCGAACCGGTTCCGAACTGGTTTCGAATTGGTTTTAAGTAAGAAAGAAAAACAGTTCGATTATTAAGTGAACCGAATTGGTTTACAAAAATAATTCGGTTCGAACCGAACTTGTTTTGAAAATCAATTCGGTTCGTTTTAAGGAAACCGGTTCGACTCCAAACCGGTTCGGTTCAGGTTCGGTTTGAAACCGGTTTGGTTCGAACCGGTTTTTTTTGCACACCCCTACTCATAAGTCATAAGATTTGAAAAGGAAAGGAAAATTTTGCCTTACAGAGAAAGACTCAGGAGGAAAACATGTAGTTAATTAGATTGAAAAGGATAGAAAGAGAAAATATTGTAGAAATAATTATATTTAATTATTATTTATTACTAAAAGTGTTTTTTTTATAATTTTTATTTTTATGTAGAAATGGTGATATTTTTTTATTTTAGACAAAATAATTTATTTTCTTATTTATAGTTTTATTACATTGATAATGATATCTTTTCTTACATTTAGATAAAATATCTGAATTTCATTTTTTTTCTTTAATAGTTTTTTTTTCTTTTTACAAATAATTATTGTTATTTTAAAGACTATATAACTAGTTACTAATATATCGTTGGTTTGAGTAGAGCTCAGCTCAGATTCTCAAAACCTTTAAGTAAAGTATCATGTCTAAGTTCTCGGATGAAGATTAATTATCGATAAAATTGAATAGATACTTCATATCAATAACATGATGACCCAAAATGATTTTATTAACATTTCGTTTATATTGATTTGATTTGATTACAATTTATTTTAGATTTTTTTTTGTTAAATTATTTCAATGGTTCAAACTTATAAACACTATATAAGAAATTAACAATTTGATTTATGGGATACACCAACCAAAAGAAATGATCCTTATATTTTCTTCATTTTTTTTTGTTAATCTATTTCAATTTGATTTCAATGGTTCTTATATTTTCTTCATTTTTGTTTTTTCTTCTTGATTGTTTTGAAGCATTGTTTTGAGATTCTAACATAATTCTACCATTGAATGTAGGCTTCAAACACACTGTAGTATAAATCTTGAGAAAATAGTTCAAATCAAATTGAATTTGAAAATCTACTAAAATTTACTTTCAAAACAGACTTTTCCCACTACACAACATTCTTCTCATTATTTCCCACTACATAACTATTAACGGAAAAAGATAATTGAATGAACAGAATCAAATCTTTATAAACCTCTTTTTCTTTCTTCCAAAATTTGCGGTTATAGAAGAAAGAGTAAATTACACGGATCTTTCTGAGTTTTTCTTATATTATACCGATATCCTTTTCTTTTTAAATATTACTTTTGACTCCCTGCTCATTTTGTATGATTCAAAAAAGTGGGAGTGTCGGTATTATATAAATAAAACTCAGGGGGTGTCAGTATAATATAAGTAAAATCAGAAAGAGTCCATGTAATTTAGAACTAACAAATAGATAATCTTTTGTATGATTTAAAAAAATAGGAGTATCAATATAATATAACTAAAATTGAGAAAGTATCCGTATAATTTACTCAGAAAGAGCGAAAGGCAAAAGTAAGAAAGAAACATTTCTCATTTGAGGAATGCTATATCCTCCGAAAGAAACCAAACGAAAGATATTCCGACCCAATAAAAGATTGACAAGTGTCAATAATTTATATTAATTTAATTCAATATTTAAAAATGAACTTCTTTCCAAAATTACCCTTACTCACGTGATCACACCCTTCTTCGTCCCAGGCTTTACACGCACGTACAGTAGATCTGGGAGGTGTGGGGCCCTTGATGTAGACACGCTGTTGATAACGATTACCGACAAAGCGAATTCGCCAAATTCAACTTCGCGAACCTGAGGCACCAAGCTAGTGGTCGGCAACTACAAGCTTCTGCAGTTCGCGGTTGATGCAAAGCTCGTTGCTATTTGTGAAAGCTCAAATGAAATGCAGAAACAAGGGAAGCCAAGGAAGGCGGTGAGGTTAACCAAGAAGTCAAAGGTGGGTTCAAAGGAGGCTCCAAACCCGAACCTCTCTTGTGGCTGTTGCAATTGTGTTTTTGAAAATTGTAGTGCTATACAATCACAGATTTAAGTGGCTCACAACAACTATTAGGTGGGTCTTCAATGCCGTTGAGGTAGTTCAGGCAAGAGCTATCTTGAGCACTTCCTCTTGGGATACATGTTAATAGCACAAGAAATGCAATGCAACAAAGTTTCCTCAGCATGGTTTCCATTTCGTTCGTAATGGTTATAGTCTATGCCCTTGATGCCATTATGCAGAATATTTACATGTAAGGAGTGAAGAGTAACAATTAACTAAAGAACAAGGAAAAAAATTATTTGAAAATGATAAGATATGATACGCTAACAAAACAATTGCAGTGTATTATGCTTGAAAGTGGTTATAATTAAATGTATTCACAAGGTTAGAAAGTAGAATTTTAAGTTAGCTAGGGTGGTCTTGAAGAAAACGTGGTCTTTATTATGCACGGAAAATTAGAGAATGCGTGAGAAGATGGCATTAATGGAGTTACCTTAAATTGTATTTCAGTGTAATACACAAATGATTGCTAATTAGATGGTCTTGACTGTCATGCTCTAATTTGAATACACAAAAACTAAGGTGCCTTTACAATTTTAGTAATTAACATAAATCAATTCTCTTTTGAACTTCTACAAACAGAAACTATGGTGCCTAGTTTCAAAAAAAAAAAAAGAAACTATGGTGCCTTGTCTTGTCTCATTGACATGTAAATCAATCCTCCGCTTCAAGGGCTTTGAGCCCATACTCCTCCTCGGCAACCACCGCTTCACCGGCATCGACATATGCTCATCCACGTCAAAGGCAGCGAACACACCCCCGGATCTAAGTCATCCGCCAAAACATCGCGAAGGCCCTTGTCACCGTATTTTGACGAGCAGTCATATTCTTCACCAGGTCGTGCGTGTAAAAGTCTGGGTTGTGTACGAAAGGGTAAATGTGGAAAGAATGTAAATTTTAAAAGATTAAATTGAATGAATATTTTAATATGAAATGAGTAGACACGTGTTGAATTTTTTATGGTTCGAAGACTCATTCGGTCTATACTTATCGGAGGAGGTAGCATTTCTCTTTTCTCATTTTTACACGCCGCCTCTCTTTGATCAGTCTTTCCCACTTTCTTCGGAGAAATTGAGGTGCCGAAATCCTTACTTGCATTACACGCCCACTTGTTTATTCAGCTAATTTATTTTTGAAAAATGTTGATAACAAATTCAATTAGTTGAGAAGCTTTCAAATTTAAAAATAATATTTTATTTCTCATAAAAAATAAAAATCAGAATGTTTAAAAAATTAAAAATAGTAATGTTGCGGATATAGAAGAAAAGACCGAAGGGCAAAAGTTAAGAAGGGGCAGAGGTTCTGTGAAGTGAAGAATCAATCACTAGAGCACAAGCAAAAGCTCAAGAGAATGCTCATCATTCTCTTCAAGAGTTGTAAAACTACTACCAGATAATTATAAAACAAATAAAATTTTTAATTTTTTTGTGATAAAATTATTTTCTTTAGTAAAATATTTTTCATAATTCAATTATATAATATATTAAAGTTTAAAAAACTTCCTTAGCTAAGAAACAACAACTACATCAACAACAAAAATCTTATGGCATTAAGTAAGGTCAACTACTTGAATCGCATAACACTGAGCTTAATTAAAGATTAAATCATTATAGATATCCACTTGAGATACCTCTTAACAAACTTGCCTCAATGTCTCAATGTCATCCTTGTCTCCATTTCCCCCTTTTAACATTACTAAAAACCATTCAATTGAATCTTAGGCCTAACATATTTATTTAAGATACTATCAAAAAATAATTTAATTAATTAAAATATAAAAAATAAAAGAAATAAATATATGCAAAATTGATGATTGGACAAAAAATACGAATTTTCTAAAATAAGAGGATTAAAATCGCAAAAAAAAAATAATAAGAAAACCAAAATCGCCAATCAAAATTAAAGGATATTAAAATTGTAATTTAGCTTAAAATATCTGTGTTAAGGTTCACACATTTAGCGTGCGTTTACATTTACTTTTGTATTAATATTAGTCTTATGTATGCACTCGTTACATCATTAACTAAAGTGGGTTGTTGATCTAACAATCACACCATCGTATACCGAACGTGCCTGTGGATAAAATTTGAAAAGGAATGTACTATTTCACAAGAGATCGAGAATCAGATCAAGCATTCCCTTTTAAGTACAAAATACAAAAGGAAATCAGACCTAACAAATATAATATAAAAATAGATGTAGAAAAAGTTGATTATGTCAATCTTTATTGTATATTTGGATTTTTTTAATTGTGTTATTGATGTAACGTATCTATCAATTTTGTTAATAACTAATTTTTATTGAAAAACTTAGTCACTTTTAGTGATATTCTCATTCCAATTACGTTTTTTCCATCTACAATATTTAAATTCGATCTTATTTAAGGAATTATAATTCAGTTCTACTCAGACCAATGACTTGTTGATATATTTGGATTTACATGAAGTCTTTGGAAAGGTAGTTTATTAAAGTAATTTTTACTAAAATTGTTTATGAAATCAAAACAGGATTATCCCTCTTTTTAAGTTATAACGTGCTGAGATCACTTTAATTGCATTTCTTTACTTTCAAATTTATATTCATCTTGTATTTCTCTATCTAATTTTATCATGTTTCACACCTTACATGAATTATTTTCTTAATTTATTTTATTGTTCTCTTCTCCAAAACTAATTCACCAAAAGGGTATAAGGAAAAACTATTTTTTAATTGGAATTCAACTTGCTTTTGATTTCTCGTGCGGGTGTATAATGCGTGAACGATGCGTCAATAGTCAAACTATACATTACTAAATACTATACTATATAGTATTAGGTGATGACTTCTATTTTCTTGGAATTTCCAAGTCTTTCACATCTTTACGTGGGTAATTCCCAGAATCTTCGTGAGTTTATATGATCCATTAATCTTTTATCCCACTTTTCACACACCAAGCCTCAAAAAGCCACAACTCTTTCCATTATATAAGAGCAACAATATTGCTTTACGAGCCACTATCTTTCATCATTCAACACTTTCTAATTCTAAGCTACCACCCTAACATTTCCCTTACTAAAACATGGTCCAAGAAAGGAAACTAGTTGACGAGGTGTCCGGTTGGCTCCGAATCTATGATGATGGTTCAGTGGACCGGACATGGTCTGGACCGGACCAATTCAAGTTCATGGCCGAACCGGTCCCTCCCCACGAAAAATTAATAGACGGCGTCGCTACTCGTGACGT
This sequence comes from Pueraria montana var. lobata, assembly GCA_026413185.1. Classification (NCBI taxonomy): domain Eukaryota; kingdom Viridiplantae; phylum Streptophyta; class Magnoliopsida; order Fabales; family Fabaceae; genus Pueraria; species Pueraria montana. The sequence continues at coordinate 62,553,248 of CM048654.1, read as the reverse complement.
CGTCATTGGTAGCTCTGGCCACCGTGCCCGGCTTTATCTTCCAGAGATAAAGCCGGAAGATGGCCAAAAACTACCAATTCTCCTCCATTTCCACGGTGGCGGGTTTTGCATAAGTGAATCAGACTGGTTCATGTACTATCATATCTACACCCAGTTCGCCCGGTCCACCCGGTCCATCGTGGTTTCCCCGTTCCTCCGCCTTGCCCCCGAGCACCGCCTCCCCGCCGCCATCGATGACGGCTTTGACACCCTCCTCTGGCTCCAAACCGTGGCCCGGTCCAGTTCACCTGAACCGTGGCTCGATCAACACGGTGACTTCAACCGGGTTTTCCTCATAGGAGACAGCTCTGGCGGGAACGTGGTGCATGAGATTGCTGCCAGAGCCGGTTCGGTGGACCTGAGCCCGGTTCGGGTCGCGGGAGCAATCCCGGTTCACCCTGGTTTTGTCCGGTCGGACCGGAGCCGGTCCGAGATGGAAATGCCGCAGTCACCGTTTTTAACGTTGGACATGCTGGACAAGTTCCTAGCGTTGGCGCTGCCTGTGGGGGCCACCAAGGACCACCCCATCACGTGCCCGATGGGCGCGGCGGCACCACCGCTCGAGGGGCTGAAACTGCCGCCGGTGCTGCTGTGCGTGGCGGAGATGGACTTGGTGCGGGACACGGAGATGGAGTACTATGAGGCCATGAAGAAGGCCAACAAGGATATTGAACTTTATGTGAGCAAAGGGATGACACATAGTTTTTATCTGAATAAGGTTGCTGTGGATATGGACCCCAATGTTAGTGCCCAAACCGATGCTCTCATCACCAGGGTCAAGGACTTCATTGAGAAGCACTGAATCTGTGATCTCACGAGAGTTGCTAGCTATAGTATTCAGAGAAATTTAAGGGTTTTGATATAGTTTACTGTTGTACTAATAATTAAAAGAGTTTGTTCCATCTTAAACAATGATTTCGAGTTTGAGTTAGATGAAAACTTTGTCGTTTACAGTAGTTCTACTTGATTGAGTAGAATTGTCTCTTCTGAAGACTACACGTGTTCTTTAAAAAACAAAAGGTTTGGGTGCATTGAGAGAGTGAGAAAATTTCTTAATAACAGTGTGAAAACCCTTAAATTTTCGGGGAGTATATCACAGGATGTAAATGTGATTTTGTTGTTGTTGTGTTGAATGTTAACTACATGCATGCCCATCAAACTAGAGTTTGGTTTTCTTTGTGCTACTTTTTATTAACTTTGGTGTTGTTTGCTTCATAGTGTTAAAAACCATATTGATTTGGTTTTGGATTGGTTCGCGAAAACAAGACGATAATGGATATGCTGTTGTTGGGGGTTTCAAATCATGGAACGTCTATTTGATCATTGAAAGGGCATTAAAACATTACAACACGTCTCTTTTGATTTTGACATGTGTATACTTGTGAGATTGCATGTAAATGAAAAGAAGATAAAATTTAGATACTGATAATTATTTATTTTAGTAAAAAAAAAAGATAATTATTTACAAATTTTAAATGATTTATAATAGGACTCTCTTAAATATATACACGTGGCTGGAGAGAGCTCTATAATCTGAAAGAAATATCAGATCTCGTGTGTGACAATATTCTAAGTTGGAAAAAATAGAAATTGAGATATAGGATTTTTCAGACAAGGGTTAAAAAAGATTATTTTATTGATATTTTTAGAATATTTCTATTTCAACACAAACAAGAAAAAATAGGAATCGGACTCTAGGAAAAGACAAATAATCCCCCCTAGAGTACCCATGTTTCTTCCACTATAATAATCTGACACCAAGTTTTCTTTGTACTTGTAGAGTTATTTTTTACTTGTTTTAAATTTTTAAAAGTAAAAATAAGGATAAAAATCAATTTAGAAAATTAATTGCAAGAAGTATTATGAGAGTGTCGCCAAGAACAGATCCAGAAACCTATTAAAGGGGGGGTTCGGTTGTGTTTTTCCTTCCTTTATAATTGTTTAAATTTTCAACTTTTAATAAATAATAATTTTTAAAAATTATTTACTATTTTTACAGGTAAAATTGAAATTAATTTTTATTTTAAATGATAATAACATTAACCGTTACCATAATAACAACAAAAACATAACTAGTTTTACATAATTTTATACTAGTTATCATCTTAACTATTGCAATAATAACAACAAACACAACTAGTTTTACATAATTTTACACTAGTTTACCTTAACTAGTATTATAATAACAACATACACAATTAATTTTACACAATTTTAAACTAACTAATTTAAAAATATATATGTATATACATGAAAAATCTCGAGGGAGGAAATTTTACACTAGTTAACCTTAACTAGTATTATAATAATAACATACACAATTAATTTTACACAAGGTTTAAATATCTTTTTAGTCCTTGCAATTTAGGGATTTTTTGCTTTTCATCCTTGCAAAATTTTTGTTTTGGTTTTAGTCCTTACAAATTATGTTTATTTTGTTTTTCGTTTTTAAAGTAGTTTAGATAGCATTTTTTTTACCGTTCAAAGCGTTATCTAAATCATTTTAAAGATGAAAAACAAAACAAACATAATTTGTAAGGACTAAAACCAAATTTTTTTTTTGCAAGGATAAAAAATAAAAAAGTACTAAATTGTAAGGACTAAAAAAGTATTTAAGCCTTTACACAATTTTATACTAATTAATTTAAAAATATATATGTATATACACAAAAAATCCTAAGGGAGAGGGCTAGCGCCCCTGCCCGCCCCCTTTGCATCCGTCCCTGATGTGTCGCCCATAATTGCAGTTGCAAAAGTAATTTGAAACTTGACTATTATTTGTTAGGTGTGAAACATTTTTATGTTAAAATTTAAATACCTTTAATGATGAACTGATATGGTGTAATTGATGAAACTAGTTTCATTTCAATTAGTTCAACTTTTCCATGGAAAAAAACAACAGCATATGACCCCAGCTGCTATGTGGCTTCCCTGATAGTACATCAAATTGGACTAATGGACTTGCTGTGGTGGTGGACTCGTGTCCTTATCGATAAGTTGTTTCTCTGCCATTTCCGCGGCCTAATAATTTAACTTCACTTATGCACTATCAACTTCACATGTACATGTAGTGTGTGAATGATTTTCTATATATAAAAAAACGTGTGTGAATGATTTTTTTTTTGTCCTGAACGAAATTGTCTGTACTCACAACAACTCTTTCCATTCATATTTTATCTTTGAATTGTGTTTCACACTCTTTCGCAAGAGAGAGAAAAAATATCACCATATGAGTTAGTATCGGAATAATATATGAGACATCTTATATTGAACTTCAGCATACCTTAGGGCTAGGCTAATTAGCTTTGTTCTATTTTTAATTTAATGACATTCATTTTTTGCTTTTTTTTTTTTATAAAAAAAACCGGAAATAATTGTTCGTTGAACGCATGTAAGAATGGTAATTAATGTTTGAAGGTCTCCGCATGGAAGAAGTTGACAGGGTCAAAAAGACAAGTGATATCAAGTGAGTGGGGTTTAGGATATTCTCCACTTTTTTTTTTTTTAAAGTAAAAAAAGAGGATATTCTCCACTTTTTTTTTTTAAAGTAAAAAAAGAGGATATTCACCACATAAAAGGTGGTGGTGGATTAGATTTTATTTATTATAATAAATTTTATTATCTATTTGAAATATTTCTTATTTAATGATAAGGGTTAACAACAGTTTTTAATATACTTTTTTTTAATTCTCTTTTTATTATTGATTAAAATTTATTAAAAACTATAAAATTGTGAGTGAGATTTATTAAATAAGAAGTGAAATCTATAATTTTTTTGTAATTTTTAATAAATTTTAAATAATAATAAAAATATATTTAAAAAATGTGTTAGAAAATATGTTGATAATATTTCTCTTTATTGATTATTGGTTATTTAGTGAGTTTTACAAGTTTTAACTTATATTGATTTTAATTATATATGACATTTAATTTCTAGTGGAGCGACAAGAACGGATGACGATCGATTGGGGTCATCGCCTTTGAGGTTCATGAACAATAAGTGGAGTTAGGGTCTATGTGTTTAAATTTAAATTAAACAATATATTTTTTTAAAGCATAAATAAGGTTTAGGGGTTGAATAGTGTGTATGTGCATTTTAGAAAACTTTTCATAAAAACAGGATGAAACTATCATCCAATAAAAAATAAGTGAGGAAAAATGAAAGCAAAAAGAACATGAGTATTTATACTGGTTAATTGAAACTGGGTTACATCCAATTCTACTTCAACACATGCATGACGGGTTCTACTAATTACATTGGTTACAAATAAGTATTCTTCTATGTCACTTTTTACAACCATACTTTGATAGAGTATATAGTATATACTGTTTAGACTGTTTGTCCCTTCAATTTGCTTGGTTGAGAAATCGTGCACGACGATTGTTAGACTCTGAGTCGTCTCATCGGTGGCCAGAGAGGGAAAATAACTTGGAACAGGAGGTTGGTTTGCATCGAATTCGTTTTGTCTTGCAGGGACTTCGGTGGTTTGGTTCGATTGTGGTTGGAAAGAAGGCCATAAGGGAATGGCTTTTAGGATTTTTCTTTGGGATTGTTTTGATTTTTCCATATTGGAGAAAAAGGACCAAAGAGGACGTGAAATTTGGCTGTGGATTTTAATTTGATTTTTGGTTTTGGATTTTAATTGTATTTGATGTTTGGGTGCTTCTTGTTGGAGTTGGGGTTTATGATTATCCTCAGGGTTGACGTCTCAGTGATTCACATTCTACAACACTTTATTCGGTGACACTTCACTCAACTTTCTCGTTGGTCAAAACTCTTTCACAGGTAATCCTTTTTGGGACATCGACAACCAACTCTGATACCACTTGTAACACTCAATCGCTTTCAGGATCAATGACTATCCCCATAAACCCATAAACCAACACAAGATTTTTTAAAGTACGTTGTCCTCACTAACACGTTTCCTGATAAACTTTCTAGGAGGTTACTCGTCCCATAATTGTTCCAAGTTAAGCATGCTAAACTGTGAAGTTTTTAAGTGATGAGTTACTGAAAAGTAAATGCATCTTGTTAATATAGGTAATACTAATTAATTCCTATAAGTCTTCCTCAACTGTGTAGTCTCATACCTGCACAACTTCTAGATCCTTTTCATGTGTACCTCCCACTAAAAGCCGGTCAGGAGTTGTCACGTCATCATTTAACACAGACACTAGATGGCAAAAACCAAAAACCAAACGAAAAAAAAAATAGATTAGGAACTAAGTCAAGTCAACCTTTACACACACAATTAAGAAAATTTCAAATAAATCTTTGAAACTCTCAATTATTGTATATAAGTCTCTATTTTACTATTTAATAATATTATTATTTTAATCATTAAACATATATTAATATTATTGTTTAAACTTTATTACTATTATTTTAATAATTGAACATATATTATATATAAGGATGGGACTAAAACGATTGACATATTGCAATTTCATTTTTTTAAGTTTCTTAATTTTAGAGATTAATAAAGTGATAAAACCTAACACTTTCAAGATTCAAGTACGAAATAAATAATTTATCCACTGAGAAGGAAGAGCATATTTTGAGAAATACTTTCTCTATCTCTATTTATAAGACCTATATTAGAAAATTATTTATCCTTTTTATAAGATTTTTTTCTAATTTTTAGATATATTAATTATTTTTTCTTAAAGTACCTTTAATTAATTATTCTATCTAAATATTAATTAATTAGATGAGAAATAATTAAATAGAAAAATAATTAATTTAAAAAAGTTAAGAGTATTTTTAAAAGAATTATTAATTTAATACGATTAATTAAATTAATTATTTTTTTAATGTGTCTAAATTAGTTAAAATAATTTTATAGATAAGGAAGGTCGAAGTAATTATACACGTGTGGAATTTTTTTTTAAATAAATTTTAAAAATATAGTAATAATACCGTAATAAAGTTGATAAGGTGACGACGGATGAGACAAGTCATATCAAGCACACGTCACATGGATGGTGATTAGCTACCAATTAAAAAGCTATTTAGATTTGTCTGGCAAAGAAATAAAGTCCATGTGCGTTTACTAAATGGCAGACAGAAAATAAAAATAAAAAAAATGGCAGACCAAGAACAAAAAAAGTTCCATTGATACATGTGTGTGAGGTAGCAGATCACTGACAGTCCACATAGTACAGCGGCAATAGTGTACCAAGACGTGGATTCATGAGCATGTTAAAATGGAGATAGAGTACGTTAAATTTCATTGGTTTTCTTTTTGAGTTAAGTATGGTTTTAGTATTCTAATTATTGATTTAAATTGGTTCTAATCTTTTAAAAATAATTTTATTGCATTTAGTTTTTGAAATTTTTAATTTTTTTAAAGTCTTTTATTTAATTTTGTTATTTTTTTTGTGTTAAATGTGAGTTATCTCTATTTGTTATGTTGTAGACAATGTGACTAAGACTTATACTATTACAATCAATGCACTTATTTGGGAATAATAGAGTCAAAAGGTTCAACCAATAACAAAGGTAATGTATGAGTTTAATTATGTGTACTTATTTGGGAATAATAGAACTGTAATTTGATTTTTTTTTATTCTTGCATAACAAACTGAACACTAATACTGGATTTGAAAATGTTAATGTTGAAACAATTACTCTAATTTTTTAACAGAAAAAATTAATGGAGGTAAATAAAGGGCTAAAATAGAAAATTTTGAAAATTTCAAGAGATCAAATGCAATGAAATTATTTTTGAAGTACTAAAACCAGTATTTTTTTTATCCATAGGAATCAAAACAGTACCAGGGGATTTCTAACACTCACGCACCTTATTCAACCAACTGAGCTAGACCCCCTTGGTTACTAAAACCAATATGAGTCAATATTTAGAAGACCAAAATCATATTTAACCTAAAAGACTATATCAAAAAGTCTTACATTAAAAAAGAAATGGTTAAATATCATTTTGGTCCTCCAAATGTTGACCCATATTAATTTTAGTCTTCCAAAAATAATTTCATTGCATTTGGCCTCTAAAATTTTTAAAATTATCATTTTAAGTCCTTTATTTAACTCCGTTAATTTTTTCTATTAAAAAGTTTACAGCAGTAGCTATTCCAACATTAACATTTTCATTTCTAGCATTAGTATTCAGTGTGCCTTGCAAGAATAAAAAAATAAATTATAGCTATATTATTCTCAATCAAGTACATACAATTGAACTCATATATTATCTTTGCTGTGTTGTACTTGTTGCCCATAATCACGAACAACTCACGAACCACGATCTACAAATATGTATAGTCACCAACAAATTAAGCCTGGGACGTGTGTTAGACACATTGTCCTCAAGGACTTATCAGCGTGAAGCACAAGTCACCCAAGATTTAATAAGCGCTTTCCAATAATAATTTGGGGGGGGAGGGGGGGGGGGGGGGGCAGAACTAGCAAGATTTTCTAATGAGAATAACCCCAGGATTCATAAAGAGAAAAAAATGTTTGTGAGCTTTGTAAAAACATATGAAATATAGGTATTTATAATGAAAAGACAAGGTTTCTATCACCACCCAAGACCAAGTCAAAGATAAGATGAGACATAATCTAACTGACCAAGTCAATAAGACCAAGTTAAACAAAATATTTGTTTTTAATAAATAGTAAATTAATTTACAAAAAAGATTATCTATATTTAATTAAATAGATATGTTAACCTTTTGAAACATCAACAAAATATACATGTTGTTGGTGGAATTTGATTATGAGAACAAACATTAGCCGTGATGCATTGACTATTACAGATTGAGTCTTAGTTACATTGTTTACAATAGGTGGAGGTAGCTTACATTAAATAGAAAAAATTAACAGAGTTGAATAAAGGACTCAAAAGGAGAATTTTGAAAATTTCAAGAACCAAATGCAATGAAATTAGTTTTAGAGGATTAAAACCAATATAGGTCAATATTTGGAGTACCAAAATCATATTTTAAGGTATAATTTTACTTTTAAGAAATTTTGAGTTAATTTAAAATTTTATTTCATAAATAAGTTAAAAATATTATCTCTAAATTGATTAATAGATCTAAATTATATATAAGTGAATAGTCTTAACTCCTTAAATAAACTAAAAAGTATGTAATAATCACAAAAATATAATATTACTATTACTTATCACAAAAATATAATAGTCCAGGTCACCTTGCATTAATCTTAGTATTATATTACTAATTTGTTTTTGGTTACATATTATATTACTAATATATAATATTATATTACAGATTGCTTAACATATCTAATAACTAAATCCAAGTCACCTTAATTTAAGTTTATATTACTTTTTTCTATAATTTAATTATATACAATTTAATATATATATATATATATATATATATATATATATATATATATATATATATATATAATATGCATTGCATTTGGTATAATAATTTAGAAAATAGAATAAATTTGATTAATTATTTTAAAATAATATTCTCATTACATATAACCATCATTTACAATGTATGAATGCAAAAATATTGACTCATTTCCATGAGAACATTCCAATAGCATAGTAACATGACTAGGAGTCCATACTCTATCGACCTAAGCATGCAAATTGATATTCACCATAATCTAAAGTGGTAACAACATTAGGTGACTTGCCAACATTTGGTGACAATAGGTACATGACAATATACTACACTAATTGTGAATAAATTGTAGTGATTTATTACTAGTGTTAGTGTGTAAACCACCTTAACCATGACCTAGAGTCGCAACCTTCTGCCCATATGTAAGATGACTTGCACTAGACATTCTCAAGGTCTCTTTGGCATTCACTAAAATATTCACACTAGTTGTAAAGGTAAAAATCACAAGAAGGGGGGTTGAATTGTGATTTATAAAAATTTTCGCAAACTTTTATAAAATGAACTATTTGTCTGTAACAAGTTTAGAGAAGGAGTTTAAAGAAAAGCGTTAACAGACGATGTTGTATATAGCAACAGATGAAACCTTTGGAAAGACAAGATAAATCACAAGACAAAGTCAGTTCAAGTAGTTAAGAGAGTTATAAAGCAAGAAAGAAAACACAGGGAATTATACTAGTTCGTCTCACCCCAAGGCTACGTCCAATTCTTGACAAAGCACCAAGTTCCACTAACTTTCACAAGTTACAAGTTTGTTCACTGTCACTTCTGGCTCAACCCAAGTAATTTTTACACCAGCCTCTCCAAGCTAAAAACCCAAGTATTCTTTGTTGCCAAGCCACTTTTGGCTCTACAACAAATCAATAGATTTGTTGAAAGGGGGCACACAAACTTTAGGTTAACGTCTTACAGACGGATATACAAGTTTAAGAACATAGTTTTTTTTCTCTCAGGACACTCAAGGTGTTTTGAGAGCTTTTTACAACTTAGAGAAATTTACAAGAGAAAGAATGAAGGCTTAAAAGAATGCTTGCGAATATGAATTAAGTTCCATGTCTTCAGCACTTCAAATCTTCTGCTATATATAGACTTGCTGAGGAAGTAATCGTTGTCTCTAAATAGTCTTCTTGCATGCGTCTAACCAGCGTCTGAAGGAGAATGGCCGTTGGGGCATTTAATGCGAGCATTAAATGCTTGTCACCAACTAGTCACTTTGAGCTGATAAAACATTCTGCTTATCTTCCTTGAGAGATACTCCATATCCTTCTGCTGTAGTGGTCACATCGCTTGCTCAGACAAGTACTCATTGCTAGCTGTAGCACGTCTTTTGAGGCGAGGTGAACTTCTACTTCTTTGACTCTTCTTTCTGTTTTCCTTTATGCACTTCGAAAGATCCTAGGAAGGATGTTCTATGAACATTCCCTGCAATACAGATTGCAAAATGGCAGTGCATTTACTATGCCTTTAAATGCTCCTACAGATTTAAGTGTCTGTTTGCGTATCATCTGTAACTTACAGACGCAGATGTAACGTTTTTGTCTGTTGGCATTTATAAGACGCAATCTTTTTAACTTAATATTTGTTTTGCATTGAATCAAAATTATCGAGGGTCCTGATTCGTCTTATGACTCAACACCAGTTATAAGACATAAGGAACTCTAGAACCACAAGTCCAATAATTAATGATATGAGAATGTGTGCTCACGTTAAATAAAATATTTAGGTAAAATTTCATGTGTATCTTTTCATCTCTCTTTACTTTCTTACACCCTTAAGGACTTAAAATTCATAATTTATTCTCTTTATAAAGTCTTATGATAAGGCTTCATCATAATTAAACAATTCTAGCCTTGTTCTCTTTTAGATTTTATGAAAAGACTCACATTGTTGAGTCATAAGACGAATCGGGTCCTTCAATAGTTTTGAATTGATGCAAATAAATACTAAGTTAAAAAGTTGCGTCTGAAAATGTTATCAGACTGAAGCATTGTATCTACGTCTGTTAAAACAGACGATAGCAGATAGACGCTAGATCTGAAAGCCTTTAAGGCATAGTTAATACTTTGTCATTTTGATCCTTTGTGCAGGGAATGTTTGAATATTCTCCATAGGATTTGTTGAAGTGAAGAAAAGTCAAGTTTAAACTTTCTCTCTTCCTAAAAAGATGTGCCACAACTGTGATGAATACTTGTCTGAGCAAAAAAAACATATTTGACTACTGAAGTAGAGATATGGAGTGCCCCTCAAGGAAGATAAGCATAGTGCTTTATCAATCCCAATTGACTAGTTGATGACAAGCATTACATGCTCCAACAGATACCCAGCTTCAAATGCAAGATCAGACACAAGTAAATAACCGTTTAGAGACAACGATTACTTCCTCAGCAAGGCTATAAATACTAAAAGTTTTGAAGTGCTGAAAATACCAAGTTACAAACTACAAACTAAGCTATCTTACAAGCATTCTTTTTTTTTTTTTTTTTTTTTATAAAAGCTGGCATGCAAAGACCATGCCCAGGATCTAGATTAAAAATAAAAGATGAACAAAAACATGGGGGACATGTACAAAAACCCATGGAAGGAAAGATCACAGGAACCTATAGTTAGGTAAACCTATTCTATTTCTGCAAAAATCCTCACTAATAAACTGAGGAATAGTATCAGACCAAAAAAAATCATGTACTGAAATAGCAAAGGAGGCTATTTTGTCTGCACAAGTATTACCCTCCCTATAGATGTGAGAAACTCTAAAATTCATGTTAGAGATGAGAGTTAGGCAATTGATCCATCTAGATTTGAGTCTCCAAGGAACTATGTTAACATTACTAAAAGCTAGAACCATTAGTTGAGAATCACATTCAAGCCAAAGATTTGTCCACCCTTTAGCAAAGGTAATTTCAATGGCTAACATAGCACCCATTAATTCAGCTTGAAGAGAGTAGTTAAATCCCAATTTTTTTGCATAACAACCCATAATAGCCCCACGAAAATCACGAAACAAACCGCCACAACCAGCTTGGCCAGGGGCTCCCTTCGCAGCACCATCAGAGTTACATTTGAACCAATTGGGGAGAGGGGGATACCAGATAACTTCTTTAATGTTTGGAGCTTTTTTGGGGTGACATTTAATGGAGAAAGACTTAAAAATACTGAATTCCTCTATTGATGATGAAGTGGTCCCATTGGACAAATTACCAGTTAAGCAAACAGCAGCATGAATGAGATTGAGAATCTGTCTAGGAGGAGTGCTAATGTCTTCAAACCGTAATTTGTTTCTAGAAGACCAAATGCCCCAGAGAACATAAGTAATGGCTGACAGAATAACATCCTTAAGTTGAGAACGCCAATTTTGATGATAAACTTGAAGAAGATTATGGATTGAAGACAAATCCAAGTTTTGCTGAAGAATCAAACTGAGTCAATGCCAAAAGTAAGCCGTAAAAGAGCATGTTAAGAATAAATTGTCAATTGTTTCAAAAGCTGAACCACAATGACAACACACAGATACAACATTTATGCCTCTACTTCTCAAATTATCATAAGTGGGAAGCTTATTAAGCAATATTCTCCAAAGCAGAAAAGATTTAGAAGGTGGAATAAACTGATTCCAAATAACTTTTCCCCAAGAAACCATCTGAGAAGAGGGAGATAAGAAAAGATACGCATCTTTAAAAGACAATTCTCCTGAATCATTGCTGGACCATTGCATTGTGTCATCAGCTGAAGTTAAAGGAATAGAAATTTCCTATATGCGGGCAGCAATATTCGAAAATCTTGAAGAAATCTGATTTGGGATGTTCCAATTTCTGTTGTGAATGAAATCTACCACAGTAGCATCAAGAGAAGAATGCAGAGATTGCGGAATTTGCATCAAATCCACTAAGGGAGCTTCCAACCATCGGTCTTTCCAGAAGTTAATATCATGCCCATCTCCAATTTGCCAGGCCATGTTGCAGAGCATAGAACTGAAATGATACCTCACAGAAGGCCAAATTGAAGATTTAACAAAATGGCTTTTAAGAGAATTATGCTTTTAAAAATCTAGCAAGCAAAAAGAGGGCCCAAGGGTTAGAAGAAGAGAAAAACTCCCAACAAAGTTTAAGGTTTGCAGCTTCATTGATCCGTTGAACTGATCTTAAGCTTAAACCTCCTGCTGAGGAAGGAGAGCAAATTTTTTTCCAAGCCATACTAACTAACTTCCTAGAAGAGATGTCCCCAGTCCAAATGAAATTTCTAATGTATCTATCAATTTCTTTAAGCAGGGCAGCAGGCCACTTATAGATTTGAAAACTGAAAAGCAGCATACCGTGAATAATAGAAGAAACCAATTGGACACGACCCATGTAGGATAACATTTTTCCTTTCCAAGAAGCAAATTTGTTTTTGATCCTGTCCACAAGAGGTTGAAACTGAAATCGTTTTGGCTTGCCTTTGAAAATAGGAATTCCCAAATAAATGAAGGGAAGATGACCAGCAGAGAATCTAAGGATATGAGACAAAGTAATTCGTCTAGAAGGAGAGATACATCCGGTGTAAAACTTGCTTTTGTCAAAGTTAATTTTTTGACCAGATGCTTCTTTGTATCTTTTAAATAGAGACATGAGTAAGGTGAGATTATTAACTGTACCCCTACAAAAGATCATAATATCATCAGCATAAAGAGCATGAGATGGAGTTTGATAACCTCTAGGACTAGCCATTGGTTGGATAGATCCTTGCTCAACAAGCTTAGTTATGCCTCTACTGAGCACATCTTCAGCTAGACAAAAAAGTAAGGGCGACAAGGGGTCCCCTTGTCTGACTCCCTTTTTGCAAGCAAAGAAGCCATCTGCCTTTCCATTAACTGAAAATGACAGTTTAGAAGAATGTAGAATGGTATTAATCCAGCTACAAAACTTTGGAGCAAATCCAAAAGCTTTAAGCACATTGAGGAGAAAATGCCAATCCACTGTATCAAAGGCCTTATGGATGTCCACTTTGAGAGCTATGTTACCACCAAAGATTTTGTTGTCCAACATATTAAAAGCCTCTGAAGTAATGCAAAGACATTCAGAAATATGTCTGCCCCTTAAAAAACCTCTTTGATGCTCAGAGATAATCTTGGGAGCTACAATTGCCAACCTATCGGCTAAGACGTTGGTGATAATTTTATACTGAAAATTAGCTAAGGCAATGGGACTGTAATTTTCAATTCGATTAGCCTCTGGGAATTTGGGGATAAGAACCACAAGGCTGTAATTTAAATTTGGCAGCAACCAATCCTGAAGAAAAAATTGAGTAACAGAATTAAAGACATCCTCTTGAATAATATCCCAAAAAGAATGGAAGAAACTGCCTCTGAAACCGTCCAGACCAGGGGCACTAGAAGCACTCATAGCAAAAATAGCATTCTTGATTTCTTGTCTGGTCGAAATATTAGTCAGCATACAATTGTCTTCTGAAGAAACCAAGGAAGGGATAACCTCTTCAATAAGACCATTCAAAGTGCAAGAGTTATCAGAGGCAAATAGATCTTTATAATAAGACACCACAAGCATTCAAATTCTTTCTGTTTTCATTCTTTCTAAGTTGTAAAAAGTTCTCAAAACACTTTGTATATCCTGAGAGAAAAAGACTGTGAGCTTAAACATTGTATATCCGTCTGTAAGACGAAAAGCTAGTCTGTGTGCACCTAACCTGAAACAAATCTTTTGATTTGTTTTAGAGCCAAAAGTAGCTTGGTAGTAAACAATACTTGGATTTTTAGCTTAGAGAGGTTAGTGTAAACACTACTTGGGTTGAGTTAGAAGTAACAGTAAACAATACTTGTATCTTTGTGAAAAGATAGTGGAAACTTGGTGGGTTGCCAAGAACTGGACATAATCTTAGTGGTAGAGACGAACCAATATAAAAATCCCTGTATTATCGCTTTTTGTCTCTATCTGTTTTGACTGACCTTGATTTGTGATTTCTTGTTTATGAAAACTTAGTCTGTTTTAGTTCTAAAACTTCGTCTGTGTGTTTCTTCTTAAAACTGTTTTCCAAAACACTTAATAGACAATAGTCTTTTGTGAAAAAGCTTCCATTTTTTTTAAAATCACAATTCAACCCCTCATCTTGTGATTTTTGCCTTTACACACATTACATGTTATTCTCTTTACTTTATGTTATCAAATAGTTAGAATTATGTTTATCATTATTAATTATTAATATTATTGTTAACATGATTTTAAAGATCGTACGATAAAAACTAAATACATCCCATATAATAGACCTTACATAAAATTATTTATACATTCACTTTTAATCTAACAACCATTCACCGAGGAAGTTTAGCTTAGTTGGTTAAACATGGTGTGTGAATTGTTGTAAACCTTCCCGTACCTGTCTTCAATTCCTACGGATTAAAAAAATCTAACAACCATTCCATTTTGGCATTTTCCCCGAATTCTATCTATGTATCACTGGTGCGTAGGAAAAAAAATCTAGGTAGGTGTGGGTCCAAAACCGTTCATCTCCCTTTCCCCATTTTTTCTCCTAAAGATAATCTTGTTCGAGATATTGTTGGACACTAAATATGAACATTTCTTTTAGCAAGAATTCAAACTTTGATTCACTACGTTGTGGAATGCTAACCCCTTTTGTTACACACACTATTATTTTTTATAAATTAAAAACTTATAATTACATAATATAATAGTTAACCGTTATTTGTTTTTTTTTAAATATATTGTACCTTAAAGTAAATTTATTTAATGAAGTATAGTTTTTCTTAAATTTTATAAAAAAAAAATTGTAAACTTGTCTACTTAATAAAAAAAATTTAATTTAACAGTTAGATTAATAAAATTTAAAATATAGAAAGAGTTATTGAGAAACTTGATCCCCCTTGTGTGTGTTGATGGCATATCAAGTGAAAAGACTTTTGTTATGAAAGTATGAGAGGAGTAAATCTTAACTATAATAAAATAATAAAATGTTTAAGATTAAATCCCAAAGAGTTATTGAGGGACTTGATCCATCCTCTGTGTGTGATAATAATTTTCTACTTTATTAAAAGTAATTGTATTTCTTATTATTATTTGCTTTAAATTTTAAAAAACAAAATTAAATTTAACAGTTTGAAAATACAAAAGGTCAAAAACCATATAAAAGAAAATATACAATAAGTTGATGAAAAATAAAAGAACCAATAAGTTATAAGAATTTTAAAAATGAAAAATTAGGAAAATAAATAGATAATATATGACAATGCAAAATAATATTATGAACTATTGAGGTCCACAGGCAAAGCACATTTCGTCACTTCTACTTCCGTTTCTACATTTTGTTGTATTTGCTAATAATCTTCTTACTACACATTGATAATTCTTATATATATCGCTATACTATTTTTTTTTTATATGATAAACATAATTTTTATCAGAAAATCATAGCTTTTGGTAAGTGAAGCTACAAAAGAAACAGAAAAATGTAGTAATGGTAGTATGAAAGTGTGCTACCAAGGAATTAGCATATTAGGTCACTCATCTGACTTGAAAGCCAGATATTAATCAAACTCTTCATGCGTTAAGATGTTAAATTTTTCTCCAAGCTTTGACCATTCATCTCTGATATTTGCCTGAATTTTCTTTGCCAATTCCTGCTCATCTCTCAAGTGTGGCACTTGTTCCCTTAACTCATCTCTTTGAGCTTTTAGAATCTTTGCTTCCCCAAAGATTTCTCTCTTTCTTTGAGTAGCCATGTTCCTAGCTGCTTGTGAAGCAGAGATGTTAGCTTTGACAGCATTTATGTGCTCTTCTAGCTCCTTCTTTCTTTGCTCCAAATAGGCCAACTCATTGCACAACTCATTTTCCAAGCACATGACTTCCTTGAAGTGGGTCCTATTAGCTTCAAGACCCTCTTCTAGTTCATCAGCTTTCAACAACTTGGCTGTGGTAGACTCTATTTTCTTGCTTTCACATGTGTAATCCCTACTCCAATGAGTGAACTGTCTTGATACTTGTATTATCAATGATCTTATTTCCACTGATATTCCATCTTCTGCTGGTAAACTGGTGAGGTAGTCTAAGGAATCTTTCATGGTACTGTACTCACTAGGGCCCAACAGAACAGAAAAGTCTTTGGTCACAAAGTCTTGAAGTGTCTTCAATGCTTTCTTGGTCTCTTCACTTGGCATTTTGTTGGCCAATTCAGAAACAACTATGGAGTCATTGTTAAGTGATACCACAGAGGTCTCAGCATCCAGAACAGCATAGAATGCTTCCATGTCTGCATCATATATAGTCAAATTGGTTTGATTTTTCAAAGAGTCTATGGATGTTGGCAGCACCATGGTGGAGTTGGTATTTTGAGGTGACTTTCCTCTAGTAACTTTGTCCAAGGATACTTTAGTCCTTGGTTCCTGTACATTTGGTGTCTGTGTAAACCTTGTGACTTGGGAATGTGGTTGAGCTTTCACTGGATGATCAACAACTAGTATGCTTGATCCAGAAGCTACAAGAATAAGAGAAATTTAAAGGAGTTGGTGAGAAAAAGTAATGAAGTGAATTTATTAGTAGACCAATGATAATTAAACTAGTTTTCATAATACCTCTAGTAACTTGTAAAGTATGCAGAAAGGAAACTCAAGTTTCTAAAGACATCATGACATATCATACATTCTTTACAAGGGATTGGTCTTACTAAAAAATCATAGGTTTATCTCATTGCATATGTAATTGAAGCAATCTGTCTACCACATACCAACAAGTTGGTACTATAATTTTTTTATTTTATTATCCAGAGTGTATTCTTTTGTCACTAGCTTGCAAAAGTTAAAAAAGACCCTAGTTCAAGCTATTTATGCATTGCATGCCTCGTTAATTGGTTGGAATATTAAAATAGAGCTTGATCAACAAACTAGCTAAATAAATGGACACATATGATGTGAAGATAACATGAATATTGGGGCATGGAAATAATGCATATCCATATAGAACTCAGGCTTACCTTTGACACTACCAATGTCTCCAAAATACAAAGAAGCCATTGAACCTTTTGGAACACCATCCAATGGTTTTTGATGCATGTCAGTGTGGCATGAAGCTATATTATTTTCTCTGTCATTACTTAATTTCCACCTCTCCTCTATTTGCCTATCCAGTGTGTCACAACCTTCCAAGTTATTGAAATTGTAGCAGTTACCATCTACTCTGTTGCAATATTGGGAATCTTCAATTGACTTTGTGCTTTCTTCACTGTTTGAATCCAAATCTGTATCAATCTTTTCAGAGTGTCTGCTTGAATCTAAATCCGGATCAGGATCTGTAAAAAGTATATCCTTCATGTCAGCTTCTTGCTTACACACATGAACTCCACACCAACTCACAGTCACATTTGATGCTCCACTTATCTTCTCACATGAAATCTCAACCTGATTCCAGTCATCCATTAGATATAAATCAAGACTATGCCACTGGATGGATGGATGAGTTCTCAAGTCATACAGCCACACATGATCTGTCACCATTTCTGAAAAGTATCTTGGCATTTCCAATTCATAAACTTCATCACCATTTATATAGAAGCGAATTTCACAATTGAAACTCTCCTTCATTTCACTCTCTACCGCGAGAGCAAAGCATAAGATAGTTGCTGGAAACTTTTCACGTACCCAAAATGTCATATATTCTCCTTTGGTGATGTGATCAAACCATTCTGGAACCCTTGTTCCAGGCACCATAACTTGCATTTCATGTGCCTCAAAAGTTTCCTATAAAAGAAAAATGAAGTGAAAATGGGTGGTGACTAAAAGAAGTGTAGGAAGATTTAAGAAAAAAGAGGCAAACCTGGCTCAATAATAAGTTTGATGACTTTGCAGTCAATGATATACAATTTCTTGCATTAATGTACTGTATGTTAGGAGGAAATACTGGAATTTCTTGGAGTTTTTTGCAGTTGTCCAAGTGAAGTAATTCCAAGCAAGGAAATTCTTGTATGCATCTTGGAAGAGCAACAAAATCATTTCCTGAAAGGACTAATGATGCTACTTTTGGGAAGCAATGGAAAATTACGGGAAGATCTTCATCTATAAGGCCACAGTTTTCTAGATTCAGTGACTGAATGTTACCAAAGGTAAGGGTAGATTGTCCCATGTCTCTCAACTTTGTCAAAAAACTTCGAAGTTGCGGACAGCCTTCAATATCAAGGTTTCTAAGATTTTGCAGCATATCAAAGTTGTCAGGCAGTTCCTTGAGGCTTAAGCAAGATGTCATGCTCAATTCTTGAAGTCCAACAAGGTTTCCAATGGAAGGAGGCAATTCTTTTATACCAGTGCCTTCTATAGACATGGATATGAGGTTATCCATCTTCCCCAAAATAGCAGGGAAATTTTGAAGGCTTGAGCACCAATTAAGGATAAGACTTCTCAATGATGTCAACCTGAGGGCACTTGGAAAAACCTTAAGCTTGGTGCATCCATAAGCCCTCAACTCAACAAGTTTCTCAAGGAATCCAACAGAGTCATGAACCTCTTCTAAATTTGTACAATAGTCAAGATTTAGTTCTGTTAAATTTGGGACTCGGGAAATGTCAGGCAGTTTTGTCAACAATTCACAGTGACTCAAGTCCATAGAAGTCAAAGAATCCAAATACTGCAAAGCAAAAAGTAGATTAGCATAATTGCAAGTTATGTGAAGAAAGAAACAAAGAAATACTAAAATGATAAAATGAAATCTTACCTTGAATGGCTCTTGCATTGTAAAACGACTGCGCGACAAGTTGAGTACAACAAGTTTCTTAGGTTGAAAACTAGATGGTAGAGATGATGAAGGATATTCCATCCAATCAAGCAACCTTAAATTGTTTGGAAGATGTTGGGGGCTTCCAAAAAAGTGTCCACTTCGAACTATAAGAATTTTAAGATTTTTCATCTTTTTGAAGGAATCATCTTCCAAGTGTACCATATATTGTTCAGGGAGGTCCACCATCATGCCTTGAATTCTATAAGTTCCCTTTTAAACCAAAGCACACATAAAACTACATTAAGTTAGATTTTGATTCAAGTATGTAACAGTTATGTTGTAAACTTTAAGTAATCACTTTGTCAAACAAAATAATAAAAATATGAATAAATAATATGTGCATTCACAGTGTAAATGTCTTTTACATTATCTTTCAATCACAAACTGTCATATATAATAAGTTTGTTGACTTTCATTATAATTACCTTAAAATTCATACTAAAGATGACTTTAGATTGATTGCCTATTAAACTTTAATCAATATGTCAAACAAAATGATAATAACTAACATACACATGGCTCTTACCGTATTTTCAGTGAGTACTTCAAAAACATCTTCATGATACCATAGTCTACTTCGCTTTCCAGGCTCTAATGGTGAAACTTCTCTAACAATTTCCCTACCCATGTCTTGTATCAGGTCATGCATTCTCAATCTGTCATATTCATCAATACTAACAAGAGATCTATCAACAAGTACACTAATACCAAATTTTGGATAGAAACCACAAGCTAGCAGAGTCTTTTCTACATATTCCATTGTCTCCCCCTTGAAGAAACATGCTATATCAAGGAAAATTTCCTTCTCATTCTCTTCTAGATTATCAAAGGTCACTCTAAGTACATTCTGAACCTCTTTGTTGGGAATCTTTTCATATTTTCCAAGTGCAGATTTCCATTCTTCCACTGTTTTACCAAACAAATTAGAACCCATTACTTTCAAAGCCAATGGAAGCCCCTCAGCATGGAGCACCACACGGTTAGAAATCTCGAAATAGCCTGCATCAGGTGCCTTCCTTTTGAAGGCACTCCAAGTGAAGAGTTCAAAAGCTTCATCATGGTTTAATTTCTTTACTTCATATGTTTTGTCAACCTGATGAGCAGCTAGCAAGTGCTTATCTCTTGTTGTTATAATGATCACACTTCCAAAACCAAACCAATCGCGTCCGCCTGCTAATGCTTGAAGCTGCTCCAACTTGTCAACATCATCAAGAATCAAAAGTACTTTTTTGCAACATAGCCTTTTCTTTATAATAGGGATTCCTTTATAAATACTTCCTAGCTTGATGTTGTTGTCCCCAACTGTATCAAAAAGAAGTGCTTCTTGAAGTTGCACTAAGCCTTGTCTTTGATTTGAACTTTCTCTTATATCAGCAAGGAAACTTGTAGCTTCAAACTGGCCAGCAATCAAGTTGTATAAGGCCCTTGCAATTGTGGTTTTACCTATGCCTCCAAGTCCATAGATTCCAATGACACGAATATCTTCACTGGGTTCAATATGCAAAAGTGACTTCACTTCTGATATGCGAGTCTCTATTCCAACTGGGTATTCAGCAATATGCAATATGGTGTGATTTAATTTTCTAGAGGCCTCCTCAATGATCTCTTGGATAAGCTCAAATTCATACCTGCAGTAACAAGTTCCCCATAACATCAAAGTATGAGGGAATTGAAACAATGAAGGCTATGAAGGTAACAATTTGGTTTGGACCATTCACTTTCCTCTATCGTATCATATTAGTATGTTAATATTGAAAATGTTAATGAGTACTCTCAGAACACAATTTAAAGAAACAAAAGTAGAAAGATTTTATTGAATAAAAAGTACTTATTATATCAAACACAAAAACTATTCAATTGTTGATTTTATAAGTAATTAGAAATATTAAATAATGTGTTTTTAATGCTCATTAACAAGTGTCCTTAAAGTTTTAAATTGTGGTTGCAGTTACACAGTTTCGTCACGGTGTTGGATATTACATGAAATTGGAGACAAATGTGGTCACATTTGTAGTTACATTGTGGTCACAAAGACCACAAAACCTTGACCTTGTGGTAAAAATTGTAGTCACAGACTGCTTTTTAAAACCTAAGAAAACTTATTAGCAGGACTCTGTTAAATGTTACTAGTAATAGATTCTTGACTTTTATGTATTATTGAATCAACCATGATATAACTAAGAAGTAAGAACAAATGCATGAATAAAAGGAAAACTGGTAAATAAAACAGATGCTTTAGTACTATTAGTTACATACCCATTTTCTAAGGTCCAACCTGACAAATTGGCTGCCTCAAACAAGGCCCTCTTCCACTTTTGCAACTTTTCCACATCACCCTTGAATCTGACTTCATGCTTAGCCATTGCTGTCTCAAAACTTCCTCTCTGATGGCGCACCACAGAAGGGTCTACATGAAAGAAAACTGGCCAAACAAGTTGCCCCCTTGTCTTGTAACACTCAAGGATCTTTGCAAGCTCATCAAGACACCATGTGGAAGATGCATAGTTTTGAGAGAACACAATGATAGCAATCCTAGACTCTTCAATGGCTCCAATAAGAGCAGGGGATATCTCTTCCCCTCTCCTAAGCTTCTCATCATCTATGAAAACATTGATACCCCTTTGGCGCAAACCATGATATAGAGACCCTGTGAAGCTTCTCCTTGTATCTTCACCTCTGAAACTCAAGAACACATCATAAGTCCATCCACGACCAAAGGCAGAAGATGAAGCTCCTCCACACAGCATCATAGCTATTAGAACCAAATTTGATTGTCACTGAAAATATGCACCATATTGCTATGCTTAAGAAGGAGCCTACAAATTAACACATGCTTAAGAAGTGATGTTGTTATCCCCAACTGTATCAAAAAGAAGTGCTTCTTGAAGTTGCACTAAGCCTTGTCTTTGATTTGAACTTTCTCTTATATCAGCAAGGAAGCTTGTAGCTTCAAACTGGCCAGCAATCAAGTTGTATAAAGCCCTTGCAATTGTGGTTTTACCTATGCCTCCAAGTCCATAGATTCCAATGACACGAATATCTTCACCGGGTTCAATATTCAAAAGTGACTTCACTTCTGATATGCGATTCTCTATTCCAACAGGGTATTCAGCAATATGCAAAATGGTGTGATTTAGTTTTCTAGAGGCCTCCTCAATGATCTCTTGGATAAGCTCAAATTCATACCTGCCAAGTAACAAGTTCCCCATAACTACAAAGTATGAGGGAATAGAAAGCTATGAAGGTGACAATTTGGTTTAGACCATTCACTTTCCTCTATCATATCATATTAGCATGTTAATATGGAAAATGCTAATGAGTACTCTTAGAACACAATTTAAAGAAGCAAAAGTAGAAAGATTTTATTGAAAAAAAAGAAGTATTTATTGTATCAAACTAAAAAAATATTCAATTCTTGATTTTTTTAAGTAATTAGAAGTATTCAATAATGTGTATTTAATTCTCATTAACTAGTATCCTTAAGGTTTTAATTTGCGGTCGTAGTCACGATTTGTGGTTTCGTCACGATGTTTGATATTACATGATAGTTGCATTACGATTGAGGAGTTTTGGATTGCAAGTGTGAATATGTGAATATGATGTCTCGCATTGAGTAGAAATGGGTAAGTTGAGCAACATATAAATGAGAAAGACTCGCAAATCTAATGCCTTAAAGTTTTGGATTGAAGCGTGGTGTCAAGTTTACTTGTGTGGTTTACTCGTGACCCATTAGTAAAGATAAAGATCTCACTCCCTGGAGTTTTACCCTCCTCCTGTTCCCAACAAGGAGACCACAAAACCTTAGGACACTTATTAGCAGGACCTGTTAAATGTTAATAGATTCTTGACTTAATGTCTATTTATGTAATAATTAAATCAACCATGATATAACTAAGAAGTAAGAACAAACGCATGAATAAAAGAAAAAACTGGTAAATAAAACAGATGCTTAGGACTATTCGTTACATACCCATTTTCTAAGGTCCAACCTGACAAATTGGCTGCCTCAAACAAGGCCCTCTTCCACTTTTGCAACTTTTCCACATCACCCTTGAACCTGACTTCATGCTTAGCCATTGCTGTCTCAAAACTTCCTCTCTGATGGCGCACCACAGAAGGGTCTACATGAAAGAAAACTGGCCAAACAAGTTGCCCCCTTGTCTTGTAACACTCAAGGATCTTTGCAAGCTCATCAAGACACCATGTGGAAGATGCATAGTTTTGAGAGAACACAATGATAGCAATCCTAGACTCTTCAATGGCTCCAATAAGAGCAGGGGATATCTCTTCCCCTCTCCTAAGCTTCTCATCATCTATGAAAACATTGATACCCCTTTGGTGCAAACCATGATATAGAGAGCCTGTGAAGCTTCTCCTTGTATCTTCACCTCTGAAACTCAAGAACACATCATAAGTCCATCCACGGCCAAAGGCAGAAGATGAAGCTTCTCCACACAGCATCATAGCCATTAGAACCAAACTTGCTTGTCATAGAAAATATGCACCATATTGCTATGCTTAAGTTAAGAAGGAGCCTACAAATTAACACTGGTTTGATTATTTAATAGTTGAGGATCCAAAAAGACCAAAACACTGTTGCTTTTAACAATTAGCTGATAGAAAACGCAAGTGACAAGTTGGAGAAATTATTATATAGTTCAGTACTTCTACGTGTGTGTTTGGTTTTTTGTTGGGAGGCTCCCAAACAGCCGTTGAATCAAAAGTTCCGAATTCCTACTTCTCACAAAATATATATTGGAATGTATGTCCGCTTAACCTAACAATAAACCAACACTGCGTGTCTATCAATGTCCAGATCCACGTGACAGATAGTCTAATTTTATTAACTTTTTCTCAAAAATTGGAAAATTTGGTTACATGCAAGGTTTTAAAATCGGTTTTTGAATTAAATGGTTTTACATGGAAGATTTTACATGCAAGATTTTGGAAAATGTTAATGAATACTCTAATGATACAACATCCTGTGATAAATTAAAAACCTTTTATTAACATTTACTATAAATTTCAGTTGTAACATCAAGGTTTTTGAATTTTTTTTAACCACATTTATCCACAATTTCTCATTCACAATATCAAAAATCACAACAAAATCATGATCACAATTTAAAATCTTAGTTACATGTCACGCGACTCACTTGAAGATTAACGGAAACTATAAACACGTGGTGATCCAAGACTGACAATAATTTCTGTTCAGCTTGGTTCTCTCAGCTTAGAAGTCAAAGTCAAATCTATATTTTTCACTTTAAAAATAAACCAGTTGGGTTTAGTGAGTTGTCCTACAATTTGTTTATTGGTTGACTAAGATGCCATACCACCTGGTTCAATGTCTCTACCAAACAATCACATTTTGTTCCTCAGTTGCATCAAAGTAATAGCAGCTTCTGTATCTGATGATGATAATGATGCTCCACTATCTTAATAACGTCTTTGTGAATGAAAACTGCATTAATGAAATAATAAATCATCCCACTTGAAATAACTAATTGAGAAGTTACTAAGAAATTGAATGTCTGGTTCGATTTATTTGAAGAAATAATTTTTTTTTTGTTTTTTTGAAGAATACTTTTGAAAAAAAAATTATCAAAAACAATTTTTACCTAAACATGTGCTAAATTATATAACTATTTAATAAAGCATAAATTAAGAACATGAAATATAACATAAAAATTGATTACAAGTAAAAAAACTGCATAATAATATAGCCTCCGCTATCAACAAAGTCAATGGTACTACTATAAACAAGTTCTTTTAACCTTTTTTTTTTTTTTTTTTTTTGAAAAATGAAAGATGTTATTGAATTTCAACGTTGGCCAAAATCGATACATCAAATTGGATAATATGAAATATTTGGTGAGGAGCATCCTCCGAAGCTCGCTACCACCATTTCCGAATCAACTCCCTGTACAATATAGATGTAAGAATTCGGTAGTCTGCACCATTTGGGACCCATCTATCATGCTAAAATACTAAAATTATGTTAGTTCAACACTAAAAAAAATCTATCATGCCAGACTTTAACAGATGTACCAACCTGGCCAGCCTCCATCATGCTCTTCCAAGTGTAGCTAATATTATGGCCAATGGGTGCAACCTAGTAAGGATAAAAGCTAGATAAAACATGTGCATGTTGCATGGAGGAGTGAATGAATAAATACTAGAGCGTGTGGACCCGTGTATGAATTTTTAGTGGAGTAAATTTTTGTATATATAAAAAAGTATATTGACAATTTTGTTAATTTTTTATATTATTGAAAAATGATTTAAAATCAATTAAAAATCTTCAATAAATAACATAATTTACTATATTATTAAATAGAAGAATAACATATCAATTGGATATATATAAACACATTCATTGATAAAAAAAATAGAAAATAACTTAATGTGTTTATTTTTTAATACAATTATAAAGTTGAATTTCACAGTGTAGCATTCTTAAAGCCAAGAAGTTTTTATAGACAAAATAAATTGCATAAAAAATTAGATATAACAATTCATTATTGTTTATATAAGAAATAAACTTTAAGAATATTCAAGTCATGTGCTTGAAAATAAACTGTATGAATACTTATGTAGATTAAAACCCCACTATCTATTAATTGCTCTAATAATAATACAATTTATTAAGTAAATAAAAAATAATTAAAAAAATCTAAAATATCTTTAATTTGTACAAAAAAAAATACCAAAAGCAAAGTCAAAATTTATTACTTTATTTTAAAAATATTTTTTTTAATAACCATTTGCAATTTTAATTTCATTTTAAAACACACGTATTATAGATTGATTAATTAGTTATATATATATATATATATATATATATATATATATATATATATCATAATTAACAATTAATGGACATTCAATTACTGATTAGGCTAATTATATTTAATTAAATAGATTAATTGCACTTTTACATAAAAGTTAAATCACCACATTAAAATTATTTGATGCAGACTATATATATATATAAAATTATTTCAATATATTTCAATATATAAAATTGCATATAAAACTTTTTTTACAGAAAAATTGAATATAAAACTTTTTAAATATATTACACAAAATTGTATGATTAGACTATATATATATAATTTGATGCAGACTATATTTTTCTCATTTTAATGATTTTTTAATAGTTTCTATAAAAAAATATTTTAATTTTGTTGCATACTATGAATTATAATTCAAAATAATATATTTAGATTTTTTTAATTGATTATCTAATCAAAGATTTTTACTAAAAAATATTTAACTAATACTCTTTTTTTAAAAGAAAATATATAAAAAAAAAGAACAAAAAATCATTGGGACCAAACCAAAACACATGAAAAGAAAAACAAGAGAGCCTATAGATAGGAAACCTAAGCTATTACCGTAAAATTTCTCCAAATAGATGGAGGGACAAAACTCCCAACTTCAGAATCAGTGCTTCAGTATACTAGTGCTTGCCTTGTGACTTGCAACCTCTGGTATGTGCTTCTAATTAGTGTAGACTCTTATGTCCTCATTAAACTGTTCTGCACAATATCTTCTGATGATCATTTAGTCATGTGTAGCTTTTGGTATCTATCCCTTGACTAAAGCTATCCACAGTATCATGCTTATGAGCTTCTGATATGCTCTCCTTCTGGTAGTTTTGCTTTTGATTATGCAGAATCTATGTTTGGAAAACTTCCACTACAAGCCAATTCTTCACACCTTCTTCATGCTTCTGAATTAAGTCTTGTCTTTTAAAGCACATCTCAAAGCAATCATTAGTAGCTAAGTTCAAATAATTTGTTTGCTTCTTGAAGGTTTGTCATCATTAAAACTCCAAGCTTCTGGAGGGGATTTTGTCTCAACAATTAATGGACATTCAATTACTGATTAGGCTAATTATATTTAATTAAATAGATTAATTGCACTTTTACATAAAAGTTAAATCACCACATTAAAATTATTTGATGCAGACTATATATATATATATGCAGACTATATTTTTCTCATTTTAATGATTTTTTAGTAGTTTCTCTAAATAAATGATTTTAATTTTGTTGCATACTATGGATTATAATTCAAAATAATATATTAAGATTTTTTTAATTGATTATCTAATCAAAGATTTTTACTAAAAAATATTTTAACTAATACTATTTTTTTAAAGAAAATATATAAAAAAAGAACAAAAAATCATTGGAACCAAACCAAAACACATGAAAAGAAAAACAATAGAGCCTATAGATAGGAAACCTAAGCTATTACTGTAAAATTTCTCCAAATAGATGGAGGGACAAAACTCCCAACTTCAGAATCAGTGCTTCAGTATATTGGTGTATGCCTTGTGACTTGTAACCTTTGGTGTGTGCTTCTAATCAGTGTAGACTCTTCTGTCTTCATTCAACTGTTATGCACAACATCTTCTGATGATCCTCTAGTCATGTGTAGCTTTTGGTATTTACCCCTTGACTAAAGCTACCCCCATTATCATTCTTCTGAGCTTCTCATATGCTCTCCTTTTGGTAGTTCTGCTTCTTATTATGCATAATCTTTGAATTAAGTCTTGTCTTTTAAAGTACATCTCAAAGCAACCATTAGTAGCTAAGTTCAGATAATTTGTTTGCTTCTTGAAGGTTTGTCATCATTAAAACTCCAAGCTTTTGGAGGGGATTTTGTCTCAACAATTTTCATTCTATTTTTTGTTTCCAAAGATTTGTACAGGAAACAGAGAAAATAAAATAAAAAACAGTTGTTTTTAGTGTTTCCTATACAAATATTTTAAAAAAGAAACATAATGAAAACAAGGTGACATTTTTCTAAGGCTTAATACCCAATTTGGTCCCTTAGTTTTTTGAGTATGCAATTAGTTCCTTTAGTTTTTTATTTTTACCCAATTAGGTCCCTTGTTTTTTAAGTATGCAATTAGGTCATTTAGTTTTTTATTTTTACCCAATTAAGTCCTTTCCGCCAGGTCTAATATACTAAAAAAAAACTTAAGGATCTGATGGAAATGACTTAATTGGGTAAAAATAAAAAAAACTAAAGGACCTAATTGCATACTAAAAAAACAAAGGGACCTAATTGAGTAAAAAAAAAAAAAACTAAAGAACCTAATTGCATACTCAAAAAACAAAAGGACCTAATTGAGCATGTTTAATAAATTAAGAGACCAAATTGAGTATTAAGCCTTTTTGTAATTAAAAAGTTAAAACAAAAAACAAAATTGCAAGTAAACATCCCCTTACCTTACACCTTAAACCATTTAAACTTCAATTTATTACAAACAGTTTAGTAACCAAAATTATAACTTTCGTATGTCAAACTTGTACCTTACACCTTAAACCATTTAAACTTCAATTTATTCCCACATTGCTTCATAAATTCGTGCCATCTTTAAAACAACCCATTGCCATTTTATTTCTTCTAATTGCTAGGTATCTTCACGTACGCACATGCCAACCTTTTCAATTTTAATTTTTTTTTCCTAAGCATTGCTAGCTTTCTCCATACGCCTACCACCCTTTTCAATATTTTTCTCAATTACATTTGCAACATAAACACACGCATCCCACACTTAACAACACGACTCCCGTTTCTCATTTCTTTCTCTCTTGCTTCTAAACACACCTCACTACACAACATTCACACAAACATAACTAAGGGTATTCGCGGTGCGGTTTGATTTGATTTTTAGTTAAAAAGTCATCCGAACCAAACCTAAAAATTATAAGCAATTCAGTTTGGTTCATTTTTTTAATGTAAACTTAAATCCGAACCAAATCAAACCAATCTTTTGTAGTTTAGTTAGGATCGGTTTTGCAATTTTTAATATTTTAAATTTTACCTTAATATGATTTTTAAAAATATTTTTAATTTAACTAAAAAAAATTGACACAATGTAAAATCTATTAACTAATTATGTCGTAATCAAGACTTGAAATTGATATTTACATAATGATAAGAAATAGAAGAACAAAAAATTTATACATGATAATAATTATATTACTAATCTCTTATAGAAAAATTTGTCTATTTAACAGTACCTACTATTCATCAAAGAAGTTGAAACTTTGAAGAGTCGACCCCACAATGGTTCATTCATAATATGTTTACTTTCACATAACGCATAAGTAAGCAAATAAGGTTGAGAAAACCATAGTGTGTTTGAGCATGTAAGAATGAGAACATATTTCTTATTCATAACAAACTACAATTCTGAAAGAAATTGTTTAGCTCCCTATACATTTCATTACTTTAGTTTTTTTTCACTATAAAAAAATAAAATTATAAAAGGATAACAGTACTATAAAATGCATACTTGAGTTTCGTATAGAGACATTAAGAATAAAAAGAAGCACAACTTTACAATCATATGAGGTTCGATTAAGTTTGGATCGGTTCCAGAGACATAAATCGCAAACCAAACCGAATCGATCAGTTTGAGCACAAAATTATCCAAACAAATCTAAAAAATATCAGTTTAGTTCGATTTTCAATTTTTATTTTGGATTGGTTTGGATTTGTACACCCCTAAACATATCCACAAGCTTTAAAGCCACCCTGCCACCTTTGTCAACCTTTCTCATTTCTTCCTCCTTCTGGCACGAGCAACACACACATACACAAGCTCCACCCCTAACACAACTCCACGAGCTCCACGAACCAGCAAGCATGTGCTTTCTTCTTCGTTATTGCCTTCAATCTCCACAGCTAAGCATCTCCTATCCACCAAGTTCAATCTTCTCCTTCCTTCGGTCTTAAGCCTCGACGACCAAGCTTGTTTAAGGCAAGCCAAGCACGAGTTCTCCACCTTATTTGCCATGGATGTCATGATCATGGTCTTATATGGCCAAAGATCAAACTTTTGATTGGTGGATTGCTTCTAATCAAAGTTGTGAGCATATCCTTTACCTAGTTTCCAAGTGGTGAGCCCAAATCTCCCTTGTTCTTCTTGTTTCTCTTATTTTTTTCTTTATCTTTTTTCAAAATGGGACGTTGTACATATTGTCGTTTTGCACAACCGGTCACATAACCGCATTCCCTGTTACCTCTCGATCATAGTTGTATGGTCGAATTTTCAAAATGTCATCCTTTTCCCATTGATACCCATTTGACCAAATTGTGTATGGCCTTTCATGATGGGTTTCATGCCCTGAAACCTACATGCAGAGTTCTTGTTGTATTCTTCTCACTTTGCTCTTCAATTTGAAATATCTTGATTGTCAATTTGATCACTGTGCAAGAAATTGTACCAATAGAAAGTTTGAGATCTTTATGTGCAAGGGAAAGCAAGAGGAGCTTGGAGTGTACCTCGAAGAGTCCCTATGACCTTGAGGTAAAGGGGAGTGAGGGGTAACATAAAGAATAACACTAGAGTAGATTTAGGAGTTCCCTACTCTTGATGTCTTTCAGGGTTTAGTGTCGATGAGTCATCGTACAACTCATAACTTAGTGAAATTGGGATTTAACTATTGTCTCTGTGTTTTAAACTTGTGTATCTATCTATGTTTTGTGTTGTTGAGAGATTAGTGTTAATTTCTCATGAATCGGTAGACCTCGCTTAGAACAACTAGTATAATTGCTCAATGGGTGTTTTAATTGTCTTGATATATATGTATGTATTTGTATTATAATGGTCAATTTCTTATGTTCCTTAATTCCTTTTATTTAAATCTAACCTATAGATATATTCATGATCTAAATGATTTTAATTATGTAGTTAGTGGTTAAATTGAAGTTGGATATGCTAACTATAAATGCAAAAATCACAAGAAGGGGGTTGAATAGTGATTTCAAAGACTTTTTTGCAAACCTTTTTCGTAAAACACTTATTGTCTTAAAGAACAAGATAAAAAGAGATATAAGTACAGGCGATAGCTTTTGAAAGCTCACAGTTTTATCAAACACTATTTAAAACGTATTCAATAGAAACTCACAATTCAAGTTTAGATATAAAACAAATAAGAGCAAGATAAAACACAGATATTTATACTAGTTCGTCTCAACCACCAAGACTACATCCAGTTCTTGGCAACCCACCTAGTTCCACTATCTTTCACAAAGATACAACTATTCTTTTTACAAACTACTCCTAGCTTATGCCAAGTAGTTTGTACACTAGTTTCTCCAAGCTAATAACCCAAGTATTGTTTGCTACAAAGTCACTTTTGGCTTCCACAAATCAAGATTTGTTTAAGGTTTCAGGTGCACATTGACTATTTCTATTGTCTTATAGCATGTATACCAATTAAGTTCACAGTCTAACTCTCAGGATATATAAGATGGTTTTTAGAGCTTCAGAAAATTTTGAACACTTTTACAAAAGTTTGAATGCTTAAGAAAGATTGCTAGTTCCTGTCTCTAACTTCAACACTTCAACACTTCAGGTATTTATATACTTGTTGAGGAAGTAACTGTTGTCTCTAAATGACCGCGTTTGATAATATCTGTTGGTGAATGTGTCTATTGGGGCATTAAATGCTTGTCACTAGTCAAAGCATACTGATAAAGCACTATACTTATCCTCCAAGGTGAGCACTCCAAATCTCGCGTCAGAGAGCAAATCACCTTTTGTACCTTCAAGTACACTATAACTTACTTTAGGCATGCCTTTTGATGAAGTATGTAGCTTTATCTTTTGACTTCTCTCTTTCTTTGCTCTTTGACGAGTCCTATGATGAATAAAGAACATTCATTGCATGAAGGATCATCTAAACAAAGCATTAATACTTGATCATAAATGTTACAGACTTAGCATCTATCTGCTAACATTTGATGAGTTAGACATGGACACAACACACTTTCGTTTGTATGCCATCAGACGCAGTCTTTGAAAATTAATATTCTTTTTTGCATCAAAACAAAGCAATTGAGAGTCCTGATTTGTCTTATGATCTAACATTAACAATATGAAAATGTGTCTATATGTTATGTTTGAGATCCTATTCACTTGTGATTGCCTATGGTTGTTGAATATTAATTGGAAGGTTATAAATGTGTGTAATTTGTGCTTAGTGCCCTATTGCAATCTATTCTAAGTGAATTCAAATATGTTCTTGGACTGATAGATGTTATACATGGGAAATGAGTAAGTTATAACGTTGAAAGTTAAGTGATTGTGCTAAAATTTAGCCTTGTATCAAACTTATTTTCACAACTACTATGTAAGCAATGTACTTAGCCTTTCAAACCCTTTAAGAAACTAAGTCTTAACTTTACAATCCTTTTGGTCTCACCTTATTTCCATATTCCTTTGAATTATAGTAATTTTCCCTTGAGTCATATTCAAACTAGCAATTGTGTAGAGTTGAGTATGTATAACACAAGTTTTGAGAACCTGTGACTTGTGTAGCTAATGAATTAGATCCTGAACCCTTATGTCATGTTTTGTTCTTGTTCTAAAGTCCCTAAACTTAGATTAAAACAAGCCCTAAGCACTAGGAGTACTTGTATTGCATGAAACACTGGGATTAAAGGCAAAATATATTGCTGAATGTGTTACTTGAATTTGCCTTATTTTCACTAAATCTCTTGCATTTGATACATATGTTTGTTGGTTGAGACCTTTTATGGTATTTTATATCTATATGTTTAGTTCATAACTTAATCGCCTCCATAGCATTTCAAATTTTATATGATATATAATGAATTTTATACTATGGTATGTTCTATTTATGCTTGACTCTGGACAAAAGCTATAATTTGTGAATTATGTTGTGTTTTGGTAGTGTATGGTCTTGTTTTGTATTTTTAGAGTAAATTAGACATCCTAATTGATCCATGGGAATTGGAATCACTCTATTTTCAATTATAGAGAATTTCTTATGAATTTTGAAATATGAGATTGGTGATGGACATGGATGCTAAAAACTCTATTTTAAATTTTGATAAAGGGACTTAATTTGAAGCCTCTGTGCTTGCTATAAAATATTTATGTACTATAGTTCCTATAAATGAATTAAGTACTTGTAGTAAAGAAACCAAAATAATATGATTAAAATAAAATATTTGTAACAAGAAGTATGAAAGTGGATGGGTTGCTTGCCGGTACCTGATAATTGAATATAAAAATACATTGTAATAAAGTAAAGGCTTAAATATGTTTTGGATCCCTAATATATTAGCAAATTTTGCGTTGAGTCCTTATTAAATTTTTGCTTTGTGTTGGGTCCCCAATAAATTTTTTATCTTGTTTTTGGTCCCTAAAGTGCTATCAAACCACTTTTTAAAGCAATTTAAAGCGTTATCTAAAGTGCTTTAGGGACCAAAAATAAAATAAAAAAATTATTGGGGACCTAACACAAAACAAAAATTTAATAAGGACTCAATGCAAAATTCGCTAATATATCAAGGACACAAAATATATTTAAGCCTAAAGTAAACTAGTAGTTCAAGGAAAACATGAGACATGGCATAAGCCTATGTAGCTCTTGGGTACCTAATAAACAATTATAATTCAAGATCGAAAATAAAATCAAAGCAAAGGTGATATGGTGTAAGGATAACTAGTGCATAGGTTATAAACTTAAAGTCTCGAGTATCTAAAACAAATGCACAAGGTTAATTTGTTCAAACATAACATGGCTACATGGCCATTAAAGTGTTACCACGAAAACATAGAACATACTTGATACACTAAATCATCTCCCACAAGGTGGCCCCAGAAAAAAGGTAGTATGTACAAAATATAACATACATAAACATGACAAACATAAATCGGGACAACCTTCAAGGAAAGTTCTTCTGCCTCCGAGTCTTGCATTCTCCTGCTGCATTAGATTGTGATACCCTCGTCTATTCATCCTGTTATTCATCATGAAGTAAACCATGCAACACAGAGAAAGAAAGGAGAAGTGAGGTTTTTAACAGCACAAAGACTTAGGCAGGAGAGATAAACCACAACATTCTCATAGTTCAACCGTCCTATAAGGCATACCTTCAAATATTTAAACAATTAAGATCTTACATCATGGATAAATTGTACAATATAGATTCATCAAATAAACTAAAAAAGTATATAATAATCACAAAATATAATATTACTATTACTTACCACAAAAATATAATAATCCAAGTCACCTTGCATTAATATATATATATATTTTTGAAAAGACCTTGCATTAATCTTAGTATTACATTACTAATTTGTTTTTGGTTACATATTGTATTACTAATATATATAATTGGGAGTTGCCATTTCCACTCCCCTTTATTACTAACATACTCCCCTTTGTAATTTTTTTTCCCGCAGTGCCCTGGAAATTAATCTTTACACATGATTTTACATTCCCCTTTATAATTCTAATTTCTAAGAGCTTGCAAACCGCCGACCGCACGCACGCAACCATCGCCGGATATTCTTTTGGCTAATCTTGTGTTTTCTGTATTTCTCTTTCGCAGGTCTCACTCCATTATGGCACACTTTTGCCCCGCCGTTCCCGATGATGTCGATCCCAATGCACTTATCTTTGATTGAGTCGTTAGAGTTAGAGACACAACAAGCTTGCATCAATGAAGCTTGCGCTCTGCTTGTGCAAATTGGTTTTCGTCAGTAGCTATTTATCATTCAGAACGTGCATAATAATGGCTTCACTCATAACATAAGCAATTTTTGTTATTACCATGGTTTTAAATTGCGGTCGTGGTTGCGGCTACTGCGGTTGCGGGCTTTACAGCTACTGCGGCGTGAAATTATTTCATGTTTGCACGAAACATAAAAAAAAAAAACTATAATTATTGTAATTGTTGGAATATCTTTTTTTATAAGATTGTATAAATTTTCATTCATTTTAAAGATTTTGCATCACTTTAATGAATGATTTATAATAGATTTGTAATAAAAATAATGGTATATAAATCTAAAATTAATTTTCTTAAAGAATTTAATTCCTCAAATCTTCTTCTTTACTAATTACTATTTTTTTTCTTCATAATTTCTTTAATCTCTCAAATTAAAATTTCCTTTCTAATTATCCCTTTCCCAACTACTTGGCTCTATCGTGTAAAAAATTTATCTTCTTTCCTAATACTTTATTCCATCTTATCAAATAATCTCCCCCTACAAATTTTCTAATTTTTCCTTCTATTCTCTCCACAATATAATCTCTCTCAGTCCCTTCCCTCTAATATTTTTAAGTTGAAATTTTCATTCTCTCTCCTAGTCTCCTTGTCATGTCACCGTAAGCTAAGGCTCACTCCACTAAAATAAGATAGAATAATTAAAAAAATCTCTTCCTAATTCCTACTCTCCCACGATCTCACTCTCTTTCCCCTTTCCTCTTGTCCCACGACCCTCAGCCTTCCCAATTTCACACTTTGCCCCTCCCCTCCGAAATCTAGTGATCATAGATGAGAAAGGAAACAGGAACACAAACAAAAGGTACGCACAAGCAAGGTTGTTAAAATCGAGATCTTACTTGATGGATAAAAAATCATAACTCGGGGATCGTAATTCGGATCATAAGATCCTACATTTCCTTACCTAAAATACTTATATATAATCTATAATTTTTATTTCTATTATTCTTTAATTTGCTATATCATATATTATGTTTTTTAGTTTATCATATATATATATATATATATATATATATATATATATATATGTATGTGTTATGTTTTAATTTTTTAATTACATTTTTAATACTGTTATATTATTATTATTATTATTATTATTATTATTATTATTATTATTATTATTATTATTATTATATTATATGTTATGTTTAAAAAAACAAAAAAAAAGAGAAACTAAATTGGACTCAAATTAAGGCCAACAAATCAAATAAAAAAAATAAAGAAAAAACGTTTGGGCCCATTTCCCTTGAAACCCAAAGACCCATCAGTTTCTCTCCTAAGTGGTAAGGGCTGCCAGCCACCAAGAGCAAGTGCAACCCCAATTCCTTATGCCAGACTACAGAGAACGTAGATGGAGGAGTATTAGGAGGCCATCCGCTGCAAGAACAGAGGTTGTTTGGTGAGTCCCCACAAAGCCTGCAAAACACCGCTATTTGCTCGCCCACGAAGCTCAGAAGGGATCGCATATCCCACGATCCCACGTGCAAGAGAGCGATTTTACTCAGGTCTCGCACTCCGACGATCCCAGCGATGATGCAGCACGGAGAGGTATTCACAAATCGTTGAATCACATGATCCTACAAACTGGATTGCGATTCTAACAACATTGCGCACAAGGGCAGTCGCCTACGGAATCACACTCGCAAGTCCGATCTAGTTTTTTTTGAGAAAAAAGGAGGACCAAGATCGTGTTGCAGTTCTGTTGCGGATGTTGCAGCTCCATTGCGGCTTTGTTGCGGACGCAACGCTGTTGCGTTGCGGCGTTTCATGTGAATTTGATTCACACCATAATTGTGGTCTGTTGCCGTTGCGGTGAGCTCCGCAACCGCAATATTGCGGCCGCAACAAGTGTTGCGGTTCGCAATTTAAAACCATGCGAAGTAATATTACATATACATTTTTATTCATAAATTTATGATACTACTCATGTTTATATTTATATTTCTTATATATTTATAAAATTATCACATAACTTATGTTTATTTGTGAAACATCTATTTAATTGAAGATTTTTTTTAGTAACTATTTGATTAAAGGTACATAAGTATAATTATTAAGTTATATAAATTTGCTTTTAACAGTATATATTTGAAGAGTTATACTATTATTAGTTGTTTATTGACATATAAAGAAGATATTTAATATTTTAAATTATCTTTTATTATGTTTATTATATATATTACCATTTATTTAATACTTTCTCCAAAGAAAAATATAAACAAGACTAAAACCAAAAACCGATCCAATCCAAACCGATTTAAATTGGATCGGATTGGATCGGATTTAAATTTTTTATCAAACCAATTGGATGATTAATTAAGAAAATCGAAGTGATTAGATCGGATAATTTTTTTCTTCAAAACCGATCCAATTTAATCCGTGAACACCCCTACTTAGGATTATAAAGGGTGAGTGTAGAATCACATTTTAAGATTAATTTTCAGGGTATTGTGGGAAGAAAATTATAAATGGGGAGTGTATTAGTAATAAAGGGAGTGGAAATAGCAACTCCCATATAATTAAGCAGTGTTATTAGGATCAGTTCCGCTGGAAATTTGGGCCTAACTTTTTTTTTTTTTAATAAAAAATTGAGCCTAACTTTGATTTAGTTATTAGATTGAATATGTTATTGACTTCACATTTTCTTTTTATATTGACATATTCAAATCGACATTAAATTGAACTGAGTTAATGCAAACTGCGCCTAACGAACCAGTTTCTCGAAGTCAAAGTCTTGCAAGTTGCAGTCGGATCAAAATTTTATTTTTTAATTTTCTATTTTTTCCATTACTATGATTTTAAAGAAATAAATGAAGAAATGAAAATGATACACATGTGATAGAAAATATATCATTTATTTTTTAAAAACTATAATAATAATAATAATAGAGGAAATGGAGAGGAAAAGAAATAACGATATTTTTTTTCCATTGCAGTCACAGTGTATACTGTATAGGGTCTAAGGCATGGATGCATGCTTCACTGCAATAATTTTTTTTTTCTTTCTTTTTCTTTTTCTTTTTACCTGTTATTATATTGGCTTATATGTCTTTTACAGTTATGGGTTATTAACTTATTATTAGGAGTGAGTATCATCTTGTCCGACCTGGTTCGAGGGTGATTTGGACATGTTGGTTTGAGTTTTAAAATTAAACCTAATACATATTTTAGAATGAATTTATGTTATGTTTTGGATTGTCCTAATTCAATTTATTGTCCTACATTATTTTAAAAAGTATAAAATTTTACCAATTATGTATTAGTAATAGTTTTTTGTTTAATAGATAACATTTTGTTTAACATGAAGTTATATTTATAATGATATTATTTATTTTTAAATATATGTAAAATATATTTTAATTTAAGTTTATACTAGATAGTACCCGTGCGATGTACGGGTAAATTTGAAAGAAGAAATTTTTTGAATTATATAAAAATTATGTTGACATAATAATGTACAATCATCATTTACACAATAATGTATGGCCTCTCCATTTTTAAAAATGTTTCTTAATAAATATAAAAATTAAAAAAATTATTTCATATTTTCATTGTGCTATTTTTTTCTTTACAAAACATGCATGTATTATTCTAATTATTAAAACACTTGAGAATTAATTATGCTTTCAAAACTTTAAACATGAAAATAAGATAAATAAATATTTTCTATCATTAAAGTTACTTACTTGAAATTATAAAAATCAAATATTTTTCTCCTGCTATAGTATTATAGTCTTATTCCTTTTTGTATAATTTATATTGTTATATGTGTTCTATTATTATATTTTTAATTTTTAATTAAATTTAATATACTAATTTTAATATTATAATTTAATTTAATTTAATTTTATAGTTGGCACCCTCAAAAAAAACTTCTAGCTCCGCCCCTTTTTGTATATAACATATACATAAATTTAATAAAAAAATATTAATAATAATAATAATGTAATTATTAGTTTTTTTAAAATATTGTTTGCATCAAAAAATAAAAATATTACTATATTTAAACTTCTAAATTACAATTAAAAAATTTATGATGAATACAAAAATAAATTAATGCTAAAATAATAGTATTGTAAATTATATTTTATTCAGACTAATAACTAATAAACTCATAATTTTTTTTTAATGATTTCAAGTTGGTTTAGTTAATATTTAGTCATACTTTGACATGACATTTAAGCATTCTTGAATTTGAATTAGATTAAAAATTGATAAATATTAATTTAAAACTTTTGATTATTTATATACAAATTATGTTATTTTTTAACTGATTTCTTTGTTTATACAACTTTATAATTTATTTGTGATATTTTGAGAATGAATCATTTTAAATAGAATTTGATTTGACTTAACTCAATTATTTATTTATAGATTTAATGTTAAAATTAATTAATGAGAACAATATAAAAAAAACCTAAAAAATTACATCTAAAATGAGGTTAAAAATAAACAAAATTTGCATTGATATGTGATACGATTCACAGTGGAGAACAATAATAAAAAATTCAAAAGTTTACATCAAAGTTTTATCTATAATAAAAATAATTAATCGAATGATTTATTAATATTATAGGCACAGTGTAATTTGATTTAAGTAATTATTAATTACATAACTATTAATTTGTGTATTGATTCAAGTTAATATTTAATTTTATATATTAATTGAAATACTTAAATTAAATGTTATTAAGTAAAAAAATAGATTATAAAAATTCTTACTTGAAATTATTTTAACTTATTAGTGAAAAATTATATTCATTCAGTGTTTGTCACATGACATTAACTTAATAGTAAAAAAAATATTTTGTTTAAAAAATAATATATTTTTTAGAGATAAGTGATTGAATATAATGATAATGCTTGGTTTAGGATCTAAAAATTTAATAAGGATGCTTTTTTAAGCCTTTTGTGTCATCTCCAAATATGTAAACTGTAAAAATAAAAAATGTTAGGAAGTAAAGTTTAAATATAGTATGTTGGATAAAAATATATAAAAAAATTATAAAAAGAAATATGAACTTTACTTAAATGAAAAAAACAATTCAAAAGAAAAATGATTAAAAGATAAAATGTATGAAGAAAAACAAAGAAATAAATACAACTGGTAAAGAAAAAACATATAAACGAAAATAATAAAAAACCAATAAAATAAAGACTAAACCTTGTTTTAATGATATAGTAAAACTCCTCATATATTCTTCTGTAAAACCTCTCATTTTAAGTCTCTTGTAAATCCCTCATTTTAAGTCTTTTGTAGTTGAAAGTGAAGAAACTGTAAAATAATGTCAGCAAATAAATATTCAATAATAACTATTAGGAAAAACATGTAAAAGTATTCAAATAACTTTGAAAATGATAAATGCTTACTTTAAAAAAAGATTGAAATTTTGATGAATATGTGTTTTTTGCCAGTATTTATCCCTCCATTGAAACTGAATAAAAGGAACAGAAAACATGTTAGCAATTGACTATTAAAAAATAAACGATTATAATGAAAATCAACAACACATCGATATTTATAGATGAGTTGATCTCAAATCTTGCAAGATTTTTTAAATTTGATTTTACTATAAATTTAAGGCTTAAATATGTTTTTAGTCCCTCAAATATGGGGGTATGTTTGTTTTAGTCCCTCAAATTAAAAGTTGTTTTTTTTAGTCCATCAAAGCTGGGAAATGTTTTTTTTAGTCCCTCTCAATAATAGGTACCAAACAAGGAATAACGGATTCGCAATTTGTGGCAGCTTTTAGCCGCCAAAATTTGATTTTGTAAATTTGTGGCGGTTAAAAACCGTCACAAATTGCAAATTCGTTATTTCTTGTTTGACACTACTATGGAGAGGGACTAAAAAAACATTTTTCGACTTTGAGGGACTAAAAAAAGTGACTTTTAATTTGGAGGACCAAAAAAATAATGATCCATATTTGAGGGACTAAAAACATATTTAAGCCTAAATTTAATTAAGAATATATATATTCGTATTATCAATTAATTTGAATCAAAATATATTTTATGCTATTAATTTGAACGTTCAAATCATAAAAAAATACTTGTTATAATTACCTTAATTAATATAATTATATATTTTTTATGAATTAAAAATGGAAAAAATGATTACTTGATAATTGATTACTGTAATTATAAAAAATATTTCACAAAATTTAATAATTTGATATTACACATAGTCATAAACATAAAATGATATTACATTAAATACTAATAAAATCGTGAATAAAATAAAAGATATCTATTATATACCATTCTAAGTTTATCAATATGTGTTGTTATTGAAATAAAATATCTAATTAGTAAATACTAATATAATCACCAATAGAATATTTAGGTTTATTCTATGTAACATTACATGTTAATAAAATAAAATATTTATTAGTAAATACTAATAGAATTGTGAATTACCTGATAATTGATTACTGTAATTATAAAAAATATTTCACAAAATTTAATAATTTGATATTACACATAGTAATAAACGTAAAATGATATTACATTAAATACTAATAAAATCATGAATAAAATAAAACATATCTATTATATTTATTATCATAAACATAATTCATTAATAAAGTAATAAATTAATTTTTTTAAGGTAATACCATTCTAAGTTTATCAATATATGTTGTTATAGGAATAAAATATCTAATTAGTAAATACTAATATAATCACCGATAGAATATTTAGGTTTATTCTATCTAATATTACATGTTAATAAAATAAAATATTTATTAGTAAATATTAATAGAATTGTGAATTACTTGATAATTGATTACTGTAATTATAAAAAATATTTCACAAAATTTAATAATTTGATATTACACATAGTCATAAACATAAAAAAAATATTACATTAAATACTAATAAAATTGTGAATAAAATAAAATATATCTATTATATTTATTATTATAAACATAATTCATTAATAGAATAATAAATTGTTTATTCTATCTAATATTACATGTTAATAAAATAAAATATTTATTAGTAAATACTAATAGAATTGTGAATTACTTGATAATTGATTACTATAATTATAAAAAAAATATTTCACAAAATTTAATAATTGTGATATTTACAATTAATAAGATCATACAATTGTATTGTAATTGTAATATTCACAATTAATATCTAACTATTTTAATATAAAGATGATTGATTGATTGATTACTTTAATAATTAAAATATTAAAATAGATATATTCAAATGTCACTAGAATATGACACGTGTACTGACAATCCTAGTTAGCAACTGTGTTTTATATAATATTCTAGATAGTACTCGTGCGATGCATGGGTTTATTGAGGAAGTAATGAAGTTTTTGTATGTATAAAGTATGTTGACAATGTTGTTAATTTGTTATATTATTAAAAAAAGATTTAAAACTAATTCAAATTTTAGCAATAAGAAACTTATTCATTAATAAAGATAATTAAATGTATTTATTTTATAATACAACTCATTTAAAAAAATTATTATATAACTCTAAATTTAAATTTCACAATGCCACTTTCTTGAAGTAAATTTTTTTTCTATGTATAGACAAATAAAACTATATAACAAAAATAAGATGAAAATAATAAGAAAATTAATTATGACTAAAAGAACTAACATATTGTTCTATTAAAATATTTTTTATGGAATTCATTAATTTAACATCCTGTAAAAATATTAAAAACAAAATTAAGTGAATGAATGAAACAATATAAATTTAAGAACACATTTTTAAATGATTATAAATAAGCACAATGTTATATATCACATTCATTTGGGAGAGGCATTTTCTAATATTTTAAAAGATAAATTATAATTAAACTTAAAATTAAAAATAACAATTTAATATTTTTTTTGATAAACAATGATTTAACATTTTTATTAAAAATTATTTAAAAAACTATTGTCTTTTCATGTATTAAATAATATAAATAAATGATCAAATATTATTGTTTTTTAAAGGATACATATGAAAAAAAAGATAATTGAGAAT
The DNA here is from genome assembly GCA_026413185.1 of Pueraria montana var. lobata. NCBI lineage: Eukaryota > Viridiplantae > Streptophyta > Magnoliopsida > Fabales > Fabaceae > Pueraria > Pueraria montana. Next base: position 62,510,465 of record CM048654.1, on the reverse strand, counting down.
CACATCCATCTATGTAATAATTAAATAAATAGTATGATAATAAATTAATCGAGCACTCCATATTTAGGCCAAAACTAAAGGTTCATTTTAAATTAATCTTCTATTTCAAATTTTGATTCATGAATCAAAATATAAAGTAAAAATAAATTTCTATATTTATATGTCATAATTGTCCATAATTGATTTGTATACAAATAATTGCTTATTAATCGATTGTATAAAAATGAATTGAAGAATTATACATAAGCAAAAAAAAAAAAAAAAGCAGGAAACGTTGTAGTGTTACCATGTGGATAAGATTCTAAATTGAATTATTTTTTAGATTGACATGCGGAGTTTTTCTATTTAAGAAAATTTTACTTTGTAAAAACCTTTCCAGGGTCCGCAATAGGGTTAATTTGACCTACAACCAAAGTATCCCATGACCTATCGCGGAAAATCAAATTAATTAATTAATATCGCAGAAAATCCATCATCATCAACTCCTAGTCTTACTGCTTTTATAATCATATTAATTAATTACGGAAAGTAATCATATAATCATATTGATATTTGATATAATTATAATACTAACTCAAAATTAGTTAATAACAATATTTATTTATCAACTGTGAAATATAAACATAATCGTAATATTAAAGAAAGATTCTTTTTACAAAATTTTAATTACCATTTAATTACAATCAATTATATTATTATTCGTTGAATTCAAGACCATTTAATTCTATCAATTATATAAAATAAAATTAATTGCAATCATATTATATTATTATATCATTATCATAAATTAAGATTGAATTAATTTACTTTATTAAAATATTTTTAAATTTTTTGTATTATACTTATATTTATTATTATTATTAAAATATGGATTCGGGAGTCTATTACGTGTAGGGAAGGTTTTAGTATCCTACAACTCCCGCTAAAATTAGTACCTTTAATTAATTGCGTAAAATCACATAAGTTTATGAATATTTATTTTACCCTAATAAAATATATTTTTATTTTTAAATATTATTATTTTTGTATTTTTATCTGAAAGAAGTTATCCTTACACAAGCTAGCAAATGACTAATCATTAAACCCTTGCAATCCGAATAATGTTAAAAGATAGAAAATGCTATTCAATTAACATCATTAGTTGTTACATATTGGGATAACTTTATTTTCTTTTCAGAGAAAACAACTTTATTTTACTTCATGCACAAAGTTTATGATAGCAAATAGCTATTCTATAAACTCTTATAATTTTAGCAACACTAAAGAGAATTCAGTACTCAATTAGTATCCAAATTATTGCATGAATTAAAATAACTATCTTTATTTGAAATCACAAATGCCATGAATAATTTATAAATTAATGAGGGAAAAAAAAAAAGCAAACTTTTAACTATCCTAATATTCTAACCCCCCCCCCCCCCCCCCCCCCCCCCCCCCCTTTTTATATAAAAGACCTAATATTCTAATCCTAAACTAAAGAAATAAGACACAACTATATCCACGGCAAACACATACAAAAGCACGAAATGAGAAAAATATCGAAACAATAAATAAAACAATAAAAAAGGATGAAAACCTTACAATCTGAAACCGGTATTCTAATATTCCTTTTATTAATGAACAAATCCTAAGGCCAAAACAAAGCCTTTTAATTCCACGTAAAATAAAGAAACATCATTGGTACATATACTAAATCATGAAGTTGAATAACTACAAAGAGAACAAAAGAAGGAAAAATAAAAGAAACCCAACAAAATATAGGACTTGTAGCTTGAAGAACACTCGAAACACAAAGCTGAAGAATTTTCTCTTTCTCTGATCCTTCTTTCTAATCTCCCTTTTTTTCTCCCCCTTTTTTTTTTCTCAATACAAGGCAGTCTATTTATAATAAAAAAAATTATGTCCTATTTTTTTTTTCACATATATTCTCATATTGCCTTCTCAAATTCTTTCTAATTTTCTATATTTTCCAAATATTCAGAGATCTCATTTTTTTTTCACATATCTCCTTAGATGTTTCTTTGATTTTCCAAAGTCTTTAAAGATCTCTTTTCAAATCTTTTCCGGTTTCCCATTTTTCTTCTAAATCTTCAAAGATTTTTTTTCTACAAATTATTTCTAGATAAAATTGGGTATTCACAATATAGTATCATTTTAAATTTTGGTTATTTAAATTGGAAAGAGAAATATAAACAATGTCTCCTAAATATTAAGATTTTGATTGCGCTAATCAATAATTAATTAATTAATTATAATAGTAAAATTAAGGATGAAAAAAAAGGAAGGAAAAATGTCACCAGAATGTGACATGTGTACTGACAATCCTAGTCAGCAACTGTGTTTTATATAATATATAGATATAGATAGATAGATTACTTCTTTCTATAATTTAATTATATATAAGGATAATATATAGAGGAAGGATCCACTTATTCCAAGAGTAACCGTAAGAAAGTTACTCCTCATCTTTATTATTCATTTTCTTGAAATCTAATGATTAAGATTAGTTACTCGTTACAACCATTAGATTTTAAGAAAATGAATGGTGAGGATGGTGAGTAACTTTCTTAGAGTTACTCTTGCATTTGGTAGGGGATAAGAATCAAAGAATTATGTGGTATTTTTACTGTATTAAATAGAATAACGCGATATTTTTACTGCCATAAAAAAAATTTTAACTCGGAAAAGTTAGATTCTCACCTTCCTCCATGGAAAAGTTTTTGTGGGAAACTTAGCTAAAAACATTTATAGGAAACATTCTTTCCTAGAAATGTTATTTTTTAAAATTGATACCAAACGTGGGAAACCAAGTTTCCCAATCTAAGATTCCCAAGAAATCTAAAACTTCTCCCGTACCAAACACAGTAAGTGGATCCCTTCCTCTTCTAATATCTATAATATAATATGCATTGTATTTGGTATAATAATTTAGAAAATACAATAAATTTGATTAATTTTTAAAAAATAATATTCTCATTATATATAACCATCATTTACAATATATGATTAGGAGTCCATGGAGAACATTCCAATAGCATAGCAACATGATTAGGAGTCCATACTCTATCAACCTAAACATGCAAATCAATATTCACCATAATTTAAAGTGGTAACAACATTAGGTGACTCACCAACATTTGGTGACAACAGGTACATGACAATATACTACACTAATCGTGGATAAATTGTAGTGATTTATTAGCAACGTTAGTGTGTAAACCGCCTTAACCACGACCTAGAGTCGCAACCCTCTGCCTACATATAAAATGACATGCACTAGACATTCTCAAGGTCTCTTTGGCATCCACTAAAATATTTGCACCCGTTATAAGACACAGGGAACTCTAGAACCACAAGTCCAACAACTAATGATATGAGAATGTGTGCTCACGTTAAATAAAAATTTTAGGTAAATTTTCATGTGTATCTTTTCATCTCTCTTTACTTTCATATATCTTAAAACTTTAAAATTCATAATTTTATTCTCTTTATAAAGTCTTATGATAAGGCTTCATCATAATTAAATAATTCTAGTCTTGTTCTCTTTTAGATTTTATGAAAAAACTCACATTACATGTTATTCTCTTTACTTTATTTTATCAAATAGTTAGAATTATATTTATCATTATTAATTATTAATATTATTGTTAATATGATTTTAACGATTGTACGATAAAAACTAAATACATCCCATATAATAGACCTTACATAAAATTATTGACACATTCACTTTTAATATCCCATATAATAAACCCTAAGCCATCCAAACAGCTGCTGACTTGTTATTCACAGATGTTGAGATCGAGATAGATTGCCTCCAACTCTACCATGTTGGGCCCGTAACACTGCTGGCCCAAGATCATACTTTGATGGATTAGTAGATGATTGCAAAGCCCTTAGTAAACAGTTTTTGAGTTTTAAGCTTCTTTTTTGTAAAGAGATCAGGAAATAGAGTAGCTAAAGCTTACACCTATCTTGAATCTTACTGGATTGAAGAATCATCAAATCCCTTTTCCTAATTTTTTTTTCTATTAAAGATAATTTTGTTCGAAATATTGTTGGACACTAAATATGAGCATTTCTTTAAACAAAAATTCAAACTTTGATTTACTACATTGTGGAAGATTAATCCCTTTCGTTACACACACACTATTGTTTCTTATAAATTAAAAACTTATAATTATATAATATAATAGTTAAACCTTTATTTGTATTTTAAAAAAATATATTGAACATTAAAGTAAATTTATTTCATGAAGTATATTTTTTTCTTAAATTTTATAAAAAAAATTGTAAACTTGTCTACTTAATAAAAACTTTTAATTTAACAGTTAGATTAATAAAATTTAAAATATACAAATAGTTATTGAGAAACTTCATCCCCTTTTGTGTATTGATGGCATATCAAGTGAGAAGACTTTTGTTATGAAAGTATGAGAGGAGTAAATCTTAACTATAAAATAAAATCACAAAAAGTTTAAGATTAAAACCCAAAGAGTTTTTAAGGGACTTGATCCCACCTATGTGTATGATAATAATTTTCTACTTTATTAAAAATCATTGTATTTCTTATTACTATTTGCTTTGAAATTTTAAAAAACAAAATTAAATTTAACAGCTTGAAAAAACAAAAGGTCAAGAACCATATAAAAGAAAATATATAATAAGTTGAAGAAAAATAAAAGAACCAATAAGTTATAAGAACTTTAAAAACGAAAAATTGGGAAAATAAATAGATAATATATGACAATGCAAAATAATATTATGAACTATGGAGGTCCATAGGCAAAGCACATTTCGTCACTTCTACTTCCGTTTCTACCTTTTGTTGTATTTGCTAATAATCTTCTTACTACACATTGATAATTCTTATATATATCGCTATACTATTTTTTTTGTAAGATCAACATAATTATTATCAGAAAATCATAGCTTTTGGTAAGTGCAGCTACAAAATAAACAGAAAAATGTAGTAATGGTAGTATGAAAGTGTGCGACCAAGGCAGTAGCATATTAGTTCACTTATCTGACTTGAAAGCCAGATATTAATCAAACTCTTCATGCCTTAAGATGTTGTTAAATTTTTCTCCAAGCTTTGACCATTCATCTCTGATATTTGCCTGAATTTTCTTTGCCAATTCCTGCTCATCTCTCAAGTGTGGCACTTGTTCCCTTAACTCATCTCTTTGAGCTTTCAGAATCTTTGCTTCCCCAAAGATCTCTCTCTTTCTTTGAGTAGCCACGTTCCTAGCTGCTTGTGAAGCAGAGATGTTAGCTTTGACAGCATTTATTTGCTCTTCTAGCTCCTTCTTTCTTTGCTCCAAATAGGCCAACTCATTGCACAACTCATTTTCCAAGCACATGACTTCCTTGAAGTGGGTCTTATTAGCTTCAAGACCCTCTTCTAGTACATCAGCTTTCAACAACTTGGCTGTGGTAGACTCTATTTTCTTGATTTCATGTGTGTAATCCCTACTCCAATGAGTGAACTGTCTTGAAACTTGTATTATCAATGATCTTATTTCCACTGATATTCCATCTTCTGCTGGTAAATTGGTGAGGTAGTCTAAGGTATCTTTCATGGTACTGTACTCACTAGGGCCCAACAGAACAGAAAAGTCTTTGGTCACAAAGTCTTGAAGTGTCTTCAATGCTTTCTTGGTCTCTTCACTTGGCATTTTGTTGGCCAATTCAGAAACCACTATGGAGTCATTGTTAAGTGACACCACAGAGGTCTCAGCATCCAGAACAGCATAGAATGCTTCCATGTCTGCATCATTTATAGTCAAATTGGTTTGATTTTTCAGAGAGTCTATGGATGTTGGCAGCACCATGGTGGAGTTGGTATTTTGAGGTGACTCCCCTCTAGTAACTTTGTCCAAGGATACTGTAGTCCTTGGTTCCTGTACATTTGGTGTCTGTGTAAAGCTTGTGACTTGGGAATGTGGTTGAGCTTTCACTGGATGATCAACAACTAGTATGCTTGATCCAGAAGCTACAAGAAAAAGAGAAATTTAAAGGAGTTGGTGAGAAAAAGTAATGAAGTGAACTTGATAATTGAACTAGTTTTTATAATATCTCTAGTAACTTGTAAAGTATGCAGAAAGGAAACTCAAGTTTCTAAAGACATCATGACATATCATACATTCATTACAAGGGATTGGTCCTTACTAAAAAGTCATAGGTTTTTCACATTGCATATGTAATTGAAGCAATCAGTCTACTACATCCCAACAAGTTGGTACAATAAATTTGTTTTTTGATTATCCAGAGTGTATTCTTTTATCACTGGCTTGCAAGAGTTAAAAAAGACCCCAGTTCAAGCTATTCATGCATTCCATGCCTTGTCAATTGGTTGGAATATAAAATAGAGCTTGATCAACAAAATAGCTAAATAAATGGACACAAATGATATGAAGATAACATGAATATTGGGGCATGGAAATAATGCATATCGATATAGAACTCAGGCTTACCTTTGACACTACCAATGTCTCCAAAATACAATGAAGCCACTGAATCTTTAGTAACGCCATCCAGAGGTTTTTGATGCAATAAATTCTTAGCTTGGTTCTGATCCATGTCAGTGTGGCATGCAGTTATGTTATTTTCTGTGTCTTTACTTATTTCCAACCACTCCTCTATTTGCCTATCCAGTGTCTCACAACCTTCCAAGTTATTGAAATTGTAGCAGTTATCATCCACTATGTTGCAATATTGGGAATCTTCAATTGACTTTGTGCTTTCTTCACTGTTTGTATCTAAATCTGTATCAATTTTTTCAGAGTGTATGCTTGAATCTAAATCCTGATCAGGATCTGTAAATAGTATATCCTTCATGTTAGCTTCTTGCTTACACACATGAACTCCACACCAACTCACAGTCACATTTGATGCTCCCCTTATCTTCTCACATGAAATCTCAACCTGATTCCAGTCATCCATTAGATGTAAATCAAGACTATGCCACTGTATGGATGGATGAGTTCTCAAGTCATACAGCCACACATGATCTGTCACCATTTCTGAAAAGTATCTTGGCATTTCCAATTCATAAACTTCATCACCATTTATATAGAAGCGAACTTCACAATTGAAACTCTCCTTCATTTCACTCTCTACTGCGAGAGCAAAGCATAAGATAGTTGCTGGAAACTTTTCACGTACCCAAAATGTCATATATTCTCCTTTGGTGATGTGATCAAACCATTCTGGAACCCTTGTTCCAGGCACCATAACTTGCATTTCATGTGCCTCAAAAGTTTCCTATAAAAGAAAAATGAAGTGAAAATGGGTGGTGACTAAAAGAAGTGTAGGAAGATTTAAGAAAAAAGAGGCAAACCTGGCTCAATAATAAGTTTGATGACTTTGCAGTCAATGATATACAATTTCTTGCATTAATGTACTGTATGTTAGGAGGAAATACTGGAATTTCTCGGAATTTTTTGCAGTTGTCCAAGTGAAGTAATTCCAAGCAAGGAAATTCTTGTATGCAGCTTGGAAGAGCAACAAAATCATTTCCTGAAAGGACTAATGATGCTACATTTGGGAAGCAATGGAAAATTATGGGAAGATCTTCATCTATAAGGCCACAGTTTTCTAGATTCAGTGACTGAATGTTACCAAAGGTAAGGGTAGATTGTCCCATGTCTCTCAACTTTGTCAAAAAACTTCGAAGTTGCGGACAACCTTCAATATCAAGGTTTGTAAGATTTTGCAGCATATCAAAGTTGTCAGGCAGTTCCTTGAGGCTTAAGCAAGATGTCATGCTTAATTCTTGAAGTCCGACAAGGTTTCCAATGGAAGGAGGCAACTCTTTTATACCAGTGCCTTCTATAGAAATGGATACAAGGTTATCCATTTTCCCCAAAATAGCAGGGAAATTTTGAAGGCTTGAGCACCAATTGAGGATAAGACTTCTCAATGATGTCAACCTGAGGGCACTTGGAAAAACCTTAAGCCTGGTGCATCCATAAGCCCTCAACTCAACAAGTTTCTCAAGGAATCCAACAGAGTCATGAACCTCTTCTAAATTTGTACAATAGTCAAGATTTAGTTCTGTTAAATTTGGGACTCGGGAAATGTCAGGCAGTTTTGTCAACAATTCACAGTGACTCAAGTCCATAGAAGTCAAAGAATCCAAATACTGCAAAGCAAAAAGTAGATTAGCATAATTGCAAGTTATGTGAAGAAAGAAACAAAGAAATACTAAAATGATAAAATGAAATCTTACCTTGAATGGCTCTTGCATTGTAAAACGACTGCGTGACAAGTTGAGTACAACAAGTTTCTTAGGTTGAAAACTAGATGGTAGAGATGATGAAGGATATTCCATCCAATCAAGCAACCTTAAATTGTTTGGAAGATGTTGGGGGCTTCCAAAAAAGTGTCCACTTCGAACTATAAGAATTTTAAGATTTTTCATCTTTTTGAAGGAATCATCTTTCAAGTGTACCATATATTGATCAGGGAGGTCCACCATCATGCCTTGAATTCTATAAGTTCCCTTTTAAACCAAAGCACACATAAAACTACATTAAGTTAGATTTTGATTCAAGTATGTAACAGTTATGTTGTAAACATTAAGTTAGATTTTGATTCAAGTATGTAACAGTTATGTTGTAAACTTTAAGTAAATAATATATGCATTCACAGTGTAAATGTCTTTTACATTATCTTTCAATCACAAACTGTCATATATGATAAGTTTGTTGACTTTCATTATAACTACCTTAAAATTCATACTAAAGATGACTTTAGATTGATTGACAGTATTAAAGCTTTTACACCAACAATGCATGCCTATTAAACTTTAATCAATATGTCAAACAAAATGATAATAACTAACATACACATGGCTCTTACCATATTTTCAGTGAGTACTTCAAAAACATCTTCATGATACCATAGTCTACTCCGCTTTCCAGGCTCTAATGGTGAAACTTCTCTAACAATTTCCCTACCCATGTGTTGTATCAGGTCATGCATTCTCAATCTGTCATATTCATCAATACTAACAAGAGATCTATCAACAAGTACACTAATACCAAATTTTGGATAGAAACCACAAGCTTGCAGAGTCTTTTCTACATATTCCATTGTCTCCCCCTTGAAGAAACATGCTATATCAAGGAAAATTTCCTTCTCATTCTCTTCTAGATTATCAAAGGTCACTCTAAGTACATTCTGAACCTCTTTGTTGGGAATCTTTTCATATTTTCCAAGTGCAGATTTCCATTCTTCCACTGTTTTACCAAACAAATTAGAACCCATTACTTTCAAAGCCAATGGAAGCCCCTCACCATGGAGCACCACACGGTTAGAAATCTCGAAATAGCCTGCATCAGGTGCCTTCCTTTTGAAGGCACTCCAAGTGAAGAGTTCAAAAGCTTCATCATGGTTTAATTTCTTTACTTCATATGTTTTGTCAACCTGATGAGCAGCTAGCAAGTGCTTATCTCTTGTTGTTATAATGATCACACTTCCAAAACCAAACCAATTGTGTCCGCCTGCTAATGCTTGAAGCTGCTCCAACCTGTCAACATCATCAAGAATCAAAAGTACTTTTTTGCAACATAGCCTTTTCTTTATAATAGGGATTCCTTTATAAATACTTCCTAGCTTGATGTTGTTATCCCCAACTGTATCAAAAAGAAGTGCTTCTTGAAGTTGCACTAAGCCTTGTCTTTGATTTGAACTTTCTCTTATATCAGCAAGGAAGCTTGTAGCTTCAAACTGGCCAGCAATCAAGTTGTATAAAGCCCTTGCAATTGTGGTTTTACCTATGCCTCCAAGTCCATAGATTCCAATGACACGAATATCTTCACCGGGTTCAATATTCAAAAGTGACTTCACTTCTGATATGCGATTCTCTATTCCAACAGGGTATTCAGCAATATGCAAAATGGTGTGATTTAGTTTTCTAGAGGCCTCCTCAATGATCTCTTGGATAAGCTCAAATTCATACCTGCCAAGTAACAAGTTCCCCATAACTACAAAGTATGAGGGAATAGAAAGCTATGAAGGTGACAATTTGGTTTAGACCATTCACTTTCCTCTATCATATCATATTAGCATGTTAATATGGAAAATGCTAATGAGTACTCTTAGAACACAATTTAAAGAAGCAAAAGTAGAAAGATTTTATTGAATAAAAAGAAGTATTTATTGTATCAAACTAAAAAAATATTCAATTCTTGATTTTTTTAAGTAATTAGAAGTATTCAATAATGTGTATTTAATTCTCATTAACTAGTATCCTTAAGGTTTTAATTTGCGGTCGTAGTCACGATTGTGGTTTCGTCACGATGTTTGATATTACATGATAGTTGCATTACGATTGAGGAGTTTTGGAGTGCAAGTGTGAATATGTGAATATGATGTCTCGCATTGAGTAGAAATGGGTAAGTTGAACAACATATAAATGAGAAAGACTCGCAAATCTAATGCCTTAAAGTTTTGGATTGAAGCGTGGTATCAAGTTTACTTGTGTGGTTTACTCGTGACCCATTAGTAAAGATAAAGATCTCACTCCCTGGAGTTTTACCCTCCTCCTATTCCCAACAAGGAGACCACAAAACCTTAGGACACTTATTAGCAGGACCTGTTAAATGTTAATAGATTCTTGACTTAATGTCTATTTATGTAATAATTAAATCAACCATGATATAACTAAGAAGTAAGAACAAACGCATGAATAAAAGAAAAAACTGGTAAATAAAACAGATGCTTAGGACTATTAGTTACATACCCATTTTCTAAGGTCCAACCTGACAAATTGGCTGCCTCAAACAAGGCCCTCTTCCACTTTTGCAACTTTTCCACATCACCCTTGAACCTGACTTCATGCTTAGCCATTGCTGTCTCAAAACTTCCTCTCTGATGGCGCACCACAGAAGGGTCTACATGAAAGAAAACTGGCCAAACAAGTTGCCCCCTTGTCTTGTAACACTCAAGGATCTTTGCAAGCTCATCAAGACACCATGTGGAAGATGCATAGTTTTGAGAGAACACAATGATAGCAATCCTAGACTCTTCAATGGCTCCAATAAGAGCAGGGGATATCTCTTCCCCTCTCCTAAGCTTCTCATCATCTATGAAAACATTGATACCCCTTTGGCGCAAACCATGATATAGAGACCCTGTGAAGCTTCTCCTTGTATCTTCACCTCTGAAACTCAAGAACACATCATAAGTCCATCCACGACCAAAGGCAGAAGATGAAGCTCCTCCACACAGCATCATAGCTATTAGAACCAAATTTGATTGTCACTGAAAATATGCACCATATTGCTATGCTTAAGAAGGAGCCTACAAATTAACACTGGTTTGATTATTTAAGAGTTGAGGATCCAATTTTTGCTGTGCAAAGAAAAAAAAGAAAAAAAAAGAAAGAGTTGAGGATCCAAAAGGACCAAAACACTGTTGCTTTAAACAACTAGCTGATAGAAGACGCACGTGACAAGTTGGAGAAATTATTATAGTGTTCAGTACTACTCAGGTCGGAGCCAGGCTTAAGATTTAGGGAAGACCAACTAAAAAAAAAAAAAAAAAATTCATATAATCATCAAATTTGATATGAAATATTCAAATATTTCTAAAAATATATAATTATTTTAGTAATTTTAATTTATCAAAATATTAATAAATATTTAAACAGAAAACAAATTAAGCATTTTTTTAAGATCCAACATTATAAATGTTAGTCATTAGTTTTACATATCACAAAGAAATTTCATGGCCAATATATAATAAAAATTAAAACTCTCTCTAGACCTGTATAAGAAAAATTAACTGATTTCACAGTAATTGAAAAGTTGGTTAATATCATTTAATTTTACTAATCTCATTAAAAAATTAGGTTATTCCTAAAATGATCTTCATTAAAATTTGATATCATGAATAAAAATAGTCATTGAAAATAGAATTATAGTTAAACGAAGAGTGTTTTAAGAAATGTATCATTAAATTGGGTGAAATTAGTCAGATTTATTTATATTCAAGTCCACCATACAAGACCATTTTTTTCTTTCTTATATTTAAGTTCAAAGGGAGTGTCTATATTAATAACAATTTTTTAGGAAAAATTTCTATTAATTATATTCTAAAAATCTATTAAATAGAAATGTATCATGTTACTCACCAAACAATAATATGATTTCATATTATTAGAAATTAAAAGAAGAATAAGAAGAATGTTGTGTCATAACCGTAGTCACGGTCTTAGAAGCAATATTTGATAGATCTCTAGTACAACTTGATATTCAATTTGTTTCTCTAAGATTTATTCAACAACCTATTTGGATTCATGCATTTGAGGTCATGAATATGTTAGAGTCTCACAATCAATACAAAAAACAAAAAATAATAAAGATAAGATGAAAAAAAAAAACAATACATGATGAAGTGATTGAAAAAAGAGAATATTTGTTAATGTGTCTCAAACCTCAAACTACCAATTTCTTATACAGTGTTAGTAATTAAACTTAATTATTTCATTGATAAATGTGAATGAATGACTTTTAATTTTCAAATTCTTTATAATCAAATTAATATTAATGGATGGTTAATAAAAACTTGTAAATGTAGTTGTTTATAACCTTTAAAATAAATGATAGAAGAAAAACACTTTTGAAAAAATAAATGATATTTGAATATTTTATCTAAAAAGAGAAAAAATACAATTATCTTCACAATAAATGTAATAAGAAAAATAAAATATTTATCTAAAATAAAAAGATATAATTATCTTCACAATAAATATTATCAAAGAAGAATAAAATATTTTATCAAAAAAGAAAAAAAAACACCTAAATATTATTAGTTGATTCCAAAATAAAAAATAATTACTCAAATATATATATATATATATATATATATATATATATATATATATATATTAATATTATATGTATAAGAAAACTTAAAGAAGCCATGGGGGCCAAGGCCCCCCTCCCTTCAACGTGCCTCCGTCCCTGGTAGTACTATGTGTCTATCAATGTTTAGATCCACGTAACACAATCAAATTTTATTAATTTTTTCTCATAAATAAGAAATTTTGGTTACTAACAAGGTTTTAAAACCGGTTCATGATCATAATTTTGGTTATAACATCAAGGTTTTTGAATTTTTTTAAATCACATTTATCCACAATTTCTCGCTCACAATGTCAAAGATTAACAAAATCATAATCACAATTTAAAACCTTGATTATATGTCACGTGGAGATTTATAGAAACTATAAACACGTAGTGATTCAAGACCGACCAATAATAATCTCTCAGCTTAGAAGTCAGAGTCTAATCTATATTTTTCACTTTAAAAATAAACCAGTTGGGTTAGTGATTTGTCCTACAATTTGTTTATTGGTTGACTAAGATGGCATACCACCTGGTTCAATGTCTCTACCAAACAATCACATTTTGTTCCTCAATTGGATCAAAATAATAGCGCAGCTTGTGTATCTGATGATGATAATGATGTTCCACTTTCTTAATAACGTCTTTGTGAATGAAAACTACATTACTGAAATAATAAATCATCCCACTTGAAATAACTAATTGAGAAGTTATTAAGAAATTGAATGTCTGGTTCGATTTATTTGAAGAAATATTTTTTTTGTTTGTTTTTTGAAGAATACTTTTGAAAAAAAACAATATTTATCAAAATTAATTTTTACCTAAACATGTGCTAAGTTATATAACTATTTAATAAAGCATAAGTTAAGAACATGAAATATACTACAAGTAAAAAAACTCTGCATAATAATATAGCCTCCGCCATCACCAAAGTCAATGGTATAAACGAGTTCTTTTAACTTTTTTTTTTTTTTTTTTTGAAAAATGAAAGATGTTACTAGTATTGAATTTCAATATTTGCCAAAATGGGTACGTCAAAAAAAAAAAAAATATTGGCCAAAATGGGTACATCAAATTGAGTAATATGCATTATTTGGTGAGGAGCATCCTCCGTTCAATACATCTCATTGTACATGCTCTCCAGATTAAGTTACTACATTTAGAAGCAGCCGCTGTAGTCCATAATGTTTTCCAAAAGGCGTCATGTCATACATGCCATGTACTTTGCTTGTAGACGAGAAATTAGTAGATGGCTAGCGTATATTAATTCCTATATAATATATAATTAAATGTTGTTAATTTTATTTTATAAATTAAAAAATTAAACAATTTAAATACGTGTCACATAAACATCAGTTGGAACAATAAACCCGTAATAGTTCCCAACTACCTAATGATAATTTCTCTTTATACACCCATGTTGCTGTGTTGATTATTGAGGGCAACCCCATTATCTTGATTTGACTGATTAATATAAATTAAAACGATGTCACTCAAACTCCAAGCTCATGAATTTCTGATTGGGATGGTTTGTATCTGGTTCGCCACTTTTAGTTGGGAATAAAGTTGCTATCTTCGTCTTTTGGTTCCAACTTTAGATTTCCTCCATAAGCTCTCTACCACCATTTCCGAATCAACTCCCTGTACAATATAGATGTACGAATTCGGTAGTCTGCACCATTTGGGACCCATCTATCATGCTAAAATTATAAAATTAGGTTAGTTCATATAAAATTAAGTTCGGATCTCTTAAATTAAATTTTAAGGTTTGAGTTTTGTGAAAAAAATAAAATATAATTAAGAAAAAAATCTCACTAAATCAGCATAAATGAGTTATCAGTAAAGTAAATATATAGATACTTCACATTTATAACATAGTAACAATAAAAAATAAAAAAAAACTATCATGCCAGACTTTAACAGATGTCTCATTCCTTATTCTCCAAAACTCTCATTCTTCTACTACCAACCTGGCCAGCCTCCTTCATGCTCTTCCAAGTGTAGCCAATATTATGGCCACGGGTTGCTTGCATTAATGGGTGCAACCTAGTAAGGATAAAAGCTAGATAAAACATGCATGCTGCATGGAGGAGTAAATAAATAAATACTAGAGCGTGTGGACCCGTGTATGAATTTTTAGTGGAGTAAACTTAATTTTGTATATATAAAAAAGTATAATGATAATTTTGTTAATTTTTTATATTATTGAAAAATGATTTAAAATTTATTAAAATTTCTGCAATAAATAACATAATTTACTATATTATTAAATAGAAGAATAACATATCAATTGGATATAAACACATTCATTAATAAAAATAATAGAAAATAACTTAATGGGTTTATTTTTCAATACAATTATAAAGTTGAATTTCACAGTATAGCATTCTTAAAGCCAAGAAGTTTTTATAGACAAAATAAATTGCATAAAAATTAGATATAACAATTCATTATTATTTATATAAGAAATAAACTTTAAGAATATTCAAGTCTTGTGCTTGAAAATAAACTGTATGAATACTTATGCAGATTAAAAACCCACTATCTATTAATTGCTCTAATAATAATACAATTTATTAAATAAATAAAAACAATCAAAAAATCTAAAATATCCTTAATTTGGACCAAAAAAAAAATACCAAAAGCAAAGTCAAACTTTATTGCTTTATTGTAAAAATATAGATTCTTTTAATAACCATTTGCAATTTTAATTTCATTTTAAAACACACAAACATATTATAGATTGATTAATTAGTTATATATATATATATATATAATTTGATGCAGACTATATTTTTTTCATTTTAATGATTTTTTAATAGTTTCTCTAAATAAATGATTTTAATTTTGTTGCATACTATGAATTATAATTCAAAATAATATATTAAGATTTTTTTAATTGATTATCTAATCAAAGATTTTTACTAAAAAAATATTTTAACTAATACTCTTTTTTTTTAAAAGAAAATATATAAAAAAAAAGAACAAAAAATCATTGGGACCAAACCAAAACACTTGAAAAGAAAAACAAGAGAGTCTATAGATAGGAAACCTAAGCTATTACCGTAAAATTTCTCCAAATAGATGGAGGGACAAAACTCCCAACTTCAGAATCTATGCTTCAGTATGCTGGTGCATGCCTTCTAACTTGTAACCTCTAGTCTAATCAGTGTAGACTCTTCTGTCTTCATTCAACTGTTCTGCACAACATCTTCTGATGATTATCTAGTCATGTGTAGCTTTTGGTATCTACCACTTGACTAAAGCTACCCCGAGTATCATGCTTCTGAGCTTCTGATATGCTCTCTTTCTAGTAGTTTTGCTTCTGATTATGCAGAATCTATGTTTGGAAAACTTCCACTGCAAGCCAATTCTTCACACATTCTTCATGCTTCTGAATTAAGTCTTGTCTTTTAAAGCACATCTCAAAGCAATAATCAGTAGCTAAGTTCAAATAATTTGTTTGCTTCTTGAAGGTTTTTCATCATTAAAACTCCAAGCTTCTGGAGGGATTTTGTCTTAACAGTTTTCATTCTGTTTTTTGTTTCCAAAGATTTGTAAAAGAACAAAGAAAATAAAATAAAAAATATTTGTTTTCAGTATTTCCTATACAAATATTTAAAAAGAAGAAACATAATGAAAATAAGGTGACATTTTTGTAATTAAAAAGTTAAAACAGAAAACAAAATTGCAAGTAACATCTCCTTACCTTACACCTTAAACCATTTAAACTTCAATTTATTCCAAACAGTTTAGTAACCCAAATTATAACTTTTGTATGTCAAACTTGTACCTTACACCTTAAACCATTTAAACTTCAATTTATTCCCACATTGCTTCATAAATTCGTGCCATCTTTAAAACAACCCATTGCTAATTTATTTCTCCTAATTGCTAGGTATCTTCACGTACGCACATGCCATCCTTTTCAATTTTAATTTTTTTCCCAAGCATTGCTAGCTTACTCCACATGCCTACCACCCTTTTCAATATTTTTCTCAATTATATTTGCAACATAAACACACGCACCCCACACTTACACAACACGACTCCCTTTTCTCGTTTCTTTCTCTCTTGTTGCTTCTAAACACACCTCACTACACAACATTCACACACAAACATACCTAAGGGTATTCACGGTGCAGTTTGATTTGATTTTTAGTTAAAAAGTCACCCGAACCAAACATAAAAATTATATGCAGTTCGGTTCGGTTCGTTTTGAATGTAAGCTCAAATCCGAATCAAACCAAACCAATCTTTTGCGGTTTAGTTAGGATCGATTTTGCAATTTTTAATATTTAAAATTTTACCTTAATATGATTTTTAAAAATATTTTTAATTTAACTAAAAAAAATTGACACAATGTAAAATCTAGTAACTAATTAAGTCATAATCAAGACTTGAAATTGATATTTACGTAATGATAAGAAATAGAAGAACAAAAAATTATACATGATAATAATTATATTATTAATCTCTTATAGAAAAATTTGTCTATTTAACAGTACCTACAATTCAGTACCTACTATTCATCAAAGAAGTTGAAACTTTGAAGAGTCGACCCCAAAATGGTTCATTCATAATATGTTTAGTTTCACATAACGCATAAGTAAGCAAATAAGGTTGAGAAAACCATAGTGTGTTTGAGCATGTAAGAATGAGAACATATTTCTTATTCATAACAAACTACAATTCTGAAAGAAATTGTTTAGCTCCTTATACATTTCATTACTTCAGTTTTCTTTCACTGTAAAAAATAAAATTATAAAAGGATAACAATACTATAAAACGCATAGCTGAGTGTTGTCTAGAGACATTAATAATAAAAAGAAGCATAACTTTACAATCATGTGGTTCGATTCAGTTTGATCAGTTCCAGAGACATAAACCGCAAACCAAACCGAATCGATAAGTTTGAGCACAAAATCATCCAAACAAATCTAAAAAATATCAGTTTAGTTTGATTTTAGATTTTTATTTTGGATCAGTTTGGATTTGTACGCCCTTAAACATACCCACATGCTTTAAATCCACCCCGCCACCTTTGTCAACCTTTCTCATTTCTTCCTCCTTCTGGAACGAGCAACACACACATACACAAGCTCCACGAGCTCCACAAACTAGCAAGCATGTGCTTTCTTCTTCCTTGTTGCCTTACAGCTAAGCATCTCCCATCCACCAAGTTCAATTTTCTCCTTCCTTTGGTCTTAAACCTCCATGACCAAGCTTGTTTAAGGCATGCCAAGCACGAGTTCTCCACCTTCTTTGCCATGCATGTCATGATCATGGTCTTATATGGCCAAAGATCAAACTTTTGATTGGTGGAATTGCGTCTAACAAAGTTGTGAGCATATCCTTTACCTACTTTCCAAGTGGTGAGCCCAAATCTCCCTTGTTCTTCTTGTTTCTCTTCATTTTTCTTTATCATTTTCAAAAGGGGACGTTGTACA
Organism: Pueraria montana var. lobata; assembly: GCA_026413185.1. Lineage (NCBI taxonomy): Eukaryota > Viridiplantae > Streptophyta > Magnoliopsida > Fabales > Fabaceae > Pueraria > Pueraria montana. Next base: position 62,492,158 of record CM048654.1, on the reverse strand, counting down.
TGTTGTCGTTTCACACAATTGACCATATAACGCATTCCCTGTGACCTCTTGATCACAGTTGTATGATCGAATTTTCAAAACATCGCCCTTTTCCCATTGATACCTATTTGACCAAACTGTATATGGCCTTTCATGTTAGGTTTCATGCCCTGAAACCTACATGCAGAGTTCTCACTGTATTCTTCTACTTTGCTCTTCAATTTGAAATATCTTGATTGTCAATTTGATCACTATGCGAGAAATTGTACCAATCGAAAGTTTGAGATCTTTACTTGCAAGGGAAAGCAAGAAAAGCTCGGAGTGTACCTTGGAGAGTCCCTATGACCTTGAGGTAAATGGGAGTGAGGGGTAGCATAAAGAATAACACTAGAATAGATTTAGGAGTTCCCCACTCCTAACGTCTTTCGAGGTTTAGTGTCGATGAGTCATCATACGACTCATAACTTAGTGAAATTGGATTTTAACTATTGTCTCTATGTCTTTTAAACTTGTGTATCTATCTATGTTTTGTGTTGTTGAGAGATTAGTGCTAATCTCTCATGAATCGGTAGACCTCACTTAGAACAACTAGTATAATTGCTTAATGGGTGTTTTAATTGTCTTGATATATGTGTATGTATTTGTATTATAATGGTCAATTTCTTATGTTCCTTAATTCCTTCTATTTGAATCTAACCTATTGATATATTCATGATCTAAATGTTTTTAATTATGTAGTTAGTGATTAAGTTGAAGTTGGATATGTTAATTGTAAACGCAAAAATCACAAGAAAGGGGGTTGTATAGTGATTTCAAAGACTTTTTGCAAACCTTTTTTGTAAAACATTTATTGTCTTAAAGAACAAGATAAAAAGAGATATTAGTACAGGCGATAGTTTTTGAAAACTCATAGTTTTATCAAATACTGTTTCAAACGTATTTAATAGAAACTCACAATTCAAGGTTAGATATAAAACAAATAAAAGCAGGATAAAACACAGATATTTATACTAGTTCATCTCAACCACCGAGACTATATCCATTTCTTGGCAACTCATCTAGTTCTACTATCTTTCACAAAGATACAAGTATTCTTTTTACAAACTACTCCTAGCTTATGCCAAGTAGTTTGTACACTAGTCTCTCCAAGCTAACAACCCAAGTATTGTTTGCTACAAAGTCACTTTTGGCTTCCACAAATCAAGATTTGTTTAAGGTTTCAGGTGCATATTGACTACAAAGTCACTTAGCATTTGTCTGCTAACATCTGATGTATCAAACACAGACACAACACACTTCCGTCTATATGCCATCAGACATAGTCTTTGAAAATTTATATTTTGTTTGCATCAAAACAAAACAATTGAGAGTCCTGATTTGTCTTATCACCTAACATTAACAATATGAAAATGTGCCTATATGTTATGTTTGAGATCCTATTCACTTGTTGTTGAATATTAATTGGAAGCTTATAAATGTGTGTAATTTGTGCCTAGTGCCTTATTACAATATGTTTTAAGTGAATTCAAATATGTTCTTGGACTGATAGAAGTTATACATGGGAAATGAGAAAGTTATAACATTGAAAATTAAGTGATTATGCTAAAATTTAGCCTTGTATCGAACTTGTTCTCACAACTTCTGTAACACCCTCATTTTCACTTCCCGTAATTAATTGTTTATTTATTCTTAATCTTGTTTTTAAAGAATTGATAAGCTCAAATAGGATAATAAAATATTAAATCACATTATTGTGATTGATATTTATATTTCATATAATTGAAAATTTTAATAATTATTCCAGATGAAAATCTGAAATAACTATTAGAACGACAATTATAATGGATTATCAATTGTGACAAACGTGAGGATAAGTCCCAAATAATTATGAAATAATTATTTGAACTTAAAATCATGTTTTATAGGTTTAAATATGGTTAGGGAAATTTCTCAGAAATTTTAGAAGACTTTTGAGAAAATTTTATAGAACTCTCTAGACAAACTGATAATAGATCAGCCAGTATAGGAAAAATCTTAAAACTTGATGAAACTGACAAAGTCAGTTCATTTTTAAGTCACATATATAAAAATATAATTTGTGATAAAATTTGGAAATTTATAGAGTTAAAACGAAATTACTGTAAATTATTGATTAAAAATATCAGTCTAATTCAAATATTTCAAAAATAATTATAAAAATGTAATTTTAAGTCATAATAATTAATGTTGCATATGATTTAAGTCTCTTAAAAAGTTTCAACTTAAAACAAAATTATTTGATCAAAAAGCTAAAAATTTACAAAACTTTTAGACGAAAAATCTATACCGGCAGTATAAGAAGATAGAGATAAAATTTCATTCATTCTTATCCCAGCTCAGCTGCACTCCGTCGTTGCAATCTTCTTCTTTTACAAGAAAAGAAAAAAATAATAATAATAATAATAATAATAATGAAAAAGAGAGCCTAGTCTATAAAAGGCCAATTACAAAGCCTTTTCTCTTCACAATTTCAATTCTCTCTCTGTTCACTTACGAAACCACTCTACCTTCTCTCTGCAGTTTTCCCTTTCTTGCTGCTGCTATCTCTTCTTCTTCTTCTTCTTCTTCTTCAATTTTTCTTCTCACAAAACACACCACAACTCTTCAACCTCCATAACCCACCACCAAAGCCACCTTCCTCCACCACCAAGAAGCCGATTTCTTCTTTCTCCCTTCCTCTTGCTGGACGAAAATCACTCTCTTTGGTAAGGGGGGAGTGAGATTTTGATTCATGTTGTGTTCTACTTGCTTTTGTATATTATGATGTAATTTCCATGTAATCTTGCTTTGTTCTCTGTTTCCTTTCAATTCCCTTCCTTTGTTCTATCACTTATTTGTTGGAATGGCCTCTCTTAGGGGAGACCATGTCAAAATTTTCACTTACTTCTTCAATCACGTGAATTGAGGCTGGAAGCATCCATCCCTCCTTCTTCTTGTGTGCTGCACGAACCACTCTCCAAGGAAGGGGGAGAGTGGGACTTGATCTTTTGTTGTCTAATCTCTCTGTTTGCCTATTTATATTTCGATTCGTGTTACTAGCTACTCTTTCCTTTGTAATTTCTATTATTTAGTCTGTATTTGATGTTGTAATTTTAATTTCTCTTGTGTTTTGGGGCTGTTGTGATTCTGTGTTAGAGTTCCTCTTTTAAGATGAACTCTTGCTAATTTTTCTTTTTAATTTATAGTCTTTAACCACCTAAATAAGACCTTAATCAACTAAACTAACTGAAAATGACAAATTCCTCATTCTTGGCTGTCTTGAATTTACGGTTGGATAAAATAAACAAGAAGAAGTTGTGTAATTATTTCTATTGGATTAATCTTCTTTTAAACCAAGTATCGTTCACCTATTTTATACAAAGTTCCAGTTTTGGAAATAAGTAAGCAAGGATTAGTTAAGAAATCACTTTTCCTCTCCTTAATCATTTTCAGTTTTAAATAAATTTGTTCCAGCTTGTCATGTTTTATGTATAAACGGAAAGGAAAACTGGAACAGGATGTAGGTGTAGTTCAGTAAAGCAAGGAAACAAAAGGATGAGAGGATTTGCCTTTTTCAAGAATGAGATAACAGAGCTTTGAGCATAAATATATTTACATAAGAATAAAAGTTTGCTTTTTGAACCCCAAGCTGAAGAGTTTATTCGGTGGTGGGAACAAAATTCTTGAAATTTCTATTCTTATTTTATTTCATTTTTTTTCCTTTCACTGATTGGACTTTTAAACAACTCCAGGAAGATTTTTTTTTTAATCAATTATCTAAATCATGTTTTTTTGGTCAACTAAAAAAATTGGTTTTGTAAAACTAAGATTAGGGTGTCAGTCTTGTTTACAAATTCATTATTTACTTAAATTACTCCATAAAGCTTTAATTCCCAAATACCTTACGTTTTCTTTATTTTAATTACAAGGAAATAAACATTAGAAATAAGTACCCTTCTCCTTTAAGGTTCACGGCCTTATTGGCCAAAGCACAAATAGTAATACACAAATCTTATTTATATACTTCACTGATCCTATTAATATTATTTTAAGATTATATGAAGAAAATAAATAAAATTGGTCTCGGGTTGGGCAGAGAAAAAGGAGTTTTCTTACTACTAAGTTTTTTTAACGTAGTCTATGGAAAATTCTAAGTATGCTCTGTGGTCGCAGTCTAATCTGATCTTCCACATCAGAAATGAATTTTCCAATATTTGAATTTATTTATGTTTGTAAAGAAATATTTTATTTATAATAAAATAAAATAAAATAAAAAAAATATTTATTTTAACACTTTAAGTTAAGGAATTAGACAAGAAGGAAGGATGAAGCAAATTTATAAGTTGTTAATAAAATTTTAATAGAAGCAGAGATCAGTTAAACATTAGCGAATTGTTAAATTAATCATTAGTGAAATTAAAAATTAAGCATCGAATGTCTTGTTTAAGTATTTTATGATATTATATAAATCCTTATATTAGATACTTAATATATGATATGGTAATTGTACTCTGATAATCTTGTTTAACTGTCTGTAAGGTAGAAATGTGCTGATATCCTGTGTTAGTGTTCAGAATAGCTGAAACTAGAAATATCTCTGAATTTTATGATTGTTATGTTTCGTTGTATCTCTATGCTATGATGATGAACCTTTGCTTGTTGAGGTAGAGGTATGTTATACATATGGATGAGAATGACCGTGAAAGATGAATAAGTCTCTGCGGATGTATTCCGAGAGTACATTTTAGTTACGTAACTTGGTGTAGCCAAGTTAGGCGGAAGGCCTGATGGGAGATGGAGCGGGAAGTTACGGTTTGGTACGCCGTGAGTTGATATGCGTGACCTTGGCTAAGGTCTAAGGGGTGGAAGGCATCGAGTGTGTGACGTCCCAATGGGTAGGTCGGCCCCCTACGTTCCGGGACTGATAGTGCCAGCTCGTACACTTCGATAAGCGCAGAGACAACTTCATGATGACGCGGAGGGTATACCTCTTGATGTGACGGGAATGTGACCCCGTGGGGAGATTGCCCCGTGGTTTAAGTATGCATACTGATATGATATTAAGCGACACCGGAAATCGTGTCAAGTACCATGTGGATTGTGGAGCTGCACAGGTATGGGACTGTGGCAGCGGTTGAGGTATACTTACTCCCCATCGCTTCCCGAAGGTGGTATTATGATTGATGATTGATCAATCGTGGTGTATGGATCCATACTGCGTCTAGAGGTTTGAGTCGACGGGAATTGGGACGTTATGAATAGATGAATACTAGGTTCCCCGCTATTATTAATTGACGGTAGTTATACCGTTAGTAACATATATATATATTAGAATCAAGTCTCACTCCTTTTTGTGTTTCTTGTTGTGTATGTACTCATTGATTGGATACGTGAAGATGACGGTCATGCTTAACGATCGAGCTTGCCTGCGGATACGGTTATTCCAGAAATTGTGGATATTGACGAGAAGATACGAAACTTAAAGGCCAGTTTTATTCATTCCTGTTTTGGGTAGAAATTATGTATTGCTCTGACTAGGATTATTTGATGTATGGGTTGGGATTAATTAGTACATAATTTCTCTGTATTTATTTTGGATGAACTGATGTTTTTTTAAAAGAAGATCATGGTTCTTTATAAAATATTTTCTATATGTTAAATCTACTTTATGAAAGTTGTACTTAATCGCGAAAAATTCATCCTCATTTTATAATAATTAAAACAGATCAAACATTAGTGTAAGTTGGGTCTAATGTAACGGGGTGTTACAACTTCTATGTAAGCAATCTACTTAGCCTTTCAAACCATTTAAGAAACTAAGTCTTAGCTTTACAATCCTTTCGGTCTCACCTTATTTCCATATTCCTTTGAATATAGTGATTTTTCCATTGAGTCATGTTCAAACTAGCAATTGTGTAGAGTTGAGTATGTATAACACAAGTTTTGAGAACTTATGACTTGTGTAGCTAATAAATTAGATCTTGAACCTGTATGTCATGTTTTGTTCTTGTTCTAAAGTCCCTAAACATAGATTAAAACAAGCCCTAAGCATTAGGATTACTTGTATTACATGAAACACTAGGATTAAAGGCAAAATATATTGCCAAATCTATTACTTGAATTTGCCTTATTTTCACTAAACCCCTTGCATTTGATATACATGTTTGTTGGTTAAGACCTTTTATGGTATTTTATATCTATATGTTTAGTTCATAACACAATCACCCCCGTAGCATTTCAATTTTTATGTAATATATAACTAATTTTATACTATGGTATGTTCTATTTATGCTTGACTTTGGACAAAAGCTATAATTTGTGAATTATGTTGTGTTTTGGTTATGTATGGGCTTGTTTTGTATTTTTAGAGTAAAATAGACATCCTAATTGATCCATGGGAATTGGAATCACTATATTTTTAGTTTTAGAAAATTTCTTATGAATTTTGAAAGATGAGATTGGTGATGGACATAGATGCTAAAAAATCTATTTTAAATTGTGAGAAAAGGACTTAATTTGAAGCCTTTGGGCTTGCTATAAAATCTTTATGTACTATAGTTTCTCTAAATGAATTAAGTACTTGTAGTAAAGAAACCAAAATAATATGATTAAAATAAAATATTTGTAACAAGAAGTATGAAAGTGGATGTGTTGTTTGTAGGTACCTAATAAGTAATAATATATAAAAATACATTGTAATAAAGTAAACTAGTAGTTCAAGGAAAACATGAGACATGGCATAAGCCTATGTAGCTCTTGGGTACCTAATAAACAATTATAATTCAAGATTGAAAATAAAATCAAAGCAAAGGCAATATGGTGTAAGGATAATTAGTGCATAGGTTATAAACTTAAAGCTCAAGTATCTAAAACAAATGCACAAGTTTAAGTTGTTCAAACATAACACGGCTACATGGCCATTAAAGTGTTACCACGAAACCATAGAACATACTTGATACACTAAGTCATCTCCGACGAGATGGCCTCACAAAAAAAGTAGTATGTACAAAATATAACATACATAAACATGATAAACATAAATGGGGACAACCTCCGATGAAAGTTCTTCTGCCTCCGAGTCTTGCATTCTTTTGCTGCACTAGATTGTGATATCCTCGTCTATTCATCCTGTTATTCATCATGAAGTAAACCATGCAACACAGAGAAAGAAAGGAGAAGTGAGGTTTTTAATAGCACAAAGAGTTAGGCAGGAGAGATAACCACAACATTCTCATAGTTCAACCATCCTATAAGGCATACCTTAAAATTAAACAATTAAGATCTTACATCATGGATAAATTGTACAATATGGATTCATGTTCATATATAGCACATTAAACACTCATGGCAATAGATAAACAATACTATTGTCTCACTCAAATACATCGATCCAATCACGAACATAGTAATATGAGAACACTATCTATGTGATAAGCTTCACAACAAACTAAGTAGCAATTATACGTGTGATCACACAAAAATCAAACATACTTTCACTAAATCAATTACATGAATGATCATGCACCAATAGGCAATGGGCAAAATAGTATACATTCATAAGACAAGAATAACCATAATATCACGTCAAGAATTATTTTGTTTGTTCTATGGGAAGGATATGAATGATGTCCATGTTGTTCCATTATTATTGTTTCGATAACTGCATGTTAATGTATGGGGTACCCTTGGCTTCGTAGAAGCAACAACTCTTCCGCTACATGGGTGGGAGATATATTCCAAATAGAAACGATACAACTCTCCCTAAAAGGCTTAGGGTAGATTCCACAAAGGAATACACAACTCTCCCTTACAGTGCCCAAAATAAGTTCCTTAAAGGAACGCTCAATTCTCCCATACAAGGCTAGTGCCAGGTTTCTCCAAAGAACATCCAACTCTCCTATAGAAGGTTAAGGGAATGTTTCTTAAGGAACATTCATCTCTCCCATAAAAGGCTAAGGCCAAGTTTCTCAAGGAATATCCAACTCTCCCATAAAAGGCTAAGACTAAGTTCCTCAAAGGAACATCCAATTCTCCCACGGAGAGCTAAGCGCAATCTCAAGTTTCTCAAGATGAGATGGGTTGGATGGATTGAGAATTGGAGATGAACCCCCTTTCTCACATACACAAAATTCTCAATCATACTTCATTCTCCTTTCTCTCTTCCACAATCCTAGATTAACAAATGTGTTACAAACATCTGATAGAGGTTTACTTGAAAGCAAGTATAAGGAAACACTTTAGGAATTAATGAATTTGATATTGAAATATACCATTGATACAAAATAGATTACCATAGTCTAAAAGGAAAGTGATACCTTAGGAAAGGCAAAACATATATGATGAGTACAAAATATTGTGATGGTGAATAGCAAGTAGCAAATATATTTTATCATAAGGAAATATAGGCAATAGAAATACTAGATTGGAAAGCACAATTACTTTATCAATATAAGATAGATGATTAGAAACTAGGTATGAACTCATTTGAGTAGTCTAGGAAATGAAATTTTCAAAAATGGAAACTTTAGTCGTTAAGGCTGGAAACTTGCAAAGGTTCACTCTTTACATGGATAAGCATGTAGGCATGTTCCCAAGAATTTACACAGGGCATAGAGGTCACAATTACAAAACTTTTCACATGGTTCAAAACTAGTTTCACAGCATCTTTGTCCATCTCCAATATCATCATCTTTCATAATTCATATCAAATTATCTAAAAATGCAATCATAGTGATTCCAACTCTCAAAGTATAAAAAATGTGTCTTGTTCCAAGGAAAATGTCAAATATACGCAATCATTGCCCACAAGGTACAAAATTCATAATTGATGGCTGCTGCCCAACAAATAATGCAAACAAAGCATATTATGCTCTAAAATTCACTATATTCATTATAAGTTGTACAAAACTCTAAATGATATAGGATTGATTGCATTGTAAACTAAACACGTATATTTATATAATATTAAAATATCTCATTCAATACATATCTACAACTCACTTAGCAGCACGAACAAAACAGGACAAATTCAAACAATTCCACACAATAACCATTTTGGTTCTCTAATCCAAATTCTAGTGTTTAATCGAGTTTCCATGACTTAGGGTCCATTTATAATGTATTTTTAAAACTTATAGATATAGGAAAGGCATGACACTAATCATAGGGGTAGGGGTTAATAGGTCTCATGTATTATCAACTCACACTTTACACGTTATGCATTTAAATTTTAGTTAAAAGCTAGTTTCGAACATACTAATTTAGAAAATTCACTATAAATCGTAGGAATATCGAAATGAAATGAATCCAAAGAGGTTTTAAATCTAATATATAGAATTTATAGAGTTCAAAATATCAGGATCAATGCGTAAACAAATCAAATACAAGGTATCTCAAAAGAAAGGGTTCCAACAAGGTGATTTTCACAGAATTCACAACACCGTGTATTGTATTCTATTTAATTTTATAGACAAGACCTCAGGACACATAATTCAATTGAGACATCTTACAACATTTCACTATATGTATATATATATATATATATATATATATATATATATAATCAAGGTTTAGCATTTATAGTCCAAGTGTCAAGTTTGACACAATAATTCACTCACCAATACCAATCAAACATAGCATAAACGTCCAATATGGCATCAATTACATGTCTAACTTCCATCCATTCATCTATTACCTGTTTAAAAGCTTTAGAATCCATGATAGATGCAAGGGTCATATTTGGTCAGTTCTAAGCAAAGCATTAATAGTACAATACTCATCGATTTACTCATGCACATTATACTACAACTCCAATTAAGTGTTCTTTGAGCAATTGCTCTTGCTCTAGGGCTCTTCAATTTTGAGAGATCAACTTGAATCTCTCGATAACCACAATTAAACTCAATATCACAGAATTACAATTATAATATAAAATTATGCAATTATCCTATTGCAAATTGTTTAACGACTCAACAGCTTTGAATCCGAGAAATGTAGTTAGGAGTGGAGAACTCTTAACTCTCTCATATTGTTGTTCTCTAAGCTACCATTCATTCGCCCTTGCCTAAGGTTTGTAGGGATCTTCTGAGGTGTGTCACTTAATCATATCGATCTCTTCGTGCAAAGAGTTCTTCGAACTTTCAATTGGCAAAACTTTGCATTCAGTTGTTTGATCGATGCATATGAAATTGGAGATACGATGTAAGGAACCACCAATTTGTCCAAGAAAACAAAAACATCAACATGCAATGAGGGAGGAGTTGAGAACTCATAGCAATGGACCTTTGAAAGGCTAGGTCATGATCTCTTAGTGTTTGGAATGGAAAAAAGATTGATGCTTTTGGTGGGTGATCAACTAGGCCGAGAGAGAGAGCTAATGGAAGAAGGAAAGGAGCGCACGAGAGGATGGTGAGGTGCTTGTGTGGAGCTAGCTAGCTTTGCCATTAGTTTGAAGGTGAGGAGAAGAATGACAGTGGTGTTTTGCTCTAATGTATCGTGTGGGTGTAACTTTGCTCATGGGTCGGTGTTTATGAGCTAACAAGTTGAAAAATTTAAATGTGACAATGGCACGTGGAGTGATAAGGCATAGGTTATGTATTTATAATAGAAAAAGAATTAAGAAAGGTGGCATGCTAGCTTGCGGTTTCGAGTTTTTAAGGAATGAATGAATTAGAAGGTGGTGGTGGCTTGTTATTGTTAAACTTGTGAGAAGCCATAGGATAGTTAGTTGTATATTGTTTAAATGAATTGAAAAAGAATTAGGAGGAAAGGTTGGGATGGTAGTCTTTGTCCAATCCATGGAAGCAAGGCTGTAAAAATTGTAAATTTGGATGATGGATGGCAAGGGTGGTAAATGTGTTTTTAGTTGGAGGTATAAGGTGTCTTCATGTTGTAGGGCTTATAAAAATTTTAGTAGGTGGCAATAAGGATGTTGGTCACAAATTGGAGAAATAAGGTTAGTAAATAATTGAATTTAGATTAGATTAAAATGGTACAACGATGCAAGTAAAGTTTAACAATTTAGGATCAATAGGAATAATACTTAGTATAGGTTCAACTAAATAAAAGATGTAGGATATAATTTAGGATTCATTGGATGTATCACAATTGGAAATGGATATAGAGGTAGCAATTTAAATTGTTAGGAATAGCTATAGCAATTAGTTTAAGGAATTGAATCAAGAAGACACTTAAGAAACTTAGTTTTGAATGTGTAGAGTTTTAACTAACTCTACACTCAGCCAAAGCTTTCTTTATATAAAGGAAACCATCAAAAGTCAACAAAAACAACTAAGGTGCAGACTTAGCACTTCTACAGAAAACATCATAGGAAAAGAAGAAGAAGACTATTACAAGACAGTCAATAATAAAATACACCATTTTAACTTAACACTCCCCCTCAAGCTGGAGCATATAAATCATATGCTCCAAGCTTGGTACATATGAATTGAATCCGAGGTCCTCTCAAGGATTTAGTCAGAATATCTGCAAGTTGATTATTTGAGTTGACAAACTCAGTGCTAATCTCCTTGGACAACAGCTTCTCCCTTACAAAATGGCAGTCAATCTCTATATGTTTAGTTCTCTCATGAAATACTGGATTAGAAGCAATGTGGAGGGCTGCCTGGTTATCACAATACAACTTCATTGGCTGAATTTCACAGAATTTTAGCTCTTGAAGGAGTTGTTTGATCCACACCAATTCACATGTGGCAGAGGCCATAGCCCTATATTCTGCTTCTGCACTAGACTAAGCAACATTGTTTTGTTTCTTGCTTTTCCAAGAGATAACATTTCCTCCAATGGACACACAAAATCCTGTAGTAGAACGTCTGTCTATAGGAGAACCTGCCCAATCAGCATCACAGTATCCAGAAATTTGAGTGTCTCCTTTATCCTCATATAACAATCCTTGACATGGAGTTTTCTTGATATATCTGAGAATGCGAATCACTGCATTCCAGTGATCAACATGAGGAGCCTGCATGAACTGACTAACAACTCCCACTGCAAATGAAATATCAGGCCTGGTAATAGTGAGATAGATGAGTTTCCCAACTAGTCTTCTATACCTTTCTGGATTTGAATATGGCTCACCTTGGTCTGCCATTAACTTTTGATTTGGGTCCATAGGACTATCAATGGGTCTACAGTTAATCATACCTGTCTCTTCCAGAATATCCAAGGCATACTTTCTCTGTGAAATAACAATACCTTCCTTGGATTGAGCTACCTCTATACCAAGGAAGTATTTTAGGTGACCAAGATCCTTAGTCTGAAAGTGACTAAATAAATGTTGTTTCAGCTGAGAGATTCTAGCATCATCATTCCCAGTAATTACTATATCATCAACATAAACAACTAAGTAAACACATTTTCCAGGAGAAGTGTGACAATAAAAAACAGAGTGATCTGCCTCACTGCGTTTCATCCCAAAACTCTGCACAACATGGCTAAATTTTCCAAACCAAGCTCTTGGAGACTGTTTAAGCCCATAGAGAGAACGATGAAGTCGACAAACTAGACCAGACTCCCCCTGAGCAACAAATCCAGGAGGTTGCTCCATGTAAATCTCCTCCTCCAACTCTCCATGAAGAAAGGCATTTTTAATGTCTAACTGATGGAGAGGCCAATGACGGATAGCAACCATGGCAAGAAAGAGACGAACAATGGTGATCTTAGCCACAGGAGAAAAAGTATCCCCATAATCAAGACCATATATCTGAGTGTAGCCTTTGGCTACCAAGCGAGCCTTAAGACGGTCAATTTCACCATTAGGACCAACTTTGATAGCATATACCCACCGACAACCAACTGCTTTCTTCCCAGGAGGAAGGGAAACCAACTCCCATGTATCACTATGTTCAAGAGCCTGCATTTCAACAATCATAGCTTGTCGCCATCCAGGGTGAGCAAGTGCTTCATGAACATTCTTTGGAATAGTAATGGAAGACAAGGAGGAAACAAGGGAAAAGTATAAAGGAGATAAACGATGGTAACTCAAAAAATTATAATTAGGATTAGTGTTTCGAGTAGATCGAATACCTTTCCTAAGAGCAATAGGCCAACCTAATGTTGCATCAGGGAAAGGTGATGATGGAGAAGGATCCGTTGTAGAGGCGACTGAGGGAGAAGGACATGAATCCAGAGGACTTTCGTGCATCGTGGGACTAGCTCTTTGTGTCCTGCTCTGGTAGGTAGAAAGAGGAGATGAAGGAGATGGAGATAATTCAGCTTGACTGTTGATTTGAGAAAGGGGCTGAATTTCTCCTTGGTTAGATGTTACCTGAGTAGGAGAAACTACTGGGCTGAAAAGGGGAATAGGCAAAACTTGTTGTATAGAATTAGAATCTTGCTTAGAGGAGAAGAACAAGGTGTCTTCAAAGAAAGTAACATCAGCAGACATGTAGTATCTTTTAGAGGTTGGAGAGTAACATTTGTATCCCTTTTGAAGACGTGAATATCCAAGGAACACACATTTGATAGCTCGTGCTGAAAGCTTATCAAGACCTGGAGAGACATCATGAACAAAACATGTACAACCAAAGACCTTTGGGGAAACATGATACAAGGGTTCCTTGGGAAAAATAATCGAGTGAGGAATTTTATTTTCAAGGGATGAAGAGGGCATCCTATTTATTAAAAAACAAGCAGTGAGAACTGCATCACCCCAATGGTGAACAGGAACATTTGCATTAAGCAGTAAGGTTCGTGCAGTCTCAACTAAATGTCTATTTTTTCTTTCAGCAATTCCATTTTGTTGTGGTGTGTGAGGACATGTGGACTGATGTAAGATGCCCTGTGAAGATAAAAATGAAGAAAGTTTTAAAGAGAAATATTCCTTGGCATTGTCACTTCTAAGAATTTTAATTATCTTCCCAAATTGATTTTTAATCTCATTAAAGAAAGACATGAAAATAGACAAAAGTTCAGATCTATCTTTCATTAAATAAACCCAAGTACATCGAGAATATTCATCAATAAAAGTAACAAAATATCTGAATCCAAAAGATGTTACACGGCTTGGTCCCCAAATATCTGAATGAATGGTAGAGAAAACGGAGTTACATCTTTTTTCAGTTTGCTTGGGAAAAGATGATCTAATATGTTTGCCTAATTGACATGAGTCACAATCTAAAATATGTAATTTGTTGAGACTTGGGACCATTATCTTCAATTTTGCTAGACTAGGGTGACCGAGACGGTCATGCAAAAGCTTTGGAGATGAGGCTACAAAACAGGACACAGAAGGGCTGATTTCCAAATAGTAGAGGCCTCGTGATTCATGTCCTACGCCAATCAGACGGCCCGTACCACGTTCCTGTATGACAAAGGAATCAGCATCAAATGTTACTGAACAATTTAAGGAGCGAGTCAATTGACTCAGTGAGATCAAGTTATAAGGACAATTAGGAATATACAAAACAGAATTTAGATTTAAGGAGGAAGAAAGGGGAACTTGACCAACTCCTTTAGATGCAACTTTGGACCCATTGGCTAGTGTAACAAGGTGAGGAAATTTAGGTGGAGAAATATATGAGAACCAGGAGTTATTACCAGAAATATGATTAGAAGCACCTGAATCAACTATCCATAGACCTTGACTCTCCACAGATTGAGAGATGCAGGCCGTTGAAACACTTGGCACTGAGGAAGATTGGGCTTGACTGCTATATTTTAACCTCAGGTATTCTTGATATTCTTCATCAGAAAACTTAGGTTCAACTTTCTCAGATGTGGAGACAGATGTGGAGACATTTGCTGCCTTGTCAGGAAAACCATGCAGAGAGTAACACTTATCTTGAGTATGACCCATTCTTTGACAGTATGAGCACTTGGGACGACCACCTCTACCACCACGTCCTCCTCTATTACCACGGCCCCCTCTACCACGAAATGCTGCCATGGCTAAAGTTTCAATTGCTTCGGTTGAATTCTCACCTTTCACCAAGGTAGGGACACGAAGGAGTCTAGTGACTAAGCTGTTCATTGAGGGGATTTGATCACCTGCTAGAATTTGGTCACACACATGATCAAATTCTGAGTGTAGACTCCGCAAGATCAGGACCATAAATAGCTTATCAAGTTTCTTCTTCATTTCTTCAGAAGAATCACATACAATAAGCTTTCTTAATTCTTCAACTGCAGCTTTGGCTTTGGCTATGTGTGGGACCATATCATGGTTAGTCTGTTGAAGGGAGACAACTCTTTGGGTTGAGTCAAACAAACGTTGAATATCATTAGCAAAAACCTCCTGGGCATTCTTCCAGAAAGAGCAACAAGTCTTAAATGATCTGAGTGTCTCTAATAGCTCAGGATCTACGGACTGCCATAGTACAGCACACAGATGGAAATCAATTTTCTGCCACTGAGCTATATTTTCATCTGGAACTTCACTGACTTTCTTCTCCAAATGATCATGGTATCCTTGACCAAGGAACCACAACTCAACTGAGGCAGACCAAGACGGGTAATTCTTCCAGTTGAGTTTTTCAGTTGAAATAGTGGGAGTTCCAGAAAAGAGAGGAGTAAAAGTGAGAGTGGAGCCCATAGAAGTCATCTTAAGAAAGACAAAGATAAGGAATCCTTCACAGAGACACAACTTTCACTGAAGGAGGTGGAGATGAAGACCTAAAATTGAAAACAAGGTAAAACTATGACCTGAGACTTGGAAAGGGCTCAGAAAGTGCCGACGAACACAACCCAGGAGGCGCGACGAAGATCCGGTCAGTGGAAGCCGGCGCGTGAGACTCACGCGCCTGAAGGAGCGCGAGACTGTGGCGGCGCGTGGCGTCGCTTCTGCTCACGAGACTTGTTGGGTTGGGTCACGCTCAGAGAGGCGCTCCAAACCCTGAGTTCGTCGTGAAAAATGCCGCCGGTCAACGGCGGTCAACGGCGGCGGACGGTGGTCGGCGACAGTGGACAACGGTGGGACAACAGAGCGGGATCGTTCTGCTCTGATACCAACTTGAGAAACTTAGTTTTGAATGTGTAGAGTTTTAACTAACTCTACACTCAGCCAAAGCTTTCTTTATATAAAGGAAACCATCAAAAGTCAACAAAAACAACTAAGGTGCAGACTTAGCACTTCTACAGAAAACATCATAGGAAAAGAAGAAGAAGACTATTACAAGACAGTCAATAATAAAATACACCATTTTAACTTAACAAAGACAACCAAGTGGGATTGCTATAGCAACAACAAGGGTATTAGAATTTTAATTCGAATAAAATTTAGAACTTAGAAATAATTTTTTGTATTGTTGGGATTTCATAATAATCTCAATTCAACCATTTTAAAATTCAGATTACTTAGAGAGATAGGGATTGTGTTCTTTAATTGATTGCTTTGGCTTTAAATGAGCTCCAAAGTGTCCGATCCTCATCATGTTGTATTAATGAGTATAAAATTACTAACCACATGCACGTGCCACTAAAAACTATGGCTATTCTGCAATCATGAATCATATATTAATATCTACATACCAACTAATATTAATAACAATAATAAAATGAATCATTTAATTTTATCGACCTATCAAATGATAATTAAGTAGTATAATTATTATCTAATATCAACTTGTAAGCTAGCTCCTAAAATTAGGATTTTACACCCGACCTAAACTGCTTAATTAAATTCATAGCTAGTTTTTTAAGTTAACTGTTATTTTGCTTATGTACTAGTATTTCAAAACTAGTATCATAAACTCTTGTATTTCAGTATGCTTCAACTTGTTTGCAAATCTATATCTATTTTCAAAGCTTTTACCA
The DNA here is from genome assembly GCA_026413185.1 of Pueraria montana var. lobata. Classification (NCBI taxonomy): domain Eukaryota; kingdom Viridiplantae; phylum Streptophyta; class Magnoliopsida; order Fabales; family Fabaceae; genus Pueraria; species Pueraria montana. The sequence continues at coordinate 62,475,391 of CM048654.1, read as the reverse complement.
AAGTTTTCATTGTTTTGCCAATTAATTGGTTTTAACTTTCATACCAAACTAATTTAAGTGAGTTTTGTACTAGATTTAATATTTGAAACCCATTTCATGATTCCTAAAGTATTACCTTATATTCGTCTAAAGTAAACTTTGAACCCTTTTTCTATAATAGTTTACATAATCTTGAGGGTGGGGGAAGGGAAGAAAGAAGAAAAGAGAAAGGCTTTCTAAGCGAGGAAGGGTTCATCTCTTATTACTTGTCCATCCCACCCATCTCATCTCTTTAAATAACCAAGATAAAATATGTTAAATTAAATCATGCATCATGCCATTAAGGGTTAGCAGTTGGCTCCATTGTGTGCTATAGAAATGGTTGGCTCCATTGTGATTTATAAGAAAGACTAGTTCTTTTAAAGGCTTCAGGGATAGCTAACTTCTTTAAGAGTTACATGAATAGCTAACTCCTTTTATAGTTACAAGAATAGTTGACTCCTTTGAGAATTATAGGAATAACTAACTCCTTTGAGATTTACAGAAATAATTGACTCATTTGAGAGTTATAGGAATAGTTGCTGTTTTGAGAGTTACAGAAATAACTTACTCTTTGAAAGTAACAAAAATAACTGACTCTTTTAAGAGTTATAGGAATATTTGACTCCTTCGAGACTCACAGGAATAGCTGACTCTTCATAAGTTACAGGATTGGTTGACTTTTCATGAGTTATAGGATTGTTGGCTCCTTTGAGAGTTACAAGGTACCATTTTGGTTACAAACACATACATAAAATGCCTTTGTACGAAGTTTACAGCAATTCTTTGTTTAACATTCTTAGCGCCAATAGTCTCTGTGGTTATGGAATCCCATGCATACTCACTCATTAATATGAATGGAGTAGAGAATTGACTGACATAGGAATATGCACAACGTGCTTTGGGTGATAGTTAGTATGAGATTACATATATTTATGATTCATCTCTCCTACCTAACTCTTATGCTATCACAAACCTCACTTCCTCCTTTCTTTCTCTATATTGCCTAGACAAGAGCAAGTAGTCACAATCTAATAGAGCAGGAGAACGCTAGACCCATAGGGAGTTAGCTATACTCGTGAGGAGTTTCCTTGTGTTTGATGTTGTTTGTGTTTATGTATATGTATACTACTTATGCGAGACAACCTTGTCGAAGGAGGCTTAGTGTTGTAAGTATGTTTTATGTATATATGCTTGCCCTCTTATGGCCTTGGTAGCCGTGTAATCTCTTGAACAACTTTAATTACTTATTTATGTTTTGAGCTTTTGAAACATTAAGTTTATGTCTATGACATTACATCACTTCATGTTTTCTAGATTTGCTTTTGCTATGTTATCTGAATTTAAGAACTTGAATTATAATTGTCCATTAGGTGCCTAAAAGATTTAGAGGCTTTTGTCCTGTGTTATGATTTCTTTGAATCATTAGTTATTTTGCCCTAGGTTATGATTTCTTTGGTGTCTACCGACGTTTTTTTTATAAAAGAAATTTAAAAAATTAGTAATTGTTTAATAAATAATATTAATTTATTAAGAATAACTAAATACTTTTTTTTCCCTAAAACTAGGTTGCTCATCTTATTGTGACTTTCTCTTCTCATAAAGGGTTCCATCTAGGGACGAATCCATGTATTGGAGTGTATATGGGGGCAATCGTCTGACAAACTTTTTAACCTTTTAAAATATATATATATATATATTAATATATATATATATATATATGTGTGTGTGTGTATAATTTTAAATAATTTAATAATTTAAAATGTAACAAGGTTTGAATTCAAGCCTTATTCATGAAAAACAAACTCTTGGTGAGAGTTAACCATATTATGTTGTTGATACACCTAAAACAAATAAGATTTCCTTTTATGGGAGATAACTGTGGTCCTAGACTAAAAAAGTTATTTGTAACTTCAAAACTTTGATTCACTTTAAAATGTCAAAATAGAAAGTCAAAAGTCATTATTTTTTTCCAAAAAAATATTTTTATTTATCAGTATGTCATAAAAATGTTTAATTCATTCACAACTACACCTAACACTTTTAATAAGGGTATTTCAACATTAAATGATTATTTTCTTCATAATAATTGGTACAATTAGTAATTTTCTTAAGATATTTATATTATCATAAATGACATATAATTAAAAATGAAAGGAGTATCTAAAATTAATAATGTTTCAAGAAAGATAAATAGACTTTATTTTCTATTGGAAAAGAACTTAAGATTTAATAGGGTTGGTTTAGTGGTGGGAAAGGGGGTAGATGTATGAAGTCTTAGGTTCATAGTTTTAAAAATCAGACCGATCATTGACTCGGTCGAGGCACTGGTCACTGGTCAATTGTCAAATCGGCGAGTCACTAATTGAACCGCATGAATCGATTGTAAGTAACATAATAAAAATCAAAATATTATATATATTATTTTTCGTGCTTCTATAACAAGCATTTGTAATAGATCAATGGTATGCATTTCATGGTCACAGGTTTGAATCTAGGGTTTGCATTTTTTTGATATCTCTTTATATACATAAATAAATAAGTATATCTGTGCTGTAAATGAATAACTATCGACATTCACAATATTTCTATAACTACCTTCATTCACTTCTTTATCTGAAGTTATCCTTTTTTTAATATTTCTTTTATCAGTTTTTCTAACTCTATTTTTTTTAATTCCGAATATTTCTCTCTTTTATCAATAATTTCAAATCCTTAAGTCAATTTACTTTTCAATTTTTAAAGTTAATATTAAAAAAATTCAAGTTACATCGTTACATCTTCCTTTATTTTTTTTAAATTATACTTTCTAATTTCTTTTATAATTATCTCTTTTTTAAAATTTCTTTCGATGTGCTATATAATTTTTTTTTTCAAATTTTATAGTCTCTAATCTTTTGAACTTTTTATTTAAATATTTCTTTTATCAAATTTTCTAACTCTATTCCAAAGATTTCTTCCTTTCATCAATAATTTCAAATCCTTAATTTAATTTACTTTTCAATTTTGTTAATATTAAAAAAATTAAAGTTACATCATTACATTTTTTCTTATCTTTTTTTTAAAAAAATTATAATTTCTAATTTATTTTATAATTATTTCTTTTTTCAAATTTTCTTTCGATGTGCTATATAATTATCTATTTTTTAAAATTCATTTTATGACTATATAAATAAGGTAGTAAAAAATTAAATACTAAAACACTAGTTTTTGTTATTGAAGCAACATGCCAACAACAAGCGGCACAATTAGGGATGGCAAAAAAATCCATGCCCGCGGATATCCGCGGATAAAATCCGTCACGGATAGAAGATGGATAGTATAAACGGATACCCGCGGGTAACGGGTACGGGTTTTTTTTTACCCGCGGGTTTAACGGGCGGGTACGGGTATCATACTATCCGTGCCCGCGGATACCCGTTACCCGTAAAATTACTAAATTACCCTCATATATATATATATATATAATTTAAAATCACTAGTTTTTGCTCTTGATACTAGTAAATATTATGTCTAGAGATTCAAAATCACATTATAAGATTCTTATTTCTTTGATTTTTTTTAATTAAAGACATGTAATTTTCACATGAAAATTCAATTAACTACACATTTGATTCTTTATTCTTCTTGTAGTAAATAATATGATTTTATTTCCAAATTTTATTGCACATAAAGGATCTATTTCTTAGTATTTCTTCTAAAAAATCACCTTTTTTTTTAAAAAAAAAAAATATTTTTTTAATATGAAATATCCATGGGTATCCACGGATACCCGTGGATATAAGAAAAACCCGCGGATTTTTTTCAAACGGATATCCGGCGGGTAACGGGGCGGGTAACGGGTTGGATTTTCCCCGGCGGATCGGGTAGCGGGTAACCACTATCCGTGCCCGACCCGACCCGTTGCCATCCCTAGGCACAATAGCCGTAAGTCAACGTTCAACACTAAGCAACAATGCGTGGGCCAACAACAGTTCAACAATGTGAGGGACAACGTGCGTGGGCCAGGAGTGTGTGTTTCAAGGTGTGGGACAGTGTGCCCACAATGTGTTTCAAGAATTGGTTCGAGCTAGTTTGGCGGTCTATTAGAAAAACCAACTGGTTTGTACCGGTTTGCAACTAGTTAATAGCATATACGATCGAATTAGTGGCTTGGACCTGCTGCATCACCGGTTCCTTGTCTAAATGGTACGAATCAATTTTTAAAACACTACTTAGGCTTTAGAGTAAATTACACTAATCACCTATGAAGTTTCATGAAATTACACAAATACACCTACCTTTTTAACCATTACAATAACCTCCCTTGTAGGGGTGTTAATATAATATATAAGAAGATATCAATGTAATATTTTTAAACCTTAGGAGAGTGTTAGTGTAACATATAAGGGAGTGTCAGCATAATGTTTTTAAACATAAAAAGGGATTAGTGTAGGAATAGAAAAAAAGAGTGGTGTTATGTGTAATTTGAAAAAAGTTTAGGAAATGCTAGTGTAATTTGCTCTGGGTTCTATTTTCATTGTTAGCATGGTATACACATAAAAAAAATGGAAAAAAATATGAAACAAAACTAATTATGATAATTTAACAAGTAATTTTATATCTCAAAAGATTTAAAAGATAAATTTCAAATGAATCATAATAGTATTAATAAATTATTTTTATTAGTTTAGATAAGTTTCATCTTGAAGTTTACATGAGGGTTAGATAAATAATTACAATTAGGCCGATCTTGAATACCATTAATAATATATATTTTATATAAATATTTATAAACTTGAACTCTACTATATTCAAGTTCAAATTATTTATTCAACAAATATAATTTTCAACTCATTTAAATTATACATCAAGTTTATCGAACTAATTTACTAGTCTAGCTTCAAATCAATTTTAAGTTGAGAGGAATGTTACCAACACTCTCTAAGACACTCTCTTTATAATTTGTTGAAATTTATTCAAAATCATTAATTTTGGTGGGTCTCATTTCTTATTTAATGATTTTCTCTCATAATTTAGAAGTGAATCCATCAAAATTGATTGTTTACAATAAATTTCAACCATTAATAAAAAGAGTATTTGAAAGAGTGTTACTAGCATTTCTTGTAAGTTGATTTACTTCACTTCAAGCACCAAATGCACTACATTAACAATGTATTGACACACTATTTTGAACCATTGCTTTAGAGAAGATAATCATAATTACCTGGGTCTGAAAGAGATGTCTGTGAGCTTTCATGTCCCGCCAAGCGTAGTTAAAACCCCACATTGGAGAGATTATTTTCTTTGGCCTTTGCTTCCATTTTCTCATCTATATCTTCCTCTGTGACCAACCAATTGTAAGGAAGCTGGAATTTAGGCTCAGAGCTACTATTGCTTTTTTCGACATAATCAAAGCCAATATGATGTACTCCTTGTTGTATCCTTTGAAAGTCATCTATATCTTGCCTGAATATACTCCTCATCCCCCATTCAATGATTTCAAAACATGGGTGAGCTTTAAAACTGATACGCGCCCCTGTTTTCACAAAATGACAGTGTTGCCGACAGATATAAATGACCCAAAGATGATTTGATTCATACATTTTGTCCGGCTTCAAATCAAGTGCCATATCAAAGTATTCTTCTGTGTGTTCACTTTCAAAAGAAAGATAAAATGGATGCGAACTAGAAACTGCAAGATCAGCATGATAGTTTTGCTTAAATATAACACCAAAGGCAAAGCCAAACCAGTTGTCATCCATATTAAATTGCACTATCCTTATAGCTGAATCCCCTTTAAATCTTTGAGTTAACCACCCTGGAATAATATCTTCCAATGGCCAAGGAACAAAAATGTCAAAGCCACACCGAAAATGACAGGGTTCCTGTCACCACAAGGCCGAAAAATCACAAAAACAAATTTTATTATAATCAATTGTATTTGTAACAATAATCGGTTATTAATAAAAAGTAATTTTTTTAATTAATCTCTATATAAAGACACTCCTGATGATAGATTAGGCAAATATTTCAACCAAAGATAAAGAAAGGGAAGGTATGTAGAGTGCAAACCTTAATTAGTCTTAATAGCCATTCAAGTGCTATGCCTTCGCACACAAACAATCCTTTTAGATCATCATGCAGCTTGGGACAATGAAAAAGATATAACCCTGACCTATGATCACGAGATCCGGATACCATTTTAAAATACCTTCCTCCCCCTGATGAATCACTTCTCGATGGAAGGCCAGGAAAAGCTTTAAGCATAAAGCAATGAGACAAGTTTAAATATGCTAGACGATGTAGCCCATTGATGGAAGGTATTGAGTCAAAATTGTTTCTCTGTAGATTCAGTCTTTCTAAACACCTTAACTCTCCAATAGCATCAGGTAGTTCAACTAGATAGCAAAAGCTTAGGTCCAAAAATGTCAAAGATTCCAAATGGAATGAAGAATTGAAAGCTTGTCTTAGGGGCAAACCCCTAAGTTTCGAACAGCCACATAAATCTAGACTTTGAAGAGATACCATGGAATTAATGTTGTAAGGTATACTCTCAAGATTTTTGCAGTATTTCAAACTCAAGAATGTAAGGCCTGTAAGGGCTCCAACAGATTCATGAAGCAAGGATAAACTTGTACATCCACCAATGTCAAGGTACTCGAGATTTGTTGCCCTTGTAAAATCTGGCGTGCTTTCAAGTTTAGTGCAACCCGAGAGGTTTAGAACTCTCAGAGAACTCATGTTAGTTACACTGCCAAAGTCGATGATAACTAGATTGCAACAATTTCGTAAATTCAAGAAAGCAAGCTTTTTAAGAAATCCAATTGACGAATGGACCTGTATTAAATTTGTGCATCCAGAAAGATCTAGCCGCTCAAGATTTTGGATTCCAGAAAAATCTGGAGTCTCAATAAGGAATTTGGAGTTGCTCAAATCAATCCTTTTCAAGTTGGGGCAAATCTGTGAAAAGAGAATTAACAACCACCTGTTAGTACAGTAAAAAAAAAAAAACCCACCTATTAGCATCTATTTTTAAAACTAAAATTTCATTATTTCACTTCAATTTGGTATGCTTTCAAAATTAAAGACATACTAAGGGAAAAAAAAAAACTTTTGTAAGACTCACATGAACCTGAAAAATATATTAAATAAAAGAGAAAAATATGCTTTTAGTCCTTATACTTCACCATCGAACATTTTGGTCCCTAAACTTTTAAAAATAAGTGTTTTTAGTCTCTCAGGACAGACATTGTTAACACCGTTTCTTGCATAGCATCTGTCCTAATTAAGGGACTAAAAACATTTATTTTTAAAAGTTCACGAACCAAAATATTCGATGGTGAAATACAGGGACTAAAACCAAGCATAAAATAGTTTAATTTTGGTTCATTAGGTGAAAAAAAATTATAATATCACCCAAAAATAGATGGACTATGATGATAGTTACTTAAAATCAAACTTTTATAATAATACGTAATTAAATAACTAATGAGTTTATGGCTATGCATTGCCAGTGTAAAAATTTTTACACTGCTAACCAATCAAAAAGCATCAATGATAGAAAAGTATTACATTGAAAGTTTATCAAAATAATATTTAAATTGTTATCACTTTTAAGCAAAATGTTTACTCAATTTTTAATTTCAAAATTATTATGACATTATACAATAAAATATAAATTGTGTTCTACTACTTCCTTCAAAGTGGAAAGCATAATTTATTTGAATTAAAGAAAAAAGATGTTACCCATTTACTTTTTATTATTAAAAAGCTTCTTGCAAAATGTTTAAACATGTTACAATATTTAATAAGTAATTTATATTCAATTTTTGAATTTTTAAAATTATGATGCCGATGTAGAATTAAAAAGAAAAGTGACCTTAATTGCCTTAAACTAATAATAAAAAAAGTGACCTTAATGCAGTGCTACTTCTTTTGAATAGTTATTGAGATAATTGCTCTTTCCATTGTTTCTTTAAACCCATAAGAAAATGAAGATAATGACATTATAGTACCTTGCGGCCTTCCCATACACGTTCCATGCTACTATTAGGCATATTCAATTCCACAAGATCAGAGGCTGTAAAATATGATGGCAGATAAACAAAAGGATAATCATGCCACAAAAGATATTGCAGCCTGTTAGAAAGCCTGTCAAAAAGAAACTCGAGGCTTTCTGAAATTCTTTTGTGATATAATAGGAGTAATGTAAGCTTCTTCATTTTTGACAATCCATCAACAATACATTCGGAGATATCTTCTTTTTGATCTAGAACTATGGCTTTGACATTCTTTGTTCCCTGGAACGCAAAGAATAAGTGTATCTTTTCATCTCTCTTTACTTTCATATATCTTAAAACTTTAAAATTCATAATTTTATTCTCTTTATAAAGTCTTATGATAAAGCTTCATCATAATTAAATAATTCTAGTCTTGTTCTCTTTTAGATTTTATGAAAAAAACTCACATTACATGTTATTCTCTTTACTTTATTTTATCAAATAGTTAAATTATATTTATCATTATTAATTATTAATATTATTGTTAATATGATTTTAACGATTGTACGATAAAAACTAAATACATCCCATATAATAGACCTTACATAAAATTATTGACACATTCACTTTTAATATCCCATATAATAAACCCTAAGCCATCCAAACAGCTGCGGACTTGTTATTCACAGATGTTGAGATCGAGATAGATTGCCTCCAACTCTACCATGTTGGGCCCGTAACACTGATGGCCCAAGATCATACTTTGATGGATTAGTAGATGATTGCAAAGCCCTTAGTAAACAGTTTTTGAGTTTTAAGCTTCTTTTTGTAAAGAGATCAGGAAATAGAGTAGCTAAAGCTTACACCTATCTTGAATCTTACTGGATTGAAGAATCATCAAATCCCTTTTCCTAATTTTTTTTTTCTATTAAAGATAATTTTGTTCGAAATATTGTTGGACACTAAATATGAGCAGTTCTTTAAACAAAAATTCAAACTTTGATTTACTACATTGTGGAAGATTAATCCATTTCGTTACACACACACTATTGTTTCTTATAAATTAAAAACTTATAATTATATAATATAATAGTTAACCTTTATTTGTATTTTAAAAAAATATATTGAACATTAAAGTAAATTTATTTCATGAAGTATAATTTTTTCTTAAATTTTATAAAAAAAATTGTAAACTTGTCTACTTAATAAAAACTTTTAATTTAACAGTTAGATTAATAAAATTTAAAATATACAAATAGTTATTGAGAAACTTCATCCCCTTTTGTGTATTGATGGCATATCAAGTGAGAAGACTTTTGTTATGAAAGTATGAGAGGAGTAAATCTTAACTATAAAATAAAATCACAAAAAGTTTAAGATTAAAACCCAAAGAGTTTTTAAGGGACTTGATCCCACCTATGTGTATGATAATAATTTTCTACTTTATTAAAAATCATTGTATTTCTTATTACTATTTGCTTTGAAATTTTAAAAAACAAAATTAAATTTAACAGCTTGAAAAAACAAAAGGTCAAGAACCATATAAAAGAAAATATATAATAAGTTGAAGAAAAATAAAAGAACCAATAAGTTATAAGAACTTTAAAAACGAAAAATTGGGAAAATAAATAGATAATATATGACAATGCAAAATAATATTATGAACTATGGAGGTCCATAGGCAAAGCACATTTCGTCACTTCTACTTCCGTTTCTACATTTTGTTGTATTTGCTAATAATCTTCTTACTACACATTGATAATTCTTATATATATCGCTATACTATTTTTTTTATATGATAAACATAATTATTATCAGAAAATCATAGCTTTTGGTAAGTGCAGCTACAAAATAAACAGAAAAATGTAGTAATGGTAGTATGAAAGTGTGCTACCAAGGCAGTAGCATATTAGTTCACTCATCTGACTTGAAAGCCAGATATTAATCAAACTCTTCATGCCTTAAGATGTTGTTAAATTTTTCTCCAAGCTTTGACCATTCATCTCTGATATTCGCCTGAATTTTCTTTGCCAATTCCTGCTCATCTCTCAAGTGTGGCACTTGTTCCCTTAACTCATCTCTTTGAGCTTTCAGAATCTTTGCTTCCCCAAAGATCTCTCTCTTTCTTTGAGTAGCCACGTTCCTAGCTGCTTGTGAAGCAGAGATGTTAGCTTTGACAGCATTTATTTGCTCTTCTAGCTCCTTCTTTCTTTGCTCCAAATAGGCCAACTCATTGCACAACTCATTTTCCAAGCACATGACTTCCTTGAAGTGGGTCTTATTAGCTTCAAGACCCTCTTCTAGTACATCAGCTTTCAACAACTTGGCTGTGGTAGACTCTATTTTCTTGATTTCATGTGTGTAATCCCTACTCCAATGAGTGAACTGTCTTGAAACTTGTATTATCAATGATCTTATTTCCACTGATATTCCATCTTCTGCTAGTAAATTGGTGAGGTAGTCTAAGGTATCTTTCATGGTACTGTACTCACTAGGGCCCAACAGAACAGAAAAGTCTTTGGTCACAAAGTCTTGAAGTGTCTTCAATGCTTTCTTGGTCTCTTCACTTGGCATTTTGTTGGCCAATTCAGAAACCACTATGGAGTCATTGTTAAGTGACACCACAGAGGTCTCAGCATCCAGAACAGCATAGAATGCTTCCATGTCTGCATCATTTATAGTCAAATTGGTTTGATTTTTCAGAGAGTCTATGGATGTTGGCAGCACCATGGTGGAGTTGGTATTTTGAGGTGACTCCCCTCTAGTAACTTTGTCCAAGGATACTGTAGTCCTTGGTTCCTGTACATTTGGTGTCTGTGTAAAGCTTGTGACTTGGGAATGTGGTTGAGCTTTCACTGGATGATCAACAACTAGTATGCTTGATCCAGAAGCTACAAGAATAAGAGAAATTTAAAGGAGTTGGTGAGAAAAAGTAATGAAGTGAACTTGATAATTGAACTAGTTTTTATAATATCTCTAGTAACTTGTAAAGTATGCAGAAAGGAAACTCAAGTTTCTAAAGACATCATGACATATCATACATTCATTACAAGGGATTGGTCCTTACTAAAAAGTCATAGGTTTTTCACATTGCATATGTAATTGAAGCAATCAGTCTACTACATCCCAACAAGTTGGTACAATAAATTTGTTTTTTGATTATCCAGAGTGTATTCTTTTATCACTGGCTTGCAAGAGTTAAAAAAGACCCCAGTTCAAGCTATTTATGCATTCCATGCCTTGTCAATTGGTTGGAATATAAAATAGAGCTTGATCAACAAAATAGCTAAATAAATGGACACAAATGATATGAAGATAACATGAATATTGGGGCATGGAAATAATGCATATCGATATGGAACTCAGGCTTACCTTTGACACTACCAATGTCTCCAAAATACAATGAAGCCACTGAATCTTTAGTAACGCCATCCAGAGGTTTTTGATGCAATAAATTCTTAGCTTGGTTCTGATCCATGTCAGTGTGGCATGCAGTTATGTTATTTTCTGTGTCTTTACTTATTTCCAACCACTCCTCTATTTGCCTATCCAGTGTCTCACAACCTTCCAAGTTATTGAAATTGTAGCAGTTATCATCCACTATGTTGCAATATTGGGAATCTTCAATTGACTTTGTGCTTTCTTCACTGTTTGTATCTAAATCTGTATCAATTTTTTCAGAGTGTATGCTTGAATCTAAATCCTGATCAGGATCTGTAAATAGTATATCCTTCATGTTAGCTTCTTGCTTACACACATGAACCCCACACCAACTCACAGTCACATTTGATGCTCCCCTTATCTTCTCACATGAAATCTCAACCTGATTCCAGTCATCCATTAGATGTAAATCAAGACTATGCCACTGTATGGATGGATGAGTTCTCAAGTCATACAGCCACACATGATCTGTCACCATTTCTGAAAAGTATCTTGGCATTTCCAATTCATAAACTTCATCACCATTTATATAGAAGCGAACTTCACAATTGAAACTCTCCTTCATTTCACTCTCTACTGCGAGAGCAAAGCATAAGATAGTTGCTGGAAACTTTTCACGTACCCAAAATGTCATATATTCTCCTTTGGTGATGTGATCAAACCATTCTGGAACCCTTGTTCCAGGCACCATAACTTGCATTTCATGTGCCTCAAAAGTTTCCTATAAAAGAAAAATGAAGTGAAAATGGGTGGTGACTAAAAGAAGTGTAGGAAGATTTAAGAAAAAAGAGGCAAACCTGGCTCAATAATAAGTTTGATGACTTTGCAGTCAATGATATACAATTTCTTGCATTAATGTACTGTATGTTAGGAGGAAATACTGGAATTTCTCGGAATTTTTTGCAGTTGTCCAAGTGAAGTAATTCCAAGCAAGGAAATTCTTGTATGCAGCTTGGAAGAGCAACAAAATCATTTCCTGAAAGGACTAATGATGCTACATTTGGGAAGCAATGGAAAATTATGGGAAGATCTTCATCTATAAGGCCACAGTTTTCTAGATTCAGTGACTGAATGTTACCAAAGGTAAGGGTAGATTGTCCCATGTCTCTCAACTTTGTCAAAAAACTTCGAAGTTGCGGACAACCTTCAATATCAAGGTTTGTAAGATTTTGCAGCATATCAAAGTTGTCAGGCAGTTCCTTGAGGCTTAAGCAAGATGTCATGCTTAATTCTTGAAGTCCGACAAGGTTTCCAATGGAAGGAGGCAACTCTTTTATACCAGTGCCTTCTATAGAAATGGATACAAGGTTATCCATTTTCCCCAAAATAGCAGGGAAATTTTGAAGGCTTGAGCACCAATTGAGGATAAGACTTCTCAATGATGTCAACCTGAGGGCACTTGGAAAAACCTTAAGCCTGGTGCATCCATAAGCCCTCAACTCAACAAGTTTCTCAAGGAATCCAAGAGAGTCATGAACCTCTTCTAAATTTGTACAATAGTCAAGATTTAGTTCTGTTAAATTTGGGACTCGGGAAATGTCAGGCAGTTTTGTCAACAATTCACAGTGACTCAAGTCCATAGAAGTCAAAGAATCCAAATACTGCAAAGCAAAAAGTAGATTAGCATAATTGCAAGTTATGTGAAGAAAGAAACAAAGAAATACTAAAATGATAAAATGAAATCTTACCTTGAATGGCTCTTGCATTGTAAAACGACTGCGCGACAAGTTGAGTACAACAAGTTTCTTAGGTTGAAAACTAGATGGTAGAGATGATGAAGGATATTCCATCCAATCAAGCAACCTTAAAGTGTTTGGAAGATGTTGGGGGCTTCCAAAAAAGTGTCCACTTCGAACTATAAGAATTTTAAGATTTTTCATCTTTTTGAAGGAATCATCTTTCAAGTGTACCATATATTGATCAGGGAGGTCCACCATCATGCCTTGAATTCTATAAGTTCCCTTTTAAACCAAAGCACACATAAAACTACATTAAGTTAGATTTTGATTCAAGTATGTAACAGTTATGTTGTAAACTTTAAGTAAATAATATATGCATTCACAGTGTAAATGTCTTTTACATTATCTTTCAATCACAAACTGTCATATATGATAAGTTTGTTGACTTTCATTATAACTACCTTAAAATTCATACTAAAGATGACTTTAGATTGATTGACAGTATTAAAGCTTTTACACCAACAATGCATGCCTATTAAACTTTAATCAATATGTCAAACAAAATGATAATAACTAACATACACATGGCTCTTACCATATTTTCAGTGAGTACTTCAAAAACATCTTCATGATACCATAGTCTACTCCGCTTTCCAGGCTCTAATGGTGAAACTTCTCTAACAATTTCCCTACCCATGTGTTGTATCAGGTCATGCATTCTCAATCTGTCATATTCATCAATACTAACAAGAGATCTATCAACAAGTACACTAATACCAAATTTTGGATAGAAACCACAAGCTTGCAGAGTCTTTTCTACATATTCCATTGTCTCCCCCTTGAAGAAACATGCTATATCAAGGAAAATTTCCTTCTCATTCTCTTCTAGATTATCAAAGGTCACTCTAAGTACATTCTGAACCTCTTTGTTGGGAATCTTTTCATATTTTCCAAGTGCAGATTTCCATTCTTCCACTGTTTTACCAAACAAATTAGAACCCATTACTTTCAAAGCCAATGGAAGCCCCTCACCATGGAGCACCACACGGTTAGAAATCTCGAAATAGCCTGCATCAGGTGCCTTCCTTTTGAAGGCACTCCAAGTGAAGAGTTCAAAAGCTTCATCATGGTTTAATTTCTTTACTTCATATGTTTTGTCAACCTGATGAGCAGCTAGCAAGTGCTTATCTCTTGTTGTTATAATGATCACACTTCCAAAACCAAACCAATTGCGTCCGCCTGCTAATGCTTGAAGCTGCTCCAACCTGTCAACATCATCAAGAATCAAAAGTACTTTTTTGCAACATAGCCTTTTCTTTATAATAGGGATTCCTTTATAAATACTTCCTAGCTTGATGTTGTTGTCCCCAACTGTATCAAAAAGAAGTGCTTCTTGAAGTTGCACTAAGCCTTGTCTTTGATTTGAACTTTCTCTTATATCAGCAAGGAAGCTTGTAGCTTCAAACTGGCCAGCAATCAAGTTGTATAAAGCCCTTGCAATTGTGGTTTTACCTATGCCTCCAAGTCCATAGATTCCAATGACACGAATATCTTCACCGGGTTCAATATTCAAAAGTGACTTCACTTCTGATATGCGATTCTCTATTCCAACAGGGTATTCAGCAATATGCAAAATGGTGTGATTTAGTTTTCTAGAGGCCTCCTCAATGATCTCTTGGATAAGCTCAAATTCATACCTGCCAAGTAACAAGTTCCCCATAACTACAAAGTATGAGGGAATAGAAAGCTATGAAGGTGACAATTTGGTTTAGACCATTCACTTTCCTCTATCATATCATATTAGCATGTTAATATGGAAAATGCTAATGAGTACTCTTAGAACACAATTTAAAGAAGCAAAAGTAGAAAGATTTTATTGAAAAAAAAGAAGTATTTATTGTATCAAACTAAAAAAATATTCAATTCTTGATTTTTTTAAGTAATTAGAAGTATTCAATAATGTGTATTTAATTCTCATTAACTAGTATCCTTAAGGTTTTAATTTGCGGTCGTAGTCACGATTTGTGGTTTCGTCACGATGTTTGATATTACATGATAGTTGCATTACGATTGAGGAGTTTTGGATTGCAAGTGTGAATATGTGAATATGATGTCTCGCATTGAGTAGAAATGGGTAAGTTGAGCAACATATAAATGAGAAAGACTCGCAAATCTAATGCCTTAAAGTTTTGGATTGAAGCGTGGTGTCAAGTTTACTTGTGTGGTTTACTCGTGACCCATTAGTAAAGATAAAGATCTCACTCCGTGGAGTTTTACCCTCCTCCTGTTCCCAACAAGGAGACCACAAAACCTTAGGACACTTATTAGCAGGACCTGTTAAATGTTAATAGATTCTTGACTTAATGTCTATTTATGTAATAATTAAATCAACCATGATATAACTAAGAAGTAAGAACAAACGCATGAATAAAAGAAAAAACTGGTAAATAAAACAGATGCTTAGGACTATTCGTTACATACCCATTTTCTAAGGTCCAACCTGACAAATTGGCTGCCTCAAACAAGGCCCTCTTCCACTTTTGCAACTTTTCCACATCACCCTTGAACCTGACTTCATGCCTCGCCATTGCTGTCTCAAAACTTCCTCTCTGATGGCGCACCACAGAAGGGTCTACATGAAAGAAAACTGGCCAAACAAGTTGCCCCCTTGTCTTGTAACACTCAAGGATCTTTGCAAGCTCATCAAGACACCATGTGGAAGATGCATAGTTTTGAGAGAACACAATGATAGCAATCCTAGACTCTTCAATGGCTCCAATAAGAGCAGGGGATATCTCTTCCCCTCTCCTAAGCTTCTCATCATCTATGAAAACATTGATACCCCTTTGGCGCAAACCATGATATAGAGACCCTGTGAAGCTTCTCCTTGTATCTTCACCTCTGAAACTCAAGAACACATCATAAGTCCATCCACGACCAAAGGCAGAAGATGAAGCTCCTCCACACAGCATCATAGCTATTAGAACCAAATTTGATTGTCACTGAAAATATGCACCATATTGCGATGCTTAAGAAGGAGCCTACAAATCAACACTGGTTTGATTATTTAAGAGTTGAGGTGAGGATCCAATTTTTGCTGTGCAAAAAAAAAAAGAAAGAGTTGAGTATCCAAAAGGACCAAAACACTGTTGCTTTAAACAACTAGCTGATAGAAGACGCACGTGACAAGTTGGAGAAATTATTATACAGTTCAGTACTACTCAGGTCGGAGCCAGGCTTAAGATTTAGGAAAGACCAACTAAAAAAAAAAAAAAAATTCATATAATCATCAAATTTGATATAAAATGTTCAAATATTCCTAAAAATATATAATTATTTTAGTAATTTTAATTTATCAAAATATTAATAAATATTTAAACAGAAAACAAATTAAGCATTTTTTTAAGATCCAATATTATAAATGTTAGTCATTAGTTTTACATATCACAAAGAAATTTCATGGCCAATATATAATAAAAATTAAAACTCTCTCTAGACCCGTATAAGAAAAATTAACTGATTTCACAGTAATTGAAAAGTTGGTTAATATCATTTAATTTTACTAATTCCATTAAAAAATAAGGTTATTCCTAAAATGGTCTTCATTAAAATTTGATATCATGAATAAAAATAGTCATTGAAAATAGAATTATAGTTAAACGAAGAGTGTTTTAAGAAATGTATCATTAAATTAGGTGAAATTAGTCAGATTTATTTATATTCAAGTCCACCATACAAGGCCATTTTTTTCTTTCTTATATTCAAGTTCAAAGGGAGTGTCTATATTAATAACAATTTTTTAGGAAAAATTTCTATTAATTATATTCTAAAAATCTACTAAATAGAAATGTATCATGTTACTCACCAAACAATAATATGATTTCATATTATTGGAAATTAAAAGAAGAATAAGAAGAATGTTGTGTCATAATCGTAGTCACGGTCTTAGAAGCAATATTTGATAGATCTCTAGTACAACTTGATATTCAATTTGTTTCTCTAAGATTTATTCAATAACCTATTTGGATTCATGCATTTGAGGCCATGAATATGTTAAAGTCTCACAATCAATACAAAAAACAAAAAATAATAAAGATAAGATGAAAAAAAAAAAATACATGATGAAGTGATTGAAAAAAGAGAATATTTGTTAATGTGTCTCAAACCTCAAACTACCAATTTCTTATACAGTGTTAGTAATTAAACTTAATTATTTCATTGACAAATGTGAATGAATGACTTTTAATTTTCAAATTCTTTATAATCAAATTAATATTAATGGATGGTTAATAAAAACTTGTAAATGTAGTTGTTTATAACCTTTAAAATAAATGATAGAAGAAAAATACTTTTGAAAAAATAAATGATATTTGAATATTTTATCTAAAAAGAGAAAAAATACAATTATCTTCACAATAAATGTAATAAGAAAAATAAAATATTTATCTAAAATAAAAAGATATAATTATCTTCACAATAAATATTATCAAAGAAGAATAAAATATTTTATCAAAAAAGAAAAAAAAACCTAAATATTATTAGTTGATTCCAAAATAAAAAATAATTACTCAAATATATATATATATATATATATATATATATATATTAATATTATATGTATAAGAAAACTTAAAGAAGCCAGGGGGGCCAAGGCCCCCCTCCCTTCAACGTGCCTCCGTCCTTGGTACTACTATGTGTCTATCAATGTTTAGATCCATGTAACACAATCAAATTTTATTAACTTTTTCTCATAAATAAGAAATTTTGGTTACTAACAAGGTTTTAAAACCGGTTCATGATCATAATTTCGGTTATAACATCAAGGTTTTTGATTTTTTTTTTAAACCACATTTATCCACAATTTCTCGCTCACAATGTCAAAGATTAACAAAATCATGATCACAATTTAAAACCTTGATTATATGTCACGTGGAGATTTATAGAAACTATAAACACGTAGTGATTCAAGACCGACCAATAATAATCTCTCAGCTTAGAAGTCAGAGTCTAATCTATATTTTTCATTTTAAAAATAAACCAGTTGGGTTAGTGAGTTGTCCAACAATTTGTTTATTGGTTGACTAAGATGGCATACCACCTGGTTCAATGTCTCTACCAAACAATCACATTTTGTTCCACAATTGGATCAAAATAATAGCGCAGCTTGTGTATCTGATGATGATAATGATGTTCCACTTTCTTAATAACGTCTTTGTGAATGAAAACTACATTACTGAAATAATAAATCGTCCCACTTGAAATAACTAATTGAGAAGTTATTAAGAAATTGAATGTCTGGTTCGATTTATTTGAAGAAATATTTTTTTTGTTTGTTTTTTGAAGAATACTTTTGACAAAAAACAATATTTATCAAAATTAATTTTTACCTAAACATGTGCTAAATTATATAACTATTTAATAAAGCATAAGTTAAGAACATGAAATATACTACAAGTAAAAAAACTCTGCATAATAATATAGCCTCCGCCATCACCAAAGTCAATGGTATAAACGAGTTCTTTTAACTTTTTTTTTTTTTTTGAAAAATGAAAGATGTTACTAGTATTGAATTTCAATATGGGCCAAAATGGGTACGTCAAAAAAAAAATATTGGCCAAAATAGTTACATCAAATTGAATAATATGAAATATTTGGTGAGGAACATCCTCCTTTCAATACATCTCATTGTACATGCTCTCCAGATTAAGTTACTACATTTAGAAGCAGCTGCTGTAGTCCATAATGTTTTCCAAAAGGCGTCATGCATGCCATGTACTTTGCTTGTAGACGAGAAATTAGTAGGTGGTTAGCGTACATTAATTCCTATATAATATATAATTAAATGTTGTTAATTTTATTTTATAAATTAAAAAATTTGAACACGTGTCACATAAAAATCAATTGGAACAATAAACACGTAATAGTTCTAAACTACCTAATAATAATTTCTCTTTATACACCATGTTGCTGTGTTGATTATTGAGGGCAACCCCATTATCTTGATTTGACTGATTAATATAAAGCGATGTCACTCAAACTCCAAGCTCATGAATTTCTGATTGGGATGGTTAATTTGTATCTGGTTCGCCACTGGTGTAGTTGGGAATAAAGTTGCTATCTTCGTCTGTTGTTTCCAACTCAGATTATTTTCCTCCATAAGCTCTTTACCACCATTTCCGAATCAACTCCCTGTACAATATAGATGTAAGAATTCGGTAGTCTGCACCATTTGGGACCCATCTATCATGCTAAAATACTAAAATTAGATTAGTTCAAATGGAATTAAATTGGGTTCGGATATCTTAAATCAAGTTTTAAGGTTTGAGTTTTATGGATGAAAAAAAATACAATTATAAAAAAAAAATCTCACTAAGTCAACATAAATGAGTCATCAGTAAAATAGATATATATATATACTTCGCATTTATAACATAATAAAAGTAAAAAAATCTATCATGCCAGACTTTAACAGATGTACCTCATTCCTTATTCTCCAAAACCCTCCTTCTTCTACTACCAACCTGGCCAGTAGCCTCCATCAATATCATGCTCTTCCAAGTGTAGCTAATATTATGGCCACGGGTTGCTTGCAATGTGTGCAACCTAGTAAGGATAAAAGATAGATAAAACATGTAAACTGTATGGGTATCCCTTATACCCTTTGATATTAATATATATACATAATTATTTTGCTGATAAAAAAAAAAGAAGATAAAACATGCATGTTGCATGGACGAGTAAATAAATACTAGAGCGTGTAGACCCGTGTATGAAATTTTAGTGGAGTAAATTTTTGTATATATAAAAAAGTATATTGATAATTTTGTTAATTTTTTATATTATTGAAAAATGATATAAAATCAATTAAATTTTCCGCAAAAAATAACAATTTACTATATTATTAAATAAAAGAATAGCATATCAATTGGATATAAACACATTTTCTTAAAGCCAATAAGTTTTTATAGACAAAATAAATTGCATAAAAATTAGATATAACAATTCATTTTTATTTATATAAGAAATGAACTTTAAGAATATTCAAGTCTTGTGCTTGAAAATAAACTGTATGAATACTTATGTAGATTAAAAACCCACTATCTATTAATTGCTCTAATAATAATACAATTTATTAAGTAAATAAAAAATAATTAAAAAAATCTAAAATATCTTTAATTTGTACAAAAAAATATACCAAAAGCAAAGTCAAACTTGATTAATTTATTTTAAAAATATATATATTTTTTAATAACCATTGCAATTTTAATTTCATTTTAAAACTCACACACATATTAATGATTTTTTTTATTCGGACATATTAATGATTAGGTTAATTATATTTAATTAAACAAATTTATATTTATAATCACAAACATTCTATATTATTTTTATTTATATAAACATGTTTTTTTAAGAAAATGTTATCTTTGTAAATATATTTTTATTTGTATTGTATTAGATGTGTTAATAGATATTTATGTTAATATATATTTTAATAGTAGATAAGATATTTATAGCAAATCTCCAATTAATGATTAGGTTAATTATATTTAATTAAACAAATTAATTGCACTTTTACGTAAAAGTTAAATCACCGCATTAAAATTATTTGATGCAGACTATATGTATATATGTAGTCTAATCATACAATTTTGTTTAATATATTTAAAATGTTTTATATACAATTTTATATATTGAAATATAATCAAATAATTTTATATACAATTTGATGCAGACTATATTTTTTCTCATTTTAATGATTTTTTTAATAGTTTCTCCAAATAAATAATTTTAATTTTGTTGAATACTATGAATTATAATTCAAAATAATATATTAATATTTTTAATTAATTATCTAATCAAATTTTTTTAAAAAAAATATTTTAACTAATACTTTTTTTTAAAAAGAAAATATATAAGATAAAAAGAAAAAGAAATCATGGAGGGACCAAACCAAAACACATGAAAACAAAAAAACAAGAGAGCCTATATATAGGAAACCTAAGCTATTATTATAAAATTCCTCCAAACAGATAGAGGGATAGAAAGCCACCAAGAAAACTATGGTGTTGTATATAATAATTAGCTAAAAAGCCTGCACAGGAAAAACTTTCTCCAAAAAAGATAAAAAAAAAAAAAGGATGTTGTGTCCAAAAAAATATATATGCCACTTGTTGGAGATACTAAGGGGTTATCCACCTCCAACTTAGAAATGCACTCAAGCCAAAAATGCCAATCGTTTTGAAAGGCAAGCTTAACAGCTAGATTTGCACCGGATAGCTCAGCAAAAAAAAAAAAAAGAAAAAGACCAGGCTATGCCTATGAAAAGAAAGAAACAACCCAAAATTGCTTCCTTGTTGTCCTGGTAAAGACCTCTACAAGCTGCACGTCCTCTAGCAAATCGCCTGCAATTTTGAGACTGCAGCATTCATAAATCGTCCATAGAAGAGAACATGTAAGTTATAGACAACGGGCCTTGAAGAGATTGATTACTGCATCCTTTAGAAAAGCATATTCAATAGTCATGATATCTCCCAAAAAATTAGCAAGAAGAGCAAAAGAACCAGACAACTGCACATCAATCACTGAAGAAATACCCACAAGCTACAGGATAACCTTGTAGTAACCATAATAAAGACTGTCGTGTGGTGAACTGGTTTGTTGTCAAACCTTGCCTTGTTCTTAGCATGCCAAATATCAACAACAATTATAAACAAGCCTAGCACAAGTAGCCTTTCCTTTGTTAGAAGATTCCTTTTGTTTATCATTAACAACATACTTCTTCAAAATGTCATTAATATAAGGTTGAATCCCTTCATCTCCTTTGGATTTGTTTTTTTGAGCAAACTTCGTGTTTAGACGAGTTAAATTCTCTTTGTTGACATTTTGATCAATGGTCACTTTCGTTTAAGCAATGTTTTTCAAAACATAAAACAAATATGCAACTGTTGAATTCAGAACCCTTAGTGTTTTAATTATGACAAACCATTAGTGTTTGCAAACTGAAGAATGAAGCTATGCAAGCTAACAATCTGCCAAGTGTTTTAGATCATGTTAATAGCATATTGAAAATAAGCATTATGGTGAGTTTAGAACAAGCTCAGAATGGATGTCTCAACTGTGCATCACATGAAGTCTCAGAAAGATTATTGAAGCCCATCTTCATGATGAAGTCAGTGCTTCCTCTGAAGACCTCTGAGTTGGCAAGTTGAAGAAAACATCAGGACAGTCTCATTCAAAGAAAGATCAGAAACTATACCATCAGAATGAAGCTACAGAAGAAGAAGCATTAGAATAATGCTATGAAGATAATCCAAAATCATGACAGAATGATTCTTAGATGATCACATTTGCATGATGTGCTGAAGGCAAGACCCTGAAGACTATGTTCATCAAAATTGATTGAAGAACAACATCATGTCTTGCATATGCAACCACAATCACAGGGGGCTCATCAGAAGACTAAGGTTGACATCAAAATAGAATAAAGTGTAACTTCATGTCTTCCATATGCAGTCACATACACAAAGGACTCATAAGAAGACTGAAGTTAACAACACGACATCTTCCATATGAACCACAATCACTAAGGGTTCATCTGGTTGATGTTGACAGAAGTTAAAGATGCAAGAGGTTGATAGTTGAGAATCTGTTGTGGAACATCATATTGAAGCTAAGAAGATCTTCCAGAAGTCTACACCAAGGACACAATACATTCAACACCAATAACAACCTACATATTCTATATATTGAAGCAAGCTGCTTCATAATTATCAATGCTGTGAAGAGTTGATCATTGGGATGAACATGCGCACCTTACAAAGTCTCATCATGAAGTCTTCATTAGAAGGAACCTACATCAGAATAGGTCCTTCCTCAGCAAACATCAAAATGCATTTCTGACATATCTTCAGAAGTTCATCAGAATATGTCCAATAGAATGGTTTCCTCAGAACAAATTCAAAATGATGACAAGTCATATACAACTGTCACATTTCAAATTTCTGCCAAGGAACAGCTGTTCCAATAGTCCAACGGCTATCTGTTTAAACACTATAAAAGGGACTTCTTGGAAGCCTTTCAAAGCACCTTGAAGCAAGCAAGAAATAGAGCTACTCGAGTCTTTCTTCCTCAGTGAGGATTTGTGTATTTCCTGCTTTAAGCCTTTAAGTGAGAGTGACCCACTTCTGCATTAGTCTTAGTGAGCTATACCTTGTAAACAAGAAAGAAGTGTGATTGTATTTCCTAAGTGGAAATCCCCTGTTAGCGAGAATCTGTATTCTGTGTAGTGATTCACAAAAACCTTGTTGTATTGTGGTGAAATCTCCAAGCCAAGACCAAGGAGTGGTGCAGTGGTGAGGGAGTGATTGTGTAACAATGTGGTGACACTGTTGTTGTTGTGTAAATAGCTAGTGTGAGCTCTGTGGTGTGGTAAACCTATTAAGGTTACTGTGTAAGCCAATAGTGGCTGGTTGTGGTGTTGTTTTAGTGAAAATCTAACTAGAGAGTGAGGATTGGATGTAGCCCTGAGTTTGGGGTGAACTAGTTACCTGTGTGATCTTTCTCTTGCTCCTTCTCTTACTGTTTTAGTTGTTTTGAGCTTTATAACTCTTGGTTTATGCTTATTAATAACCTTCTTTAAGACAGTATTTTCATATAGAAACTATTTTGCGAAAGATCTTTTAATACACAGAAAACTTGAAGATTCGTTCTGAGTAAAACACATTTTTCTGGAAACTGTTACAAATTTCATTCTAAGCTCAAAACGAATATTCATTATGAACTTATCACTTATAAACTCATGTTAGAATTCAAAAAGAGAAATAAAAGTTTATGAAAACACAATTCAACCCCCTTTTTTGTGTTATTTTACTCACGTCAACAACAAATATAAGCAAATGAGAAGCAATAAAGGATACAACCCATATGAGAATTATATTGGTTCATCCCAACCTAGGCTATGTTTAATACCTACACTTGTAGGCTTTCTCCACTAAGACCAAACACTCAATTGTAGTATTCTTTCTTCTGAAGCCTTCACAGGCTCCTACACCCAGTATTCTAAACCTTTGCAGGTTCCACTCAGTATTATTTGTTTGCCTTTGTAGGAAAAATCACAACCCAATATTCTATACCTTTGCAGGTTCCACTCAGTATTCTCTAAGCCTCTGTAGTCTCTTTACCCAATATTCTCTAAGCCTCTACAAACTCTACCAAAGTATTTTTTTAAAAAGCCTCTCCAAGCTTCACACCCACAGTAGCAATTGCTACTGGACTCACATAATACCTGTTGTGTTTATACACAACTTCATAAGCAGTAATCCACTAATTACTCTTTTGAGTTCTTCCCTCTATCCTAAGGGAGTGAACAAATTGCACCTTTCGGGATGCTCTCTACTATGGCTTCTGTGGTGAAGGTGTTTATAGACACTCTTTTGAATTGGCTTTGGGCTCTAACCTAGAGTGTTTTGGCTAAGGAGGATTCTTTTGATAATGAGTATTGTTGAAATGATTCTTTTTTTGAACTTACCTTCTTGGTTTGGCACTCCTTCCTTGCAAGTTGCTCCTTCGAATTTTCATCCTTTTATAAGCCTTGGAGCTAGCTGTTTATGGCTGTTGAAGGTAGAATTCAAAAATTCAAATGTTGTATTAGTTGTCCAAGTTCACACAGTTAGCGGTTAAGCTTTGTCTTCTCCTCCAAGTACTCTATAGCTTGAAACTCTTTTGAAGCTGCTTCCTTTCTCTGCTATTCTCTCCACTATTGACAGCTTGCACATTTCAAATTTGAAATGTATCAATTGGTACTTGTTGTGTGGTCTTAGAGGTTCCTCATGACTTCTTGAGATTTGTCATAGGATGCCTTATGAAGATTGTTCTGCAACATGTCTTTTGGAGATTCTTTGATTACTACAGTGGTTGTGCTTCAATATTTAGTCTTCTAGCTTCCATAAATAAGAAGATTTGTTTAAGGTTTCAGGTGCACACTGACTATTTCTATCGTCTTATAGACGTGTATACAAATTAAGCTCACAGTCTAACTATCAAGATATACAAGATGTTTTTTAGAGCTTCAAAAAATTTTGAACACTTTTACATAAGTTTGAATGCTTGAGAAAGATTGCTAGTTTAGGTCTCTAACTTCAGCATTTCAAGACTTCAGGTATTTATAGACTTGTTAAGGAAGTAACCATTGTTTCTAAACAACCTTCTTCTTGCGTCTGATAATCGTCTGTTGGTGAAGGTGTTTATTGGGCATTAAATACTATATTAAATGTTTGTCACCAACTTGTCAAGGCATACTGATAAAGCACTCTACTTATCTTTCTTGTCAAGCTTTCAAAATCTCGCGATAGAGAGCAAATCACCTTTTGTACCTTCAAGTACATTGTAACTTGCTTTAGGCACGCCTTTTGGTGGAGTCTTTCAACCTTAATATTTATTTGCATCAAATCAAAACAATTAAGAGTCTTGATTCGTCTTATGACCTAACATTAACAATATGAAAGTGTGCCTATATGTTATGTTTGAGATCTTATTCACTTGTGATTGCCTATGGTTGTTGAATATTAATTGGAAGCTTATAAATGTGTGTAATTTATGCTTAATGCCTTGTTACAAATTGTTCTAAGTGAATTCAAATTTGTTCTTGGACTGATCGAAGTTATACATGGGAAATGAGAAAGTTATAACATTGAAAGCTAAGTGATTGTGCTAAAATTTAGCCTTGTATCGAACTTGTTTACATAATTGCTATGTAAGCAAACTACTTAGCCTTTCAAACCCTTTAAGAAATTAAGTCTTAGCTTTACAATCCTTTAGATCTCACCTCATTTCCATATTCCTTTGAATTATAGTGATTTTTCCATTAAGGCATGTTCTAACTATCAATTGTGTAGAGTTGAGTATGTTTAACACAAGTTTTGAGAACCTGTGACTTGTGTAGCTAATAAATCAAATCTTGAACCTTTATGTCATGTTTTATTCCTGTTCTAAAGTCCCTAAATTAAAACAAGCCTTAAGCATTAGGAGTACTTATATTGCATGAAACACTAAGATTAAAGGCGAAATATGTTGTTAAATGTGTTACTTGAATCTACTTTATTTTCACTAAATCCCCTACATTTGATATACATGTTTGTTTGTTGAGACCTTTTATATATGATATTTTACATCTATATGTTTAGTTCGTAACGTAGTCACCCCTATAGCATTTCGAATTTTATGTGATATATAGTGAATTTTATACTATGGTATTTTTATTTATGCTTGACTTTGGACAAAAGCTATAATTTGTGAATTATGTTATGTTTTGGTTGTATATGGGCTTTTTTTTTTTGTATTTTTAGAGTAAAATAGACATCCTAATTGATCGATGGGAATTGGAATCACTCCATTTTCATTTTTAGATAATTTCTTATGAATTTTGAAAGATGAGTTTGGTGATGCAAAACTCTGTTTTAAATTGAGAAATGGACTTAATTTGAAGCCTTTGTACTTGCTATAAAATCTTTATGTATTGTAGTTCTTATAAAGGAATTACGTACTTGTAGTAGAGAAACCAAAATAATATGATTAAAATAAAATATTTGCAACAAGAAGTATGAAAGTGGATGGGTTGTTTGCAAATGTCTGATAAGCAATAGTATATAAAAATACATTGTAATAAAGTAAAGTAGTAGTTCAAGGAAAACATGAGACGTGGCATAAGCCTATCTAGCTCTTGGGCACCTTATAAACAATTATAATTCAAGATCGAAAATGTATAAAATCAAAGCAAAGGCAATATGGTGTAAGGATAACTAGTGCATAGGTTACAAACTTAAAGTCTCGAGTATCTAAAACAAATGCACAAGGTTAAGTTGTTCAAACATAACATGGCTACATAGCCATTAAAGTGTTATCACGAAAACATAGAACATACTTGATACACTAAATCATCCCCAACAAGGTGGCCTCACAAAAAAAGTAGTATGTACAAAATATAACATACATAAACATGACAAACATAAATGGGGACAACCCCCAAGGAAAGCTTTTATGCCTCCAAGTCTTGCATTCTCCTGCTGTACTAGATTGTGATACTCTCATCTACTCATCCTGTTATTCATCATGAAGTAAACCATGCAACATAGAGAAAGAAAGGAGAAGTGAGGTTTTTGATAGCACAAAGAGTTAGGCAGGAGAGATAAACCACAACATTCTCTTAGTTCAACCATCCCATAAGGCATACCTTCAAATTAAACAATTAAGATCTTACATCATGGATAAATTGTACAATATGGATTCATGTTCATACATATATAGCACATTAAACACCTATGGCAATAGATAAATAGTACTATTGTATCATATAAATACATCAGTCCAATCACAAACATAGTAATATGAGAACACTATCTATGTGATAAGCTTCACAACAGACTAACTAGCTAGCAGCCACGTCTGATCACACAAAAATCATACATACTATCACTAAATCAATTACATGAATGATCATGCACCAATAGGTAATAGGCAAAATAGTATACATTCACAAGACAAGAATAACCACAATATCACGTTAAGAATTATTTTGTTGGTTCTATGGGAATGATATGCATGATGTCCTTGTTGTTCCGTTATTATTGTTTCAACAGTGCATGCTAATGTATAGGGTACCCTTGGTTTCATAGGAGCAACAACTCTTCTGCTACGTGAGTAGGGGTACATTCAATATAGAAATGATACAACTTTCCCTAGAAGGCTTAGGGAAGATTCCTCAAAGGAATACATAACTCTCCCTTATAGAGCCCAAAATAAGTTCCTTAAAAAAATGCTCAACTCTCTCATATAGGGCTAATGCTAGGTTTCTCAAAAGAACATCCAACTCTCCTATACAAGGTTAAGGGAAAGTTTCTTAAGGAACATTCAACTCTCCCATAAAGGGCTAAGGCCAAGTTTCTCCAAGAATATTTAACTCTCCCATAAAAGGCCAAGGCCAAGTTCCTCAAAAGAACATCATCTAGTTCTCCCATGGAGAGCAAAGCATGCTTCCACCCATGCAGGACTACAACTCTCCCTTAGAGGGCTATCTTTCATGATGCATAATCCATTTCATTGTCTTTTATCTTCGTATTATCAAGATGAGATGGGTTGGATGGACTAGTAACTAGAGATGAACCCCCTTTCTCTCATACACAAAATTCTCATTCATATTTCATTCTCCTTTTCTCTCCCCTACGATCCTAAACTAACAAATGAGTTACAAACATTTGAAGGAAAGTGATATTGAAATATACCATTGATACAAAATAGATTACCGTAGTCTAATAGGAAAGTGATACCTTGGGAAAGGCAAAACATATTTGATGAGTACAAAACATTGTAATGGTGAATAGGAAGTAGCAAATATATTTTATCATGAGGAAATATAGTAGCAAAAATACTAGATTGGAAAACACAATTACCTTATCAAAATAAGATAGTTGGTTAGAAACTAGGTATGAACTCATTTAAGTAGTCTAGGTAAGGAAAATTTCAAAATGAAAACTTTAGCCGTTAAGGTTGGAAACTGGCAAGGGTTCACTCTTTACAAACATAATCATGTGGGAAATTTCTCAAGAATTTACAAGGGGCATAGAGGTCACAATTACAAAACTTTTCACATGGTTTAAAACTAGTTTCACAACATACTCATCCATCTCCAATATCACATTTCATCATTCATATCAAATTATCAAAAAATGCAATCAAAGTGATTCCAACTCTCAGAGTTTAATAAACATGTCTAGTTCCAAGGAAAAAATTCACATATACACAATCATGCCCACAAGGAACAAAATTCACAATTCATGGTTGCTGTGCAACAAAGAATGCAAACAGAACATATTATGCTCCAAAATTCACTATAAGTTGTACAAAACTCTAAATGCTATAGGATTGATTGTGTTGTAAACTAGACAAGTATATTTATATCATATTAAAATATCTCATTTAGAACATATCTACAGGTCATTTAACAGTGCAAACAAAATAGGGCAGATTCACACAATTCCACACAACAACCATTTTGGTTCTCTAATCTAAATTCTAGTGTTTAATTGAGTTTCCATGACTTGGGACCATTTATAATGTATTTTTAAAACTTATAGATACAGGGAAGACATGACACTAATCATAGGGGTAGGGGTTAATAGGTCTCTTGTATTATCAACTCACGCTTTACACATTATGCATCTCAATTTTAGTCAAAAGCTAGTTTCGAACATACTAATTTAGAAAATTCACTATAAATCGTAGGGATATCAAAATGAAATGAATCCAAATAGATTTTAAATCTAATATACAAAATTTCTAGAGTTAAAAATATCAGGGTCAATGCCTAAACAAAGCAAATACAAGGTATCACAGAAGACGGGGTTCCAGCAAGGCGATTTTCATAGAATTTCACAATGCCAAGTATTGTATTCTATTTAATTTTATAGACAAGACCTCAGGACACTTATAATTCAATTGAGACATCTTTTAATACAACATTTCACTATATAAATAATCAAGGTTTAGCATTTACAGTCCAAGTGTCAAGTTTGACACAATTCATTCATCAATACTAATCAAACTTAGCATAAACATCAAATATGGCATCAATTACATGTCTAACTTCCATCCATTCATCTATTACATGATTAAAAGCTTTAGAATCAATGATAGATGCAGGGGTCAGATTTGGTCAATGCTAAGCAAAGCATTAATAGTACAATACTCATCGATTTACTTATACGCATCATACTACAACTTCAATTATATGCTTTTTGAGCAATTGCTCTTGAGCTAGGGTTCGCCAATTTTGAGAGATTGACTTGAATCTCTTGATAACCACAATTAAACTCAATATCACAAAATCACCCAATTACAATTATGAAATAAAATCTCACAAATATCCTATTGCAAGTCGTTTAATGACTCAACAACTTTGAATCCAAGAAACGTTAGGAGTGGAGAACTCTTAACTCTCTCTTATTGTTATTGTCCAAGCTACCCCCACTCCCTTTTACCTAAGGGTTATAGGGATCTTCTAAAGTGTGTCACTCAATCCTTTTGACCTCTTCATGCATAGAATTCTTTAAACTTTCAATCGTCATAACTTTGCACTCGATTGTCCAATCGATGCATATGAAATTGTAGATACGATGTACGAAATGATATTGAGACTCTGAATCGACAAAGTAGCACCAATTTGTCCAAGAAAACAAAAACATCAACATGCAAGGAGGGAGGAGTTGAAAACTTGTAGCAATGGACCTTTGAGAGGTTAGGTCGTGAGCTCTTAATGTTTGGAATGGAAAAAGACTGATGCTTTTGGTGGCTAAACAACTAGGCCAAGAGAGAGAGAGCTAGCGGACGAGGGAAAGGGGGGCACAAGAGGATGGTGAGATGCTCATGTGGAGCTAGCTAGCTTTGCCATTGGTTTGTAGGTGAGGAGAAGGATGGTGGTGGTGTTTTTCTCTAATGTGTCGTGTGGGTGTAACTTTGCTCGTGGGTTGGTGTTTATGAGCTAACAAGTTGAAAAAAAAAAGTGATTGGCATGCAGAGTGATAAGGCATAGGTTATGTATTTATAATAGAAAAAGAATTAAGAAAGGTGGCATGCTAGCTTACCGTTTTGAGTTTTTAAGGAAGGAATGAATTAGAAGGTGGCAGCGGCTTGTTTAGGAGTGGGTATACGGGCCGGTCTGGTCCGTTTAAGGCTCAGCCCGTGAAGCTCGCATTTTTACGAATCGGGCTAAGCCTGGTCCGCGAATGAAATGGACTAAAATTTCAAGTCCGTGTCCGGGCCGCGAACTCATGGATAAACGGGCGGCCCACAGATCCAATAAAATTTTGAAAAAAGCTTTGTTTAAAAAAATCATAAATTTGTCTAATAATGGAGGTTTTTTTTTTTTTTTTTACATTTTTTAAGGTAAGGAACTAAATATAAATAACAAGAAACCATAAAAAAAAATATAAGCATTCAATTAAATATTAAACATTCAACTCTAAATAAAATATCAAACATTCCAAAGACTAATATCTATAATAAATTATAAAAAATAAAAATAAAAACATCTCTTAAATATGTTATTATATTTTGGTAAGAATTGAAGTTTTAAACTTTATATCAAAGAATTAAAATCCTGTACGGTGAAAAAAGATTTTTAATTTCAAGCAATAATTTGTTTTATATGGAGAAAATATCTATTATTTACTTGATAGTAACACAAAATTATAACCTTTCAAAAAAAAAAAATAGTAAGACAAAATTGTAGAGGAAGATTCATGATAAGGTTTATATTAATTGGTATTTGAATATTACAATTTATAGAGGATAAATTAGTATCTAATTAATGCTATATATGTAGAAAAAAAATTAGAGTCAAGTGTTTACGCGGGCTAGTCCGTGGGCTCTGCGGATTAAGCCTGCAAACTTCACGGGCTGGGCTTAAAATCCTTTATAATTGGACATATTGGTTTTTTTTAGGCCTATATCCGCGCGGGCTGTGGGCTAAACGGACCGGTCCGCCGACTCGAGCCCATATAGCCACCCATAGGCTTGTTATTGTTAAACTTGTAGGAAGTCATAGAACAGTTAGTTTTATATTTTTTAAATGAATTGAAAAAGAATTAGGACGAAATGTGGTGATGGTAGTCTTGGTCCAATCCGTGGAAGCAACGCTGTAAAAATTGTAAATTTGGATGATGGGTGGCAAGGGTGGTAAACGTGTTGGCAATTGGAGGTATAAGGTGTCTCCATGTTATAAGGCTTATAAAAATTTTAGTAGGCTTATAAAAGAAATGAAAAATTAGTAATTGTTTAATAAATTATATTAATTGATTAAGAATACCTTGTGACTTTCTCTTCTCACAAAGGGTTTCATCTAGGAACGAGTGTGTGTGTGTGTCTCATAAAGTGTCTGTGTGTGTGTGTGTCTCATAAAGGGTTTCATCTCACCTAAAATAAATAACTTAAAAATTTTGATTCACTTCAAAATGTCACAATAGAATGTCAAAAGTCATTAATTTTTTCGAAAACAATATTTTTATATATCAGTATGTCATAAACATGTTTAATTCATTCACAACTACTTAGCGCTTTTAATAATTTCAACATAAAATGGTTATTTTTTCATAATAATTGGTACAATTAGTAATTTTCTTAAGATATGTATATTATCATAAATGACATATAATTTTAAAATGAAGGAATTATCTAAAATTAATAATGTTTCAAGAAAGAACAATAGATGCTATTATCAATTGGGAAAGAAATTGAGATGTAATAGGGTCAGCCTAGTGGTGGGAGATGAGGTAGATGCATGTAGTCTTGGGTTTATAATTTTAAAAACCGAACCGGTCATTGACTTGGTTAAGGCACTGAGCCATTGGTCAATGATCGAATCAGTGAGTAACTAATTGAATCGCATGAATCGGATGTAAGTAACAAAATAAAAATTAGAATATTATATGTATTATTTTTTGCGCTTCTATTACAAACATTTGTAATAGATAGATGGTCACATGTTTTAATCTAGGGTTTTATAATTTTGATATTTTTATTATTGAAGCAACAACAAGCAACATGACAACAATTCAACAATGCATGGTAGCATGGGACAACATGGGCTAGGAGTGTGCATTTCAAGGTGTGGGATAGTGTGGGATAGTGTGGGATAGTGTGATATAAAAGAGTGTCAGTATAATGTTTTTAAACATTAAAGGGTGTTAGTGTAACATATATATAAAAGTTCAGGGGTGTAATTTGCTCTAGGTTCTATTCTCATTGCTAGCATTGTTCACAAAAAAATGGAAAAGAAATATTAAACAAAACTAATTATGATAATTTAACAAGTAATTTTATATGTCAAAAGATTTAAAAGATAAATTTCAAATAAATCATAATAGTGTTAATAAATTATTTTTATTAGTTTAGAAAAGTTTCATCTTGAAGTTTACATTAGGGTTAGATAAACAATTACAATTAGGCCGATCTTGAATACCATTAATAATATATATTTTATATAAATATTTATAAGCTTGAACTCTACTATATTCAAGTTCAAATTATTTATTCAACAAATATAATTGTCAACTCATTTAAATTATACATCAAGTTTATTGAACTAATTTACTAGTCCAGCTTCAAATCAATTTTAAGTTAAGAGGAATGCTAGTAATATTCTCTTTATCATTGATTGAAATTGATTGAAAATCACTAATTTTGATTGGTCTCACTTCTCATTTAATGATTCTTTCTCCTAATTTAGAAGTGAAACCCACCAAAATTTATTATTTTCAATAAATTTCAAGAAAGAGTGTTAGAAAAAGAGTGCTTGACAAAGTGTCGATAGCATTTCTCCTAAGTTGATTTACTTCACTACAAGCACCAAATGCACTACATTAACAATATATTGATACACTATTATGAATCATTGCTTTAGAGAAGATCATCATAATTACCTGGGTCCGAAAGAGATGTTTGTGAGCTTTCATGTCTCGGCAGGCGTAGTTAAAAGCCCCACATTGGAGAGGTTATTTTCTTTGGCCTTTGCGTCCATTTTCTCATCTATATCTTCCTCTGTGAACAACCAATTGTAAGGAAGCTGGAATTTAGGCTCAGAGCTACTGTTGCTTTTTTCGACATAATCAAAGCCAATATGATGTACTTTTTGTTGCTTCCTTTGAAAGTCATCTATATCTTCAAAGTCAATATGATGTACTCCTTGTTGCATCCTTTGAAAGTCATCTATATCTTGCCTGAATATACTCCTCATCACCCATTCAATGATTTCAAAATCTGGGTGAGCTTTAAAACTGATACGCGCCCCTGTTTTCACAAAATGACAGTGTTGCCGAGAGATATAAATGACCCAAAGATGATTTGATTTATAGATTTTGTCCGGCTCCAAATCAAGTGCCATATCAAAGTATTCTTCTGTGTGTTCACTTTCAAAAGAAAGATAAAATGGATGCGAACTAGAAACTGCAAGATCAGCATGATAGTTTTGCTTAAATATAACACCAAAGGCAAAGCCAAACCAGTTGTCATCCATATTAAATTGCACTATCCTTATAGCTGAATCCCCTTTAAATCTTTGAGTTAACCACCATGGAATAATATCTTTCCATGGCCAAGGAACAACAATGTCAAAGCCACACCGAAAATGACAAGGTTCCTGTCACCACAAGGCCGAAAAATCACAAAAGCAAATTTTATTATAATCAATTGTATTTGTAACAATAATCGGTTACTAATAAAAAGTAATTTTTTTCAATTAATCTCTATATAAAGACACTCCTGATGATAGATTAGGCAAATATTTCAACCAAAGATAAAGAAAGGGAAGGTATGTAGAGTGCAAACCTTAATTAGTCTTAATAGCCATTCAAGTGCTATGCCTTCGCACACAAACAATCCTTTTAGATCATCATGCAGCTTGGGACAATGAAAAAGATATAACCCTGACCTATGATCACGAGATCCGGATACCATTTTAAAATACCTTCCTCCCCCTGATGAATCACTTCTCGATGGAAGGCCAGGAAAAGCTTTAAGCATAAAGCAATGAGACAAGTTTAAATATGCTAGACGATGTAGCCCATTGATGGAAGGTATTGAGTCAAAATTGTTTCTCTGTAGATTCAGTCTTTCTAAACACCTTAACTCTCCAATAGCATCAGGTAGTTCAACTAGATAGCAAAAGCTTAGGTCCAAAAATGTCAAAGATTCCAAATGGAATGAAGAATTGAAAGCTTGTCTTAGGGGCAAACCCCTAAGTTTCGAACAGCCACATAAATCTAGACTTTGAAGAGATACCATGGAATTAATGTTGTAAGGTATACGCTCAAGATTTTTGCAGTCTCTCAAACTTAAGAATGTAAGGTTTGCAAGGGCTCCAACAGATTCATGAAGCAAGGATAAACTTGTACATCCACCAATGTCAAGGTACTCGAGATTTGTTGCCCTTGTAAAATCTGGCGTGCTTTCAAGTTTAGTGCAACCCGAGAGGTTTAGAACTCTCAGAGAACTCATGTTAGTTACACTGCCAAAGTCGATGATAACTAGATTGCAACAATTTCGTAAATTCAAGAAAGCAAGCTTTTTAAGAAATCCAATTGACGAATGGACCTGTATTAAATTTGTGCATCCAGAAAGATCTAGCCGCTCAAGATTTTGGATTCCAGAAAAATCTGGAGTCTCAATAAGGAATTTGGAGTTGCTCAAATCAATCCTTTTCAAGTTGGAGCAAATCTGTGAAAAGAGAATTAACAACCACCTGTTAGTACAGTAAAAAAAAAAAAAACCCACCTATTAGCATCTATTTTTAAAACTAAAATTTCATTATTTCACTCCAATTTGGTATGCTTTCAAAATTAAAGACATACTAAGGAAAAAATAAAACTTTTCTAAGACTCACATGAACCTGAAAAATATATTAAATAAAAGAGAAAAATATGCTTTTAGTCCTTATACTTCACCATCGAACATTTTGGTCCCTAGACTTTTAAAAATAAGTGTTTTTAGTCCCTCATGACAAACATTGTTAACACCGTTTCTTGCATAACATCTGTCCTAATTAAGGGACTAAAAACATTTATTTTTAAAAGTTCAAGGACCAAAATATTATATGATGAAATACAGGGACTAAAACCAAGAATAAAATAGTTTAATTTTGGTTCATTAGGTGAAAAAAAATTATAATGTCACCCAAAAATAGATGGACTATGATGATAGTTACTTAAATCAAACTTTTATAAAAATATGTAATTAAATAATTAATGAGTTTATGGCTATGCACTATCAGTGTAAAAATTTTTACACTGCTAACCAATAAAAAATCATCAATGATAGAAAAATATTACATTGAAAGATTATCAAAATAATATTTAAAATGTTATCACTTTTAAGCAAATGTTTACTCAATTTTTAATTTCAAAATTATTATGACATTATACAATAAAATATAAATTGTGTTCTACTACTTCCTTCAAAATGGAAAGCACAATTTATTTGAATTAAAGAAAAAGATGTTACCCATTTACTTTTTATTATTAAAAAGCTTCTTGTAAAATGTTTAAACATGTTACAATATTTAATAAGTAATTTATATTCAATTTTTGAATTTTTAAAATTATGATGCCAGTGTAGAATTAAAAAGAAAAGTGACCTAAATGCAGTGCAGTGCAGTGCCATTTCTTTTGAAAAGTTATCGAGATACTTGCTCTTTCCATTATTTCTTTAAACCCATAAGAAAATGAAGATAATGACATTATAGTACCTTGCGCTCTTTCCATACATATTTCATGCTACTATTAGGCATATTCAATTCCACAAGATCAGAGGCTGTAAAATATGATGGCAGATAATCAAAAGGATAATCATGCCACAAAAGATATCGCAGCAAGGGAGAAAGACTGCCAGAAAGAAACTCGGGGCTTCCTGAAAAATTCTTGTGATATAATATGAGTAATGTAAGCTTCTTCATTTTTGACAATCCATCAACAACACATTTGGAGGAGATATCTTCTTTTTGATCTAGAACTATGGCTTTGACATTCTCTGTCCCCTGGAACGCAAAGAATATGTGTATTAAAAAAAAAATGAATCGAATTAAGATGATTCTTTTTCTTAAAACATATAAGATCTCTCCATTGTCAAATATATATATATATATATATATATATATATATATATATATATATATATATATATATATATATATAAAAGATCTCTAATACATTTTCAATAATAAGAATACCAAATATTTTTATGAAAAAAAAAGGAAAATATTGAAATTTAAATTTGAAATAACTGTACCAGAAAAGATTTATTTAATCCTTTATGATATTTTATATGTTTATACAAAATAGTAAAAATGCTAACAATAATAAAGTGATTACATAAATTCTTAAAAAAAAAAAAAACTTAATGTACATGGAATAAGCAATGTTTTTCTTTTTTTTCCAGAAACAAACTTAACTCCTTTCATTCATGATAATTGGATAAATACAATTTAGTGTATGTTGATATGTTAATCTATCTTCTCCCACTTTTACCTAAATATATTGCAAGATATTAAAAAAAAAAAAAAACTTTACTAACTAAGTTTGAAGATGTAAGTTGTTACCATTTCTGTCATCAAGGCGCGAAAGAAGTCTTCATAAAGCCATATTCTACTCCATGATCCTGGCTCTTCGGGAGAATGGTCACGAACTATTTTCCTTCCCAATTCTTGTAACATTTCATGCATATGAATTTCTTGATCTAAAATAGTTATGAGTGATTTCTCAATGAGTATTGGAATTCCAATGTGAGGATTTAACTTACAACAGTCTAGAATTCGCTTAACATAATCCTCCCTATCCCCTTTAAAGAAACAAGCAATGTGTAAAAATATTTCTTTTTCCTCACGTTGTAGTCCATCAACACTTATTTGAAGTATATTCATAATTTCACTATCTGGACTATTCTTCAATCTATTCAAGGCATCTCTCCATTGGATAGCATCTCGAGTACACAAGAAAGAACCCATTACTCTAATTGCTAATGGAAGACAATGAACATATTCTAGTACCCTAGGAATCAACTCTGCACAAGTACTGGTTTCCTCTTCACTTTTGAAGGCTTTTCTACAAAACAACTTACGGGATTCATTATCATTCAATAATGAAACCTTGTGCACTTCATGCGCTCCATACACTTTTAGAATATGCTCATCTGTAGTGGTAATAACCATTCTACTTCCCTTGGAAACAAAATCACGTTCTATTCCCAAGTCATCCAATTGCTTTAATTGATCAACATTGTCAAGAACTATAAGAAACTTTATTTTTTTTAGCCTGTCACTTACAATGTTTGATATTTGAATAGAATCACATTTTTCTAAATTGTTTTCATCGAAAGTTTGATGGAGAATTTGTTTATGTATACCAACAGCACCTTCATTCCTGTGAACTTTGCTTACATTCTCAATGAAACAACAAGCGTTAAACTTGTAAGATATTTTATCATACAAGACAACAGCATGAGTTGTCTTTCCTATTCCAGGCATTCCACAAATTCCTAAAACTCGAAAGTCATCATTCTTTGAGTCTAATTTTAAAAGGTTTTCTAATGCTTGCACACGTGGTTGTATGCCAATAAGATCATCAACAAACCTTGAAAACTTATGATCCAATTTTTTAATTACTTCTTGAACAATATTTTCTATCTGTTCAAACTCTGGCCTGCAAGAGAAAGGAAAAATAAGATCACTAAACTATCACCTAAAGAAAAGAAGGGGAAAAGGCAAGAAATTATGTTATCAGTTAACATATTTTCAATCTTTTCAATTTTTTTATTGATAAAAATGAAGAGTTTAATTTTGATATTCATAAAAGTTTTTACATTATCGAACTAATTAAAAATCATTTCAGAAAGAACTTTTACATTAATTATTATATAAATTAATAATTTTTAATTATATGATAATGATTTATTATTCAATGACAATTGTAAAATTCTTTACACCGGAGGATTATTTCAGTTAAATTCTAAAAAGAGAAATATAAACAACACATTCCTAACATGCTATTTATCATTGATTAAAATTTATTAAAAATTATAAAATTTACAAATAATTTTTTATTGAGCAAATTACAATAACACTCCATGAGGTTATGTGTCATTACACAAGTATTCCCTGCTTTTTTAACCATTACTTTCGTCTCTCTTGTAGGAGGTGTTAGTATAAGATTTGAGGGAGTGTCAGTGTAATGTTTTCAAATATATAAAAGAGTGTTAGTGTAATATTTTCAAATTTAAAGGAAGATTAATGTAGAAAAATAAAAAAAATATAATTGTATGTAATTTGATAAAAACTCAAAAAGTGTTACTGTAATTTGTTCTTTTTTATTTAATAAGTTTCACTTGGGATTTTGAACTCCTTTCCTAAAAATAAATACTTGGCCAGTTGGCCTTTAGCCTAAGGAAGAAAAATTATTTTGCACAGAAAAAAAAAATTGTCAATTGAACATGCCAAATGCCAAGAAGGCAACACAAAAAAGAGAATAACTATAATACATACTTGTTTCTGACATCCCAGCCAACTGCATTGGCCAAACCCGTCATAGCTCTCTTCCATCGATAAACCTTGTCTGGATCTTGTTCGAAATTTTGTATGTGTGAATCAAAGGCTTTCTGGTATACCCCATTCTGGTGTCTTACATGAGATGGATCTACACCATAGAAAACGGGGAGAACAGTTTGGTTTGATTGTTGTTTGCAATCAGCTATAGCGGTCATTTCGTCCAAACACCATGTTGAGGAAGCGTAATTTTCCGAAAAGACGATGATAGAAAGGCGTGAATCTTTGATTGCTTGCAGAAGCTGGTCTGAAATGGAGTCTCCTTTCTCGAGCCTTTTGTCATCTTTAAAGACGAAAAAACCCTTTCGGATGAGATGAGCGTAGAGATGATCAACAAAAGTGTTGCGGGTGTCAGGACCTCTGAAACTGATAAATACATCGTATTTGTGGCTGCTGCTGCTGCTGTCTGTGTCATTGGAAGAAGTGGATGCTATACTTCTTCTTCCCAGACCCAAACGGTTGAAATTGGAGGATAATCGATGACCCCACCGTCTCAATACGAAGGATATCCGTGTTTTGCTTCTCATCATCAATTGAAGTTCACAGCACAGTTGGGAGGAGAGGAAGGACAAAATGGGATTATGGAGTGAGTGAAGATTGAGGAACATAGGCTTAGCTTTTTCCAAAGTATAGTCAACTGTATTATCGGCAAATACAACTCATATGTGGGTTCCATGCGGAGCAGTGAGCACCGACTCCAACCTTTCTGACTCCCTCACTTCTTCATTTTTTACTCTCTCTACAAAGTTCAATAGTCTTTAAACTCCATATTCCATTTCTGTTCAACTCCTACAATTGCAAGTGTGCAAGAACAATTTGGACCTTAAATTCTAAAAAATTAAAGTTATTTTTAAAGCACTTAACAAGTTTTTAATTTTTTGATTAATTTTATTCTAGCAACTTTTAAGAGTTAGAAATCGTATTTTAAATGAAAAATTAAATTTTAACAGTTAAAAGTTATCACAAATTGTTAATCTCTTATTCTCTATTTAGCTCACACACTATGGAGACTAAAAAAAAATTATACAAATTCTAGAGACTGAAATCAAAATAAAAATATCCAAATTTAAAAAACTAAAAATGTATTTAAACTTTTTTTATATATAGAAATTGAACAATCCAACTAGACTTCCTTGATATAACTAGTGCTGAATCAATATTAATAATTAATTTTCTAATTTTAAAAAAACAATTAATAATACTTAATTATATATTATAAATTTTCCATTTCGTACGGAGCAGTGATCCCCTAATGTTTACTCCCTGACAAAAATCTTCATTTAGAAATATACATGGACTTTCTAAGATTTATTATATTTTTAATGTAATAAATATTCTTTTTTAATAAAAAAATCTACTCACAGGCTTATTCTGAAAGATATATAGTCACCACATATATCGACAAATACAACTCATAAAAGACATGAGAGATACTTATCTATGTGGGTTCCACGCTCACCACCCACTCCCTTACCCTCCGTTTGGAATGAGAGAAAGAGGGTGGAGAAGGAATAAAAATTTTGAAATTTGAATTGGAAGAAAAATAAGAGAAAAGAAAATTTTTAATTTTTATTTTTAAAAGTCAACTTTTTCTTCTATTTTCTTTTCACTTTCCCTCAAACCAAACAAAAGAAAATGCATCATTTTTTGTGTTTTCTTTTCTCTCTATTTTTTTTTCTCTCTACCAAACATATCATTACAGACACGTACTAGTGTTATGTGTTGTCCCAAGTAAATGATAACAATATAACAATATATGCATTAAAAATTATAAATATATATTTTGTTAGCTATATTGTATATATTTTTTAATTTTTTAATATATATTGGGTCAATCGGTTTAATAAGTGACAATTTGGTTCAATCATTGATCCATCAACCCAATGTCTCGACTAAATCGATGATCGGGTCAATTTTCACAACACTGCTCCATAATGTGTCTTTCGAACCTTAAACATGCCCTGCACGGACTATTGTTTTAGTCATTGTTATGTATAAGATAAAATAAAATAATATAAAACAAAATAAAATTATTTTAAAATTTTAAATATTATATATATATAATATACATACATATATATATATATATATATACACACACACACACACACACACACACACACACACATCAATTTTTAGCTCTCTGGTATGGCAACTTGTCTCTTAGAAAATGATACTTATAACCCAATCGCAATTAATCTATAAATCAAGGTTATAAACATATATGACTTAAATCTTAATAAATTTGCAACAACTTTGCCAAAATTCAAGTTTAATCTCATCACATAAGTTATTTTGATTACTTCAAATTAAAATTTATATGATAAATTAAAAAATCTACTTGTGAAAGAATTATTGCACAAAGGTTTTTCAAATATTCTTTTATTGTCAACAACACTTGCAGAGGGGTTAAACAACCCCTTATAGAAGGAACTTAAATACTTCTTTACATAAATTGAGAAGTATAAATAATAGTAAAAATAGGGGAAAAAAATTATTTTCATCCTATGTGCTGTCATCCTAATAGTAGTAAAAGAGTAATCCTCAGACTTAAAAAATCAAGAAAGGAAAACAAAACAATAAACGAATCTTTAAAACAAAGATCTAATAGATGAGTGAATCAACTTTGCTTTATTCAATTGTCACATATAAAAAAATAAAATTAGAAAAGAAATAAATTCATGATGAGATAAAACAAAATAAAATAGTACTAGAAATGTCTTTCCGAAATAACGTATACCAATTCTGGAAATGTATTTCCGGAATTGATACACGTTATTTCAGAAAGACATTTCCAGTACTAATAAAACATACCATAACGAACGCACTTATAAAAGTGAACTTTGATGCTGACATGATAATACACATGACATTGATATCTGTTGATGACGTGGCACTGACATAGTGGCATAAGGGGTAAATTGTGCAATGTTGTTAAAATGAGACAAATATGCAACATTATTAAAGTATGGGGGCTAAATGTGCATTATTGTGACAATATGGGACAAAATGCAAGAAAATAAATTATTATTATTATTATTATTATTTGACTTTGGCTTTTTTTTTTTAAATTATGGCTCCGTTTACAAAGCAGGTAGATAATTGTGTTCCCACCCACACGACTTATAAA
The DNA here is from genome assembly GCA_026413185.1 of Pueraria montana var. lobata. Classification (NCBI taxonomy): domain Eukaryota; kingdom Viridiplantae; phylum Streptophyta; class Magnoliopsida; order Fabales; family Fabaceae; genus Pueraria; species Pueraria montana. Next base: position 62,433,004 of record CM048654.1, on the reverse strand, counting down.
ATATATAATGTTTGTAATGTTTTTTTTTCCTAAAATATATTTTCTGTTCTTATAAAATTAGAAAATTTTGATTTTCATCTTTATGAAATTTTGTATATGTTTTCAGTCATCCTAAAATTAAAATATGTCATAGTTTGACTTAGAGTTAGGCTTGCATTAACCAAGCCTAGCTCCAAGCCAAACAACTGTATATTTCAGTTTGACTAAAACATACAAAAAAAAATTGTAGGGACCAAAAATGAACAATTGAAAAACATATAATGGGGGCTCATTTTTCGACGGTTATAAACCGCCAGAAAATACTTGGCAAAGATATTAAACAATTGCTTGGAAAAGCCCCAAATGATTGTAAAATAAATGGAACACACTAGAAGGGGGTTGAATAGTGTGTTAATGAAAAGTTAAAACTTTTTCTCAAGATAGAACCTTTTTGAAAGCAAATATATCAGCAACTTTGAAAACAGATCTCACAAACAGATTTTATGTCAGCCTAACTGTAATTATTTCTCTATCCCTAATGTAAACTTCACAAGCTTGTAAAAGGTCATCCAACAGATAAGAACAATTTTCACAGAGATTGTCTAACAACTTTAAAAAATAATTTTCTCAAAATCAGCTTGAAAAGAATTTGTGCATCCAAATATGTGTTCAAAGAGAAACAAGAGAAAACAAGTTAAAGCGTAAGGGAGAGAGTATAAACACTTATTTATACTAGTTCACTCAAACTCTTGAGCTATGTCCAGTTCTCGTTCAATTTCTTGAATGGTTCCAATATTCAATAAATGATTACAAAACAAGTTTATCTTGTCACTTCTAGCTTACACAAGTATTCTCTAGGCCACTTCTAGCACACCCTTCCCACTGAGATTGATAAACACTCAAGTATTCTTTTATCACTAAGTCACTCCTGGCTTTCCAAACAATAGTTTGAAAGATTATAGATTAAAAGCAACTCTCACAAAATTGAAATATATCATTCTTTGGCTCAAATCTAGGCTCGATTAATCCAAAGCTAGCTCTAAGCCAAACTACGACATTTTAATTTTAGGAGGACTAAAAACGTACAAAAAATTTCGTAGGGACCAAAATCGAACTTTTCCAATCTTATAAGGACGAAAAACATATTTTTAGCCTTTTTTTAGTCCGGTTGCTTTCAGGATCATTGATTGCCCCCACAAGCAAACATGAGACTTCTCAGCGTGCTTTGTCCTTACTCACACACTTCCTGTGAAACTTTCCAAGAGGTCACCCATCCCATAATTGCTCCAAGCCAAGCACGCTTAACTGTGGAGTTCTTAAGTGATGAGCTACCAAAAAGTATATGCATCTTGTTACTATAGGTAGTACCAATTATTTCCTTTAAGCCAGCTTCTACCTAGTTCGTCCTCAAATCACACCGTACTAGAAGAGAGGTCTGCTATGATATCATTTGTAGTGCCCGTGAGAGTCGATGTCTCAATAAGTCACACACTACGACACTTCACTCAACATCCTTGTTGGTCAAAACCCTCCACCGGTCAGAACCCTCTGTAGGTAGCCCTTTCTGAGACATCGACAACCAGTCTGGTTGCTTTCAGGATCATTGATTGTCCCCATGGACAGATCTAGAAACCTATTAAACGGGGGGCTTGATTTTTTTTTTTTCTTTATAATTGTTTAAAATTTTAACTTTTAATAAATAATAATTTTTAAAAAATATTTACTATTTTTACACGTAAATTTGAAATTATTTTTTATTTTAAATAATAATAACTTTAATCGTTACCATAATAAAAACAAACACACATCTAGTTATACATAATTTTATACTAGTTATCATCTTAACTATTGCAATAATAACAACAAATATAACTAGATTTACATAATTTTACACTAGTTAACCTTAACTAGTATTATAATAAAAATATACACAATTAATTTTACACAATTTTATACTAACTAATTTAAAAATACATACGTATATACATGAAAAATCCTGAGAGAGGGGTGGCTGACGCCCCTGCTAGGCCCCTCTAGATCCACCCCTAATTGTCCCCTCAAACCAACACGAGACTCCTCACTCGCACACTTCCTGTGAAATTTTCCAGGAGGTCACTCATCCCATAATTGTTCCAAGCCAAGCACGCTTAATTGTGGAGTTTTTAAGTGATGAGCTACTGAAAAGTAGATGCATCTTGTTGTTATAGGTAGGACCAATTATTTCCTTTAAGCCACAGTCCTATACATGTACAACCTTTGGATCCCTCTTATTCCGGCAGGATTTGTCCGGGGTGTTATAGGTATTAGAAGGTTTACAATAATTCACACATCCTACTCAACTAACTAAGCTACCCCTTGATAATGTCTGTAATTGTAAAAGGCAAATGCTAACCAGTGCCTTAAGGGCACTGGTTAAGGAACTAAAAGGAAAAAGATTTTTATTGGAAGACGCAAAATTGTGTTGTCTATGATTTTTTTTGCGTTCTCCTATAATTTTCACAATAAATATTTTTTCCTTTTAATTCCTTAACCAGTATCCTAGCAAGACCCATCGTAAAAAGACAAAAGTGTTTTTGATTGTTTTTTCTATGGCCCAAACCCTAGTTCAGTCATTTCTTCATTAATAGAAATGTGGCTTTCCCCTCCCCTCTATAATAATCACTGCTATACAACCAAAACTAAAAGTCATCTTTAAGAGCACGACTTCCATAATTTAAAATAAAAAAAATGACAAAGTCATTATTTGAAAGACGACTTCAATAATTTAGTTTTTAAAAGTAAAATATTACCAAGATTGTTCTAAACACGACTTCTATATTTTTTCAAAAAAATAATAATAATAACAAAATTAAAGTTGTGTTTTAAAAAATAACTTTAATTTAAAGTCGTGTTTTAAAACACAACTTATCCATTTGTATAATTTGTTTAAAACTTACTCATTGTTGTAATTTTTTTTTTAAAAAATTGCTCAACAAACATAAAAAAGCCTAAAACTCACCTTAGAGATGCAGTCACGGTATCCCCTCTTTTTTCATGCAAGAAATTATCGGATTGTCCTGAATTATTATCTATGATTTTGACTAATTTTTATGTGATGTATTTAAATTTTGTAATTTTAAAAAATAATTAATAACATTTAATTATACTTATATAAAAATTTAAACTATAATTTAAGTAGTAATCTAAGATCATCTAATAATTTTTTCGTTTCGTACGGAGAAGTGAGCACCTAATATTTACTCTCTGGCAAAATTCTTCACTTAGAAATATACATAGACTTTCTCGAGAAACCTAATATTTATTATATTTTTAATGTAATAAATATTTTCTTTTTTAATAAAAAAAACCTACTCATAGGCTTATTCTGAAAGATATATAGTCACAAATGTCGGCATAAAAGACAATAGACTTGAGAAATATATATACATCAACTTTCTCACGAAGCACACCGAAAGTAATCAATTAATCATGATCGATCATAATGTGACGGGTTCAATGTCCTGACCCAGTCCAAGTCTTTCAATAATTTTATTAAATTTACTAGTGCATGCATCTCGTGGGGAATAAATTTTGTTTGAGAGGTAAAGTTAATTTTTTAATTTGTATGTAATAATATATAAACAAATTTATTTAGTTTAAAAACATTTTATATATGAATCACATTTTAATTAAGAAATTATTTATTAATAATAATATTTTATAATTACTAATTTTACTTTAACTATTTTCATTTTCAAAAAGTATTTATAATAATTTTAAAGTTTAAAATTTCATGAACTCAGTGATAACAAATTTTAAATGATTAAATTAGTAAATTTAAATCAATTATTTAATTATTAATTTCTTTCTTTGAATATTTTTTCTGAGTTTAATATATAAAATTAAATAATTAAGGAACAAAACACTAATCCACACACACAATTTCTTTTTTTTTTAAATTATTACTACAGTAATTTTAATAATATATTGAAAGACTAAATGAAACAATCATTTAGATAAGTGATAATTAAGAAAGAGAAGAATTATTTGTTTCTAAAAATAAAAATATGACTTTTGAATAATCATCACACAATGACTGTCTATATAGGAAAAAAAATCAATAGAATGCATTAAAATGTAAGAAAAAACGAGATTACAGAGATACAAAACAATAATATAAGAAACATCCGTACAATGAGATGAACGTTTCATATGTAGAAGCTTTAGACTTTAGTCGTGATTATGACATTTAAGCATGATTATCAAGTTATCCAATTTAAGTGTCCTTTAAGTGTGGTTACAAATTTTAAGTGTCTTTTAAGTTGATTACGAAATTACCTCATTTTGAGTGGGATAATATATAAGCACATTTCTAATACTAAAAGCATTTCGGCAAACAAAATGGGAGGAAAAACTTTCCCCTTGTATTTTATTTTATTTTATATAATAATTAACGCTAGATAATTAAAATAACAATTCATTTTATCCAAGTCCCTAATGACACAATTATTTTATATATATAATAATATTTTCTCAAAAATTGTGGATATTAGGTGCCCAAACTTTTCATGTAATTATTTGGCAATTAATTTGTTATAGATTTTTTCAAAAACTTTGTACTATTTTGGAAACTTATAATTTTAATCACAAGTTATGATTTTATACAATAAAAATCACGTAATTATCTTTTACATTTTTACTAATTTCACGTTTCCTAATTGATTTTAAATCCAGATTGATTATCATTTATTGAAAACAGTTATCATTGATTTATATTAAAATCATTAAAACGGTTATAATATTACTAATTCCACGTTTCATTTTTATTTTAAACCCGGATTGATCAGGGGCAGTGTATGATTGTTACTACAGTCATTTATTATAAATAGAAAAGCGTCCCGTAATCATTTATTAATTTTTTTATATTTACTAATTGTACTTAAATGATAATTAAAAATATTTTTTTACTTTCATTTAATTTTATTTTAAATTTTTGTGACTATTTTAATTTACTTGAAATTACCAAATTGACCTTTAAACTTTTAGGGGGTAAATTTTTGTTAACAATATATATTTCTTTAAGTAATAAAGAATTATTTAAAATATTAAATGAAAATGGAAAATAGAGAATAACAATTTGTTCAACATTGTTCTATACAATAATCTCTATTTTTTCAATGATATAGTTTATTGTTGTGCGCTTCTCTGATGGAGTACATCCCACATAATAGAGAATAACCTAGTACTATTTTTCTCAATTTTTTTAGTTGTAGCTAATGTCACTAAGAAGACAATGTTCATCCTTCTCATGTACTTTAGAAATCAACGATAATTTAGAAAAATCATGACATCTAAACATTGTTGAAGTGAAAAATGTAGAGGACATGTAAGCATTTTTTGTATCTTTACTTTTCAACCACATTAATTTAACTCATTCTTTTTCGTTCAGCCATGTCAGAGAATTTTTCTCAAGATTCCTAAGTTGTAATTTAGTATCTTTTCACCTCCATCTACATTTTTATCTATTTTCTTTGCTTGATTCTTTAACTCTCACTATAATGACACCTCCATACTTTTGAAATTGTTTTTTCGTGTTCGAAACTCATGACCCTCACTCTGATGCAATCAGGAATCATTCAAAATAAGAAAAAAGGATTTTAAAAAAAAATTAAAGAATAGAACAAATAGAAGAAGCAAGATTAAAGAATAGGGTCGCAAGGTTTCTGGCAATATTCACGCCTGAAATAAATGATTGGTTGTGAAATAAATACTATATAATAAAATTTCCTTAAAAATAATATTATATTATTTTAAGTTATCCGTAATTAACTTAATATACAAATAATATATGCTAATTATTTGCCTTATTATTATTCTAACTTAATTGCATATTATAGTTATCATATATCGTGGATTACTCCTTATAAGTTAATTTTTAAGAAAATTACAAATAAAAGATTTGTTTATAAAGTTTATGTAGTTGGTCATCATGTTGTTATTTAGAGTAATAAGACAACAATATTATACATTATTTTTAATAATCAATAAATACGAATAAAAGTATTATGTTTATTTCATACTTGTTTAACTTTTAAAATTAAATAAATTAATTAATAAAAATTAATCATATTAAATTAAAAAAATTTACTTATATTAATTAATTCAAATTTTTATTAGGATTTTGTAATTAATTTTATATTAATAATTAATTCAAATTCAAATTATTTAAATACTTAACGTAATTTTATTATAATAATTTCAGATTGACTTATTAACAATATTAATAATTAATAATTAATATAATTAAAATTATGTTACCTATTGTATTAATATTGAAATTAACTCCTAAATTATATTAAATAGTAAATCATAATTAATTTTGTATTTGGAATCAAAATTTAATGAATTGTAATTCAAATGTTTTCATAAATAATAATAATAATAATAATAATAATAATAATAATAATAATAATAATAATAATAATAATAATAATTCCACGTTTTCTGATTTTAAACATGATTGGTCAATTGCTATGACTAATGTTTTACTAATTAATTTATTGATTTTAAACCCCCTTTATTTTGGAATTGATTGAAAACAGCTATATTGATTTATATTAAAATCATAAGAAAACATTTATTACTTTCGTTTAATTTTTTTTTTTAATTTTTATAACTGTTTTTACTTATAATTACCAAATTGACCCTTAAAGTTTTGGAGAAAAAAATTAAAATTACCAAAATGACCAAGTGTCTATTCCTTTAAGTAATAAAGGATAGCCTTCAAATATTTCTTTACAGTAATGTTTAATTGTGTACAGAAAAATATTTTACATGGTTTTTATATTTCAGTTTTGTTAATATTAGTTTAGTTGATTTTAAATAATTAAAAGTTAGAGCTTTTATTGAAAAAAAAAGTAAATATTTAATTGTATTAAAAATATAAGGTTTAATTACTGAACTGGTCTCCAAATTATTTAAAATGCTTCAATTTGATTCCAAATTTTAAAACACGTCAATTTAGCCTCAAAATTTTTAAAAATGCATCAATTAAGTCCTCTCCGTCAATTTGAAGTTAACGTCGTAAAGTTGGTGTACGTGTGGCTTGTGACATGGCATTAAAAATATCTATAATAACTCTTTTTCTTTTTCACATTTATCTCATTCGTTCAGTGTATATTCATGTTTTTATTTATTATTATTGTTTTTTTTCTTCAAAGTTTAGATTTCACTAATTTAATGGTTTTATAATAATAATAATAATAATAATAATAATAATAATATAGTTACTGTTCTGTTTTAAATTTTAATTCTTTCTCATGCTCTTTGATTAAATATAAATCTGTAATTGGCCAAATTTATGAATGGGTCCCGAATCAATCTTTTACATTCACTTAGGGCATCTCTAATGTTGTTGCTTATAAAGGATGCTTAAAGTTAAGCAACATTGTTTAACAAAAATTACCATTGGATCTTATACAAGCACTGTTGGTAATTATATAAGCAACATATTAAAAATTTGTTAAGAATAAAAAATATTTTTTTATGTTCTGAAGGGGAAAAATTAACAGATTGTAGGACCTACAAAATTAAGTTAAGTACTTTGAGTGAAATTTTATGTAGAGTGCTTAAATCTATGTGGCATTATAAGGTCTGTAAAATTAAGATAAATAACTATTTTAAGTAATTATGCATTGTGGATGCTCTTAAAGTATATTTAGTTTTATAAATTTTGTTATGATTTGGGTAAGTTAAGTCCATCATACTAGGCCCAATTTACTCCTATAAAAAGACAGTTTCACCCACATGCTCCACGGTTCACAACCAATAAATTGCTCCTCTATACTACTCATGCAGTTAGGGATGATAATGGATAAAGGTCAAAGTAGGGTATTTTAGTATCCGTTTTCATACTTGCATTTGAAAAAAATGCATGTATCCACTCTTATATCCGTGCGACTAGTAATTTTAATCTTCTTCTCGTACCTGCTGAGTACTTATATACCATACCCACATTTGCTATTTGTACTTTACTTAAGTGTAAAGTCAATAAATTAATAAAAAAATATTAATTAAAAAATTACTACAATTAAATTGAAAACTCACTCTTAATTCATCGAAACCTAACCTTAAATTATTCAAACATAACCTTAAATAATCTAAACATAAGTCGTAACTATACAACCTTAGAAACATAACCTTAAATAATTCAAACACAAATCATAACCATACAACATTAGAAACATAACCTTAAATCACCCAAACATAAATCTAACAATAAATATCAAGAACAAATAATTTTTAAACTTGAACGTGATGTACTAATACTCTCCAAAAGTCACCAAAAAACAATATATTAATACTAATTAATTTATATGCATATATATTATAAAGTCAAAAGAAAACAAATAAATAAGCTAGTATTTTTACTTCATCTTCATAATCAATTTCTCCATTTCTTTTGCGATGGTAGATATATAGAATGTGTCTTTAACATTGCTGGAGAAGAAAATTTTAATCATAATTAAAGTAAAAATGATTTTAATGTATGTTGATTGTATAATAAAAACTGAATACATTCCATATAATAGATCTTACATAAAATTATTGATACATTCACTTTTAATCTAATAACCATTCCAGTTCGGCATTTTCTCCGGATCCTATCTATGTAACACTAGTACGTAGGGAAAAATCTTGGTGTGTCCAAAATCGTCCATCTCCCTTTCTCCAATTTTTTTTCCCCCTAAAGATAATCTTGTTTGAGTTTTTTTTTTAGGCTTAATTATCAAATTGATCCCTAAATTATTTAAAATACTTTAATTCAATTTAGTCCCCAAATTTTAAAACGTGTCAATTTAGTCCCCAAATTTTTAAAAATGCATCAATTTGGTTCTTCCCGTCTAATTGGAATTGACGTCATTAATAATGCAATTTTAAAACACATCAACTTGGTCCCAAATTATTAAAGGCATCAACTCCAATTGGACGTAAAGGACTAAATTGATGCATTTTTAAAAATTTGGAAACCAAATTGACACGTTTTAAAAATTTGGGGACCAAATTGAAGTATTTTAAATAATTTGGTGACCAATTTGGTAATTAAGCCTTTTTTTTAGGTAATTGTTCGAGATATTCTTGAAAACTAAATGTGAGCATTTCTTTCAACAAAAAATTAAATCTTGGTTCACTACATTGCGGGAGGGTAACTCCTTCCAATGTTGGTCGGTGGTTGGTTTCTAGGTTGTTCACAGAGGTCGCTTGAATTTGTTTTCGTGATGGGTGCGGAGGCTAGGCATGGTAACGGGGCGGGTTTGGGTTCAAAAAAGACAGGGACAAAAAAATGAAAACCAACCCCATCCCCATCGAGTTTTATCGGGTTCGGAAAAACCCACGGATAATCCATCTCACACTTTTTTAAAAAAATTATTTATTCATATACTTTAAATAAATCATAGATACAGTTATTAATTACATGATTTTAATTCAAACAATATATAAAAATTAATAAAATAAATAAATAACGTAAAGATATTTAAGAATTAAATTAAATTTTTAGTTAAATGTATAGTTTTAAATTTTTTTATTTAATTAGTATTATAATTATAATATTATTTATTTAACTATTAAAATAATTATTCTATATTTTAAATAATTATAAAAATGAAATATGAAAGTAATTACATAATTACTCTTACATAATTAATAATTACATATATTATATATAATAATAGAATTATATATAAATGTATAATTTATAAATATATACATAGCGGGGCGGAGAGTAACATATCCGACCCCAACCCCGCTTTCCTAAGTCGAGGAAAACTCGAACCCGACCCCAACCCCAGTCAAAGTGAGTTTTCCGCATTAAAGTCGGGATGGGGGTCAAATGAGTATCCACAGGTTCAGTTTTTCCGCCATAGGCTATCTCAGGGTCAAGAAGGAAGAGCAATCAGGAAAAATTTGGACTGGAAAAGAAAATAAAAAATCTCAACCATTAATTTTAAAATCATCTAATCTAACAGTTAAAAAAAACCCTCCCACAGTGGGAGACTCGGATCATTGTCCCACGCTAGCCTTAACCTTAGTTAAAATACTAAACCACTACTTTACTGTGCCTGTAAGTAGAACATGGGAAGAATGATTCAGAGGAGAATTTCTAAGAGGAAACCAAATTTTCACAAGTGTTCTTAACACAATCAAAGGGGAAGGAAATGAAGAGAGGAGGCACTGAAATGATAGTGTATTAGGAAGAACAATAGAGAAAGGAAAACCAATAGAATATCAAGTGGATAACTCTATTGTATGTTGTTTCTATTTTCACTCCGATATATGTGATATTAATTTAACAATTGCTGCAATCACATAAGCATCGTTTCAAAATGTAGCTCTTAAATACAAATTCTGATTTAAAATACCCCAATGACTATCAGTTCCACCATGCACAACAGAATCACCATAGTTCCCCTTTTATTCAATGGGCCACGTACGAATCTTTATGGGCTGGTCCAAAATTACGTATTTCCTAAAGAATAGGCTGATCGTATTATAGTGTTGATAAACTGATAAAATTCCAAATAAAACTCCTAAAGTAGTTGAGGTGCATAGACAGGGTAGGAAGAATGGCTCCAAATCCACTTAATCAATCAAGTGAGTCTGAAAGCCGAAAGAAAATAAGAATTTTGATAAAGATGATGAACATAATGTATGATTCAAAGGGGGTTCTGTATGATTCATACCCCTTAAGCTCAGCACAAAAGTTTACAGGCGATCAAACTTGATGTATATCATTTAAAACAAGCAACAAAAAAATAAAAAATGACACAATCATTAGGTCTGATTAAAAACATCAAAAACCAAATTTTGTTTATCGGCTCACCATTCCTGTCATGAAAAACATAGCATTGTTTAAGACACAGAAACACTGAAAATCATAGAGGGTATCCACACATTCATACAGGGTTTCCAAACAGATCCTACAGAAATTATCAGCTTGCAAAGCATGACAACCTGACTTGAAAAAATCAATTGAAATATTGCTTGTTTATAATTTATATTCCAATATGCCAAAGCAGCACATGCCAATTAGCCATAAATTAGAGATTTTGAAAGTTGCAAAGCAACTAGTGTCTGCAAGGCAATTTGTCAATATCAATGGCATTTTGCACATCAAATCTCAGACACAACAAAAAAATGATGCTTTCCCAATTCAGAGTTGTGCCTAAGAAAAAAAGTATGTAGGGTTCATACAGTTCTTTTAATGTCAATGAGTCAGTCACCATAATGGAAGATAATCTTATGAAACACATGCAAGGGGTTTTCAAAAGTGCATGTCTAATTTAGCGAAGTGAATATGAAGGACCGGCGAAAGAGTAACGGGATGAAACTGGCACAGCTGTAGCTTCCAAACTCTCTTGGTAGTGCTGCATCCGATTGTATTCAGACAAAGCATCAGCCGCAGAATATGTTGAGTAAAGCCTATCCTGAACAGCCTCTCTCCTTTGTAAGTTATCACTTCCAATCAAGGATCTTCCCCCAGCCAAATAAGAGCTTGAAGAGATTTCCTCTCTACTCATAGGTGGCAAATATGGATCCCTTGGTGAAGCACCATAGCGATACGGGGGATAAGGATCGTCTGCATGTGCAGAAATTCCGCCACGCAAATAGGTCCGGTGTTCGCTCTCATTCAAATGACGAGGATCGGCATGAAGACTTTCTCTGTATGAAGGGACATTTGTACGGTAGAGAGGGTCCACATGATGAAGGTGCTCTCTTTCATAATCCCTCTCATAAGGATCCAGTGTAGGATTAACTTGAGAGGCTGGTATCACATTCCTTCTATCTCCTTGGAGACCATAAGCTCGGTAACTCTTTTCAGTAAGAAATAAATCATGAGGAATCTCCTCTCGCCGTTCGATTTGGGGATCCCTTTCCCTGTGCAAATGGGACCATGATCCCCTAACACCATCAGGGGTATCCCTATCATGAATTACTGCTTTTGGAGGGGAGCGAACAGGCTGCAAGCCTGAACGAACATTCACCGGTCGGAAAAGTTCAGTGAGCTTCCTAACCTGAAATAGGACATTTGAATATCATCTATGATGAAGAATAAAAGAAACTGACAGCTAGCCCATCAGAGGCATATTTGATTCTCACTTGTCGAGCAGTAAGTTCAGTTTTGAACTTGTGCTTCTCGTTGTAATTTTCCTTGATTGCCTTTTTGAAAATGCTCTCTGGTAGCGGGAAACAATCAGAAGCAACATCGAACCGCACCTGAAGGTTGCACCATCAGCGCATAAATCATAATAAACAAAGACAACATCGGGACAAATTAGACAGGAAAATAGGATGAGAGCAAGTAACCTGAGCAGGAAAGTTACCACCAAAAGCTCGGGGTTCAAGTTTCATACCACCAGAAGATGAAGCATTGTAAATCCCATACAACAGCCTCAGATCAAAATCATAAAGAAAAAGCTTAGTCCCGGGCTTGATACTTGAAACAACGTCTTTTTTAGTAGCTGAAATACCCATGACGCGATAGCGGAAACAGTCGGGTTTTGTCTTTGCACTGCACATAAAGATGAAACCACCAAGTTTTTCTCTCCTTTTCTCACTGGAGTCAGTATTTTCCGCTCCACTGTGCTTACTTTTGTTTATTCTGCTCCCAGCACCCTTGTCTGACTCTGAATGCTTCTCTTTATTCCTCTGCTTTTGTTCACTCTTATCCACCTTAATGATCTTATTTTTCTCCGCCCGATGGCTCTTCTCAATAGGACTTTTGTCATTAGTGCTCCTATTTTGACTTTCCTTCTCTTTATTCCTCCCATCCTTCTCACTCTGCTCTTTAGGCCGTTCATCACTATTGCCCACTACTTTTTTTCCGAGTCTTCTCTTTCCCCCATTCTGTTGAGAACCTTTATTTATTATGGTCTTGAACTTGCCACCCTTGGATTTCTTAGCAATTTTAGATTTGGCCTTCAGTGATTGTGGAGTATTCTTGTTACTCTGCTCTGGTTTACTAGATCCTTCAGCAGGATTTGTATCCTTATTGCCCTTATCTTTTTCAGATGATTGAGGATTAGAAGACTCCCCTGGAGGATTCTTCCTGTCCTTCTTTCTGTCTCTTCCCATATTATACAGGTACTGGAGCAGACAAATTTTAAAAGGTAAATGTTACTGGAACCAGTAAACAAAAGCAACAGCAATTCAATTAAGGAGGCTGAGATTGAAGAAGAAAAATGGAGGGGGGAAAGGAAGTGTCAAAAGAACTTCTTGACTTAAATTGGTTATTCAATAATGGCTTAAGCATGGCATATATAACTTCCGCTAATGTCAAAACCCATTTACTAACGACTAACACAGGACACTCCATCACATCAAAACTTTAATTGCAAAAGACTGACAGTAACTAAGTTAGCTTTAGTTGCACAGGTCAAGCAGCTCTAATAATATTTCAAAAAATCACTTCACTCAAAAGCTAAACCTAATGCTTGAAAATGGTTCACGCAAAAACTTAAAAATCAATGAATATTGTATTTGTCAATCCCAGCAGCACAAATCCCAATACAAATTAAATAATTTATACTTCACATATATAAATGCTCATAAATATTAAAAAAAAAAAAAAACCAAAATCATAGTCTAAATAATTTATACTTCATATATGCAAATACTGAAAAAACCAAAAGTATGACTTAAGTTAAAGACACAAGTCAATAACAAAGCAAAAATAAAAGGATTAATACTACCTCTGGTCCTAATTATAAGCAACATAGGACAAATCATCAATACCAAGAATAGTAGTTAATACAACTTTTTTTAATTAATTCTACCATAAATTCAATTTTTATTCCAAAATCATCATTTGCTTTAAGTGATTGTCATAGAAATAAATGAATGCATAGGAAATAGAGTAAAGAATAAAGGGTATAAAACAAATTTACTTTAAAAACTAGTGATTGTTGCTTATAATTAGGACCAAAGAAAAAGTTAATTCATTGTTTATAATTAGGACCAGAGGTAGTATATATATAAAATAAATAACCTTTAAATTATCTAGAGTAACAATAATTCTCAAATAAAGAAAATATAAAATTTAAATTATGCTAATAAAGTATAAAGTAATAATAATATATAATTAATTATTAAAAATCATTTATATTGGCAAATAAAAAAAGTTTAGGTTAAAAAAATAACGAAAACAACTTTTTAAGAGTTAAGTGGACTTAGCTAGTCCCCTTGTCTTTTTTGGGTTTTGTCCCTTTCTACTCTATCCTTCTAGTAGCTTCTGACACACTCAATTCCAAAGATGTATACACTAACACCCTGATAAGCACCTAAGCACTTGGGAAACACTTCCTTAAAAGCTACTTGTCAAGGGGACAGAACCAAGCCACTTAAGTACTTCATCGAACATTCCATACTACTTGATGTGGGATTAGGCACCCATAATACCCAAGTCCCTATCATAGCACCGCCCCTAAGAGTGGACGTCCCAACAGCTGACACTCTACGACGCTTCACTCAACCTTTCTAGTTTACCCTCTGTAGGTAGCCCTTTCTGAATCACCGACAACCAGCTCTAATATCAATTGATAAGCAACAAAGCACTTGGGAAACCCTCGCTTAAAAGCTAGTTGTAAAAGGGGTAGAACCAAGCCACTTAAGTACTCCACCAAGCATCCCATATTACTTGATGTGGGAGTTAGGCATCCCATAATACCCAAGTCCCTATCACACCTTGTCTCCTTTCTCTTCAAAACCACCTCAACCAAGGGTCTTGCTATCTCCTCAACTGACTCAACCTTTGCAATCTCTCTCATTTGCTTTCCACTATTAGAACCTTAATTGAAAAGTCCTAGAATTTAGGCTTAGGACCTAATTCAATCCCAAAAAATTGGCTTGTAAGGTGAGGGTTGGCCAAGCTTTATAAGCTCTATTTAAGCCATATCTCTAGTCGATGTGGGACTAAACCACCACCCTCGAGGCTACAATTAAGGCAACCTCCAAAGAGGCCACAACTAAGGCGGGCTAGGAGTGACCACAATTGAAGCGGCTTTCCAACACTCCCCCTCACACCCAAGGTTACCAGCATGGAGCGTGGAAAATGCAGGTGGCCCAACAATGGATCTAGGATAAGCACTGACACCATCTTATAATTTGGGTTTAGGGTCTAACTCAACCCCACAAAAATGGCTTGTAAGGTGAGGACTGCCTAAGATTTATAAGCTCTATTTAAGCCATGTCTCTAGCCGATGTGGGACTAAACCACCATCCTTGAGGCTGCAATTAAGGCATCCCCCAAAGAGGCCACAACTAAGTCGGGCTAGGGATGACTGCAATGGAGAAGGCTTTCCAACAAAAAGTTTGACAAGTACTAATAAGAGTAAAAAATTAAGGTCATGCAATCGCAATAGAATGAGTTTCCTGGGGAGATCAGGATGGCTAAGACAAAAACTTGTGGAATTGTGTAATCATATGAGTAAGATCGCAATTTTGGCTGCAGTGGTGCCAAAGAGCTGTTGGTTTACCAGAAATGATGCCAAAGAGTTGTGGGTTCACTAGAAATGATGCTAGAGTTTTGTGGGTTCGCCAGAGATGAGATTTAGGCACTTGTGCTGTTTGGTCGGCAAACATAGTGAGAAATTGTGTTCATTCTTCAATCAGAAACCCTATGTTTTCTATCCAAAATAGAAAACGCAAAGATACCCAAAAAAATGGGTTCAGCCTTGCACAAGATCAGGTGCAAAAACGGGATTTTTCCCGTGAACATAGCGTCCAATATGGCCAGAGTTTTCCAGGATGCCAATCGCTTCATGACCACAACTCTGGCTACAATGAAACACAACACTATACGAAACAAAACTGGTAGAGATCACAAGACAACTACTCCACTGCTATAGTGGCGTGATTGTGTTCTATTGATAAGTATGAATATTAAGATCAGATTTTTAAGGATCTTCTCAAACTATGATGAGAAAGATCTACAATTAGTACTTATTAATAAATTAATAACCAATGAAGGATGACCGGTACATCTTAAAATAAATGAGAATGTATTCCATTAATCAGCCATGCAAATAGTATACAAGGCATGAGGAAAAACGTAGAGGAAGAAATTATATGCTTTAAAGTTTAAACACTGAACGGCACTACCAGTGAAACTTAAATAAGCAAAGATAAATGCTTAAGAGTTAAGACCATGTCCACAATATATTCATACATCTACCCAAACACCTAAAGGTTGACTTTGAGTAACATAACAAAAGCAGAAAATGACAATTTAGGGTTGTGATGAATTTATCAATCAATTCAGACCTGCATCTTTCAGCATTTCAGCACAGACACTCAAACAAGTAAATAAAATAGAGCAAATATAAATGGCTTTTGCAATTGATTGACAATTGACACAAAGCAGAATAGCCAACAATTAAATTAAGAAGGCTGAATTGGACTATAAAAAAAGGACGGGAAAAAGAAAGTGTCAACAAACTGTTTGACATAAAAATCGTTGTTACATATAAGAGTAAGCATGATGTTTATAACTTCCATTAAGGTGTAAAGCTGCTGGAATTGAAGCAATGAAAAAGAACAAATTTACTAGTTTACTAATACTAGCACTTACACTTTGTTACATGGAAGCTTTAATTACAAGACAGGGAGGCACTATGATAACTTCATGTTCAATCAGCTCTAACAATACTTTAAGAAATCACTTCATTGAAAACTCCAGCTAATGCATGAAACAATTCACAACATTTTTTCAAGACCAATCAATATTATGTTTAACTTTTCAAGAACTTTCTCGAACTCAAAATGAGAAGATTTACAGGTAGTAAAAACCAATGGTGGTCATATAGTTCATCCCAAAAATAAAAGAGAATATTTTCCATTAACCAGTTCTGCAAATTGGACAGCAAAATAAATTTGGCCAATTATGAGACCATAGAACAATCCCAACTAACTACTACAGAATACAAAGGAGAAAATATACAAACGAAAGTCACTGCTTTACAGAGTTAATGAGAAAAAGAAAGCCATGCACCAAGATTTCAGGAACACAGTAGAGGAAGAATTATATGCCTTGAAACCCTGAAATGCATTACCAGTGACACAATAGAACATAAATAAAGACAAATAAACAGGTAAACTCAACAAAACAAAGGATAAATGCTTAAGACCATGTCCACAATATATTCATGCAATCATGCATCATCTCAAACACTGACAAGTTAACTTTGAGTAATTTACCAAAGAGAAAAAGATAAATCAGGGCTGTGTTGCTGTGATGTGATGAATGTATCAATTAATTCAGCTCTGCGTCTTTGGGTAGTTCAGTATGAAATTTGTATAAAGCCAAACCATTTGACACATTATAAGTTGGATAATTTAAGTGTTAAGATATAAAATAACAATTCAAGAAAAAAAAGAAGTTGAACGTACATAATAGGAATTTTGACAATAACAACTACATCCTTTATTTCTTGGCACCAAACGAACATAGATGGAAGGAATTTATTTTCTCAGACCCATCCAGCTGCTAATTTGATCATACAACATGGACAGAGGAATAAGCATAACAATAATATGGAAACTTAAGAAGTATACACACAGAGAACCGACAAACACCATTCAACAGGACAGCAACATGGCAAAACAGAAAACAAAATGGAACATGCAATAGATTGCAATTGAATGTTTGGGTAATGCTTTTATTAGGGAAATAATTGTGGTTTTTTTTTTTTTTCAAAAGCTGTCTCGGGAATGTGACAAAGAGTGATTATTTGTTCCAAAATAAAGGTTACTAAATTGTGGGTGTGTTTGACATTAGCCTAAAAGTGCCATACTTAGAAGATATTAAGACATGGTCTGATATTTGTATTTAGTAATTCCAAAAGCCAACAACAAGGATCACTCTATTTGGCAAAGATGAAATGGGCGGGAAATACAGAGGAAATAGATGAGAAATGGGGAATTTCTCTTGTTTGGTAGGGCGGAAATAGGAGAAGAGAGAAATAAAAAGGTGAGGGCGGGGCCCACACCTTTTTATTTCCTCGCTGAACTACACATAAATGCAAGGGGGGGGAGACCCATGCCAGCACACTTTGCGGCAGTTTTTTTTCTGGCGGTTTCTCAGAAATTGCGCATTTTCTGGCATTTTTTCTAGCTGTTCGAAACTGCCACAAATTGAGCATTTACTGGCAGTTTTATACGTTATTGACGTTTTAAACCGTTAGAATCGTTTAAAATCAATTTAGAAAAACCATAATCAATTTTCACTAATCACAACTGATTGTGAATAAAAAATCAATTAACAAAGGCATTTTTGATTCTTTTTTCTATTTCTTTCTTCCCTATTTCTCTTAAACCAAAGACCCCTAAATTCATTCTATTTCTCACCTATTTTCATTCACTCTATTTCTCTTTTCCCTATTTCCATCCACCTTATTTGTCATCTATTTCTTTCCTTCCTACCAAACACATCCTATATGTGAATGAACAGTGTTATTCTCTAAAATAGTGCTGCTTCATAGGTTAAAATAGTGATGAAATTATAAACATTGAAAAAATCATGATAAGATTTAAAAATTACCAAAATGAATGTGCCCCGCAGATTCTCTTTCGATCTTTGCAATACCAACTCACTACCCTGTCTACACAAACCAACATATACTTTGTACCATTCCACTTACAAAAAAATAAAAGACACAACAAAACAATAATAACGGCTTAATTGAAAGTGGATATAGAAGCATAATCAAATTTAACACTAAATTCACTCAAACATTTAAAAAAACAAAACCCTAAATTCACTCAAATATTTCATAAAAACAAAAACAAAAAAACTCAAAGAATTAGCACGAGACAGAGTTCAGCAGTAGCTAGCAGCTTATCCAGCACCCATTCTAACATCAATGATAAAAAGGTAGAGTAAAACAACCACATGCAAAACATTTTCCCCTCATCTCAAATACCTAAACCACAACGATTTCTAGAGGTGAAAATCATAAAAAAATAAATAAAAAAAAAAAATTCAAAATGGGGTACCCAAAAACTACTCAAATTCATCAAATTTAGGTTCACATGTTCCTCGACCAACAAATTTGAAGAGCAATTCACAATCTAAACCACACCACACGCAAAGAAGGAGCTTCAATCGAAAGCAAGTAGTAGAGAGAGAGAGAGAGGGTACCTTGGAGAGAGATAGAGAGAGATCAAAAGGGTAGAGAAAGAGAGGAATGACGCACGCAGGGATGTGCTTCAAATTGAAACCACCTACGACGACCCAAAAGCCTTTGTCATGTTAGTCTTTGTTATTTGCTATATCCCTATTTTATACCTCATAAAATATTTAATTCTTTTTATTTTAGATTAAAAATATATATAATTCAACTTTTGATTCTAGTATTAATATGTTTTTTTTTTGTAGTATTAATATGTTTATTTTAGTGCGATTCATAAAAAAAATTAATTTTAATGTAAAGTTATTTTCGTCACATATAAAGATCAAAATATAATACGTACAGATTCAAATTTAAGTCATACTACATTGATATATTGATAATAATTTTATATATAAGTAAATTTATTTTAAAAAAAACTTATACGGAATATAATTTAAAAAAAAAAAGTTATGCATGTGGAGAAAAGCTTAATTAATATCCAAACAACACTCGAGTTAGATTGAATTTGGTCTAATTTATTTTTAGAGAAGAAAAATCATATTATTTCATTCATGACAAGAGAATAGATACAAGCAGGTGTACGATTGAAAACATGGCTGCTAGCATACAATCTTGACGCCCTTGCTAATAAATGAGCGACATGATTTGTTTGCCTCCTTACGAAACTCACCACTGAGTTAGAAAAATAAGGAAGAGTATCTCTACATTTGGATAAAAGAACATGTAAATCAGAAAAACCAGATGAAATATTTTGAAGTCCATCAACTACAGCTTTACTGTCAAGCTCGAAGATGATGTTGTGAACGTTAAGCTCCTTTAACCATGTCATTGCTTGTAACAGTCCCCATGCTTCAGCTTCAGTTGGATGTGGAATACCCTGCTGCCAAGATGTTTTTGCTTGTAAAAAGTGACCAAGTTCATTCCTCAAACATACGCCTACTCCAAAACATTGTTGATCATTGAATATGGTAGCATCAATACTACATTTAATCTTTCCAGCAGGTGGCTTTTCCTAAGATGAAATTGTTGGCCCTGTCACTTGAGGTTCTGAGATATTGTGTAGATTTCTTGCCCGAGACCATTCAGAAAGATGTTGGAGAGCTAATGAAACTGAGACCTTTGGTGAAGTTTCGATGTTGTCCCATATTTTATCATTCCTTCTTCTCCAGATGCACCACAAAATAATAGCAAATCTATAGCAGTTGTCTTCTAGAGATAGCATATTTAACAAATCAAAAGTCTTTAACACCTTCTGCTTGCTGCATTTTGTCTTTAATTTTTTACCAAAGACCAGCAGTTTGCCAAATGCTTTTAGCTTGCTCATAGCCAAAGAAAATGTGCCAATCATTTTCCAAATTGTTTTCACAAAATGCACACGTTGAAGGACATGAAATACCTTTTTCACGAAGTCTTAGTCTTGAAGGGATACATTCTCGAAGAATTCTCCAAATCAAGTGCTTGACTTTTGGTGGAATTTTCAATGACCATAGTTGCTTCCAATTACCACTTACTTTGTGATTATCATCAAGATATAACGAGTCCATTAGGCCATGATATGCTGAATGAATTAAGTAGTTGCCATCTATAGTGAATTGCCAAGTTATAGCATCATCATCTGAGACATTTAAAAGAGGAATACTTTGAATTTCCTGAAAATCTGCTGCATAATATCATCATCATCTGAGACATTTAAAAGAGGAATACTTTGAATTTAGTCTAATTTATTAATCCAATGAAATATAGTTGAATTGGATTAGGTTTAATTGTTTTATTAAGCAACTCAGTCTTTTTGGTCTAAACCACATGTATCTTCCATTAGAGGCAATCATGTTCGAGTTGGGTAGAACCATTATGAGTGGCAAAGCTCTCCCTCCAAGTATTTAACACAGCTGCATACCAGGACTTGAACCCGAGATAACTGGTTAAGCTGGAACAACCCCACGCTAGTTGATCCACGCGCTTGGTGGTTAAGCAACTCAGTCTAACCTTAATTGAGTTAGTTCGGGTTGGATAGTCAAATTGACTAATTGAAATAATAATATATTCAAAAAATTAGAAAAATAAAGTACCTAATTAATTCAACTTATTCAAAATCAAGACATTTAAATATGCAAAAGTTAGCTAAACAAAAATCATGCACAATCACACCACAATCAAAATGACAATGTACACTATGTATGTAAGAAGTTTAGAATGATTCGCAAATAGAGCACTTCAACTCAAGCACAATTAGAAATTAGTCATATTATCAAAGACTCTGATGCATGTCTAAATTCAAATACAAGTCCAACTGTCCAAATACAACATTAACACAAGAGAAATACATATCGATCCCAAATGGCATAATACATGCCCCAATCCATTAACAATTACTTAAATTACATAACAAAGATGAGCAAACTAAAATGATGACAACAATGATGATGGTGGTGGCGACAACGATGTCCTAATAGAAATTTGAATTGAGCAGTTCTAAACCTTAAGGACCTCATTCGTTCGTACCATCCGAACGTAATATTTTTGTGTGAAACTTTGGTAAACTCTAAATGCATTGAAGATATTTGTTCTATTCTTGGATTCGATGCTTCTTTTGTTGTTGATCCTCTTGGTAGAAGTGGTCGTCTAGCTTTACTCTAGAACCACCCTCTAAATTGTCAACTCCTATATTATTCCTCCAATTTCATCAATGTTCAAGTTCATAAAACTGGTAAGCCTGTTTGGCGCAGTTAACAGGCTTTTATAGCTTTCCTAACCGTGCAAGAAGGAAAGACTCTTGGGATCTCCTGCGTTATCTAGCCAATGATTATTCTCTTCCATGGTGCATTTTTGGAGACTTCGATCATCTTTTATCAATCGATGAAAAGATTGGCACTAATGGACACCCAGCTTGGTTGATTTGTGGATTCATATATGCTATTTTTTACTGCAACCCTCATGATTTTCCTATGGAAGGTTATAAATTCACCTGGTCAAGTGGTAAGCCATATGTTGTTGAGGAAAAGTTGGACAGAGCCTTAGCCACTTTTGAATGGATTTAAATGTTTCCAAATTTCAAGCTTATTAATATTGTTGTTGCAAGGTCTGGTCATTCTCCTATATTATTGGGCTCTCTCATTCTGAAAGGAGACATTATAGGAAGCAATTTCGTTTTGAGAATATGAGGCTCCATGAACTCGAATTGGATGTTGTGGTTGAGAACAATTAGCTAAAAGAAAATCCTTATGATTTCCTTTCCAAATTAGCCACTTGTACTACCGAAATGAATGCTTGGGGCAAACAAATTCGTACTAGATTCCACACTCCTATAGAAAATTGTAGACATTAGCTTGAATTATTACGAGAAGCCTCTGATGCTCATTTTTCAATGTTTTTCTGAGGTTCGAGAAAAATTAAGTGTCTTGTTGAATCAAGAGGAGGCCTACTGGAAACAAAGGGCAAAGGTTTCCTAGCTTAAGGATGGAGATATTAATTCTAAATATTTCCATGCCATTGCCAATGCAAGGAAAAGAAATAACAAAATTATTACTCTCTATAGATGATGGCAGTGTTGTGTATGATCACCAACAACTTTGTGGAGTTGCAAAAAGCTATTTTGATAACATCTTCCTTGGTAATTCTGATGATATTTTCCAGCTATTAATCATATCACTCCTCGTATCTCTTTTGAGGAAAATGACAAATTATTGGCCCCTTTTTCTATTGGTGAATTTAAAAAAGCTCTTCTCCAGATGAATCCTAACAAATCACCTGGCCTTGATAGCCTTAATCCAACATTTTATAACAAGTTTTGGAGCCTTTGTGGGCCTGAATTATTCAATGCTGCAACTTCCTAGCTTGAAAATGGTTCTTTTCCTCCCCAAGTAAATTCAACATCCATTGTTCTCATTCCTAAAAAAACAATCCCACATCCATGAAAGATTTCCGCACTATTTCTCTTTGTAATGTTCTTTGCAAACCGTCTTAAACCTCTCCTACCAAATTGTATCTCTCAATAGCAATTGGCCTTTCTGGAAGGTCGTTCTATTCTTGACAATGTGTAAAGGTAAAAATCATAAGAAGGGGGGTTGAATTGTGATTTATAAAATTTTCGTAAACCTTTTTGACAAAAGCTATCGTCTGTGAAGTAATAAAACAAGGTTTTAATCAAGAACAAAGACAGACAATGTTTAGGTACGGAAAACAGAAGAAATCTTTTCACAAGGATAAATCACAACACAAAGTTAGTTCAAGCAGTTAAGAGATAAAGAACTAAGATAGAGACACATAGATTTATACTGGTTCGTCTCACCCCGAGACTACGTCTAGTTCTTGGCAACCCACCAAGTTCTACTAACTTTCACAAAGTTACAAGTATTATTCATTGCCACTTCTGGCTCACCCAAGTAGTTTTTACACTAGCCTCTCCAAGCTAACAACCCAAGTATTTTTTCTTACCAAGCCACTTCTGGCTCTACAACAAATCAGAAGATTTGTTGAAGGTAGGGGCACACAGACTTTAAGGTAGCATCTTACAGACGGATATACAAGTTAAGAACAAAGTCTTTTTCTCTCATAATACTCAAGGTGTTTTGAGAGCTTTTGCAACTTAGAGAAATTTACAAGAGAAAGAATGAAGGCTTGAAAGAATGCTTGCAAAAATTTGAATTAAGTCTCGTAGCTTCAGTACTTCAAATCTTCTGCTATATATAGACTTGTTGAGGAAGTAACCGTTGTCTCTAAACGACCTTCTTGCATGTGTCGACCAACGTCTGAAGGAGGGTGTCCGTTGAAGCATTAAATGCAAGCATTAAATGATTGTCACCAACTAGTCACTCTGAGCTGATAAAGCACTCTGCTTATCTACCTTGAAGGGCACTCCATATCCTTCTGCTGTAGTGGTCACATCGCTTGCTCAGACAAGTACTCATTGCTAGCTGTAGCGCGTCTTTTGAGACGAGGGAAAAATGTAGATACTTTGACTCTTCTTTCTGTTCCCATTGTGCACTTCAACATATCCTAGGAAGGATGTTCTATGAACATTCCCTGCAACACAGATTAAAACGACAGTGCATTTACTATGACTTTAAATGCTTCTTCAGACTCAACATCTGTCTGTCTGTGTATCATTTGTATCTCACAGATGCAGATACAACTCTTTCGTCTATTGGCATTATACGACGCAATCTTTTTAGCTTAATATTTATTTGCATTAAATCAAAATTATTGAGGGTCCTTATTCATCCTATGACTTAACACAATGTCTTGGTTGGCTAACAAATTATTCATTACATGCGATGTAAAACAAAAGGGAAAGTTGGGGAATTTACTTTCAAAATTAACATAAGCAAGGCTTTTGATCTTGTTGATTAGAATTATCTTTTAAGCCTTATGAGTAAATTGGGCTTCCATGACAAATGGATTGGGTGGATGAAAATGTGCTTGGAAACTATTGAGTATTATGTTGTGTTAAATGGTGATCTTGTTGGTCCTCTCATTCCTATAAGAGGTCTTAGGCAAGGTGGCCCATTGTCACCTTACCTTTTTATCCTGTGTATTGAAGGCCTTTGAACTCTTCTTAAAAAACCTAAGAGTAGAAGAGATATCCTTGGTGTTAAGGTGTGTAGAGGAGCTTCAATCCTCACACACCTTTTATTTGCTAATGATTGTTTTCTTTTTTGTAGGGCAGATGATAAGGAAAACACTAATCTTAAAAACATTCTTGATATTTATGGAAGAGCCTTAGGTCAAGCCATCAATTTCAATAAGTCAAAGATTTTTTACAGCACCAATACTCCAACATCTATGCGCCACATGATTTCCTCTTCTTTGGGTGTAAAGGAGTCTATATTGGGACGGGTAAATACCTAAGTCTACCTTCCCTTGTTGGTAGGAAAAAGAAAGTTGTCTTTGGCTTTCTGGAGGATAGATTGTGGAAGAGAATTAGTCACTGGACCAAAATTTTTTTATCAAAGGCGGGCAAGGAGATCCTTATCAAATCAGTGGCTCAAGCCATCCCAACTTATTGTGTGAGTGTTTTTCTTCTTCTGTCAACTTTGGAAGTTGAATTATAGAAAATGATAAATTCTTTTTGGTGGGGTACTAAAGGTGAATCCATAAAAGGAATCCACTGGCTTAATTGGGATAAATTGATAGTGAGGAATTTGGAGGGCTTGGATTTCGACATCTTCATGGCTTTAACTTGGCCATGCTAGGGAAGCAAGGTTGGAAACTCATCACCAACCAACCATGATGCTATAGTTTCTAAAGTTTTCAAGGCAAAATATTTTCCAAAGACGGATTTCTTGGAAGCTTAATTGGGGCACAATCCAAGCTTTGTATGGCGTAGCATCCATGCTTCATGGGTTGTGGTAAGAGAAGGTATGAGATGGCGTTTAGGTGATGGTCATATGGTTTTTTTTGGAAAGATCCTTGGCTGAGAGCCAATGATAATCCTTTTTGTCTAGCCCATCTCGATTTGGAACATCTCAAGGTCAGTACCCTCATTGGTCATGAATCAAAATGTTGGCGAGAAAATTTTATTCATGATTTATTTAACCAAAGAGATGCGTAGGAAATTATGTCTTTACCTCTCCTGCATGTTAACAATGATGATGAGATAATTTGGAGATTGAGTAAAAATGGCCTTTATACAGTTCGCACAACTTACCATTATATTCTGGAGACCATGATAAATAATGATGATCTTAAAGTACCTGGAAATTGGATGTAGATTTGGAGGTTGCGGATCCCTCCAAAAATCAAACATTTCTTGTAGCGAGTTCTTAGAGGTTACCTCCCATCCAGAAACAGCCTGAAAAATAAAGGTGTTCAACGCTTTAATGTTTGTCCTTTATATTCAACAAATCATGAGAATGACTGACATATTTTTTTCGGATGTACTCATGTAATTCAAGTGTAGGAAACGACAAGTCTTTAGGATTAGATAAGACCATTTGTTGAGAATATTGAAGGAAACTGTGATCTTATATTTCATATGTTGCATGTCTTACCTTTGGAGGAAAAGTGCCACTTTGCAATCATTCTTTTGTGTATCTGGCATTGCAAGAATGAGAAAATCTGGGAAGATACTGAACAACATCCTCAATTTTTAGTATCTACTACCATGCAATTTTTTGTTGAATGGTCCAATACAAAGATGAATTTTTCAAGCAATAATTTACAACAGCAACAACATTTTCTAATGCAGATTACCTCATGGCAGAAACCACAGCCAGGCTTCATGAAGTGCAATATAGATGCAACTATATTCAAAGATCAACATTACTTTGGAATTGGTATATGCATTCGAAATGAGAATGGTGCTCTCATTAAATAAAAAAACCTGCTAGCAACATGGAATCCCTCAACAGTAAGAAGTTGAAGCATATGCTCTTATAGAGGCATCAAAATGGCTACTGGAGCTAGGAGTGAATAATATCATTATTGAATTGGACTATAAATATGCTTATGATGATTTCTTGGGACAAATTCAGGGACATTTGGAGCAACATTTACTCTTATCTCAATGTCAATCTCTTAGTAGAATTCCAAATTATTTGGTTAGTTTCATTTGGAGGAAAGCAAATCATGTTCATACTTTAGCTAAAGCATCGAGATTGTATGCTAGCAATCATGTTTTTTTTTTATCGCATTCCAATTTGTATTTAGTCACTTATTTTGAATGAAATGAAATAAGTCTATTTACTCTATAAAAAAAAATTAGTTCCTTCCACTAGACCCAATTCCCATTGTTCTCACCAATCTATTTTGACATATCCTACTTAACACACTAAGAAAATACGTCAAGATAGATCAAATTGTCAACCTAATTTTTCTTTTTCTTTTTTTAATTTATTAATGAATAATTATTATATTAATAGTATTTTATGATTTTTATCATGTTTAAATTTTATTAAAAAAATTAAATAAAAGTAATACATGTATAAATATATATTTATTCTTTTTAAAAAAAATTTAAACTATTTAACCCCTCAATCCATGTCTTTTTTTTTATCTTTTTTTTTTCATTTTTTATGAGTAACTCACCAACTCGTTACAAAATGAAGTGAATTGAAATTTTTAGGACGTTACTTCCTGTACCCCAAAAATGTCACCTACACCCTTTTTAATTTTAAAATTATCCTAAAGCCTCAAAAAACCCTCAATGATTGTTATTATCCTTTTGGAACCCTTCTTCTTTATCCCACATCTTACACACCCTTATGAACCCTAATTCCTTCATTCTCCTTTATGCACCCCCTTTCACCACAAAGGGTGATTCGTGCTTCCAGGTCACTACGAACATAGACCACCACAAGCATAGACTACTGCGTTTAACCCTTGGCATCACATAGTGTGTTTCGCAGTCGTCGAACAGGTGCGATTTTTTGTGTGGTGTTGTGTTGTTTCTAGATTACCAAATTCGGAAATGATTGTGATGTTACAGATTGACAAATCCATATGCCTTTGCATGAATTTGTAGTTTCTAGGTCACATGATTCATAAAGATGTTATTATTGTTTCGAAATAAGCATTATGGATTGGTAAAACCAATTCCTTAGGCGTTTTGGAATAGGTATTTCGAATCACAATTAATATATAATTACGGAATGGGTTATCCATAATTATATATTAATTGTGGCATATAGGCATTTTGATAAATTCTGGATAAATAATTCCAGACTAACCTTTCTGTAATGAAAGTTTTATATTCCATATTACCTATTCCAGAATTCATGCTTGATATTTATTTAACTGTGTGTCCATTTCATTTCTCCTATTTGTTTAATGTTTCTATAATCCATATGTCCTAGATCCCAAGTATGTAAGAAAATAAATAGTAAACATTATTTAAAAATGAAACATAAAAGATAACATGTTTTATGAGATGAACATTGTGGTCTGCTAGCTACATCAATTTAGACCATAAGCTATTAAAAAAATAATGGAAATTATGTTGATCTTTGACTCTTTGAGGCTAATTGGTATATGGGATAACTCACAATGTATAAGGAAAAACACAAGGTGAGTAAATTGAAATTTTAAAGGTACTTTTTTTTATTGTATGAAAGGTTATGTAAATACATGGAATTATGATGCTATTTTGAATTAGTTGATGTTTAGAAAATTTCAAGTATGTATTTGTCCTCGTAAATATTTTAATGTTACACCTGCATTTTTTTTTGTACTCGCCATATGGCAACAATAATTGTTTACTAGATGTCAAGTTGAAATTTGGTTATATATCATCAATTTTGTCGGTTGTCCATATACCTTATTCTATCGTTAAGCTGAAATTTGGTTATATATCATCAATTTTGCCTTCATATATTGCATGAGGTGTGTGGAGAACACACAAGTGAAATGTTAGATTGACTCATTAAATAACTATGTTGTTCATTTGCTATTTGTGGATTCAGTGTAGGAGTTCATCCATTAATAGAAACATTATCGAAGAGTATGTTTGCCTCATTTATCTATTTGTTGTGATGTTGTTTTTATTATTGTTATCATGTTTGACTGAATTTTTAACTTGCAAAAAAGTTGAACAATCTCTTAATATGTATTTGTTTCTTTGATCATGTCGTCCAAGTTGTTAAATTCATTCATGAATTATCACCAAACTAATAGGATCTATAGGTTCATTTTGGTTACATTTATTCTCTAATATCTACTATCTTTAGATCTAGCTTCAAAAACTCAAACTAATTTAAGGAAACCTATTAACTATCCATGAGCAACACTATGTTAAATGCATTAAAATTTCACGGCACTAGGATGTGTCCAAAAAATATCATGCACAACTTCTAATGTATCTTTCATTCTATGCCAATGAATATACATATCGCCCTCAAGTAACTTCATTAAATGTTGCACTTTTGTTCTAGGGCCCCTTTCAGATGACCGATACGTATACCGTGCATTATATACTTGTTTTATGGTTGCGACATTTTTTTCATTGTTCCCTTTCAATGTGAGTAGAATACTTCTTAGCTTTACCATACTCTTTGTTATATAAAAAAACATTGTCTTCTTAGCAATTAGTCGAGTAGCATATGAATGATCAACCAATGACTCAGCTAAATCATGATTATGAAACCCACACAGTAGCTTCGTTGTCCATCCTTGACCATTCTTCAATTGTGTTCCTCTTAGTCTAAAGAGACACCTACACTTTCTACTGCTAGTCATCGTGCCAACAAAATCCTTTTTGTAACGCCTATACATCCACCCTTCTCACAATTAGAAGTGTTCAAAATCAAATCAAATTGTTTGTAAACTGCCAAACTGATCCAAAAAATTGAAAAGTGATTAAACCAAAAATCGCAAAAATAAAAAACCTCAAAAACTGCATACTTTTTTGCAATTTAGTTCGATTTTTGGTTCTTGTTGTAAAAAACAAACCAAACTGCATATTATAATTATATTGATTTTATTTAATGGATATTTAGCATTATGTAGCTAGTATTATTTTAAATTTTTAATGATTAAAGTATGTGATTTATAGTGTATTTCTTTCTATAATACATTTGTAATATGTGATTTTTGTTGCAGTAATTAATAATAAGTATTAAATAATTTATGACATTTCCTTTGCTTTGTAATCAAGGTGCATATTTTACTTTGATATGTTAAAAAAGGATGTACCAATATTGTTAAAAAATAGTGTTAAATATCAAGTGATGCACAATTTACTATTGTGTTACAAAAAGAATTGGCAATATTATTTTATAATAATGCTAAATAGAAGTAAAAAATAATTTTCAACTAAAATATGTTAAACAAAATTTAATAAAAAAATTATTTTAAAATAATATAGAATAATAATTATGTAAGTTTAGTTAATAGAATTTACATTATGATAATAGATTAAAAATAAATAAATAAAAAACCATTAAACCGAACCAAACCAAACCACAAAAGATTGGTTTGGTTTGATTCAGATTTGATGTTATATTTAAACCTAACCAAATCAAACGCATCTTTATTTTATATTTGGTTTGGAAGACTTTTTGTCTAAAAGTCGAAACAAACCACACTGCGAACATCACTACCCATAACCCAATAGAACAAATGTCTTCCTTCTTATTTGCCCATTGTATGTGTTTGACCTCATAATGACAATGACAAACCCCATTCTTAAGGCAAATGCCCGTGCCCATTTCAATAACTAGTCTCGAGTAGCAAACACTTACATAAAAACCATGCAACATCAATATAGCAATGTTGAGGTTTTTTGGACTATTACGTTTTGCAACACAAAAGAATTACCTTTGTAGTAGTGAATGCATCACTACAGTCCACATTTGGGTATTATAGCTATTGGAGATATTCACGGACAAAGAGAGTGAGGTAGGGAGAGAAGGATAGAGGCAGAGCATAGGTGAAGGGTGAGAGTAGGGAATAGTAGAAGTGAGAGGAGAACTTATAAAAGAAGGCAATTTTGAGGTTTTAAAAATGGCCATTGCTTCGGTGGACCACCCTCACATGTGGTGTATAATGGACCATTACTATTTACCATCAAATTAATCTAGTCTCACATTTCTTATCCTAAAATTTCTCCATCATATTCATGCTTCCTTCCCAGATCTGCTCCATTAGTCACGGCGATTTTCGGTGGTGGTGCTTTTTTTCATTTCTTTTTCTTTTTCCTTCCTTCTCTTCTTCCCCTCTCCCCCTCCCCAAATTTGTTCTCCCAACTGTTGACGACCTTCTTTCCTCCCCCACCTTTGCCCTCTCCTCCCTCTCGTAACCCATCACCACTCACAATCGTCAAGAAAGCCAGAATTCAACAAAACAAAGTCAATCAACAGATGAAAAAGAACACCAATTTTTGGAAAATCAACTATAGTAGAGAACTAAAATGTGATTTTAGAGGAAAAAATGAAAGGGCAAAACAAATTAAGTGTCTCCCATAACATCATAGGCAACAAAGAAAGTAGCTTTAATCGCATAAAGATTTGAAATCAAAACCTTTCAGAATGATAGATCTTGTGATGTGGTTCTTGGAAAATCTCAGATTTGCACGTTTTGAGAAAAGAAAATTGAGATCCTTGTCGACGATGCTGCGACGAGAAGTTGAAGCGGAGGTTGTAGGCAATGTCGTCGCCATCTTCTGGCAAGAAGGAGTAGCTGATGTCGAGGGACTTGGAGGATGACATGGTGACACTGCAGTGCAAAGAGATGACAACGAAGGGGAGATGGGCACAGAAAGTGACACGACATAGGGGAGTTAGGTAGCCAAATCGATGCGAGTGGAGACGACATGGTGAATCTAGAAGAGAGGAGGAGAAAAAAGGGGAAAGCCAAAACGTTGCCACCAAACATCACCTCCGACAATGGTGCAAAGTGGTGGCAGCGAAGCATGAAGAGGTGGCTTAAATTTGTGGAGGGAGAAATAATATGATGTGGAAGGTGCATAGTATTACAGTGAATATATGATTAATCTAAAGCCCAAAATTTTTTGTGCACAAAGGACCACTTGCTAGGTGGTTCACCCTAGAATTGGCCTTTAAAAATTATAAAATTAAAAAGGAGTACAAGTTAACATTTTTGGGGTACAAGAAGTAACACCCAAATTTTTAATCCATTTTACTAAAACGAATCAATTTGCCCCCATATTGGTTTTGACAAGTCAATGACAAGATGGGACAGAACGAGTCGACTAACCATCATTGCTTCAGTCCCATGATTCTTGTGGCATGCAAAGCTCCGAACAAAGATGTTACTATTGTTACACGTATGTTCTTTTTTCCCGATGGTGAAACATAGGATCAATACTTAATTAATCCGTCCTTACAAACCCGTTCAAACAGAACCAACTAATTGATGATCATTAGCTCTCTTAGCGTAACTTGCTGGAGTATGAACACTGGTTTGGAAACAGCATAAATTGGAAGCATCACGCATTAGATGAGCAAATTATTACCCTAATTTGGTTCTGAGCCAAATGCCTTCTTGTGGCCAAAGTCCATATGAAAAACTGGCAAGGATTTATTAAAATGGTTAAACACCAGCTGAATAAATATTAAGTAAATTTTTTATTCTCTTAAAAAAAGTAATTTTTTATTCTAGTACAATCATCTGAGTACCCAATTTAGTTCACAGCTAAATGAGTGCAGAGAGGAGGAAAAGACAAATAAAAGAGGAAAAAAAATGTTGAGCAGTCAAACCCTTCAGCCTCCAAGGTAAGACAGTTACAGTAAAACCAGGAATCATCCAGTTGCATGCATGAGTTTGAAAGGGATTTCTTTGTTCATATATGATTTTCTCAAATTACCAGCCTACAAAATACGGAAACATGAGTTGTTTTCACTAACTGAAACGATGCTTGTCTATCTTCCTATCCATTAAAGCAGCATACAGTAACTAGCCACAAAACTGCATATTCAAACCAGTATTCACCAACTGATATCAAACTGGCCCCTCATCTAATGTTCCAGAGCTGGCAATCATCAAACAGTGTCAGGACTGTTAGCAATTTTTCAAGTGACAATCTGCATATTGACCAGCATTCAAATCCCACCAGGCAGAAATGATTTTCCATATCCAGAAGGGCTCAAGTATGTAGGATTTCTTACAATTTTTTTTTTTTTTTTTTTAAATATCTACCTGTCAGTCACCAGAATTTGAAAGATACTACTAGTAAGGAACACAAGTCAAGGAATTCAAAAATGCACATTAAGTTAGCGGCGGCGAAATGAAGGGCCAGCAAAAGAGTAACGAGATGATACTGGCGCACGTGAAGCTTCCAACTTGTCTCCATGATATGGCCGCATTCGATGATGATCAGACAGAGCATCATGAGCAGAATATATTGGGTAACGCCTTTCTTGAACAGCCTCTCTCCTTGGCAAGTTATCCGTCCCAACAAAAGGTCTTCTCCCAACCAAATAAGAGTTTGGAGAGATTTCCTCCCTACTTAAAGGTGCCAAATATGCATCTCTTGGTGAAACACCACGGTGATAGGTATGATAAGTATCCCTACTGTCATTCAAATAAAGAGGATCAGTTCGAAGACTTTCTACATGAGCAGGGACATTTCTCGGGTAGCCACGGTCCAGGTGATGGGGTTGATAGTCTTCCTCATAAGATTCCAATATAGGATTAACGTGAGAAGTGGTAACCACATTCCTTCTATCTCTTGGTAGACCATATGCTTGGTAGTTCTCCATTCGAAACAAATCATGAGCAATTTCCTCTCGCCGGTCAAATTGATGATCCCTATCAAGAGATCGCACATTATAGCTTTCCCTCTGCAAATGGGACCATGATCCCCTAACACCGTCAGGAGATTCCCTTTCTCGAATTATTACTTTTGGCTGGGAGTGGATAGGGTGCACAGCTGAATGAATCTCCCTTTCTTGAATTATTACTTTTGGCTGGGAATGGACAGGGTGCATGGCTGAATGAATTCCAACTGGTCGAAAAAGTTGTGTGAGCTTCCTAACCTGAAACAGAATATTTTGAATATCATTCATGATAAAGAATTATAGAAACAGACAGACAGGCCACTGGAGGTAACATTTAATTCTTACTTGTCTAACAGTAAGTTCTGTTCTGAACTTGTGCTTTTCATTATAATTATCCTTGATGGCTTTTTTGAAAATGCTCTCCGGTAGTGGGAAACAATCAGAAGCAATTTTGAATCGCACCTGAAGGTGTCAACCATCAACATATAAATCAAAGACAAGATCAGGATAATTAGACAGGAAAATGAAAGAGAGTAACCTGAGCAGGAAATTTGCCACCAAAAGCTTTGGGTTCAAGCTTCATGGCACCAGAAGATGAAGCCTTGTAAATACCATACAGTAGCTTCAGATCAAAATCATAAAGAAAGAGCTTAAGCCCAGGTTTGATTTGTAAAACATCATCCTTTTTACCAGCTGAAACACCCATGACACGATAGCGGAAACAATCAGGCTTCGTCTTTGCATTGCACATAAAGATGAAACCACCAAGTTTTTCACCCTTCTCGCCTTTTAATTGACTCCTTTCCATGCCACTTCTCTTATCTTTGTTTTTACTGCTCCTAGAACCCTTGCTTAACTCCCGATGCTTCTCTTTACTCGTTTGTTTTTGTTCAGTCTTATCCAACTGACTAGTCTTATCTTTTTGAGAATGCTGGCTCTTCTCCCTAGGACTTTTGTCACTGGTGCTCCTGCTTTGAGTTTCTTTGACTTTATTTTCAGCCTCCTGACTCTTCCCCTTAGGTGGTTCATCATTAGTTTCCTTCAGCTGGCTATTGTCTGAAATGTGTTTCTCATCTGCATTATGACAACTTTCAGCATTGTCCACTTTTTTGGAAGTCCTAATTCTTCTTTTCCCAGGAATCTGTGGAGAACCATTGTTCTTCTTGGCCTTAAGTTTAACAGCTTGAGATTTCTTAACAATTTTAGATTTTGCCTTCAATGATTGTGGAGTATTCTTGTGACTCAACTCTGGTTTACTAGATCCTTCAGGAGCATCAGTATCCTTCAGCTGGCTACCGTTTGACTCTTCCTTAGGACTTTTGTCACTAGTGCTTGTATTTTGGATTTCTTTCATTTTATTTTCAGCCTCCTCACTCTTCCCCTTAGGTGGCTCATCATTAGTTTCCTGCAGCTCACTATAGACTGAAATTTGTTTCTCATCTGCATTATGACAACTTTCAGCATTGTCCAACAGTTTTTTTGAAGTCATTATTCTTTTCCCACGAATTTGTTGAGAACCATTGTTCTTCTTGGCCTTAAGTTTAACAGCTTGAGGTTTCTTAACAATTTTAGATTTTGCCTTCAATGATTGTGGAGTATTCTTGTCACTCAACTCTGGTTTACTAGATCCTTCAGGAGAATCAGTATCCTTCTTTCCATCATCTTTTCCAGAAGTAGGATGATCAGAAGTCACTTCAGGAAGATTCTCAGTGCTCATTATATCATCTTTTCCTGAAGATGGAGGATTAGAAAACACTTCAGTGGGATTCACAGTGCCCATCATATCATCTTTTCCTGAAGATGGAGGATTAGAAAACGCTTCAGTGGGATTCACAGTGCCCATCATATCATCTTTTCCTGATGATGGACAATAAGAAGACACTTCAGGAGGATTCTTAGCACACATCTCATCATCTTTACCTGATGACGGAGGATTCTCAGTGCCCATCATATTATCTTTTACTGAAGGCATAGGATTAGAAGACACTTCAGTAGGATTTGCAGTGCCCACCAGACCATCTTTTGCTGATGACGGAGAATTAGAAGCCACTTCTGGAGGATTCTCGGTACCCATCACATCATCTTTTCCTAATGACAGAGGATTAGGAGACATGTCAGGAGGATCCCCGGTGCCCATCTTGTCTCCTTGATCCATATTATATAGGCACTCAGCACAGAGGATTCCAATGGAAAATTTTACTGCAACCAGTAAAGATAATAAAGCCAAAATCAATGACTTTAAAATAGATTGATATTTCACATGAACAAGAAAAAACAATAACAGTTCAATTAAGGAGGCTGAGAAAGGAAAAAAAAAAGGAAAGGAAAAAAAAAAAGCGACAACAGTCACAGAACCGTTTGACGTAAAAACTGTGGATAAATAAGGGCCAAAGCAATATATTTAGAAATTTTGTTAATGTGTAAAGCCATTGGAATTGAAGCAAGGAATAAGGGCAAAATTATAACCACTTGTACTAACATTAAAACCGTGATTATATTGAAATTTGAAACTTTAGTAATAACAGGAGGTACTGTTGGAAAGCCGCCTTAATTGCGGTCAGTCCTAGCCAAGTTGCGGCTGGCCTTAATTGCAGCCTCAAGAATGGTACTTAGTCCTACATTGACTAGAGATATGGCTTAAATAGAGCATATAAAGCTTGGGCATTCCTCACCTTACAAGCCAGTTTTGTGAGGTTAAGTTAGGCTATAAATCCAAATTCTAAGATAACTTCATGTTCAATCAGTTCTAACGATATTTCAAGAAATCACTTCATTCAAAAGATCAACTCAAGCTGAATTCTTTTTCTTTAATACCTACTCACTCTTCATTTTTATCAGTTACTAATCCTAACTATTGGATTTATATACTTTATTTGATAGTAAATAAATGAGATAAAATATTAAAAGTAGAATATTTATGTTATTTTTCATTGAATGACTATTCATCTACTGTATTTTATGTAAACAGAGGAAAGTGCATGAGAAGTTTATGACAAAACCTCCAAAGCAATCAATAGTGTTGTGCATAATAGAGGAAGCTGCAAAAAGATGAACCTGGCCAGAAAATGTATGGGTTGGCTGGAAAAGAAATGGTTAGGCAAAAATGGGGTTAGCTCAACTAGAAGGGTTTGACCAGAAAATGGAGAGGCAGAGATGCAAACAATGAATAGCGGCACTACACTCCTTGATCTGGTTGCTATTTGCATGACACAAAAATGCAATGCTATCAGTTTCCTGTAGCAGCCAGTAGCCACAACCACGATGCTCCACTACAGTGTCATAGCAATGCTATTTGCCACAACTGATAATTGTTGTTTATAAGCAGTAACATAACAACTAACAAGTAATAACCAATGGTGGAAAAAGATATTTTTTCCAAAAGAAAAAAGAAAATATATTCCATAATCAGCTCAGCAAAATTAAGTTTGGCCAATTGTGAGATCCTAGAGCAACCCTAATTAACTACTACAGAATACAAAGTAGAAATTTTAAAGGCCGTCTAAGAATGTCATCATTTGCTATAGTTTAACAAAATAAACAGAAAAAGGCAGCTTTACAGAGTTGACGAGGAAAAGAAAGTCATACAAAAAGGCAAGAGAAAATGAGAAATACATACAGCAGAGGAAGAAATTATATTCTTTTAAACCCTAAAGGTAGTACCAGTGGCAGCAAGGCTGCGACACAACAGAAATAAAAAAAATAATTAAAAAAAAACTCAACAAATCAAAGGATTAAAGCTTAAAATCATGTCCCCGATATATTCATGCATCCCCCAAAACAACCATAGATTAACTTTGAGAAACTTACCAGAAGCAGAAAAAGGCAATTCAGTGCTGCAACTCCCTGCAGGTCAGGAAAAAATTAAAATAAATCAAAACTATTTAAGACTTTTATAGGTTGGATAATTACAAGTGTAAGACATGAAAGAAAAATGCTATTTAAATGAGATTTTAAACAATAACAACCATATCCATATCCTTTTTTATAGTCACCAAAAGAAGTTCAAGGAAATGACTTGCTTTCCCATTTCTTTCATTTAATTTGACCAAACAATATTGATGGAAGAATAAGGAATAGGATAACCATAATGTCCACGTTTTTTTATTTCAAAAGAAAACTATGAGCACCATGCTGATTCTCATTCCAATTCCAACCAACACTCTTGTCCATAAAAAACAACATATAGTTTCCACCATTACGCTGAAAAATAAGGAACCTAAAAGGGAAAATGCAGAAGTATAAGAGGTGGTTAACAAAGACTAAAGTAGAGGGCACTTCATAAAACAGGTCCAATTGCAACACAAGCTTCATTCCTTAGTATTGGAGGTAACAAATAAATGGTACAGAAATCAACGATTGTGTATGATGTTGAGCAATCAAAACTCAAATACTTTAGCAGGTTTTCTAGCACAGCTCTCCTACAGAAACTACTAACAAGCTTCAGGGAGATTCCTTTCTGTCCCTTTTTATATTCTCCTTTTGGTATTATTCTTTGTTGAAGATTCCCTATCCTGCAATCTTAACACTTCTTTCCTTCCTTTCTCTAATAAAATCTCTTCTTTAAAATTAATAATTAAAAAAGAAAGAAAGAAAAGAAAAAAGCCAAATGAATCTTTTCACTCGCTCATACTCAATTGCATAGATTTAATGTTAAAACAAAAAACAGCGTTTCCAAATTCCAATCACATTAGAATGTTACATATTCCACAGATTGCGTTCGTTGATATTCAGAAATTCAAGAGACGCGTAGAATCATAATCAATTTGATTTTTGCACACGCGATTGAACACTCAAAATTGAGAGCCAGAAGTTCTCACACGACGAAGAATAAACAACAAATAAAAATAGTAATGATCTAAATCAGTTATAGAACAAATGTGTGCCCTAGAAACGATTTAATTGCATGAAATTGAGGGTTCGCGAGTTCCTGAAATGCAATTCACCATTTGAATCAACGCACGCACGCAGACTCGAGAAGAAGGTGCGTAATCGAGGCGGAGAGGGAAGAGTACCTTAGGGATCTGAGTCAACTCGGTGGATATCGAACGAGTCGAACGGTTGAGAGTGAAGAAATGTGTAGCGAACGAAGGATTCTTCAAATGAAAACGAATCAAATTTAAGAGAAAGAGAGAGAGAATGGGACAAAGAATATATTACTTGAGTCGTCCTCATAGGAGCGCGCTTTAACATATATCTTTTTTAACACATTCTGTTTTTATAAGTTAAAATTTATAAATTAAAAATTACAGTATAAAATTATAGAAAAAAATGTTAAATAATGTGAGAAATAATCTATTTAGCTGAAAATACCGTGTTAGTGTATGCCGACGGCAACCACCCAACCATCGCGAGTGGGATTAGTCTTTAACTCACTGATTCGGAACACGACAAAAAAAATATAAAACTCACAAAATTTTATAATTTTTAATAAACTATAATTAAATGAATGAAGTGTATTCGAGAGAATGAGTTAGAAAATATGTTTTTGGCCTTTATCTTTATATTTATCTTTATATAAATATGGTTTTCTCCATTTTATGACACATTTTTTAGTTTCTATAAAAATATTAAATTAATTTTAATTACTACTTATTTATTTTTAAAATGGCCTTTTACTTTTTTTTTATTTTTTAGTTAATATTTAATTTTTAATTATCATTAAATCTGAGGAAATATTTTCAGTAATTAAACTAATCTTAAGATTAAAATTTTAAATGTTAAAATGTTTAAAATTTTATCACTAATAATATAATATTTTAAAAATGTGCTCATTGTTATAAAATATACAATAACATATGATTGCAGTATTGGTAACAGGTTTATTATTTAACATTAATTAAAACGAATAACTAACTACAATTACGACAACATAACTCAGATTCATAAAATTCAATTACCAAATCTGTAATTCGAATACTAATATTCCCATTATCATCAAAATCAAACTAAATGGACATAATCAAACACACAAGGAGCCAATTGCTTCAACCGGAATATCGACAACTTAACTGACAGTTCCATAAAATTGAGTGACTCAACTCAATCAAGATAAACCTTGATATCAATCCCATTATCAATAAGTGATTGAACTACAGCTCTGATTTTCCCTTCAAACTTGTCCCTATCCCTTGGAGTAAAAGAACCAGTGTAAACATCAGCTTCTTTTGCTCTTTCAGCTAAAATCCTACCAATGGCTATGCATGCTGGTATGTCTGAACGAGACCTAAGAACAGCTTTTATGTCCTTGGAGTTGGTACCAGCAACTGCAACCTGTTTGCTTGTCACCCTATGAGTGAGTGAAGCTGATACAAAGCGTTTTGAGATGAACACATCAAGTGTAAAAGGCTCCATGTAAGCAATTGTTCTTTGTTTGAATGATATGTGCTTATTTGGATTCTTTGACTTCTTCCCTTTTTGGTATGTGTAAGGTCGGCTATTGTCATCATCAAGAAAATCCTCTACACCAAAAAAGCTTCTAGGTGCCATTTGCGCCTGTATAATAAAGGAAATGCCCTAAAGATGAGTATTAATACTACTACATAAATGATTCACCTCAAATTGGCATTTCAGGCTTGTTAATTCTAAATATTTAATTTCAAGTTTCAATTTGATAAAATCCACACTAACTACATGGTATGGTAACTTTGCACATACACATCAACTGATGAGGAGATACAATGTGCTACATGTCCTGTTGAAAGGCATAGTTTCATTATGAACAGTGAAACAGTGCTTGATAGTTGATACAGGTATATGTGGGATCAATGAATCCACAAAAAGTGCTTAACATAATTAATGATGGCAATTATCAGGAAAAGTGAACTCAATCTGAACTAAATTTAGGTAACTGCAAGTAACAATTCTGTTGGTGCTAGCCGCTAGGCATGAGCCAATGCCAATAATTAACGAGGAGAATAAGGCTAGAAGGCTTAGTCTAGGAGGAATAAACAGTAATAATACATGTTTCATATGTCATGAGTAAGTCACGGGTTTTTGTTATGAGTTTAATGAGTAAGTTACAACTTACAACTGCATTCATTCAAGGCAAAATAAAATCAGGCCTTACTTCATCCCAAACTATGGGTTGTATCTGGGGAGGAAGCTCCTCAATCCAGTAAATTTCCTTTACAAAAAAAGCTAGTCTAGCTAATTCATGTGCAGCTCTATTTTGCCTTGAATGAATGCATCTCTTTATTCAAAAAAAAAAAAAAAAAAAAAAAAAAACTTACAACTGGTTTTATTTGGAGTGAATTAGGTGGTCAATGAGTCATTTACAAGAGGTTCCTTTAGGAGTTAACTGTACTGTAAAGGAAGGTATCTTGGAAAAAAATCAACAAACTGAGTCATTCTCAGTGAAAAGGTGGCATCCCCTTGTAAGAGGGTTCCGCCTCTTGAGTTCCTTTTATGTTCATCTAAATAAAAGAACCTTCATTTGTCATTTCTTTACCTATCTTTTCTGTTTTGTTTCCTATTATTCTATTTACACACAAATTAATAAAAGTTTTGACAAGGTAAGTGATTCCCATATTAGAATAACTTGGGGAAGATGGATTATAAATCTTCTTCCGCCAGATTGTATATGTAAGAATCTAGATGGACGTAATGCAAATAAATGAAAAATCACTTAAGTCCACACCAGAAAAAGGAGGACCAATAATATGACAAGCACCTTGTATTTAGTCATGCTGTGAAAATTGTGAAATAAACAAAAGCTACCTCTTTTTAAACATTTTGGTGGGGTAAGAGTGAGAGAGAAAGTGCTTATTTTATTTTATTTTATTTTATTTTAGCTGAGATGTTTGGCCAAAATATAAAAGTGATTTTATGTAAAATTAAAAACAAATTTCAAAAAATCTGCTACCTCAGAAGCAAAAGCACAAGCAGGAGGGGAGAAAAAGACAAGCTTTTAGAAATCAATTCTTGAAAAGCAAGTATTTCAAGCAAAATCAAACACACATTAATTCCTTTCTTGGGATATAAAAAGTTATGCAGTAAAAGCTAGTAGTAGCTGCATCTGTTATGTGTAATGGCCCTTTGGCTCAATGGCATAATTCTTGTAACTTAAATGTAATGCATAACTCTCAAAATTGTGGAATTCTTTCAGAAATTCTTTTACACACTAAAATATAATATGTGCAGAACATTAAACATTGATGATCCTTAAAATCTTTTATAACCAATCATGCCATGAGTAAATTAAACAAAAAAAAAAATGCTGTGAAATGACTAATCTTGGGGTTGTTCCAGAATCCAGAATAACAATAAAATAATGAATAATCATTAAATATTTGAGGGGACTTAGTGAAGGAAAGATAACACGGGAGGAAATTTTCTTATTGAATGAAGAAACAAGGGTAAAAGTCCTCTTTACAAAAGATCACTTCCTAGTCCCTTCACACTGAACGTCTTAGTTTCTACGAGATTTTTTTACACCCGTCCACCAACCAAAAACTCCTCTCTTAACTATCAACTAATGCCCCCTTAATATCAGCTGCTACAATCTGTAACTGCTGTACGACATAAATCCTTTTTCAACTATCAAACAATGCCCCTTACAATCTGTAATTGCTGCACTACAATTTAAAACCAGAGCCCTTTAATATCACACAATAATACCAGCTGTTATAGTTTGTAACTGACTTTAATTACTGAATTTTATTCCTCCTGTAGTACACCTTCCAAACCTTATTCCTTCTGTTGAACTCAGGCCCATTCCTTACTATATTCAAAAGCTCACAAAAATTATTTTAATTATCAGAATTGAACAATCAACATGCCAACTTAACCCTATACAACTTTATAAGCTTCAGGATTTCATAGTTCATACTTTGTTTGAAGCTTAGCATCTGATTCCCTGATTTATCTATGAAATGAATTATTTCAATTAGAAGCAGTGATGTCCATCACACCATATTACTTGCAACAAAATGGAAATGAAGTGTTCATCACCATTGTTTTTGACATATATTTGAACTGTTTACCTTCCACCATATGTTGCACTCGAAGTCTTATTTATAAAAGAATAAAGCTGCACTCAAAGTTGGACACTTAAATCTATATTCAGCCAAATTCTACTATTTAGTAAACAGATAAATAAGAATTCCTACAGTAAAATATTGGGAAAAAAATTAGAAATTGTGCTTTGAAAGGCAGAATAGGAGACTTTACTTGCCCATTGTGGAAA
Organism: Pueraria montana var. lobata; assembly: GCA_026413185.1. Lineage (NCBI taxonomy): Eukaryota > Viridiplantae > Streptophyta > Magnoliopsida > Fabales > Fabaceae > Pueraria > Pueraria montana. Next base: position 62,390,504 of record CM048654.1, on the reverse strand, counting down.
AAGCACGAAGGCACATAAATCCAAGGCAAAACTCTGTTTCCTTCAACAGCATAAGCACTGGTTCTGCAAATTCTGCCAATTGCTTGTTTCAACATGTTTCTCGGAACCTAATAATAACTCCTCCTTATTAGCAGAAGCTTACTATAGCCTAAGGAGTATAGGATTGACTGGAAAATGGAAACAAATTGCTCCCTGTATCTGTAAGAAGATTAATTTACATTAGGAGCCAAATAATAATCATAATAACAATTCTGTATAATAAATCACAAATTCCATCTTCTAATGGGGCCTCGATAAAGTCAAATTCAGCACCCTTGTACCACTATCACAATTTTATGTGAGTCCTTGCTAGTGCAAAAAACATAACCTTTAATAGATTTCCTAAAGAGAAGTGGCTTCCCCGTACCCATGCAACATAGTGCTCATTGGAAGAAAAACCAATATCAGAATTCAAAACATAGAATGGAAACTCACTACTCAGTTTCAGCATGCTAATACAAAACACAGAGCCATGACCTCACAAACATATTCAAAACTTCTATTGGAGACCAATTTCTCGAAACTCTGACAACGAGGCGCATGTGCAACACACACACATTCCGTCACAGCGTATATTCTCTATCAAGTCACTCAGGCAAATAATCAAACAGGTGGTGTGCAACGGAGGAACGATACTACTCAGAAAGAAACTAAGTAACGGAACGCATTTGGAATTGGAAAACGGAACGAAATTAAGACACTTACTAAGGGAAACGAAGCGCGTTGGAAAGATACTTAACAAAATCAAAACTTTGATGTTCAGTTTGAAGCGAGAAGAGAACCAAAGAACAGGGGAGACTCGTTGACATGCAAGGGTTGAATGTAAACTACGAGTTCACTGTTCAGAAATGCCTCCTCTTATTATTATTTTTTAAATTAAATTATAATTTTGACCCTCTTAATTTGCAATTTTAGACTTTTTAACATTTTTTTTGTTTGTAATTTTAGTTTTTAAATTTTAGAAAATTTACCATTTTTCTTCAATCTTTGATCAATTTTGCATTCGTCAACGTTTGACTAATGATATATCAATATTGTGATGAGGTGAAAATTAACATTTAACAATTAAAAAAATTAATTAATTAAATATAAAAAATTAAAAAATAAAGATATACAAAATTAAAAATTTGACTGAAATTGCATATTTTCTATGGTGAAATAGATACAATGTTGCTATTCCTTCCAATTAATACTATAATTTCTGTAATATCACATAATATAATTTAAATTAAATTTGATAACTTTTATTATAATATTTATAATTTGGTAATATAATGTATTTTATATTATTATATATTTTTATATAATATTAAATATAGTAAAATATTTTATTTTAGTTATTCTGATTATATTTATTGTATTATTGGTATTAAACTTTTTTTTTTGACAGAATTTTGGTATTAAACTTTTGAATTTTATATTTTAATTATATGTTATATTTATTATTTTATATTCATTATATGTAAACAATTTTAAAAAATAAAACAAATATAATTATTTTTAAATAATAATTATAATATTTTTTTTTTTTGATAATTTTTTTTTATCATAGTGGTGATTTTTAACCGCCACTATATTTTTAAATATTATTTAATTTTTATAATAAAATTATTTTATTTTATTTTATTATTTTATAGGTTTTGTAATTTTTATATGTTTTTAAAAGCTTTTAATTATAGTAGCGCTTTTAAACAACTACTAATTAGTGACAATTTTTATTGGTGGTTTAAAATGTTAGAAATCGCAAAGCTAATCGTGTTAATTTTAATTGGACAAAAAGGGTAATATTACATCAATTTTAAAAATTAATGAACCAAATTAAACAAAATAAATAAATAAAGGAACCAAAAAGGTGTTGAGACAAAGTCCCTCCTTAAGTTAGTGTTTTAATGATGACAAACTATCAAGAAGCAAATCTCAAGTATTTTGAACTTAGCTACTAATAGTTGCCTTAAGTGTTCTTAACTAAACAGGACTAAATTTAGAAGCATTGATAATGTGTGAAGCATAGGGCTACAGTGGAAGATTTATAGATATAGATTATGCATAATTAGAACCAGAACTACCAGAATGAGAACTATTTAGAAGTTGAAAAGGCAGTCATGTTTTCCTGGTCAAAGTGCAGATATTAAAAGCTGTGCATTAAGCATGGTTCTGGGGGTAGTTTTAGTCAAAGGGCAGATATCAGAAGCTATACATGACTAAGGGATTATTAGAAGCTGCATTACAAAATGGCTTGTGAAGACAGACGTGCCTACACCATTTAGAAGCAGACACCAGTTCTTACAAGTTGAAGACATGCATCAGTGTTTGGAAGCATTGATTTTAAAGCTATGAGTTCTCCATGATACTTGAAGATTTTAAAATGAAGGGAACTCGAAGAAGACAACAAGTCCTAGTCAAAGAACAAACAACCCAGGGACGGATGGAGAGGGTGGCGAGCAGGGGTCCTAGCCCCCCTCCCTCGAGACTTTTCATGTATATACATATATATTTTTAAGTTGGTTAGTGTAAAATTAATTGTGTATGTTGTTATTATAATCATGGTTAAGGTTAACTAAACGAAATCAATTTTTAAGAAGTATTCATAGGAGAAAAAAATAAGAAGATAAAATGAAATCAATTTTTCTCATAAATTAAAATTAGTTTACGTATAAATTAAAATCAATTTTTGAATAAATTAAACGAAAGAGCTTTTATAAATTAACTTATGCATAAAATAATTTTAACTTATAAAATAAACTTAATTTATTTATCTTCTTATTTTCTTCTCTTAAAAGTGTTTATTGAGAAATTTAGGCTTAATACTCAATTTGGTCCCTTAGTTTATTAAACATGCTCAATTAGGTCCCTTTATTTTTTGAGTATGCAATTAGGTTCTTTAGTTTTAAAAAATGTATCAATCAAGTCCTTTCCATCCAATTAAAAATTGATGTCGTTAGTATGTAAATTTTTGCGATTTTCATTTACAAAAGTGACAGTTAAAAACCGCCACTATATTTTTTTATTATTTTTAGAATAAAAATTCACTTTCATCGTTCCCCATTGAATCCCAGGTTCCAGCAAAATCATACCAAGAATAAGTGCATGTGTGTATTGATGGAGGAGAATCAGAGAACCAAAATAAAAAAATCAAAAACTATCAAAGTTAAGAACAAAATCAGAGGTTCAAACTTAGATCTAAAAAATAAAATTTTAAAAAAATCACAAGAGTAAGTTTGGAACTCAAACCACAAAATCAAATCTAGATTATTCTCAAGATTTCCAATCTTTGATTGTGAAAACACACCACCATCGCTAACCCCAACAGATCTAAGACGAACGAAGGCTCAAATCCATATGGCGGATGACGGTGTTGTAGGGGAAGGGTTGCCGATGGTGGGGAAACAGAGCACGAAGGCCGTGTAATGCGCACATCGAGGTTGAGATCCCATGCGCCCCTCGTCGTGGTTCGGTTCCTCCATCGTGCACACCCCTCGTCGTGGTTCAGTTCCTCCATAGTGCACATCCCTTGTCGTGGTTTAGGTTGAGATCTCATACCGTACATGTTTGGTTCTGGGTTGGAGAGGATGGGGACGCAATTGGACTTGGCGGCACGGAGGAGGGGCCGCTTGGGTGGTAGTTGATGACGGCGATGCCGCCAAGGGAGGCCATGGCAGACTCCAACACGGTGTCTATCGAGGAGGCCACGAGGGGCACTACAAGACGGAGGTGTAGTGTGGAGAGGTAAAACCATATGTGGCAGTGGCGATTTACTAGAGCGGGTTCAAGAAGATGCAACAGAGGCTTATCTAGGAGTAAAGGTGTTAGGTTTTTGAAAGAAAAGGGAATTGCAATTGGGTGTTTTTATTATAATTTTTTATTTTAAAATAAGAATAAATATAGTGGCGGCTAAAAGCCACCACTATATGTACACATTATAAAAAAAAAATACCCCTAAGTGCTACGTATGACATTTCCGTCAATCTACTTAATGGAATTGACGGAAAGGACCTAATTGGGTCAAAACAAAAAACTAAAGGATCTAATTGCATACTCAAAAAATAAAGGGACCTAATTGAGCATGTTGAATAAATTAAGGGACCAAATTGGGTATTAAGCTAGAAATTTATTTAAACAATTTTCCTAATTCTTGTATCTTATTTGACCAAACAATTTGGATAAAAAATAGTGATAATCATAATTGAAAACTTTTTTTCTTTATTTAATTGCTACTTTTCTTTTAGTTTGTAGGGCAGTTTTGCTCCATATTTTTGAAAGAAAAAAAAAACATAATGTTTGGGTTCCTTAATTATCTTATAGTGGAATGATATAAACTATATATTATCTTGTATAGACAGGATAATGAGTTAGGAGTGCAATGCGTGAATCTACAGGGCATAATTTCTTTGAGACGAATTTTAGGATGAATCACCTTTATAAGTTGTCCACCATGCACCACAAATAACAACACTTGAGTTCATCAAGTGCATAATCTTATTGTAGATCCCCCTCTATCAAAACATATCTTCCACCCCCTCCAACTTCACTATCATCGCTTCCACCGCTACTGTCACACCTCTAGGGATGACAACGGGGCAGATCGGGGACGGGTTTGGCTCTCCCCGTCCCCGTTCCTGCAAAAGGTGGGGTGAGTACGGTACGGGTATAAAAGATGCGGGTTTAAAATTTTAATACCCATCCCTATCCCCGTCGGGTTTTATTGGGTTCGAGTATACCCGTGGGTAACTCACTACACTATTTTTATAATTTTAATTTACTTATATATGTCTAAATAAATTATACATTAAGTTATTAATTATATTTTAACTCAAACAATATATAAAAAAAATAATGAATAACAAAGGAATTAAAGGCAAAGAATCAAAAATTAAATTATATTTTTAGTTAAATGTATAATTTTAAGTTTGTTATTTAACTATTATTATAATTTAAATTATTTAACTATTAAGCTAATTAATTTATATTTTTAAAAATTATAACAATAAAATCTTTAATATATATTATGTATATATATGTTGTGACAAAAAAATTATAAAAAAATGTAACTGTAGCCGGTACGGGTAGGGGTATAGTTTGATACCCATCCCTGTCCTCATCCTCGTTTAAAAAATTCGGGTAATACCCGTACCCGTACCCAGTCAAAGCGGGTATTTTTCGTCAAAGTCGGGGAGGGTTCGGGACGGTACCCGTGGGTTTGAGGTAATTTGCCATGCCTACACACCTCTGTCACCGGTCGACTGGTTCCACCGCACCATGTTTTTAGCTTTAGTAGCATATGTTTACTAGTTGTTTTTAGCTATTTTGCATATTTCTAGGTGGTCTTGCATGTTTTTCATTGAATTTTAATTTGTATGAATTGTGAGTAGTTGCACCATTCTTGGTTGAGAGGTTTCGTAACTTGATATGGAGACATTTTTGCATCTTTAGTGTAATGAGTAGGCTTGAAAAATTAATTGTGAATGCATTAGTGATAGAATGTTTACCTTTGTGAGGTTTTGACCTTTGTGTGATTGCACCCATGTTGCTAGTTACTTTAGGTTTTGCCTTGACTCTTTTTGATGCCTCGTGTTTCACATGCATATTATTGAGATGATTTAGGCCTTCTTTCTTTACTAGCTACTAGCCAAATGGACCCACCTTGCATTAATCTCTTTGTTTACCTCTATGTGGGGGAATGATCTATTTAGCTGGAGAAGCCCTGTTCGATTCTTTCCGTGTGCAAAATTCCCTTGGATCAGCGGCAGCCACGCATCATGAGTGGGATTAGTTTTTGACCCAGTGAGTTGGGGGACACTCGTGGTCTCTGACCCAGGACCAAAAAAACCCCTTTGCTTACCCCCTTGGACTTATCTAACCCTTTCTTTGATTTTATAGCTCATTACAAGCTCTTGAAGTGGAAGACCATGGTTCACCCTAACCTTATAGGGACTAAAAAAAGCTTTGGAATTGTTGTGGAAATGGGTTTTAAACAAGTGTAGGGGGTGTCTCAAAGTTTTGGAAATGTTTTGATGTACCTTGATATTTGTTGATGTCGTTAGGTAGAGTGACATTATTCTTTTTTCAAAAAAAAATGAATAGAGAAAAGAAAAGAATACAAAAATGAAAGAAAAAAAAAGAGAGAGAAAAGAAAAAAAAAAGAAACAAAGCAAAAGAAAAAAAAAAGCACTTGGTACATATATAAAAAATAAAAATAAAAATATTGCAATAAATAGGTTATGGTACAAAAGAAGTGGGAATAAAAAAGAAAGAAAAGGAAAAAAAAAAAAAAGACTTGAATTGGATTGCTCTTTTGGGATAGCCTTTATGCTTATTTGATCCATTCCCCCCGTTGCTCCTCTTTTCTCTTAGTGTCTTAGCCTACAATCCCTTCTCATATCCCACCTTCACCTTAGCCTCATTACAACCTTAATAAAATCCTTTTGATCTTTAATTGCATGTGTTTCAAGTAGTAGAAATTAAAGGCTTGTCCAAGTTTGGGTGTGCTAGTTGCATGTGGTGTTTGAGGGTAAACACAAACTTAAACACATGAGAGCTTGGGAGAATTCTATCACATGAGAGTTGGGATTGTATATCTTGAAAGGATTCTATCACTTATGGTTCATCTTTAATTTGACTTGTCCTTTGTTTGCTTTGGATGCTAAGAGTGTGTTCATAGATTGTTTTGATACCTTAATGCTTAGGATGTTTGTATTCTTGCTCACTTTTGTACATTTATGAGATTCATTGAAAAGTGTGTAGGCTTTGTTCATATATTGGTTTTTGATTTTTGGTCTTTGATTTTACTCTTTTATTTTTGGGTCAACAATTGAGTTTTTCCTGGGAGTGCAAAAAAAATCTAAGTGTGGGAGTATTTGATAAAGCATTTTAAGGCATTCAATTGTGATTGATATTGGACCTAATTGACCTATTTTTGTGCTTAATTTTGACTTTACGGTTTCATCATTATTTCCATAGCCTCGACTAATCTCTTTGACACACATATTGAAGTCTTTTAATTTACAAAGGAGAATTATTAACACTCTATTATATGTTATGTGGATATTAGTCAGGATCATAATAGTCTCAGTTCACCTAATATTTTACCTTGTGCAATACATGTTGGGTAGAGAGCACTAATAAATTAACTAGCTTTTAATCTTTTAATTTTTTATTTCCTAGCTTATAAGCTAGTTTTGCCAAATACACCCGGCTATGTTTGGATTGATGTTAGAGAATGGAGTAGAGTGGATTCTGATATAATGGGCGGAATGGATTAGAATGAAATGGATTAAAAATGTCATTTTATTGTTTGGATATTTTGGAACAAAGATGGACAAAATAAGTTTATAATTTTATAGTTCCTATATTACTCCTTTTTTAAAATCACTTTCAAAGTATTATGTTTTTTAGCCCATCAAAATAGGGATATTTTATTTTAAAAGTTTTGCTTCATTTCCTACACCATAAATTAAGAAGAATAAAAATTGGACTAAACAATAGAATCAAATGAATAAGTCCCATCTCCTTTCATCTTGATCTATTTTTATTTTTACGAAACAAACAATAAATTAATTTTCGCACGAATGGATAGCTCTTGTATCAAATAGCATTGCTTTTAGGGATGGCAATGGGTAGGGTCTGGGTAGGGTCCTATAGTACCCGTCCCCATACCCGCGTTTAAAAAAAATACCCGTACCCGGCCCCATACCCGCGCGGGTAGCAACTTTAATCCCTATCCCCGTACCCGCTGGGTACCTATATACCCATACCCGCACCCGCTACCCGCACTTTTCTTATGGATGAAGTTAATAAATCAATAAAAAATAGGCTTAAATGTAATTTTGGTTCCCATATTTTGCACAATCTGCAATTTTAGTCATCCTATTTTAAAATAGAGACATTTAGTCCTCCTATTTTGCACAATCAGCAATCTTGGTCCCTCTATAGAGACATTTAGTCCCCTAATTTTGTAAAATCCATAATTTTGGTCCTTTCATCAAATTGAAAGCATTGACAGTTAAGAGATTAACGTTGACCTTGACATGACCCAAATATAATGATGTGACACGAGATTATTTATTTATTTTTTAATTATTTTAAATACTGAGTAATAATTATTTATTTATCTACGTCACTAAAGCATATGTCGCGTCGATTTTAATGGTTAGGGTAGTTGTGAGTCCTAAAATAGAAATCACAAGTCTTAATCATTTATTTTAAACAAGTTCTACATTATTGAAGTACATGACACATCGTAGTCAAATAAATGATATTACATTTTTTTAAAATATATTTTTCATCAATTATTCTACTCAGTATTTAAAATAATTAAAAACTAAATAAATAATCACTTGTCACGTCACTATATTTGGACCACGTTAAGGTTAATGTTAATCTCTTAACAGTCAACGCTTTCAATTTGATGGAAGGACCAAAATTACATATTTTACAAAATTGGGAGACTAAACGTCTCTATTTTAAAATAGGGGGACCAAAATTGCGGATTGCGCAAAATAGATGAACCAAAATTGCATTTAAGCTATAAAAATATTAATTAAAAAAATTATTACAAATAAATTAAAAATTCATGCTTAAATAATTCAAACTTAACATTAAAAACATCCACACATAATATTAAAAATATAAAATATAAAATTATTGTAAGTTATAACATAAATCTTTTACCATTAGTGTTAGTTTATGGAAAATATAAAATTATTTTTTTTTACAGAAAAGTATATATATAACATAATTATTTATTTAAGTTATTTTAATTTTTTTTATACATATATACGGTAAGTGCGGGGCGGGGCAGGGCGGGTACTATAGTACCCGTACCCGTACCCGCACCCGCAAAAAATTGCGGGTAAATACCCGGCCCCGACCCCAGCCCCAATAAGCGGGTATTTATCCGACCCGCTTGCGGATATTTTTGCGGGTACCCGTAGGGTCCGGGTACATTTTGCCATCCCTAATTGCTTTAAAGGAAAGAGTATTGTGAATTTCTCAAGGAAAAGGAATTTGTATTGTGCAATAATGCAGCAGGTGTATTAATTGAAGTGGTTGTGAGTAATTCATCCATTTATGACTATTAGTCCCTCCGTTTCTAAACTCTTGATGTTTTAGCTTCTTATTTTTGTTTCCAAACTCTTGACTCTTGATGTTTTACACATTCCAATGCTCATTAATTATTTTTTTTCACATATACCCCTATTTAACATAACATAGATTTTCACAACTTCTTCTCTCATAGATATTAAATAAGGGTATTTTAGACTAAATGTATTGTTTGTGTATAATATTAAATGTTTCTTAAGCTGCGTGTATTAGTCTTAAACATCAAGAGTTTAGGAACGGAGAGAGTAATATTTAACAGACATAAGCCACAATGAGACACTTAAAAACTTAATTCAATTATTTTTAAAAAAAGAATTGCGTAAATTACTGAAATAAATTCTAATTTTGATTAAAAAAGAATACTTAAGAGTGAGGAAGAGAAACTGACTTTATTATAAGGTCAGGCCTGTTTGTCAGTTTGCTATTTAATTGATCTGGTAAACAGATGATAAATATAAAGCTGGACATATTGGAAGACTCAATCCTCATCAGATGAATTTTCTAAAACTTTAGACAGAAAATTCTTACCTTGAGACACCAAAGTATGCCCATAAAAAATGAGATACCAAATTCAATTTAAGAATTAAAGAAAAACAAACACACAAAAACAAAAATGTAACAATTACCAAAGTCTAAAATCAAACCATTGCCTGAACATGTACGAAAAAAAAAAAAAAAAAAACCATTGCCTGAACTAGGAGAATAATTATGTGACTCTATGTCCTATAACTACAATATATGGTGACTCCATTTTCATGCTAAAACCTTGCAAAATCTGTAATATTTTTAGTTTCCCTTTGTTATTTACACTAGTTGTAGGTCTAGTGCAGTCAAAATCCACTATTTTACTAAATCCATTTCAACACAAAACAAGTCTGGTCAATTTCAACTTTCACATCTACTAATATAAGTATGAACAAGAAGAGCAAGTAGCTTAGTATACTCTTTTCATCTTTTTTAATAAATGAAGATTATGATGCAGTTGCTGCAACTTAATGTACTAGTAATTTAATATTGCCAGTATCTTCAATCGTGGACCAACCATATTTTAGGTCTCTTAGATCTCCCTTTCTGAAGAAGTAACAACCGTTCACATCACAACTTATTGTGACGCAACAGTTACAATAATTGCTGGTTCTAAAGTGGAAAATTTCCCCATGACCACACAAAGTTGAGAGAAATAAAAGTTTGTAGTTTCCTCTACTCTTTCCAAATTCTGCATAATGTTTAGCTCTTCACAAAGCTTTCATTCAAAGAAACTTTCAGTTGGCTGAAGTGTTGTCTTTTTTTTTTTTTTTTTTTCCCGTGATGAATATTCAATTAATTATGAAGTCATGCATGAAATTCCTGTAATATTGCATTCTAATTTTCCTACCAATGCAGCAAATTTAAAACCATAATTCCAGAACCTTACCATTAAAAAAAATTTGAATTCAATTTAAGTATTAAAAATAACACAAAAGAATATATAACGATTACTAAAAATAATCACAGATTTTAACTGGTTGACCTCTTAGTTATGATTTTGATAATGCCATAATTGCCATTGTTTTTTTTTTTTTTGAGAGAGAGATAATGCCATTGTTAGCTTTTGCAAGTTATGTATTACTAGTAATCTTCAACCATACACCAAATTTATATCTCTTAGATCTTTCTTTTCAGTTCATTACAAAGAAAAGTACAAATCACAATTGTTCCCATCGAGACTTTTTATCTCACAACAACGTCCACACACAAAATGCTTCGAGTTTCACAGAACTAATTTTTAGATTCAACTACTCTCTCTTCAAAGGTAACTCAGAAATTTTCATTTAACAGAATTTTTCCGAGTTTTAATTTTTATACGCTTGCAATTTTTTCTAAAGAAAATAGGATATATATTTGTACTGTAAAATTTTTTTATACTATTATTTAATGATAAATTATCATGTATGATAAATTTGTTGATTTTAACAGTAACTATGTTAAAAGTTATACGAAACATAATTTTTAATTGATGGATAATATAAAATAATTTATACTGATAATACATATTTATTAAATTCAAATGTTTATTCAGTCAATCAATAAAAAATTATTATAAATAGAAATTTTATGGTAATCTTTTACTCTTTATATATACTCCAATATTTATAGAGAGAAAGAGAGAGAAATGTGCAAATGAAGTAAACACACTTTTCATTAAAAAAAAAAGTTGAGAACTTCAAACTTATATTTATAGTCAAATTAAAAGCTATTTAATAATAACATGATCACTTAAAAATATTATAATATTTTTTTAATCTTAATCATTTAAATAAGATATAATAATCCACGTTTATAGCTCTCAATTTTAACAATAAAATAAGTATAATGAAATTTCTATCACATTGCACTAAAATTGAAAACCAGAATCCCAATGCCTTCCTATTAAAAAAAAAATAATAGTTACGAAACTGACAGTCAATTTTCCGTTATGTTTTCGTGAAAAAAACAAACAATAAAAAAATAATAATAAAAATGTTTGTTACAAGACAAGAATTAATCCATCATCACCTGGCGTGAAAAGCCAGCGGAACGAGCTCCGACAGCGGCGTAGCCGCCGGCGACGGCGCGGGGGAGTTCCGGCAGAGGGGACACGTGGCGCTCGTTTTGAGCCACTCGTCGACGCACTCGGCGTGGAAGCAGTGGCGGCACTCCGGAACGCACCGTATGGTCTCTTTGGGGAGATACTCACTCAAGCATATGGCGCAGGGGCCCTCGTTGGGCCTGGGCAGGCGCTTGCTCTCTCCAATCACGATCTTGGGCCCGTAGCAGGCCTCGATGGCGGGCTTCTCCAGGCCCAGGACCACGGCCACGGGCCCATCGGAGGTGTCGTGAAAACTGTTATTATCTCTTATGCTGGTGTTGTGGCGGCGAGTACCGATGGCCTTGATGCGGACGCAGGCGTAGGAGGCGAGCATGATGGTGGAGATGAGGACCAGGATGCTGACGGCGATGGCAATGCCGTAGCCGAGGCCCACGCCGGTGGTGGCGGCCACGGCGGAGGGTGGCGGAGCCGCCGTGGTCATGAAGGAAGAAAGAGCGAGCGAGCGAGAGCGAGAGAGAGAGAAAATTGAAGATGGGAAATATGGTTTGGTTTGGTTTGGTTGGGTTGGAGTAATGGAGGAATGGGGGAGAAGGTTTAATTGAGTTAGAGAGAGAGACAGTTGGAGTTGGATTGCGTGATCAGAAGCGCATTCCGCGGGAAAAAATTAAATGACTTCGGACACTGTGACGTTGACATTCGATTAAACGGTACTACTACCAGTAATCTACTCATATTTTTTTTTCGTTATTTTTTCATAAGTTTAATTATGTATTTAGTCCTCTAAATTAGGGAGTTTATTTTTTAATTATTTAAATAAATTTTTTTATTTTTTAGTCTTTTAAACTTAAAAAATGTTTTTTTTAGTTTCTCCGTCAAAATTTGAAGGACTAAAAAATATAAATTTTTATTTGAGGAAAGAAAATAAAAAGTGCATTTTTAAATTTGAGAAATTAAAAAAAAGACTCATTAATTTAAGGAATTAAAAATATAATTAAGTCTTTTTTATAATAGATAGTCAAATTGCTTCGTAAAATTATCATCCGCTATGATTTTAATCTCTAGAATTAACAAAATTAAAAAAATGTCTGTGAAATTATAACTTTTTACTCATTTTAGTCCTTTTATTAGGTGAGTTATAGTTTCAACGGGACAATAATAATAGCAAGTCACTACTTTTATCCTTACATATAAAACTCTTTTAAATAATTAACACTCTTTAATAAAGTTGATTAATTTAGTTAAGGCAAATGCTAATCAGTGGTTAAGGAATTAGAAAGAGAATGAATTTTATTGGGATGCGCAAAATTGCGCTGTCCATAGTTATTTTTGCACTCTCCTATAATTTACACAGTAAATACTTTTTCCTTTTAATTTCTTAACCAGTGTCCTTAGGGCACTGGTTAGCAAGACCCTTTAGTTAATAGCATTAAATTTGTTAGTAATTTGTGTTTTTTGTTTAATTATCCTTAAAATTATTAGGACTTGAAATTATAACGTTTTACTCATTTAATTCATAGCATTTACTATAAAGTAATAAATGCAAAAATAAAGTAATTAAGGGTATTTTGGCTTATCTTTTTAATTCATAGCATTTATTATAAAGTAATCAAGGGTATTTTGGTTAAAAAATAATTAATGCAAAAATAACTTGAAAAGAGTTTTATACAATTGATAGTCCTTTTTATAAGGCATTTTACAATTCCTGTGAAGTATTTAATTTTTTTTTCCACTAGTTGTCCTTATTAAATATTATAAGTATTGTGTTTTTCATTGATAACAATCAAATTTTCTATCACCATTAATTATTATGTAACTTTACCTCTGATGAGAATTTGAACAAAATATTAAGTAACAATCAATTTTCAATCATCTTATTGCCTGAATTCAAAACACAATTAAATGCTTGATTGAATTAATAATATCTTAATCAATTCAATAGTCAATTAGGAAATTATCTAATTTACTCTAAATAAAAGGAAATGATCTAATTCAAATATAATAGTCAATTATTCAAATTCATATTTACATTTAAAATTCAAAATTAATCAATTCTATAAAAAGTCCTACAAAACTTAAAAACAACCAATCAATTCAAATATGTCAATCAATGGACAATCTATTCAAATATTAATTTAAAATAGCCAATCAATTCAATAATAGTTGCCTTTGGGGGGAAAATTTTGTTTCTTCTTCTTCATTGCTAAACATGTTATAAAACCAAACAATGACTCACTTTGTTGGGGTGCTTCACCGTTGCCTTTGGTGAGAATGATTTGGAAGGGTGTCTATAGAAGCTAAAGCAAATAACATATGGAAAACATGGTGCGTTCCATTTTTTTTAATGTTTTTCTCTTTTTTTCTATTTTGCTATTTTTCTCATTCTTCTTTCTCTTTTGATTCTTTTTTCTTGATGTTTATCCTTTGATTTTCAGTTGCAGGTGGTGGGCATAGAGCGTGACTATGACTTTAGGAAGGGAAAGAGAGGTAGTTGCATGTAATGCTTTTATTTTGTTTGCAAAGCTTTTTTTTTTCTATTGGTTTTTTTTTTCTAATTAGATGTCAAAAGAGAGCCAAGCATAAGAAAATGAAAAAAGAGGCCAAAAAAGAAGGGAAAGAGGTAGCCAATGGAAGAGACACTGCAACTACTGGTAATATCTAATTAATTGACAATATAATCATTTGATCCTGTAAACAATATGTTTACTAGTTAGGGTAAGTTTTACATTTTCATATTGTTAATCTTCTAATGTTCTGTTATCCTATTTTGCTAGAGTCATACTCTTTTGTGATAAAATTTAATGTAACTAAATTGAGAAACATCATATTTACAATACCTCTTTATTGGTGGGGTTTTAACTTTCCAAGTGAGGTAGCAAGTTTATAACATCATACCTCTTTTCTCGAAATTAAATAATAAAGTTAGGACAAATTGAAGTTATATATATATATATATATATATATAATATATATATATATATATATATATATATATAGGCAAGACAAATTGAAGTAAATAATTACATTGAACATATGTCTAAATTGTCAAAGAAAATTATACATGTAATCATATATTTATTCTAATTTGTGTTGATAAACTTTAATTGAGTTTTCCTTATGAATGACAGAAGGATAGGGTTAAATGACTTCTTTATTTTTTTTTTCAATATTGTTTCCTTCCTTGACTTACTCCAAGTCTCGATATTACAAGTGAAGAACGATAACCTTCCATTGCCAATGGTGCAAAGATTATATCAAGATTGATGTGTTAGATGTTTTTTATCAAACTTTAATTGTTTCAACATCAACTATTGGTGGTTCATTAGGAAACATAGTTGAGGATGAGAATTTTTATTTTTTTAATTGCAGTATTTTGATGAATGTAATAATGTTTCAATTTTACATATAATTATTCTATATTTTCAAATGTGATACCAATTCATTAAAAGTTCACGCACAATTATTGTTTCCATATGGAATGTCGATGTAACAAGTTATAGTTTTTCTTCAAATTAAGGGGTGAATATTGTTTTCTTAGTAAGACCTTACTATTTTTACTATAATTGAAATTTATTTTTGACGTGAAATTTAATAGCAAAAATCATAGTAAAAATAAATTATAGATGAATTTTTTACTAATTGATTTTTACTATAATTGTTACAAACTTTTGTTAATTATGTGTTTTAATTTTATAAAATTAACTTAAAACAATTTGATGAATTTCATATAGATG
Source organism: Pueraria montana var. lobata (assembly GCA_026413185.1). Lineage (NCBI taxonomy): Eukaryota > Viridiplantae > Streptophyta > Magnoliopsida > Fabales > Fabaceae > Pueraria > Pueraria montana. The sequence continues at coordinate 62,375,066 of CM048654.1, read as the reverse complement.
AATTATCATGTTAGTTGAATTTCATATTGATTGTATAATTTATTGTATACTCCAATAATTATCAATGATTGCAAATATAACATGATATAAAAATAATTAATTATTTCAAAAAAAAAATTCGGGTATCTTCATAAAATAATTATATAATCTAATATTTTACATTTTAAAAATTAATTATTATTATGATTGACATAATAAAGGGAAATTCATCATATATTAAGATATCAAATTATGTAAATATTTTATCAATGAATGTACTACATTAATGGCAGAGTATAGTGTAAGGTAATTTAATAAGAAAGGAAAAATAATTAACAACTTTATATATAGTGGTGCTTTGTTTCCTATAATTATAAAGTAAATTAAAAACTTATTCTAAAGTTATTAATTACTCCCTGATATTAGAATTCCTTTTCAATTTCAATGTAAACAATTTTCAATTGTTCTTTCTTTTGCTGTAATAATAAATAAGAGCTAAGACAATTTCTTGAACATGTTTGATTTAGGAATTTTGTTAGCTTTCTCAATGAAATTATAACATAGAAGTTGTTTGACTATGTCAAGTTAAAATAGATTTTTGTTGTCATGTCATATTAATATTTATAATTTTTTTAAGTTTAATTTTTTTTAAAATAATAAAAATATTACTTTCCTACAAATTTGTCTTCGTGCATCACACTGGAACATATACTAGTGTTAAGGATTACAATGATAGTAAGCTATACATGTTAGGGACTAAAATGATAGTAATTTTAATTGCAAATTTATTTAACATTTTCTTAATTTCAAAGACTATTGAAATAGTAACAATTATATAGTAGTTTTACTAATGACAGTGTCACACAATTTCAAGAAATAAAATAGTAGTTTATTATTTTTTATCTTCCTTTTATTATTAAATCAAATTTGTTTTTCTAATACTAAACTTCTATTTTAGTCCTTAAATTTGTGACATGTTGTCATATAGTCTCTGAAAATTAGAAAACATCAAATAAATTGCTAAAATTAAAATATGTTAGTCACGTTAGCTATAGTAGAGACTATAATTACAGTAAGTTATAAATTTTAGAGATTATAATAATAACAAGCTATATATTTCATGAACTAAAATGATAATAATTTTAATTTTAAATATATATTTGATATTTTTGTAATTTTACAAATTATTATGATAGCATCTCACAAATTCAAAGATTGAAAAAGAGTCTCATAATTAACTTTAAAGGTCGAGAGGTGAAAAAGAAAACAAGATGGGATAATGAAAAAAAGTAAAGTATATTATATGAAAAATTAAACTCACACACTTATAATGGATGACCCTTGTTAAATACAAAGGAAAAATGGGTGGACATCGGTCTTCTATTTTAAATTTAGAGAAGAAAAGAAAAAGAAATATAAATATAATAAGTGATATGATGTAATAGGAAAAAAAATAGAGAGAATAGTTGTTGATGTAGTGTATGATATGGGAAAGTGTTCACATATCTCATAGAAGCAAATTTGAGTTGTTTTTGTTGTGTTTTGATGTAAAAATACAATGATCGAGATGTGGACAATTGATGCTATTCCAATCCCACACATCATCACTCTTGAAAAAAGCTACTCAACAAGTACGTATAGGAGAAAAGAATAAAAATAAAATAAAATGAATTAGGTCCTATTTGGATAATTTTTTCTATAAGCATTTATAACAAAATAAAATAAGAAAAGAAAATGAATTGAGCTTCTCCGATAAGCCAAAATCAAATTATGCACCCTAACTTTGGAAAAAGTTAAATTAAAGTACTTCTATAAAAATTAAGTACATAAGTTGACTTTAACTTATGGGAGAAGTTTAATTCATTTTTCTTTTTTTCTTCTGTAAGTACTTATGAAAAAATTATTCGAATAAGGTCTTAAGCTTCTTCCATAAATTAAAATTATCTTATGCATGAGATAAAATCAGCTTTTGAATAAGCTAAACGAAAGAATTTTTATAAAATCTTTATGTAAAATTGATAAAATATCTAAACTAATTCAAGAAGGAATATTTTATTTTCTTTTTTGTACAAATTATGTTTATTCTACTAAATAAATTGAGTGTATTCTTTATTAATAAAATTAACAAAAAAATTATTTTCATAAAAAAATGTGATAAAATTTGTTTTAAATTTTCTAGGCTAAAATGCAATTTTAGTCTCTTTATTTTCTCAAATCCACAATTTTGGTCATTCTATTTTAAAATAAAGACATTTAGTCCCTCTATTTTTAAAAATCTGCGATTTTGTCCCTTCGTCCATTTGAGGACGTTAACTGTCAGTGCCACTAACGTTGACTAACATGTGGCACTGTGACATTGACGTGGCGGTTTGGGGAATTCGAGATGGAGATTAGGATTCACGAAGACACCCTTCGTTCACAGTTAAATTAATGATTTTTTTTATTTTTTTTATTTTTCCAAGATATAATTTAATTATTTTATCTACTCTTCAATTAAAAAATATTAAAAAAAACCAACTTAGGTTCCGCCACATCAATGTCTCAATGTCATATATTGATCAACGTTAATGGCACTAACGGTCAATGGCCTCAAATGGACAGAGGGACCAAAAATGTGGATTTGGAAAAATGGAGGGATAGAAATTGCATTTTAGCCAATTTTCTATTCAAATCAAATGTAAAATGTTGGTTAATTTAGTTTAATTTGGTTGGGCTAGCGTGTAAAATAAACACTACTAGCTTAATAGCCTGTGCCTTGCACGGGTGTTGAGTTTATAATTTATAATTTTTAATGTATTTTTTAATTTTTTTTATATATGTATGTGTTAGTATGTATATGTAAAAGATATATAAAATTAATTATGAATATTGATATATATTTAAATAATTTTATATTTACACATGTCTTATATCATTTTAATTTATATAAACATTTGTTTTAGAACACTATTATCTTTATAAAGATATTTGCATTTATATATAATTTAAATATATACATAATTTTAATAAAAATATTAATGATAACAAAATTTATAATTTATTTTGTAATTATTATTTTTTCTTTAAAATATATATTTTCATCATAAAAAAGATAAATGTCTAATGTTAATTATTAAAAAAAAATTGTGGGCAATTGAACTTATAGATCAGTAGATTACAATAAAAATATTAATGATCAATACAAAAATAAGATAATGCATATAATGATATTTTAGTCATATTTTATTTAGGCTAATAACTAAGAGACTGCAAAATTTTCTTTAGTAATTTCAAGTAGGCATGCCAAAGAGCCCCGAACCTATGGGTACCGACCTGAATACAACCCGACTTTGATGAGAATACCCACTTTGACCGGGTATAGATATGGGTATTGTCCGAATTTTTTTAATGGAAATGGGGGTGGATATCTAACTATTTAATTTAATTTAAATTATTCATTTTAATGATATGATTATAATATTGTAACAAAATATGGTAAAGATTGATCTATTAAAATAAATCTCACAATATTTTTAAATTTAAATTTACTTTAAATTTGAAACAAAATATGTAATAGTGTTATTTATTAATTTGAACCAAAAATGAATCTTGCGAGATTTTTAAATTTAAATCTAAATTTAATTTAAATTTGAATCAAAACATATATTAGTGATATTAATTAATTTGAATTAGAATATATAATTGTATTATCAATTAGAATGTTTAAATTGTGAATGATTAATTAAATAATCACCTTAATTACTATAATTGATGTATTTTTATGAATTAAAAATAGAAAAAACTAGACATGTGTGGTTAATATTTATAATAATAGTTTATATTTTTAAAATGGAAATTTGAATTTAAATTAGTGTTATCAATTATTATGAATTAAACAATTTAAAATTTAAAATTATAAATATTTTAAAATATTGATCACGTTCAAATTTGAATATGGATATAAATTTAAATTAGTGTTATCAATTAATATGAACTAAATAATTTAAAATTTCAAATCATAAATATCTTAAAATATTGATAATGTTCAAATTTTATTATCATCCACACATGTATATATAGATATTGTTTAAATTATCAATTATATATTTGCATTATAAAAATATGAGATAAAAAAATATAATTGCACGATTTCTTAATTTTAATTTGTTATAATTTTGAATTTAAATATGAATTTGAATTTAAATTAGTGTTATCAATTAATATGAATTAAAAAAATTTAAAATTTCAAATCATAGATATCTTAAATCATTATTATCAATTAAATATGAATTAAACAATTTAAAATTTAAATTTATCATAAAAATAAAATCGTCTTCATTTCGGCGAAAAAATAATCAATATGGTGTTGCCACATGGCATCAACCTGCATGACAAAATCTAATTGCACAATTTTTTTATTTTAATTTGTTATAATTTTGAATTTGAATTTAAATTAGTGTTATCAATTAATATGAATTAAATAATTTCAAATTTTAAATCATAAATATCTTAAAATATTGATCACGTTCAAATTTGTATATGAATATGAATTTAAATTATTGTTATGAATTAAATATGAATTAAACAATTTAAAAATTAAAATTACCATAAAAATAAAATTGTCTTCATTTTGGCGGGAAAAGAATCAATATGGTGTTGCCACGTGACATCAACCTACGTGGCAAAACCTTCTTTTATATAATATAATTGATTGATTACATATTTTACTGATGGATGTTGGGTTTAGCAAAAGGAGTTAGTTACTCATAATGTGGCAAACCAAGGTTCAAATCGTCATTGGGAGAGGTGTCTCCATATTTAGTACCCAACAGTGCCTCAATCAAGATTGTTTCGAAAGGAAAATACTTGTGAAGAACCAAAAATTAAAATAAAAAAAGTACTACATATTTTATCTAGCTCTTGGATTTTAAAACGAACATAGGTTTATATAATTAGCATTTTTTGTTTGTTTATTTATCTTTAATGAGAAATTAATCTCCTAAGGTATGGTTCAGTGTGAAAAGTAAGGATTTTTTTCTAGACACTTGAAATTAGACATAATTGTACATTAGAAGATTAATATTTTTTAAAATTAGATCAGCCATTAAACTGATAAGGTGTTATTTTAATAGTTTAACCATAGTCGAACAAGTATTAATAAAACAATAATAATAATTAAATATTACATAAAATAATATTAAAGAAACATAATATCATAACTTTATAACACTAAAACCTAAAAGCAAAATATCATTTTATAGGTTTTTAACATTTGAAATACACACAAAAGTTCAAATCAAATATATCATAATAATTAGCTCTAAATTTCAACATTGTTAATAAGTATTTTCTATTAATATGTTGTGAACCATTCTTTTTTTTTTTTGCCACTCTTTACCAGTTTTGACCAATTTTCTAAATTTTTTTACTAAATTTTCATATTTTTTTATATAGTTTATTTAGAGCAAACACTAAACCAAATCACTTTTAGTCAAATTGACCAATTTAATATTGGTTAATTAAAAGACTCTATTGAGCAAGGAACTTTCCCGACAATACATTTCTATAAACTAATCTTGAAATTACGCAAGATCACTCATTTTAAATGGAGTTGAATCCCATCCAATTTGAACCAAAAACATATTAACATTTATTATATGATAAATTAATTAGGATATCTATTGATATTTAAAATATTATATTTGACAAATCATTCATCTTATTATTAAACTAAATGTTAATTATTGCCCTTAGGATTTTTTTTTTTAATTCAAAGAATAAAAATATCGAATAAAAGTAAAACTTTTAATTAAGATCTCAATATTACTAACACTATTATAAAAATGCCGTAATAACTCACGTTTTTAATGTACTTTTATTATTATTAATATTACTATCAACTATCAATTATTAATTATTGTATTGTAAGTACAATACAATACAATAATCACACCGAATTATTGTATTGTACTAAAGAGGGTAACTTCTACAAGTAAACAAATAAGGGTACTCATTAATCTCAACAATGTGCGGGATCTAGAGTTTTATGTTAAGTCACATATCATATTACAGGAGGCACGTGCCTACTCAAGAATATATATATCACTTTATATTACCACTCACCTGACTTATGTTTTCACTTTTCACTCTGATTTCTTTGATTTCAAGCAAATCACGAAATCCTGACTTGATGTTTTGACTATGATTTCATTAGACTATTAGACTATAGTTTAGTCTTCAACTACTATTGTTGCTGAACGAAATGTACTAACTAGGAGTTACTATTATAGACTTGGAACTTGTTTCAAATACATAATGGGTTTCTTTGATTTCAAGCAAATTACGAATCTATTCTTTATGTAGAGCTTGGGATTCGTGAGATTCAAATTTCAGCTTAATTTATTAGGTTTGGAGGTGTTTATTTTCTTTTTCCGTGTTAATAACAGGTGCTTAATAAGAATTTCGATCCATTGGAGTTGCTTATTTTTGAGAACCTGTTAAGCGTGAGGTGCTTATATATGTAAGTTGTAATAAATAAAGGTTTAAATACCTTTTTAATCATTGTAATTTAATGTTTTTTTTACTTTTCGTCCTTGTATTTTTTTTTGTTTTAGTCATTGCAAATTATATTTATTTTGTTTTTCGTCCTTAAAGCGATTTAAATAGCGCTTTTTTTACTATTTATAACACTTTTGTTACTATTCAAAGTGTTGTCTAAACCGCTTTAAGGACGAAAAATAAAACAAACATAATTTGTAAGGATTAAAACAAAAAAAAATTGCAATGACGAAAAATAAAAAAATACTAAATTATAAGGACTAAAAAGATATTTAAGCCAAAAATAAAATGAGTGATATGTATTGGCGTGAGACCCAATTTAAGACATGTACAAAAATAAAAAAGTGAAATGTTGGGATAGAGATGCTCTAATACAATTTTTTTTTTCACACCCCCAAAGACCTGTACTTAACTAGTGTTTTAAAAATATTGGTTAAAGAATTAATAAATATTTTTAATTAAAAATCATAATAAAAATGCGTGTGTTGAAAGTCACAATAAAATTGTATTTATAATATTTTTTATAAAGAAATATTTTTAATCTTTTTACTACTATTTAAAAGCTACTTTTATATTTTGTATTTATGTGTGGAAAGAAAGAGAAAAATTATTGTCCTGGCTTTACATTCACGAACACACAAGTGTACAAGAATAGTGTGTAAGATTTTGAGGTGTGATATTTTTGTCTCCTTTCTAGGACGCGGGATACACATTGTTTGTTTCATTCCTAAATCTCTCAAACTTGGTCTCTGAATACGAGTAACTAAATAAATAGAATTATGGATGAAAAACTATAGACTTTGGGAGTAGGATCTAAATATCTACTCCAATATTGAAGTCAATTAATTGTATCTCCAAAGAAAATCAATTCAAAAGATGTTGTGATTGTTTTCTTGTTTTATTTTAGTTGATTATATTATGGGTTATGATGCAACAAATATAAAAATGGAATATGGATGTAGTGTGAATCCCCGTGATTTAAACCATTAATTAAAATAGCAGCAATATATATAATATTAAAAAGGTTCCCTCAATGCTGCGAGCTGGTCTAATGGCACCAAGAAAGAGAACAGAAACTAGGGTCTTGTCAAGAATAGAGGATTGAGATCGGTAATATAAGAGGTTCAGTTTTTGCCACTTACTCTTAATTGTTTATTTGGCTCCACGTTCAAAATTTGCTAACACCCGTTTGAAACATGTTTGGGAAATTATTTGAGCAATTTTTTAAACAAAGAATTTAAACCCAATTTAAGATTGGATTCGGCTACGGTGAATTATGTAAAAAGTGAGACACCGGTGAATCATGTTTTGTGACCGTTAGATATATTATTATTTTAATAAACGTTTTAGATTTATTACCTGTTACCGGAACAATCTATTGGACTTAAGTGCAAATAACAATTTTTAAATTGCAATTTAGGGCCTAGTGGAAAGCGCTTCCTATCAACGACGCTGAGACCTTAATTGCTTCGAAGACGATGACGGGACCGACAAGTCCACATCACCACTTCAAATTAAAGATGGTTTTCTACCTTTGTTTTTGTTGTTGGGTTTGCATTTAATTCCATTATTATGTCTTCCTTGGTGCATATATACCTTAAATATGACCAAATTAAAGATGTCCATAAACTATTTGATGAAATACCTAATGTCAGTACCTAATTTTGTCCGTCCAAATTTATCATTTAGTTATTTGTCCTCTCCTTGTTTATCTATTTATTTTCTGTTTCCACTTTCTTTTTACGATAAAATAAAAATTGTCGTAATTCCCCCATTTGTGTAAATCCACATTTGAGCCAAAAAAGAAAGAAAAAGAAAAGCCAAGCAAAATAAAATTAAATTCAGGAACAGCATTCTCAAGATCCAATTCAGGTTACAATCAATTCAAGCCCAAGTGAAAATAATTCAAAGCAGAAAGAATACAATACAAGTCCAATTTAAAACAATTCAAGAAGAAAGAAAAACCAACAAAAGAGATAGAAGCATCTTGGGCTGTAACCAAAGCCTCAGTGAGCAAATTTCCTCCAGACTCCAACAGCACCAACTTGCGCGAAAGTTGTCTCCGAGATTCCAGCATCGTCAAACTGTTGTTGGGCCTGGTGGGTACAAATGAGCCAATGGGCCAAGTCATTTCACGATGTTATTTAGCTTAGTTCTTCCTTTTTTTTTTTTTCTTTCTTTTTCTTTTTGTTTTAATGATAATGACCGAGCCTTCAAGTAAGTCATTTCAGGTGGAAGTTTGGCTTAGTCAAATAATAATAAACAATAAGTCATTAATATAAATAAAATATTTTTGTCTGAAACAAATTGATACAGGATGCTACATACCATAATAACATTGTTTTACGTTTGCCACATGGATTTTTTTCATCATATAAAAAATAATAATAAAATAGTATTAATACTAATAGTTATAATGTAATTAAGAAAAATAACATTTCATAAGTAAATATTTATAACTTAACAAAATTGATAAAATAAAGTTTAATAGAAAAAGGATTAATTGGATGAGACATCCTCTTAATTTTAAGATTTTAAGACACAAATTGTGACAACTTGATGTCTCAAATCTCTTCTCTAAAATAAGGTATTAAATCAAATTAAATTACTACAAGATAAAAAAAAATGATAAAAACCAAAATAAAAATGAATTGGCTTGGTTGTACACCTTTGTCAACTTCACATTTTAGGACATATGAACTGAAACAGTTCAGAAATCCTAAATTTAATAAAAATAAATTTAATAATAAAAATCAACACACAAACATAGAATAAGGATAAAAAGGATATAAACTGAAAACATGAAAAAAAATGCAATAACATTTCTCTTTTTTTATAATAATAAATTTCTCTTCAGTTATAAAAAATTCTCTTGTTTAAAAAAAAGAGTATACTAATAACAATAAATAAATAAATAAAATTCTCGTTTATATTTTGAGGGGTAAAATAAATAAATTTAAGTTATAATAGTTTTGCACATTTAATTAGAGGTAATCGTCTTCATGACGGAGTCTTAGGGTGCTAGTACCTTTCCTACACGTAATGGACTCCTGAACTCAAATTTGGTTCCAAAGACCATTTTCTTTTAAAAAGGTTTTTCCGATATTTTTCTTAATAAACATTGGTGGCAACTCCTATGCTTTTTAACTTATTTTTTACCGTTCTGCCACGACCCACGTTGCGACAATTATTATTATTATTATTATTATTATTATTATTATTATTATTATTATTATTATTATTATTATTAAATAGTTACATTCTCATTAAAAAAAAGGTATATCATTGAAATAAAAAATTGTCAAACAACTGGATCACAAAGACCTTTAATTTCTAATATATTTTCTCTGGTACAATGTCATCGATTGGTGATATTGTGTGAGTCATAGTCAAATATGAAACAAAAACAGTAGGATTACTAATAAGATATTTGATATTATTCCTATTTTGAATAAATATCCTATTCAATTGTTAGTGCACATGCACTTCTAATTATTTAGAATAAATATCCTATTTAATTATGAAATAGACAATAAAATAGATAAATATATCATATTCCATTATTAATAATAATAAAAAAAGAAACGGACACTAATATATTTTGTGATTAGTAGTTTAATAATATTATATAATTTCTCTAATAATTTCCCTATGAATTACTTTTCATTAAACTAACAAAAATTACTATTATATATAACAAATTTCATAAGGTTTACTTCTCATTAGAAGTAATTTTATTTATTAATAGAAAATAAAAAACACTAAAAAAAGCATATCAGAAATATTGATAATTTAATTTTTCTTTTGGATTAAGAATTTATCTTTAAACTTCATAACAATTAAAACTCTAGCAAAGGGGGTAGGACTAATTTTTACATTTAGGAATAGAAAATTAAAAAAACACTAAAAGTCGCATGCAGAAATATAGACAATTAAAATAAATACTATAGAAAATTAACAAGACAAATATTGGAATATTTTTCTTTCCTAAGAAAACAAAAACTTTTTTAAGGTGAGAATTTTATATTAATGCAGACATATTATTGGGATGAAATTTTGAAACCTTGATTACCACAGCTAAAATTTAATTTTAACTAAAATTAATTTTAAAAAATCAAAATCATTAAAAATCAAGTTTAAAAACTCTTGTCCTAAAATAAAACACACCAATGTGTCCTGCCTTGTACTTGTACAATTTTGTTCTATCTCCCAAAGTGTAAAAATTTTACCTTGAATTTTGTTCTATCAATATACCCATAAGCTTTTTTGCTATCTATTAGTCACAACCTTACATATATAACGGTGCATCAATTCTCTACTTGAATTTAACTATAAATATAGCTTCTAATGGTCAATTAGGGCCCCATAAAGTCAAGTACAATTATATATAATTTGTAGATAGCATCACTTATATTACTACCTTGTAACATTTTTTTTCACCTTTATATAAAAACAACAACAATACATACTCAAAAAAATAATAATAAAAAATAAAATAGTATGGGAAAGTCATACATAACAAATTGGAAAAATACAAATAAAGGGTCTACCAAAATTAAGAGAACATTTCAATGCTTTTTTATTTATCTCATACATAACACAGAGAAAAGTGTGCATGTAAAAAAATGGGACAATATATAATGATAAAATAATAGTACAAAATAGGTAAAATTCAGTTTAACAAATAGATGAAATGAGTTACCTGATATTTGAATAAAGTTGAATCCCCCTCTTTGCCCAATGGAATAGATAGAACAACATTGACACGCACACACAAAAAAAAAAAACAAAAGGAAAAAATGGTGAAACAATGGTGAAACCATATCTTGAGATAAAAAATGGTGATTGAAATTAAACGATAATTGGATGAGAAAAACATATTGGCTCCAAAATACATATGTGTCATAAAAATAGGAGAAAAAGAATTCAATATGAAGAGGTAAAATTCATTAAAAAAAAAGACAAAAAATAGAAAACAAAATAATAAAAAATACAACAATAAAAAAATTCATAATAAAAAAATGAAAGAACACGCAAAGAGGATCTACTAATTAAAATCAAAAGAACACCCTAACTTTTTTTTATTCATCTGATACATGATGCAATGGGCAAAGATGTGCATGTAAAAAAATTAGGGCAAAAAATAAATATAAAACAACAACACAAAAATAGGTAAAAAAAATCAATTCAATAGAAAGATCAAATGAATTACATGAGATTTGAATAAGGTTTAATGCTTTTCTTTGCCCACTAAAGAAGACAAAAGAATAAACACACACAAATAATATAATAAAATAGTGAAACAATAACCAAAAAACATACCTTAGTAAATTAAGTAAAATGATAATTGAAAGGGGGAAAATAGTTTAAGTATGGTGAAATAGTTGAGAGACAATGCTGGCAGAAATCAAATAGAAAATGAAAGAGAATAAGAAATGGTAGAAGCTAAGTTTTACCATATCAAAAAATGTAAGAGAAATAAATAGGATTGAAAGAGGAGTAAATTGATCGAGGGTGATTGATTGATTAACCAAAATTCAAAATTTGAAAGAAAATATTAATTGCAAATTTGAAAATGTATGACCCTATTAATTGCAAAATTAAAAAAAAAATTCCTTTAAGGGTTTAGGGTTAATTGCAAAATTAAAAAGATTTTCTTTTACATAGTGAATAATACATAATAATTAAATGTCTACTAAAGTTTCATAAATAACTGTATTAAAATTTTACTAAAATAAGTTTTATCTACATAAATTTACCAAAAAAAAAAACCCTTCATTTAAGGGGTAAAATTGCTCTTAAGGCAAAAAAAAAAAAAAAAACTAGCATAAAGGGATTTTTAAAAGAAGGATAATTGTTGTATAAAAAAATGAATAAAGGTAATTGTGCATTATTTGGATGGAGATAAAAAAAAATTAATTATCTAGTAAATTTTTAAAGTAATCGTATCAAAATTTCGTTAACCTAAGTTTTATTTATACGTAAATTTACCAAATGCCTTTAATTTAGAAAAAAAAAATGCCTAAAAAATAAGGGTGATAGGCTGAAAAAATATTAAATTTAAAATTCAAATATTAAATTTACATAATAAATAGTAGCTATTAGAAACACATTAATTCTCAAAACTCAGCTACTGAAAATAATTATTTTAGTTTCTTTTAATAAAATATGAAGGAAAAAATATAGCCCTATTAAGTGTAAAAGATTGAAATTCCTTGTTTTGAGTGGGAAAATGATTCCAAAAATCTCCTTATCAATTATATTATATAAAAGAATGTTTTGTTCCGTAGGTTGATGCCACGTGCCAACACCATATTGATTCTTTTCTCCCCGAAATGAAGACGGTTTTATTTTTATGGTAATTTTAAAATTTAAATTATTTAATTCATTCATATTAATTGATAACACTAATTTAAATTCATATTCATATTCAAATTTGAACATAATCAATATTTTAAGATATTTATGATTTGAAATTTTAAATTGTTTAATTCATATTAATTGATAACACTAATTTAAATTCAAATTCATATTGAAATTCAAAATTATAACAAATTAAAATAAAGAAATCATGCAATTAGATTTTTTTATAACACTAATTTAAATTCAAATTCATATTCAAATTCAAAATTATAACAAATTAAAATAAACAAATCATGCAATTAGATTTTTTATCTCATAATTTTATAATGCAAATATATAATTGATAATTCAAACAATATCTATATATACATGTGTGGATGATAATAAAATTTGAACATTATCAATATTTTAAGATATTTATGATTTGAAATTTGAAATATATTAAATATATTCATATATTCCAATAATTACACATGTGGGTGATAATAAAATTTGAATATTATCTCATAGTTTTTGTTTTTTAATTTATATATTCACTTAATTATATTAAACTAGCTTAATAACCCGTGCCCTGCACGGGTGTTAAGTTTATAATTTATAATTTTATTATTATTTTTAAATTTTACATAAGTATATATTAATAGAAATGTAAATTTATATATTTACTAATATATATATATATATATATAAATCAATATATATTTAAATAATTTTAATGTTTTAAAAATATTATCCTTATAAATATATTTTCATTTGTATATAATATATAAATATAATTTTAATAAGAAATATTAATAATAAATATTTTATAGTACACTTTATAATTATTAGTTTTTTAAAATATATTTCTTTACCATAAAAGAATGAAATGCCTAATATTAATTATAAAAAAGAGATTTGTGGATATTTGAACTTAAAAAATATAATAAAAAAAATAAGTTATGAATACAAAGATAAGATAATGCATATATAATAATATTATTTATCTTATGGAAAATAATTAAGTCCTCTAAGCATGTTATTTAAGATTTAATTTCTAATCATATGCATTAAAAACAAAACTTTGTAGACACATACTCAATGTACCGTTATTGGATACTACCAATAATGAAATAACACATCATTAATAATATAAACACAAAGAAAAAATAAAGGGCAAAATTTTCAATATGTGTTAAGTTGAGTTGTTATTCGTACCTCGACAAATATATTTTAAAAATATGTCTAAATAAAATTCACTTAATCATATTAACTTAAAAATATTATTTTTTATGATTAAGATCTATTTTTTTTAAATTGTTGATTGATTATTCAAAGATAAAATTTAAAGAAAATAAATCTTAAAAATAACTTTGTAAGGGCTAGAATAGAGATTTTGAAGAATCAACATTGAAAAAATATCTTTTTCATATTGAGAGTGGAACTAAGTCGCTTTAGATTTTGACATGATTTATAAAAAATAAATAAAAAATAAAAAACCACACCAAAAACATATAATTTTTATTTGTCATATATAATTGTTAATAACATAAATATTAAGTTGAAAATTGATTCAAGTTGATATTTGATTTGATATATTAATTGAAATACATAAATTAAAGTTGTTAGAAAATAAAAAATAATTTAGGAGCATAAATAAACTTTCATCACTTGATATTAGCCAATTAGTAAAAGCTTTATCCTAAAAGATATTTTTTTAGGCAAACCTAAAAGATATTTATTTACAGGATTTAATTTATTTACATTTGACATTATTTTAAGTATATATTACTCATTTTATTTATAGTAATATTTATTTCCATGATATTGTTTCTATTGTTTTAATAAAATGATTTTTAAGTTAAGATATTTTCATATTATCTACCCTACTTAATTTGATTTTAAATGTAAATTCAATTGAATTCATTTATCTAAATAAATTTATTATAATGATATTACTTTTTCACTTTTTAAAATTTTTAATCTATAATAATATAAGATAATATTTAAGTATGAATAATACGAAACTTATTAAGGGTCCGTTTGATTTGAAAAAGTGAATTATGTTTCAATTTAAAATATATATTTATTTCAACTAATTAATTTTATTTATTTACTTATTTTTTCCTTTTTAACTATCTAAAGATAAGTTATATTATGTAAATTATATCTGTTGAATATATTTGGATTTAAGTGATTGAGATTCAATAAAAAAATTTCACAAATTAAATTAAATAAATTCACTTGAATTCACATTTACTTATTTTTATTTGATATTTCTTTATGATACTTGTATTCTTGAATATGCATTTTAAATTCAAGAATATTATTTTTATTAGAGTCAAAGCCTCTCATGTAGAGTGAGTTATTTATAAAATAGTTGTTGACTTTCAAGAGGGCTCCCACTTTGTTGGAAAAAAAATAGAAAGCCTGATGAAAAAAAGAAAAAAAAAAAGAAAGGTATATATGTGAAAATTATAAAAAGAGAAATACAAGAAAGACTAAATCTTGTTTAATTTAAATTAGTATTATCAATTAATATGAATTAAACAATTTAAAATTTCAAATAATAAATATCTTAAAATATTAATCATGTTAAAATTTGAATATGAATATGAATTTAAATTAGTGTTATCAATTAATATGAATTAAATAATTTAAAATGTCAAATAATAAATATATTAAAATATTGATAATGTTCAAATTTTATTATCATCCACACATGTCTATATAGATATTGTTTAAATTATCAGTTATATATTTGTATTATAAAATTATGAGATAAAAAAATCTAATTGCATGATTTTTTTAATTTTAATTTGTTATAATTTTGAATTTAAATTTAAATTAGTGTTATCAATTAATATGAATTAAATAATTTAAAATTTAAAATTATAAATATCTTAAAATATTGGTCACGTTCAAATTTGAATATGAATATGTATTTAAATTAGTGTTATCAATTAATATGAATTAAATAATTTAAAATTTAAAATTACCATAAAAATAAATTCGTCTTCATTTCGACGGAAAAATAATCAATATAGTATTGTCACGTGACATCAACCTACGTAACAAAACCTTCTTTTATATAATATAATTGATATAGTAATTAACTCTAAAAATTTATCAATTTTTTTATTTTTTTTAACATTCAAATATGCCAATAATCATATTAAATATAGTAATTAAGATCATTATATTGGGAACATTTTCTGATTAAATTAATCAATTAAATCATTAAATCTTGAATAGATTTTGATTATGAAATAGTTTTTAAAATTATGGAATATTTTTTATAATTATGATAACCTTTTTTTAATTGTCAAAAATTTAAAATCAATTACCATTATCACTCAATTATTTAATTATTTAATTATTTTATTATTCAATTATATAGATTTTGATTTAATATAATACAGTAACATAGATATATACATTTTGATTTAAATTAATTGATAATACAAATATATATTTAAATTTAAATTTAAAGCATAATCAAATTAAAACTAAAATAATCTCGCATCATTTGAATTTTATTGAAAAAAACTATTTGATCAAATCACCTATAAATATCTACTTATACTTTATTATTTTTCATTTCACCGTTTCTTTCTAAATATTATTGCTGACATATTTTTTTTATTTCTTTTATTGTCGTTTCTTTCTAAGTAGTATATTATTGATATTTTTTTATTTCTTTTATTCATCGTTTATGGAGGGATAAATACAAACAAGAAAGACAAATCCATAGATCTTTTCATTATTTCTCCAAGTAATGTTCTATTCTTCTCAATTCTATTTGAATATTTTTTACATTTCCCCCCCTAATATTTAGTGTTAGACAGTTTGTTCATTTTATTATTTTACAAATAACTCGCTCTACATGATAGGCTTTGACTCTATTAGAAATAAAATTCATGAATTTAAAATGCATATTAAAGAATACAAGTATCTTAAAGAAATATCAAATAAAAATAAGTAAATGTGAATTTAAGTGAATTCATATTATTCATACTTAAATATTATCTTATTTTATTATAGATTAAAAATTTTAAAAAGTGAAAAATTAATATCATTATAATAAATTTATTTAGATAAATGAATTTGATTGAATTTACATTTAAAATCAAATTAATTAGGCCAGATAATATGAAAATATCTTAACTTAAAAATCATTTTGAAAAAATTGAAACAATATCATGGAAACAAATATTACTATAAATAAAATGAGTAATATATACTTAAAATAATGTCAAATATAAATAAATTTAATTCTATAAAAAATATATTTTAGGATCACCTCAAAAAAAAAAAAATCCTTTAGGATAAAACTTTTACTAATTGGCTAATATCAGGTGATAAAAGTTTAATTATGTTCCTAAATTATTTTTTATTTTTTTTTATTTTCTAACAACTTTAATTTATGTATTTCAATTAATATATCAAATCAAATATCAACTTGAATCAATTTTCAACTTAATATTTATGTTATTAACAATTATATATGTCAAATAAAAATTATATGTTTTTAGTGTGGTTTTTTTATATATGGAATCAATAATCAATTATATATGGAATATTTTTTATAATTATGATAACCTTTTGTTAATTATCAGAACTTTAAAATTAATTATCATTATCAATCAATTATTTAATTAATTATTCAATTATATAGATTTTGATTTAATATAATACGGTAACACAGATATATGCATTTTGATTTAAATTAATTGATAATACAAATATATATTTTAATTTAAATTTAAAGCATAATCAAATTAAAAGTGAAAAATCTCGCATCATTTGAATTTCATTAAAAAAAAACTATTTGATCAAATCACCTATAAATATCTACTTATACTTTGTTGTTTTTCATTTCACCATTTCTTTTTAAATGTTATTGCTGACATATTTTTTTTATTTCTTTTATCATCGTTTCTTTCTAAGTAGTATATTATTGATATTTTTTTATTTCTTTTATTTAGTGTTAATGGAGGGATAAATTCAAACAAGAAAGACAAATTCATAGGTCTTTTTGTTTCCAAGTAATGTTTTATTCTTCTCAATTCTATTTGAATTTTTTTACATTTTTCCCCTAATATTTGGTGTTAAAAAGTTTGTTAACTAATATTATCTTAGAGTTTCTTCACTCTCAACTATTGAAATAACACAAAAGGTATGATAAGTTCTACTATATTATTAAAACAAGATTAAGTCTTTCTTATATTTCCCTTTTTATAATTTTCACATATATACCTTTCTTTTTGTCACAAGGGGTATTTCTTTATGTTTTTCTTTCAAAAGAGTGGGAGTCCTCTTGAAAGTCAACAACTATTTTACAAATAACTCACTCTACATGAAAGACTTTGACTCTATTAGAAATAAAATTCATGAATTTAAAATGCATATTAAATAATACAAGTATCATAAAGAAATATCAAATAAAAATAAGTAAATGTGAATTTAAGTGAATTCATATTATTCACACTTAAATATTATCTTATATTATTATAGGTTAAAAATTTTAAAAAGTGAAAAATTAAAATCATTATAATAAATTTATTCAAATAAATGAATTTGATTGAATTTACATTTAAAATCAAATTAATTAGGCCACATAATATGAAAATATCTTAACTTAAAGATCATTTTAAAAAAAATTGAAACAATATCATGGAATCAAATATTACTATAAACAAAATGAGTAATATATACTTAAAATAATGTCAAATGTAAATAAATTAAATTTTGTAAATAAATATATTTTAGGATTGTCTAAAAAAAATCTTTTAAGATAAAGCTTTTACTAATTTGCTAATATCAGGTGATAAAAGTTTATTTATGTTCCTAAATTATTTTTTATTTTCTAACAACTTTAATTTATATATTTCAATTAATATATCAAATCAAATATAAACTTGAATCAATTTTCAACTTAATATTTATGTTATTAATAATTATATATGTCAAATAAAAATTATATGTTTTTAGTGTGGTTTTTTATTTTTTACAAATCATGTCAAAATTTAAGGTGACTTAGTTCCATTCTCAATTGAAAAAGATAATTTTCCATTGTTGATTCTTCAAAATCTTTATTCTAGCTCTTACAAAGTTAATTTTAAGATTTCTTTTCTTTAAATTTTATCTTTGAATAATCAATCAACCATTAAAAAAATAGATCTTAATCATAAAAAATAGTATTTTTAAGTCCATATGATTAAGTGAATTTTATTTACACATATGTTTAAAATATATTCGTTGAGTTACTGGTACCAACTCAACTTAACACATATTGAAAAATTTGTCATTTTCTTTTTCCTTGTTTATATTATTAATTATGTGTTATTTCATTATTGGTTGTATCCAATAACGCTACATTAAGTATGTGTCTACAAAGTTTTGTTTTTAATGCATATGATTAGAAATTAAATCTTAACTAACATGCTTAGAGGACTTAATTATTTTCCATAAGATCAATAATATTATTATATATGCATTATCTTATCTCCGTGTTCATAACTTTTTTTTTATTATAATTTTTAAGTTCAAATATCCATAAATCTCTTTTTTATAATTAGTATTAGTCATTTCATTCTTTTATGGTAAAAAAATATTTTTTTAAAAACTAATAATTATAAAGTATACTATAAAATATTCATTATTAATATTTCTTATTAAAATTATATTTATATATTATATACAAATGAAAATATATTTATAAGGATAATATTTTTAAAACATTTATATAAATTAAAATTATACAAGATGTGACTATAAAATTATTTAAATATATATATTGATTTTGATATATATACTAGTAAATATATAAATTTACATATCTACTAATATAGACTTATATAAAATTTTAAAAAAATTATAAAATTATAAATTATAAACTTAACACCCGTGCAGGGCACAAGTTATTAAGCTAGAAGCTAGTATATATAAATGAATAAGTCTATATGTGTGCTCTCACTGCTCCACACTCTCCCTCACATTCACTCTCACATTTTAATTCTCTCCTATCATGAAGTGATGTAGTTCAGTCTCCTGATATGCATCTGGTTCTTCTACTTTTCCTAAAATTTCTCTTATCAATTTCTGTAACTACCCACATTTACAATATTTCTATAACTACCTTCATTCACTTCTTTATCTGATGCTATTTTTTTTTAATATTTCTTGTATTAGTTTTTCTAACTCTATTTTTTAATTACGAAGATTTCTCTTTTTCATCAATAATTTGAAATATTTAATTCAATTTACTTTTCAATTTTCAAAGCTCATATTAAAAAAAAATTAAAGTTACATCTTACATCTTCTCTTATATTTTTTTTTATAAAAAAAATTATAGTTTCTAATTTCTTTTATAATTATCTCTTTTTTAGATTTTCTTTCGATGTACTATATAATTTTTTTTTTCAAATTTTATAATCTCTAATCTTTTGGGCTTTTTTTTTAATATTTATTTGATCATTTTTTAAAATTATAGTTTCTAATTTCTTTTAATTATAATTATCTCTTTTTTAAAATTTCTTTTGATATGCTATATATTCATTTGTTTTTTTTTTCAATTTTTTTCTATTAACTATATAAATAAGGTAGTGAAAATTTGAGTAAACATGTGCAATGCACGGGCTAAAATACTAGTTATATAGAAAGATACAGAGATTTATTTTTTACAGTATAAAACAAATACAAAATTTTAAAAATAAAGAATCAACATAGAATATTTATCTTTCAAAAAATATAAAATATTTAAATAATGAAATAAAATATAAAATATAGAAATTATGAAATATTTAAAAAAATAATCGTTAATAGTCAATCAATTGACAAATTAATTTAAATTGACATATTAAATTATTAAAATTATTGAATTGTTAAATAGTGAATCACTCGTTTATATTGTTTCTAGAAAGTATTTATATCATATTTTAAATTATTAAAGTTTTTAAGAAATTGTTTATAAGAGTTTTTAAGTAATTAAATTTTCAAATTTTAATTTAAGAAATTAATGAAACTATATTTTTTTTTATCCTTAGGAATTGAAGACAGTACCAAGGGGTTTACAACACTCATGCACTTTGCTCAACCAACTGAGCTAGACCCTTTGGTTAATGAAACTATCTTTGAATTAAGTACTATCATAATTTTTTTTTTTTACAGAAGGTACTACCATAATTATATGAACGTAATTAAATGTTATTTTGATTGTATCATTTATTACTAAATATTACTGTTTAATGTATTTAAAATTACAAAAATAGCCATCAACTTTTGGGGGGAAATTTTTTTACTCATGTATGTTCCTTTTGCACGGGGTGAATATTTTGATAAAGGAACAGAGTAAAGTTTTTAATTTGTATGTAACAGAAATAAAAAGGACTGTAATTCACTACATGAATCACCTAAAGCTAATGACAATCACGTATAGAATAAAATAATCTAATTAATGATTATAATATTGTCCTTAGATTATTCTAATATTTCTCAAAATGAATGATGCTCCCTTCTTCAAGTCCTTTACATTTTTTTTGTCATTTAAAAGTACATGACCATTTGTTATTGATTTCATCCTGTCTCAATGTGAGCTAAACAATTTTTGCTTTTAAGTTGATACAATGTTAGAAAAGTAAATAGTAATTTTAATTCAATATTTAAATTTTAAATTAAAAAAATTGTTGTATATATGATAATAAACAATCAACTATAACATGCATGATTTATAAATTTATATCATATAAAAATATATAAATTAGTGATTTAATCTTTTATTGACATAATCAACTTTTGCTTCTGAATAGAGGAAACGTTATAAAAAAAAACTAGAATTTATTCAATAGTTATTTTTTATATTAAATAAAAATTGTTATTCAAATATATATCATATAATATATAATTAAGTGATTTGATTTTCTATTATTTAAAAGCATAAGCATGTATTGTTTTTATTTAATTTATATTAAAATAAAAAAAAATATTTTTTTACACATTCCAAACTTTTTTTCTAAAAGGAATTAGTGTAGTCATGAACCTATTTATATCAAGAGTGGAAACAACTTATTTATCTTCCCAAAAAATTAAACACATTTTCTTTGTAAGAAACGCGATTCATTTCTTCATTTATTAGTAGCATAAAAGCCTAAGCCAGTTGTAATAACATTCCAATCCTAACATCTATTGTGTTGTAAAATTCTTTATTAAGTAAATATTTTAGAAGTCAATGTTGGGAACAAATTAAATGCAAAAGTCACTTTAGTTAAAAGTATATCACCAAAGACTCTATAATCTTAATTTTTTTTTTCAAACTATAAACCATATAATAATCCACAATAAAATACTAAGAAAAATTTCAAACCACCCCATAGTTATACTAATTGATCACTTCCAAACTATGTGATCACTTTCGATTAGAGCTGTCAAAAATGGCCTGGCACGATGAGCCGGCCCGATGGCCCATCAGGTCAGGCCGGACTGGACTATTAAAAAGTTAGCCTAAAAAGAATCGGGCCAATCTGGCCCGGCCTAACGGGCCAAACGGGCCAGGCCGGGCCTAAAAATTTGTGGCCTAAATAGTATCGGGCCTATTTGACTAGAAATTATTTTTTTACTTTTTATTTTTTCCTTTTAAAATTAGTATAATTTAAAAAAAAAAATAGGCCAATTTGGTCCGGCCTGACGGGCCAAATGGGCCAGGCCGGGCCAAGAAAAACACAGCCTATAAGAGATATGGGCCTAGGCCAGCCTGTTTTTTCTCTTTGGCCCGTTAGGCCAGGCCAGCCCGGCCTGGTCCATTTGACAGCTCTACTTTCGATAGTTAAAAATACAGTTATTACTTCCCATTTAATTTTATGACTGCTTTAATGTACTAATTATTACCAAAATGTCCCTTAAATTTTTTGGGGGAAAAATTTTTAGGACAATGTATATTCCTTTAAGTAATAATAGTGCGTGTATCCCGTGCGGTGCACAGATGATTTATTTTTTTGAGTGGCGAAGTAGTTTTTTTAAAATTATATGTAAAAATATATAAACAAATTTATATACCTAGTTTAAAAATATTTGATATATGAATTATATTTTAAGAAATTGTTTGTTAATAATAAGATTTTATAATTATTAGTTTAACTTCAACTATATTCAGTTTCAAAATGC
The DNA here is from genome assembly GCA_026413185.1 of Pueraria montana var. lobata. NCBI lineage: Eukaryota > Viridiplantae > Streptophyta > Magnoliopsida > Fabales > Fabaceae > Pueraria > Pueraria montana. The sequence continues at coordinate 62,352,047 of CM048654.1, read as the reverse complement.
ACTTATAATAATTCCAAAGTTGAAAATTTCAAGAAATCAGTTATAAAAAACATAAAATAATTAAAATTAGTAAATATGAATTTAATTATTTAATTCAAATTATTAGTTTCAAAAAAGCATTTATAATTTTTTTTAAAATTTTAAGAATGCATTTATAATGAATTTTTTTAAAAATAAAATTAGTAAATTTGAAATTATTGATTTAACCCAAAAAAAATCATTTATAATTTCTTTTAAATTGTTTAAAATATCAAGAAAACATTTCTAACAATTTTAAATAATTAAAACTAATACCTTTGAGTTTAATTATTTAATTTCAAATATTCATAGTTTCAATAAAGCTTTTTATAACATTTTTAAATTTTTTTTTTTAAAAATTATAACAACTTTTAAATAATTGAATTTATCAAATTTTAATCGAACTATTTAATTTCAACAATTCCCAATTTTAATAAAACATTTGTAATGTTTTTTAAAAGTTTAAAATTAAAAAAAGCATTTATAGCATTTTTCAAATAATTAAAATTAGTATATTTAAATTTAATTTTATAATCTCAATTGTTTAGTTACAATAAAGCATTTATAACATTTTTTGAAAATTTTAATGTTTCGAAAAGTATTTTAAATTTTTTTCAAATAATTAAATTTAATAAATTTAAAATTAATTAATTATCCCCAATTTTCTTATGGGACGTTTGTTTCACGGATTATTTTTTTATTCCTAGGAATATGGGATTGGGAAAATTTATTTCTACGTTCGTTATGAGGTAATAAAATAATTATTACTGGATATATCATACATTCTTATAAAATATCCGGGAATAACATTCCCTTGTTATATTTCCGGAAAAAAATATTTTGGGGATTAAAGAAATAATCCGTGAAACAAACGCCACCTTAGTTTATAAAAAATATTTATAACATTTTTTAAAAGTTTAAAATTTCAAAAAAAATTTAAAAAAGATAAATTAAATTTTAATTGGTAGTAATCTATCTATCTATCCATCTATCTGTCTATTATATAAAATACAGTTGCTGACTAGGACTGGTTGTCCACGAGTCACATTCTGGTGACATTTTATATTTTATATAATATATTGATTGATTGATATAATATATAAAATATAAAATCTTCAACATAGAAACTTTCTCTTGATTGAAGTGTTGCTAGGTTAAATCATAAGTTTATCTTTGTATATTTATCTCCCTCGAGAGATATAAAACATGTAATATGATTTTTTATTATCTATATTAAAAGATATAAATAAATGCTTCTAAATTTTGTTTATATTATATTTAATTTTTGCTTTGTATTATTTCTTGAATTTATTCATGAAAATGTAAATGAATTATTCAAAAATATAAATAAATGCTTTTAAATTAGTGGGATTAATTACATTAATAATTGAGTTAAATCATATATTGGGGTTATTTTAATAGGAATTAATCGTGTGTTTTTTAACCTAATTTGACTAATCAAACTGTTAATATCATAACCATTAAATCAAGATTAACACAATATATACTTCCTCTTATAACTCTTTTAATTCCAATTTTTTTTTTGTTTAAGTTTATTTCTTAACTTATCTCACACATTTTTTTTATTATGACACATTTAATTTTATTCTTAACAATGTTATTTCAACTAAAACAACACAATTAACATTATTATTGGCACATAAAAAAATATTAGTAACGCCTTTAAAATAACATTATTAAAAATTCATAATTTGAGGATAAAATTGAAAATTAATATAACAAATTATTTATTACAGAAATTTGAATTAGTTTTAGATATTTTTAAAATAATATAACAAATTAACAACATTGTCAGCATACTTTATAAATACACAAAATCCATTTCCTCCTCAATAAACGCACGGGTACTATCTAGTTACATTTGTAATTGTATGAATTCTAATCAAAATTTATTAAATTAAATTTGAATTCTAATCTCTTAATTTTATTTTTGTATTCTACCATAATTACTAAAAATATCAGAGTTTTTTTTTATAAGCAGATAATTATATTAATTATATTGATAAGCAAAATAATTATATTAAATTTGATAAAATATACTCCCTGTAGACTGAAATAGTTTAAAAAATTCAAATTCCTATTTTTTTTTTAAAAAAAAAATCAAATTTCTACGAGATTGTATTATATAGAATCAAAATCCATTTAAGGTTTAATAATTTAATTGATTGATTTAATCAAAATATATACTCATGATAATGACCTTAGTTACCATAATTACATATTTTTTTTTTATAAATAATTAGAAAATAGGTCACAAAAATGATAGAGGTGCACACACAAAAAAATAAAAAAAAAAATTATAGAGGGCAACAATAATTTAGAAAAACTGACATCTAAACATTCTTGAAGTGCATAATGTAGAAGACATGTAAGCATTTTTCGTATCTTCACTTTTCAACCACATTAGTTTAGCTCATTCTTTTTCATTCAACCATGCCAAAAAAATTTCTTTATTCTTGAGTTGTGATTTAATAAAGGATATATCCAACTGTCAATATTAACACTTCACATTTCTACACAGGTGGAACACGAAAATAGAACTTCACATTAGACAAATCCTTGCTAAAAGGCCTAGACAAAAACAAGTACAATGACACTGAACGAAAAAGACAAAAATAAAACCACAAGAGGCTCATTCTTACGGAGACAGAGGATCGTAAAGACACAAAATAAAACCACAAGAACGCTTATTCTTACGGAGACAAGGAGCATAAAGAGTGAATACCAGTCTTGTATGTCTTCATTTGTGTAGCACTTGAGAGGTGGTTAAACAGAGTCACAATTCTTCACGAGAGAAGGAGAAGAGTTAGTCTAGGAACACTAGAGAAAAGGAGAAGAGTTAGTCTAGGAACACTAGAGAGAGGATGAGAAGGAGCTAGAGAGAAGGAGGAGAAACTTACCTCCAAACCCACAAAGAGAGAAACTCAAACTCTCTCTCTCTCTCTCTCTCCTTTCCTCTCTCTATCCGGCGGCACACACACACTAAGGGGGGTCCTACTTGCTTTTATAGGGGGCCACTAACCCTAAAAGGGTAGGCCCCACATATTAAAAAAGAAGATTTTTAAAACCTAATTATGTTTAGGGTATTTAGCTGTTCTAGGTTTTAATTTTTTTTAGCTCTAATATGTTCTTAAAACATAGCATTTAATTTTCTAAAGCCATTGCCTTTGGAATCACTCAATTTGGATTTAAAATGAATTTTCTAGGCCCAAAATACTAAATAAGTTGCTAAAATTAATAATTAATTCAATTTAATTAATTTTGATGAACCTAAGTTATTTATATGCTTAATTATAATTATTAAAATTTTATCTATGTCCAAAATAATATTTCATGCTCAAAAACATAAAATTACAAAAATGTCATTAATTAGAATATTCCTTACTTTGACCATCTTTGACTTTCTTTGACTTTTGGTCAAATCATGGTATAAGCTTGTTTTACTAATTATTCTCACTTTATTAAGGCTTAATTACAAATTTGACCACCTAACTTTCATTATTTAGCGAATTTTACCACCGCTGATGTCTTAAAAAAAAAGCTAAAGAAAACACAAAACAATGTTGTTTTGATGTGAATGTGATGGTAAAATGCACAAAAATCAAAATTTTAGGTGGTAAAATTCGCAAAATGATGAAAATTGAGTGGTAAAATTGGCGAAAAAAATACTTGGATGGTAAAATTCACAAAATGATGAAAGTTAGGTGGTAAAATTAGTGAAAATAAAACTTGAGTGGTAAAATTCGCAAAATAATGAAAGTTGGATGGTAAAATCTGCAATTAAGCTCTTTATTAATGAAGATTTAATTTTTCACATTCATTTAGTTGCTAACTAATTCTCTTTAGGCTTTAATTAAATAAATTGCACTTTATTTTGTTTAATTACCTTAATTAAATTTTCTAAATCACCAATTACTTTAGAACAATTAATTTTACTAATCAAAGTTATTCTAGACCCATTTGTAAGTTAATCATGCTCTTAAAAGTCTAAATTTAGATTCTAGACACAAGTTCCACTTAATTACAACAATGTCATTAATGAGTTGACCAAATCCCTTCTCTTATTTTTCTTAATTACTCAATTAATCATTAATTAAAAGGTTAATTTCTTATTTAATCCTAAGCTCCAAAATTTGGGGTGTTACACTTCTCTTGATTGTAATATAGTCCTTAGATTATTCTAATATTTCTCAAAATTAATGATGTTCCCTTCTTTTAAGTCCTTTACATTTTTTTTGTCATTTAAAAGTACATGACCATTTGTTATTGGTTTCATCCTGCCTCAATGTGAGATAAACAATTTTTGCTTTTCAGTTGATACAATCTTAGAAAAGTAAAAAGTAATTTTAATTCAATATTTAAATTTTAAATTAAAAAACTGTTGTATATATGATAATAAACAATCAACTATAACATGCATGATTTATATATATATATATATATATATATATATATATATATATATATAAATTAGTGATTTAATCTTTTATTGACATAATCAACTTTAGCTTCTGAATAGAGGAAATGTTATAAAAAAAAGTAGAATTTATTCAATAGTTAATTTTTATATTAAATAAAATTGTTATTCAAAAATATATCATATAATATATAATTAAGTGATTTAATTTTCTATTATTTAAAAGCATAAGCATGTATTGTTTTTATTTAATTTATATTAAATAAAAATATTTTTTTTTTACACATTCCAAACTTTTTTTCTAAAAGGAATTAGTGTACTCATGAACCTATTTATATCAAGAGTGGAAACAACTTATTTATCTTCCCAAAAACTTAAACACATTTTCTTTGTACGAAACACGATTCATTTCTTCATTTATTAGTAGCATAAAAGCCTAAGCCACTTGTAATAACATTCCAATCCTAACATCTATTGTGTTGTAAAATTCTTTATTAAGTAAATATTTTAGAAGTCAACGTTGGGAACAAATTAAAATGCAAAAGTTACTTCAATTAAAAGTATATCACCAAAGACTCTATAATCTTTTTTTTTTTTTCAAAGTATAAACCATATAATAATCCACAATAAAATACTAAGAAAAATTTCAAACCAACCCCATAGTTATACTAATTGATCACTTCCAAACTATGTGGTCACTTTCGATAGTTAAAAATACATTTATTACTTTCCATTTAATATTATTTTGAATTTTATGACTGCTTTAATGTATGAAAAATTACCAAAATGTCCCTTAATTTTTTTGGGGGGAAATTTTTTAGGACAGTGTATATTCCTTTAAGTAATAATAGTGCGTGTATCCCGTGCGATGCACGGATTTATTTTTTTGAGTGGCAAAGTATTTTTTTAAAATTGTATGTATAAATATATAAACAAAATTATGTACCTAGTTTAAAAATATTTGATATATGAATTATATTTTAAGAAATTGTTTGTTAATAATAATATTTTATAATTATTAATTTCACTTCAACTATTTTCAGTTTCAAAATGTACTTATAATAATTTTAAAGTTGAAAATTTCAAGAAATCAGTTTTAAAAACATAAAATAATTCAATTATTTAATTCAAACTATTATTAGTTTCAAAAAAGAATTTATAACATTTTTTAAAATTTTAAGAATGCATTTATAATGACTCTTTTAAAAAATAAAATTAATAAATTCGAAATTATTGATTTAACCCAAAAAAAATCATTTATAATTTCTTTTAAATTGTTTAAAATATCAAGAAAACATTTCTAACAATTTTAAATAATTAAAACTAATACCTTTGAGTTTAATTATTTAATTTCAAATATTCATAGTTTCAATAAAGCTTTTTATAACATTTTTTAAAGTTTTTTTTTAAAAAAAATATATCAACTTCTAAATAATTGAATTTATCAAATTTTAATTGAACTATTTAATTTTAACAATTCCCAATTTTAATAAAACATTTGTAATGTTTTTTAAAATTTTAAAATTTAAAAAAAATTATAGCATTTTTCAAATAATTAAAATTCGTATATTTAAATTTAATTTTATAATCTCAATTATTTAGTTACAATAAAGCATTTATAACATTTTTTAAAATTTTAATGTTTCGAAAAGCATTTTAAATTTTTTTAAATAATTAAATTTAATATATTTAAAATTAATTAATTATCCCCAATTTTCTTATGGGACGTTTGTTTCATGGATTATTTTTTTATTCCTAGGAATAGGGGATTGGGAAAATTTATTCCTACATTTGTTAAGAGGTAATAGAATAATTATTACCGGATATATCATACATTCTTATAAAATATCCGGGAATAACATTTCCTTGGTATATTCCCGGAAAAAAATATTTCGAGGATTAAAGAAATAATCCGTGAAACAAATGCCACCTTAGTTTATAAAAAATATTTGTAACATTTTTTAAAAGTTTAAAATTTCAAAATAAGTTTAAAAAAGATAAATTAAATTTTAATTGCTAGTAATTACATTTGTAGTTGGACGAATTCTAATCAAAATTTATTAAATTATATTTGAATTCTAATCTCTTAATTTTATTTTTGTATTCTACCATAATTACTAAAAATATCAGAGTTTTTTTTATAAGCAAATAATTATATTAATTATATTGATAAGCAAAATAATTATATTAGATTTGATAAAATATACTCCCTGTAGACTGAAATAATTTAAAAAATTCAAATACCTATTTTCTTAAAAAAAATTCAAATTTCTACGAGATCATATTATATAGAATCAAAATCCATTTAAGGTTTAATAATTTAATTTATTGATTTAATCAAAATATATACTCATGATAATCACCTTAGTTACCATAATTACATATATTGTTTTATAAATAATTAGAAAATAGGTCACAAAAATGATAGAGGTGCACACACAAAAAAATAAAAAAAAAATTATAGAGGGCAACAATAATTTAGAAAAACTGACATCTAAACATTCTTGAAGTGCATAATGTAGAAGACATGTAAGCATTTTTCGTATCTTCACTTTTCAACCACATTAGTTTAGCTCATTCTTTTTCATTCAACCATGCCAAAAAAATTTCTTTATTCTTGAGTTGTGATTTAATATCTTTTACCTCCATCTATATCTCTATCTATTTTCACTCCTCTAACTCTTACTTTAATGACGCTTCCATACTTTTAAAGAATTACTTTTTTGTTCCAAACTCGTGACCTTCACAATTTAAGAAATTAATGAAACTATCTTTGAATTAAGTACTATCATAATTTTTTTTACTACCATAATTATAGAAACGTAATTAAATGTTATTTTGATTGTATAATTTATTACATACTGTTTAATGTATTTAAAATTACAAAAATAGCCATCAACTTTTGGGGGGAATTTTTTTTTTACTCAAATGTATTCCTTTTTTAAGTAATAAAGGATATATCCAACTGTCAATATTAACACTTCACATTTCTACACAGGTGGAACACGAAAATAGAACTTCACATTAGACAAATCCTTGCTAAAAGGCCTAGACAAAAACAAGTACAATGACACTGAACGAAAAAGACAAAAATAAAACCACAAGAAGACTTATTCTTACGGAGACAGAGGATCGTAAAGACACAAAATAAAACCACAAGAACGCTTATTCTTACGGAGACAAGGAGCATAAAGAGTGAATACCAGTCTTGTATGTCTTCATTTGTGTAGCACTTGAGAGGTGGTTAAACAGAGTCACAATTCTTCACGAATTTTTGGTAGACAACAGAACCACCCATTCCAAGCCCCTGGTGGCTCCTGTGTTGGCAACAGTATCCCTTAACATCCATCCAGAAAACAGGTCTGGTCAAATGACTTGCTTGCATCATCATCATCCACATGAACGGCTACAGAAAACTCGGTTGGTAGGAAACATGTCAATACTCTCTTAACCAGTTGGTTCAGATTCACCACTTTCAAGTCATACCCCACTGTCTCAAAGCTTGCATAACTGAAACCATCTTCTGGAGCAAGGTTTTAAATCTCGGTCGTGGTTGCGATCGCGTTAAGGATATCGCGATGTCGGATATCACGGATCTTGCGATGTGGATGGCGGTCGTTGCAGTGTGAATGTCTCATAGCTTTGCACAAAATTAAAATAAAATGTTTTCTACTTGTATATAATCCATAATAACCTATAAATAATCATTTAAATTGATTTTAAACTATTTTTAATTAATTCAAAATAATTTTTATATTTAATTTCATTTTAGACTTTAATTATTGTTATAGAGCATAATTATTTCCTTCGATTTCTCACCTAATTAATCAATTTTTCACTCAGTTAATCAATTTCCGTTAATTTTCCACCCAATTAATTAGTTTCCTACTCACTCAATTAATTAATTAATTAATTTTTCAATAAATAAAATTTTATTGACCTTCTCCCTTCTCTCTTGTGATCCAAAATCCAAATACAATCTCCCATTCACTTTTTCAATTCTAATTTCAACTTCTCACCATTTTTTTTCCCACTCTCACTTTTACTTTTTAATTTTCATTTTAATTTTTTAAAATCTTAAGTCATTTAATTTTATCATAACCTCCCCTCTTTCATCTCACGACATGTTCTCATCTTCTCCAACTCTTAGGACACGTGTTTTTTCTTTTTTCCTCTTCTTCTGCGACTGGTTTCTCCCGTCTAAGTCATCTCCACCTTTCTCCTTCACAAACAAGCCGCGATTTTTCTTCTTCATTGTTGGGATTCTTCTTGTTTTCAAACGCGATTATTGGGCAAAAATCTTGGATTAATTAGGTGAGAAATGGAATGAATTAATTTGGCTCTATAACAATAATTAAAGTCTAAAATAAAGTTAAATATAAAAATTATTTTGAATTAATTAAAAATAGTTTAAAATCAATTTAAATGATTATTTATAGGTTATTATGGACAGATAGAAAACATTTTATTTTAATTTTGTGCAAAGTTATGAGACATTCACACTGCAACGACCGCGATCCACATTGCAAGATCCGTGATATCCGTAATCGCAATAACCTTAACGCGACCACGACCGAGAATTAAAACCTTGATTGTTGCTTAACGAAGATATAGTCCGCAACAACACGATCTCGGAGCCTAATGTAACATTGTGATTTTCCTAATTGTATGATTAAGTATTTGATTAATAATAAAAGAGCAAACTAAATTTAAATTATGTTAATTGATATAATAATTAACTTAAGTTCTATGTTTTATTATGTGCTAAAGTGTTATTGTTAGATGGTTGGGCTTAGAGTGTAAGGTTGTTGTTGGGACTTTTAGATGAGTTCCTTGAGTTGTAGGAAAGGAAAAAAAAATATAAGAGAAGGGGGTGTTATTAGAGGAAACATAAGTGTTATTAGCAAAATTTTAAATGTCTCCCAAGCTTTAAACGTGCAAAACTTCCTTCATTCTCTCATTTCCTTCATTCTTCTTCCTTCCTCCCTAAGCCTCTCTTCCCTTTGAATTGAAGTTGGATTCCTACATCATTGAAGGACTTTTCTCCTTATCTAGAGATTCCTTGGGTGTCTATTGTAAGGGGTAAACCTCTCATCTCCTTTCTTTGATCTTCTTGTTCATCTCTTCCTCTTCCCACCAAGAAGCTACTAAATGAGTTTCATGTAGAATCTTGGTTGGTGGGTTAAAATTTGATTAGAGCTTACTTTGATGTTGGTTTAGGTTCCTCTTAGTAGATTCTATAGCACAAATTGGGGAAGGATTACTCAAGAACCTCAAAGTTCTCCTCCTAGTTTCTCTTTCAAGAAATTTCAAGAGTATAGGGTAAGGGAAGCTCTATCCTATACTCCATTGTGTTGTGATATTGAAATATTGATTTAGTATATTAATTGGTTTTATATGTAATAGAAGTGTTTAGGGTTTGATTGGTGTATTTTGGAGTGTTTGAAAGCCATAGTTGGTCCTAAATCTAGCTATTTTTGTGCCCTTGTGAGTTGCAGAGTTCATTCTCTGGTTAAGCCAACAACATCGCTAGCTAAGCCAGAGCGTTCCTAGAGCTCTCTGCCACTTTTGTGGCTAAGCCAGAATGAGAGCTAGCTAAGCCAGAGAGTCCCTAGAGCTCTCTGTCACTTTTGTGGCTAAGCCTGAAGGAGTGTTGGCTAAGCTAGCCCGTCACTAGAACACAATGACCTTTTGCTATTTTTATTTTTGCTAAGTTAAAAGTTGCTGCTGGCTAAGCGAGAGGCTATCTCCCTAAGCTAAGGCGGGGAAACTTGAAAGTAGTCCAGGCATCGGCTAAGCTAGCAATGCTTGTGGCTAAGCCAGGTACCTTCCTGAGAGTGAAATTGAGAGAATGCAGGGGCTGTCTAAGCGAGGCATCAGTCTAGCTAAGCCATAGTGTGCTGAAAACATATGTTTGTTTAATTGTCCTTCCTCCTTGTTTCCTTTGGATATTTATGATTGCTTGGTGACTATGAGTAAGATTATTCTTTGGTTTGAGGTATTACCATGAAAAGAGGAATGTAAATACTTATGAATCTTATAAATGTTGAATGAGGATGTTGGATAGGCCACAACCTTGGTTTTAGATCTATGTTAGGAAATTCACATTTTTTGAGCTTATAGGATTGTTAGATGGGTTCTTAAGCGTGTTGCTTTTAAATGGTGAGTTTATAACATAGAGAGAACTAGAGGTGTTGGATTTGATGAATGATGTGGATGTGTACAAGCTTACATGACATTACATATGGATAGACACGTAAGTTGAGGGTGCTAGGTGGGCTCTCAACCTAGTGCCAGAGGTTTTCGTGGTGGCTAACGATAGGTCTATAGAATAGACTAGTGGGCAAATTCCTATAGATGTAAGGTTTTGCAAACCTTACAGAGGTAAGCCAATACCCACACTTGTCTATATTCGACAAAACCACACTTCCTCCATAGGGTCAGCTCAAGGGACTCCCTGAATGGTCAGAGAATGAGACCATGGTAGGGGATGAGGCTTATGGGGGATTGCGCAAAAGTTGTAGAAATATCCATGGAGTCGAGTCAGCACGACATTACATAATGGAATTGTATGAGATTGATGTATGTGTTATTGTATTATGTTATTTGATTTACTATTATTGATTGATTCTAGTTTTCCTTTAAGTAAATCTTATACCTTTGTATATCTATGATCTTTTTATAAATAAGCTTACCCTTGCATTTTGTGTTTTTATTTGTGTTGTATTACTGCAATGATCGTGTGGTTGGCACGGGAGCAGATAGTGGTGATGTTGCAGGTTCTCAGACTGCTCGTGACTGAAGCGGATGTAGATCTTGAAGATGAGATGAGATCCCTCTTTTTGGATATGTTCTAGTATATATGTATATAGTATGGGGACTAGCTTAGGACATATGTATAAATGATAGGTTGTTGTAAATGTCCTCTACAAGAGGATTATTTTGGTATTGTATGCACATATATATTTAAGTTTTGTAAAGCCAGACCAAATACTTTTATGATATGATGATGTACATCATGTGTAGGAAAGTAGATGATACATTTATGTGTGTTAAATGTGAAAAATTTCTTGGTAGTTTCATATGATAATAATTAACAAAATGTTTTAGTATAACAAATCTGTAACGAAGATGGGTTGTTACACCTAACGATGCCGTTTCGGAATGAAATTGTGGGGGGATAAAAATCGCAGAAAAATGCCGCAAGAAATCGGTGTTGCGGTCGCAACAAGTGTTACAAGAATCTTGTTTTAGTCAAGGCAGTATTTTTGCCCAAGAATCTCGTTTGAAAACCAGAAAAATCCCAACAATGAAGAAGAAAGTCGCGACTTGTCGTGAAGGAAGAAACTCGTTTCAGTCAAGGCAAGATTTTTGCCCAATAATCACATTTGAAAACTAGAAGAATCGCAACAATGAAGAAGAAAAATAGCAGCTTGTTTGTGAAGGAGAAAGGTGGAGATGGCTCAGACGGGAGAAACCAGTCGCATAAGAAGAGGAAAAAAGAAAAGACACGTGTTCTGAGAGTTGGAGAAGATGAGAATGTGTCATGAGATGAAAGAGGGGAGGTTATGATAAAATTAAATGACTTTTCCATGATTCATCTCTTCGAGAGAATGTTGCTTCGCTAGGGTTCCTCTGCCATGGCTTCTTCCTCTGAACCGGTTTGTAATTGGGGCTTCCTGGACCCTTCTTTTGCTTCCCCCCAACCTGCACAACGAGGCTTCTTCAGATCCGCAGAAAAGAAGAGAAAAAAATGATTATGTCTTCAATCCCTCGTATGCTCTATCCGCAATATCTCCAAGGGAAAGATCCACCTAAACTCCATCTACTCCCTCGAACACAGTTTGAGATCATCATAGTCACAACTACATGTGCCACACGCAAGGGTAAGCTTACTAGAATAAACATATTTAAATACAATTTGCTATTAAATAAAAACATAAAGATATAATTTTCTCAACATTAAAACTTGGTATTTTAAAAGAAAGAATACATGTACATTTAACTTGTCATAAGGGATCTCATATACTCAACCAATCATCAACAACATAGTTCAAACATCCATTATCACATAAACCACCAAACATCATGAATCACATCTAAGCATCAACCATCACAAATCCTTAATCACCATAGTACATCAACTACTACATTTTGAATAAAGCTAAATATAAAAATTATTTTGAATTAATTTAAAATAGTTTAAAATCAATTTAAATGATTATTTATAGGTTATTATGGATTACTTTACAGGTAGAAAACATTTTATTTTAATTTTGTGCAAAGTTGTGAGACATTCACACTGCAATGACCGCGATCCGCATCGCAAGATCCGTGATATTCGTAATGGCGATAACCTTAACGCGACCGCGACCGAGATTTAAAACCTTAATCGTTTCTTAACGGAGATATTGTCTGCAACAACTCGGTCTCGGAGCCTAACGATACCGTTTCGGAACGAAATTGCTGTGGGGCTAAAAATTGCTGACAAATGCCACAACAAATCGGTGTTGTGGCTGCAGCGGGCGTTACATGAATCCCATTTCAGTCAAGGCAAGATTTTAGCCCAAGAATCTCATTTGAAAACCAGAAAAATCCCAACAATGAAGAAGAAAGTCGCGACTTGTTCGTGAAGGAGGAAACTCATTTCAGTCAAGGCAAGATTTTTGCCCAATAATTGCGTTTGAAAACCAGAAGTATCCCAACAATGAAGAAGAAAAATTGCGGCTTGTTTGTGAAGGAGAAAGGTGGAGATGGCTCAAACGGGAGAAACCAGTAGCAGAAGAATAGGAAAAAAGAAAAAAACACGTCTCCTGATAGAGAGTTGGAGAAGATGAGAACGTGTCGTGAGAGGAAAGAGGGGAGGTTATGATAAAATTAAATGACTTAAGATTTTAAAAATGTAAAATGAAAATTAAAAATTAAAAGTGAAAGTGGGAAATAAAGGTGGGAAATTGAAATTAGAATTGAAAAAGTGAGTGGGAGATTGTATTTGTATTTTGGATCACGAGAAGGGAGTAGGTCAATAAAATTTTATTTATTGTAAAATTAATTAATTGAGTAAGTAGGTAACTAATTAATTGGGTGGAAAATTAATGGGAATTGATTAACTGAGTGAAAAATTGATTAATTATGTGAGAAATGGAAGGAAAATTATTTGGCTCTATAACAATAATTAAAGTCTAAAATAAAGTTAAATATAAAAATTATTTTGAATTAATTAAAAATAGTTTAAAATCAATTTAAATGATTATTTATAGGTTATTGTGGATTATATACAGGTAGAAAACATTTTATTTTAATTTTGTGCAAAATTGTGAGGCATTCACTCTACAACGACCGCGATCCGCATCGCAGGATCCGTGATATCTGTAATTGCGATAACCTTAACGTGACCGTGACCGCAACCGCGATCGATATTTAAAACCTTGCCTGGAGCCAAGAAACCTCATTTTCTGTCCAAACAAAGAGTCAAAAGAAATGGAAATATCAAGGGGAGGAGAGAGTGAGATTGACCCCGGGAATGTCCTAATAGTTGCAAAAGAGGGATTTGGTACTTTTGTATCTGAATTAGCTTTTGTTGCAGGATAATGTGAAAGTGGACATCATTTCTGCTATTCAATTTGACAAGGCTGGTGAGTGTTTCTCTTTGAGAGAACAAATACAAAAGATGCAAGACTGATTTTTGTTTATGGAAGTGTTTTTCGTTTTTCAATATATATATATAGATTATGTTTGCTTACTATTTTTTGTAGGCAGCAGATGTAGGGAGTGGAGAGACATCCCCTAATAACATAAGAAGATCATGAGGGGAAGCAATGTACCTTTAGTTAGCGATCAAAATCCCCCTAGCCAGTGGCATATGAATTGTTTTGGATCTGTTTATCAGACTGTAATTTTGGAGTTGTTGGAGGACTTGTATACTGAAATTACTTCTTACATTGCAAGGTTTAGTTACTGAATGAATGGCATCTTACAAATTCCAAATTTCAAAGTGTTGTAATTATATTTTACATTTTTTGAGCAAAAACAAAGTTACTGAATAATTTGAAATATAATTATTATAAAATAAAACTAATTGAAAATTAATTAAATTATGGTGGTAGGCCTATTTGAATAGTTAACTGTACCAAGGTGACGGCCTCGCATTTCCTAGTCTGCACTTATGTCTCGTCTTGTTTTTATTGTTATTAAGGCATTCTAGCTAGAAGCTACCAATAAATGAGCCACGGTTATACAATAGGAGGCACATGAAATGTCTTAAATTAAGAAATAAATCCATCCTTCATGACATTTGTAATTTGAATATTACTAATAAAATTTTGCAAGTAAAACCCTGACTTTTATTTATGGAAAATGATCAATGATCAACTGGGAAACTAGTAACATACATATACCCTGTTACTGTTACCCATTTTATTTATTCAGGGCATTGGGAAATTAAACTAGTATCAAACATTCTCGATTTCATTGAGGGCAGTTTCGTTCTTCTTTTGTTGATCCATGGTATCAGAAAGAACTATTCCCCTGGTCTCAGGAAGATAGAACATTGACAAATTGGAGAACATTATATAGGCCCCAAACACCCCATAAGAATATAATTTATTCTTTCTCCCCGCGGATATTAAGAAGGGGCTGATTATGGAGCCAAGAACAGTAGCCTGACTCGCCAATGAGGTGGTGGTGTTTCTGACGGATGTGGGAAACAATTCTAAAATATAGATTAGAAAAACATTGTTGGCGGTGCAAATGGCAAAGAAGGACACTGTTGATAGGCCCAACTTAATTCCTTTTAGCTTATTATTATTATTATTATCATCCCCTAACACAGCACACAGCATGCTACACACTGCTCCAACTACTGAAAACACTACAATAGAGACTCTTCTCTTGCATCTATCCAAGCAGTAGGTGGCAATGCACGAAGGAAATTCCATCGAGGCAGAGAGAAAACCAGCCAAATAAATGCTGAAGCCCAAGCTCCCCACCGCTGAAGAGAGGCCATAGTACACCATTCCAAAGCCAGTACTAAGCAGCACAACGGCAACAGATCGTTTAACCACCCAAGGACTACTAAACAACTTAGCTATTGATGAGTAGAGTTGGATGAATGAAACATTTTCTTTAGGAGGTGCATAACTTGCAGCCAAAACAGCTCTTCTTTCAGATGAAGAAGCTTCTCTGAGAACTTGTAATGCTTCTCTCCCTCGGCCTTGAGTGAGAAGCCATCTAGGAGACTCGCTAACAAATGGATAAGCTACTAAAGAGTAGAAAATAGCAGGAGCAGAAGTCCACATATAAAGGGACTTCCAAGAGGAATTTCTTTTCAGATAACCTATGCCAGGTAATGACATGTAACCAATTCCATAGAAAAAAATCTCCATGATCCCTGCAGCAAATCTCCACTCTGCACTGACACTCTCAGTCAGCAACACAAGCACAATAGTCTCAATGTTTGAATGGAAGAAGCCGATGACGAATTTCATGGCAGAATACACCCAAACATTCGGGGAGAAGATAATCAACATTGAGGCTATGGATGCTGACAAACATGACAGAAAGAGCCCTTTCTTTCTGCCAACAGACGAGTCTGCCAAAGACGCCAGAACAAAAGTACCGAGGAGACACCCAAGGAAGAAAGATGATTGGGGTAGCCCAGTCATGAAGCTGCTGGCACATTCCAGTCCCCATTCAGAAATGACTGAGGTTGAAGCATCCGAATCCCAAGTCCATGATGTCTTTGGGAGATTGCATATGTCAGATGTTGTGCTGCATGTTGTTGCACTTGTGTTGGTGCAACGCCATGTAGGGTATTTCTCCGCGTAGATGCTGATGAAAGCTTGCTGTACATCAAAGAGCGTGGCTAGAGACACTATGATGCATTTCAGGAATTGCATAAAGCCAAATTTTCCTAAATTTTTCTCTACAATTTCCTCCAATGACGGGGTCGCTTCTCCTTCTTCCTCCACAAAATCAGAGGAGGGGGGATTTTTATCTGATGGCTCTTCCATCAGAAAAGCTGTTTTGTGTTTATAGGAATGGGAATTTGTTTAGAGGGTGGCTCAGGGACTTCACCACAATGAGAATGTTTAAAACACACTCAGGGGGGGGCTTCACAAAAATGAGTTATATAGACTGGAATGGTGGTGACTAACACTCTAACACGAGGTTGGCTTCTAACCTCTCTCACTATTTGGCTACATTTGGAAAGCTAGCTAGAGCAGTTAATCTTTTTTTTGGTACTGACAGAGCAATTAATCTAATGTGGTCTTATTTGATTAAAAGGAATTCATTGATTTTTATGAACAAGAGGGCAAGAGAGAGGAGAGAAATGAAAGGTCATGAGTGGTTCTTTTATGATCTATGTTGCCGATTTTGTGTAAGTGTAGTGTTACTCTTTTACACCTTTTTTTTTTTTTTTAAAGGAATACATATCAGTTATCTTCATAATGTGTAATTTAACACAGCAAAAATTCTTCTCTCTACTATATGTAATTAAGAGCATTTTTATCCCTATAATTATAGACATAGTTCTCTCACTCACTATTGTTACTTATTATTTCTAACCTACTCCAACTTAAGTTTTAGTTTTACTCATGCAAATTAAAAAAAAAAAAAAAAAAAAAGCAGCACATACAAGAGCAACTGTAATTAAGTTTTAGTTGTATTTAAAGTCTATTTATCTCAAATTCATCTCTCTCTTACACCAAAATATGTAATCAAGCTTTATGTTTTGATGACATGTTTTTAAACTCGAATATGTTGTGGATTTTCTATTCTTGCATTGGGATAAAATGTTGGTTGGCTTAAATTGATTGTTGGTTGATTGAGAAGTGGTTTCAGTGAGGAAGATGGAATTGTTCTCTACTACATGTAATTAATTTATTTAAAATGTTAGTTAATGGTAGAAATTAAGAGATAAATTATTATTATTATTATTATTATTATTATTATTATTATTATTATTATTATTATTATTATTATATATGTTAATTTAAATTTTTTACATTAATATACATTAAAATTTTCTGCATTTTAAAATACTTTTTATAAACTAATATTTTAAATAAAAAGAAAAAGTTTTTAATGTATATTTTAATATAATATATATAGGCATTAAATTTGTACTTTTAAAATCACCTGTGGATTTAATTAAAAAAACACAATATCAAATTATTATGCATATTTCAAAATTTTATGTTTTTCAAATTTAAAATAATTAACCCAAATATAATATTAAAAATAGTGTTAATGTAAAATATTTAATAATGTTAATGTAAAAGATTGAAGCAAAAAATATATATAAGAAAAACCATTTCTAAAATAAAATACAGGTTCAATAATGTAAAATATTAATTTTATTTCGTTATTTCCCTAAAAGAAAAAATACAATTAATTCTCAACCCATGCAAAACACAATTTAATAGTGTATATGAAAAATAACTAAAACTATTTTTTTCAAATTAATTCAAAATCAAGTTTTATAGTTAAATATTCAAATTCAATATAAATATAAATGTTATTAATCAATATTAATATCAATAACATTCTAATTATTTATTTATTTTTTTACTGTCAATACAATAAAGTTTAAATAAGATAATAAATAAATAAAATACTCTATTTAAAAATATGATTAACACTACTCAACTTTTACATTTGTTTAATTAAAAATATGATGAATGGAAAATAATGAAAATAGATAAAAGATTGTGAAAAGTAAAGTTGTTTGGTTTAGATGAAAGAGAGTAAAAAAAAGATGAAATATTTAAATTAAAGTGATTAGATAGATAAGAAAAAAAAGAATTTAATTTAAATAAAAGTACATTTTATTATTTATTTATTATTATTCCTATTATTTTTATTGCTAATATTTATTATGTTATTATTATTAATTATTTTATTATTATTCCTTATTATTATTATTATTATTATTATCATAGAAGAGGAAGAGGGAGGCAATGTGCCTGCAGCGTGGAGAGTCTTGTAACAAAAAATAATTACTGGTTGGAGGCGTTTGTTTCAAGTTGTAGAATTGTATTCATGGGAATGTTATGCTTGAGAATATTATTCTCATAAACATATTTGATTGCTATTAAAAATTAAAAAAAAAAATATTTAATTAAAAAAATTAAAAATAAAATAAGAAATGTAAAGAAAGAAGTAAAGATGAATAGTTATGGTAAAGAATAACTTTCATTAAATATTG
This sequence comes from Pueraria montana var. lobata, assembly GCA_026413185.1. Lineage (NCBI taxonomy): Eukaryota > Viridiplantae > Streptophyta > Magnoliopsida > Fabales > Fabaceae > Pueraria > Pueraria montana. Next base: position 62,333,382 of record CM048654.1, on the reverse strand, counting down.
AGACTTTTTGTGTTTTCTGAACTGATATGAGTCTTTTTAATAGTTTATTAGATATGACTATTAGATATTGAGACAATCAATGAATCTCACAAGCTGTCCTGTCCGCGACTTTGATGCAGTGAGGTGAAAGTACCTCTCTGGAGCGATGGTAAACATTCAATGATTGTAAATAGATTTGACTCTTTCATAGTATATCCCCCTGCAAAGATTTTAAATATTTTGGCATTTTTGGCATTGGGTACGTTATCTTATCTGGTGGAGGATTTCCACTCCAGCATGTGTCCTCTGCTACACTCACACAAAAATTTATTGTGTACTTTCTTTCTTGTCATTATTCGGTGCACAGAATGGAAAAACATTTTTTTTTATTTCTTTATTTCCTATTGTGTTTGTTTTATTCTAAATAAATGGTTGAGTTGAAAATTAATTAGCTTATTTTTTTAGACCCAAAAGAAAAAAAAAAGTTATCATGAAAAAAGAAAAAGAGAATGAAAAGAAAAAGCGTGACCAGAAACATAAAGGCTAAATTGTAAGATATATGATCAAATTGACCTTTTATATTATACTCACTCACATCACATATGACGACTATTAAATATCAAGTCTTATATATGTGATGTATCGAATGAGGTTAAAATTAAACTTTGAACAAAACTGAGCTTTTATAATTTTGATCGAAGTTTGCAAGGACACAAATTAATCACTCCCCCTTTACAACTAGTACGTACGTTTTTTTTGTTTTTTTCTCAGTTTTGAACTTTGCATTTATGTTCCTTGTTCTTACATGCACATTTTGCATGTTATCACCCAACCCTGAAATAGTAAATTTGATTTTGGCATAATGACTGTTTGATTATGTGTTATGGTGTTAATGCAGTCAGGTGAAAAAGTCCTATCCTGCATGCATAAATTGTACCTCTGGATCACGTACATACTAAATATATAGATCTCCACTGCAGGCACATCAATGGATTTGACGTATGTCGTATGTCGTCACTCGTTCTCTTTTGGCATTGCGTCATGCCTGATGCCTGCGTTTTCTTATGTGGAAACTGGACACATGTGGTGGAGGATTCCACTCCAGCAGAAATATTTATTGTGTACTTTCTTTGTTGTCATTTGGTGATTTTTTTCTCCCATATAACCACTTTTACTCTCCGTTCCATTGAACAGATAGAAATAAAAAATTGTGGACGAAAATGTAATATGAACGTTTAATATCAAAGAGTTTAAAAAGAATTAAGTTATAAATTTTTATTTTTTCAAAAATTAATTCAAACAGTAAAAATCGATTATTTAACTTAAATAATCGATTTTTTTGACCAATTTAATCGATTATTTGTACATCGTAATTAATTTTAAGAGTTACAACATCAATTTAATCGATTAATTGTATATTATAATCAATTATTTGTGCATTTTAATTGATTATTTGTGTATTATAATCGATTTTTGTGTGTCTATTTAATTCTCTCATCTCTATTTCATCTATACCAAACAACTTTACAATATTTCTCATCAATTTCTCTTAAAACAAACAAACAACATACAATTTTATTTCTACTTTATTTCTTCTTTTTCAAATTATCTCTCTTCTATTTCTATCTATCCTATTTCTCTCCTCTAAATCAACCACAACATTAGGCTCTATTCCGCGGACAAAATTCATATACCGCAGACGGAAATGAAGTATAAGCGTTTGGTGCCAATGAATTTGAAGAGAGCTAAAATACAAATTTTTATCTTCTCAAAAATCATTTCAAACAGTAAAAATCGATTATTTCACTTAAATAATCGATTTTTTGACCAAGTTAATCGATTATTTGTACATCATAATCGATTTTAAGGGTCATAACATCAATTTAATCGATTATTTGTGTATCATAATCGATTATTTGTGCATTTTAATCGATTATTTGTGCATTATAATCTATTTTTGTATGTCTGTTTAATTATCTCCTCCCTATTTCATCTATACCAAACAACTTTACAGTATTATTTTTACTCTATTTCTCACACATTTCTTTTAAAACAAAACAACACAACATACAACTTTATTTCTACTTTATTTCTTCTTTTTCAAATTATCTCTCTTCTATTTTCATCTACTTTATTTCTTTCCTCTAAATCAAACACATCGTTAATTTGTTATTACCCCAAATGGCACTCATTCTGAATGATAAAAAAAAATGGCACTCATTCAAAATTATATCCCTCAATAGCCAAATTCACTGTAGATGTTGTGAATTTGGCTATGAAAATTCCGAATTCACACCACGTTTTTTTTTTTAGAAAACCCGAATTTTCACCCAATTTGTTTCTCATTTTTTTTCTTATGGTTTTTTAAAAGCTTATTTTTATAATTAATTTAAATAATAATAGTTTTTAATATATAAAATTTATATATTAAAAATAGATTTACTCAAATAATATATCCAAATAATGTAATTTTATTTTTATAATTAAATATATAAAGAATAATTAAATTAATTTATTTACATTTAATTTAATTATATGGTTGATTAAATTTAATTATATTTTTCTAACTATAATTAAAATACAAATTAGTACATTTGAATATAGTTAGGTAATTACGAATTAATATATCATTTTAAATAATAAATTTTAATGTAAACTTCAATTACTAATATTATGAAAAAAAACATTACATTGAACTTAAATGACAGTGTATATGATTAATAAAAAACAAAGGCAGAGAAAATCATAACCTAAAAACAACAAACATTAATGATCACAAAAATAGAGGAAATGATAACCTAAAATCAACAAACGACAACAACAATTATGTGTTGAGTATATTGGAATTCATAACAACCTTTTAATAAAAAAAATTACAATGGGAATTCGATATCTGTAATCTACAAAGACTTTGTATAAAAAAAACATCATTTGTTAATTTAATTTTACACTAATTTTTATTATTCTACTAATGATAAATGAAATATAATTTTCTACAAATTTAATTTATTATCAAAATTTGTAGATTAAAAAATGTAATTAAAAAATCTCTTCCTATTAAATTTAAATAAGATACATTTTTTATTAATTGTATATCTAGTTAAATATTTATTATGAAGTTTAATAATAAAAAAATTAATCCAAAAACGAAAAAAAATAACTGGGTCAGAATTCGGGTTTCCCAAACCTAAATTCCTAACCAAAAATAAATAAATAAATAAATAAGAAACGTAGTGTGACTTCGGAATTGCTAGACACAAATTCACAACATCTACAGTAAATCTGGCTATTGAGAGAAATAATCTTGAATGAGTGCCATTTGGGGTAATAATAAATTAAAAGTGGTTATATGGGGAAAAACATCTCATTTGGTGCACAAAATGGAAAAAATAATTTTTTTATTCCTTTATTTCCTATTATGTTTTATTCTAAATAAATGGTTGAGTTGAAAATTAGCTTACTTTTTTATACCTAAAAGCCAATACAAAAGAAAAAAAGTTATCATGAAAAATGAAAAAGAGAATGAAAAGAAAAATAATAAAAGAAAAAACGTGATCAGAAACATAAAGGCTAAATTCTAAGATGGCTACATTAATGTATACCACTATGTATTGGTTGGAATGGATGGTTACTTTTTATTTAGCGAATTCTAATCCATAAATAGGTAGTAACCCCCCCAAAAAAAAAAGTAACCAATTGTATAGCAGAGACAAACTAATGTCTTTTATATAAAATTATTTGAGAGAAATTTTTTTAATATTTTCAAAATTGGGAACTATTTGGGACAAAATTGATTTATTAGGTAATTATTTATAATTTTAAATAAAATAATTATAGAAAATTATGAAATTTTTTGTGGAGACCAATTTTGATATGGGCCTCAACGTCGAGGCTTTGTGGAAGCCTAATTTCACAGCAATTGTTAAATATACCTCTCTTTATTAGTAAATTAGTATGGTACCCGTGCTCTCTTGCACGGTTGTTATATATCTTTTCATGTTATTTAACTATTATTTTTATACAAATATTTTTATAATAATTTAGTCATTTTTTATAAAGTAAAGCCAGTTATTATGTGAAATATTTGTATTATTTTTTCATGGATTGAAAAAAGTAAAAAAAATATAAAAAGTTTATGGAGTATTTGCACATGTATTAAAACACAAATGTTAAATATTTCTTTTAACAATAAATTAATTAGACTCATGAATAAATTATAAAAAATACAATAACAATGTAAAATTTAAATTAAGTTTTAGTTATTATTATATAATTATATAATATAGAAATTTTGAAGCTCTTTCTTATTATAACTTTTGAAAGTTTTGCTTGAAAACAACATTAATGTTTAAAACTTTCAAAATTATAAGAAGTCATAAAATATAGTTTAAAAAAACGACATAAATTAGAGTCAAAATTTTTGGATCGATTACATTGGTTCTTCTAAATTTAAAATAAACATTTCATATATCATTGATTTTATCTTTTGATTATTTAAAAATTATCAAAATATTTTCTTTATAAATTAATCTATTTTCTAAGTTTTTATCATAATTTATATATTTTCCAAAATTACCATTTCAATTTAAATAATATATATTAAATTAAATTTCACAATTTTAAGGGTAAATGGATTTAATTTTTGTAATTTTTGATATTTTAATTATTTTATATTGCATAAAAGTAGCATCGTAACAATAAAATGATATTTATCAATTTTATTTCAAAGTTCATGCAAAAATATAGAACAGGAATATAAAAATGAAAATAAAATGTCATTGAATTATTATTAATATATTTTCTAATAATTAAATGAAAATTAAAATTAAAAAAATGTAATATATTTAGAACAAAAGCAAATATAAAAAATATTATGCAAATTATCCTTAATTTTTTTATAAAATAAATTAATTACTTATTTACAAAAATATACAAATTAAAATATCTATTTTGTTAAAATTTAAAATCTTCTTTTACAAAAATATAATTTCAATGTCAAAATACATCTTAATTTGATTTTCAAATTTATAAAGAAAAATGAATGTAATAATGAAAACCAAACCTAACAAAAATTATTGCTTAGATACTATTTCTTTGCTAAAAAATAAATTTTGTATATTTTAAAATAAAAATTTAAAAATATTTAAATATTAATAGTTGTAAAAACAAAAATTTTATATATCACTAAGACAACTTTATCAATAAAATTTAAAAGTTACAAACATATATTTTTTTATTTTAATGTTGTTGAATTGGATTTTGATGGATTTAGGAATTAAGGGTGTCTTGTCTCGAACCCGGGACACAACAATGGTATTAAAAGGATAAACCATTAAACCTGGCTAGACAGACTTTATAAAAATACTGGTAAATCATAATGTCTCGAGACATATTATCATTAAAATAGCTTTTTTTTAATATCAAATTCATGTTTTTGTACTTTAATTTATTTCCACTTCAAATAAAATTATTCACATAAGTTAACTTACAAAAATATGTTATTAAAATATTCATGCAATCAATATCATTGTTAGTTTTATTTAAAATTTAAAGAGAAAGCAAAAATATAATTGAAGGTAAAAAAAAATACATGGCACTATCATAAAATATTTTTCATCAAAATAATTTTTAATGTCTCAATCATAAAAATTTAAATTTATAATGTAATGTTATAATTTATTTTCATTACCTAAAAATTGAAATTTTATATTGTAATTAATTTTTAAAATACTATTAGTTTAACGTTCTGTATTTCACAAAAATATCATATTGGGAATGATATATTTATAATATTAAATTAACAATTAACATATAAAAAAAATAGAAAATGATAAAATAAAATTAAATTTTAAATTTTCAAAATTAAAAATATTATATGAATTCTCATTAAACTATTTTTATCAAATAAATAATTATTTAATTTCTAAAACCAAATATTTAATATCTTAATTTTTAATAATTTAAATTTAAAGTTTATACAATTGAGTGTAAAAAGACATCAAAATTAAATTTTAAAATTTATTGAAAAAAGTTATGATAAAAATTAGTATTAAATCTATCACAAAATATTATTCAAGTATTATTTCACTTAAAAATAATCAAATTTTTTGGAAATAAAAATATTAAACATCTTTAAATATGAGTAACTATAAAAACAAAAATTATAACTCAATTCATGCTTTAAATATTTTTATTAATAAAATTAATTTTGAAATTAAGAAAAATTCAATTATTTATTTTTGTATTTTAAAATTAAAAAGAGTCAAATACATATTTTTTAGCATCTATTTATAGCATCATATATTTGTCCTACATCAAAACTGTGCCAGTGATTCATGAATAGCTACCGGACAAAAAATGTTTAGAGAGGGCATGAGGGAGAATGGCATTTTTGTCAAAATCCATTGGTAGGTGCTCTAAAAAGTGACACTTGTCCTCTACAAAAGCTTGAAATATTATATAAATATAAATAGAAATAGATGTATTTTTCTTTTTTATATTTTATATTAAATTTACTTAAATAACTTCATTCCTTACCTTCCTCCCGTCCAAGTATTATCAGTTTCTTTCTTGAGATTTTTTTCCCTCACACCTATCCCAGATTTCACTTCAAAATTTTCATCAATTCTTTGCTAAAAAATACAAGAATGTCATTGAGAAATGAGTGCGGAAATTTTCCAAAAAATACTTGATACGTGAAAGATTCCTTTTCATTATACTATGCTAGGTTTGATTTTATATCTGGAAATTTTGTTCTATGATGAATAGTCATGGATGAATTTCTTCTGTTTCCATGATGAGATTTACTAAGCTTGGGTAGTGGGTTCTAACTTGATATTAATATTTGATACCGTAATGGAGTATTGGTTGTAATGAATTAATTTCTAATTGACGGAGAGATTTTTTTTTTCTTTTGAACAAATTTGACGGAGAGTTTGTTTTCTAGAGAATGTAAAATCTCAAATTGATGAGAGATTCTTCCCCTATTTTTGATGTTGCTGAATTGAGTGTTAAGGCTGAAAGTTCAATTAAAATTTTGTGTCTTTTTGCTCGATTTTGTATGAGAATAAAAATACAGACCGATGCAACAATTGGGTTGGTCTCATAACTAAAGTAATTTAACGATACTGTGAGAGGAAGTGTATGTTAGGCCTGGTGTACGGGGTAAACTGAAGGAACTGTGTATAATATTTAGATGGATGGAAGGTAAAGGGTAAAGTTATTTAAGTAAATTTAATAACAAAAAGTAAAAAAAAAAAAAAAAGAGGTATATTCAATAATCAAGAGAGGTATATTTAACAATTGCTAATTTCACTTTAAAAGCCCAATTTTAATTATTTACATTAATCTTTTATTTTTACCATTTACACCTAATAATTATTTTAAAAAAAATAAAAAACGGAGTTATACTTTTGGCGTATGATCCACGCCAGTTCTGAGTAGGTTGATAGCCTAGAAGCTTCAATTGCTATTACCCAACTTGTTTTCTACTAATTTTAATTACAAAATTAGTTTTGCACGTGATTAAATTCCTATTATTTATCTTTTACCGTTAAATACTATCCATGACGATGGCTAGCATGCACAAGTGAAACAACTTAGGCATTGTACAAAAGTATTCCCGTTAGATTTTTACAATTTGAATTGATGGTTGTGATTCTTTCTCTTTTTTCTCTTTTTTCTTTCTCTTTTTATTTCTTTCTTTCTCAATTTACCCTACAATTTGTCCTTGATTATAAAAACTTAGGAAATATTTTTAATTTAGTATTTGAAATTATTAGAATATTAAAAATATTTTTAACAGAATATAGAAATTAATATTTACAAAGTAATTATATGATTCTACTTATAATTATTGCCTTTGCCTTTAATTTATTATTGGATATCATAATTAGAAGCAGAGATAAAGTGCATCTATATAACTATTATGCCAATGACTGATGAGACTTTGTTGGATTGTCCGGATAGTTTATGATAGAAATTTAGTACCTATATCATTAGTAATTAATGTATAGTTATGTGATAACCATGTTGTGAGAGTATGTGTGTTTGTGTATGGAAGTCGGTTTGGTACATTACAGGATGAAGGTAGAGACCACCTGATGAGGTTTAGAGGGTACTAGTATCGAGTTGTGAGAGTCCTATGTTCAGGCTAATTGTAACACTCCAACTTTTAGAACGTTTTATTTCCAAAATTTGTTATGGAAAATATAGAGGGAATCTCAAAACTCTGTCAAATCCCATCGATATTAGAATTTCGAGTTACTTAATTGTGATTTTTAATAATTATTCCAAGCTAGGGCAGAAGAATTGTAAAAATGACAATTACGTCCCAATTTCTCAATATTCAAGTTGACATGAGAAAAAAAAAAACTCAAATGACTATAAATTGGTAATTTGAGCTTGGAAACATGTCATGTATATTTAAATACAATTTTCGATAATTTTTCTTGAATTTTCATAAACTTATGAGAAAAATTACCAGAACATCCTATCAATTTATCTGTCTGTCTATCTAAAGCAATCATAGATGGTTCAACCTCAAACATTTTAAATAGACAAATTCAATTTCATATTTGGGTTAAATACATAAGAATATAATTTCTATAAAAGTCTGGGTATTTATTGAGTTAAAATGAATTTAATATGAATTTTTGACTGAAAAATAATAGAATAATTCAAATAATTCGAAATTCATTATAAAAAATTAATTTTAATTCATAATAATTATTAATAATAGTAAAATAAGGTGTCCACAAAGTTTCAACAAAAACAAAATTAGTTTTCTATACAAAATAAATAATTCAAGTTTTACGCCCATAAATAGGTAGCTACCAGCCATATAAAGGCCGATTGACCATTTTGGGTTATTTTTAAAAAGTTTTTACCAAAATGGGTCTGTTTCAAAAAATATTATCTATATGGGTCTGTTTTGACCAAAGATCCAACCAAACTTTTAATTTGACCAGTTTGAATGCCATGTAGGCATAATGAAACTGCTATTAAAAATAGCAGCTTCATACTGAAAAACGTACGGAGGAAAATTTTAAGCTGAAACTGTAACTGACAATTGCGATTTCAGTCAACACATGTACACATGTACTTGTTTTACATCTATCGATGCCAGGTCATGTCATATTGAAGTAGCTATTAAGAATTGTTACTTCATTTGAACAAAGAAGAAGCAATTAGGAATTGCTACTTCTTTGTACTTTTTTTGACGCATGTTCAGTGAAGTAGCAATTGATGTTTGCTACTTCAATAAGACGTGTGCACCTCGTGGACGGTGTTCATCATGTGTGATGTATTTTTTTTTCTTCAATTATTTTAACTTATTTTAATTTTTTTTTATTATTTATTGAATTTTATTATTATTATTTATTTAATTATTTATTTAATTCACATTTTAAATTATGCAATATATATTAAATTAATTTTTATTTAAGATAATAGACATATTTTTAAGAGTTAATTACACTGACCTCCCCTAAGGTTTACTCTTATTACACCTAGTATCCCTCCATTTTTTTACATTACTTTGAGTACCCCTAAGGGGGGGTCAGTGTAAGATTTTTCAAACCTAAGAGGAGGGGTCGGTGTAACAATTTAAACTTAAGAGGGGGGTCGGTGTAACGAAAGTCCAAAAATTAGGGGGGGCTTCTGTAGGGTTCAAAAATAGAGGGGTATCGGGTGTAATAAGGACAAATCTTAGGGGGATCCGTGTAATTTACTATATTTTTAAACCCTAAACCAATGAATTTTATTTATTTTTATTTAACATACCTTGTATATTTTTTATTTATTGGTCCCCCTTTTACAGTTGCAGCTTCAGTACGCGTGCCTAAAAAAATAAGTCGCTTGGCGAATTGTAACCCCGTCCACGAGGTGCACGCGTCTCATTGAAGTAGCAAACACCAATTGCTACTTCACTGAACATGCGTCAGAAAAATTACAAAGAAGTAGCAATTCCTAATTGCTACCTCTTTGTTCCAACGAAGTAACAATTCTTAATAGCTACTTCAATATGACATGACCTCACATCGATAGATGTAAAACAAGTACGTGTGTACATGTGTTGACTGAAATAGCAATTGTCAGTTGCAGTTTTAGCTTAAAATTTTCCTTCGTACGTTTTTCAGTATGAAGCTGCTATTTTTAATAGCAGTTTCATTATACCTATATGGCATTCAAACTTGTCAAATTAAAAGTTTGGTTGGATCTTTGGTCAAAACAGACCCATATAGATAATATTTTTTGAAACAGACCTATTTTGATAAAAACTTTTTAAAAGTGATCCAAAATGGTCAATCAGCCCCATATAAATATCTGTGCTGAGACTCAAATGACTTGAGTCACCCAAAAAAAAAAACCCTTTTCAGACCAGTTGCGTGCACTCTCTCACTCTCCCCATATTTAACACATATTTTAACATGATGTCATGGTGGCGATGTTAGTCCAAGTGATACAAGCTTTATGATGTCATAATTCTTTCTCTCTATTTTAGGGACCATTCAGCAGCTCGCTCCCACCCTTTCCCTCATGTTTACACGACCAAGCTCATACACACACAAAGTTCTAATTGTTTTATTTTTCTCATGCATGGCAACATAACCCTCCACCATCTTCATCCATCATTTTCTATCACTAAACCTCCATCAAAGCTTTTCTTCTTCAAACAAGGAGCCTTGGAGCAAGCTTTCTCTTCCTCCCCTCCTCTCTCACGTGCTCAAGGTATTGGGGAGTGGGGAAAATGGTTTCTTTTACTTGTTTACATGTTGGTGGTGGTGGTTACTACCACAAACCATTGCTTTTGTTTTTACCCCTTTTTGTTTTATTTATTTCTCACTAACTAGAACTCCAAAAATTATGAGACCAGTTTTTATAGCTCCATATGAATGTTTAGTACAACATATAAAAATTGCAAAAAAGTTATAAAAATGTTTACTTAGTAAAAATTTCCTTTTTCTAAACCTATGCAAAAACTAACGTCTAGGCAAACCAAGGCAATGCTTAAATTTTTGTGATTTTTGTGCTCGAGATTTTCTTGATATAAAAATTTTATATTAAACTACACACATAGTGTAACCTTAGGAAACCCAAAGGGTTGGCGCAGTGGTGTAAGGCCTCACTGCGTTTACATGAGGGAGAACAATCTATTTAGTGGGAGAATCCGTGTTCGATTCCCTCATGTGCAAAATTTCCTTGGGTCAGCGGTAACCACGCACTGCGAGCGAGATTAGTTTCTGACCCAATGGGTTGGGGAACACCCGTGGTCTCTAACCCAGGACTCAAAAGAGTAACCTTAGGAAAAATTATTATAATTTTTCATACGTTTTATTTTTTAAAAAAATACAAGAAGAAGACACAAAAGCTACCACGTTCTAGGTTTTTCTGGAAAACTTTTTCTTCTATTTTGAATTTACTGGGAACAATCGGCGTTTTCTAAAAAAATAAAAATATTATGGTGTTCCTATATGTGTAATGACCCGTTGCCGCTACATGATAACTATAACTAAAGAAGCAGAGGACTTTATTTTAATTTATTTCAAAACTCTCGAATTAATTTATTTATGAAAACACTTGTGAACTTTTTCGCATTTGAAAGCTAAAAGCTAAAACACACAATGTTAAGATAAAACACTATATATAAAATGACCAACTGAATAAAACCACGTGCCTTATGGCACATCCACATCTATCCTAAGATAAAACATCAAAGCAACTCAACATGGCCTTGAAAGATCTATCCCTCCTCATATATATATATATATATATATATATATATATATATATATGACTTGAAAAGATAACTCTTAAACACCTAAGCTGGTCCACACTAGACATAAAACTAACAAAGAAAAGACAAGAAAAATCACATCTTCGCGTCCAAGCACATCCATAAAGCCTCCAAAGGAAAGGTCCACCTCCTAGCTATCTACTCCCACGAACACGAAGTTCGAGATCATCACAGTCACAACCACATTGCCACAATGTAAGGGTAAGTTTAGCAAAAACAAAAATACTTAAAATAATTTAAAAATTAATAAAACATTACATATCTAGATTTTATCATATATAAACATGGCCTTTGAGAATCAATTAATAACTAAATCCAACTTTTATATATATATATATAAAAGACATCATTTACAACCATCATGAAATTTCAATCAAGCTATTAACATCACAATTTAACCATCAACATCATCATTATTAGTCTATTAATCAATCATCACCAAGCACACCAATCATAAACACCAACGACAGACTCTACTCCATGGAGATTCGACCCATATAAGCGATCATCATAGGCCCCATCCCTTAACATAATTCACTCTCTGACCATTAGGGAGTCCCCTGACTTATCCTACTGAAGAATTGTGATTTTGTTGGAATAGATGAGTGTGGGTAGTGGCTTACCTCGGTCAGGCCCTAACTTCTAGAGGAATTCGCCCACCCATCTACTCTATAGGCCCATTTGGTGTTAGCCCCACAACTCATCCAGCACTAGGTTGAGGGCCCACCAAGCACCCTTAACTTTGCGTGCCTACTCATATGCAACAACAACAAAACACCACATCATATGATACTTAGATTCCCTTGAGGTTTAAGATAGACACCTCCATACCCATCATCTCACCTATGGTCTATCTTAAGGGTCTAAGTTTCATCAACAATAACAACCATCTCTTATGCATTTAAATGAGTTAACTTCAATATTTATGAAACGTTTTCACCACTTCGGAAAGCCATCAAAGTCTAAAACATGAGGGGTGGGTACTTGGGAAGATATCCACTAAGCGAGACCCTCAGGTCTCTTAGTGGATCGGAGATTCGATGCGCAATGGATCTCGCCTTCACCAAGTAGCCATTTCTTTTCAACTCATTTGAAAATCACAATTAACTCATTTAAATGCTTTAAGAAGGTTTTCAACATCATCGGTTCATTCACAACAACATAATTCATCACCTTATCAATAAAACATGCACCTCATTAAAGCATTATTCACTTCCACAACAATGAAATATTTTAGAATAATATAAGCATTTCACATTGACATAATCATGATCATCAATTTCAACATCTCAACAGAGTTACCTTCCATCTCACTATTTATTTTCTTGAAATCTAATGGTTAGGATTAGTTACTCATTACAACCATTAGATTTCAAGAAAATGAATGGTGAGGATAAAGAGTAAGTTTGTTATACTTACTCTTGGAGTAAGTGAATCTTTATATATATATATATATATATGTGTGTGTGTGTGTGTGTGTGCGCATTTGGCAGGAAAAGTTGTTAGATTTATTGCACTCCATGTGTAGGATCACATGGCCAAGTGTTGGAGTATATGGTTACTTAAGTTTGGGTATAACTCTTATTCCTATATTTCTGGGTTAAGTGTAGGTGTTGGCTTAAGCCATTAAGTTTGATATTCTTTAAGGCAACTGCCTTTTTACCCTTGGGTTAAATAAGGAAAGTCGAAGAAACCTCCAAAACAAGTATCTTGTAAATGACACTAGTATTTTTCTAAAATTATAAAAATATATTTAAATAATATTTAATATGTTCAATTTAATTGAAGAAAAAATTTCATAGCAAAAAATATACTAAAAATATAAAACGTACATATATTCATAATTTTTTATTATAAAAATCTCAAAAAGTTGATATAATTATATTTTATTTCAATGATAATTTACAAGTAGTTTTTAATAATAGAATATAATTTTATTTTATTTTTAATGATATTTTATTCATAATTTGAAAATTTACATACTTATTTTTATTTTAATGATATTCTGCTATTTTTTTTGGATATTTTAAAAAATTGGAATTTGAAGTATATGTATTTTTATATTATTATTATTACCGATAATAAACTTCCACCAATTAAACTAATTTGCTCTGAATTAAAATAAAATATAATTGTACACCAAAAATAGTAATGTACATCAATATATCAATTTTTGAGAATTTATAATAAAAAATTATGAATAGATCGATGTATGTTTTATATTTTAAATATATTTAATTTTTATGGAAATAATTTTTCATTAATTAAATTTTTAATCATTTCATCCTTTTTTGAAATTTTTTAATAAGTGTGTCATCTCCTTTTTCGTAGAAAACAGAGTTGGGTGGAATGCAGCACCTCTCCTATAAATAAATAGTAGTAGTAAATCAATGCAACTGCGCTGGCAAGCCATCCTGATATCTCCTTGAAACTCCATCTTTCCTATCCTGAAACCATGGCCATGGCAATTTCTGCAATTGGTTTTGAAGGTTATGAAAAGAGGTTGGGAATATCATTAAAACCTGTGGTACTATACAGTTACTGCTTGCAATCCCACCCATATTGAAGTTCGCTGAAATGCTTTCCCTCAATTTTAAATTTGTAAAGTACACCAGGGGAAGCTTCATTTTCCCTGGTGCTCAGCCATATCCCCATCGCAACTTTTCTGAGGAAGTAGCCATCTTGTGGTTTTATTTTGTGGTTTTATTTTGTGTCTTTACGATCCTCTTGTGGTTTACGAAGTAGCCATCTTGTCTCCGTAAGAATAAGCGTTCTTGTGGTTTTATTTTGTGTCTTTACGATCCTCTGTCTCCGTAAGAATAAGTCTTCTTGTGGTTTTATTTTTGTCTTTTTCGTTCAGTGTCATTGTACTTGTTTTTGTCTAGGCCTTTTAGCAAGGATTTGTCTAATGTGAAGTTCTATTTTCGTGTTCCACCTGTGTAGAAATGTCAAGTGTTAATATTGACAGTTGGATATATCCTTTATTACTTAAAAAGGAATACATTTGAGTAAAAAAAAATTCCCCCTAAAAGTTGATGGCTATTTTTGTAATTTTAAACACATTAAACAGTATGTAATAAATGATACAATCAAAATAACATTTAATTACATTCCTATAATTATGGTAGTAAAAAAAAAATATAATTATGATATTACCTAATTCAAAGATAGTTTTATTAATTTCTTAAATTGTGAAGGTTGTGAGTTTGGAACACAAAAAAGTAATTCTTCAAAAGTATGCAGGCATCATTAAAGTAAGAGTTAGAGAAGTCAAGCAAAGAAAATAGATAAAGATATAGATGGAGGTTAAAAGATATTAAATCACAACTCAAGAATAAAGAAATTTTTTTGGCATGGTTGAATGAAAAAGAATGAGCTAAACTAATGTGGTTGAAAAGTGAAGATACAAAAAATGTTTACATGTCCTCTACATTCTGCACTTCAAGAATCTTTAGATGTCAGTTTTTCTAAATTATTGTTGCCCTCTATAATTTTTTTTTATTTTTTTGTGTGTGCACCTCTATCATTTTTGTGACCTATTTTCTAATTATTTATAAAAAAAATATATGTAATTATGGTAACTAAGGTGATTATCATGAGTATATATTTTGATTAAATCAATCAATTAAATTATTAAATCTTAAATGGATTTTGATTCTATATAATACGATCTCGTAGAAATTTGAATTTTTTTTAAAAAAAAATAGGAATTTGAATTTTTTAAACTATTTCAGTCTACAGGGAGTATATTTTATCAAATTTAATATAATTATTTTGCTTATCAATATAATTAATATAATTATCTGCTTATAAAAAAAACTCTGATATTTTTAGTAATTATGGTAGAATACAAAAATAAAATTAAGAGATTAGAATTCAAATATAATTTAATAAATTTTGATTAGAATTCGTCCAACTACAAATGTAATTACTAGCAATTAAAATTTAATTTATCTTTTTTAAACTTCTTTTGAAATTTTAAACTTTTAAAAAATGTTATAAATATTTTTTATAAACTAAGGTGGCATTTGTTTCACGGATTATTTCTTTAATCCTCGAAATATTTTTTTCCGGGAAAATAACAAGGAAATGTTATTCCCGGATATTTTATAAGAATGTATGATATATCCGGTAATAATTATTTTATTACCTCATAACAAATGTAGGAATAAATTTTCCCAATCCCATATTCCTAGGAATAAAAAAATAATCCGTGAAACAAACGTTCCATAAGAAAATTGGGGATAATTAATTAATTTTAAATATATTAAATTTAATTATTTAAAAAAATTTAAAATGCTTTTCGAAACATTAAAATTTTAAAAAATGTTATAAATGCTTTATTGTAACTAAATAATTGAGATTATAAAATTAAATTTAAATATACGAATTTTAATTATTTGAAAAATGCTATAATTTTTTTTAAATTTTAAACTTTTAAAAAACATTACAAATGTTTCATTAAAATTGGGAATTGTTAAAATTAAATAGTTCAATTAAAATTTGATACATTCAATTATTTAGAAGTTGATATATTTTTTTTAAAAAAAAAACTTTAAAAAATGTTATAAAAAGCTTTATTGAAACTATGAATATTTGAAATTAAATAATTAAACTCAAAGGTATTAGTTTTAATTATTTAAAATTGTTAGAAATGTTTTCTTGATATTTTAAACAATTTAAAAGAAATTATAAATGATTTTTTTTGGGTTAAATCAATAATTTCGAATTTATTAATTTTATTTTTAAAAAAGTCATTATAAATGCATTCTTAAAATTTTAAAAAATGTTATAAATGCTTTTTTGAAACTAATAATAGTTTGAATTAAATAATTAAATTATTTTATGTTTTTAAAACTGATTTCTTGAAATTTTCAACTTTAAAATTATTATAAGTACATTTTAAAACTGAAAGTAGTTGAAGTGAAATGAATAATTATAAAACCTTATTATTAACAAACAATTTCTTAAAATATAATTCATATATCAAATATTTTTAAACTAGGTACATAAATTTGTTTATATATTTATACATACAATTTAAAAAAAATACTTTGCCACTCAAAAAAATAAATCATCCGTGCATCGCACGGGATACACGCACTATTATTACTTAAAGGAATATACACTGTCCTAAAAAATTTCCCCCCAAAAAAATTAAGGGACATTTTGGTAATTTTTCATACATTAAAGCAGTCATAAAATTCAAAATAAAATTAAATGGAAAGTAATAAATGTATTTTTAACTATCGAAAGTGACCACATAGTTTGGAAGTGATCAATTAGTATAACTATGGGTTGGTTTGAAAATTTTCTTAGTATTTTATTGTGGATTATTATATGGTTTATAGTTTGAAAAAAAAAAAAAAGATTATAGAGTCTTTGGTGATATACTTTTAATTGAAGTGACTTTTGCATTTTAATTTGTTCCCAACATTGACTTCTAAAATATTTACTTAATAAAGAATTTTACAACACAATAGATGTTAGGATTGGAATGTTATTACAAGTGGCTTAGGCTTTTATGCTACTAATAAATGAAGAAATGAATCGTGTTTCTTACAAAGAAAATGTGTTTAAGTTTTTGGGAAGATAAATAAGTTGTTTCCACTCTTGATATAAATAGGTTCATGAGTACACTAATTCCTTTTAGAAAAAAAGTTTGGAATGTGTAAAAAAAATATTTTTATTTAATATAAATTAAATAAAAACAATACATGCTTCTGCTTTTAAATAATAGAAAATTAAATCACTTAATTATATATTTTATGATATATTTTTGAATAACAATTTTATTTAATATAAAAATTAACTATTGAATAAATTCTACTTTTTTTTTATAACATTTCCTCTATTCAGAAGCAAAAGTTGATTATGTCAATAAAAGATTAAATCACTAATTTATATATATATATATATATATATATATATATATATATATATATATATATATATATATATATATATGATATAAATCTATAAATCATGCATGTTATAGTTGATTGTTCATTATCATATATACAACAGTTTTTTAATTTAAAATTTAAATATTGAATTAAAATTACTTTTTACTTTTCTAAGATTGTATCAACTGAAAAGCAAAAATTGTTTATCTCACATTGAGGCAGGATGAAACCAATAACAAATGGTCATGTACTTTTAAATGACAAAAAAAATGTAAAGGACTTAAAAGAAGGGAACATCATTAATTTTGAAAAATATTAGAATAATCTAAGGACTATATTACAATAAGGAGAAGTGTAACACCCTAAATTTTGGAGCTTAGGATTAAATAAGAAATTAACCTTTTAATTAATGATTAATTGAGTAATTAAGAAAAATAAGAGAAGAGATTTGGTCAACTCATTAATGACATTGTTGTAATTAAGTGGAACTTGTGTCTAGAATCTAAATTTAGACTTTTAAGAGCATGGTTAACTTACAAATGGGTCTAGAATAACTTTGATTAGTAAAATTAATTGTTCTAAAGTAATTGGTGATTTAGAAAATTTAATTAAGGTAATTAAACAAAATAAAGTGCAATTTATTTAATTAAAGCCTAAAGAGAATTAGTTAGCAACTAAATGAATGTGAGAAATTAAATCTTCATTAATAAAGAGCTTAATTGCAGATTTTACCACCCAACTTTTATTATTTTGCGAATTTTACCACTCAAGTTTTATTTTCACGAATTTTACCACCTAACTTTCATCATTTTGCGAATTTTACCATCCAAGTATTTTTTTCGCGAATTTTACCACTCAATTTTCATCATTTTACGAATTTTACCACCTAAAATTTTAATTTTTGTGCATTTTACCATCACATTCATATCAAAACAACATTGTTTTGTGTTTTCTTTAGCTTTTTTTTTTAAGACATCAGCGGTGGTAAAATGTGCAAAAATTGGAAACTTGGATGGTAAAATTTGCAAAAATAAAACTTGGGTGGTAAAATTCGCTAAATAATGAAAGTTAGGTGGTAAAATTTGTAATTAAGCCTTAATAAAGTGAGAATAATTAGTAAAACAAGCTTACACCATGATTTGACCAAAAGTCAAAGAAAGTCAAAGATGGTCAAAGTAAGGAATATTCTAATTAATGACATTTTTGTAATTTTATGTTTTTGAGCATGAAATATTATTTTGGATATAGATAAAATTTTAATAATTATAATTAAGCATATAAATAACTTAGGTTCATCAAAAGTAATTAAATTGAATTAATTATTAATTTTAGCAACTTATTTAGTATTTTGGGCCTAGAAAATTCATTTTAAATCCAAATTGAGTGATTCCAAAGGCAATGACTTTAGAAAATTAAATGCTATGTTTTAAGAATATATTAGAGCTAAAAAAAAATTAAAACCTAGAACAGCTAAATACCCTAAACATAATTAGGTTTTAAAAATCTTCTTTTTTAAAATGTGGGGCCTACCCTTTTAGGGTTAGTGGCCCCCTATAAAAGCAAGTAGGACCCCCCTTAGTGTGTGTGTGCCGCCGGATAGAGAGAGGAAAGGAGAGAGAGAAAGAGAGCGAGAGTTTGAGTTTCTCTCTTTGTGGGTTTGGAGGTAAGTTTCTCCTCCTTCTCTCTAGCTCCTTCTCATCCTCTCTCTAGTGTTCCTAGACTAACTCTTCTCCTTTTCTCTTGCATTTTGGATATGTTGTAGAACTCACCAAGCTCTAGTTTTGGGTGTTTGGAAATTTTATTTTGAAGTCTTGAGCTTAGAAAACCAAGGTATGGGAGGAGTTCTTTCTTTTTCTTGAGCCTAAATTACTTGTCTTGTGACCTACTCTTAGTGGGTCAAGCTGAAATGCCATTAAATGTGATATTGAATGTACGACATGTGTGTTAAATGTGATTTTCGCTACTGTTTTTGTGACTGAAAAAATGGGTGCACTTTTTGATGTTTTAGACATCAAAAATGGGTTCCTTGGATATGAAAACCTAGGGTTGCATGTGTGGAATGTTACATTTGGACTTTGGAATCATTTGGAATGAAATATTTAAGTTTTACGGCCATTATATTTGTTTTGGGTTCTGTTTGGTGTGCTGGGCATGATGTGACTGTTTTATGTTGTTTTTTATATTAAAAATGGATTCTTCATGTTTGAAAATGTAGGGTTGCATATGAGATTCATTAAAAATGGATTTCTAGATAATTTGGAATTTAATTTTTGAGTTTGAATGCATTTTTTCCTGTTTTGGCACTGTTTACGAAACTGGGAATGATGGGGCTGTTATTGTTTGTTTTTTACCTCAAAAATGGATTCCTAATGTTTCAAAATGTAGGGTTGTATATTTGGTTCATCGAAAACGGATTTCTAAATCATCGGGAAATGTATTTTTAAGTTTTGAGCTAAATATGTAATTTTGTGTTCTGTTTTGGGACACTTCATGTTGGGGCTGTTGTATGTTATTTTTGACATCAAAAATGATTTTTCCATGTTTTAAAATGTAGGAATGCATATAAGGAATGTTGAAAATGATTTACTAAATCTCTTGGAAAATTAATTTCTAGAAAAATGCATGTTTTGGGCACTGTTGGGACTGTTTTGTAAACTGGGGAGAATGGGGCTGGAATTGGCTGTAATGGACCTCAAAATTAGCTTCTTCATACCTTAAAACCTAAGGTTGCATATAAAATTAATCAAAAACCGATTTCTACGTCAATGGGAAATTATTTTTTAAGGTTTGATGTCATTTTGCTCTGTTTTACCCCTGTTTTGTAAGCTGGGAAGAATGGGGCTGGAATTGGCTATCATGGACCTAAAAATTAGCCTCCTCATACCTTAAAACCTAGGGTTGCATATTTGGTTTGTCAAAATCCGATTTCTACATCAATAGAGATTTAATTTTGAAGTTTTAAAGCTCATTAAAGGAGTTTTTGAGCCAATTTCGGGTTGGATGTTTAATCACCTAAAATCTAAGTTTTAAACGCCTAAAATAAGTCATTTTTAGTGAAAAATGAAAGTTTACATGTACATGTGGGTGGGGACTTGATTTGAGATTGTTTGAAACTCAATATAAGAAACTATGATGCTTGAAAATTGGGGTTTTGTGTTGACTGCGGGTTTGACCCAAAAATTGATAGTTTGTGATGAGTTTAAATTGTATAAGTGTATGAATGTTATTCTTGTTGTGGAATTATTGGCTAAGACCGAAAGGGCATGACCTTCGGCACATACTTGTTGAATTATATATTAGTATGTCATGAATGCGTGTGATAAATTATCACTAAGACTGAGAGGATGTGACCTCTGGCTTGGATATGAATTGTTGGATAATTCCTGTGGATGTATTTCTTGCTAGGATCTGAGTCCGAGGGGCGTTGTCCCTCGACAATGCATGTTGGTTTTTGCTTGTACATGAGTAAGATGGATGAGTTTGGGGTACCCGAGGCACTAATGTGTGTGCAAATGGATATATCCACTTTAAAATGGTCATGTTGTTCATGACACTAAGAGGCGAGGAGGGACAAAACCCTTCTCCTCTTGTAGTATGAGGAGTAGTGAATGATGTTCGTGTCATTCGCCTTGCACGGGATGACGCACGCTACGAGGAGACGAATAATGTAAAGAGAGCATCAGTGACAAAGACGAGATGGATTTAGAAAGACAATGTTATTAATCAGAGATGGGGCTTGACTCCATGCTCGGTGAGGAGGGTCATCTAACATCCTCTTGGCAGTACCGTTGAAACTGATTGTCTTGTGGAATACATCTCGCTGCGTGGAAAACGTGTGAGGAAATCGTTATGAGGAGTGGATGATTACAACTGGTACACTGGGGGATAGTTTGTTGTCTCAAAGGAGGCTTGGGGAAATGGTGTCAGGTTGTGACAACCCGGCTAAGGTTATAAGTCCGGTTAGTTCGGGGGACTCACGTAACCGGCTTGGCATTCCCGACGAAGACGGAGCTATATCCACGATTGGTGAGATCGACGTGTCGCTATGTACCTGACATGAGTTGAGTGCTCCCAATTTGTCATCAACGCAATTGCATATGACCATTAAAACCTGGGAGGTTTAATGGCTGTGGGGCCTATAGGAATAGATGTTGTGAGATAGATACTTGACTAGGATTACCGTGAGCGGTTATCGCTAGTGAACCACACACAGTGGTTGCGTAGGTTGTTTGGGACTGTAAGTCCGATTGTTTGTGGCTACTAAGGAAACGGAGAACTCACTTCCATGTTTTTATTTTTCAGAGGAAGATGGTTGACCCTGTGCGAATGATGAAGACAAAGTGAAAACACTATGCCAAGTGCCAATGATGCAAATGGATATGTTCAAGGAAGAAGAGGATCCTCCCAAGTATGCCTCATGGGTTTAATGGGTATTTTGGGTTTTAATTTTCATTGAGTCACTGCTCTGAGTCTCAGTCCCTTCTTCTTTAAACGAGGGTAGACTAGGATTTAGTATTATGATGTATCATTTTCCTTCATGTGACTTATTTGAAAAATGTATTCATTTTCAAGGATGTAAAAGTATATTCAGTTTTGTGTAAAAGAATTGTTTAATGATGAAATTGGGGATGTTTAAAAGAAATTCTATTATGTTTTGATAGTTTACCGTGGTTATGATATTTGATAATTCGAGTTTAGTTTATTAAGAAATTTATTTCACAAAAAAGACGTTTTTTTTAAATGAATGATAAGTTGACAAGGATGTTTCTTCGTTTGGAGTTAAAAGCAATAAGATTTGAAAGTTAAAAAGGAAAAAAAAAAATTCCTCATATTTGAAAGGTTATCTTACAATCAAGAATAAAAATTATTTTCGTTAATAATGTAAGTAAAAATTCCTTAATAGTAATAAGGGGTGTTACACAAAGACTACAGTGAAAAAGTGTAACAAATGGTTCATAGGTGGACCAATATTATTAACCCTTAGATTTATTATTAAAATATTTCAATGGTTCAGATTAAAATAGATATTCTTTTAACATTTTTTAACAAGTCAAGAAAAAAAGCAAAGAGACAATTTTATCCCTATCTTCTTCATCCCTCTCCACATCTACAGAATCCTTCACCGGTAATTCATACACTGATACACAGATATTTTTATACTTTCATGGATTCACCCATCACATTAGCCAACAGCCCAACACCATTAGCCCCATCAATATATGAAACGAAATTCAAACTTAAGAAATTCCCAATTCAAGATATCACTGTTACCTACACTTAATCTTGCACCAAAAAATGGTAGAAAAATAAAACACATCAATTACGTTCCCTTTCTTAAATTCGCAATTGAAATTTGTAACCATAACATGAGAATAAAAGAACATATAAATGAAAACACCAGAACCAGAAAATTCTCAGATACCACAGTTTCAACATGCACGCCTCAACGAAACAAAGCCATTTGGCTCACCACGCTAGAGTTCGTCATTTCGACTTCGGAAAAGGAAATTTGGAAATTTTTTTCTCACTATTTCACTAAGAAACAGAAACGCCCTGTTAACCACTAATCCAACTTAGCCTGATACATGGCATTAGCGATTCAGTAGCTATTATTTTCTGTTATAATTAACTACTGCCAGTTGTATTCAGCAGTTACAAACTGTATTCTCTTTCTTTTATTCATTTTGGCTTAGACTATATATAGTGAATCATGTACTTTAATTCAGTTTAAGCAAAATAGACGCTTCTTCTTCTTCGAGAGTTTCTTTCTCTATTCTGAGTTCATAGAACTCTTTCGTTGCTTTACAGTTCTAATACGTCCCAAAGAAGAAATAAAATTAAAATAATTCCAAATGGAATTCAAATCCACATTGCCCAACACATGAATTCCCGAGCAAGTAAAAAAAGAAAAGGCAAAACCAAACAAATTAGAATCAAGAGGGTAAAATTGACTTTTGACAATAAAAAAATAAAATGACAACCGATGGTTCAGGTTCACGGGTGAACCACCTATTTGCTGGTTCACTCTAGACTTTGCCGTACAAATTAGTTGTTCATAAACTCTTTCAAACGGGACCTAAATTGAGTTACAGTAATGTTTTATTCAATCATTCTCCTCTTCAAGTGTAAGGTCTAAAATTGCAATGCTTACTGTGATTTTGGCAAGCTAAATAATAATATTATCAAATAAGTTAATTGTTAAATACACAAAATCTAAGGCTTTGTTTACAGTATTTATCATTTAGTTATTTCATTTAATATTGATAAATCATACAATATGTTTCAAAGGGTATATTCTATTTTTCTGTTTAAGGAGAAAAGAAAAGTTAGATAATATGATCAAAATGGAATGCACTTGAGGTTTGTATTTAGCTTCATTTTATAGTATCTAGATACTTTTTATTTGATGTATTCTGATTTTTAATGCAAGACCTTTTTGTCCAACTACACTGACTTATGTGATTGTAGAAATTTAGGTTAGCTATAACTGATATGAATATAGGAATTCAATGATTAGATGTTGGCAATACAAGTTAATTATCCCTGTGAGATAAGTTGAAATATTAAAATATTGAGTATAACACAACTAGAAATTTAAAGATGGTGAATAATATAACATTTTAAATGACTTTCTTATTATTATTAGATGTTAAAATGATTAAATATATTATATTGTATTTATTATTACACCTAGATTTAAATGTTGTGATTTTAAATATAAAATAATAAAATAATTCAATTATTTTAAAATGATATTTCAATGAATTTTTTTTTCATAATAATTAAAGTTTATAAAAAATATGTGATTAATTTAAAGTATACAAATATTTTAGTACCAAGAATAATTTAAATTATCGATATCTAATAAAATAATTCTCTGTCAAAAAAATAAAATAAAATAATTCAAACAAAACGTCAATTACTTTTTGTAAAACTAAACTAATTTAATTGTAATTGATTCTAAAATAAGTAAAATACATGTTTAGAATGTGAATAAGATCTTACGAGTAAGAACATTCTTCATGTAATTATATACCAACACTAATGAATTCATACTTATGTTTTATTAGTATAACAAGAATATGATAAATACTCTTAACCTTCCAAAAAAAGAAGATAAATACTCATAAGTACCTCTATGTTTAACAATCCAAACATCAATAATCCTTCTTTATTTTTCATTTCTTAATAGAAATACATATAAAAATTTATTATGTATTCATATTTCTTTAATTCATTATTATAATAATTCAATATAAATGTATATTATTGCATAAAATTATCTTCTAACTTAACTAATTTATTGAATATTTCATTTCATCTAACAAACAAAATATGAGTAAAATTAAAGTCTAAAATCAATATTTAGACAAATTATTTTTATTTTTTATTTATTATCTTCTCGCTTATATTAATGATTGAAGATTTTCTTTTTCCTATGTAAATTTAAATGTTTTCTATATATTGATATCTATATGTAAATTTATTGATATTGAAATTAAATACAAAATAAAAGTCATGGGAATCCATATTTTTTTTTAATGAAAGTAAGCAGGAAAAATTACACTTATCTCACAGGGGTGATCAATTTATTTGAAGCCACATTACACATATTTTTTTGGACAACCAACTTTCAATAAAGAAGTTTCAAAAGAGGGATAAAGTATTATAACATGATTAAGATCCATCAAACTCCTATTGGAAATGAACCGATATAGGTAGTATCATTAAAGGGGTAGTATGAAGAAAAAAAGGAGAAAAAGTGTAAAAGAATAAAGAAGAATGAGAAATCAATTGGCAACAAAGAAAGAGTCTACATAAATGAAGAATGTGTGAACTTTGAAGAAAAAAAAAAGTAGGTTAAAAGTTAAATAACACGTAAAGAGAGAAAACAAGGGAAATTGATGCAAATTTAGTGGTCCTAATATATTTTTAAATTTAATTTTCTAAAAATTAGTAGTCCAATACTTTTAACAATTTAATCTCTCAACAAATTTTATAGCAATACTTATAAACATTTCTAATATATTCATAATAAAGACATATAATTTAATTTTTTACATTTTGGATGCATTTTAAAAAAAAAGCTTCATCTTTCTTTTTGTTTAAAGAAATAAATCATTAATAAATAAGTATAGCTATTGAGAATTAGAATTCCGCCTTAAGAATTTATTTTGGAAAAAAAAAATTGAAGTCATTAGCTCAAGAGAGTGTTTTATTATATCAGTATGTGTGTGTATATATATATATATATATATATATATATATATATATATAAGTATCCTAAAGAATTTATTAGCCAAAATTCACAAGCTTAAAAGGTAATCATGTTTTATAAGAGTATTAGCTGTAAGAGTTATCCTTTCTCAAAAGAGCATTAGCTGGTATTATAAGAGTAATTAGCCACCAAGTTTCCACTAACTTTCTCGAAGATACAAGTATTATAAGACCCTAAACCCAAAACTTCAAATGTACTTATAAAAAATGTGAAAACTTTATAACATATCCAAGTAAATCCTTGACTAACACAATGTTCACACAATATTACATGTTTGTAATTTGATTATTTACAATGATTGTGTTATGGTAAATTCACAAGCAATATATAGAAAAATGATGTTTGTTTTTTATAGTTGTTAAATAAAAAAAGAAATATACATAAAATTTAAGCAAAAAATAGTCTCTTTTAATGGAACCTATTTTTTTGGATAATCTGCCACATTTATTGCCTAATTGTGTGTGTGTGTGTGAAGGATTGATGTCATTTAATCTGTGTTGATATGTGACTCAATGTATTCCTTTTTTTAATTCAAATATTTTTTGAACAAATGGCAAATTCCAGAATAACAATAATTTTCTGCTGAACCACCATGTTAATGTCATTTTATTTGATCCAAAAGATGGGATGTATAAGCAAAAATATTTTTGGCTTTCTATGAGGTTTGTAATTGTTTCACCTTTTAATTGTGTGATAGCAAATATGATGTCATTTTATTTGATAAAAAGGATGAGATGTATCAGCTTAAAACCTCGGAATAAATCCCACAATGATAAGAATTATAAATTTTAAACAGTACAACAGGTGAAGCCAAGGTTTTTGAAGGGAAATTAAAAAAGGCAACATTAAGCTAATTTAAAGTTTCTGGTCGTCGATCAAAACAGGACCACTTCATTTTCCTTTTTGCTCAAAGGGGTATTGATCAGAAACAATTTATCAGCAGTTTTTATTCACCAGAGTCCATTTCAGCTTCTTGCTCACTTGTGGAGATTACATGGCTGCTATAAACATTTAATAATAATTAACCAAGGGAAGACAACATTAAACATCGAATAATAGTTGCAAACTTGGCACACATGAATGTGACAAAACCCCATATATACTTGAAACAAAAACTTTTGACAGAGACATCTGCATGAGTGACACTTAAGAATAGCAAGAAATGCAATCATTAAATATTTTCTTGCACAAAAATGCATTTTCGAATACTATGTTTGGGGTAATGCCATAATGCTATTGTCTCAACAGCGGACTCAATTATATGAACCCCTACAAACCTCTGGATGATTTACTAGTTTTCAACTCAATAGTCTGTAGAGGCTTGCATTTATTTATCTGGAATGCCATTAGTTCTGACATCATACTTCCTATACAATTAAACGTTTAATATGTTTTAGTCTTTGTAAATATGAATAAAATTTTAGCCCTTTAAATCTTTTTGTTGGTGTTGGTCCTTATAAGTTTTAAAACTTTTGAAAATACTCCCTGTTACTATTTATTGATGATGTGACATACGTCTAGTACTAGAAAACAGAGATAGAGAGAGAACAAAATGAAATCTGAATTGTATTTCTAAAAAGTCTATTACGATAGAAGAGATTCAGCTATTTATTCCTGACTACAGACCTTAACTAACTAGACCAACTAACTCTAACAGACTACTAACTACTTAATGTACTAACTCAATTGTATCAAGAGTATACAATACTCTAATATCTCCCGCAAGCTCAAGAGGGTAGTGATGCAAGAGAATCACCCACTTTGAGCTTGGACTGAAAACCAGTAAAAGAAGCAGGGGACAGAGCCTTGGTTAGGACATCAGCACACTGCTCAGAAGTTGGAACATGCTGAACCTGGAGTTGTTTGCTGAGAACCTTTTCCCAAATGAAGAATAAGTCCAACTCCACATGTTTAGTGTGGGCATGAAGTACTGGATTATGAGCTAGTGCAACGGTGCTTGTTAAGAAAGATGAAACAAAGGCATTTGGCTGAAACCGTGTGTCTCAATACACAACGGGAGAGAGTTTATATAGGCTTATTGATTTAATTACACATTGTTGAAAATCAGAATATTATATTCTGATTCTATTAATAATAGTGGTTTATGGGAACATAATCTTTAATTTAGGGGAAACAAAATATCCTTTATTTATGTGTAATTAATGTAATTAACCTATATAAACACGCATCCGCTGTGTACTCTGACACACGGTTTTCACTCCATTATACCTCTGTTTTCTCCTATTTTAACATGGTATTAGAGCCTGACAGAGGTATTACGAAAATCGTGCTTCACCAGGGATAGAGATCCACTATCCCCGGTGGACCCTTTTGATCGTCTCCCTTCTTTCGGTGACCAGTTTCGCACCTCCGCCGTCTTTTTCTGACGTGTTTTTTGGTCACCGCCTTTTGTTCGCTGCTCATTTTCCAGCGAAGAACTTTTTGATCGCCTATCCTACTACTGTTCTTTTTCGGCATGTTTTCCGGCCACCAGCTTCTGCTTGCCGCTCATTTTTCGGCGAAGAACTTTTTGGTCGCCTATCCTGCCACCGTCCTTTTTTGGTGTGTTTTTCAGCCCTCGCATGTTTCTCTTTTTCTGGCACTGTCTCTGTTTTTCGGCGACACCTTATCTTCTCCAGTGTGCTATCTCTTACTGAGCAGTGGTTGTCACTGCCAGTACCACCGGACTCGCCCCACCGTCGCCGACAAAACCCACTCTGTCCTTATCCCAGATGCAAGTGGCCTCGTACATGTCCCAGTTGCACTGGCCTAGTCCTTGTCTCAGATGCATTGGCATTGTCCCAATCATTGACTTGGTTGCTGTCCTTGCGGTTCGATCTGGTCAAGAATCGTCTATTTGCGTCTTCACTAATATTGGTTTGAAGCTTCTAAATGTTGGTTTTAAGAAAGTCGGAACTTGCTTTGCTTGCCATGAATTTTCTTAGGCTGATGGGTATTCCAGCTCTCTGGCAATGTTATCTTTCTAGCAATATTCCCCGACTTCACCAAGATCCCAGAGTTGTCTTCAAAATATTGTTTTTTAGTGGAGCTCAATTTTTATGTTTTTGTTGGGAATAAATTTTCTTGTAACAAGCTGAGAGCTTAGTAAGCTTCAGCTTGAGGGGGAGTATTGAAAATCAGAATATTATATTCTGATTCTATTAATAATAGCGGTTTATAGGAACATAATCTTTAATTTAAGGGAAACAAAATATCCTCTATTTATGTGTAATTAATGTAATTAACCTATATAAACACACATCCGCTGTGTACTCTGACACACGATTTTCACTCCATTATACCTCTGTTTTCTCCTATTTTAACACACATAAATAGAGGATATTCAGTTTCCTCTAAATCAGAGATTACATGCCTTTAAACTACATTTGTTACAATAAATTCATAATATCTTATTTAGATTCTCAACACTCCCCCTCAAGCTAGAACATATAAGTCAATTGTGCTCAACTTGTTACAAATGTAGTCAATTCTTGGTCCCCTTTGAGACTTAGTGAAAATATCAACCAACTTGTCATTAGAGTTGACAAAACTTGTGGTATTGTCCCCTGACTTGATCTATGATGAAATGACAATCAACCTCAATATGTTTGATCCTCTCATAGAAGACAGGATTATAGGCAATATGTAGAGCTAGTATTGTCAGACCCGTCTCGAACTGGGAATCGGTCATATGGCCGGTCCAAGTGGGCTATTAGATGGCTCGATGTAACTTCACTAACTTGGCTAGTTTTTTGCAAAAACCAGTGATCCACCCTTTATAAAAAACCAGGTTGGTCACACAAATCTCAACTCTATCACATATTGCTGTCATAGTGAAGGACAACAAAACATACTTTTAAATTTCAAGTTTTAAAATAATAAAAAAAGGACATTTGCGGTGCTGCTAGGGGTGGGAAAAAATGAGTGGCCCCGACCGAAAGCCACTTTAACTGAACAAAAAAATAGTGTTTTGGGTGGGTTCGGTTGGGTTACTCGGATTGTACAGGTGAAAAAAATGGTTCATACGGATTATCATGGTCGAATTCGGTTCCGAGAATACTTTTCCGTCGGAGACCGAACCGATCAAAACAAGGTAACGTTTTCTTACAAACTTAAAAATTCACGAGCTATGAGAACTTGAGAAGTGTGTGAGTGACTGAAATTTTAAAGTTGAGTGTGGCAGACGTAAAGGAGCTGCTAGTCTGCTATCAGTGTCATCTATGGCCTCTCACGTCACTCCAGAGCACATTACTCGGTGTATTATATAAAATAAATTATATTTCATATATAACTTTTTTTATATGGCTGTTAATTGTTCAAAATGGCATCCGTGAATTACATTACATAAAATATATTTCTTACATAGCATTACTTTTCACGTCACTTTTACAATTCATTACATTATTTAAAATATAAATGGTTTGACTTTTATTTAAATTTGTAAAATGGCATCCATGAATGGTGAAGCAAGTCTCTGACGGAAGAGAAGGAGAGATGTAGGCATCATGAGAGTGTTGCGAGTTGTATGTTTAAGAATATTTGTAGTTTCGTGTTGCTAGAAAAGAAGAACACCATGCCGGAAAAGAAGAAACCGCAACATAGAGTTGGCGAGTTGTATGTTCAAAAACATTTGCAGTTTGGTGTTGCCGGAGAAGAAGACTACCATGCTAGAAAGAAGAAACCGCAACACAGAGTTGGGAAGCTCAGGCGCGTCTTCCTCATCTGTGAGCATTTGAACCCACCCGCTGGAACCCACCCAACTAATCCCTCGCACCCGTTACACTCGAACTCGACAAAACCGAGAGCGTAGTTGGTCGGATTTGGTTCAGAAGACTGAGTCGATGACCAGTCCAAGTTTGATAACATTGTGTAGAGCTGCTTAATTATCACATATAAGTGTCATCTGCGTGGTTTCTACAAACTTGAGCTCTCTAAGGAGTTGTTTCAGCCATATAAGTTCAAAAGTTACTAAAGCCATGACCCTATATTATGCTTTAGCACTTGATCTTGCAACAACATTTTGCTTCTTGCTTTTCCAAGAAACTAAGTTTCCTCTAATCAACACACAATACCCAGATGTAGATCAACTATCACTTGGAGACCCAGCCCAGTCGGCATATGAGTAGATAATACTCGAGCATGTCCCCTGTCTTCATAAATAAGGCCTTGGCCTGGAGCATTCTTAATGTATTTCAGGATCCGAATAACTGTATCACAATGATCCTGACAGGGAGAGTTCAGGAACTGACTTACCACACTTACTGCAATGGCAATATCTAGGCGAGTGACAGTGAGATAATTCAACTTTTCAACCAACCTCCTATATCTCCTAAGATCTAATAACTAATAATTAAGGGCTCCCCCTTATTGGGTAGTAATTTGATACTAGAATCCATAGGAGTGTCCATTGGCTTGGCATTCAATAGGTCAGCCTCTTCTAGGATGTCAAGAGCATACTTTCTTTGAGAGATTACTAAACCATCCTTGGCCTTAGATTAAGCAACTTTGATACCTAGGAAATACCGTAGCTTACCAAGGTCTTTAGTCTAGAACTGGTGTGAGAGGTAATATTTCAAGCTGATAATGCCATGTTGATCATTGCTTGTAATGACAATGTCATCCACATAGACAATTGGATAGATGCATCCCTGGGGTGAATGGCGATAGAAGACAGAGTCATCGGCTTCACTGCGAATCATACCAAATTACTGCACAACAATATGAAATCGGCCAAACTAGGCTCGAGGGGATTGTTTAATGTTAGAGTTGCTTAGAATAAAAGGGTTTTAGTATGTATATGGGCTTGGCCTAAGTGCAAGTATATACTTAAAACATAGTAATATAAATATGGGTGACCTATACATTGTAGAGCACCTAATTATAGTTTACTCATATGTTGTTCTTTCTTTATCATTCTTTATGTATCTCTCCCTACATGGTATCATAGAGCTAGTTAGGGTTTAGCGCCACTGTCAACAGTCTTCTTCTGTAGTCGTAAAAAAAAAAAAACCACCAGCAACCATAGAGGAGGCCAACCAAGACTGTTGGTTTCTTGGCTATTTGTGGTGTTCTAAGGTGTTAGGGTGTGACCCGGTGTGTTTTTGGGTCAAAATAGTATGTGTCGTTGTTGTCTAAGGATGTCTCACAGTGAAAGAGGTGCCAAGGGGCCTGTTGCGAAGATTGTTACCACTTCCTCCAAACTCACTGATATCAAGCTTTATAGGGATGGTGAGAACTATGTGGAATTGAAGTATTTGGTTGAAGTTAGTCTTGGTGGGATGGGCAAGGAAGATCATCTAACGGAAACATGTCTAGATGGGTCAAAGGCAGCACTGTGGAATACGGAGGACAAACGAATCCTAGCCTTTCTCGTCAATTCTGTTGATAGACAGATTAAGTATGATATTACCCATTGTAAAAATGGTGAAGGAATTGTGAGATTTTCTGAAATTCATATATGGGAAGTCCGATAATTTGAATTGGATTTATGCTTTTTTGTAAGAAATTTTTCACCCCAAACAAAATAAGCAGAAGTTGATGGATTACTACTTAGAGTTCAAGAAGTACACTGAAGAATTGAGTTCTCTCCTCGCATGCAAATTTGTAGAGGAGATGGTGACCTAGCAAAAGAAGCTTATAGCCCTGAGTTGGCTTTTTGGTCTTGATTCAGAGTTTGAGGTGGTTCGATCTCATATATTATCTAGTCGACAGGTGGATAATTTACTAATTTTTTTCACGGGTTATGCAGTGCTCTTTTGAGGGCTATCGCTCTATTGCAGAAGGTGGACTCCCTTGATCACTCTACTTTAGCGGTCCAATCAGGAGGTCATGGTGGTACTACTAGTGGGAGTTGAGGAGGTCGTGGTGGACAGGTGGGGTGTTGTAGTTGTGGGGAAGTAGGTCACGTTCGAAACCGGTGTCCTTATTCCTCATAGAATCAGCAGTACTCGTGATCACAAGCTCATGCAGTGTCCCAGTCTGATACTACAAATCAGTTAGGGGAAGGATGTACTATGGTTATAACTGATAATGAGTTTCAGAGATACACCTAGTTGCAGATTTCTCAATAGTCATCTAAACCTTCTTCTTCAGCCACTTTTATCGAAACAAGTAATCCTACTGCAGTCTCTCTTCTACTTCTCAGCATTGGGTCATTGATTCTAGCACCACAGATCATATGACAGGGTATTCAGGTATATTTTCTTTCTTAAGTCCTTCCAATATCCATTCTTCTATTACCCTTGCTGATGGGTCTAGTGTTCATGTTAAAGGGTGTGGATGTAATACCCTGATTCCTACCTTACCATTGTCTTCTATTTTCTACTAACCCCAATTTCTGTGTAATATTCTCTCCAATAGTCAGATAACACATTCATTGAATTATTTTGTAACCTTATTTCTCGATTCTTGTGTATTTCAAGGTTTGCAAACCCGGAGGACTATTGGTAGAGGAAGAGTATCTAATGGGTTGTATTTATTGGATGAAAGAGTTTCACATGCTTCTGCAGCTTCTACAGTCTCTGTGTTTCAGCTTCATTGTCAGCTAGGTTATCCATCTTTAGGAGTTCTTAGGAAATTATGTCCACAGTTAGAGTCTGTGTCGAGCTTGTTTTGTGAGTCTTGTCAATTTGCTAAACATCATCGTAGTGTTTATTTGCCTCGTTTAAATAAAAGAACCCATGCTCTCTTTGATATTGTTCACTCTAATGTTTGGGGTCCTTGCTCAATTACTTCAAAGTTTGGTTATAAATATTTTGTTACTTTTTTCGATGACTTTTCTCGTGCCACATGGTTAAATCTAATGAAATCTAGATCTGAATTGTTCACCATATTTTTTCATTTTTATGCTGAAATTTGTACTCAGTTTAGTTGTCCTGTACGTGTTCTCCATAGCGATAATGCTAAAGAATACTTTTCTTCACCATTTCACACTTTCATGAATGAAAATGGCATGTTGCATCAGTCTTCTTGTGTAGTCATTCCATAACAAAATGGGGTGGCTAAGCGTAAAAATCGTCACCTTATGGAGGTTGCCCGAGCCTTGTTATTTGCAATAAAGGTTCCTAAAATTTTTTGGGCAGTGCAGTCCTTACTGCTGCGTATTTAATTAACTGCATGCCATCTTTTGTATTAAATGGTGCAATTCCTCACTCTGTTCTTTCTCCTTCTCAATCTTCGTTCCCCTTACCCCTAAAAATATTTGGATGTACATGTTTTTGTGTATGATGTTCATCCTCAGGTAACTAAGTTGGAACGAAAGTCGTTGAAGTGTGTGTTCTTGGGTTACTCTAGGACCCATAAAGGGTATCGTTGTTTCTCTCCAGATCTTGGTCATTACCTCATTTTTGCAAATATGTCTTTTGTTGAAGATCGTTAGTTTATTGTTGAGTCTGAATCCTCTCCACCTGTGTAAGAGTCAGATGATTCTTTCTTAAATTACACAATTATCCATTCTGCTCCTCTAACTCCTCCTAATATAGGTTTCTAGTTCTTTGAGCAGATATATTATCGTCGTCCTAAACAAGTGTCACCTGAAGCTGAAGCCACACGTGAAACTCCACCAGAGGATACTTAACCTCTACCAGTACCTATTTCGGCCTCTACAGATCCCCCTTCAGACCTTGATCTCCCCATTGCACTCCGTAAAGGTAAACACACTTGTAAAATGTACTTATCCTGTTTCCTCACATGTCTTTTTCTTATTTTTCATCCACCTCTAAGTCTTTTGTTGTTGGCCTAGATTTTGTTTCTGTCCCTAAATCTCCTTCAGATGCCCTTAGTCATGGTGGCTAGAGACAAGCGATGGAGGAGGAAATGATGGCTCTTGAGAAAAATGAAACTTGGGATTTGATTTCTCTCCCTACAAGGAAGCAGACCATTGGTTGCAAGTGGGCTTATACTGTGAAGATGAATCCTGATGGGTCTATAGCTTGTTTAAAGGCTCGCCTCGTTGCCAAGGGGCATGCTCAAACTTATGGAGTTGATTATACTGATACTTTTCCCCTGTTGCTAAGCTTTCCTCTGCTCGTATTCTTATTTCTGTTGATGTTACACATCATTGGCCTTTGTTCCATTGGATGGCCTTTGTTCCATTGGATGTGAAGAATGCTTTCTTGCATGGTGACTTACAAGAGGAGGTGTATATGGAGCAACCACCTGGGTTTGTTGCTCAGGGGGAGTTTGGCAAGGTGAACCGCTTAAAGAAGTCGTTATACGACTTGAAGTAATTTCCTATATCTTAGTTTGGGAGATTTAGTGACGTGGTCCTTGCATTTGGACTGAAGCGGAGTTAGAGTTGTAACACCCAGGCGAATCACGCCGGAATGAGAGGGATCCAGAGGATGTATAGGTGTGGGACTATACAGTTGAGGATGTCTTAAAGGAAATAATTGGTACTACCTATAACTTTTCGGTAGCTCATCACTTAAGAACTCCACAGTTAAGCGTGCTTGGCTTGGAGCAATTATGGGATGAGAGACCTCCTGGGAAGTTTCCCAGGAAGTGTGCGAGTGAGGACAAAGCATGCTGAGAAGTCTCGTGTTGGTTTGTGGGGACAGTCAATGATCCTGAAAGCGGCCAGACGTCTTAGAAAGGGCTACCCACGGAGGGTTCTGATCGGTGAAGGGTTCTGACGAACGAGGAGTTGAGTGAAGTGTCACCGTGTGAAGTGTCGTGGAGTGGAGCCATTAAGACGCCGGATCTGAGGGTCGTTACAAGAGTGATCGTACAGTGTTTTATAAAAATACTAACCTTGTGTATGTTGATGATATTGTGATTATAGGAAGTGATATCAAAAGCATTGATGACTTAAAGAGTTTTCTTCAAACTCAATTTCAGACTAAAGACCTGGGGGCTTTGAGGTATTTCTTGGGTATTGAGGTTGTGTACTCGAAGAAGGGGATCTTCCTATCACAAAGGAAGTATGTTTTGGACTTGTTGAATGAGACTGGTTCGATGGGAGCCAAACCATGTGAGACCCCTATGGAGCCAGGAGTCAAGTTGATAGCAAATGGAGATCCATTCTCTGATCCATAAAGATACAAGCAACTGGTGGGGAAGCTGAATTATCTCACTATTATTAGGTCGGATATTGCCTTTCTAGTAAGTGTTGTTAGTCAATTCATGTCTTCTCTAACTAACACTCATTGGGAAGAATTTATCCGTATTGTTAAGTACTTGAAGAAAGCTCCAGGAAAGGGGATTATGTATCAAGATCACGGGCATGTGCATGTGGCAGCTTTCTCTAATGCAGATTGGGCAAGGCTTCCTATGGACCTTAAATCTACCACAAGCTATTGTGTATTTCTAGGTGGTAATTTGATCTCTAAGAAGACTAAGAAGTAGAATGTAGTGGCAAGATCCAGTGCAAAGGTAGAATATAGGGCTATGGCTCAAACGACTTGTGAGTTGATGCGGGTGAGACATATTTTGGAGGAGATAGGATTTGCTAATACTTGTCCTATGAAATTGTGGTTTGATAATCAAGCTGCCATACATATCACATCAAATCTGGTCTTTCATGAAAGAATGAAGCATATTCAGGTAGATTGTCACTTCATCTGAGAAAAGGTGCAATAGAACCTTATATCTACCTCTCACATGTCAAGACAGGCGATCAACTAGCATATGTGATTATAAAAGCTTTGAACGAGGTGCATAGTGATTTTTTAACAAGCTGGGAATGATTAACATCTATGCTTTAGCTTAAGAGGAAGTGTTAGAGTTGCTTAGAATAAAAGGGTTTTAGTATGTGTATGGGCTTGGCCTAAGTGCTAGTATATACTTAAAACCTAGTAATATAAATATGAGGTGAGCTACACATTGTAGAGCACCCAATTACAGTTTACTCATATGTTGTTCTCTCTTTATCTCTCTTTCTCTATCTCTCCCTACATTTAAGTCCATACATATAGGGACCTGCGAAGCCGACAGACCATGGTAGAGGACTCCCCCTGAGCAACAAAACCTGGTGGAGTTTACACAATGAAGATTGGCCTAGATGGTAATATTGGTCATTTTAAAGCTCGCTTGGTTGCTAAGGGCTATACTAAGATCTTTGGTCTCGCAAATGGGGACACCTTTTCCATTGTGGCCAAAATCACTTCCGTTCATTTGTTTCTTGCTATGGCTACCATTGGCCATTGGCCTCTTCACAAGTTGGACATTAAAAATGCCTTCTTGCATGGTGAGTGAGTGGCAGGAAGAGGTTTATATGGATCAGCATCCGGGTTTTACTTGACTACATTTGTAACAAGCTTGGCTCATATGACATACATACTCAAACTTGAGGGAGAGTGTTAAAGATACAACCTCTGTAAATATAGAAAGCTAGAAATCATAGATTCTTTTTATTTACTTTCCATGTATCCTTAATTATATTCGCTCTAATGTTGATTATGAATAAATCAGTTTGTGTGTGGATTCTAACACACAATTATGTGAATCTTATACTAGAGATGCCACGTCACATGCCATGTTACAGTGGTTGCTTACATGACATATTTAAATACATGTCACATCATTGCTAAATTTAAGAGAATTAAAATCAATAACTTTTTAAATGGATTAAAACTTATATTATTAGAAGAGACTAAAAATGTATTTAACCCTACAATTAATGCCTTAAATGCCAGATGATACACAACCAGTTTAGCAATTTTACTTAAACATAATCCGAACTCCATGGATAGATGACAAAATACAAAGTTGTGGTTTTATTTTTGTTATGCATGTTGTTCATTGAAAAAGCATTATGTTTACATAAATATTTTGAATTCATATTGTTTACTAATAAAATATAAAAAGAAATCACAACATATGGATCTATAGTTCGACCAGATCTATGTTATGTAAATTGACCAACAAAACCGGTCCTGATTGTTGACTTAATCCTAATTGATTTTTTTTTTTAAATCTCCTAATTTAGTTTTCTTGTGGCTAAAATGTAATTAACCTCACCTCTAGTATATACCTATCAGTTTACAACAAACGTCCAATTAATCTTCTTCATGACCAAATTCCAGGAATATAATACAATTTCAATTATTCAGTAACATCATACTACTTCGTTTTTTAAACAAACAATACTTAGTTACTAGCAATAGAATCATCTACAAGACTATAACAATTCAGGTTACTCTTAATTCATATTCAGTTTTCTGCAAATAACTCTTAATGAAAGAGCTGAAAGAAATTCACATACACACACCAGGCATATAATGCGGGATGTATGCATTTTCACTGCAAACTAATTAACAAGGGAGCACTTTCTTAACTAGTTGTTAATTGACTCCATGGCTCCTTTGATGGTCTAAGCCTGTCATATTCTTTTTCAAATTTGACAGGTTTTTTTT
Source organism: Pueraria montana var. lobata (assembly GCA_026413185.1). Lineage (NCBI taxonomy): Eukaryota > Viridiplantae > Streptophyta > Magnoliopsida > Fabales > Fabaceae > Pueraria > Pueraria montana. Next base: position 62,295,069 of record CM048654.1, on the reverse strand, counting down.
TTTTTTTTCTAGTAAGAGGGGTGCTAGCACCACACTCTTTCTAGCACACATTTTATTATTAGTTAAAATTTATTGAAAATTACACAATCAAGAAAGACTAATTAAATAAAAAGCTAAACCCTAAAAAAAATTGTGATTTTTAATAAATTTTAGTCAATAGTGAAAAGTAATTAATATGAAGATAATCCAGCCTTATTAGCTAACCTGGTAGATTATTAATATGCTGCTACACGGCCTCAGAAAGAAAAAAAAGAAAAAGAAAAAGAAAACATAAACGATGAGAAATGATATTAGAGAGAGAGACCTGAAAACCCATGTTTCTTCCTCATCTAAGCAACACATTGATGTTTATCCTTACTCTCCTGACCATGGGAGGTCCTATATCGGAAATATATATATTGCATTAAAATCTAAAACTGATATTAAGGTAGACATATTTCTGCCGGCTCTATTTCTACTATTACGTACTCGAGGAATCTCAGATATTTTTGTCTTCCTTTTTTCCTTTTTGTTTGAGAGTTCAAATTTCATGGTATGATATGTATTTTCATTTCTTTCCCAGTCAAATGGTCCTTAAATATTGCATATTTAGATTGCTTCCTTATTCTCTATCACATAAATTCTTATTAATTAAATACAAAACGAGAAAATATACGTGTCAATCCAATTATGTATTTGTGTGTGTGTGAGATTGTAAGTTCTAATCACTTTAATTCTTGACTTTGTAAGACGTTACTCCCTTTAGTTCTTAACTTCAATGCAAAATGTAGTGAAAAAGAATTACAGTGAATAACATTTTGAGTCAAGGACTAAAATAAGGGTTTGTAAAGTCAGGGACTAAAGTGATAGATGCTTATAACTTGAGGGATTTAAGTAAGGATTTGCTCGTAGATATATAAATACAGCTGAATCCTAAGGTTAACTTTGTGATCCTACGTATTATTACTTCACTCTAGCAAGAACAATTTGTTAAGAGATAAACATGTAAAAAAAGGATACAAAAAAATCAAGAACGGCACATCCTCCTGGTTCTATAAGCCACGGTAGAATTGGCCCAATACTTGACCAATCCAGGTTTCTCACAAGAACACTACATAAAAACAAAGTACATTGTTAGAAATATAATATAAAATCCATTCATGTGTCTTCACCTAATAGTAGGGGTGTTCATGGGTCGGGTTGGGCCGGGTTTGGCTAAACCCGTTACCCGACCCGATCAAAAATTTATGGTTGGATTGGGTCGGGTTTGTGCAATTTTATTGTGAAATCCGATCCGATCCAACTCGTTCAAAAACGGGTTGGGTCGGGTTGGGTTGATCGGGTCAGAACATTTAAAAAATATTTTTTATTTTGTAAAAATTAGAATTTTTTAGAACAATAATTTATTTTTGCCTAGAGCTTTGTAAATATATAATTTCTACACTTCCTCCAAAAAGATCAAATTGTGACAATATTTGATTAATAAAATGAATGGTTTCATTGCTAATACAAATATTTTATTTTAAATAGATATTAGCATTAGAAAACATAAACAAAATCAAGACAAAAAATGGAAACAATTAAAAAAGAGAAATATAATCATGTGTGGTTAAAAATTAGCAAAAAAAAATATGGTGTTTTGTATTTCTTAATTTAATAATATATATAAAAAAAATTAATTTTATGGTACGGGTCGGGTCGGATCGGATCGGGTCACGGGTTCAAAATGCAAAACCCGTTACCCGACCCGTACACTAACGGGTTGGATCGGCAGATCGATGCAAAAAGTCATTAGGTGCTGATACTTAAAACAAAGATAATATAAACTGGAAGCATACCTTGCAACATAAGTGACACTATCAGTTATAGCCAAGAGAAACCACAAAGGATCGATGCCCTACACATAGAAGTGATTTAAATTCTACCCACCAGTGAACTTATTAAAACTGCTGCATACAGTTGGACAAAAATATCCTTACTACTGGACAGATAAGGGGGATCTGTTGAAAAGAAGAAATGCCCCTACCCTTCCATCTCAATTTTTTTATTTTTTAAATTGTAAATAGGAACAAAAAATAAATTAATAATCATAATTTTAGGGTTGGAATCCCTAACCTCACAGCTACCCCTTCTGATCTGCAAAATTGATGAAATTATTATCAAGTCATTATAAACTAGAAGGAGAGCAAGACAAATCAATCGAGCTCAAAGATTATGTTCCACTAGAAAAGGAAGCTTATTAGGCGTTTTTGAAACTTCCAAATATACTAGATACAGTTCCCATTGGAAAATACCAAAAATAAATATTTCGAATATTTATAGTCATTGTTAAATACATGCAGACCACAAAGCATTCAGTCTGTTTAATGATTTTCTACAGCATATTTATTCAAGTCCTGGGTTATGCCAGTGATATGATGAGTGAGTACAGATCAATACCAGTTAAAAGAAAAGTTTTGATCCCACGTAAAAGAATTTAATCAGAAGAATTTCCAATCTAAACTACTGGAAAGTAAAACTCACATTTAAACAAATTTGAGGAAGTCTTCCACCAATATATATAACTGCCATTGCCCAACCAAGTAGAGTCCCAATGCTACTGTGTCCTGCCTCACCAAGTTCTGACAATTGATTGCCACTATCCTGCAATTGCCGTTAGAATTAATGACACAAAGGTAACTGGAAATTTCATTTATTTCTTTTTACATTTTGAAAATCAATGTAATCATCCCTGTTGGCTAGTTTTGAATCTTTAGACATCCACAAAATTATTGCTTTTCTCAACCAGAATTGACTAATATGTCAAGAATAACATACCAGCACCCAATATAACCAAACTGTTTCACATTAAGAAAAATAAATTCATAAGATTCTAACGGGTAGGTTGTACAAATCACATCTTGAATAGAAAGTTCAGTTTAGGGTATTTCTTACTCCGTAGCCCACACAACTTGACCCAGAAAATAAATAGATTTGCAGCTAATCATGTTATTCATATTCTTATAGGAAGCAGTGGCTAAATTACAACATATCCACGTGGGATATCCAAAGAAAAAAGATGTTTCTTGTACATGTGTAAACCAAGTTGTGATTTGCAATTTGCATTACCTGAAAAAGCTTTCGTCCAACATAAATCACAAATTCTTGTCTTGGTTTTGAGCCCATGGAATGAATTCTTGTATCTGCTGGTGACTGAAGTATGTTGAATATGCCAAGAAAAGTTAATGTTGAAACCTGAACAAGACTAGATGTGATTATATTTCAATGCTGCCATTGCCATATAGTTTATAAGACTACAAGGAGAAACGTTTACCAAACACAGAGAAGTCGTGGTCTTTAAAACTGGTGCAGATTGTGCAAGGATACTTGAACCAAGCAAGGGCTCTTCTATCGGGTTCACAGTATGAGGACTAGATGCCAGTCTTTGACCTAAGATAGAATCTTTAGGAGTATAACTTTGTGATAGATATCTTGCTGACCTAATGAATTCGAAAATGATGAGAACCTTTCTATGCATTGAAAAACACGTCCATAGAACTTTTATAAGCAAATGTTTGTGATCTTTATCGATGATTGTACTTGAGTAACATAGACCTACTTGATGAAAAATAAATCCAAGGTTTGTCAAATTTTTGTTTGTTTTTTTTCCGTCTTGTCCAAAATCAATTTGGTAAATCCATCAAAATTATCAGGTCTAATAATGGCACAAAATATGTAAATCATGTGTTCTTTAAATTTATCACTGACAATGGAATTATTCATGAACTGACATGTGTTAATACTCCCCAATAAAATGGGTTTGCAAAAAGGAAGAATTGCCACCTTCTTGAGCTTGCGAGAGCCCTTCTTTTCCAAATGTCTATTCCCAATACCTATTAGGGAGAAGTTGTTCTAACTGCCACATTTATTATTAACAAGTTACCCACTAGAGTCCTAAATGGAGTTAGTCTTGTTGAATCCTTAATGTATTTTGTTCCCTCTTCTCCCCTAACATCTAGTTTACCTTGTCATATATTTGGTTGTGTTGCATTTGTCCATTCTCATAGTCCTTACCGTGGTAAATTAGATCCAAGGGCAATCAAATGTGTCTTTATTGGTTACCCCTCAAATAAAAAGGGGTACAAGTGTTATCATCCTCAAAGCCACCAGTTCTTTGTCTCCATGGATGTCACCTTTCATGAAACCAACTCATTCTTTGTCAGTCCTCGGCATCAGAGGGAGAGAAATCTAGAAGTTGAAGACGAGTATGCTTTAGATTCATTACCCTTCTTGCCTTTGCAGGGTGCCGAAGGGGCCAATGGTGAGATCACAGATGAGATAGAAGACGAAACTCATAATGAAGCCGAAAAGGAAGAACAGTTCATTGGCAATATATCGAAGGAAGAAGAGACCCACTCTAGTTCAACAACAAAAAGAGTTGTTTGACCCGGAGGTGAGTGTTCCTAAAGGTAACACTAAGGTGTAAGTGTTAATGATGATATACCTATTGCCTTGAGGAAAGAAAAAAGGTCTTGTGTTAAATATCCCATTTCTCAATATGTCTGCAATGACCATCTCTCTATCTAGCATCAAAGTTTTATTCCTGCCATTGATGCAACAGAAGCACCAACTTCAGTCCAGGAAGCTATGAGAGATGAACGTTGGGTTCAAGCCATGAAGGAGAAGATGGGGGCATTAGAAGAAAATTCAACCCAGGAGATTGTTGACAAACCCAAAGACAAGAAGGTTGTAGGATGCAGATGGATATTCATAATGAAATACAAATCTGATGGGATAGTAGACCAGTACAAAGCAAGATTGTTGACAAAGGGGTAGACCCAGACTTACAGGATAGACTATGAGGCGACATTTGCCCCTGTAGCAAAGATGAATACAGTACGAGTTATCCTTTCCCTGGCACACCATTTTGGCAAGAACTTGCAACAATTTGACATTAAAAATGCCTTCCTTCATAGAGAATAGAAGAAGAGGTTTACATGGAAATCCCCCAGGATTTAGAGCTCACAATGGACAATATAAGGTGTGTAGACTGAAAAAGGCATTATATGGCCTCAAGCAATCTCCTCGATCTTGGATTAGGAGATTCACTCAGGCAATGATTTCTTTGGGGTACAAACAAAGCCAAGGTGATCACACTCTATTCATAAAGCATTCCCCTGCTGGCAAACTCACCATACTTTTGGTCTATGTAGATGACATGATCATTGCAGGTGATGACGAGGTTGAAAAAACTAACCTTGAAAGAGAAGTTGGCAACCCAATTTGGAATGAAAGACTTAGGGAAGCTGAAGTATTTTTTTGGAATAGAGGTTGCCTATTCCAGGAAATATGTCCTCGACCTCCTCAATGAAACAGGATAGCTAGGATGTAAAACCTTAGGGGTTCCTATTGAGCATAATCATAGGGTAAGAAGTGAAGAAAGTCTACCTATGGAAAAGTGTTAGTATCAAAGATTGGTATAAGCTAATTAACCTATCTCACACTAGACCAAACATCGCCTATGTTGTCAGTGTAATTAGTCAATTTATGCATGACCCCCAAGAGAGGCATATGCAAGCAATTGACAAGATCCTCCAATACTTGAAGGAAAGTCCAGGGAAAGGCCTATTATTCATAAGAGAAGGCTTCTTGTCTATGGAGATTTATACTGATGCAAATTATGTAGGGTCAGTCACAAATAGAAAATCCACTTCAGGGAACTATATGTTTTTGGGGGAAATTCAGTGACTTGGAGGAGTAAGAAGCAAAATGTAGTAACTCAGTCTAGTTCAAAAGTTGAGTTTTGAGCTATGACACAAGGTATATGTGAAGGACTATGGATAAAGATCATTCTTGATGATCTCAAGATTAAGTTTGAATTCCCTATGAAGTTATTATGTGACAACAAGTCAACCATTAGCATTGCTCACAATCCAGTTCAACGTGATAGGACCAAACACATTGAAATCAACAAGCACTTTGTCAAAGAGAAGCTAGACAATGGTCTTATTGTTACAACTCATGTTTCCACAGGACTCTAAGTGGCTGATGTCTTTACTAAGTGACTTCCCTTATCTTAAAGGACCTATAGTCAAGTTGGGAATGATTGATATTCATTTACCAACTTGAGGGGGAGTGTTGTAAATAATAGAAATATCTTAGGGGATCTATTGGTCTCTTATTTTCCTGTTGTAAACGATATTTGGTCTCACATCACCTTCTTTGAGTCCACTCCCTTCTTCTCTATGTTCATTGTCAACGATGCTCTTCTGGATGCTCCACCTGTTGTTCCAACCCTGATTGTTGTCATTGCTCCACCACCACTTATTACCTATCAGCGACGACTGTGACTTCCCTTAGCAGTTCCACCTACTGATCCCCCAACATCATGTCCTACTCCAAACGTGCCTCCACCAATGTCTCCTGCACATGAGCTTCCCATTGGCCTATGCAAAGGTATTTGGTCCTCTCGCAATCCTAACCCTTTATATGCTTGTACTCTTCATTATGAACAATTATCTTCTTATTATTTCTCATTTATCTCCTATTTGGATTTTGTGTCTATTCCTAAGTTTACAGGTGAAGCCATGGTTGATCCTTATTGGCAACAGGCGATGTTGGATGACATGGCTACTTTATAGGCCAGTGACACTTAAGAGTTGGTCCCATTGCCTCCTAAGAAGATTAATTTTGGTTGTCACTGGTTTATACAATGCAGGTTGGATCGGAAGGCAATATTTATCGGTTCAAAGCTCACTTGGTGGCTAAGGGCTATACTCAAATCTTTGGCCTCTCGACTATAGGGACACATTTTCCCATGTGGCCAATATTACTTCTATTCTTCTGTTTCTTGCAATGGCTTCCCTCTGCCATTGGCAGCTTCACCAGCTAGATATTAAAAATGCCTTCCTGCATGGTGAGTTACAGGAAGAGATTTATGTGGATCAACCACCTGATTTTACCGTTTCTATTGGCTCTCACCTTGTCTGTCACCTTCGACGTTTTCTATAAGGCTTGAAGCAGTCTCCCCATGTGTGGTTCGATTGTTTTAGCTCTGTCTTACTTTAGTTTAGTATAACTCGCTATGAGGCTGGCCGCTCTATTTTTTCCCTTCACTCTTCGTCTAGCCTGTGCATTTATTTAGTGATCTATGTTGATGACATTGTCATCACTGGTGATGACTCTGATGGTATATGTCAACTCAAGTCTCATTTTCAAAGTTAGTTTCAAACGAAAGATATGGGTCTGCTCAAACTTTTTTAGGCATTAAGGTTTCTAAATTCATCTCTGGCGTTGCTATTTCCCAGAGGAAATATGCTCTGCATATTCTCACCGAGTATGGTATGCTTGATTGTCACCCTAGTGACATTCCTATGGAACCAACGTGAAGCTTCTTCTAGGTCAGGGGGACCTACTGAAAAACCCAGGAAGATATCGCAGACTTGTTGGTAGACTCAAATACCTCATTGTCACCATACCGGACATTTCCTTTGCAGTAAGTGTGGTAAGTCAATTCCTTAATGCCCCTTATGATAGCCATTGGGTTAATGTCATGTGCATCCTTAGATATACCTCGAATACACCAAGTCGCGGACTCTTATATGAAGACAAAGGCATTGCCAAGATGGTTTGTTACTCTGATGTTGATTAGGCAGGATCACCATCAGAAATAAGGTCTACCTCTGGCTATTGTGTTCTCATGGAAAAGCAAGAAGCAGAATATAGTTGTTAGATCCAACGCCGATGCTGAATATCATGCCATGGCAGCAGCTGCATATGAAATTACATGGCTTAGGCAACTTCTCCAATACTTGCAGCTTGGAAACACTCATGACACTAAGCTTATTTGTGACAAACAAGCCGCTCTTCACATTGCATCTAATCCGATCTTCCATGAACAGACTAAACACATAGAGATAGATTGTCATTTTGTAAGAGAAAGGTGTTGTCCGGGGAAATCAGGACTGACTTTGTTGGTTTTAAGGATATTTTTACTAAGTCTCTTAGAGGACCTCAAGTTGAAACTATATGTAACAAGCTTGGTGCATATGATATATATTCTCCAGCTTGAGGGAGAGCGTTAGAATTAGTGGTAGAATCCCTAATAAGTAGCTGATTAGCCTTAGAATAAGCAATCATCTATAATTGTATTGTAAATGTATTATATATACAGAGCTGTGTGATCTTGTTTAGACACACATTAAGTAACTCTTACAGTGATATTTAAAAAGGAAGCTAACCAATGTCACAAGTCTAAGAGAATCTGAAAAGTTATCAAAAGAAGCATTAAAGATATTAACCAAATATTAACATTACAATTTATCTATTGAGTGTTGTTATTTTCACGACTGTGCTCTCACACATTCCTCATAATCACTATTTTTTTTATTTGTCAATTCTTTTCATCATTTTTTTAGTAATTTTATAAGTTTCAACAATTGTTGTTTCTTTAAACAAAGAAGATTATGAGGATATTGTATGCAGTAGTTTATGGAAATAGTATTGTTCTTTATGTTGTCCTAGCTGAAGAATATCAAACCACAAAATTAAGGTAGACACCCAACTCAAGTTTCCTACTAAGTAGTAAATCTTTGTTTTAATTAACCATGGATAATTTGTAATTTGCATTTATAATATTACCCATAGAATAAGATTAACTTACCCATACTGTTTTTGCCTGAACATTCTCTGTCCTACATGATTTCTAGGTTGTAGTTTAAAGACCTTCTCATTTTTAAATTATAACTCTTTGATGAAACCCATCTAAAATTTTCAATCATATACTGAGCCAGATAGACTGAATCAGAAATAATTTTTTCTGCTTAACAAACCAAGATATTTCGGTTGACAAAGAAGCTAGAGAACAACAAAGCATTTTGCATAAATTTCACCGAGAAAGATTAATTACTGACAGTATAATGGTCTTCCAACAGAATGCTTATGAGTATGCACTGGAAGAGGAATAGGGGAACTCAAACCAATGCCTTTTTTGAAATCATCAAACTCATTGCTCTGATCAACATCGTTGGCTTTTTCAATTTCACTCTTGCTTTGTTCAGCATTTGATGGTGTGTTAATCTGACCATGCTTGAAATGTTAGAACACAAATGCATATAATATATTAGGCAAATAAAGTGTATTAAAAGTATCTCTGCTTGACTATAGTTGCTTACAAACTTAAAAAAATAAATTGTTGAGAAATAGAATATTGTGTATCTCTTTCTCTGCCACCTACTATGATTGTATATTTCCAAGAGATAAAGCAAAAATGCCTCCAAAATCATATGCAATTAGATCACAACACTTTTTAATATAGCATTAACTAGATAAAAGAAAAAGATTTCTATATGAATCACATTAAATCTCTTTCTACAATATAAAATGATCGTGTATTCTAAAGAAGAAGAAAAAAAAGAAAAATGCAACCAAAACTCTACACAATTCAATTTGAGATCCAATGCCCGAGTTCTGCAGGCAAACAGATTCTTCTACATTGAACTTGAGATTTAATTTTGATTCTCAATTAAACAGGATTCTAGTATATACATTTTTACTGGAAAAGATTTTTCCCTGAGTCTATCATTAGAAAGTTAATTTCATCTCACATGGATAATGATAGGACCCCAAACCTGATCCAGCAACCCACAGTGGAGAGACCTTTTCAGGTCTATACCTGAAGGCCCAAAACTCTTAGGCCCAATAAGCCAAGGGGTGGAAATTAGAAGTTAAGGGGAAGGTGGTTATAGAGAAAGAAAGTAGTAGAGAGAGAGAAGATGGATTCTGTTAAATAGGAGAGGATGGGAATAATGTAGGGTGCAGAGTATTTTGATTGTTGACAGGAGTTTGGAGAGAGTATTTTGTATTTTCCATTCTATTATGCAGTAATACAAAAAAAGTGAATTTGTATCAGATAACATATTATTTCTGCCATTAACTACTTACTCACATTCACATAGAATAACTTGTAATGTTTCAGTCTTGAAATATGCATCAACAAGCATACAACATTATATAAAAATATTCACTTGCTATAAAAAGTATAGGAGTTTGCACCTTGAGCTGTCTATTATATTCCAGTCGAGGATATATGTGTCCATAGTAAATGGTTTGTAAGCAAATTGAAGCAGTTATGATGGTAAACAGCTGCACATTAACACAGCAGGAAAAGGTCAGATCGAATGATTTTCTACATATCATAACACCTCAGTCTTCAGCCAGATTCCTTACCACCGCCATATATAGTTGAGTAGGAATCTGCATGAACAAGAAATGAAATAATCCACTTAGGTATCATAAATTCTATATTGGGCTAATTTAAGCTTTGACAAGGGGCTGATTTCTTTAAAACATGTCCCAGACTGGAGACCAATCAGCTTATATGTAATAAATTAGGCATGATTGATATCTATACACCTTGAGGAGAAATGTTAATGAGAAGTGTGCTTGACACAATTTTGTTATGCCCTACCAAACATCAATCTTTCTCTCCTAGATTTTATCTTTCTCTTAACAAACTACAAGTTCACCATAAATCCCAATCAGAAAGTGGGAAAAAGAATGCTCAAGATACTTCCAACAAAAGCCAGAAGAGAGCATTATACCCTTATTTTGTTATTATAAGTATACGCAGGGAGCCTAACTAGTAGAAAACATCAAGTTGGTGTATAACTTAATACACAAACTCTTCTGTATCTCTTTCTGCAGTAACAAATATTATCCCCAAAAATAAGATGAAAGTTTAATTGACATTTCAAATGAAGTGCTTATAAGTTAATTTATTTTATAAATGTGTACAAACAAAAAAAACTACTGAGAAAAATCATCTTTACCATGAATTGGGCAAGAACAAGGTTCCAGTACTAGGGGTAAATGATTTTATGATCAATTTTACAAATTTGATTATTCAAACATTCTTTTGCAGGAGATTTGTTTCATGGACAAATTTGAACAATACTATTTGTCATGGTTAGTTGAGTAAATATGAGGCTAATGATTGGAATGTCCTATGCTAAAATCTTCAGTTTCTAAGTTACAAGGAAATTCTCATACATTTCTGCATGTTCTATGCGATAACTCCTCATTCCAATTTTAACTATTAATATCATATTGTTTAGAATATTTTCAGAAATTGTGTGATTTTAAGAGGGTTGTCAAGGAGATCTGTAAATGGAATTTTCACGGTTCTCAAGTGATTTGTTCAATTCAGAATCCAAGATTAATACAGAAGTTATCATCTAAGAAACTTTATTTTCTCTAACAGATACATCTTAATTATAAAACATTTAGTGTTTCATGTGTGAATTGAGTTATTTAGCTAATGCCTTCTTCTACACTTGTTCCTTGGATTTTGTTCAACAGTACATCGATGTGAATGCTAATAATAAGTGAAAGTAAGAGCAAAGTGTAATACTAAATCCTCTTATAACATCTTCCTACCCTCCTAGTACTTTATAAAGATAATAAATGGATTTAATATCTTGTAAACATAAGCAATCAATACTTTGTTCATTTAGTGATTAGGAGTATTATTAATTAGGAAGAATGGTAAGGAGGATTTAGAACTATTAAAGAGAAAAATTTACAGATTGCTCCTAGAAACAGGCTACTTAATATCTTTGAGAAAACAAAAATACTCACAGTAGTAGGTTCTAGCAAGCATCCAAAGACGTTGAATAGATCTCTGCAAAATAAAATAAAAATTGTATCAAAATATTGGAAGGGGTCGCACCTTCATGCAGACACGAAACAATCAGAAAAAATATAGAGGTTGTGGAATAAGGAAGACTCAGAAACATCAAACTCTGAAATGGAATACAGATGAGACACAGATACAACAATCAATCATTAGCCAACTAAGTCGGGTTGGCTACATGAATCATGCAATCATCGGCTTAATGACATGGAGCCATAAGAAAAATGACAAAATTTTAAAAGTAAGGTCCTTCTTAATGGCTTGTTCTGAAATTTTCTGTGCTATTCCTCAACCTCTTTTAATCAAACTGTCTTCTAATTGGTAGGCCTTTATTGATCTGCTTTTGACCAAATCATCTTAGATGAGCTTTTGTCATTTTCTCCTCAATAGGTGCTGTTTATTCATTCCCAATCTATTATTTTCTTGTAGATGCATTGTCCCACTCCCAGCTCAACTTTCTCATTTCTACTACACTTCTTTTGATATTGTTGGCACTTTATGATCATCAAGTAGAATTTTCTTAAGAGTTCAATGAATAACAAATTACACTTAAGCATTTTTCTAAATCATGCATCAAGCTTGATTAATGTGTTTGAGAATCCAATGAATCTGTCCATCACTTTGTAATGGATCGAATATACTTAAGCTGTGCAACTTGTGATATGTTGCATTCCCCAATTTTCATCTCCAAAATATTACTATCTCAGGCTTTACAAAACATGCATTCTATGTACTCCATTTTATTATTGCTTGATAAAAATCCCTTGATTCAAAGGCTTCTATCTCTTTTCCTTCTATTGTGGTATCTGTTTCAATATTTTAGGTGTAAGTGAATACTCTATTCATTAGGGAGTTGCTATTCTCACCCCCGAAATTGCTACTCTCACCATCCACATGGGTGGCTTTTTACTAAATTTCAAAAATACCCTTTTCACGTAAACACATTGACCAAATACACAACGGAAATGTATTTTCGTTGTGTAAAAGGGGGTGCGAAAAAATACATAACGGATATATGTTTCCGTTGTATAAGTATACAACGGAAACATATATCTGTTATGTAATTTTTCGCACCCCCTTTTACACAACGGAAATATGTTTCCGTTTTGTTAAATTTTTATGAAAAATAATTGTAATTAAATGATATATAAGTTTCTTTTTTTACAATTACCTTAATTATTCTTGAATTAATTATGATACAAATTATCTTATTAACGGCTCACATTACTTTTTTTAACAGTAATAGAATTAATTGTGATATAAATTACCTTTTTTATTTAAATTTGAATTAATGATGACACAAGTTACCCTTTAATTGTAATCAAATTAATTCTGTTAAAAATTAGTATCATAATTAATTCAATTATTATAATAAAGGTAATTCATATAATTAATTTGATTACCTTTATAAATGGTAACTTCTATCTAATTAATTCAATTTTAATTATTAATTAAAAAAAAGATAATCTATATGATACTGATTACTATTAAAAATGGTAAATTGTATCTTAATTAATTTATTTTAATTTCAATTTAAAAAAGATAATTTATATCACAATTAATTTGATTACTTTAAACAAAAAGTAACTTATATCTATAATTAACTAAAAAAATCGTCAATTATACACAATGGAAACATGTTTCCGTTGTGTAAAAGAGGGTGAAAAAAATTAGACAACGTAAACACGATTCCGTTGACAAAATACACAACAAAATCATGTTTTCATTGTGTATTTTTTTTGTGCACCCCTCTTACACAACGGAAACACAGTTCCATTGTGTATTTTGTTAACGGAATCATGTTTCCATGAAAAGGATATTTTTGGAACAACATTTTTTCCAAACCACGTGGGGTGTGAATAACAAAAGTGGGGGTGAGAATAGAAATGTCCACTTCTTTACTAATAGCCCCATAGTAAAATGTTATCAAAGGAGGTAGAAAGAAGGATGGGGGAATGGGCCATGGAGAGGAAAGGGCCAAATAAGGTTAAGGGTGTTGAGAAACAGAAATTGTCAAGTGGCAAGGAGAGAGTGTTGGAGTGTGGTGTGGGAATCATGATTATTTGGGGAAGGGTAACCGAATGGAGGAGGGTATTTTGCATCTTGGTAATGAGAGGTGTGATCTAAGCAAAGAAGGTTCTCTCTCTCAGTTGGTGTGTCACTATTTTCTTTCTTATTTTCCATATCCATCTTGTAAGGAGTTGTACGCTCCAATTCATTTCTATTTTCTTAGTTTTAATGCAAGACAGACGTGGATAGTTTTAATTTATGTTTTTATTATTTCCTTTTATGCTTTGTTTAACATCTTCAGGTGATGGGTGAACAATATTAAGCAGGTACAGTATTTCGGGTTTTATTTCTATATAATAAAGTTATTGAGCTTACGGGCCCAAATGAAAGAGGAGATATAGAAGTTGAGCAAAACAAAAGGGTTGGGTTTCATGGGTCAAGTTCCAATTCAGTAACAAGGGTAGAGGGCCATGGTAGGTCCGGTAGGGGCATCACAAGATCAGAGAGCTTATCCGGTATCGAAATTAGCCAAAATTCAGTGTTAAGGACGCTAACATATGAGAAGCATGAAGATAGGCGACGAAGGGTATGCATGATGAGGAGTATGAATTGAATCTGCCAACCCTTAACATTGTGCAATATTTTTATTTGTTTGAGCTTGGATGGGTGGATGTTGTCATAGGATATGAGTGACTGGAAGGGTTGGGAGATATCAAAGCCAATTTTAAGGAGCATGTAATTAGAGTTAAGATGAATGGGGAAGGGGTGTAGATAAGGGGAGATCCCTCATTATCCCTCGAACAATGGCCTCCTTGAAAGCCATGTTAAAGGAGTTGAAAAGAGGAAATGAGGCTTACTATGTGGAGTTGAATGAGGCTTCACATAGTAAATATTCTAAGTGAAGAAGCCATGAAAATGTTTTAGGCTTTCAAGACAGCCTTGACAGCACTACCCACATTAAATATGTCTAATTTTACAGTGCCCTTTAAAGTGGAAACTGATGTATCTGGGGTTGGAATTGGTGCAGTTTTAATGTAACAAAGGAAATAACTAGCTTTTATCAGTCAAGTTGATCTGTTAGAAAAAGCTAAAATGAAATCAGTGTATGAATGGGCAATTGTTTTTACAGTACACAAACGGAGACAATATTTGCTTGGGGTCATTTTGTCATCAAAACATATCAAAGAAGCTTGAAATATGTTGGAAAAGAGGAATTTGTATAGAAATAAGGAAAATTGGGTGTCAAGGTTGTTAGGAAATGACTTTGAAATACAATATAAAGAGGGGAACACTACTACAAAAAATGGATTCTACATCGTCAATTTACATCGATTAATTTAAAATCGATGTTATAAAAAACACAATGCCTCTGTTGTTGATAACATGCCATTATTGTCGCATTGCCTCGGCATTGACCTTGGTATGTCCTTCGCCAATGCCCAAAACTTTCAGACCTAAACCCTTGACGTTGTTGCAGGTTCTTCCATTTGTTAACCCGCAACTTTGCCGCCATTGTCATTTGTTGGAACCAAAGACATTGGACGATGTCTTATCCCTCAAACTTTGGTTTTTATGATAATAAATAGAATTAAATTTTGAAGTATCTAATGAATATTGTTGAGTATTACAAGAAGCACACAGTCCAATACACTTGTGGTATTGTAATTTCTATACTCAAACTCCATATAGCTCTATATATATATATCGTCCAAACACACAACTAGAACTTGTTTTATAATGAACCATCCAGCGTCTAATGCGCTGTTAACTAAAAAGCATCCAAATATATTATGAAAACCAGTGTATAATACACTGTGATCGTTTGAGTGTCCAAAAGGAGCTAAATAACTTACACAAATTTATATCTAAGTTATGAAGCATCCACTATCATATAAGCCTGTACATTTGTTCTTTTTTAGGATGATTTCATGTTGAAAAGCTTACTACCTTTTTATTCCCTCATTTTTTGAAATGACTAAACATTTGAATTTCGAAAAGTGTACTAAAGACAAGAGACAAAAAAGCATATTCTAGAAGAAGAATATTCTTCGTACAAGTAGTGGAGGCGCGCTCAAGAAAGGACTGTACCTTTGTCTCATTCTCTCTCCACCCCATGCTGACACGTGGTAACGATCTCATGATTGTGAGAGAACGGATATTTTTCGAAGCTCAAATCCCCACAATGGATACATTTCCTTGAAGCCTATAAATAGAGGAGTAAGCACACAGAAGAACCTGACGAGATATAACGAAGCAATCAAATTTTTCTAAGTGCTGAAACTCTACCAAGTGAACAAGTACCAAGCATTGAAACCTACAGGGATGCTACAGCCTCTCTCAATTCCCAATCAAGTATGGGAAGAATTGTCAATGGATTTTCTCGGGGAGGGGCTGCCAAAATCAAAAGGGAAAGAGACAATCTTGATGTTGGTGGACAAATTGACTAAATCGGCACATTTTTTGCCTTTCAACCATCCATTCTCAGCAAAAGAAGTTGCCAAAGTAATTCGTTTGCATGGTTTCCCAAATTCCATAGTGTCAGATAGAGACTGATTATTCATGAGTAATTTTTGGAAAGAGTAGTTTAAGCTGGCAGGCAGAAAATTGAAAATTAGTACAGCCAATCATCCACAAACGGATAGGCAAACTGAAGTTACAATCAGAATCATTGAGATGCTTTATAGGTGGATGTCCTAGGAAATTGGATGGGCAGAATTCTGGTCTAATTCTTCCCACAATGTATCAATAGGAATGAGTCCATTCAAGGCATTGTATGGAAGGGAGAGCCACCTTCCATCATCACGTATAGGCTAGGGGGAACTGTTGTACATGAAGTGCATCAATTGTTGAGAGAAAAGGATACGATTTTCAAAGAGTTAAAGCATAGAACCAAATGAAGCAGGAAGCGAACAAGAAGAGAAGAAAGGTGGAATTTGAGATTGGTGACCAAATGAGAAGCTTAGCCTAAGGTATTATGGTCCATTTGAGGTGAAGGAGAGAATTGGAACAGTAGCTTATAGGCTACTCTTGTCCCGAATTAAGAAAGTTGTGGCGGCTACCTTGCCATGCCAACAACTTCCAGAATTCCTTATTGTGTTGAATGAGGTTTTCTCAGATTTTCACCTTGAGGACATGACTATTTAGGATTGAAATTAATATACTGGAATGATAATGTAATAGGTCAATGTCAAAGGGATTCCATTAAGTACCAAGAAATGTTAGAGATTTAAATAAACACAAGAGAACATACAATAAGATAAATAAGAATAATTAAGAAATGACTATTTGGGATTGAAATATACTGGAATGATAATGTAGCAGCTCTAAGAAAGCAAGAAAAAGAAGAAAAAAAAACATAATTTACCCGACTATCCATGTCATCAAGAAAGCAACAGAGATACCCTCTGTAGATTTTTGTCTATAGTTTGTGATTATTTGAGGTATATCAGCAACAACGCAAACAATCAAACTGATTAGACCCAATGTGGTGGAAGCTGTTTCTCTCACACTACTGCTCATAAGCATTTTGGGCCATTGCAAGCAATGCTGATTGCCAAGACACGATGAGGTGGAGCTTGCAAAAACATACATTGCATCAATGACCTTCTATCTAATGAAGAACAGAAGAGTGAAATAAATAAATAAATCATACACACTAGCAAAAGACCAAATGATAAGTGATTCAGACCATGGCATAACATAAGAAGCCAAAGGTGAGAAATACATAAAATAAACTAGCTATCCTAATTCCAATAACACCTAAAAGAAAATATATAATAATAATAATAATAATCTATACCATTATATAAAGAGGATATCACTTTCAGTAACCGTCTTTTGGTCTTTACATTTTTTAGACCATTTTACCCATTATCCATGTTAATATTACATATTTTGTAACAATTAATCTTTTGTCTCTAATTTTTTTTTTTTTTAGAATCTTTTGTTCTTTCAACTGATAGTGCAACTATTCACAGATCTGATATCATAACTTCCTTACCCATGACTCCATGATCCATGTTTCATTAACTTCCTTTATCTCTTTTAAAAAAAAATATAGAGAAAAATGAGGCACGAAGTGTTTCTTTTTTCCCTAATAATAATAATAATAATAATAATAATAAAGGAGTGTTGTCTTGTCGACTTGTCTTTCATAAAGTTCTTATATTCATATGACTTGCACGTATAAAATGACAAGTATATCTAATAAAATACAAAATTATAACATTTGATCATGACTAAGGTTATGATAAAATACATGCTGAAATGTTATAACATACTAAATTATTGAGTACGAAGCAAAAAAAATACTAAATTATGGAGTCATTAAACTTGGGTCTATTTATTGAAAAGGGGCGAGCCAAAAACTAAAATCTTTATCAGAATGCAATATTCGATCGGGTCTAGAACAAGAACTTTGGTAACAATTGTGATTTGTGATAAAAAAAAAAAATTAAAATCATTGTCGTTGAAGAAGGTTTACTATTGCATGGAGGGGTTTTGGGGCGAAAAGCATGTAACTTTGATGTGAAAAGAATGACAAGAGAGAAGGATTCATCGGAAGAAAAGGATAGGTAGAGAAAGACATACAAATGAGAATAAATGGATAACCAGAAAAAAAAAAAACAAAAATATATATATATATATATATATATATATATATAATAAAAAAAGAGTAGATATTGGAGCAAAGTGTGTATCGTAAATGAAAACTTGCATTTCATCGTGAGAGAGAGAGAGAGATATTTTGGTGCACAGAGGGAGAACTGGAGAAAGATACTCACACAACACAGCACACTACTATCGTTGACCGCTTTCCGAATTCCAAACGCAAGCTGGAGTCTTGGGCAATGGGCATATATTATATAATTCATATCTAGACGACCTATATATATTCTCATATTTCATAATTATCAGTTCAATTACAAGATTGTCACTTAGGCATTTGTTACATGTCAATATCATATTCATTTTAACTGATAAAAAAAATATCATTCATTTTTTCTTTTGCCAAAATTTCACCTTTTTATTGTTTTTTATTCATAAAAACTTATAATTATAATAATTATGGTAATTATAACAACTATATATTATAATTAAATTAATCAATTAAACCTATAAATCTTAAATGGATTTTGATTTTATATAATATGGTAATCAATTTATTAAATTTTATAACAATTCAATTATAATTATGGAATGCTTTATATAATTACAATTATGGTAATTTTTTTTTATTTATTATCATGATTTTATAATAATTTACCCTATGTTTGACATATTATGTCAGCTAACTTTTAGTTTTTTTTTTCATTAGCTAAAAACTTGTTTGACCTTATAATAATAGTGTTTAGTAAACAAGCTTTTTTTAACAGTTTCTTGACGTCTGATACAGGCTGCGCAATGTTTGAACGTTGAAGGAGCGTAGAGGCAGAGATTATCGTTTTCTCATTGTAGAATCAAACTGAAATTTTCTTCGTCAAGATTGTACCTTTGCTAACTACAAAAAAAAAATGAAGTCAGAAAAATAAAATAAATGGTGATTAATTTTTCAAGATAATTTTAATAATGTAACTTAGGTATCAATGTATCATTTTTGAAAATTTCAAACCATTTTAAAAGTCAATATTTGATTGATTATTAGTTTATTTTGATTCAAAAGCTTTGGAGGAGAAGAAAGGGAGAAATTCGATCAAGAACCTCTCATTCATTTAAGGAGTAGAAGAGGGCATCATCGCGTGATTGTTGGATTCTCCACAGAGATGGCTGCGGAGAACGTAGTTGAGCAACACAACCAACATTTGAGCAAAAGCAACACCTGAGTTGCTTTATAAATTCTGCATTGGAAAGCTCAATTCTTACGTTCAACATGATTTGAACGGATTCGCAAACATGCTCTTACCAGTCTCCGACACCGTTTCTACGCTTCCCAATGACCCTCAACACCCTGGTATCTCAGTGGTTAACACCGGTTGGTTCTCTGAAATCAGCCCAATGTGGCCCGGTTAGTAAAACCCTCTCCTTTACTCACTCATAATGACACTTATGAGTTGGAATCTGATTGTGATTTGCAGGGGAGGCACACTCCTTGAAGGTGGAAAAGATTTTGTTTCAAGGCAAGTCTGACTATCAGAATGCCATGGTCTTCCAGGTATATGTACTTTCAGTTCCATGGTCTTGGTTTTACTATTTATTTTGTATTCTGTGATTTTGTTTTGCAGTCATCAACATATGGCAAGGTTCTTGTTCTGGATGGAGTCATTCAGCTCACAGAAAGGGATGAGTGTGCCTACCAAGAGATGATCACTCATCTGCCTCTTTGCTCTATTCCAAGCCCCAAAAAGGTATTTTGTAACCAAATTTTGTGTAGTTAGACAATAGGATGATTGTAAAGCAGTGTACAGTTTTTAATAATAGTATGTAGAGGTTGGCGGGGGAGAAGAATTTGTGAAATGATGTCTATATTGATTTGTTTCCTCAGGCTATTAATATGTCCATTACCATGCAGACTTTGGCTACTCTGCTGGTTAATATTTGATTAGCAGCATTAGCTTTTCTGCAGTCTATTTATGTATTAGGTTGCTTTTACCTTTTATTAGAAGAGTGCAGAATGGCATATAGCCTGTTGAGAATGAAATGTTGGGAATATAGCCTGTTTTACCTGCATAACATTCTACGTGCTTGGAATTAATTGTTCTTTCGCTGCAATTTTCTGTTGGGTTTTGGTTATTGGTGGAGGATATGGTGGAGTCCTGCGGGAAGTATCGCGCCATGCCTCAGTAGAGAAGATAGACATTTGTGAAATGGACAAGATGGTTGTTGATGTGAGTCATGACCCTGAGACTATTCTTTCCTATCTCTAATCAATGCTACATAATTTTACTGCATACGATTAGTTTCTCTTGCTCTCCATGTTCTTCTAAGTTGAGTGAGTTTCTCTACTTAATGATATCGATCATTATCATTTTTTTCCCCCACTTGTCCTAAAAAGGTTGATCTTTTTATGTTCAATGAGTAAATGCCAATATCAAAAGTGAAGTTGTCACTCTATGCAGGTCTCCAAACAATTTTTACCCGATATAGCAGTTGGTTTTGAGAACCCACGTGTGACACTTCATATTGGTGATGGTATATATGATCAGCTACTCTCCATATTTTTTTACTGTTTAGGATAACTTTTCTCATGATAGCTTGTGTCTCAATGATCTAGGAGTTGCATTTTTAAAGACTGTTCCAGAAGGAACTTATGATGCAATTATAGTGGATTCATCCGACCCTATTGGTAGCGTATATTATCTGTAATGCCTTTCAATTTCTTCTGCTCTTTTACAGTTAATATATTAATTTTTTTAATAGTATTTGATATCTTTAAGGTCCTGCTCAAGAGCTGTTTGAAAAAGCCTTTTTGCGAGTCCATTGCAAAGGCACTTTGTCCAGGAGGTGTTGTGTGTACTCAAGCAGAAAGTATATGGCTTCTTATGCATATCATTGAGGACATTGTGTCTAATTGTCGCCAGATATTCAAAGATTCTGTCAACTATGCTTGGACCACGGTTCCTACATACCCAAGGTTCTTTCAAAATTTATTGCAGTCTTCAAAACATACCCCTATAATTAGAATTTATATGATTGTTTGCATTTCAGTGGGATGATTGGTTTTATGCTTTGCTCAACTGAGGGTCCTCCTGTTGACTTCAAGCATCCACTGAATCCTATAGATGAGAGGGATAGTCAGCAGTCAACAAGACCATTGAAATTTTACCACTCTGAGGTTTGCTGCTCCAACCGTGTTCTTTTTTCCCTCTCACTTCATCTTCCAACTGATATATTTTGTCTATGCCTTTTATTTCAGATTCATACAGTGGCTTTCTGTTTGCCATCTTTTGCTAAGAGGAAGATTGATTCTAAAGCAAATTGAGAATATTTTTCATGGGATTGAAGGAGCAAGTGTGGCTGTAGGCATTCATCCTTTTACTGGATTGAAGGAGCAACTTTTAATACTAAATTATTTTAAATTATTATAATTATAATGGCCAACATTTAAAAAGTTAAATAATATTAAAATATTTATTGATCACAAATTTATATTAAAATAATTTTTTTATTGTAGTATTATTTTATATTTTTTTAATATATAGAACAAGTCATCACTACTTAAATCATAAGCAATAATATATTTTTAAGGATATGAAAATTAAAATGGACAAATATTTAATGCACAGTTCATTTCGGTAGCTAATACAAATTAAAATGGAAATTTCGGTGGCCAGATTTTATTAATGACTATTTTCAAATTTCAAATGGACAATTAATATGATAATCTATACAAAGCAATCATGGCTATAATGACATACATTTTAGGACACAATTCAAGTTAAAATGGGAATAATCAAAATGAAATTAAATACAAAATTAAATATATAATCTTCATTTAATTATAGAAATAATTTAATATGACACCTTTTTTACTAAATAAATTAATCAAACTTTTAATTCCGGAAATAATTTTTTCCCTTACAGTTTTAAAAATAAATCAGACATTTAATTCTGGAAATAATTTAATTTAATTTAAGAAATTAATAATTCAACTTAAATAATTTAAAATTGAGGAGAAAGTTGTGAACATAAGAAGGCACTTGGATAACGAAGTAAACAAAATGAAAATAAAATATTTGCATGACCAGATTCGGAGTCATTAGGAAAAAAAATCGTGCAATTATTAAATGTGTAAATTATTACTACCTTCCTCTAAAAAAAATAAAATTATTCTGTCAAAAAAAAATTATTACTACGTTTTAAATTGATTTTGAACAATTATCACATTCAAATTAATAAGAAAATCATATAGGGTAATAATTCATATTAAAAATATATTTTATTTATGATAATAATTTAATTGTAGTTTCAAGGATCAAAATAAATGTGATAAGAAATTATTTCCATAAATATATAAAAGTCCATTAAACTGTAATTAAATTTTTGTCATAAATATATTTCGTTTTTAGACCTTTATTTTACCTTTTGAAATTCCCGAATCCATTTGTAAGTCTATTTATATGATGACAAATTTCATTTGCTTTCTGTTCAATTTGATCGTATTGAGAAACACGTTGATTTGCTTTTTCTTTGCAATTTAGTTTCAACCCTGTTCTTCATAACCTCAATATCAATTTTTTTGAATGCGACTTTCTTTTATACGTGAATACTTCCGGAGAGACATATAGAACCTGATTAGTAGAGTCATCTTGCTTTAGTAAGTTTCAAACAATGAGATTGTAAGTCTACCTTGCTAATGTTTTCCAATTATTTCTTTACATATTAATGTCATTAACAAGAACTCTAAAGAGTGACTTCAATCTATCAATAAGATCTTGAACAAGTTGAAGACCACTTGTAAGGTGTAAATGTGCTCTTAACCCCAAATGTGACAAAAGAACATGTTCCTCATGTTTCTTCAACCACCTTTTCTAAACTACAATATTTTTTATGTTCACATTAGTGTAGGGTTCAAATTAAGGATAAATGGAAATTTAACATTTACATTAAGGTAATTAAGTGCAAGTAATTACAGAGTTCTAAATTGTAGTGGGAATATAGTCTTTAAAACAGTGTACTGAAGACCCAGAAGCCAAAAATTGATTAAGGAAAATGGCATCCGTGTAAAGCATAGAATCATGGAATGAAATGCCGTGGAACCAACCTTGAGAACCCATTGGCCCTCACCCTCTTCATTTTGCTTTTCGTTGATCCACTTTGAGGAAGGTTTAGTCCTACGATGAGATGAAATTAGCTAACAAAAGGGTGTTAATTTAAGTAGTGAATAAAATTAAATGCCCCCCCCCCCCCCCCCCAAAGGATAGATGTAATACCATTGACCATCTAACAATTTGACGATCTTGGAAGCGCGAAGAGCGACATGGGTTGCCAGAATGCCAACATGAAAATAAACTAAAGAAGAATCCAAATGAGAATGTAATAAGAAAAGGGAACAAATAAGATTAAGAGAAGGAGCTAATGTGGGAGAAGAACACGATTTAAGCATAAGAGAGATGGAAAGCGAGAAAGTGGTGTGTGGTAGCAGTTGAAGAATGGTATATGTTTTTTAAATTCTAACGTTGGAGGTGGTTTCAAGAGAGATGCCAAGCAAGAGAGAGGCATTCTTAGTGGAAGCAGATATAACCATAGGTAAAGGGGGAGAGTCAGTTACGTTTACATCAGTTTAAAATTTGTATTTTTATGTTTATGTTCACCTCTTCTTTTTCCTATTATATCCTTTTAACTGCAAATTACAATTGCAAGAATATGGAGTTGCAAAATAATTAAGGGGCAAAGATGCTTATGTAAAAATGGAGACCAAAGACAATTACTAAAAGACTTATCCCCTTTATATAATGGTAGGAAAAAGAATGCTAATGCACAGTTACATAGTTCTAAATTGTAGTGGGAACATAGTCTTTAAAACAGTGTACTGAAAACCCAGAAGCCAAAAATTGATTAAGGAAAATGGCATATGTGTAAAGCGTAGAATCATGGAATGAAACGTCATGGAACCAACCTTGAGAACCCATTGGCCCTCACCTACTTCATTTTGCTTTTCGCTGATCCACTTTGAGGAAGGTTTGGTCCTACAATGAGATGAAATCAGCTAACAAAAGGATGTTAATTAAAGTAGTGAATAAAATTAAATGCCCCCCCCCCCCCCCCCCAAAAGGATAGATGTAATACCATTGATCATCTGACAATTTGATGATCTTGGAAGCGCAACCATTGTGAAGAGCAACATGGGTTGCTAGAACGCCAACATGCAAATAAACTAAAAAAGGATCCAAATGAGAATGTAATAAGAAAAGGGAACAAATAAGATTAAGAGAAGGAGCTAATGTGGGAGAAGAACACGGTTTGAGCATAAGAGAGATGGAAAGTGAGAAAGTGGTGTGTGGTAGCAGTTGAAGAATGGTATATGTTTTTGAAATTCTAACGTTGGAGATGGTTTTAAGAGAGATGCCAAGCAAGAGAAAGGCATTCTTAGTGGAAGCAGATATAACCGTAGGTAAAGGGGGAGAGTCAGTTACGTTTACATTAGTTTAAAATTTGTATTTTTATGTTTCTGTTCATCTTCTTCTTTTTCCTATTATATCCTTTTAACTGCAAATTACAATTGCAAGAATATGGAGTTGCAAAATAATTAAGGGGCAAAGATGCCTATGTAAAAATGGAGACCAAAGACAGTTACTAAAAGACATATCCCCTTTATATAATGGTAGAAAAAAGAATGCTAATGCATAGTTACAGAGTTCTAAATTGTAGTGGGAACATAGTCTTTAAAACAGTGCACTGAAAACACAGAAGCCAAAAATTGATTAAGGAGAATGGCATCTGTGTAAAGTGTAATGTTGTAGTTTTCCTAATTGTATGATTAAGTGTTTGATTAATAATGCAAGAGCAAACTAAATTTAAATTATGTTAATTGATATAATAATTAACCTAAGTTTTATGTTTTGTTTTGTGCCATAGTGTTATTGTTAGATTTTCATTAAGTGTTGGATTTAGAGTGTGTGTTGTGAGATTTTTGGGACTTTTAGTGAGTTCCGTGAGTTGTAGGAAAGAAAAAAATAAGAGAAGGGGTGTCCTTAGAGGAAGGGTGGAGACAAATAGCAAAATTCCATGCAAATCTCAAAACTTAAACGTGCCAAGCTTCACGTTTCTTCCAATTTCTTCATTCTTCTTCCTTCCTCTCTAAGTCTCTCTTCCGCTTGAGTTGGTGAAATTCCTACATCATCTTGAAGCTTGATTTCTTGTTCTCTAGGGCTTCCTAATTAGTTGATTTTAAGTTGGTAAGTCACACTATTCTCTTCTTTGGTCTCTTGAAGTTCATTTTTTCTCTTCCTCATGGAGTCCTCAGATGGGTTTCATGTAGAATCATGATTGGTGGGTCAAATTTTGATTAAAGTTCATTTTGGGATTGATTTAGGTTCTCTCTAGTTGATTTCATAGCCAAAGTTGAGTAGAGATCATTCTTAAATCACCAAGTCTCCTCCCTAGCTTCTTCCTCAAGGTTTTGAGTCAAAAAGTTTAGGTAAGGGAAGCGTTAATATGATTGAATGCTTATTTGTATATTCTATGTTTGGAATGTTGTTTTCGAGTGTGGAATGGTGTATATATGTTGTGTTTGATGTAAAATTTGAATTGGAATGAATTTGGTAGCCATTAAGAAGTTTTAAGCATGTTTTCGAGTTTCTACAACCTTGTTTCGCTTAAGAACATAGTGGTTCTCGCTTAAGCGAGACAGGGGACAAAGAACATTTTTGGTCAGAAAGTTGTCCTAGCTTAAGCGCCAGAATTCCTAGCTTAAGCGAGGAATCCTTGAAGTGAGTAATTAATTTATGAAATTCTAGCTTAAGCGAGAGTAAGGTTGTGCTTAAGCGAGAATTCATTTTCTACACTATAAAATGGCTTTCAAATTTATTTTAAATTGAATTATGTCTATGATATGGATGTGATGAGGATGTCCACAAAAGTTCTAGAACTATGTTAGGAAATTCACATTTTGTTAAAATTTTGTGTTGTGTTGTGAGTAAGGATTCAAGGTATGAGAATACCTTACTTGAGATTATTTGGTATTGTGTTGTGTTGTGAGTAAGGATTCAAGGTGTGAGAATGCCTTACTTGAGCTTATTGAACTGCTGGATGGATTCATAAGCATGATTTGAGAAAAATGGTGAATTTATAACATAGAGGGAACTTGTGGCAATCAAAGTTGTTTGGCTTGTTACATGACATTGCATATAAGTAGGCAAGTAAGTTGAGGGTGCTAGGTAGGCTCTCAACCTAGTGCCGGAGGTTTTCGTGGTGGCCAACGGTGGGCCTATAGAATAGTCAAGTGGGCAAATTCCTATAGATGTAAGGTTTTGCAAGCCTTACAGAGGTAAGCCAATACCCACACTTGTCTATATTCGATTAAATCCACACTTCCTCCACAGGGTAGCTCAAGGGACTCCCTGAATGGTCAAAGGTGAGACTATGGTAGGGGATGGGGCCTATGAGGACCGCCCAAAAGTTGTAGAAATCTCCATGGAGTCGAGTCAGCACGGCATTTCATAATGAAATGGCATATGAGATTGATATGTGTGTTATTGTATGAGGTTATCTGATTTACTATTGATTGATTCTGGTTTTCCTTTAAGTAAATCTTATACCTTTGTATATCTATGATCTTTTTATAAATAAGCTTACCCTTGCCTTTTGTATTTGTATTTGTGTTGTATTACTGCAATGGTTGTGTGGTTGGCACGGGAGCAGATATAGATGATGTTGCAGGTTCTCAGACCTCTTGTGACTGAAGCAAATGTATATGTGGAAGATGGGATGAGATCCCTTCTTTCGTATATGTTCTAATATATATGTATATAGTATGGGGACCAGCTTAGGACATATGCATAAATAATTAGATTGTAGTGAATGTCCTCTACAAGAGGATTATTTTTGGTATTGTATGCACATATATATTTAAGTTCTGTAAAGCTTTACCTAATACTTTTATGATATGATGATGTACATATATATGTGTGTTAAACGTGAAAAATTTTCTAAGTAGTTTCATATGATAATATTTAACAAAGTATTTTAGTACAACAAATCTGTAACGAAGATGGGTCGTTACATAAAGCGTAGAATCATGGAATGAAATACCTTGGAACCAACCTTGAGAACCCACTAGCCCTCACCCTCTTCATTTTGCTTTTCGTTGATCCACTTTGAGGAAGGTTCGGTCCTGTGATGAGATGAAATCAGTTAACAAAAGGGTGTTAATTTAAGTAGTGGATAAAATTAAATGCCCCCACCCCCTAAAAAAAAGGATAGATGTAATACCATTGATCATCTAACAATTTGACGATCTTAGAAGCGCAACCATTGCGAAGAGCAACATGGGTTGCCAGAACGCCAACATGAAAATAAACTAAAGAAGGATCCAAATGAGAATGTAATAAGAAAAAGGAACAAATAAGATTAAGAGAAGGAGCTAATGTGGGAGAAGAACACGGTTTGAGCATAAGAGAGATGGAAAGCGAGAAAGTGGTGTGTGGTAGCAGTTGAAGAATGGTATATGTTTTTGAAATTCTAACGTTGGAGGTGGTTTTAAGCAAGATGCCAAGCAAGAGAGAGGCATTCTTAGTGGAAGCAAAGATAAGTGTAGGTAAAGGGGGAGAGTCAGTTACGTTTACATCAGTTTAAAATTTGTATTTTTATGTTTCTGTTCACCTTCTTCTTTTTCCTATTATATCCTTTTAACTGCAAATTACAGTTGCAAGAATATGGAGTTGCAAAATAATTAAGGGACAAAGATGTCTATGTAAAAATGGAGACCAAAGACAAATACTAAATAACATATCCCCTTAATTTTCTCTTCATTTTTTTTTTCATGTTATTTTCTTTAGTTTCATAAAGACAATGATGGTACCACCCAAAAAAAAAAAAAATCAAGACAAAGATAGGACTTTAAACACTAACGTGCATGTGTATAACTGCGGCATAATGCCATAATGCAATGCGAATAAATGAGAGAAGATTCTTCAAAAGCATGTAAAGTGGTTCTTCTGATGTAACATTACATTATGTTGGTTAGGGAATAGAAGCGTACGTTGACACGTAGAATTGGTTCGTTTTCTAGAAATTAAATTAATCAAAATTATTGAATTTAGTTTAGTTTTAATAAACCCACTAGAATCAAATCAATTTGATGAAGAATGGGTCAATTTGATTCGTGTCTATCGGTTTAATATTATAATATAATTGTATAAAAATTGTTTTAAATTTTTTGAAAAATCCTATAATTTTATTTTTGTTTCCAATAATTCAAATCTAATCTATAACAAAAATTTTAAAATATTAAAAATGTAAGTTTAAAACTTATTGAAAATAATAAATAAAAGAAAAAATAATAACAAAGGAAAAGAAATAATAAAAATAAAAAAATATTAAAAGGTGGATAATCAAAGAAAAAACTAAACCAACTTAATTGTTTGATTTGGGTAATCAGGTTTGTCAAGTTGAATTAATTCAGTGAACAATTCCTACTAAAGAAGTCTTTTACAAGTTTTACGACAATGTTGGTTTGGATGTGTATATGGTTAGTGTGAACACACTTGATCGATTATGTGTTTAAATATCATACGCTAAACAATTGTTTAAGTATCATATTTACTTTTATATTATAAATATAAATTTGAAAGAAAGACTTTAACTTTAGTTACTCTCTTAATTAAATATTTTCAATGTTTTATATCTTCTCTTATTTACAAATGCATTTTACACAGTACTCTCTGTAACTAGTTAAAAATAAATAAATCACTCAGCCATTTCAAATTATTCTCATTCTATTTTTAATCTGTATTTTTAATTTTTTTTTATTCGTTCATCCCTTTCAATCTATCATATGTTATTTCTAAATTAAATTTTAATAGTTTTTAAAAATATTCATAATAGTTAAAATTATGAACATGATATTTTAGTTTATAAATTTTTTTATTCATAGAAATCAAATACAGTACCAAAAAATTTATAATATTCACGCATTCTCTTCAACCAACTATGAGCTGGACCCCTTGATTTAAGTTTATAAAATTAAACGCCAGTCATTTTAATTTTTTATTTTTATAATTTCAAAAATCAAAATGATAGAACTAATAGTCCATTTATACCTAATTTTTGGCAGGAGAATCTATAATTTTAGAAAGCAACAATCTAATTTTAATTTAGAGAAATTAGATGCATAGCATGCAGCCATCACCACCACCTTTGTTCATTGGCGGTGGAAAAGAAATTAGAAACCCCTTTACCCTCATATATATATATAAATCCATTTCCCTCGAAACTCTCAACCGTCACTCTCTCTCTCTCTCTCTCTCTCTCTCTCTCTCTCTCTTTCTTTCTCTCTCATCAAACAACCTCTTCGCCGGCGGCGTTATCTCCGGCCGCTGCCTCGCGGTTCTCCTCCGAATATTCCGTTCACATTCTCCGATGCGCCGTTAATTTTTCCGTTGAGGTTCGTGTTTTTATAATCTTCAATTATTATTATTATTATTATTTTTAATTTATTCATAATCTTCAATGCTGCGTCTGTCGCGAGAGATTCTCTGTTTTTGTGTCGTTTGAAATTTGTCTCGTGTTTGGTTGCGAAGAAAGTTATTGTTAGATAATGATTTTGATGCATGCACTTGCAATGTTGCAATTCAATTGTGGTTAGTTACGTTTTGAATTTTTCGGTTGCGTTTCCATCAATGCGGTCCTAACCAGAAAGCCTAGTTTGTGGAATTAGGGAAATTGTGAAGCGTTATGTTCGTGTGTGTCTGTGTTTCTGTGCTTATTGCGCTCTTCAGTGAGATTTGAGAAGGATGATGCAATTTGTGGCGTTTGAAATCTGCCTTATGTTTGATTGGGAAGAAGGCTAATGGATAGGATACATAAGATAAGAAGTAGAATCTGTTAATACAATTTTATCCTTTAAGAGTTGTTGTTAGAAAATGGTTTTGCTTTTTAATCAAACATATTAGGGAAATAGTGCATTGTTATGTTCGTATGTGTGTATCGTGCTCTTCAGTGAGAACGAGGATTTGAGAAACTGCAAGCTGTTTTCAATGGGGAGTTGTTTGGACGCTGGGAAATAGGTTAGAGAATAATAATTCTGATGCGTTTCATGAAATTTGTCTAATTTTATATTGTTGGCTTACCAGCTTGATGTTATGGTTTTCTAGCTATTTTGGTTGGTGATTGTATGCCTTTTATTTTATCTATCCAATTTTCGAATTTAAAATTATGATTTCTCTTTTCATGTAGAGAATCTGAAGTTTATATTAGTTGTTTCCCTGATCTGTATTTTTTTTTTTTTAAGAATGACATGTCATGGGAGTGGCTATTATACAATTTAGACCTTTCTTCTTTTTGACATCTTTGCTAAACAGAAAATAAATGAGATACTTGCTCATTGTTTACCAATTTCTATGCTAAAAAATCTTGGGCTTAATTTTCTGATTTACATCAGTCTTGGATCATTCCATGATGTTGCTTTTGAATGAAATACTCATCTGATTATTTATATATGATTGCTCCCTTGCTCCATTCCTTTTTTTTTTCTTTTCTCTTAACTGTATCAATTCACTAGGGCCAGCAGTAGGGCACTGCATCATGCTATTTTGTTGTGGTCAAGAATTTCTTGAATATCATTTTGATGAGTTGAATGGTTTTGTTTCATCTTCTTTTTCAGGTCTTGAAACCTTTCAAGTCTTGAATTCACAATTAAAGGAAAGTTGATATTTTCAGTAAATCTTTGCTGTACTCAAAGTTTTGGTAGCTTTTGCAATGGGCGCAGCTGAAGATCTTGTGAACAGCACACCAGGTGCAGCAGAAAGTCAGGAAAACCACTCCACAGGTCCTTCAGAAAATCCTATAAAGGGCAACACCAGTACTTCAGAAAATCCGTTAAGCGATCAACCAGGCGGTGCAGAAATTCCTGAAGCTAGAGGTGCAGAAAATCCTGTAAGTGACCAAAAAAATGTTGAACAAATTCTTGCAAGTGAACAAGCGGGTGGTGCAGAAAATCCTGCAAGCAACCAATTAGATGGTGCAGTAAATATAGCAAACTATCAAGCAGGTGGGGCAGAAAATCCTTTAATAGATGTTGCACAAAATCCTGAAAGTCAACAAGCAGGTGGTGTAGAAAATTCTGCGAAGAACCAAGCAGCAGCTGGTGCAGGAGATCCTCCAAATGACCAAGCAGCAGGTGGTGCAGAAAATTCTGTTAACGATAAAGCTGGTGCATCAGAAAGTGCTATGAATGACAAAGCTAGTGGTGTAGAAAATCCTGTAGACAACAATGCACATGGTGTAGAAAATTCTTTAAGCAACCATACAGATGCTACAGAGAAACTTGTAAATGATGAACAGGGTCCTGCAGAAAGTTCTGTAGAAGATGAAGCAGATGCTGTTGAAATGCCTAAAAACAGCAAAGAAAATGGTGTTGAGACCCCTGTAAGCAACAAAGCAGATCGCCTTCCAGAAGAAGCAAAGGAGATACTGAAATCATTGGCAAGTAAATGGGAGGATGTACTTGATGCAAATGCATTGCAGGTGATCCCTCTCAAAGGGGCAATGACGAATGAGGTATTCCAGATAAAGTGGCCAACTACGACAGGGGAAACATCACGAAAGGTTCTAGTTAGAATTTATGGTGAGGGTGTGGATGTGTTCTTTGATAGGGATAATGAGATCCGAACATTTGAATTCATGTCAAAGAATGGGCAAGGTCCTCGTCTACTAGGACGATTTACAAATGGCCGTGTTGAAGAGTTTATCCATGCACGGGTAACCTGATGTTTTCTTTTTATTTTTTGTCTTAATATTGATACTCCTCCTACTACCTTTTAGCAATTTGTTATTATTTGGTTCATGAATGTAAACTGTAGATTGGATGCATTATACAACTTCTTTAAATTACATTCAATTTTCATTATTTTTCCTGCTATATAAATTATTTGTAAAATTTAAGCATTGCTCCTTTCTTTCTTTCATTGACCTCTACATCAGTTAAGAACTTGACATTCTCATTGATTTGATTGTGAATTTATCAGACATTATCAGCATCCGATCTACGCGATCCATCTATTTCTACTCTTATAGCGGCCAAAATGAAGGAGTTCCATGATCTAGATATGCCTGGTGAAAAGAAAGTCCACCTTTGGGATAGATTGCGGTATGTGCTATTTGAACACCTGTTCCAGCATTTCCATTTAAAATGTACAGAAGGAGTGTTTATATATGTGGAGAAGGCAATAGCTGATAAGAAACCAGCTCTTTTATAAATTTTATTCAAATAATATTATTTGAACACTTCCATATTTTAATTACACCTTGATCATTTCCTAAATATTTTTGTTACAATATTTCAGAAATTGGCTTAGTGAAGCCAAACGTTTATCGTCCCCTAAAGAAGTTGAAGCTTTTTATTTGGACACAATCGACAAAGAAATCTCTATTTTGGAAAAGGAACTATCAGGCGCACACCAACAGATAGGATTTTGCCACAATGATTTACAATATGGAAACATAATGCTTGATGAAGAGACCAATTCTGTGACCATCATAGTGAGTTTCTCTTTGTGGTTGTTAGTAAAATTATGGTTTTGTTGATAACACCTTTGTGGGGAAATGATATAGTATTTAATGTTCCATGGGTGCTTCTAGCATAATAGAATTGCTGGCAATATTAAATTTTTTTTGTATATATTTATAAAATGATTTTTCTTTTAGTAGTAGAAAATTCTGTTACACTTTAAAATGTCTTGTGGACCCTGCTTATTAAAATGTACCATAAGTTATGGAGGAATTTGTATTTTAACAAAAAAGACCAGTTGCACAAGGCTTATGGGCAATGGTTCAAGGGGTATTACTTAAAAGAGATTAAGTATGTTTTAAAACTAGAAGCCCCCCCTCCTCCCCGAAAAAAAAAAGTGTATTTGTTTCATATTTATTTGTAGGAATGTGAACTAGAAAATGTAACATTCCCATATTTATTATGAGCTTTAAAAAATTATTCTCAATTTCAAATATTGTTCATGCCCAAGAAAGTAGTAAGACCTTATCCATTTTTGTTCCCATGGTGAGGGGTGGGAATGTTATATCCTCATTTCTCATAGGCATATGGGAAGCTATTTTCTAGCTCAATTGTAACTTCTATTTCTACTTTTACTTTTTATTCTAATCATTTTAATTTTTAAAATTATTTGTAGGAATGTTAAAATCTAACGGAACGTATATTTGAATTTACTCATGAATAATATTCCTGGTTACAGTATTCCTAGGAATGTAATATACCTTGAAACAAATGTCACCATAGCCTTGACCAAAAGAAGAAGAAAAGGATCGTTAGAAAAGAATACCATAGTCATATTTTTTACAAGATAGTATCTTAAATGTGGGTGTAAGACTTTAGGTGATCTTAGTTATAGCTTGATGAGTGTTATTGATTTCTTTATTGCTTAAGCTCTCTTATATATTTCTTGGGAGACAAGGGAATCTATTTGATTGATGACATATATGATGTGAGATTGTGAATGATGATATATATCTTTATGTGATCACTTTTCTCCTTTGTTTTTATTTATTTACTTTAAACATGGCTAAATGTATGAGAAACTGGTTTTCTCTTGGTTATATTTTGCCAAGGGATCAATGGGCCATAGCCAGCAAATATGATTTATCGGTACCTTTTGCAACAGGACTATGAATATGCTAGTTATAATCCTGTAGCATTTGATATAGCAAACCACTTCTGTGAGATGGCTGCTAACTATCATACAGAAGAGCCTCATATCCTTGACTACAATAAATATCCTGGTATGTGGCCATGTGGATTTTTTAATTTATTTTCATTCATTTTATCATGTTCTGTGAAAAATGAGTTTTATTTGGATGGTTCTGTTGACAGATTTTGAGGAGCGTCGAAGATTTGTGCGGGCATATTTGAGTACCTCTGGTAATGGATTTCTTTAAATCTTATAATGTTAAAAGATTGTATTGTATTGCATGGCTGTCTTGTTTGTCATTTAAATTGATTTATCTTCTACCATAAAACATTAAAAGAAAAATTGGTGTTTGCTTTCAATTTACTGACATTGATGATCTATCTCATAATGGGAATAACCAATTTGTTTGGTCTAAAATTGAACTAGCAGTACAGATCAATCATCAATATGCCCTTGTATTTGACACTTAAATAACCATGCATCACCTTAAGGACTGGAATTATCATGTTGTGTTCCTGAAATTGTGGGTCTTGAGTGCAGGTGAGCAGCCGAATGGCAATGAAGTGGAGCAGCTACTTCAAGAAATTGAGAAGTATACACTTGCAAATCATCTATTCTGGGGTGTTTGGGGAATAATTTCGGTATCTTCACTTTCTCACTTTTTTATTTGTTTTATAATTATGCTCCTTGGCACTCTAGGATGGGTGTAGCTGAGTCCTTAAGAGAGAGAAGTTATTCCATAAACCTGGTTTTTGTGCACCATTTCCATATAAATAAACATTGTGGGCTACTGAAAAAAAGTAATGCTTTTTCTACCAATGATTTTCTTAGAACAAACCATGAATGATAGGTGTGCATTGCCTTTCGTTGGCAGTGTTATCATCATCATCATTGTTACAACTGATGAAACAAATGGCAACTGTATTTGCTATTGCTGGTTCATAGAGTGTATTTCTCTCGAAATTTTTAATGCTAGGTGTCTCCTACCAGTGCTTTTGGATATTGGTTTAAACAAAGCTTTTATTTTTTTCTGGGAGAGAAGTTACAAATTTGAGCTTTTAGGAAAAAAAATTAAAACAAATTTTATAATTTTTAGCCTCTCTAAAACGTGTTTTCTCTTGTGAGACAAGCACTTGTGGGTGTAGAAAGACTAATCCAAAAGGTCATAGTGACAAGAAATAATTGCACTGCATATGAGAATTTTTATTAATCCAAAAGATCAGACGTGGGTTGTACGTATACTGCATTTGGGATTTTATGAACTTCGAAAATCTCACTAGCATATGAGAATTTTTCCATATTTGACCATCAGAAATCCTACAGTATATACCCAATAGTAAAGAGGGTAGGAACTTTGTTCTTCATTGTCTCATCTTCTGATTAATTTTGTTCAGGCACAAGTAAACACAATCGAGTTTGACTACAAGGAGTATGCTAAACAGAGGTTTCAAGAGTACTGGGCAAGGAAACCTTATCTTCTAATAAACTCTGAAGCACCTTCTCCTTACAATGCGCCTGAGGGTACAGGTATTTGATTCAAGTTTGTTTTGTGTTACTGCATTGTAAATAAAATCAATAGATTGCTGCTTACGATAACAGATAACACTCCATGATGGTAGTCAATTTTGTTGTGTGATTCTTATATGTAAACAGGTAACATTCCAATGAAGGTTTGCGTGATTCTTAAATGTAAACTGATAACATTCCAATGATGGTAGTCAATTTTGTTGTGATTCTTAAAATGTAAACGACGCTGTAGATTTTAACTTAGAAAACTGTTCGTTGATGATGAATAGCATTACAAGCCATAACAAATAACAAAACAATATAATTAGCAGTAAACACAAATATAATTAGGTTAGTATTCGCTTCAAGATTATTTCTTTATGTCCACGTATTAAATATTAATATTCATAAATTTTCCCTTTTTTGTTTTTCTATCAAATGTTCACGTTATAGCAATGAATGCCTTTCTCTCGCTGAATTTAGCTAAATTTGTAAAGAGATCGAATAATAGTTGTATTAGGTTTCAACCCCGGTACACGGGCTCAATACTTTTACAATTAACTTATGAATTTTTGAATTATATAAGATGGATATTATTTAGTTGTCTAAGAGTAACAGGTTACTTTTATCCAAGGGCATTAAATAAAATTTATTGATAAATTTTGTTTTCATGTTTTCATTGTTCCTTTTTATTTGAACATTTTAACTTAAGAAAAAAAAAAGTTTAATTTAGAGCAATTGTCTTCGCAAGATATACAATCAATTTTACCAAGATGTAAAATCTAGGCGTATTTTGATTTTTTTAAAGGAATTTTAGTGCCTTTTAAGGATTCATCATTATGGATAGTCCTTATATTTTAGAAATTTTCACTTATGTATCTTTTAACCTAATACCTGGTGTGCCATATTGATTGATGCTCATTATTATTATTATTGGTAACAAGTCTGAATAATTAATTAATTATTGGCAGGAGAGCTAGCGTCAGCAATTCCACCCACCAGGAAGAACTCTGGCATCTTCAGGAAGATGAAGAAAGTTTTGGGTCTGGGTTTGTTCAGGTCCAGGAGTTAGGACAACAACTCTACCACAATTCTGCCAGCTCTTTTTTTCTTTTTTTGCTTTCTCTTTGACTGAAAATATCAAATGAGAATAGTCAAGAATAGTTGCACATAAATAATGTACTAAACAAGCATTACGTTTTGGTATTATATTTGATTGTTTTATGTTTTAATTGTGTTAATAATCTTTTTTCATGAGGTAATGTTTTAAAAAAAATATTGAATATTATGATTTATTATAGTAATTTATTAAATACTTTTTTAAAATACTATATATTAATTTCACGTATAATGTAAAGTTTTATATGTTACGTGTAATCATAACGACTTAAATTTACTTTTAGTTAATACTGTCTCCGTCCCTTGTTTATAAGACGTTGATTAACATATGCATATTAAAAAAAATGGTTAATCTAGGTATTAGTATTAAATTTGTCTATAATTGTATCATTTTTTCAAATTTACCCTCAAATAATTAATTAATGCATGGAGAGGGAAAAATAGTAGTGGAGTTTTAATTTTTAAAACTAATCTCTTAAATTCTCCAATTTTTATAAGAGAGAGAAAGAGACAATTCATAGTATTTATTATTTATGGGTTGAAATAATTAACGATATTTTTTTCAAAAAATAATTAATACAAGAGACAATTAGAATAAAGTCTTATAAAAAGGGTCGAAGAAAATTTCAAAATAATATCTTATAAAAAGGGACGGAGTAGGGATGACAAAGTGGATCGGGTCAAGCGGGTCGGCCCACCACAAATTTGGCGGGGTGGGGGTGGGTTGTTCAGCCCACCAACCTACTTTGGCCCGCCTCGCCTAACCCGCCAACCCACCGGGCCAGGGGCGGGGCGGGGTGGGTTGGCCCACCAGCCCGCCACTACCTATTTTGTTTTATTTTTAAATAATATATCTAAAATAATACTCCCTCCGTTCCTAATTATATGACATTTAAGGTTTTGGCACAGGTATTAAGGAATGCAATTAATTTGTTGAATTTCCTAGAAAATATTAGGTAACTTCCTAATATACCATTTATCTCTCTAATTAATTACTCATAGTAAACTATTCTCACTAAGTATTAATTAAGTGTAGTCCTGGAAAAAATATTTAATGTAGCATTGGTTTTGTAAAACGACATCTATTTTGGAACAAATTTTTTTCTCTGAAACGTCATATAATTTGGAACGGAGGGAGTATAAGTTATTAGGAACTATTAGTTTGTGGTGTTGAACTTTTGAATTAAATGGAATAATATTTAAGCCTCTTTAAGATGTCATTCATGATGATGTTGAACTTGCGATGGTGAAAGACTATTAGTTTCTAGTTTATTGAAAAAATGGAACAATATTGCAATTATTTTTAATTGTGTTCACACTTCAAGTAACAAAAACGCTTTATGCTGTCCATTTATGATACAAGTGATGCAATATCATTTTATTTATGTCTTGTTTGCAATAAATTAAAAAACTTCAAGAAAATTTCCCAAAATTGGCGGGCCAGCCCACCAACCCACTCTTAGGCGGGGCGGGCTAAGCTGTCTAGCGCTTCCTAACTATGGCGGGTCAGCCTGGCCCGGCCCATTTTTGGCAGGCCACAGGAAGGATGGGCTGGACTAGTCCATTTTGCCATCCCTAGGATGGAGGTAGTATATTCTTACGATTGTGCAATTTTAGTCCCTTAAATTTATTGCACATTTGGTCTCCTGCATTTTTAAAACTTAAATAATTTTGGTCTACTGTTAGTCTATCATCATTTTTTTTAACAAAAATTGCTAACATAACATGCTTGTGATAATGTTGTACTTATATGCTAACAAGATATTAATAGTGTGTTGACATGACAATATGCTGATGTGGCATGTTAGTATGTGTGTGTCATGTCATTTGCCACGATAGCATGTTAGTGCCGTCGTTATCATGCCACATCAACCATTTTCGTTAAAAAATTGATAACAGATTAATGATAGACCAAAATTGCTAAATTTAAAAACATGGGGACCAAATGAGCAATAAAAAATTTTTAGAGATCAAAATTGTACAATTGTAAAACTATATAAAAGAAGATTTAAGCCCATCATAAATTGTCATGTATGTTAACTTTGATAATAATTAAACTTAAAAAATAATTAATCTAGGTCTATAATTATTGAAGGTTTTAATCTAGTTTTACATTATGTAATTGTAAATGATTTCACATTCATCTAGTCAATATGAACAAACAATGTATGATCAAATTTTTTTTCCATGAAAAATTTAATTTAAAAATAATAAATTAAAATATATATTCAATAAATAATGATTTTATAAATTTTTTTATAAATACAAATGTTGGTCTAGTTTAAAATTAAAGTTAAGCTTATTTGGCTATATAACCTAATTAAATTAATTAATCTTATATACGATTGAGAAAAACAACATTAAATGATTTTCTTTTTCAATAATATATTTATTATAAAACTTATAATTTATAAAAAGTAGAGAAAAAACATTATAGACTATTTCTCATAAACATAATATTTAATTCTAATTAATAGTAGTACTCAACAATTCAATGTCGGAAGAACTTTCTATCACGAAGACCTTTATCATTTGTTGTTATTTCTAATTGCAATAAAAAGATTGAATGAAAAAAATAATTTGTAATGATTTTAATTTAATTTATATAGACATGGTAAATAAAATATTATATCATTAATATAAAATATTTTATTATATATACTTTTTAAGAGTTTAATCTATGCACATTAATGTAAAAGACTTTACACTATCAACCAATCATAAATCATGTTAAATATGACTTATGGTAGTAATCTAAAAGTCAACAAACTTATTAAATATGATAATTTATGAATGGATAATGTAAAAACTCTCTAAACTATCAATACAACAATTAAAATG
Source organism: Pueraria montana var. lobata (assembly GCA_026413185.1). Taxonomy (NCBI): domain Eukaryota; kingdom Viridiplantae; phylum Streptophyta; class Magnoliopsida; order Fabales; family Fabaceae; genus Pueraria; species Pueraria montana. The sequence goes on along the minus strand of CM048654.1, from coordinate 62,255,646 downwards.
TATAAACCTTAAAATAATATATAAAGCATATTTCATAGAAGTTATTTAATTAATATAAACTTTAATATTTTGTATTACCAATTCACTATTTGAAATTTTCTTGTTGATTAATCATTTATTTATTACTTATTTTAATTTTTTACCTTAATTATTAATTAAAATAAAATATAAGAATTATTTAAATTTAATTACATATTTATAAAATTATTACATTTAATTATTTTTTTTTAAATATATTTTAAAGTAACTAATATTTTAAAAAAATTAAGCATAATTATTAATATAATACTTAATATTATTATTATAGCATTTATATACCTAATTTTTCTATCTTTTTTTGGTTTTAAAATATATATTATTAAATTACAATTATCAAAATTATATAATAAATATTATTAAGGTGAACAATTTAATTCATTAAATATAATTAGGTCTGTTAAATTTAATTAGATTCAATTATTGATTATTGTAAAGTTCATGTATCCATTAACAACTATATAAAGTTCAAGTCTACTTTACACAAGTCTATTATAAATATCTGTAAATAAAAAGTCTACTTTAAATATATATATATATATATATATATATATATATATATATATAAATATATATATATATATATATATATATATTATACACATAATAATTTATTTCAATTAATTTCTATTTTTAATTATTAATTAAAACAAAATATTTTAAATTATTTTAAATTTAACTACATAATTATAAAACCATTACTTTTAATTATTATTGTTCATTTCAAAATAACTATTTGAAATTATAAATAAATTTGACCATAATTATTAATATAATATTTATATATCTAACTTTTTGTATCATTTGTTGATTTTAAAATATATATTATTAACTTATAACTAACAAAATTGTATAATATAGTATATCATTAATATGAGAAATTTAATTATTCATTAAATATAATTAGATCTATTATAAATATGTGTTGAATGGATTTTTTTTTTTAAATGTGTGTACATAAATAAAAATTAAGATTAAGTTATATATTCAATATTGGTATGTTATTTAGCAATGATTACTTATATTTTAAATATTATATTATTTTCAAAATAAAATTGTGTAGATGAACTATCAAGTTGTTCTTGATTGTATGGAATTTATAAACTTAATCTATTTTATAAAAATTTCAATTCAACAATTGGATTGGCAAACTTTATATTCTATACAAAGTTATTAAGTGGTGTAAGTAAACTTTTATATGTATTTATATGACATATGACATATTAAGTAAAAACTTTTAGTTATTATAAGAAACAAGAATTAAAAATGAGTCATACAATCGTATATAAATAATCAAAATTAAAAATGAATGATTAATTACTTAAAAAGTAGCGTGTATTTATCTTTTAATCTTAATTATATATAACTCAAATATAATCCAATAGTTTAAAATTATAGTTCTCATTTCTCACCTTAAAAAATCTTACCTAGGAAAGAGTCCCACAATTATATATAAATTATCAAAATTAAAAACTAATGGTCGACTACTTAAAAAAAATACTACCTCCATTCCTTAACTCTATGTTTTAGCTTCTTGTTTTTGTTCCAAAACTCTTGATGTTTTACATATTTCAAGTCTCATTAATTATTATTTTTTCCACATGTACCCCTATTTAACATGGCCTAGATTTTTATAACTTCTTCCATCATAGATATTAAATGAAGGTATTTTAGATTAAATATATTGTTTGTGAGTAGTATTAAATATTTCTTAAGATATGTGCATTAACCTAAAATATCAAGAGTCAAGAAACAGAGATAGTAATGTGTATCTATCTTTTAATTAATCTTAATATATAAATATAATCCAATAATTTAAGGTTAAATTAATCTGTAGGTCCCTATACTATTTGAGAATTTTTAATTAGGTCCCTGAACTATTTTTTTTCAATTGGGTCCCTGAACTTTTATTTATTTTTTAATTAGGTCCATGCCGTTAACTACCGTTAGCTCCATTAACGGCAGGAACCTAATTAAAAAATAAATAGAAGTTTAGGGACCTAATTGAAAAATTGTTTAGGGACCTAATTAAAAAAATTTAATAGTTCAGGGATCTACTAAGTAATTCTCAAATTCTACCCAGGCTATCACACTATACTTCTCAAGCATATGTAGACTACTTCTAAATTTAGTATTGTCCATTCTACATATCTGCACTAAGTATTCTTAACTCTCCAAATCAGTATTCTCACCTCTCCAGTCAAATATTCTCAGCTTTGCGGATTCTAAACTCAGTATTCTCAATCTTTGCAGGTTCTTCAACCAGTATTCTCAGACTTTGGAAGCATCAATCCCTTACTGCACTTTTAGTTTCCCCCTACAGATTCTGTTGGGACAAACCTAATGCACTCCTTCTAAATACATTCTTCAATTAAGTGATATTTTTTGTATGATTTTTAATTTACTTTTAATTTATTCAGTAGGTCCCTGAACTATTTAAAAAAATTTAATTAAGTCCCTAAACAATTTTTTTAATTGGGTCCCTGAACTTCTGTTTATTTTTTAATTAGGTCCCTACCATTAATGGAGTTAACGGTAGTTAACGGCAATGACCTAATTAAAAATTAAATAAAAGTTCATGGGCCCAATTGAAAAAAAAAATAGTTCAGGAACCTACTTAAAAATTATCGAATAGTATAGGGACATTAAGATTAATTTAACAGTAATTTAATAATATAGTTCTGATTGCTCACATTAAAAAATCTTACGCAAGAAAACAATTCGGTTTATAACATGTAACTTCGTGGTTGAATGAGCTTGAGAGCTTCAAGCAACAATTTTTTTCCTACACACGTTCCCGTATGCAACTAACAACTACCTTGGTCTACATATGTTCACGTCATTTAGACATTTACCACATATTATTCCTTAAGATTTTAAGGCTTTCTTCCCCTTTATGCTTTTGGGACCAAACTAGATGCTAGCAAGACACCCATTTCCTAGTGTCAAAATTCCCCGTTCCTTTCTCTAAAATACCATATATCATTAATGGGTCAAATTAATCTCGATACCCAAAACCAATAAACTTCTCTAGTCTCATTCAACCAATCACCCACGATCATGACCCTTGGGTGAATATTTTTTTTGGTACCCACGATATTGGTGCAGAATACCCACAAGTTTTATTAATGACTAATCTCTATTGGAAAACCTAGTTGACAACCTTTAGTGAAGTCTCTCTTCTCAACCATGTTTTTTACAATCACAAAGACTCAAATCAGTACCACTCGGACCAACGACTTGTTGGTATTCTTGTGCAAATATGAATCCAAATTTCTCAATTTGTAATGAAGGACCTCTCTGAAAAGAATCTTCTGGATATGAAGGAGTCGTCCATATACATGTTGTAACTTCGTACTATAAGATATACTGAGTGAGAGATAAAGATTCTAGTTTAGATATATTGGTGATGAGGCATGTCATCGACCGTCTCTTTTTTTATCATAAAGATTCCTTGAATCCATTATAATCTTCAACCAATGATCACGGCTAACCCCATTACCACACATTGTGGCCAGGATCCAGTGACCATGATTGATGCAACGTAACGTTCAATTACTTCACTGTGAGAGTGTACATACATGCATTCACTTTTAAATGTTTCGAACTTGCATGCTAGAGGAAACTTATCTACACAACCCAACAGTTAGTGGTGCCTTCCATTATAATGTTACAAGATATTTGATTCCTAAAGGTAGGGTATGTGGGCATAAGGTTTTTGAGACTTTATTATTTTTGGTAATATTTGTTTTCCTAACCTGCTGGGTCAGAGATTAATCTCATTCGCTGTGCGTAGCTATCCCTAGCCCAATGAAATTTTGCATACGAAGGAAATCAAACAGGGATTCACCCGCTAAATAGAAAATTCTCCCACATGTGAACATAGTGAAACTTTACACCACTGCGTCAATCCTATGGATTTATTTTTAGTTAATATATATGTTATAAGTACGAAGTATCTATTAACTTTAACGATGATTAATTTTTGCCAAAAATTTTATTGACTACATTGAATAAATTTTTCTTCCCAACTACATTTTTTCTATCTATTTAAACTCAATATTTTACTTAAAAAATTTAAGTTTAATTCCACTTGAACTAACATAAACTATAATTAACATACTTGAACCATATAGTGCCTTGTTTTAAAGAAGTAATATGTAACTAGTATAAGAAGTGTCTTATTTCTTGGAACTAGTGCTTAAATTCAAAACATGCACTATTGGCTCTTGAAATTTCAGAATTAATTTCTACCATATAAATTTGGTATGCTATAGAATTCCTACACATAAAGGAAGAGATTGATCGCACATGACATCAAATTGAGGGTTTGGAGTACTGTCACAAGAAAGTACATTATTAAAACATAATATCTATTTTGTGAAAATATTTGAGACAACCTTACAATTTCATCTAAAACCAATATATATTTTTTTTTTACTGCAAAACCAATATATTTTTAGTACTTGGGAATTCCAAAATATCATGGAGCATTGGTTTGGGCCGGTTTACAAGAATATACTATACCGAAGCCTACTTGCTAGATATTACAAAACCAATAGTTCCATATAGGGTGGTGGCAATCTAATCCAAAACAAGTTGCTAGCATCACTACACCGACACAGAAATATGCTTTCCTGTGCTTTAGCCGTATTCCTAAATGGATTCAGATATTTAGTCATTCCCTAGAATTTAATCATAATAATATTTGAACGAAATACACTGAACTGAAGTATATTTATATTTAATATAACAAATTAAACCAATGAGAAACATGCTCAATGTTCATAGTAACAACTCTGGCCCATTGCATGCATGGCACACAACAGATAATGATATTAAATGTTTCACTTTCTAAAACCATGTTTTAGTTTAGATACATAAAAGCAAAATATATTTTGTACATGAAAGCATCAAGTAGTTGAACTGTCAAAATAAAAATAAAAATTGAGAATAGGGAATATAGATTAGGAAAAAAGAAAAGAAAAGAAAATAAAAGTGAAGGCATGAAATTGAAGACCAGCAATTATGACCATTAATGTTAATCTTATTATTGCTCAGATGAAGGATGAGACATGCAAAGTCATTTGCCATAAGGCTATTGCAAGAACTAGGAAAATCTAATTTGTAACTCTTTTATTTTATTCGTAGGAATCGAAGACAAGTACCAGAATTTACAACAATTCACGCACACAGCTCAACCAACTGACCCCTTAGTTGCAATTAAGTTGAAACATTCAGGGCATGAGGCTTGCTTGCAACTTAATCTAGATATGAAAAGCACTATTTTTATTATCTGCATCTCTAATTGCAAAACTTAAAGGTTTTTTTCTCTGATTCAATAGCAATGAGTAGAAGGGTCATTTGTTATAACTAAGTGGTCCAAAGACCAGAAAAAAGTTCAGTGTCCTGCATCACAGTATACCAATAAGCCTTTTCAAGAACAAAGTTCTGATCTAATCATTAATTACTGCTTTTGGAAAAAGGGTTAATGAAAGTCTCTGTCACTTTGCTGCCTTTCACTTGCACATGAACAAACAGATAGTACTTAAATTACTTTAATTGTTACGGAATTTGTGAATGTTCCATATGGCCAAACAGATGAAGGAGCTAGATAGACTCAACCCACGTGTTTACTTTTGCCAAAGGTTCAAACTCCATACTTGTATCCTTTTTGTATGAAGCATGACCAAACTTAGCAGCTAAAGATATTGGCCTCTATACCATAATTAGTATTTAATGATTAAAGGGCAAACCCTGAATCCTATAGTTAATCATAGAGGATTTGACTATATATATATGTGTGAAGTGTACCAAGTGAGAGCAAGGTTAAAATTGATGGTCAAGATTAGACTTAAAACAATCTTAATCATACATGTACAGTTATATCATCAAGGCTATGTCTCTCACAAACTCATAATACACATTCCTTAAACTAAACAACAACTTATGTAGTTATTGTTATTGATGGAAGAGACGATACATTGTTCTTGGGCCGTCCAAGTAACCATCATCAAACACAAAATAAGAGAAGAAAATAAGAAGATAAAATAAATTAAACTGTTCCCATAAAAATAAAATTCAACTTTTGCACTTAAATTTTATAAAAGTTCTCTCGTCGAACTTCTTCACAAGTTGAGGTGCACAAGTTGATTCTGACTTATAGAAAAAGTTCAATTCATTTTATCTTCTTCATTTCTTCTTCTGTAAGTGTTTATGGATAAGTTTATCTGAAAAACTTCATCAGAAACCTAGTAGTCAGGGGAGGGGCCCCAACACAGGTGAAAAAAAGTGTAGTAGGTAATCTATATGACCTATCCATCTGATTTAGAACAAATAATAATCATTGTACGGGTTGAACTGGCCAGCTAGAGTGTTGTAATGTTGTTCAGGACAAACAACATTCACAATTAAGATCACCTGCAATGATGGAAAACCAAAGGGGATATTTTCTTTGCAAATGGTACTGTTCTGAACAAGATATTGTGGTGTGTGATGCATTCCCCTGAAAGCTTTTGATACCTGGTTGAGCTTGGACCCACTAAAGACCATGCAAGCAAGAGAATAAAATAAAGTTAGCCATTGGCTGACCTAGTTGCTGGGGGTTCTCACTCTCACATACGTTTTTAGTGTCTGAACCACAACTGAAATTCACAGTTTAATACCAACAAGTTAAGTTGGTCGTGTCTATTTCCTCAACCACGTGAATTCTCTAAGGTGCTAAAGACAACACATTAATATCATCATCAACTTGAGGAAGTAAGTGTTCTCAACTCAACTGTTTATTATCAATGTGTTGGAGTTTCTCTCTAAGGCTCTTAATTAAAATCCACCAGCTTGAAACATAAGAAAGTAAAATTTTAACTTGATGTGATTTGTATATCAAGAAAAAGTAAATGGGGGGGAGCCAGAAGAAAGGTTAAAAACAAGTACTTTTGGTAAGTTCCATCAATTCACTCACTTATTTTTACTGTTTGAAGATACTGATTCTCCCATCATGCTGCTCAACTTCTTGGTCCGGCTCTGTTGTGTGGTTCCTGAGGAGACAAATCATTCAAATTCTACTTCATTTTGGCAAGATTGCATTCCAACTGGCTCCACCCCACCCCACACTCTCCACCTCTGGTTATAAAAGGAGCACACATTGCTTCCTCTCTTCAATATCAACTCTTCAACAATCCCTTGGAGTCCTATTCTATAGACTCACTCTCTCTTCCACTTCTTTAACACCCTTTTTGAGTTAGACCATTCTCTCTATAGTGATCCTCAAACCTAAACTTTTTTTGTTAGTCATCATTGTCTTCAAGAAATGGCATCTAGCTCAATGTCATCCACTGGCTCATGGAGTGCCAAGGACAACAAGGCCTTTGAAAGGGCTCTAGCTGTGTATGACAAGGACACTCCGGACCGGTGGCACAATGTTGCTAAGGCTGTTGGTGGTGGGAAGACTCCTGAGGAAGTGAAGAGGCACTATGAGCTCCTCCTCAGGGATGTTAGGCACATTGAATCAGGGCAAGTGCCATTCCCATACAAGCAAAATGGAGGGTCTGAAGAGGAGAAAAGGTAGTACATTGTATGTCCTTTATTAGTTTATTATCTGTGAGTAACTAGCTTTAAATTGATATCTCTATGCCCCCCCACCCCCCCCCCCCCCCCCCCCCCCACACGCTGCTATTAAACAAATGCTATTTCTACTTTTTTATCCGGTTTGAATAAACTTCTCCATGAACACTTATAAGAGAAGAAATTAAGAAGGTAAAATGAATTGAGTTTCTTTCACAAGTTGAAATCAACTTATGCATCTCAGCTTTTGGAGAAGTCAGATGAGGGAAGTTAAGTGCATAGGTTGACTTTTACTTATGAGAGAAACTTAGTTCGTTTTACTTATTTTCTCCACCTATAAGTGTTTATAGAGAATATTAACAAAATGGGACCTATATCTTAGACTGCTTTTGAGTAAACACCTTAATTAAGTGTGGATAAAAGCTTGGAGAACTTATTCATAAGCTTGACCCTTAAGCATAGTGCTATAAGTAAGTTAAAAATAACTTATGGGAAGGTCATAATTCATCAGCTACTTTCATAAGTCAAATAAGCTTTGCATGAGTTCTTCCAAATGGCCCCTAAATATGTAGATGAGCTATGCAAACTCAAAATACTACCTTTTTATTTGCTTATCCTGAACTTAATTTCTTTATGGTGTCTTGCTTTTAATTTGCAGGGTGAGAAACATGAGGCTCCAGTGACCAATGACCAATTGGCATCAAGAACAAAGAATTTTCTGATTTTCACCATCTAGCAAATTTTCTAGAATCCTAGTGTTACGTACCTAGTGCTAGTGACGTTGTAGGATTAGACTATTATTCATAAGAATCGTATCCCAATGATTCCATGTTGTATTGTCGTTGAAGCTGCCTAGAAGTTGAAGAATCAACGACTTTGTTTAAGTTCCCACCAAATCATCAATAAAGTTTTCAATTTTATGCGCTTGTTTACATAATTGCTAGAGGAATCAAATCTTAATTGCTAAAATGATATCAAGATAAAGAAATAGACCTATAGACATAGGAAACTTTATTCAATAATTGAAAAATTAAAGGAATGCAATTGGTAGACAAAGCTGAACTCAATATATATATAGCAAGAAACCATAACCATTGGAACCCAAGATGAAAAGAGGCGGGAAATTTTGCTTTTGAATGTTGGAAAGAATATATACTCAGTAACCAGCAATGAAATTGAAAATATATAGAAAATATGATATGATATTGATTTGTGTAGATTGACAAAGAAAAAATTACCAAGAGCGTGTGGATCAACTGGTGTAGAGTTATTCTAACATAATCAGTTATCTCAAATTTAAGTTTTAAGTATGTTGTAATTATGTTAAATACTCAGAAATATTTAGTTCGAATAGGATTGTCTCTAAAATAAATACCTGTGGTCCATATAAAAAAAGTTGACAAGGAAAAAATATATAAAATATTAATTAATGTTTGGAGAGAAAATAATGATTGTGTATGTGGCTACTTATCTTCTCTGATCATGATAAGAGAGAGAAAGAGTTTATCTAATTTTCAACGTTTATTATTTTTGGCTAATAAAATTGTTAATTAATTAAGGGTATTTTAGAAGAAAAAAAAATACAAGAGACAATTCAAAAAGAGAGTCTTATGTAAAGGAATAAATGATTTTCTAAAAGGAGTCTTATATATATATATATATATATATATATATATATATATATATATATATATATATATATATATAGGGACAAAGTTACTATAAGAAATAAATGAGTCCATTGTTTTGGTTCTAATTATAAGAAATATGAATCCACTTTAAAATGTATTAATTGTTAATTCTCTTTTATACTTTTCTTATATAGACACGCTCCTAACATCTGACATCTAGACACAATCAATCAATAAAAAACACATGTTAAATAAAAATTAAAAGAATTTTGGATGAATCAGGATATCCCTCAGTCGAAAACCAATGATTAATTTCCCAAGGTACTGAGATCTATTGAAGGGGTTGAACCCATGATCACATGACTAGGGGTGTTCATGAACCGATCCAATCCAATCAAAACCGAAAAAACCGATCCTAAAAATCGAAAACCGAATAAACCGAAACCGAATAGATCGAAAATTGAAAAAACTGAAATTTTTTATTGGATTGGATCGGATTTCGGATTTGATTTTGAAATCCAATCCAAACCGAAGTTATATATACATATACATTTTTATTCATAAATTTATGATATTACTCGTGTTTATATTTTTATTTCTTATATATTTATAAAATTATCACATAACTTATATTTATTTGTGAAACATCTATTTAATTGAAGATATTTTTTTAATATCTATTTGATTAAAGGTACATAAGTATAATTATTAAGTTATATAAATTCTTTTAATAGTATATATTTGAAGAGTTATACTATTATTAGTTGTTTATTGACTTATAAAGAAGATATTTAATATTTTAAATTATCTTTTATTATGTTTATTATATATATTACCATTTATTTAATACTTTTTCCAAAGAAAAATATAAACAAAACTAAAACCGAAAACTAATCCAATCCAAACCGATTTAAATTGGATCGGATTGGATCGGATTTAAATTTTTTATCAAACCGATTGGATGATTAATTAAGAAAACCGAAATGATTGGATCGGATGATTTTTCTCTTAAAAACCGATCCAATTCAATCCGCGAACACCCCTACACATGAACACATGCTTAAGGGATAAGGTTATCTATCAACCATACCACACCATGTTAAAAGAATGCCACGTTGAACCATGCTACACCATGTTAAAAGAATGTCATGTTGAAAAATTAAATAGCAAAAACCTAAAATTTTAAAATTAGATAAAAATCAGATTAATGGAACAATGTACAATGTACGACTGGTGGAAACATCATCTATAGAACCCATAGTAGAAGTCTAAAATATCAAGATTAATGGAACAATATACAATGTACGACTGGTGGAGGAAGTGTTGAGTCAAATGCAATATTCATGCGGATGTGAAAGGATGTTAATATGTCAGTCAATGGAGAATGAAATTTATTTATAGTATTGGAATTCTCCTGTTGGGAGTAAGAAACAGAACTTTCTGACCACCATAGTCCGGCAACGGAGAGAGAGCGGGAGGGGAGGCAATCAATTTCATATTTCTGATTTTGATCTAATTTTAATATTTTAGGTTTTTGCAATTTAATTTTCCAATGTGGCATTCTTTTAATTTTTATTTGACAGGTGAATTTTATCGATTGGTTGTGTGTCTAAATGTGAGTCGTTAGGTTCGTGTTTATATAAGAATATCTCTAATGAAATGATCACTCATTTTCTATGCAAGTGGATGTATTTATTGGTTTATTAATCACATAAGTCACATTCATTGGTGAAAAAAATTTAGCCCTTGAATAATGTGTAGTGTCATTAAATATTACTACCTCAGATCTTTATTACAAGGTCCAAATTAAAAGTGTGATTTGGTCATTTTTACAAGGTCCAATCTAAAACGTCTCCTGCATTAATAATTTTTTTTTACAAAAATATCATTCATTAAAGCCAATTCTAGAATAACGTGACAATGAGATAAATATAACTCATTAATGTTTGTTAATTTTGTTCACAAGGGTAATTTTGGAAACAAATACTAATTTAAGATAAATTTAATGCTCTCAACTAAACTAATCAACTTTCTTAATCCTGGTGAATTAGTTAATTAGACCTTATAATAAGGACTGAAGATAGTACCAATATTCCCTCCGTCCCATAATATTTGTCATGTAAAAAGAAAAGATAATTCTCAAAATAATTGTCATTTTAACTTTTCAATGTGATATTAATTACTTTTTCCATTTATATCCCTAATAAATATTAATGATAGGTAGAAAAACTAAAAATGAATTAATGATGATAAGATTAATTTTGCAACAACGCTACTCTTTTTTATCTATTTATTAATTTTTCTTGATCTGTTTAAAAAAATCTATGACGACAATTAATATGAAACGAAGGAAGTATTTTTTTTTTATATAGATACTCTTGGAATAAAATTTAAATTTTTATATTATTAATTAAAATTAACTAACTTATTGATCTTGATGAATTAATTATTTGTTTGTTATATAAAAGACAAACAAAAGGAATATTAAGTATGGAGACTTAAAAAAATAAAACAAAACAAAACAAATTTTGACACATGAAAACATGATAATTATTGGCTGCGTTTATTCTCTGCACATTTATTTGGTATTTCATTTTGTTCACACAAATACTTCAGTGATCTGACTAACTATATGTTTATTCTTAATTTTATAAATTAATTTTCATTTATATATATAATCATATAACACTTAGAAAAATTATATGACTTTGTAATTTAATTCTAACCATTTATATATAGTTTGTATGATCTACATTGATGTAGAAATTGAATAAATTGATGTACAACTTATTAATTGACTTTTCTTTGTCTCCTAAATAGCATTATCTCTATCTTGTATTGTCTCTTGCGGTAGCTCTGCGACAGCGCTCTGTACCATTTATTATCATTGCCCATAAAAAGTTACCCTTTTAAGGTAAAATTACGGATTTTTTTTTCTCCGTAGATCAATGTTTAGCCACAAGTGGAGACAAAAATAACTTATAGCCACAAAACAAATAAGCAAAAGATGGAATGGGCCATGGGGGTAGCCAGAAGAAACGAAAGCAAACAAACACCTCAGAGTCCATTGGGATTCCAGTAGGTCAGTTTGATGAACAATCCATTTATCAAGCACGTGCCTTGTTGGTGTTCTTGATGAAATAGTGTGATTGTTTTTCCTGTTTAACCCCCATTTTACACTTTTCAATATATCTTAGACCCAACCCTCCTCTCACATTGGATTAGCGTTCAACGTGACTGAACTACAATTCAGGCCAATGCAACTAGCATTCAGGCCAAAACTTCAGTGCGTGTTTGATTTTTCGTTGGAAGACCCTCAAACGACCATTGAATCAAAAGTCCCAAATATACTTGTTTTGGCATTTTTACTTTGGAAAGTGTAGTTTTTCCGTTGAACGTAAATACGTGTATCTAAACACACTCATAATAGTTATCCTTAATGGCATGTAGTTACAAGTTTAAGAAAGAAAAAAATCTAAAGCATGATTGGGGTAAAAATTAGTCTCTCGTAACTTCTGTCTAAACTATAATTTGGAGACTCAATATAATTCACACTATAAAATTGCTACTACAAAACATTAATTTGATTCAATTTTGGTCTACTTTGTAGTAAGAATAGTTACCCAAAAATATTAACAGCACACTTTCTTTAACATATTGTTTACCATTGGATAATCACACACAAGTCTTGCTAAATAAAGTAAGAAGACATGTAATTTACCCAATAATAGTATTTGTTCTCTCTTCAGCCTGGGCTTAATCCAAAGTGTTTATGGGCCTTACACATTGAGGCATGTTTCTTTCTTTTCATTCATGAAATAAAAGTTTCAAGTGAACAAATATGCTCAGTGACAGTGTGTTCTTCAGTGCAGCAGAGCATCCTTATGTGCTCACTGAAAAATTGTATTGAAGTTTTGGTGCAGTGTCAAGACATTTTACAATGTTGACTTGAAAGTAAATGTCTCCAAGTTTTGGTGCAATGCCAACATCCTACATCGTGATGCAATGTCAACATCCTACATAATTGATGGTTGGGACTTTAATAATTGGATCAGCTACCATAATTCAACAATACTTAGGCATAGAAACCATACTGGTAAAAACAACCCATGAATGGAGTTTTCACAAACAAAATTTTGTTTCAAACAGCTTTTATCTACTTATTGAAATCCTAATATAACTAAAAATCCGGCTGGTATAACCACATGCCTCAGTTAAAATCTAGTGGTTCAAAAGCAAGAAATCTAGTCATGTAAAGTTGTCTGAAGAGGCAGAGAACTTTCAACTTCTTTGGAAGCATTGGAGTGACCTTCTGCAACAGCCTTGGACAAACCAAACATCTGAAATTGATCCAAAACCACACTATATCAGCAAATGATAAAGGTGATGGGAATAATTTTTCTCAAGAAATTTCAGGTACCAACCTTGTGAATTGTTTTCTTGAAGCAACTTTTGTGTTCATCCATAGAAGCATTAATAAACTCGTCAATGTGATCCTTCAAATCTTCTAAGAAAGCAGCTTCTTCATTCTTCTTCTTTCGACATGAAGTAACAGATGCGGCAGTTGCAGCAGATGAAGACTGTTTTTCAGGTTGGCTTTTCTGAGGGTCCATGCTCTTCAAGACTCCAATAGCTGAAACAACACCACTAACTCAATTATCATCAGGCAATTTGGTTAAACATCATTATCAGACACATACACACTATGCTATCATCATTAACCAAAATATTAAAATGCAATAATAATTTTGATTTAACTTGTTCTAGTGAAGCAGGACCTTAAATTCATGAAAAATTATAAGGCAACTGTGCACTATCTGAAATTCAATGCATAATACTCTCGAAAATATGAGAGAACGCTATCTCTAAAAAATTTAGAACAACTACATGTCATGCCCTGCAGGAAAATAGAAAAGCAACATAAAACCAAACATCTCAACTCGGATGAACTACAACTTTTAAACAATTTATTGAAACAAATATCTAACTAGTCACACCAAAAAAAAAAACAAATAAAAAAAAGGTCATAGCAGCATCAACCTTGGAACTTCGCCATCAAAGAAAAACATACGAATCCAATTAGAATTAGATTACTACCAACTCATCCCAATGATCAACAGGACAGGAAGTAAATTTATCTTATCTGATCAACCCTATAGACAATGAATTGAAGTACTCAAATCAAAAGGATGTCACAGCATCCAAGTACTTTCAAAGTTGCTTAGGAGTATTAAACAAATAGAAATTAACTAACCAACACATAATGATCTTTTAGAGGGGGAAAAGGTAAAGAAAAACTGCATGGCTAATAACAAAACAAAACATCCACAAACTAACCTTCAAAATCAAAAACACATATCTACTCAAATTATCTCGACAATATAAAATAATATTTCTTCCCCAAATTATTCATATTCAGAGTTAATATAAAAATTTATACTGCACAATTGTCCCAGATGGGCACTTGCATTGTAACAATGAGCCAACTAAATTTTAATAATAAAATCTAGAGGAGTTACCACTATCATAATTAGGTTAAAACTAATGTACGCCGGTGCTAGAAGGCTCCTCGCTATGCGAAGGTATGGGGGAGGGTCATTGTACGCATCCTTCCTTGCACAAAGAGGCTATTTTCGGATTTGGATCCATGACCAACTGATTACAAGGTGCAACTTTACTGCTATGCCAAGGCTCCCCTCTAACATAATTAGGTTAGAAAAAAAAAATGAAAAACACTTTAAAAGTTTGAAAATCTGCCTACGAAAACAAAGTCAGGTTCAAAAGGCTGTTTATTAAAGGAGTGGAAACTAAGTCATACTACACCCCCTCATACATTCATCCCAAGTCCTAACATGGTTATCCCAAAGTCAATTATGCACATTATAATAACTTGAACATATTAGATTTACCACATAAAATAAAAGCAATAAACAAAACTATGGTAATCAACAAAATTGAATCATAATATTTATAAACAAAACAGAGAATAAATATAAAACATGAATTAGAATATTTAAAAGTTGCTGATTCTTGACATGGTATCGAAGTATGTATGACCAAGTGGTCAAGAATTTGATCCTTGCTACCACCCCGGCCCAGTTTACAGCCAGAAGAAAATAACCAACTGCAAAACCAAACTAACATACACCATTCTTTACCCCCCTATAAGGAGTCTTACACACAACAGACCCCTTTCCCTGCCATACTATGGCAACTTGCCCTCTTCATACTGAGCATTTGCCTTCCTGCCAATTCTAATATATACTTTCCAAATCTTAAGCCCGTGACTGAGTTGTAATTGTAGCACCTCATTTCCTGATAGACAAAGGCATGAGAAACTCTCATACCAAGACAACTTACAGCACCCAAAGAAGAAATAAAGAAGTCCAATCTATCAGTTGTATTACCCAAAAATCTTACTATACGTATCACACACAAAACCAAACCTTGAGTTCAAAAGAAAACTGACATTAAATTTAAAGGAACCAAAATCTGAAAATTTTCATGCTTATAATCCCTATCTTAACTTTCCAAAGAAATAAACAGTGCATGATTCCACGTTGTATAGCTCAACAGATGCTAACAACTAACAATTGCTGCCAGAAGAATAACCCCACGCCGATTATGCAGAGAACAGGTCAGAATTTGAAGTAAAACTTACACTACGAATTCAAATCAGGAATTTTCATGTGCTCTTGTTTTCCATAGAAAAACTCATTAAGAATCCAAATTCATGTAGGAAAATAAACAAGAGAATTCCAAAGTTCAAAAATGTGCAAAAACACAAAGTGTATATATATACCACGCACGCCTATTCTATTGACGTGCCTCTCATCTCCCAATTCTTCTTCAACTCCGAACCAAATTTCTTTAGATATTAATGAATTAAATTAATTTATATTTAAGCACAGCCCAAATTGCAACTAAAATAAACAGAGAGAGAGAGAAAACGAAGGTACCTGGGTGGATGATTTCGAAATTGATTCAGAAACTCGAACCACAAACTTTGCGATGGCGAAGCCCAAAAGAAGAAAGAGGGTCGAAAATGTATATGACCAAAGGAAGAGGAGAAATTGAATTAGTATAAATTAAATTAAAATATTTATATGTATAAATTAAAATAACATTAATTATCTTTTTTTTTTTTCAATTATACATTTACTTTTCACTTAATTTTAAAATATTTTACACATTTACCACCGGTATGCATTTATTGTGGAGTAAGAATAAAAAAAGATACAGTAAAAAACTTCAAAAAATAATTTATGAATAAAATTTTTTTATTATATTTCTAAATTTGTGTATAAAAACCCGCTTAAAAAATGGAATTAATACTAGACTTTTATTACTTGTAAAAATATTTTTATGCTATGTTTGACAAGTTATTTCAGCTAACTTCTAGCTTTTTTTATTAGCTAAAAAGCTTGTTTGATTATTTGGTAAACAAGTTTTTTTAGTAACTTTTAACGTTTTTTGAAATGCTACTTGAAGTAGCATTTTTTAAAACGCTAGCTTCTAACTTCTAATTTTTTATATTTTGTTCACTTTTTATCCTTAAACTATTTATTAAATTTTCCTATTACCCTTTTTAAATAAAACATGGTTTTATTATTCATTTGTTTTATTTTATTTTTGTTATTATATTTTACAATTTTTTTATATTACACTATTTATTTTAACTACTGTACTATTTATGATATTTAATTTATTATTTCAACATTATACCTCAAGAAATTGATAATAATAAAAGTTAGATTTTTTATTTTTTTTATTTTAAATAATTTTATATAAGGTGATTTATTTTAACTATTACACTAATTAACATAATAAAATTATAATGACTACTTAAGTGTATTTTTTTTTTACTTTATTTTAAATTTTATTAAAAATATTTTTAAGATATAGTATAAGATTAATAGTAGAATACTTAATATGAAAAAAAATTGTAATAATTGAAACTAACAATGTAATGAAAATAATTTATCTATAAATTAAAATTTACAAGAGTTTAAAATTAAAAAAAATTAAAATTATAACACCTCAAAATATATTTTTATCCATAAAATAAAATTGAAATTTATATATAAAAAAAATCATATAAATATATTTATTTCTGTCATTTTATATTTTTCAGCTACTTCAATAAGTAGTTTTACCGAACACTTATGATTTAATAAGCTAGATTAACAGCTTTCAGCTACCAGCTTTCAGCTTTCAGCTACCAACTAGCTTTTCAACTTCCAACTAGCTTCTCAGCTAGTTTTGCCGAACATAGCCTTAGTTGAATATCACTAAATACTTATAAAAAAAAAACATCCTCTTTCAAAAACAAAAAAAATTAATAATCCTAAATAGAGAATAGAGAAAATTAGGGATTTTAATATATACATTTGAAATATAATTATGAGATGGATATCTAAAAGATAGGATAAGAGAAATATTTGAATAATTTGAAATACAATATTCTAACTAATCAATGCTAGCTGACCACTTAATATCCTAACTAATCAATGCTAGCTGATCACGCCAACACGCCCCTGCAAGATGGTGGTGGAGGAATCAACACCAATCTTGGACATTAGCCACTTGTGTCTTGGGGATCAAAGTGGTTTGGTGAGCAAGTCCGCAAATTGGTGACTGGAGGGAACATGAGATACGGTGAGTTCCTTCTTGGCAACTAGGTGAACAAAGTGATAGTTAATGGAGAGATGCTTCATGCAAGAGTGGAACACCGGGTTGGCACATAGATATGTGGCTCCAATGTTGTCGGAGTATACATGTGGTGTACTGGGAAGATATAGGTGAAGCTCCTTGAATAGTTCCCTTAGCCAAAGAATTTAAGCTATAGTTGACCCAAAGGTGCAATTTTGTGCCTCTGTGGATGATTTAGCAGCTATTTTCTGCTTCTTATAAGACCAAGATATAGCATTAGGTCCTAGGTAGATGATGTATGCAACAGTGGATTCATGTCGGTGGAATCTCCGCCCCAATCAGAATCACAGAATGCTCGTAGGTGGAAATTTGATGAGTGACGGAGATGGAGGCCATAATCCAAATTCCAAAGTACCCTTGAGGTAGCAAAGAAGGCATTTTGTGGCCTGCATATGAACTATTTTTGGAGCACGCATATATTGGGATGGCTTAGAGACACGGCAGGCAACATCAGGCCAAGTTAAAAAAAAGATACTAAAGTGAGCCAATAAGTTGACAATATTCATGAGCATCACAGGAAGGTACATCACCACATTTTGCAAGATTAACTGAAGTAGACATTGGTGTGGAGACTGGTTTTGCATCATACATGTTGTGTTTGCGCAGAATGTCACAAGTATAATGATGTTGGGTGAGGAAGAGACCATTCGTTGCAGGGACCAACTCAATCCTAAGAAAGTGACTGGGTGCTCCAAGGTCTTTGAGAGAAAACTTGGTTGCGAGGGAGGACTTGAATGAGTTAATGAATTTAGGGTTATTACCTGTGAGTAGGAGATCGTCAACATAAACAAGAAAGTAGGCTAACACTGAGTCGTGGCTATAAACAAATAAAGATGTGTTAGACTTGGAGTTGGTGAATCCAATGCTAATTAGAAATGGTTTCAAAGCATAAAACCAGGCTTGAGGAGCCTGTTTGAGACAATAAAGTGCTTTGTGAAGCTTGCAAACATGATCAGGGAATTGGGGATGAATGAAGCCCGATGGTTAAGACATGTATATGTCCTCCTCAATACTGCCATGAAGAAATGCATTATTGACATGTGATTTGATATGATAAGATAAGATTTAATTTAATTAAAAGATAATAGATTAGATATGATCTAATTGATTGATAAAATATTAGTTTTTGAGAACTTTGTCTAAATCCCTTATCATCGGCTAGCACTGAGACCCCGCTCCGATTTTACTCACGTGGATTGAGTAGAGGCGTCATACTCTTCGGTGCTTGGTGATCAAGAGGAAACTCTGTTTGGGTTGAAAGTGCGCTACAAAGGTAATCTCTAAACCTTAGTGATTTATGTGTAATGTGTGGTCCATGGGATGGGGTTCTTCCGCTGAGGGTTTCTTAGATTTTTTTTTTTTAAGTTATAGACCTTGAAACCCCAACACGTTTGATGCGGTATACCCATTTGTTGCCAATGACATTGAAGTGATTTTGTTTTAGGACTAAGGTCCACTTTCATTTGCCAGGAGTGCCGTGAATTCTTATGACATGGCGGCTTTCCATTAGGGATTTTGAGAGCTTGTGTGAGGCATGAGGGTTCAACTGGTTCTAGTATTAATGGAAATTTGGAAGTTGTGTGGATTTGTTTCGGTCTAAAAATTCCATTTTTGGAGCGTGTTACCATGGGGGTGGGTGGGATGTGGTTGCGGTTCTTCAGCAAGGAAATTATTATTGGAGGAAGAGGTGTGCAAGTTGCAATCTTGTGACTTGATATTTTTGGGATTTAATGACACTTGGGGTTTGAAATTTGAAATTGTATTTTCGGGTTGTATAGATGACATGGGGGTTGAGAATTTGAATTTAAGGGATTATTGCTATTTGATGATGACGCTAAAGATAGGCGATTTGGATTTGGGTAATTGGTTTCAATTATAAGATTTGAATATTGATTGGCATTGGATAATGATGGTTGGTTGGTTGAAGATGGGGATAAAGGAATTGGATTGGTGGGTTGTTGCGGAAAGTAATCCACATCAATTGTTTGCGGATGTTGTTGGTTGGTTGGCATGGTGTGGATGACGATCATTGGTTGCGGAAGATTAGGAGAATAATATGAGGAGATTGGCGCATGGGAATTAGAATTGGGGAAGGGTGATGTAGCGGTTGTGGTAGAGTAAGGAAAAGTGTTTTCCATAAAATAAACATGGTATGATGTATAGGTTTTTGCGAGGGTGGATGAAAACAAAGGTAGGCACTTTGTGTATTGCTATATCCAATAAAGACACAGGGTTGGGATTTGGACTAAAGCTTGTTAGTGATATACAGTGCTAGCCATGGGAAACAAAGGCAACCAAAGACACGTAATTTTGAGTAGTTTAGTGGGTTCTTAAATAAAATTTTAAACAGGGACTTCATTTTGAGGACCGATGTGGGCATACAGTTTATTAGGTAAGCAACAGTTTGTAAGGCATATGACCAAAATGGTAGCGGAAATGATGCATGGTGTAGGAGGGTGCGAGCAATTTCAACTAGGTGACGGTGTTTGAGTTCAAAAAAGCCATTATGTTGATGAGTGTACAAGGGAGTGGTTAAGTGAGATATTCCATGTTTTTGAAGGAAGGGTCTAAGTTTAATAAACTCGCACGCCATTGTCACTATATAGTGTTTTAATTTGCCTTTCAAATTAATTTTCAACCAATTATTTAAATGTAGGAAAATTACAGAGACATCGGATTTTAACTTAATTGGATATAGCCATACATATTTGGAGAAATGATCAATAAAAATAACATAATAGAAATGTCCATTTATTGATTCAATTGAGGTAGGACCCCATACATAAGAGAAAATAATTTCAAGAGGTTTAGTGCTAAATAAGGTTGACTTTAAAAGGGAAGCTAGTGACTTTTATTGGATAGACAATATGAACATGGGAGAGACGCTGGGACGGAGTTGGAGGGAACGATGTGCTTGAGGACTTAAAGGTGAGGGTGACCAAGACGATGATGCCACAATTTTATTGAGGGACATCGATGGACATGGTGAGTTTTTGGAAGGGACGAAGAATATTGCAACTTGTACACCTGATCTTCAATCTTTCCTTGCAGAAGAACCGCTCCCGTTGTCATGCTTTTACCTCAAAATGCCAAGGGAAAAATTCAACAGACACTGAGTTAGTTTGACATAATTGAGAAACCGAAATGAGATTTTGAGTTATAGAGGGAACATGTAATATATTGGAGAGGCTAAGAGGGGTGTGGGGGTGGTCAATTCTGTTGAGCCATGATGTTTAATGGAAAGACCTTTACCATTGGCAATTTGAAGTTGATCCAGGCCATTGTAATAATTGGAGATGGAGAGATGACTGATGTTGTTGGTCACATGGTGAGAAGCTCTAAAGTCAAGAAGCCACAAGGTATTTGACTGATCCTCATGATGAGCAAGATTGGCTTGATGGTGAGGATGATCAGTTGGAAAGCCATGTAGGCGATAATATGTTTTGGCAATTTGACCCTTGTGATCACAGTACTGGCAGACAGGAATTAGGCATTTGGAGCCTTGACTATTTTCTTAGGAGGAGGAGGAACTATTGCGATTTGATGAGGCATGATGAGGAGGTTGATATCGTTTACCACGGTTTGAGCCTTGAGAGTGAGCTGTGTAATTGGCAGTTGCAAGGAATGACTACTACTAACGTTCATCATGCTACATGAATATTTCAAAGTCTACTAATTTGTCAAAGAGTTCATCAAATAGTAGAAGGGTGTCTCTGGTGTGAATTGAGGCTGTGAATTCGCGAAACGATGGTCTAAGGCCATTAAGGGCGGAAATAACAAGATCAAGGTCATCAACAGGGTGACCGATGAGAGCAAGTTCATCCGCTATGACTCAGATTGAATGCAGATAATTGCTAATGCTAGAAGTGCCTTTGGTAATGGATGAAAGACGCTCTTTCAGAGACATGATACAAGTGTGAGATTTGTTCGCATAGTGTTTGTTTAACGTCGTCCATGCAATAGCAGAGAAAGTGGAAGAGGTTATGACAATTTAAGCATCGAGGTGGCATGAATGGCCTTTCCAATTAGTGTAGGCGGGATTGATAGTGGCCGCATCTCTTTCACCAATGGTTGGAGAAGGACAAGGGGTGTCACCAGTGACGTACCTATAGAGATCATGGGCTTGTAGGAGATGAGTAATTTGTGTGTGCCAAGTGTGGTGATTGTTGGCACTGAGTTTAATGGGAAGGGTGGAGGCGGTGGTAAGTTTCACAAGTGGGGTGGTAGGTATGGAAGTCATGGGGAGGGTCGGGAGAAGGCTGTGAAGCTATAGGCTAATCTGATATCATATAGAGAATAGAGAAAATTAGGGTCTTCAATATTATTAATTGGGGTACAACTAACATATATACATTTGAAATACAATTTATGAGATGGATATCTAAAAGATAGGATAAGAGAAATATTTGAATAAGTTGAAATACAATATCCTAACTCATCAATGCTAGCTGATCACGTAATATCCTAACTAATCAATGCTAGCTGATCATGCCAACAAAAATAAAGTAGAAGTTGTTTGGTAATTTTTATTTATTACTAGATGTCTTGATGATTTGTTGTTCATAATGTTAGGACATATTCCATGAATGATTCAAAATAAGTTTGAACCTAATAAGTTTCTCAAGGGCTTAGTTTTCTTACATAACAAAATTATCTACATATTCTTGTATATTTGTGATAGATAGATTTAGATAGAGTGGGGAAAAATAAAAGAAAATTGAAAGTACCAAGTTCAAGTAAAATTATCTCAATATCAAACATCTAAATAATACATAATCAGAAGGTTTTTTCACCAAAATGGGGCAATTTTTTAAAAAAATTACTAAAATGGATACTTTTTGAAAATATTACAGAAATTGGTAAGTCATGTTTTAAAACACAACTTCATATAAAAGAAGTCGTGTTTTAAAACACGACTTTAGTTTCAACATTTTAAAAAAAAATAGAAGTTGTGTTTTAAAAATCGACTTTATAAAATTTATTTATTTTTTATTTTCATTCTTGAAGTCGTGTCTGGTGATTGCATCCATATTTTTTCTTTGAAAATTGCTAAATAAAATATAAGAAATACAACTTTAAAAATTTATTTATAATGAAATATTACTCAAATAATTTCTGACTCTTAATTAATTTCTAGTTGAGGGCACATGGAAATTTTTTTAAAAAGGTGGTACATTAATAAAATAGGTAGTGTAAATAGCAATTTCTAAAAAAAATATGAAAACCGTTAGGCCCGACACGACTTCAACTTGAGGAGTGAAAATAAAAATAATATGGAAAATGAGCACTATTTTTTTTTTTAAATGATGAAACTAAAGTCGTGTTTTAAAACATGACTTACACATTTTCATAATATTTTTAAAAGTACCTATTTTAGTAATTTTTAAAAAAAAATTACCCCCATTTTGATAAAAAAAAATGCCTCATCTGAATATCACTAAACCAAAATTTAACTGTTCAATAAAATTCTAAAAAAAAATTTCTCTACGTAATTATTTTAGTTTTTAATACATCATATTACTATTATTATTTTTATTTAAAAAGTAGAGATACATGTGCAAAACACATGTCTATATCTAGTTAAAAAGAATACTAAGAACATTTCATTTATTACAGTTTTTTATTAATTAAAATTTATTAAAAATTACAAATTTTATGGGTCTAGCGTTTTATTCAATTATTCTCTTTCCTAATTTTATAGATGTAAATATATTTTAATCAATAAAAAAATATTAAAAGAAGTGTATACCTATTGCTCCTCGTATAGTTAATATTTTTCAAAGAATTTTTGTTGAAAAACCACAAATCGTCCACGATTCATGATACATTTGTGGCTAGCAAGATTGGACCCATGCAAGATCTTTTTTCAGCTATATGGAAACTATTTCCATCAGATATTATTTTTCCCAACACAAGTACTTTACCTTTCCAATCCATGTGTCCACACATGACATATCCCACTCAACTTGTGTCCCTTTAAGGCTTAAGCTCAACCACGAAACACCAATCCTCACCACACACAAAATTCTCTTCCTGTTTCACCCACTAAACCACAACTCTAAGACAAGATCTCCTTCAAAACACAACTAAAATCTTAACTTTCTTGGAACCCTTTTAATTGTTTTTTCTTTAAAAATCATTTTCCTTTAAACTTTAATATTAGATTTCTCTCTCTCTCCCTCTCTCTCTTTCTCATCCCCAGTAATGGCTTGTGCATTACAAGCAACCTTAGCAGCCAACACCTATGCCTTTTCTTCCAGGAGATTCTCCTTGAAGCACCAAAAGAACAGTAAGAGAAGGTTTTCTTTGTTCACTGTTAGAGCTGATTCTGATGACTCTGACTGCAATGAGGAAGAATGTGCCCCAGATAAGGAAGTGAGTTCATTAGTTTATAAACCAATTTGAACTTTATGGGGTGCTTTGTTCTATTTATTTTGTTTGTAATAAATGAAAAATGGGACCATGGGAATATATTAATGAAAAATAAGTTTCCTTTGAGTAATTAGAATTACATGTTCTGTCTTGGTACATTGTTGTTCTGCATATAGATCCCCGGGGAGAAATTGGGAGGAAGAATTTGGCTAGTGCTTATTAGTTTTGGACTTTTGGTCATTTTAAGGGTCATAATGATTTTTTAGCTGAGTGGTATGTTTTTGAATTACTTAAGTTACTTATTTGTGAGATGTTAGCATAATTTATTGTCAAGACTGGAATGATTTAGTCTTAAAAGGATCATTGTCATTAGATCTATGCTGGGCACACTGACTCACATTGCGGAATATGTCAAGTTTAGCTTCAAATTTATTATATGCATATTTCTGATTTGCTGGCATATGTAATTCTGCAATTGATATTTCCTATATTGCCTACAACACAAATATTGTATTCTTGTCCCTTTTTGCATGTTACTATATAGTTCCAAACGGTTCGTTCTTAAATTAGAGGATTTATGTTTTTGTTTTCAATGCAAATTCTGTGAATTAGCTTAATCATGACTAAGAAAATTGAGTAGTGCGAATTAGGGATTTTATAGAAGCCGTGTCTCAAAAACTAGCATTTGGGGGAATTAGCAATTAGCAAAATTGAAGGACATTATTTTTTTTTTTTGGTCCTGGGTTAGAGATCATATGTGTCCCCTAACCCACTGGTCAGAGACTAATCCCGCTCGCGAGCGTGACTGCTGCTGACCCAAGAAAATTTTGCATACAGAGCAAATCTAATACAGATTCTCTCACTAAATCGATTATTCCCTCACATGTAAACGCAGCGAGGCTTTACACCATTGCGCCAACTTGGGTTCTCCCACTAAAATTGAAGGACATTATGTATGTTCAGATGTATTCAATGATGTTAAGGATAATTAGGAATTCAGCTTTATGTCATTGAGCCTTTCTATATGAAACGCATTTGTATGTTAATGAAATTTGCATCATTTCAGTTTCACCTGAATTTCAATGTGTTTCCAATTATTATAGCATTTCATCGTCTCCCTGACTTTCTAATTGAGATGCCTGCATACATTCAATGCATTATTAACAAAAGATGAAAGCTATATCATCCGTGTGTGTAGCTTCTGCATTCATTCACAAACAAAGGAAGCTAATCCTTTGTAGATGGTGATTTAGGTAGGGAAGGTCAGTGTGGAATGGTTAGCTGGGGAGAAGACAAAAGTAGTGGGTACATACCCACCTCGTCGTAAGCCGGGTTGGACTGGCTATGTTGAGAAGGACACTGCTGGGCAGACAAACATATATTCAGTTGAGGTTAGTATTTTTCTATTTTAACTAATTAAAAGGCGTGCAATGTTTTATTATGTTCTCTTGGTTTTTTTATATGTAATATTCTTTTAATTTGTTGAAGTTTAATGTTTATTTTGAGGCATACAAACATGTAGCAAACCCTGGTAGTGTGATCACTGATAAGAGATTGTTGTTTAGCTAATCCAAGGCCGGTCCAATAGTGAGTGAGACCTAAAACAAATTGAGAGAGACTTTTTTACTTTAAATGAGAGAGCTATATGTTGGACATTTTCACTAACATATGTGGCCTTTTTATTTTATAAAAACTAACAGCAAATAATTTTTTGTTGTTAAGCCTAAAGCTTGAGCTTTAATAGCCTTACCCTTAGAGCTAATCATGCATATATTGTTAGTGTTATATATCAATTTTGAGGTTAGTTGCTGGGATTGGCAGCTTGTGTCAACTTGAATACAAGTTCTTAGAATTTGGGTTTGAGCCTAACTTAACACTTGTTATTAGCATAAACTTCTTGTTCTGAACTTAAACCAATGAGAAATATGTTCCGATTTGTCTAACACCTCATGATGACCTTTGCAGCCAGCAGTATATGTGGCAGAAAGTGCTATAAGTTCAGGAAGTGCTGGCTCTTCTTCCGATGGATCTGAGAACACATTGGCAATTGCTGCAGGCCTTGCTCTGATCTCGGTTGCGGCAGCATCGTCAATACTGCTACAAGTTGGTAAGAGTGCTCCTCCTCGGATCCAGACAGCTGAATACTCAGGACCATCACTTAGTTACTACATCAACAAGTTCAAGCCAACGCAAATTACTGAAGTGTCCGCGCCTAGTGAGGCAGAACTATCATCATCTGTTCAACCTGAAAGCTCGCCTCCGGAAGTTTCCCAGGTTCAGGTTGAAGCTCAGGTTCCTGAGACCTCTAGTGTGAACATTGAATCGTAGGTGTATCATGTGGTTACCACTTTTGCCACGAAAACATAGCAGAGATGTTCAATAGTATTAGTCAGTGTATACATAACTAAAGATTAATGGATGCAAATGTTTTTGTTAAACATTAACTGAAAGTGTGTTTTATCTTTTGCAGGGGAAGTGATGATATTAGTTTCAGTTTTATATAATCCTCAAAATAGTGAAACCACATTGGAAATTTTATAACGTTCTATTGGTTCCTAAGGTTTTTTGAGGCATATTTCAGATCCTTATTCATCTATTCACATACCCGTAATACATGCCACATGTTTGTTACGTGCTAAAGAAAAAAAATGAATTGAAAGATGTTGAGACTCGAGAGTTAAAATTTTGTCAAAATTTTGTATGGATTGAAACTATATCCATTTTCTGACCCTCATCCTTTTCCCTCTCTAATTGAAAAGTAACAGCCAACAAATGTTGGTTCAGTTGGTAAGGAACGGATTCATATCCAACAAGGACGTGGGTTCGATTGCTACTAATGTGAGGACTATGTTGGTGGGTAATCTGTAAGTAATTATGTAAGCGCTTAGTGAGTCTTGAGACCTGTCCTGTCCTTGGTGAGTCCCAGGATTCAACTCACCTAAACTTTTTTTTCATCAATTATTTATTTATTTTTAAAAGTAACATGTTTTTAAACAATAGCATTCCTTCTCCTATTTTTTTTTTGTTGTTGCTGCTGTTAAATTGAAGGCATAACGAGATAGGTGATTTGATATTTTGATTTTATTTTTGACGGGTTGGCATGTGTATGTACACTTGGCATCAGTTGGGTTTGGACAAGTTCGGACCCAAAATGGTCAATCTGACCCAAATTGACCTAAGCATTTTGTCGCCCATATCCGACCATTTGGGCCTTCAGTTTAGGTGGGTTTGGGTCTTGTGGGTTACGGGTTGGGTTGGTTGGGTTCCATCAGATTGGGCCTATATTGGGCCAGAGTAGGTTTTTTTTTGTTGCCAAAAATACATTTTTGAGAATTCTTTAAGATTTTTGTTTACTTTTTTTAAAAGACCATAGAAAATTTTAAATTGGGCCCTTTCCTAATTGGAATTGTAATGGCCCAAAGGCTAAAGTTATATATATAATAATACTTCTCAATTTTAATGGAAATAAATATATTGAAGAAAAAAATGATAAAATTAGAACTTAATCAGAATTACATACATATATTACGACTAAATCTGTGAAGAAAGTATACAAAAAAGTTCACAGTGCAAATATTTAATCTAGTATATCCATAACCTTCATACATTTAAACACTAATTAACATGACATAATATGCTTCTTCTAGTTCAACCGAGTCAGCCTTGAAAGAGCAGTCCTGGAATTGATTACACTGGTTTAACACTGCAAATAAAGATAACAATATCAGATGTTTAGGAGTTTCTCTCTTTAGCTCCCTAGTACTCTACATAAGAGCAATTGTTCCCTGGGTAAAATAATTAAAACATATTCCTTCTATTTAAAATTCAATGCATCATATACAAATCATAGTTATTTCAAGCTTTGGCGCAATGGTATAAGGTCTCACTGCGTTCACTAGCGGGAGAACTAGATTTCTTTTGTGTGCAAAATTTTCTTGAGCCAACGGTAGGTCACACATCGCGAGCGGGATTAGAAGCTTCGGCACTATACGATAGTTTAATATAAAATCATGAGAAAACAACCAATAATCTGCAATCACCATACTAATAAGTAGTCAAATATATTAGGAAGATGACTTTTGTGTTGAATACAAGACATAAAATATAATTAGCAGATTAAAATAATAAAGAGGCAGGCCGGGCATAGTTATTGTCCTAGTTGCTCTGCTCCATTTGAGAATTCTCTCTAAGCTCTCTGCGATTGTCCGTTCTCGCGGGAATTGTGGTTGCGTTTGGGTCTTCTCTCGCCCAATCTGTTGCGGAATGAAAACACAAAGATTTGGATCAAGCGCATAATGTCCCACAAAGAACTCTTTGCAATTAAGTTGGGGTTGGAACACTTCTGGCAACTTGGCCACATATTCCTCATATGTGAGACAAATTGTAAAGAAGCTTATGAATTAGATGTACAGGAAAATCGTGTTGAGTGCATTGTTATGCATGCTCATATATAGAGACATTATCCATGAGATCAAAAATGGGAAGAGACTTGATTAGCACCTAGAGTTTGTGCTAGTCCCTCGTAAAATCAACGTTGCTGTCGACGCCTTGGCAAGCTGAGGAAGGAGTAACCAGCTCGACATCATAAATTCACACTACCACTGGTGATAGCTTTTGAGTTTTGAGGCATTGGCTTATATGATGCCAAGATAGCTTAGCTTTTTTTCTCTCAACTTTGTCTTTTCTTTCCACTATACCCAAAAAAAAAATATAACATATGAAACATAGAAGCATGTGTAATATCGAAACATAGAGGTATTGTCCCTTGATGAACAAAAAATGAAAATTGTCATCTAATTTCAAGAAAGACATGAGATTGATACTATTTCTATTTATTGATAATAGGAAGTGATTTAAGATTACATTGATTTATAATTTTTATTTTTTACTAATAATTTTAAGAATATGTCCTTAATTTAGATTTGCAATTATATATATATTTTTTATGAACTTTTATACATATATAGATATATATCTTACACATATCGTATCCAATATATTTTTAAAATAATCATATCGTTATATTGGACATGTATCGTATCTGATACACACATCATTTACATGTACATCACAGACGACTTG
Organism: Pueraria montana var. lobata; assembly: GCA_026413185.1. Classification (NCBI taxonomy): domain Eukaryota; kingdom Viridiplantae; phylum Streptophyta; class Magnoliopsida; order Fabales; family Fabaceae; genus Pueraria; species Pueraria montana. Next base: position 62,226,250 of record CM048654.1, on the reverse strand, counting down.
TAAATATCTTATTATATTTGGTGCTAATTTGAAAAACAAAAAGATATTACCTAAAATGATTACACATGCATATATACTACAAAAATTATTTAATTGAATAATTTTTTCTAAAAAGGAAAAAAATGATTTAATTTGATATAAAAACTCATAAAATACTTGTTAAATAATAAGAAAAATACTTTTAAAAAAAGAGTTAATTAATTTAATAATGTTCTGTTTTTATTACTCCTAATTGTTTCAAAATAAGCACCCGTTATAATACAAAAGTTTATTAGGAGTAGATATTTAGTTATTAGATGGTGTCACATATACTCATAAAAATCATTTTAATTGATTTGATCAATTATTTGTTTCCATGAATTGAATATATATATATATATATAGTCACACAAGGGAGTGTCTTCTCCCTTCGGATATTCATTCACTTTCATATTGTCTTCAATCCATTTGCTTCTTACACAAGGATCGATATCAAGAATTTTGTCTCGGCATATGAAACTGGACTGGTAACTGAATTTCTTTGTATTTCACAATGATATATGCATGCAGATTATCTAGTACGTACTCGTTTTGTCACATTTTTAAGTCTTCTATCCCCATTTGTTTATTTTTCACTCTCTTGGATCTCCGTATTATACACAACCCCGTAGGCCAAACATTATCATGTTTGTATATATTTTTTTGAAAAATATTAGTGAATACTTCTACTCTAAACCTAGTGGAATAAAGAGAGAGAAAACATAGAAGTCTATGTATGATAAGAGATATGATTCAAAAGAAGGAGAAATAGAAAAAGAAAAATTAGATGTTGGTAAAGTGTTTAGAACATAGATGTCCATAAATTATTACTCTGTTTTTTTTTGGATATTTGTTTGATACATACATTATATAGTTAAAAAATTATATTTTCACATAAAATTTGTACAGCTGTCTTTTCATAAAGAGAAGAAAAAGAAATATTATCATAAAATAATTGATATCGTGAAAAAAATGAAATAAAAATATTATTAAAAAAGTGTTGCAAAAATAACTTTTTTTATAACCAAAATGATTTAAAAAAGAAAAAAACTAAACTTAGCATAAGATGTGCCAAAAGGTTAGGTACAGAAACAAAGAGGTAAAAAATAAAAATAAAAAAAAACCACAAAGGTTAACACAATATGTACATCTGTATCAAATGTTGAGACTTGAGAGTTAGGGTATACATGGTTGTTGGTTAAATTATAAACTATATGAAGAGATAAAAGAAAGAAAATGAAAAGAGTGTGTAGCGTAAAAAATGGATTGCCCATCTAACACGCACAATCTGAAGTCTCTGCTTTCTTGTTAATATTAATTATTATTATTTGATTATAACATATACTAATATAATAACAAATTAATATCAGTGTGACTGTGATTGCAGTGAAGCAAGCGTAGGAGTAGCAAGAAGACCATGGCATCTTCTTCTTCGAACCCACCATGTGCGGCGTGCAAGTTCCTGAGGAGAAAGTGCCAACCCGAGTGCGTGTTCGCGCCATACTTCCCACCGGACAACCCTCAGAAATTCATCAACGTGCATAGAATCTTCGGTGCCAGCAACGTCTCAAAGCTTCTCAACGAATTGCACCCTCACCAGCGCGAAGACGCGGTGAATTCACTGGCCTACGAGGCCGAGATGCGCCTCCGGGACCCTGTCAATGGGTGTGTTGGAATCATCTCTCTTCTTCACCAGCAGCTTCGCCAGCTCCAGATGGACCTCCAGAGCGTCAAGTTTGAGCTCTCGAGAATCCAAAATCTGGGCGTGACCATACCCATCGAATATAGTAGATATGGTCACGCTGTTACTGCTGCGGTTACCACGCCTGTCAGCGCCATTCCTATGAATGACGCTGACGGTGACTATGGTAACCGCTATTACAACCAACAACATCATTATCATCAGTGTGGGCCACAGCAGCTAGTTAGGAACTTTGGTGCAGGGAACAACAACTGTGATGAGGCCAATCATGTGTTGGCCATGAACATTGCTAGTTTTGGGCCATTGAGTCAGCTTCAGCAGCCTAGTGCTGCTGCTGTTGCTCGTGATGACCCTCACACTACTAGGGTTCATCCCTCTTAGGGTTTATGGGGGTAATTAACACATAATTATGTAATAGGTAATTAGTTGGTTTCCCTTTTTCTACAATATTTCTGTTAGAATAATTCTTGCTTTGTATTTGTCATGATCGATCGCTGATATGATGTTTTTCCACATATATACATGCATATTTTGTTATTGACAATTATATTGTATAAATATGGATACATAATATTTGGGAGATTCTTCTCAATACATTATATAGCACTTTTTCTTGGAAGAATCTTGTGTATATATTAATATATATTTGGAAGTTAATGTCAATTTGACAATTTTGACAATTTTTAACACACATTTTAAGAACTTTTACAAAATTTGAGTATCTTTTAACGGTTTTATTTTACTTTATTTTTAAAATTCTATTCTAGCTTGTTTTGGTCTAAGAAATCTAACATTACATTATGGACGTTCCATCACAGGTCCAATATCGCAATTTACTTTGAATGTTTTTTTGTTTAACATTACTTTGACTAATATTCAGAAAGGAAAAAGAGCAATCTTTTCAAAACAAAAAAAAAAAAAAAAAGAAAGGAAAAAAAGCAACATAGACCAAAAGTTGTACACCTAGTGTTCATCCATATTCATGATTAATTATATATATAAATATGACACTCAATTTGTCAGGATTAGAACTTAACTTGCTTTTGTTCAGAATTAATAAAATAAAACTTTAATTATTTTGAGTCGATGAAAATACGGATAAATTTTTTGTGATTATGTAAACTTGGGTTTTAATTTGTGATATATGGAACTAGTTGAAATTTTTTTATACATAATTAGCTAAAAGAAAATTATAAAATATAGCTTGGATTATGGTTGCGCCTAAAGGTATCAGCTTGAATATGTAGGCGAGTATAAAGCTTCTCAATTTAAATTGGATAAGACACATTAAAACATAAGTTTATTGTTCGTTAGTACCTGATAAACAATTGTATAGGGATATTGAGATAGAGAATGAAAAACCTTACAAGCATTAGGATGAAGGTTCATATATGTCTTAGAGCAATAAATAAGTAATAAGGTTTAAAGAAATAAGGAAACAAATACCCATTTTACATAATACAATCTTCCTAAATAAAACAAACTAGTCCTAACCCAACAAACTGACCCAGGGGTTACAAATTCACACTACCTACATCCTCGTACTTTTACCAGGACTACTACATCACCACTAGGGGTGGCAAATCAATCAATTAATCATCGTCTATCCAATTCATCCACTAATAAATCTATCTAATCCATCCATTACAAAAAATAAAAATTAAACAGATTAGATTCAATCCATCCATTTAATTTCATGGATGGTTAATGATCCATCCACTATTTTTCAAAAATCCAACGGATCCACTAATCAATACCTAATGTATCAAAATTAATCCAACTGATGTTTTCATATTTAAATCTTTCTTAAATTTATATTTTAAATTTTTTTATAAAATATTTTTAAATATTTTAAAATATATTTTTCGGCTGACGTCGAAGGGGAAGGTTATCGACCAATGTCGACCAGGGTTTTTTTTGACTGATGTTGGTCGGAGCTATTTTTTGGTCGACCTTAGTCAGTGTTTTTTTCGGCCGACGTCGGCCAGGGTAGTTTTTGGCTGACATTGGCCAGGGTTTTTTTTTTCGGCAGACCTCGACCATATTTTTTTGGCCGACATCGACCGAGGTTGTTTTTCAGCCGACCTCAGCTAGGGTTTTCTTTTTGCCGACGCTGGCCAGGGCAATTTTTTGGCTGGTCTCGACCAGTGGTTTTTCGGCCGACATCGGCCGAGGCTGTTTTTTGGATGACCTCAACCAAGTATTTTTCTGCCAACATCGGCCAGGCAGTTTTCGTTCGACCTCGACCATGATTTTTTTCAGTCGACCTTAGCTAGGATGTTTTTCGGTCGACGTCAGCCAGGTTTCAGCCGACGTCGACAGGGGTTATTTTTCGACCGACCTCAGCTAGGGTTTTTTTTTACTGACGTCGCTAGGGTAATTTTTGGCCGACCTCGACTAGCATTTTTTCAGCCGACATCGGCCAAGACTATTTTTTGGCCGATCTCAACCAAGTTATTTTTTCGATCGACGTCGACCAAGACAGTTTTCGGCCGACCTCGATCATGATTTTTTCGGCCGACCTCGATCATGATTTTTTCGGCCGTCCTCAGCTAGGTTTTTTTAGCCGATGTTGGCCAGGGCAATTTTTGGCCGACCTCGACCAAAGTATTTTCGGCCGACATCGGTCAAGATTGGTTTTTGGCTGACCTCCACCAGGTTTTTTTTTCTACCGACGTTGGTCAAGGTAGTTTTCGGCTAACCTCGGCCAGGGTTCTTTTTCGGTTGACGTCGACCGATGTTGGTCGGATTTTTTTAGTCGACGTCAGTCAGGGCAGTTTTTAGCCGACCTCGACTAGGGTTTTTTCGGCCAACATTGGCCAGGGCAATTTTCGGCTGACCTAGACTAGGTTTGTGTTTACGACGGGAGAAGTTTTCAGTTGTCATCGGTTAGGGTTGTTTTCGATCGACGTCGATCGTGGCTGTTTTCGACCAACATCGGCCAAACAATTTTTCGGTTGACGTTGGTCAGCGATAAATTCGACCAACTTCGGTCAGGGCTGTTTTCGCCCGTCATAAGCTAGGTTTGGTTTTTGGCCGCCATCAACTAGGTTTGTTTTTCAGCCAACGTTGGCTGGAGTAGCTTTCAGCCATCATCGGCTAGAGTTGTTGTCGACCGACCTCGGTCGAGACTGTTTTTATTTTAAAATATGTTCTTAATTTTTAAAAATATATTATTTCTAAATTAAAAATAATTATTTTTTAAAAAAAACATATTATTTTTATGGATGAATTTGGTTATTCATCCATGAAAAAATTGTTAATAGATGAAATGGATGAATTTTTATCAAATTGATCGGATTGAATCAGATTTTTTAAATAAATTTTTAATTGATCCAAATAGATTAATAGATTATTTTGATCTGATTCATTTTGATCTAGATTAAAATTTATCCAATCCATTTTGCCAGCCCTAATCACCACTAACCCCACTGGAAAGTAGAAATGCGATTAGGACCTACATGATAAGACACACTAGGGTCACCATAATTAGGAGAGTCACTAGAAGAATCCCTGTCACTTACACTGTTGTCCCTATCATTTACATTAGAAGGTGATTTTGCCGGAGATACATACTCCTGTAGATGCTCCATCTTCCTAATCTCCATGTGTTGTCCACTCTCCATCTCCCAAAGTGATTCACATAGAACGTCATCTACCCATCTGCTACTTGATGACAAGTAGGGCCACAACCAAAAAACAAAACAAAGGCGTGAGATTTAAAGCAAAAAATAGATATACAAATAATACAAAATAACAAGTACTCCAATGGGATGCCACCTGCCATTAGCAGCAACAACCCACACCTACATGCATATATTAATTACACTCATGCCTAGACCTTAACCACAACTTAACCTATCAATACGAATTATGATATCTATACTAGGCATGCATCAAGCAATTTAAGTTATACATGCATCCCTTATACTCTAATCTTAAATAGTTTAACACGTTACGTAGTGAGCTAAGCAGAGACACTATCATGGCAACAATTCACAAACATTTATAGGCACATCCAACATATACACAAGAAGGCAAAGCCTTGGTTAAGCATCACCGTCATCATTCAATAAGTATAACCAATATCAGACAGGGGTTAGTCACATAGTATGAAATGCAATGCATGGTCATACAATCAATTAGTCTTTATCTTTTAATTAATGCATGATGCATGCAAGTACTCGAAAATCGTATTCATATGTTGCCCTTGGTACTAAGTCGTGGATTGGCACTAAGCCGTGGAATAACACAAGGACTTGGAATGACACTAAGTCATGGATGTCACTAAGCCTTGGATTGACATAAGGACTTGGAATGACACTCAGCTATGGATGTCACCAAGCCTTAGGGCTGCACTAAGCCTGGGATGTCATGATGTATGGCGGATTATTAAGTTTTTCCCTTTATCAAATGCCAAGATAAAAGGATGGGAGATGGATTTTATAGAGAAAAACCCACACCCTTATTCACATAAGAATTATCTTTTCACAAACCATTTTCCTCACCCTTAAAACCCTTTTTGAAAACTATTCAAATCATACATATACTTATACCAATTTGGAAACCAAAGAGGTTCATTTGCATACTTAGAAAGATTAGTAGAAACCTTTAGTAAATGAAAAGCACAAAATATGTATACACATATTTTCTCGAAGGTTACTAGGAGAATAAGTTTGGTGAGGAAAACTTCAAAATTTAAAAAGGGCTTTTTCTCGAAGGGTATTCAAACTTCGTGCACAAGTCTGGACGTTCACCTTCATTTGAAACAATTACTTTTCAAAAGCACGGTTTAAATAGGTTAATTACTAGGATAATAAGTTTGGTGAGGAAAACTTCAAAATAGGGGACTGGCCCCAAAATTTAAAAAGGGCTTTCTCGAATATTTTTTGGAATCCACCAAAATTTCTCAAAGATTGCAACCACACTAGTGCATTAATCGTGATTATATTTTCCAAGTCTTAAAAAACAGGTTTTCAAATAAAATCTACCATTTCCATCATTATCTAAGGTAATTTGTAACAATTTTCTTCATAGGCAATTGAGGTAAAACCTAATGTCACAATCTCACAGGGATGTCTTTACAAGATTTAAGACATAGGGAAAGTACTATAGCATTTGAAACAAGCATGTTCGTACACATCAATAGTTGTTATCCAGTCACAAAAATTCATATAGAGCATCTTGTAGTGAATAATTCATTAGAATTCACACAAAATTCAAAATGCAGTCACACTAGTGGCATTTTAAAATAGACACATAGAGTTTTAAGCTCGACAAGGGATTTTTATTAATTCAACATAGGGCATTCCATCCATCACAAACAGAACAAGGGAGATATACACATGCATCAATTACAAGCATTTTACTTTGCACACACTTATACATGACTTGGAATTAGTTTTGGGCCATTATTGGACTCCCCTAAGGTATTCCAAAATAGAGGAGACACTTAGGGTTCACTTGTCATGCATTTCAGTTCACAAAATACACCTTTAGAACACAAATACCAAAAATATCCTACATACAAGGCTGTTCCAATCTATTTGTTTTCTATTTGGATTTTTATAGAAATATTCTACAAAAATTGAGTCCGTTTTGCAATTTGACACTGTAAGAATTCACGTGAAAGCATACAAACAGTGTTGTAACTTGAAGAATTAATTAAATTAATTTATTTTATTTATAATTAGGACCTGAAAGTAGTTTTGAAGCTTTCCATTTCCTCCAATTAAAATAAGCACTTTATTTTTTTTACAAAAAAATACAAGAAAAGAATGTATAAGTAAAAAAGAGAATGTAAATAATAATTGTCTTATCTAAATGAGTTACAACACAAAACAATTGATATTGTATTGGACCTCAATATGAAATACTTGTATTGGGCCCAAATTGATAGTATGGAGCCATTCTAATTTTAAACTATTAGTTATGAATCATTTTAAATTTTCTTTCAAAATCTTTCTACTAATCACTTATTTATTAGATAAACAAAATATTAAAATTTTTATGTTTTCAAGACATTAAATATATTTATTTTTTATTTAATTCCTTTTTCATAAATTTGTAAGAAGATATAATATTATTTATTAGTAATTCGTTAGAACTTAGAAGAGCGGTAACAAGACAGTATACACATACTTAGAATTCATGTGAGTCTTATAAAATTAGGGATGTGACTCACATATTTAGTAAATTCACATAATTTCATCTAATACAAAAATGTCAAAAATGAAATGCTAAAGAATATATTATTAACACTTCTTAGTTACTACTTACCAAAAATGATTTATGGAGACTTAAAAATTTATTTGACCCATAGTGAAAGAGATAAAAGAGATAAAAATATAGGTATAACAAGTGATATGATGTAATGAAAAAAGAACAATAAAAAATACTAGTAACACTCTCTTTCTAATACTTTCTTTATAATTGGCTGAAATTTATTGAAAATTACTAATTTTAGTAGATTTCAATCCTCATTTAACGGTTCTCTCTCTTAATTTAGAAGTGATACCCACCAAAATAGGTGATTTTTAATAAATTTCAATCAATCCTAGAGAGCATTAGAAAAATAGTGTCAGTATTTCTTAAAAAAAATAATGAATATTAATGAAATAAGTGTCCAAAATAATTGGTCATTAGTTATTACTTATTAGACTATTAGTTATTGAGGAATGTCATCGATACTTTCACTGACACTTTTTCTATAGATGAATGAAATTTATTGAAAATCATCAATATTTTAATGGGTCTTACTTCTCATTTAATGACTTTCTCTCCTAATTTAGAAGTGAGACTCCACCAAAATTGGTTCTCTCTTAATTTAGAAGTGATACTCATCAAAATAGGTGATTTTTAATAAATTTCAGTCAATCTTAGAGAGCATTAGAAAATGAGTGTCAATATTTCTTTAAAAAAATAATGAATATTAATGAAATAAGTGTCCAAAAATAATTCGTCATTAGTTATTACTTATTAGACTATTAGTTATTGAGGAATGCTGTCTATTTTCTCTAACCCTCTTTCTATATTAATTGTAATTTATTAAAAATCACTAATATACTTATGGGTCTTACTTCTTATTGAATGACTTTTTCTGAAGTGAGACCCATAAAAACTGATGATTTTCAATAAATTCTAATCAATCATATAAAGAGCGATAAAAAAGAGAGTGTTGTTATCATTTCTTTTAGTTATTACCTAAAACCATGAGAGACAAAAAAAAAAAAAAATCAGTCCAAGTCTTCGGCAACCAGTCGACGCGTTTTAGATAAAGCCACAAAATAATAATAATAATAATTTATATTTTATAGAAAAGACCAAGACTTTTACTGATTAAAAAAAAGAAAAAAGATTTTTTGACACCCAAATGCCATTAGACACCTAGAGAGAGAGTGAAAAAAGAGAGAAAAATATAGGTATGATAGGTAGTATGATGTGATAGGAAGAGAGAGATAGAGAGAAGTGATGGGTGTTGAATAGGTGTTTAAAAAAAATGGGTGTTCAAATATCATTATCCTAAAAAAAAATAATACTGATAAAAAAAAAAAGACCAAGACTTTAGCATTCTTATAAATGAATAAGACAAAGTCCCAAGACTTGGTTATTTTAGAATGAACGATGAGTTGAACTTGTGGGTGTGGGATTGGATTTGGTTCTTATTAGCAGCATATTTGATTTGTCTTGTTGCTTTGAGGAATGGAATTCACCTGATCTGAAGGTAGTCAGCTTGCATGCAAAATATGACAAAAAGTTGCTTTAGTTTGCGATTTTCCTTTTCTTTATTTTCATCATTTTCTTTTTGACTCTGCAGATCATATGTTTATGCCATAAGTATAACTGTCCTTCATTTCAGCCTATTCACTCTCCTTCACTGTCTCTTGTATCAGACTTCGAAGTTATCATCAACACCTCTTTAATTCTGACTTAGTCAGCAACTCTGCGTGTATAGCAGCAATATTTTAAAGAAGAGGTAAGCTTACTCATTTTTGCTCATTTCCTAGTTGCAATTTTCTTAATTTTGCTTTAGAATAAACCATTAATTTCGTGCTTATTGAACCTCTTAAGTGATTCCTAAAGTAATAGAATTATTTAAGTAATCTATGAAGTATTGAATATTTATCACTTTAAGGACTAAATTAAAGAGTTTTTTAATATTTGGAAACTAGTTAGCATGATTTGTAACACTTTAAAGGATGATAAGTAGTTTTTTTGAGTTTTTTTCCACTTTAAGGACCACTTAGGACCAAGAAAGGGTAATACTTCCAGACGAAATTGGTAGTTTATTCTTTTGCTTAATTTCTCATAGGTCACAGCTTACAGCTCACAGCTCAAGCATTAGTTAGTTCAATACCTCACATTGCTTGTTCCAATCAGAGGCTGCTTATCGTGGAACTACCTGTGTTTGAAGGTTTTATAGATTTCAGTTTTTGTTCATTTATCAACTTGAGATTTCTATATATTAAGAAAAAAACACATTTTCTTCAACTCAACAAACAATGAGAAATGCTAGCAACATATTCTCTAACATTCTTTTGAACACACTCCTTATCATTCATTTAAGTTTATTGATAATCATAAATTTTTGTAAGTCCCACTTCTTAATAAATGAGTACCTCCTGATTTTTTTAGTTTTTAATAAAATTTAATTAGTTATAAAGTGTGTGTTAAAAGAAGTGTATTAAGAAGTGTGTTGCTATCATTCCTGGTAAACTATAATCTTTCTGATACCATTTTCTTCAGAGCACTAACAATAATAAGAGTGCATGTGCAATCTTTTCCACCTAATCTCACCTTAAATATCACTACAAACACTCCGTTAGCTACACCAAAATCTAATCTTACAAAAGGTAGATATTATCTCAACGTGATATTACCTAAAAATGTTAATGTAATTTTAAATAAATATTAAATGAATTTGATAATTCAAAAAAGTTTAAATTTTATATATAATGCATCTTTTAGCTCAAGCCTTTGTTTAATATATTTTCTCTTTCTAGACTACTTTTTTTCTACTTAACAATTCTTTTGATTTCAGGAGTTGTTGCTTTAATTTATTCTTTTGAGGCTGCAAATTTGTGTCATTTAAGTACATGTTTGAATATGATTATTGTTTTTTTGGTGGAGGGAGGGGAAAGCTTTTATTAAAACATAAAAGTTGTTTAAAAAAATAGGATGTTCAATAAATTTGAATGAATTTTTTTTTTTTTTATCCAACATGTCCAAATTATAAAACCTACTTTTATGATTGATTATAAGACTTACCATGTGGGATCTTCATCTCTGCCTTGTCCAGGTTAATTAAGTTGCATTTAGTGGAGTAAATTGATGGAGTTCCTTTATGGTTTTGCATCTTCTGTTTCAAGAGATTTGGTGTGTGGAGCAGTAAATCAATTACGTTATCCTTGTTGCTTTAACAATTATGTTGAAGAGCTTGCAAAAGAAGAAGGCAACTTGATTGCAACAAGAGATAGTGTCCAAAACCGTGTTGCACATGCCAAGAAACAAACGAGAAAGACTGCTGAAGTTGGTGACAAGTGGCTGAAGGATGCTAACATTGATGCAAGCAATGGGAATCAGTTGCTAAAAGAGGCAAGAACTAAGAAGAGTTCCTGTTTTGGGCACTGTCCAAATTGGATTTGGCGATACCGTTTAGGAAAGAAGTTAGCAAATAGAAAAAGGGACCTTCAAAAGTGCATTAAACAAGGTAGACAATATGTAGAATTTGAAAGTGTTGCTACACTTCCTTCTGGCACACATGATTTTCTTTCAGAAAAATGTTTGAATTTTGATAGTAGACAACCTGCTTATGAGCAACTGATGGAAGCATTGAAAGATGATGAGGTCGCCATGATTGGATTGTATGGGATGGGGGGTTGTGGTAAAACCACATTAGCAATGGAAGTTAGGAAGAAAGTAGAAGCAGAACATCTTTTTGATGAAGTGCTTTTTGTGTCTGTGTCTAGTACAGTAGATGTTCGAAGGATCCAAAAAAAGATTGCAAGTTCAATGCAGTATATATTTCCTGAAAATGAAGAAATGGAGAGAGCTCAACGCCTGTACATGAGACTAACTCAGGAAAATAAGATTCTTGTGATTTTGGATGATGTGTGGGAGAAGCTTGATTTTGGTGCCATAGGGATTCCCTCCACTGAGCATCATAAAGGTTGCAAGGTTCTCATTACCACTCGATCAGAAGAAGTTTGTACTATGATGGACTGCCAAAAAAAGATTCACCTGCCAATCTTAAGAGATGAAGAAGCATGGAATCTTTTCCAAAAGAAAGCTCTCATATCTGAAGGCACATCTGATACCTTGAAGCATTTGGCAAGAGAGATTTCAGACGAGTGCAAAGGATTGCCTGTTGCAATTGCAGCTGTTGCTAGTAGCTTGAAGGGCAAAGCTGAGGTAGTGTGGAGGGTTACATTGAAGAGATTCACGAGTTCAAAACCAGTGAATATTGGAAAGGGTTTGCAGAATCCTTACACGTGCCTGCAGTTAAGCTATGATAATTTGGATACTGAAGAAGCCAAGTCACTTTTCCTGCTGTGTTCTGTATTCCCTGAGGATTCTCAAATTCCAATAGAACTTGAACTTCTAACAAGATGTGCAATAGGGTTGGGTGTAGTTGGAGAAGTTTGCTCATATGAAGAGGCCAGGAATGAAGTGATTGCAGCCAAAATTAAGCTCATGAGTTCTTGTTTATTGTTGGGTGTGGACGATAAAAGTGTCAAAATGCATGACTTAGTTCGCTATTTAGCCCGCAGGATAGCAAAGAATGAGAAAAAGATGATTGAGTGTGCATTGGAAAAGGATGCGACTTTGGAGTACAATTCCGTGAGATATTTATGCTGTGAAAAAATTCCAGATGAATTAGACCGTCCCTATCTTGAGTTTCTGTACTTATATACAAATTTGGATGTATCAGATGGAATTTTCAAAGGCATGAGAATGCTCAGAGTTTTGTTTCTTTACAATAAGGATAGGTACAGAAGGCCATTGTTGGCAATGTCATTAAAATCATTGACGAATCTTCGTTGTCTACTCCTATGCAACTGGGAATTAGGTGACATCTCATTTTTGGGTGATGTAAAGAAACTTGAAAGTCTTACATTGCATAATTGTTCATTCCTTGAATTACCAGATGTTGTGGTTACACAATTGACAAGCTTGAGATTGTTGGATTTGTCAGAATGTGACATGAAACGGAGTCCTTTTGAAGTGATTGGAAGACACCCACAATTAGAAGAACTGTACTTTGCTGATCATAGATCAAAATGGGATTTTTACAATGAACATGCTGCTGAATTCTTCCAGAAGTTTAGAGTTCCACAAGTATTGCAAAGGTATCACATACAATTAGGAAACATGTTTGCTGGTTTTCAAGAAGAGTTTCCTAATCGTCGCAGAACCTTATTTCTTAGTTATTTGGATCCATCTAATGCTGCAGTCAAGGATTTGGCCAAAAAGGCAGAGGTTTTGTGTCTAGCAAATATTGAGGGAGGTGCAAAAAATATTCTCCCTGGCATATTTCAAATAGAAGGAGGCATGAGTCATTTGATTGAGCTTCTGATACGTGACTCTGAGGAGATAGAGTTTTTGGTTGACACTAGCCATCATTTGAGCGACGTAGGAGCTCTCTTCTCCAACTTGCATTGGCTAAGAATTGAGCGCATGAAGCATCTGGGAGCCTTATACCATGGTTCTCTACCTCCTAGTGGCCATTTTGAGAAATTAAAGGACCTGTATTTAAGTCATTGTCCAAAGCTGATATGTCTTTTCACACTTGAGGTTGCTCAAAATCTGGTACAGTTGGAAAAATTAGAAATAATATCTTGTCCTGGACTGAAGCATATAGTGACTGATGATGACAAAGAGGAGATAAGTACAGATGATAAAAGGTTGTTGTTCCCAAAATTAAAACGGCTCCATGTCAGAGAGTGCGACAAGTTAGAATATTTGATCCCAATCACTTTTGCTCATGGCCTTGTACAATTAGAGAGTTTGGAAATTGTATGTAATAGTGAGTTGAAATACCTGTTTGGCCATTGCACAAATGGAGATCATCTGGCTGGTCAGAATCAAAATGAATTGAAGATTGAGCTTACTTCCCTAGAAGAGCTTACTCTTATAATGTTGCCAGAGATCATCAGCATTTGTCCTGAAGTTTGTTATCTAACGTGGCCATCGCTTCGTCAGTTTAGTTTGCAGAATTGTCCAGGCTTCTCCATTGTGTCTATCAATACTTGCTTGGCTTTAGATAACAATCACATAATTAATGAAGCTTCACATCTAACAGTGCAAAATATAAAAGAAGTCCGGGTCAATAACTGTGAGTTGGAAGGTATCATTCAGCTGGCAGAACTATCCATTGATGGAAAACAAGATCCATTGATATCTTGTTTGGAAATGCTGTATTTAGAGAATCTGCCTCAACTGAGGTATATATGTAAAGGTGATATAAAATCCATGAACCTCCTCCAAAATCTTCAACAAATGGAGGTAAGTGGATGCAGAAAATTAAAATCTATCTTCTCAGCCTGTATCTCTGGAGGCCTACCTCAACTGAAAGAGCTGAAGATAGAAAATTGCAGTCAGCTACAACATATCATTGAGGATAAGGAGCGTCTAAAGCCAGGTAAACATTGCACCATATATGTGTGTTAGAATTGAAAGTTGTTAAATCATTGTACAAGACCCAAATGATAAGTTTCAGATATATTTCTTTAAATTGAAAGTTGTTTGTTAAAATGGATTGAAATAAAGTGTGTTTTGGAAGATTGGTGTAGTGTAAATTCTCAAAAAAGAAATTGTACGTTTTAAATTGTAGAATCAATCCACTTTTTCCTGCTCTTGCTAACTGTCAATGGAAACAAGAATCCATTTGAAACTTGCTTAATGAACATATATAGTAGATGTAGTGTTTATATACATGTGTGTGTGTATATATATATTGTAATTTGTATCTAACATGCAGGGGCACTATGTTGTTTCTGTTTAACTGTTTTCCAGGATCATTCAAGCTTCCCAGCCTTAAAAAGCTAACGCTAAAATCATGTCCAATTTCGGGTTCATTGTTCACAGCATCCACTGCCGAAACCTTGACTTCTTTGGAAGAGTTGATGATAGAAGATTGCCATGGTTTGAAGCATATACTAATTTATGGAAGAGCTCATACAAATAAAAAAGAAGAAATGATTCAAGATGATCATGACTTTCAGAGTTATGTGCGAGTGTTTCCAAGTTTGAAAAAGTTGAGTATTATGAGATGTAACTTATTGCAGTATATATTCCCCATCTCATTTGCCAGAGGCCTGAGGCAATTGGAAACCATAGAAATTAGAGAGACTCCTGAGTTGAGACATGTATTTGGTCAAAACATTCATTCTTCCCATCAATACCAAAACAAGTTCCAAATTGAGTTTCCTGTTTTGGAAAAAGTGGCACTCCATAGTACACCAAATATGATTGGCATTTTCCCAGAAAATTATTGTGCAACATGCTCATCTTTGCAACTGCTTGTCATGAACGATGTTGGGTTGTCCACTCTATCTATCAATAATTTGAAGGTTGATTCAGAAGCTACACATTCAGATCATAGTTCTAAAACAGTATGACTCTCTTCCTTATAAGCATGCTGCTATTTCTATTTAGTCTCTTCTCTTAAAATGAGAAATATTTAATATTTGTATCAGACTTGATGGCTAGTCTGCTTTTACAGGATTCAAGGGCGATGGGTATGACAATTAAGCAAAAGTTAGCATCTGTTATTATTGAGAACTCGAAAATCAAAGAAATTTTCCATCTAGAGGGATTTCCTATCAACGGACAACAAGTAACTTTGTGGATAGAAGTCCTAGAGTTAGTCAATTTACCAGAGCTAAGGTATATATGGACGAGTTCCAAACATTTTGTGAGCCTTCAAGTTCAACCGCTTCATGAACTACACATTTGCAACTGTCCAAAACTAAAGGCTATCTTCTCTGCCTCTATCTTGAGAATGCTACCTCTGTTAAAGATCCTCGTGGTAGAACATTGTGAGGAATTGGAGCAAATCGTTGAGGACAATAAAGAAAATGAAAATGGCTCAAACCCTCAATCCCCAAAAGTATGCTTCTCACAGCTTAAACTCCTTCTTGTCTCACACTGCAACAACTTAGAGCATCTGTTCTTTGTTTCCATTTCCCACGAGTTTCCAGAACTAGAGCATCTGATCCTAAATCAAAATTCTCAACTAGTGCAAGTATTTGAAGGTGAAGCAGGTGTGAGAGAAGGGAGGGTGGAGGTTTTGCTTCCAAAACTGAAACAAGTAGTATTAATGCAACAACCAAACCTCTTTAATTTCTGTCAAGGGATTGAGTTTCCGACTGTGATTAATCTTCTTGTGCACAATTGTCCAAAGTTCTCACTAACTTCAACGACTACTGTCAAGGACATGCTTAAAACCTCTAATTCTGGTAAGCATTATACAGTACTATACTATCAAGGATGCTAGTAAGTTTTTTTTAGATAATTGGTCTTTAAAAATGCAGCAAGGCTCATACATTACCCCTAAAAAAGGATATTCACCCAGCCAGAAACACACACCAATCCAAACTAACCTTTGAAAAAGAGAGTAGTTACATTTAATCCTAGATCCTTTCATAAACTAGATGACACCTTTTATTTTTAGTCAGTTTAACCTTCAAATTGCTTGATATTTATATATGGAAATAGATATCATCTCCTTGTTTTAACAGTTGATATATCTATTTTTTGGGGTTTTGTTCTCTCTCTCTCTCTCTCTTTATGATTTAGCCTTCTTAAAATTTATAATTCTTAAAATTTGTTATTTTAGATGAGGAAATTGATTTCTATCTCCGTCCTCACTTACTCGACATAAGTGGTATCACAACAAAAGGCCATGATGTCCTTACATCAAAGATACTAAACAAAGGGAGACAAGACTTGAGATCATTGGACCAGAAACTGTCACTCATGCCTTTACCAAACTTGCTAGAGGTAAGGAATACCTCTTTTGTTTTTTTTCATGAAACCAGACATATTAGATGGAGAACAATTGAATTAAACTAATAGACCAAACCGATCTTTTGGCATTTTGCAGAATATTGAAGAAACAAAAACAACCATTATGGGTGAAGTGTCAACATTAGCAATACCAACAGCTGCTTCAATAATCACCAGGCGATCTCTAACTTCTTCAGCAAGTCGTCTGTATAAAATACCTTCAGATGTAAGTTTCTTTTTTATTTATTTACAGAGTTTTGAAATAGATTTCAGAATAGTGAGTCTAATTTTCTTATATTTGAAATAGAAGTTGATGATCAAGAATACCAGTGTGTTAGGTCTCAAAAATTTCAGAATCATAAATTTTTACTACCATTCATTCATCTTCTGAAATTTATACAAGCAATAATGATAATGATCAAAAGTAAGCTTAACTATTCTGCATAATTAGTTGCATTGCAGTAACTAAACTAAACACATTGGCTTCTTATGCCATCATTAATCATCATTACACAAAACAAAAATGGAAAATGTCATATAATACATAATAAAAGAAATTCATCTAAATTCCCAAATACATCTACATAGTGAATCAAGTTTTGAGGACAAACAGGTGCTGGAAGAAACAATAGTAACAATTAAATTTGCTCAAATTACTATAATTCCACTTTATGATATACATTACATTATAAATGTGTGGTGTGGCCTTTCAAGGCCATAAATTGAAAACAACTCAAACATACTCTTCCTTTTGTGATGTACAGAGTATTGAGGACATAGTGAGAGATAGCATTCAAGAGGAGGCTCAATTGGAGGAAGCTATTAAAGAAACTTTGTCAGCTGGTGTAGAAGGCACTAGCTTGGACAGTGTTGTTGTGGCTCACACCAAGTCTAGTGGTGCAGACATGATACCAGATTCCCAGGTGATTGAACAAGGTGATAGGCCGAATGAACACAGTAGAGAAACTTCACCATGTCAGAAGGGCCAGAATGTTGATGATAGCATCCGAGAAGGATCTAACTTGGTTTATAAAGAAGGTGAAATAGGTCTTGTTTCTAATGACAGCTTTATGGCTCAGAGAAATGAAGAACCAGAGGATGAGTTTGTTGCAAAAGTTTCCACTTCAGAGAAACCAGCAATAGCAACTTCATTAACAAACTTGGAACTGGTTGAAAGGCCATCTCCAAGTTATTTGGATGTTCCTCTATATAAAACACAGTCAAATGTGAGTCTACTAAATATTATTGGATGTCAAAAAAAGGAATGAGATTAATGCTTTTACACTTGTTCATTACTTTGTGTATTGCATTGAGATATGTGACTAACAAAGATTAGTTAAATATATCAATGGTGAAATGCTCGAACCCAAAAAGCAAGTGGTTATAGAGCTTCGATACTATTGTTCAATTACCCTCAAGGGGTAGTGTTTGATTAATGGAAAAATACACTTTGTGAAGATGTGGTGCTTGGATCACAAAAGTTGTATTGCCTTTTTAATGATTGTTGAGCTATGTTGATATGTGATATGGAGGAAGCTATGACAGCTTTGGAATGTCCACATTGTAATAGAAATAAACTATAATTGTGCGGTGCAAGGTGACTTAGTTCACGATGACTTATACAGTGGGGAAGAGTCTATCACAATTGTTACACAATTTGCGCGAAAAGGGAACCTTACTATTGTTGTGAATAGAGTGAGAATTCACATCGAAACCCTAGATAGAGAAAGTAGAGGTGGAGAGAGAAGGGTTAGATAGAGAGATAGTGATGTTTATTTATTTGTTGCTTTGTTTTATTAACTAATGAGGGAGACAATAGAAGGTTCTCAATGGATGTTTCGTCCTCATTGTCTAGTCAACCCCATCTTTCTTTCATGACACAATTTACAGTCCCTACTTTCGACAACCACAACATATACAACAGATGCAAAATATTGTTCACCACAATGAACAAAAGTGTCAAATGCATGATCAAGGACAACTGTGTAATATACATTTATGATATAAATTAAAGTAGGGACAATTGTGTAATATACATTTATCATTTAAATTAAATTATTATTTAAAAATAATAGGTACAAAGAGTTATAAGTGACTCAACTCAACCGTTCATTAATTTGTGAATAAATCCAACAACCATCATATACTTGACCACCATAAACCACATGTTAGACTTGACCACCTAACCTCTATCCTTAATTCACTAGTTTTTCAAAAAATATTGAAATTTGATATTGTAGTATTTTTTTTTCTTCTTTTTATTTTTTTTATTAGTGACCACGTATGATGAAAAGAACTATAGAGGAAGGAGTGAAAAAGAGATAAGGAAGAGGGAGACAAAAAATTATGGTTAATATACTCTTTTCTATGTATTTAAATTGTTCTTATGGAAAAATATATTTCAAGTTATTATTGTAAATTGTGTTATTTAAATTATTAAATAAATTTTAAATTTGCTTCATTTTAACTCAACCCCTATTTTTCTATTTCATATGTTCTAACATTTTTAAAAAAGAAAAAGAAAATAAAAACTAATTAACCTAGTTCTACAATCGTTGGAAATATGATCGAGTGTGATTTTATAGTATATAATCATAATGATATTGTGTGTGATTTCACATTCATATAATTAATATGAAGTTAAAAAATATGCATGATCGAACATTTTTTTTTTCATTTTCTTTTTCATGTTTTCCAAATGAAGGCCTACTACACTACTTAAACCATCATTACCCCATGATTTCGTAATAGTCCAGTGTTTTAGCAGATACCATAAGATTGTAACTTGTGGTTCATCCTTAATCTTCTATACTTCATTACTACTTGACAATAAACTATGCTTTATGGCAAGAGACAATACTAATATGGCTTTATGAGTAGTTGTTTGATTGAGTGTATTGCATGAATGTAATTCAAATGAAGACAAATCCTGAGAATAATGATAGGCATGTAAGCCTAATATGCTCCTAAAGCAACATATAATTAACTCAATTTGTGCATGTGGTCCATTAACCTTGAAGACAATAGGTATCCAACTATTCCCTCTAACATTTTCTGGTTCCTCGTTGTCTAAATAAGAAAAAGGAGATGACAAAATTGTACGAATATTAGGCACCATGAGTAAAAAAAAATCATAATATTGAAAGATGATCCAACAAACTAGTATAAATAATACCATTTGAGATAAGCGAGGTCAAGGTTTTCCAAAAAGCAAATTAAGTGAATATCATTACCATAAAATGTAGCTTTCGTTAACCCAATGTCATTACCAAGTCTAAGAGTTATAAGGTTGGCTTGGTGGTTGAAGGGAGAAGGGAGGAGGGAGAGGTTGTGGGTTCGAATCCCTCCCACTAACAAAAGCTAACAAATTAACAACTAACATTTGCCAATAAAAAAAATGTCATTACCAAGTCCTAGAACGAATTACCATATTTGATGGAATATAAGACATGCTCCTAACTTACATGAAAATGAATTAGATGCACTTGATGTTTTGGACCACCAAATTATCTATATATTATTTGTCTGAAGTACAATTTAATAGTCAAACCATTAAAGTCATTAGTATAATAAATTACAAAGTTGTGTAGACATGTTAATCCTTTTACATGTGATGCATTAGGAATCTTCATGGATTGGATTGAATTGATTTTGAAGAGAATAATCATCCAATTTAATTACTTCGATTTTATTAATTCATCATCCAATTGGTTTGGTTCAAAATTTTATCCGATCCTATATATCCAATTTAAATCAGTTTAGATGGGATTGATTTTTGATTTTAATCCTATTTTTTTATAAAATATTAAATAAATGATAAAATATATAATAAACATAGTAAAAATAATTTAAAATATCAAATATTTCATTTATATGTCATTATATAACTATTAATAATATAACTTTTTAAATATATACTATATCAAAAATAAATTTACACAACTTGATATTTATATTTATGCATCTTAACCTAAATAGTTAATAAAAAAAATACATTTAATTAAAATATATTTTTCATAAATAGGTATAAGTTACGTGATAATTTTATAAATATATAATAAATAAAAATATAAACATTAGCGATATTATAAATTTATGAATAAAAATATATACACATGTACAAGTTTGGTTTGGATTTGATTGAATTGGTTTTAAAATCAAATTCGAAATCCGATTCAATCCAATAAAAAATTTCGATTTTTCAAATTTTTTGTCCTTTGATTTTTGGTTTATGTGATTTTTGTAACACCCTAAAAATTTTAACTAAGTTATATAAGTATATATGTGTGTGTGTGTATATATATATTTCTCTCTCTCTCTCTCTCTATATATATATATATATATATATATATATATATATTTATATATTTCTCTATAAGTAACTCCCTGGAATTAATTTTCTACAATTAATTTTCCTGTGTTTTTGCTCGTAAGCTGCCTGTAGAATTTTGTGTAATTAAATTGTCTGTGTTATTTTATTTATTTTAGTTATGTGCAGTGTGATACGTACTTAATATTCAAGTACTCAAAATTTGAATATGAGTGACTATCTAATGTGCCTGCTTGTAATTAATGAAGCTGATATTAATTACTAGTAGTAAGCATTTATAATATCTATTGCTATGAATTAATTAATTTATTGTTTGCAAATTTGTTTTAAGTATTTTAATTAAATTATAGTAACTTGCATAGCAAGTTATCTCTTATAAAATTTATCTGTGAATAGTTTCTTTACAGAGAAAATTTTATTTGAGCAACTGGAAAAGTTTTCATTGCAAGATGTTTTATAAAATTAAATAGATGTTCAAAGTTTGGTTTTAAAATTAAAATCTTGCTTTTGTTTCAATTACACAATGCATTCCTACACTATGTAAATTAAAACTTAGCACCCAAGCTATCAAATCAATTTTCCCTTATCCAATGAAATTTCATGCAAAAACCCCCCATTCCTAATCAAATCCCACGGCCACACCACCCAAACCACCATCATATTTTCCTTTTCTCCTAACTTAAACACTAAGTGAAATTCAAATTAAAAATCCTCTCACCTCTCAAACTCACGGACCCCCACCCCAAACCTCACTCTCTCACTCATTTCCCTAACACAAACTTAACCTCTAAGCTGAAAAGAAAAAAAAAAGAAAAAAGAAAAAAGAAACACTCTCACACTCTTCCCTCCTCACACGGACCAACAACAACACAACACTCAAATTCCATTTTCAGTTTTCTCTCTTCCTCTCTCACGGAACTCACTCCCTCACACACACACACTCACTCACTTATTCAACTTAACACTTATGTTGAAAGAAAAAAAAAGAGAGACCCATCTCTCACTCTCTTCCCTCCCTCACGGCCAAAAACAACCCAAGCCCCACTCATCCTCTAATATTTCCCAAACTGTACCACTTAATCACCAAAGGAAATCAGGATTCTCTCTTCTCTCCCTTGCTCCCCTCTTGACCGTGAGCAGCTACAAGGAGAAGGAAGCCATTGTTGTTGGCTTGGAAACCTTGCATGCAAGGTTGTCTGTCATCCTTCCATCCTCTCAACATCAAGCTCACTTCCTCTTCTCTTCCTCTCTCGGCCAGACCAAGCAAGGTGAGGGAAACTTTCTAGTGGATTCAATTTTGGTTCTGTGTGGTTTAGGGTTAGGGGTCTCAACCACACATAGCATGCATGACCCCCTTTTTCACTGTTGGTGGTGATTGTTTGAACCTTTGCATGTGAGAATGGATGAGAAAGGGTGAACCTTTGGCAGTGGCTGTTTGTGTGTGTGCATGCATGTCCTTAATGGTGTTCTCATTTTCTTGAAACTGAAAGGGATGGCCCCTGAAACAAGGGAAGCCATGCCCATTTGTCTCAAATTTGTTTGGTGAGTGTTGTATGTGGATGGAGACCCCAAAATACAAGAGGCAGTGGCTGTAGGCTCGAGTTTCCCTGAACAGCCCCCACTGTTTTGCAAATTTTGGGAGATCCAATTGTTGATTTTTCACAAAACTTGTTTTTAATGAAAATAGACACGGAATGGAACAACTTTAATTTTGAAACCTTGGAGAGAAAACCTCATCTCAGGGTTCATCCATGGCTTCCAAAATGATTGTTCTGTTTTTGAGTTCCCCTGGAACATGTCTCAGTTTTTCTTAAATTTCTAATTTTACACTTAATGTTTTGTTTTTGTTTTTGTACCATTAAAAACTATAAAAACAAGCTTTTTAACCATATAATTTACGAAAATTATCATGCACAATTCCTAAATTAATTTTTCGAAGAGAGACAGGGCAACGATTTTGAAGCTCTGTCTGGAACCCGAGTTTTGGCTGTAAAGAAAAATTTTATGGAAACAATTGGGGAGGAATTGGGAGGCATGGGATACCATTTTGGAAAGACCTAGGTGTTATCTCTATTCTGTAAAAATTCCAAGCCAAAATTCTTTTGAGAAGTATTAGAAAACAAAATTTCTTCAAAAATGTTTCTAGAAGGATTTAACTAACCTGCCAACTTGAATTTTTTTTAATAATTTTTGTAGATTTTTTATAATTAGGTGGAGTATCAATCTGAAAAATAGACTTCAAGAGCTTTTCATTCATATAAAATTTTCCTAGTTTTAAGGTCATTTAATATAATCAATTTGATCTCACATTCAGTGCTGCGAAGAGGAAATTTCCTCTATTGTTGTGTGTCATATGTGCATGTGTGCATACTTATATTTGTGAATGGAAGGGACAATGGATACCTTATATCCATGTACCCTAATTGTTGATGTTAAGTCCCAAAGAATGAAGTTTTTGGGCAATTGTGGCCTTGAGTGCTTGTTTGTAGAGTGAATATTTGAGAATGAGGTTTGTCTCTGTGACGTATTCGCAAGACTCGGGCGCGAGTACTTGCTACAACTAGAATTTTATTCTAGTGTTCATGGCAAAGTCTGCCATTTAATAATAATGATAAGTAAAACTTCAACAGAGAGTACAGTTAATTAACTTCAATATTTTATTTTATTATTTTACTTTATTAAATAGGAATTAATTAATTAACCTTATGTTTTTATGCATTGGACATAGAAATAAACCTAGGGCCTTTGCGTGGAGGAAATAATGGTAAGTCAATTATTTAGAAAATCCTAAAATTGAGAGGGTAAGGAATGCATAAAACATAATAACCTTGATATGTGCTATAAGGTGGATCTGAGAGTCGTGCAATGGAATTGTGTGTGCACAGCGATTCATGGAAATTACAAGATGGCAAGAAAGTCGCATGGGGCATTCCAATTGTAAGAATACCAAAGAGGGGCGGAGTTCGAATGACGCGTCACAAGCAGTGACGGTCACCACCGGGTGGTGATGGAGGCAATGTCCTCATATATATATATATATATATATATATATATATATATTTGAGTTTTGAGCAGAGACAGGGTCTCATGCTCGGCGTCTATTTGACCATCCAGTATCATGTGCAGGGGAACCTCATAGCGACGAGAAAGAATAATCCCGGTAAGGAGAGTTGTTGTTGAGGAGCCAGTCCTTAGAGTAATGGATGACCACAGTTGGTACCTGGGAGATGATTTTAAGGCATTGAGACCTTGGAGGGTAGGCGCCAAGTTGTGACATCGATTCACATAGTCGACTTGGCAACCCTGACAAAAATACGAGTCATCATCAGTTGGTGAGAGCCCGCCATAGTACCATAGTGAGAGGTGTACTCCCAACAGTCATCCAACTCAAAATATGTGTAAGACCACTAAGTTCTGGCCAGTGTGAACCAATTTACAGAAATAGCTGTGGAAATGAATAGGTTTCGAGTGTGATCATTAGAGAACCACATCGTGGTGATTAGCAGGATTGTGTTTGTAACTGTCAAGTCATTCGGTGTGTACTGCTTGATGAAGCATGGAGTTTACCCACTGTTTATTTTTCTTTTAGGAACCGGTGACAGTACCTGTGGAGATCGCAAAGAGGCTATCGTCATCGTCTTTCTCTTTCGGAGAGTCTTTGAAAGGGTCATTTGTACCCATTATTGTTTCCGATGCCACACCATTAGAGGAGTTCACGTTTGGTTCGACGCTTCCCACCTTTCGCCAAATCCCTTTATGTCAAGAATTGGAGGCATAATTGAGTGAGTGTCCGTTAGGGGGATCCGCCACTAGTCGTGGACTTACGAAATAATGAGTTAGAGTTTTTTAGAAGGATTTGGAGAACTTTGAGGAAGATTCCGTGAAGGATCCTATAGACGATGACCACTAGATTTCTTCTCAGGAATCTTGTCAAAGGCCCTCCGCTATCCTATTTCTTGGGATTAGGCTAACATGTAGGGTTGAGTTTATAGATGACTGCTCTGAAACTAGGTTTCCCCCTCTTTATGTATTTGGATATGGGTAGACCTAGGTTTCAGATTTTTGGTATGTACATTAAGCTTTTGTACTCTATTACCCTATGTATTTGGTATACACTTTGGGAATGTATATATTACTATTACTCTGGAAAATATTTGGGTTACAAAATTCTCTACTTTATGTATATGTATATCTTGTAACAGAAAAATATCTCGTTTTATTCATTCTACTTAATTCGAAATTAAGTGCCCATTTATAATTGAACAACGCTACATAGTTTTCTTGTAAACTTAAATAACTTGTTTTTAATTATTAAGCAAAGTGTAACTTTCGAAATAGAAATTGAAATAAAAAGTTTTTAACAATTTGGTAAAATTCTAACTTATGTTTCATAATTACACTTGATTTGCACAATTAAACAAGCTATCGTGTTTTAGAAAATAAATAAATAAAGGATCTCTTCTTTCTTTTACAAGAATTGAATAAAGTAACACGCCTATTGAATTAAAATAAGTTTTAAATGAGAATATATGTAAATCCGAATTTAGGATGTTACAATTTTTGATTTTTTGGATGAGTTTTTTTGATTCTCATTGAATTGAATTAGTTTATGAACATCCCTAATATGCATTACTAATAGTGATTAGTGATTCCTCTTTTAAATTTTTTAAAGATATAATAATATTGATTCCTCTTTTAAATTGTCCAAGATATAATTATTATCATTTTTCTTTGTGAATGGAAATACAAGAGGAAAAACTAGAAAGCTTTAAGAAAACTAGTAAGAGTTACATCAGCTTTAAAGCATTAGAAATAAAATTTGGAACAACATAAAAAATTCTCATATGAGAAAAAAGCTCCAATCCATGACTGGCTAGAAGGTCATATACTTAATTGGCTTATCTGAGAACATGAATCCAAACAATATCTCCCCTATGAGAATGAATATCATGAATATTTTAGACGGATGCAACGTGCAACAACCTTTAGTTAAAAGAGTAACTAACTTGAGAATTTAAGTAAACTTGAATCTTCCGAAATCCCCTGTTCCAAGCCATTTTGAGCCCATGGTAGATACCCACAACAACTTTGCATTAACAATTGAGCATGCAAGGATGCATCCAACATAAGCAGAAAGGAGAAATTCGACCCTTTGGGCCTATTATGGGACTAATCCTCGGTCCGAGCTTTTAGTCACACTTAAAGCTCCTTGCCCCTTCCCAATGATGTATTATGCAGGGATCGAACCCATGTCCTTCCCCACAAACTCAGCGTGTGTTACCAATTGAACAACACCCATTGAGTATATTCTTGAGTATTTTAAAAGAAGCATGTTTGGTTAACAATTAAAATTTATGGAAATATTTTTTATATTCCCAAGAATAACTAAAATGTGTTTTATTCATAATATATTTTTCCAAGAGTGTGAAATTATAAGGTTGGCTTGGTGGTTGAAGGGAGAAGGGGGGAGTGATAGGTCGTGGATTCGAATCCCTTCCACTAACAAAAACTAACAAATTAACAACATTTGCCAGATAAAAAAATATTCTAAGAATGTATGTTAGAATTATCAAAATGTCCCTATTATGTAAAAGATATTAATTATTATTATAATATATAAAATAAAAATAAAATATTTATTATAAATAATTTTCATAACATTTATCTTTATGAATTAATATAAATTAGTGTAAATTATCAATATAATGTTTTTTTTTATCAATAATTAACGCTTGGTCAAGTTTCATAGTTGAGTTTGCATTTTGCAAGACGTTCTGCAAACAAAGTAGCTCACAAATTAGCACAACTTATTTTTATTGTTTATGAGAAAGGATTCAAAATTGTGTTGATTTCCTCTCATCTATGATAACGAAGGAAGTGGTTTTTTTGGAAACAAAATATACTCGAGAATATTTTTTTATAATCATCTAACAAATAAGGAATAAATATTCCTACCTTTATATTTTTGTGAATGAAAAAAGATAAGTGAAACAAATGCCTCCTTTTGTTTTAAAATTAACTATCTTGAAATATATAAAAAAATGATTTTTGATTAGTTGTCAATAAAAAAAACTTTTACATTAGTATTGCATGCCTATTAATTTATTATTTTATGTGCTAATTAATACTTTTATTCAAGTAAGAGATTTAATGAATTTTGTAAATAAGTGCATGATAATTGGCGCTTCTTTTCTTTATCACCTTATTAAGGATTTTTTAATTATTTATTCTGATTTTAATTTAAAAACATTTATAAAAATATTTAAATAATTATATTAACTTATTTTATATAAAAACATATAACAATAATGAATTTGAAGGTTGTATAGTTTTATACATAAAAAACATTTTTAGTCATGCATAATTTTATTAATATACATATACACGTTTTAAACATACGAGAATTTAAAAACATGTTAATAAGAAAATATTATATGTAACTGTCTTATTTGACAGACTATTTGAATTGTCATATCAGACTATTTGATGATGTAACAAATCAATGAATTGTCATAACATCACCATTTAACTTCTTATTTGACAGCAGACTAAAAAAAAAAAAAAAAAACTTCAAAGGACAAAAATCAAAACAAAAAATTTTCAAGGACTAAAATAAAAAATCTCTTATTCTATAGGGACCAAAAGATTATTTAAAAAAAAAAAAAAAGACAAAGAAATCTCGTTGTTAATTTTTAAATTGTAAATTGTAAGTTTTTAATTTTTTGCCCCCTCTCACTGCTCTCGATCTCCGCTGGGTTTTTGGGTGCGGTAAATAAATAAATCCTTAAATAAACCTTGTTCGACGCTGCATAATTAACCCGCGAATGCTATCTTTTGGCGCCAAATTTTTTTTCAGTTCATCCCATTCCCTGCTGAGAGTCACATGAGAGAATCTTCTTCCATGGCCACCCAAGCTCTTCGTCCTCCTCACTTCTCCGAGGTTAGTTACGCTTCTTCGCTTCTTTCCTTCCCATCTTTAAATTTTTATTCTTTTGGTTTTCATTTGTATGCCGTAACCTGTAAAAAATCGATACCTAAAGTAAAAAGAGACCGTGAAAATTTAAATCTGACTTTAAGTGTGATGTAGGAGCTAGACAGAGATTATATTTTTTTTTTTTCCCGATTTTCTGTGGGTGTTTGTATTTCATTGGTTTTTATTTAGTTTTTTCTTGTACTATTAGGGATCTTGTTTTTTCCTTGCTGATGATACACTGATTTATATTTTTTTTAATGCCAAGTTTCTGCAAATACCTAGTTTTAGTTTCTTGGGAAATTTGTATGTGTCTGTAAGTGAAGTATAAATATTTTGAAATTATAGTCATAGTTTTCAATTGCTGCTCATAGCTGAGCTACAATAATTGCGGATTGGGAGGTCTTTGCAATCACATTGTGGTTGGAAATGCAGCTGCATTAGCCACATTTGCCGGCAACTGATCACCGTGATTATAATTGTTGTGTGTGTGTGTGCCTGCGTGATTATGGTGTTCTGTATAAGACTGGTTCTATGATTATTAAGCTTTTTATATCTTCAATTTGTAATGCTATGTGGCATATGAACATAATGCAGGATGTAGCTTGGCTTCCATGCTGGCTTCAGAGTCTTGGAACAAATGGGTCTACTGAATTTGTTAAGGATTCTCAAGCCCCTTCATACCAAGAAGCAAAGGTTGGAATTTCTCTTTCTGAGTTTATCCTTTTTTTTGTCATGTTTGATTATTTGTGTGGGTACAGTACAATGGATGGAAGAGGATAGGGTGGCTAGGTGGAGGATCAAACCAGTATCCTGCTTCCAAGTCTTGCTTGCTTTTGAAATTACTGTCCTATTTTCTTTTGTGCCTCTATGTTAGTTTGAATTTTTATTTCATTTTATTTTAGAACTTGTTTCTAATGTTAGAAATCTAGATCTCATGTATCATATTCATCAAACATGAATAATATGATTCATACATCATAGGATCATAGTTGCATGAATTTAGAACAAGATTATAGATTAAGATTAGGAAGGGAAGCATACTTCTTAAAGACATGATTCTTGAGTTTGTTTGAGAGCCTTGATCTCTCTTGCAAGCATCTAATAATCTCCAGTGAATGTACACATACACATTCAAGGAATAGGATCTTCTCCTCCTTTCTCAAATTTAGATGTAATATTACCGTATTAGGCAATTGTCAAGAAGTTTATAAATTATAATCAAGTGTCTCAAGCACATATTTATAGAGAAAAAGTGGAGAGGGGACCTACTCTTCATGATGAGTTTCAATGGTTGATACCATACTTATTCCAATGTCTAACGATTCCACCCATTATGAATTCAATACAACTATAGGCTATTTTATTCAAATACATTTTACAGATGATATCCAATATCTACAGATCACAAAATGAATATTCCAAGATACCATTCTAACATCTAGTATATGAAGGATTGATGATTATTTTTCTGTGTATAAGTTCTAGTTATGCCTTAGTGAATATTGTCCATCTTTACATGGATATTGTGTAGTCATGATAATGGATAGTTAACTGTACAAGTTGTTGTTGTTGTTTTTTTTTTTTTTTTGTTAGATTGGTCAATTTTTTTGTTGATGCATTCTCTTCTTTGAAATGACAAGGATCTAGGACCTTCTCAAGAAAATGGTAATGACGGAAAAGATTTCAATGCAATATCAAGGGAAGGTAGATATAAAAGTTGTCATTTGTTCTTATCTGGAAACGATAGTTCACCTGTTAGTGTTGCTTCATCTCCTGAAAATGTGAGTTTCTTTTTTCTTGTTTTAATTTCTCTATCTCTTGCTTTTATTTTCATTCAACATATGGTGCTAACTGCTAAACTAATGGTATCATTTTGGTGCATTTTCCATACATGTTTTATTTAAGTGTAACTGTTGGAGTCAAGAATTGATCAAGTTTGAAGAATGGTACATCAATTACATAGGGTTTCCTCTAACAAGGACTTTCCTCCTTATAATACACAAACAACAAACTAAAACATTAATTATCTTCTACATGTTTGTAGCACCACATATATAACACTATAACTGTTACATACATCCATAATTGCCTTAAGACATAAATACTACCTCATATACTAATAATTTAGATCCATAACTTTCTAAAGAGTACAGATTCTTCACATAACTGTCCTATCAATGCTGCTTGGTAAGAAGTAGCCTTGTCCTCAAAGGTGAAATGAATAAACTACTTTATTACTAACTAGTTTAGTTGACACTTGACAGTTGACACCAATGGCTATACTAATTTGGAAGCTTCAATTTCCCCTTCTTATGTTCCACCATTATCTTCTCCCAAAATGCATTGGTAACTGCTCCTTGAACTGTCCAATTTGCCCAAACAGAACCATGTTTCACTGCATGATTTGATCTGAATCCCATACTATCTCCTTACAGCTCTTCTTTAATTGATCTTTGCCATGATAATGGCTTTCGGCACTTCCTGTGGGTCATAAGATCTTTCTTCAATTCACCTCACTCAAGCCATTAATAAATTAACCCAATACCTTTTCTCGAGGAATTTCTGGTAGTTGTGCTGTCATTTTAAGCATTTAAATGTACTCTTCAACTCAACCATTTTGGCAGAAGGCAGCAAGTTGCTCTTATGGGTTTGCAGCACGTCTACACGAAAATCTCTTCAGTAATTAAGTTTTCACTTTTCAGTGCTTCCCAAGTCATCTTGGGTTTCTTCTTTCTCAAATATCTAAACCAGTGCATTGCTGCTCCTTCCATACACACAAAAACTCGTAGCACTTTCAGTTCTAGTTTGGTATTTTGGATTTCAAAAAATTTCTCAGCCCTAGCCAACCATCCATTGGGATCATTCCCATAAAAAAAAATTAGGCAATTCCACATTCTTGAATGTTTCAAATATTCATCTTCATAATTGGTTGAGTGAACATCCATGAGATGTAGATCACAGGATATAGGAATTCAAGAAAGGCTTGAACTTCGTGCATTTTTCTCTTCAACTCTGACCCCTCTACTTCATGAAATTCTTCAACAAAGAATACATTTCAGTCAAACAATCAAATTTTCTCTGCATTTCTACAATGCCATGCTTGATATCTTCAGCTGAATTTCCCATTGTTTGTAAACGATGACTGTGGTCAAAATTGGACCCTCTTCTCTCTTCATAAGATTTGCAAATTTGATCTACTTGTTTCTCCAATCCCTTCACTCTTTGAGTCTATCCTTGTTGATGGTATCCAGCAAGTCAAACCAAATTGTTGGACTCAAGAATTGCACACAGAAATAATTACATTTTACTTGAATAATTTGGTATATAGATCACACTTGAGAGGATGAGCCCCAGCACAACGGTTGGTAACCCATTGGTCAGGGCTCAAATCCGGAAATAGCTTCTTTTCATATGCTAGGGAAGGCTGCATACAATTACCCTCTTCTATACCTTCGTGAAGCAAGGAGCCTCTGGCACTAGGGTACGTTAGTTTTTATATGCTACAACAATTTCAGCTAATTTTCAAATATTTTTCTTCTGGTGGCTAATTGATTCAGTGACAAATTGTTGTATATGGATTTGTCACTTGTAAATTGTAATAATGACATGAACTTGGAATTGGAAGTATGAAGGAATTGGCGATAACTACTTTTAGAAGATTAGTCCTTTGCTTTTAGTCAATTTCTCTAAGTTAATTAGACGTTTCTGTTGTCAACAATCTACACTAACACACTTATCTTCCAAAATGTGTTTGTAAATTTTATTTCAGCAACTAGGTAAATTACTTATACTGTTAATTCCATTTAAGACTAAGAGTTCATTGATCTATTTATACTTCAATGAAGCAGGTGTTTCACTTTAGTCTGCGTCTTTCTTCAGATGTTGATTCACTCTTTTGCCCGAACCAAGATTTGAATGAATCTCATGATGTAGTTGCACCAAGTGAAGTTTTGTCATTGCAACCTGTTCAACCTATCGATTTTAGAGAGAACATGCATTCCATGATGGATCCTCTTACCTGTGAACAAGATGTATTGGCTGCTTTCATCCCTGAAACTGTGAAAAAAGATGCTTCAAAATCTCTCATCGATACAATTGATTCTGTTGGACAACAGAAAGATGGATCCGAGGTTAAAGGTTTTGAAGGTGCTGATGTCAGTAATGCAGTTGAACTTTCTATTGCTGCATCTGAGGCATTGGTCATACATGATTTAGTGAAGATGGACTTAGTTTCAGAAACAATGCGTACAGAAGCCGTACTTGAAGTTGCACTTCGTGTGAAGCAGGCACGGCTCGAGGGGTTGGAAGATGGCTTCCAATCCTCAAATGAGGAATCTGACTATAGTGATTCTCTTTCTGATTTGAATGATTTCATTATGGAAGATGCCTATGAAGATATAGGCTTATCTATTGGTGTTCCTGTTGAGAATAATCTTTGCAGTTCAACAATATTTCAAGCAAAAGGAGTGTCCAGTGCTGAAAAGGGTAGTGGGTGCAATAATAAAATAGTGGTGATGAGCTTACTTCTCAGCTTGCCAATTTTCATGATAAATCTAAAGAAAAGCAGTTAGAAGTTAATGTGGAGAGGGAGATGCGGCAAGACTCACCTCGTCATTCTTTACATTGTGAGAAGGAGATGGATTCTGATGATCCTGGTTTGGCTGAAAACACTATCAAACATTTTGATAATAGTCTTCCTATTTCTCATCAATGCATAAAGAATAGTACTGATGTTTTGGCCCCCAACCAGGTAAATTAGCTTCTTTTCCTTTCACTTTATGTTCCTCCTGTCTAGAGAACATCCAGATTTTAGCTTGTCTTGAACCAACTATTCCAAAAGCTTAGGCTATTAGGTGAAGGCATATTATTGGTTTTTATTTTATATCTTTAACATACCCCCTCATGAAAGAGTTCTTTGGGCTTTAAGCATGCATACTGCATAATGCATAGGTCCACCTACCTTGCATTGAAATTTAACATTTTATTAGAATGGGGATGACAAGGTTCAAACTAAAGACCACTTGGTTGTAGAGGCTTTGATATTAATATCATGTCACAGACCAACTATCCCAAAAGCTTAAGCTGTATGGTGAAGAAATATGAATGGTTTATATGTGTTGGAAAGCCACCTTAATTGTGATCACTCCTAGCCCACCTTAGCTGTGGCGGGTAGGCAGAAGAGGGGTGTGTTGAAGTCCCACATTGTGGCGGGTAGCCGCGGGCAAAAGGGGGCGTGTTGAAGTCACACATTGGCTAGAGATAGTGCCGAGATAAAGTATATAAGTGGGGAGCAATCCGCACTTTACAAGCCGGTTTTGTAGGGTTGAGTTAGACCCTTAATCACGTTCTAACATAGTATGAGAGCCCATCCTAGATCCATTGGTGGGTCACTCGTGTTTATCATGCTCTAGCCTTGAGTGTGAGGGTTAATTGTGTTCACTCCCAGCTCACCTTAGTTGTGACGGGTAGCCGTGGGTAGAAGAGGGGTGTTTGAAGTTTCACATTGTGGCGGGTAGCCGTGGACAGAAGAGGGGTGTGTTGAAGTCCCACATTATGTTTTATATCTTTAACATAGCCACTGCAACTGAAATTGAAAAGAATGAATTGATGCATAAAATAAAAAATTAGCAGTCTCATTTTTGGGTATTGTCTGTGTCAGTTATTTCTGATCAGCATTATGTCACCAGTATTGCTGGATTTTTCTATAAAGTAATTGATGCTACATTGATTTCCACTTTCCAGATAGTTGGGTTGACTATGGTTGATTTGACTTCAATCAAGCCACCAAACAGTGTCAACTCGCCACTTGTTGAGAATTCTGGAAATTTCAGTGAGTTTTAAGAGCTTTCTCATCATTTTCATTGCCTTTCTTTCTCCAGTATTTAAAGCTTATCTATTTTCCTTTGTTAAACTATTCAGATAAGGAGAATTGGGCAACTTACCCAGCTCCAGAAAGATTTAGAAGCCGCTGGTTAGGGGGTTGGACATGTAAGGTGTGGTGTTTCTTCTTTTTCCTTCACAAATCATTTCTTTTAGTCATACAAATTTTGCCATTTTCTTTTGATGTTCTAGTTAACACAAACGTGGTGAGTTAGACTTTGACACCCTTGAATTCACCTGAGTCATGTTTCTTTAAGAAATGATGAGATCCTGTTGAAACCAAAAGGCTATTGCCTATTCTAGAGAAGAGGGAAGATGTGAGGATATTGGCTTCTACATGTTTCCAAATTTCCTTTAGACTTTATAATTGTTAAATATAGCACGTGCAGCACATGTTAATATCTGTATGATTTGATTACGATTAGCATTATCATTTTACAGTTCAGTTACTGTTGTCAATATAAACATAGGTTTGTGTGGTTAACATTTGACACACAATTACCAAACCTAATAATAATAATGCTTTGTTCTTTGGCAGTTAACAGCTCACAGAATGATGTAAAGAAAAAATTAACATTGTAGTGAAGTTGAGGTTATTGTAACCTTTGTGACAATTTAATGCTGCAACCTGTCATATAAAAAACCAATAGATTCACAATAACTGAATTCTGACTCAAGCATTGGTTTCTGATGTCTTATATAGTTATATACTATTGTTGATATAATTAATAATTCTAAAATCTTAAAAAATGGTTAAATATTACGATTCTTAGAACTGTTTCTTTCGAAGCAGCTTAATGCTAATTTCTTCTCAGAGAAATATGGAAGACAAATATTCTTTATCCTGAGTTTTTACTTTGCCTAAAATCATGAAGTAGGGTGGCACAATTTTGTATTCCGAGATATTTTACTGATTATTGGGGATAGTTGGTATCTGATGGAAAAAGGGACTGTTCATAGAATTTTTCGATGTTATTGTTTATATAGAACTTTCTGCAAGTTCCTGCTGAACAGTAGGGATTGTCTAGTTATCTATTCATGGCTGTTGGTTGTATTCCTCCTTCAAGAATGCGTTAGCGCTTTATTGTTGCCATCACTGTATGGATGCTATTTAATGAACACTTGTCTGATGGAACAAAAAGAATCTAAGCATACCTGATTCTCTACATATTTTGATTTCCATCCATGTTGATGGGATACAAAACAAACCACTATGTTTCCATATCACTTGCTTGTGTGGCTGTGTGGAATGCTAAATTATCATCTATGGAAAGGGGAACTTTTATTCTGGTTGGAGGCGAATTTCCATCAAATCATATTCTTTCTTTTACTAAGTGCTTGCCCTTTTGTTCCTTTTTTACTTTCTGTACACCATCCCTACATTGTTATGTTCATTTCAAATTTGCATTCCTTTTCTCAGATGATTTATATTGCATTTATATATTCTTTCATGAATTTAAGCATCTTGATACCCTGTCTTGTTTTTCATGTATTTTAACTACTCTGTTTTCCTCTTGGAAGGAATTAGATTCATCTTCATTGAATCAGAACAATGCAGAATGGATTCCAAAGATTCTTGTCAGAGAGACAAGCTTTCTTACAGAATCTGTAGATATTGTTCCAGATGAGAATTCTTGTGTGCTGAAACATGATCCCAAGTGTGCCATTGGTTCTCAGCTAAGTATGCCTTCTGAAGACTCACACAACAAACCTGATGAGAGCATATTGCAGTCTCAAGATGTGATCAGATGTTCTAGTCTATCATTGACTGATCCTCTTTGTTCAGTTGTTCCGTGTAGCCTTTCCTTAGAGCATGTCAATTATAATACTGATATTGACAAAAAAATTGATATTGAGGATTTTGTCCCATCCATCTCCGAATTTGAGGTGGACAATTTTCAAAGGATCTTAGATAAGAATGTTAAATTTGGCTGTAGTGATGGGAAAATTATGTCGGTACTAGATGGTAAAGATATTCCAATCACTGAAACAAGGATGGTTGACCAAATCACTGGGAAGTTAACAAGGATTGAACATACTTCTCTTAAGACTTATAGCATGATTCTACCAAACCAAGATCTCAACCTAAACTATAATTTGACAGAACTTCCAACTGATCAGAGTATGGGTAGTGCTGCATCTTTGGGCACAAAGATTTCAGAGAGCCAATCTGCTTCCAAGCATCCAGATGGAAAAAAAAATAAAGAAGAAAATCAGCATTTGGTTGATCATAAGTCAATTCTTGAAATAGCAGATGACAAGAGTGGCGATGAGTTAAAAGCAGCAGATGCAAGTGACATTTCAGCAGAACCAACACAAAACAGGAGATCACCTCTTATTCTAAACCATCGGATACGCCGGCGCTTGCAGGGCCCTATGAATGTTGCAAATGATATCAGTGTAGAGAAAATTATGAAGCAGCAAGTAGTACCAGAAACTGTTGCTCAAAATCAACAGAACAATAATCTTCATAAACTGCAGTTTGAGAGCAGTAATTTCCACAGTGGACATGTTAGAGTCAGAAAGCACGTACATTTCTCAGAAAAAGTGGAGGAGCTTCATCCAAAAAGGAAATTCTCAAAGTTGGAATCCTCACATAAAAGATGTAAGTCTTTAGTTCAGTTTGTCTAATTGCTAAGACTACAAAAAACTATCCCAAAAGCTTAAGCTGTTAGGTGAAAACACATGAATGGTTTTATATTTCATGTCTAGCATGTCCCCTCACCCAAAAGTTCTTTGGGCTTAACATATGGATAATGCATAAATCCACCTACCTTGTGCTGATTTTGAGGAGACCACTTGGTCATAGAGACTCTAATACCATATCATGAACCAACTATCCCAAAAACTTAAGTTGTTAAGTGAAGACACGTGAATGGTTTTATATTACATCTCTATTCTCTAATAGGAATGTATCTTTCAGTGTTACGTATTGGGTTTTACTCATTTTTTGCTAAAATAATGTAGGTTCAACTGTTAGAGCAAAAAGCCGACGAGTTTCAAAGTCATCGACCACTTCTGTACCACGTATGAAACATTCTTTGACAAAGTATTGCAGAAGCATAGTGAATGAATTTATATTTCAAGGTATAGAGTTCCTTCTCACTGGATTATCTAGTCAGAAGGAAAGGGACATGGAAGCACTTATAAGGAATTCTGGTGGGGTGGTTCTTTATGATATTCCCTCTCCTCGAAACTCAGGGGGCAAGAGAAATTCAACCTTACATCACTTTCCCATTATTCTATGTATGAGAAAGGTTTGTTTCTAATGATCAATATAACCTTTTGTCTTTTATCATAATACTAACGCTTGAAACGTCTGCTAATTGTGTCATTGCTTTCTTTCTTCATTTTTGTTAATCTCTTGTTTCCCACTTTATGGCACTGGGGATTCATTTCAACAATTAAATTGCACTCTCCAACAACTAAAATTACACACAAGATTCCTATCTAGTGATAAAGACTTGATTGATCTTTATATCTGCAACATATCATTAATAATTATGATCATAATTATTGTGAAAATCCATAATTTACCCATTAGACACTCATTATTAGAGGCTTTCTGTCTATTACTAAGGCCTGGTAATGGCTTGAAACACACAATGGTTGAGTTGCCACCGTTCATCCTCAGACTTAATCTTTCCATATATGTCAATAGTTGGAAATTCACATCTAACTGACCGAGGATGCGATGAATACTTAGCCTCCCTGATCTAATACATTAATCTTCCACTTGTTGGCAATTAAGTCGGGATTTAGTATGTTTTTTCTAAAATACACTTTCTTAACTGATGAGTTGTACAAGGAATAGAAGCTTGTGGTGTAGTCAATTGAGTCTTCTCTTTCGAAACATAGACAGCTGTTGTAGCTTTAAATTATAGCTAAATAGTTATTTACTTGTTTATTCATAATGTTTCGAATGTCATTATCACATGTTTTGGAGGCTGCAAAGAGACATTTAAAAGGACCATAATTTATGTCGTTACATTGATTGATATTTTCACATAATCTTATCTCTGCTTACATAATTGCTCTCCTTTTCTACTCATTATCTTAATATAATTGTTTGTATTTTTTCATTATTTTCTTCTATGCATCTTATGTAGTTCCTGATTATGTCTTTCCACATATAGAAATTTGAACACATTGATGTCTTGTAATTTCTTTTGGTGGTGAAGCTGAGTTTTGAATTAATTTCAGAAACCATTTGACCTAAAGGCTTATGCTGTTTAGTTTTATGCAAACTTTAGCAAAAGAGCATGTTGAACAATAAAATCACTTAATCAACCAAAGCTTATTCAATGTCTAAGTAACACTTCACCTAGAAGCTGAATATTTTATGCAAAGCTCGAAGAATATTTTTTCTATTAAAATAAGTAATGGACAAATTTTACCACATTAATTATTATGTTTCTGTCATATAATGATTGTATTGTTTACCTCAATATAATGGAGTCTCTGTTGTTTGTCTCAGCTGCAAACCACCAAATTCTTATATGGTTGTGCTGTTGGTGCCTCAATACTAAAAGTTGATTGGCTTACTGATTGTGTTGCATCTGGAACTATTTTGCAACCTGAAAAGTAAGTTGTATTATCACTGAGTAATTGACTTTTGCTTCTCTTACATTTTATGTACCTTGTTCTTCAATAAGTACGCACAAAGTGGTACACTACCTCTCACTGAAACAATATTAATCTGAATACAAATAAGTATGAAAAATGGAAGAGTAAATGGATGATTCTCAGAAGTTGAGTATGCACCCCCATCCAAGCCTTGCTTTATAAAGAGGCACTCCTCGGTCACAAGGAAAGTTTCTTTGGTCACAAGAACATTTCATACCCTCTCTCTCTGATAGGCCCATTGTGAACATTTATAGGAGAGGGAAGAAAGGAAATGTAGGAGGGGCAAATGTGAATAGACAGGCCTAAAGAGCAACGCCTGTGGGTATATGCGAGGAAAAATAGACAGGTGGCAAAAGATGTGGAGGAAAGAGAAATGGAAAAGGAAGAAATAACAGAAATGACAGCTGGCAATAGGGGAGTGGTGGAGGGAGATGTGGGAATCATAGAAGGAAAGAGAGAGAAGAGGTATTTAGTGGAAAGTAATGGAATGGATGGGGAGATGGAGTGTGAAGTGGGAATTGTAGGGACTGAGTAAGGGGTATTCTCATTAGTGAGATTATCATTTTATTCTTCATTTCTGCAAGGAGACTCTCTCCAGCCATTGTAGCCATTTTAATATTTCTTATCAGAAATACAAGTTCACTTCTAATTTTGGTGTCAATTCTGTTTGTTGCCTATTACTCCCTAACTGAATTCTCTCTTTATTTCCCCTTACCTCTGCCCTCTCTTGGGTGTCTAAGTGGACACACCATCACGCACATGCTTCTTCCCTTTCCCTTTCAGCCAAACATCTCTAGCACCTCTCCCTTTCCCTTTCAGCCAAACATCTCTAGCACCTCTCACATACACGTTCCCAAACTTAGATCTAGGTCCATTATCTATTTGAGCAACTGGCACTTGATCCACTTGGATTTGGAATGGAATGGACAAATGATTCTATCATGCCAAATGTTCTGTGAGGTAATCTCATTTTCATGGAATCCAATCCCTTATGCTTGACTGTAATTCTCCCAACCACTGCTGAAAAGAGATATTTTGCCATTATCTGAAGCATGATTCCACTACTCTGCATCCTAAAATACATATGCCAACTTTGTCAAACAACATAAGGCAAATGTGGTTTCCTGTACACTGTCTATATGCATATCTAAAATTGTTCAAACAGGTGGGTCAGATGCTGTTGTTTGGCTAATGGTACGGTACGAACAGAAAGTTCATCTAATATACAAATGTGTAATAAATCTATCAGTAAAACAATTTTAAACCATTATGCTGTTACTGTCTTAAACAACAACAGTAACAACTGCTACTGCCAAGCGTTATCCCATTGGGCTGATTAAAAACTAATTTTCGATAAAATTAAAATAAGATTATTTTCAGTGGTTTCTCTTGAAACCATTAAAAAATCCATTTGTGTGAATGTTAGGCTTTAAAGGGACAATAAGAAAAAAAATGGAAGTAGCAAAAATGAAAAATGTTAAGATTAATGTGGGATCACACAAGAAAGGACAAGATATAGAATGATTGTATATGATGACATTTTGGTGTGGCACCCATTGAGAAGATGAAAAAATCAATTAAGATGGTTTGGACATGTGCAAAGATCATTGGAGGTACTGGTGAGAAGAGTAGAGGGAGAATAAAATATATTGGAGGAAATTACTAAAAAAGATCTCATGATGAATATCTCTAAGAATTTGGTTTTTGACTGTGTAATGGCATCATCATTTGATCTATATAGCTGACCTCACTTAGTGAAATAAGGCTATTGTTATTGTTGTTGGTTTCTCCTGATGGCTTTTTAGAGTGCATATGCCAATCGTTTTGGAACGAATATTACATTTTTGGCCACATACTAAATACAGATTGTCTATATGCTTTCTAATCAAACCTCCTCTAGCATTCTTTTACAATGGCTTAGCTGATACTAAGGATACGATTTTCTTAATGTGTAGTTCTTTTGTTTACAAATTAAAATGTTTTTTTGAATATGCGGAAATATTAGACATTGTCTCCAATTTTAATGATATGTGTTGTCAAGATCTTTAAATACTTCTCCATAGTCTAATAATTCTGGTTTCATTGTATTAGATACATGATTCTTCCAAATCGAAAAGAAATGAAGTGGACCAGGAATGGGACCGCAATTCATCAAAGAAACCAAAAACATATTTTTGAAAGAGTAGGAATTCTGCTCCATGGGAAGCCTAGTTTCTGCACCAAATTGGCATGTATCATCAAGGTAAGATCATTCTTTTACCTTTTCTTTTTCTTCACTCATCTTAAGTTGACCATTGATATGTCCTACTTTTATGGTGTAAAGTTTCCACTTTTTACCAATTTTTATTTGTATTTTACTATTTTATGTTTTAATTTTTTATAAATAATGAAGAGAGTTTCTTTTGGTTCGGTTGACTACAATTTTAGTTTGAATGGCCAAGTCTCTAAAACTAATCGGTAGTTTATGGTAATTGACATACATTTGATGACTTTGGAACGTAATGAAATCCTTATGTAGCTGAGATACCTTGTGTGCATACAAGACTTCTAACAAATATCAACGCTATCATATCTAATCTGAAGTTATCTAAATTTATAACTTTAATGTAACAATGCAATGTACGTGGGTAGGTACTGATACAGATTATACTAATGGTCCTTTGATACAATATCTCAACATTTTTTAAACTGTGCGTATGTGCATGTTTGTGTTGCACAGCATGGAGGTGGACATGTGTTCAAAACTCTTCAAGGGTTAGAACAGAGCACCGATGAGGAAAGGACTTTGGTTGGAACTATTGTAGTTGAAGATAAGGCTACAATATCATGTCACCTGAAGCACTGTGCCAAAGAGCGGAATATCCCTATCATGGTAAGTAGTAATTCTGTATTTTAGATTTGAATATAATTTGTAAAGAGAAGTTATTGGTGCTGCATCAACATGCTCAAGAATTCTGCCATTTTCTATACACACAATGATTTAGAGTTTAATGGTTATACACTGTCAGTTTAAAAACTTTTACATTGTCAATCAGTTAAAAATAATCGTTGGTATGACTTTTAAAGTAGTTATTACAAAAGCTAACAAACTTATCATACATGGTGGTTTGTGATTAGATGATAGTGTAAAACTGCTTTATACTGTCAGTGCATAACCTATTTTCTCATGATTTATCATGTGAAAATTCTTGACATTTCAATCTTTCATGGATTTTTATGATTTAATGATTAATCCCTCTCACTTATCAGGCTCTATTTCATATGCTTAATGTATATTTCTGTGAGGTGTGGGTGTTTCTGAATTCTCTGTTGATTTTCTCTTGCAGCCTTTTAGCTGGATCATTAAGAGCTTATATTCAGGAAAGTTACTTCCTTTCACGGAAGAAAGGAATACACTTTCTTTGCCATTTGTTAAAGTCTCTGAAGTTCCAAGTTCTTCGGATGAGTGAAGAAATATAAAATATTCTTTCAGCAACTATTTTTTAACCCACACTATCAATGATGGCTTCGGGAGCAATTCAAAGATCTCATTTAGATTTATTGAAGGGGCTCACGCAATGGCAGATTCAGAAATTTTAAGTTTTTATGGAGGCAATATTCATGTACGTAAATTTGTGGGGGCAATATGCATATTATGTATTATTTTTATTTTTATTTTTTTACTACATTTCAAAGTATGGAGGCAATTTGTAAATATACTTATACATTGTATTATTAAAATTTTAGAAATTTGTGAGGGAAGCTTCCCTGAACACAACATCCTAGATCTGTCCTTGTGGCTGATGGTTTTCCTATAAGCTATTGTTTTAGCTTGATCTAAGTAAGCTTCACACATTTATAAATAAGCTATTGTTTAATAAGAGTATATGGAATAAATACTTGAGCTATCAAATGCATCTTAAATGTTGTAACTATGATTTTTCTCATAATAATTGAAGTTTGGAGCTTTCAAGAGTACTTGAAATGTAAATATTTATTGCCATGCATTGATCACTCTTGGAAAAAGTTACGCTCATCTTTTATAAATGGGAAAACTTGTGAAGAGTTGAAGCATCCCATGTTGAAGACCTTTTTGAGAGATAGTGATATTTCCACCATTGTTAGTGATGTCGAGTTGAGAGAAGAGCAGGGATTGTGTATATCATTTAAGAGTAATTCATTGAGTAATCATCTTAATAAAGAGAGACAAATTTTATAACCTTAATTATTGTAAAAATCTTTTATTGGAATAGTTCCTGTAATTTTTTCTTGTTCACATTAAGATTTTCTACATAAAAATTCTGATGTTATTCTTCTTCTTCACCCTACATTTATTTTTATTACCGCATATGGTGCTTATATATTGAGTTTACATGAGAGAAAATATAGCCTGTTAATTCCTAACATCTAATAATTTCCTTATAAGTCTACTATCCAATAGCATACAATCATCTCATACACTTAAATCATTCAAAATTTAATCCTTCGTCAAATATCCCTAATTTATATGTAAAATTTTATTATTTAATTTATTTTTTATTTTTTTGTAAATTAATTATTAATTATTAGAACATACTAGTGGCATCCAAAGATACCAACTGTCAAACCCATGACAGGAGGCAACCGGTGGGTTGTTCCATAAGTATTCATCAGTTCGATCGAGACAAAAAACATGTTCCATTGATTTTTTTTTTTTAATTTTAATATGTTTTGATTATTTTTTACTTCCAATTTTTAAGTTCAATTTTTTATTTATATTAAATTGAATCAGTTTATGAATATTCTTAATTGTAATTAGATCAAAGACTAGAAAATAATAGAATATTTAAAAAGAAAATAAGCCTCATCAATGATGGGATTTGCATTTTGAATATTGAATCTACATATAAATAGGTAAAAATACGGTGAACAAAAAACTATAATTAACAAAAAAATAAAAAATACCTTATTTTAAAAGGAAACCATACTAGCATAAAATAATAGGAATCTCATACGGAAAAAATATGACGTAAGCCCATTATAAAATAGTAGCTCTAACAATTTCAAAAGTTAAGAAGTCAGTTTGTTATAAATGAACTTGTGTACAAAAATATGGATGCCATTCAATTTTTATACTAAAAAATAAATGTAACTGAAGTTAATTTATTTTAGCTATTTAAAAGGCATGAAACTGAGGCTTAAAATGAGGTAAAGTTGCGAAAAGTCATAGAAGAACAGAACATGAGGGGGAAAAGCAGAGAAATCAACATGTCTACGTGGTAAGAAGGAAGGTAGCGGTGTTTCAACATATAAAATGCATGTTAACTTCGTCAGATTTAATAATTAATATTTAGTTGACTAAGAAAACAAGTGAAAAATTTTGCACATTTTGTCACTCAAATTTTTTTTTTTTCACATTATATTATCCAACTTTCAAAATTTCGTGCATTTTGCTTGTCAATTTTCAAAGTTTAGTACATTTTGCCCCCTCCATTAATTAAACATTTTTGTTTTGAAAATTAGGTATCTCTCACACCTCATGTCATGTGAAAACATTTGGTTATATTGTTAGAAATAAAAACAAGGAATATAAATCATTAAATCTTATGATAAAAAAAAAGAAAAAAATGTACATTATTTTTAAAGTGGTTATTTGATAATTAATTAACTAACTTTTAATTTTGACCATCTATATAAGATTGTATTAATTTATATATACGCACACACACAACCAACTAGCAAACCTAATAACCTAGTGTAATCCCTCCGCCATGTCAAAAATCAGCCTAAATTTTATAACATTGCTTTACTTTGTTTGACAAAGAGGGAAAGAGAAGTAAAAACATTTCAAAGAGGTTCATCAAAGTTAATGTCAAAGTTTGAAATTGTTTTTTTTTTATCAGCCAATATTTAGTTGTTAGTTTTTG
Organism: Pueraria montana var. lobata; assembly: GCA_026413185.1. Taxonomy (NCBI): domain Eukaryota; kingdom Viridiplantae; phylum Streptophyta; class Magnoliopsida; order Fabales; family Fabaceae; genus Pueraria; species Pueraria montana. Next base: position 62,181,827 of record CM048654.1, on the reverse strand, counting down.
TTAGTGAGAGGATTTGAATCAACAACCTCTCCTCTCTTTCCTTCTCTTTTCAGTACCAAGTCAACTTTATAACTCAGATTGTAACCGTTTTAAAGAAATAGAAATGAAATTCATTTATAAATAAGGCACACATGCACTTCGTTTGAGAGTGAGGGGAGTGAGAGAAAAACATTTCAAGGAGGTACATCAATGTTAATCTCATAAAGTTTGTAATCGATTTAAAGAAATAGAAATTGAAAATAATCAATATGACGAAATCAAAGATAATTTAGTATCATTAATTGTTCTACTCATTAAGTTATTTATTATTTTTTAATCTCCGAAAAAATCTTAAATATCACTTATTTTAGAAAGAAAGAAGTATTAGGGAATGATTCAACATCCCTTTATTATATATGGCAACATTCAACTTCTTTTCATCTCCCTATCTAGAAAGTAAATCCAATGTAAGTATTAATCAAGGAAAAAGTAAAGCTCAAGTTTTATTGACATTCATGACATAATGCTTGGATACATAAAGAGATGCAATCATTCATTATTCATTATTAAGAACAATAAATATTAAGAACTTGATAATTGCATCACAAGATTCTAGTACTCAATTTAGGAGTGCTTGATGAAGAAAATTATTGGTGGAAGTTGTTGACCCTGGACATTGACACTTGTGGTTAATACATTTGACTTTGCAGCCACATTTTGGAAATGAACATCCAACTCGACACTCGAAATCGAAGTCACAGTAGCCCCTTCGAATGGGTTTTGCTTCTGATTTCAGGCACATATCTGCATTTCCAAATAATCATAAGAATTGGTCCAAAAAAAAATCATAAGAACAAAATTAATTGTATGTAGCATGTGAAAATTTTGGTTTGAGTCAAAAATCAAAATGTAGTGCATAAGAAATTGACCCATTTGAGTTGAGAGATGGGAGAGAATGAAAATAAAACGTCTCATTAATTTCTCACCTGAAGCTATGATAAAGAAAGCTAATAAGATTGCCAATTTGCCAACGGAATACCTTGAAGAGTCCATCTTATTCGTAAAACATGTTCTTCTGGCACATGCATATATACTTGACCGAAAAAGTAAGATAACCAAATTTTTTTATTGCATTAATAATTGTCTTCACTCATGCATTAAATGTAAATATAATATAGTAATATTTTATTGGGTAAAATATGTTTTTGTCCCTCATTTTATCTAAATTTCTGTTTTTAGTCCCTCATAAATTTTTTCTGTGTTTTTAGTCCCTCAAAAATTGTTTTCTTTTGTTTTTAGTCCCTGACATTAATTTTAACTGTTAAGTGATGTCGTGACGAACATAATTTGTGCTTGAAAATTTTGTGTTTAAGTTTCTAGCGGTTTTTAACTACTGCAAATTTTCTGACAAACTAAAACTGTAAAAAATGTTGAAAAAATAAATAAAAAATCAAAACCTCGAACACCAAATTTTCTGAAATCACAAGAAATGTTACAAAAGTAAACATTTCTGACCGTCAAAAAATTTGTAGCGCTTAAAAGTCACTAGAAACTTAATTAGAAACTTTTCACACACATAATTTATGTCTGCCATGTCATCACTTAATAGTTGAAATTAATGTCAGGGACTAAAAACAGAACAAAATAATTTATAAAGGACTAAAAACAAAACAAAACAATTTATGAAGGACTAAAAATAGTAAAAAAATTTATGAGGGACTAAAAACAGAAATCAAGAAAAAATGAGGGACTAAAAACATATTTTATCCTATTTTATTCATTGATGCATTATATATATATATATATATATATATATATATATATATATATATATATATATATATATATATATATATATATATATATATATATATATATGCATGTAAGTTGGGTGTTTTATCCTTACCCTCTTTCTATCTTAGTGACAACTCAGATTTAGAATACAATTTATATATGACTTGGTTACGCTGGGATTTTGCCTAATGATATTTATGCTCATTATATCTAATTTAGCTATCTTTTTAGAAGGAAAAAGATGCTTCCTATTTTTTATTTTATTTGACACATTATGATATGATCTATTCGAATTATCTGACAATATTGTGTTTTAGGGTGTTTTTTTTAATAGTGTTTTAGACTTGGTAAAAATTAGATCATATACATGCATAGTTTAAGGCTAAGACGGGTAGTATTCGATCAAAATACTATTTTTCTTGTTGAAATATTAATTATGTAACT